>BTCW01000009.1:59687500-62187500 GCA_033239725.1 Echinochloa phyllopogon
AGAGAATGTATCCCCAATTTTGGTATATTGTGATTTTTGTGATTAAGTGATAATATAATTATTAAGATTAATATGATTGCAATATGATGCAATCTATCTATTATCTTAACAAGACAATGGTAAAATAAGATATCATACTCGTCAAGATGGTCTAAATTACCCTAATAAAAAAAGACTACAATGTTGGATTTTATGATCATCGAACGCACTATATTGAACTAAAAAGTCACGTCCAATAAAATTATTAGGTAGCAAAATTCGAAATTAAAAAATAAGGAATTATGAAAGATTAGAGTCAATATCAAACACAACAGATAAATACCCCACTCTTCTAGCTTTTAAATTTTATGGCAAAAAGAATAATATTATGATATTCAAATCTTATGCATGTTCTAGTTTATGCCTTTTACTTAAACCCATTTACCTTTAGATTCTTTCATACCCAAGTTGTCATTCATGCTTCTTCTTGATGGACACTAGCTTGTCCTAATTGGTGAAAAAGTGTCTTGAGTAATTAAGCCATCCTAATTGACTTGCCGATACTAAGGCAAAGATCTGGTTTGCCTAATAGGTCTTGGACGAGTGTTAATTCCTTAGTTGGTTTATTGGCGAAGATATACAAAACAGTGAATTAGCCATAGGTCGGTTGGTAAGGTTATACACTCGAATTCAAGTCCTCGATTTGACATGGATGTTCGTAATTTTCTGAATTATTAATTCCAGAAATTAACCGGCGCGCTTGTGTGACTCGGTGAACTTGCACGTCCAAGGTGCTACTGCAGGATGCACACGAGGTGCTCGTGCATCGACACTAGATGCTGCAGTCATTGAGCGTGATATCCCAAAGATGATTATATTGAGATATGAATCGCAGTGGTTGGTGATTCGAATACAATAATAGACACCCGGCCCGATCGTTAGCTTCCGCGCGCGCTCTAAGTAATAACAACGCCGGTGCACTGCAGGTCTTATGGAGTTTGATAGCCAAGAACGTGCAGCTATGATGGCGTTACTGGCCACTTGATGAAATATATAATCGTGAGGTGATGCAAAATCCCGAATCCAATAAAATACGTCCAATTATCGCCCACTTCGTCGCGTGCTAATAAGAAATTGTCGCTGCAGTACGTTCATGCAGTTCTACATCTGAGTGCCAGGACCGGAAGTAGCTTTGGTAATGCCGGTGAAGGTCACCTTGGCACCGAGCGGATCTTTGCCAACCTCGGCAGTGAACGTGTCGTAACGGAGGAACAGCTCCACTAGGAAGAGCCTGCCGGCGAGAACCACAAGGTTCTTGCCTGGGCACTGCTTGTTGCCGACGCTGGGCGTCTCCGTCTCCCTCCCGTTGGACCAGTACACGTACTGCAGCAGCTTGCTGCCCTCGTCCCCGACGAACCGGTCGCCGACGAACTGCCCCGCCGTGGGGCCGAACACGCGGGCGTCCTTGGTGGCGCACGGCTGGTACCCGAACAGCATCTCCCCCTTGCTCACCGCGTACGACGCGTCGTGGCTCTCGATCTCCATGTCCTCCCTGGCGCGCCCGTACTGGAACTTGACGGGCGGGTCCAGGCGCAGCGCCTCCCACACCACCGAGTTCGTCAGCTCCATCTTCTCCAGCGCTGCCACCGTGACCTCGCCGCCGGCCTCGGCCACGGCGCCGCGGATCTCCGCCGCCAGCCTCCGGTGGAGCTCCTCGCCGGCGCTGGCGACGTCCGCCAGGATCCCCGGGAAGAGCTTCTTGAACCCCCCCGTAGCTGTTGAACACCGTGGCGAACAGCAGGTTGTGGCAGGCCTCCTCCCGCGACAGGCCGAGGCCCTCGGCGACGTCGAGCGCCTCCGTCGCGGCGGCGGAGAAGTAGTCGTAGAGCGCCCCGTAGTCGCCGGCGACGAGGACGGACGGGAGCGGCAGCGTGTGGAGGAGCGGCTCCTCGAGGAACATGGGGAGGCCGAGCGTGAGGAGCGGCGCGAGCTGCAGGAACAGCCACTTGGCCGCCCTGCTGGCGCCGCCGGCGCCGAGGTCGGTGGCCGAGGGGCGGACGCCGAAGTAGGCCTCGCAGATGAAGTCGAAGGAGGTGACGTCGTTGAGCTTGTTGAAGTCGGACTTCCCGCCGCCGCTGCGCGCGAGCTGCGACTCGACGGCGGCGAAGAGGGAGGAGAAGTTGGAGCGGAAGGCGGGGACGACGGCGGCCTTGCGGGAGAGCAGGAGGGAGAAGAGCAGCTGCTTGACCGTGGCGTGGGTGGGCTCGGAGGGGTCCAGGTAGGCGCAGACGCGGTAGCCGCCGGTGAGGGAGGTGGAGGGCATGTAGGTGCCCGTGAAGACGTCCTTCTTCTCCACCTTGTCCGTGTCGAAGAGCACGGGGAAGCTCTTGGCGTCGAGGAGCGCGACCACGCGCGGGTCGCGCGCCATGAAGGGCCCCGGCGGCACGTTGATGCGCACGACGGTGGAGGCGTGGCGCTCGACGCGGGAGTCGAAGTACTTGTCCTGGCCCTGGAAGTAGAAGTAGTCGAGGCGGTCGCGGAGGGCGCCTAGCACCGGGAGGCCGTAGCTGCCCGGCACGGGCCGCGCGGCCATGGAGCCGAACGCGCTCGCCATGCACGCTGCTGGCTACGTTGTACACGCGCGCGCTGCTAGCAGTGACACGCAGCTGAGATACTTTAATTTAATGTTGCAAGGTGTGATTGCGATCGACCTGAGATGTACGGTACAGTGTCTAGCTTGCTCTGCTCGGTGCACTATTGTCTCTTGATGAGCTTTTGTTCGTGTGTTAGTTGGCGAGCGACGGAGCGAGGGGGTACAAATAATAGCCCGTGGGGCCGTGGGGGCGTACTGCATGGGCATGGAACTGAAGTGCCAGGGCCACTCATCAGTCATCACTCTATCCGCGGATGGAGCGGCGCTATCGGTACGTGTTTTGCGTGCCGTCAAGATGCATGGCGTTTTATGCGCCGAGCAGGGGAACAGCTAACGCCTACGCTAATAGCCGGGAAGGTGTTTTCCTCCGGAAATATCTTGTGGTCCTGGTGGTGGGTCCTCGTGCTCCGGGGCCTTGAAAAACATTGCATATATATCAAGTTTTGTTTTGTTTTTTAACACAAACACATAGACGCTCTGTCACTGATCGACACAATTTGAATGAGATCAATAATCAATAATATCACTACGAGCGTCTCATTATCGATACGTACGTTCATACCTTTAAATAAAGTAACTACACATTTAAAATACATTTAGAAAAATATGAACATTCGTGCTGAGCTAAGACTTACACCTATATATTGGCAGGTTCCACCAGAAAAAAATGAAATAAACATCAATTCAACTATGCTATGTAGCTATGCTCAATTCATGGTTAATTACATGATAAGTTGATCATTTAGAATACGTGATATTCTATTAAACATTCCTAAAAAAATAGTTAAAACGAAACAGCTTGTACATTGCCTTTTTATCCTTCTTCTTTATCCTCCTTGTAAAAGTTGTTCTTTTAGTTGAAACTCCGTAATGTGTGTGCTTGATTACAGAATACTATATACCGCTATACGTTTTTTCCTCATAAATTCTGATGACTATCTCTATTTTGTTTCCCAAGCGAAGGAGTTGGTGGCACATACTAAATAATCTGACCAATAAAACACGGAGTAGTTCACTGTACGAATGTTCTTTTAAAAATCTCTTATCTCTTATATAAAAGCATTTTCAGACAAATTTATGCACATGTGTTCCCATGTTCCAAACTAATGAAACATTTAAATTCTTTTCACGCTTTATTTACAAGTTTGACACAAGAATTTTTTTTCTTGAACCGGCAGGTATTTACGGCCAGAGGGTATATTTTTACCTCGACTTAATAATGCCGTATCAAAATTTAAAGTGAGACATAAGCTGCTTGGTGCTTGCTTGATTTGTCTGCTTAAGCCTCGACAAACTCTTGATCTGTTACATACTCCGTATATGTTCAGGCGTTCAGCCACAGCTAGCGCTACTAAGCTCAACCACACGAAAGCCTTGAGCATGCAGAGTGAAAAAAAAACCGCGCGTGAAGCACAACGCACGGCGGAAGCCGGGCCGGGCCGGGACGGGCGCCCCGATCCGAAAGCCTCCGCATCCGGCCGCGGCAGCGCATCGATGTACGTGTGCAAGGGGAGGAGGCCAGGCCCGCCGTGGCCCGTGCCGTTACAGTGCACGGACACGTCCAAAATGTACGCGAGGACTGATAAGGAAAGCCGTTTCAGACTTTCAGAGACGAGAAGACCTTTGCTTTCATGCGGTTTGGATCACTCGACTGAAAGCCGTTCCCCACACTAGAAGAACAATATCTTCGTTTTTTTTTGTGTCGTGAGATGTGATGCAGTAATGCCCAGTTGCCTACTCAGGACCACGCCGCGACGCGTACGCTACATAATTGTCCTTTGAGATGAAGTCTCTGTGTGTATTCTGCTGGTGCACGGCGGAATGATCTGTAAAAATACATTTTTGTGGTCTTGTGGAGTCGGTGTGTTTAGTTGTAAAAACGGATGGGTAAAATTTGGTCGAAAAGTCACATCGGACACTGACACTTTTCGTTTGTTTGTGGTAAACATTGTCCTATCATGACTTAACTAGGCTCAAAAGATTCGTCTCGTCGTGTACATCAAAACTATGTTTAGCGTTCCATGCATGAAGGGAGAGATTTGGTGTGATTTGACGTGATAGGTGAATAGTGAAGTTTGGAGAGAGAATTTTTGGATTTTCGGTGGAATTAAACAGGGGCTCTGTTGCTGCTGCAAATTTTGAAAAGATCTGCACGCATGCTTCTAGTAGTACATATCTGCTTGGAAATGAGTACGTACGCCTAGTTGGCACGCGGTTTTAATTATTCAGCGAAGAAATGGACCCCTTCTCGATTGCGAAACGGAAGCCGAAAAGTAGTATAGACGCAAAAAAACGTGTCGAATTGGATTTCTTTTTGTTTTTTGGAGTGGCCGAATTGGATTTACTAACAAGGTGATCAAACGGCATTTTACTGTTCTATGGTGGTGGAGACGTCGTCACTAAAAAACGATCTCCAACGGTTTGTCATCCCCAGATGAATCTTAAGCACAAAGCAACCATGTAGTACGACTAAGTATTTACCCTAGAACAATAGCACAATAGCACTTTGCAGAATTCCGAAGTGATACTGGTCACTGGAATACTGGATGCAGAGCAGGGCCTGCCTAGTGTTTCTGCAAATGGTAAATGTATACACGTGGGTAGTCTGTTCGATAAATGGCGGACCCCTACCAGCTAGCAATCAGGGATGCATTCTTGGCTTTAAATTGGCTCTTTCCTCGCCCACATGCATGCCAATTGCCAACACATTTCAGTATAACTACTGCATCTCATTGTTACCATGCCACCGAACTAATCAATGCACAATTGCAGAACTGAAGGCCGTGTCGGTGTTCCTCCGGTCACTTACCGATCAGCCATTGATATACACAACTACCATGTACGCGGACCGAGAGAGCCTAAATTTCATTTACAGATAGTCCCAAATTCACGGGAACAATTTTGTAAGTATACAGCTGAGCTAATGATCGTCCTAAATGTAGGAGTGTACGTATCTAATCTATCTAGCTGATACTTTGAGTATGCAGGAGGAGATCGATCAAGCAATGTCGTGTTTCACTTTGAGTTCAGTGCAGGGAGCGATTGCCCAGCAAGCTATTGGACGAAGGGGAGCTCCTGTCGCTGAACCACCTCTCTTGCACGGACACAGGAGACTCCGCCGCGCCCTTGTCCTCCATCTCCTGCACGACGACCACCGCATTCGCCGCGGCCCTCTCCGTCGTCCGGCCCCTGCCGGCGCCCCACGACGACCTGTCCGTGCCGCGCGTCGACGCCGCCGAGGACGAGCAGATCGACGACGACGTCGACATGAACGCGGCGTCGTCCGCCGACGGCGCCCACCCGCTGCGCTGCACCTGCTCGAGCTCGTCGGCGACCTCGGCCATGGACGGCCTCATCTCGCTGTGGAACGCCAGGCACCGGAACGCCAGCTCGGCCACCTTGTGGATGGACGAGAGCGTCCACGCGTCCCGGTGCGGGTCGAGGTGCGGGTCCACGATGTCGTCCACGCGGCCCCTGCCGATCCTGTCCACGGCGAGCTGCGCCAGGTTCACGTCGCTGGGCGGCCTGCTCAGGTCCACGGCCTTCATGGCGGTGATGATCTCCACGAGCACGACGCCGAAGCTGTACACGTCGCTCCGGTCCGAGAGGTGGAAGTTCTGGTGGTACTGCGGGTCCACGTACCCGGGCGTGCCCTGCGGCGCCGTGGAGATGTGCGAGGAGTCGCCCAGCGGCGCCTTGCCCAGCCGCGACAGCCCGAAGTCGGCGACCTTGGAGTTGTACTCGTGGTCGAGGAGGATGTTGCTGGACTTGATGTCGCGGTGGTAGATGGGCGGGTCGACCTCCGAGTGCAGGTAGGCGATGGCCTTGGCGGTCTCGGCGGCGATGCGGAGGCGGACGGTCCAGGGCATGGCGGCGGGGCCGCGCTCCCGCTGGAGGTGCTGCGCCAGCGTGCCGTTGGGCATGAACTCGTAGACCAGGATCTGGTGGCCCTGCTCGATGCAGCAGCCGAGGAGGCGGACCAGGTTGCGGTGGCACACGCAGGAGACCAGCTTCGCCTCGTTCATGACGCAGTCGAGCCCGCCGGCGTTGTCGCGCTGCCGGATGCGCTTCACGGCCACGAGGCGGCTGTCGCTGAGCCGGCCCGCGTACACGGTGCCGTAGGCGCCCGTGCCAATGCGCTTGGCGTCGGAGAAGCCGTCGGTGGCGCGCTCGATCTCGCGGTACGAGTACAGGGGCACCGCGCAGGAGGCCTCCGACAGCAGCCGCTTCGTGCTGCGCTTCGTGCGGAGGGACGCCGACCGGCGCTTCACCACCTGGCACACCAGGCAGGTCGCGCCCGTCACCAGGGCACCAAACACGACTCCTGCAAAACTGTCATGATGAGAAGAGAGAATGCTGAAAGCTCGAGCTCGCAAAATGAGGCCCAAGCTCAACCTGGGCTGCCTGGCTTAACAGAAAGAGGCCATTGATTGCCCTAAAACCCAACCTGATCATTTTACACTAACCGTCCTTATAATTTGGGCCTTTTGCAAAACTGATAATAGGCCTGATTCCAGGTGGGCCTGATTTGAGGCTCATGACTCGTAGTCAACAGCCCGTATGGTTGAATGTCTAATGGGTTTTACAGTTTACACTATTTTGGTTTGTTCTAAAAATAAATTTATCCAGTAAAAAAGGATAATTTTCTCAACGTTGGATGTGCGTTATGCACAGACGCCTCCACGTCACATCCCATGAGGTCTAAATTCATATATTTTGAATTATCAGCTCCTCCTCATGAGCAATCTATATTAGGTATTTTGAAGGATTGTATGAGGCCACCTCTACTAAACTAACTTACATGACCTGATATGGGATTGATGACTGAATCTAGGTAAAAGATATTTTTGCTAACACAAGAAAAAAGTTCTGACTGATATGAGGAAATGGTGTTGTGCAACTACCATTGCAATATTAAACATCGATTCGACCACATTTAGACAAGCTTAGGTACATCAGATGTATTATTTAGAATTATCGGTAGTTCTTATGTTACCTGCCACAAGAAGGGCGATTTGGATCGTCTTGCCACAGTCTCCTGCTAGGTATTTTGAAGGATTACACCTAACTGAAAACCATTGAATCAAATCGTGAGATAAAAGGCAATATGGAGGGGGGGAAATAATAGGAGCTGCTGCTTTTCAAAGTTAATCTCACACATTGAACACAATTTCAACGTAGTTAAATATGAAGCTTAACGATTCCGATATATGAAAAGTAGACATAGAAATGTAGGCAGCATGCACAATGCCGGGCAGCATAAGTTAATCCCAAAAAATAAACAAATAAAAATCTTTGGCAGCGTTGCCAATAGCAATTCAAAAAATAGATCTGTGGGGTATAGGGCTGTAAAAAGAACTCGAGACTTAGTAACTCCGACAATATCCCATAGATTAGACCCCCCAAATGTCAAGAGCCATAAAATTTATTGCAATTCCAGCAGTAACCCTCACAGATAAAGGCTTTCTATAGACCCCAGAAATAGATTGGGTTGATTTAGAGGAGCCCTCAAAATAGAGGGCCAAGTAGGGGTACTAAAATGTAATTTTTTATTTGATCCTCCAAATTTGAGATAGGCGTTTGTTTAGAGAGTCTGCTAAAGTAGCTCTCATGAGCTATTTGTGTTCGGCCTGTTTTAGACTTATTTCGAGATTGGCTCGAATTCTAAACGAGCCAAGCTAGATCAAAAAGCTCCAGTTAGCTCGTCAATTACTATCACGTGTGTGACTTTATGAGATGTACAGACACATATTCTAATTTTCTTCGCCAATGGCATTATCTAAATTCCAAAAGTCTACGCATAAGACAGTGACTCAAGTCTAATTACTCATAAGTAGTCTTTAATTATCTAAGTTCATGAGTGATAAAAAACCTTAAGCCTAGTGAATTACTCGCTTTAAGTTCAATTCGAGATCGGCTCGAGCTTGAGTCTAGCTGTAGGCTCGGATGGTTTGGAGGCTCGATCTGACGGTAAAACCGTAAAAGAGCTCTCAAGCTTTGAGCTTGGCAGAGGCTCCAGTTAGCTTTGAGATTACTCGCTTTAATCTACCAATGACAATCGTTGTTAGCAGGCAAATGAACGCGAGATTGCTTAAACTGACAATAGTCCATTTCAGAAATATACCAAGAAGGGGGGCAGAGATATTTATCATTATCAACCAGATTTTGTTAGAAAAGTTGGTAGGTAGAACCTTTCGTGGGTTGATTAACCGTGTCTGTGGTTCATCTAAAAAACTGCACGTGGTTTTGCTCAGACGACGATGATTGCGTCTGGTCGCTGAGCTGAACCAATGGTCGCCATTCTGGCGGCGACGCGAGCAGCCAGGATGCATGCGCGCGCGGAGTCAACCATTCTAACAAAATCGCTAGCTCGCGCAATTTGACTGACCAATTCAACCCACGACGCAAGAAACCGGGCGATCGACTAAACATGAGTATACGGTACGGTGCACTGACCTCTCCGGCAGCCGGTGCCGTCGGCGAAGCCGTCGCCCTCGAACCCGTCGAGGCACTCGCACCGGAACGCCTGCTCCGTCGCGTTCGGCGTGAAGACCCGGGTGCAGTTGGCCTGCCGCGAGCAGCGGCACGGCCCCAGCATCCACCACTCCAGCTCCAGCGCGCCCAGCAGCAGCGCGGGCGCCTGCGCGTCGTCGGGCCTAAAGCTCACCGCCGCCGACACCAGCCCGCCGCATTCCGAGCCTAGCTTCCGCATATCGGCTATGCTCAGGAAACGCTTGCCGTTGTCGCTGGCCGGCGGCGCTAGGACGCAGCGGGCGGAGTCCGCGTCCGTGCGGGAGCACTGGAACGATTTGTTGCTGTCGAGGTAGGAACTGGGCGAGACGGTGCAGTTGGTGGTGATGTGGGCGGCGGGACTGCACGAGCTCACGACGAGCGAGTTCTGCGAGCCGGGCGCGTAGCTCCTGGAGAAGAGCGCCTCGACGGAGTCGTTGAGCCGGCGGGAGCAGTCTGGGCGCAGGGCGAGGAAGAGCGCGCGCGCCGTGACGTTGGACACGAGTAGGCCCAGCTTCCGGTCGGTCCCGAGCCACGCGGTGCCGTTCGCCTGGTCGCACCCGAGCGGTATCGCGCAGCCGGGGGAGAAGCCGAACGGGTACCGCACCGTGAAGCCCCCGCAGCTCCGCTCGCAGCTCCCGTCGCCCGCGGCCGCCGCCGCATCTAACAACAACGGCAGCGGCGCCCACGGCAGGAGGAGCAGCAGCGCCGCCGCCGCCGCGGCGGTCCGCAGCATCGATCTCCCGCCGAAGGAGAAGCTCTGCCGCCGGTACTCTAGTTGTTTGCTGGCCGGCGAGCGGGGCGTCTCATCATCGCAGTCAAACCGAGCAGGGATGCGGCCGCCGCGTGCGGCACAGCTAGCTAGGACAAGAGGCGGCGATGGGTTGGGTTGGGTTTGGTTGAGGCGCGCTTGGACAGAAAGAAAGGGGCGCTCGCCGCCGCGGCTGCTGTCTGTCTCCTCTTGTTTTTGGGCTCCTTGCTTGGTGGCTTGCCGCAGAATTCCGCATTGAAGCCGGGGCCATTTCGGACCAACGACCAACCTACTCCTACGCTGCTCCTGCCCCATGATGTACTGCACACGCAGCACACGTCGCCGGGCCCCGCCGCATGTACACCTCGCCGGCTCGGCTCTGCTCCGTCGGCCACGGTATCCGCCAAGGCCAAGCGATGGCTTCGTCTTCTCGCCCTCCCGGCGTCTCCTTCCTGGGGTCGTGTCACGTCAGAGGGAATGCGGGGGCGTCGTGATCTGCCGGTTCGTTGGCGCCCGTTCTCACACGGCCCCGTAAAACCCGCCCTCCCGTCGCGCTCACGGCTCGGGGTCGGGGGCCGCATCCCTCACATCACGCTGCCCTGCGCTGCGCCCGTGGTGGCCGTGGACCGGCGACCCCGACCGCGTCCGTCCGTTCCAGCTCCATTCCACCACCCTCTCCACATGTCGCCCACCACCACTTGCCAATCCGCCCGCCAGCGCACGGAACGGAGCCGACCTGATCCATAGCGAGACGACACCGTGGGGGTCAGACTCGGGCCAGACGTTGTTCCAGACCAAATGGCAGAGAACAACCCGCAGCAATAGAAAAATCTTTTGTACGGAAAAAGGGAACCAACGTGCGTGCCCAGGTTCGAAAGTCCATGCGTCAGCTTAGATTACGGGGAGAGTTAGGTAGTAGTGGTTACTCGATTACAAGCAGGCCAATATATAACAGATTAGACGAAGCTAATGCGGTGCAGCAATCTGCTAAACTAATCTTGCTCTGAGCAAATTCATCTGTAGAAGTTTGGAAAAAATAAATATACTATAGAACAACCTGAGAGAGCATATCCATGTGCAATGTGGAAATTTAAGACATGAGACGGGCGGTCATTCCGATTAGTTGGCTCTTTCAACCAAACTCTGATGACATGTCCCTGATATATAATTCTCTTGACAGCCTCGGATCTTGAATTCCTGAGCGCCCACAAAATCTTCCTACACTGCCAAACTTCAGTGAGCATTCCTCGCATCAGTCAACAATTCCAGCTGGTTCAGTCAAATTTGCGTAATAGAAGTTACACGGGAATCAATAACATCTAATAAAAGTGTGTTGTACTGTACTAAAAATAATTTACAAGGATGTAGGATGGCAAACCAAAGTATAACATGCTTGCTCAGTTGTTTCTGGTATACCCACTGGTATCATTAACCGGTCAAACCGTGCATCAGAAGGGTCCTGCCATACATCAAGTACAGCAACACAGAGAATAATGGTTCGTGTGGTTTTACAAAGCAAAAAGGAATACAAGGGACAATATGATACACGAGTTCAGTAAAAGAGTCACCACTTCAATATCTCGGCAATCAATTGAACTCGCAGATTTACATCACATTGTTTCCTTCGCATGGTTCCCCTCTAATTAACATTGTATCGAAAGGCATGATCTTAGACCTCATATTTCCAATATAGTTCTTATCTGTTCTGGAGAGTGCTTAACCAATGACCTTGGGTCAGGATAGTTGTTCTTCGGATCCATCACTGCCTTATAAATGAGCCCATATGTTTCTGCTAGAACTCTTGCCAAACCATAGCAGGCATCTGAACACAACCTTGGAACCTGCAGTTGCTCGAATTCTGGCAAGGAACCATCTGTTCCGGTCACAATGCCATAGAATGCCTTCAAGCATTCCAAAAGCATTTGTGGTGACGTCTCGACAACATCTGCCAGAGGCCTTGCATCATCACTGTTGCCATAGTCCTTTATGTATGGCATCTTATTTGACAGTCCACATTTCCTAAGAATGCTGTCAACTTCTTTACCTACAAGGGCACGAATATGCGCTTCAATCATAGAACGCAGGTTGTTTACGTAGCCTGTAGCAACCTCCTGGCCCATCAACGGTTCCTGAATAGCTGATAAGCAGTTGATCAGGTAGACCTTGGATGAAGATTCAGCGCTCTGCATGTAACATGGAATGAATAAGCAAGGGGAAATGCCCAAGTGGTGAAGTATAAAATAATAAAGTTTCTTGGATGAAAAGCAAACATCTAATTTTATCATGAAACCAAAAGCGAACAACTCCATCAGGTTTTAATAAAGGTTTTTATCACTCCTTTAATTACATTCAACGGAAAGGGGTAATCAGAGAAAAATTAAAATCTACACTGCAAAACCCATCATGAGATTCAGAACATGTGCGGTTTCCTCATAGAGCACTAGGAATGGAAGAATTGTTTACAATTTAGCAGTTGAACAACGACGACCATTTCCCATTTCCTATCTAATAACATTGGAAAAAGAATGAGAAATAAACTAGGAAAATGTCAGAATTGCAGTATTTGCAACAAGAATTTTTTAAGGCCTCCTGCACTTATTCTGTGTTCCATTAGACCGTGTGATAAGCAATTGTGGAAGTATTAGAAATGAACTACGGAAAAAAAGAAAAGATGCTACTTTCAGTATTGCAGTCAGAAGGAACACTTAAGTGCTGCAGTACGATGTCCATATTTTGTTAATCTAAGCGAACCACAGTATAGATAAGAAACACAATATGCTCAGTTCAGTGGCTATCTATTTCCTAATAAGATCTCTTCACCCCCTACATGCTAAATACTACAAGAACGCTACTAACCAGAACCGATGTAGATAAATTCTTAGACAGAATAGCATCAACTGATATCGAATCTCTGCTATTTCCACTAGGATCAGAGCTTGTTCTACCACGCCGTGCAAGTGAACCTTTTGACTTTTGCGCCTCTGCAGCTTGCTCACACATCTGAAAAGTTAGTAATATCAGTACAAATGCCCCATGAAAGTTATACTGCAGACAACATCAAATTATTTTGTGATAGCAACAAATGCTAGACAGTACAACTTTTGAAGAAGCAGCACATATCATCTGTAATAATTGGCATCTTGGTATGTATGAACACAGTAACCAAAAAAATGCAGTAAGTGTTTATTTATACTGAAGCAAGATATTGATTCTGCAGAAACCAAATGATTAGATATACATATTGCAGCTAATTGCTACAGGTGGACTGGTGCTGCTCGCTATTATATTTTTAGGCGAGGCAAGTACTACTTCATACAGTGCTATTTAAAAATAAATAAATACTCCCTCATCACAATAAGTGACATTTTGGACACCTACATGGTTTCCAAAAATAACTTTGACCATTGCTTTTTTTTGTAAAAACGTGTTTGTAAACAAAAGTATGCTATTATGAAACGGCTCTTGGATACAAATTCCTCGTATCATTTTCAAATACCGGAACTCAAAATGCAAAAAATAATTTCTAATCTAAGTTTGAAACGGTTGGCTTAAGACAACACTGTCTGAGTGGTGCTTGTAGCCTAGTAGGCATAGCTGTGCAATTTGCTCAACATCATGACCAAATAGCATCTTAAGATATTCCTAACTGGCCAGTATTATAAGCACCCTCCACAAGTCCTATTCTTATACAAATTTGCCTCCAGGCTCCATACAGTTATGTTTTTTTTAGGGAAATACAGTAGGGAATTCCCTAGTGTGGTATTATATATCATATATATAACTAAACTACAAAAGGCCAAGTGAAACAGAGAAGAGAGAGTGGTCTGAAAAAAAGAACAACACTTTACATCAAAGGTGACCAAAGTACCATCAAAAGTTGTGACATTGCCAAAATGGCAGCAGCGACTCAGCGCAATGCTATTTTTGCAATGTTTTGATCTTTTGGATGGTATTTTGGCAACTGAGTTTCAACATAATGCTATGGTCGCAATTTAAGGCACACCTGACAGTTGACACAGAAAACTCACCTGAATTATGGGATCCAGTAATGCAGAAATAACAGGATCAAAGTTTGGTCTTTTTCTAGAGGCAGGAACCATCATGCTGTTGTAGGTATCTATGAGCTCAAGCAGCAAAGATATTCCTTCTCTTACAGCTGGTGGTGGAGAGAGGTCGACTGCAACTAGAGGAGGATATCGCAATAACTTCTCTCCTCGGCTCTTCAGGATATTGAAGAATGTCTGCTGCGCTGCATCTCTAAGTGACCATATTGTATTGCACAGTGCAGTGTCTTCGCCCAGCAGTTCTGCTATCTAAATGAGAAGGAAATTATATGTAAACTGAAACACCTTTTAATATACTAAAGTCCAAAAGGTACCATTTCAGAATTAAGACTCACCGTGTAGCCATAGAATTCCAAGGTATTGCTAAGTTTGAAAGAAACTATCAGGCTTGGTTGTGATTGCAAAACTTGCTCAACTCGAACTTTAAATGGCCGACATGCCCCTTCAAATATTCTATCAAGCACAAAAGTTACATCAGGCTCTCCTCCGGAGTAATCACCATCTCTTCCAGACTGACGTCGAGAAGTTGGACCATTGTCAGTCATTGCATCAGGATCAAGCAAGACGACTATAAGCTCTCTTTCTGATGCCAGGGCCTTCAAAAATGAAGAATGAACACTCAGGAAATGCTAATATGCTATCTAAAAGTAGATGTGCATGGCTTGAAAAAAATGATGACTTGTTGGTTCCTATGTGTAGTAGTAAGGGTAGAGCAAGTGAAAAACCTGATGTAGCCAACCCAGCATTTCGCCTACATAACGAAGAGGATCGTGGGCATGCACTTCTATAGATCTTGGGAGCCCTCCAGGTCCACCTCTAGTAAGGGCACTTATAAACCGCCTGAATAAGGCATGGTGTCTCATGTTGGCCACCTGTGAATGAAGACAGTGCACCATGAGATATCATTTGAATTAGTGGTAACTTTGCTATTAAAAGGTACAGAATTACCTCCTCTGCACAATACTTGAATAGAACAGGTCTTTCCTTCAGACAGCGAACAGCCTTTTTCAAAAGGTCACTTACTTCAGGATTGTCAGTGTCACCTAGTTTTTTACACTCAGCTTGAACCCACCTGAAAAAAGAATGAAAAAGTGAGCTGTATGCCTGCATGTTCATACCATCTGATGATATAATAATGAACAGAATTCAATCTTAATCAAAGTAGAAATTGCACATGACAGCACAAATAACTAACATTGCAAATGAATTGTACTCATTTGTGTCACAATATTTGCCTAATTCCATGGTAACCAGTGATTCACAATTTTTGTTAACTGAACAAATCAAGAGTACAGTAACCGCAATATTTCCCGCCTACTTTAGCGCTGTGAAAGAGATTAAATTGTCATGGCATGATATTCAAATAAAGACGTGTGGTCATTTCTAAGATCTAGGGCTTCCTTGGTCTATGAGCATGTTGAGCTTGGACCAACATTGTGGGGTCAAACTTAACTTTCCTCTTGGTAGGATTAATAAACTTAGCACTAAAAGAAAGTGGGGTCAAAAGCAGTATCATGAAGAACTAATAATAAGAGGGATAAAAAAAGTAACTGCATGAGAGAAAAAAAATACCTGCATAATCTTTCATAAGCACCCTCTTGGTACACAGACATCATATCCATAAGCTCCAAACCAGCACGCTGAAGAAGTATCCAAAATTTGGACAGTTCATATAAGTATCCAATGTTGTTTGATAACGAAATTAGCTTGTGAAAATATAACCAACTATGGAAAGATCACAATGTCAAAGCATCTTGAGTATACTCCATATTGGCTACCATTTTGCGAGAAAAAACAAGATTAAAAGCTAACGATTGAGATATCCTATGTGTGTTTTTTCTTAAAAATGTATAGTGCTTGCTTTCCTCTTTTGGGTTTCATGAACACGACAACCTTTATTATAGACAGTCAATGATCCACTTTAATACTTTGATTGAAGGGCCCAGAAGATAACATGATACCGTATAACTAGTACATCAGAATCACCAGTTGTTTATGGTATCTGAGAAATCAAGGGCTCAGAGCTACAAAATTTTGAGGACAAAGAGATGGTACCTGGTGGTGTGTTCGCAGCAGGACCTTGCAGTTTGAGTGTATTTCTTGAACATGCAGCAATGCCTTGAAAAATTTCTCATCTATTTCTTCCTCGCGAAGTGCATTTATCTATGAATTATTAGCAAAAGAGCAACAACAATTTTTTTTGAACAAATAAAATCATGATATCTGCCTTAAGATGACTGAGGCATCAAACCTGGTAGTCAGATACCATTTAATTCAATTATTTCAAATAGGAAATGGTACCTCTTCGTTTGATAGTTGGTAATCTCGTAGGAAACATGACACAATTTCTTGCCGCTGAGTGATAACTTCAAGTTCCTGTTGCAAGCGCTCCGTTGTACTAATGATATCCCCTGTACTTGCACTGCAACTGCTCAATGCTTCCTCGATCCTAACATAATTAAAAAGAATATAAAGAAATAGCAGACAAAGAAAGCAAACCTGAAATGAAAAGAAGAATTAAAGAATCTAACTTGGGTAGCATAAGAATCTGTGTTGTGACAGTTATTGTAGAACTTTTTTCATCCATATCTATAGATAAAACGTATTCAGGCAAGCATAAAAAGCATGCTAATGGAGAATTAGAATTTCTAAGTAGAAATTGAGAAAGTACAATATTTCACGATAGAAGCCCATTGCAACTATAGTGCAGCCCTAAGTAGCTCCACTAAATGCATCACCAATACTTAATTCAAAATCAAGCTTATGTTGTGAACTTGCAAAAATTCGGCCATTTCTAATATACTGATTAGCTATTCACGTATCATTTAGCTCAAACTAATTAATACATCCGGCAACAAGCTAATGCTATAGGATTCCTGGATGCATTTCCAGGCATGCAGAACAGAGAAACACACTGGGGGCAATTGGGCAAAGTAACTCACTTCTTCCAGGAGTCATTCAGCGCGTGCACCTCCCCGTCGACGCGATCGAGCGCCTGCACGCAAAACAGTAGAGCAAAGCAATCACAAAACAGAGCACGGCGGTTGCGTAAGGAGGGGAGGGCTGACAACAGACCTTCTGGGCGGGGAGCGAGGCGTCGAGGAAGTGGCGGTTGATGGCGAGCGCGCGCTGCTCAATGGAGGACTTGAGGTTGCGGCGCGCCTGCGGGGTGTTCTGCACGTAGAAGGTGGAGAGCGCGCCCAGCGAGGCCAGCAGATCCGGGCTGTCCGTCCGCGTCTCCAGCACCTTCTTCAGCTTCCGGGACACCCCCGGAGCCAGCGCCGCCGCCATACCGCCTGCCGCCGTCACCGGCTCGCGATCGTGATCTCCCTCCGCCTTCCTCCGACTAGAAGGTGGGGTTTGGTCGTTCGGGATCTGAGAGGAGTGATGAGACGGGTCGGCGGTGCCGGTAGCCGGACGCGAGGGAGGCAAAGCCTTGCGGTGGGGGCCGTATAGTAGGCCTAACTAATTAAAGCCCATGACAAGCCCAGTAATGGGATTCTTAAGGGGAGGAAAAGAACAAGAGCCCAATAAGCGGATACCGTCCCCTACTGTTAGAAATTGTCTTCTAGATAAAACTACTGTAAAATTACTAGTGTTTTTCTGGTGAAAATCGAGGGCAAAGAGAACAGAAAAGAGAAAACGTTCCAGCGACAGTGGCCAGACCTTTTTCTTTTTGATTGATAGATTTTCAAGATGCAAGCGGGGCGGCTGCCCGCCCCGCGTCCGCGCGAGCCGCAACGCCTGGCGCGGGCGTACGTGGCTGCCCGCATGCCGCCGCTTGCTTTTTGCGGACGATTGCGGCAGCCCGTATGTGCCCGCTCTCCGTTGAGCCGTCAAAAATCAGAGTCTGCGCTACTCCCAACTGCTTACGATATTTCTGTTGAGCGTCCGCGTCGCGTCGCGTCGCTCGGTTAGTTGAATAGGGCAACACCTGTACATGTATATAAACTGTATTATGATGATCAATACAAGCTGCTGGTTCATCCCATTTCCTTTCTACAGTAAGAATCAGGTTGCTGCTTGCATCTTAAATAAACAATGTACAAAACGTGATCCATCCAAGGAACTTCAAGATGCTAAAAAAATAGAAAAATAAATTTGAAAAATTAAAAAGAATATGAAGCATCTAATTGTTCTAGAGGTTTAGCATACTTCTACTTTCATCAGTATCTAAGCTAAACTGAACGCTAGGAAATATCTGAGCTAGCTCATTCCACCACATCATAAGAGTAAACTAGAAAATGTTCTTCTATACGTTAACTTCAAAATCCTACTATCCCAAACATAAGCAAGGTTTTTTCCTTTTCCATTCTTTAATGTGCGATATAAGTCCCAAAACTAGATTAAAAGAAACCCACATCGAGTAGAAGTACCAATGATCATATTGGTTTACACCATAAATAGCTCCAAACCAAATACATCAAAGTAACCTTACCAAAATTATCAAAACAAAATCATGTCACATAAAGTATACATATAGGAAAGCCACCACATCCATATCATGAAGGATCATACTTATACAAATTGACATTTAAAATCACACACGAAAATTAATCCACACTTGCTCTTTCACAATTCCAGCAAACCACCAAAATAGAAAAGCATACATGGAAGTGGAGAACAAGTGCTGCTTCTAAGACAAACAGAGACACTGAATCAATCAAACAACTACCAAATCTTCCCGGCCTTGGAATTGGAGAAAAAGTGTTGGGACTGGCCATGATAAATAGCTTCATCCTCGCCTGATAAAAAAACATTCATTAGCAGAGCTTTAGGTACACAGAGAAATGCAACTTCAGAGCTAAAATGCATGATATACATGTAGATGCGATCTATAAGCTGTTATAAGAGGCCTGCAACATTCAGATGCAATAGAAAGAATTGAGGTTATTGTGGGTTCAGTTTGACGAGAACAAGACATCAAAGTAGTATGTTGCATAGCTAATAGGAAACACCAGTCAATGAAATAGATTGTTGTATAATCAGGGAATAAGCTTAAACCTTTCTGTCTGAATTCAATGTATTCTTCCTACTGTCCTCTAGAAATAGACCGCTGCATTTTGGAGTGAATATTTATCTTAGTTTTCATCTTCCTCATCACCAACAATGCATGGGAGTTGCAGTACATGGCAGAAATAAAATACAGCAAAAGATGTCAAACCTTACACAAATGAAAAGAAGGCAGGGTAGTTGAATCTGCACTCCTTTCAGAACTAAATAGCAAAAGCTAGTTCTGCAGGACAAATGGCCAGTGCAAGATAGATCAGAAAACTGCTCAGGCATTCTCAGCGTTAGCTCTGAACAAAGCAAACTGCAGTTGAATGGACTATCCTGTCTTCCCGACCTGGCCATTCAGATATCCTATTCTGGAGCTCCAGAGCAAATCAACAAGCAAAGCTATTCAGGCCATTATTTAGTTGAATGTGTCGCTTTCTCTGATTGCTTGGCGCACATCATTGTCAATGCCCCCGCCACTGATTGCTTGATGTTCTTGCCGGCATATCAGAGATGGGGGAGGAGGCAAGATGATGGCATGGAGGGTAGTTGAGCCGCCAGTGAACGATGGAGGCGGCGCTGCACAAGACGGCGAGGCGCGTGTCACACCCGTGGTCGCCGACGAGATCAGCCCGGCGACGTGAGAACAAACAAGCGAATCGAGAGGAGTAGGGATGGATCTCGCGAGCAGAGGGAGGACGATGAGTCCCCTTCCTCTCATGCAGAACTTCTGTTCTTTCTCAGAATAAAACTTGCTTCAGTCTGTTACAACGCAACACTTTAACCTCTCCACGCAACCTCTCTCTCCCACTGACCACACGGGTCCACTGGCCAGGTTACAACGCTTCCCACACACACAACCTGACGAAGACCACTTCTTTAGACGCGCTTCTCTGCATCCGTTGGCGCATTCCTCAGAGGCGTCACACCTCTCCCCGCTGGACTTGTTGCCTGTCCCCAGGCAACTGCATTTGGGAACCTTGTGCGCACCACGTTCCAGTCTTCCCATGTAGACGACGTAGCAGGCAAACGGGACCATTTGATCAACACCTGTGGAATAGCATTGTTACCTTTCTTGACTAAGCGACGATCGACGATGGCTTCAGGCTCCAGAGGATACACAGAAAGATCCACAATCTTGTCACTGAAAACAGGGGTATAGTCGGGAGTGAATGGTTTAAGTTGGGATACATGAAACACCGGGTGGATGGAACTCCCTGCAGGTAAACTCAATTTGTAAGCCACTTGGCCAATTCTCTCCAGCACCTCATAGGGCCCAAAGAATTTGAAGGCCAATTTTGGGTACGGTCTGCTAACCACCGACTTTTGCACATAAGGTTGCAACTTCAGTAGCACCTTCTCCCCCACCTAAAACTGCCGATCAGAACGTCCTTTATCAGCATGTAGCTTCATCCTGTTCTGTGCTCTCAACAGATGTTGCTTCAGTGCTTCCTGCTGGTGGTCCCAATTCTGGACAACATTTTGGGCTTCAGACTCCTGACCGACTGCTGATGGGATACATGTGCCAGGATCGGCTGCACAGCCATACAAGGCCTGAAAAGGTGCACAGCCCAGGGACTCATGATAAGAAGTGTTATACCATAGCTCTGCCAAAGATAACCAGCTCTTCCATTTCTTAGGATCATCGTTGATTGCACATCTGAGATACATTTCAAGGCATTGGTTGACCCTTTCTGACTGACCATCAGTCTGTGGATGATAGGATGAACTTTTGAGCAAGACTGTGCCAAACAACTTGAACAATTCTGCCCAAAAATTACTAGTGAAGATCCTGTCTCTGTCTGAAACTATTGCTTTTGGGAACCCATGTAATTTTATCACCTGATCTAATACAATTCGAGCCACTCCTTGTGCTGTGAATGGGTGTTTGAGAGCCATAAAGTGAGCATATTTTGTGTACCTGTCTACCACTACCAGAATGGTGTTGTATCCTTCAGACACAGGAAGACCTTCGATGAAGTCCATTGTTAAATCCTGCCAAGCTCCATCAGGTACTGGTAGAGGCTGTAGTAGACCAGTTGGATGTGTATGCTCATGTTTTGCTCTTTGACAAATGGAGCACTGCTTCACAAAATTCTCCACATCAGTCTTCATTCCTTTCCAGTGAAAAATATGTTTGAGCCTCTGATAGGTGGGTTTTGCCCCAGAGTGGCCTCCCACTGCACTTGAGTGTAAAGCAGTAATCAGCTTAGTTTGAAGAGCAGAGTTCTGGGCTATCCAAATCCTTCCTTTGTGTTTGATTAATCCCTGTTGCAAAGAAAAACCCTTCTCATCACGACTTGACAAAGCAAGCTGGGCCAATAGATCCTGTGCTTGTTGATCAGTAGCATAAGAGTTGAGCACTTCTTGTAACCATAGTGGCTTAACTTCAGATACAGCCTGAATGGCTAGTAAGTGACTAACTCTGGACAGAGCATCAGCTGCTATGTTCTCCTTGCCTTTTCTATACACCACCTTGAACTGCAACCCCATAAGTCTGGTCATTGCTTTCCTCTGCATTTCTGAGTGAAGGTTTTGCTCATTTAAATAAGAAAGGCTCTTGTGATCTGTCTTGATAATGAACTCTTGTCTTTGGAGGTAGGGCCTCCACTTTTCCACAGCCATGATGAGAGCTAAAAATTCTTTTTCATAAATGGAGAGTTTCTGGTGACTAGGTCCCAAAGCCTTGCTCAAGAATGCCACTGGTTGATCATTTTGCATCAGAACTGCCCCCACTCCCACATCACAAGCATCTATTTCCACCACAAAAGGTTTGCTGAAGTCTGGTATGGCAAGAACTGGTGCTGTACTCATGAGATGTTTCAACTGTCTGAATGCTGCTTCTGCTACCTCAGACCACTCAAACATTTTCTTCTTCAATAAATTAGTCAAGGGTTTAGCCACAATGCCATAATGTTTTATGAACTTTCTATAATACCCTGTGAGACCCAAAAATCCTCTCAATTCTGTCACAGAAGTAGGAACAGGCCAAGATAGCATGGCTGAAGTTTTACTTGGATCAGTTGCCACCCCTTGATCTGAGATTATGTGGCCCAAATAATCCAGCTTGTTTTGGGCAAAGGAACACTTGCTCACTTTCATGAATAATTTGTGCTCTCGAAGTTTATCCAACACTTGTTTTAGATGAAGTAAGTGCATTTCCAGAGATGGGCTATAAACAAGTATATCATCCAAGAAAACCAAAACAAATTTTCTAAGGAAGGGTTCTAGCACCTCATTCATGAGACATTGGAAGGTGGCTGGTGCATTTGTGAGACCAAAGGGCATGACCCTGAACTGATAGTGGCCATGATGTGTCTTAAAAGCAGTCTTATATTCATCTATTTCTTGCATTCTCACTTGATGGTAACCAGATTTCATATCTAGTTTGGTAAAAAATTTTGTCCCAGCAAGTTCATCTAAAATCTCATCTATGAGTGGCATAGGAAACCTATTCTTGACAGTCATGTCATTCAATCTTCTGTAATCTATGCAAAATCTCCAACTACCATCCTTTTTTGGACTAAGAGAACAGGTGAGGCAAATGGGCTATTACTTGGCACTATCAGACCATGTTGTAACAGTTCTCTAACTTGTCTTTCTATTTCATCCTTGTGCAAGGGTGAGTATCTGTATGGCCTAGCATTTACAGGTACTGAATTAGGAAGTAAGGGGATATGATGATCATATAACCTGTGAGGAGGTAGAGTCTTGGGATCCTCAAAGACATCAGAATATTCTGCCAACAACTTGTGTACAGCATCAGGAACAGGTGCCACCTCTGTGGACTCCATCTCCACCACTGCAAAAGCAGCAATGTCATTACCAACACACCATTTGTGTAACTGAGATGGAGATATTGCAGATAGACCCACTGGTGGAGGTAAAATTCCTTGTAGCAGCACCTGTTTGCCTTGCTTCTGAAAAGCCAAAGTCCTTTTTTCCCAGTCACAAGTCATAGGACTGTTTGCCTTCAACCAGTCATAGCCTAAAATTGCATCAAAGGCCCCCAGCTCCAAGACCTTCATATCATGTTGGAAAGTGTAGCCCTACACCCACCACTCCATTTGATGTACTTGTTTGTCAGTGATGAGTATGTCTCCATTAGCCACTTTCACTTGTTGAGGTGCCATTGAAAGAGGAGAAATGCCACATTTGTGCAGAAAACTTTCACTGACAAAGCTATGAGAGCTGCCACTGTCTATCAAAATTAACATGACTTTGTTTTTTACTAGGGCTCTGAGTTTTATAGCTTCTCCTGAATCCGTCCCTGCCATTGCATTGAGTGACAGTGTGCCAAATTCTTGAGATAGGGAATCTTCCAAGGCCAATTGCTCCAAAACTTCATCTGTTAATGGGAGATCTAAGTCATTTACCACCATAGCATTCACTTGTGCTTTTGGTCTTGCTTTGCACTTTGTCAGATGAGCATGATCAAATGGTTCACTGCAATAATAGCACAGATTATTGGCCCTACAGAAATCCCTCTTCTGCCTCTCTTTGCTCAGTAGCTGGGATCCAGCTTGTGGCTTGAATTCCTGTTTGGATGCAGCAGCCAGAGTCCTTGGCATAAAAACACTCTTCTGCACCTTTGCTTTCTGTTTATCTGCTAGGCTTTGCTGGACTTTGGCCAACATTATGGCTCTTTCCATGGATTGTGGAACTTGTGACTGGACAGCTGCAGCAAATTCTGGTTTCAAGCCTCTTGTAAACTGGGTGATGAAGAACATCTTGTCATATCCTGTATTGTGCATCTCCAAATCAAACTGCAAAGCCTCAAATTCCTGCACATAATCTTCCACAGAGGCAGTTTGTTTCAACTCAAGCAAAGCCCCCAGAGCATGTATATAGTCATAGGCCCCAAACTTTGTTTCTACTGCCTGCATAAACTGTTCCCAAGTACCAAATCCCCCTTTGCATCTCTGGACTTGGCCCCATTTTGCAGCATTGCCTTCCATGCACACTGAAGCTGTGGTAACCCAATACTCAGCAGGTGTATTGTAAAGTTTGAAGTAGTCCTCACATTTGGATCTCCAAATCTTAGGATTCTCCCCAGTGAAGATTGGGAACTTCAGCTTGGGAACGTCCTTGCGAAGATACTGCCCATCCTGATACTGGTCACGGCGGCCTCCTGCCGCACGATGTGGATGGGGATCACCTCTGCCCCCGCGCTGAAAGGGATCTGGTGGACGGTGTTTCTCTGGCGACTGAACAGAACCTGTATCCTCTGCTTCTTCGCACATCTTGTTCAACCGTAACCCGGCCACTGCCTGCCCGGTCTCCGCCACTTGTTTAGCCATGTAAGCCTGATCATCGATCACTTGCTGTATCGCTCGGGCTTGCAAGTCTTGATTGGCGTGGATCTGCTCCTGGATGTTACTGATGTCCCCAACACGAGCAAACAGCAAATCGATGTTGTCCATCATCCTGTCCCAACGCTCATCGTCCCGACAGTGTGCTTCCTCCACTGCATCCATAATGAGCTTGGACTGGATCGACGGTTTCGGTGGCGCCGTGATGAATTCAGAGAAAAGTTCCCCAAATCGGAGAACACAGTGACCCGGTCAGAGGTGTCGTGGCGCAGAAATTCCCAACTACACCTAAGCGGCGCGAAAGGGGCTGGGCAACGGCGCCGGAACGGCTAACCGGCGCTATGCGGTGGCCGCCGTCGACTGGGAGTCGGTAGGCGGGGCGTGGGCGGCGAGATCGGGGTGATTCTTCGCCGATGCAGCTGTTCGTTAAGGAGACGGAAACAACTCAAGGGAATCCACCACTCAAATTCAGAACCAATTGCGCTGAACAACACCTAGCTCGAGGCCGCGAATCCAAGCAGAGACAGATCGAAATCGAAGAGTAGCTGCTGCGGCGCACGAACTCGAAGCGGAACCACACACCCAAAGCCGGAGGATAACTTGTCTCTGATACCACCTATCACACTCGTGGTCGCTGGCGAGATCAGCCCGGCGACGTGAGAACGAACAAGCGAATCGAGAGGAGTAGGGATGGATCTCGCGAGCAGAGGGAGGGCGATGAGTCCCCTTCCTCTCACGCAGAACTTCTGTTCTTTCTCAGAATAAAACTTGCTTCAGTCTGTTACAACGCAACACTTTAACCTCTCCACGCAACCTCTCTCTCCCACTGACCACACGGGTCCACTGGCCAGGTTACAACGCTTCCCACACACACAACCTGACGAAGACCACTTCTTTAGACGCGCTTCTCTGCATCCGTTGGCGCATTCCTCAAAGGCGTCACAGCGCGCCGCCCCGAGGGGCACGCAGCGCGGGGAGGCGGCCGTGTGCGTCGCAGAGTGTGACGCTGAGGTAGAGCAGAGGGAACGTGAGCACGTACCGGGCCGAGGTGGAGCAGAGGGGCCACCGCGACAGGTCCTCCACAAGCACGCCAGGGGTGGCCCTCGTCGCCGTCGCCGTCGCCCTCTCTCCCCGATCCATTTTTTGCGGGCTCTGCGGCGCCGGCGGCTCCCGCGGGTTGTCCGCGTAGGCCCGCTTCACCAACGCGGACTGGTTTGCGGGTATGCGGCGCAGGTTTTCCCAGCGGGCTTGCGGCAAAACCCACCCCGCTTGCAACCTGAATAGATTTACTACCAACAAGCTGGTAGCCCCTTCAAAACCATATTGGCCAAAATTTTGGCTAGTCAAAGTTCGATACAACATTTGGCGCATAAGCTCATAATCCACCAGACAAAAACTATTCATGTTGGCGTATATAAGGGTTGATCAACACAGAACAGATGACGTTCCTCTCCAGAAAAGTAAAAAAAAGGCAGCCTGTTTACAAGTCACAGCTCATGCTAAAAATGGCCTGAACTGTTAATCTTGGAATCTCTAGAATCATGTTTCTGCGACTGTGCAGAGCAGATACAACCAAAACCACATATTTGGTGTCACCAAGGAGATTCTTCGGATGACCAAACTCAGAAGCCTAGCATGCAAATCTGACAATATTATTCATGACTCCATCTCCACAGGTTCTGCGGCTCTATAAGATAGCTCCTTGCCCATAATCACTGCAGTCATCATCAATTTACCAGCATCTGGAAAATCCTTGTGCTGCATCAGCACTTCCTCCACTGACAAACATTTGCTCTCCAAACCTCTGAGATGTACATCCTCTTTCTTCACAGGCAGCACATCCTCAAAAGTACCGTCATACACCACAGCATCTGGGCTATAACACAGCCTGGAAGCTTTGAAGAGGACGGTTCCTTGAAGAGATTCTTGGATGACCTCATCGCTCCAACCTTCTGATGTGGATGCCTCCGAAAGCTTCACCCAATCGTCCTGGTTGGTTGCATTCATCCAGCATGCCTCCAGAAGGCCTCTGTTGGAGCTTCGGAATGATGAGCTTGTCAAACCAAATACTTCAAAAGCTTTAAGGGAGAGCTCCTGGTCTCTCTTCAGGCACATCTCAATCAGTTCCGATGGATCAAGCAATGTGGTTGTATATTTGACTTGTGCATATTCTGGATCATGCTGAACAATTTCTTCCTGTACAGAAAAGAAAGGGCTACAATTAATCTGGTCTACTACAATCATAACTAATTAACTTAAAAGACAATTGATACTATGGTTTCAAAACCCAGCTTTTAGAAATTCCCCACGCAAGGTTAGGGTCTCAGGAGTTCATAATCCCCAGGCAGTTACAAGATGGTTACATGATAGCTCCCAGTTTAATCCCGTTCACTTTTCTTACTCTCCTCATTTTTATTTTAAACATCCAACAATTTTCAATCAATCTAATGTGGGATCAAAGGAACAAAGTAACAGTCTTTCTGGGAGCTACAATGCTGCTGGTACTCGGTAGGATTAAGGGATTTTTGTCAGGATTTGGATTTTCTTACTCTCCTCATTTTGATTTTTGTCTGCAGGGTTTCCATATTCTTGTACAGCTTGGATTTCAATACTCACACTACATACTCAAACTATATAATTATGTAGTTTGGATACTCAGACTAATTAGTTATGCATCTAAGTTATGAAGCAACATGGATGTTGGCCTATTGCTGAGTAAATTCTGGGCTCCCAGGACACAAGAGGATGGCATTTATACAATGATGTTCAGAAAAAAAATATCATACTAGACTCGAGAACATAAATGTTAAAAACATGTTAGGCATAGGACAATTCACCTGCAGCTTCAGAATCCGCATATCTGCTTCTATCCGTGCAACCTTCACTTCATAGTCAATATCCTTACCTATTTGTTAGTAAAAAAAATGTCAGGAATGCCTTGTCAAGAGAAAAAGAAACTGTCGTCTAACGAGCAGCAGTGAGTGCAAACAATAATGCAAACTTATGTTCAGTCCTCTAAAGTTTTCTACTTGACATTCAGTAACTAAGCATTTCTTATTCTGCAGGAACATCAGTAGAATCAGGTAGGTTTTCTTGAAAACACGAAAAGATTCTGAGTAAGATGCCACAAGAGACTAAAAGGGTTTGCAATTTTACATAGCCATTGCTAAGCATGTGAATTAACTTTGATAATCAAGAAAGTCTGCATGGAATTCATCACACAAACTTTGCAATTGATAAGTAGCATTATCCATCATCCAGAAGACTAAGAAGTATATTTTGCGTAATGCCATAAATGCAGGCTGAAAATATGAGTTGTTCCTGAATAATTAATTGTTTCAGTGCAGAGTATAACATTTACGTAGGGAAGAAAAAGGGCTACCTGCTGTTGCAGCAATTTTAGAGAGATAAAGAAGACGTCTTCTTTCAGCAAATGACAGTGGCTTTCTGCTGGCTGTGCCGCTAGCATCTTCATCAGGACTACCACGCAGAGCATAGGTATGAAGAGTCTCAGAACCAGATGAGAACTGGTTTAAGCATATCTCGTGAAGCCACAGAAGATCACTCCGGTCTTTCAGAAAACTGGCTAGCTCTTCCTGGAATTCTTCACCCAGCCTTAACAGCTTAGAGTAGTGTCTGCTGTTGACTAGCTCTTTAAAAACAAAGAAACTGAATCCCCCGTGAGGCCCTACACTATGATGCTGCATCGAGATGAACATTAGAAGTTTAGAACCATGTCCTAGAACGTCTTAGTAGAAGCTAGAAAGTTAATGGCCTATTTCTTTATGCTAAACCATTGAGCTAAAGTGCAACATGTTTATGTCCTGCAGCAGAAAACAGGGATCTGGAATAAATTTCAGATACAGTCATGAGATACTATACCATTAGGCTACGGAGGAGAACTGAATCATTGAGATCTGAGCAGATCTGCCACAGTGTTTGGTACCCTTCATGCCGTTTTGCTGTTGCCAAAATAGGAGAAATAACCTCTCTAAATATAGATTCTTTCAGTTCCAGATTGTCTGTACCCTCTCTTGACTCCTGGTGTGTAAGAAAAGATCTTAGCCTGTTCCGTATGAAGCTCAAGAAATTCTTCAACTACTGCCCTAAAAAAAGAAATTCTACAACTACCAAAGAGAAGACATCAACACGTAAGCAAAATCGGGAAACATTCAAATAGACCTTTGCCACACTTCTTTATCACTCCAGTAGAAAATATTTTCCTTTTGCTCATTAATATCAAGCAAAACACTTATAAACTTACACAATTACAGTCATGGCAGATTAATGTATCATACTTGTGTTATCAATGGTTATTCTGTTAAGTGGATAGTGAATGATAGACAGAAATGAATAAATGTGAAAATCAATAGGAGGACTAGTTGAGCCTAAAATCATCAAAATGATATTGGAAATTAAGTACAATATTATCCAAGTGAACAACAGACAACAGGCAAAAAAATGAGATGATAGAACAGGCAAATGAAGGGGCAACACCAAATTATTAAAAAAAGACATCTTACTGCAGTAAAGATGGTTATTAGAAAATTAGTGATGTTTAGCTAAACCAAACCTGATATTTGGCCTCCACTATTTGTTTAGCAAGGTTGTAGAGGGATCCAAGAAGTTCATCTCTTCGTTCACAATATTCTTGGACTAGTACACCATGTTCCTGTCCACGTTCAAATTTGGCAGTTAAAAGACCTATATATGCCTCCAGTAGAATATCTGTGAGTCCCTCCAGCTGAGACCATAGGTTAGACTTCATTGACATGTCTGCAGCTCCTGATTCTCCCAGAAGCTCCCTAATGAGTGATGCCAAACTCCATACTCCAGACCGTACAACAAGGTGGCTGTTCCATGTTGTCAGTCCTTCAGGGGAAGGATACCACTCCTTGTGCTCCTTCCTGTAGCGCAATGCTGCATGAACTAAGGTGATACAAGCATTTGCTAACTCAAGTGCCCGTTGCATCTGAACAGAAGGGTGCTCTTCTCTACTAATAATGTATTGAAGCTGATGAGATAAGCAATAAAATATATCCTCTGTATCAGAAATTCTACTGTAGAACACTTCTGCATTATCACGATCCATTAAGAGAACTGTGTTTCTTCGAGCTTTCTCACCAACCAACTGAATAAGGTTCCAAAGGGCACCAGTGGTTTGGGTTTTTAACTGAGGTGATAAATTAGTATTTGAGCGTTGCTGGATAAGAGCATTTTGTAACTCCCGAAGCTGTATCATTCCAGAAAGCTTTTCACCATGCTCCATGATAGTTAGCATTGCAGCTCCTACAGAATGAACAAATTGCTTCTTTAGTCAAACAGAAATATCATTAAAAGAAATCAGTAGTCCTACATACTTTATCATTACTATGTTCATGTAAAGCAAAAGGCTAGTCATTAGTGTGGTATCATATGAAATTGACTAATAATCAGTGGATATGAGGACCCTGTAACAGATTAGTTGATAATTTGCCATCCCTATGAATGAGAGGCACATTATCTGCCATCCAGGGCTCCAGGCCCACTTCCAGTGACTCAGATGGTCCCACATGTCGCTGGCACAGGTATTTGACATTTCAAGAGAGTGGCTAGATAGTATGACTATAAAAGGCTAGGTGAGAACACCCATATAAGGTAGAGCACTTGATATAGTTCATCAGTTGTTAACAATAATGTATACAAGGATGGGATATGGGGAACCTCTGCATTGTACTCAGCTTTTAGGACCATGTAAAAGTACTTTGATTTCTTTGATTTACACTAGCATCTTTCTTCTATAGTATACTCATACATACAAACATAATGGCGTTGTTTAATGAAGATAGTAAACCAAACTGATGATAAGAGTGAATCCATACTTTGCTTTGAAGCGAGTTCTTCATGGCACTTTGACAATACAAGAAACTGAAGGAATTTCTCATGTTTTTGCTGCTTCTCAACAAGGGATGAAACAATTGTTGAGCCAAGAAACTCAGCTTCTCTGGTTGTTGTCCAGTGTTTAGCTAATGTGTTTACAATGGATTTGCTCATCCGAACAAATATGTTCATCTCACCCTCTTTGTCAAATGCTCCTGCAGCTCTAAGCTTTTGAAGTGCCTCATTAACTGCACCAGATATTATAAAATCATGAAATAACCGGTTCAGTAGCATTTCGGACTCTTCATCAACCACAGCCTGCTGAGATATGCCAGTTAAAGCAGGCCTTTGCCTCTCTCCAGCACTCCAAGCCTCAGAGCTAGCTCTCCTGGGAACAACACTGGCACTGAAGACCTGAGTTCTTCTTTTCTCCTCAGCAACTGCTTCATTACAACTACCTTTTCGTGACAAGCTGCGCTCTGGTGGCTCAACCCCACCAACTAATACAGCCTTTTCAGGAATTGCCCAGACTCCTGCCTTTTCTGTTAGAACAACCCAAGCACCTTCATCTCTGTCCTCAGCTGATGGGATAATAGAAGCATCCAGGACCTTTCCAGCATCCCAAGGCAGATCAAACTGATAAAGTCGGGTGGAACCTCTCCAATATATGGCCACTGTTGCTGTTCCATCACCTGAAAGGATGATTACAGAACCAGAAGGCTTACCACCAGTTTTTAGCCTCATTGAGAACAAGAATTCTTCATCCTCCACTCTAGCCTTAGGAATTATCACCTGAGAGGGAGTTTTTTTCTCCAAAAACCTTTCAGCTTTAACTGCATTATCTTCCGATGAAAACTTCTGGTTAGGTTTGTACAGCATCGTCAGAAGAGAATACTGAGTGTAGTTTGACCCACTAACCCTATCTTTGCAAAATGTAGCAACAAGAATGCTAAATTCCTTCCCATGTTCATCTATCTGCATGTCCAAAAGCCATATATTTTTCTGCCCAGCTATATCTTTCTTTATGCTTGCATCCCCATCAGTGCCAACAATTTCCTGGGACCCTAATTTTTTTATATTGATGTCATGCAAGAGTGAGATACTCCAACATTGCACCTCATTGTTTGTCAACAAAAAGAACTTCCGATCAGAAGCCTCAGATGAGACATTACTTGGTAACCAGGCCAATGACCTTCCACCATTACTTTTATGAGAATGATCAGCACCACCATCTCCTAATGTATCTCCCTGAACTTTTTTCCGACGAATTCCTTCTGGTGAACAATGGAACAACCACAAAGCACCAGTAGGCTCAGAAGCTACAGCAATACATTCATGAGTGCCTCCTGGAACTGCGGATGCAATAATCGAATTAAACCTGAAACAATCAGATCCGCCATCACTTGCAGACACCTCGCCAGGACCCGGTGAACTAAGAACTGGACTCCTAAATTCAGCATAGATGTCAGGCCAATAAGCAACAGCTTGTGTTCTTTTGTTGCAGAGGATAACACCAGTCGAACTTTTTCTATACAATATCTCTCCACTGTCTCTTGTCGATGCACCACTACTATGCCATCTCATTATACAAACTGTCCACTGAATACTGGGGATGGGTTTCGTGTCCTTGTATCCAATAAGAGAAGATGGGACATCAAGTACAAGACAGTCTTTAGCAACAGAAGCCGAGTAATTCCAGATAAAAAGCTCATTTCCACAAATCATCCACGCAAGGGATGTTTCTTTATCAATGCCACCAGCAAGCAGGTTCTTGCCTACAAGAGATACACAGCAGTTATCTATCGCTCAGTAAAATACAGACAAACTGCAAACTGTTATCGGGGAATATAGTACACGTGCACTGAATGGAAATAGTTACCAGAGAAGTTCTTCTGTATAAGGCTGGCTTGGGCATTCCGAACGACTTGGGGAAACTCTGCTACGTGCACCGGTTGGATCTGGTCCGAATCACCAGCCTTGTCAGTTCGCTTCGATGTTGAAATCCTGTAAAATTGCAGAAAATAGAACAAGAAGAACTCATTTTGCCTGACCTAAGTGTGATAGGTTGCTGGAAATCTAAAATGAGGAAATCTGATGTGCCAGCGCCGCACTCGCTTTTGGCGCCTTCAATTAGACACGGCCATACGACAAAATGCGATGAGTTTGGTGATAGCAAAGCAGGTGAGAAGAAAGGGGTACCTAGCCAGGAGAGAGGAGGAGGTCCATGGGGCCGGGGTGCCGGTGGCAGGGCGGTCGGGGAAGGCGAATCCGCGAGGCGACGGGGAGTGAGCGGGAGCAGCAGGTGGAGGTGAAGGGGACGCCTCTTCCCTGTCCCTGCGGTGGAGGAGGTGGGGCTTCCTGATCGCCGGCGAGAACATCCTCGGCGGCGCGGCGGTTGGGCAGAGAGCACCCTCACGGCCTCAGCTTCTCCGACCAGCCGGCTTTGTCTCCGGTGGCCGGTGGGCTAGGGTTTTACTAGAGTTTTTGTTTTGCGAGTGTCTTCTCTCTTTTCGCGCTTTGCCCCCTGCTTGATTAGTTAAAGAGAGAAGAGGGGGAAAAAAGGCGGTTTTCTTTTAAAAAAATCGAAGATATTATATCGGTTTGAACGTTTGAATGCAGGATCAAATTAGACTGCAAAATTCTTTTTCCAGTTTTGAGATAACAGATACATTACTTGAAGATGCCGCGTTTAATTCTAAAGGATACTTTTACAATCTCGTGTCACAAGTATAAATTAGAATCTAACATAACAATGTTTCTGAAAAATAAATTAGAATATAATTATTAGAGTAAGTAGAGCTACCATGTAGTAGAGGATTTCGTGCTAATAGATTTTAGTGCTAAAGACATTCAAATAGTAAGACAAAATATTAGGATAGACTTTCCACAAAAATGTTAAGATTAGACAAAGCATTCTTGTCTCTACAATCTATTTTGACAAAATGCTACACTGTCAATTCATAAGAATCTGAACATGGTGTGTCTGACATGCGTATGACCACTCTGTAGAGTTGAGCCTGTTTTTTGTAGAATTACAGTCACTCACGTCTTTTCTAAATAATGGTCATCTGAACAGTTTTGCCTCTCTCCTATTCATGTGTCACTTACTAGTGACTAGTGAGGGCACGTACTATAACCTGGAGCAAGCACCGAGGCTTCAAGGTTCACCGATGCTGAAAATTCTATTGGCTGTGTTTAGTTCCCGAGAAGGGAAATATGGAGTTTGGTGAAAATGTCACATCGGACACTGTAGCACACTGTAGCACTTTTCGTTTGTTTGTGGGAATCGTTGTCCTACCATGACCTAACTAGGCTCAAAAGATTCGTCTCGTCGTGTACATCAAAATCATGTACTTAGTTTTTTTTATTTACCCACGTTTAGTGTTCCATGCACGAGAAGAGAGATTTGATGTGATAGGTGAATAGTGAAGTTTGGAGAGAGAATTTTTTTCTTTTTAAGAAACTAAACAGGGCCATGCTTCGATTCACTGCTGCAGTGTGCAAGCATCGAGGCTAGTTAGAAAAAAAATGTTTGAAGCATCGAAAATTTACACGTTGCTAATCTCATATCCCATTCCTTAACTTTCGCATCTTTTAGGCAACTCTCCTTTTTTTTTCATTTCCGTCATGATTTGCACATTGATCCAAACATGGTTTGCACATGACTTGCACGTTCCCCGGAATCCAAACGCCACGATTCCAGACGAAAAGAACCGGGGTCAATCTGTGCCAAAAAAAGAAACAAAAAAAACTCTGAGCGGGATTTGAAAGTCGAGCCGCGAGCGGATAGAGCAAGCAGCGAAAGGGAAACGTGAAAAATCGCAGAACACACCCTTCCTCCACCACCAGGCATCAGCATCCGTCCATCACTCCATCTCCACCGGGCCTCCGTACTAGCAAACCCGCCTCCCTCCGGCTCGGCGGCTTCCATTTCCATCCCTCCCCTCCCCCAACTCGCTCGTCGCTCCAGCCCTGGCGCGCTGAGGCCCACATCCGCACGGCGCGCACCGGTCCCCCGCCCGCCTCGGCGCTGTCGCTACCTCTCTCGCGGCTGCGGCGGCAAGGCGCGCGCTTCCGCCGGCTGGCCTGCCACGGGCGGCTCCACCGGGCAGGCCGTAGCAACTACCAAGGTGACTGGCTCTATATCGTAGCGCTCATTCGGTCAGCTCGTGGTGGTACGGTGTGCACTGCAAGTCATCATATGCCGCTGCTTGCTAACCGTGTCTGATTGCCAGGCGGGGAAGCATGTCGAGCGCGGTGGTGAACGGGCTGGCCGGCGCCGGCGGCGGCATCATCGCGCAGATCATCACCTACCCTCTCCAAACCGTACCATCCTATCCTCGCCTTGCCCCTGTCGCTCTAATTAATCCTACCGCCCCCCTTCCGATTCGGTAAATACTGTTGCCTCCCGATGGTTTGATCAGGTGAACACCCGGCAGCAGACAGAGAGGTCGGCGAAGAAGAGGAAGGGCGGGAGCGGCGCAACTGACACCTCGACCCTCTTCCAGATGCTCCAGGTGATTCATCGCAGGCTTGTCGTCTGCTTGTTGCAGTAGCTACTAGCTGCTAATGCCCCCTAATGACCAAGTGTGGAGTCAAGTAACAGCTGATCCAAACGGAAGGGTGGGGTGGGTTGTACAGCGGCCTCAAGCCCTCTCTCATTGGCACTGCTGCATCACAGGTTGAATTCCACTTCTTCTATGTTAAGTGGGTTGCACAGAACATTTTCTCCCAACAACATCTAGCTAGTTATGAATTTGAGCTACATACCAATCGTGCTTGCAGGGAATCTATTACTATTTCTACCAGATTCTCAAGAACAAGGTGGAAGGTTTAGCAGTTGCTCGTGCTAAGAAGGGCCTCGGGGATGGTACTGTTGGGATGCTCTCTTGGCTTGGTATTGCAGCTGTTGCAGGGTAAGCCGTCTACTCTCACTGCAACCACTTGTTTTATGGAAATGCTGGAACAAATTAGAGCAGATCAATGAACTGGTTATTGGTTAATCTTCTTACGCGTAGACCTGTAATTTCGTTGGACACCCAAACTAACTGAGTTTAGCGTTAATACGTGTACTTTACGACAAATGTGCAGAGTTTATGTGATTTTTTGAAATAGGTACCAAGCAATGTAGTTCCCATAGTTTATAATATTTATTACATTTGGTTTTCTGAGCTAACGATCTTGATCTTTTGGCTGCTGATGGTTACTTTCCTTTGTCGCAGGTCAATCAATGTTCTTCTTACCAATCCAATATGGGTCCTTGTGACACGTATGCAGGTAAACTAAACTAGGTTACTTAATGGTTTTTTCTTTAAGAAGAACAGAGAATCAGTAACGTTCGCTAAAGAAGAGAATTTATAAACAGCTTTAGTAATCTCTACTATCATAAAATTACCAGAATTTATGTTGTCAGTGAATTCTTATATTAGTGGTATGGTTACATCTTTCTCTATTATACATTTATACTCATGCAGTGTTGTGTAACTTATGTTGCTTCCAATATCCCTCGCGATGAGCCTATCTGCTATTTAGAGATGAACTTGTATGAGCAACCAGACAAAGAACTAATATTCCATTGCCTCCAATTGTTTCCATATTAGGAACTTGTATGGGTCTTTCGAAAAAAAAGGAATTTGTATTGGTAATTAAATTCAGGGGACTGAAATCAGGGGCAGAGCCAGGGGCTTTTGTCGTTGTCAGCTGTCAACGATGATTGGCTGCAAAATCAGTTATTCTCTACGAGGTGGCTATGGGAATATATGCAAAGTATTTATGCAGGACATTTATTGCCAAATTTTGATCTGATCAGATGAGCTTACAATATTGTTGACATGTTAAATATGCTACAATCTCATTTAACTATAAGGCTCCAACCCTTTAACTACTGTGCTGAAAAAGAGAGGCTATTATGAGCTATGACCTAGATGACTGTTATTCCTTTCGTTTATACCTCCCAAATATATTTCCACACTTCCTAATTCCTAGTTTTTTTAAACTTTTTCATTTGGCATGATACAGCATCCAGTTTTCTTGCAGTCATAGAATACATGATGTGAAAAGTAGTTAAGTGACAAACAAATATGGCTTGTATACTATTTGAACTACATGTGGCTCGCTTTTACCAAGACTGCACATAAAATGCAATGGCTAAACTAAACTGGAATATGCTTCTATACTACTGATAATAAAGATTGCATCAAACTAGTAATTAGCATTGGCCTTTTTTCAGACACATACACAAGCAGAAAGGAAGATCTTGGAGTCTAAGAAGGACCTTTTACTGAAAGAAATATCTAGGTCCAATTCATTGGAGGTTCCGATTTTGAAGGATAGGTTGGTTAAGCTGGAGTCTGAAAAACCTCATCCATATGGTACACTTCAAGCGGTTAGCTCTCATTCCTCACGCTCCCATTCTTTCACCCCAAGCCTTTATGTTGAATTTTGTATTGAAACTATTCAGTATAGTATAGAAATGAAAAGGGAAGTTGGTCTTTGGTGCATGTCTTTTTTTTTAAAAAACTAAAATGATGCAGCATGCCAGTATGTCAGTCGTTTTCCTTAAACTTCAAATGAGTCGATTGTAATTTCAGGAATATTAAATAGGTTAGCCTACTAATTACGATACAGAGAACATAAGTCCTGAAACGGGGTAGTGTTTCAATCAATTTCTTATTGGTATGATTAGTTCAAGACCCTACACCTACAATATTATAAATCTCATCAAATGTGGATATGAATAGATTGAGCAGTAACTCATTGGAGTCTGAAGTCCTGCCTTCTAATTTGCTTTTACTTCACAAACAAAGTTATACGGCATTTATTTTACTATTTTCATTGGTCTTACAGATCCGGGAGGTTTATCGTGAGTCTGGCATAAGAGGATTTTGGAAAGGACTTGTTCCAACATTAATCATGGTTAGTTTTTTGTTTTTGAAATATCACATGCAAAGTTTATTAGTTAAATATGCAAGTCCACAGCTACTAAACATATAAAATTTTAGGTATGTAACCCATCGATTCAGTTTATGATATATGAAACTTTGGCAAAGCGTCTTCAATCAAAGCGTTCTGGAAAGCAACTACCTAAAAGGAACCTCACTGCTATGGAGGTACAGACTTTCAGATTTAGGTCCTGTAATGTTCTTGTCTTTGTGAAACCATGCAGGTGCCTGCCTTTGTGAAACTGGATTGTTTGGACTCTCTGATTGCGTTAACTGTTTATCCCACATCCCCCCTATAGAAACTTATTTTCCGATGATGTCATAATGTTACATTACACATTTTCATGCAAAAGAGTTCAGATCAATTGTCTGCAGCGGTGTAGTGCTTTTGAATGGGATTATAAGAATCAGTCACTGCATATGATTATGTTATGGGCAGTGGCGGACCTTGACCATGAAATCAGGGGGGGCTAATCTATGTAGCTGAGTGTTGTATAGAAGTGTACAGTAGCAAAAACACTATTCATTTAGTGGAAAAATGCATGAAGGAGGGGGGGCCGGTGCCCAGTTTGGCCCCAACGGTGGTCCGCCACTGGTTATGGGGGTTGTTTTGGTGGGATTTTTTTGTGAAGGTTATGAATATTTAAGCAAGAGAATTAAGTGTAACCATGGACAATTTTGTTTACATAATGCAATTAGTTTGTTATCCACAACATTTCTGTATCTTCTGAATAATGATCCATAAGATTCCGTTTGACATGAAGAAAACAACATATTCATTTGTGGAAGATTCTGTATTTACGGAAAATGCTTGGGTTAGCACCATAGGATTGGTATGTAAATATGGTATGTGTTCAGATATGGCACCGGTGGCCAGCTAACGGAAACCATCAAGATTAAATTACCGAATTGATGGTGGCTGATGAGCTTGATGTATTTACTCAGTAGCACAGATCTTAATCATGACAGAGTTAAATTCTTTATTTTATGAGACACTGCAATTACTTGCAACAAGAGATACAGGCCCACTGCAATTTCTGTTGTAGCTCTTGATTTTCTGTATGAATATCATGCCAAATGTCAAGTTAAACTAACAAGTGTTGATGTATCCTTAGTCATTACTGTAGTAACTACTCTTACTTAAAGATTCATGGACTTGTCTGTAAGAGGACTAGCAGCAAATGTCATATGATTATACCGTGAATGTCTACAAACTCAGGAAAGAAGAATTCAATTTCATGACTTCTCTATCCTGTTACACTATCTAGATCTTACATTTCCTTTGTTAATACTCCAGATTTAACATAACAGTGATAATTTTCATACATATATTTGTGCTGTCTTTCTCAGCACTTTCCTCCTTGAGCAGGTGTTCTTGTTGGGTGCAATAGCAAAACTGGGAGCTACTGTTGTCACTTATCCATTGCTTGTAGTCAAGGTACATTTAATTTTGGGGACTCGTTAATAATTTTGACCCTTATTCTGTGGAAAATTTTAACTCTAGACTACTAGAGCATTGCTCTAGCCACACTAGTGAGATTTCTTGATAACTGATGCTTCCAGCAAAGTAACTATTGTGCCTGAATTTCAATTGTATGGGATTACAGATCACAATATCAAACTTGGGAGTGGAGGGTTCGATTTTGGTTTTGTTTTCTCATAATGTCTTAACTATTGCAGTCTAGGTTGCAAGCAAAACAAGAAATTGGCAGGAATGTGATGTCGAGATACACAGGTACCTTTCTCTACCGCGCAACCAAACTACTAACATTTTTTTTTCAAAAAAAAAACTACTACCAAATTATCGATGTGGTTCCTTCTAGAACAAACTGTTTATATGCTTTATTTGAGAACAAAGTGTTGATATTTTCTGAGAACCCTGTGCTTTTGATAATATATGCAATATTGCACTTTCTTATCTTATGTCATGCACATCTAATCATGTTGCATTACACTGACTATGTTCACCAGGTACAATAGATGCAATAATAAAGATGGTCCGTTACGAAGGATTGCACGGGTTTTACAAAGGAATGGGAACAAAGATTGTACAAAGTGTCTTTGCTGCCTCAGTTCTCTTTATGGTAAAAGAGGAGTTGGTTAAGTTAGCAGTGCTTTTAGTTGCCAGAAGTAGGACTATGCTTATTACTACGTCCAAGAAAAGATAGGTGTTGTTTATGACCAATATTTTTTTTGCCTTAATTTGTAATATAGGATCCCATTATACATAACCTGTTCAAAATCAATCAAAAATTCTTTACTAGAAAAGGTAAAAAAGAACTAAATCCTCATAAAAATGAAACTCCCTCCTCTCTTGTTGGTGGCCTTCTTTTGCCTCGATAAATCTGTAGTCTAAAGACTAACTTTCAGCCAGAGAACAAATGCCAGCCCGTATTTTGCCCTCTGACCTTGCACCAGATTAAACTGTGAGTTGGCACACTCATACTCATTGTGTTATGTATGGAAATCAAAGTCTAGTTTATTTGTTATAGGTTATGCCCCTTGCATAGCTGCTTGCTTTATGTCAGTCAAGGATAACATCATCTGGAAGTTATTATTACATATTTTTGGTTTAACTGGCAGTCCAAGCTGTATGTTTTAGAGTCTGTGCTTGGTATTTGAATGGTCTAATGTTGAATGCGCGGTGTGTATTTCACCTGCCAACTGAGTGAACCAGTACAACACTATGGGAAAAGGAAACCATTGCAAATACTTTATCATCTTATTTTTGTAATGCTCAAAGTTGAGGAGGAATGAAGAGCAATATGAATATTTTGTAATAGAACTTTATTTTACTCTTTGCAACCCTGTAATACATGAGAAAAAAGAGCATTTGAGCAGCTAACATCACATGCATAAATCAAGCTAACTAAAGCAGTCGTTCTGTTCAAATGAATCCATCAGACACTTGTACACTATAGAAATAGAAGCTATGTAAGAAACCATATAATATCAAAACAAAAGTTATGACTGAGGTTGCACCGATACATAACATACCGGCATTTAACAACGGGCACGGAAATTCCAACAATACATAGCATATTCCACAATCCACACGATACAAGTTCAAAGAGAACGACACAGCAACAAACAAATTAAACCGGCCATGTCCAATTGGAGTCGGATCAAATTAACCTAGCCATACCGCTAGGTTTGATTATTCAGCAACTCGAGCGCGCGGTATTCAGAAGAACGGCGCCCGAATTGGTATCGCCTGCTTGCGCTTCTTCCTACGAAACGAGTTGTTCTCCACACGCCCCTGGTTTGCCACCGGTGGTGCGTTGGATGGTCCTGGGAGGTTGTCAATGACTGGCTCTGGGGGGTTGTCAATGGCTAGCTCTGGGGCGTTGTCAATGGCTTCCGGCTCGTTTCCCTGCGTATCCACCAGGCGTTCCTTGTTATGAAGGCTCCTTAGGCGTTCCTCAGCTTCAGACCCTGAGAAGTCGTCTGGTGGGACACCTCCTTTCTTCTGATAAATAATAAAAATATAAATTTTGAACACACTTGTTAAAACAACAAATAAGGTGAAAATTAAACATCATTTAGTTATTACTCCGTATTATTTAATGTCACGGTACGGTGTAAGAAGCTCTTAAGCATGCTTAGAATATCTAAGATTCAAAGCTTGAATGTTTTTTTATGACGACGATGGTGATACATAATCGTGGGCAAGAGAATGCGAACCTGGCAAACAACTGAGCAGTATTCATAGACCGGCCACCCAGTATCTTTTTCTTCTTCGAGGAACAAATAGTCATTATATTGGAGATAGCACTGACAAGTCTGGCAGCGAGGTGTCCCCGCTGGAGGCCTAAAGAGTCTGGACCTCTTCATCGGCCTCAAATGCAGTACCTTCTGTGAATTAAGGCTGAATGGCTGCAAGCACAAAAGTAAATTGGAACACATTACACACATACACATTGAATCTTGAGGTTTAAGCGATGCATGGGTGTGGCTAGCTATGTCGTGGTGTACACGATGCGCATGCATTCTCAATTGTAATCATCATAGACAAAATTATATAAAAAATATTGTGATGTGTAAATAATATTCATTTACCTGTATGTCTGACACGTTGATGCCTAGGGCCTCCATGTCCGTGGCAAGGACGGTGGAGCGGAACAGGTAACGACGAATTTTGAGGAGTTCGTGGGAGGGCTCGTCGTCGTGGCGGCAATGCGGGCATATTACCTTGTAACAATGGATGCAGAACTTGCACCCGTCCGCCCTGTTCATACCTGAGTGCTCCTTGCATCGTTCCCAGAATCTGGTCCGCATGAGCACCTTCAGCCATGCTGGATCCTTCTTCTTCCCTCCCTCCTCCCTCTCCTCCGCCACCGCCACCGCCACCGCCAGCGCCGGAGGCACATCCTCCAGTGCGGGCATCTTTTGCCCCTGCGACATGGTGGTCTCTTTTCCTGCATCATACACCACAAACGAGAAAACGATGATCAAAGGTTATTAGCTAGAGTTAGAGATTGAAATTCCAAAGAGACTTGTTTTTCCTAACAATAAGAAGCGTTAGCTAATTTGCCCGGAGCCAGGCTGCTGTATATGTTCTGTTGCAAGTTCAAGAGATAATAATCGCCCAAGCAAGATTTCCTAACAATAAGAAATGACGGCCCTATATTAACCATAGAAAATCACAGTAACCTACAACTACAATTGTTGGAGCTTGGAAGTGCTAACTACTGAGCACGTGTTTGGTTGCAGCTGATCTACCATACATGCCACAACTCTCGTCTCCTAATAAACTGATCGAGCACGTGTTTATTAGTTGCCGCAACGTACGTGCCGCAGAAACCTTGAAGGAACATTGTAACGCCCGCGTTTTAATCTCTGGAAAAACACCTAAATAAATCGCCGCTAAAAACCTTTCAAAATCTTTACCACCCGAGCTCCCTCTTCCGCCAATCCTGTTCGCCTTGTTTCCCCCCCCCCCCCTTTTCCTGTTCGCTTCGCCGTCGCCACCCTCTTTCCGTCCCATCCCGTGTCGCCCGCTCTCGGGTCGACCGCCGGGCCGACCGTCTCTGGCCGACTGCCGTCGGCGCCTGTCTTTCCCGCCGCGAATCCCGCCGACTTTCCCCTCCCCTTTTTCCCCTTTTTCCCTTTTCCTTTTTTTTCCTCTCCCTTTTTCTTTCCTCCTTTTCTTTTCTTCTTTTCTTTCCCTCTCCTTCTCCTCCTCTGTTTCCTCTGCTCTCACCCGCCGCCGAACCCCGCAGCACAACCCCGCCCGCCGCCGGCCACACCCCTCCCCTCTGCTCTGCTCGTCGGCGCCACTCCACTCCCCTGCTTCGCACCGCACCAGCACGCCACCGAGTCCACCGCCGGGTCCAGCCACTGAGCTGCCGTGCCGCCCACCCGAGCCTCTACCGCCAAGCCACCCCGCCCAGCGTGCACGCCACCACACTGCCCCTTCGTCGGCCGGCCGCCCTCCTCGTCGACGCATCACCGACCACGACCCCGCCCTCACGACCATCACCGCCGACCCTCTCGCTCCACCGCGACAGCCACCCTTGCGCACGCCACCGCCGCCGCCCCACGTGCTCGCCGCGCACACGCTCCCGGGCCGGCCCCGCCGCAACGCTGCCCCGCCACCGACCACCCAACAGCCGTACTGGCAGCCGTACCGACCTCCACCGTGACCCTACCACTGTCGTCGCCGAGGCACACTGCCCATCGAGCACGCCACCCTGGCCAACGCCGCTCCGACCTCCCGGCCCCGCCGCCGTCCCGTCGCCAAGCGCAACAGCACCACCCGTACGCGCACGCGCCGCTCCGCAACAACGCCGCACACCGCCGCACTGCTCCGCACACGCCGCCGTACCAATCGCCACGCCAAACCCAACCGCCATTAAGAACTCCACCCGCCGGACGCCAAGACCACCGCCTACCCCCCCCTCTCGTCGGCCCGCACCTCCAGCACCCCGCCGCGCCTATAAAAGGGCCAGCGAGCCTCCTCTCCACCTCCACCAGCTCACACGCCACCCAATTCGCCCCTCCGCCACCGCAGCACACCGTCCCCAACTGCCACTGCCGCCGCCGCCGCCACTTCCGTGGTCCGCACTACGCCGACCACCTCCGCTCGGGGTAAGACCAGGGGTGAGCTCGCCATCACCTGCGCTCCTCTTTCCCCCTGCTCCCGTCTACCGCCGCCGCCCCAATCACCGGGAATCGCGCCGCCGCCGGCCGCCGGGCTCCTCCCCTGTTCCCTCCCCTCTCTGTTAAACGAAAGAGATGGTCATTTTATGAATAACCCCCTGATGTTCTGCCTATTCAACCCGTCGTCCAGTAAACAGGGCTCTCCCTCTGGTACCTTTACACATGACCCCCTGGGCTTTTGCCAAATCAACCCGCAGTCCATTAGCCCTATTCTCTCTCTCTCTGTTTTATTCGCCAGAGGCCCCTGAACTTTTCTATAATTACAGAAAGGTCCTATTCTTTTTAAACAACCCCTAAACCTCCACCAAATTCGTCATTTCATGCGCCAAATTGATCCCGTTTGACCCCAAACTCCACCACAATAATTACCAGTATATTTCCACCAGTCCATCCCGTCCACATTCAAAAATAATCATGTCATCACCGTCCGCCCTCTTTTTCCGTCCTTTCTTTCAGAGCTCAATAAAAGCTTTTTCTTTCATTTATTGGGTGTTTGCTTGTGTGTGCCGTAGACTCCGCTGTGAACGAGGAAGGACTCGAGGAGGAGCAGTGCTACAAGCAGGAACTTGGAGACCAAGACCCCGGGCAGGAATCCCCCGAGGGTTGGGAGAACGGCAAGTGCAATCCCACCCTTTGATGCATACTTTTGTCCCAGCTTTTATAAACACAACCCATGGCCTGATTTTTAAAACTTGCATAATTTTACTGCTAAACCCGGTTGGATAGCCATTCCTTGATTGCTCTAACCGATTCCTTGACAACCTAGATTAATATTTAAATATGATAATGTTCTATTTGAATATTAGTCACTGCTAGAAATGCTTAGGAACATTTTACCTTTATACCCCCATGACAAATACTTGGTATTTTCAAAAGCAACCGTGTGCGTACTTTAAAATAAAAGAGATGATTTTTGTAAATAAAATGAGTACCCGTGTGGGATGAGATAGACGGTATTCCCGTGTGAAATACCGAGGTGAGCTCGAACCGGTGTGGTTGAGCATGGTGGGAGTTGTCTATCCTATCACAACTTTTGGGATGATGTTGATGTGTCATCTAGCCTAACCCATTTTATTGTACCACCACTCGACCGTTGTATGTGGCAACGGCCTAGCATAAATCCCACTAGTTAAGCTGATGGTTATGTGGTGTGCTGGTGAGCAACAGAGGGCCATGGAGCCGGGGATACGATCTATGTGAGGTATGCCCCTGGTTAGGACCTCGTCGGTAGGTGGCTAACCCCTGGTCGCGTCTGTGATAACTTGTCAGTCTAGCTATGGTGGGTAATGGCTTTGATAGGAGCTGCACTGACACTGAGGTGTTCATGTCGTGGTAGCCTACTTGTGGTTGTGTACACCTCTGCAGAGTTAAAACCTATTCGGATAGCCGTGTCCACGGTATTGGGCGAGTTACGGCTTGGTCACTTCACCAGTCCCCTGTTTTGGTGTAAGAAAGAGTTGGTGTTTGGTTGAGCTGAGAAATGTTTTGACGTGGGCTACGACAGATGGGAAATCTGGTAGCAACAAAATCTTGTACGAAAAAGTATTACATTTACTGTTCCTTTTAAAAGTAATTTTTGTGAAAACCCATTGCGAAAAACCAACCCCCTTGCATGAGTAATAAAATTTGCTTTGTTGCTAAATAAACCATAAGCTTTCCTTGTTGCTATCATGTGCATACTTCTGTTATACCCCTCCGTGGTTGTGGTTGCGCTTGCTGAGTACGTATGTACTCACCCTTGCTTAATCTGTTGCAGAGGCAGACCCGGGCTTTGTGCCAGAGGATATCGTCTAGTGGGGTTCGTTCTGCACCCAACCTTTGCCTGTGTGTTAGGGCCACCTGCTGGAAGCCGCTTGCGTTGCCACTCTGATGAAGACCTCTACGTTATCAACCTCTTTATCTGGAGCTTAGTGTTAGTTCTGTTTGTTGTGGCCCTGCAATGCCACCGTCTCCCGTAATGTCGTTTTGTACTGAACTATCTGTGGTAATAATGTGAGCCAGCATCCTGGGACTGGTATTTGTATCACATTAAATTCTCTCTTTCGAGGGGACGCTTCAAACATCAACTCCGGCAGCACTAACCCCTAAATCAAACCCTCCAATACTAATAAAAGATGTCTCTTCTAACTCTAACAATACCCTCAATACTAACTAATAATTGAAGGCTTTCCACATATCCCAAGAAATAGAGGGGGACGTGGAGAATTTGAATATTTTCTTAAAAAAATAGAGGGTTGAAGTGCATTTTTGCTTGATTCTGGATAAGACTGCTTAAATGGCTTGCTAAGGGTGTGTTTAGGAGCTCCACACTCCAAAAAAAACAGCTACACTCCACTAACAACACATTTCTGCCGCTCCACTTCACTAACTCCACAAAAAGTATGGAGCTGATCAACATTTTTGGCTACGAACTACCAATGTGACTCTCTCTAGATTATCGTATGATTGTTGCTTTTTAAGGTTTTTTAACAAAATATTTTGTGTGTGTCAATGCATGATGTTTGGATATAACTAAAAATTTTTTGTGAGTGATTAGTGTATGTAATTTTGGTGCAGTGTTTTTTCACGAGTCGATGAATGTGGACGGCCTGAACGTGTTCGAGCTAGTGCGTGCAAGTTTGTGTACGGGAGTACGTAAGTTCATAAGCATCAAAGTTTCGTGTGGATGGTCCAAAGTCCAAACTACTAGCTACCTGTACAGCTACACGCGAAAAACTACCTGCAGAACTAAATTTTTTGAACGAAACCTGCAGAACTAATGAACCGATGATGCTCGCTTGTGCTTTCCATGGCCGGATTAGACATCTAAGTGATCAGAGACAAATGGAACGCCGCCACCACGCATGTACTACAGGCGTCACCGTCCATCGACTCGCGCTGTCGTACAACCGTTACGACCGGCGCCCGTATCCCCGCACGGCCATCGATCGGTCGCCGTCGACCAACGGAGGGGAGGAGGGGACCCGGCAGACTGGCAGAGGCGAGGCATATACGGAGTATCCCTGGACCCTGGCGACAACGGGGGCCGAGGCCCTGCACCGGAGCCTTGGGCACCCGGGATGGGGGATCCCTGTGGGCGCCGCGCGCGGGGAAAATGGGCATGGGACGGACGCTGGCAACCACAGCGAGAGCCCGAGAAGCCTCTAGCGACATGAGTGGAGGGCCAAATTTGAATCGGATGCGGACGAACTCACGCAAACAACACGATTAGGAGGAAGACCGCCGCCGTAATCCATTTCGGAGATTGAGCGCGCGGCGGTGCCGACCCGGCCGGCGGCGCTCTCCGCTCTGCTAGGTTGGGCAGCGGCACGGGAAAAATGTCAAACGAGGGGTACGTGGGGACGGCGGAACAGAAGCGATCTCCGTAGTTTCACACGCAGCATGTGTCATCGATGGGTAATTTTTCTACACTCCATGAGAGATACGGAAACCGTATTTCTAGAGTACCGGAGCTCCATAAAATATATAGAGCACGCTTTAAGATTCACGTCTTTCCTAAAGCCGGGGTTTATAGAGCTAGGCGTGCTTGATATGGAAGCTATATGTAATTCCAAACACCCTATAAGATTGCTCTACGTATTCCGTGGCTAAAGGACGCGACCATTTTCATGGTGGCAGAGGCACACTAAACAGACCCTCGACACCTTGTCGGTTTTGGACGCATGCATGCTAAGGCATCTAAAAACGTGTCGTGTACAACGCGGAAGTCAGCGTGAGGGAGCATGGGCGCTTGCAGGCTGAATCGGCGCTCAACGAGGCGCCCAACTCTTGGCTCATGCGTCACGTGAAAAGTGAAGGCAGGTCATGTCTGCGGTGTACGCGCGCGTTGGAACGAGGAAGCGGCTCCTACCTCTCTATATCAATGCATATCCGACAATGTTTTTGCCGGTTTGCTTTTTCAAAAAAAAAGTTTATTCATCAGCTATTTAAGCATCAAAATAATTGTTCCCATTTTAGGCTACGTATCGAAGAATTTTGCATAGAAGCTTGATGACGTAGCACTGCTGGTAAGAGTCTACGTAAGAGCCTTTTGTTGTCACGCGGAGGATGTGGGGACCACATCAAGGCACCTGAGCACCTGACCCACCCCACCCCCTCGGCCCCTCCCCTACTTTTGCGGCCGTTGCATGCCGCGCCTCGGTCTACGGTCTCTGCGTTTCTCGCTAGGCGCCGCTCTGTCTGTGCATGCGTTTCTCGCCCCGGCCTCCACCGTGGTGCACCACACCACCGTGAGTCCGTGACAAACACACACACACACCAGGCCAGCCGCCGGTTCGTGGTTCGCCCAGCGGCCTTCGCTGCCGCCGCACGAGCCGAAGATCGGACGGTGGAGGACGATCCACCGGCCGTAGGGGGATTATTTGGGGGATGGGACGGGACGGGCTGTGCTGCGCGGGCTACTGGCCGTGTTTTTTTATCAATAATTAAGGGTATTAAATAAAATCAGTTTACAAAATTATCTTCATAATATTAAACTATTTTGCAAGATCTATCTGATGAGGTCTTTGACCGCACGATTAAAAGATGATCACTGTAGCATTACTGTAGCAAAACATGAATTAATTAGGCTCATTAGATTCGTTGCGTAAAGTTAGACTCGTTCCTGCATGGGTTTTGCAAATAGACTTCTACTTCATGCATGAAAGATTTCCTTTGAAAAAAATTTCCCCCACTGGCGCGTTCTCCCCTCCGCGTCATCGAAGCACAACACGGCAGCTTGCGTGTGTCGCGGACTCATCGAGATGCAGCATATGCGCAGGCACACACTGCTACGGACAATTTGTGGCTGCCCTGTTAAGCCTGACCGTTAGTGGGCCCTAGCTAGTCAGACTGGAAGTGCTGGCAAAGACTACCAAAAGATGGATGAAAAATGCTGCTGGTTTGGAGAACAACGAAGTACCAACAACACTCGTCAACTAGATCTATCCGATTCGGGAACTCGTCTCAGGCGCACATAACCAAAGTACTACACATCAGGGATCTAACTTAGCGCGCGCACATAACTCTTTCAAAAGAAAATCTAGGACCTAAAAAATGAAGAATCTAACTTAGCGCGCACACGCAACTCGTCAACTTAGCGCACAAACATCAAGGATCTAAATTTTAACAAGAATAAATCTAGGACCTAAAGAAAGAAAATTCACAGATGAGCATCAATATTTTTTTCGATAAGGAGATGAGCATCAATATAATCACACAGATCTAGTTTTTATGTAGTACGTACCTTCGCTTGGATAAATTCGAGGACCAGGAGGCGGCGTGCGCCGCGCGGAGTGAGACGCCAACACGAAGGAATGCTCAGAGCTTCAGCTGTTCTTTTTTTTTCTATTTGGGCTATTCACAAGAGGAGTCATAGGCCTCGGTATATATAGGAGAAACCGAAAGTGGGGACTTCAACCTTTGTAATGTATATATAGAGAGAGAGAAACACATGGGTCCCACTATAGCTGCAACATTAATGGATGCAAAAACATTGTTTACCTGCCGTTCCATACATATTCACAATATAATGTATTTAATCAGCTAAAAATATCATCCAGAATGTAATTCATTAGATACATATAACTACGTGATATCCTCACATTTTGTTTATAAAGTCTTTTATAGAGGGAACAATCTTCACCGTTAGCACTAGTGATGTCCCTTTCCGTGACATGTAGTTGTTTGATGTACGGTCGACAGGTTGATCGTTACCATGTAGTTGTCGTTTCCGTGACTTTTTCTTAATGTCGGCCTCAAAAGGACTAAACTTAACAAAAACGGATGGAAATATAAGCGGAGCTCATAACAATATAAAACAATGCAAAATTCTAGCGAAGAAACTAAATGGGCTTCACAACCGCTGCCTACACCAAGGACACTATATGTTTCCAAAAAAAAAACACCAAGGACACTATGGAACCACCCTTCGCCATAGGAGACACGACCTTTTCAACAAGAAGCTTTCTAACGTGCAAGACAATTGCTGCCAAATGACGTCGGACATCAATTCACTGAATTAGTCAGTTGAGATAGAAAGCCTCGGCAACCGGAGGGAATCCCTCTACCTCGCCCTCATGATTTGAGCTTCCGTGAAAAAGAAAGAAAGAATATCTTTCAAAAAAAAAGAAACATGCGGACCCCTCCCGACTGGTCTCCGCCGGAAGCAAATCCAGCGATTCGTTCTCACTGACGTGTGGGCCATGTCAGTGGGACGAGTCTCTCCGCCGTACCGCAGAGAAGACTCGCCGTGTGGCCGTCCGTCTCGGCCATCTCCGTCGAATCGAAACCGCCACCATGCCACCGCGCGCGTCGCTCCTCCTCCTCCTCCGCCGCCGCCTCTCCACCCGCCCGCCCCACCGCAACCACCCCGAACTCGCCGCACTTCTGGACGTCCTCGCATCGACGCCGACGTCCTCCACGCCGCTCCCACACGCGCTCTCCCGCGCCTTCCCGTCCCCCTCCGACGCCTTCCCTCTCCGCACGCTGCCCCGCCTCCTCCCGCTGCTCCCCTCCCCGCTTCTCTCCCTTCGCTTCCTCCTATGGCGCCTGACCCCCTCCTCGCCGCCCCCCTCCCCGTATGCTCTTTCCTCAATCGCCGCCTCTCTCCCCGACCTCTCCTCCTCCGTACCGCTCCTCCTCTCCTCCTCCCCACGGCCCCTCCCGCTCCCGCACTACGCCCTCCTGCTCAACATCTCCGCTCACGCCGGTCTCTTCGCCGCCTCCCTCGCCGTCCTCCGCCACATGCGGTCCTTCAGCCTCGTCCCCGACGCCGCCTGCTTCCACCACGCCCTCCGCGCGGCGGGCTCTGCCAGCGATGTATCTGCGGTGCTTGAGATCATGTCCGGGTCCGGCGCCTCTCCGACCGTGCCCGTGATCGTGACCGCGGTGCATAAGCTGGCGTCCGCTGGGAACGCCGAGGGCGCCCGCCGGCTGATCGACAAAATGCCGGAGTTCGGGTGCGTGCCCAATGCTGTGGTTTACACCGCGATGCTCGATGGGATCTGCAGTTTCGGGAACGTGGATGGTGCGGTGAGGTTGATTGAGGAGATGGAGGGCAGTGGGTTGGGTGCAAGTTGTGCACCCAACGTGGTGACCTATACATGTTTGGTGAAATGCCTCTTTGCGAAGGGAATGGTGGCGGAGGCACTTGGCGTGCTGGATAGGATGGCAGAGAGAGGGGTGATGCCAAACCGGGTTTTTGTGCGTACACTGGTAGAAGGGGTTTGTGCAGAGCAGATGGTGGCTGGCGCATTTGATGTGGTCGAGCGTGTGATTGGTGATGGGGCCGTGTCGAGCGAGCAGTGCTACAATGTTCTACTTCTTTGCATGTGGAGGGTTGGCATGGCAGCTGAAGCTGAAGGACTGGCGCAGAGAATGATGGTGAAAGGAGTGCAGTTGACCCCGCTTGCTGGGAGTTCGATGGTGAGGGAGCTCTGTGCGAGGAAGAGGTCGTTGGATGCTTGCTACTGGTTGGGAATGGTGGAGAAGAACGGCATGCTGTGTGACTCCGACGTGTATGGAACTCTGTTGCTTGGATTGTGTGAGGAAGGGCATGTCCACGAGGCATCAACATTGGGGAGGAAGGTTGTCAATAGGGAGATCTACATAGAAGAAGCTTGCGCGGAACGTTTAGCGGAGTTGCTGAAGCAATATGGTGATGAGGAGCTAGCATCTCATCTATTAGGATTGAAACGGTGCGCTGGAGGGTTGTCATTTTAAGCAATGTATGATTCTGCCCGACCCATGTGCATGAAGAACGCCATGTTTAGTTGTGGGGGTGTGCCAAGAATAGCGCTTCACCACCTTGTTGAGAATTTGCCTGAGAACAGATACAGCAAAATGGCTTGGTGCAGTCCAAATGCTACATCTCAGTATAGACCTGTTGAATACAGCATGGAACTGAATTCAAGCAATAGTGCTGCTGAACTAGTTATTTCTTTTGAACAAATTTTTTGAAGAACACGATGCAGATCCCAAGGACACTTGACATCATGTAAACTATCATTTTGATACCTTCTCAGGTACATCACCTTGTCGATGATATGCTTGGACAAGTGTTGTGCCTGTCAGTCGATTATGTTAGATCTGTTTCATGCACTAGTTTTGTACAACAGTGCTAAAGTTATTTTACATGATACGTGCCCGTAAGCACCTACTCTGATATGTCCTGATATTTTCGAGTTACTCTCGGTTTTTGTTGTCCCCTTTATTGAAGGAACAGAAAAGAGAGTTTACTATCTCAGGGGCTGTTTGGATCCATGAGCAAATGGCAAATGGCATCTTTTTTGCCATTGTTTTTGCCATTTGCCTCCAAACACTCCATGGCAAAAGGGCAAATAAAAAATGAGATGACAAAAATCTTTTGGGTCAACATTGTGGCAAAATTGGGCAAAAGGGCAAAAGTTTTGCCATTGGATAGGAGGGAGAATGGGTTTTTGCCAAAAATTTTGCCATTGGATCCAAACGCCTCTAATGGCAAAACTTTTACCATCTTTTCTTGAGGATAAAAATTTTGCTTTTGCCATGTGGATCCAAACACCCCCTCAATATAGCGCAATTTGTTTGTATTATTGTGCGTAGCCTGCATATACATTTTGCCAGCATTGGTTTTTAGGAACATTTAATTGAACTGAAATCTGAAATTCTGCTCGTGTTGGTATCTAAATAGCTAAGATGACCAAAGGAATGGAACCGGTCGGGCCAGCTGATGCTGATAGAAGTGAGAAGGCGCCGCCATATACAAATTTATACAGCGCCGCCACTTGCATTGCAGATGGCTGGGCATTGGAGGCAGCGATCAAGTGTGTGTGAGATTGAGAGTGCTTTCAGATAACCCTAGTGCAGACTGCAGCCGGAATATGAATTGCAGACTGCAGACATTAGCATTCTTCAAGTTCATGAGCATTCTGACTTGCAGCCGGAATATGACTTGTTGCTGGGATTTTGCTGACGGGAAGAATATTGGCGCTTCAGGAGAACTTCAGCCACGCACCTCTTGCCGCTCTGAATCAAGCAGATCGCAGCATGTCAGTGACAGTCTGAGACAACCTGGCGTGCGCTCAGTCTGCAACAGCCACGGACATTCCGAACGGAGTCAGAGCTCTGCAGTCACACGGCAGTTGTTCTGGCAAGGCAGATCTCTGCAGTCCCACTCCCACGCGGCGCCGGGACTGCGGTCCGCACAACGCCTTGGGAATCTACTCTGGCTGCAGGTGGGACCAAAGAAGCTCTGGCGTTAATCTTCAAATTCAAAGAGCTTTTCGGGTTGGGCCTTCATCCTTGATCGCACCTTCCCCTTCCTCAAGTCTCAAGTCTCAGGCGGCGGCGGCAGCACTGCAGCAAGCCGCAGCTATAAACAAGGTAAACACGGAAACACCTAGCCGTAAGCAGAAACACACACACCCCCGCAAGCACGCGCACGCACTGATCACACAATGCTCGCGCCGGTGCCCACGAGACCGCGCTCCAACCCCTTCCGCCGGCGGAGAGGGGCGGCTCCGCTTCTCCTCGATCAGGCCGCGACTGCGGCGGCGGCGGGGAAGCGTCCCGTCGAGTCGTCCACCTCGGCCTCCTCCAGCTTCTACAGCGAGGTGCTCTCCACCTCCTCCACCTCCCTCGCCGCGTATCAGCGCCCGGAGAAGAGGTCTCGCCTCCAGGACGCGGACGAGGCGCGGCCGGCCTGCTCCGAGTGCTCGGAGGTGATCGGCGGCGTGAGGGCGCGCCCCGCGGAGGTCGAGGCCTCCGAGTCGTCATGCCTCGGCTCCGTGCTCGAGTCCGACCTCGCCTGCCCGGAGCAGCTCGCCGACGACGCCGAGGCGACCGAGTACTCCTCCGCGCTCGAGGAGCTGGCCCCGTCGGAGACCGAGGAACAGGAGGTGCTCAGCGGCCCCTGCAGCTGCGCCGAGTACTCCCTCAGTCCCCTGATCAGCTCCCCCTTGACCGAAGACGACGACGACGCCGCGCCCTCCGCGACCTTCTCCCTCTTCCTCGACTTCGCCAAGCAGTTCGTCCCCTGCGTGCACCCGGAAGCGCGCTCCGTCACCAGTGCCGCTCTGGATCTCCTGACGGTGAGCGGGTTTCCACGCAATTTTTGTTGAATTTGTTGGGAATTGAGTTTGATTGCATTATCGGTGCGGTGTTTGATCTGGTAAATTGGTAATTGTGGTGGGAATGTTTGTGTCAGGGGAGGCCGTTCGAGGACTTGGACGACGAGGAGAGCTACGAGCGGTTCCGGCGGCGCGAGCGGCGCGAGGCGGTGGCGCGCGACTACACTGATGTGTACGGCTCCATGCCCGGCAGTGACGGGCCTCGCGTCGTGGAGCAACGTGTCGTCATGGTGAACTGGATCTTCGAGGTCAGTGTACACTACACTCTGTATTGTGCGAGTTCGCGATCAACAGTTCACCTCGGGTTATGCATCGGATATGACCAGATTCGTTACCCTGGTAGGAGCTATTGATGCTTATGCTTGTGAGTTTAGACTTTCATTGTGCTAGCATTTTACTGGCAAATGACTCTAGATTGTCTGTCGATTAATTTGTCTGCCCATGTTCAACAAGCCCCGTAAGTGGCATAACTGCATAGATGAGAAGCTGTTCTCTAGTGTGGATCCTTTTGATTAATGATTATCATGCTGAGGCAGCAGATCTGTTTCTCATCCTTATTTTGTGCAGGGGAAACTATCTGTTATCTATAAGTTTGTTAGTTTAACACTAACTGATGAGTGAAAGGATTTGAAAATGGCAATGCTATTGTGGTATCAGGAGGGTTACCCTTTGTGTCGCTTTTTGTCAGTGAGTAGTCATGCTTGTGCTGACTCAGTTAGATTAATGATTTTGGCGTCCAAATCATCCTAGTCCCAGGGATCAATCAAGTCTAACATGGGCTGTTTGAAAAGGAGAGAAAGCGAGTTGAGTTGCACAAAAAGTTCTCTGTAGTTCCCACCTGGCATCTGAGACGTTATTTCAGCGACATTGCTTCCATGTCTGGGATCACATAATGTAGCAATTAGAGTACCTGAATCTTCACTCTCTAAATGCAAGTATGTAGATGCAATTCTGAATATGCCCTTTATTGCATATACGTCCTCTCAAATTTAAGCTTTTTGATGCGCTTGGTAATTGTATGAGATTCAGAGAACTCCTGAACATATTGTCATCACCATTTTCATCTGAAAGTATCTTGGAATTAAGCATTACAGTGATATTGTCCTTGCACTCTACCAGAATAGTGTCACTACTCAAAAGCATGACATGTGCTTATTTTATGTTCCATTTCATAGTTTGTTCCAAAATAAAACTTCTAGTTTTGTTGACTCTTTCCTTGCAATGCCACTATGCCAGCATTCGCATCTGACGAAGCTGCAGCCAGAGACCGTGTTCATGGGGATTGGACTGATGGACCGCTTCTTGACACAAGGATACATGAAGGGTTTGAGAAATCTGCAGTTGCTGGGCATTGCCTGCATCACCCTGGCCACCCGCATAGAAGAGAACCAACCATACAATTGGTAATGTTCTCCCTTGTACTACTTGTTTCAATTTTTATGTCTGATATGAGATTCTATCCTGCATATTTGGTAAATCATAACTAGACCACTAGTTTCCTTCCATGCTCTGTTTCAGTAAAACTACTGACTAAGTTGGTGACCCATGTTGTCAGACTGGCTAATTTGATATTATCCATTAACATTCAGCAGCAATTGATGATTTATTGACTTAGCGCTCCAAATTAGCTCCTCCTTTAATCATGCATTGATGCTGCATATTCCCTCAAGGCCATAACTATGTTCCTTTTCCCAGTGGCGTCACCACCTTGCTGAAATATGCTTGGGTGTTTGACAAGCTAGCAGGTTTGATGGGATTGATTCCATTAGTAGAACTATTCTGTTTAACCATGTTGTGAATCTGAACCATATTAGCATGTGACAGTGATTTTCATGGCATTTTCATCTGTTATTTGTCCCTGTTGATACCAGCACTCCGTGCAGCTTGCATATAGAAGTGTTCACAATGCAAGTATTTCATAAGTTCCTTTTTTCCAGGACAGAAATTTGAGTTTCCTGATTGTGCTGTACTGCTGCTACGTGTTTAGTGAAAATGAAATAATTGAGTATACTAGTTGGGATTTTTTAGTTGATTTTAAAATATCTTTTGATATAGATATGCATTGCTTAATTTGGCATTGGCACAAGTCAGAGACATATATTTAGCTGAAATTGCACTGAATTGTATCCTATGAGTTTATCTCCTGGACATAACTTGCCTTTGATTCTGTATTTCTGTTAAGCTTGATGCACAACAGTAATCTCTTTGCTTGATTCCTTTCAGCGTCCAGCAAAAGACTTTCAAAGTAGGGATCAATACTTACAGCCGGAGTGAGGTTGTTGCCATGGAGTGGCTGGTTCAGGAGGTCCTCAACTTCAAGTGTTTTGTCACAACAACACACCATTTCCTATGGTACCACAAACTCCCTGCTTTCTTATTTATATCAACTAAACAAAAAGGAGAGACTCTAATTCTGGTCAATTTTCGCAGGTTCTATCTGAAGTCTGCAAAAGCAGATGACAGGGTAGCAGACCTGGCAAGATACCTGTCCTTGCTCTCACTTCTGAACCATAAACAGCTCTCCTTCTGGCCCTCAACTGTGGCAGCGGCTGTAGTAGCCCTTGCGTGCCTTGCCACAGACAATGAGTCCTCGTGCCATTTAGTCATGGAGGTGAACATTCAGATCCTCCATTTGTAGCTATAAATTGTCGTTACACTAGTTATTATTGTTTAGACCTCAATAGGCATAAGCAAAGTACGAAGTGTAACTTTCAGAGGGCTTGTCAGTGAGCTTCTAAACATATACCAACTCCAAATTTACATGTTCTGATTCTAGCTAACTGAAAATGCCTAACGAGTAGCTCTTTGCATATATGCAGACTCACTTGAGGACGCAGGATGACGATCTTCCCGAATGCCTAATGGTACGTTTTTCTCCTCTGTTTTTCTAATAAAGATACAGAGCACCCTGAAATGTGCTCATTACAGTTTGCATGTTGCAGAAATAAGCAGAAATAGACTTTTATCACGCTATGAGATCTAACATTCATTACCCCACTCAATCTTCTTTCATGCAGAGCCTAGAGTGGCTGATCAACTACGCTTCACGGCACGCATGACTCCTAGGTGATGACATTGATCCACAATTTTGTTGATTCCGAGTCGCACAGCAGAGTTCAATCTGTCAGGTAGTATATGCCATTAGTAATTAGTTTGCCCTGACTCGTATGTGTAGGCCATGCGTTAATCTTAGCATTGACAGATTATTCTGTATATGCCATTAGTAATTAGTTTGCCCTGTACAAGGTAGTAGATAAGATAAAAGCCAAGGCAGCTTTACTTTGTGATTATGCGACTTTAGTCTTGCAAGGAGCAAAACATGGACGAGATTTTGGTATTGAGTTGTCGGCCTTTAGGGACTACTGAACTGCAGTATTGGGCTGTCTATCTTTGCAGCATTTCTTCGCTGTTTTAGGGACAGCTAAGGCTGGGCTCTGTTGTACTCATCAGCTGGTGCATTTGTTTAAACAGTGTCTTAAAGATAACTTGCTTAAAAAGACGTCTTGTGGATACCTGATGTACGATTAAATTTGTTCCCTCCGTGTGGATCGGGGCGTGATCTTGTGATCCTGGAGATGCTGTGCCCTGTTCGGCTGGATGGTTGGAAACCATTCAGCAGTGTTTTTCTTTTAGCAAAAACCATCACCAGCCATCAACCAGTCAGCAATATTTTTCTCTCAACAAAAACCAGCACCAGCCGAACGAACAGTGTCAGGTTTTTTGGTGAACGAACGCTATCCTGGATCTGTCGTCAGCTTGTCTGCTAATCTGGAGTTCGGTACGGATAAAATTTCAGCTAGCCGCAGATCCGGAGGGTATCGAACCTCGATGGCTCGATGCTGAGTCAGGACACAAGCATGCACTGCACATTCGGATCCACGAATCAGTCCGACCGGGTAGCTATGCAGGGGGGATTCTGGCCGACGCCGAGTCGGATAGTCGATAGATGTTTCACTTTCACTCGTGGGGACTGGGAGAGGGACCTGTCCTGTGGGCCTGTGGCCGCTAGGCGCTAGCTGCGGCTCCACCACCTTTTAGGCTAGGGCTAGGTAGGGGTCGAGGACTCGAGGGAGCTCCTATCCTGCACGCCTTAAATGAGGAAAACGAAAGGGAGCCCGGAGGCGTGCCATTTCAGCATTTTCAGAAATTCCATCAGGTTGTGCGTTCATGCATGTGCCCCGGATCGTTGGGGTGCTCGAAGTGACCAAACGCATTTTAGCGTGCATCTCCCCTTTCACCCCACTTGCGATTTGGGGGGAGCAATCTGCCTTTCTGCGCTGAGCAGATTGGGTAGGGTTGGTTGTCGGCACGTCGGGGGAAAATGGCGGATGGATGAGTGGCTCCGCCACGACTTCTACTGAACTTCACTACAGCCGGTGCGTGTGCGTGTGCTATTGCACACTTGGTGCGATAGCTCAATGAGAGGCATGGTGTGAGACTGGTGTGGAGCTCGGACCGCTCAATCAGATGCCACGGCGAAGCAAAGGGTACTGCTCAATCCGAGCTCTCCTGTGCAGTAATTGGGCATTTAATTAGGACTCTGTTTACATCCATAGTTAAAACTGCAACAGTGTAGTCGGCAGCCTCCGATCTGGTGAATAGCAACACGACGAATATGACACGTAATTAAGCTAGCCACCCACCATGTGACAACGTCATCTGTATGTGGAGGGCTTGCAATATAAATTTGACATAATCCAAACGAAAGAAAGAAAGAAAAATCGCTCTCTTGCCACGATCATGTCAATTTCTTTGTCACCTATAGCAGCAGTAAATTTGCTCCCACAAATACTAGCGACATGTCATTGTTATATCATTGCATGACACTTGAGCTCTCATGAGGTAGTAACAATAATCATGGATTCATGGTAGCGTGCAACCGGAAGAAATCGATCGTTCAGTTTTAGAACGGTGAGAAAGGCAAACGGGGCACGAATAGACTACAGACGTACGATTTCTTTTTTCAAAAAAAAAAAGATCATGAGGCACTTCAAAATGGTTAGGATTAAACAAGGAACAGCAGATGACAGGAGAATGTAGCTAGATACGTAGGCACACATGAATCTTCCCTTGCGCTCCCTGTTTTGGCGGCGGACCTGAGGAAAGTCTAGGCGTCCAGCGTCAAGCGAAACGGGCCAGATTCTTCGAGTACGAACTCCGCAACCTGACAAATGCAGACTCCATTTCATGCGTTTTTTAATTATTACTTTTGCGATTTCGGTAATCGTATACCTAATCCCATAAACAAACAAACACTCATTTTATATGGTTGCATTGGATCCCCTTTACTGGCCTCGGCTGCTAGTCTGCTACTTCAAGTAACCTCCAAAACTAATAATAGACCCCAAATCTAATGGCACATTGTTCATGACGTACACCCCCAATTTGTTGGCCCTGAGCTCAGAAAACCAATACCAATGGTGGGTATGAGATGCACGGCACGTCAGCTACCCATAGCGTTCAAGTGCGTGCTAGCTCTAGCTGCTAGCACCATGTTTGAAACATGGAGGTGAAATTTCGCATCGCAAAAGGTTTGCTATCTTTACCAGGCGCTTAGCACCGCACGTAGCACACATCAACTCAAACGGCACGGTGCAAACATTTTTTGGTGTTCCTAATGCCGTCTGACGCTGACCTAGTGACCTATACCAATACCAAACCAACACAGCAGTGAGCCAGTAACCACCACTGAGCAGTGAGTAGTGACTCCACTGAGCGAGCACTGAAGCTTAAGCTCCAGCCGGCTAGCGCACAGGAATACGGATGGGGCAGCGAGGCGCAGTTAACGCAGGTGGGCGCGCGCGCGCACGAGGAAGGCCGCCGGCCGCCGGGCCGAAGGCGGAAGGAACCGGCGGTTGCGGAAATTGAGAAGCGGGGAAGGGGGCACGGGAAGGATCCGCGCGAGCTCCATCCCCGCCTCCGTTTGTCCCGTGCGGCCGTGCGTATTCCATTCCATCACGTGTTACCTGCTGTTTACCTGGCCCACCGGTTCAGGTTTCAGGTTTTGGTTGCTTGGCAAGGTACCAGTTTTATATTCCTCCGCAAAAGGCCGAGCGAGACGGGGACAAAGTGACGTGACAGGCTGCGCCTAAAAGAAAATACCGGGACGGATGGGGACGTGTATCTTATCACGAACGAGGCGTGCGTCATGGGGCTTTTTGTTTATGGTTACCGCTGGCGATGGAAAATGGGAGCTGATAATGACACTGGTTTAGCGAAAAGAAAATACTGACAGGAGAGGAGTGTGGAGTGATTGCTTGCTTGCTTGCTTTGCAGGGTGGAGTTGGACAAGGACAATGTTTTAGTAGTATACCCAGGCGGAAATACTTTATGGTTTGCTCGTCTTAATCGCCCTCTTTGCATCCTCCACATCCGGATCCCAAACGAACAAAAATCCACCCACGCGTCCGTTTCCAACTCCCAACTTGCTTGCGGATTCGAGACACACAGGGAAAAAAACGGGACAGGCAACCAGCCAACTTGCGCCCAGTGCCCGTCCGGGGGCAGCGAAGAAACCGAACGGGATAAATAATCCAAAACTCTCGCCGTGTGGGAGTGACGGCACACGGCACAGCCGCGCCACGCCAGAAAGCGTGCGTCGCTCGCCAGATCCAGACGAGCGCCCGCCCCGCCCGCGCGCGTCGCCGTCGCGGGGGGAGCCACTAGGCGCCGGCGCGGGGCCCGACCCGACCCCAGCGCATGCCTTCCAATCCATCCCGTCCCGATCGTGCGTGGCGTTAGAAAGTTCTTCCCGTCTTCCTGCGGCCAGTTAGTTTCACCGTACGCCTTCGCCTCACCTCACCTCGCTCGCCCCCGCCCGCAACCCCACGTTTTCTCCCTCCCACGGGATCCCGTCATCGTTTTTTATGGGCGGGGCCGGGATCCGCGCACCTCCGGGGCGGGGAGGCATGGCTCACCGCCGGGGACGGCTGCGCTGCGCTGATCCGGCTCGTGACTGCCGCCTGGAATGGACCGTGCCCGACGGGATGGGAACGGGGAAGATGGAAAGAAGCGGAGGGCATGGGTGGACGCCCTGGCCGGCGCGGGAGCGGCCTAATTCTGGCTGGCGTGATTACGAGAGAAGATGGCTACTTCCTGGTACGTGCTATGAATGGCACGTGAATGGTGACTTGGAGCGAGATTCGGCTAAGGACAATACCGAACCGGAATGCAGTGCCTAAATTGATACGTTGAAGCATGGACATTGTATTCTTGCAAACGTTACTACCTCCGGTCCATAATAGATGACGTTTCAGACCGCTCAATTCGCTTGTTTCTAGTTCAAAAAACCGGTCGGAAACGTCATCTGTTACGGATCGGAGGGAGTAAGTATTATCCAGTACGCCCAGCGGTTTAGCTAGAAATATTTATTTCTGAACATGTAGGATCCAATAGTCTAATTAGATACTTTACCTATCACAGTAATATGTTTTTTGAATAAAGAATCACAATCTGCTAAAAAGAAATGTTGGTTACAAATACTGATAATAACCACACCCTGCATGCATCTGGTAATCTGAGTGCATGCATGGTGAGAGCTTACAGGGAAAGTGAATCTAGGGAGAAGATTAATGCATTGATTGCGCTCTTGACATAAAAGATGAACCCTATGAATGTATATAAGTATTCATGAATAAATGAATGCATATACAATGGTAAAAACATCTACTCTTTTATTGACAATGCCATGTTAGGTCAAGTGAAACTCTAATGTGTATATGTTGGGGATTCCTCGTGAGCAGGTGATATAATAGGATTTCAAATCAAACATTTTCATCTTTGGTTATCCTATTTTACATAGGAGGTAGTACATTTCTTAGCAATTGAAATATCAGTGACAAAACAATCTAACCAGCTGGCTCAAGAGAAACAAGTGGCAACATGCATAGCACGGTTGGCACGCAAGTGACAAAGCGCAGACAGCGGGCAGGTGGCGCAGCCGATGATGATAAGCACACCGGCAAGAGGGGTGGAGATGCAACCGAAATAACTTACCACCGGTGCCCCCACCGAACTCCACTCTCACCCACCCGTCTTCTACTCCATACTCCATATATACATGATACTCCCCTCGAGCTCGCCTCCCCTTCACCTCGCTCAGCCATCATCAATCTCGGCAACTCCCACTCCTCGCCTCCGAGTCCAAGAGAGAAACCAATGGCTCTCGTCCGCCAGCGCCGCCAGCTGCCGCACCTCACCATCCCGCTCGACCACTTCCCCCTGCGCCTGCCGCCACAGCCGCAGCCTCAGCCCGCCGCCGCCGCCGCGCCGTCCACCTCCGCCTCCGACGCCCGCCTCTCGGACTACGAGAGGATCTCCGTCCTCGGGCACGGCAACGGCGGCACCGTCTACAAGGTGCGCCACCGCCGGTCCGCGCAGCCGTTCGCGCTCAAGCTCTTCGCGGCCGGGGACCTCTCCGCGGCGCGGGAGGCCGAGATACTCAAGCTCGTGGCGGACGCGCCCCACGTCGTGCGCCTCCACGCGGTGATCCCGTCGGCGGCCGGGGCGGAGGCGCCCGCGGCGCTGGCGCTGGAGCTCATGCCCGGGGGCTCCCTCGCGGGCCTGCTCCGCCGGCTGGGCCGCCCGATGGGGGAGCGCCCCATCGCCGCCGTGGCGCGGCAGGCGCTCCTCGGGCTCGCGGCGATGCACGCGCTCCGCGTCGTGCACCGCGACCTGAAGCCGTCGAACCTGCTCGTGGGCGCCGCCGGCGAGGTCAAGATCGCCGACTTCGGCGCGGGCAAGGTGCTGCGCCGGCGGCTCGACCCCTGCGCGTCCTACGTCGGCACGGCGGCGTACATGTCGCCGGAGCGGTTCGACCCGGAGGCGTACTCGGGCGACTACGACCCCTACGCCGCCGACGTGTGGAGCCTCGGCGTCGCCATCCTGGAGCTGTACCTGGGCCACTTCCCGCTCCTGCCGGAGGGCCAGCGCCCGGACTGGGCCGCGCTCATGTGCGCCATATGCTTCGGCGAGGCGCCGGAGCCGCCGGCCGCGGCGTCGGAGGAGTTCCGGGACTTCGTGGCGCGCTGCCTGGAGAAGAAGGCCGGCCAGCGCGCGTCCGTGGCCGAGCTGCTGGAGCACCCGTTCGTCGCCGAGCGGGACGCGGCCGCCGCGCAGCAGGCGCTCGCCGCGCTCGTCGCCGAGGCCGAGCAGGGCGACCTGTAGCCAGCCGGGCCGGTTAATTAATTCACTATAGGAGGTTTAGGACGAGCTGATGTGTACATAAGAGTTACGCCACGTGGACGAATAACATGTCATAGGTGGCGTTCGTTTTCCCCCTTGTACCCTTTTTAATGCAATTTTTTGATCGGTTTTCTGGATCCAATCATTCGATCGTTCGTTCGTTGTTTGAGTTCATTCCGCAAACCGCAAGGGGCAAATTTGTTCGGATCTAGCAAATGCGTCACATTTTCAATGTGTGATCCAGATTCTTTGGACGATGTTGGTGGCTACATGGATTGTTAATCTGTTCGTTCGATGTGGTGCTGGTGCTTAGGAAATTTTATGACAGCATGAACAAACCTAAACGTGTTTGTTCTTAATCAATCTGTTCGTCTGGCCGGTGGCTATTGGGCGTTGGCGGGAAAAATACTGCTGGATGGCTAGTGACTGTTGGTTGATGCTGATTTGTACTGAGAGGAAAATATTGCTGGCTAGCTGCTGATAAGTCAGGCGAACATGACGAATGTTCCCAACTATAGAAACTTTTTGAAAGGAAAGATAGATGTGATATCATCTGTAAAGGTATATTAAGTAATTTAGTTTATTGAATGATTATTGACAACTAGATTACGCGTAAAGTGGAGATATGAGTTGCGGTGGTTGCATTTGGGCGCCATCATTTTCGCAGCATTTGATAATGTCATGTCACTGAGTACAAAATTATTGTGATGGCTGGGACACAACGAAACAGCAAGCGATGGCACTAACAAAAACGTGAACAACGGCAAAAGGGGTGTACTGCTCTCAAAAGAAACAAGCAAGCAAACAAACAAAAAGGATAATGAACAGCCGGCTGTGCTGATAACTTAGTCCGAACGACCGATCAAGGACGGCCCACAGCAGTACTAAGTTGGTTGTCATTTAAATTCGATGCGGGCGGGCACGGGCACATTGTCTGTACTTTTTTCCATTTGGTAGAAGCGTGCAAATTATGCATCACTCCTAGATTGCTCATGGACATGGAAAATGCTACCCCTATCTTTATCAAGTTATGCATATCCGCATCCGCAGCAGCAGGTAGGGCTCGCCTCCCGCACCCCTTTGCTCTGCTTGCTTCTGACCAAAGTTTGGCACCGGCTTTAAGACGCACGGAGTACAAACGGGATACAAAAAAGATGTTCATCGTTTCCAGCATATTTCCTTCAAAGCAGTACCAAATCCCAAGCACAAGTGCACACGTACAGCTCGGCTGAGGGACACAAGATCAACCTCTCTCACCTCCAGTTCCAATCTGTCACGCTCTTTCTTGTCCCCCAAGGCGGATATTTTTGGGTGAGCAACGCTGTCCAGTTCCAGTCCAGATAACCATTGCGCTCGCGTCGGCCGCTGATGTTCGTTGCGGGCTGGTTCGTGGTCCTGATCCGCGCCACCGAACGGCCCAAACAAAACTGCCAGCGGAATCATCGGAGATGGTTCGGCTCGCAAGTGGCCGGGGGAGTGGAAACCACCCGACCTGACGGCTCCGGCTGCAGCAGTTACCTATACCTGCGTGCTCGTATCGTTCCGCGAAGCAGGGAGGGAGGGATCTGCATCTGCTGGTGCTGGATCTGGCCGTGCAGGGCAGGCAGGGCCGGCGGGGGCTCTGGCCTATGGGTAGTTGGGTGGTTCGCCGAAGGGCATCCCGGCGGTTACTGGGATGGTACGGCATGTACCTGTAGGCTTCCTTAGCCGTAGCGCCAGGCCGCCCAGCCGATAGGCCGAGACGGTACGTGGACGGACTAAAGCATCGCAAGCGTAAGTACTGTACACCTGGGAGACGATAAACCTGGTCGTGTCGCCATTAACCGTTCGCGGTGCTCCTTCCAGGCTGCACGCTATCCGGTGGCCCGAGATGACGTGTCTCTTTGTTTTTTTAAATAAAGCCAGGAGCACTGCCGATTCATTTAAGAAGAAGAAACAACTGTACATCACGCGTCGAAGCGAACGCCACCACACATAAACAACGCACGCGAACAACGCACACAACAAGACACTACATCACGTGTCTCTTTGTTTGGTTCCGAGCTTTTCCGACCGGCGCGGCGCAGTAGATCCGGATACGCCAGATGTGACGCGGCCAAGGTACTAAATAGCGAAGCGGTGTCATAGCGAATTTAGTTTGTATAGCGGATCGCGGATAGCGGGTGCTATAGCGGGCACTAAGTCCAAATAGCGTAATTCAACAAAACTAGTCAAAATTTAGAGCATACATGAATATTAACGTCAAATTTACTTAAATTATCATCAAGAAGAAAATAATTTGTGATCCTTTATTCTTCACCATAGTCTAAATTACTATTTTTAATATTCTTGTCGTCTTCTATCCATCGTTTTCTGGTACTTCAACCATCAACATAGTCAATACGTTCTAACCCGAGTAATAGCAGGCGCAATAGCGAGTGCTAAGTGCAATAGCAGCATGTAATAGTAGACGCTAAGTGCAATAGCGGCCGCTAAGTCCAAACATGATATGTTGGGTCCGCTATCTTATAGCGGTAGCAGCAGAGGTCCGCTACCGCTATAGCAGCCGCTATTGCGGGCGCTACAAACGCTATTTAGGACCTTGGACGGGCCCGTTTAAAGAATGAGCGCGATTAGCGTCGGTGTGGCACTGCTGGACCACTGGAGTGGGAGACGTTCGCCAGTGACGATAAGTAGGGCGTGATTGGGCGACTGCTATTACGATACAAAAGGGGTGAAGTCACTGCTCAGCTCACGCTCTGCCTGTTGCTATCCCCGGCTGCCGGTCTTTCTCGCTCACTTGTTTGTTGTTTCGATTTCCAAGGCTCTGGGTTGGGCTCTCAACCTCGCTCGGCTACGGGCTACCACCCGTCGTGCTATGCTTTTGGCCCAAAGAACGGCGTGCTGGGCCCAAAAGACCTTTCCGTCGTCGTCTTCCTAAAGAACTCGAAAGTCGAAGCAAGACATTGCGCTCAGGAGGTCGGTGAGGGCGCGGCGCGGGGCGGCGATGGGCGTGATTGGTTTCCTGTATGACCCAACCTGCTCTGCACTCGTGAGCCAGGCCCTCTACAGCCAGGCTAGATTTGTGCAAATAGCTGATGTTTGGTTGCCTAGATTCTTGCAACTTGGACAAAAGGAACAGCTGATTGGTTGTCTGGTCATTTCGTCAGCCCTGCATCGCTGCTCTCTCACGCGTACAGCTCGTGCGCTCGCGCTGGCCTGGCCCGACGGAAACGAGATTTTCTCCCGCATCTGTAGAACCTGGCTGCGGAGGGAATCTTGCATCAGCTGGTGCAGGCCCGGTTGCTTGTGAAGTCAACCAATCAGCCGATGGTTGCATGCGGGGAGCCTGGCTCGGCCAGAACCGAGCAACCAATCAGGCCCGATGTGGCCGGAATGGGCAGGGCGGCAGCGCTTGCTTGGTCGGGTCGGGGTCATCCACAAAAAGAACGAAAAAAAAGGTAACTTTTTGCGCATCCGGGGAATCGAACCCCGGTCAGTACCGTGGGAGGGTACTATGATACCACTACACCAGATGCGCCTTGTAGACAAAACTGCATTCAAACATTACTTGTTTTTTTAACACAAGAGTTAGGCAGCAACGTACTTCCAAGTTCCAGCTAAAATTAGGCGCAACGATAGGTAGGTGAAACAACGAAATGCCTTATCGAGCTATCTGTTAACACGTCGATACGTACCATCTTCATATTCTTCAGATTGTGCCACACCGCGGCGCACACAGCACCGAATATGTAATCCTCTCCTAGGAAGATCTCGTCGCACGCCCAAAAAAAAAGCTTTTCACGTGTAAACAGAAAAATGTATAAAGTCGCTCTTGATTCATAAATCCAATACAACAGTATATACAACAGAACATCGATGCTAGCTTTGAGTTATCCATATATAGCTAGGACAATGAGAGTTGGGACAAAAACAAAATCCCTGTCCTACTGCCTAGAACGCGCGAACAAGGAAAAAGAAAATCCTGTGGTCAACATGTGTTACTGTGTCTTTTCTAAGTAATTACTAGTATACTGAAATCTGAGCACTTCCACGGTCTTCAGGTTGCCAATGGTTAACACCGGGGAAACACCAGTCTTGAGACTCCATCCATCACAAATCTGCAGAAATGGCAACCGACCGACCAAATATATTTTAGAAAAGAAAATATGGGAAAATGAATGTGAAGAACTTGGTGCTTCTTTTCTTGTTTGTCTAAAAAATTAGCAGGAGAGATGCCTTAATTTAAGAAGAAGCAAGCTAAGTGCTTGCATAGTTGTAATTGCAAAAAAGATAAACACACATCTCTGTTACTCAATAACAGGGCTCCCACACGCTTGCCTGCGCAAGACCAATTGGTGCTTCTCTAAATGGACTGCTTTCAGGGCAGTTTTAATATTTTCCAGGGTTTCTATGTAGTTATAAGAAATGTGCAATCACTTTCTTTTGAGTTTTAGAAATTAGATAAGCTTATTTAGTCAGCATTGAGGAAAGGCCTATATTCCTGCAAAAGCTAAACGACTGCATTTTGTCATAGCATTGGATGCATAAGTGAAGACACCCATATCAACACGCATTTGATGCAGAAGAAAAAGGTTCAGAGACAGGGGAGGGTTAAGTAGCAGCTGCAATGATGATATAAAAAGAAAATCAGCAAGTACTAACTTCATATTCTGAAAGAGAGCCCTATTGTGTAACACATTAATACCAGTGACACTATATTATGTTTGACTCTGCAAACACATAGCGAAGTTCATAAACAGAACAGAGTCTACAAGGCTTTTTAATGGTAAAGCATCTCCACCCACCTAGTGTCACTGAATAATGTGCTCCTTGAGACCTTGACCAGCACTCATGCTTCGGTTATGATATCAGCTGAAACAAGAAATGCGTCTTAACTTGTTAGAAATACTGGATAGAACAGAACAAGACACAACTAAACAAAATAGGAACTTTGTACATGAATGGCTTTCAAATCAGAATTTACATGGTTATCCATGGACTAAAGTGGAAAACATTTTCAGTAATTCAAAGACTAGCCAAATACTTTGCATCAAGAAATTTGAACTTTGCACGTTTCATTTTCTTTCTCCTGCGACATTAACTTAAAAAAACACCCTGCAGCAAATTTAGCCACCTAGAAGTCATTACTCTGCTTGTTATGCACTGTTTCTTCCAGGTCGGAGCAAGCAGACAACAAAACAAAACAGAAATGTTACCTGGAAGGTGTTTTGTTTTTGTAAAACTCTAGCACTACTTACCACACACAAGCTATGTACTTGGGCACATCAAATGCATATTGGCCGTTGCCTCCAAACATGGGCAAATTAATCATAGCAATTCGATAGCTAAACAGAACATATGCTTGTTTTGTAGAACAAAAGGTAACAGCAAGAGACAAGAATATGGCAATTAGTGAATACCATATTGAGGATTTTTGTGGTTCTGTTGTACTTCCATCTGACAGTCCTGCTCAAACTGTGGAATATAATAGCCATTGTAATCTTCGACACTCAACGGAGGATCCACTTGACAATTCTGTTGTTCTCCCATTGGATAGTCTTGCTCAGACTGAAGTATGTCTTCTATTTCGCACCCAAATTGAATCATCTCATCATCAAAGTCAGATAGAGCAGATGTGTTAGTAAAAAGGTCCCCAGTTGAAGGGAGCGGATCTACACTGTTAGAAGTCGTTTCTGCATCCATGGGCATGACACTTTCAGGGCTTGAAACTGGTTGTGCAGTAGTTGAACAAAAAGCTCCATTTACTGGCACCACTTGATTGGAGGTTTTAGGTATGGGAGGATGGTACTGAATAATTTGTGCGCCGGCACCAGAAGTCTCTTGATCAGCCACAGGACCCTGTTCCAGTGCATGGAATCTCCTTTTCCTGTTCCCATCATCATTCCACCAATTACTCCTCCGTTGCTGCTGCACCAACTGATTGAGGAAATTAGGATTCTGGACAACTATTGCCAAAAGTGCCATCATCTGCTGCTGGTTCTGCTCCATCACACGAAGGCGTTGAATTAAATTCTGCACTTCAAGACTAGATGATTGTTGGTACTGCCTGAGGTCTACTAGCTGCTGCATTAATAGGGCTTTGTCTCTCTTAAGGGTTTCGACCTCCTTTTCAAGACCTCCATATTTTCCTATTTCAATATTTTCAGTGCCAGGTGCAGTTTTGACAGGTGCCGGCTGCGGATCATTTTGTGTATCCTGAGAGGATTTCTTCTTTCTCTTGATGGTCTTCAGAAGATGTTTTTGGCCCTTAACAAAACCTTCATTGGCCCATTCCCATCTATCAGGATCAACTTTATGAAATCCCTGATCATGAAACAGAACATTATTAAATTAACCAAATTGAAAACATAATATTCAACATGAACTTACAACATAGAAAACATCAAGATGAAATGATAGTTAATTTTATGCAGACAATTTTAAGAAAGCTTTTCTGTTGTCGTGTTTATGCAGAGGATTTTTCACTATAATTCAATATAGTAAATAAACAGCGCAAGCTTCACACTTAAGTTTACGTAAAGATGCGGAGAAAGAAGAAGGAAACACAATATCACAAGGGTAGCTCTAGATTTACACAAATCAGTGCATCAAGTAACATTGAACTGGATAAACAATTTCAACACAAGCATATACATACAATATAATGCAGCAAACTATTGTCACGGGCATCATCACATCATCAAATAGAGCATCAGGCTAGGATGCAGGTAAGTGGTAACACAGCATCCTTTCTATGGTTGTGAAGTACTGTAGGTGACACAATCCAATATAATTATGAGAAATTACCAGATGGCAAAATACATTCTTTCCCTGAGGATAAAGGGCCAAGGACAACATGGCTTTAGAAGCCAAGTATATACACTTGGTCAGGTGCACAGATTAACAATTGGTAACAGAGAGAGAAATAATCCCCAGAGGCATGTGTTTCATTCACTGACATTCTTATTGAGCAATGAGCCAAAAGGACAAATCTGTTAAATCTGCATCAGAGTATCAGTATATCACCTCCAGGTCCCAATTTCAACCATCTCCAAAATGGGACAGCCCAAGTCATACAATCTCAATACAGGAACCAAGTTGAGCAAATCAACAGAATATACCAAAATGACATGAAGATAAATTGCTGAAGTTACAAGGAACCCGAGGAGATTATGCATAGCTACTCCATATAAGTAATTGCGAATTTAAAACAAAACCAAAACCGCCGAAATAAGTACAATATCGTAGAAGCTATTCCACAACAGCAATCGCATCCAATCAGCACAAAACCGCATCGATTCTGCGCACGAGGAAGGGCAACCAACATGGACACGCATCGAATTAAGGATTAGGGCGAATGGAATCCAGGATTCGGGAATCTTACATAGGTGTTGAGCTGGCGTATGAAGCTGGTGAAGTGATTGTGCTTGAAGTGCCGCGGCAGCAGGTCGCGCTCAAAGGCGTGCGAGTCCCAGATCACGAAGCTGCCGCCGCCAGCGCCCCAGGAGATGACCGTATCTGTCGCTGGGTCGGAAACCATGTCGTAGACCTTGGTGAGGAACGGCGCCACGTCCGGCGGCTTCGGCACCACCCCCGCAGGCGCGGACGCCGGCGGCGGAGTCTGGGCCTTCCCCGCCGGCGGGGTGCCGACCTCGCCGCCGGCCGGGGAGGCGGGAGGCTGGGGCGACCGCTTCTTCGAGCCCATGGCGACGGGACGACGCGAAAACCCTAGGATTTTTGGCTGGAGGGTTCGAGATTGAGCGGCGGCGTTGGAGGGGGTTCGAGATTGAGGCGATGGCGTGTCGAGAAGGGACGAGAGACGAGACGAGGCGGCGAGGGGATTTTTGGTTGGGTTGGGTGGTTGGTTTTTGGATTTCTTTGATGATCTGTACGGGAACGGGAAGGGGGGGACTTGTTCGCCTTCTTTTTTTTATAATAATTAAGGGAAAAAATGTGGAAGATGATACTCCCTCGGTCCGTAAAAACATGCAACTCTAACATTCTGCACATAAACCAATAAATAGGTAAAATGACACATATACCCCTGTTAACTTACTCTACCCCTGTTGACTTACTTCAATGATTGTAACACATACAAATTGTCGGTACAAACTGTTTACAAGTTTATTCAAGACACTGTATAGTCTACAAGATACTAGAAACTTCTACAACCAATAACAGCGGGATGCAAATTGACGGTATAAACTATTTATAAGCCCTATCTAAGACACCATATCACTATAAGTCTATAAGATACTAGAAACTTCTACGACCAATAACAGAGGGTAAATGAATAGAAAGAGAAGGCTCCTATATTAGTTGTAGTCTAGAATTGCATTCTTTCTTGGACAATTTTTGAACTCTAGAATTGCATTCTTTCTTGGAGGAAGTATTTAATTTTGGTCAGATCACGGAAGGCGCGTGGCCGGCGACACCTTTATGGGCCTTATGATACGTGTTTGCTGGCTGAAACAATGACTTGTGGGGCTGAAATTACGTGGGCCATATATGTCAGTGGCTTTGCTGGCGAACGGCGGTCGCGCACGGAGGTAACTATGCCACGTACGTTCCCGGTATTTAGTGGGGTCGGGCCTGGTGTGGGGCACAGGCGTCAGAGGCTGTGTCGCGCCCGAGGGTGCGGTTGGACTCTTCGGCCAATGACAGGTTGGGTGGGGCAAAGCTGAAGAGTTTGATCGGTGGGTCCCAGGAGGCAAAGAAAGTTGAGAAGCCGTGGGCCGACCGGCCGTCGGCCGAACAGGAAGCTGCTTGGTAGGAAGCACCGAAGCAGAAGCGCCGCAGCCACTTGTCCAGCGAGGTCACCTTCCCTAGCTTCCTCGTCCCTGCATCTCAAATTCAATCACAAATTTAACAGGGTGAATCATCAAGACTATGAAGGAATAACAAAGATCTTACACTTGGTGCACATCATTGCTAGTGCCCCCGCCATTGATTGCTTGCTGTTCTTACCGGCATATCAGAGAGGGGAGAGGAGGTAAGTTAATGGCAGGGAGGATAGTTGAGCCGCCGGCGAACGATGGAGAGGCCATAGGCGCGGCCCCGGAGGGTAGTTGAGCCGCCGGCGCTGCACAAGACGGTGAGGCCATAGGCGCCGCCCCGGAGGCCGCACAGCGCGGGGAGGCGGCCGTGCGCATGGAGGTGACGCCGAGGTGAAGGAGCTTGGCTGTGCGTACCAGGCTGCTGCGGGGAAGTCCTCCACGCGCACGTAGGGAGACGGGGCAGGGCGTCCGTCGCCGGTGTTGTCGTCGCCGGAGCCCGGGGGCGCGCCATCCTCCCCTTTCTTCCCGATCCCCGCCGTGAGATCCCGATCCCCTTCTTCTTCTTTTTTTTTCGGGCTGCGACGCCGGCGGCTTCTGCGGGTTCTCCGCGTCGGTCCGCCTCGCAAATGCGGGCTCTTTTGCGGACAGTTGCGGGTACGCGGGGCGGGTTTGCCCAACGAGTTTGCGGCAAAACCCGCCCCGCTTGCAACCTGAGTAGGAAGCACCGAAGCAGAAGCGCCGCAGCCATTAGGTCGCTGACGTGTGGTCCAGTAGGCGTATTCTAGCGTATCCCACAGTACCTCAACGGAGTACGGAAACAAAACAAGGTGGTGTATGCCGTCGTTGCCGACGTAATCGTTGGGGTGGAAGTCGACTCGGCCGTGGCTCGTGTCTAGGAGCGACGCGCTTTTCTCGTCGTCTTCCGTTGTTCGTCGTTGAGTATGAAGCGTCCGCTCCCACCGACCGGTCAGTGCAGAATCTGTGAAACATGCTCGCGTTCCCACGAGTGAGCTGCCCTGTTTTGACTTCAACTCCATTTTCTAAAAAAGGAAGCTTAATTTTTGAAAAAAGAATTACAGAAGGAAGCACTTTTAAGCGGTGAAGTCGTGTAACGTCAGCCAGCTTCTTTGATGAGTAGAAAAGGTGTGCGAAGTTTTCTTGGCATTTTTGTGTTAGCAGATTATAGAAGGAGGAACAATTTCTATCCACCGGCTCATATTTCCCTGATGATGGAACTCCAAGCAATGCAACGTTTCTTTTTATTTTTATTTTTTGAGAAGGAAATCGAAGCAATGCAACCAAAATGCCCGGCACTGCTGAACTGGGTCGATCCGGATTACCAAAACTGATCACGCACGAGTGCACGACCAACCTAAAAGAAAGTTGCGCGCGGATGTGCGCGCCGCTCCAATTGGCCCAATAGATGGCCTGCTATCACTCTTTACTTCTGTAGTCATACGGGCCGAACTGCATTCCCAGCCCACAGCCTGTGCCGGAGCGTTTCTGTTCGACGAGTCCAATAGGTGATCTCCGATCCCTTCGTTATCCCCTTGGGCCACACGCTAGCGCACATGCACACTCCTCACCATCGTACTGTTTTCTTCTTTTTTTTAAAAAAAAACTAAACCATCGTACTGTTGGGATGAGAGCATCTTGCAAGTTGCAATTAGGCTCATAAAATATGCGTGGTGGCCGTAAGGCCCATCTTATCCTCGTCGCCATCGGAGACCGGGCGGGGGTGCCCGTCCTGCTGCAGATTCCAACGGCCCGATGACCACGCTGCAACAAATCTTTTCTTTTTTGTCACGAATACGCTACCACCACCTGAGATTTCTCTCGCGGTAGCAGCAGCACGGTGCTGTCCTCACCCGGAGGAATCCAGTGAAGTTTCTGGCGACCCTTCTCGACGCCAGCCACGGATGCTTTTGCTTTGGACATCGGTTGGTTGGTTGTCCATCTGGAAGATGCAATGCCACGCAAATGCGCCGTTCCACCGGGGTAGTGCGAGCTGACCGCGCACCTCCCGTGTCCCTGCATGTAGGGCCACGGGCATCTCCCACATCACCGCTCATCGTCGTGATCATCCACGACCCAGTGGCCGGAGCTAGAAGTCTAGAGTGTTTTTTAGGGTTTAATTAAGCCGGCGACCTAACTGACGAACCAAATCAAGCGCGCCAGGTCGCAGCACCACTGGACTGGACTTGCTGACGGTATGACGGGCACGCACGCGCCCGTGGCTCATGCACCCAAGTGACACGGCGCACGCCCCCTGGTAACGAGGAGACGCGACGACGACGCCGTGTCCGGCGCCGCTCTCGCGATCGGAGTGTTAAACAACGTTGACGACGACCTCTCGGCTCGTCACGGCGATCGGTGGCGACAAAAAGGGGGGCCCGGACTGAACACTGAACCCGCTAGCAATGCTCTGAATGATTTGTGCGATGGCAAAAGCGTGCCGGATCGACGAGAACCGCACGAGCGAGCGAGCCACTGCCGAAAGGTAGTGTCCACGGTGTCTGAACCCCTTGACTCGTGAAGTGGCTCTACAGCTACAGGCTTGACGATCGTAACCGAAAGGAACTTGTGCGCTTTCGCCTTTCAGTGATCCTCATCATTTTCTACGGCTCTAAAATTCCAAACGAATTGCCCACCTTTTGAAGCATGGGTTGGCGCTTTTGCTTCGTCATCGCGCATCACGTATATTGCATGATCAGGGGCAGGAATCTTGATCGCCAGTTTACCTTCCATGTGTGTAAAATTAAAATTTGGGAACTAGTAGTAGTCCGTAATTTTTTAGTCTACTGGAAACATCTAGTAAAACGCATCACGCAGCGGATTAACATGGAGGCATCGGATTAGTAAAACTGTACCCCGGTAAACATCTAAAAACTTCGGATTCGACGTTCATTGAGTCGCTGGGTAAAATCTCCAATACCCCCGTGTGGCCGTGGTTACGGAAAGATGCACTTGACAGGCTAGTGAATTCTCGTCCAGGTGCTGAAGGAAAACAGACAAAGATTGCTGGCCTGGCCGGCTGCTGCGGTTGGATAGCGATATGAATACGCCAACACGTACGTTTCCAGGGAGTTCGCTACACCATTAAACTAAATGCTTTGATAACATCACTCGCAATTGTGCGGCATTTGGTTTGATTAGATGTTTTCTGTGGGCAAGTTATGTGTTGGAAGTTTGCCGTAAATTTTATGTTTTACGGATAAAAACTAGGATGGTTTAAGAATTTGGCGGGTAGATTGAACCATCTTGGTCTCATGCCCATGGGCAAAGTGAGTTCTGCTTGAAAGTTTCTGCTGTGGGACCAGGTAGAACAGCAATGCCTAGATTCCCAATAATGACAACAATGGTTTACCTGTCCACTATCATCAGCGACAATAAACAAAGGAAATCACCATCGAGGAGCTCCAACTTGCTCTTGCTGCTTATCCCAACCGTGCTATTACAAGTAAAGCCAGTGGCCAAAGACTGTCGATGAATGGTGTTCAATTTCTTAATTGCGTTCCTTTTCAATAGTTGGAGCATTGCCATCGCGTCATTGGTTCACTGAATCTTGCCGAAATTAACAAAGATTGAAAAAACTTGCTGGGAAGGCGCTATTGCTTCGACATGAAGCCACCAGAGCTTTATCCGTGTTTGAGATTGGAAATGCTACCAGTAAATATTGTGGGAGAAACTTTAAAAATGCGCACCGTCTTATCATTGTCACGTGCTCTCTGCTGTTAGGTTGATGATGTTTACCGTTAATGTCGCGGTTAAACGCATCACGCAGCGGATTAGCATATGGAGGCATTATTGTACGGTGATCACTGTCCCTGTCAGATCAAACAGTGCAATAAAAAAAAGCCCCGGTGCATGGGCCGCATGGCCACGGTGTTGTTCGTGCCCCCCGACAGGCACCCATCAAGAGAAGGACCAAATTGCACGGGTGTTTTTGGCCCTGATCCTGAAGCTGACACTGTAAGCAAAAATCGGCACATCATTTACGGACGCTTCAGCTGCAAATATCAAAAGCAAATCGCAGATCAAGCAGCACAAGATGCGAATCTTATCTAAGCGCACCGGTGAGCGTCCGAATCGTGTCCTCCGGAAATGCTCGCAGACAACGACCAATGACCGACCGGCCGAGACGATCTCCACCGGTGAAGTCTTCTTGTCAGGCTGACTCTCGAAATCAAGTGAGATCCAGACTACTGGCAGGCAGCCGAGCCACTGCACACAGTCACGCGCACCTGAAACAGTACAGCGTGACAGCATCCAGCGCTCACATCAGACGGCAACCTTTTTCCCCCTCTCTCGTCGCAGTAGCTCACCGATTATTGTTCGCACGGAAGGTAGAGTTCGTGAGACAGTGAGACTGATGATACCGTCAGGTTTGTTTTACTGCTTAAGATGGCGGCAACAGGGGAAAATTTGGGGCGTCGTGATCAGGCGTACCAACTGATCTGACGCCGGCGTTGACAATGACAGTGAGGAACGGGCGGACCCTCTGAAATCAGTCATTAATCGCGCACGCGTCACGCGGCCCTGACCCTGCAAATGAAAAATCCTGGAGCAAGCCAGGAAGGCAGCGAGGCATCGAGTGTGCCCTGCATGGGTTGGATCGGATTATCTGCCTCGCTGCAGCAGACCACTGTCTGATGAACCGAAACGGAGCCTTACTGCTGCTGATGAACGATGGATGGCGAGTCCCTGGGCCTCCATCTCCCTGTCGATCGCTTTAACACGACAATGCCCTCGCAGCAGCAGCTGCTGACGCTTTGATTGCGCTCGCGACTGTCTGGGTCAAGAAAGCAATCTTCAACATCTAGAAACGGAAACGAAACGAATAAACGGTGATATACCCAAATCATGCGGTACGCAGCGATCCTTAGCCGGAGCGCGGGCAGGACGATGCCGAAACGGGGGAGGCACATCATATCCTCCAGAACCAGCCGATTCCTGCCCTGGCCGTTGGATGGGGACCGCTGCTGCCGCCGCCCTGTTCGCGCTGCCGCCGATCGATCGGCCGGTGTCATGGTGGTTGTGGTCCTCTGCCTCATCCGCCCGCAGGCGGCGTCAGGCCGCAGCACGCCAGCACCAGATCAACGATGGATTGGGCCATTGGGGGAAAAGCAGCCTCACTCATTTGGCGTCAGGTCAGGAACCACGCAGCCCAGGGCGGGAGGCGCAGTCGCCGGTGCATGAACCTCAGCGCGGTCCAGCCGGCCGGCCGGCCAGCGGAAACGTAGAACGATGTTAAATTCGGTGTCGCATGGCGACCCGTGGATTGGGAATTGGATCGGAGCGGAGAAGAATGGCGATGACCGGTGGGCGGAACAGCGCGCGCGGGTGATTTTTTGGCGGGTGCGCGGGCTGCGCCTGGTGGCTGGTGGTGGTGGGGTGGCTGCCGTGGCCACGCGACGGGACGAGAGCACGGCAGCAGGAGTGGTGGTAGCCCCACATGGAGGAACAGTGCGACCCGAGAAAGGCACCGGCAACAAAATAATTCGTACCCAGATGAAACCTTATCTTTGGTCTGTCCGGTTTGACCCCGCACGGCACAACGTGCAGGAAAAGACCGTAGCCAGCTTTATATATAAAACATTCTCAAGGAGCAGCATCCAATAAACCCGTAACGGGACTCTCTAGGCCGCGCGGCAGAGATAGCAAAGCACTACTCGCAACACGAACAGACTAAAGGGACATGAGACCATTACAAATCGACTGGACCTGACCTTCCGTGGAGCCTACGACTCCACCATCAACGGCTACCAGAAGACTACAAACAACGTCTTCAGGAAAGCAAAGGCGCGACGGCGCCAGCGTTTGGTTTTCACCAAGGAGAGCTTCCACGAATCGCCGTCGAACGAGATCCTGCAGACAGCGCCCTCAAGAGGGAAGAGCATACGTCGTTGCCCGACCCGCCATTGAATCGAAGCTTACGTTTGAGGACCTCCGCTCGACGAGCCGAGGGCGTTTGAACCGATCCCACTCGCTTGCATCCACCGGCCACCATCGCCACCGCCGAAGCTCGCCACTGGACTCCATATGCACCTGCTGGCAACACCCGACACCTTGGGAAGGTTTGGAGACCTCGATTATCCCCAAACCTTCTGTCGTCCCCTCAATGGGACGACACCGTGCTTCACGAGTGAGATCGAAACCATGAATCCAGTGGTGGGGACTTGACGGCACTACGAAAACGGCTTCCGACCCGAAAATGGAGGCGGCACCACCCCACGGCACAACATGATGTTGTCATCCTCTGCTAGGCGGTGTTACCTGTTAGTACTGCAGTAGCAGTGAGACTGGAGGATCCTGGACCAAATGAGATTATTTTTAGTAAGTTTTACACGAAGTAAACACAAGTTCTGATGAGTTACAAACTTACAACTCCAATAGAGTGGATAGTGGTAGCTCCAACCCACAGATCCGGCAACCAGCATCTATGAGCCAAATCAGATTCCCTCGGCGCCTCCCGTCCCTGAATTTCACCCAGACCACCAGACGAGACGACCCATCTGAAAGCTCATCTCAGGAAGAAAACAGAGTCACTGCTGACGCCCACTTGTCAAGCTCCCACTGGCCCGCTACCCCCGGCCGCTGCCATGTCCGACGTACCGCGACGCACCACGTCGTCGGCAAGCAGCCTGGGTCGCTGTCGGGGACTCCAATCTCGCCACGTGGGTTCCCCTGCTCGACTGCCTCGCCCCTGTCCAGTGCCCACACGCGATTGTACCTGCTGGCTGCTGCGGCCTGTGTGTGGGCCTTGGTAAACCGGTAAGAAAGACAGAAGGGTAAAAAGGTCATGGTGAATTTGAGGGAGGGGGGAAAGTCCAAGTCCCACTTGGATTAAACATTGGCGAGCACGAAAGCTCGCACTGGTTTTTGTTCCCAGCCAAATGCGAGGGGCATCTTCTTTTTTTGACTTGAAAGAGATCGAGAGGAGATCAGGATGCCAAAAGAGCTGTATTCGAATGATCCGAGCCAGTGCTTCTTGCTCGGTGACTCGGTGAGAACTTTGGTTTTAGGAGGACCAGTGATTTTTTTTGGCAGACGTGCCTACATGAAGGACCAAAACTAGGCAGCACGTACACCACCAAATACCAAGATGCTCGTGCTAGAACAAAAGGCTGCATGGTGGAAGCATAGGCCTCCATTATGAGCACAGGGTAAAATCAATCTATTAGAACCACAGCTTTGGTTAATCCTAGCTCCTTTGAATGGATTCGATGCTCACCCCTCCAAATCGGATTTAGAACTTTACCAAGCATGTCCTAATCTAGATTAGCCCCTTCCGTTTTAAAAAAATCTAGATTAGCCCCACCACGCCCGTGCGGCGGTCCGTCAGAACTCTGAACTCTGAAATCTGTGGTAGGTAGAAGGCGATTGGTCAGTCTGGAAGAAAGAACCCTGCAACTGCAAGAGAAATTCCAGTGCGATAAAAATTAAAAAGCAAAGGAATTCGGGCACAAGCTCACAACCCATTACTGTCCAATCGCCTACACCTCCAGGCTCTTTCGCTGTCGCCTGATAATAAAACCAATATTCATACGACGTGAACGGCCACCGAACGCCGTCCGTCCGACCAGCCTCGTAAATTTCCGTCCCCTACAGTACCTAATACCACTCTTGAGTGGTATATGATATAGACATGGATAATTTAGTAATTGTATTTACCTGTCGCCGGTCGCCGTACAGAGACAAGAGATAAACATCAGGAAAATGAGGAACAGAGGGAAATGAATAAGATTGAGAGAGAAATGAAATAACATGTCACGGTAAATTTGAATGATAATTACATTAATTACAGTGATGCCATTTATATTTCTTCCAATAATACCCTTATAATATATATATCACTCCTCATATACTACCTATACCACTGGTTCACGTTATAATGATATATATATTTTTTTAAATAATCAGAAATTTATATACTACTCTTTTTAACCGGTGGGTATGGTACCTCGTCTATTTCCACCGGCAGTGCACTTGCTCTCTTCTCCCTGGAGCCGCCGGCCGAAAGATCCAAGCGCAATGCCACCAAACTGAAACCAACCAAGGCCAAGGGCCAGGGCCAGCCTCCTCTCGATCTCCGAAGAATCTCTTTCTTTTCTGCTCCAGTTTCTTGTACTTTCCTCTCCGCTCGTCTTTGATCCGTCTCCCACAAAGAGAGGGAGGGAGGGAGATTGCTTGCAGTCCCTGTCACACCGCACCACCTCGTCATGGTGTCCTATGCGACTCGTTTGTCCCCGTCGTCTAGCTGATTGATTAATCCGAGGGCATGGATCTCCATGAGGACGCCGGAGAGGTCAGGTAAGCCCCGGGAGTTCTTGGAGTAAGTTGCAACTGCTGCTATAAAGCGATTCTCCCCTCGCATCCACTTCCTCCTCATGCAAGATGCGCGGCTCTTGATCGCGTAGTTGCCGAGGGAGCGAAGACTCGTGGTTGCGGTTTGGAGATTCTTCCGTGTTTCTCCTTCTCTGATCTTTTCCTGCACTTTTCGGTGTGATATTTATCAGCTTCTTTTACTCTGGCAGAGTTGCTTGCTCGCTGAAAACCCTCCCATTTCTCGCTTAAAGAGGTTGGATTTTTACTGCAAACACCCAGCCAGTCTCTGAGCCGACCCCTTTTCACCGCTTACCTGCACTACCAGGCAAGAACAACAACGTCAGTTTGCAGCAGAAGAAAAGGCTCTCCCTTTGCATTGAAAGCACAGGAAATCCTCGCAAAAAAAAGCACAGGAATTCCTCTTTCTCTCTCCAACTCACTCTCTCCCCTCACTCAACACTCAACAGTCCTAGAGGAGCATAGCGATACAGGTGGCTGATTGCTGTATCCAGAGTGCCACTTCTCCCACCAACACTGCGAGCTTGTTGCTATCCTGCAACTGCAAGGAACAGCGTGCCAAAGCTCCGGCTCCGCTTCTCCCTAGTTCTTGAGTCGATCCGACACCAATCTTGGATTCTGCTTATACGACTCTGCCTCCTTGTAGCAAAAGACCCAAACATCTGATCCAGGCCACCGCTCGGATCCTTGCTAAGGACTGAGCAGGGCGGCCAGCCATGGTGTCCCGCTCCTACTCCAACCTCCTCGACCTGGCCACCGGCGCGGCGGATCAGGCGCCGGCGCCGACCGCGCTGGGCGCGCTCCGGCGGCGGCTCCCGCGCGTGGTCACCACGTCGGGGCTCATCGACGACTCCCCGGCGTCCCCCACCACGCCGTCCCCCGCGCCGCGCCCGCGCACCATCGTGGTGGCCAACCAGCTCCCCATCCGGTCCCACCGCCCGGCGTCGCCGGAGGAGCCATGGACCTTCTCCTGGGACGAGGACTCCCTCCTCCGCCACCTCCACCACTCCTCCTCCCCCTCCATGGAGTTCATCTACATCGGCTGCCTCCGCGACGACATCCCGCCGGCCGACCAGGACGCCGTGGCGCAGGCGCTCCTCGACACCCACAACTGCGTGCCGGCCTTCCTGCCGCCGGACATCGCCGAGCGCTACTACCACGGCTTCTGCAAGCAGCACCTGTGGCCGCTCTTCCACTACATGCTGCCGCTCTCCCCCGACCTCGGCGGCCGCTTCGACCGCTCGCTGTGGCAGGCCTACGTCTCCGCCAACAAGATCTTCGCGGACAAGGTGCTGGAGGTGATCAACCCGGACGACGACTTCGTGTGGGTGCACGACTACCACCTCGTGGTGCTCCCGACCTTCCTCCGCAAGCGCTTCAACCGCATCAAGCTCGGCTTCTTCCTGCACTCGCCGTTCCCCTCGTCGGAGATCTACAAGACGCTGCCCGTGCGCGAGGAGCTCCTGCGCGCCCTGCTCAACTCCGACCTCATCGGCTTCCACACCTTCGACTACGCGCGCCACTTCCTCTCCTGCTGCGGCCGCATGCTCGGCCTCTCCTACGAGTCCAAGAGGGGGCACATTTGCCTCGAGTACTACGGCCGGACGGTGAGCATCAAGATTCTGCCGGTGGGGGTGCACATGGAGCAGCTCAAGACGGTGCTCGCCTTGCCGGAGACCGAGGCCAAGGTGGCCGAGCTGATGGAGATGTACATGGGGAAAGGCAGGGTGGTCATGCTGGGCGTCGACGACATGGACATCTTCAAGGGGATCAGCCTGAAGCTGCTGGCCATGGAGGAATTGCTGCGGCAGCACCCAGAGTGGCGGGGGAAGCTGGTGCTCGTGCAGGTTGCCAACCCGGCGCGAGGCCGTGGAAAGGACGTCGCCGAGGTGCAGGCCGAGACGTACGCCAAGGTGCGGCGCATCAATGAGGTGTACGGCGCGCCGGGGTACGAGCCGGTGGTGCTGATCGACGAGCCGTTGCAGTTCTACGAGCGCGTGGCGTACTACGTCATCGCCGAGGTGTGCCTGGTGACCGCGGTCAGGGACGGCATGAACCTGATCCCCTATGAGTACATCGTCTCCAGGCAACGCAACGAGAAGCTGGACAGGGTGCTGCGGCAGGGGAAGCCAGACGAGAAGAAGAGCATGCTGGTGGTGTCCGAGTTCATCGGGTGCTCACCGTCCCTGAGTGGCGCCATCAGGGTGAACCCGTGGAACATCGAGGACGTGGCTGACGCCATGGAGAGCGCCCTGGTGCTGCCGGAGAACGAGAAGAGACTGCGCCACGACAAGCACTTCCGCTATGTGAGCACCCACGACGTGGGGTACTGGGCCAACAGCTTCCTGCAGGACCTTGAGAGGACCTGCAAGGATCATGCGCAGCGGCGGTGTTGGGGGATTGGATTTGGCCTCAGGTTCAGAGTGGTCTCGCTGGACCTCAGCTTCAGGAAGCTTTCCTTGGAGAACATCCTTATGGCGTACCGAAGGGCAAAGAAGCGCGCAATTCTGATGGACTACGATGGCACGCTGATGCCACAGGCGATTAACAAGAGCCCATCTGCAGAGTCGGTGAGGATACTGAACAGCTTGTGCCGGGACAAGAACAATGAAGTGTACCTTTGCAGCGGGTATGATCGGCACACTCTCCATGATTGGTTCCCTTGTGAGAACCTTGGCATAGCGGCAGAGCATGGCTATTTCCTGAGGTATGTGCTAGTACTTCCTGAAGATAATTGTTTCAGTTTTGCCATATCAACGGACTTAATCCGATGTCATAACACTGGCCAACTAAAAACATGATAGATTTATGTTTTACTAGTTGACTGTACCAAGCTGAACTTCATGTCAGTATTTCGAAGAAATGTTTCAGAATACTGCTTACTTCGACACAAACACATGGTAGGACTGGAAACCTGGAATGGAACATCCTAGGATGCAGCATGAAAATATGGAATTGGAAACTGTTGCTGGATTGAAACATACTAGGATACACATCACTAGAAACTGTCTAGTTCAATGATTTCTGAGACTCGGAATGTGTTGTTATATTTCTGAATGAAGGTGTAAGAGGGACGCAGAATGGCAGACCTGCATCACTGCTGCCGACTGCAGCTGCTGGAAGCAGATAGCAGAGCCGGTGATGTGCCTCTATCGGGAGACGACGGACGGTTCCACCATCGAGGACAGGGAGACGGTGCTCGTCTGGAACTACGAGGACGCCGACCCTGACTTCGGCTCGTGCCAGGCCAAGGAGCTCGTCGACCACCTCGAGAGCGTGCTCGCGAATGAGCCTGTCTCAGTGAAGACCACCCCTCACTCTGTCGAAGTGAAACCGCAGGTGAAGCATCTCAGTCTCTCCTCTCACTCCTGTTCTTCACCATATCGCGATATGGCCATGTTCCTGGCACAGATAAACGAGGCATGGGAACTGAAATTTGTTTCCCTTTTGCAGGGCGTGAGCAAGGGCCTGGTGGCGCGGCGCATGCTGGCGTCGATGCAGGAGCGTGGTCAGTGCCCGGACTTCGTGCTGTGCATCGGCGACGACAAGTCCGACGAGGACATGTTCCAGCTGATCGCGACGGCCGCGTGCGGGGACTCGCTGGCGCCCAAGGCGGAGGTGTTCGCGTGCACCGTCGGCCGCAAGCCCAGCAAGGCCAAGTACTACCTCGACGACGCGGCGGAGGTGGTGAGGCTGATGCAGGGGCTCTCATACGTCTCCGAGGAGCTGGCCCTGGCGAACCGCCGGGATGAAGACGACGACGAGGACTCGTCTCTGGACGTGTGGGAGTAGTGGACTACTGCTAGTACTAGTTCAGCGTCCTGCAGTAGTTGAGGGATTGCAGATGCAGGGCGTAAAATTTGCTTGCGTTGGCCGGTTGGCCCAATTGGAGCTTCATTTCGCCCATTAGTTAGATGTGTAAATGAGGTATGCTTTTCAGGGTAATGCTTTGTCAGTGAGTTAGTCTCACAAACTGGCTTGAATCTAGTAATGTTGTAGTTACTAAGATGATCCTAGTACTTCGTTTCTATAGATTGCCTTGGCCTGTTTGAGGTGCTGCTAGTTTATCAGATGAGTGGAAAGCAGTATATGCAGATCTGAAGATCCTTTCCTCTGAAGACCATGATTTTTTTCTCAGCTGTGTGTATATACGTCTTGGGGGGTGTTTAGTTCCCTGAAAAGGGGTGAAAAGGAAAGGTGAAAATGTCACATCGGACACTGTAGCGCACTGTAGCACTTTTTGTTTGTTTGTGGTAAACATTGTCCTATCATAACCTAACTAGGTTTAAAAGATTTGTCTTGTCGTGTACATCAAAACCATGCAACTAGTTTTTTATTTATCCACGTTTAGTGCTTCATGCATGAGAAGAGAGGTTTGATGTGATTTGATGGGATAGGTGAATAGTGAAGCTTGGAGAGAGAATTTTTCCCTTTTCAAGGAAACTAAACAGGGCCCAAATAGCCATCTGATTTGCCTGTCAGTCCCGTCTTCGAATAAGCAGTATGCAGTTTCTTTTCGTGTGATGCTCAATTTCAGGAATTAGCCAGTCTAAGCAGTAGCATTAAAAGAAGCTACAACTACAAGTTGAAGGCAAATCATTGAGCGCTGTGATCTGAGAATATACAAAGACGAGCCTCAGCACCTGGATACCTGATTAACAAATCCAACCCCAATTTCTCTGGAAGAAAGAAAATATTGTTAAGTCCTACAGCCATAAATACTTCTTTCTGTGAATGCCATGGTTTTTGTTAATAGAATTGTAGAAATTAAGGGGTATACAGATGTTTGGTTTCATTCTTCTGAAGCTGTAGAGCACCTCCGACAAATTTCGTTCATATAGTGGTTGCTTGGACAGGGAACGAGATAATTGATGATGGTCAATTGCCCTGTAATTACTTGAACAATCGGATTTGGATTTTGGTCGGTGCATGAAAAACTAATTGAAGTTGTTAACTGCTAGACGCCACAAGTGGACTCCACATCGAGTTCGGCGAGTACTAGTAAAGTAGTAGTCAGATCTCAACAGCAGATTATCTCATTAACAAATCCAATCCCTATCTTTTGGGGCGAAATAAATAAAACGCAAAAGGACAGTGATAAGAAAGAATTCACTAATTTTTAGCAATCTGGACCGTGTATTGGCTATCATCCAGAGGAAGTCACGGACAAAGTCACTAGGTCGTAGTACAAGGTAAATCCTATGTCGCAGCCTATCCAATGACATTCTTACCCGAAGCTATCACTCGTGAAACTCGCGTCGCGTATAGTCGGCGTAGCTATCAGGCGCAAATACACACACCAATCTGTTCCTTGCAAGCATTGTTAGTCGCAAGAAACCTTTGTGGTAAATGCTTGCACGTACGAGCAGCGAAGAAAAACGGTGCCATCTAGTGAAGTAACAATGATATGACTATATAAACAAACCCTTTGGTTTCTCTTCCAACTCGCTGCACGCGCTGGCACGTTGAGTGCTCGTGGAGGAAAATGGGGAGCAGCGAGGCGCAGCGCCGCCGGCGGCGGCGGCAGTGGACGCTGGCGCTGGTGACCGAGGCGGCGCTGCTGGAGCGCGCCGACGAGGCGCTGCTGCCGGCGGTGTACAGGGAGGTCGGCGCGGCGCTGGGCGCGTCGCCCACCGCGCTGGGCTCCCTCACGCTGTGCCGCGCGCTCGTGCAGGCCGCCTGCTACCCGCTCGCCACGTGCGCCGCGGCGCGCCACGACCGCGCGCGCGTCGTCGCCGCGGGCGCGCTCCTCTGGGCCGTGGCCACGCTGCTCGTCGGCGCCTCCGGCACATTTCTCCAGGTCGGTGGCCGCCACGTGGCGTTTCGCGTCGTTCCCCACACCCACTGACAACCGGGCCTCCCAAACTGTTTTTTCCGTTGGGTTTTCTTGTGCCATTCCCGCTAGAGCGCGGCGTTGACCTCAAGGTCAGGATCAGGAACAAGGCTGTAATGAGGGGCGGCTGGCTCTGTTGCATTGCAGATGGCGTTGGCGAGGGGCTTCAACGGCCTTGGGCTGGCGCTAGTGGTGCCGGCGATCTACTCCCTGGTGGCCGACTACAGCGACGACGCCACGCGCGGCACGGCGTTCGGGTGGGTGGTGATGGCGCAAAGCATGGGCCATGTCGCCGGGAACTCCCTCGGCGTGCTGCTCGCGGCCACGAGCTTCCTCGGCGTCCCGGGCTGGCGGCTGGCGTTCTACGCCCTCGCGCTCGTCAGCGCCTCGATCGCCGCCCTGACATGGCTCCTCGGCGCGGACCCCCGCCCCAGCAACGGGAAGGAGGCGCCGGCCGTGGCGGCTCTGGCGCAGCTCGTCCGAGAGGCCAAGGCCGTGGTGCGGGTGCCGACGTTCCAGATCATCGTGGCGCAGGGCGTGGCCGGGTCCGTCCCGTGGTCGGCGCTCAGCTTCGCCGCCATGTGGCTGGAGCTCGTGGGGTTCACGCACCTGCAGACCACGCTGATCACCAGCCTGAACAGCCTCGCCAACGCGCTCGGCGCGCTGTTCGCGGGGTTCGTCGGGGACCCGCTGGCGCGGCGGTTCCCCAACACGGGGAGGATCGCGCTGGCGCAGGTGTGCACCGCGTCGACCGTCCCGCTCGCCGCCGTCCTGCTACTCGGGCTCCCCGACGACCCCGCGGCGGGGGCTGCGTACGCCGCCGCGTTCTTCGTGCTGGGCTTCGCCATGCCCTGGTGCCCCGTCTCCACTAACAAGTGAGCTAATTACACCACCACCATGGCATGGCATCAATCCTGCAGCTCGATGTCTCACCGCGCCGCCTCTTTGCATGCAGTCCAATTTTCGCGGAGATCGTGCCGGAGAAGGCGAGGACGACGGTGTACGCGATGGACAGGTGCTTCGAGTCGGTGTTCGCCTCGTTCGCGCCGCCGCTCGTGGGCATCCTGGCGGAGCGTGTCTTCGGGTACCAGCCGGCCGCGGCCGGCACGAGCGTGGACGTCGACAGGGAGAACGCCGCCGCGCTGGGCAAGGCGGTGTTCGCGGAGATCGCCGTGCCGATCACCGTTTGCTGCCTCACGTACTCCGCGCTGTACTGGACTTACCCCGCAGACAGGCACCGCGCGCAGATGGCGGCGCTGCAGGCGGCAGCGGAGGATCAGGACTTCGACTGTGAAGCAGGTGTAGTTGCCAACGCTACTGCAGGGAATGGACTGAACCAGGCGCTACTATACGGGAACAGAGTAGCAAATTCTGCAGAGTAATGCGAACCTGATCACTTCAGGTTTCAGGGAATATCTTCATGGGACACATACAATTTAGAATATTGTATATTGACATATTGTTATCTAAAAAATACAATTTAGAATATTGTATATAGATACAGGAGAGATATTTTACTTCAGGAACATCATACTTGTATATATACTTGTAAAGTATGTAGAAATGGTATTTCATCTACTGTTCGTTTGAAGCTAACGCAACTGGTTGTGGTTTGGTATCTGAGTATCTGTTCAACGATGATCATGGCTGTGGGACATGTATTGTTCCTGCTGAGTACTGATTGGCATTATGTACTGGCAGAGACTGCCTGGACAAAACAGTGAAAACAACTCTAAAATAATAATTTCGGTTATGGATATTGAGAGCAGACAAAATACGAAACAATTTTTAATGGAGTATATTTATTCCGGCCTCAATATGGGCGTCCACTCAACCTATTATATTACAAACAAATAGCAGAAGATATTAACATGCTCGAGACGCCAAAGATTAAGCACAAAGCTTTGAACACATCTAGCCATGGTTTATGGCTTGTGAAGATATCTAAAACAGTTGGACAATGCCTACAAACAAATCCAATACCTACCGCTAAATTCAACCTATGCATAAAAATGTATTCTTTTTATCAATAGCAATATCTTTTCTGCTTAGCCAAATAGCCCAACACACTACACTACCACTCACTCCCACTCGCCAAAAAACAGCATATAATTCTTTGTGTCGTTTATTTCTTAGGCCAGTCTCAATGCAGGGGTCATCAGAAATTAATTAGATGCAACATAGGTAAATTTGGTGACATGACATCAATTTAATGAAGCAAGAGAAGATCACAGGGTCATCACCATGACCCGAGCTGGGCATGGTTGTCAATATCGAGCGGAGATTTAAATGATGCATTCTATCTATCAAACTGTGCCCATGACCCTGTGCATTGAAAGTGACAGGGTCATCATTCTGAAAAGCTGACGTGACGGACTTGGTAACTGAGTCCATGACCCTGCCACTGTGCAAGGTTTCATAGAGTTTCATGCACATTAAATAGGTTGCCAACTCAGCATTTTAAATGACGTGGCAAAGAGTTAATGAGGAGAGAGATGAAATGAATTTCATATAGATGAAACTCTGTATACACGGTTTCCAACTAGTTTGTGTCTTGCATGCATTGCCTATGAAACACCAAAATGAAACAATGCATTATACGGATCATTTCATTTATAAATTAATTGTCTATTTGCTTACTTGTCATTCTTAAAAACATAAAAATAAAATCTCCACCGAGACCGGCCTTAGATTACATCTCCAGCTACCATAATCTCCGTCCTTTCCAAGAAAATAAACAATACATATCTCATTTTTTTATAGTTCTGTTACGATCAGGATTATATGGACTGCCTGACCGAATGCCCATGTCTTTTTCAAGTGCTCTGTTATTATTAAAAAAAAGTGCTCTGTGCTCAGTTCCAACTACTATTAAATAGTCCCCGCAAAAAAATACTATTAAATAGTCAGAAGTTACACGTCGATGCAAGTTTGTCAACACCTAGTTACTTGTGATGCCTCCCTCGAGGAACACGCGTCGACGTGAGAGAATGCTTCTCCAATCTACACAGTGAGGTGTCGCAGTCAATTCGTAGATGGATACATGGATATAGGAGGCGTTAGAGGTTGAATTTGGAAGTAAGATATCACTTCGTAATCATTACGCCACGGTAGCATTTTGTTTATATTTGTGAAAAATTATTCAAAAATTGATTAATTAGGCTTAAAATATTCGTCTCGCAGAGTGCAACAAAACTATGCAATTAGTTTTTGATTTCATCTATATTTAATACTCCACGTATGTTATGACATTTTGATGTGATGGAGAATCTTCTTTTTGCATAGTGTATTAAGAGTTTCTTTTTGGAACTAAACAGGCCCATAGAAAGGAAGCGAAAGAAAATAAAATACAACTTACTGTTACTGCAGAAAACAAAATGTCGAAATAACTGAATCCATATATGATATATGGTATGTATAATTGTATACCATATGCAAATGTCTGACTAGCTCTTGGTGGAACAAAATTCAAACTGAACAGCTGCATCACGATTACATTTCGGCAAGCTAGAGCACCGGGCGCTTGTTACCAAGCAGCGATCTGATTCTGGCAGATGCATCACGATTACCTCAAACTCCGAAGTTATTTGTTCACTGGGGAATAAAAGAACAAATGTTGGGCCGATTCAGTGGTTGCGATTTTAATATAAGTTTAGTATACAAATTAATTAATAACCGAGTCGGTCGCCTTTTTATTTTACCTCGTTGCCCGGTCGAGGACGTCATCAGGCAACTGCGTGCGTTCCGGGAGCAGGAAACCAGGAATGGCGGTGAGTCGGCGGCAGCGGCAGTGGACGCTGGCGCTGGTGAGCGTGGCGGCGCTGTTGGAGCGCGCAGACGAGGCGCTGCTGCCGGCGGTGTACAGGGAGGTGGGCGCGGCGCTGGGCGCGTCGCCCACCGCGCTGGGCTCCCTCACGCTCTGCCGCGCTCTCGTGCAGGCCCTGTGCTACCCGCTCGCCACGTGTGCCACCGCGCGCTACGACCGCGCGCGCGTCGTCGCCGCCGGGGCCTTCCTCTGGTCCGCCGCCACCTTGCTCGTCGGCGCCTCGGGCACCGTCCTACAGGTACGCGACCGGCCGCCTCCTGTGATTGATGACTCGTGCTCGTGCCGTCACCCACCCACAAAGCGGGCCTCTGCCTCTCTTGCAGATGGCGATGGCGAGGGGCTTCAACGGCGTCGGGCTGGCCGTCGCGGTGCCGGCGATCTACTCCCTGGTGGCCGACCACACCGACGACGCCACGCGCGGCTCGGCGTTCGGGTGGGTGGTGATGGCGCAGACCGTAGGCTTCATCGCCGGGAGCTGCTTCGGCTTGCTGCTCGCGCCCACGAGCTTACTCGGTGTCCCCGGCTGGCGGCTCGCGTTCTACGCCGTCGCGCTCGTCAGCGCCACCGTCGCCGCCTTGGTGTGGCTGTTCGCCGCCGACCCGCGCCCCGGCGCTACGGCCCCCACGGCCACGCTCGCCGACCTCGTCCGAGAAGCCAAGGGCGTGGTGAGGGTGCGGTCGTTTCAGCTCATCGTGGCGCTGGGCGTGGCCGGGTCGGTGCCGTGGTCGGCGTTCAGCTTCATCACCATGTGGCTGGAGCTCGTCGGGTTCACGCACCTGCAGACCAGCGTGCTCATCAGCCTGGCCAGCGTCGCCAACGTGCTCGGCATCCTCTTCGCGGGGTACGCCGGGGACACCCTGGCGCGGCGGTTCCCGAGGACCGGGCGGATCGCGATGGCGCAGGTGTGCACAGCGGCGACCGTCCCGCTGGCCGCCGTCCTGCTGCTCGCGTTCCCCGGTGACCCCTCGGCGGTGGCCCCGTACGCCGCCGCGTGCTTCGCCTTCGGGTTCATCATATCCTGGGCCCCCGTTTCCACCATCAAGTAAGACCATTGCATCACGACATACTGTACCCTTTATGGTAAATGGCAGATCTCGATCTTCCTGTATATGGAACTCCACGAACTGACAATTACTTGCTCACTTCCCGTTCCCATACGGTTGCAGTCCAATCTTCGCGGAAATCGTGCCGGAGGAGGCGAGAACGACGGTGTACGCGCTGGACAGGTGCTTCGAGTCGGTGTTGGCATCGTTCGGGTCGCCCCTCGTGGGCATCCTGGCGGAGCGCGTCTTCGGGTACCAGCCGGGCACGCCCGGCAGGAGCGCGGAGGCCGACCGGAAGAACGCCGCCGCGCTGAGCGAGGCCATCTTCTCGGAGATCGCTCTACCTGTCACCATATGCTGCCTCATGTACACTGCGTTGTACTGGACCTACCCAGCGGACAGACAGCGAGCGCAGATGGCCGTTTTGCAGGCGGCGTCGCAGGACCAGGACGGCGACTGCGAAGCAAGTGTTCTTGCCGATTCTACAGCAGCTGATGGCCTGGACCAGGCTCTATTACCCGGGACAAGAACGGAGTAGCAAACCAATGGATAGATTTAGCGTATTTCAGCGAAGACTTGCAAGGATTTCAAATAATTCCATAACATGCTCTGTGTTTGTCTCGTGCTTGTATATACTTCTAGATTCGGTATTTCACTTGTACTTCGTGTTCCATCCATGCAACTGGGTGAGATTTGGCATCTGACTATCTGTTGAACCATGAAACATGGAGGGGGAACAGATTGTTTTCTGCTAAGTAAAAGATAATACGACAGGCTAAAATTTGCTCTGCTGAATAACAATGGTATGAGACAATAGTATTTACAAGAAACGCTAGGTGAAGGAACTATTTAACAACGGACTGAATAATTTGATGTTCTTTAAACTGAACAAACTTCTATAAAGCAAGATTCCACATGCTGTCACATAAATTATTCCCTTTATAAATCAATTACAGAAGAAAGATGAAATGAAAAATACGAGCAACCATTCATCAAACCACTAAATTTGTTTCCAGTGCTCACTGATCAACCCTGCATCAAGACAAACAAATGTTTCAGTTTGTGTACAACTCAAAAGGAGGGCAGGGACAGTCATTGTGAAATCTACCATAAGGCGGCCCAGGACAGAAAAAAGGAGTAACTACTCAAAAAGTCACCAATAGTGATAAATAGAATCTTTGCAAACACAATAATTAGAACAATGATGAATTAATAAGAATATAAAGACAACAATTAGAACAATGACGAATTGATAAGAATGATAGCATTAAGCAAACGCAGCAATAAATGTAAACGACAAATAACTGAAGCTTTCAATAGCTTATTATCCAAGATTTGGAATAACGACAAAAAAGAAACATTAACATGAATAACGACAAAGTTGACACTACTAGAAACTACAACTGCTTGGACGAATTAATAAGAATTTTATAGAAGGAATATATCTTCTACAAAGATTTGGAAAGTGTGCTCACCTACTTACAAATTCAATAAAGTTTCACATCTGTCCACTAAATCCGAAAATGTCGGGGTTCACTATGTCTCCACTGCTTCCAATGCTGTGGCTCAAGTTGTTAGTTGGAGACTCAACCTCATCCACTGCAAAGCGGCTTGGAATGCAAGTACCTTTCCCCACAAACCCATGATTCCTCCCTCGTCCCTGATCAGGCAACCTCCCAAGGGCCACATTGGAACTCTGGAAGTTAGATGAAGTGGAGCCAGGCTGGCCTTGCCCAAGAGTATTTCCGTAACTATCGATATCTTGTGAAGGAGACCAGCTGCCAGTAACATCATTTGGACTCTGCAATAAACCATACTGTGGATTTTTGGACTGAGAAGAAAGCAAGCCAGAGTCCACACCAGTGCTGCCACCAATGTAGCCATAACCACGACTCAGCGAGTCAGTGCTCTCGGTCTTTAGAACACCTGGTGGTCTTGAGGTAACTCCCATAGCATTCTGATTAACCATATACGAATTATTCCCACTTTGAAAATTACTAATTCCTGGTGAAGGCATTGCATTTGAGCTGCGGTTCATGAGACCAGGAAGATTTGCTCCATGGGTACTAATCAAAGGCTGACTTGTTGAAGCTTGATTAACCATATCAATCCCACCCAACAGACTGGTCGATGGTGAAGAAGATGCAAGGAGAGGCTCATGTTTCATGGATGGAGGAATGGATGCCAGAAAACTTGATTGAGAAGGTATGACCAAGGGATTTTGATTAGGCGAGATGCCCTCACTAGCTGGAAATGCATTTAGTGATTGAGAGGGCATAACTATGCCAGAAGGTTTGACATCAATATTATGAAGGGTTCCTGAAAGCAATGTGTCTGGCTGTTGTTGCAATTCATGCAATAGCAAATTGCTACTTTGAGAATTGCCCACATTTCCTAATGCACTAGATGAATCTGCCATACCAAGTTTGTTATTGGGCCAAGCTGCAAAAGATGGCAATCCCCCAACTGCTGGGCTGCTTGGGAATGCCCCATATGTGTTGTTCTGAGTCTTGTATATGGGTTGGCCAAATGCTATTTCTCTCTCTCCATGGGGCCTATTTCCTTTTATTGCAGCAAGTCGTAAAGATGACTGGTCCCTTCCAGGCAACGCCAAACTGCTTGTAGGTCGACCTAGGAGTTCATCCTGCAAAGCAGCCAGAGCCTGAGGAGGGATTTGACCTGAAGCAGCCAAAGCTTGAAATTCCAGTCCTCCGAGTGGGGCAACTTTAGCACTAGAAGCAGGCGCAACAAATGGATGAGGTATTCCTGCATGATGCTGAGCTATTCTCTTCAGATAGAGTCTGAATTTCTGCACAAAGAAAAAAAAATGCACCCGTCACTATTGATGTTATTTATACCATGTTTTAAGCTATGAAAAAGAATGAGCTTAATCTGGTTGGACTTGATGATCAACAGATAATGCAATAGAAACTGGTAAACTTAATAGAATTTCATAAGGCACATCCAAAATACAAAATAAAAAGAGGAAAGATGACCCTCATTTAAGAATATAAGAGCCATGTCTGCAGTTAAACATTTCTGAAAAAAAATACCAAAAGCTGTTTATTTTGTGATGATCTATTGCCGCAGAGAGCTTGACCCTCATCTGAGGAACAGTTTCAGAACATGTTTTCACAATGTTCTGAGTCAAACAATGTGAGTTTGACTCTTTGCTGCAATTACATTGCATTCTACACCAAAAGAGTGGAGAAGCGCAGTAACAATAAAAGCATATAAGTCACTCAAATCTGAGTTCACTCCAGCAGAAAGCCCTCTATTTATATCGCTAACAAGGCCAGACTTATCAGGTAACGCACTGAAATGCAGGTGCGTAAGTGGTGACATCATGTGCAACAAAGATAAGGTACTAAAAAAAGGTAATGCGATCAGAAGGCCAGAATCAAAACCTGCAAATGGCTGGCAACATTTTCCCTAGTTAAACCAGGGACATTCATCAAATCCAAAATTTTCTTTGGAACAGCTTCTGCAGAAAATATAAAATAAATGTAAGCATGATAGCTGAGAGATGACTTAGTTCCGTGGGCCAGGTTTTTGACAGGAATTAACAGCACTCAGAATAAATCAAGAAGGCGCATATCTGGCAATAGAAATTTACAGCATTTTACTTTCTATAAAAGAACTACAAAAGAAAGTAGCGAAAGCTTACTGTCTATCCCAAGGTGATTGACTGCATTTACAAATTGTTGATGAAGCTCAACTGACCAAACAACTCTCGGTTTCTTTGATGTAGAAGAAGGATCGCCATTTTCCAGGTCAGCTTCATCCTCTTCTTTCTCTCTTTTCTTTTTCTGAGATTTCCAACTACCATCGCCTCCATCATTTGCAGAGGAGGAAGCATATTCATTATCATTATTGGTTGGTCTGTTTCGATCGGTATCATCTAGGCTACCAGAATGCTCATGATCCTTGTTTTCATTAAATTTTTTCCTAATAACATGTTGCCAGATGTTTTTCAACTCCTCCATTCTGACGGGTTTTATTAAGTAGTCGCATGCTCCATGCTTTATTCCCTTCATCACAATATCCGTTCTTGAATCAGCTGACATCACTGCAAGTTTCATCAAGTATCAGTGATGAGTTCAAATAACACAGGTTAACAAACTGAACAGAAAGGAAGAAAGAAAAATATACTTACTAATAACTGGAAGGTCCATCTCAAGGCCTACAAGTTCAAGCAATCTGAATCCGTCCATATCCGGCATGTGGACATCACTTATTATAACATCAAAACCACGCCTGTTCTCTCGCAACATAGTTAGCGCTCTTGTTGCCTGAGGACATGTTGTCACTGCAAAACAAAAGAACAAGTCTTAAATTTTAATGAACGTATACCAGGAAACTCGACAACACAAATCAAGTAAAATTTGAGACTTGACTACAGGATATAAAAGGTTCCTGAAAATGTGGACTAAAAGAAAACAAATAAAACACCTAATATGAAACATTGTGTCATGGAGTGACAAGGGATCAAATTACGTAAAAAACCAAATAGAAACAATAAATGTGGGATAATTCACCTACTAATGTGTATTTGCAGTGCATCATAATGAAATAGAAACATATCCTGATGCTTATTGCGTCCAAGTCATGCATATCCAGCTGACAAGGTCTTGGTTTGTTCATGGGCAGCCATGTTTTTAAAGCGGTAAGGCGAGGCAAGGCGATAAGCCACCGCTCAGCCGCCAAGGCGTGAGGCGAGGCGACGCCTTACATAAATAATATAAGTTGACATGTACCTACATATACCTGTAATAAAAGGAAAAATAAGGGGGACCAGTGGGCCTAAGGATGAAAAAAAGCCCATCAAACCAGCCCAGCCCAAGCCAGCCCAACTTCCCCACCCTAACCCTAGCTCCCAGCTCCTTATCCGCTCCCCTCATTCATTTCCCGACGCCGCCGCCGTCGCCGCCTCCCGCCCGCCGCTGCCTCCTCCTCCGCTGCCCGCCCCTGCCCCCTCCGCTGCCCGCCCCTGACCCCTCCTCCTCCGCTGCCCCGCCCCTGCCTCCTCCGCCGACGCCTCCCTCGCCTCCTCCTCCGCGGACTGCGCTCCCTGCCTCCTCCTCCGCCACCCGCGCGCCCTCCCCTGCCTCCTCCGCTGCCGCCTCCCGCCCGCCTTCCCCTGCCTCCTCCGCTGCCGCCTCCCGCCCCCCTGCCTCCTCCTCCGCAGCCTCCCGCCTTCCCCTGTCTCCTCAGCCTCCGCCGCCACCTCCGCAAGCCATCCCTCCCGCGGCCGACGTCCCAGCCTCCTCCCACTCTCTCCAGTGGCCTAGCATGCCAAGGCGGACAAGGATGGTAAGGCGACCCCGACGCCCAGGTTTTTTCACCGCCTTACGCCTAGGCGACGCCTTAAAAACCATGATGGGCAATCAATTGAAGCAACAATGGGTAAGAAAAGCATGCATGGTAATTTCTCATGCTTTGAATTTGATCGCTATCCGTGGCCTTATATCTAGAAAATGGAAACAATCTTGTATTTTGTGCTTTCTTTTATATTCTATGAAACTAGTATTAGCATTGAAATCAAGCATCCAACAGCTAGAGTTTCAAAGTTCTAGCACAAGCTACATAAGGATAATGACAAAATGTCAAAAACAACACGGAGAGGCTAGGAAATGAAAAAAAATGCAATAGCACCAATGCCCACTTGCCCAGCAAAAAAATATAAACCTAATCAGCCCTTCAATCTATCTCCAGTGCACACAAGTGGGTACTAGTGTCGACAACAGAATAACACGAAACAGACATTTCAAGGAATTTTAGACATCACATATAATGCAACGTAGCGTCCAAGGAGAATTTGCATTTAAGCATATGCCTAACTTGATTATCTGGGCGTAAGACGGCATGACGGTTGCATCAGCGATGCACCATAGTACTGGTACAATCCTAAGTTAGCTGGGTCAATTCCTCGAAATATAATCTTAATACTTTAAATGCATCAGCAATCTGAGTTGGCAGGCAGCAACAGTAGCTATGGGCGTACACAGATTTCCCGCGTATAGTTCATGCACTCAGATCTCTAGCTACATATCCTCATATGCAAATCCATACCACTAAACCACGTCCAGATACAAACGCGTCAAATATACTTAAGAACCGGTTAGAAATCTCACTGTTCCTCAGATTGATAGCAGAACAACTCAAAATTCCCTAGAATTTAAGCAAGGGGCGTATCAATCACATAAAGCAGAGCCGTCTCGAACTACAAACAGATAAAATCGTATCTAAGCACGCAACAGAAGCAAACGTATTATTATTATTAACCGATTCGAAGCAATCAATCACCTCGCGCCCACTACACCACGAAGCACGCCAAAGGAACCGAGGCGAGACGAGAAGGAGAGGAGCCATAAGGAGTTTGCTCACCGTCGTATCGGCACTCGAGGAGCATCCTCTTGAGCACGACGAGGCACGTCGGGTCGTCGTCCACCACAAGCACCTTCATCCCCACGGGGAAGTCCGGTCCCCGCGTCTCCGCCGCCATCTCCTATTCCGGCAGAACCAACACACCTCGCCTCGCCTCCCTCCCGCCCGAATCACAACTCCATCGCCGCCGCAGATCCGGCGCCCTAGCCGCTCACGCCACGGAGCCCCAGCCGCTGCGCCGCCCGAGCCGCGGCGGATTCAGGGGCAGAGGCCGCAGGCAAGGGGGAGAAAGGCAGCAGCGAGGCCGGGAGGAGGGAGGGATGGATGAAGAGAGGGGGAAGAGGAGGAGGAGGAGACTAAATCGCTAAGCGTGATTAGTAAAGCAAGTAAATCACGCGATTGGCCGGGGGCAGGCAGCGATTAGGAGTTACTACTGCTGCTAATGACGCCGCGGCGGCCGCGCTGCGGCTGCTGTGCGGGCTGCGGCTGCGCGTCCTCTCTCTCTCTCTTCTCCCTGCCTCGCTTTCCACTTGCGGGCGGCCGGGCCGCGGCGCCCTTTTCTCTCTCGAGATGGCTGCGTGCGCGCTTAGCTGGCCGCTACCGGGTGCTTCCTTTTAAAAACGGCTCGCATTGATTTTGTTTTGATTTCCTTCCAATTTTTTGGAGGCCCCCATTTACATGGACTCGAGCTTTCCATCTTTTGCGAGTATCTACTGATCAGGACTCAGCTGGATTGCCTGGATTCAAGTAGGTGCTGAACAGTACTGCGTGATTGGACCCGTACCGTGGAACTTTCCTTTTATGCTTGCAAGTTTAGAAAGTCCTTTTCTCGACCATTTTTAGGCTCTGATTTAGTACTATGAATGTGGAATTTGGAATTTGAAATGTGTAGCTGACGAGCAAGTGATTGCAATATACGCACACTGTTTTCCAATAATTCGTAATTGGAAGGGTGGAATCACTTGCGATGGTAACTTATAAATGAGTCCGGTGGTTCAAATATACGGTATTGCATATGTATAAAAATTAATTGTAAGTAAAACATTTTGAGGGGTGTTTATATACGTCACACTTGTACGTGATAACCACAAGTGAGCTTTTATTTTACATTTTTTAAAATAAGCTTTATTTTGCAATGGCTTTTCAACTTTTTTCAACATTGTTTACTGACTAAACCCGCTAACTATTGATGGCTTGGTGCACACAGCAATACTTGATTGCATTGAGCCTTAGGTCCATGATGCTAGTTTTTATCATTTTTTTTGTTCTTTTTTCATGAACATGAACATGTCTAAGCACGTGTTCTCTTGGAAAGAAAGTTACAAAACACATGATTCGAACAAGATGGGTCCACACCAAATTTAGCTGGTTCACCTTCATTGCTCTATATTTTCTTACGATAGTCTAGTCCTGTTGACGTAAGTAAAGCGGCTTAACCAGTAACGCATAAATTCTATTGCTCTCCAATTAGGCAAACAAATGAAGCTGCTAAGTTGAGGACTCTTGTCTTGGATGGTGATGTATACCTATTTTTCCTTTCGTGCTAGTCAAGTACGGAGTACTAGTCTATTTCATGACTTCCCAGAATATCGTCAGCTTTTATATCCTTCAAGATTACCAACTGAGGGTGAACCTAAAATTTAAGCAATTCTTATATTCAGCTCAAGTGGGAGAACTTACTATTATACTATTTGATTGTTGAGAGCAATTTCAAATAAAAATATGCAACCTTACACGTCCATTTGCCCTAAATCATCTCTAATCTCTAGGAAATGAGAATTATTGGTACTAGTATAGAGTTTTTTTTTGTTGCAAGTGGTGTCCACTTGCCACGTGTCCTAGCTTGTAAACATGTGCAAGATACTGTCGGTTCTACAAGAGAGAGAGAGAGGGAGAGAGAGAGAGAGAGAGAGAGACTCCAGATGGACAAAACATGTTATATCTTGAAGGAGAAAAATAGCTGACATAAGTGAGTGGCTATGTCCAGAAGTTTCATGAGTACTGTATCTCCTTTTTGCTAGCAAAGAATTTCCACATCATCATTTGCAAGATTTGCCATTCCCATCAGCTCCATTTCTTTATTGCTGAAGCGCTCTTAACATTTTGTCCCCATTCCTAATCTTATTACCCGTCAGTACTCCAACGTTGCTACAACGAAAAATGATGGCCATCAGCCTCGAGATTCGAACCTCGAAGTCGAAGTTCACCATCAACCTACTACATGATTTCCCAACGCCGCCGATGACTATCATTGCTGGAACTGGAGAGAAATAAAAGAGCTCCCAGCACCTGGGCGAAAGCTGCGGCCACAAGGTGGGTCACACGACGCCCACCAGGGAGAGGGAGGCACGGACCCACACTCCATGACCTCCCGTGTATGTGGCCATGATTGGTCAAGGTTTATTTGCGGTTGGGGATCCGGATCTTCTGAGGTGATGGCCTGATTGCCTGATGCCCTGCATCTGATATCTTGATGGCTGATGGGACTGGACTGTTCGTCTTCTCGAGCTGGAACACACGGGCACACGCGGCCGGGACAATTCCGAAGCGAACGGGAGGCCCAGATGTGTGCGGTGCGGTACTAGGCTGGTAGTACGTACGAGAGCTAGCAGGCGAGGACACGGCATGATGAGCGTATCATGTGGAATTCTCCTGGCACTTGGCGAGCTACTTGGCCGCTTGATTACTCTAGCATCGTCTACTTGTCACCAAAAAAATTGCGCAAGCTTAAAATAAGTACTGCAATTTGAAATATCATATCTGATTACTCAGCATGCATGGCCTCTACTTGTTACCAAAAGCAAAAAGGCAATGTGCAAGCTTAAAGAAATACTACTTGTAATATTGCAACTTGATATATCATAGGTGTCGGGTTCGTATATTCATAGGTCATTGCCACCTGAACCTGAATCAGCATCTCTCGAAATAAAAGAAATTTTGGAACGTACACTGATGTCAAAACACTCATCCTAGTCCCAATCAAAATTGAACAAGGCATCCAGCAGCCGAAGCAATCTTTCTAGGTAGGGGTGCTACTCAGCTCACAGTTTGAGGCGCAAACAAATTGGCTGCTGCCAACGCAAAAGAGCAGCCGCAGCCTCTCTACACGACGGAGCATCGAGACCGCCGACGGATTTTGACTGCCACCACATGCGTCACGCGTCCCACCACTGTTCGTAATTTTCCATCATCGACCCACCCCTAGACCTAAGCTAGCGACCTGAACGAGTCTCTTCTTTGGACCCAACCGAATCTGAAATCTCCTCCATTGGAACAAGCCGTTAGGATTTTCCGATTACATACAGTTGGAGTCGTCAGTCAAGCAATTTGCGACACAAATCACTCGCATCTGTGTCGCGTCATGGTGATTGGATGCTGCCATGGTAACGTGGTGCGCAACAGTTCGAGATGCGTGCCAGGAAATGGGCTGGTCAAGCAACCAAACACAGTACACACAGCATCATAGCGCCACACAAAGTAGCGTACTGCAAAGTCACCCGGGTCCGCAAAGATACCTACGAGACGTGTACTCGGTAAACTTTTTGATCGCGATTCCTTTTGTCCAATCGCGCACCGGTCCGGTTCGAAACACATGCGGCACGGCGCATGAATCTGCCGCTGCATACAAGCCGCCAAGCCCGAACGCGACAGGGTCAGGTGACTCGTTATGGGTGTGTTTAGTTTCAAAAAGAGAGTTAGAAAGTTTGGTGAAAACGTCACATCAGACACTGTAGCGCACTGTAGCACTTTTCGTTCGTTTGTGGTAAACATTGTCCTACTATAACCTAACTAGACTTAAAAGATTCGTCTCGTCGTGTACATCAACACCATGTATTTAATTTTTTTATTTACTCACGTTTAACGTTCTATGCATGAAGAGAGAAATTTGATGTGATAGGTGGATAATGAAGTTTGGAGAGAGAATTTTTGGGTTCTTGGTGGAAGCCGAATTTTGCGCCAGGACCAGGTGACTCCGGGCCTCCGGTATAAATACGAGGATAAATAAAGATCCGGATCCTAGTATGGCAGGGCAGCCTCCAAGTCCAAGGGATGGGATGGGAAGCCGAGCCGTGCCGATGTGCGTACCAGATGCTAGGGAGGGGAGGGAATCTCGGGGCTCCGCTTTGGCGATTTCTTTTGCGCCCCCCGAGAAAGGATAGCCCCGGCTGCGTTTCCATGGCCAGGAGTCGTTAAAAAACCGCCAGTGGCTAAACCCACCTGACGCCGAATCTTTTTGTGCGTGCCACTCACGGCCGCACAAGTGGTTCCGGTGGTGACGCGGAAACACTTGCTGCAAGCCTGCAACCGGTGACGTACGTACTTCATTTGTTTATACTCCCTCCGTCCTACTATATAAGCATTTTTTAAATTTCGTATATCACGTTTGACCATTCGTCTTATTCAAAAATTTTGTGAATATATTATTTATTTTGCTATGACTTGTTTTATCATTAGGTATACTTCAAGTGTGACTTATTTATTTTATATTTGTATTAAATTTTTTGAATAAGACGGATGGTCAAATGTGATGTCTGAAAGTCCACAAATGTTTATATTGTGGGGCGGAGGGAGTACATAGTAAAAACCGGGAGCAGCGCTGGTGAGTGTTTCCACCGGGGTTTCCAAGCGTTAGCGGTTAGCCTGTTTTCTTTCGTTCACGCAAAATGCTACGGCCGTCGCAGTCACGCTAAAAGCGAATTATCGGTTGATCAAGTCGGGCGACACGTGTGGTGTGTTGTGTGCAGTTGCCCGTCGCAGCAGGCGCTGCCGTAAGATGAGAGTTACTGGCTGGTGGTTTAGTGGTTACGGTAGCCGTCAGCTTGCGCTCGTAAACGATTGAAGTGACCGCCAGCGCGAGCCGCGGCTTCCAACTGGCAGATCGCAACAGGGCGTAGGGCCAGACCACGAGTCCGCGACGGCGAGTTCCTACGCACGCAGATGCGTGTCACGGCCCCAGGACCACCCATCTCGGCCATCTCCGACCGAACAAGCGGTGACTGGACATGTAGAATGGAATGTAGTCATCCGCCCGGCCAATGGAGTGGCAACAGCTGCGAGAGCGCATTTCGTCAGGCTTTTCACACCCTCCTCCTGTCCTCGGGGTTACGAAGATACTACTCCCTCCGTCCCAGAAAACATGCAATTCTCGCTTCCTGAGAAGTCAATCGATTCTAACTTTAACTAAATTTATATAAAAGATTACTAAGGCTTATAATACAAAATTAGTATCAACAGATTCGTGATGGAATATATTTTTATAATAAATTTTGTTTGGAATATAAATATTAATATTAATTACTATAAATTTGGTCAAATTTTAGTCAAGTTGACCAGCACGATTCTCATAGTTGCATGTTTTTTGGACAGAGGTAGTAGTCCCTAGCCTATTAGCCTGGACCTGGAGCTGGAGGAGCCCAACTGGCCCAACTGCCCAAGCGAGGCACCAGTTGGCCGCGCGGAAAGGTAGACGACGACGAGTCCGACTTGGGTGCCGCGCGGCGGGCGGGCGGGGCGACGGCTTCCAGGGGCCGAGGGCGCTTGCGCTTTCGGTCGCCTTTTTCCCCACCAGCCGAGCCGCCACCGCATCGTCTGGCGCCTACGCCTCCTACGCATGGGCAGCAGCGAATTTCCCCACGCGCGCGAGCACGTCGCTCTCAAGGTCCGTCCAGTCGCCCACAACCCGCGTCGCGGTGCCACCTCAACTCTGCTCGTGGTTATCCACAGGGGGAGAATAGAAAGGGGCGACCACGACGTGGCGACTGGGCGAGGCGCCGGCGACCGCGAGCCACAGCCACGGGTTGGGTTGGATGGCAGCTTTCTGCTCCGGAACCGGATCAAAGGGGGAGATCTGCTTGCTGGAGCGCCCAGCCCCAGCTATGTTCAGCTATCCAAAACCATACACGAACACGGCCGCATCATTTGTCTGCAGACATATATGATTAAAAAAAATGGCTACAAGCTAAAATGTTTAGCAGTTTGTACACAGCTCGGCGAAAATGATTTTTTTTCTGAAAGGTAAGACACCAAACAGTTGGCTGGTACAGATATGAATCCCAAGGATACTTGCCGGACAGGTTGAAATGAGGGTCTCATCAGGTGCTTACCCCTGAAATGTAGCTTTCTAACCACTACCAACAACATACGATGAATAGGAGCCATATACTTTAACACTGTCGAGCAAGCTCTTCTTGGTCCACAGTGATCTTTCAAGACAGATGGCTCAGGAAATTAGTGTGCAGAGCATGACCAGCCTGTGTCACAGAAAAAGGGAAAGATAAGTTCAGGTGACATAACAGAGCTCTAAGGGTAGCATAAACAAAAGCAACAAAGTAGTAGGAAAAAACAGGAAAACAATTTACAATCAGTTTCCGTTAGACAGAGAATCTTCTTGCACAAAAAGGGTGCGCAGAGAATATGCTATGGTTTCAGATAAACCCTATGATCTCAGAACCACATGTTGCTTGAAAGGAAGATGTTGCGATGTGCCAACAAAAACGAAAAAAAGTTGGTCTGTAGTTTAAGGTCACATCAGAATTAGGAGTGTCTAAGCAACTGTCAAGGCTTTTGTTGAACTGGCCCTATCACAGTAACGGTACTCTTTGTTATTGATGTCCCCTCTTGGATAACAGTAATTTTTCCTAACTTGGACTAGGCCTCTAATCTGTAACGATCTGACGTGTCTGATGCTTTCACTGTCATGAACTAGTGAACTACAGTCTTTTTACCTTCCACTATAAATGGTATCTAGAATTAACTTTGTAAAGGGTACCTTGATAGTTGCTATAAAAAGGAAAGGCAACGGATGATACACAAAATTCAACACCCTCAAAATGGGACACCAACTTACAAAAGCTAATAAACTTAATATAAAATCACATCAAATGAACACTTTATGTGAGAGTTCAACTAACATAGGTGGGCACCATATCATTGAGATATGATGAAACATAAAAAAAATGAAGGACATATTATCAAGAAGATAAGTAAATCAAATCCAAAGATGGACAGAACAACAATTTCAGCAGTGATGATTGATGATTGGTGAACTTTCCAAATAACAAAAACAAAGCTTTAGAATACAAGTTCTGAGGCTGCATATCAGTACACAAACTAGTGTATGGAGCAGCATGAGCCTCAAAGTTATGAGGTGGCTAGTCTATTAAAAGAAGAGAACGTATGGCTTATAAGGCACCTGCTAACTTGTTATAGAAGTATACACATATACAGCACACAGCATAATTAGTAGAATTTAAATAACATACCTTATAGGCAACTATATGAGCAATTGGGAAACCCTGGTTACCATTCTGTGCAAGAAGGGAGAAGTCACCTATAAGATCTAAAACCTTGTGGCGGCAAGGTTCATCCTCAAACCGCACTGGTGGGTTTAACCAGCCACCAGACATGCTGTCAATTGCCAAAAACAAAATATTATACAGTTATTTGTCATATAAAAGACAGAAATACTGAATTTGAATCTATGCAACAATTTCTCGTAGCCATAAGTCGCAACATAATCAATGGGTGAGGTTTCGAAAGAAACGGGAAGAGAAACCAACAGCCACAACGGTCCTAATAGTTGCAATGTATGGCACACCAACTTTGGATGGTTAACCACTAACTGACCTGATAGCTTGATATGAATTCTGGCTTTTGCAACAGCAATACATATTCATATTTGATTGGTCAATACAAAAGATAAGATTCAATGTGAAGCTACCGTGGTAAGTATGGATAAAAAAGTCATACAAAAAAAAATTTCTGTTCGAAGCTCAGTCTCATGTCCATACTAAACTACTTCCATTCCAAATTACTATAAGCCCCTTTCAATTTTAAAAATTTTCTAAGAGCAAAAAAAAAACATCCGACTTGTTTTACTCATTTAGCCATTTTTAACATAGGATATTCAAGAAGTGAAGAAAAAATGGATTAATGTTATAGTCGTATTACAGATGTCAAAATAAGACCAAGTTATGCCATCCTGTATTGGCAACAGATGCAGTACAATATAAACTTTTTTTTGAACCTATGTCAACAAGGAGCCCACCAATACAGTTCTGCAGAGTTAAATAGACAAGTAACATTTTCCAGAATATTAATGTTCACCTGCAAACCACAGCATTTTCTAGTGACCCTCCTTTGATGAGCCCAGCGCCACGCAGTTTTTCAATCTGTATAACTCAAAAACGCAGCAAGCAGAAGGGTGCGAAATATCAGGAAAAAGATTGTAAAAACACGTTCATTGGTAAAGAACCCCATAGGCAAATATCTTTGCAACATTCCAACAATAAAAGGAGAAAAAGTAAAGCCAAGTGCCACAAGGCCAGCAAATTTACGATAAAGATATTTAATCCTGCAACATTCCGAAAAAGAAAAACACACATGACTAAAGCCAGCAAACTTATGAAGACGACACAAGTACCCTAGAAGATGAAAATGAAAATAAAACCATGTATGGTATATCACAAAATAATTACAAAGTACATTAGCATTAAACCATTTGCTAGAAAAATAACTTAATCATAGAGTATTAGAAGAGATCTTATCAAGTAATTTATACATGTAAAAGCAGATCCAAACGGTTGCAAATACAGGTTACTAGCACGGAATAGAGAGAAATGATGAAAAACATATACTAGATTCATGAGCAAACCTCTTCAAATACACAGAATGTTCTTGCAGGAGCAATCTGGCTTGAGTATATATTAGCATCCAGGAATGTAGAAAACCATTGACACCCAATTGCTGGCACCTGCGATATGATGCACACTCTGCTTGAGTTACAAACATGTTTGAAATATTTTCACCATTTCTATAGTCCATAAGCATTAAGAAGATGGGAAATATGCAAGGCATCTGCTTGAACCAATGCATAAACATTTTACTAATCCAGACAAGTGAGGATACTTGCACTTCTTCCTTTTTACATAAAGAACATTTGATGACCATTACTGGTAACAACATCAACTAGAACAAAGCTAAGCCCCAACAACTAACAACAGAAATATTTAACCTTAAACTTAATGGCTTAATGCTCATGTCCTGGTACCCGTTATTTGTATGAGCAAAGCCTAGTGATGCAAGTGGTCCTGCCTTGGCCAATTCCATATAACATGTGCAAAATAATGTGCTTCAACCAAATCATGTCATACATGAACATGAAACAAAATAAGGCCCAAAAAGTTCAAATTTGGGTAACGCTGATCCGTCTGAAAGTGCGTAGTGACAGAAGACCCCAGCTGCCTTGTGCTATTCCATCTAATGGTATACTGTTATTGATAATTTTATAACCCCATCATTCATATATAAGACACAACCCAGTTCAGTTGCATATCCATAATGAACTAGCTCTTCCTGATTACGCAACGAAGAGATGAATATACCTTTGGGAAATCAATTCCATAGGTGATGCGGATTTGCAAGCTAGGGAATGCAGCTACAAAGCAATCATCTCTCTGCAAGTAAACAGGCTCATGAATTTGAGGGGCCAGTTTCTCCAAATTTTGCCCACTAGTGTCCTCGGCTGCACACAAACCTGCGCTTAGTATTGCCTCTACCCACTCTTGTGCTGATCCATCAAGCAAAGGAATCTGTCATTGCTTAATCGGTTTCACATTAATCAGTTACATAAAATGCATCGATCTTAGTTGAGTAGGAATCAAACATCGACAACTCAAACCTATACAACTAAAGCACAAGTAACAAATTTGCAGTTGGGAGCTCAAACGAGGTGGCAAATGAGCAAACGTCCACGCACCTCGTCGCCGCCGCTGACCTCGACGCGGCAATTGTCGACGCCGAGCGCCTCCATCGCCGAGAGAAGGTGCTCCACAGTGCGGACGCGCGGGCCGAAGCCTTCGGCCTGCCGAAGCGTCGTGCAAAGCTGCGACTGTGCCTCAGCGTTCCCCACTTCCGCCGCCACCCTAGCCTCTCCCTCACCCTCCACCAGGAAGTACCTACCCTCGCCGGCGTACGTCGGAAGCAGAGTGGCGGTGACGCGCGCGCCCGAGTGGAGCCCTACCCCAGATCTGCTCACCGCCGCCGCCAGCGTTTGCTGCGGCCGACCCATCTGGCGGAGGAGGGTTAGTCTGTTTGAGTTTCAGATGAACGTTTTCAAACACTAAAGCGTCGCTAACTTTACTCAGTACTCACCGGCTTCCAAGAGAAGGCTGCGCGGGAGCGGGAGATGGACTTGAGGACTCGTGCTGCTGCGGGGAACATGGCGACGGCGGGGGAGCGAGCACCAGAGCACCGGCACGGAAAAGCCCGGATGCTCACGCGTGTGGGCAATGGGCAAATACGTGCAAACCAGGTAGTAGTTGATGAAACCTGAAAACTCTCGTCGTGGACCGTCAGATCAGGAACGAACGGCACAGGTGCACAACTAGTCCGATGATACATTTTGCAATTTAGCACCCGCCCTGGCATCATCTTTTCCTCCTACACTGCCCTGCCAACTTCCGAGTGTCCCGTCAAACCCCGAAAAATTTCGGTATTCAGCAATCAGCATCAAATATGCAAGCCTCACTTCATATAATTAAATCGATCCTGCTAGCGCCCGACGTCCGATCCGGCGGACGATAGATCAACAGAAACTATCCACACAAAAACGCTAGGCTGCTCTCCTCCCCGCGGTGCGCCGCCCCACATCACGCCACTCCAGCACTTGCTGGGCCCGCTAAAGAGGGAGAGACAAAAGACGCCCAACACTCGAGGTAAAACGTGACACATCTAAATCCTGAATATCCAAAACCAATGATTTCAATATCTAAAATCAACAAGTGATATAAAAATATGAAAATCACAAACAAATATTTGTTGCACCATTCAAAATTAATTATTACAACATCCATTTAACTTGATGGAATATATAAAAAAGTAATTTCAATAAATTTAAAAACAAGTATTGTAACATTTTGAATGGCCTAATGCGATGCCACACTTTATCTTTTGCTACATAAATCAGTACCAGCCACCAGTGACCAGCCAACTGATCAAAATATCAATGGACAATGTGCTTTCTCTCTTTTTTTTTTCTTTCATCCCTCCCTCTCTTCTCTTGCATACCGTGGACGCACAGTACAACGGTGATAACGTCGATGTTGTACTGCGGGCGAGAAGGACGACGGTGTGTCAGCGTGGCACGGCCCGTTCGACTGGCTGGTCGCGGCTGGTCGCTGGTGGCTGGTGCTAGTTTTGCTGAGAGAAAAACACTGCTGGTTAGTTTGTGGCTGGTGGTTGGTGTTGGTTTATGCTAAGAAAAAAACACTGCTGGCTGATAAGCCAAGCGAACAGGGTGAGAAGGGCTATGTTTAATTCCCAAATTTCCTCCCCAAAATACAAAAAGTCCCATCATATCACATTAAAATATCGGTACATGTACGGGACATTAAATGTACGTAAATAAAAAAACTAATTACATAGTTTTGATGTACACGAGACGAATCTTTTGAACCAATTAGATCAGTTAGATCATGGTAAGACAACAATTATCACAAACAAACGAAAAGTGTTACAGTACGTTACAACATCCGATGTGACTTTTCTATCCCACTTTTCGTCGGATCTAAACAAAGCTAAGGTGAAAGTGGAGAAAAGGGATCTACTGCAGCATTTGCCCCAAAATCTTGAAGGGCTGTGTTTAGTTGCTGAAAAGAAGGTGAAAATATGGGTGAAAAAATCACATCGAATACTGTAGGACACGGTAACATTTTTTGTTTGTTTGTGGTAAACATTGTCCTACCATGACCTAACTAGGCCTAAAAGATTAATCTCGTCGTGTACATCAAAACTATGCAACTAATTTTTTATTTACTCATGTTTAGTGCTCTATGCACGAGAAAGATGTGATGTGATACGTGAATAGTGAGGTACGGAGAGAGAATGTTTGAAACTAAAGGGAAATTCCCCCAAAATCTTCGTTCCGCTCCCATTCCTCGTCTCCAGCGGCCGCTCCCCTTCGCCCCGCTTCTCCTCGCCTCCGTCTCCAGCGGGCGTCGTCGGCGATGGAGGAGATCGAGAGTCCTGAAACATCCGTGCGCCGACGCCTTCTTCCAGACTATGTCGGCGGTGCCACTGCCTTCGCCGAAGCTCGGCAGCAGGTAATTATACACCTTCTCTCACTATTCCTCCTCCGTTATCCGTCCTCGTTGCTGTGTTCCTGGCCACCATGATGAGGAGTTGCTCCGCGATGTCCGAGCGCCCCTCCTCCAGACACTTTCTGCTGGTGCGACATTCCTCGAACACCTTGTGGCGCCAGGCGAAAGCGTGGCTGGCTCGAAATTTCAACGGAGCTTGACGAGAACGCTTCCTGGGATGGAGTAGATCCGGTGGAGCCGCAGCCTCTGTCTCGTGCGTCGTGGTCATTCGAGGAAGTAGGCACCTGGTCGGACTGGAGGACACGGATGCCGTGCTTGAGGAACAGGGCTCCGACGAAACATCCAACCACTCGATGAACTGACGCGACAACGATCTAGGCTCTTGATACTAACCGCCACTGCCCGAGTGTTTTGGGTACGATTTGAGGGGAATTAGAGAGAGATTTGGTACGACTTGCACTGGATTAGCGGAAGAGACTTTTGGTAGTAGTGTACCTGGTGTGCCTGGGACTGTACTGACTCATTGATGTATCACGATTTTGAAAAACAACACAGTGGTGACACGATTTTGAAAAACAACACAGTTACACAGTGGTGACATAGAGAGAGTATTGGATATGCAGGTATCTGCTACAGCCTACAGGTACGGCTGGGTCAGTGAAGTATTAGTGATTCATCCCTGGCAACACCAACCGGAAGAGCAAACCTCCACCTGACATGAGCAGGGTGAATCTCAGACTGACACACCTGATATGAAGCCTCCCAGCAGCATAGGCCTTGTGTCACAAGGTTTGGCTAAATATAGGAACTCCCAGACGGTTTTGGTTTTTGACTCAGGGACCAGGGGAGCTGACGTATTGTGAAGAAACCAAAAATCCATGACTTAAAACCCCAATGTAAGATGGGCGGTGGCTTCCAAGATGCAGCACAGCCGAGCACAATAAATCTCTTGAGTGTGAACTGTCGGGGTTGTGGACAGCCCGGGGCAGTTCAACAGCTCCGCAGCATTGCGAAGATGTATGGGACCAAGGTGGGGTTCTAGTGGAGACGAGAATGGAGGATAAGCGTGCTGTACTGCTGTAAAGCTGAAACATAATCTTGGTTTTGCAAATAGCATTGTGGTTAGTACAGAAGGTCTCAGTGGAGTGCTAGCATTGCTTTTGGCAGTCTGATGTGGATGTTGCATTGCAAAACCTATCGGGGTCCCATATTGATCTTCTCATTTCTTGCCCTGACCTGGGAGAGGAAGAAGTGAGGTTTGGTGGTTTTCATGGTGAACTGAGACGAGAAAGGAGTTATGATGGACTTGTGATTCACTGTTGTGTAAATAAGGCACATAGACAAATTCTTCTTTTGTGGTTCTGTTATTCTGTACCTTTTTTTCCTTGGTGATGTAATAACTAAAAACCTTTATGCCGCTTTTACGCTTGATGATGTATTCATTTAACAGACAGCACTTGGAAGACAATGCTTACTTCTTCTTTTATTACAGGCCCATCAGCCAGAAGGTGATGTCAGCGATGGCTCTAACCTGACCGGTGACCCGCAGGTAACTACATGAGTTGTTCTGTTTCCACCTTAGGCAAAGCGGAGTTTGTTTGTTGGATGCTGCCCTATAATACTTTTATTCAACTTTTTTAAACTGCTACTTCCTTATTATCTATAAACTTATGGCAGATTGGTATTGTCCCATCGAAATATATGTGCAGGGCCATCGTAAATATGGAATAGCTCAGGGAATGTTTCTCAACGCCTGTCATTCTTTTCTTTTGTGCTGCCCTCCACATAGGTCCCCTAGTTGTTTTAACAAACTAGTGCCTTAATGAGATTTGATGCGCTGGTGTACAATCCCATTGACCAATGGTATAAGAAAATTAGTGCAAATATTAAATCTGGGGTAATCTTGACCTTTTTTTTTGTATAGACCCCTTGTATACATCAGGTTGTAGAGAAGAGCAGTTTGTTAGAATAAAAGTATCAGTCTTAAATACAGTAGATTCTTTGTATTGATGTGTGTAATATTTAATATTCCAATGCACCTTGACAATTCTTCTCATACCTGAATGCATTCTACCATGTTTTTGCTTCTTTGTGTGCAGTCAGATATCAATGCACCGGGAAAGAGGTGGCTGGCTCCAGGGGCGGAGCTACAGTGTGGGCCATGTGGGCCTTGGCCCACCCTAAAATTTTGGCCCGAGACCCCTTAATCATTTGCTAATTGGCCGGTGATTTATCCCTAATCGATGCAACTTCCGTCTGTTCTGCTTCTTCACGAGAAAAGAGCCCCCACCGCCGTCCGTTCTGCTTCTGTACGAGAAAAAAGCCACCGCCGCCGTTCCCAACTTCGATCCCATCCTACTCCTCGGTCCTCGCGGATGCTACTGTTGGACCACCCTAGTCTTGAATCCTAGCTCCGCCCCTGGCTGGCTCCCTGGCTTCCATTGACTGACCAAGTAAGTGACTGCTGCCTTTAGTCATGGATTTTATACATACTTGCCCCTCAAAAGAACTGAAATTCATGTTTGTCACTTTAAATACTGCAATCTGTGTAATGTCACTCAAAGATGGACATTGTTATGATTTATCACATTCCTTTCTTATTTCCAAATGAAAACTGTTAAATGACATATAAAGACAATGTATTACTATTACAGTTTCAGTCTCATTGAACAGTTTAATACTTATCACTTCCTGGCCAACCTTTTCTGTAATTGATCACCTGTCATCCTAGCACAAATGACTCCACGAAAGCTCAACCAATTGGACAGCTGATTGTTTTCAGCAGTAACCTATACGTCCACTAAAATTTTCATTAAACCATCATTTCTGTTATTCCTTGTCCCCAGAGGATCATTAGAGCTGCAAGTTAAAAAATTTGCAGTAACTACTTCAGACATGGCCTCATCTGGGTCGCACAGTCTGTGAAAGAGGCAAGTAGATCTCCCCATTTACTATCATGTGTACCACACCCAATTTGAACCAGGGTTTGATGTCTTCATTCCTTTTTGGGGAATCGAGAACCATCTCTTTTAGCCATGTGTTTCTTAAAGAGTATATTGCACCGCTCTGTACAGCTTATTTAGTTGATAAACTGATTTATCATATATCTAGTCTTCATACCACAAGCCTCCAGAATTTGTAGAATTGATCTGACCTGATCCCCTTGATGAAGGTTATCTGCAACCAATAGAAGCCATTAGCTACAAAACATGACTTAAAAGGAATTAGCTTCTTAGCTCTTTATATTTATCTTACCAATCACTTCCTGGAGATGATGCTTTCCCATGTGATGAAGATCACTAATTGGTAATTATAGACAACTCACATAAATGAGACTACCTAACCATTCAAAATGATTGGTAATGAGTAAGCTGCTCCTCCCTGTCCCAACCTTTCACAAAATTCTCTCTTATGATAGTTAATTCTACAACTATTCAAATTTTCACTCCAGACATTTTTTAAACAGTACAACTAGAATTTAAGATGAATAGTACCCGTATGTTATTAGTATAAATGCTAACTTTCGAGTATAAATATGAAATGGTACTGCATTTCTCTGTCTTCTTTTTTATAGAATGATACTGTAAATAATTTGTGTACTTTAAACATGCAGGCAACTTCTCTTTTCCTGTCAAGGGTTACTGATACATTGGTCATGGGTTTGGTTACACTTACCAGTTTGACAGCAACATACCTGCTTGCATGGGGAAAACCTGGCACGAATTGCATACCAAACTTCAATACCACTGTCACCAATGACACAACCACCTCCAACAGCTCCATCAATGATGGCAAGGACTCAAAGTATCCTGATGCGAGTTGGCATCAGATTATCAGTGCTATTCTACCATTTGTTATTTTTCCTATCTCGCTCTACTTTAGTGGTTTGGCAAAGATAGCAGAAACTGACAAACGTCCTATCAGCTGTGTGGCCACAATCTGTGTTTTTGAGTTCCTCCTTGTCATTGCCCTTGGAGCTGAGATGGCCTATTGCATGATGGGGGTGCCATTTTATGATGTTCTGGCGGTGATCATCCCTCTGACCTTTGTGATGCTTGTGGTGTGGAGCTTTACCTTCAAGTACCCTAAGGTAGCACATTGACTCCTTGATCCTCTTCTCTTTATTTTTCTTTTAAAATCTCTGTATAGAACTTCACTAACTCAAGTTTATCATATGCAACAGCTTCTGCCCATTCACCGCAAATGGTCAGAGGACGGGCCGTGAAGTGATACTTGATAGCTGACACCTCGAAGTGAAGTTTATGACTGCTAGATGGGCTACTGAGTTACAACTACCAAGTGATCGCGAAAGTTCTTGTCCTGCACAGATTAGGAGTAACAAACATACACCTCGTGCTCGGTTTATTTCTTGTTTTTCATGCTTCAGAACGTCAGAAGTAACGGATAAACAGGAATGAACCTGCTTTGTACATATTATCTCACTCTATATTGTCCTGCCTCAGACATGTAGTCACTGGCCCGAGGACATTTGTCGCGCTCTGCTCTTTCTGAATAGATATATAAGTTGAAATTGGGAGAAGTAGTTCCCTTTGATCCGTGCTACTTGATATTTTCTGCCATTCAAGCATCGATGCCTCGTTTTGCATTCAAAATCGGCCTGTCGTGGCTGTGCCTGTAAACTCTTCCTGTCTTCCGTAATATTCGATGTAAGTTGTGTTCTGCTGCTCTCCTTTTGTTGTATACCTGATGCGTTATACAACGCTAGCCAATGTTCAGACCGCCGTGTTTATCAGAATGAATGACGATGGCGATGTGCTTATGCTAAGCCAGTTTGGTTCATTCTTATCTGCATGTTCAAAGTAAACAATAGTTTGTGTTTTTAGAAATTCCTGTGCAGAAATTTTGTTGCCTATCATTATCATCATCATACCGATAAACAACCAATAAGAAGTATACGTGCTGCTAGTGTGTGCACGGCAGATCCCCATGGCCTCAACCGATGATGTCGATCGGATCAGCGGCCTTCGGACGACCTACTTGCTCCACCTCGTTTTGAGTCCTGCTGACCTTCATGCGCGACGTTAAAGCTATTGCCGGTGTGAGTTTTATGGAAGTTATATATATATATATATATATATATATATATATATATATATATATATATATATGACGAGTTTTATCTACCATCGCTTGTAGCTACCATCACCATCAATATACCATTGTATGTATGTCCACATACTCATTTATCAGTTTGAGTATGTTCGTATACTAATCCTAAGATATTTCAAAGAAAATTGTATGAAAAAATTCAGAAGCAACCCTATTTTTTTAATTTATCATGATTATAGCATTATACTAGTATATAAAATTAGTATATCCACATACTCAAAGTACGCTTACATACTCAACCTACATACCACCCAGATAGTCTAGTATCATCATATACTACATGTACATACTCTTCGTTGGATCATACACGTCTTCTAACATGAGATACCCAGGTGATGGTAGCTACCAGCGATGGTAGAAAGGAATTTTCCTATATATATATATATATATATATATATATATATATATATATATATATATATATAGTAGTACTATATCCTACCCTGGGTACAGAATAAGCTATTTCATACCCGAGCTAAGTTGGGACCGGCCCAGCGGCGCAACCTGCTCAACCAGACCGCAGCCCACCAGGTCGTTCTATCGCGCAGGTCCCCCACAAATCCCACGATCCCCCGTTTATCCGGAACCCGCTCGACCAAACCAGCGCCGCCCTCCCCGACGCCGCACCTCTCGACGGCGGCGGTGCGGTTGCTGCCCTCTCCCTCGCCTCTCCCAGCCTCGCCGTCCCACAGCACGTCGTGCAGATCAAAGGCACCCGCCCCCACGATTGCTAGGCCCAGATCCATGGCGACGGCAGCACCCCAGCGAGGCCATGCCGTTGCTGACGTCGGTTCCGTGCGAGAGCTCCCCTAGTCAGACGACATCGTGGGTCGCCGGCGCATGGGGATGAGTGATGGCGACTGCAATCTGGGCGGACTAGGCACGGTAAGGCGGTCTCACGTTATTCTTCTTTCGTCCCGTTCCTTGCAGATGTGGTGAATGAGGCTGCCAGTCTTGGCGGCGGCAGGCTTGGCACCTTGTTCTCCCTCGACTGAAGCTGTGGTTGGACGAATCAACATCTGCGATGGCCGGTGAGCATCCGGCCAAGGTCACCTCCATCATCCCTTTCTTTCTCACCCGTATCCCAATATCCCCAATGATTTTTTTTGTAAAATATAGTAGCAAATCTGGTGCAGGACTATGTCGATTTTCACCAAGATTCTCCCATATCCACTTCAGTTTCTCCGATTTCGCTCTCCTTTACCCCCACGGCCACAGATCCATTGCTCCTCAGTCAATCTGTGCATCACCCCCTCTACAGATCAAGAAGCATAATGTACACGAGAGAGTGAATCAAATTAGTTTGCTTCTTTTTTCCCTAGTAAGCCATCTAGTTATTTGGAAGGTTACTGACTTCAATTTTAGGTTTGCATTTTTATTCGATCTGTAGGATTTGATTAAATATTTTGGGACCACCTTAGTTAAGTTGGGAATAAAATCCTGGTCGCATATATATGCATAAGATTTAACACCTTTGTTTTTCCCTCCATTATTTCCATTGTCTGTGAGATTCATTTAACCGCATAGATGATTATGCTGGGCGTTTGCTGCTGTTGGCTGATTAGAATTAAATTGTCTGCCATTTAGAGCTATCTATTCTTTTGCTAAACCAACTTCCTTTTGCACAATTGAATTAAAATACCCCAAAGGAGTCTCTGCAGCATGTACACGAGTTGGTGGGTTTGCTATTCGATTGTCTGTTAGTGTTTTGACATACATTAGGTTTGATTTTTAATTATCTCTACCATTATTTCAAAACTCATCGCATCCCTTTGACAAGTATTCGAGTATAGAATTCTAGTTGCAGATTATCAAATTGACCAGTATTTCCATACAATTGAATTGAATTTTGAGATTGATAGGCATGGAATGTGCATATTAAATATAATTTTACCATGAATTGTGTTGAATTAAATGCTATTACATTTTTGGACCAAACCTTTGATATTTTCTATCAATTTTTGGCCTGAATCTGCTTTATGTGGCAGAATTCATTGTTCAGTTTTTGCTACACTAGTTTTTTTGGTTAACCAATATAAACGGAAGTTGGTTATAACAAAATAGATGTGTGCTTGATAGCTTGTGATTAAGATTTACTCCAAATACGAGCACTTCACTGTTCTAATTATAGGATGTGATCATGTAAAATATCTGTTAGTTGTCTCTTCCATTGTACTTATTTTTCATTTGATATGTCATGGCCTCAATGTTGTAAGAATACTTCATTCATAATTAATTTGTTGGCATACCCCATTTTTCTATTATTGTTCTCAACTAATCAACGAGTACCAAATAATAGCTATGCTCTTGCGTAATAATTCGGTTGCTTGAACCTGTAATGTCTTAGGACATGGTTTCAGACAAGTGCGTTATATGGTGCTGTTCTGAAGAAAATCTGTCAGATCAAGGGAATGGGTCACTAATAGAGTGGGCCATGTTGAGTCCTAACATTGGTTTTGGCTGTTGTTGGCTATTTCATACCCTGTGAAGCATTTTATCCACCGATGTGACTTCAGAGAATCGGAGGTTTGCTCCTGAAATTTTTTTCCTTTTTGTCATGCTGTAGACACATTTTCTTCATTTGCTGGAGCTGAGTACTGATCCTCTTTCATCATGGTAATTTCTTTTAATTTGGTTGGAAGACAGAACTTGTGCGCTCCCTTGTTAATTTAGTGATGATCTGAACTGGTAGTTGTCTGTTTGTATCTTCATGATGGACTCTCTCGACCAATTAGTACTCTTGGATTATTTCTTTGTTACCATGCAGTGGTCACATATTTATTTATTTGGTTGAGATGAGTCCTGATCCCCCTGTCATCACGGTAATTTATTTTAATTAGTTGGATGAGACAACCTATGCATCCCCTTATTAAATTAGTCACAGTTCCTTTAAATTGTGTACATGAATTGGTAGTTCTTGTTCAGATGTTTACGTTGGACTCTCTAGACCAATTAGTCCTACGTAAATGTTCAGTTATTCAGCAAGTTTATGTAAACTCATCTGCAGTTGTTTGCAGTGGAGCAGGTTGTGCTCGGTCTGATCGAGACCAAGCTGGCCTTAGCTAGTTAGCAGTGGGGTCCTCAGGCACGTGTCACCCAGTTCATCGAGTGGTGGAGTGTCTGCTCAGCACACTCGCGGTCGCAGGAATGGTTGCTGCTGTGTCTACTGAAGGGCTACCTTGTGCAGGAGCTATGCAACATGTGCTTCATCGAGGAACTGTCTTGTTGAACAAATGGTATCTGGAGAATGGGATTATTATTATTTTGATAAACAATTGATTTAATATCCAACTTCTGTTATCACTTTGAAATATTTTTAGCATCCATATTGAGAATAAGATACGGCTAGAAACTGTCCTTTTTATCATCAAATATATACTAGAAATCTAGTATGTATGTCATATAGTTGAGGTTTTTCAGGTTATACTTGATAATATTTGTGATTAGGCTAGCTTGGTTGCAAATTACCAGTTCACTACTCACTTCATTTTGTAAGATAGTGAGGCTTTCACAACAAATTTTTTCCCCTGTTCAATTCCAGGCTAAGAATGCATTGTGTACGATGTGGCAAGCAAGCTGGACAAAGGACAAGGGACAAGGTCGGCCATGAGAGGGACAGAGAATAAATTAGACTTATTCAATTTGGTTCCTTGTTCAATTTGTAACTTTTTATCATAGAAAAAGCTGCTGCGGCTAATATATGTTTATATTGTCCACCAGATTCATTTGGATGTAAGGCTGTTTTTTCATGCACAAGTATTTTCTGATTCAAGTGTTTTTTTCCATTAAATACTACGAAATGTAATACAATGTGTCTAAACGGTGTTTATGATTTGGAAGCAAAGGTTTTGCTGCTCAGTACATAGTGCATGCTCTGTGCATCACAAATTGTTCATTAACATTTAGTTTTACAAGTGAGAAATTGAATACGTACAATTAAGATAATATCACTTTTGCAGTGAGAATGTGCCTTCCGTCAGAATAGCCAAGCCTCATCATGATATAAAAAATAAAAATAATGAACAGTGGTGCAGCGGCAATAGTAAAACATGAAAGATAAGACGGGGTTGAATCGGCTAATTGTCTCGTTGAAATGACTGGACGCAGCCACGCAGGTTCTGAAAGAAAATTAAATTCCTCTATAGGCCCACGTCACACATGTCCGCTGGGCGGTTGTTTTTCGGTGCGAGGCAAAACTGCGGCGGGTCTGGCGTGCGGGCGGACGGGGTGCGTCGGGTGCTTCGAGGGTGGCTCGGGTACAGAATAGCTATTCTGTACCAGGGTATGAATTAGCGGAGTCATATATATATATAGAGGTATTATATTAGGAGCCTAGGGCTTCTAACAACAAATGGAAGCCCCGGCCAACCGGACAGCCAGCCGATCCGACCCAGCCAGCAAGCTAGCCCGCGCCTCCCGGTCAGGTCGGACCCGTCACCCCCATCCGCAGCGCGCCAGCAGCTCCACGTGGGCCCAGCGTTAATATTATTGAATCACCCGCACTCTCATCCTCTCTCCTGTCCATTTCAGATCATTTCAAATCTGTCGTTCTCTCTCCTCTCCCTCACCCCACGCCGGCGACGGCACGGCCGCGCAGCTCGGAGCGGCCAGCATGCCGGCGACGCCGGCGCCCAGATGCCGCTGGCTGCTGGCATGGTGGCTGTAGTCTGCGGGAATCTCCTGCCGAAGCCAGCCACGGCGACGGCGTCGGGGGCGGCTGTTGGGTCCCCGCTCCCGCGTCCGGCGCCGCTGCCCTCCGCGCCGGCCTTTTGCCTCGGCGTGTGCGTCCGCGTCGAGCGTGGGCCGTCCCCCACCCACCCCGGCACTCCGGCCATCGCGGTCCATCTCCGCGTCGACTCGCGGTGGCATCTGGGGCGGCGGCGTGGCTTGAAGCCCGACGGCAGGCACCTTCCCTTCCCCTCCGTCGTCCTACAGCCGGGTGGCACGCTGAGGCGTCCTGGCTGCTGCGAACAGCAGCGCATCCTCCGGCGGCGACTCCCTGCAGACTCCGTGGCCGACCAGAAGGACGCTCCAGCGAGGTAGAGCAGTGGGAGGCCTGGCTCCGGCTCCCTCCGTATTGATCCCCGCCCAAGGCTGCTGCTCCGTCTCCGTCAGGTGCTGCTCTGTCCCCTCCCCACACGCTCAGATCTGGATGCCCGTCAGGTGCTGCTCCCTCCCTTCCCACTCGCTCAGATCTGCTTGATGGCAGGCAGAAGCTGCGTGATCCAGTATCCGGTCCATGCGCAGGCTGTATGCTCTGTTTCAGTCTCACGGTGGGGGAAAAAATCGATGTTTTCCACTATAATACTGAAACTGAAAGATAATTCATGTTCTTGATCTTTCTGTGTGATGTATTGGTCTCCGTTTTCTTGCTTGTAGGTTTTCTTGCTTGAATGGATTAGAAAAAAATGTGCGCTGGTGTTGTACACTGAAACTGTGCACAAAACTAGAAGCTTCGGATTTCTTTTCTTTTTTTACAATAATATGCTGCTCATTTGCATCTCGAGAGAACTAAATGTTCAGAGAGAACTAGTCTGAATCGGAGCTGCTGGTGCTCGATAGCACAAAATTTGATTTTTTTGCTCTCTTTTTCTTGCACAGAGACGGCGATGGCCAGGAGGCCCTGTCCCTCCTCTCGACGCCGACGGCAGGGCGGGATCTTGGCCTATTGCTCCCGGCAGATCGACGACCTCGCACACGGCGGCTAGCAGCGTTGGTCCGCCTCTCTTCTCGTGAATGGCACGACGGCTGGCAGTCGGATCGGCGCCGGAGCTGTAGACGAACTAGGCTCTCCAGGTCGGTTTCCAGCAAAATCCGATTTTTTGCTTTGATTTTTTCCTGCTGGTGATGTCTTCTGTGCTACCTTTCTACGATTGATTACTCTGAGTTGCAGACCCCTCCTCCTCCTGGCGTCCCACATCCGGCCGGTGGTGCCGCATGGTGCCGCACCGGTGCCGGCGCGGCGGCCCCAAGCTGCTGGTGCAAATCCATGCGGCGATGGCGTCCCTAGGCGGCTGGGTGGCAGAACGTCGCAATGCTGTTCATACGTTCAGGTTGGTCTTGCCTCTCTAGGCAGCTCATCGTTTTTTCCCTCAGTTCAAGCTTGATTTGATTCGTGTTTATGGTATTAATGCACTTCCTATGCTGTATTGGTAACTTCCTATGCGATTAGAATATGTGTGTTTTTAGCATAGATACTCCCCCCAGTAGTTTCTCCCCTGAAGCTTGTATTTTGTGTCAAGACTATAATTAGCAATGTGTGAAATTGATTTGTTTATTCACTCTTTCTTGCATGGCTTCCTCCCAGAGAGGCACGCTGGGCAGCTTGCATGGCCGAAGCTCCTGGAATTGCCGCTCAATAATAATGGCAAGAATCTGTCCTCACCAACAACATAGCAATGCTCTTGATTTGTTTCGATCTGCATGGCGGGAACTCATGCGATTAGAATTGTTTGTCACTTCCTATGCTGTATTGGTCACTTCCTATGCAATTAGAATATGTCATGGATGCACAGATGAATGAATATGTCAAGGCCACCTCCTGCCATCCCATCCTAGTTTTAACCGATCCTGCTGGATTATCCTTGTTTTCTATTATTTTTTTCATTATTTCTATGGTTTTTCAGTGTGATGGGTTGATCATATGTATATGATTTATTTGTCATAGATACTATATTGACGTGACAATTTTCCTGATAAACATGTAAATGCATAGATCTAGCCTTGTTTCTATGAATATGTGCTGGTTTTGCCTATGTTTTTATGAATATGTGCTAGGTTCTATGTATTTATTTTGATGGAAAAATCATAGCATTTTGCTAGGTTTATATGATTTTGCGCTGGTGTTTCTATGAATGGACCAGAGAACTAGCTGTTCAACAATTTTGCAACAACATATCAATTCTTATGCATTTTGGTGGTCAAAATTGACAGACCAATTTATATGATTGTTTCTCATGTTTATATGATTGTTCTAACCGGTTTTTATGCATTTTGCTATGGAGGTGGGTGGCTGAGAATTTGAGAAGCCACTAATTCTGAATTCCTATGATTTTTCTCAGAGATTTTTATGATTTTTCTCAGAGTTTTGTGTCCTTTTACAGAGTACACGGGGAAGCATGGCGGCCTGTGGATTTCTGTGCTTCTGTTGCCTCCTCGGCGTGGTGGCTTGTTAAAGTTGTACCTTAAATTTGTTTTGTAATCATATATACCTAGTGCTTGAGCATAAATACTATCACGTGATTGGTCTTCTCTTGTAGTCTGCTGTTGGCGTGAGGTACCATCATGTTTGAGCCCACAACATTATTCTTTTAGTGCTTATCCATGATATAAACTGATGCTCTTGGATTATCCTTATTTTCTATGATTTTTTTCATTGTTTCTATGGCTTTCCAGTGTGATGAGAAAATACGAACAAACTTGATGTTTATATGATTGCTTCTAACGGGTGATGGTGGTTTGTATATTAAAAAAATCATAGAAACCATGTTCTTGAATCATAGAACTCTCAAATTTTGGATCACATGATTCTTAACATACGTAGTGCACAAAAATCATAGAAACCATGTTTTGAACATACGTTGATTTAAATTTTTATGTAAAACTATGCAAATTGGATGTCAAATTATGCACAAAAATGTCAGCAAACTACTGATGAAAACTTGAAATATGTCATAGAACGTGCTATGAGAGTAGGTATATATATGACACTTGAACGTGTGCGATTTTAGATCACCAAAAGGTATAGATTTTTAAATTTATTTTTTTTCAAAAAATATATTCATAATGGATCTCAAACTGTGCATAAAAATGTCAGCAAACTAGTGGTGAAAACCGTTTGTGAATTGGAGATTCGAGTGAAGAATTATCGCGAAAAATAGTAGAAATCTCGTTGCTTTGCATGCATGCATGTGTGCGTTAGATGGCAGGTATTTACTTTTGTTTGAAAGGTTTCTATGATTCGTGGCTGAACAATCTACGATTTCGAGTACTAGTATCTACGACATTTTAGTTGGCCACGTGGGTTGGTGCTCGCCGCGGAGACACGGGGGCTAGTTGGCTGGCCGGGGCTTCCAGATATATTCCACAGCCCTGGGCTCCCATTAGACAAGCGCTATATATATATATATATATATATATATATATATATATATATATATATATATATATATATATATATATATATGACGAGTTTTATCTACCAACGCTTGTAGCTACCATCACCATCAATATACCATTGTGTGTATGTTCACATACTCATTTATCAGTTTGAGTATGTCCGTATACTAATTCTAAGATACTCCAAAGTGAGTTGCACGAAAAAATTCAAAAGCAACCCTATTTTTAAAATTTATTATGATAATACCACTATACTAATATATAGAAATTATTATGTCCACATACTTAAAGTACCCTTACATACTCAACCTACATACCATCTAGATAGTCTAGTATCATCATATACTACATGTACATACTCTTTGTTGGGTCATACACGTCTTTTAACATGAGATACACAGGTGATGGTAGCTAACAGCGATGGTAGAAAGAAATTTTCCTATATATATATATATAGCGCTTGACTAATGGGAGCTCACGGCTGGGGAATATAATCGGAAGCCACGGCCACCCCACGCGAGCACCAATCCACCAGGCTCGCGTGGACCACTGCGGCGCGCCGCGCCGCTCGCGGTCCCCGCTCATTTGCAGCGCCGAGCGTACCACGCTAGCACCCCTACCCAACCAGTAAAAAAACCATTGATACTAGTACTCCAGTCATGGATTCTTCGCTGAAAGTCATATAAACGTTTCAAACAAAAAGTGAATACATGCCACCTGAGTCGTCCTAAACCTGCCATCTGACGCACGTATGCATGCATCCAAAGCAACGAGATTCCTACTATTTTTCGCGATAATTCTTCACTCGAAAATCGAATTAAGAAACGGGTTTCACCACTAGTTTGCTGACATTTTTATGCACATTTTGAGTTCCATTTTGAATATATTTTCATAAAAAAATTGAATTAAAAAATATACGCCTTTCGGTTCGATTTCTATGACAAATTGTATAGTTTCTATGATTCCGCCGACATTCAGGTGTCATGGATACCTTATGTAGAAATTTGAACAGACCTGACACCTGACGCATGTAGTACCTCACACGTGATGCGCGCATGAAATCCCATCTTATTTTATTTTATTTTTTATGATAATTCTTCAACGGAACATCGTGAAACGGTTTTCACCGGTAGTTTGCTGACATTTTTTGCGCATAATTTGAGATCCATTGTGAAGATATTTTTATTAAAAAAAAATTAAATTTAGATATCTATGCATTTCGGTGGGAGTTCTATGAATAATTCGATCGAAACAGATTCGTGCATTTTATAGTAGCAGAGACTAGAAAGTCATAGGAAGTATTAGTAACAATCATATAACGTGTTTGAGTTATTTTTCTTTTCATTTAAACTTGAATTTTATTATCACAATTATAACTTTACAAAAGAATCGTGGATAGTGTTTCGATTTGTTATCTTTATCTAAAATTTTGTCTACAATTTTGAAATTTGTAGACATTGTACATGTACCATTGCCCATAATGAAAGTCAAAGAAATCAATAGCAATAGTCATAGAAAGCAGTAGTGATAATCATACATCGTGGTTGAGTTAAAAGACATCATCTCATATTTTTCCATCTCAGCTACTCCATCTCACAAATAAAGGTGTACAAACTCTAGCATTAAATCTAGAAATTAACGCAAATTTACAATCATGCGAAGAGAGAGAGTTGGTGGATGAGAGAGAAAATAAAAGTTCAAATGAATTTGTAATAGCGTCGACATTCACAAGCTTTCTATTCCTCCAGCGATCCTCCCAACAGCCATCAGCCTCCGACAACCTGTTCATGAGAAAGGAAAAGGAAATAAAAATCAAACAGATCCAAACTATTTCAGCAGATATATAATATCTATGCTAAAACACACAGTATATATGAATGCTAAAACACACAGCTAAAACACAAAGTTCATGAGACAGCTCTAAAATCTATGAAAAAAATTCCATGTAGGAAATATCTATGCTAAAACACACAATATATATGAATGCAACAGAAGGCACAAAAACTAATGAGAGGAATCATAGAAACTTGGGATCCTTGTGTTCACGGGAATTTCATCAAACAAATACCTTTCTCTCCCTGCTCCAGAGCCTACAGCATCAAAGAAATTAGTTTACCTACACATCGATTTTTTGGAACATTCACGAACAGCAATCATGACGGAAATCATTACCAGATCGAGAAGGAAATTGACAATACAAAATGAACCTTTTGTCGTCGTCCGTCTGGGCCTCAAATGTCATAGAAAATCTACCAGAAAATCATAGGAACTTGCATATATGTAACATTAAAAAATGCTATGAACTAATAGCTACTGGACACTAACGCAGGAGCTCCTGGTTTCCTCATACACGCACTGCACAGCCACCAGATGCTTGGACTTCAGAAGCATTTCAACAAACAGATTACCTACATGGACCTCGGAAGCTGTAGCACGGAAGATATAGCTGCCGCCGTCCCACGGAAGCTGTAGCTGCCGCCGCCGGATGCGGATGGAGGATGGGTCCTCCTATCCCCGTCGACCTCGCCCATGACCACAGGAACAAACAAGCAGCAATCAATTTTTGGGATACAAACACAAATCCACAATAAATATTCAACTTTGACACACCGCCGCCACGGCTTGATCAACCTCCAGAGCAGGGAGAGGTCTGATGCACCGAGTAGAGGAATAAACACCACTAAGCAACACCCATGCGTTGATCTAGGAGCTCCTCGTTTCCACAGACATGCAAGCACACACGAGTGCATAGCCAGTACATGGTCTTCAGAGACATTTTATCGAACAGATTACCTGCATGCGGATGGAAGCCTGGATCCACGGGAAGCTCGCAGCGGACGTGCCGCGTCAGGTGCCGCCGCGCCACCACCCAGGGACGTGCCGCGCCGGAGCGAGGAAGGCGACGCCGGTCGTCTCTCCCACGAGCTGCTCCACCACAGCCAGCCCCAGGCAGTGTCCCAAGTCTGCAACAAGAAAAACAAGAAATCGGCGACCCACCGGGGAACAAAATCCTACAGTTCGCACAGATTGTTACGGAATATCAAGCACCACATGCTCCGATCCAATCCATGGCTAATTGTTATGGGATTGAGATTTGGGGAAAAGACAGGAAACTGACCTTCTGTCAGCAGACCATCCCCTTCTGCCGGTAATGGGCCAGCCGCCGGATCTGAGCAGGCTGCTTGCCGCCGCTGCCTCTAGCAGGACCCACCATGGATCCGCCGCCTCTTCTGGTGCTCCGCCGAGCCGCTACTCCTTGTGCGCCGCCGGGCCACGAGGCGCAGGAGGGAGCTGCGGAGCCTGCAGGGGGTCGCGCAGCCTCATCACCAGGGGGTCCTCGTCGCCGCTCCTGGTGCTCCGCCGAGAGGTCGAGGTCGGCGAGCCGCGGCATCGACGACACCGACGCCGGGATGGGGCCCGACAGCCGGTTCCGGCGGAGCAGCGCGCGGCTGAGCATGGCGAGCTTGCCGAGGTCGGGGTCAACAGCAGGGGTCGCGACGTGCTTCTTGGCCTGCGCGGCGCCGGCCGCCTTGGGTCCCCCGGCCTCCGCCTCCGCCCCGCCGGCCGCACGTGGGAGCTCCACCTCCGCCCGGCCAGCCGCGCGTGGGATCTCCGCCTCCTCCGGTCGTGGCCCGCCGCCGCCTCTCACCGCTCGGCATCGGACGCCGGAGAGCTGCAGCTGGCTGCGGAGAGAGACAGGAGAGGCGAGAGAAAATGTGGATTCAAATGATTTTGAAAATAGCATGACGGGAGAGGGATGGGTGCGATTTGGAGACGGGCGGTGATTGCTCCAGGATCAGGTGGGTCCCAGTCGTTTAGTGGGCTGGTGCGAGCGCATGACGCGTGGGGTGGGGTGGGCGGGCTGGCGCAGTGGCTTGGTTGGACCAGGTTTGGATTGGCCGGGGCTTCCATTTGGTATTAGGAGCTCCTAGATATAATACATATATATATATATTAAATGACGTGACATATCAACGATTATAATGATATAGTTTTAGAATAAAACTTTTATACTACAGTTATCATTGATGAGTCATGAAATTAAATACTACATATGGACGAAACAACACGAAACTAAGGGTGATTTTAATTATTATTTTATTTCATTCTAAAAATATCGATATAAAATTTTGGTGGAATAGCTAAAATTGTCCTCCAACTATCGTCGAAAGCTCATTTTCATCCCTTAACTATGAAAATGGCCGTTCTCGCCCTCAAACTTCCGTAACCGGCTCATTTTCGTCCCTAGACTAACGTGGAGCGTCACACTGCCTTCCTCGTCATCGTCCCAGTCAGCATCTCATTCGCTACGGTTATGAAATTTCATTTCTACCCTTACCCTTTGGCCCATCTTTGAACCATGTTCTACTCATTACAGAACATGTTGATATGTCCTCTTGTATGTCTCAATAGAAAAACATTTATGCACATATTTGTTTGGCTCTTCAGTCATCTTGAACAGGACAACACATGCATGTGCACAGAATTCCAGAAACTTGCCAATATGGCCATTTTTGTAGTTGAGGGGGCAAGGGGTAAGGGAAGAAATGTAATTTCACAAGCGTAGTGAAATGATGGAGATTTTCATAAGGGTAGAAATGGAATTTTATAAGCTGTTGTGTGATTGAAACCACAATGATGGAGATTTCCGCCAATAATGGTTGGAACTTTTGTAATAGAATCTATAACCAATATAATTGGTACCCACTAACAGGTCATGGCTGATTTCTCTCAACATGCAAGATGTAGACGTCACCATCCACTAGATCTTCTCTCAACATGCAAGCTGTCCATGTCACCATCCACTCCACTAGAATTATGAATTTATGTCTTCTACTGATTTTCCGCGGCTATGCATTGTGTTAGTCTTTGCGAGTACCATGCTACAAATTAAATTTCTAAGTAGTTCTTTTTCAATAAAATGAATGTGTATATTGCAATACAATCATTTTAGTATTTCTACTTTCAAATTATATCTTTAAATTTTGTATAAATTCCCGCAGCAACGTGCGGGGTACCACCTAGTTCTATAGTAAATTCCCGGCCGTGGGATCTAGTTTTGGTTTTTGTTTGTTTCTTCAAACGCTTGGTCACTTGAGTGTGTAAAAATAAATAATTGCATGCATTGTTTGATGCAGAGGCTGAAATATTAAAATAGATTTACTTTTCTAAAAAAATATAAGTCCTAGCTAGTCTATGATGGTAACTATTGGACTTTAATCTGGACACAATCATCAACCAAAAAAACCTATCATCTGTTTAAAAACTTGCTCCGATTGTACATATTAAATATGGCAACACAAAGTACGTGTGGGTATATTTAAGTGGGCCTGATATAGGTAAAAAAAGTTTTGGATTTTGGGTAAAAATCCTTCTCTAACGTCGAAAATGTCCCTCCCCTCCCCTTTATGTCAAACTATTGGCATGACAGGTGGGTCCTTTGTGAGGTGGGATAAGTCTAATACTGATAACAATCGTTCTCAAATCTAATTCTTTATAGTACAGATAGACTAAAGCGAAAAAATTAATTCTATACCACCAAAATAATATTTTCTTTGGAAAATACCACTCACAAAGTAAAATAGAATTCCGTCACGGTTTTGGAGGTAACGACGTGAAATAGTATAGCTCCTCACCTTCTCCTCCCATGCCGAGATCCGGCAGACATCCCCTCGCCTCCTCTTGCGCTGAGCTATAGTTGATCTTCGTAGGTGCATTCCGGCGGCATAGATTGGTGGAGCCTCGAGCGGGGTGGATAACAGCCACGAAGCCCCGGCTGTGGCGCACCTCATCCAGGTCCGGGAGCTTTTTTTCGTAAGTAACGACAACGTCTGTGAAGACTTTCGCCCGACTGAACACCATGCCTGCTACGTGTACTTGATCCGCTCCTTATCGCCTCCCCATCCAACCAGAAGGAGTCCGGCAGGCCGGTACCACCACCGAGACGATGTCAGTAGCACCGCGGCCAGCCACACACAGGTCAAGCGTTGGCAACAGAGCCGCGCCTCACGCTGACCACGTCGCCGCACACAGGCGTCGGCCGCCATCACGCACGTCGATGACCGTCAGCCAGCAGTGTTTTTTTTTTAGCAAAAACCAGCGTCAGTCACCGGCCACCAATCAGCTAACAGTGTTTTTCTCTCAGTAAAAACCAGCATCAGCCACCACCAGCCAACCGAACGGGACAAAACGATTACCGGTCCGTGTTGTCGGGAGCGACGCGGCCGGGGGAGGGATCGGTCCTTTGCTGCGCCTGCCTGTTCTCAGGTCCTGGAGCTTGAAGAGGGCCTTGTGGCGCTCAGCTCGACGCGGGGCGCGATACCTCAGAGCTTGGCACGATTGGCTGGGGCCAGCGTGCGGCGCGGCGTGCGTGACCTCCTACTGCTGCATCACTATCAGTACTGCAGAGGATCTCGTTCCCTAAACATGACGTGGGAGTCGTCACATAAAAGCTTTGGTAACGTACTAACGTACACCAGAATCAACAACAATTTAGATAAAAACCATTTAGGCCGGGATGCTGCTCCTTTGCTGGCCGGCCGGCCCGCCCCCTGCATGGTCGTGGCCCGTGGGCCTTTGTGCAGCGCGAGGTGTGCTATCGCTTTTATCCGATTCAGCTAGACAAAGGGGATCTCCTCAAAAAAAAAAGCTAGACAAAGGGGGAAAATGTTAGAGAATCTGGAAGGAACTAAACGTTTTTTCATTAAAAAGAAAATAGGTAACAACTTCTCTTTAACCCGTTCACTTAGGCCCACTTCCTTCAGCTAGACAAAGGAGACACAAGTTAATTTTCTCGGTTCAAGGTTGTATGTAGGGCTGGATCAAAAGCTCGAAACTCGTGAGCTGCCTCGGCTCGGTCCTAACTCGGCTCGGCTCGATACATTTTTTTAACGAGCCGAGCAGCTATTTTTGCTCGTTTCGTTAACAAGCTGGCTCGAGCCAGCTCGCGAGCCAAACACGCTAAAAGGCTTAATAGATTAGTGAGTAAATTATTAAATACTTATAACATGTATATATTATTTATGTGGTTTTAGACGATGTTATGATTATATTATATTATTATAGTATGGTAAAGTAGATTTTAAAATTATTAAGACCATATAATTACTATAAGTTTTTAGTTCTTATATATTATTGTGGCAAATTTAAATTTATCTCTAGCTCGCGAGCTTAACGAGCCAGCTCACGAGCTTAACGAGCCGAACCGAGCTAACATTTTTGCTCGTTTCTTGTCGGTGCTGAGATTGGCCGCCCAACCTCAGCGCCACACAGAATGCGTTGTGTCCCGTCCCCTGACGGTTGATGCAAGAACTAGCACGATGACACAAGAGTTTATCATGGTTCCGGCCGCGGGGCCGTACGTCCAGCAGACTGTGCTCGCGGCACTATACTATCTTGCACCGAGGTGCCTGCAGTGAGGGGGCTACAAGCACGGCGAGAGAGGAGAGGAGGTCTCCAAGTCCCTGAAAATGGGTGTGAAAGTGATTGAGGAGAGTGCCAATATCGTGGAAGGCGATGATCGTGTGTGTTCGTCCCTTTCTCTTTCGCTCTCTTCCTCCTTTTATAGGCCAAGGAGAGAGGCTTACAAGTACAAGTACAGTGTGTGCTACAGGGGCGTGCACTGGAGAGCATGGCGCCGGGCGTGCGGTCGTCCTTGACCCTGGCAGGGGATTTATGGCGAGCTCCGGCTTCTACGGGTGTCACGGCCGTCCCTGTGCTTGTCCTGGAGTGGTTTCGAGGGGCGGTGCCGCCGTAATCCGCGCCCAGCCGTCCGCCGCTGGTTGGTTCGAGGGCGTGGCAGGTGGGGAAAGACAGGAGTTGGCGGCACAGGGGTCGGCATGACGGTTGCTGTTGACCACAGTGCGCGGCGTTCCCGGTTTTCTGGGGAATGGCCGAGAGTTGGTGGATTTGACCCGGCGTTCGTCATCACCGGGCCGCGCCTGACCGGAGTCCGTGCTCGGTCGCTGCTCATATATTCGTTCGAGGGTTCTTTACGCACATTCGAGGGCTGCACCGGGGGGGAGAAGGACGGGAGCGGGTGGAATAGTGGTGCGGAATGACGCCTGCAAGTCCGCACAGGGCCTTGCGCAGCGCCGCATGCGTCCGCACAGTGGCGGTGAGGACGCATAGTGACCGGAGCAGGTAGAACAGCGAGCTCTGCGGTGTCAGCGGCGCGACGTGGGGAGAGATCGCCCTTTGACTTTGGCGCCCGCCCGATGGGGCGGGCATTAAATGCCGTTGTCGGGCGGGGCGCCGGGGCGCGCCGCGTCGAGTAGAGGGGTGGCCTCGAGCGAGGCGGAGTTGGCTCGCCTGCTTGAGGGGGTGCGCGGCCCTCGAGCGAGGCGGAGTTGGCTCGCCTGCTTGAGGGGGCGCCTGACCCGGGGGGTCCGGGTCCCTCGAGCGAGGCGGGGTTGGCTCGGCGCCTGACCCGGGGGGTCCGGGTCCCTCGAGCGAGGCGGAAACGGGGGTCGCCACTTGGATCCCCGCGACAGGCGAGCTCGGACGGCTGTTTTGGGTCGTGATAAGCTGTGACGGGCGGTACTGCCTTGGTGGCCCTTTCGGGCTGTTGGTGATTCGGCCCTCCGTGGTTAACGTTTTTTGAGGGTGGTTACCCCGATGGTTAGGGGACCCCCTGGGTCTGCCCCCGACAGTAGCCCCCGAGCCTCTGCCAGACTAAGGGTCAGTCGGGCAGAGGCTGATGGTTTGCGGGATCGTTCCCGGGCATTCTGCGGGGGTTACTCCTTCTTGATTACGCATGATCTTCCGTGGGGGCGCGCGAGCGCACCCGCGGGTGTAGCCCCCGAGCCTTTGGAGGAGTGAGTTCACTCGTGCAAGGGCTTTGACTCCCGAGGGTTGTGTTAGTCGCTCCCCATTCGACGTGGTGGATCGCGGGGATGATACCGATTTATACGGAACTCGGGGGGCGGGTCCTGCACGGCTTCGACGCGTTTCGCGTATAGGAGGAGGAGGATATGCTGCAAGGAGCCCCCAAGCCCCTGGCCCGAGCGGAGGCGGTCAGGGGGGCTTCTTGTCTTTGAGTTGCGACCCTCGCTTCCCCTTCGCGGGGGAGAGGGGTGAGGTCATTCGTGTAACCCTCGAATTGGGCCGCGTACACGGATGCCTCGGTGAGCTGCTAGCGGGTAGTTCAAGTGGACGCCCGTGTCCCGTTCGCTAGGGGTCGGCTCGTGGTCCGGAGACTCGTCCATAAGAGCTCTTGCAAAGGTTTGCTAGGTAGGGCTCGGCCCCCTTCGATGGAGGCCGAGGGCGCGGAAGCTCTCCCTCGATGGGATCCCTCGTCTAGCTGCCCATGTCTAGCCTTGAACACAACAGGGGCGTCCCCAAACTTCGCGTTCGGGGTAAAGTCCGTCGAGCACGTTGATGCATTAAGCACGTTGACCCCATCAGAAAGTAGCTTTGCGGCTAGCATTAAGCACATTGATGCAGCCTCTCCAGCACCAAATCGGTTAAAGAATTCTTCTACTTGGGATCTCAAGGCGTTCCCGTCAAACAATTTTCTTAGAATATCAACCGGCCTATTAAAAACTATCTGCATCAAACCCATTGTGTTGAATACAACAACCGTCCTCTGAGGTAATAAGTGCTGGATAGGAAGATCTCCTTTCACCCACAGTTGCATAGATACCTTGGTTAAAGCAACATCTGGATATTGGAAGACATGTGAGGCACAAAGCATTCGACCCTCGACAGGTAAAGCGGAGACTGTTTCTCGTAAAGCTCCAGAGCTTCTAGAAGCTGCTCTTAAGGTACTGGGAAGGGATAATTGCGCAGCTGAATCTTGCTGAACAACAAGAAGAGATGACATAGCTGTAGCAGATGAATCTGACATTATAAGAGTACCAGCAGAACAGAATGCGGACTCAACTTTTAAAGCCAGATCGTCAGGATGAGCTCTGACAGCCACAGAAACAGCACCGAATGTAAGCCCGCCACCAACCCCAAGGGGTGGAGGCGGCCTAGTAGCAACAATTTTTAAACAGGTTGGCCTCTGCAAACCACTGTTCAATCCAACTGAAGAACTACTTCCGCCTGATGTGAGGAATAATCTCTTCCCATCTGATAAAACAGCAACAGCATGAAGCCATTTCGATTCCACAGTCGATAGAGGTGAGATGCAAACAATTGATGGTTTCTTCGGTGACCGTGCAGCTCTTGGTGCATTAGGCCTCCGACCTCCACCATAAGGCGCATCCCGTGAATCAACAATGTTCTTTTCTTCGGCAACTTTTGTCAAAGGGCCATTACCACTAGCTCCTAAATCAAATAGCTGTACTTTCATACCCTCGGTGCGCGCATAGATAGTGTTCCTCTCCTCATCAATGACCATATCAACAATAGGATCAACAGTTGAGAATTTGAATGCATTTGGCAGGACCCACCTGAAAATCATGTTGGTTGAATAAGCAGATGGCCAAAAAAATATACAAATAAACAAAGCATGACATTTCTGGCTTTACAGTAGTAGATACCTGGAAAGAAGGCTCCCAATACCAGTAGTAAGACAAACTTTACGGCAGCGTTTACGCCAGCCTGAACCAGTTGTATACTGCAGTTCATATATATGTCCATCACGTCCAGCTAGGAAAATTTGGCCCTTTAACGTACAAGTGATGCATGTCATTGTGACTCCATCAGTGGCAATCATGTACTCAGGTAAAGGTTGCAGTGAAAGCTCCGCATATGGATCTTTTCCATCTGCACTAGCAGAACAGCAAACTCCAACAAGTACCAGCTGGCACAATAAGGGGTCAATGTACATTAGCTTGGCAATAAGCATCATTAATAGAGAAATTCATTTGAGAAAATGTTGCTGGGAAGATTGGCCCTGTTTAGTTCCCACAAACTTCCTAAAATTCTCTCTCCAAACTTCACTATTCACCTGTCACATCAAATCTCTCTCCTCATGCACGGAGCATTAAATGTAGGTAAATAAAAAAACTAAGTACATGGTTTTGATGTACACGACGAGACGAATCTTTTGAGCCTAGTTAGGTCATGGTAGGACAACGATTACCACAAACAAACGAAAAGTGCTATAGTATGCTACAGTGTCCGATGTGACTTTTCAACCAAATTTTATCCACCCCTTTTTACAACTAAACACACCCATTGGCAGGTGCGCAAAAGTAAGCACATATCATTGAAGAGCAAAATTTGGGAAACAACGACTGAAAAATACAGGTATGAAAAAAGTTATTTATGATGTGTGTGTGTGTCTCAACTCAGTAGGAAGCTTTTCTACGATGCATAAGAACCGAAGACATGATACTCCACCAGAATAAACTTGCTTCATTATATTCATCCAACATTTGCTAATTGAGTAATTGTCCTCACAGAAGTAGCCAGATCTATATTTTGTTAGTCAAAATGGAATACATAGCCATCAAAACTTCCAGGGATGGCCATTTAGTATGGCCCAACTAGTTTTTTTTTCTCTCGAACACGCAGGAGAGCTACGTATCAATATATTAAGAAGAAGGAAGGGTATAGCACCCAAACGACACCAGTACAAAGGTTTTTCCAAGGGAGGAAATCCCAGGAAACAAACCCTGTTCACACGCACACACTATATTACTCTTTTTCTTTTAAGACGACCCTTGACCAGGAAACCTTCTAGACTAACTGTTGGGCTTCAGGGCGAGGAGATGAGCAATTCCTCGAGCCCCTGCCAGTTCCCACATATGCTGTTCATCTCTAATGGAAGATAGGAGCCCATTCAGACTAGGCTGCACACCATCAAAAACACAGCGGTTTCTCTTCTATGATTCCACAGAGACCAAGCCACCAGGATTATAATTTAGTTCAGGCCTTTTTTAGCTTGGTCAGCCACCCTTCTGCTTACCTGATCCCACCAGTCATCAAAGGAGTGATCGTTAGGTTGTGGAGCTAGAGCTTGCAAACCGAAACATTGCAAAACACAAAACCAGGTATGGCCCAACTGGCAACAAGTACTAATATCACTATCACCATGTTTAGGTGAGTTTCTCTCACCTCACCTTACCAAGGAAGGTTAGTGGATAAAGATAAGAAATGAGTTCTTCCATTAACTCACGTTGCCCAGCCTTAAGTTTCCTTGCTTTTAAAAGAGTCAAATTGGCCCTTCTCCACTAGCAAAGAAATTCCCAGACCACTAAGAAGGCTAGGCCAGGAAAGGCAACAAAACCTAATATGCTCAGATCGTATTTAATGTCCCAGTAGTCCAAGCAATGTTGAACAGTTACACGATGAAAGTTCAAAACTACAGATAGCTGCAGGATACACTTCCAACATAGCATCAGTAAATTTTAGTCCTGGTTCAATAGGTATAATAAACAGAAAATGGATAGTGGGAATGCCGGAAGCATGTCCATAATTTTACCCAGAATATATTTGTCAAGTGTTTTTTGCTTCACTTTGTGTGTTTCAATTTATTTATTGACTTTTGCAGTGTGTGTTAGTGTTCCAAATCCTCAGGTTTTGCACGAGTTGATATATTGATTTGATTAGCTACTATGTATCACTTGCAACATGAATTTATCAAGTGCCATTCAAGGTCAGCATGTGTATTGCAACTCAAAAACAGAAACTCATATTCATCCTTACCTCAACAGGAGTTGCTAAGACTAAAAGGTACTGAATAGCTTCAACAAAAATCCCGGGGTTAGCCCTAACAAGGCCAACAGCACAAATTGCTTGCTCATCCAGACTATGCTCTTGACACTGCTCATCCCTGGGAAATTGAAAAAAGCATACAACGACTATAAGGAACGAGTATGGCATGTCTCCGTAGACCACTTATGAGAAGACTTTGCTGTTTATTTAATACAAGTAAATGCATGAGATTATCTTCAGACCTATTACTAGACAGTAATGCTGACCAAATGTGCTACATGTTAAAAGAGGCATCACTTCATTGATTAATAGATGGAAGGAATTACAGACATAGCTGGGTGCTGAAGCCACCCTGCTCCAATGGACCCAAAAAATGCAGTTATACAAGTGATTCTAACAATGACCAGTTGACCAGAAGTTCAGACAACACAATCTTTTTTTTTAAGTCTAAATAAACTAATGTGCAGATGGAACATGGAAGGGAATAATCAAGATAGAAACAATTTTACAAAGCAACATTGTTATAACTGGCTAACACACACATCAATGACAATAAGATTGAATTTGAGTACCAAGTATCATGTCCATCTTAAGAAACTTTTAACTTTTTAAGCCTAATCACGCATGTACAAAGAAAAGTAGAACAAATACTTTTAAGCCTAATCGCACATGTACAAAGAAAAGTAGAACAAATAATAGCCGTTTACCATTTATCAAAACGCCAAATAAAAATTGAATTGTTAACCGTTGCCCAGGCCCGGTGTATGTCAGAAAAAATCCCACAAAGGGATATTCCATCACCAGCAGATGCCTTATATCTTTCAATCAACATAGGAGGGAGAGGACGAGTATCTGCAACTTCCACCAAAGGAGGCCACTACAACAAGGGAAAAAATGTGTATTAGATGTGAACTTTTCAAAAGATTTGTTGAGCAACCTCATAGTGAACTTCAAGATATAACTTAAATGCAAATATAGATGGTAAAAAAGAGTAGGTGCTGCAATGCATTTCTGAGACCATGTAAAAAGATCATCAAATGCCAGATGATGTGCAAACTTTTACTCTTGTACTAGTGGAGAAAGGAGATGTGATCTCTTCATTCATATTGACCATCGTTGTCCAATGTCATAAGAACTTCTAGTTCTAATCTAAAGAACATCTTCCACCATTTGGGACAAAAACTTTCAACATGTCCTGATGTGTGTAAAATTCCTCATATTTCATCCTAACACCCTAATAATTAAAACTCTAAACAGGGAATTATTTCATAAATACGATGAACAAAACAATGGAAGGCAAAACCACAGAAATGACTACAGATTTTTAAGGTTTGAACAGTAACCCTTGATCAACCAACTGAAACAAACAAAAATGACGAGCTCCTACCTCCTACCATCGTTAATTCGACTCGTGGTACCTACAAAACTGTCCCCTGAATGAATGATGTCGTCCGTATGTTAAAAAGGTCCACACAAAATTATTCTTTCGTTCAACTTTCGAGTGCTGAAGTGCCACGATCACAGTTAAACGTCAAGCCCATGTAAGCCAATGTTGAGCCTGCAGATTAAAATTTTAAATAAGGAGCTCCTGGAGCAGTTTTAGCATGGCAAAGCTAGCATCACTCGGTCTACAGTGATTTCCACTTGTTTGAACCAATTTCCAAGTTTCATCCAAACCTAGAAGATTTGCTAATTTCAGCTTCAGGATTCTTATCCGCTAAAGAATCAACTTTATATCACCCAGGTGTAAATTGCTATTGTGGTTACAATTACACATACTGTTTTTTTGTTCCTTGGTCCTGCCTAATGTTTCATTAAATTTGCCCCAAAACTACTATAGTTTAACACAAGATATCAGTCAAACTTTCCAATACAGTGCACTACTGCAGCAACAAAAATACTACACCTTAATTTTCGGTGCCTCGAAATAAACAGACCAGAAATTCTGCTCGCTGTGCCTTCCTCAAATTCCACTTCTGGATTCCTCGGAACAAAATAAAACGGCGTGAATTCCCGCCCCCGCCCCAAAACCATATGTAACCCTCAAATGCAAAGAAATACAACGGAGACTTTCACCCAAAACGTACGCTGACATGGATCAACGGCCCAAGCGTGCGCGGCCAGTAGTACACAAGGAGTAGACGGCAGGTAGCGTGGAATTACCTCCTTGGGGTACGAGGAGTAGGGGTGGGAAGCGTAGCGCGAGGCCTCGAGGTCCTCCTCCAGGTCGGGCAGTCCTTCGGCGTCGCGGCCGATCCGCTTCGAGACGTGAAACCCCGCCGAGGCCACATCGAGGCCGATGGCCTCGTCCTCCCCCCACGCCATGGTCGGAGCGCCGCGGCAGTGCGGCACAACGCGGAGGTGTGGGGGGACGGAAGAGCGGTGGAAAACCCTATAGCGCGACGGCGGGGATGGGGGGTTTGGCTGGTTTTCGAGGTTTTCGTGGGCGGGCTCCGGATTTTGCCGTGGCGCTTCTCACCGAAATTCTCCTTTTCGGTGAGAGAAAGGGGTAGTGGACCCATAAGAAGTCCTTTTAATTATCAGTAAATGTAGAATTGAAAATTTTAATTCGCAGCAAAAAACTTTTACCCAAAATCTTTTAATATTGTTTGCGTTGACAAGTTCTAAATTTCATGATGAATTGAGCTCATTATTCTCTTGAAAAAAAAGACGCTCCACATTTTTTTTATTTTGCTGAATTTCATAAGTTTTAGGCTATATTCTAGTCTATGTGATTGTACAAATCTTTATTGCGATACAAGAATGCTAAAGCTCCTAGTTAGATCATAGATTTTTTTTCCATTAGACGGGAGAATAAGGTCGTGTTTAGATGGAGAATATGGGGGGTGGGGAATTGGGTGTTTGGGGTCAGCATTTCGTTTTGTTTGTGTGAAAAATTGTCTAAAAATTGATTAATTAGGCTCAGAATGTTTGTCTCGCCGAGTACAACAAAACTGTGCAGTTAGTTTTTTATCTCATCTACATTTAGTAATTCATGCATGCTATGACATTTTGATGTGATGGGAATCTTGTTTTTGCATAATAAACTTTAGGGTTGTTTTTCGGAAACTAGACACGTTGGCCACACACTTGCAGCGTGGTCAGAAGTTTGGCGTGCTACAAAGCATGATTCTTGGAAAGCGAAAACTGTACTTTTTTTGAACTGATGGGGTAGTACAAATTGTTTTTCTCATAATATTTTTTCATTCTCTTATTTAAAAATCTAGCCCAAGTATATGAAAAAATAAATCATGTTTAAAGTATTTTATGATAAAATAAGTCACAAAAAATCAACGATATCCGTCTAATTTTTTAATATTGTGATGAAAAGTTAACAACGAATAGTAATTTAGAACATAACTAGTATTGGCTTCACAAATTCCACTTATATCCTTTACATTGTTTCCCATGCAATTATCTACTACCTTCGTTGCAAATTACTATTCATTGTTCACTTTCATATAATATTTGACTATTCTTATTTAAAAATTTATTTCAAATATATGATAAAATAGGACATACTTAAAAAATCTTTAATGATAAAGTAAATCACAAACAAAATTAACAATATTTGCATAATTTTTTAAATACTGTGAATATCAAATATTTTAAAAGACATCAACAGCAAATAATAACTTAAAACGAAGATAATATATAAAGATTTTCATTTTCTAGACAGGTGAAATGACGAGACACCGCCGCAATTAACATCTGCGCCTCGGATCGCCAAGCACCTCGCTGGTAGTCCTCGGTTTTAGGATGGATCCTTCTCACTGTAAATCCCTTTTGCCCCCAGAGAAAACGTCCAAGGTTATATCACTATCTGAGCATCCATATGTTTTATGCCAAGCCTGAAATTAGTGTAGTCCTCGACCAACCTTGTCTTTGGGAAGCGCATAATGAATTTGTTGTCAGCCATTCTCTTTGCATTCCGCTTCCAGAGACCAGTACTCTAACATATTCCTGAACTCCATCTCAATCTAACATGCAAAAATAATCTATAGGCTGGCCACACAGGAAAGAAGAATCGCATGTGCCTGTTTTTTTTTAATCCAGCATGGCCTCATGCAGTGTACAAACCAATGCCCGTTATGCTTAAGCCCCTCGATTAGTTAAGCCGTTAACGAAGTGGCAGAAGATTAGACGAAGAGTGTCCAACGCACAACGCTCGCAAAAAAAAACGCAAGTGTTCTGCCTATTTTTATTCGTGCCACTTCAGTGTGCTTCTGACGAGACATCACGTAGTCTGCAATTCCAAACGGAAGCCGAGTGCGACTGTGCGAGTACCAGTCTGCACCACCAAATATTCTGACCCAAATGCTTTACGGGAAATATTCTGACCCAAATAGATTTCCTATCCACGTGCATTAATCTACAAACACGAGCAAACGAAACAAAGAGGACCTAAATTTCAGCATTTCCACCAATATAACGAATTAAAAATTACCTTTTCAGCTACTGAAATAATGCCTTGGTACCAACAAACACATGGAGCTACAGAGGTTACAACCTTGAAAGAATCTACTATCGAACTGTACAATCTCATCGTACATAGTAATTTCCAATTTCCTACATGAAAGCCAACATGTATGCAACAGCTAGATCTTTGTTGCTGCAACGCTAGAGTTTTCCAGCTGTTGTCCCGCTTCACGTAAAAAGAGAGAAACAGCACCTACCCGCAGGATTAGCAAGTAATCAACAGAATTCTGAAACAATTTCCCACACGACAGCTCCGTAATTCCGGCCTGTTCGTTTGGCTGGTGGCTGGTGCTGATTTATGCCAAGAGAAAAATACTGCTGACTGGCTGGTGGTTGGTATTGATTTCTGCCAGGAGGAAAATACTTCTTGCTGATAAGCCAAACGAACGGTCCGAGTGACTCGAAATCAAATAAAAGAAGGCTGCACATGGTCCATGGATAACCTCTAAGATGGTTACCGCAGCCTTGGTTCTTGCAGATAGGTGTAACACAGGAAAAATGGAGATCAAGCCCAGGTGAGTCTGGAAGCCTTTGCCTCTATTCCTCTGCTTCAAACCACAACAGATCCAGGACCCATACTTACAATGCTTTAGGATACAACAGAAAAAATGGCTAATAAGGAGATAGTAATTTCTCCTCAAGTTCACGGAAACCACGGTAGACACTATCCGTTTGGTTCTGTGGAAGATTCAAACGCCTCACCTCAGTCATATACCTGAAATTACAATTAAACGCAAGAGAATGTTCAAATAAATTTTGTGAAGTGGTAGCATGGTTCACACAACAAAAGTAAAATAGTGGAATAATGTGGATAATTATTTAAGGGTCTGAGGTAAATCTACAGCACTTAAACAATAAGTACACTTATATGAAATAATGCATTTGCAAGAGAACTGTAAATGCAATCCATACATAAACTTACCTGTTCGCCAAACTAATTATTTTATCACGAGCACCTTGATTTGCAGACCCTGTTTGGTTCAGCGAAAATGTTCCATCAAAAAAGAATGAAGCCCCAGCACTTGTGGTGCCTAGTCTATGTGCAATGACAGACATCCCCCACTCACGAAGGATGGCAAGAACTGATCTCAGAAGGCGCAACTTTAGATTTAGTGAAGGCATGATTGCGCCATTTGATAACAGTTGATCATACACAGCAAGCACTGGTTCAGGAAGACCTTTACAGGCACCGAGAAGAGCTCTGGCAACATCATCGTCACCAACTAATTCTTCTCCTGAACTTAATCTATCCTGTAGATAAGAGCAGGATAATATGAGTACCACAGTAGAATGCCCTTAAAGTTCATATCGAGCAAGCAGTACACAAAATACACATTACCAATGCAGCCTTCTCAAGATGAAGGCATATTATATCCAAAGGTAAACAAGCTCCATCTGCAGGATCAAGTTTCGAGCCTACTCTTTTCACCACAGAACATGCTTCTGCAACGCCCCCTCTAGTAAGTGCCTGGTCAAGGAGTCTGGCCCAAATTTCTCGAACAATTTTGCTATCAGCATCTCCAGAGTAATTAGCAAAGCTGAGCATTTCCAGGCAAACCTAACAACAGGAAGTTTCAAGTTATTTTAGAAATAATTTGCTAACAACCCAATATAGGTGCAAGACTTAGCAGGTAAAAGATGTTCCTAGTACCAATATAGACAACAAACAGACAAACACCGCCTAAAACTGGGATTCAGAAGATCAAGAGGATCTGTTGAAAATTCATATCCTGACCCAAGTTATGACTTCTAAATACATCACCACAAATAAATGTGGGAACCTGCTGATTGTGTAGAGTTACAAGTAAACAGGGTTTGATGTATCCAATACCTATATACTCCCTCCATTCAGATATGATAGTCTTTTAAGCTAATGGCACAATGACCAAGAAAATCAACATTGTTTATCAGCTTATTAATCATGTAGCAAGCTTTTCCTCGTTTGTGGAAACGTTTTTATGGCGAGACTCCTCGGTGCCTACCATTTTTAATGCCACGGCAGTCCACGTCCAATAAACAGTCATGCAAAAAAAGGGTCGGAGGACTCCTGAGGAGGCAGGCTGGAGTTAATCACCAACGGAGTACAAGGGAGGCCAAAAAACAAAGCTATTCACCTTAGAAGACTATCATATCTGAATTTCTCAATTTTGCTTAGGAGACCATCATATCTGAATGGAGGGAGTAAGAATTAAGGATGAGAATTTGAGAAATCCTCATCCTTGTGACTTTATATAGAAATACCTATACAAGAATTAACTAAATGCTTAAGTCACAATATTACAGAAATCCTTTTGAAATTAAATTCACTGATGGAAGAAAAGTTAATTTCAGCCAGTCACCGGAGTTAATCTCACTATTGAATTTTCTGTCACACCTCAGTATTCTGCTAGGCTCCTAGGTGACTAGCTTTATTCACTACAAACAATTATATTCTTGTTCTTTCAAGTTTCATCAAACTCTTATGTCTCTTATTTCAAAAATATCTTGAAAAATGTTGCATGCCCAAACTTTGTTATTATGCAGAGCAAAACAAGACCTATGGATCAGCTTATCGCATACTCCTCCGTCCCAAAAAATCAAGTCATTATAGAAGTTTTAGGACAGATTAACAAGAAAGTAAAATGACCTTGATTGCCCCTATTTATGCCAAATTTGACACTAATTGATTGCTGCATGCACATACACATACTAAATAGAGTAGAATGGCTTGTTTTCTGGGACAAAAATTAAATCATAAGGGACAGAGGAAGTAGTTTGGGAATATACAAATCATTCAGATGCAAAATAGCAAATTAAAATTCACAAAAAGAAGACCAAGGGAATAAGTTTCATGAAACAAAGAAAACCATACCTCCCAAAGATTAAACGGAACAGCATAGTCATTATATAGTTGAGTGATACTCTTGAGATTCAATGAAAGCTCTTTTGCCTTATCCTTAGCAGCTTTAGCAGTCTCTGCATCAACAAGAATGTTGTCACGAGGGAATGGATCACTTGGTGACTCAGAACTGCTTGGAATACTTTCACCCCGTGCTGCCATGAGCTCCAAATCTTGTTTGATTTGCATTTGGAAGCGAAGCACTGCAAGTTTGGCTTCAAGCAAATCCACTGTGCTACTATCAATAGGATTTTTAGACGAATCAGCAGCGATGCCTGCACTTTTGGCCTGAAGCACTGCATTTCTGAGATATTCATACCTGGATACCAGAAGTAGTGTTATGCTGTTATTCCATATAAATAATGGAAATTATAAAAGTAAACAAGATAAGGAGGGAAACCTCTTGTCAAGAGTTGGGGCTTCTTCAGAATTGGAGCATTGTCTCTCTGCCAATATTAACAACATCCTGGCAGCAGCAATATGCTCCCCCTTAAGAACATAGTACCTTGCTAGGAGCTCGAGATACTTTGTTTGACTAGTCGAGATAGGTGCACCTAAATCATGCAACTTAGCAGCTCCTGATGTAAGTGAAGAAACTGTCCGAACCTTATACAGGGAAAAATAGGTAGTCAGGATTTAGGAACAGCATACTAGTCTCACACAACATGGTAAAGACTTGAAATTATACAAGAACAATAATTGTTTGGAAGGATCTAGCAACCTGAAAAGCAGTTATGTAATCATAACACCAGCATCTAAGGAAGCTCTTCACAGCTATTCATGGCAAAATAACTCAATTATTACCTACCAGTAGATGGTAGTTAAAAAAACAAATCTGCCAAGTATTTGATGGGCATGCTGTAGGCCAACTTGAGCAAATACAGCAACTCTTATCTATATTAAACTGGACACGTGAAAACATAGTAATAGTTTTGTTTCTGTACTATTAGGATGCATGGGCCATGGATCATGTCTAGGAAATAATCTGAAGGGAAGTGAAAAAGGAGTGGCAATAAAGAAAATAAAATTCAGGCCAACTACACAAGAAATGAAGATAACTTCAAGCACACAACAATACAACATGATCAATGGCAGATGATTATGGGACAGCATGATTAAATCAATCACAATATAATTTTCCCCCAAACGATTCACTTGCATGTCAATGGACAAAACCCAGGATAGGATAATATCACTGACACACCAGATAAGATTTCCAATGTGAAAGTACTAATCATGTATCCATAGTTCCAAATTTTATAGGAAAAACAAGGATTAGAGCACACCTCTTCTTGATGCTTACGACCAGCACTCTGCAGAAAAGAAACCAAATCAGAACCACCATACTCCAAAAGCTCATTTTCCAGACCAAGCTCAATGAGTGTCCTGTATAGATGCTCATGGAAAACTGTGTCTGGCCACTGGACACTAAGTTGGATGATCTGTTTGATGTACTTGCTTCGAGAAGCTGGATCAATGGCAGTTGCTAAACCAGATGACTTGTCTGCACCTTGCATTCCACTTTGCCCAACACCCTTGAGGGTGCGTAGAGCATTCATAACTATCTCATAGCACTGTTCACGCTGCAACATTATTGTGTCATGATGCCTTGGATCAATTTGGCCATTGATAACATCAGCATTGGAGTCAAGTGCTTGAGCTTTCTGAAGAGGCAACCGGACTACAGCCTCATAAAATCTGAACTCACACCCAACAAAAAAGGGTGTATACATAATCAGCTAGAAGATATGAAAAAAGAAAGTTATCGAGATTGATATATTTTAGGATGAAAAATAATACAGCATGTGACTAACCTTAGGTTCTCAAATCTCTTGCATATGGCACTCAAATCAGCAGAGTCTGGAATCTTAGTCAAGAGGTTGAAAGCATCTCTACCAAGAATCTCTCTTTCATCAGGGTTATTAGTCATAGATGCTCTCTCAAGACATTCCACTGCCAAGTAATATTTGTAGTCGGACTCATTGAAGTAACTAGGGCAACCCTCCCTTAATTTAGTACTGATTTCCTCAACAGTTCCTCTGCCCTCTGGGCCAATATAGTACTGCAAAAATCATATAAAATTACTGATTTGAACTGAAACAGTTGAGAAGTTTGAATGTGCATGATGATTTCCCTGTTTTCGTATCGGCAAAGGAAGGGAGGATGGCAGTATTACCTCCATGAGTGCAGAAATAAGCCGCATCGCAAGCTGATCACCATCCTCTGAACATACCAACTGATGAAATGTTAATTGAACTAATTTCTTGCGTAAATCATTGCCCAGTGTCTGAGCCAAGCGTGCAACATTATGCTGGCAAATAAGTTGAAGCAGAAAGAGCGCTTCACCAGATCTTCGAAGCAACCGTCTAAGATACTCCATTGCCCTCACCTGTTGATACAATTGGTACATGTCAGCAAAAAAATAAGTGAAGTGTGCCTAGTTCTGCACCGAGTAATTTCTTAGTGTTACCTACCTCCATAGCAGCTAATTCTGCTGATGTATAAAGCAGCTTTGGCTTTTTACTTGATGCAGATTGATCTGCGGGGTTCATATCTCGAATTTGGGAGTTGTACGGACTCCGTCCATTGCTATGCCCCCCAGAACCAATAATAGGCCCTGTCTTGTAGAGTATGGAACCAGAATCGCCCAGGCCAGCAACATAGCCATAAAGGCCTCTTCTCTTGTTTCTTCTGGATCTTAAAAATGTTTCCAGTGAACGAATCTTACTCTCAAGAATTTTCATGGCCCCAGCTGACAGCCTGCAAACAACTATGCCATCAACATGTTCATTAGTACCAGCTGGTCCTCGAATCACCATAATAGGAAGCTCCCATATGGGATACAGTAGTCTTGAAGAGCACAAACAGAGCCCTTCATATGCACCAGAAAACAAAGGTTCTGCTTCTTGAACAACTTGACCCATACTAAAGCCTCCAGCCTGAGTTCGAGTATTAGATAAAGCAGTGGTGCCATCAATTTGGGGCATTCCAACAAGTCCAGGGTCCTCAAATGCCTCAGCAGCTTTCTCAGAAACAGCATTGCTTATCAGACTATCTTCAGCATAAAGTAGCTTTGCAGCTAGCATTAAGCACATTGCTGCAGCCTCTCCAGCACCAAAGCGGTTAAAGAATTCTTCAATTTGTGATCTCAAGGTGTTCCCATCAAACAATTTTCTTAGAATATCAACAGGTCTATTGAAAATCACCTCCATCAAACCCATTGTATTGAACACAACGACCCTCCTCCGAGGTAAGATATGCTGGGTAGGAAGATCTCCTTTTGCCCACAGTTTTATAGATGCCTTCTCAGAAGGTTTTCTGAAACCTGTGAAGCATTCCACATCAGCATACAAAGACTGCATCGTGAAAGCAGCATCTGGTAGTGGCAGGACATCAGAGGCACAAAGCATTCGGCCTTCAACAGGCAAGGCAGAGACTGTTTCTCGTAGAGCTCGGGAACTTCTAGAAGCTGTCCCAAAGGTACTCGGAAGGGATAACTGTGCAGCTGAATCTTTCTGCACAGCCAGAAGAGATGACATGGCTGTAGCAGATGAATCTGACATTATAAGAGCACCAGCAGAATAGAACGCCGACTCAACTTTTAAAGCTAGATCCTCAGGTTGAGCTCTGCCAGCCGCAGAAACAGCACCAAATGTAAGCCCACCCCCAACCCCCAGGGGTGGGGACGGCCTAGTAGCAACAATTTTTAAACAGGTCGGCCTCTGCAAACTGCTGTTCAGTCCAACTGAAGAACCACTTCCACCTGATGATGTGGTAAGGAATAATCTCTTTCCATCTGATAAAACAGCAACAGCATGAAGCCATTTTGATTCCATAGCCGATAAAGGGGAGATGCAAACAATTGATGGCCTTGGTGATCGTATGGCTCTTTGTGCATTAGGCCTCCGACCACCGTAAGGTGCATCCCGTGGATCAACAATGTTCTTTTCTTCAGTAATTTTTGTCAAAGGGCCATCACCATTAGCTCCTAAATCAAATAACTGCAATTTCATGCCTTCGGTGCGCGCGTAGATAGTGTTCCTCTCGTCATCGATGACCATATCAACAATAGGATCAACAGTTGAGAATTTGAATGCATTTGGGAGGACCCACCTGAAAGTCATGATGGCTGAATAAGCAGGTGGCAAAAGATATACAAATAAGCAAAGCATCACATTTCTGGTCTTACAGCAGTAGATACCTGGAAAGAAGGCTTCCTATACCAGTAGTAAGACAAACTTTACGGCAGCGTTTACGCCAGCCTGAGCCAGCTGTATACTGCAATTCATATATATGCCCGTCACGTCCGGCTAGGAAAATTTGGCCCTTATCCGTACATGTGATGCATGTCATTGTGACACCATCAGTGGCAATCATGTACTCAGGTAAAGGTTGTAATGAAAGCTCAGCATATGGGTCTGTTCCATCAGCACTAGAAGAACAGCAAACTCCAACAAGTACCAGCTGGCACAACAGATGCAGGTCAGTGTAATTAGCTTGGACAAAAAAAAACCATCTCATTGAGGAGCAAAATTGGTAAATGACAATTGACAACCTGATAAGAAATAAAGTGTCTATGATTTATATGTCTCAATTCAGTAGGAAGCTTTTCTACGATGCATATGAGAAATGTGAGTATGGATGGCAACGGGAACGTCCCCGGCAGGGAGTGATAGCCCATCCCCGGCCCCATCAAAACTAATTTCCTCCGCTCCCCAGCCCCGACCCCCATCTCTGGGCCTTTCTCCCGTCCCCACCCCCAATTGGAGTAACAGGGGCCCAGCGGGTGGTGCAAAAGTTCAAAACTACGAACTACATGTAGCTCCAGGGTAAACTTTAACTCATCATCCTGCAGATTTTTGTCCTAGTTCGCTAGGCATAAGAAACAGAAATGGATGCTGGGAAGAGTATATTTTACACAGAATATTTTTCTCAAATGCTTTTGTTTCTTTTCGAGCATTTTAATATAGTGATTGAATTTCGCAGGCAATTATATTACTGTAGGTTTTGCACAACGATTTGGTTAGCTGCATGCATCACTTGCAACAACATGAATTTATGAAGCATTCAAAGGATGTGCATTGCAAGTTTAAAAGGGAACTCATTATCATCCTTACCTCAACAGGAGTTGCCAAAACTAAAAGGTACTGAATGGCTTCAACAAAAATCCCAGGCTTTGCCCTAGCAAGGCCAACGGCACAAATTGTTTGCTCATCCACATTATGCACTTGACACTGCCCGTCCCTGCGAAATGGAATAAACCATAAAACAATTATAAGCAAACAAGTACTACATGTCTCCATTGAGGAAAAGGTATCATTAGACAAATGATGAGAAAGTGGAATCACTTGTACACTGCTAATTAAACCCAACTTTGATGTTTATTTAATAAAAGTAAACACATGAGATTATCTTCAGACTATTAGATAGTAATGGCGACCAAATGTTCTGCATGTTAAAAGAGGCGTCACTTCATGAAAAAGGTAGATGGAAGGCTGGATGTTGATACCACTTACCACCCTTGCTCCAATGGACCACAAAATGTTCCCATTGTACAATTAAACATGTGATTTTAACAATGGGCGAAAGTTCAGAACTACTAATTAACACCTCAGAAAGAGCACGTCATTTAATTTAAACAAAATAGGAAATGAACCATGGAAGGAAATAAAAAAGGGCTCCAGTAGAAATGATTTTAAAAAGCAGCAGAACTGTAACTGGATAACACCTACATCAATGAAAAATTGACGGTGGGATAAAATTGAGATACCAAGTAAGTATAGTGTTCATCATAAGTAGTATTCCCTTTTAACTGTTTAAGACTAATCGCACATGTACAGAAAAATTAAACAAATTAATGGGTTTACCATTTATCAAAACGCCAGACGAAAAATGAATTGTCAACTGTTGCCCAGGCCCGGTGTATGTCAGTAAAAATCCCACAAAGGGCTGTTCCTTCACCAGCAGCTGCGTTATATCTTTCAATCAACATAGGAGGTAGCTGACGAGTTTCTGCAACTTCCACCAAAGGAGGCCACTGTGGCAGAGCCAAAATATGTATTAAAAGGACATAAAACTGCAGTTCCAAATATTTGTGGAACAACTTCGTAATTAACTTTGAGACATAACTTAATATGAACACAGATAGTAGAATAGAGTATGTACTGCAGTGCATTTCTCAGATCGTGCAACAAGAGCATGTCAAATACTCCAATGTCATAAAAACTTCTGACCTAAAGAAAATATTCTAGCATTTGAGACAAACAAAACTTCCAACATGTACCGATGCATGTAAGATTACTCAAGTTTCATCATAACACCCTAAGAATTTGAGAACTTAAAACAGGAACCAAATTCACAAATCCAACAAAAAAAACAATGCAAAGCAAAATCACATAAATGACAATCTACTAAGTGCGAACAGTGAGCACTATACCCCTTTCTCAACCAACCAAACCAAACAAGATGACTAGATCCTACCTCCTACCTTTGTTAATTCTATTCCCGATACCTAAGAACATGTTCCTTGAGTGAATGATGTCGCCAATCTAAAAGCTCAACATAAACTATTCTTTTGTTTAATGTCAGTGTTTTCTTTTCAATAAGTCTGTAAAGTAACAACAATCGTAGTTTAACCTTGGTCTTGGGTTCAATACCATTACTGTTGATCCCATATAGCCAATATTGACCCTACCAGTTTAAATAGGAACCTCCCAGAGTGGTTTTCACTTTTCAGTATTGCAAAACTCACACCGCTAAGTGTATATTAATTTCAACATGTTTTCCCCAATTTCCATGTTTCGCCATAAACTAAAAGATCAAAAATTAGTTCACCGTTTTCTAATATCAGATTCAGGATTTGCATTCTGCTACAGGATCACCATGCCGCCTCCATTGTAAATTGCTCCGTAATTACACAAACAACCTTTTGTCCTGGTTAATTTTCCCCAAAACTACTCAGAATTTAACACAATAAGCTACTGCAGCAACAAAAACTATTCACCAGGATTTATGTAGCTCGAAATGAACAGACCAAATATCTGTTCGTCATGTTTTTCTCAACCCTTTTTCGATTCCTTACTACCCCGTTGCAGTGGAGCCAAAAAAAACTTGACGCGAACCCCCAGATTAACTGCTGTAACCGTCGAAATACAACGGAATCATTCGCCCGAAACGGACGCTGACCTAGATCAACGGCTCAAGCGTGCGCAGCCAGTAGTACACACGCAGTAGACGGCAGGTCGCGCGGGGCTTTACCTCCTTGGGGTGCGAGGAGTAGGGGTGGGACGCGTATCGCGAGGCCTCGAGGGCCTCCTCCAGGTCGGGCTGCGCGGCGGCGTCACGGCCGATCCGCTCCGAGACGTGAAGCCCCGCCGAGGCCACGTCGGGGCCGATGGCCTCGTCCTCCCCCCACGCCATCGGAGCGCCGCGGCACAACGAGGAGGTGTGGGGGACGGAACTTAGAGCGGTGAAAAACCCTAGACCTAGAGTGTGTTCGGAGGGCGGACGGCGGGGTTGGGAGGTTTGGTTGGTTTTCGAGCTTTTCGTGGGCGGGTTCTGGATTTTGCCGTGGCGCGTCGGGGAAAATTTCCTTTTCGGCGAAAGAAAGCAGTGGACCCATGGGAAGTCTTTTTTTGTCCGTTGAATGACGAGATTTAAAATTTTGTCTGCGTTGATATTGGAAATGGAATAGTATAACGAATTAACGATGAGCTAGTCTAAATTCGTGAGTTAAGCCCATCTTTCTCTTGGAAAAAAAAGGCACTCCACAAAATTTCCGATTTAGCTGAATTCCATACGTTCTAGTTTGAAGTGAGTATGTATTCTAGTTTATTTAATTGTTCAAAATTTATTGTACAGTGAGAATATGCAAATCTTATAGTTTTTGCACTAGAGGCTACTCTTTGTCGAGATAATTAGCTCTTAAAAATGCGATATGTTTTAAAGTGCAGATGATAATAAATATTAACTAACTATAAATTGCCTTGTGAAAGGGCCTCTAGCCAGTGGTTAGAGAACATGAGTAACATTCAGCAGACCCAAGTTCGAGTCTATGTGAGAGCGAATAATTGAGTTCAGAATAAAAAATATATAAAAAAGAGGTAGGGGCTTCCCCTCCCGACTTCGGTCAAACTATAAATTGCCTTACGTTGGACCCTTTGAAAATTGCACTTGATGTGTACATTAACGAAGATCTATTTGAATTGATATAAACATCAAAGGTTCAAATATGAACTATTATGTGTTTATTTAGGCAAAATTTCTAGATGAATTGCAGGTCACATGCGTTATTGTTTTCAAATATGTTTAATGAAACTCGGTCATAGCGTATAAAACTCCCTCCAAACATAAACAAACGATGCCTCGATGGTTGATGGTTTTGACTGGTATTTTATGTTACATTTTGAAACAAACATTCTTATGTCAAACATAAACAACCAGTGCTCTTAGTCAAGTCGACGCCAATCACATCCATGCGGTCAATAGCCTATGGGACCATGAAGCCCATGATGGCGGGACACCACCAAGGGCCTCTTGATCCATGGTGAGCAATCCATATTAGGACATGTCTAGTGCCCATTTGCGGAGGGACATATACAAAATCTAATTGCACATATATTGGGACGTAGAATTTTGAACATGTTCAAAGAGGTAAAAGAGGTGGATTGGAAGAGAGGTACCGAATGAACAAGATAGAAAATTGAGTGAAATGACCAAACGTCACACTCATCTATATATGTAGTGAGAAGGAGAGGGGCTTAGATCCTTGACTTTACGAATAAGTCATTAGAATTTGCAAATAAGCCCTAAAATGCACTAATAGATCACCATTGGTCCTATTTTACACACAAAAAAGGTGTATTGGGCTTAAGTAACCCATGGATTTGTGAACCGTTCATAAAAATGGAAATAACCCGCTTTGGCTCCAACAACTATGTAACGGTCACATAGGAGATGTGCATGCCTCCGACGTCACCCTCAGCGACTCCACATGGCTAGAATAGCTTGTCTTGTAACTCTTATCCCCATAGGACCAATCTCTCGGGTTTGAGAAGGAATGACGATTTTATACAAGATCTTGCTTGGGCTAATAGTGTATTGTAGGTCTTGCAGTTCAAGACTACATAGCAATATAACCTGCCCATAAGATGCATGGTGTTACGTCCTTACGGTGGACTATCTCAGTCTAATCTTCTTTTTTTTCTCATCTTGATACCTATGTCGGATCAACATAATATATACTTGGCCGAGTTTAAAAGGACTACACTTGAATCCCGCTCCGGATGTTTATACGCCGAAGCTATACGCAAGGTCAATTCAAGCATCATCTAAAAATTTTGAAGTGAAAAAAAATTCTTTTCTACTTATAATTCCTAGAACTTTTTATCGGTACATATAAAAGTTCAAAATATATTATAACTATATGATACCATAAAAGGTTTCGTAAAACTATACATGTACTCTGTAGTCGTATATACATTGTACGTCCTCGTCGATGTGAATTTAATATCTTCTTTCCAACATATAGAGTGTCTATTTTTTTAGGCTGGTCTATTTTTATTCATGTAGAAAACGACTACATTCTTTTCTTTTCGAGTTTAAACTAAAAAAATATTCTGTGGAGATTGTATTGTTTCCGCATCCCAATCTCCTCCTCTCATCCTCTCCTTAACATGGCACTACTAGGGAGCACTGTTACGTCACTCTTCCAACGAACTACCACGAACGGACTTGGACCAAAAAGACCGAAGATAACATGAGCAGCCTCCTTTTTCCGTGGAAAAAGACTCCCATGGATACACCTGGTCCCCGCAGCATAGTCGCGTGTCCTCCGATCCATCCACCATACGGTGCACCCGGACCGAGCTCATGCATCCGCGCTGATATATCCAATTGCAGAAGGAAGACAGCCAATCCACCACCCGGAACCCGCATGGACCGAGCGTACTACACCGCAGTTCAGGTCACGGGTTCCGGTCCCACTTGCCAGACTGGCCTCCGCCCTGGACCCGCAACCACGGGAAACTGGCGCCGTTAATGGCCGCCGCAACGGTAAACGTTACCCTGGGAAGGAGAAGGGAAAATAGCAGAAGCGCCCGGATCCCCTCCCCCTGGCCTCTCCTCCAGATCACACCACCGTCGCCTCCGCCTCCAAATCCATTCCAAGGCTCGCGCTGTTGCTCCGAGCGAGCTCGGGTTGGGCGCAGGGCTCTAGGGTTTCGCCTCCCCGTTCCCTGTGCTCATCGGCGTGGAGCTTGGCCTGTCGGGCTAGGGTTGGGTCGCGGCCGCGGGGGCCGGTGGGGGTGGGGGGTGCGGCCGATGCGGCGATCGCCGGCGATCGGGAGGCAGTAGCAGCGAAGGGGAGGGGATCTCCCGGGCGGATTCTCCGGCGATGGCCGCAGACGCGCTTTCCATCATCCCGGGTGCCGTGCTGCGGAACCTCTCCGACAAGCTCTACGAGAAGCGGAAGAACGCCGCGCTCGAGGTGAGGGGGTTCGATTCCTCTCGGGGCCTTGGTCTTGGAGCAATCGACATGGATTTGAGGTGGATTTTTTGTTGCCGTGGGGTCTTGTACAGATTGAGGGGATCGTGAAACAGCTCGCAACGGCTGGGGAGCATGAGAAGATAACAGCGGTCATCTCGCTTCTCATCAACGATTTCACCTACTCGCCGCAGGCGAACCATCGGAAGGTTTGCTTAGACCGCTGTGGTTGATGCTTGGGTGTTGATGGGGTCAGATTTGTTGAGTTCTGCGGTGCTTTGATGTTAGCAGGGTGGGTTGATTGGCCTTGCAGCGGTTACTGTCGGGCTCACCAGTGAGGCAGCTCAGCATCTCGAGGTTTGCTAGTGCAAACGTTTAACCTTAAATTCTATTTAGTTTATTCGTATTCAAGTTTATGCAATGTCATCCTATATGTAGCGGAATCTCTATGGTAAAGAAAATTGTACAGCTATTTGGTTTAAACCCGCATGCCTGATTTTAAGAGCTTACACATAATCTTTAAATGGCAAATTGGCAACTATGGGGAATTGCCAACGGTAGCATTGTCCTGTATTATTGAGCTTACCATTGTATCATGCATTGCTCTATTGGTGTACAATGTGCTGAACGGTGTCTATCAGTCAATGATACCAAATGCTGGAGTCAAAATAGTAGATGAAGCAGAAAGTTGATGACTTCATTTATAGCGGTCTCAAGTAGTTTAGATTTCCTTTTACCTTTATCGAACTGGGGTTCAGGTATGAATTGTATATAATCCATTCCATCAGTATTGAATGAAACTATGCTTGCTGATTCACCATGAAATAGTTGAATTTCTGTGGGTTGTTGAGATGGCCTCCCTCTTTCAGTTACTTCCTTTCTGGCATTCGATTCAACAGATTGCCTTTGATGATGGAAATATTAGTTTTGTATGGTGTTCTTCTTACCGTGAACTTGTAGGATTTTATGGAGGCATGCTATTGCCATCTGTCAAAATTGATATCGTGGATCGGGAAGAGAGATAAGATATCGCAGTTGCAGGATTGTACATTATTTTCTCATTGATGTGGTTAGATCTTGGGCATGGAGACAAAATTGTTAGATGACATTGTGCGGTCATGTTCAAATCATATAATTCACAGTTTAATACAAAGATGCTGTTACATGTACCATAACTGTTATTGTGCCGCTTACATGTTTACCCAGCAGAGAAGCACCATTATCATGAATCATGTTTAACGTGTACATTAAACTGGCCATGATATTATTCTGTTTTGGCAATTTGACTGTATAATAAGCTCTGTTGCTTTGCGCTTCAGCAAATTGTGCCTCCCGTGCTCAATTCTTTCATGGACCAAGACAGCAGAGTGCGCTACTATGCTTGTGAAGCACTGTACAACATAGCAAAGGTAAGCAAGCATTTAGTTCAGTGATGAATCATGAATATTATGTTTGCTTCACACTAAATGAATTTCTATCTGTAGGTTGTAAGAGGGGATTTCATTGTCTATTTCAACAAGATCTTTGATGCGTTATGCAAGCTTTCTGCAGATTCCGATGCTAATGTGCAGAGTGCAGCTCATCTACTCGACAGGCTTGTCAAGGTATAATCGTCTGAACTGTACCCCATCTATCCTAGATATTGTCCATTGTAATCTTCTTAATTGTCCCTGATAAGAGAATTATTTATCAACCAGGATATCGTAACTGAGAGTGATCAGTTCAGGTATGCTGTGTATGATTTGCCTTTCTATATTAGTGATCCACTCATCTTAATACTAGTGTTGCTTTCTGATTTCCCCTTATCTTGCTTTTGCTCTTCAGCATAGAAGAATTCATACCGCTCTTGAGAGAGCGCATGAATGTGTTGAACCCTTATGTGAGACAATTTTTGGTGGGGTGGATAACTGTCCTAGACAGTGTTCCTGATATTGACATGCTTGGTTTCCTCCCCGATTTCCTCGATGGTAATCCTTCTTTTCTCCAAGTGCATTACTCTATTGACTGTTCAACAACCTTTCTAACGTTATCCGTTATCCCTGCAGGTTTATTCAATATGCTGAGTGATTCCAGTCATGAGATAAGGCAGCAAGCCGATGCAGCACTTTCAGAGTTTCTGCAGGAGATAAAAAACTCACCAGTAAGGCTGCTTTCCAGAAACATGCTCTATATCTGTATCAGTCCTTTTAACAGCATAGACATAAAAGACGTTTTATTGATGTATATTCCTCCAATTATCCTTCTGTCTTTTACATAAGGTTGTCTTCATGTTTTATGCTTTCAATGCTGATTATTCTACCTTAAATGAAAAGAATGTAGATTATGGTCGTATGGCTGAAATACTTGTTCGAAGGGCTGGTTCTACTGATGAATTTACTCGGTTGACGTCTATCACATGGGTAATTTTGTCTTTTATGTTTTTCTTGTGATTTTAGATTGCATAGAGACTATTTGAATACATGTAGGAATGTTTGTCTTATGGTTTATATCCTTTAAAGTGCAGATCAACGAGTTTGTGAAGCTTGGTGGGGAACAACTCGTTCCTTACTATGCGGATATATTGGGTGCTATCTTACCATGCATATCTGATGAGGAGGAGAAAATCCGAGTGGTACTGTCCTGTATTGTGCTTTTGATTCATATGATTACTGCAGATGTAAACTGTGTGGTGTGTGACTGTTCAGGGATAACCTTTTTTAATTTTTGTTTTCAAGGTTGCACGTGAAACAAATGAGGAACTTCGTGCTATAAAAGCTGATCCAACTGAGGGATTTGATATTGGAGCAATTCTTTCAATTGCAAAAAGGTTCTCTACTCAATCCCTTGGGTGTGAAATTAAGTTTAACTGTCAGGCACCTTTTGTGTGGTAATTTGAGTTGTTTATGCCGTACCTGCACAGGTAATTTATATCGACATGACATTTGTGGTATGGCATTGACCTTTTCTCTCCCTCTTTTCAGAGAATTGAATAGTGAACATGAGGCCACTCGAATTGAAGCATTACATTGGTTCTCCACTCTGCTGGCTCGATATCGTGTTGAGGTAGTGATAGACTATGATGCTTTTTTGGACGGAATTTCTGATAAATACCAACAAATTGTGACCTGCATGTTTTCAAGCTTTTACATTGTCCTGGTTGTAATTTGTCAACTTTGAATTGGATTTGTGAGAGTTGCAATTCATTTGGATTAACACAATACCAAGAGCAGTATGATTTATTTACATATTTTTCTGGAACAGTTCTTGGCGTACCTGAACGATATTTTTGATCCACTTCTAAATGCGCTTTCTGATCCTTCAGATGCGGTGAGTTTCTTTTGAAAAACCTTACAACTTTACAAGCTGTCATGTTTGTTTTGAGTATTTGAGGCTACATGACATTGTGGGCTGTGGTTAGTTGATAGTATATTGTTCTATGTAGATGCAGTGATTTATAATTAAGTATTTGATAATTCAAGCGCTGGATCCATTTGGAGGGCACAATAGTCTGGCACTGTAATACCTCAGCTCCAACACATTAGTTTGCTAATTTGCTTAGATGATAAGTTAGCTTCTAAGAGATAGGTGCTAAGTCAGTTTTGATATGATTTGTTTTGGTTAGATAAGATCTGGTGGGTGATTTGTTACTTGCTTTAGAAGGGGGGCTATGGTTAGATAGAGTTGAAGCCCCCAGGTTTGCCTGGAGCGCATTTTCACCTCCACACTGATCCTGGAGGGGGTATCTACTCAACTGGTCCTCCTTAATTGATAGGATGAGCATGCTGCTGCCAGTTATCTAAACATATCACTAGCCAAATTTGTAGTCCCTGATTTGAATATTATTCCAATTGTTGTGCTGTTAGCTAGTATATAGAATCACAGTGTTGCTCAAGGCTGAAAATCTGATGTTTTTGATGAACCTCGAATTGGATGCATTTTATTTTAGCGCTAGTCTATGGCAGCTATGCAGCCATGACAGACTACTTTGCTGCTGTAGAATAGGTGTATGGGTTAACCAGCATTAATACATTTTGCTGCTGTACCTTTGATCGTGGTGGTTGGTTCTCACGTCATTTTTTGTGTGCAGGTTGTCCTATTAGTATTGGAAGTTCATGCATGTATAGCTGAAGAGCCTCACCACTTTCACCATCTTGTATCCTACCTAATTCGTACCTTCCACAGCAATCATGTTCTGCTGGAGAAGTATGTAAAATTTTGATATCTAAAGCTGACTCTCTTTTTTAATCATATCTTGGTTTTAGGATGCATGATTAAATATTTGGTGAACATATTAGAAAATAATTGTTTGAGATACTTATACAGGCGTGGTGCCCTGATATTACGTCGGCTCTGTGTTCTTCTGGGTGCTGAAAAAGTGTATCGAAAGTTCTCCACTATTCTTGAGAGTGAAATTGACCTTGATTTTGCATCCGTTATGGTTCAGGTGTGTGCTACTTTTACAACATTCTTCTACTACCAAACTGTGATTGTGAGATTTGTGTATTATTCTTTAACCACCTGCAGGCTTTGAATTTGATTTTGCTCACATCAACTGAACTTGGTGAGCTCCGCTCTCTTCTTAAGAGGTCATTAGTGGATTCATGTGGCAAGGACTTGTTTCAGTCTTTATATGCTTCGTGGCGCCACTCTCCGATGGCTACGATTAGCTTGTGTTTACTTGCTCAGGTAATGATTGATTTGCAATTTGTGTTGCTTACTAGGACCCAACTGATCTTTAGATGTGCTTTTCTAAATGTGTGTAGGCATACAGCCATGCAAGCTGTGTTATTCAGTCTCTGGGCGAAGAAGACATAAATGTGAAATTTTTGGTTCAATTAGATAAATTGACCCGTCTCTTAGAGACTCCAGTATTTGCTTACTTGCGTTTACAGGTATAAGTTGTTATAATCCTTACCTGCAAGTTTATCTTTCTGTTTCTCATGCACCTTTGAATTCTGAAACTGGGGACTTTCTGCTTGGCTGTTTTGATTTCTATCTCTGCGTGATCCATGACATGATTGTTTTGAATCAATCTTTGCATCCTGATGTTCATATGTACATACTGTATGCCTGCTGTCCTTTTGTACAAGGTTCTCTCAAATATTTACTATTGCTTAATGTTTTCACATTCAGTTTGGATAATGTAAAACTAACATGTTGGGGTTTATGTGGTGCAACATGTTATGGAAACTTTGATGGCATGTATGCTGTGCAATTCTTTTTTGGTTTATCTCCTAGTGCAAAGATTCAGATGTTGCACCGTTCTTACTAATCGTTTTGGCATGGGAGTTCCATAACATACTGTGTAAACAATGCAGCTTCTTGAGCCTGGAAAACACACTTGGCTTCTGAAAACTCTTTATGGTCTCCTGATGCTGCTGCCTCAGGTATGTTCAATATCTCCTCTGTTGCAGTTACTATTCTTCGTCTCTACCTTTCTTTGCTTCTCCACTTTGTATGTGGAATGCGGTCTTTCTAAAATACCTCCTTTTTGTTAGAATGAGTTGAACTGTGGTTCATTGTTCCTCCTACTCCTATAAGGTGTAACTTCTCTAACCAGATTCTGTTGGGAGAGGCTACACAACCTGCATGTGCCCTATTGAACATTTACTAAAGTGAAGTTGTCACTCCTTAAAATATATGACTTAGGCTTCATATCTTATTATCTTTATGCAGCAAAGTGCGGCCTTCAAAATCTTGAGGACTCGATTGAAAACTGTGCCGTTCAGTGAAAATCTCAAGCGCACATCTTCAGCAAATCCATACTCTCAGATTCTGCAAGTGACAGAAGACGGCACTCGAAACCAAGACACACAGAACTATAGTGCAATAAATTTTCCATCCCTTCTCCAGCAATTTGAGAATATGCAGCAGCAGCACCGGAACCATTTGAAGAATCAACTGCAATCCCGCAAATCTGCTTCATCTGCAATATTATCGCAGGTCTTTTCCTTTTCCTCACATTTTGATTATTCTACAGAAGAAACAGATGAGCCCTCGCTGCAGTTCCACATATCCTTTTGAATTTGTGCAGTTGCGGTTGAAATTTCCAGTTGCGTGCTTCTGTTCCACATATGGAAGTATTTAGGTTTCCTACCTGCTAAGTATCAAGTAGTCTATATGCTTTTGTTTCATTTCTGCTTTATCCTTTATATGTCTACCTGAATTTGCCATTCTATGAATATTATAAGTGTTACCCGAGGCTCTTATTGTTATTCTTGGGAAGTTGGAAGTTCTTGCTAAGCTGCTTTTCAACTGGAAACCAGATTGCTGGGTGAAAATTCCTATATAGTAACTTGTCACCATGAAGAGGCATCAATTTTTCCTTTGGTAGCAGACCATAGACTTACACTTGCGCTGTTAGTTTTCTTTAATTTAAAAATATGACTGGTACTTGGTTAAACAATTAAAATACGCTTATCACCTAACCAGAAGATTGCTATCTAACTTTCCTGAATTACATACAGGAGATACAGAGATATGAAGAAGCACATTCCTCTTCGCTATCAGAGATTAGCAGGCCCCCTTCAATAACATCCAAAGGCATTTCATGATGCATTTGGTTGCTCGTGATGTACGATATATTTGCCGGATGCATCATCACAAATCTGTTGGGGCTTTGGTTACTCTCCTTGATTTTTCCAAAGGAGGTTGCATAGGGTACATAGAATGTAATATTTTTGTTTCGTTCCTAGATTTTGTCAAGGAATGGCAATTATTTGTTGGAGAAAGCTCGTTTCCGCTCTCTAGGCATTCTTATTTTTTCATAGCCGTTTCACTGCTCATCTGGTTTCTGTAATTTTCAATTGAAGGCCAAATGAGCATAGTATTTTGGAGATATGTTACTACTGCTCCGCGTATCAATCTCCCATGAATTAGCGATGCAATGTAAATTCCTGTTTCTGGCTCGTATTATCTGTTAAATGCTATGCCTGACCTTTGCTCTCTTGTATTTAATCACATCCGCATCATGTGAAATTGGTGCATGCAAATTTGTCTTTTGAGTCTGTTCATAATAGGAGCCTTAAAAGTAATCTGATTTCTTTTGCTACATTCTGTCATGGTAGAATTCGGTATGACATGGAGCTAGAAACTTAATCTCTTTGTGCCCCTGTTTCCAGTTTTTATCACGCGAACTCCTAGGAAGAATAGCATAAAAACTGTTTCACGTAGACTGAACATCGGTATTGCTTCCAGCATCGCATGCCACATATCTTCCGTAACAAACAGTTGATATCATGATCATGTAAAGATTTAAACTGAGAACGACTAGAATTTGAACCTGGATAAAAGAAGCTAATTGAAATATTTCTCTTATCTCGCTGATATTTCTTTTGCCAAATCAGAGTCACGGAAATTCACTTCACGTATATTGGTTCTAACCAGCTACCAGCTTGTTGAAGCGGCGACTGGTCTGCCGCTTCTCACTTCTCAGGGAATAGATCCAGCCATCTAGACTTCTAGAGTATAGATTCTGAGCATAACCTCCCAAAAGCTCAAGAAGATGATGATCTGCCATGACTGACGCTCATTCATCCACAAGGCATATTTCTATCCGAAATCTTGTCCAGCGAACATGCGCGGCAAAATCTAATGATTCTTGCTCTCTTGCTTCCTCCAATGCCGTCCAGCGAAACTTAAAGTGGGGGACGGCATTTTTCTTTGGAAACTTACCCGCACACTTTGTCTCTCACTCAGTCTCTAGGCCACAGTCGCTCGTCAATTTTGCGTACGATCGAATCTAGTAGTATGCGGCAGCTGCAAAGATGCTCGCTGCCAATGGACAGATCGGCTGGGCTATGAAGCCATTTCAGCAGCTGCGGTGGCCGTGTTTCCACGTGAGCTCTTCATGGTTTGGTCGTCGCCGTGGTATAGTTCCACAGGATGCGGCAGGCCGTTGTTGGTTTTGCTTGAGACACTCGTTATACTAATAATTCCACTGAAACATCCTACCTCAGCTATTTTGCAAACAAGTACCGAAAATGTAATTTTCAACATGGTAGCAACTAATATGGTTTATTCTAACTTGAACTTTCCTGAACAAGCTGTTCTTCTACCCCTCATGAAGTCATGATAGTAGGCCTGGTTGGACGGAAGACGCCGAATTAAGTTCCGGCATCAGCTAGTATTTTTCTTAAGAGAGCGATGATTGCATCAGTTGTTGATAGCCATAATTTTTTATTAGATAATTTAGTATTAGAGTAGTTGAAAGCATTGAAAGATGTACGATGGTCAGTTTACATGGCATCGACGGAGGTTGATTGGAAGAAATGAGTTTCGGGTTGACCTTTCTTCTTGAAAAATAAAACTTTTGCACCCAGTAAACAGACATAAAGAATTGTTGACTATAGATTCCATGAACAATTGGGACAAGCTACTGATGTAAGGAAGATGCAAGATTCTGCAAAGAAAATTGGTGGCAAACCACAACTTGAGTTCTTGGATGGGAACAGGGAAACATAAATTAGCTGACTGAGTCTCTTGAGGGAACAGTGTATTAACGTGACTTTTATGAGCCCAAAGGGACAGCATCTTCAGGTGATCTTCTCTTCAGCGTCTCAAGGGCTGGATTATCTGAACATACGACTAATTGTTGCCTTGTTGCTTGATGTACCAAAAAATCAAATAAGACTTCCGGTTGATAGAATTTATGATAGACAACATCATGATGGTGCATTGCAGCCCACACTTTATTCAGATTAAACGATCATGGTAATTAGGACAATAAAAAGGAAAAGAAAACAAAGGTTGTTCAAAGGCTTTTGCCCGTCGATAGTGAACCACTTATGGTGACTTCGTCAATCTCGACATCTGCCGGCTCAGTCTCTCGAAAGTGCTCATAGCGATAGTATTTGCGTGCATGTTTTTATAAATGTGAGCGTGAGCTTCTGCGTCTTATTGGTCCTTCACAACAAAAACGGTAATTAGAACAGGAAAAAGGAAAAAGAAACAAAGCTTGTTCGAAGGCTTTTGTTTTTTAGTTCCATGTCATTTAGGGTCTGGAGAAGAATATACACTGACCTGTCAAACAATAAGAGGAATATACACCTAGACCTTTTTTAAAAAAGGTATACACCTGTATATCAAGATTAGAAAACCGTAGCCTCCAATAATTGGATTTTTTTTTGAGAATCACCCCTATGAATACACGTACGCAAACCCTACCCCTATGAGCACCTCCGAAGAACTGAGCACCCGGCATCTAGAGATTCCCGAAGTCACCATTGACACCTCGTTGTCGAGGGGAACGCCACTTACCACTTAACGCATAGCGCCGGAAAATCCTGGAAAAATCTCAGGAAAAGGTGCGAGCACCAGGATTTGAACCCTGGTGGGTAGCGTCCCACTGGACCGTCCTACCATTGGACTACAAGACCATTCGCATAATTGGATTTTTTTTAGAAAAGGGAATATTGATACATGTGAAAAGCTGAGAGAAATAGGCGCAGGCACTGATTTGTCAAAAAAATATGTCACACATCAAATGACGGCATTATGCGGAAACAAAGTCAATGTCTGAAAAAGAAAGCGACATCAGGAGGGGAAAAATAATGTAGAAGCAAAGTCAGCCAATGCGGTGAATAGAAGACGTTTGAGATACTACAAGATGCAAACAATACCACTATTTGGCCTTGATTTCCTGTTTTTAATTCTTCCAACATGCCAGTTGCAGATACCATCATATTGAATCAACGAGTACGTCCAGATTGGCTGAATAAATTGGACAAACTGAGGAACAGAATAAGAGTGGAGGTGAAAGCAATAATGCTCTGGTCCCGCTCTGAAGAATCTCTAAGCATAGCTCTACTTGTTTATACTAAAACTAGCTTTCATTGTGCCATCAGACAACAAACCAGCGTTGTATACTCGTTCTTGGATTGAGGATTTGAAGCGAAGATCTTTAACAACTACAAGTCGGCACAAATCATCATTGGAGTTTCAGGAATGCGGCGAAACTGCAAAAATACAGCACATGCATTGTTCTTGTATGCGACGGCCCTTGTCCGTTTTACCAAAGTTTATGGACAATGCAAACACAACTAGAGCCGTGATGATCCATCACTCTATGATCAATTGACCGTCATTCTTTTAAGTTTTTCCTTGCTGGTGTATACTACTGCTGAAGGTCTGATGAGTTACATGATATGCGTTCTCTGTTTCTACAAACAAGCGACATAACGGCGACAAAAAACCGTTTTCTCTAGTCCATCCTTTTGGGTAGATTCTTCTTGTCACGGAAATAACAGTGATAATGTTGCTATTTTTTTTGAAAAACTTAATGTTGATATTTCTGGGTGTCTCAATTACATACACCAAAGTTGTATTAGAATATTCTCCCTTTCTGGGTGTACTTTTCGTTTGAGTGGTTTAGAAGAACCCTACTCATGAAAAGCAGCTCCATGTTCATTGGATCAGCTCACACGAAAATCCTAAGACCGCGATAAGTGGGCTTTCTTTCACCATTACCGTCAACCTCAGGTTCAGGATAACTGGCCATCCAACCGTGCCTGCTGTTTTTTAGCTTTATCCAGCACAGCACAAGGTCTTGGCTGGCCATTGACAAACTGCGCCTTGCATTCTATTCTTTCAGTTGCAGGACATTCCTTCTGGAGAGACGCTACTCCCAAAGGCCACACAGGCACAGCTCTTAATTATTAAATACCAAATTTATACGGCACGTCGTTAGATCACACTGTAAACCTTTGACCTGTAGCTTCCATCCAACTTAAGTTACCAGGGCAATGCAGAATCCTATGGATTCTGAATCGCTGAAGTCGCTCGATCAAACTATTTATCACTTGGGTCTGTTCAGATCTGCTATTACTCCCTGTAAAAAAAAACTATATCCATCTCCCAACTTGAGATGATGCCTTGCACAACTGCACAAGAGGCCTTAAAAATAGAGAGATAAATGACGGGCAGTATATTTTTAAACTGCTGGTATAGATTATTCAGGGAACTGGAAAAGAAGCCACGTTTATCTCTAAATGAAAATGATACACGCCCTGCCCTGCTTCCGTGCTCCCTCCATCTTCAGCCGCAGCCAGCTTTGCTGTATAAATACCCCTCGCGCCTCCCGGCTTCGGACTCATCCGCTGTGATACACATCTCATCATTTCCTCTTCTTGCCTGCTAAGCTCTCTTGCGTTCTTGCATCTGCTTGTGGGCGATGGCCAACCTCACCGATCTCGTTAACCTTAACCTCAGCGACTGCGGCGACAAGATCATCGCCGAGTACATCTGGTTGGCCTCCCTCTGCTCTTGCTTTGCTAATAATCTGCAATATTTCAAGATCGTGTTTATATTCAAGATTTCCTGACGTTGCTAGTTGCATTCAGTGCCTATTGTTGTAACTCACAACCCAAAATTTCACCGTTTGCACTATAATCGTAGCTACTAACGCAGCATATCCTGAATTCTAGGATTCTACTACCATTCTCTCTCTTTTTTTTCCTGTCCAAATTTGAATATCTATCTGATGCCATCTCTTCTGTGCAGGGTTGGAGGGTCCGGCATAGACCTTAGGAGCAAAGCAAGGGTTCGTAGTTTTTCCATGCCATGTCTTTCTTCATCATGGCATATATCAGCTCTTGTAGTTGGATGTAAAATATGTTTCTCACCGTTGTGTTGTTGGAGCAGACGGTGAAAGGCCCCATCACCAGTCCGAGCCAACTCCCAAAATGGAACTACGACGGCTCCAGCACCGGGCAGGCTCCCGGAGAGGACAGTGAAGTCATTCTCTAGTATGATCCTCATCTCCTTGATGCCTCTGCTCATTTTTGTTTTACTCGAAATAGCACCCTGTTCTTTTGTTGCTTATGAGGTTGCGCTTTTTGTTTCACTCTGAAGCCCTCAAGCCATTTTCAAGGACCCGTTCAGGAGGGGTGACAACATCCTTGTAAGCCTTTGCTTCTCTTCTAGTTTTACGTTTCGCTTAGAGGTCATGGACACGGCCAAAAAGTAAAAAAAGGAGGAAGGAAAAATGGTACCAGAAGGCCATTCTCAAATATAGTTATACAAGTTTTTTCCTCAAAAATATAATGGTACCAATCATGTGTTTCTTTAAAAAAACAAGATAAAAAACTGTGAGTAGAAGTATTTTATTTTGAAACAGCGAGTAAAAGTGTTTTGGTTTTTGACAAGCCAGCTACGTGGTTGGTTTGCTATGTTTCTTATTCAAACTACTTCATATAGGTGATGTGCGACTGCTACACGCCACAAGGCGAGCCAATCCCCACTAACAAGAGGTACAATGCTGCCAAGATCTTCAGCCACCCAGATGTTGCTGCTGAGGTGCCATGGTATGAACATCAATTCTCTTCTGCGATTTAACTAGTATTATTTAAACTACAAATATAGATCAGTGTTATATACGGAGTATTAGATGAAAAAGTAGTAGTGCTGATAAAATTCTACAAAAATATTGTATACCAAATGAAGTAAAATACTCTTTATTGTAGCATAACAATTAAGATATAGGCATTTGGGCTGATTATATGCTATACATATACATGTAATTGAGTTTAGCACATACGAAAAGACAAAAGGCCAATAAAAAGTTTTGAAGGACCACCATAATTGAAACTTTCCAAGTTCGTATCCACCTTTCTATCTTATCTGGTTCCTCATCAGGACATATATCTGAATTCAAACAGGTACGGTATCGAGCAGGAGTACACTCTCCTTCAGAAGGATGTGAGCTGGCCCCTCGGCTGGCCTGTTGGTGGATACCCTGGTCCCCAGGCAAGAAAACTTCTTTTGAAAATTATCACAATGACCCATCAGCTTTTATATTCTGCTAGTTATATAAAACAAGCTGTTTGACACAAGCTTCCAATATAAGATTAGTTTTTTAATCAATGTTTGGACTAGTTGACATCTAAATATGTACTTGGGCTTGCAATGACCAATTCAATCCAAAAGAAACAAGCTCTGCAAGTTTCTCAACTCTTCGGTGCATTCTTTTTCTTCAGGGACCATACTACTGCGCTGCCGGTGCCGATAAGGCTTTTGGGCGCGACGTCGTCGACGCCCACTACAAGGCTTGCATCTACGCCGGCATCAACATCAGCGGCATCAACGGCGAAGTCATGCCCGGGCAGGTACAGCACCGCAAGTTGCAGCCGTCACTCTGACCAATTCAGCATGGCACATGAATGTCTCTGTGATCTGATTCTGAACCGGGATTCTGTGTCGAACAGTGGGAGTTCCAAGTTGGGCCGTCCGTTGGGATCTCTGCCGGCGACGAGATATGGGTTGCTCGCTACATTCTCGAGGTCCGTCCGTTTAGCCGTCTCCAGGCCTCCCATTCTGCTACTGTCCAACTTTATTCCTTTGCGCCTTTGGGTTGTTACGTTACGTTGAAACTAACAGTGTTCTTTTGTTGACTGATTGGTTCCATCCAGAGGATCACTGAGGTGGCCGGAGTTGTGCTGTCCCTTGACCCTAAGCCAATCAAGGTAAAAAAAAGGGGACATATCTCACTGTTTCAGATTCTGATATCGTGCCAGAAAATCATTACAATAAGCTGGTTACTGAATGGTTCGCTGGTGTGTGCTTTGTTGTTTGCAGGGTGACTGGAACGGTGCCGGCGCTCACACCAACTTCAGCACCAAGTCGATGAGGGAGGCCGGTGGCTACGAGGTGATCAAGAAGGCGATCGAGAAGCTGGGCAAGAGGCACGCGGAGCACATCGCCGCGTACGGCGAGGGCAACGAGCGCCGCCTCACGGGCCGCCACGAGACCGCCGACATCAACACCTTCAAATGGGTAGGATGATTATATTGTGGCCAGCCCGACTGCCCGATGCCGGCGATTTCTGTCTGCTCCATTGGCCATTGCTCACCTCCATTTCTGCTATGGCGTGCAGGGCGTGGCGAACCGCGGCGCGTCCATCCGCGTGGGGCGCGACACGGAGAAGGAGGGCAAGGGCTACTTCGAGGACCGCAGGCCGGCCTCCAACATGGATCCCTACGTCGTCACCGGCATGATCGCCGAGACCACCCTCCTGTGGAAGGGGAACTGAGTGATTGATTCATGATCCAGCCATACGGTTTCATTTCATCGTTCTCTCTGCACGACGCACCAACGCCTGGACGGACGCATCCACCGTTGGTGTCAGTTGGGTTTTCCGATTTTCGATTCCTGTGGTCCGCTTTGGGGCTGTCCTAATCAATTTACTTTGCTTCCCTGTCACACTGCTGCGCTCTGAAAGAATCTGAATAATGGCTGTAACAGATATGCTTTTGCTTTAGGTTGTTACATATCAAATGTTCTTCCCGATCGGGTAATGTAATACCACGTGATTTATGAAAAAACAATGTCGTTTTGTTCGCGATCGCAGTACGGTGGCTCCATGCTCTCCACCCTTTCCATGTCACGCTCCTATGCGATGCGAGTAATTTGGATGGGTGGATGTGAACAACTCTGCCGAATTGACCTAAACCGTTAATGTCGTACCCGTCATTGGCTTTTGTCACGTTCCTTTTTTTAAAAAAAATAGCAGGAGCATTGTCATATCATATAAAAAAAAAGTATAACAAATTTTACAGAGGTTTGATTATATAAAAGGATAAAGTACTCATGCACGAAGGATAACAGCTATACTTAATCATTAAAAGGTAAATCCTCTATGCTTCCACATTTTTTTAATTAAGGAAAAACAACATCTGCCCTCCGCTATTCTAAGTGATGGTCAACGGCCATTTAGAGAAACATGAAACACAACACTTAGGCTACTGGTGCAATAGCAGATAACTTACAACAAACGGACTCCACAGTTCTTAAATAGAGATACTCCAGGTTGAAGTTTATTTCTGGAATTTCATCCTTGTTTGTTGAAGATTTCCATGACCGTGACCAGCCAGTGGCATCTTTCCTTGAGTACACTCCTTCTTCCTCTTTAGAAAGCAACTACTATGTTCTTGGTCCTATAAGCCCCCTGAAGATGACATGCATGAAAGAGTTAGGAATGGTTCCTTTAAACACCACCACATTTCTACTCAACCAAATGGCCCAACACGGAGCCGAAGCACCTACTAGGATATGTTGTCTAAGCTTCATAGAAAAACCCTTAGACCAAGGACCCAACAAGTTAGATACACTAGTAGGTGGTTGAATACCAAAAGAGATATAAACAATGTTCCAAATAAACCTTGCCAGGTGACAATCGAAAAATAGGTGTTGTATACTCTCATTAGAGCTACAGAAGCAACACTTAGTATTGCCTTGCCACCTTATCTTAGCAAGGATATTTTTTGTTAAGATGACTCCTTTCATCAAATACCACATGAAAATCTTGATCTTGAGAGGTATTTTTTAATCTCCACGAAGTGCATTTTGAAGGTGTTCCTTCATGTTAATCTGCATACATGGAATTCACCTTGAACTCCTTTCTCTTACTTAGGCTTCAAACAAAGACATCATTTTGCTCATTCAGATTGTAATATACTACATTCGCCACCAGATCAAGCCATTGTCTTAACCTGTCTCCTATCAATGCTCTTCTAAAAGATACATTTAAAGGAGTAGTGCTTAGCAGCTTTGCTACTGATTCTTTTTTTCCTCCTAGCAATGTTATAAAGAGAAGGAAATCTTTTTATTAGAGTCTTATTTTCTATCCAAATATCCTCCCAAAATATAGTTTGTTTCCCATTTTGGACCTTGAAATTTATGCTTCAACATGCTAGCGCCCTCATCTTCATTTCTTCTTTCATTAGTTTAGTTACCTGCATCGGTTGTTCACTCCTCCCCTCAAAAATGCGCCTATTACGCTCCTTCCAAAGGTTTCACGCTGCATACATCGAGTCATGCCCGTTTGGAATGAAGGAACGTAAAACAGAGGAAGGAGAAAAATGTAGGAATAGAGAATGTACAAAGTGGCAAAACAGAGGAAAGGAAACCGTAGAGGAAACATGAATTGATATTTGGAACACAGGAAAATAATTGGGGAGGGCCCACAAGGGGAGGGGAACAAAAGACAGTCATCCCACCAACACTACAGCCTCGTTTGGATTGGAGGAATTTCAAATGAAAAATGAAGGAATCTGAAACGGAGGAAAGGAAGTCTATCTGGGCGTTTGGAATGGAGGAACCATTCCATTCATTTCGTGTGGAATCCTGTAGCAAGCCAGCCATTTCGTAGGAATTGAAACATCCATTCCGATCCCTTGTTTTCTTCCCTCCACGTGTGCATATTTCTCACTGTCTACAAGGCTCTGAAGATGACGTTTCTCACTGTCATATTTATTACATATTGGCAGCAAGATTTCAATAACACAGCTAGAAGTATTATTATCCCCCAAGTCTTATTACATGTGGCACTCGCTAATTCAGCTTGGGGTAGGACGCGCGTGTGTAGATGCCGCAGTGTCTGTCGCCTCTGCCGCCCACCTCCCGGGTCAACCTCATAAAACCACTCTCTCCTCAGTTTGTGCCTCACGAATTCTTGAGTAGCCAGTACGCCTCGCCGGTCTCAGTAGTACCGTATCCCACAACCAGTGGCATGCTACAAGGGAGGCTAGGGGGGCTCTAGCCCCCCCCCCCCCCCCCCCCCAATTTTTAGCCACCATATCCCACAACCAGTGGCGTGCTACAAGGGAGACTAGGGGGCTCTAGCCCCCACGGTACGGAGAAATAGGATAGGAGTTTTAAGAAAGAATATGATATTATTTTTATTAATTGGCTAATTCATCTGATATTTCAGCGTACCCATCGACGGGGATGAGCGGCCCCACGACCTTCTGGCACGCTCCCTTCTCTGCCTTGTACGGGTAAGCTGACTCCAGCGCGACCACCCCATGCCTGGCGGCGTAGTACACAGCATACTCGCCCAGCCTCCCTTGCAGCCGCTGCTCAGGGCGTCGCAGTCAAGGAGCAATGGTGGAACATGTCATTGACAGGAATGCCAAGTGCTCTATCTCCAATCCAGGCTTCGGTACTTGTATGAGATCTCATGTCCACCTACTAACTCACTCAGTCACTCCCACACCTCTCTTGCAATGCATGGTCAGTTTCGTGCCATAAGAGCAAGGCTTAAGGTTACGTCGGCTGCCGGCTGCAAGAAAAGCTGTGTGACCTCACTATGATGGTAGACCCCACAAATATTTAATGTGCAGCATCAATATCAACCAATAAGAATCCCCGCAGCCCGTATACGCCCGCAGTGCCGGCGTTTCGCGAAACGTTCGCTTCATTCTCTCTCATGTTTTCTCTCTCTTCCCTATTGGATCTCGCCAACTCTCTGCGCTCTATTATACTTGCTCTAAGCTTGTCAGCCGTGAGATTCTGCTTTGTACAAGTAACCATGCAAAGAACTTATGCTCCCGTGTGCATATGCTCTCCAAATGTATACAGTGTCCAATGAGCAGAATGGTCCTTTGAATTAAGGATGCGGCTAATGCACGGCCGTCCGTACGTTAGGTGAGCCGCACGGCCGCATAGTTCTGGGAAGCAATTAGATTAACTTTCTATTTTAGGAAACCAATCTCTCGCGCACGTAGTTATAGCTGTCGCTGCAGGCCTTCTATTTACTGCCAGCCCACTACCCACCCCAACGTAATCCAGACAAAAGCAATTATTCCACAATCGTGCACATAATTTATCCAAAAAAAATCCTGTAACTGCACGCATACAAATCTGCACATAAACTGCATATCGCGCTGATCGTGCAACATCTCACGAATTCTTTGGCAGCCTTATCTATACTTCAAACTATTTTGCTCTTAGTTTTCTGTACAAAAGCATCCTGATCTGGTTTTCTTAAATTTCACCCATTACAATTGCAAATATTTGCATTATCTGGGCACAACCATATGACCTGTCAGAGGCAATGATCATAATTAATTTGGATCTTGGAAACAATTAATTCCAATCTGCACACAGTAATTTGATATTCTGTAGCATATGCATTGTCACAAGCAAAAATGATCTTCACCAACGATGATTGCAAACAATGATGACTGCACACCTGCTTCCCTTCATGACCTGCAATGTGTTTAAGGAAGAACATAATGCATAATTAGAGAAGCACCAGAGGTATAAGGCTTTTGCAGTATTTTGCCTACATAAAACATTAGATTGCCCCTAAAAGACCAAAATATAGGGTTGACTAGAAAAAAAAAGATGAACTGAAAAAAAACTGGCAGTAACAAAGGGCGACATAAAAAAACAGATGTAAGATCATGTAATTCTAAAGGCAGTACAATTGCTAATAGTTTGCTTCTAACCTACTATTGAAAGCAAGACATCACCGAATAGGGGGCAATGTGGAAAATAAATGGTAACACATTGCTTAATAATATCACTGTTTTTGCTTCATGCTTTTTAACAGGTGGCTCCTCGCATACAATAATTCCAGCAATGCTACTATATCCACTAGTTTTTATCAGAATTCAGAAACAATGGATCCCGTATAGCGTTGGTACTGCTAGTTCCCTTAACTTTGGTTATGTTATGTTAATCTAAACAACACGTGAAGCACCTGCTGCTATATCTAGGAATGATACCTTGCCTACTAAATTAAACTGAAGAACATTACTGTCTAACTAATAATAGTATTTGCCTAGCTAATAATACTACTTTGCCTATATAAGAACAGCACATTGCCTAACTAAGAGTAGTAATTTTCCTAACCAATAATAAAAATAATGATACCATTTTCGTTTTCATCCCTACATGAATGAGCTGCAACTTCGCTGCTGACGATAATGATCTGGTGAACTATCAGGCCACTGAACACCAAACTACAAGAAAAAGGGGACATATTGGTAGAAGCTTTAAAGTTGAAGAGCATGTTATAGTGCTGATTCACTCAGGAAGCTTGGAGGCAGAAAAGAAAGGCACATCAGGTTCCAAACACCATTTTGTGGGACTGAAATGATGAAAGAAAAGCTTAGATTAGTGAAAAGAATAGCAAGTTCAGTTAGTATCAAGAGTAAAATATCCCCAAGCCTAATTACATATAGTAACAAATATTATCAATTCAATATGACCTAATGAATTAAAACAGTAAAATAATCAGGTAACTACGAGTTCAAGAAATTTGGCAAAGTATTGAATTTTCCTATACTTTACTTTGCCTAAAAGGAGAACATTACTTCTGCCTAATTAACAGTAATAATTTGCCTATACAAGAACATTAGTTTTGCATTCCTAATTTCCTATGAAAATGAAAAATAGTCAGCATTAACCAGGGATAGCACTCATAATCTATTAAAAATTTTAGAAAGTGAAGCACAAAGGGAAACAAATCAACATTAAATAGTAAGCATCTTACAGGCTACATTGGCACACAAAGGCACAAAAAAAGAGGCAAACACTAAAATTAGCTTATGTAGTTTGGTACAAGCGCAGGTGTATTTAGATAGAAAACGGAGAACCATACTACCATAGTTGTCTATTTCAGAACAATATTATTGTCTAATCAGAACCATATTGTTGTCTAATGGAGAACCATATTTTGCCTAATTTGTGTCCATACATACACTAGACAAGGTAAAGAATGAGAGAAATGACGAGCTGTCGCAGCAAGGATGTATCTTTGTGTCTATAGGTAAAAAACAGCAAGGGCATCAGCAGCGACAGTAAAAAAAGGAAATGGACACAAACAACTATTAATGAGAGAAAACAGGGATAAGCTAACAGAATACACCAAATAATGGATCTCATGGTGATGCTATATGATCAATAAAAATGATATACTTATATATCCTAGTAGCAATGATGGTGTCTTTGCATAGAAAACTGAGAAACATAGATTTGCCTATATCACAACTATATTATTGCCTGATCAAATCTATAATATTGCCTAATAGAAACCATAGTATTGCCTACTTGAGAATCATAATACCCAGACAAGTAGTAGTAGTACATATTATTGCCTAATCAGATCTATAATATTGTCTAATAGAAACCATAATATTGCCTATCTTTGTGTTTTTATAGGTATAAAAAGTAGTAAGGGACCTGGCGGAGTGGTAGAGACTCTCCACTTGTGGCCTGGAGGTCCTGGGTTTGAACCAGCCTCTTTGCAGAATTTTAAAAACAATTTTGCAAGGGTAAGGCTGTCTAGGAATTCCCTTCCCCAGACCCCACCTTGTGTGGGAGCTTTTGCACTGGGTACGCCCCCTGGAAAAAGTTAAAATTCAGATCCTAGCCAAAAACCAGAACATGTAATGCATACACATGCATGTGGCATATAGACAGAATAAAAACTACTAGTACAAATAAACAACAGGCCACTAATAAACTGCCTACATACATCCAACTTAAATGTTTCTTGTTACATCATTACAATGCTTGTTGATTCTATTTCCCTACTTTTTTCTGTAAGCAAATATTTAAGACCATGGATCTCAATCAGCTCCCGTCAGATTTTATTTTGACTTCTTAGATGGCATTGATGAAATAAATGAAGATCCAGATAGGTCCAATCCACCATTTTGCACACAGCAATCACCCAACCTTCCCACTATTTCAGAAGTCAGACTATCCCTTGAACATGCTGTTTTGGAAGAGGCAGAACATGATCCAACACATCCTGCCCCAGATCCTCCTGAGAACAGCATAGATGATGAAGTTGTAGAAGAGATTTGGTCTACGCCTACCATACAATGGACAGTCATTTGCCTCCAAGCAAGAAGCACGTGATTATTACAATGCCTATGCAAAAGGCTTGGTTTTTCAATCTGCACAAACACAAGCAGCCTATCAACTGTGACGTGGGAGCAACAAAAAGTTCAGTTTGTTTGTAACAAGGAAGGCCGTTGTAGGAGAGGTAAATTACAGGAAGCAAATGTTGAGTCATCTGGTGATGAAAACTCTGATGGATTGGACTGTGAGCCTGAAAACATTGGTGTCGCTGAAACCAATGAGGGAGAAACAGAGAAGAAGAAGAAACTTGATGGGGGCAAGAAGAGAAAGAGGGAAAAATGCGGTACACTGATTGCAAAGCAAGGATGGTTGTGAAACTAATTAGTGGGAGGTGGCATGCGGTACACTGATTGCAAAGCAAGGATGGTTGTGAAACTAATTAGTTGGAGGTGGCATGTAATATACTTTGTACCTGACCACAACTACGATCTTGTCGTTAAGCCTTCGCTGAAAAAATTTCTAAGGTCTCACAAAGGAATCCCCAAGCATGAGAAAGACTTCATTGTATACTAACGATTAATATAATGCCTAGATCCTTGTATACTAACGAACATATTTTATAACACTAATCATATAGGATGTAGATAGTAGATAGGAGCTCCCATTATGCTATCAGCAACTCTCTATCTTGCTAAAAATATTTCCATGATTATTTACTAAACTTTATTAGGCAGTAAGAAAAGCAATATTATCTATGAGAACAAGCAAATAAATGTACTGTTATTAGGCAATATTATGACAAGATTAAGGCAAAATAGTGCAAATCATTAGGCAATTATTATGAGAACAAGCAAATTAATTCACGTCTATCTTTTCTATTCTTGCATTGAAAAAAATGTATACAAATAGCAATGCCCCTTGTTAACATACCGCATTGGTTGGTGGTGCATGATCTTGCTGCCACTTGGGTAGTCTAGGCATTGTACTGAGTATCTAAAAAGAAAACAGCAATGTGATCAGCTCTGGTTTCTCACACATTGCTAATATACAAATAGGTGCCTGTATGTATACAAAAAAAGAAGCACTGTACCTGTATGTGACATAGCTTGTGCTTTCCAGTAGAAATCAAAATGTAGACATCCTTACTTGCAAAAACAGAAAGTCAGGAAAGTATATGAGTGCAGACCAATAAAAAAAGTACAATGTGGGTACATTGGCTGGTATATCCATAAAAAGGTGTATACCCATCTATCAGTCACAACAAACTAGCCTCCAAGCCTCATTGTTTAGCAACAAAAAAAGCGTGGACTGCCTCCATCATGTTTGTGTGAGCCTGCTATAGCACCAAAACAAATGATTGAATCAGTATCAAATAGAGGAGGGCAGATAATCAAAATATTACTTTGCTAACTAGAAGGTAAACTAAGAATGTATTTTTTTGCTTAAAAAATTTGAACATCAAAACCAAAATACCAAAATTCGCAAACATATAAAAGGCTGATAAAACCATAACACGGAAATGCCAAACCACAATGGATAAATTGCATGTTGATCTCGCATAAATTACATATTTCAGTAGCATGTTATTGCCCAATAAATTACAATGTGAGGACCGGTATGGTCAATGTTACACCTAAAACAAAATGAGTTTGGTGTCCTATTACAAATGCATCTATGCTTGCAACTATTGCAGATTTTGCCTACTACACAGGGTCCTACTGTAGCTGTGCCTATAGATGCATCATCTGACCCTAAAATTATTTTGCATTATTCGCCTAATCAAAACCATATTATTGCCTAATCACAACCATATTATTGCCTAGTGTCATATATTATTTTGCCTATTTCAGAATCATATTATTGCCTAAACCATATATTTTCCTAATCAAAACCATATTATTGCCTAATGCGATATATTATTTTTCCTATTTTCAAATCATATTATTACATATTCAGTAAACCATATTTTTGTCTAATGAGATACACTGTAAAAGAAACTTTTGTACTATTGCACTATATTAGAGGCACTGCATTCGCGCATTGACCAGTGTAACAGTATATTTTTTCTGGTAGTGCTACATGACCTGCTGAAGACAAGCAACCAGAAAAAAATAGCATGCACCTAATAGCATCGTCGGAAATAGACAAAAAGAGATCGAAACTCACATCACGCCTGCACCAACCTCTCCTTTCGGAAATCGATCCAGCTTTACACTTCCCTATCTGCAAAAATCAGAGAAACAGAAAACAATATCAGTTTACAAAATACGCAAAGAGAAGCTGCAAATTCCTCACTGGGTTGTAGCTTATCCATCAATATTCAGATAAAAAAATAACCCTATACTAAGTCTGAATTTCACCATACTAGTGACACAATGCATCCAGATAAAAAAAATAGGCAGCCACATATATAGAAACGGCATAGGATTTATATGTCCTATGCTCTTATCCTTGTCCATATATAGAAAATAAACTTGCAAATTCCATGGTTCAGAATCGCTGGATTGTAGCTTATCCATCAACATTCAGAGGTAATCATGCACTGAAACACATAAAAAACGAAATGAAAAAAAGAGCACCCAAACTATTACAAACAGATTGGATCCTGTAACCTTGCTATGATTCCCTCTCCCTGTCACCAATAGATTCATGTGCGTAATTAAATTGATGACCAGCCTGCCATCAATATGATATACCTCCCCCACCATACAAACTGTGCTAGTACAAACTGTTGCGATACTCCTCTCTTCTAATAAATAAACTGACCTCCTTGCTCCTCACCAATAGATTCCATACGCGAAAAGTCCACCTAAAAACCACAAAATCAGAGGGTACCCCCCAATCCTTGCTATAATCATGTGACCTTGGATTAAAGCTTCTCCATCGAAAATCAGAGGAGGCATTGGGGGATGGGAGGAAGTGGCGGACCTACCCGTGCGCTCGTCGATGAACTTCAGAGAGCCCCCCGATGGCGGATTCAGCAGGACTGGGACCAGTTAGCGGAGAAATCGCCGGAAGAGAGAGAAAACCTAGAGAGAAAACGGAAATGAGAACAACATCTCTGAGCAATCAGGAAAAATCCGCAAACACAAGTCGTCTCACCTTCATATAGATCCGTTCCTCTCCCCCAAACGACCCCAATCACTGCCAAAAATCACAGCAAAAACACATCCCCTGTCAAAATCGTTCATCCAAGGGGAGTATGGCGGCCGGGGGATGCAGATGAAATCGAAAAACAGGGGGAAATGGTGGACATACCAGTGCCTGCTCGTGGATGCTTCCTTCAGAGGACCCCGGATGGAGGATTCGACCGAGATAGAATGGGTCAGTGGAGGAATCGCGAGGGGCAGACGAAGAGAGAGAAACCCTAGAGAGAGAAATGAAATGAGCGCAGTCGGAAAGATGAAGATGAACAGGCACGTGACCCGATGTTTTGAATAGAAATGTCCACATCTCTCTGACGCCAGGACCCCACTAGTGGACCCTACACGCGGAATTAAGTCAGACACGCGCGTCCTTTGGATGGCAGACCTACGGTGGATTGACCCGGCAGGAACCGTTCCTGCCGATAAAATCACGGCCGGCTGCCCGGAAGTCTTTACCTTGAATTAAACATTGTATGTCGATTTTGCCGAGTAAAACCCATTCCCCATCCAGCGCCAGATGATTGTGTCACGTTCCTCTGCCAAAATGATTTGCGTGACTAGCTCGCATAACTGAATAAACTCTGTCATCTATTGAACTGACGTCATTCTCCATAAACTTCTTGTTCAGCTTTGGTGTTCCAACTCCTCTCTAACAGTTCGTTGTTTTCTCCAAGCCTTGCCCATTCAACCATAAATCTTGCCAGGACTTGTTGAGCCTTGAGCAAGTGTACTGCAGCCAGCGTCGAGAGGGCCTGGAGCGTGACACTACTATCGCAGCACGACCTTATCCTGGGCCAACATATCTGCTATCCCATCCTTCTGTTTTTTTTTATACTTCCCCCCCATCCTTCTGTTGTGGCCACTGAAGCAATATCCTCTTTAAGCTCCGGACCTTCTTTTTACCCATGGTTGTCGGTTGATGGTACGCGCACCCGTACCGGAGACGAGCTGCCGCTGTGCCGCTTTCATCTTTACGTGAAAGGAGGGGAAAAAGGCCTTTCTGATCTGGGACAACCGGACAAGTCGGAGCACTATATATTCGTGGTGAACCACGAAATCAGAACGTGCGGTGCAATGCAGCAATAGTGGCCGCTGGCATTTATCCTGCCGCCCCCTTTCCAATCACCAGCTCCCGGCAGCCATTGCCCGCTGCATCGTCCATCACGGGCACGCATTTTTCTGGAGTTTGGAGGCCTCGAGCATGGAGGGCGGCGCTCACGTCCCTCGGCGGCCCGTGGACATCCCCTTCCGCAGACTGGTGAGTTTGCTGACAGTTTTCGCCGCTGATTTACCAATCTTCCAGAAGACCAGAGCTATCTACGCAGTATAATTTCCTTTTTGAGAAACAACACAGCAGACGAGCAGCCAGCAGTATTACGTTGGTCAGAAGTCAAACACACAACAAAGAGTCCGCCGCGGATGTGCGAGGAGGCGAGGATTCTGTGTGGTTCTCGTGTGCGCACGGGCCACCCTGGCCAGGAAGCGGGCGAGGATTATCCCGCCTCAGTTTTCCTCATGTGGCTGCCGGCTATAGAATTCCAAATGGGCCAGGCACGATGGGTGGCACGAGGCACGGTCCTAAAAAGCACGGCACTAGCCCGGCCCTAAGCACGATCGATAGTGCCTTGGGCCGGCCCGGCACGAAGGGCCTTTAGTGCATGGGCCGCCACCTCGGCCCGTAGTGCCGGCCCGAGGCACGGCCCGAAAATGACCGGCCCGATTGGTGGCCCGATGTAATTTGTATGTTCACATATATAAACAAACCCTAATTCTCCATCCTCACCCCACCCTTTCCCCTCCCTCAGCCGCCCCCTCCCCAGTCCCCCACTCCCGAGCCGCTCCCCTCCGCACAGCGCCGCGTCAGCTCCGCGCCGTGCCGCGACGCCCCCCTCCTCCGGCCCCCTGCTCCGGCCGGCGGCTACACCGGCCGCTTCTCCGCCCGCGTCGGCCCCTCCTCCGCCCCTTCTCCGGTCGGCGACCGCACCGGCCCCCTGCTCCAGCCGGCGGCCGCGCTGGTCGGCCTCCTCCGCCCCTGCTCCAGCCGATGGCCGCGTCGGCCCCCCTCCCCTACCGCCGCCACGGCCTCCTTCTCCGTCGGTGCCGGCCTCCGCCGCCACCACGACGGCCGCTTGCTCCGGTCGTCGGGCTGGCAAGGCCCGATGGGCCGACCATAGCCCGACGGGCCAACCGTGCTGCCGTGCCGGCCCGACCCGAAAAAGAGGTCGTCGTGCCGGGCCTTGGCCGCCACCTCGGCACGGCAGCCCGGCCCGGCCCGGCACGAAGGAGCATCGGGCCTATATGGGGCCGGGCCGCGTCGGGCCGGACCAAATCGGGCTAGGGCCGGGTTAGTGCCGGGCGGGCCATTTGGAATTCTATCCCAGACCCACCAGAATCTCTTTGAGCAGTCGGTGGCACGAGACCACGATGCTGCACCGCTGAAATAATCTGTCGGTCTTGCAATTTAACAGCACTTATTCCAATAGTTGAATTAGTTTGGCAAGATCCTGTGATCTCACGGGTGTCTGGGTCAAAATAGATCCCCTTATTTTCAAGCGTCCAGCAGGCTACCACTGACCCTACCCAGTGATCCTAACTTCAGGCTGCTAATCATGGCGCAGAGGCTTTGGGACTCGTAGCAGCAGCTCGTCAGTCCCGTCTGGGCTTCACGGTCACGGGGAGCCCGTCCGCCATCCGCAGCGTCAGCGACGCGACCTGCCGGGGCCGGTACCCGCCGTCGACGGCCACGTCGAGCTCCTCCAGCACGCCCGCCACGATGGACTTCATCTGGATGTAGGCCATCTCCTTGCCCAGGCACAGCCTCGGCCCCGCGTGGAACGCCACGAACCGGAACGGGCTTCCCGGCTGGAACGCCCCGTCGTCGGGGTCCAGCCACCGCTCCGGCCTGTACTCCCTCGCGTCCTCGCCCCAGACCGACTCCATCCTCCCCATCGCGTACTGGTTGTACCCCACGAACCACCCCGCCTGCACGGCCGTGCCGTCGGGCAGGACGTCGTCCGCCTCCACGTGCAGCATGTTCACAGCAACGGGCGGGTATAGCCGCATCGACTCCGTGATGGCCGCGTGCACGTAGTGCATCTCCCGGAGCTCGTCCAGGTCGAACCCGACGGCGTTGTCGGCGTCGCCCTGTGCGCGCCGGGCGCGCGCCCCGGCGATCTCGTCGCGGATGCGGCGCCGCACGTCGGGACGCGAGGAGAGCAGCCAGAAGAACCAGCTGAGCGCCGAGGACGTGCTCTCCCGCCCCGCCAGTAGGAAGCTGATCACGACGTCGCGGAGGGGCACCTCGGACTCGGAGTAGGCCTCGTCCTGGCTCGCCATGAACCGCGACAGGAGGTCGTGCTTCTCGAACCCGTCCCTCCGCATCTCCTCCCGGCGCGACTGGATTATGCGATCGGCGAAGTCGTGCACCATGGCGATGGACTCGCGCAGCCGCCGCTCCGACCCCACGTCCAGCGCCTTCTTGATCTTCCACAACCCCGGGACGGCGTACCGGAATCGGCCCACGCTGAGGTACGCGGCGTCGCGGAACGCGTCGGCGAAGCCGCTGCTGCGGCCCGCCGCTGCGTCGTCGCCGTCGTCCGGGAGCTGGCGCGGGTCGTGTCCGAACGCGACGCGGCAGATGTTGTCGAACCCGAAGCGCTCCAGCGCGTCCTGGAGGTCGAGGCCGGCGCCGGACGCCGCGGCGCGGCGCAGCAGCGGGAGGAGGCGGCCGTGCAGCTCGGCGTGCACGCAGCGGGCCACGAAGGCGCGGAGCGAGCGCGTGTTGAACTCGTGGCTGGCCACCTTCCGCTGCGCGCGCCAGGGCTCGCCGTCGGCGTTGAAGATGCCGCGGCCGAGGAAGTCGTGCATCAGGGACACGACCCGGGGGCCCTTGGGGTAGTTGTCGAAGCTGGCGCGCAGGAAGTGCTCCAGGTTCGCCGGGTTCGCGGTGAACGCGCCGCGCACGCCGCCCGGCCGGTGCAGCACGAACGTGCGCGTGGGCTGGAGCGCGAGGACCTCGGTCATCCAGTCCAGCATGCGGTGCCGGTTCGCCACGAACTGCGGCAGGTGGCCGATCAGCGGGTACGGCTCCAGCCCCGGCGGGTATGTCGTCGTCTGCCCTGCCTTCTTGCCGAACCTGCTTTGGGTACGAAGTACCCAGACAGCACTAACGACAAAAACTAACAACAGCACTAGCCAGAAAGCAGCCATGGAGCTCAGCTGGACTCTACCACGTCTGGTGATTGACGTGAAGTGGCGCTTGCCGACGGAACCCTGCTGCAAAATGGTCAAGACACGCTGTTTTGTCAGTATGAGTATCAGAGTATGGATAGGGAGAAATGGCTCGTAGGACTATTGGGAGCGCTGTTTGAGGCTTTTGAGCACTATCAGCGACTCTTTTTGCAAAAGGAAAATGAAAAGAAAAGAAAGGAAGAAAGAGAGAGGAAATTCTATCGGATGCTCGACACTGGCCGGTACGTAAGGCAACAAATAGTATGTACGGTGTACCAGTCTTACTGTAGCAGATACCGGATAGCACGTAGCTAGCGATAACTTTTTCCCATCATAAAAATTTCGTACATTATGTGTAATTATGCTGTTATGTTAGCGTCTTTCTTGCGAATACCCAACCTCAAGCAATACAATATTTGACCATGAAAAATATTTGTTAATAAGACTACATGGTACGTAGTATACTAGATTCAAATCTGAACCCCGTGTTTCCATGCAAATGTCACATGTGCCCATTTGCACTTTTATCAGCCGGGGTGTTAGGGTAAGAGTCAAAAGGGGCTGTCCTCTACCGTATGTAATGCTCAGAAATATGCGTACCGTTCGGCTGGCTTGTTCCAGTGTCAGCTAGCAGTGTTTTTTCTCTCTGCAAAAACCAGCACCAGCAACCAACCAGCCAGCAATATTTTGTTCTCAGCAAAAAACCAGCACCAGCCAGCCGAACAGGGATGAATGCACAAACCCAGCGGCTGAATGAATGACCATGGATGATGGATGCCAGCAAGCTACACTACCAAGTGCCAAGGAAAAAAAAAGATGTTTGTTAGAAATCAAATGAACCTAGAGCTGCCTCGTCCAAGCCCGGTACGAAAAATCGTTAGTGGGGTTCACTGGAAACACTCTACAAGACTGCCAAGAAAAATTGGCTAAGAGACGCTGCTGCTAGAGGCGCCGAGCAAGCTCAGGGAGCCGACGCTCCAAAGGAGAATAGAGTAACAGGCTAACAGCACACACACATGATCGATCTATCGTCGTTCGAAGGTGTGCCATTTTACGTGAGCAAGAAAAGGCAGAGGAAGATCATGGAGCGGAAAGAGAAGACGGTGCTAAACCTTTTAAATCTGGCTGTGCCATTTTACGTGAAGAAGGCGGCAAAGCGGGAAGCTTACCAAAGCGCGAAGAAGGGCGGCGGACGGGAACCAGGCCCAGCCGAGTGGTGACCAGTCGTCGTTCCCGGTCGGCCTTGCTCACGGGAGAAGAGGAGAGGCCGGGATCGGGGTTTGGCGAGGGAGTAAAACGAAGGTAGCGAGGGCCGAGGGGCATCCATTTTGTAGGCGTCCACGACGGCTTGTATTGAAAGTTTGATGGATGGGAGCGTCAGCGCTCAGCGTGGTGCGTGGCCGACTTGGCCGGTAGCGTGCGCGCGCGGGGATCCCGAGCAGCTGACTGGAGGCGCGCATAGATTAGGGCCATTGGCACAAGCCACGCGAAACGAGCCACTCCGTTGGTCAAAGGAACGGAATTCGCCGAGCCGAGCCGGCTTGCGGCTCGCACGTGCGCACGGCTGCAACAGCGGAAGTCGAAGCCGGCTCGTCCCGAGTCCCCCTCTCACCTATTCACCCCACTCGGGGCCCAGTGCTGGGTAGCGCGTGGGCTTTAGTGGGCTCGCCAGCAAATTTTCTTTGGCCCACCAGCCTATTTGCGCTTTTACAGCATAGGAAGGGGGGAAATGCGCACAATGGAAAAGTTGAGAGCAACAAATTATTTGCATGACCCACGGCCATGAACCTTTGTTTCCCGTTCAGGTGCAGACTAAAAAAAAAGGTGCCGATGCTATTCACGAATACTTAAATACCACATTACAATATCAAAACAATAAGATTTTTTTTGTCCCCGTCTTGTGGCAGTTTTCTGCTCTCTACGCATTTTACTTAATGTTCCCCAAACATCCGGCGTGAGAGCATCCATTATGAGTTTGTGACAAACATTTCTGAAAAGGACCGACCTGGATACAAATTTGTTTTCGTGCGATCGTGAAAGCTGGTAATGTTTTCAAGTGACCAGATGAAATAAAACCATATATCTTATAATAACATACAGTGATTACTGTATGGAGCACATACAGTGATTACTGTATGGAGCGCTCAGTAGGCCGAGATATGGCTGCCGCTATATCTCAGATTTTTTAGACGTACCTGCTGCAACTTTGGGCTGTCTTATTTGTGAAGTATTTAAGGCTTTTAATCATTAATTAAGCGCTATATACTGCAACCACTACAACCACGCTATACCTCAATCTTGATTCGTCCTCCACCACCGATAACATATTCTCTCTATCTCAAAATATAGATCTTGTTGATTTCTTTTAAATAGCTACACTATGTTGCATAGTCAAATTATATTTTGAAACGGAGAGAATATATAATGTTGAAAATTGCGCTGGACAAAACCCAGATCTTTCATTCGCTTTTAGGGTATACCTGGGTGTCGATTCCGTCCATTCTACTTGTGAAATACCGTGTTTCACAACTTGATGAATTTTTTTCTCAAAGGAATATTACATGTATGGAGTATCAAATGAAGTTTATTTGCAAAACTTTTTTAGGGATGTGTGCAATTTTGCACGACGAATCTAATGAGCCTAATTAACCCATGATTTGCTAATAGTAACCATTATCTAATCGTGCGGTCAAAGGCCTCATTAGATAGATCTTACGAAATAGCCTAATGTTGTGAAGGTAGTTTTGTAAACTGATTTATTTAATATCCGTAATTATTGGTCAAAGGAGCTTATAAAATTTTATCACCCTCAAGTAAACACGATCAAATTTTAAGCCGCCCCGGTTTTTTTTTCTTTTTTTGAACAGAAGCCGCCCCGGTTGAGCTCCACCTGACAAAACATCCCTTGACACGATAACGGAAAAAAAATGGTGGAGATCGCCCTCCGAACCGTACGGTTAGGATCGTGTACGGTCGACGGCAGAATTAGCATTGCGGCTCTGACGAACGACGCGGCAGTGGGCTTCTGGATAGTTCTGGCTCGCATCCGAACGGGTTACAACTGCATTTAGACGGGGGTATTTAGTTCAAAAAAAAGTGAAAAGAGAGGGTAAAAAGCCATATCGAACACTGTAGCGCACTGTAATATTTTTCGTTTATTTGTGGTAAACATTGTCCCATCATGACCTAACTAGGCTCAAAAGATTTGTCTGGTTATGTACATCAAAACCATACAACTTGTTTTTTTTTATTTATCCAAATTTAGTACTCCATGTATGAGGAGAGAGATTGATGTGATTTGATGTGATAGGTAAATAGTAAAATTTAGAGGAAATTCCTTATTTGACACTGAAAAACTTACCAATTCCTTATTTGGCCCTGAAAAAATTTCCGTTCCTTATTTGACACTGACTTGAACTTTCATTCCTTATTTGACACTCCCGTCAGTTCCGTCAGTTAACTCGGGTGAACAGTACCCCAGTAACATGTGTGTTTAATTAACAAAATGACATCCAAATAGCCTCTAAAATTCATGAAATTTTTTGTAGTGATACAAAATATAGAGATGAACTGATTTTACACAAAACCTCATATATATAATTTAAAATATTAAAACTAAAATTCACCAAAATATGCTACTTTTAAAGACCATGTGAATTTTAAAGCATAAAAATTCTTTCCAAAAATTATGTAAAAGTATCCAATAATATTTTCACATGATGGAGTAATTTATAAATTATTGTCCATGGCATGTTACATAGATAAATATTTAAGTTGATTAAAACAATAATTTTACATAATAAATAAATATTTATCTATGTAACTTAAGAAGGATAATAATTTCATAAATAACTTCATCATGTTTTAGGAATACTGGATATTTTTACATAATTTTTGGAAAGAATTTTTATGCTTTAAAATTCACGTGGTCTTTAAAAGTAGCATATTTTGGTGAATTTTAGATTTATTATTTTAAATTATACATATGAGATTTTGTGTAAAATGAGTTCATCTCTATATTTTGTATCACTACAAAAAAATTCATGAATTTTAGAGGTCATTTGGATGTCATTTTGTTAATTAAACACATGGGTTACTATTCACGGGGTACTGTTCACCCGAGTTAACTGACGGAACTGACGGGAGTGTCAAATAAGGAATGAAAGTTCAAGTCAGTGTCAAATAAGGAACGGAAATTTTTTCAGGGCCTTATTTGGGTAAGTTTTTCAGTGTCAAATAAGGAATTTCGTCTAAAATTTAAAGAGAGAAAATTTGAAAACTAAACAGAGCCTGGGCCAAAAATGCAAACCAGATTGTCACTCACGGTAGGAGGCCGAGCTTCCAGATTATTCCAGAGGCTGGTGCGGATCAGTATGGATTTTGGCCCGACCGTGAGATCTCGTAACTTCTGGCCCATTCAACATCATACGAGAAGAAATTCCCGGCCCTCCCGTCGCCTCCTATATATATCGCCCCATTCCCCGCGTCAGACGCTCGTCAGTAACCGAAGTCTCTGAATCGCCGAAGCAACCACACAATCCCAATCTCCCGCGTCAAGCAAAACACCAAGCAAACCACCCACCGACCAACAACAATGTCGCTGATTCGCCGCACCAACGTGTTCGACCCCTTCTCCCTCGACCTCTGGGATCCCTTCCAGGGCTTTCCCTTCGGTTCTGGCGGCAGCAGCAGCCTCTTCCCCTCGTTTGTGGGCACCAATTCGGAGACGGCCGCCTTCGCCGGCGCCCGCATCGACTGGAAGGAGACCCCGGAGGCGCACGTGTTCAAGGCCGACGTGCCGGGGCTGAAGAAGGAGGAGGTGAAGGTGGAGGTCGAGGACGGCAACGTGCTCCAGATCAGCGGCGAGCGGAGCAAGGAGCAGGAGGAGAAGACGGACACCTGGCACCGGGTGGAGCGCAGCAGCGGCAAGTTCATGCGCAGGTTCATGCTGCCGGAGAACGCCAAGACGGAGCAGATCAAGGCCTCCATGGAGAACGGCGTGCTCACCGTCACCGTGCCCAAGGAGGAGGTCAAGAAGCCTGACGTCAAGTCCATCCAAATCTCCGGCTAGAGCCGGAAGCCTGGCTGCTTCTGTCCCTTTGTTGGTGGTGTGCAGTTCGCTGTGCTGTTCACGTCTGTGGGTCCGAAATGCTAACGTCCGAGTAGTACTGTATGACTACACCTGGTTTGAGCGTGAGTTGTGTCTGTCATGTTTGTAAGATCCGTACAAGAGTCTTGCCTTTTCCGGATCACCATCGCCGTTTGTACTCAACCCAGTTTCAATGGATTTCCATGTCAGTTGCTAAGTCTGAAGCTTGTTTCGAATCGCAGTCGCTTTTGTAATCAACCCAGTTTCAATGGATTTCAATGTCAGTTGCTAATTCTACAGCTTGTTTCGAGCAAATTCCTCCCCGTAAGTTTAACTGTTAAACATTAACATGTTCGAGTGCCCGCTCCCGGCGGAACTCGGAAGATGAAGAAGTAACCCATCGGCGCCTCGGCGGCGCAATCACACGGCTGCCGGCCTCGTGATCACAGGTCCACCGTCGTCCGTCGCCGCCGCACGCACGATCGACACCCGACGCCTGGCTGCCCTGTCGCTGCAGCCCGCAGGCATCGTTTGGCATCCTGAGCCGTAGCAGGCTACTGACAGCACCGTCATCGGGCTTCAGCCCTTGCCAGCTGCCATGGAGAGGCCGACCAAACCCAAGCAACGTTCAGTCATGCCGACGTGCAGCGCAGCCGGTGTGTGTTCAGATGATTTGGTATTTCAGATTACCCAAATTTCATATTTTATTTCGAAAGAAACCAGAGAAAGAATCGCAATCAATTTTGCAACACATCGTTTGCCATGGATATTTTTTTAGGGTCTTTACCATGGATATTCAAAACAAGTAAAGAACCAACAAGTCATATGTATGTATTTTTCATTTCACATAAAAAAAACATTGTACATATTACGAATGGATCTGAGTTCTACTTGCAGTTTGAACAAAACAGGGGGTTCAGATTACAGCTTGTAGAATCTGAACTACCATCCTTGCTTTTAACAAATTAGAAATTACACGGTACAGATTGCAAAGACAATTTGCTCTAAAAAAGATCAAACAAAGGCTACAATCATCAAGCCACAATCCTCTACAAACATTTGCATTAACAGACTCAACCGAGCACTGCTGCAAGCATAAGCATCCTGTGATCACATACCGATACCCCTGCCTACACATAAGCATAAGCTGTACTCTGAACCCTTCTTTTGGCCAAACTGCAAGTAAACTGAAATCCCTCTGTAATGTGTACAGTGTTCTATTTAAACGTGAGACACATATGGCGTGCTGGTTGTTTTGAGTATCCATTGGGGTCGATGTGTTACAAAAATTGTGAACTTTATCTGATTCCTTTCAAAATTAAATGGAAATATTATGTAATCTGAAATCTTTAAAATCAAAGCTTCTAGAATGTAATGTCTGGAAGGTCAAACACGGCGTGCAATCTGGAATCCAGCGTCACCTGAATCAGCACAAACGCCGGCTTCACGTCGCCATGACTGAAGTGGCTGGGTCGGGCCCCAAATAAAATCGCGCCGGGCCAAGGGTGCTTCGAGGCAGCGCATCGTGTTCACTCACTCCTTCGCCACACCCTTTCCTCCTCCCCTTATCTTTTTGCCCATTCACACCTGTAGCCATTAGGTACCAGGTAGAGAAGAGGCAGGTCAGGGACAGAACACGCTTCACCGCTAGTCACCTGATGGGCTAGCCTCCAGCATCCATGGCTGATTTCTGGCTGCTGCTGCTGCTCGCCGTCAGCGCAGCCTGGGTTCTTCGTACATGGAGATCCCGACGGTTCGGCACCAAGGCGCGGAAGGCGGCGACGAACACGTACCCGCCGGGGCTGGAGCCGTACCCGCTGATCGGCCACCTGCCGCAGTTCGTGGCGAACCGGCACCGCGTGCTGGACTGGATGACCGAGGCGCTCGAGCGCCAGCCCACGTGCACGTTCGTGCTGTGGCGGCCGGGCGGCGTGCGGGGCGCGATCACCGCGAACCCGGCGAACCTCGAGCACTTCCTGCGCGCCAGCTTCGACAAGTACCCCAAGGGCCCCCGGTTCGCGTCCCTGCTCCACGACTTCCTCGGGCGTGGCATCTTCAACGCCGACGGCGAGGCCTGGCGCGCGCAGCGGAAGGTGGCCAGCCACGAGTTCAACACGCGCTCGCTCCGCGCCTTCGTGGCGCGCTGCGTGCACGCCGAGCTGCACGGCCGCCTCCTCCCGCTGCTGCGCCGCGCCGCGGCGTCGGGCGCCGGCGTCGACCTCCAGGACGCGTTCGAGCGGTTCGCGTTCGACAACATCTGCCGCGTCGCGTTCGACCACGACCCGCGCCAGCTCCCGGACGACGGCGACGACGCAGGCGCGGCGGACAGCAGCTTCGCCGACGCGTTCCGCGACGCCGCGAATCTCAGCGCGGGCCGGTTCCGGTACGCCGTCCCGGGGTTCTGGAAGATCAAGAAGGCGCTGAACGTGGGGTCGGAGCGGCGGCTGCGCGAGTCCATCGCCATGGTGCACGACTTCGCCGATCGCATAATCCAATCGCGCCGGGAGGAGATGCGGAGGGACGGCTTCCAGAAGCAGGACCTCCTGTCGCGGTTCATGGCGAGCCAGGACCATGCCTACTCCGAGTCCGAGGTGCCCCTCCGCGACGTCGTGATCAGCTTCCTGCTGGCGGGGCGGGAGACCACGTCCTCGGCGCTCACCTGGTTCTTCTGGCTGCTCTCCTCGCGCCCCGACGTGCAGCGCCGCATCCGCGACGAGGTCGCCGCGGTGCGCGCACGGCGCGCGCAGGGCGACGTCGTGGGGTTCGACCTGGACGAGCTCCGGGAGATGCACTACGTGCACGCTGCCATCACGGAGTCGATGCGGCTGTACCCGCCGGTGCCGGTGAACTCGCTGCGGGCGGAGACGGACGACGGCACGGCCGTGCAGGCGGGGTGGTTCGTGTCGTACAACTCGTACGGGATGGGGCGGATGGAGTCGGTCTGGGGCGAGGACGCGCGGGAGTACCGGCCGGAGCGGTGGCTGAACCCCGGCGACGGGACGTTCCGGCCGGACAGCCCGTTCCGGTTCGTGGCGTTCCACGCGGGGCCGAGGCTGTGCCTGGGCAAGGAGATGGCCTACATCCAGATCAAGTCCATCGTGGCGTGCGCGCTGGAGGAGCTCGACGTGGCCGTCGACGGCGGGTACAAGCCCCGGCAGGTTGCGTCGCTGACGCTGCGGATGGCGGACGGTCTCCCCGTGACTGTGAAGCCGAGACTTGTCTGACGAGCTGCTGTTGGGGTCCCCTAGTCTGCAGACAAGTCTAGGTGCAGCTGACAAGCAAGGCAGCGGCAGTTTGTTATCGTCTATATACCCAGTACCCTGTTGCGTTTTGGAATTTCCTGCAGGCTGAGGACTTCAAATAAAAAAGAGATTCCTATAGCTTATGATGTAGAATTTCGAAATAGTGTATATCGATTTGAATAAACCCTGTAAATTCTTCCATTTCTCCCGCAATGATTCGTTGATTTCATAGTTACCTCGGAGTATAGTATGAACGAAAGTAAGACGATTGCCTGACATTCCATGGGCACACACGGGGCCCCGGGCTCTGTCCTTCTCTGATTGCGATAGGTTAAAAGCTACGTCGTTCTCGACAAGGACACCAACTTTAAGATCGTGGTAATGGAAGTCCTGCCATAGAATCGTAAACATTCTGTCACTACTCGCTGCAAGTAGAATAGTAAATCATACATTTCTTGTGACTAGAATTATAGAGCGGCTCATTCAACCACAAAATCAGTGACTGAAATGAAGATCTTTGCAACTACTTCTCGGCTTCTCGCGATGACTTGAGAGTTCTAAGTCACGCGCTCACATTCACTTCTCATGTGCACTTCTATGTCTAGGTACATACACCTAGAGAAGAAAAATAGTATCTCATGCAAGAAACCACATCTATGCACGAACCATTTTAAAGGAGAAAGTTGATAGGAAGAGAAAAGGAAAGACAGGAGAGGGGGATTGGATGGGAATCTATTTTCAAGAAACTACCTATTGAGAACATAATTTCTATGTGTAAGGTTTAGATGCCCTAGCAACTATGAAAACTACCTAATAATTCATGGGTTGAGATTGCCTTAAATAAATCTGATCAAACGTCTTACAATAAATTTGTGGTCATTAATAATTTTACAACAGAATTAATTTTATAACAGACTAGCAAGAAGCTAAAATGATCTTTTTTTCTCTCTTATTTATAGGTCATAACTAATAACTGGCACTAGATAAGATAAATGACTTGTTTTTGGAAACAAATTTTAAATCCTAGAATGACTTGTTTTTTTTACATCGAAAGAATTCCTAGAACTGCAAAATCTTTAGTCTCTTTTGAGTTTTGACCATATAGTCAGTACATCCATTCCATCTAGAATATAAATCCACGAATCCATGACAACATGAAGATTATGAGCCTGCGTGAGTAATTTAGAGCAGGAACAACACTCTTAAACCATCACTCCCCATGACTCTACGTGGAATGATAAACAGTGTTGGGCCTAGTTATTAGGGCTTGCTTGGTTTTGGCCCCATCTAGCCATACCAATGTTGGCTATGACCAAAGCGAGGGCAACACGAAAATATGGGTGCAACAATGTTTGGATTGTAACCATACCAAAACTTCAAACACCTTGAGTATAATATGTAGAATCTAGATGCAATTTATTATTATTTTATGAAAACATAATAAAGTAATATCTCATTTTGTAGACTTATTTGTAAGAATTTTAAATATGTAATTAGTTTTTAATTAGATAAACCATTTAAGAGATATTAGTGTTTAAAATGGTTGAACCATGGTTTCGATTTCCATGGAATCCTGGATGCTTTGGGGCTAGTTTGGCAGCCTTCTTCCCGGGGGTAGGCTCCACGGGGAAGCGCGCCTGACCTATCTAGGCCGGGCGGATATCCCCGGGAAGGAGGGGGGATGCTGGCGGGGGAGAAAGCTCCCAAAGGAGACCTTGGAGGTCCGATAGTTCTAGCTTGAATCAGGGTAGGACGTCGGGAGACATACACTCTTTTTTACTCTTCGTCTTTTGATATCGGCTTCTGTAACGCCAAACTTTGATATTTCCGTCATGCAATGAAAACGGGGCAGTGCCTCGTCTCGGAAAAATACAGCTCCTGCCCCGTTGCTCGTGGGAATGTTGGCTTCAGCCAAGTCTTGGGCGAGCATTTTGCTTGTTCGGATTCTCGTTCTGCACCGATGTTGTTTTGCGTTGGTGTTGGTTGGCGCACCAACTTTCGACAGCGAACCATGAAGTTGTGATGGCGGGCTAAAAATTTGATTTGATTGCCATTGGCAACAATCCAAACATGCCCGTCTCCTGCACTTGCCTCCATCCTCTGGCATCGACCATTCGTCAAGTACTGAAGTCACAACGACGAATACGACCCACATCCACCTTCTCTATCGCTGTCTAGTCTTTTAGGCATGGTGCCGTCTGCTTCTGCAGTTCTGCCGTCGTGCAAAGTCTGCCTGACTGCCTCTGCAGGCGCTATTACGCTGTTGCTTTGCACTTTTCTCCTGAAACTTAAAGTTGTACATGACTTGGCAACGTTTTCTTCATCCTCCGCGGTTGCAACTTTCATTTCGGAGTCTTCTTCTAAAACGACATTTCGTGTCAAGCGCAGGAAAAAGAAAGGAAATAAAACAAGTAGATGTTGGGCCGTGGCAAACGAGAGTTTATGTGAGGAATTCCTTTATATGGTGGGCTGTAGACCAAGAAGATGGGACAAGCAGAGCCGAATAATGGATAATTGATTCCCGAGTCACAAATACGTGGGCCGGAACCTGGACCTGCAATGGAGGTGTTGGGCCGGGAACTAAGGCCTTGCGCTTGCAACCAACCTGACTCTGATTCTGACTAGCATCAGACATCAGCGTCGTCAGGTCCTGATGACATCACATCAACCTCGAGCATCACCAAGATCTTGCCTAGGCGCCTAGCGGCTTGTGTCTCCAAGCTCCGCTGAAGTGGCAATTCCATTCCGTGTTCGTCTTTGTGTATGGAACACAATGTACTAGAGGAACCGAAGGACTTGTACTAGAAGATGCAAAAGACCGACCACTGAACAACCTCGAAGCAGTCATTATCAACTGGACGGACATCTAGGAGCGATCGTTTTGCTTTGCTTGACTAGGTTTTTCTTAGAGAGGGGGCGAATCAAGCATAGATAAATCCCCACTGACTTGCTTCAAAGCAAGGGAGCATGAGGGCTCCCAATTCTGGTTCCAAGCAAAACTAACTGGGACACCCTGACCCGGTTGGCAAATAGCAAATCATAACTTGGAGTGATCATTTTGCTCATACTCTGGGATACATCCGCGTCACCAAATCACAAGACACTGAAATCAGAATTTCTCCCAAACCCCGCACTCAAAATTCAAGAAAAGATTAAAACTAGTTCACTATTGCGTTAACATCATAAGAAGGCATTGACTGAAGCAAACCTTACTTGCTAATTCATGAGAAGAACTACCTCCAACTTTCACTGGCCTACAGTTGCGTGTATTGGCTGAAGTAAACCTTGATTACCATATGATTAGTAAGTCTGAACTAACGGTCTCTTTCGCGAGCGCTCATGCTTTGCGTCCAGCTTTCTCTTCTTTCCACAAAGAAGAAAAAACACGCAGTGCCCGCTCGCTTTGCTCTCGACCTGTGCCCATCGAAACGAACCGCAAGACCGTGCGGCTTTGCGTTGTCTGCAAGCCTCCGGTCGGTTTGGTCCCGTCCAAGAACAAGGAGACAAAGCTGCTGCTCGCCTTGGCCTTCTGTCGAAACGCAGGTAAACCGTGAGCGATGTTGATCGGCTAGACAAGAGGAGGACGACCTGACTGTGCTTTGCGTTTGCTCGAAGCCTTCACTGCACTGTCTTTTGTGGCACTCACAGAAGCGCACTGATGCTGCAATGACGCTATATATATGCAGCATTGATGATACGGAAGCATCTGACAGATACCTTTTACGGGCATATGTAAAAGTAATTACCGCGCGCACATTCTGTTTAGATATCTGTCAAGTGTTAGAGTCTCTGTCTTAAAAGTTTATCATTAGTTCTCCCACTGCAAAGTTATAGTATTATTATCTTTCAGGATTAGAGAACGTGGTGGACGTCAGAGCTAATTCATGGAATAACGTCCCCACTTATCATGCGAGGGGCACAAAAACAAGAATGAAAATAAAATACACTGTCATCGATCGCAGTTCGCAGGTTGTGGTTGTGAGTGCTAACCTCGAGTCCAAATTACTACAAGATCACAAGAGGTTTGGATATGCCTCGTTTTCGTTAGGCGGCGCATTTCCTTTCCTGACCGATCAAGTAATGAGGCGTCGAGACAGATACCTGTACTTGACGACGCTTATCAGTTTGACAAGCACATTTCAGCCAGCAGCACAAAGATCTAGCACGTACATACTCGTCTGACAGCCACCATCAGCGAGTCAATTATCCGAAATGTGGCAAGAATGGACCACATGAGTTAGTGACAGTACCCTCAGCGAGACTATAATTTTGTGAAGGAGAGAGCAACAATAGAGCTAGAGCAATTGATTTATCGGATTTATTGTTTATTTACAGCCGCCCTAGCAAACTCTGCAACTTCTTTCGCATATCCAATAAAAGCACTATTTTTAGCTTCATCGACAAGGCCTATTTGGGAGGGGTTGATGATTAGCGCTAGAATTCTTTTGTCAGAAATGCAAATCTTACCCTGCTGGTCCTATATGTCTTTCTTCAAAATATTGTTCAACATTTAACCGGTCATTTTAGTGTAACCTAGTCGAGGCACCTACTTCTACTACTGATAATTTTAAGCAGAAGAGATTGAATCAATCTCAAGCAAGTGCCTATGTGACTATATATGTCCATACAAGTCACGTAACGTTCACAAGGATACACATAAGAAATGCTTAAAACTTAATTAAAACCCCCTTGTTCTACAAGCTATCCATTATTTTTTTTATCTATTATCCCAAACAATATGTAGCACATCGCGCCCAGGTATGCAACGGTTTGATTTCAGCAGTCAACTCTTCTTCACATGCATATTTTCCAGGTGCTCTTATATTCCCCATCACAACATATAGCGCGTCCGAAATCACGCTCCTTCTCTTCTTTTCCGAACATCCGCACTGAAAAAAAAAATCAAACCAACGACTACCTGCAATTTGCAAGCATTATTAAGTTAACAATAAAGTACTTAAACTAGCCAGATCACTTCCACCCTACTCCTTGACCTGTAGCAATATATTTAATCGCAATCCACAGCTAACCGATCGATTGCATATTATACTCCCCATATCATATGAAGCAAACAAGAATTCCACAGGTCACTCGAACCAGACGCACAAAGATCATGTCCAGGTCACTTCACCTGTACACTGGTATGCAGTGCTACTATTTAGAAGCAAGTAACGGAGCCAACTGCCACTGCCATGGAGTAGAAGCAGCAAAAGGATTTTGGTGTGTAGGTACACAGCAGGAAGGAAAGCAAGATAATTGAAACTTTTTCCCTCACCCAACGCCATTATCAGAGGTGAAGGTCAACATTAGGTGAACAATTTAGGACAACTAGCCAGGGACCGGCATAGCGCGTAGGTCTGGTTGATCAGCAGACATCTCCAAACTTGGGCCTGTTTTATTTCGAGAATGGCATAAATGAAACTTTGGTAGACAATTTTAATCTTGTAATCACCACAGCAATGAAGATGAATATGCAATCTGACCCTACATATACATTATTATGGACAGCAACTTGGTCTCTCATATGTATAAATATATATACTATTTGGAATAGAAAAATAACATATTGAATTGTATGTTTCTTTATATTTCCATGGCCAAAACTAAAAGAAAAGAATTTGACAATATAAATGATAAAACAGTTATATTTTCTTATGGAAAGGAATAGTATTCACTAGGTGGATCCTCCACACGAAACTCTACATGTAATTTATTAGCATTACGTACAACCATGGAGGATACCTAGTTAAACTTTAACACATTCAGAACGAGAAGCGATCAAGCGAATAACAGCAACGAGACAAGCACTAATTGAGATTCCGATTAACTAATTCCAGGACAGGGGCATCTGACGAGCCATGGGAATCCAGTTGGTGGCTACGGCCAAAAGGCAGAGCTTTCAGGCTGTAAGCCGGGTCATGCCGCGCCACTGGCCCGCCGACAGAGCAGGCTGAGCAGCGCACACTGTCCACTCGAGCCAGCAAAGTCTTCTTGCTGGTCTGTTCTCGGAAATCTCACGAAGCAAACAATCACGTCCGGTAAAATTTCAGATGAGTGAAACCGTATTTGCCAGTTACCAACTGATTTTGACCGTACAACTTAATGGAGGTGGTGGTGGTACTAAATGCTTCTTAATTGGCATTAGCATTTTTTAATTAATTGCGTGTGTGTGTGTGTCTCGACGAGGCAAGCGAATTCAAGCCAGCATCGAGTACGCCAGCTGGTTTGACATAGGACAGCACGCTGGTCCAGTTCAATTCACTCGAGGTGTCGGCTAAGACGCGACGAAAAAAAAATCGCGGGAAAATAAAATCTGAAGTAAAATATCAAGGTCCATATCAAGTTGTGAACTCTTGAATAGGACTTCAGAACATCATTTCAATACATATATAATCGGTAATCGGAGCCGGGAATCGACGGTGTTCTGTTCTCTTTTGTTGGTTGGGAGATGCACCTATGATTGAGTGACACCAATCATCTCGTTTTGAACCCATCATCAAACGATTCAGACTGTCAGTTTGTCCATGACGAAGTAGCTTCAAATTCCAAGATAAGATTAGTTTCTGTACAATGTTCTGCTGAATGCTGCTGATCGTGAACGAAATCACTGGCATCATTTAGTACTATTGTATCACATTGATGATAAGATTCAAATCTTTCTATATTATTTTGAATGCCCTTCATGCTGTTGTAGGTAGCAGTACACTGAACAGTCCACAAATCAGACATCTGCAACATGCTGTGCTGTTGTGGCACACTGCTGACTGGACAATTCTGTCATTTTCACAGGTTACTGTACATGAACACAAGACAATCTCAGGTCCCTTTCTGTCGTTTTACTTCAACAACACTCCTAGATAAACATCACGCTCCCTTCTTCTTTCCGACCTACTAAAACCAACTAGATCTCACAGGATACGAACACGACGCCATTAGCAAGCATAGCTTTCATCGGCAGGCAGAGGCAGCAATCTTCTCGGCCGGAAAAAGGAACTAGGTTAATTACGCTAGAGAATGGCCAGGCCAACAACCATTACCTCCCCCTAACAACCATGATAAAAGAGAGGCCGATGTGAAGCAAGGCCTGGCAACGAAAGCCGAGCTACCATGAATCATTTCGCGCGTATTTTGAAAATAGCAGACTATTCAGTACAGCTGGCAACGGTGTTCGTCTTTACATACAGGCAAGGCATCTTCAAATGTTGCTTTTCAAGAATGAAAGAGTACACTGACATGTGCTATAGAATAGAATCAAAGCCCGTGAGAGAAAGGCCAAAAAACAAAAAAAAGAAGAAAAAGAAGAAGAGGAAAAAGAAAAGGAAGGAAAAAACATGCACAAGTTGCTGATGAATTAAAAGTAGCCGGGGGGAGCAATATCCATGCAAAGAACTAAGCAATTTCCAACTTTTCATTCACTGAGCTGAGACTGAGAAGTATGGGTCGATCAGGAGCTTCTGCTGCTGCTATGGCGGTTATAGAGACGGCTCATCGCCTTCGCCGTCGCCGGCGCTGTCGCCTGCCTGCCGGTCCCCGAGGCTGGACCGCCGGATCTCGTCGATCCGCGTGGCGACCTCGGCCATGGTCGGCCTCCTGTCGGGGTGCTGCGCGGAGCAGTCGATGGCGAGCTGTAGCAGCTGCATCATCTCCTCCTCGACGTTCTGGTACCTGAGGAGCTCCTGGTCGAACACCTCGGCCGTCCACTCCTCCCTGACGACGGACTGCACCCACCGCGGCAGGTCGAGCCCCTCCTCGTTGACGACGGCGTGCGTGGGCGCCTTGCCCGTGAGCATCTCCAGCAGGAGCACCCCGAAGCTGTACACGTCGGCCTTCTGCGAGACGCGGCGGATGTCGGTGACCTCCGGCGCGCGGTAGCCGGAGACGCGCGTCGGCGAGAAGGACGGGCCGACGAGCGTGGGGAGGCCGTGGTCCGACACCCGGGCCTCGTAGTTCTTGGTGAGGAGGACGTTGGAGGACTTGATGTTGCCGTGCGACGCCGTGGGCGCCGTGGAGTGGATGTGCGCCACGCCGCGCGCCGCCGCGAGCGCGATCGCCGACCGCGTCTCCCAGTCCAGCGGCGTCCGCCCGGAGGCCCGGTTCCCTGCGACACACACACAACACATGAGATCCCGCGGCCACGTCATCGTTATAGTTTACATCGTCCAGCAGATCACAATTCCTCACGGCCGATGCCAATTACTGCCGGGTAGCGTCGGCACGTACAAGAGACAGCGCGATTGCTTCGGTTTCACGCCATACGCGCCATCTAGCCCGCCGGCCGGCCGGACTTTTTGAATGATTCTTTAAAACCCGTAGTACTAGGCGAGGCTAATAATTGGTTGGCGCGGGAAGGGAGGGGAGAGAGAGAGAGGAATCCCGAGGAAGACGAACAGTGGCGCGCCAACTAATGTCACATGGAGCAGCAAAACTACCCTACCCGGCCTGCAACTCGGGGCGCCGGCTCACATGCGATGCGCAACTTGCCCTAAAACTTTTTACTACGCTACTGGTTCACTGTGGCCGTGTTTCTTTGCTCGAGGCAAAGAATTGACAAAAGGAATCTTGTCTGCATAGAGAACTAAATGAAGTCCATTTGCAAAATCCACTTAAGGATGAGTGCAACTTTGCGCGACGAATCTAATGTGCCTAATTAATCCATGCTTTGCTACAGTAGTGCTACAGTAACCATTATCAAATCGTGCGGTCAAAGGTCTCATTAGATAGGTCTCGTGAAATAGTTCAATGTTGTAAAAATAGTTTTATAAACTGACTTTATTTAATATAATTATTGGTCAAAGGGCTGTCAATTCTTTGGCGGCCCAAAGAAACACGGCCTGTGTATGCAGCTGCCCCAGTACAGAAATGTTCAACTGAACAGGCAGGCCAGGGACCAGTGGTGGCTGGCACGTCGAGTGGGGGTGGGGCGGGCCTTATACAATTACCGAGTAGATCCGAGCCAGCTCAGTTTGTGGCTAGCTGCCAGTGTGCCTCTATAACGAATCGCAGCCGGTTCGCTGCGACTACACCGCCATGGATGTCAATCTGGCATGGCGGAGAGGAAGCGGCAACCGGGGCCGGCGTCTCGGCCTGGAAGGGGACCCCCTCGGAGGGGTCAGGGACGGATGGGGCAGAGAGTAGAGTAGGAATTGATGATGGAGGGCCGCCACAAATGCGGACCAGACCAAACGCTGCGGCCCAAATTTAAACGGGGGATGGATGGATCCGGCGAAAGGGACGCCGCACCTAGCAAATCCGCCAGCAACCATCCCCGGAAGCGGCGGCCCTGCTGCTCGGCGACTCCGACCAGCTTCGTGCCGAGCAGGACGAGCTCGTGGAGAGAGATCTTTTTTTTTCTTTGCTTTATTTACTTTACCTGTCACGGAATATTGCCAGGCTGTGCGAAATGATCGACCCAACCCACCCACCGACAGTACGGGGGTAAGGTAACGAACTCGTCAGGGGAAGGAACGGTAAAAATGGGGGGCGGAAGGGGGGAGATTTACCGTGCAGCAGGGCGGAGAGGCTGCCCATGGCCATGTAGTCGTAGACGAGGAGCTTCTCGTCCTTGCTGAAGTAGTAGGCGCGGAGGGGCACCACCAGCTCGTGCTGCACGGCGCCGATGGCCGCGATGCGCTCCCGGAACTCCGGCTCCGGCAGGTCCACGTCCTTGAGCCGCTTCACCGCCACCGCCGACCCGTTCTCCATCACCGCCTTGTATGCCGTCCCGAACGCGCCCTTGCCCAGCACCTCCGCCGACGCGCGCAGCAGGTCCTCCAGGTCGAACGGCGGCGCCGCCGCCATCGGCCCGAAGAAGATGAGCTTCTTCGCCCCGGTCGAGCCGCCGCCGGCCTTGCCCGCCGCTGCTGCAGCGGCGGCGGCGGCCGCGGCGGATGGCACGGCCACTGCAGCGGCGGCGGCACCGTTCTGGCCGGCTGCTGAGCCGTTCTGTCCCTTGGGCTCGACCTCCAGCGGCTCCATGCCGAGGTCGCGGCCCTTCTCCACCGCCGCCGCGGGCCGGGCGCCGCTGGACCTCTTCCGGCAGAGGAAGGATAGCAGGGCCAGCAAGAGCAGCACGCCGAACACGCAGCCGATGGCAATGCCGGCGATGGCGCCGCCGGAGAGCTTCTTCTTCTTGCCGCCGCCGCCGACGTCAGCGGCGCCGCCCGCGCCCGGCTGGGACTCGGGCGTTCCGGCCGGCGTGGGCGCGGTCTCGCCGGGGCAGAGGCCGAGCGGGCCGCCGCAGAGGCCGGTGTTGCCCAGGAACGAGTCCTTGGGCATCTTCCGGAGCTTGGTGGGGATGGACCCGTTGAGCTGGTTGTACGACACGTTGAACTGCTCCAATGCGGGCAGGTCCAGCTTGGGGATCTCGCCGGTGAAGCTGTTGCCGTCGAGGTACAGCGTCCCGAGCCGGATCAGCTTGTTGAAGTCCGGCGAGATCTCGCCGGTGAACTTGTTCTCCGCGATGTCCAGCCTCACGAGGTTCTTGAGCCCGAACAGCGACGCCGGGACCTCGCCGGAGAAGCTGTTGTGCTGGAAGTAGATGGCCCGGAGCTCGGCCAGGCGGGAGAGGTCGTCGGGGACGGGCCCCGTGAGCGCGTTGTAGCGGAGGGAGAGCGTGCGGAGCGCGGAGAGGTTGCCGAGCACGCCCGAGGGGAGGGTGCCCATGAGCCCGGCGCCGGGGAGGCGGAGCTCGACGACGCGGCCGTTCTCGCACGTCACGCCCTGCCACTGGCACGTCGGCGTCGTGCTGTTCCACGACGGCAGCGCGGAGCGCCCCACCGCCGAGCGCAGCGCCTGCAGGGCCTGCGCGTCGGAGTTGAGGTCGTCAGCCAGCAAAGTCGGCAGGGCGGCGGCCAGGAGTACCAGGACGGCCAAGCCCACGGCCGGCGCCGGCATTGCGGCCATCGCCGGCGCGCAGTGGGGGGGAGTGGGTGGTAGGTGAGAGAGCCTTAGCTCAGAGGGAGCACTATCATGGAGGGGGCCTGCTTGTGGGGAGTACTAGCAGTAGTAGAAATAGAGTGAGAAGGGAATCTTAGATTATAATGGAAGATTTGGGAGCCGGGTGAGCTGATTAAGGGTGGGATTGGGAGGGCTGATTGGCTTAATGCCTGGCCTGATTGCTTTAATGATAGCTGCTGCAGGTGGCTCTTACTGGAGCCTGGTTGGAGAATTCCTCCTTTCCCCTCTTTCCATCTTGCTCTGGGGCAACTTGGCAGGTGTTCTGTCTTTTAAGGCTGGATGTGGGACCGCCCGGACAGAGGCAATTATAAATTTCTCTAATGATTTCAGTTTTGAAAACCATGTGTTCAGTAGATAAGTTGAGCTGCCACGGGACATTCAAAAGTTTTCTATTTTTTCAAAAGTTTTCAGAATCTTTACCCCTGCTAATCCTGCCAACTTGTCAGTTTATACCGTATTCATCTGAGGACTGTAGTATTTGCTAACTGCATTTGGCAGTAAGAAGTCGCCAACGTGAAGTAAAGATCAGGCGACATGTCATGCTGTCCGGCACCAGCATGATATCCACTTCATGAGTATTTATTGACGAGTTCCTCCAACGAACTACTACATGAGTACCATTTTCCCGCCCGTGCATAAATTGAAATCCTTAGCAAAAGGATGCCAATGCAACCGACACAATCACAATAGAGAACTTAAAACGGTCACTAACGTTCACCAGCGAGTTCAAAAACGTATGTTCTAAAACCAGTGAGTTTCATTGCTTCTAGGGGAAATCAGTGAGCTCCCTGTATACTGCTTTTCCAATTCCACCACCAGGCTGCCAGACAGCCAGAGATAGAAAACACTGGCGAAAAAACAACTCCGGCTTGTTTTGGTGGTGTTTAGATGTTAGAAGAGAAAATTCCCTATTTGACAATGAAAAAATGACCCATTCCTTCCTTGGCCCTCGAAAACTTTTCGTTCCCTATTTGACACCAAGAAAATTTTTTCTTCCCTAAATGACATTGCCGTCAGTTTTGGGTGTTAACAGCGTTAACAGTGACATAAAAAGACAATTTTGCCCCTCGTGAGTTATGTTGTGTAAATGTAACTTCTTTTACATCATTTAGATGATTTAGACTATGATTTTTCTTCCATCACGTGGACAATACAGCAGCATATAATTCAAATTTTGGGCATTATTTTCAACATATATTCAAATATTGTGCATCATTTATAACCAAAAAAATTGGACATGGACAAACATTATAGCACACAGAAGTATACATTTGAAGTCCAATTTTTATTATAGCAAGCATCATTATTATTGTCCACATGATGGAAGAAAAATCATAGTCTAAATCCTCTAATAAATGATGTAAAAGAATAACTCACGAGGGGCAAAATAGTCTTTTCATGTCACTGTTAACACCCAAAACTGACGGCAGTGTCATTTAGGGAACGAAAAATTTTCTCGGTGTCAAATAGGGAATGAAAAGTTTTCGAGGGCCAAGGAAGGAACATGTCATTTTTTCAGTGTCAAATAGGGAATTTTCTCATGTTAGAATTGTGTGGTTGAATTTGGGAGTAAGATGTCAATTCGTAATCATTGCTCTACTGTAGCATTTCGTTTGTATTTGTGAAAAATTATCCAAAAATTGATTAATTAGGATCACAATGTTCACCTCACAGAGTACAACAAAACTGTGCAATTAGTTTTTTATTTCATCTACATTTAATACTCCATGCATGTTATGACATTTTGATGTGATGGAGAATTTTCTTTTTGCATAGTGTATTTGGGAGTTGCTTTTTGAAACTAAACGGGCCCTTTATCAGTTTGGCACGCTGAACTGAATTGAGCAGGAGGCTGGAGGAATGTGGTGCAGGAAGCATGGCTTTTGGGAAAAAGCATCGCGATCGTGCCGCAGTGCTTATGCTTAAGTTGTTTGGGCTCAAAATAAAGTGAAACAGGCCGGCTGAGGAGTAGACACAACCACAGACGACATAGCAGCCCACTGAACAATTCTGGGCCCGTCAAGGCCTGCGCATCTGCCGGGTACGCCGAGGGACTGGGACTCTAGGAGACAGCTAGTATCATTTGGGCCGACGCCACGCTGACAGGTTTTACAGTTCACCAGTATCAAACCTGGCTCCAAGACTATCTTAACCCACAACATAGATGTATTGCCACGTTCAATAAGATTTTCACCATTTTCACCGAATGGCAAAAGCTAGTATGTTGGGTTCAAAGTCTAATTAAAGTAATACATATATGCATAGACAGTTCAAGAAGGCAAAATAAAGTTTATAGCTGACTAACACCACCTTTTTCTTCATGTTCCCTTCACGAATAGCTGAAGGACCCCTTTACTCCATCCAAGCTTTCTCCAAGGGATGATCTGAAACAAAAAAAAAACAAATGCAATAACAGATGTGGGCGTGAGAGAACATGATAAGGTAACCAACTTCAAGGCTAGAGAGACTAAAGTTAAACATAAAAGGAAATCTATACAATAATAATAACGAGTACAACTTAGTTACTTAGATATCTCACGAGTCCAAGGTCAGAGTTTTCAACAGGATGCACAAAACTAGAGTGTGAAAACAGAACAGAAGAATGATAAAATCTCAAATGTGAATAAATTGTGCAAATAAGCATCTGTTAGAAGACTATCCTTTTTTGGCATGGTTTTCTAGCAATACAGTGATTTCTGTTTCTTTTCCCATGAGCTTTTACATAATACTACTTCAGTAAGTAAGAAATACAAGAAATATAGGGCCTTGTTGAACAAAGTGATCTTCTGCATCGTACAGCAATTCACCAGGTGTAAATGCTATTAATGGGCTCATTTGGAGAGCTAAAACCTCAACGATGCAGAAATAACTGTGAGGACCATTATAACATGGGAGATCAAAGTGATATCAGCTATTTGAAAGATTATAAACATAGTCTGAACTTAATCGAGTCAACTATTCCTTACATGTTGTTTTTAAGAATAATTACCCCAGAACCTTGATGCAGTAGCACCTGAATTAGCATACTTAGTTCCTTAGGGAAATAAATGCTTAACTCCACGCTTTCTAATATTTCATATAAAATCATCTGATGGTAAAATTTATGAAGGGCATAATTCAGTTTTCTTCCTAGTCAGCACTCAGCAGGGGTTAATTATGTATAGAGAGCTAAGTCAACTGGCTGATGTGCAATCCTCACCTTTTTAGTTGCCGACAGCGCACCCACTAAATGAAAATATACCAACGAAAACTAGAACCAATGGAGCCAAGAGGACATTGTTGATGTGTCCAGCGACCAATGTTAGGATGTATCAAGATGGTTGTTGATCACCAAATTAAACGCAGCAGTGCCTCAGTGTCCAGACTGATATCCTAGTGACAGCTGAGTGGGCAACTGACTGAACCTCTGTTCATGGAGGCCATGTACTTAGATGATGAGCAATTGGGTAAAACTAACATAACAGTTTGCTTGGTAGGAATAACGTTGAACAAACACCAATGCAATCTCTATGCTCAACTATTTCCACGGCTATTTACCCCGCCTCATACCCTATAGTTACAGACAGAATGCATTGAAAATAATTAAGTAGGCATATAAGGTACTGTATGATAAACCTTGTAGTTTAATTTGCTCACAGCACTCACGAGATTTACAGAAAATTATAAGGAATTGGTATTTGAAGACTGCTCAAAGGTACACTCCTTGAACCTTCCGTAAACAAAAAGTCCGAATCCTTTCTATATTCTTCCCTATACCTTAAATAATTAAATGTCGTTCCTAGTCAGGCGGGTTTAATTAAGTTTAGAAACCTAAACAATCATGGGAGGAAAGTATTACTACCATTCCTTTCATTCTACACGTGAATCCACAATGCGGTACTTCAACAGTACAACACAGACCCAATTGAGCACCCAAAACCCAAGCATATATATAGATGTTTCAGTGATTCATACTTGTGCATGCAGTACTTGTACTCCTGGCTACGGACATGATCCAGCTCCCCTTCTTCAAGCTGCACAATAACCCAAGCAAAAATCAGCAACCATAATATCCATTGCAAACAGCACATCCACACGCCGCCACTCACCGGGTCGCCGCCGTAGATGAGGTTGTAGCACTCCGGTGAGAGGCAGCGCACCACACAGTTCTCCTTCTCCGTTGGCGAGGACCTGCACGCCCACCCCCACAGCCCGCTGCGGCACAGCCGAGAGAGACAACCATTACACCACAGATACATGGCGTCAGATGCGTTCACCGAAGAGAAAACAGCGCATCATCGTAGCACATACTTCTCGACGTCGGTGTAGCAGGCCTCCTTCTTCTGCCGGATCTCGTTGTCCTGCACCAGGGAGTCCCAGGAAACCGCGATGAGATGGATACAGGAAGGCCTGGACGAGGCGGGTGGGGAGAGAGATGACAGGGTCAGGTGGGGAGAAGACGTACGGTGATAGCGCGGTGAGAGGACTTGGCGGCGGCGGAGGCGAAGAGGAGAGCGACGGTGAGGACTAGGAGACAGCAGGCGGTGGGGAATCGCCGTGGACTCCGGTGGGACTGATGCATCGGCGACCGGGAAGACATGGCGCGCGGTGGATCCGGTCCGCGGGTAGGAGCGAAAGTGGGGATGCTGCGTTTCTGCAAGGCTGCAAGCCGATGCCGAGGAAAGGGAAGACATGGGCACGACGCATTTGAATCGTTACATCTCAAAAATCCAAAACATTCGTAAACCTTTGAGTAAACCCGATTTGTAAACAGATTGTATTCGTAAAACCTGAGTAAACCGATATTGTTAGTATTGATGCGAATGTGATTACAGAAAAAATACAACTAGCCATTACAGAATCATCAGCCTTGCATAAATTCAGTGCCCATTAACTTAGTTGCAACAAAGGCATTAAACAAAATAAAACCTGAAAGATTCATGAGAGAGTTTGGATATTTTGTTTGACACATAAATGTACACTGCATTCCAGGCTGGAGCATTGCACTAATTTGTGCAGACAAGCAGGACGTCCACGGCCATGTTTTCCCATGGCCCATGCATTTCCTCTGGCTTGCGTCAAAACTGAAGTTCTTCATACATGTTGGGATAAATGACTAAAATGACGACTATGAGAAGCAGTCTATTCCTTCAATACCACTCCTGTTAGCCAGTTACTATTAACTCTGAACACCATCCACTGTATCATTCTATGCCACTCCTGTTAGCCTGTTACTGTTAACTCTGAACACCATCCACTATTCCACTAGAAACAAAGCCGGCCCGGATGGATTCTTTTTCCCCCGAGCAGCGAGCTTTGTACTGCAACATTATGATCACTAGACAGCAATGCCATTAACATTCAAAAAACATGACCACGCAAATTCACTCTGGCTCTGCAGTTGCTTTGCCTTGAGTTGGACGATCTTCACGCTCCCGAATAAACCTGTGTTTAGTGGTTCTGCTGATCACGAATAAGAATGCTGCTAACATGATAAATCCTTTTAACAGCAACAGAAAAGCAGGTTCAGCCCCTCTGCAAGAAGTCCATCCTGGAATAATAGGCTCTGCACTGATTGAAGCGAATTTCTGATTCCCTTTATCCTCCCTAGAATGGTATGAATGGAATTATTGAACCTTTACCAAAAGTGCATTCAAATTTTACAGAATAAGGGTAATGTAATAAGGTAGGCATGTGAAACACATACATATATGTCCTTTGCCATTGAATAGCAAAATTTTTAACACAAGCAATTAAAGGTTTTAGGTACAGAGCACTAAGCATATGTCCTTTTCGTCATGCACTAGGTACTAAAATAGCTGTCAGTATAAACGGCCTACATTTCATGGCAAGAAAAAAACTAAAGAGAAGTTGTCTACCTGAACAAATTCCAGATAGACCCCCAGAGTGATCTTTCCCTCCTTGCCGATGAAAGATGGGAAGAAACATCACCTGGAACTGAAATATTCTGAGCTTTTTTTAGTGCGGCAAGCTCTTCAACGAGCAAACGCTCCTGGTCACTGTAGAAATCAAAAGCAGTGTCAAATCATTAAAAATCAAAATAATACAGGTGGAATCCATCTCTGGGATGTTAACACCAAAGACACAATAGGAAGAAATATTTCTGCTAGACTAGATTTCTAATATCCATACCAGAGGGACCACTATGTCTAGCTGTAGCCTTACATGCTATGGCTGTATTGCTAACCAACAGCAAAACATGGTGGAGGGACGAAACGGCAGGTCAGATGAAATAACAAGTACTATGCCAGGTGATTGTTGTGGATTGCTGAGGCCTGCACTAATGTGACCAGTTATGTATATTTTTGTTAACATTTCAATTATAGATTGGCTACTTTTTAGCAACTTCCAGAAGTTATATTTAAGAGAGTTTTGCAAATAGCTGAAGTAGGAGAAGGCATCAAACTTGACATTTCTTAAAAAGAAAACGACATCAAACTTGTCAGGTCTAAAGGGTAAACGCAGCATTCTTCCATATACTGTTAGACAGTGCTGGCGACTCAAACCTGATATTCTTCGGAATCTTCACCTTTATCGAGAAGTAGTGATCTCCTCTAACATTAGATCTCTTAAAGTCTGGAACTCCTAGTTGAGAAAACTTCAACTTCTCTCCAGGCTGAGTGCCAGAAGGAATACGAAGATCCTTGAATCCTTCTATTGTTTCAACCTGAAATAACAAACTTCCTTTCTGTATTAAGCTTAAGTGGGAGGTTTGCCAGAATCAAATGAGAGCATTAACAACACTATGGAATTGAATTATAAAATAGACTTGAGTTTATCAAACAAACTTTAAGTTTGTATCACTTTATTTTGAGAACACATGATACTGGTAAACAAGACATAATATTAACGGCCTAATGGGGCCTTTGACCTTTAACAGCTAACCTTCATTGTGGTTCCCAAAATTGCATCAGTGTAATCAACTGAGACGTCCGAGTACAAATTGAGACCATCCCTATGGATGCCTTGTTTTTCATGAACACGAATGAATATATACAGGTCGCCACTTGCACCCCTGTCAATAAGATAGAAATGTATAGCATGTAACAGATGCATCTATTTCCGTTAGGTGGATCTTAAATTGTTGGTGTGCAATTATACAGGGTGCCTTTTTAAATGAGATTTAAAGGTTGTTTGGTTTCTTAGTTTTACAAAAACTAGCTTTTAACATTCGAAACTTTTGCCAAGGAGCTCATGGTGTAGTGGCAAAGGCCACTAGCTAGAAGGCTCCCACCCAGGGTTCAAATCTTGGGTGAGGCACATTAAACTTCAGGGGTCTCCCTTGGGGTGTTTTCTTTCAAAAAAAAACATTCGAAACTTTTTTTGTTTAGATTAGGACAAAATGTGGATAACGGTTTCCTGTTTTACTAAAAGTCAAATAATGAGTTTTATGAAAATTCATTCTATGGGGTTGTTCAGAAACCTGAACAAGGGGTAAATACATCCAATTTCCAATAAGGCATTCGGTAGTCAGGATCCTAACCAACCAACAAACCAAACCAGTTTTGCTAGAACTTAGAATGAGACATATTTTGACTAAACTGATCTTAAAATTGTTCATACAAATAACCACTTAGTGTGGTAAAATAGCATTTTCACTAACAAATGAAATGGGGTCAGCATTTCATCCAGGCGGTATCACTGAGTTTAACCTGTGTAACTAATTCCAATCCTTAACTTTCAGTAGGACTGCATAGCTTAGAATAAATTATGATCAAATCAAACATAAAATAAGCTGCATAAATGGATGAATATATAAATGATCATAAAATAGTTTACCATTGCTTACTTTTGCTTATCAACACTACCTCCTCCTCTAACTCGAATGGTGGAGCCATCAGCAATACCTCCAGGTATATCTACTTTGATACTGCGTTCGACTTGGACTTTGCCCAAACCATGACATTCTGTGCAATGCTCAGTAATTACCTTCCCACTGCCACCACAATTTAAGCATGAAGATATCTACATAATACAACGATATAGGACATTGCATAAGCCATAACATGTTGAAGTTCAGGAATAAAACTATGCAAAAATAGACGACACCTAGAAAACAGTTAGTAACAACGATAAATATATTACTTATGTGATGTATGGGGCTAATGAAGCATAAGGTATAAAAAAATTACTAAATTTGTTGCATGCAAGACATCTATTAGCTAGTAAAAGAATCATCTATGATATGAGCCTCAGAAGATCAGCATTCCATAAAATCCCACACGGAGATTGTATTTGGTAAACCCATTCAGAAATGTGGAAACTATCTGGTCTCACAACTCTGATTTTCCTTTTGGAAATTAATGTTGACCTTTTTCCCATTTTTCTACCATGTGGAACAGCTAGTATGCCCCTCAAGTTTATTTTGTTGGCTTGCTCTTCTCGTTTGGTCTTAGCAAAAAGAAATTAAAATAATATATAAATTAGATTTCATGACAAATCTAAATGTTTTTGTGTACAATAGTGGTCAAAGTATAAATATTTGGTTACACTCTTTCTAGGAAGATCGATTGGACTGGTGATAGTGGTAAATTTAGCATCCATGATACTGAGGAATGCTGGTCACGTTAGATGTGGAGATGAATATAAAATAATCACAGACAACACATGTTTCAAGTAGAAATAACTAGCTCACCTGAGAAACAATACCAAAAGGTGTCCTTTGAGTTTTCATCAACCTGCCTTGACCTCTGCATTGAGTGCATTCTGTGATGCCATTGCTAGATTTAGCTCCAGTCCCATGACAAGTGCCACATGTTTCATGGCGAAAAATATTTATTTCCCGTTTGCCTCCAAGGATTGATTCTTCAAAAGAAAGGAGAAGATCATAGCTGTAATGTAGAAAACATGTTGTAAACAGATATTCAAGTCCAATAATCCATTTTGGTGCTCAGTTGAATGTGTTTACCTAATATCAAGTCCCCTATTATTATTTACTTTCGCACTGTAATGAAATCCCCCAGGGCCCATGCTATCGCCAAAAATCTTGTCAGAACCACCAAAGAATGCATTAAAGAGTTCATATGGATCAATCTGCAAGATAAAATAAAATGCTTAAGGTCAAGTCACCCAAAATTTTCGGACTATGACTCCTTTATTAATTGCAACAATTTTAAGCACTAGGAACATCATGAAGCGTTTTATGTAGTTATCTCTAATTTTCTCAATTAATACAAACCACATGCCAATGTAGACACGGAATTTGATCAAATAGTTTTGAGGCTAAGGTGAGAAATCAATTTACAGTTCAGCCCATAATAATATCAAAACTGGACCTGTCTTCTAGCTATTTCATTTAATTGATAAACATAAATGCAATTACCAACAATTCCCAGGAGTTCATTGTGGAATAAAATGTGTACCCCATGTGTACCAATATCTCCATGAACGTAATCACCACTGAGGCCTTCTTCTCCAAAACGATCATACAACGATCTTTTATCTTCATCTGATAGAATCTGAAGGAGATAATAGAATGGATTACATAAAAGGATGGTCTCTGATAGCATTCATACATCAAAGCTTTTTAACTGTTCTACTCATGTATACTCTGTAGAAATAACCAAAGTTAACTGGCAGACATTCTAAGTACACCAGTTAAATTGCATTATCATCCAGGATGGGGGGAAATAGATATGGAAAGACAATTATTTGTGTGCGACTTGTACCACAGTAAGCCCACCATGTACTACCATACTAATATTCTTTCATAATTGCAAGCGAGGGGAGTGGCGGTGGGTAGAATCACAACAGTAGGATCCATAAAAATAACCACATCTTGGTAAAACAATCTAATATGCAAAGCTAACCTCCTTCAGGATTTTAGCTGCAACTAGAGGCCAGAAGATACCTCATATGCAGCACTTATCTCCTTGAACTTTTCTTCTGCCCCAGGGCTCTTGTTCATATCAGGATGATACTGCAACAGAAAGCAAACCAAGAAATAATGTTCAAGCACTCTAGCTACGTCCATTAATTATAGATATCCTGAAAATCTAAGATACCAACACAGCATGATTGATAATGTCTCAAAAGAATGACAGATGATCGGCCAACACCGTTTATTCCAACACATAGTATACAAACCAATCTTATGATACTTTCCCGCATTGGGATCGAAGAATTATGCAGACGGCTCTAATCAATAAGGTCACTATAGTTCGTCACATCGACATAACTAGCCTAAACTGGACTATTAACACTACAGCAACGCAACCCAATCTAACGCGACGGGAGGGGAGAGAAAGTGAAGAGAGCAGAACCTTGCGGGCGAGGGTCCGGTAGGCGGCCTTGACCTCCTGCAGCGTGGCATCGCGGCGGATGTTCAGCGTGGTGTAGTAGTCCTTCTCTCTGCGCCCGGCCGCAGCCGATCCCCTCCCGAACGCGGCGGGGAGATAGGTTCGAAGGCGGGCATGGCGGGGTTGGCGGAGCCGGAAGTGGAGCTCTCCGCAGGTGGAGGCCGGCGGGGTGAGGGAGTAGGCGGGACTAGGCGTCGGCTTTGGTTTTGCGGGGAGGAAGAGCACGGCGGCCGACATGGAACTGGACGGTGGCCACCGCGCCGCCGGCCGTGTGGGGAACATTTCACCTTCCCCTGCAGACCTACAGGCTATAGTACAGTACAGTACATGAAACTGGGCAACTGGCCATTGGCCTCCTGACTAAAATACAGTTAGTCCAACGTGTGTGTGCACTGTTTCAAATTATAGAACTATGCGTGTAGTAAATTATTTAGATTTGAGTAAACCGGCTAAAAATATTTTTTAAATGCATGTTCGGTATCGTGATATATAAATAAAAATGGGACTGTGTAACATGTGATGAACAGTTGGTATTAACCGGCTGCTTGTTTCTCGACAAGTTGATCTTCATAATAAACGAAATGAATTTTCATGTATACTCTTTGTTTTAAATTATAGTTTATTTGACATTTTTACCATAAATTTTACGCTCGCTTTTTCCAAAATATTTAAATAAATATAGTCAAATTTAAGTTATTTTTTAAATTTTTTTGTTAATAAAGAAAACCATCATAAAAATATAATAATTTACATAAAATTTTGAATAATACGAGCCGTAAGACTAAGAGTCTAAAAAATTAAACGAACTATAATTTAAAATAAAAGAAGTACCTGACATTCGATGATGGATCCAGATTACTGGAACATACTGGAGTACTGGACTTTAGACCTCCAGGTGCTCCTTAACAAGAGTGCGGTTTCCAAGATTCTCTTAATTATGAGATTAATATATTGATTATAAGGTTTGTTTGTTTTAGTTTCTAAATTGTAGATTGCAGACAATCTCAAGCTGGGGAGTAAGCAAATTGCTGGAGTTTAACTTGTGGTCTGTGGATTGTCATAATCTGATTTGTTTGTTTCAACTGACAGGTCATAATCCTAGGGAAATGAAAAAAATCTCAAGCTGGGGAGTAAGCAAATTGCTGGAGTTTAACTTGTGTCTTGTGGTCTGTGGATTGTCATAATCTGATTTGTTTGTTTCAACTGACAGGTCATAATCCTAGGGAAATGAAAAAACCGCAGGGAAGCCGTAGATTTCCAGTAGTGTTGCAAGCTCAAACAAACAGGTGAGCTCTTTCTTCCTGGGTCTATCTAGATCACCTGAACGGCGGCAAGAAAATTCAGCACGCACGATCAACCTGATTTTCTTTTTTAACAGATATCAGTTTCAAACACACAAATTTTCATATCTTGCACAGTTCCAGCATGAACATTAGGAAAAAAGGAACTATTTTTGTGAGACAAAAGCGGGAGAAAATGGGGAGATAACACAAGAAAGTTTAAAACACACTTATAAACAAAGCCCAAATACACAAGGTAATGATGATTGCACAATAAAAACTCTTGTTTTCTATAACGCATTGGCATTTCTTATTTAACCACAGCCTAATGGCCAAGTTCCAGTTTTGGGCTATCAGCCCTTTTGTTTAACTGCACAATCTTTGGGAGCATTCAGGACGATTTCTTGTTGTCTTCCAGTCGCTCAAATAGGCTCCCATCGAAGGCGCCCCGGACAGTCTCTCGCTGCAGCAGGCCATCCTTATCCTTTGCGACGCTGTAGAGTAACAGCCATTCACCAGCGGCAGCGATCCTGAAAGGAGACCAGATCATAAAACGTTCACAAATGAAACTACTGTTAGAACGATGTTTTTAACGAATGATAAGAACAATTTCAAACATACAAAATCAACTCCATGTGCGAACGGTGCATTATCAAAAGAATAAACGACGAGAGATTCAAATGAACTCACAAAACATTGCTAATACAACCACGTCTTACCAGCCAATGAAATCATACATATTGCGGTTTCCTTTAAGCATGGAAATCAATTCATCTAGTGTCAAAGCATTCGGATGAGTTCGACCATACTTGCTAAATATGGCGTCAAACTTTGATGGATCAAACCTGTGCAAGATTGAGCAAGTACAAACTAGTTAGAAATCTGTGGCTAGAATGGCACAGTTTAAAATCTGTGTTGCAGTCTGCTAGCCTCCCCTTGGAAAGAGCCTAAACACTTAGACAGGACGGAATGTGTTAGGCGTACATACCTTCCTTCAGTATCATAGGATTCAGAATCACTCCCGTGCTTGCCCTTGTGGATATTCTTTATATGGATGGAGAGCAAAGGGGAAGGTAACCATCCCTGCATTCAGAAACAAGATTTGAGTAACATGAACTAGTAGTATATATGAAAAATAAACAATGTCCAGTCTAGAAATAACAACATTAGTTGGCTTCACTAGCATACGCAAGATTTTTTCTTAAAGAAACAGAAGGGATCAAGGTCCTACTGACTAAAAATATACTAAAAGAAGAAAACAGAGTGTTCAGTAAAAAAGGAAAGAGAAAAGATTACAAGAAACTGTGTACCCAATCGTTTGTAGAGGGAAAGTAGCCCTTCTTAGCACGATGCAAAAGCAAAGAGAACTCATGCTTGAAGTAACACGAGTGACGTGATACCCAAGACTTAACTAAAACTGAATTCTGAATATGAGTGTCAACATCTTGGCTGAGAACTAGTCACGCAAAGCTACAGCAGATTTCAGAAAGGAAACATGTATGTGCACAGACCAAGCTAAGAGAACTTTACCGGCTGAGTGGGATAACTGAGGAGGAGGTTGATCAGTATAGAGCCCGTGAATGATACAGGTAATCCACAGCCTATTGCTCGTAGGCCTGAAAAGCAAGGAGGCAGAAACATCACCCTCATAATCGAGCCAACTTGGTAAGCTTGTCTTGTCATCCAGTAATATTCACAAACAGAGTTTCTATTCGGACGCAACACTAGAGATTTTATTCGCACGTAACACTAGTGACACTACTGCTCGTGGAGTGAACTGCTTGTCTGAACCCCGAAATGAGAAAGACTGATCAAGTGCATGCGTCCAGTAATATTCAGTTGGTCACCCACCTTGAAACGTCTCCCAGGGGTAGATGATGCCGTCGCCGTTGCGGTCGAAGAAGGCCGCGTGCTGCTGAAGCACGCTCAGGCCGCGGGGGTCGCGCCCCTTGGTCCCCTGCGGGTGGCTCGGGTCCACCGCCTCGAGAGCCCTGGCGAGATCTGCAAACCCGGGGGACAACAAGAAAAGAGAATCAATGCTTGAGCAGGATTTTAACGCTCCGCTAATCACAAACATGATGGTGTTTTGTTAACATTTGGTTGTAAGTGTAACCACAAACCCACAATTTCTTCTTAATGAAAAACGAGCTTAGGCACGGTCGTGAAAAAAAAGTAAGTGTAACCACAACGACTAACACTCTTCTCGCTGAGATTATAAGAACTAGTAAGAAGGATGGTTTATCTGATCGGATGTATATCTCGATGGCACTATGGCAGTGTTTCTGTATTGCAAGATACATACAGGCGGTAACAGAAAAGCCAAAAGGAGAAGAAGAATAGAGATCGAGGTCATGGTGCACATACATGGCTTGGGAAGCTGCTCTTGTAGATCGGGGTTGAGCCTCCGCTCCCTGGTGACGGGCGCGTGGGGCGCCACCGTCCCCAGCGCAGGGTCCTCCGCCGGCGACGAGAACGACGACATGCTGCTCACTCGCAGGCTGAACTTGCAGGATCTGCGGATCGAACCATCAGACGAATTAAGCAATCTCGGTCTGGGAAGTGGCACCCCGAAGGATCGAGCAGCAGTGAAGATCGAAAAGGAACTGGAGGGGGATTCGACGCCGTTACAAAGCGCGGATGCGCTGCGCAGGGGAGGGCAGCCGGGCAGGAATCAAGAAGGATCCGGTACCTTCGGAGGTGGGGAACGGTGGCGATGGAGCACCGCGCGGACAGGCTCGAGCTCGAGACGAGTTGCAGAGTCATGCGTCGAACGGCTGGAGTGGGTGGATGCCTCGACGTCCGCTCCGCTAGCTTTTAAACCTTTACGGGTGCGGGGGCCGCGGGGACGGGGGGCAACGCAAGGCAAACCACGGGCGACTCACGCAGGCAGGGAGGTTGGCGCGTCGTCCATCCGGCCGGAGCACGCACCGCGCACAAGGGCCAAAGAGCACGCGGGACGGCGGCGAAAGGCACCGAGTGCTGCCACGGCAACCCGCAGAAAGTGGCAACGTGTCAGCGTAGCAATCGCACCGAAAAGGGAAATGCTTCGCCGGGACGGTGCGCTACCGCTTCGCACGGTGGACCACAAGCACGTACAAATCCATCCATGTGACCGAGCACGACGTGCTTGCCCATTCCGGCCCTTGGTTTGTTGGGATCACCGAGGCGCCGAACACTTAGTCGGGGTGCAACTAGAACTCGCTAAAGCGGCCACATGGCCTACGCGCGTGGGACGTCGACCTTATTGCTTGTACGACTTTGATTGCGTTTTCGTGCAGAGGTATGGAGCCAGGGAGGTTAATCCATAGAAAATACTATAAACAACGGTGTTCTGAATAAAATCCGCAATCTTACTATAAACAACTGTCAGAAAACAGTTCTGAATCATGTAAAAAATTTAGAATAAAATCCGCAATCTCTAGATAGTGCTTGGGTCTCGTCGTCGGTCGCAACATGCATGCAGTCACAGTTTTTTTTTTGTTAGGGCACGCAGTCAGAGCATTTGACTTTATCTGTTTTGCTCCTGGTGTTGTGCCGCATATCTTCGATTGCCTGCTTAAGCTAGTAAGCTGGTAGTGTTGCACAACCCTCTTTAACCGAAAGTTTCTTCTTGTAGCAAGCAAATGAACATGTTTTTTTTGTTTTTGTTTTAGCGAGTAAATGTGTGCAATCCATCAGAACTAGTGAGGAATTAAAGGTCTAGATCCTTCAGTCTTTGACGGACTCCGACTGAATTGAACCCATCATTTGGAACGCTGGACCTTTCAGTATTCTCTGCACACGTCCAAAAATCATGGAGCTCCCTGAGCCTGAACTTCAGGCAGGTTCCTGCTCAGGACGGCGCGCCCTCGACTGGGCGGCGTCGGTGAAGGCGCAGGGTCTCGCCTAGTAGCGCCGAAGTCCTCTCCGACGGCCTAGCAACCAAGACCATCCAACCCTCTTCAGAGCCGGCAGCTACTGTACTGTCGTGGCGCTCTGCAGATCACGACGCCCTCGGAGCTCCGGCGCTGATGATGAACTCCGGTGCGTGGGTGGCCCTCCTCTCCTCTCCTCTCCGACGGCCAATCAAGTGACCAAGTCCATCAGAGATCCTCTTCAGAACCGGTGGCTGCTGCTCTGGCGCGCTGCATGCAGATCACGCCCACCGCTGTCTCCGGAGCTCGGCTCTGACGAAGAACTCCCGTGTGTGAGTGTGTCTGCCACTGGTTCGACCAGCACGTACGGTGCGGGGATTTAGCGTCGCCGGGCTCCTCTCGTCCGTCCGGCCGGCTCGCAAAAGCACCGCCCCCGACGCCAGGAGCAGCTTCTCATGGCCGGACAAGCCATCACCGTTGCCGGCAAGCCCGATCGAAGCCGTGACCACCGGCAGTACGTCCGGTCCACCGCGGCCTCCGGCTATATTGCGCCTCACTACGGAGACGCTCGAGCGATGCGACCCATCTGGGCCGCACGGGTCGGATCGGACGGTTACTAGGTATCCAGGGGTGGACGGTATTTCAAATACCGACCACCCCGTCGGTATCTCAAACACCGACCACCCCCTTGGTCTCGTGCCGCGCAGCTCGCCGGAGCTGCCGCGCGCTCAGGCCGTGTTCCGCCAGGGAGTCGCCGCGCCGGTCCCCGCCGTGATCCGTCCGAACAGCGCTGCCGTGTCCGTGCTCATGCTCTCGGAGTCCTCGCCGGCGGCCTCTCGCGCATGCGCGTGGCGTGCGTGCGACCAGCTAGATCGAGCCGACGAGGCGCGCGACAGGGGATTGAAGACGAATAGTTACGGCGCAAGAATGCGTTGATTTGTTTGAAGGGTTGCAGGAACATGCATCGAACCATGGCTGGCCGTGGATGTCAATGGCAGTCACGAGATCTGTGCCAGCCAGCCATGTCGGCTTGCAACAGTGACGGCGCGCTGACAAGGTGATTCATGCACGCCGCAATATATATCCAGTGTCCGGAATCGACGCCGCCGGCGGGCATTCGTGCAGGGGATCCATGGGAGCTGTCCTCTACTCAGAACGAAGTCCGTGCCTGTCCCCTGTCGATGTTCATCTCCTGGCCGGCTCGGCCATCGCAGCTTCCTCCGGATCGGAGGAGACCCAATTATATCTGCGAGGGTTTTCTGTTACTGCCTGAGATCTGCAGCTGCAAGAAGCCTGCAAGTCTGCAATGAGGGAGCACTGCTAGCTTGTTTGGAGTTAAAAACGAAAACCTTGACAAAGCTGGGGTGAAAACTGAATTGGACTCCATAACCTTGTGCTCATTGGTCAGCTTATTATTACGGGACGATGCCAAGGAGGCAAGCACAAGGCTAGGAATGGACAGGCCAAGAAAAGTTTCAGACTCAAGGGCACAGCTGCCATGACAACCGCTGCAGCCAAAGCCACCAAGGCCAACCAGCCTTCCTCTGATCCGGCGGCCGAGCTGATGCTGCGCCAGGCCATACAACAGTGTGTGAGCTGGGTTCATGCAAATTGGCCACCATTGCCCCCAGAAATTCTACAAAAACTAGAAATCACATCAGAAAGCACAATATGCCACTATTACTTCTCTAGATAGGTTTGATATTTGTTTATCATGCATTTTCTTCTTCAGGGCTTGATTTCTCAATTTTTGTCAGTCATATTGGTTATGGTTAGAAACACAGACTATTGTCATGGTATTGATTGATATATATTGATTCTAAGGCTTTGTTTTGTTTTAGCTTCTAAATTGTAGATTGCAGACAATCTGCAAGCTGGGGAGTAAGCAAATTGCTGGATTTTAACCTGTGGATTGTCATAATCTGATATTTGTTTGTTACAACTGACAGGTTATGGATTACTACAGGCTTACAGCTTGCAAGCTCAAACAGACAAGACTATTAACATTATTGTTAGATAATTTTTTTTCTAGGGGAATTTGGAATTTATCTGAAAGTACCTATGGCTCAAAAAATACGGATAAACATCCCCCCACACCAGGTGAGCTCTTTCTTCATGGGTTTATTTAGATCACCTTAACTGCGGCAAGAAAATTCAGCACGCACGATCAACCTGATTAAATTTTCTTACATTATATCAGTTTCAAACACACAAATTTTTTATCTTGTACAGTTCCAGCATGAACATTAGGAAAACAAAGCACTGTTTTTGTGAGACAAAAGGAGAATAAAATGGCGAGATAACACAGGAAAGTTTAAAACACACTTATAAATAAAGCCCAAATACATAAGGTAATAATGATTGCACAATATAAACTCTTGTTTTCTGTAATGCATTGGCATTTCTTATTTACTAATGGCGTGGTTCCAGTTTTGGCTATAATCCCTTTTGTTTAGCTGGACAATCCTTGGGAACATTCAGGACGATTTCTCGTTGTCCTGCAGTGACTCAAATAGGCTTCCATCGAAGGCGCCCCGGACAGTCTCTCGCTGTAGTAGGCCATCCTTATCCCTTGCCACGATGTAGAGTAACAGCCATTCACCAGCGGCAGCGATCCTGTATGGAGACGAGATCATAAAATGTTGGCAAATGAAACTCACTGTGAGAGCACTATTTTAACAATTTAACGAATGGTACGAAGGAATTTTAAACATTCGAAATCAACTCTATGTGCGAGCGATGCATTTTATATCAAAAGAATAAACGACGAGAGATTTAAATGGAACTGTGTGACAGAAACATCGCTAATACAACCACGTCTTACCAGCCAAAGAAATCATACACATTGCGGTTTCCTTTAAGCATGCAAATCAACTCAAGTAGTGTCAAAGCATCTGTATGAGTTCGACCATACTTGCTAAATATGGCATCAAACTTTGACGGATCAAACCTGTGCAAGATGATACAGACTAGTTAGTAATGTTTGGCCGGAATGGTACAGTTTAAAATTTGTATTGCAGTCTGCTAGTCTCCCCTTGGAAAGAGCCTAGACAGCCAGGACGGAATTTTGTTAGGCGTACATACCTTCCTTCAGTATCATAGGATTCAGAATCACTCCCGTGCTTAACCTTGTGGATGTTCTTTATATAGATGGAGAGCAAAGGGGAAGGTAACCATCCCTGCATTCAGAAAAAAGATTTGAGTAACATGACTTGTAGTATATATGAAAAATAACTAATGTCCATTCTAGAAATAATAGCATTAGTTGGCTTCGCTAGCATACACAAGATTTTTTTTTAAAGAAGGCATCAAGTTCCTACTGCCTAAATATATATTAAAAGAGCCCTAAAAAAAGTAACAGAAGAAAACAGATGGTTCAGTAACACAAGTGACGTGACACCCAAAACTGAATTCTGAAGATGAGTGTCAACAGGACAACAGCTTGGTTGAGATGCCTAGTCACGCAAAGCTACAGCAGATTTCAGAAACGAAACATGCATATGCAGACCAAGAGAACTTTACCGGCTGAGTGGGATAACTGAAGGCGAGGTTGATCAGTATAGAGGCCGTGATTGATATAGGTAATCCACACCCTATTGCTCGCAGGCCTGGAAAGCAAGGAGGCAGAAACATCACCATCATAATGGAATCAGCATGATAAGCTTGTCTTGTCGTCCAGTAACATTCACAAACATAGTTTTTATTCGGACGCAACACTAGATATTTTATTCGCGCGTAACACTACTGACGCTACGGCTCATGGAGTGGTGTTTTCAGCGGAACGGAAAAGGCTTGTATCCAAACTGATGTCTGACATCCGAAATGAGAAAGACTGATCAAGTGCATGCATGCGTGATGCGTCCAGTAATATTCAGTTGGTCACCCACCTTGAAACGTCTCCCAGGGGAAGATGATGCCGTCGCCGTCGCGGTCGAAGAAGGCTGCGTGCTGCTGAAGCACGCTCAGGCCACGGGCACGGGGGTCGCGCCCCTTCGTCCCCTGCGGGTTGTTCGGGTCCACCGCCTCGAGAGCCCGCGCGAGATCTACAAACTCGCGGGGACAAAAGGAATGTCAATGCTTGAGCTGGATTACGGCTCCGCTAATAATGACAAAAACAGTGGTGCTATATATCTCCATGTTTCGTTTTAACCACAAGGATGAACCCTTCCCGCTGAGATTAGAAGGATGGTTTATCTGATCAGATGTATATACATTAATACATATATATCGATGGCACTTCACTATGACAGTGTTCTTCAGGGAAAGATACAGGTAACAGAAAAGGGCAGGAAGAAGGGAGATCGAGGTCATGGTGCATACATGGCTTGGGAAGCTGCTCCTGCAGGTCGGGGTTGAGGCTCCGCTCCCTGGTGACCGGCGCGTGGGGCGCCACCGTCTCCAGGGACGAGTCCTCAGGCAGCGACATGCTCACTCGCGGGCTCAACTTGCAGGATCTGCCGATCGAACGAACACACGAATTAAACAATCGGTTTGCGCTGCGCATAGGGGTGGTAACGGATCATGAACCCATTTGTTCCTTCACAATCTAACTTGGTCCGAACAAAATTTAGCTCAAAAACTAGTATTATTTTAATCCGGCCCTAATCTGGTCTAATCCTTAAATTTTTAAATTTCTAGTACAAAAGTGAGGGCCCTTTACCAACCGTACTGCGTAGGCGGAACGAAGGATCACAACCTTCGGAAGTAGGGAACGGCGAGGAGGGAGCACCGTGCGGGCAGGCTCGAGAGTCGACTGCTGGATGGAATGCCTCGACGTCCGCTCCGCTAGCTTTTATAGCTTTATTACTGGTGCGGGGCCGCGGGGGCTGGGGGCAAGGCAAACCACGGGTGACACAGACTGGACTACTGGAGGTGGGCACCCCATCCGCGTCATCCATCCGGAGCACAGCGCACAGGGTCACAGCGCCAAAACACGCTGACGGCGGGGGAAGGCACTACGCGACATAAATTACAAATTTATGGATCTAGAAATACACTTTCAGAGTTTGTAGATCTAAGTGACACAAATTATATGTTTATGAACTCAGAAATACACTTTCGAACTTTATGGACCTAGGTGACATCTCTTTACAAGTTGATGGACCTCCAGTGCATTTTACTCCAATTTCATTTCCATATCCTCTTATTACTGTTGTTTCTTGGTAATTTGCTCTTCCTGCTCTCTGGTTTCCCCTACAAAATTTATTGATTAACTTGTAGGCCAAAAGGGATTTTCAAACAATGAGAAGAAATTTCTGCTGAATCCACGACAATGCAATAGTGCTAGAAGCACAACGCCTAAGAGGATGTGGTCGAAAAGAAGACTTCGAGAGATAGTGGTAGTAAAAGAGAACCGGCTATCGAGGAGGTTGACATGTCACAGAATTCCCAGCTAACCTCAATCAATAAGAAGCTCAAGAATAATTTCTTGTTTATTGTGTGAATATAATGGGTCAGATATTAGCTTGTGGTTACCATAAAAATGCCATGTCATTACTATTTCTGAGTAATTATTCCACTTTGTTATGCATTTTCATTCAATTTTGGATTATCGATATTGATGCAGAATTATTCCTATTTAATTATGGATTAAATAATTCTTGTTTGGTTCCTTTAAACATGGATTACTAATGTATCCATAGTTACTTGTCCTGTACGAGATGAGCACCTTCACTATCATCCATAAGCACTTGACATCATAGAAAATGTGACGACGTTCATCCTTTAATGCCTTTTGTTTTCACTCGCTCATCTTTTGATTTCCAGACACGCTGCGTACACTCAACTGTAGGGTGTTATTTTTTTTATAAAAGAAAACGCAATCAGCACTCCACGCAAGTCACCATTAAACCATCCAACAAACCACGTCATACTTTCACCATCGCAAAAGCATTGACATGGTATACACAAGACCGTCTATGCACAAGTGATATACTTGTAGCACACGATTGCACATTTTGCAACTTAATATTCTAAAATAATACATCGATACAAATTTACTGTTTTTATTAAACCAACTAGTGCCACCACGTCCCCTTACCAACGTGTACATATGGATCAGTCGACCAAGCGTATTTGGATCATATATGATTATACACGATAACTTAACGCACTAATTTGCATGTTTTGCAACTTAATGTACTAAAGTGAAACAACGATAAAAATTATTTTATTGTATCATGCACTTAATTTACTCTTTAAATTTTTTAATGATAAAAATAAATCACAAATAAAATAAATGGTACTCGCAAAATTTGTTGAACTCTGAAATGAGAAAGACTGGTCAATTGCAATATTCAGTTGGTCACCTACCTTGAAACGTCTCCCAGGGGTAGATGATGCCGTCGCCATTGCGGTCGAAGAAGGCTGTGTGCTGCTTAGATCTACATACCCGGGGGGACAAAAGGAAAAGAGAATCAATGCTTGAGCTGGATTACGCCTCCGCTAATCACAAAAACGATGGTGTTGTCTCAATGTTTTGTTTTAACCACAAGGATGAACCCTTCTCGCTGAGATTAGAAGGATGGTTTCAATATTGGGTGGCGGCGGAAAGCACTGCCACGGAAACTCTCAGAGGGTGACAAAGTTTCAGTCTAGCAATCTGAAGAGAAAGGGAAAGTGCTTCGCCGGACGGTGTTCTACAATCGTACTTCACGGTGGACCACAAGCACATGAACGTATTAGTCCATCCACGTACGTGGCCCGAGAATGACAGGCACGGGCTTGCCCATTGCGGTACTGTTTTATTGGGATCACCGAGACGGCGAACGCTTAAAGTGGCCACATGGTCTGGGTGTGGGATGACGACCTCCTTGATCTGATTTTTTGTGCACGGGCATGGAGCATGCAGGTCGTCCTTCGCATTCCCTCTCTCCTTGTTTCTAAACCTTTTTTAAAACTGGAAATCTGGACATGTTCGTGGCGCGTTGTACGCATGGCTGGAGAAGTTGGAGACACTCGTTGGAGATTCTTGGGGTTTTTTTCATGGGTGATTTTTAGTTTCTAGTTCTGGATCATGGAGGTTCTAGGTCTGCCGTCGAAGAAGAAGACCGAGGAAGAGGAGGAGGGTAGTATCGTCTTTTCAGTAGGGGATGAAGAGAGAAATGGGACAAAGTCCCTTGTTTTGAAGCAATTCGTGTGATCGATGTCAAATTTTGAAGAGGTCACGAATTGGGTGTCTAGATAAGTGAGGCAGTCGAATTCGGTGGCAAATATTGAAATTTCTCTTTTTTCATGGGTGATTTTTAGTTTCTAGTTCTGGATCATCTAGGTCTGCCGAGTTAATCAGTGATTATTCTAAACTTGCTCTGATATTTTTCTGTAAACTTTTTGCAGGCTTTCTCTAAATTTATGTAGTTCTGAATTTGTTCGGATCGGAATAGGATGCATGGCATAAAAATAGAGTAGATTATGATCAGTAAGCGCATAGTTTCATTTGATATCATTTTTGGGTTTATTTTGTTGGATGTTCTCGTCCCACTGGTCACCTTCTCTCCACCCGCCTGCGGCCTGCCTACTCAGCGGAGCAGGCACGGCGTGGCCTCACCGCCCTTGCAGCAGCTACCATAGCCTTCCCCTGCGCATGGCTCACCGCAGTGGGGTCACGATCGAGAGAAAAGAGGACAAATAGGGAGAGAGAGGAGGCGAGGACGAGCAAGAGAGGAGAGAGCATAAAATTTTTAAGAGGCACATGTCAAGACCGAACCCTTAATGTGTTTTTCACACGAACCCCAAATGTTCCTCAGACCGAACCTTGAAGCTCCTCCGGCAATAAAGGCCCCCTTAGGAAGGTATTGGCCGAGATTTTTTCCCCTGATGAGACTTGTTTCTTGTTCTTAGCCCAGGCATGCCATTTTCTTCTATGTTTGGTTTGTTGGGCCCAGCTGTTAACATTATGGAGCTCAACTTTTTTTTTTGAGGGAACACTATGGAACTCAACTTCCTGTCTAGAGCTAGGGGTGTTAAAAGAAGCTCGAGGTTCGTGAGCTATTCATGTTCGGCTTGTTTAAGGCTTGTTTTGAGATCGACTCAAATTCTAAAAGAACCAAGCTCGAGCCTGATGCAAAGCTCATAAGCTTTTTGAGTAAACTTGTCAATTAGGCCCTGTTTGGTTGGCCGCCATAAGTCGCCACGCCATGATTTGGCAGCCACATGATTTTGAGGCTTCTGCTTGGTTGACAGCTTGAGTTAGGCGGTGGCAGCTTTTTCCTTCATGATTTTTGCCATGGCTGTGGTAGTCAATTCCTGCGCCGCACTTGTGGCGCCGCCGCAAATGAGTGTGGCTAGCGGTGGCCAGCAAGCAAATTGGCCCTTACTATCATGCGTGACGTTTTGAGGTGTATAGACAAGTATTCTAATTTTATTTTCCAATTGCATTGTCTAAATTCAAATAAGACAATGACTTAAGTCTAATTACTTTATAGACTTTAATTATCTAAGTTTATAAATAATAAAAATCTTTAAGGCTTGTGAATTATTTGCGTTTGGCTTGCTTTAAACTTGATTCGAGATCGACTCGAATTGTTAACGAGCCAATCTTGAGCCTAGCTGTACGGATGGTTTCGAGGTTTGGATCGAGTTCGTCTCAATCCTTTGTGAAGCTCAAGCTTGAGGTGATGAGCTCGGCTCATTTAGGGGCCCCGAGTTCTATTACTTTTCCATTTTGGCCCATGGCAAGAGTAAAAAGAAAAGAAATCTCATGCCTACTTAGAACACATTAATTTCAGAGAAAAAGGAAAGATGAAATAAACACGAGAAGATCACCAGAAAACTTTACTAGTAGTAGTAGAAAACATGGGAGTTGTGTTATGAGATAAAAACAAACCATGGTATAAACATGAGAAGGTCTTACTCTTATACATATTGCATTGCAAAGCTCAAATACAAAATATAGAGACGATTGCACCGTAAATAAAAAACCATGTACAAATATAAAAGAATTTCTTATTTGAACACGACTCGGTGTTTTTTTTAATACGTGACTTAATTGGAATGAATTATTTTTTCTACTGTCAGTCTTCTTGAGGTGGGCAACTCCTCTTTGGCGCATTCATCAGGAGGATTTCTTGCTGTCTTGCAGTCGCTCAAATAAACTGGCATCGAACAGGCCCCGAATAGTTTCGCGCAGCAATAGGCCATCTTTGTCCTTTGCTACGCTGTAGAGTAAATTCCATTCACCGGTGGCAGCGATCCTGTGGGAATGCGATATAATCTTTTAGAAAAAAATTAAAAGTATATATATTTTTTACTTTCTGTGAACTTTTTTTCATGCTGAAGTATGAATAAATTCATATTAAATAGACAACCAACGAAAAGAACTACATCCAATATTTTCTGTGAAATGTATTATAGCATCAGTTTCCAATAATCTCAAGTTTCTTACCATTTTCACAATAATCTAGTTTACATTTAGTATTAGTAGAAAACCAACATTTATAAGAACAGAAAATTCATAAATAGTAACTGAAAATTTTATAATAATTCCAATAAAAACACTTAAAATCAATTAAGAGCAATATTACTACTTGTCAGCTAGCATGTCTTACCAGCCAATGAAATCATACATATTGCGGTTTCCCTTAAGCATGGATTTCATCTCATCTTTTGTCAACGCATTTGGATGAGTACGCCCATACTTGCTGAATATAGCATCAAATTTTGATGGATCAAACCTGTGAAAGATGAAGCAAAACGCTAGCTAAATTGAAGTATAAATTTTTATGTCTAGAATGGCTTGAAATTTATGACCTTTCATAAGAGAATAAGCAAAGACATACCTCCCTTCAGTGTCATAGGTTTCAGAATCACTCCCGTGTTTACCCTTATGAATGTTCTTTACATGGACGGAGAGCAAAAGCGAAGGTAACCATCCCTGTATTCAAAGAGAATAATTTTTTAATAAAAAAACAAGACATGCCGCTTTTTGAAAAACCATTTGTTCATAAACAAATATATGAAAAATTGACAACACATTAAGTACAAGGTAAAGCAAAACTATTGCAGTGCGCCCAGCTTTTTCTGGATTACACAGAAGAGACGTATTCTACCTTTCATACAAAGCTTAGAATACATAACACGCATAAATAAAGAGTCCATCTGACTCACAGATTAACTAATTAAATGATGGAGGGACCAAAGCAAAATCTGTAGCTACTGAATGAGGATTATTAGTTCCTAAAGATACGACCTAAGTTCTTGCAGTGCTCAGCTAGAAATTTGAAATTTCTTTCTTCTGACTGACATAAAAAAGTAGTGCTGCAGCACACAAGAGTTACCCAAAACTGAATGACTGCATGTCTGAAACTAAGATAACATGTCTAAGCTACAGATCGAGCGGAACAGCAAAAGGGATGCCAAGAGAACGTTACCGGCTGAGTGGGATAACTCATGACGAGGTTGATGAGGAACGAGAAAACGAGGGATGTAAAGAACCCACAACCTATTGCTCGCATGCCTGAAAAAAGCACGGAGAGCCACATTAAGAAATCATTACAACAGTAGTAGAATCGATGGGACAATCTCCTGTCGGCCGATTGATACCGTTGGAGAAGACAAGCAATTTTGATTCACAAGCGACTCAACGCCAACAGATTTGTATATCAGGATAATAAGCGAGGTTTCTCATTTCTGTCTCTTGTTAGAGACGTACGTGGAGAACGACAGGCCCGTTGATCCATGCAGTGAGACAGTGAGTGATTCAGCTGGTCGCCTGTGCTTACCTTGGAAAGTCTCCCATGGGTAGACGACGCCGTCGCCGTTGCGGTCGAAGAAGGCGACGTGCTGCTGGAGCACGGTCATGCCGCGGGGGTCGCGCCCCTCGGTCCCCTTGGGGTGGCTCGGATCCACCGCCGCCATAGCCCTCGCGAGATCTGCGAAGAGGTACAAAGACAAGGTAATCATCAGTGTGCTTTTGAGCTGGATAGATCATGCTTTGTTCTGGCACTGACGGAATTAAGGTGACGGGATGAAGGATAGATGGAGTTGCTATTGCTATATATGCTTACATGGCTTGGGAAGCTGCTCCTGCAGGTCGGGGTTGAGCCTCCGCTCCCTCGTGACTGACGCGTGGGGTGCCTCCGTCTGCAGAGACGGGTCGGCGGCCGGCGACGACGCCATGCTCACTCCCGCCGGCTGTCTGAGTTTGTAGGATCTGCAGATCAAACGGAACAGCCTGCTGGTTTGGAGAAGTGCAGAGAGATGGAAACCCAAAGGCGTGGAAGCACGAAGCCGCACAGGAATGATGGGGAGTTTGAAAGAAGAAATGCGAGACAGGGCACGCCTGCGTGTGTGAGCCGGAGAGCCATGCTCCCTGCCTTTAAAGCAACCACAAATGCAGAGCGGTGAGAGGTACTCCGTATCAAAATCAAAAAAAAAAACAGAGCAGAGAGTCAGAGAAGGCCGAAGGGTGCGTCGTCGTGCATCTGGAACCAGCACACACCCCCGAAGTACACGTCGACGGCAGTGAGCCAGTGACCGCCATTGATTCCGCGAAGGAGATAATGCGGGTCCCGCGACTGATAGAGTGAATCAGCAGTTCGTACATCAAGTGGCCTGGAATGAACCTGATCACCCCATATGGCATGTGAGAGGGACGCTATCGATCTCCTTGCTTGTACGACTGCAATTGGTGTGCATGGAGCCACCGTCCAAGCACTATTCTAAGTTCTTGGCAGAGATCTAGAGATTTGAGTCAAATAGCTAACCAAGGGCCTACATGCGCGTGCACGTTGCCCAGCTCGATCGTCCCGCGCGTACGTTTTCTTGATTTGATTTGGTTTGGAGCCGGCCCTGTGATCTGGCCGGAACAGATCCAAATAAACAATGCACCTCGGCAGCTGAGAGAGTCTGGCTGGCCCGGGCAAGTGCGTTGTGCGCATGCGTCTCAGGCATAGAATACTAGAATAGCAGATCAGATATACTGTAAACAATGGATTTTGCAAGCGGAGATAGTGCACATGCACACGTCTCGAGTTCTAGGCGTCCTAGCTGGAAAGCTCGATCAGGACATCAGGTTGTGGTGAAGGTCACGCGTTCATCCCGCCGTGCTGTCTGCATGTGCTGGCGAGGGGCGACCGAGAAGGACGGACGCGTGACGCTCGCGCGAGAGCTATCTTTGCACGTATCATACCAGCTTACCTAAAAAGCGTCCCAACAATTTGGTGATGGTGGAACTTTGCACGGTGACTCAACATCAAACATAGTCGAAAGAACAATTTGAACTTTGAGGACGCGAGTAGCACTTTTTTTTTGCGAGTAAAAAGAGAGCTTTATTAGCTAGAGTGGGGGATTACAGTCAAGTTCAACTAGTTCGGTAACGCACGCAGGCGTCCGTCCTAGCCAAACTTCTGGGACAATATTTCTTCTAGCTAATTGAGCTAATTCATGAGCAACTTTGTTACACTCTCTCTTCACTAAGGATAACTTCCAGTCATCCAGGAGCCAAAGCATCTCCTTGGCTTCAGACAAAACGAAGCCCACCTCTGATCTATCCTCTCTGTTGTTCAAAGCTGTAATAATCCTTGAACAATCCGACTCCAAGATCACCTTACCCTGTAACACTTCCACTGCAGATCGTATCCCCTCAGTACAAGCTCTAGCTTCCGCCTCCACTGCGTCAGCGCATCTAGACAGTGGCTTCCACGCTGTGAGAAGGACTGACCCCCCACTGTCCCTCGCAATTATGCCAATACCTCCTTCACCTGTGTTTGCAACAAAAGAGCCATCCACATTAATTTTAATCCACCCTGCTGGTGGCGGTTTCCAAAAGGAGGATTTGGGTTTATTTGCATTTTCCTTGCCATTCTTTTTCCTATTGTCGGACAACCGACAGGCTTCTTTCCCTTTCGCGGACAGCTCCACACTTCCCTCCTGAATCTGAGCTAGTGTTGATTGCATTGCTAACAGGGAATGTACTGATTCAGGAATGCTATAGGGCCCTGACTGATGAGTAAGATTATTATGAGCTGTCCATGCTTGCCAAAGCACCAGTTTAACTAAATCTCTTTGCACCTGGGGCCATCTGTCAAAGAGAATCAGCAACCAGTCTGGACCTGTGTACGAAAATTGATTTTCTTCCGGTAGGTCCCAATGCTCACGCATTGCATTTCTAAGTCCCGCAGCCATCGGACAGGCAACAGTAGCATGAAATCCGGATTCAGCCTCTCTATCACATAACTGGCAAGTAGCGCTAGGCTGCAACTTTCTGATATGTTTGCTACGCCTTGTGGGCAAGATGTCACGGCACAATTTCCAGATGAATACGTTAACCTTTGGAGGGACATTGCCACTCCATACATAGGACCACAATTTCCTTTCACCTTCAGGAGCAGCACTTGTAGATTGTCTCTCCGACATAGATTTCAATCCCATAGCGAGGTTATAGGCACTGCGCACCGAGAACAAACCAGACTTCTCCATCTGCCAAGCCAGCATATCTTCTGACCTCCATGACGGGATTTTGAGTCTTGTTATTACTTCAACATCGGCTGGGTTAAAATACTGTATCAATTTGTCAAAATCCCAATCAGTTCCTTCACTGTTCAGCAAGTCTGAAACCCATCGTAGTCTACATCGACCCTGTCTAGTAGTGACACGAAAAGATGAAGCACGTGGTAGCCATGGGTCACGCCATATGCGAACTTGAGAACCATTACCAATTCTCCATATTATCCCTTTTTTCAGTAGCTCGAGCCCATGCATAATCGCCTGCCATGTTTGCGAAGGGTTTGAACAAAAGGCAGTATCAACAAGGCAGCCGCGGGGATAGTATTTTGCCTTGAGGATACGAGCGCATAGGCTTTCCTGGCATTGGATCAGGCGCCAGGCCTGCCTAGCCAGCATCGCCTGGTTGAAGAGACGCAAGTCTTTGAACCCCATGCCCCCGCAGCACTTCTTCATAATCAAATCCTTCCACGCCAGCCAAGCCATCTTTCGTTTCCCTTTTTCTACTCCCCACCAGAATTCTCTGATAATGCTTGTGAAATCATCGCATAATCCTAGGGGAAGCTTGAAGACACTCATTATATAGGAAGGGAGGGCCTGGGCCACCGATTTGATAAGAACCTCCTTTGCAGCTGCAGACATATTCTTCTCAGTATAGTCCTTGAGTCGTTTGCTTAGTCGTTCCTTCAGGGGCTGGAATCTCGCACCTTTCATTGTCCCACTTGGAGTGGGCAAGCCCAGATACTTCGGATCAAAAACTGTCCTTTGTATATTCAGAATTTGCTGGACCTGCTCTCTAACTTCATCTTGGACCTTTGAACTCGACATCATAGAGCATTTGGACGTATTGATTGCTTGTCCTGTGCATCTACCATATATATCTAGTACCTCCTTCACAACTGTAGCTTGGTGTGAATTGGCTCTGAAGAATAGTAGTGTATCATCCGCAAATAACAAGTGGGATATGCCCGGGGCACCCCTGCAAATTTTTAGCTCCTGGAGTGTGCCATCTCTCACTTTGCTATTAATCAGAGCCGATAACGCGTCAGCAACAAAGAGAAATAAATAGGGCGATAAGGGATCACCTTGACGAAGACCTCTGGTTGGAGTAAATGGTGCAGAAAGAGCACCATTGAAGCGAACTGTATAGCGGACCGATGTCACGCAAGACATGACTCTGTCCACCCATGAGCTTTGAAAGCCCAGCTTCAAAAGAACAGCATTTAAAAAACTCCAATCCACCCGATCATACGCCTTGGATAGGTCCAGCTTATACGCACAAAATTGACTTCTCTCATCTGCATTAGAGTTAATGGCATGCAGACATTCAAAAGCAATGAGGGCATTATCTGTAATTAACCTCCCTGGAATAAAAGCACTTTGGTTAGGGGCGATCAACTCCTGTAAGAACGGTCTTAGGCGGTTCACCAAACATTTCGCCACCACCTTATACACCACATTGCATAAACTTATAGGTCTGAAATCTTTCATAGTTTCCGGATATGGGACTTTTGGAATTAAGACAATGCAGGTGTCATTGACACCTGGGGGCATTGTCCCTGTATCAAAAAATTCTCTTACTGCCCTTAGCACATCCTCCTTCATCAGCAGCCAATTTCGCTGGAAGAAACGAGCTGGCAGCCCATCAGGGCCAGGTGCCTTCAACGGACCTATCTGAAAGAGAGCATTGCCAATCTCCTCTGCAGTGTATGGTTTGCACAACTCATAATTTATATCTTCAGAAATTACCGGATTAAAAAGATTTATTACCTCTTGAGGATTCACCTCACTATCCTTCGTGAACAGATTAGCAAAGTAATCTGCAGCCATGTTTTGCATTTCCTCTTGAGAAGATGTCCAACTACCATCCTCTTTTTTTAGTTTCTTAATGTTATTTTTCTTTGCCCTCCATCTTGCCTTTCTATGAAAATACTTTGTATTACGATCACCCTCCTTAAGCCAAGAGATTCTAGACCTCTGTAGCCACATCATTTCCTCCCTGTATAGTAACTCATCAAGCTCCTTTTTTATTTTTAGAATAGCTGGACGGTTCTGTATAGGGTCATTTTTCTCTAATCGCTCTAGTTCTGTCCTCAGCTCTTCTAGCTGTTTAGTGACATACCCAAACTTCTCTTTACTCCAGATTTTCAAATCCTCTGTTACACCCTTTAATGCTTCAGCGAGCGCTCCCAGGTCACTGCCCGGGTTTTTCCGCTGCCAAGCTTTTTCAATGATCACCCCTAGCTCCTCTTCTCTTTCCCACATAATCTCATATCGGAAAATTCTATTACGAGAACAATTAACGCTACCCGCCTGCAAACTAAGGAGCAAAACTTTGTGATCTGAACAGGAGGAGGTTAAATGATTTATACCTGCCTCGGGGAAAATACTAGCCCATTCAGTATTTGCAACTCCCCTGTCCAACCGTACTCGCACGTTTTTCCTTCCACCTTGATTATTGTTGTATGTCCATGGTAGCCCTGAAAAACCCAAATCATGTAAATCACAATGGCCTAATACTTCTCTAAAATCCAGCATCTGTCTCTCAGCTCTTGGGGTTTCCGAGAAGTGCTCGTAATGCCACATGGCCTCATTGAAATCCCCTATAACCAGCCAGGGACCAAGCCATTCACCACACAAGAAGCGTAACAATTCCCACATATCCTTCCTGTTCTCCACCCTAGGTTCGCCATAAACAAAGGTAGCCCGCCAGGGATCATCATTAGGATCCTCACTTATCAACACATCGATATAACGCTCCCCCTGGGAGAGCAGGGAAATATTTATTGAATCATCCCAAAATAAAGCAATTCCACCACTAAAACCGACACTATCAACCGCTAAAGCATTACGAAACCCTAATCTCCAACATAAATTACGACTCCTATTAGCACACATTCTAGTTTCTGAAAGAAAAACAATCTTGGGGTTGTGCGACTTAACAAGGCCGCAAAGTTCACGAACTGTCCGGGAGTTCCCCAACCCTCGGCAGTTCCAGCACAACGCATTCATTTCTCCTGGTGGGGCTCGCCTTGAGCGCCCACCAGGTTGTTAGCTTCCTCCATCGCTTGCTCCTTTACCAGAACATTTTGTGCCTCCATCTCCTTCTCCTTCATGTGTGTGTCTTGGATCGTCTGTCCACCTCCTTGTACAGCAGCAGCACCCCCCTCTTCCTGCATCTCCTTGAATGACTGTGCAATAAGTTCAGGTTTCAACAGACCTCTGGACTTTTTTGCCTTGGCAATCTCCTTGTGCGCGCCAGGGCTTTTAACTCCCGGCCTCCTTTCACCAGACTTCGCTTTAGCAGCACGGAGACGCTCCTGTAGGCTACGAGGACCGTCCTGTGAAGCCTCCTGCCCCGGCACAGAACCATCACTCGAGCCTACAAATGAGTTCAGCCCGGACACCTTCTCGCGCGCAGCAAACACACCAGTGCTAGTAGACTTCCTTCCCACACCTGGCGATGACATAGCTAGCGACTCCACCCCCTGCACCAGGACGTCCGCATTCGCCAATGAGCCGCCCAGATTCACCGGAACACCCATACTACGATCATCTTTGTGTGCAGTACTAGTATTGCTCATCCTGCCAGCTCTCTCTATCACCAATCCCTTCTGCGTGTCACCATTGAGCGAGGAGGAACCCGCCGCTGATGCTACACGCTCCTTCTGCTCCCCCGAAAAATTGAGCCCTCTCTTGACCGGCTGTGGCGCTGCCTGGTATGTCAACAATCTCCCTGCACCCTTCTTGAAAGGAGATGCACGCAACTCAGTCCCAAACTTCACCCCATCTTCCTCCAACACTTCATCTGGACATTCTCTTTCAGCATGGCCAATACGACCACAGCTAAAGCAGAAATATGGGATGTTTTCATACTTTACCAGGAACTCCATCCATCCCCTACCCCTGACCTTCAAGCCCACACTAGGTTTCAATGGATCCCCTAGAGCAAAATCCACTCGAACCCTATTGAAATCCTTCACAGCTTCTCCAACTTCCATCACCCTCCCCACCTTTGCCGCCAGCGCAGTCACAAAACTATTAGTCATCATAGCGATTGGTATATCATAGATGCGAATCCATAGTGGGATGGATTCTATGATCACTTGGGATAGACGTGCCAAACCGTCATAATAGACCACGATAATGGCGTCTCCCTTGAAACTCCAAGGTCCACCCCTCAACACAAAATTCAGGCACCTCTCTGATTGGAACTCCAGCAAGTAGCGATTATTCCCAAGATCCCTTACTTCTCCTTCACCCCAAACTCTAAACAGGTCACCAAAAAGAACCCTGGTGGGAAAGCTTCGACCTGAGTAGTATCGTGCCATGGCAAACCAACCAGTGCGCATCCCCTCTTCTGGAGCCTCCTCCTCAAACACAAACTCTTTCTCCTCCGCCATCTGATCCGCAGCCGCTCCAGCATGAACAGCTAGGCAGTTGTTCAAGTACTCCTCCCCACCAAGCTCCTGTACCATGGGGGTCTTGTTCCTGCCCTCATCCCCATCTACCTCCTTCTTCTTTCCCTGGTCCGACACTTGCGTAGACGCCATGGCTTTTCCTGGAACAAACACCGCCGACAAGAACAGCCTCGCCCTCGGATCAATCACAACTCCTTGGCTTCGGATGGGAAGTCGCCTCACCGGAGACCCCGTATCACCCCCACCGCAGAGAATAGATTGGTTCCAAGAGGAAGAACAGAAGTTCCGTCGGCAGTAGTTGAAACCGAAGCAACACCAAAACCCTAGGTCTTCCTGCGGGAAGGTTATAACCTGCCGTCCGCTCTCCCGTAGATGAGTCGGACTCTTCTCCAAACCCTGCCGTAATCTCTCTGGACCCTCATTCATCCAACGATGTTGAACGTCAGATCGGAAAACACTAGCAGCCAAAACCCTAGATGGGTTCGCCACAGCAATGGATACGCCTAAAGCGCGCCAGACAACCTTCTCCGCCCGGCGCCACCACCAAGGCGTCTGCGGTGCACCAGCCCAGACGGCCTCCCCCCAACAAGGACGCCGGAGGGCCATCCCAGATCGCCAGAGGCTAGACGGCACGCTTTCTCATTCTTCCCGGTCTGTTCTTCTGACGCGAGTAGCACTTAACAGTAAAGTATATCAAAAGTCCACAAATTAAGTGCAAAACAAACGTCTAGTTTCATTTTTACTTGGCGATGCTGCGTTCAGACTGCTGCTCTGTTGTGAAGTACTTGTCCAAGTGTATACATCTTCCTTGATATGCCAACGTCCCCGACCGGTACTGCATGAGATGGCTTTTAGTTTCTCATCCAACAGTGGGTCAACTTCGCCCATCATCACCGCCCAAGATGTAGCAGCATTAATCGGGCTCCATGCAGATTGAGCACCAAAAATCTTTGCAGGTTTAGTTAAAGTCATCCTCTTGATTGAACTCGTGCTCTCAAACAACAAGCTCACAAGATCCATCTCTTCTGTTGCTCCTCTAAAGTCACTTATTTCCACCACTTCCAAGGATCCTAAGGAAATCTTCCGATGATTTTCCCGGTCACCACAAGTGCACTCGCAATTAATGCCCTATATATGGATGACAAAAGAAAACATATATAAATCCAATTTGCAGTTATTTTTATTTCAAAAATTGTAGATTATGTCTTTTGGAAAACAGTAATACTGGTATATACTATAGCATGGTACTCCTTATATCAAGTTATAAATATAATTCATTTTGGTTGTCCTATGTCAAACTTCTCTAAATTTCAGCAGGTTTGTAGAAAAATACATGGACATGTGTAAGTCAAATTAGATTTTTAAATCTATCATGAAATATATATTTAATATATTTATTGATATTAATATAGTTTTATAAAACGACAAATATTTTTACAGAGAAGCTAGGTACATATGGTTTTAACCAATTCACCGGGCGTTTGCTGCTGACGATGCTCAACGATGTCAAGCGAGAGCACCTCAAGAGCAGCGATGAAATACTTGCCACAAGGCAATTTTGTGGAAGTGAAGTAGTATCCATCTTTAAGCTTCTGACACTAGCAAATGGCGCAGCGCCTTCCGCTGCAAGATCCATGAGCGCAGCAACTAACCCCTGCTGATCAAGGATCTCATCCGCAGTAGTAGTGGGGGTAAAGAACCCGTGCTTAAGAAAAACCTCGACATGTTCCACACGAGGGCAATTCCGCAAGAGCCATATACCGGTGCCAGTGTTGATGTGCGTATCTAGATGCAGGTCCTTGAGACGCCGAACACTAGACAGGCCATGGATATCCATGTCCGGGTGCTTGCAGACGAGCGAGTCGCGCATGCCGATCACCTCCAGCCTCGGCGCCACGACTCTGACCAGCCGCCGGTTCGCCAACTTATCGTGCCGCGGCGGCGCGGCATGGGAACGGTGATCCACCTGGAACACGCGTAGGTTGGTTGCCGCCACGTCCAGCTTCCACAGATCCTCCGCGTGGAGAAGCTGGAGCTCTTCGAGCGCGCCGGCGCGGATCACTAGCTCCGGCGGCAGACCCATCGGGCTCCGGATGACAAGCTTACGCAGGCGAGGGCAGCAGGACGAGACGAAGTCGCCGAGCGCGCGCCCGCCGCCGCCGAGCCGCGCCGAGTTGAGCTCCAGCTCCGCCAGCGCGTCGTACATTGCCGCCGCCGCCGCCGGGAGCCGGAGGCGGTTGCCGGAGAGATTCAACTGGATGGACGCCGTCCTCCCGTGGCTGGGCAACTCGATGGTGGTGGTGGTCGGATAATCCTCCGTGACGCGAATGAGGAAGGCATCAACGGCGTGCCGCACGGCGTAGCGGATCCACGCGTTGAGCTTCTCCGGCGAGGTGCAGCGGTGGTGGTTGGACAACAGGCGGATCTGGAGAGATCCGATGCCGGCGTCGCCGCGCCGGGCGAAGAGCCGGTCGACGAAACCGGCGAAGCAGCAGCCTGGCTTGGCGCGGCATCCGACGTGGCCGACGGCGGGTAAGGTGTCTGAGAGCACGAGGGGTGCGTGAAGCCACACGTGCCGCCACCGACGGGAGAGCACGGCCGTGCGTGCGGCGGCGGTGGCGTCGCCGAGGAAGCCGAGGATGAGGTGCAGCAAGTCGTCGGGGAGGGCGCTGATCCGATCCGCCGGATCACCGGCAGCGTCCATTGGTGTACGTAGAACTGGCACGCGTGCGGATTGCTAGTATTTGGAGTGCTTTCGGTTAACAAACCTACAGGATTTTTTTTCCTGATGACTCGATAAATCAGTTCAGAGATGCGGGGTTGACGAGGGGCGGCGACTGATGGGTGCCGATTTAGGGGTCAGCCGGAGACTGGGCCAGCCGAACGGCTGGGCTGATATGCCCATCGACATTCAGCCGATTTCAGCCTACACCTGATCAGCCGAACAGAGTATTTCGGGCTCGAAACCTACAGGTTTTTTTTTCCTTGATGACTCGATAATCTGTTCAGGCGTACTGCAGTCAAATCGGTACGCGTTAGTTGGACACTGCGGCTGTTAGGATCCAAAGGTTCCGATTGTTACAATCCTACTGCGGAGGTTTTTGTGTTTAAAGAATTTCCAACAGCATCGCTATGATTCTTTTTTTCAGAAACAGATTCCCCTTTGGCCCTGTCCGATGTATTTTTTTAATGAAAAAACAAGACATGTTTCATCTCACAAAATAGTAATTTCTCAGAAGCCACACACACTGTTGTCAAGCAATACTTAACAGTTTATACCTTTTCTCACTCAAACATTTCACAGTTACCGATTCATAGTTGCAGTCAAATTCAAAAGTCAAAACCTACGAACTATGAAACATACCGGCCACCACATCGATTTACCTACCACACAATCAAATTATTCATGGTTGCAGTCACTTTCAAAGCCTACAAACTCTGAAACATACCCACACATAATAAATTTACCCACCACACCATCAATCAAAAATACAAGTGCTCAACTGATTCTTCTACCTCACAGGACCTACAAATGAGATGTTTGCCCATCCTTCGTTTTTATCTGCTGTCATTATCATATTGAGAAACACTATCCAAATTAAAAACATATGTATTCTAGGGGGCATATAATTTTTTTTAGAAAGCAGGAATAGGCTGCACATCTCTGAAATCAATGATACTAGCACACAGAGAGATTGAGAATTGTGGCCTTCGTGTTACCTGTCTACGAATCAAAGCATCATGAGAATCTACAAGAGATACTACTACAAGAAGCTCAAACCATCTATTCATCATTTTTCAGAAGGTGCTTCCAAAGGATAACATCAGATGACTACCATTCCACACCTCACCAATAACTGTTTACACTTTTCATTCACACCAAAATCATGTCTTTTATTTTGGTTACACCAGATACCAAATCAGCTCGACTCATGTGGCGAAACTGAGAAGAAATCATAATAATAAACCTTTCATAGATACGTGACGACGTCTAATTTTGTGTCGACTTGCCTGATCTCCATTCAGCTCAGACTATTACATTGATGTGCTCACCGTTGTGTAGAGCGTCCAAATGTACACATTTTCCTCAAGCTTCCAACAGCCCCTGTCAGTAAAAGGGATCTTCAATAGCTCCTGATCAATCGTGTCTACGCCATCTTCTTCTCCCATCAGTTTCAACAAAGACACAGCACATGGCATCTCGCTAGGGACGCTTAGAGTCACACTCTTGATTGGTTTGGAGCTCTCAAATAAGAAACGTACAAGGTCTATCTCCTCATGTGCTCCTGTGAAACCACTTATTTTCACCTCTTCCAAGTATTCCAAGAACTTATTCTGACTTCTCCCAGCGTCTAAGTCATCACAAATGCACTTCTCCCGCCACCTGACCTATAATCAGAAGCAGTTATATCTATTAGTTTGCATTCAGCAGGTATGCATCATCTTGGAACTGTTTTTCAAGGGCATAACACTAGTATAGCCTTATTTTAGAAAGAACATCATACATCTACTAGTTTGCATTCAGGTATGCATTTTGGAAATTGTAACTGTTCCTCAATGGCATAACAACACTACTATATAGCCTTGTTTAAAAAAGAACATACCGGGTCTGTATCTATGAGCTGGATGCACAATAATCTCAACCGGGGACACCTCAATAGCAACGATGATATACTCGTCACAAGATGACGACGTGGAAAGATACAGGCTTCCATGTCTATGCTTGTAAGCATGGCAAATGGCGCAGCGCCATCCGACCCCAAATCAACCAGCTCACTTGCGGTGACAATGCCATCACAGTGTTCAAGTGAGGCAGTGATGTGTTCAACGCGAGGGCAGTTCTCCAAGAGCCACAACCCGGCATCCGTGTCGCGGCAGTACTGTCCATGCATGTTCAGATGAAGGTCTACTAGACGACGAACACCTGTAAGGTCATGTATATCCAGTACCGGACGCTTGTAGTGGGGCGAGGTGTAAACGGCGACCTCCTGCAACGAGGGTGCCTTGACTCTGGCCACCTTGCTGACGTCGTCGTCGCTGTCGTCGTAGTAGTTAGCATACCTACTATTGGCGTTGCGGGCGTAGAACTGAACCCTCAGGAAACGCAGTTTGGGCGCCGTCACATCTAGCGTCCGCACGCCCTCTGCCGAGGTAAGAAGAAGAAGCTCTTCTAGCGCCTCGGCGCGGAGTACCAGCTCGGGTAGCCCCCTTGGAGACACGATTTCAAGCTTGCGCAGGCCAGGGCAGCAGGACGACACGAAGTCACCGAGGGTGGTGCGGGTGCGGCTGCTGCCCAGAGCCTCCTCCTCTTCTTCATCGAACGCCTCATCTTCTTCATCGAACGAAGCGTTGGAGAGCCTGAGCTCCGTCAGCGCTTCGTACCTCGCTGCCGCACCAGCCACCGGGAACTGTAATTTGTAGCCCGAAAGAGACATCCGGATGGACGCGGCACTGCCACGGCTCGGTAGCTGGATGGCCGGGCGATGGGTCCTGTACGGGATCCAGATGCACGGGATGGCAAGGCAGAAAGACTCGGTGACGTGCTGCATGGCGTAGCGGATCCACTCGTTGGCACGTTCCGGCGAGGCGCAGTGGTGTCGTCTCATGTCGATCTTGAGAGAACCCAGGCCACGAAACCTGCGAAGCGGCATGGCGCCGAGAGATCTCGCTCCTCCGAGAACGGGCGGACCGGGGCGTCGTACCTTTGGGGACACCAAGCTTGTATGGAGCCGCATGTCACCTCGGTCTCCAAGAACGAGAGGCCCAGGGCGTGGATCCACACGCGCCGCCAGCGCCGGGAGAGCACGGCCGTGCGGGAGGCGGCGGTGGCGTCGGGCAGGAAGCCCAGGATGACGTGAAGCAGATCGTCGGGGAGGGCGCTGATCCGATCGACACCATCGCCGGCTGCGTCGTCCATGGGGTTCCTGCCGTGTATACAGATCGACTACGTATGAGATTGGGAATTTGGAGCCTACAATGAGGGTACATAAATAAATCTACAAGATAGTGGACGAGAGAAATCGGTTTCTAGACTTGCTATATATAATACTTGCTGCTAGTGACAGAACCGAATTTCATTTCATAATCTATAAAACGTGCGTCACTTGGACTCGTTCTCTTTTCGATTTGGATTGACAATTAACCTCTTGATCCGTTTGTTACGGAAAGATCCGAATTTTTTTTTTTGCTCTTAATGTTTGCTCTTGTATATATATCCATAATTTTTTTTGAAAAAATATATATTCATGAATAAGGTACAAGTCCAAGAGTACCGCGAAGAGGACTCGAATTGGCATGCGTTGTTGTACTCCAACGTCCAACTAGTTGACCAGAGTTAACTGAAAAAAAAAATCTTTATGAACCACAAGCGTGCAAAAAGGGGCCGATGGAGTCCATATGGTCGAACCAGCAATGCACAACTATAGCACATATAATATTACATTTTTGCCATCCGATTCCAAAACAGAAAAATTTCCACCACAACATTTACATGATGTTTCTCCCAGCATCCATTCGATATTCTTGAGTGTTGCGGCATTTATAATATGATATTGCAACATCAAAAAAATCATATTTAGGTTAGCAAGCGATGCACTGGCAGAATCACGTCACATTCCTCCAACGCCTTCTGCAACCCGTCCTCCCCTTCCCCCTAAAGAATTGCAGCTCTTGTTCCTCCCTCATCCTGATCTCCCAGGGTGGCAGCGGACCTGCCCTTCATCTCCTTCCCCTGCCCGATCTTCTGCTCTTGCAACGACGTCAGCGGCGGTGCACCAGCCCCTGCATCTCCCCTTCCCCACCCGATCTGAATGGGAAGGGGAGGGCGCTGATCCGATCGACACCATCGCCGACTGCGTCAGTCATCCATGGGGTTCCTGCCGTGTATACAGACTACGTATGATATTGGTATTTTGGAGCCAACAATGAGGGTACATAAATAAATAAATCTACTAGTGGACGAGAAATCGGTTTCTAGACTTACAGGAGATTTATATATACGGAGTACTTGCTCCTCGTGGCGGCAGAACCGAATTTCATTTCATAATCTATAAAACGTGCGTCATTTGGACTCGTTCTCTCTTCGATTTGGATTGACATTAACCTCTTGATCCGTTTGTTACGGGAAGACCCGAATTTCTCCTGCCAGGCCATATGAACTGTTTTTTGGTTGGGGCCATATGAACTGTTTTTTGGTTGGGGCCATATGAAAAAACTAGGTGATACCCGCGCGTTGCTGCGGGAATTTGTTAAACAAAATTTTAAAGTGAAATATGAAAGTATAAACACCAAAGTGATTACATTACAACGTTCTTTAGTAAACATTATACATGGAAGTATGACTGATCATACATGTAATTTCTACTCCTGTAATTTGTAATTGCTACTCACAAAAATGTGGTCATAGAAAATCGGTTGAAGAATAAATAGATGGTCTAGTGGATGATGACATGACTTATAGTGGATAGTGATATGACGCGGAGTGGATGATGACGTGGAATGGTTGCATGTTGAGAGAAATCTAACCATGGCTTGTTAGTGGGTACCAATTATATAGGTTATATAGAATAACGGAGACAATCTATTTTGAGCAAACATTACGGCAAGCATGCAATGATTTTTTTTCACCCTTTGCAACATATGTGCATATATTTGCTAGTTTGGAATTAAACTGCACAAGTGACGGTTTCTCCAGTTTCATGTTCCTTGAAGAATTTCAATCGTGATGAACCCATTGTGATGTGTGCTTGCCGTAATGTTTTCTCTTGTATATATCCATAAATAAGGTACAAGTCCAAGAGTACAATTTATTGTTGGAACTTGGAAGCATAAATTTTTCCTTGCAACTTCCATCACCTAAGATTGAAGCAGTTTAAACTTTAAAGCATAGTTTCCTGGCGCTATGTTAGAATATAATAAGTATCTGTACACTTTGGGGGGGGAAACTGTAGCAGTAGCAGTAAAAGTAGCAGTAGCAGTAGCACAGACAATATACTAGTATGGATAAACAGAGCAAAGCCTGAAAGATCAGTTGGTAATAACAGATCAGATAGATAGATAGAAAAAATGCTAAACTATAATGATTACTTTTATTAGGACGCACTGATGCCTAATTCAACGCTCTGAATTGGCGTCACTATGAACTGGTGTTGCGTGGCACGTCCAAGTGAATACAGCTTCCCCAAAATGCCAACATCCCCCATCAGTACAAGGGATGTTCAGTAGTTTCTTATCAGTGGTCTCTGTGTCATCTTCGTCGTCTTCTGCCATCATCCGTTTCAAAGAATCATCCGCTGCTGTAGCATGTAAAGTCACCCTCCTGATTGAACTCGAGCTCTCAAATAGCAAAGTGAGAAGCTCCATATCCTCGTCTTCTCCTACAAAGCCATGCATTGTCACCTCTTCCAGAGATCCTAGGAAGAACTTTTGTTGAAACTTCCACCTCTCTACTTCATCACAGAAGCACTTCTTCCCTGACAAAAGCCCCTGTAGCTCACAAAGAGAAGTAAGCATAAATTCACTTTGCATGCCCTAACAATGTTCATTTTTATTAGTGTGTTTACTGGGGATATGTATAATAGTAGTAGCTACTTCTTGTTTTACTAACTGACCTCAATTGGTTCGGTGATGTGAAGGCTCAAAGATCTCAGGTGAGGACACCTGGAGAGCAGCGATGATACGCTTGACACAAGGTGACCCTCTGAAAAGAGGGGTGCTTGCACGACCATGCTCCTGACATTCGCGAAAGGCGCCGCTCCTTCAGTTGTTGCTATGTGCACTCGTCATATTTTAAACACATCCTCTAAAAGGAATATTTTATCCTGATCATCAAAAATTTACAGTATAGTTTTATTTTCTCCGCACTCGTCGTCCCCTACTGTGACGAACCGGATTCTCACCGGCGAGAACCCGACTCCCTGTACCCTTGAGATAGTCCCAGGAATAGCAGCTATCTCGTACAGAACTCATCTCGGTCGAATATCACATCCATACAGCGATAAAAGATTCATTACATGACATATATAACAACAAAGCGTCTGGTACAAGCCCTCTAGGCTAAATCGACAATAAGAAACATCTGCGCAGCGGTAGCTAGAACATCAGGGTCCACTCCTCCACAGGCATCCTTGAGCGTAGCGCACACCCTTCAATCGTACCATCCGTCCTGGTTGAACTCGTGGTCGGGGTCTTCTCCTGAGAACCCAAAGTCTGTCCCCAAGGAAATGGGACAGGTCCACGTCACCAACCATAATATGATGCAAGCTTTAAAGTGGCCTATTCTAAAGATATAGAAATAATCAAGGTTTGAGCCAGGGTTTTCTTATGCAAGCAGCAGCAATAACCCAATTTCATCTCATCACCAACTCCTGCTCACACACACACATCCACTCCCCAAAACCAACCATCAGCCTCACATTTTCCCATCGGGCTCGTCCTGCCACAGCAGGTTCCCGCAAAACATCATCCACCAATCACCTTTCACTCACTAGTCGACTCGGTGAGCTCCCTCCCCACCTTGTCTCAACAGCCTCAGCTGGACCAATCTCTCATAACCCGAATCAAGGATGTGGTAAGAAAGCAGATTCCCATGCTAGCCGGGGCTTCTCAGAAATGGGTCGTCCGTAACCGTGGACACGGCTATACGTATAGTTTACACTCTGCAGAGGTGGCACTCCAGGAATCCATCCGGGCTGCAAGGCTAGTCCGCAACCAACCTGAGACACAGCCCACAGCAAAGACCCTAAACAGTAACGGCGCCAATCCTGTCTCCCTGGGCTCGGGAAACATCCGATCTAACATCTGCCCTAGGGTCGTGAAACCTTCCCACCGGGGCCAGTCGGGGGCCGTGGTAAATCAGGGAGATTACGCCGCAACGAATCCCCCCTACACATATCAAGCTCGATTCTCCTACAGTCTCGGCGCCGCACTAGAGTAGGCTTGCTGGAACCCTCCCCATACTGGGTAGATGGTGAGCACGGTATTTCCCAAGTCCGAAGTGGGGGCACGACTCGGTCCTTAATTTTCGGTAAAGCGAGTATCTGCATCACAAGCGATCCGCCGCAACGGTCCGCAATCGGCACCCATAACAGGTATTGCCGCCCAAACTCATCAAGTACTCCCCGAGTACCAATCCCCAAGTATCCGTGTACCCGCAACAGGTACCCCATAGGGACTGCCCGAGTGCAGCCCCTCAGCACCTCGATCGACGATCGAGTTGTTATTACTCGCTTACACCGCCTAGCTGCACTACTCCTCCCAACCACCCACAACTTACGCCAAGAGGATCAATCACAACCATCCCAACACATGCATAGCATAGCATATTTCATAAAGTGAGTAGTAGGTAGCAAGGTAACAGGATAATAACAAAGGCAGTGCAGGTTTATCATGCGAGTAAAGTAACGCGCTAGCATACTAGTTGCATGTCTAATAGGTATTCCAGAGAATGGTCGGGCGTGAGCCTGGGCAAAGGTCTTCGTCCTCGTCAAAGCAGTTGTTGTAGTGGTCCGGCTCCTCCTGACTCTCCGGAGCTCCTAGGGTCGCGGAAAATAAAATAAGACGCGACTACTAGCAAAGAAACACTAAAACAGCGACGAAAGAAGACTCAAATAACACCAAAATCTACACTAACGCGTAGATCATGATTTTACAAAAATATAGAAACTGGTTTCATATTTTTCTGAGCTACGGTTGATTTATTATTAATTTTTGAAGTTTAAATCATTTCCTGAAAATAATAAATAATTTCCGAAAAAGAAAACAGATAGAAATTAGCCTGCTGACGTCAGCATGACGTCATGCTGACGTTAGCAGTGGGGTCTGCCTAGGATGACGTCAGCAGTGGGCCCTGCTGACGTCAGCGTTGACTGGTCAACGGTCAACGGGGTCAACAGCGACGGTCAGGGGGTCAACTCTGGTCAGTGGGTCCCAACTGTCAGTGACACGCAGTGTATGACAAGTGGGCCCCATACGTCAGCGCAGTTAAAAGAAAAAGAAAAAGAATATACGATGGCTGGGCTAGAATTGGGCCGAAAGCGACTGGGCTGGAAGAGTTTAGGGTGGTTAAACAGACTTAAACGCGATCTTTAGGCCCACGAAGGGGTGGCTGCTGGTGCTGCTCTGGTGGACCAAGTCCACCGTGAACCGTGAGAGGGGTTCACATGAGCCGGGTGCACGGGATCATTCTGTGGTCGGTCGGGATTTTCTGTGGCCGGCTGTGTGGCATGCGGGTGTGGTCCAGCGTGTGGCCACGCCACGGCGCGACGCAGCGCACGCGTGGCGCGCTCCAGAACGCGCCGGCGGCGACGGTCGATGGCGGGACGGCCGGAAGAGGGCTCGGCTTGGATCAAGATCGACAGGAAAAGCTCGGCTAGGTTTCGGGGGTTCGATTTGGTAGGTTAAAGGCGAACGATTGGGTGGCTAGGGGTGCCTCCGACGCGAGCAGTGGCGGTGCGGCCATGGCGCTGGCGAGCATCAACGGCGGCACGAGTTTTGGGTTCAACTGCGCGCGGTTTGGTTGGGTTTCGCACGCACGCAGTCCTCAGCGACAGCTGGGACGCGGCTAGTTGCTCATGCGCGGGCACGTGGTCGCCCACGGCCGCGCATGGCCTCGGCATTCGCGCGCGCGGCGAGCAGAGCTCGGCCGCGGCGGGCCTCGGCTGGGGGAAAAACAAGGCGACGGAGGGTTGCAGCGGGGTCAGCGGCGACGGGGACCTGAAGAAGACGTCGGCCACGACTCGAAGGTCGGGTCCCAGAGGGCTAGCACGGCGGCGGCGGCGGAACTCACCGAAAACAGAGAAGAAAGGGGGGTGCTCCGTGGTTGGCTCACCTAGGGTCACGTAGACGATCGCTGCAGCTCGGGGAAGGGCTCGACGCGGTCTGGCGGTCCTCATGCTCCTCCTCCCGTCCCTGGTCCAGCTCGGGGTCGACGGCTCCACGAGCGGCGGCACTCCGGTTCTCGGCGGCGACGCGGGGACGGTGCTCCGGCTCCTCTTCCCTTCCTCCTCTCCTTCACCACTCCCCCTCTGGTCCTCCTCTTCCCTTTTCCCTCTCGAATTGGAGTCTGGAAAACCCCAATGGGGCGGCGGCGGCTTGAACAGGGAGTGCGGCCGGCGGGGGCGATTTATAGGGCGTCGGCTAGGGCTTCGCGGGCACGAACGGCGAGATTGGGATGCTCGAGCGGCTGCGGACACGCGACGCAATCGCGTCGGGCTGCACGGAGCTCGGGTGGTTGGGTCACGGGCGCGCGGCCGTGGAAGAGAGAGAGCGACGTCGCGAGGAGGAAGATGACGCGGGGGAGAGGGAAAGGCTGACAGGCGGGTCCCATGCGTCAGAGAGAGAGAGAGACGACGCGGAGTCGACGCGGCGGGGAAAAAGATGGGCCGTAGCTGGGCCGAATGGCCGAGCAGGCCGGTTGGCTGGCTGACTCGGGGAAAGAAGTTGGAGGGGGTTAACCGGACTTGGGCTTCGGGAATTTGGCCCACGAACAGTTAGATGGATTGGATATTAGTTTAGTCAATTAGAGTTTGAATTCAAATCTAGAATTTGAATTCAAACCAACCAAAAATCCAAATAAATCCAAATCACACTATTTCATCCTTAGCACTTCAAATTGATTTTAAATTTCAAATTTTAAGTTGCCTAGGAATTTAGGGAGCAAATAGAAGACACTCTTATATGTTTGTTTGCATGCACACAATTCCACCAAAAAATTTTTAAATTCGAATTTTTGCACTCAACAAATCCTATAGGTATTTTAGGGTTGTTACACCTACCATCTACACTTTATACCAACTACCATATAAAATATTTTTTTCTACTCTCTCCTTCCCATCTCTCTCTCCCTCGGACTCCTCCCTCTCTCTCTTCCACGGCCGACTCCGTCCCTCCCCTCCTCGCCGCCCACTCCGGCGCCCCCCGCCGCCTCCCCTCTGACGCCTCCGCGGCCCGCCTCCCCGCCGCCGCCGCCTCGACGGCGCGCCTCCCTGCCCCCTCCGCGCCGCGAAGGCCGCTGAAACGAACCGGATTCTCAACGACGAGAATCCGACTCCCTGTACCCTCGAGATAGTCCCAGGAATAGCAGCTATCTCGTACAGATCTCATCTCAGTCGAATATCACATCCATACAACGATAAAAGATCCAATACATGACATATATAAAACATAGCGGTCTGGTACAAGCCCTCTGGGCTAAATCGACAATAAGAAACAGCTACGAAGCGGTAGCTAAATCTTCTGGGTCCACTTCCCGCAGGCATCCTTGAGCATAGCGCGCACCCTTCAATCGTACCACCCGTCCTGGTTGAACTCGTGGTCGGGGTCTTCACCTGAGAACCCAAAGTCTGTCCCCAAGGAAATGGGACAGGTTCACGTCACCAACCATAATATGTAGCAAGCTTTAAAGTGGCCTATTCTAAGGTATAGAAGTATTCAAGGTTTAAGCCAGGGTTTTCCTATGCGAGCAGCAGCAATAACCCAAATTCATCTCATCACCAACTCCTTTCCTCACAAGCACAGTCACTCCCCAGATCTACCCATTAGCCTCACATTCACATCGGGCTCGTCCTGCCACAGCAGGTTCCCGTAGGCATCATCCACCAACACCTTTCGCTCACTAGTCGACTCGGTGAGCTCCCTCCCCACCTTGTCTCATCAGCAATGCTGGACCAAACTCTCGTAACCCAAATCAAGGATGAGGTAAGAAAGCAGATTCCCAAGCTGTCGGGGCTTATCAGAAGCGGGTTGTCCGTAACCGTGGACACGGCTATACGTATAGTTTTCACTCTGCAGAGGTGGCACTCCTGGAATCCATCCGGGCTGCAAGGCTAGTCAGCAACCAACCTGAGACACAGCCCACAGCAAAGACCCTAAGCAGTAACGGCGCCAATCCTGTCTCCCTGGGCTCGGAAAACATCTGAACTAACATCTGCCCCAGGGGTGTGAAACCTTCCCACCGGGGCCAGTCGGGGGCAGTGGTAAATCAGGGAGAGTACGCCGCAACGAGTCCCCCTTACACATATCAAACTCGAATCTCCTACAGTCTCGGCGCCGCACTAGAGTAGGCTTGCTGGAACCCTCCCCATTCTGGGTAGATGGTGAGCACGGTGGTCCGCGACCGAAACTGGATACCGACTCGGTCCTTAATTATCGGTGAAAGCGAGTATCAGCGTCATGAGCAATCCGCCGCAACGGTCCGCAATCGGCACCCATTACAGGTATTGCCGCCCAACTCCTCAAAATACCCAAATAACCAAGTAACCATGTACCCGCAGCAGGTACCCCGTAGGAACTACCCGAGTGTAGTTCCCAAGCACCCCAATCAAAGGATCGGGTTGTTATCACTCGCTTCCACCGCCTAACTGCACTACACCTGCCCAAACCTTCCCAACTCATGCCAAGAAGATCAATCACAACCATCCCAACACATGCATAGCATAGCATATAACATTCTGTGGATACTAGGATGGCAAGGTAACAGGATATAAACAAAGGCAGTGCAGGTTCATCATGCATTTAAAATAAAGCGCTAGCATTCTATTAGCATGTCTAATAGGTATTTCAGAGGATGGTCGGGCGTGAACCTGGGTATGCTTCCTCTTCCTCCTCAAAGCAGTTGTCGGGGTAGTCCGGCTCCTCCTGGCACTCCGGGGCTCCTAGAGTCGCGGAATTAAAATTAAGACGCGGCTACTAGCAAAGAAACACCAAGACAGCGAGGAAAGAAGACCCAAAGAACACCAAACTCTACACTAACGCGTAGATCATGATTTTAGAAAAATATGAAGCTACAGTTGATTTATTATTAATTTTCGAAGTTTAAATCATTTTCTGAAAATATTTAATAATTTCCGAAAAAGAATATCAGGCAAATAATCAATGTGCTGACGTCAGCAATGGGTCAGCCTAGGGTGACGTCAGCGTGGGCCCGGCTGACGTCAGCGTTGACTTGGTCAACGGTCAACGGGTCAACTCTGGTCAGTGGGCCCAGGCGGTCAGTGACACACAGTGTATGACAAGTGGGCCCCATACGTCAGCGCAGTTAAAAGGAAAAGATTAAACAACGCTGGACTGAAACTGGGCCGAAAGTTGGATGGGCCAAGAAAGTTCAAGGGTGCAAACCAGACTTTAGTGCAAGATTAGGCCCACGAACGCTGGGCCGCAGGGTCTGCTCTGGTGGACTCGGTCCGCTGTGAACCGTGTGTGCGGTGCACGTGAGCCGGGTGTATGGGATCTGGTTGTGGCCGACTCGGGATCTTTTGTGGTTGGCCGTGTGTGCAGTTGGTGTGGTCGCTCGTGTGGCTTAGCGCACCTGCTCTCGCGCGCGCGACGTCGCGGCGACGGCGCGTCCAGAGCGCGGCGACGACTCAACGGCGAGACGCTCCACGACCGCGGCTTGGGTCAGGAATGGTTGGGGATGGCTCGGCTCGACCACGCGCGTCCACGCGCAGGGTTCTGGTAGCCCAGGTCCGCGGCGGCGGCGGGTTCAATAGAAAGGCGTCGCATGGCAGTGGTCGGCCGGCGGCACTGCGCGACGGCACAGCCGCACTCACACGGCCGGAAAAACATATGGCTTGCGAGCGCGCGGCCTCCAGCAGGGCTGGGACGCGGCTGGGTGCGCGTGTGCGAGCACATGGTCGCCCACGGTCGTGACACGACCTCGGCGTGCGCGCGGTGACCGGCGTTCCGGGCCGCGGCAGCTTCGGCTGCGTAGGAAGTCGACGGCGGTTTGCAAACAAGGCTCAGCGGCTTGGCGACGGGGTCCTGCAGAAGTACGGCCACAGCTCGAAGGCTGGGTCCCAGAATTTGGCTAGCAGGCGGCTGCGTCGGCGACACAGCCGGAATTGGGAGAGAAAGGGGAGCGGCGGTGCTGGCTCACCTTGGGTCGAGTAGAGGTTCGCAGCAGCTCGAGGTAGGCGTGCGGTACGACGACGGCTTGACGGCGTCCCTGGTCCGGCTCCTGCTCGTCGTCCCCGCGGGCGGCAGCGCCCGCGGCTTGGCGGCGACGCGGTGGCGAGTGCTCGGCTCCTCCTTCGCCTCTTCCTTGCGGCTCCTCCTTCTTCCTTCTCCTCCCGGCTTCTCTCCTCACCCTCTCCCCTCTTCTTGCTGGCGAAGAAAACCCCAACGGGGTGTGGCGGCTTGAACAGGGAAGACGGCCGCTGCGGGGGTTTTATAGGGCGGCGGCTGCTAGGGTTCGGGGCACGGACGGCGAGGGATGTGGGCGTCCGCGCCAAGGGCCACGCGTCGCGATCGCGACGGGCCGCGCAGCGCGAGCGCTGGGATTGGCCGGCGGCGTTGCTTTTTGCCGCGCAGAGAGAAGAAAGCGTGGGGAGGAAGAAGAACAGGGCGCGGCGGGGCCCGCCTGTCAGCGATGGAAAGAGGGGAACGTGGTGGGGACGCGGTGGAGTGGCTGGGCCGCAGCTGGGCCGAAAGGCCGGCCGGGCTGGTTTGGTCGGTTTGCTAAGGAAAAGAGATCAGGGTGGTTTTCTGGACTTTGGGTTAGAGATTAGGCCCATGAAGTTAGTTCAGGTTTGACAATTAGTTTGGCCAATTAGAGTTTGAATTCAAATCTAGAATTTGAATTCAAACCAACCAAAAATCCAATAAAACCAAATTAACTCCAAATCACACTATTTAGTCCTTAGCACTTCAAATTGATTTTAAATTTAAATTAAATTGCCTAGGAATAAAGCAAGCAATAAGATGACACTCTTATATGTTGGTTTGCATGCACAACATTTCCACCAAAAATTTTTAAATCCCAATTTTTGCACCCAACAACCCTAGGGTAAATTTTAGGGATGTTACAGTCTCCCCCCCTCACAAGAATCTCGTCCTCGAGATTTGTGGTTACCTATGGTTTAAACAAGTGGGGGTATCTCTCTTTTAGTACTGACTCCTTCTCCCAAGTAGCCTCCCTTTCTAAATGATTGCTCTACTGCACTTTGCAAAATGGGATAGCTGTGCTTCTGGTCTCTTTGACTGCTCTGTCTAGTATCCTTTCTGGGTACTCCAGGTACTCCAAGGTGTCTTGTAGGTCTAATGCCTCTGTCTTGACCTCATGTTATGGTACTCTTAGACACTTTCTCAGCTGGGATACATGGAACACTGGGTGTACTCCCGCTAAGTCCTCTGGTAGGTCTAGCCTGTAGGCTAGCTTTCCTATTCTCTTCAGTATCTGATACGGTTCCACAAAACGGGGTGCTAGCTTCCCTTTCACTTGGAATCTCTTATGCCCTCTGAGGGATAACACTTTTAGGTAGACGAAGTCCCCTACTTCGAACTCTAGATCTCGTCTCCTTTTATCCGCATAGCTCTTTTGTCGGCTCTGAGCTACCTTCAGGTGTTCTCGGATCTTGGCCACGTTTTCTTCTGCCTCTACAATCATGTCAGGTCCAAAGAAGGTTCGTTCTCCCACTTCCGACCACATTAGAGGCATTCTGCATTTTCTGCCATATAGTGCCTCAAAGGGGGACATCTGCAGGCTGGCCAGGTAGCTGTTGTTGTAGGAAAATTCTTCATAAGATAGACTCTTCTCCCAGTCTGTGTTGTAAGCCAGAACACATGCCCTCAATAAGTCTTCAAGAATCTGGTTCACTCTTTCGGTCTGCCCATCTGTCTGAGGGTGGTAAGCTGTGCTATACTCCAAGATTGTCCCGATGGCTTGATGTAGGCTTTTCCAAAACTGAGCTGTGAATTGTGGTCCTGTGTCTGACACAATACTCCTTGGTGCCCCATGCAGCTTGAGAATGTTGTCTATATATAGTTCTGCTAGTTTGCTCACTGGGTATGTGCCTTTGACTGGTATGAAGTGGGCTACCTTTGTCAGCCGATCAACTATGACCCAAACGGCATCATTCCCTTTCTGAGTGCGAGGTAAGCCAACCACGAAGTCCATGCTGATATCTTCCCACTTCCACATTAGAATTTCCAGTGGTTTCAGCAGTCCTGCTGGCCTTTGATGTTCTGCCTTGATTCTTCAACAAGAGTCGCACTTGGCTACATACTCTGCTATGTCCTCTCTCATTTTCTTCCACCAGAACTTATCCTTCAGATCTTGATACATCTTGGTGCATCTTGGGTGTATCGAGTACTTGGACTCGTGAGCCTCTGAGAGAATTGTTCTCCTGATTTCCTTGTCCTGCGGTACACAAATACGGTCTTTCAGCCATACTGTCCCTGCTTCATCTACCCGGAAGTCAGGTGCCACTCCTCGCTGGATATCCTCTCTTACTTCTTGGATTTCTGGACACTTCACTTGAGCTTCTTTGATTCGGTCTTCTAGGTTGTACTTAACCCTCATTTCCTTGGGTTTTCCTTCTTCTACTAGCTCGAGTTTCAGCATGTACAACTCCTTTGCTAGTTCTGGCTGACTTTCTTCTATCATTAAGTTGTTGCAATAACTCTTTCGGCTCAAGGCATCTGCCACTACGTTTGCTTTGCCAGGATGGTAGTGTATCTCCAAGTCGTAATCTTTGATCAGTTCTAACCACCTCCTCTGTCTCATGTTCAGCTCGGATTGTGTAAAGAAGTACTTCAAACTCTTGTGATCTGTGTAGATATCGCACTTGTTGCCAATCAGATAGTGCCTCCAGATCTTCAAAGCATGTACCACTGTTGCCAGTTCCAGGTCATGTGTGGGGTAGTTCTCTTCGTGCTTCCTCAACTGCCTTGAGGCATAAGCTACAACCTTGCCTTCTTGCATCAGTACACATCCCAATCCTTGTCTTGAAGCGTCGCAGTAGACTACGAAGTCCTTGCGAATATATGGGAGTGTCAACACTGGGGTAGTAGTGAGCCTGTGCTTGAGTTCTTGAAAGTTGTTCTCGCACTTGTCTGTCCACTCAAATGGGACATTGTTCTTGAGCAGTTCTGTCATCGGCTTCGCAATCTTGGAGAAGTTCTCGATGAACCTTATGTAGTATCCTGCCAAACCCAGAAAGCTTCGAATTTCTGTGACACTTTTCGGCTGCTTCCATTCTGCCACTGCCTCAATCTTTTGTGGGTCCACTGCTACGCCTTCAGCTGTCAACACATGACCCAGGAAGGCTACTTTCTCCAGCCAGAACTCGCACTTGCTGAACTTCCCATAAAGTTGGTGCTGCCTCAGCTTTTCTAGCACAATTCTCAGGTGCTCCTCATGTTCTTCTGCTGTCTCTGAGTAGATCAGTATGTCGTCAATGAACACCAAGACAAACTTGTCCAATTCTTCCATGAACACTTTGTTCATCATGTTCATGAACTACGCATGTGCGTTGGTCAAACCAAATGACACAACAGTGAACTCGTACTGCCCGTATCGAGTTACAAAGGCTGTCTTGGGAATGTCGCCTTCTCTAATCTTCATCTGGTGGTATCCCGACCTCAGGTCTATCTTACTGAAGTACTTGGCTTTCTTCAACTGATCTAGCAAGTCATCAATCCGCGGTAATGGGTACTTGTTCTTGATTGTCACTGCGTTCAGAGATCGATAATCCACGCACATGCGCATGGATCCGTCCTTCTTCTTCACAAACAACACTGGCGATCCCCATGGGGATGCACTTGGTCGAATCACCCCGCTTTCTAGCATCTCTTTCAGCTGCTTCTTGAGTTCCTCCAGCACTTCCACTGACATTCTGTACGGTCTCTTGGCAATGGGCCTTGTGCCTGGTTGCAGCTCGATTATGAACTCTACGTCTCGGTCAGGTGGTAGTCCTGGTAGCTCTTCGGGAAACACGTCAGGGTACTCACTCAGCACAGGTACCTCTTCGATCGTCTTGTTTTCAATTGAGTACACCAACTGTCTCATAATACAAGTTCTGGTCCTCTTTTCTGCTTTCCTCCTTTGTGGTTCCACTATTACTTTGGTTCCGCTTGGGTGCGTCAGCTCAACTGCCCTTGGCGAACAACTGATCACTCCCTTGTGCTTTGTTAGCCAATCCATACCCAGTATCACTTCTATACCATCTGACTTCAGGACTGTCAGGTCTGCGGTGAACTCTATCCCTCCTAACTCCAAGCTAATGGATCGGCACTCACGGGTGCATCTAAGTTCTCCTAAAGAAGATGTGGTGACTATAGGTCTGTTTCTACGGGTGGTGGGGAGAGACTGTTCTTTCATAAACTTTGAAGAGATATACGATCCAGTTGCACCAGAATCAAACAGTATCAAAGCTGGAGTGTCGTTTACTAGAAACTCACCGAGTGCAACATCGGGAGCGTCCTCTGCTTCTTCCTCTGTCAGGTGGTTGAGGCGTCCCCTCTGCGCAGAAGCTGGATGCATGTCTTGTCCTCCAGGTGCTGGTGCCTTGGCTGGGGTCTGTTTGTTCTTCTTCTCCGGACAGTCAAAGGACTTGTGACCGGGCTTCCCACAAGCAAAGCAGACTACTAAGGTCCCTCCGCCAACTCTGGGCGTGTTGTTTGGCTTCCAGTTGGGGTTTCCCTGACCTGAGTAGCTGTTGTTTCTGTTGCCAAAACTGCTGTAGTTGTTGCCTCTGTTGCCAAAGCTGTTGCTGCTACTGCCTCGGTTACCCTGGTGGTTGTTTCTGTTGAACCCTGAGCCTCCTTGGCTGCTGCTCTGCTGAAAGCCTCTCCTGAGCATGTTGCTCTGGCCACTCCTCGGCCTCTGACTCAGTCTATGGTTGTGCAACTGTTCAGCCTTTCTTTTCTTCTCTCGCCAAGTATCTTCAAGACCCACTCTTTCCTTCTCAACTGCGATAGCCCTGTCGATCAGCTCTCTGAGTGACTTGTGTGAACTCGCTGCGAGTGTTGTCCTCAGACCTCTGTGCAAGCCACGCTGGAACCAAAACTGCTTCTTCTTTTCGGTGTTGACATCTTCAGGAGCGTACCTCGACATCTTAGCAAAGTGTCGAGCGTACTCAGCTACAGACAAACCACCTTGGGTCATTGTCCTGAACTCCATTGCCTTGTGCACCATGACTTGTTCTGGGATGTGGTACTCTTTGAAAGCTTCACAAAACTCTAGCCAGGTGATCTGAGCAGGGTTTGCGTGAGAGTCACAGTAGCTCTCCCACCACGCCTTCGCTGCGCCTTCAAGCTGGTGCGCCGCAAGGGCCACACATTCCTTTTCAGTGTAGTCTGTCACGTCCAGCTTCGTCTCGATGGTACGTAGCCAGTCGTGCGCGTCGAGTGGCTCATCCGAGTAGTTGAAGGTGGGTGCTTTCAGCCCGATGAACCTTTCAATCTTCCTTTGTAGGTCTTCTTCACGGTGTCCCTGACGATTCTGGTTCTGGTTTCCCTGGATCTGTTGCATAGCTTGCATCATCTGAGTGTTGGCCTGTGCCATCTGTTGCATCAGCTGTGTTTGAGTAGTCATTACTTCTGCCAAGTTAGGCGGTGGCGGTGGTTGCTGGTCGTTCTGCTGGTTCTGCTGAGGCTCCACTGCTGGCTCTTCCATCTCCACTTCCTGTTCCCCACCTGGTGCGTTGTGATCGGGCTGGAGCACGCCTGCTGCGCGTCCACGGCCCCTGCCTTCAACTGCAGCTATTGCTCTTCCGCGACCACGACCTCTGCCACGTCCTCTGCCCCTAGCTGCTACTGCTGCCTCTTCTTGCTCAGCTTCCTCAAAACGTGCAAGCAGTCGGTTGGATCTTCGGATCGACATCTTGCTGCATTTTTCATAGAGCAGGTATAGTGGCGGTCAGGTAATGGTTAGGTTAGCGAAAACTAGAGTAGGAGCTGCACACATGAAATAGACTCAACACTAGAGTACACTCAAGATGAACATTAATTAAAACCGCAAGAACAGCCACAAAGACCGATCACTCATAACAGCATTACACCCTAGACATGAGTATTATCCCGAGGCCAGCTCCTGGAACCTTGAGGATTAGTACATCTAAGCGGATGCTACATCGCAGCTGAGCCAAAAGGTGGTCATGATCTACCAAGTCTAAACATCTACTCATGAAGATAGATACAAGTCTCATCACTACTGCTGACATCTGCTGATACTATCTACTACATCTATCTCATGCTGCTGGAAGTGCCTGTGAGGCGCGCTGCCAACTTCACATCCTCAGTCTCTGTCTGTTGCTTCGATCACTGCCTGTCGTCGTGGAGAGTGTCCGTGAGGCGCGCTGCCAACCTCACTGTGTCCACCTCAGGTCTTGCCAACTGCTTCTCTAGGGGTGCCAGTTCTTGTCTCAGTCTTGTCATTTCGGGGGTAAGGGTTCGAGCCTCGGGTAGTGGTATCGGCTCAACCCGGCTTGGTGAGACCCTGTAGTGCTCTGTTCTGGGTTCAACTCTGCGTTCCTCTGGAAGTCCTTGGTTCAATGTGATCACCTCTGCCACCCTCTTCCTGTCTGACCTCACCCAACTACTAAGGGTCCTTCGAGCTTCATCCTTTGCCATAATCTGTTGAAGACTCAAGTGCTTCATCAGCTGGTAGTTCCGCCCACTCTTCTCCTTGTAGCTATCCACCTCTTCTTGAAGTTCTGAGTTGCGGTTGTCCAACCAATACACTTCTTCCTTCAGTCCTTCTATCTCCTCTTCCTTGGCTGCTAGTGCTTTGTCTTTCTCTTTGAGTTGATCTTCCAGACGGAGATCTCGAGCATGGTGAGTTGCTCTGATCAGCCCTGCCAACTGCCTGTTGTTGCGAGCTTCGTACTCCAGGGCTCTGACTTCCCTTGCTTTAGCTTCGAGGCGCTTCTCAAGTAAGGCGATCCTGTGGTCCTTCTCTAGCAGTTGGGTGTCTTGCTTCCATACCTTCTCTCTTAGCTTGGCAACTTTCTCCTCTAGGCCAATGTTTAGGTACTCCTGCTCGATCATGCACTGAACTGAGGTCCGCAGGGTCACGTTCCGCTCTCGGTCAACTGCGTGAGCCAGCAGGCTGACCGCGTCCCTGTCAGCTGGATCTTCAAGAGCTCGTGGCAGGTACCGGAAGCGGGTGTGGCTGAGCTGGTTCTGGTACACAAGTGTGGCAAGACGGAGTAGCCTCATGGCAATAGTCTGCACTGCCCTACTGAAGGTGCTCTCACTGGTTGCTGCCCGTAGCATCAGTGACCTTGGCCGTCCAGGGATATTGGGGACTTCCATCTGCAACCGGGTGTGTACTCCCTCGCCAGGGCCGTACGTCCAACCCTCGTAGAAGACGTTGTCCACGTCTATCCCCACTGTACGCAGCACCTCCCTCAGTAGCACTGTCAAACCTACACAGTCTGCACCAGTGGTCCTGATCTCCCGTCGTTCATCTGCTGGTCTTCTTACTTCCATCTGCCAGACAGTTAGTGGGTTGTTAGTAAGTTAGCAAGTCAGTAAGGTAAGGTAAGGGTAAAAATTTTTGTAATAGTTGAGATGTACATATATATAGTTTTCAAATAGTCCAAGCAGTTTCATATATAATAGAGGACTCAGTTAGAGCTTCTGTCCTAAGTTTCCGGTCTAAGGGTTACGCGATACAGTCAATTATGGCTCTGATACCAACTGAAACGAACCCGGATTCTCAACGACGAGAATCCGACTCCCTGTACCCTCGAGATAGTCCCAGGAATAGCAGCTATCTCGTACAGATCTCATCTCAGTCGAATATCACATTCATACAACGATAAAAGATCCAATACATGACATATATAAAACATAGCGGTCTGGTACAAGCCCTCTGGGCTAAATCGACAATAAGAAACAGCTACGAAGCGGTAGCTAAATCTTCTAGGTCCACTTCCCGCAGGCATTCTTGAGCATAGCACGCACCCTTTAATCGTACCACCCGTCCTGGTTGAACTCGTGGTCGGGGTCTTCACCTGAGAACCCAAAGTCTGTCCCCAAGGAAATGGGACAGGTTCACGTCACCAACCATAATATGTAGCAAGCTTTAAAGTGGCCTATTCTAAGGTATAGAAGTATTCAACGTTTAAGCCAGGGTTTTCCTATGCGAGCAGCAGCAATAACCCAAATTCATCTCATTACCAACTCCTTTCCTCACAAGCACAGTCACTCCCCAGATCTACCCATCAGCCTCACATTCACATCGGGCTCGTCCTGCCACAGCAGGTTCCCGCAGGCATCATCCACCAACACCTTTCGCTCACTAGTCGACTCGGTGAGCTCCCTCCCCACCTTGTCTCATCAGCAACGCTGGACCAAACTCTCGTAACACAAATCAAGGATGAGGTAAGAAAGCAGATTCCCAAGCTGTCGGGGCTTATCAGAAGCGGGTTGTCCGTAACCGTTGACACGGCTATACGTATAGTTTTCACTCTGCAGAGGTGGCACTCCTGGAATCCATCCGGGCTGCAAGGCTAGTCAGCAACCAACCTGAGACACAGCCCACAGCAAAGACCCTAAGCAGTAACGGCGCCAATCCTGTCTCCCTGGGCTCAGAAAACATCTGAACTAACATCTGCCCCAGGGGTGTGAAACCTTCCCACCGGGGCCAGTCGGGGGCAGTGGTAAATCAGGGAGAGTACGCCGCAACGAGTCCCCCTTACACATATCAAACTCGAATCTCCCACAGTCTCGGTGCCGCACTAGAGTAGGCTTGCTGGAACCCTCCACATTCTGGGTAGATGGTGAGCATGGTGGTCCGCGACCGAAACTGGATACCGACTCGGTCCTTAATTATCGGTGAAAGCGAGTATCAGCGTCATGAGCGATCCGCCGCAACGGTCTGCAATCGGCACCCATTACAGGTATTGCCGCCCAACTCCTCAAAATACCCAAATAACCAAGTAACCATGTACCCGCAACAGGTACCCCGTAGGAACTATCCGAGTGTAGTTCCCAAGCACCCCAATCAAAGGATCGGGTTGTTATCACTCGCTTCCACCGCCTAACTGCACTACACCTGCCCAAACCTTCCCAACTCACGCCAAGATGATCAATCACAACCATCTCAACACATGCATAGCATAGCATATAACATTCTGTGGATACTAGGATGGCAAGGTAATAGGATATAAACAAAGGCAGTGCAGGTTCATCATGCATTTAAAATAAAGCGCTAGCATTCTATTAGCATGTCTAATAGGTATTTCAGAGGATGGTCGGGCGTGAACCTGGGTATGCTTCCTCTTCCTCCTCAAAGCAGTTGTCGGGGTAGTCCGGCTCCTTCTGGCACTCCAGGGCTCCTAGAGTCGCGGAATTAAAATTAAGACGCGGCTACTAGCAAAGAAACACCAAGACAGCGAGAAAAGAAGACCCAAAAACATCAAACTCTACACTAACGCGTAGATCATGATTTCCCCGCCAAGCTCGGGACAACAGCGGTTGGGGCCGCCGCAGTTAGTGAGGGGGAGGACACCGGTGAGCGCGAGGACGGAGCCCCTGCTCCGGCTGCGGATCCTCCACATCGCCTCAAGGGCCGCCGTCGCCAGGCCCCATGCCGACCGCCCTGCTCCGACTGCGCCGGCGTGCGTCGCGGGCCAGGGAAGATTGGGGAGGAAGAGGGACTCACGGAGCCCGCGATGTCGATGGAAGGCAGGGGCGCCGCCGCAGTTGGTGCGGACGACGCGGGAGCTGGGGCCGCGCCGCCGCCGGGGCGCTCGCCTCGCACCCGGGTCCTGTCCTCTCCGCACGCCTCGCGTCCTCGCAGGACCCCGAGGCGGTCGCCTCGGTGTTCGCCTCCCTCGCCACCAACGGCGTTGAGGACCTTCTCGTGGTGGTCAATGGCTAGCTAAAGACCCTCGCATTCGCGCTCACTGAGGATTACCCGAGGTATGTCCAGATCTGGTAGGCGAGCCTCCGCTGCGTGGTGATTTGGAAGTCGATGCTCAGAGAGGTGCGCACCTTGATGATGCCCCCAACATGGATCAGCTACTTGTGGAGCCGATTGCTGATGCTGCCACACACGTCAAAATCATTAAAGCGCCAAAGCTTAAGATTCTTGGTTACTTTGATGTTGGATTGCATCAGCTCAAGTCGGTAATACTGTCATCAAGGTACCTTCCTTCTGCTGCTTATTTCATCTTGCCTCTCCATGCTGAGACGAATGGTAGTTCATGCTAAGATTCTGAGTTTAATGGGCTGCACTGCACTGCAGCCTGCATGCTAGAAGTTTGCTAGTTCCCTGCTCGACCCTGAAGGCCTAAATCGATGTTACTGCATTAGATTCTACCAGTGATTCAGGCTGTTTGGTACATAGTCTTGCTGGGTAATAATAAGTTCGACTGTTTTTTTGATGGCACATGCATGGCTTTGTTATATTTGACCTCTGAACCAAATCTTCGCTTGCAGGGGAGCAGACAATGCTGAAGTGCTGAGCCTTGCTGGGTGGCATGATGGTAGGATGAACACCTCTGTTCCATCACCTTGGTGCATGCATTTCCTGTGGCGTCCTGTGTTTCTTTTTTTGAATGTTAATGTGAACTTTAATCCTGTGGCGACACTATATTGACTGCAGTAAGCTACATGTCTATTTGCCTCTGATGAAACTTGCTATTATCTGAAATGGCTGTTATCTGAAATGTAATATAGAGTGGTACTGTTTTATTTTTGTTATATGAAATGATGCTACCTATAATGCTTTATCTTCCTGGTAGTTCATTGTTATTCTGATATGGGATCAGTAGCAAAATTTTCATACAGTCATCCATCTGACTTGTTTTAGTTAAGCTTGCCCACTTCTTTGTGTCGATGGTGAACTATGTATGATATATCTTTCAGGTATGGTGATCTGAAATTATGCTATCTTGCTGTGGTGATCAGAATTCGGAGTTGGTTCTACCTGTGTGGATGAATAAATGGTGCCTGTGTAATTGTCTTCCAATTTTGCTCTGCCAATTGTCTTCCAATTTTGGCTCTAGCTGTGTGGAACACTCTGAATTTTTGCCATACACTTAGAACTAGTCTCTTGCTCTCCATACACTTTTGCCATAGATGAATAAATACTGGTTCCATCTAATTTAGGATGTGTGCTATAATTTTGGATCTAGCTATTACAATTTTGGCTAAATATTTTTTTTATCCTGTGAACTTGTGCTGAATTTCTGAATGTCTCTGAACGAGCTATCTGGTAGCAATCTCTGAAACTAGAGGCCATATGCATTTTTTCTGAATATTTCTCTGAATGTTGTATCTTCTGAATGCTGAATGTCAAAGGTGAATGCAATGCTTCAGTCAAAGGTGAATAGATGTGCGTCAGTTTCATGTCAAAGGTGAACCTGTGCCTATCAGTATTTGTCATCAATTTGCACTACTATTTATCCATCAATTTGCACTAGTATCAGTTTCTAAATGCTTAATGTGAATGCGAAGTGTTGTGTGTGGTCCACTGGTAACCGATTGTGAATGTGAAAAGATGTGAACTTGCTCCACCATTATCTGTATGTGACCATGGTACTATTTTCATACTATATGCATGTGCAACGAGATGTTATTTAATCAAATAGCCACACAATGATATACACAAATGTATTTGTAGTTGATCTTAAGCTTCATGCAAAGCATTAAACAGCTTACAGACGGCTTCTCTGTCTATGGGCTGTATGAGCTGTCTGTACATCTGTCTGTATGCACAGTTCGAGGTTCTACAGACGATCTGCTGTCTAAGGGCTGTACATGCCCTTAGAATTTGAAGTTGTTCATGACATTGTTGTGAGTCCTCGCTTTGGTGGGTCACAATTGGTTTGGCACTTCCGCTCCTGAACGATCGGGCAGCGGCGTCTACAAATGGTTGTGAGAGCACGTCAGCACGGGTTTTGCTCAGTAATCTACTCTGCTTGATTTGATATCTTTTGGTGCATCTGAAAGCTGGTGTATCGCAGCAAAATCCGCTGCTTTCAATATAAAGCAGGGCCATGAAAAAAAAAGTGCAAAACTAGTCTGATTTCGATCCCCGAGGAACCTATTGATCAAGTCCGTTGAAAACGCGAAGCTGTTCCTCAAAAAAAAAAAATCGCGAAGCTATCCGCGTTTACCGCAAATCCGCTCACGTTCGCGGCCAGCATGCATGCAACCCCTATTCATCGCATCTAAAAACTCTGTACGGTCCGTTTGGTTCGGGATTTTCCTATGTTTAGGCTGACAAAAAAGTTTTTCACCTCTTGCCCGGGTCCCACGGGCCATGACCCGGTTCATCGGCTCCAGTTACCCAGCGCTCACATGCACATGCTCTACGTCCACTAGTTCCTGGTAGACCGCAAAGCCTGTGCCCGGGCTCTCCCCCGTCTAGGCCCACAATCAGTGACTAGGTCCACCGATTACGTGGCGCACCGAGATCAGTTAGAGATTTTATCATTTTCCCTCGCTTTGACTGGGATGGCTCGAGCACATAAAAACCATTCCGTCGATGCATTCGCTCCTCACAGCTCTCTCTCAATCGCTCCCTGAGTTAGAGCTGTCGCAAAGAGGAGAAATAATCCCGGAAAAAACAAGGGAGCCTCTCGAACATCTTCTCGGTGACTGTTTCGAATAAGTCCCGGCGCTGCTCCATGCTCTGAATCTCTCCAGCTGATCATGACGGGAAAGCCCCCTGCAGTCGTCAGCTGATTGCAGGGGACGTCTGCAGCCTACAGCTAGCTCTTGGATGATATAGAGGGACTTGCAGATCGAGGGGTTCCCATGGAGTGCGGCCGCGACGGCGTTGTCCCACCACCGGAGCACAAGGCGCCGCTCAAATGCGCCACCGAGGTATATATTCGACGTGTCAATGCTTGATTTCCTCTGCGTTTTTCACGATCCCGAGGAAACAAACGGTTTCGGCAGGATGCGATTGCGATCCCGCAGAGCCCGACGCTTTCTTCCGAGGAGTTCCTTCAGTTCAAGCGCAAGGCCACCACGATCGTGGAGGAGTACTTCTCCACGGACGATGTCGCCGCCACGGCGAACGAGCTGCGCGACCTCCGCGTGCCGTGCTACCACTACTACTTCGTGAAGAAGCTCGTGTCGGTGGCCATGGACCGGCACGACAGGGAGAAGGAGATGGCGGCCGTGCTGCTCTCCTCGCTCTACGGCGACGTCGTGGACCGGCCGCAGCTGTACAAGGGCTTCTGCAAGCTCACCGAGTCCTGCGACGACCTCTCCGTCGACACGCCCGACGCCGTCGACATCCTCGCCGTCTTCGTCGCCCGCGCCATCGTCGACGACATGCTGCCGCCGGCGTTCCTCGCCAAGCAGGGCGCGTGCCTCCCCGACGGCTGCAAGGGCGCCGAGGTGCTCCGCAGGGCGGAGAAGAGCTACATGTCCGTGCCGCACCACGGCGAGATCGTCCTGCAGCGGTGGGGCGGGAGCAAGCGCATCACGGTGGAGGAGGCCAAGGCCAAGATCTCCGACATCCTCGAGGAGTACCTCGCCTCCGGCGACAGGGCCGAGGCGCTGCGGTGCATCAGGGACCTCAAGATCCCCTTCTTCCACCACGACGTCGTCAAGCGCGCGCTCGTCCTCGCCGTGGAGCGCGGCGGCGCCGCCGAGGCCCACATCCTGGACCTGCTCAAGTCGGCGTCCGAGGAAGGGGTCATCAACGAGAGCCAGATCACCAAAGGGTTCGACCGTCTGATCGACTCCATCGACGACCTGGCGCTCGACGTGCCGAACGCGAGGTGCCTCCTGCGGTCGGCGATCCATAAGGCTTCGTCGGAGGGCTGGCTGTGCGAGTCGTGCCTGAAGCTGCTGCCGCCGGAGCCGAAGAAGAAGACCAGCGAGGTCGACGACGCGGCGGTGCGGCAGTTCAAGGCGAAGGCCGTGGCGATCATAAAGGAGTACTTCTTGACCGGCGACATCATGGAGGCCGTGAGCAGGCTGGAGACGGAGAACTACTCGTGCTGTTCCTGCTTCAACGCCATCTTCGTCCAGAAGCTGGTCAACGCGGCGATGGACCGGAAGAGCCGCGAGAAGGAGATGGCCTCGGTGCTGCTCTCCTCGCTGTGCTTGCCGCCGGAGGACGTCGTGGCGGGGTTCGAGCTCCTGATCGGGGCCGCCGAGGACGCCGCGCTGGACAACCCGGCCATCGTCGAGGACCTGACCATGTTCTTTGCCAGGTCGGTGGTCGACGAGGTGATCGCGCCGTCGGACCTGGAGGCGATGGAGGAGGACGCCGGCCGCGTCAGGGCGGATGGCTCCACCGGCGTGCGGGCGCTCCGGGACGCCCGCGCGCTGCTCGGCGCGAAGCTCTCCGCGGAGCGGATCCTGCGGTGCTGGGGCGGCGGCGGCAGCGGCAAGGCCGGGTGGGAGCTGGACGAGGTGAAGGACAAGATCGGCAAGCTGCTGCAGGAGTACGACTGCGGCGGGGAGATCCGGGAGGCGTGCAGGTGCATCAAGGACCTCGGCTTGCCCTTCTTCCACCACGAGGTGGTGAAGAAGGCGCTGGTGACCATCATCGAGAAGCGGGGCAAGGACGAGCGGCTGTGGGGCCTGCTCGGGGAGTGCTACGGCCGGGGCCTGATCACGCCGAACCAGATGACCAAGGGCTTCGAGAGGGTGGCCGACTGCGTCGAGGACCTCGCGCTCGACGTGCCGGACGCCGGGAAGCAGCTCGGGTGCTGCATCGAGCGCGCCAAGAAGGAAGGATGGCTTGACACGTCCTTCTCGATGGCGAGGCCGGGGCAGGCCGTCGCCAATGGCGTTTGTTCATGAGCACTGCAAGCCGGTTAATTACCTTCAGGGATGCAGCACTGCAATTCCATTTCATGAGGAGTTCGTCTGCAACTTTTTTATTTCAGTACGTCAATACTACTATACTTGTGTACTCCGTATGTATCAGCAGGAGCAAGAGAGGCGGTTAGGAGAGCATATATATTACCGCAACAATTTTGTTGTAGGATTAATCTTATGTGTTTGCATGGCGTTTAGCAGGGAGAACTTGTGTATTGAAGAGTTTGCGTTTGCCACTTTTTTCACGCTACATTGTTTAACGGATATTTTGATGAGAAAATTGCAATGTTGCTCCTTGTTAATACGGAGTATGTCGTAGTGTAGATTTTCCCTTATTTTTCAGCATTTTTACTACTTTCGCTACCTAGGGTCTTCTCGTATGCTTTGCCATCGAATTTATATAAAAATATATTAATATTTATAATATCAAATAAATATATTATTAAATATGTATTTCTTGGTGGGTATATAATAAAATGATTCAATGTCTAGACATTTATGCAATTTTTCTATAAACAAACTTGTTCAAGTTTAAAAAGTTAACAAAGTCCAAAACTAAAACTAAAAGGGAAAAGATAATATTCTCGAACTGGCCCAGAAACGGAAGATGGGAAAAAATGGAAGAAGCGACGGAAAGCCAGATCCACTGGCCCAGTCCATGAACGCTATACCCTGACTTGCGAGCCTCATGGGCTCATGGCACACCATTCCTCGGTCCAACTGTATACTCCATATGGCCGAATCTCAGATTTCAGGGAATGACTGGACTAGCAGCCCAATATCTTTCAGATTCTTCTACGGATTAGCACGGATACCACGGATTAGCACGACCGTCGACCAAGCAAGCGTTCCCTCCCACTTTGGATACCACGGATTAGCACGACCGTCGACCAAGTTGCATTAGAACTTGAGAATTGAGATTGACCTGAGTTCAGAATATAATCTAAATAAAAGGACAGATGGACCTGAAGAATCCATGTTACTGTATGAAGTATGATGTTAACGTGTCGCTCTGCATGCCTGCATCCAATATTAAACATCTTTTCAGGACGCCGACACGTGGGCTAACATTAATGTGACTAGGTGAGGCAGCAATGTCTGCGCCATCTGCGCCGAAATTCTAGTATACCATTCCGTATTATAACCACCGGGCGGCGCCATGTGTGCTGCAGTGCAGTGCCGAGGAACATGGTGCCATTTTGGAGTACTGTAGAGCAACAGATGGCGCCGGATCTTGACAGCGCATAGTCACAGGTGTACGTACTACGTACTGACGCAAACTGTTAAAGAAATTTTCACTGGTGTCTTCCCATTCCCATCGTTGATGCTTTGCCTTTGCCTTTGCCGGAGTGGTCAAGCCAAACTTTCCTGGGAACACGGCGCTGGGCCGCTGGTGCGCCACCCTGACGCCAGATCTCACGCGCCTCCAGGGTCTAGTAGACTGTAGACGCAGACAATGAGACAAAGCGCCATGCCAGGCAGAGGAAGCCACCAAACGCCCTGCTCACTCGCTACAGCCTACAGGCAACAACGAAACGCCATGGCGCGCGCAGCCGTAACCGCTACACGCACACAACTCAATGCCAGCGCCGGAAACCGCAAGCACAGCCAAAACGCCCGCACCATCGGCACGGCCCGCGCGACCCGCGCGACCCCCGTCCGTTTTAGCCCCAACAAACCAAGTCTTTGCGGAACGAAACCGCGAATCAATCCGCCCCACCCCCACCAGACCACCAGGTGCTCGCAAACCGCGATTGCTTCGCACATTTGCCGATCCGCGTCGCGTCGCCTTCGGCCCTCCCCAACACCTCGCCCCAGCTAAGCCCGCGTGTCCCCAATCATACGTACCACCGCGGCCGTGTCCGCTTCCTCCGTCTCCACCCTCCCTCCCTCCCTCCCCCTCCTCTCCCCTCCCGCGCCGCGCCCGCCCGCCCGCCCCGCCACGGCGTCCGCGGATGCGCCGGCGCTATCCCGCCCCCAAACCCTAGCCCCCGATCCCCCCCGATGGCCACGCCCCGCGGGGGGTCCCCGGCGGCGCCGGTCACCGGCGACCGCTACCTCGACCTGCTCGTCCGCTACGTGGCGCGCAACGCGGGCGCCCTGCTCGACGGCTCCGTCACCCTGCGCCTCCACCCCGTCGGCCTCCACTACGTCGCCTCCCGCCTCGAGGCGCTGCGGGAGCTCGAGGCCGTGGGCGCCGGCGCGCCCGTCGACTACCTCCGCGCCTACGTCGCCGACCTCGGCGACCACCGCGCGCTCGAGCAGCTCCGCCGGATCCTGCGCCTCCTCACCTCGCTCAAGGTCGCCGCCGCGGGGCCCGGCCGCGACCCGGCGCCGCTCTCGCTCCTGCCCTTCGCGCGCCTCCGCGTGCTCGAGCTGCGGGGCTGCGACCTCTCCACCTCGGCCGCCAGGGGACTGCTCGACCTCCGGCACACCCTCGAGAAGCTCGTCTGCTACGATTCTACGGTGCGTTTCTATCATCTGCCGCACAATTTCGTATGTATATTCCTTGCCTGGGGCGACTCGTGGGGTGGTGACCACAGGCTCCACTTATGATCCTCAACTACCGTGAGCTATTCTGAGCTGTCGATTGTACCTATGGTTTGCTGTTCTGGTTAATCTGCAGCTATTGGGAAAGCATTATTTTAGCAAGTTTCCTGCAATACGACGGTCCACACTTCTGATTCTCGGCCCTGTTCATTAACTCTGTTCACTCGGCATGTTTCTGCCATTTCGTTTACCAATTAGATTTTCGTGCTAAGATGCTTTCTACTTCTTATGTTTATTGAAGTTGCATTCAGGTCTTGCTTCTGGGGTTTAATGCAATGCTGTCTTAAATCATCATCAAGCACTCCTTACTTAATTTGCAATGAATTTAGTCCTCAGCAGTTTCTCTGAAGTACATAGCTCGGGACACTACAGGGATGCTCAAATTCTGATTGCCCATAGAATTGTATTACGGCTTGTGCTACCGAGACCATATATGCAAACTTAGCAATCATCTCTGCTGTGCTTGGGGTATTATTCTGTAGTCTAATTGGCAATATCTGGTGTTAAGAACTTCTCCAGCCATGTGGTCTCTTAACAGACATAACATATTGTGACCTGTATAGTGCATGCATCTTCATCTACTTTCTTTTGCAAGTTATGAAGAAAATCTTAACTGGAACTTCTATTCATGTGAGTTTGAGATTCACAGTGATCTTAGAAACTATCACAGGTGGAATGCTTTCTGGATGTCTGATAGCATTTCTTTCTCTAGATTTAATGTACTTCCCTGTTCCATGTTGTTTGTGCAAGTATCAGATATTAGCCAGTGCATATGGTCTGGTTTGTTGGCATGCAACAAAAATTTAGCGCACATAGAGAAAACTCCACTGTTCAAATGCAGCTTTGGCGTCTGCAACTTGATTTGGCTTTCCATATATTTAATCTTTAATGTTATACAGTAACTTTATTCATCCCCTTCATCAATTCTTAGGATCCGTGCTTCCTTTCTAAGCACTTCCATATTATTAGAGTATTCTAGCCAAATTCACAATAGTTGATTTTCGTGCTACTGCAGGATGCTCTTAGGCATGTCTTCACTAGTAGAATCATGGATATCAAGGACTCTCCTGTATGGAGCAAACTTTCATATGTCTCATGTGCATCTAATGGCATAGTACTCATGGATGAGTCGCTGCAATTGTTACCAGCAATTGAAACCCTGGATCTTAGTCGTAACAAGTTTGCAAAGGTGGACAATCTGCGGAAATGTACAAAGTTGCGAAATCTGGATCTTGGATTTAACCATTTGCGATCGATCTCATCCTTGAATGAGGTAGTTGCATTTCCTTTATAATCCACTCTAGAACATTGATACACAGTCTATTCTGGTTACACATTCTTTAAGTGGTATCTATAGTTACCTGTTGCTTTCTTGCAGGTTTCCAGTCGAATTGTAAAACTTGTTGTGAGAAATAACGCTTTAACTACAGTACATGGAATTGAGAATCTCAAGTCACTCATGGGGCTTGATCTCTCGTACAATATCATCTCAAATTTCTCAGAATTGGAAATCCTTGGCACCCTGACTCTATTGCAGAACCTCTGGTTGGAAGGCAACCCTATCTGCTGTGCTCGGTGGTATCGAGCACATGTGTTCAGTTTTTTCCGTAATCCAGAGAATGTAAGTAGTCAGCTTCAAACATCAAACTCTTTTGTTTCCTAATAACTTTCCCTATCATAATAGTTTGTTCCGCAGTATTGGAGTAAAGTGACAGCTCTGTTCCCTGGCTTTTTCTGGTTCAGTTGAAGTTAGATGATAAAGGTATGAACACACAAGAATACTGGGAAAAGCAAGTACTGTTTGCATGCAGACACAATCAACCTGCTGGTTATGGATTTTATTTTCCTGCAATAGACGATCATGAAGATGAAGACACTTTAACTTCGAAGATGGTATGTGTCTGTTATTCTGTACACCAATTGAAATAAGTTGATACATTGGATGTAGCATGAACAAGATTCATTGGTTGGAAGTTTTTCATGCTACTGTTCTCTTACAGTATAGATAATTTAACACATATATTACATTGTGGTGAATTGCAGCTATGCTTGCGTTTTGTTCCATAAATGCACATTCCTTCTAGTTTTCACATACAATGCAGAAGCGTTTTTTTCTTTCATATGGTTTCTGGTCGATTCATCCATGGTTGTGTATGTGATCATTTTTTAGCAATTCAAGATACGCCTAACATACTTAATTGCAAAACTGAAACTGTGTTATACTATCATGGGACCTTGCATAAGTTCTTAGCCTGACCATACATGACTGCTTCAATGCTGATATTGCTTTCTTGTTTATTTACTGTAGAGAAAAATCTCCCGCCTTGCCAGCATAGTGGAGGGAGAGAAAAATCTCTCTGATGATGGTCAGGACCAGCAGTCCACCCCCTGTGGTAGTGACAGTTCTAAGAAGGATGAAATTGCAGCTGCTGATCATGACATTAGAATTGCTTCATTGATAAACACTGCTGAATTGCTGAAGAAAGAAAAATCAAGTGATTGGCTCCGTGAATTTAAGGAGTGGATGGATGACAATGCAGAGAAAACAGAAGGTGAAAACCTATCGGTTGACTTCACCAATGGCAATGGAAGGTATACTAGGCAAAAGAAAAGGCAGAAGGCACACAAGGAGACTTCAAATAACAGGTCCGAATTGGTAGAAGTATCGGAAGGTGGGAGCAGCTCAAACCTTTTGGAATCGGATTCATCTTTCACGGATAATGTATATTCTGGTTCTAATGGAATCATAAAAGAATCCTCAAATGAAGTGAGCGCAGGCCAAGCTCATCTAACGATGCACTTGAATTCCTTTCAACGACCTCCTCCCCTTGACTTGGTAGGCACTTCACATACTGAGCCCTTCTCTGAGTTAGAAGATGGTTCTAGAAATATGCTGGCAAATGGAACACCTTCCAATACAATGAGCAGGTTAATGGAATCAAGTCCATACAATGCATATTCTAGTCCACAGTCACCTCCACAGTACAAGGAGGACATTCTTCATCGCAGGCTTTTTCTGGAGGAAGAATTTTTGCAGATTTCAGGACATCTTCATTCTGTTGGTTCACTCGGCAGTGATAGCAGCTGCAGTGATGATTCTTCAGATGATTTTTGTTCATGCAATTCGGAAGATGATTGCGCAGCAATTCAGACAAAGATGGAGTTGGCTCTTAATGGACAGGTGGCTTCGTTTCCTTTTGTAGATAGCAATCATGAGGGAAAGAAATACTTTTCAGGTGAGAAAAGTTCGTCTGACCATTCATCCGAAGATGAACCAAGTCGTATAGATCACAAAGAGTTTGATATTGAGGAGTTTCATGACAGTAACCAGAGGAATGGTCATCTAAGCCACAATTCAGGCCATTTAGTTGGACAAAAAGGCAAGCAGAAGTTTAAGAGGAGGGTATTTCCTTTCAAGAATCATAATGGTACCAAACTAGAAAATATTAAAATGAATGGCCATCAGGTGGATGAGCATGTTTTAGTTGAAGGAAATGACCATTTGACATGCAACCCTAGCAAAAGTACCCACAAGGAAGAAGGCTCTGAAATCCAGTATTTAAGAATCCTGCCTAAGAACGCTGGCACAAATATAATTTCTTGTAACACAGATGAACACAAGATTGTTAAGGATTTTTTCAACTTGGAAGTAGCAAACAATGACAAATCTGAAACATGTGAACAAGTAGCCTGTTGTGCATGCCTGTTTCAGGATGCAAGTGGTATAGTTCAAAGGTGCGAGCTGTTTTCTCTGTGTTCATCAACCCTAAAAATGTAACAAGAGCTACATTGATGAACAGTTTTTCATTGTTTAATAGACTATAATGCACTAGATTAATGATTTGATGTCAAATTGTATTTGTCCACTGTGATTATCATTTAAAGATGGATAGTAATATTTTGTACAATTCCTATACAGATACTATGTAGCAATCTCTCAGTCCAACAATATAAGGTGTATTTTTTGGAATAAATAGGTCTTCAGGAGTACTTATAATACATTAAAGTGTACTTTGAATAGAAATATATTGATGCAACTTTTGTACACTAAATATGCTTATAGTTTGACTATTTGATGATCAAAACATGTGAATTTGACCTTTTCAAATCAAAATATGCTTTACATTGTTGGATGAAAGAGTATGTTTCTGTAAATTTACAGTTTAAGGATTGAGTACAACATATCACATGAATGTAGTTACTACTTAGCCCTTTTTTTCTGCCAGAGCTTCTTTATTTTATTTTATTTTTACATCTGTTTGGCACTTTGAAAATTGGAGGGAGGGAGGGTTTGTTGCTTTGACAAGACATTGTTTGGAATGAGATAATTAGATTTTGAAATTAATATGGTGAATTAGTGAAACAAAACATCGCAGCAGTTGATGGTGCAACAATTGGCAAGTTGGCATGTGTGTTGGCTGTGTCCTAAAAGGAAAGACAGAAATATATCTGCAGTCACTTCCTTATATATGCACTGTTTAATTGGTGCTTAGCCCATTCTCTTTTGCATATTATTGGGTAACTGGCATGCAGCTGTTTCTATTCTTCAATACATTGAGCAGTTACCAATAGTTGGTGGAAGCGAAAATGGCTAACTTTATTTAATTATAATCATATGCATGTTCTATTTAATATGAACCACATTGCTTAAATGGCAAGCCCCCTTCCTTTTTTTCCCCTCTACAGTCACAATACCCTGACAGTTGTTCTGTTGCTTTCTGTAGAGAGGTAGCCTTGCTGCGAAGTTCTCAAAACAAATTATATGTACTGGCACTTGATATTGTCTGTGATGGAAAAGGTTAATTACTTATTTCCCTACATATTGCTTATTTTTCCCATCTGAATCGTGTTTCTATTTTCCTTGTTTTTTGGCTATTGTGACCGATCATCTACATAGTCATTTGTTTGATTTGGAAATTTATATTCCCCATAATTTCTAACGTACTGATTCATTTACAGAAACCATGCCAAGAGTTTTGGGCAGCTATACTCTGGAAAGTCTGGAAAAGGTTTCAATTGGGCTGGGACTACAGGCACTGAGGTATGTTGCCATATCCATCGACATCAATAGCGCCTTTGCTTACCTGAGGCTTACTTTTACTTTGCATTGTCACAGGGTACACATGGTAGACAGTAAAACTCATCTATTCTTAACACGGACTTCCAAGGAAGCACAAGATGTGCTTTGGCTCTTGAGTGTAACCAACTTCCCCAAATTGAAACATGAGATAGATTTGCAAAGGTGTGGTTTCTATGATCACCAGAAACAAACTTCTTTTTGAGCCAAATAACAAGTACTTCATTTTGTTTATTGCAGCTGCTTTTCCATTTTCCTTATTATTCTTATTTGTGCGATTTAAATGGCAGTTGGGAGAACATTCAAGTTAAATTGTTTGAGAAATGTATATGTGGATCTGCAAAGATGGGAATATTTCTCTACTCTATGTTGATGTTCTGGAGGAATGATGCTGAAGGTACCATTGTCTGGCAATCTGGGTGATGAAACATCACTACATTTTTTGGATGGAACACATTGGAACTAGCTTTCCGTTCTGTGTAGTTCTCATCCTAACAAATTAGGGTTTTCCACAAACTCCGGATGGAGTCATCTTTCTTCTTTAGCCTTATATTAACTTCAGAATCAATATTAAATCATCTAAAATAAGCCACTTTTGGCAAAACCTTAGTGAACTTTCAATCAAAATTTCACCCAGAACTTCAATTGATCATTTCCTACCGCTCTTTATCTTCTTGATTGCTCTTACAAGTTGCTGAAACATTATTGGTCATTTTTTTCTTCTGCAGAAGACTCCTTTTTTATCAGATCAATCTTTGTCATTGAAGGATCAATATTGGTGTGCATTGAGGACCTAGATCAGTTTGGTGGTGTCCCTGATGATTCAGATCATCCATACTTTTCTCTTGATGCATCTTGTTCTATTCACAATATTCAAGAAGTGGTAAGTCGTGCTTGGCTTTTAGTGATTCCAATTTCTCTGGTTTTACCACATGATAGTTTGCAACATTATTATTTTCATAAAACCCTTTATTAGCTCTACGCTCTATCGAACAAAATCATTGTGGTTATTTATGTTTTTTAATATCTTTATGCACACTGTTTTCTGTTTAGCAAAATAACTTGCGTAAGCCAGTCAATAAGCCGGAAGCACTCTTATGGTTCCAGATACTTCTTGGTTTTTTCCATAATTAGGAATCTTGATAGCTTTCTCGTCTGACAGGAATTTATCTTTTCACCATAGCTATGACATTCAAATTTTTAACTGTTGCAGAGGCTCTAGTATTGCTGCCCTTTTACTTTCCTAATCATTCAACAACAACAACAACAACATAGCCTTTTGTCCCAAGCTAGTTGGGGTAGGCTAGAGGTGAAACCCAAAAATCACGGCTCAGGCACATTAATTGCTAGTCTCCAAGCGCTCCTATCCATAGCTAAATCCTTAGAGATATTCCACTCTTTAAGGTCTCTAATAACCGACTCGTCCCAAGTTAGTTTGGGTCGCCCTCTACCTCTCTTAACATTATTGGCCCGCTGTAGAACCCCACTACGCACCGCCGCCTCAGGAGGCCTCCGTTGGACATGTCCGAACCATCTCAACCGATGTTGCGTCAATTTCTCCTCAATTGGTGCCACTCCGACTCTATCTCGAATATCTTCATTCCGTATCCTATCCCTTCTTGTGTGACCACAAAACCAACGCAACATACGCATCTCTGCTACACTCAGTTGTTGTATATGTCGCCTTTTAGTAGGCCAACATTCAGCACCGTATAGCATCGCCGGGCGAATCGCCGTCCTATAGAACTTACCTTTTAGCTTTTGTGGTACCCTCTTGTCACAGAGGACACCAGAAGCTTGACGCCATTTCAACCAACCGGCTGAAATTCTATGCCTAACATCTTCATCAATGTCACCATCCTTTTGCAGCATCGATCCTAAATACCTAAAGGTATCTTTCTCGGCCACCACTTGCCCATCAAGCCTGACATCTCCATCTTCATATCTAGTCCCACTGAAATCGCACATCATGTACTCGGTCTTAGTCCTGCTAAGTCTGAAACCTTTGGACTCTAACGTATGCCTCCACAACTCTAACTTCCTATTAACACCTGCTCTACTCTCATCAACTAGCACCACATCATCAGCAAAGAGCATACACCAAGGGATATCACTTTGTATATCCCTTGTGACCTCATCCATCACCGCAGCAAATAAATAAGGACTCAATGCTGACCCCTGATGCAGACCTATTTTATTTGGAAAATCACTACTGTCTCCACCATAAGTGCGGACAACCGTCATCGCATCCTTGTACATATCCTTGATAAGGGTAATGTACTTAGTTGGGACTTTGTGCTTCTCCAAAGCCCACCACATGACATTTCTTGGTACTTTATCATATGCCTTCTCGAGGTCAATAAAGACCATGTGCAAGTCCTTCTTTTGCTCCCTATGTCTCTCCATGAGTTGTCGTATTATAAAAATCGCCTCCATGGTCGACCTTCCAGGCATGAACCCAAACTGGTTTTGGGTCACACTTGTCACTCTCCTAAGGCGATGCTCGATAACCCTCTCCCAAAGCTTCATCGTATGGCTCATCAGCTTAATCCCACGGTAGTTAGTACAACTTTGAACATCTCCCTTGTTCTTGAAGATCGGTACTAATATACTTCTTCTCCATTCTTCAGGCATCTTGTTTGACCTAAAAATGAGGTTAAAAAGCTTAGTCAGCCATACTATTGCTCTGTCACCCAGGCATCTCCACACCTCAATGGGGATACCATCAGGACCCATCGCTTTACCTCCCTTCATCCTCTTCAAAGCCTCCGCAATCTCTGCCTCATGAATTCTCCTCACAAAACGTCTGTTGGCGTCGTCAAATGAGTCATCCAGCTCAAGCGTCGAACCATTCTCCTCATTAAATAACTTATCGAAGTACTCTCGCCATCTGTTCTTGATCTCCTCATCCTTCACCAGAAGTCGATCCGTCCCATCCTTGATGCATTTGATTTGGTTGATGTCCCTTGTCTTCCTCTCGCGGATCCTCGCCATCCTATAAATATCCTTCTCCCCTTCCTTCGTGCTTAGCCGCTGATAAAGGTTATCATATGCACGACCCTTTGCTACACTCACAGCTCTCTTTGCAGCCCTCTTTGCTAATTTATAGCCCTCGATATTGGCTGCACTCCGATCAAGGTGAAGGCGCTTGAAACATTCCTTTTTCTCCTTAATAGCCATTTGCACCTCGTCATTCCACCACCAAGTGTCTTTCGCTTCTTGTTTTCCTCCCCTACTCACGCCAAACACTTCTGAAGCCACCTTCCGAACACATGTTGCCATCTTTAGCCACATGTCGTCTGCATCTTCTCCGTCCTCCCAAGGCCCCTCGCTTAACATCATGTCCTTAAAAGTTTGCGCTGCTTCCCCTCTAAGCTTCCACCACTTCGTTCTCGCTATCTTGGCACGTTTGTCCCGCTGGACACGTACCCGAAATCTGAAGTCCGCCACCATCAACTTGTGTTGAGGGACAACACACTCCCCAGGTATCACCTTACAATCTAAGCACGCACGTCTATCCTCCCGCCTTGCAAGGATAAAGTCAATCTGGCTCGAGTGTTGTCCACTCTGAAAGGTCACCAGATGAGATTCCCTCTTCCTAAATAGGGTATTTGCTAACAACAAGTCGTAGGCCAACGCGAAGCTCAAAACATCCTCCCCCTCTTGATTCCTATTTCCATACCCGAACCCCCTGTGCACTCGCTCGAAACCTACATTAGACGCGCCTACATGGCCGTTGAGATCTCCTCCTATGAAGAGTTTCTCGCTGATAGGCACGGTACTAACCATGCTATCCAAATCCTCCCAAAACTGCATCTTGGTGCTCTCACTAAGGCCTACCTGAGGGGCATAGGCACTGATCACATTCAGAGCCAAATCTCCAACTACCAACCGAACTAGGATAAATCGATCGCCTTGCCTCCTAACATCAACAACTCCATTCTTAAGGCTCTTATCGATCAAGATGCCTACACCATTCCTTCCCGAAGTCGCCCCCGTATACCAAAGCTTGGAGCCAGTACCCTCTACTTCCCTCGCCTTCTGGCCCTTCCATTTAGTCTCCTGAACGCATAGAATATTTACACGCCTCCTAATTGCTACCTCGGCTATCTCTCGTAACTTACCCGTTAGAGACCCTACGTTCCAACTACCCACCCGAAACCTAGTTGGCTCGGCTAGCTTCCTTGCCCTTCGCACCCGTCGAGGGAAGTGCAAAGACCCTTGCTCATTTTTCACTACACCCGGGCGCCGATGTAGCGCGCCACTAAGGAAATGACGACCCGGTCCTTGCTCACTTGACACCGTGCCCAGACCACGACACGGCGCGGCTCGGGGGAGACGGCCCGGCCCTTGCTCATTTAACACCATACCCGGGTTCCGATATGGCGCGTCGCTAAGAGGGTTACGCCCCAACGGGATTCTCTTGGGTTTCATCTCCATATGAGTGGCTAGGTTTTACATTGGCTCGCCGAGCCTATCACAACCCTCCTCCTACTTTCCTAATCATTATTAAATTAAAATTAAAAGGGGAGTCATAAAGTCATACAAAACTCATTGATGTTGGATGTAAATAAAAAATGTGATTTGAGGTAAACTTGTGAACCTGATACGACCAGTATGGCCATATGCTAAAGTTTTTTTTTTAAGAGGTTTCTGGGGGACCTTGTCTATCTGTGCTCTTCTCCACAATGCAACCAGCAGCAGCTGCTCTGCCTTCCTCTTCTCTCCTCTCTCATCCAATCAAACAAGTGCAGAACTGCAGATTGTCTTCTCCCACAGGCCAACAGCAAAACTGAATCCATCGACCGCAAACAGCAAGCCCATTCTCACTTCACATCTCTCTCCATGATAGCCAGTTCTGTGGAACGATGGGGGCAAGCTGGCAGTGACGCCAAAGGTGGCAGAGATAGTGGGGCTGCAGGGACGAGGAGAGATCAGTGAGTGGGGGTGTGGGATGCGTGTGCTGGTCAGTTCACATCTGACCAAAGACGGTGCCAAAAAAAAATCTGGTATCTGAACTATCGTAGAGAATTTTGGCAGCAGTTTCGGTAACACTTTTAGTAGTTGACCGGAATTTTTAAAACCGGAAATAATGGAACTGAAGTTTCAAGTCCTGGTCTGATGCCCATCCCTGCTGTCATATTCATGGCAGGGATCCACATATGGTGCTTGTGTTTTTATTGTTTTTTCCCTGCATGAATAGTGCAAGATCATTGAAAAAGCTGATATTTATTGCAATGTATACATTCAGGTCATGGATCATTGCAACGACAAATGTTTGACATTGATTTTGGACAATCATAGGCATGGAGAGTTTCGTGATAGCATCCAGAATCCAAATAAGCAGTCTGAAATCGACACGGTACATACATGGAAACTTAAGTGGTTCTCCGAAGAAGCACTTCTGAAGTTCATCTCCGTACTTAAGGCTCTTTACTCGACAGCCGCAGCTTCGTCTTTACCAGTAAAGTGTATATCCTGATAATGTTGATTCTTGTAGTTCTGCAGTGATTTCATTCGTTCTTTTGGGGTTTGTATGTAGCTGTTAATCTGTATAGTTTGATATTTAGGTTCTAGTTTTGTGCTCGTTGTATTCTTTGTAGTTAGTAGAAAGTTTTCCAGCCCTGAAGTTGTACAGCAAAGAGATAGAAGTGAGTGTAAAGGAAAGGGAATGCAGTTTTGGCTACGAGCGGTTTTGAAAGGGTTAGTTTCATAATCTCAGGATGTTGGTTATTGTCGCAAGGATGGACTAAACAGACAATACTGGTTTGATCAGGAATTCCCACAACATAGATAAGGGAAAAACATTCATTGGCATCAATTGTTGCAGTGGGTGCTTCTTTGCTGTGCTTTGTACACAGTACTTCACACTTAGAAGATGTTTGGTTGGGGCATTTTCCTGCGTGATCGGATCACATCGTGAATCGATAACGTTGATTTCTGTTTGCTTCACCTCCCACGGGATGCGATAGTGGGGTAATCGATACCGCGCCTCCAGGGAGCTGATTACGCCCGATTTGGAGCGTAAGCGATTGCGCCACAGCTACGCTCCCACCTCCGGGCTCCGGACTCCTCCAGAGCGGACCTCATTCCTTTTCCATTACGGCTGATCGACCAAACAAAATACGGAATCGTCGTTTACTTTACGCTCCGGACCCATTCCTTTATGTTTGCGTTACCATCCATGGAACCAAACGCCATCTTAATGTAATATGTTGCAAAGAAAAAATCATGCTGGAGCGGTGAAGCTACAAATACATATCTCACACCAAGGCAATATCTTGGCACGGCTTCTATTATTTACACTTCTGTCGCTAATTTGCCACCGTTTGTTGGACAAGGTTCTTCCCCACTGACGCACCCGTTCTCCATCGTCAGCATGTGAAGGCGCGAGGGAACCGGCGGCAGTTCAACATCAGCTACACCTTCGAGCTGCTGCACGACAAGCCCCATGGTCGGCCGGTCGCCTTCTTCGTCTTGAATGCACCAGCACGCCACCTTGCAGACCCTCCCGAGCTCCTCCACGTTGGCTTCCCCGGCCAGCTTCTCGTCCAGCAGGCTGACCACGTCGCCTGCGTGCAGCTTGACCGCGGCGACCGCGGCGTGCACCGGGAAGTAGATGGCGGAGCGGACGCCCTAGTCCAAGGAGACGTTGTTCCGGCGACCCGAGACGAGCTCGAACAGCAACATGGCAAAGGCAAGGAGCGACTTCGTTCATTCTGACTGTATGTCGTCTGTTTCATGGTGAAGTGAGGCATTGCGAATTCTTGTGTAATCCATCTCGGAATGAATCGATACGGTTGATTGCCCGCGGGCAGCGCGCGTGCTGGCCTGCCGCCCGGTGGCCACTGACGAGCACAGCATCCCATCGCACGGCGTGTGCTCCGTCTGAGTAGCTCACAGCACGCTGGAACGTGGCGCGCGCCGGAGTGCAGTGCAGGCGGATGCGATGGTGGCCGACACCGCTGGTGATGGAGCGACGCCAACGCGGCGAGGCGAGTCATCGCCGGGCGCGTCCACGATGTGACGGTGGGAGGCGCGTCCAGGAGGCATCATACGATGCTTTCTTGCTGCTTCAGGGTGGGCTTCCCCGTCCAACTAACAGCAATTGTTCCACAAGGCGACTAAACTTCAGATTAAGTAAGCTGCGATGCTTCTAAATGAACTTCAGATTAACTTTCTTAGGAAGCAACAACTCAAAGATTCGCATTCTGCAAAACAGCGCACCACCATCGATGTAACATTTACGTTAGAATGGGAAAATATTGTAAACCAATTAGGCAGTAGAGTGGTCCCCGTTGCAGGTCGGGGGAAAAGGCTTAAGCTCAGATTTCAGTGACTGCGAGATTGCAACTTCAAATGTGTCTATGCTCTCCGACAGTACTGTATGCAGTAGCAACAGTAATCGGTGTTTGCAAAGAAAAGAATATTGATTATAGAAGGATTGTCTCTTTTTTAATATTCATACTTCCAAGCTGCCTCAAAATTATTTGGCTTATCAGCGACAGCAGAGACTGCATTTCAGAATGCGGCATTACGTAGTATATGTTCGCGTGAGGAATCACATGGAATGTGTTTGTGTAACTGACAATCTGACAGGGACCCGAGAAAATTAAGCAAATGAAATTTTGCTCGGAACATCTCCCATCTATGCATCAGTGTACAAGCTAGGAGGGAACCAACAAAGTCTTGATCGTTGAGAAGTCACTTCATCAGATGAAGGATAAACACTTTGAAACTGCAGGTTGGCAAAGTGGCAACTGATGGAACTGCAGGTTGGCAAAGTCACTTCATCTGTAGCTAGCTTTCTGGACTGATTTTCATCTCCATGCTTGTCCGATCGAAAGGGGGTTTAGAAATTGCAAGCGCCCTGTGTGAGAAATGAGAAATAAATCAACTGGAGCCGTACCTCGAGTGCGCCCGATCGTGGTGGTGATCGTCTCCGGCCGGCCGCTCGTCCTCCTCCCCAAGCCGCCGCACGAGTCCAGCTCTGTCACTGGACACCATCACACCACCCGAGTCCGTTCGTATCGGCTATATTCCCATCCGTCCATTCCGGATCGAACGGCCCTCAGCAGCCCAGGGGGTGGACGGTAAATCAAATACCGACCACCCCGTGGTTCCCCCGCGTGCGGCAGCCATCAAAGCGAAGCCCCCGCCGGCGAGCCGAGACCGAGAGCCGGCCGGCAAGCAAGGCCAGGACGAGGAAAATGCACGTCTGGAGTAAGCGCAAGAGCTCCGCCGCCACGCACCACGGCCTTGCCCCGTCGCGAGTGCGCGCGCGCACTGCCGTTCTGCAGTGCGCCAGGTCTCGCCATGGTGTTCCACGCGCGCCGCACGCGGGAACGCGATGGCGTACACATGGCACGCACCGCCGCTGACACGCCGCGACGTGGTGGAGCGAGTAGTCGGTGGCGGCGCGGTGACGTTCAACGGGTGGAGCTGGAGCCAGCTGCCAGCTGCGCTGGTGTCATGGTTTCTTGCAAGGAGCGACTTCGTTCATTCTGCCTTTGTGTCGTCTGCTTCATGGTGGAGTGAGCCGGTGGGGCTTTTCTGGTGTAATCCATCTCGGAATCAATATATGGTAGATTTCTATGCTTCTCTTCCGTCATTTTGGAAGGATATATAATGATGTGCCTCGTGCATCGGTAGAAGCTGAACGAATCTAGAGACTGCATGGTAGGCAACACAACATTATATTGGATTTCAGTTCAAACACGCCCTGTCTGCAAGATTGTTCAGCGGTAAACAGTAGAAATATTCATGTTAAATCAAATTTTCGAAGGAACAGGAAAACAAAGCTGCTGAACATGGCATGGATTATTCAGGAGGTAATGATGAAACTCTGAATATTTCTCAGGCAACGCAGAAAAAAATGAACCTATTGTATACCGCACCTTCTTTTGCACTGTTTTTATCACAAGGCAAATGGATGAACTAGGCGAGTTTGAGAGGCTACTGGATGAAATGTAGCACTGGAATCAACCGCATCTCGATGCCACAATAATATGATCCTTCGAAGAACTTCGGTTGAGGAAGTGGTACAATGATCCCTGAAATGCCATTACAAATGCCTAACATAGTTCAGAGTCTGCAAAAATGATTAGAATTTAGGTGTAGCTGAATGGACATGTGTGCACTCCATAAGTCGAACAAGTGACAATGTTTGCCTTCTCAACCTGATTAAGTCCAGAAGCTATACGTTTGGACTTCAAAACATTTTGTAAATTGTTTCTTCAGTATTCTGGTGGGAGTAATCTATTGCCTTTGGCAGCTTGATCTCTACTCTGGTTGTTCCACGGTAGCATAATCTACATGCAAGCAATGTTGACCCTCCCACTAGGCCGCTATCTCAAAACTTCTTTACAGGCTGCATGTTTTCTCAAGAGCAATGGGGTGCAAAGTAAGCTTTCTGATAGCTAGAATCCTGCAGAGAAATCAAGCCTTCAAATGGCAAACTCTTCCGACTTGTACAGAGACAACGAGACCTGGCGAATCCCGGCTGGGCGGCCAGATCGGACGAGCTCCGGATCGACGCTCGCCGGAGGCCGGTGGAGCAGCGCCGCGGGATTACGACTTGACTAACAGGCAGCATGCCGCTATCTGTTTCGCTTCGCTAGAGTCCGTATTGGGTACATCCTTGCCGTAGGTTCCGGATTCGATGGCTTTCAGCTGCCCAGGGGGGTGGACGGTAAATGAAATACCGACCACCCCTGGCTGCCGTGCGCGCCGACGAGGTTCTCCCTGGTTTCGCGTGCGCCGCGACGACCCGATGGCGAGCCGAGGGCCAGCAAGAGAGGTCAGGAAGAGGACGATGCTCAGGAATAAACGCTAAGAACGCCGGCGAGACACCCGGCGTCACCTGCGTCGGCATCAACCAACGTGGCCTTTGCCTGTCCCATTGCGCGCGCGCATCGCCGTTCCACAGTGCGCCAGTCGCCAAGCCTCAAGCCGGCGGCGGCATCCACGGCGTTCCAAAGCACGGCAGGCCGGAACGCGGCGGCGTCCACTTCGGAGTTCGGATATGGCGGGGTGGTGGAGAGAAGCCGTTGGCGCGGCGACGTTCGACGGCGTGGTGGGCCGTGGACGGTGCCTGTGTCCAGGTTTCTTCGAAGGTGGGGTGGGGTGACGAGGTAGGCCATTGCCATGCATGTCTAAATGTTAGCTATGAGCCTGTGATGGGGTTCGCCGGCAAAGCAGCGCCTAGGGGCCGCGAACCTGAGGAGAGGGATAGAGCACTGTTTCGCTTCGCTGGAGTTTGAATTGGGCGAACCGTCGGTGGCGAAACGGATGGTCACGATCTTCCGGGGGTAGACGGTAAATGAAATACCGACCAGCGACCACCCCTGGCTGCTGTGCGCGCCGACGAGGCCGCGGGCGGCGAGCCAACAGCCGGCAAGCAACGCCAGGACGAGGACCACGCCGTCACCAATAACCGCGCAGCCTCTTCCTGCTCTGCCCCGTTGCACGCCGGCAACGTCGCCCGGCAGTGTGCCAGGCGCTGCTGCTGGTGGCCATGCCGTTCCGTCGCACCCTGGCTGGCGGCGGCGGCACCGAGCGCCACGCCACAGCCTCAGCCGTTACCCACGGGCAGCGCGCGTGCCGGCCTACCGCCTGGTGGCCAGCGACCGGGGCGGTTCATCGCACCGGCGACCGGGTAGCTCACCGCACGCTAGCGCGTCGTGCGCGTCGGCGTGGTGGGTAGAGAGAGTCGTTGCCGCCGTGTGGGGATGGAACCGACACGCCGGGTGAGGGGAGGCGCGTCCAGGAGGCGTCATACATACTACTATTACATGCTTTCTTGCTCTGCTTCAAGGTGGGCTTCTCTGTCGATTCGTGTTATGCATGTACGAACTATCAGCAATTGTTTGGCAAGCCCAGGGGTGTTTGGATCTCGGGACTACAGTTTTAGTCACGTCAATCGAAAGAAGGATTGCTAATTAAAACTATTAAATATAGATTAATTAAAAACACATTACATAAGCGATGACTAATTTACAATACGAATTTATTAAACATAATAAATCCATGATTAGACAATATACTGCTACAGTAATCATGTGATAATTATATATTAATTACAGATTAATTAGGCATGTTAGATTCATCTCGTGGAGTAGACATGGCTTATGTAATTAGTTACATAATTAGTTTATTTTTTATACTTCTAATTATCATTTATTTGAGGGACTAAACTTTACTCCTTGAATAAAAACACCTTAACCTCGGTATTTTACCCCCGCGTGGGCGACACGGGCGGTCCGAACCTAGCCACAGCTCCTTCCACCTCCTCCCCCCTCTGCCGCGCCGCCGCCTGAATAGGTCGCCGGAAGCCCGAGCGGGTCGCAAGGACGGCGGCGGCAGAGCGATTCCCTCCATCCGTCGTCTCCAAGCGGGCGCGACCGCCTCGATCGTCGGAGTGGACCGCCGCTGGACAGCAAGCAGCGGCGCCGGTGGGGATGGTCGGATCCGGTGCCTCTGCGGACGGATCTGGTGCTAGGTGCGGCGGTAGCCGGCACCTACGAGAGGCACGGCGGCATCGGCGGCGGCGGCGGTTGATGCGAGAGGAGGCAGTGAATGGCACGGTGGCCGGGTGGAGCTTGGTGTGGAAGCGGCGGCTGTTGTGAGGAGGTCGTGAACGGCAAGGTGGTCGTGTGGAGCTTGGTGCGGAAACGGCGGCCGCAATGGCGTGGAGGGACCACGGGGCTGCGTGGGGCTGCAATCGTCGGCGCCTCTGCTGGGTTGTGCAGGCCAAGGTGCAATGGTGGTGCGGCCGAGGGTGGCTTGGGCTCGCCGGTGGCACCATGGTGGCGTGGCTGGCATGCTACGCCACCTAATTTGCAGTACATACAACAAGGAGACGTTGGAAGCAAAGGATGAAGGCTGCACGACCTCAGCAGCAGTGGACGCCCGGCGTAGCATGGCGATCGCGGAGACGGAGGCTGGTGGTTGTGAGGTCAATGGTGTGGAGTCCGACGATGGCGAGGCCTGGGTGCAATGGTGATGCACGTTCTTGTGTGTTGACACAAGTGAAGTGATGCTGCGGCCAGCTACGTCTTCGTAGACATCAGGTTCTCAGGCTTCCAATCCTCCAAGTTCTTTCGCTATCGGCGCGCAGTACTATTAGTTGGTGTGATGTCTTCTGTTTTTTTGCGGCCAAACACCAATTGCTCATGCGGGGTAGGTTGGTTGAGGTCAGAGCGAAAGCCTAGACGACGCTGCTTCTCCTTAGAGGCGCCCACCCCATCATAACTTGCTGATTCTCATGAAAACCCAGCCTATTTGTGGGGCCAGCGATGGTGGCGCCATTTGCATCCGGCGGTGCGTCGGGTCGGCGAGCTTGGCAACGATTTCTCAAAGTCATCGCTGGGGGCGTCCGCGATCCCGGGTGAAGGGAGGCGCGTCCAGGAGGCGTCATACATACTACATGCTTTCTTGCTCTGCTTCAGAGTGGGCTTCTCGGTCCATTCGTATGAGGATACTACACTGTCAGTTCCCGAACCACAACTGAACAAACCGTCATGTGAAGCTTATCAGTGTGGGTACTTACCTGCAGAGTGCCGAGAAAACAAAAAACAAAATCAGCTACCACTTGGCTGTGTTGAGCTAACCTAGTCCAGTAGGAATGCATAAACTTCTCCTGGTTCTCTTAGTGCAGTATCCATAATGCGCAATTATCTGCCATCCCATACCCACTAGGATAGCGTTTGGTCTGGTAAAATGTAACGCAATCGGATTACGGGCGGTATTAAATCTCGTTACGAGTGTTTGTTCACCGGTTGGTTGAAATGGCGTCAAGCTTCTGGTGTCCTCTATGACAAGAGGGTACCACAAAAGCTAAAAGATAAGTTTTATAGGACGGCGATTTGCCCGGCGATGCTATACGGTGCTGAATGTTGGCCTACTAAAAGGCGACATATACAACAACTGAGTGTAGCAGAGATGCGTATGTTGTGTTGGTTTTGTGGTCACACAAGAAGGGATAGGATACGGAATGAAGATATTCGAGATAGAGTCGGAGTGGCACCAATTGAGGAGAAATTGACGCAACATCGGTTGAGATGGTTCGGACATGTCCAACGGAGGCCTCCTGAGGCGCCGGTGCGTAGTGAGGTTCTACAGCGGGCCAATAATGTTAAGAGAGGTAGAGGGCGACCCAAACTAACTTGGGACCAGTCGGCTATTAGAGACCTTAAAGAGTGGAATATCTCTAAGGATTTAGCTATGGATAGGAGCGCTTGGAGACTAGCAATTAATGTGTCTGAGCCGTGATTTTTGGGTTTCGCCTCTAGCCTACCCCAACTAGCTTGGGACAAAAGGCTATGTTGTTGTTGTAGTGTTTGTTTGCCGTGCTCCGTAATCATTTACGCTGTAATCAGGTCCCCGGCTGGTACAATATTGTTACCGCTCCTTCCGCTCTGTAATCGGGAAACAATCCAGCGCTACTACGACTTGGGATGGCCGCTCTGTACTCGATACCGTAGTGGAACCAAACAAAAGACGCAACCGGCCATTCCGCCATCAAATACGGTGTAATCTCATTGCGTTTGCATTACCGTTTGACGAAACAAACACTACCTAAGTATTTTTATATGAACGCTCTGAATTTTGATAAGCCAAAGAATTTTTTTGTTAGATTACACATGAATGTATAGGCCGCATATTTCCTCCTGTTCTCCATCATTCTTATTTGCAACAAACTCCGATCAGATAGATGTCATGAAATCTTGTTTCATATTGGAACGTGTAATAGATGTCGGATAATTTTTTTTTGGTGTATAAGCCATCATGCTATACGATACAAAGGAGCAATTTTTCAAGTTTATTTTATAGATATAGTTTCCTTACATATATGGATGATACATAACACCTACCCGAAAAAAAGACATCCAACATTAGCAAGAACGACGCACGTAACTAACAAAAAACATAAAATTAGATTATTGTTGAATGATCCGATTTCTGGCATCACAATTTCCAACAGTATATCATAGTCGATCATCTGGGGAAAGGATACTCCCTTCCAGTCAATATCTCAAAATCCAATCCAAAAAAAAATAACATTAAACCTAAACGGAAACCAGTTACTGAAAAATGATATAATAATGTTCCATGGATCAGATTTCTGGCTTGAATCCTCCTCCGCAGAGTAATGATTACGTATGCGCACAGTATAATCAAAGTCGATCAGCTGGGGAAAGGATCCTCATTTCTATACAAATTTCTTAAATCTTAAAACGAAAAAACAGAAAAAATGCTGAATGGATCAGATTTCTGGCTTGGAATCCTCCTCCGAAGAGAAGGCATCACAATTTCGCACAGTGTAATCATAGTCGATCATCTGGGGAAAGGATCCTCCCTTCCAGTCAACATATCTCAAAATCCAATCCAAAAAAATAACATCAACAGCAAGTCTAAACGGAAACCACTTACTGAAAAGTGATTTAATAATGTTCCATGGATCAGATATCTGGCTTGAATCCTCCTCCGCAGAATAGGATCACGTATGCGCACAGTATAATCAAAGTCGATCAGCTGGGGAAAGGATCCTCACTTCCATACAAATTTCTTAAATCCTCAAAAGAAAACAGAAAAAAATGCTGACAAGAGTACATCCAATTCGTAAAGAGTCAGATTTATATGAGTCAATCAGCAAAGGTCCGCGATTTGAGCAAATCCTAAGACTGGGGCGACAATATTTGATCAACATTCTCCAATTCAACAAATCTAAACAAAGGGACGAGATCACTAAGCGCCAAGATTAACCGCTTGCAAATTAAGCAACAAATTCATAGTCGAGGCTTCAAAAGAAGAGAGATATTGGGCACAATGAGCAGAGGCTCTCAGTTAAGGCCAGGTTTGTCCACAAGCCAAGAACCATCGGAAGAGGCCTTCTGCCTCCCTCTTTGTAATGCTCACCGATCTTGCCAAATCCTTCAACCTCATCCTCTCGCTGAAGAACTAGAGTGAGCTATTCAACAAGAGGACAAGATTTCACGAGAAATAGACAAGAAAGAAGAGCATTGCACAAACGGGAGGTAGAAAGCACCCTTCCTCCGGCCTTCGTTTCGGTGTGGTTAAAGCAAAAATAGTCATCATCGAGCCATCTATAGGTTCTCCCAGCACATCACACAAATCAACAAAAGATGATCTAGTGAAACAAAAATAACAAGACCTAGTAAGCTATCTCATGAGTATAGCGGTAAGAGAAACGAATTGTAGGACCTACGAGAAAATGCGATAATCTATCGAGAGAAATCGCATGTCCAGAGGTCCAATGGTATGATCTGGCAACTCTTCGCAAACGAAAGCCACGGATCCGCTCGGAGGCGTACATGGCAATAGATCTTTCAAACGCTAAGAGTGCTCAACAAAGCAAACCTCATCTCAGATGAAAAAAGAGCGAATTTGCGAAAAAAAAAAAACTCTCCTTCTCGAACCTCTCGATCACACGATTGTCAATACCTCCAAGCTTGTAGATCAGGTAGCCGAGAGGCGGCTGGATGCGGGGGAGAAGAGAAGGAAGTGAGGGTTTGGTCCGCGCCGATCGAAGTGCATTATATAGGCAAGTGCGAGAGCTAGGGTTCGTTCCTGGTCGCACGATCCGCATCTGATGACCGTCGATGCAAAGCCATCCGGTCAGTTGGCGATGAGTGGCCGATGCTTCTGGATGGGTTGGGCTGGTGATGAGAGCTGATGGGCCTAGCGCTACATACTGGGCCGTGAACGGTGCAGCAGGCTGTCGGACAAAAGCCCGGCAGGGAGGACCCGACGATGCCAAAAGGAAGCCAAACCACGGCCGGCACGGCGGACGCAGAATTATGGCAGGTAAAGCCGGCGGTCTCAAGGGAGTTGCCCTCATCGGCGGCGGCGCCAACAGCACGGTCGCTGGCGCCCTCCACCTGTAACCGCTCTCTCCAACTTTGCGGTCTGTACGGCCGACGGAAGTCCTAGCTCACCTCTCTTCTCGCTGCTGGTGCCTGCTCTTCCTTTGTCTTTGCTAGGGCACACCGAGGTGAGGGGCAAGGTCACGGGGCTGGCTCCGGGCATGCACGGTTTCCACATCCACGTCTTCGGCGACACCACCAACGGCTGCAACTCAACATGTGCGCCGCCCTTCTTTGCCTATCATGGTCGATTGGTTTGTGACTAGTGCTGTCGAATTGGAAATACCGCTAGATATGATACTGAATAGCAACTGTACCGAGATGTTTAAGCGGCTAAACTGAATTGATTGGATTAGAATTTCGTCAATGCCTTTCCTTGTGAATGAAATGGCAGCAATCACTTTGCACTGTACTTGAGCAGCTAGTGATGAAAGGGCCAGCGACCCCTTTGCACTGTAGTGGTAGTGAAACAGATATTTGCAAAATTAAATGTTTTCTGTAAATTCCATTATTACATCATCCTTTTGTCACGACGGTAATATCAGACTGCCAACCCTTTTCTATTAGTCTACTGGAATCCTACTGCTGACAGGTATCAGTGATTACATCATTAATTAGTAGAAGGATTTTATCCTTTTGTAACACCGAATTTGATCAAGGAATGTTGAATTGCTTCTTGCAAATGCTGTTTTAAACTATAGATTTTAACTCATATAGCCTGTTTCCAAATTACATGCCTTATTAGGATCTCATAAACATACATGTTATATTATATATGGGCTAGTTGCTAGTATCCATCATTCTTATGTTATTCTGATAGATTTATTTGCTTAACAGGCCCCCATTTTAACCCTAACAATAAGCCCCATGGAGCACAATTGGGTAACTGGCATCTATTCTTCAATACATTGAGCAGTTACCAATAGTTGGTGGAAGCGAAAATGGCTAACTTTATTTAATTATAATCATATGCATGTTCTATTTAATTATGAACCACATTGCTTAAATGGCAAGCCCCCTTCCCTTTTTTTCCCCCTCTACAGTCACAATACCCTGACATTTGTTCTATTTCTTTCTGTAGAGAGGTAGCCTTGCTGCGAAGTTCTCAAAACAAATTATATGTACTGGCACTTGATATTGTCTGTGATGGAAAAGGTTAATTACTTATTCCCCTACATAATACTTATTTTTCCCATCTGAATCTTGTTTCTATTTTCCTTGTTGTTTGCCTATTGTGACAGGTCATCTACATAGTCATTTGTTTGATTTAGAAATTTATATTACCCATAATTTCTAATGTACTGATTCATTTACAGAAACCATGCCAAGAGTTTTGGGCAGCTATACTCTGGAAAGTCTGGAAAAGGTTTCAATTGGGCTGGGACTACAGGCACGAGGTATTTTAGCATATCCATCGATATCAATAGCGCCTTTGCTTACCTGAGGCTTACTTTTACTTTGCATTGTCACAGGGTACACATGGTAGACAGTAAAACTCATCTATTCTTAACACGGACTTCCAAGGAAGCACAAGATGTACTTTGGCTCTTGAGTGTAACCAACTTCCCCAAATTAAACCATGAGATAATTTTGCAAAGGTATGGTTTCTATGATCACCAGAAACAAACTTCTTTTTGCTGTGGAACGAGCTAGAAGTGAGTGTAAAGGAAAAGGAATGCAGTTTTGGCTAGGAGCGGTTTTGAAAGGGTTAGTTTCATAATCTCAGAATGTTTGATCAGGAATTCGCACAACATAGATAAGAGAAAAAAATTCATTGGCATCTATTGTTGCTGTGGGTGCTTCTTTGCTGTGGTTTGTACACAGTACTTCACACTCAATGTAATACATGCTGCAAAGAAAAAAAACATGCTGGAGCAGTGAAGCTACAAATACATATCTCACACCAGGGCAATATCTTCACACGGCTTCTACTCTTTACACTTCTGTCGCTAATTTGCTACCGTTTGTTTGACAAGGTTCTTCCTCGGCAACCCTACCGCCGCACCCGTTCTCCATCGCCAGCATGTGAAGGCGCGAGGGGACCGGCGGCAGTTCAACATCAGCAACACCTTCGAGCTGCTGTACGATGACCCCCATGGTCGGCCGGTCGCCTTCTTCGTCCTGAATGGACCAGCACGCCACCTTGCAGACCCTCTCGAGCTCCTCCACGTTGGCTTCCCCGGCCAGCTTCTCGTCCAGCAGGCTGACCACGTCGCCTGCGTGCAGCTTGACCGCGGCGTGCACGGGGAAGTACACGGCGGAGCGGCCGCCCTCGTCCGAGGAGACGTTGTTCCGGCGGCCCGAGACGAGCTCGAACAGCAACATACCGAAGCTGTACACGTCGGCCTTGGCGGTGACCGGCGCGCCGGCCAGCCACTCCGGCGCGAGATAACCCATGGTGCCCCGCATGGTGGTCAGGACGCGGCTGAACTCGTGGCCGACGAGCTTGGCCATGCCGAAGTCCGCGAGCTTGGCGCCCAGGCCCTCGTCGAGCAGGATGTTCTCGGGCTTGATGTCGCAGTGTATGATGCACTCCCGGCACTTCTCGTGCAGGTAAGTGAGCCCCCTGGCCACGCCAACCGCGACGTCAAACCTCTGGCTCCAGCTCAGGACCTTGGACTTGGACCCCGAGCTGTTCTTGAACAGGTACCCGTCCAGCGAGCCGTTGGGCACGTAGTCGTACACGAGCGCCCTCTTGTTCCCCTCGGAGCAGAAGCCGCGGAGGCGGACGAGGTTGATGTGGTGGATCATGCCCAGGGTGACCACCTCGGCGCGGAACTGCTTCTCGCCCTGCCGCAGGCCGTCGAGCTTCTTGACGGCCACGGGCGTCTTCTTGTCGGGGAGGACCCCCTTGTACACCGACCCGAAGCTGCCGCTCCCGAGCTTCTCCGTGAAGTCCCGCGTCGCCGCCTTCACGGCCTGGTAGTCGAACAGCAGCAGCGAGCCCTGCACCGCCGTCACCTTGCCCTTCCCCCGCCGCTTCCGCACCACCACCGCCACCGCGACGGCGATTATGAGGCACGCCAGGAGTAGCACCACGGCCGACACCGAGCTGCTGAGGATCACCATGGATTTCCTCCAAGAATGCTGCGCCGCGGGCGGCGGCGGCGCCTCCGAGGCCGCGACACGGAGGTGAAGAACAGCGACAGCCCCCGGGACGCCCTGATCATCGTTGGTCGGGAGCGTCCTCAGGTTGACGAGCTCGCCGTTCCACACCGAGCACCTGGTCCCGTCGTAGAGGTACGCGCTGCACGAGCAGTCTAGCTTGCAGGCGAGCGCGCACGCCCTGTCGCTCCGGGCCCCGGCCGGCGCCTCCGCCGAGCCGTTCGGGAGCTGCACGGCGTACGGCATCTCGAGGAACCCGTCGCTGGGGCACTCCAGCGCGGTCCGCCTGGCGCACCCGGCGGCCGTGTTCCCGAGCGCCCACTCCCCCTGTGCCCGCGGCGCGAACGCCGCGGGGCACTCGCACGCGGGGCTGGTGGTGTTGCTGCACACGCCGAAGGGCCCGCAGGAGCCGTAGACATCGCACGCGTCGTGGGGCTCGGTGCAGAAGAGCACCCAGTCCCCTCCCTGGATCCACTGCCGCCGCCGCATCTGCCCGTTCACGTGGAGCACGAAGTTGCCGATGCCCATCGCCTTCCGGTCGTGGTAGCTGAACAGGTTCACGCTGGCGTTCGGCGCGTAGGGGACGCCGACGAAGTACCCCGACCGCATCTCCGGCACGTTCTCGAAGACCTCGCCGTCCCACAGGCCGGTTGTCCAGTACCGGTGCGTGCCGCCGGCGAGCAGGTCGAACTTGGCCTGCCCGTGCGGGTCGATCACCATGGAGAAGGCGCCGGGCGCCGGGTTCTCGGAGTCGGCCCACGACGTGAGGAAGCTGTGCACGCCGCGGGCCCTGTCGTAGCCGAGCGTGGCACCGGGGAGCCACGTGTCCGTGGGGTGGTCGAAGCTCTGCCACACCACCACGGAGCCCGGCGCCGCCGCCGCCGCCGCCGTCGCGTTGCTCCGCACCACGAGGTTGCCGTCGTCCTGGAGCGTGGCGACGGTGGTGGTGGTGCCCGGCGACGAGGCGGACGCGTTCGACGACCACAGCAAGGTGTTGGATGGCGTCGCTTGGACGAGGAGCTCGCCGCGGTCGCTCAGCGTGAAGCGGGAGGATGACGGCGCGAGGATCGGGCGCTCTCGGTTGGCAACCCATACGACCGTTTGCTTGGAGACCTTCTTGAACCAGATGCCGATGTAGTACTTCTTGGACTTGCCTGGGGAGAAGAGTCCGAGCTCGAAGTTGCCGCCCTTGGAGACCAGCGTCTGGTTCCATGGGAGAGACTGGCCCAAGGTGAGGGTGTCGATGGCCCCGGTTGTTTGGGGGTTCAAGCTGGAGAAGAGCAGGAAAACGAGGATCAGCATGGTGGCTTGCAGTTGCAGCTCCTACTGCTTCAGTTATTGTTGGTCACTTGCTTGCTTCGTCTTTGTTTGATGTTTCAGATACTAGAACCAGGCAGAGGCCATTTTATACAGCTTGACGCAACTTGGAATTGGATCCAGCCACGGTGTCCCCGTGGGGGTATTAAAGAATTCAGCTGTTTTAGGCAGTCGGTGGGACCCCTCGATTGCGTCCTCAACAGTCAACACTTGGATAATCAATCTTGAAGAAAAGAGTGACTTGGAATTGTCTTACATCAAAATCTGCCTCAAGATTGACGCAAGCATTCAAAATCAAGGCGGATTTCCCACAACGGCGTGTGGGAACACACGCTATCCGACGGTGTTTCCACATGCTCTGGAGATTCGCGCCCTCCCCCATCCTCCCCCGTCCCCGTCCCCGTCTCCGCCCGCGCCCGCGCGCCGCCACCCCACCGCCGCCGCCGCACCGCTGCGCCTCGCCCGCCCGAGGGCCGCCCCGCCGCCGCCGCCGAGATGCTCACCGAGTTGCTCGCGAACATGTGCCAACACACCTCACCGAGATGCTCGCCGCCGCTCCGCTCCGCCACGACATGTCGACACAAGATGCCGGCGTGTTAGCACATGCCGTCGCCCCTCCGCCGTCGCCGCTCGACACGAGATGCCGGCGCGTTGGCACATGCCGTCGCCGCTCCGCCGTCGCTGCCGCGTGTTCGCACATGGGTGAGAACCGCCGCCGCTCGACACGAGATGCCGGCGTGTTTGCACATGCCGTCGCCGGACACGGGAAAAAGATACCATCGCCAGACACGAGGGAGAAGATGCCGCGCCATGGGGGGAGAAGATGCCGCCGCCGACCCGCTGCTTCGCCACGCCGCTTCCGCACATGCTCGCCGCACATGCCGTCGCGCCGCTCCGCCGACCCGCTGCCGCACACGCCGCCACGACATGTGCGGCAGCGGGTCCGCGGAGCGGCGCGGCGCGGCGGTATGTGCGGCGAGCAGGTGTGGAAGCGGCGCGGCGAAGCGGAGCCGGCGTGTGCGGCGGAGCAGTGGTTCAAACATCCCATTTCCCAGCCACTATAATGTCCTGAACAAATCTCAAATCATTTTTGGAATATGCGCTTACAAACTGTGTCCTCGCCCAGCTGTAATATGCTGCATCATGTCATTACTTTCGTCAAGCTTACTCTATGGGAAAAGAGGGGGCCATTTGCAAGAAATGATTTGTCATATTCGAACTTTGTAATCGACCGAAAAGAGCAGACTCCACAAGTACGTGGATGCATGATTGAATGTTGCTCCCCTTCTCCGATCTCTTTCATTTTTCCGGCGTGCATCTCCTTTGACCGCTTCATCAATCTGCATGCTGTAGCACGAAGGGTGAGAACGAAGCTATCACAGCACACTTTATAGTTATTACAGTTGGTTACATGTCGCTATGCACATCGTTACATCAAACATCGATGCGCTATTACACCCACGGGAGAAGGACCTAGTACGTTGCGATTGGGCTCGGTGTTATCCATCCCCTCGCCTACGCGGATATTTCTCTCTCCCTTCATCACGCTTTGACCTAGTACGTTGTCCTCGTCCCCGCTCAATCATTGTAACCGCGCAAAGAAACCTTGTCGATGGGAAAATGTTGCCAATTAGTACGGCCCACAGAGAAAATGTGGCAGGCCACCTTTGTAAACCCAGGTCGTTCTAATCCCTGGATCAGACAAGCGTGGTTAACGGTCTTAGTATTGTCTTAATGAGATGTACGTCACCGCGGGAGAAACTGGAGCAATCGCCATGAGTAATTTAATAGCTGGTGGTTGGCGGTTGACTTCCCGAGTCCATGAGACCATGACTAGTGCGATGCTTGTTGCTCGCTGCTTCCCTTTCTCCCTCCAGAGAAACTCTGTAGTCCAGTTGCGATATTTCCTGTTCTAACCGTCTCGGCATGTTCCCGTTGACGACTAGGAACAGGAAGCTATCCTCAATAACAAATGAGTTTAGTTGGGAAAATGAAATAGTACCGTGTAATCTGAATCACTGTTATATGACCACGATGAGAAAAGGCACTCAATTGTGTTTGATTCACCTTACAAACCGGGCTCCGCAACACTTAGAATGGGTTTAGGAAGAGATAGTGGACAGCCCAAACCGCGAGCTGGATGAAGATGAGGTTGTGTTATCATTCAAAGCTCACCACTAAGAGCAAGTATCTTGCAGCCTGAATCCTATATGGAGAACAGAGAGAAGAAAGCGGGTTGTAAACTTATAACCGACTGAGGTACATATTTCTAGAAATTTTGTGAGAGAAAATAGTGGGTCAAGTATTAATTGTTCAGTATGTTTTTTAGCCAGCCTACTATATAAATAGCATTTTAGTTTGCTATAAATAATGTGACAATAATATAAAGCCCGTTGCAGGCTATATTATTAACCTTGCTCTAACCGACGACTCTCGAATGGGCTCAGGCACAGTCGGAGACAGACCAAAACTAGACTTCGTGGGGAGTAGTGGGCTGTCATTCAAAGCTAAACAAATCATATAGATTCCGTCCGGAACGATACAATTTTTTCACCTGTTCATAAATATATATAATTTATGGTTCCAGATAATTTAAATATATTTTATGATTCCATATATTTAAAATATTTTTAATACGTACTGGAAATACCTATTCAAATATTGTATAACAGACATTACAATATATTTAAAGTGCGAATTCCAATCGTTCAATTTCAACCGCGGGTAGCTAGCCCTTTTTTCATCTTAACATTTATACTTTTTTTTATTTGACCTTATCGAATGCATTCTATTTAACTATTTTACGTGGTTTGTTTGGAGTTCAGATCACACATTGATGTTTGCTGTAAATTTTTAGAAAAAAAATGAAGCTACAACGGCTAAGCAGCCGAGTGACTATAAAGGTGACCAAGTTTTTTGTTGCTTTTCCTTTATCTAATTATTTATAATATTGTGTATGGACTTATTGGATTAATGTAGACCATTAAATCACCAGCACTGTATTTTTTTCGGGTAATGTGGTCGTTTCTAGCCCCTTTCAGAAAATCTTGGACTCTTTTATGTTAGTTTAAACCGTTAAAGGATTGCCTTTTTTACCTTAAGACTTCAAGTTGCCTCAAAATTATTTGGCTTAACAGCAACCGCAGGCTCTGCATTTCAGAATGCGACATTACGTGGTAGACGTTCGCGTGAGGAATCACATGGAATGTGTTTGGGACTTTGGGTAATTGACAGTCTCATTGAAAAAAAAACACATACACATCAGTATTGACATGATCTTTCAGTAGTGAGTATGCATCAGTGTACAAGGAAGGAACCAACAAAGTATTGGTCGTTGAGAAGTCACTTCATTCAGATGAAGGAAAAATACATTGAAACTGCAGCCTGGCAAGTGGCAACTACTGGAAGATAATATCTGTAGCTAGCTTTCATCAAATCATCAGGAATGATTAATCCATCTCCATGCTTTTTCTGTCCGATCGAAAGGTTTACCAAATACCAATTGCAAGTGAGAGAGACGGGGAATAGATCGATCATCTCCTCTCTTTTTTTTTGAGGACAAGATCGATCATCTTCTTTTTTTTTTTGAGGACAAGATCGATCATCTCCTGATCGTCTCGTGCTCCTCCTCCAAGCCGCCGCTCGAGCCCAGCTCTGTCACCGGACACCCTCATCGGTCAGGCCGTGAAGTTCTGGGCCGAGCCGTAAGTACTGGGCCCCATATCGTTTTCAACTTCCGAACAAGAAGGCCGGCCCTCCCTCACTAAAGTTCGTTTGTCACTGGTGTATCCTGGCCGCTGGTTGCGGATTGGACGGCTGTCAGCAGCCCAGGGGGTGGACGGTAAATGAAATACCGACCACCCCTGGTCTCCCTGTCCGGCGGCAAGGCCGCCCGCCGGCGAGCCAAGAACTGGCAAGCGAGGCCAGAAGGACGAAACCGCTCTAGAATAAACGCCAAGGGAGTCGCCGAGACATCCACCGGCAACTGCGCCGTCACCAATTACCCAGGCCGTGGCTTTCTGCTCTGCCCCGTTGCGCGCCGGCAACGTCGCCGCCCGGCATTACCTGCTCCAGGCGCGCCTGCTGTTGGCCACTGGCCGGCCTCCATGGCGTTCCAGAGCATGTCGCGCGTGCTCCGAGTAGCGCGCCGCACGCGGGAACGCGACGGCGTCCACACGGCACGCGGCGCCGCGCGCGCCGTGGTGGAGCGAGGAGTCGGCGGCATCAAAGAGTGAGCCACCGTGCAGGCTGCCTCCTGGTGTTATGGTTTCTTGGAAGGAACGGAGCCTCAACTTCGTCGGGCATTCTGGATGTTTTCTGCTTCAGGGTGATGTGAGGCATCTCGGAATGAATCAATACGGTTGATTGCCCGCGGGCAGCGCCCGTGCTGACCTGCCGCCCGGTGCCCCGGTGGCGGGCCACGGCATTCCCATCGCACGGCGTGTGCTCCGTCCAAGTAGCCTACCGCACGCTGGAACGTGGCGCGCGCCGGAGTGCTGGGTGGAGAAAGTCGTTCATGGCCGCCGCCGCCGCCGGCGGCGGCGGCGTGCAGTGCAGGCGGATGCGATGCTGGCCGACACGGCTGGTGATGGAGCGACGCCAACGCGGCGAGGCGAGTCATCGCCGGACGCGTCCATGATGTGACGGTGGGAGGCGCGTCCAAGAGGCGTCATACGATGCTTTGTTTCTGCTTCAGGGTGGGCTTCCTGTCCAACTAACAGCAATTGTTCCACAAGGCGGCTAAACTTCAGATTAACTTCAGGTAAGCTCCGGTTGATAAAAATATCATTTCTGGTAAATGGACTTCAGATTAACTTTCTTAGGTTGATATAACATTTTAATTGTTATTAGAAACAACTCCACAGGTTGGCATTCTGCAAAACAGCGCACCACCATCGATGTAATTAAGAAAAAGGCCATAAAGTAACTGGCCATATAACATTTACGTTTAGAATGGGAAATTCATTTTAACCAATCAGGCAGTTGAGTGTCTTTCCCCCTTGCAGGTTGGGCGAAAAGGCTTGAGCTCAGATTTCAGTGACTGACTGACTGCGGGATTGCAACTTCAAATGTGTCTATGCTCTCTGACAGTCTGCAGTAGCAACAGTAATCGTTGTTTGCAAAGAAATGAATATTGATCATAGAAGGATTGTCTCTTTTTTAATATCAAGACTTCAAGTTGCCTCAAAATTATTTAGCTTACCGATCGAAAAAAATATTTAGCTTATCAGCGACAGCAGACTGCATTTCAGAATGCGGCATTACGTGGTGAATAACATTTCAGAATGCGGCATTACGTGGTGAATACCATGAATGATTTTCATCTCCATGCTTGTCCGATGTGAGAGACGGGAAATAAATCAACTGGAGCCGTACCCCGAGTGCGCCTGATCGTGGTGGTGATGGGTGGCGCCACGGCCGGCGGCCCCCATCATCTCCGGCCGGCCGCTCGTCCTCCTCTCCCAAGACGCCGCACCAATCCAGCTGTCACTGGACAGTGGACACCAGAGTCCGTTCGTATCGGCTGTATTCCAGTCCGTCCGATCCGGATCGGACGGGCCTCAGCAGCCCAGGGGGTGGACGGTAAATGAAATACCGACCACCCCGTGGTCCCCCACGGCCATCAAACCGAAGCCCCCGCCGGCGAGCCGAGAGCCGGCGGGCAAGCAAGGACAGGGACGAGTAAAATGCAAGCTCTGGAGTAAGCGCAAGAACGCCGGCGTTGCCTACCATGCGGTCTCTAGATTTCTTCAGCTTCTACCGATACGCATGGTAGGCAACAGAAGTAAACTTCATGTTGGATTCAGTTCAAACACGCCCTGGTATGGAAGATTATTCAGCTGTAACAGTAGAAATATTCATGCTAAATCAAATTTTTGAAGGAAAAAAAACAAAGATGCTCAACATGGAATGGATTATTCTGGAGGTGCTGATGAAATTCTGAATATTTCTCTCAGGTAATGCAGAAAAAGAATGAACCTACTGTATACTACACCTTCTTTTGCACTGTTTTTATCATAAGGCAAATGGATGAACTAGGCGAGGTCGAGAGCCTACTGGTTGAAATGTAGCACTGGAATCAACCGCATCGCGATGCCACATTGATATGATCCATCGAAGAACTTCTTCGGCTGAGGAAATTGTACAATAATCTCCTGAAATGCCATTACAAATGCCTGCATAGCTAGATTTTACCACTTGATCATCACAGTACTCTTTTAAAAATTTTACACCTGTGTTTGGTAGCTTCTACCACACTTCTGAAATTTATCTATAAATCAGAGTTCTTCATATTGAGAGTTACCAAGGCATTCATTGTCACTGTGTCAGAATATAGTATTTTTACATGGATGCTCTGAATTTTGATAAGCCCAAAGAATTTTTTTTGTAGATAGGTAGCAACGCATGAATGAAAGTATAGTGGATATGCCAAATATTTCCTCCTCTTCTCCATCATTCTTATTTGCCATAAACTCACAGTTGATCAGAGAGATGTCCTGAAATCTTGTTTCAGATTGGAATGTGATGTGGGATCATAGTTGCACTTGGTGTATAAGCCATCATGCTATAGGTTACAAAGGAGCCAATTTTCTAGTTTAGATCATATATATGGATGGTGACACTATGCTGAGGGAGCTCATCTCATATCAAAGGTAAAATTCCATCTCCAATAGCTGCAGGCCTGTAGCTACGATAACAAACAAAAATAAAGCATCGACTATACGAAGCCTGTATCGTTCCTCAAAGGTTTGGCCTGTGAAAGTAATTGAAAGAGCATCCAAAGATTTGTCCTTTTCATTATTTCCAATTTTTTTTGAATATGTACAACACATCTGAATCAATTGCAAGGCCAAGGGAAATATGTGAAATAGTTCAAAATATCATTGTCCTTTCAATATGTGAAGTCTGTCAATTATTTTGGCAGAAAAACTTTGTCGATCCAATGAGTCTTCTTGCCCAACCAAAGCTTTAGAAACAAACCAAGCAGGCCCAATATATCGCTCTGTTCAGAACCCATGGGTGCCGCGCAGCTTGCTCCCGCCGGCGAGCCGACCTCAAACGCGTGTCTGGAGCAAAAGACATAGCCAAAACGTGCCACGTACAGCTTATAAAATAATTAAGCCGAAAATTGCACTACTCAAATTTTAAAATTTTGAACATACACTAATAGAATTACATTTTTCAAATTTTTAAATAGAGTGTGACATCTGAATTATCGTCAGAACAAAAATATTCGAATTGATTCATTCGAAGATTGCGAGCAAATAAATCGGCTTCAGAGAGGCATAGCACCCACGTAACGAAAACTAACAGAAAACAAAAATTAAACATTGATTATAGTCGAATGGATCAGATTTCTGGCTTGGAATACTCCTCTGAAGAGAAGGCATCACAGTTTCGAACAGTATAATCATTGTCGATCATCTGGGGAAAGGATCCTCACTTCCAATCAACATATCTCAAAAAACCAAATAAAAATATCTTAACTTTCAAAAAGGCAAAAAGAAATTTAAGAAACGGAAACCTGTTATTGAGAAGTGATTTAATAATGTTCCATGGATCAGATTTCAGGCTTGAATCCTCCTCCGCAGAGGAAGGATTACGTATGCGCACAGTATAATCAAAGTCGATCAGCTGGGGAAAGGATCCTCACTTCCATACAAATTTCTTAAATCTTTTTCTGAACAACAAATTTCTTAAATCTTAAAAAGAAAAATGCTGACTAGAGTAGATCCAATAAGTAAAGAGTCAGATAAGTGTCAATCAGCAAAGGTCCGCGATTTGAGCAGATCCTAAGACTGGGGCGACAATATGAGATCATCATTCTCCAATTCAACAAATCTAAACAAAGGGACGAGATCACTAAGCACCAAGATTAACCGCTTGCAAATTAAGCAACAAATTCATAGTCGAGGCTTCAAAAGAAGAGAGATATTGGGCACAATGGGAAGAGGCTCTCAGTTAAGGCCAGGGTTGTCCACAAGCCAAGAACCATCGGAAGAGGCCTTCTGCCTCCCTCTTTGCTATGCTCACCGATCTTGCCAAATCCTTCAACCTCATCCTCTCGCTGAAGAACTAGAGTGAGCTATTCAACAAGAGGAAGAGATTTCACGAGAAATCGACAAGAAAGAAGAGCATTAAGCAAACGGGAGGCAGAAAGCACCCTTCCTCCGGCCTTCGTTTCGGTGTGGTTAAAGCAAGAATAGTCATCATCGAGCAATCTATAGGTTCTCCTAGCACAAGATCACATAAATCAACAAAAGATAATCTAGTGAAACATAAACAACAAGACCTAGTAAGCACGAATTGTAGGACCTACAAGAAAATGCGAAAATCTATCGAGAGAAATCGCATGTCCAGAGGTCAGTGGCATGATCTGGCAACTCTTCGCAAACGAAAGCCACGGATCCACTCGGAGGCGAACATGGCAATAGATCTTTCAAACGCCAAGAGTACTCAGCAAAGCAAATCTCATCTCAGATGAAAAAAGAGAAAATTTGCGAAAAAGAAAAACGGAGGGAAGATAGCTGCGCCGCCTGGGGCGGGTTCAAGACGCACAAATAAAAACGGCGGCGGCGGCAGTAGTGGCGGGGGCGGGGGCGGCGGCGGCGGCGAGAACGAACAATCAGAATGATGCACAACATCGTTATATAGGGCCTTGGTTGGTTAGGACGCGGGGCGGCAGCCAGAGCAAATTACATTTACACCCATACAGGCATCATGGGCCGACGCATCGTTTGTTTTCGGCCCAAGCCGATGGAGTTAACGGTTGGAAAAAGTCTATCCTACCTCCCTCATCTGTAACCGATGTTTGGTTTCCTCCCTCATTTCCAATACCGGGTAGGAGACCTCCCCAACTATCAAAACCAATTTTCCTCCCTCACTGGTTTTAGACCCCGGTTTTGACCGTTTGACTGCCACGTCGCCTGCCACGCCCGTGGGCCCCACCCGTCATCCTCTCCCTCTCCTCTCTCCCGCTCCCACGCCCGGCCGAGTCACTCTCGCACGCACCGTCCTCGCCTCGCTCGCCTCCTCCGCGTCCATTGCCGTCGCCGCCCGAAGCTCCGCCCCCACCGCCGTTCTCCCTTTCCGGTGATTGCCGCCACCGACCAACCTCGCCCTCGCGTGTTCCCGCATCTCCTCTTCCTCCGCTGGCCATCACCCCTCCGTTTCCTTCGCCGTGCATCCCCGCCGTCGTTGGCCACCGTCCGCCGCCGCCGGAACCCATGGAGCGCCGCCGTCGCCTCTCCTCCTCATCGTCGGCCACCCCCAAACAGCTCGCTGCCCCCAGGACCACGCCGCGCTCGCCTCTCCGCTGCTGCTCCGACCCCTCCGCGGCCGGCGCACCTCCGCCGCCGCCGGCGCGGCGCGTTGCACCTCCGATGTTTGGTTTTCCTCTCCTGCAGCGGATGGCGTCGCGGAAGACGGCGTTGTTGGCGTCAACATCGCTGATTCGTCGCATCCGGTGGAAGGGGAGCGGGCGGCGGCCCGCGCTGGAGCTCCGTGGCGAGCATCTGGAGGAGGGGCGAGCAGCGGGCGGTGGGGAAGAGGAGGACGGGGCGAGTGGCCGTCGGTGGGGAAGAGGAGCCCGAGCCGCTGCAGCTGCGCGAGGTGGGAGCCATCGCCGCCGCGCCGAGCCGCTGCAGCTGCGCGTGCAGCCGCCGCCGCCGCGCCGCGAGTGACTTCGCCTGCCATGCGAGTGACTTCGCCTTCCAAGCGGGTCGGGCCATTTTTGTTTCCTTTGGCTGAGTTAGCAGGGCCCCACATGTCAGTGGCCGACGTGGCACCGACATGGCAGTCAAACGGTCAAAACCGGGGTCTAAAACCAGTGAGGGAGGAAAATTGATCTGGTTTTGATAGTTGGGGAGGTCTCCTAGCCGGTATTGAAAATGAGGGAGGAAAACCAAACATCGGTTACAGATGAGGGAGGTAGGACGGACTTTTTCCTTAACGGTTCGAGAGAAAGTTGGACTGGAATGGCGATTGGGCCTATCCCCTCTGGGAAGGGCATGGGCACGGCAGCTAGGGCAAATTAGTGAGGAAAAAGTCCATCTTACATCCCTCGTTTGTCACGAAAGTTTGGTTTTCCGCCCCCAACTACAAAACCGGCTAGTGGACTCCCCCATCTTCTAATACCGGACCACTTGACCTCCCTCGGTAGTTTTGACCCCGGTTTTGACCTATTTGACTGCCACGTCGGATTCTGACTGGTGGGCCAATATGACTCAGCGTTAATGTAAAACAAAACCGCCGAAGCCCCCCGCTCCATTCCCCGCGGCTCCCTCCTTTTCTAGCGGAACCCACACGTCGACCGCCGCCGTCGCCACCTCGCGGCCGCCGCCTTCGCCGAACCTCGCAGTAGGCGGGGGCCAGTAGGCGTCGGCTCCAGCGCGGAGGGGCGGTGGCGAGCCCCGGGCGGCCATGTCCTTGTCCTTCCCCATCCCTATCCTGTTGGCGCTGCTCCACGCCGCCTCAGCGCTCTCCCTCGCCGCGGCTGCCCATTTCCTCCACCTCCCCATCCTCTTCGTCGCGCTCCTCCGCCACGTTGTCGCCCCGTCGCTGCACTGCTCTCCTCGAGCCCCTTCGCCGACGCGCTCGCGTCGCTTGCCGTGCTCCCGAAGACGCCGTGACGACAGCGGCCCTTGCGAAGCTTGCTCCGTCACGACGACCGCCCCAACCGCGGCCGCTCACACGACGGTCGCGCGCCTCCTGCACATCCTCCTGGTCTTCGTCCTCGTCGCCGTCTCCGCCCACGTGGCTGCTGCGGCCGGTGTGCCGGCGAGCACCTACTGTCGCTCGTCTCGCCGTTCGGTCGCCGCATGCTGGCGCGACGCTCACCCCCACACCTCGCCTGCCCACCGCGTTGCCCCGCCTTCCACGGCATGCAGGCACCGCCATCCCGACATGGCCCCGCCTCGCGCCGCCGCACTGATGTAGGTCTGCAGGCGCCGCTGCCCCGGTCATGGCCTCCGCCTCGCCCGCCCCGTGAGGCCGCCTTCGGCACCATCCCGCGCCGCCCCCGACGCGGCCCCGCCTCGGCCTACCCGCCGAGTGCTCCCCCGTCCTCAAGGCCGCCGTCGGAGCGGGAATGGAGGGGAACAGGGGGCGTCGGCGGTTTTGTTTTCTCATGTAAGCTGAGTCAGCATGGGGCCTACATGTCAGATCCTGCGTGGCAGTCAAACAGGTCAAAACCAGGGTCAAAACCACCGAGGGAGGACAAGTGGTCCGGTATTAGAAGATGGGGGAGTCCACATGTCCGGTTTTGTAGGTGGGGGAGGAAAACCAAACTTTCGTGACAAATGAGGGAGGTAAGATGGACTTTTTCCAATTAGTGAAGGCATCACGGGCCGACGTATCGTTTGTTTTCGGCCCAAGACGATGGAGTTTACGGTTCAAGAGAAACTTTGGAATGGCGATGGCCTTATCCCCTCTGAAAAAACTGAACAAATTTCCAAAGTCGATCTAGTCTAGTTCTGGTTAGACGATGTAAGTTGAATGGCCTGTAGTACTTTCGTTACCTTTGAATTTGTATGTTGAATGGCCCGTGGCACCCTGATTTTAATACAGCAGGCAGATTTAAATTTGGACGCTGAATAGCCAGTAGACACCCTGATTTTTCAATGAAGTCGGGAAGGAAGCCCGATTTTCGATCAAGAGCACAGCGTTGAGGGGCGCACAGCTTTACAATCGACCGTTCGGGGACAAACATACGAACAAGCCGTTGCAAATAGAGCACAATCTCTCCTGAAAGGCTGAAACTCCGACATCTTCAGTTCGTTCATCGCATCTAGCTAGCCTTTCACAGGCCAAAGCACAAGCGTAACGGAGCAATTGGCTAGGCTGCAAGGCGCTTCGTGTCAGTCCCAAACCAAACAAAACAAGAGAAGGCCAGCGGATGCTAGAGCAACAGAAAGAAGCACATCCATTCCATTTGGAGTGACAATAGTCCCCTCCGCCAAACCAACATCCAGGCCAAATCCCACTTGACAGCAAAAAGAATCATCCCTCTCGCGAATGCCTAACTCCTCTGCAAGTCTCTGCATAGTTGCGGGTGCCTACTACTACTAACTACTGCCTACAACAGGAGGACGCTCAAGAGCAGCGCGGTGATGACGATGCGGGCGAGTGATGAGACGTCGCCGATCCCCCGGTACGCGCTGGAACTCCCGTCCGTGGAGTTGGACGACGGCGCCAGCGACGTGCCGTTCAGCAACGCCGACCCGTTCTTTCCAGAGTAGACACAAGTTCCATGGCCTGCAAGAACAGAACAGTCGATACAGAATGAGTCATGTGAATCAACATAGGGCAACAGCTGAATACGATGGCTGTTCCTGAGTGAGCTCTTCTTACTTGGGTCAGTCGTCGTGATCACTGCGACGCCGCTGAAGTAGCACGTCCCGGAGCCCATCCCCATGCCGTGGTAGTAGGCGTTGAAGGCGTAAGTCGCGTGCGCCTCCACGGTGTCCGGGTCGTAGCACGGCTGCCCCTGCATCAGTACAGAGCAGTCCACCTTGCCAGGGCCGCACGCCCAGTCCAGAGCTGCCTGCAGCATCTTTGGGTCAGCGCCCTCCCGCGCCACGCAGTAGGTCTGGTTCGTCGTGTCGTTGGCCAGCAGCACACCGGAGCCCGTCAGGTGCAGGGTGTACGCCGGGACGCCGTTCATGTCGAACAGGCCCCAGAACTTCTCGGACGTCGACCCAGGCCGGGTGTCCTCATCGTAGAGCTCGTAGATGTAGGTCGGAACGGCTACTCCAGGGTGCTTGGGCGTGCCGGTGCTGTTCATCACGTGCCTGATGAGGTTGCTGTTGTAGGTGTCGGCGTTGTCGGAGGTGGCGTCGGGCTCGGACGAAGGGTCACCCTTGTGTGGCCACCCCGTCTCTGTCACCATCACCGGCACATTGGTGACGTTGAGGTACGCCATGGCGAAGTAAGCGGCATCCACGACCGCATCGAAGACGTTGGTGTAGTGCAGCAGGGTGTTGGCGTCCACGGCCTCCTTGTTGGGCGGCAGCGGCCGGAACAGCGCGTAGTCCAGCGGGATGACGCCATTGGAGCGCATGTAGTCGTAGTAGGGGTACACGTTGAGCATGAGCGGCGAACCCGTGGTCTGCAGGAACTTGAGCATTGGCACGAGAACGTTGTCCAGCGACCGGTTGAAGAAGGCCTGGGACGGTGGGAATGAGTCGAGGATGATGGACGACGAGTGCGGCGTGGAGATCTTGATGTACCGGTCCAGCGCCGCGGCCACCAGCGCGTTCTGGAGGTAGCGCATGGCGGGCATGAGCAGCGACGCGGCGTTGGGCTGTGCGGAGAGCACCTCAGACCCCACGGCGATGGCTGTGATGTTGACGGAGGGAAAGTGCGCGGCCACGTTCCGCGCCACCCAATTGGCCGCCGTGGCGTTGGAGTTGCCGATGGCGAGCAGCTGCTCGTTGGGCACGGAGACGATGACGCGGATGCCGGTGTTGGCGAGCGCTGCCAGCATCGCCGGATCGGCGTCGTAGAGGCGGACGTGCCGGATGTTCTGCGAGCGGAGCAGCGTCGTGATCTGCGTGGGCGCCGGCACCGACGACATGGCCGTGCCGATGTTCACGCCGATGTACGCACCTGCATGCCATGACAATCAAACAGAGATATTAAAAAAAATGTCAGCGATTCTACCACGGTAACAAGTCATCAGAGTAACAGATGGGTATAAATTCCTTTTGTTTTCAATTGATTAATGCAAAAGACAGGAAGTGCATCGTAAGGCAGGAATCCAGGTATGAAAAAATCATTCTTTTGAGCAAAGTTGCTGAACAGAAAGTTATGGAATTATACTAGTACTGCAGTAGCACGCTACAGTACAAAACAACAAAGGACCAAATGCAGGATACAATCAGTTTTCTTATATATTGAAAAAAAGAACACAAAAGAGAAATCGAGATTTGGGACAGGCCGCCCAAGCTAGCTGTAAAGCACAAGACATGGCAACTTGGCACGGAGAAAGGCGTCGGAAACAGGAGCCACCACGCCGCGCCGTGCATCCATGGCCACGCTGCCGCCATCCCCAGCCATCCACGGCAAATCCTGGGCTCTATGCGGTGGCCACAGTGAATCAGTGGTGGCCTCTGCAGCCTGCGCACAAGCGCTGCACTTGGGCAGCGCAGAAAACGAGCTGTGCGAAGGACGTGAATTGTTTAATTGCGCGGGCCCGGGCACGACGGCCAGAACCCAGACCACGACGCTGCCAGGTGGTCCCGGAAACGGCGCCCCGTCCACCCAGCGGTCAAACACTGCGCGGTGGGGCACACTGGCTGTGAAGCTCGCAGGGCAATCAGCAGGTGATCCGTGATGGCGAGATGCTAATCACCGAGTCATTAACGCGCTCTGAGCGCAGCTCATGATGAGCACCGAACCCAGCCACGCCCCCACAGTGGCGGTCGGTCAAGGGAGGGACTGCCAGAGCCAGTGATTACTATCACTATCAGAGACACAGCCTGAGTCACTGACGGACTTTGCACAATCTTTGGCAACCCATGGCACTGAGATCAGTGGGAGCACGGAGAAAAGGTAGGGCAATAGGGCAGACATGTAGGGCCCTGAAAGACTGATGCTAATACTAAAGATGAAGGCATGAGTCATTGTACAAACCCTCTTCAGGCTAAACTTATGCACAAAGCGATCAGAGATTCATATGCTACCAAGCTGTTGCAAGCTTTCCCTGAGCAAAAGGAAAGCTGGGTTAAATAAGAGTACAGCTCACTGGGGATAGCAGCCGTTCATCAGTTTAGCCGTTGCTAATCAGCTAGCCAAGTGTATGTCCTATAGTATCCCTTCCCTGGGCAGCAAGTAAATCTCATTCCAGAGCCAGTCTGATCTGATTAATATGATAATGACAGTGGATGTTCCTACCAAAACGCATAAACCCATATAAAAAGCGGCGCACGTGAAGGGAGCAAGCCGAGAACTGAGCATTGGGGAAACAAACACGGGGAAGGAAGGAATCCCAGGGAAGACGAAGTGGACAACCAGAGCATGGGGAGCAGCATGTCCAGTCAAATCCAAGACCCAAAAGTTACCTGCTGGTAAACTAAGCTCTTAGGCTGTTCTAGTATCTGTACAAACTCATTTTTTAACAATATTAGCCCCCCATGCTTAGGTGTTTGTTGATACATTACTCTATTGCTAAACAGATGGTTAATGGAAGAACAGACCACAAGACGACAAAGTTAATCTGAAAGGGAAAAGGACATCACTCAATCAGCCGGTCACAATCGCACTTTGGATGCTCCACGATTGCAACAAGCAAACGAGCCTACAGACTAAAAGCTGGCAGCAGCGGAGCAGAGGCAACGCAATGAACAAGGAAGAGGAGGTCGATCCATGCATCCAGAACCAAGAACAGTAAGATAGAAGCATAGAGCAGACATATCTAAATCAAAGCGGCAGAAACAGATCAAAAGAGAGAAGCGACAGGAATCTCACCATCTTCACCATGAACTGCTGCCGCGGCCAGCAGGAAGACGAAGAAGATGAAGAGCAGCTTCTTCATGTTGCCGCAGGAGAAGCCCCCAGGAACTCACCTCCTCCCCAGTCGCTGCAGTCTTTATCGCTCTTCGACTCACCGTGCCTCTACCAACGGGCAAGAAGCAAAGCACCTACCGCCTTTACTGCAACTCCAATCTGCCTGAACCCGAGAGGGATTCCACGAAGAGCAAGCCAAGAAATGGAAGGGGGGAGAAGCGATGGAAAGGGAGGATGCGGAGTGGAGGCAAGGCAGCGGCGGTGTGAATGTGGGGTGGCAAGTTGGGGTTATAAATATGAGAATACAGAAAAGGAGGGTCTTTTGTGCAAAAGCGGGCCGGGGCCCAACGGGCTGAGGAGCCCATCATGGGGGCGAAGATGCTGGTTACTCTCTAGCTTCGCATATCCCACTGACATATGGGCTCCAGATGCTGTATGTCCCACATGTCAGAGAAAAAGCTCCCTCTTCGGGAGCAGCGCGTTTAGCCGGTGGCGGTAGCACCGATCACGCTGCGTATGTCAGGGATCCAACGGCTGCGACACGGTCTCGGGCCGCCACGAGGCTGTGGCGCTGGCCTCCTCTCGCGCCCCCATCCCGTGCAGAGTGCAGACTGCTCAAAAAGTGCCCCCGCCTGTCAGTGACATGGTACGCGAAACTGGTCGACTTTCCCACCTCTGGCACGCAGCGGACGTGGGCTTGGGACAACAGGAAAGAAACAACCAAACAAGCGTACCCCGAGAAAAAGCTCTCCACCGGCACCGACGCGTGGGCCATGGGATCGACCCCACTTGTCAGCTGCGGCGAAGCGACAGGCGCACGGGGGCAGTGCGGCAGATGGGGTGGGCGCCGGCACGTTTTGCGAGGAAGGAAGAGGAGAGGCCGGGAGGACGGGACGTGCTGGCGTGGCGCAGCAACGGTCAAATTTCGCGGGCTGCCCCGACCGGCGGTTGCTGATGCGGCAAGGGAACGGGGCATGTCGAGCCAGGCAGCCGGCGAGGGCAGGGGTCGCCTGCCTCGCTTTTTCCCATGTGGCTCGGCTCGGGCTCTGACTGGGCGCGCTCGTGGCGATGATGCTTCCTTGGCTTTCGTCCCCAACGGTCGTCTTCGCATTCGCGGAGGTCGTCTCGGCGGCGGCATGCACGTCGTACTGTACATGCGAACGGCTTCTGGGTCGCAGCGCTTTTCGTTCACCTTTTGCTTTGGACTCTCGGGCCAAAATTCCATCTCAAATTTACTATGTAAAAAGAAGATTCTTTATCACATCAAAATGTCATAACATACATAAAATACTAAATATAGATAAAGTAAAAAAACTAATTGCGCAGTTTTGTTTTACTCTACGAGACGAACATTTTGAGCCTAATTAATCATTTTTTTGATAATTTTTCGCACATACAAACGAAATGCTACAGTGACGCAATGATTACGAAGAGACAATGCCTCGATGAAGCGTCGAGAGGTCAATTTGATCAGTGGCAGTTTGTGGAGTGGGCGAGTGGCTTTGTAGCCTTGTGTGCGATTACTCTCTTCTCGAATAATCAGTTCGTTCGTACTACCTCTGATTCGGAATACATGACGTTTCGGATATTGGTTTTAGCTTGCAAATAGTGCTTATTCGTTGACGTTTCAGTAAAATAAACCGGAGGTAGTAGTTCGTCGTATAATAATAAAATTAATTCATTGATGGGTTTGTTCTACCTCTTTTGCGCTGGCGTGAGAATGTGAGATGTACATGTACTAGATTGCCAACAAAATTTATGATTTATAGATCGAAAGAAATTCTCATCTAGTGCCTTCCTCCATACTTACCAAATTATCCACATGGTAACTATGATTCTGACCTCACCGAGAGGCATCGTTTCCGTTGCTTATGTCCACCATGCACTGTTCAGCCACCACCTCCTGCTCCAGCTCACAGACACAACAAGCCAGGTTGCACTCAAACAAGGAATTGACATTCTAGTACATGAGTCTTCTGCACCACAGATATCGTGAGAGCCCTGAGCAGTCATGTTTCTTTGATGAAGAACATCCCATGACGGTATGGGGGGGAGGGGGCTCCCATCTAGCTTGCAGAAGCTAGGTAGAGGCGATGGCTTTAAGGTCCATGTTCTTGGCTCCTTCTTCTTCCCCAGCGCCCCGCCACCTCCCCTCGGCGTCCGCCCCGACTGATGGCCGTCGCGCCGTCCGCTCGACGCCCTGCCTAATTCGTTCCTCATCGCCCCCGCCATCAGTCCCCGCCCACCGCTTGTCCGGCCCCGCCTCCACCGCTGCCCGAGCCGCCGTCGCCATCGTACCTTCCCTCCATCCCCCACGTCATTCTTTTTTATGGTCGGTGGGCATTGCCCTTCCACCGCCGGAACCCCGAACCCTAACGCCGCCGTCCACGCCTGGTGGTGACCTCGCCGCCGAGCCGCTCCCACCCCTCCGGTCGTCAGCGGCGCCCCTCCCACGAACTGAGTAGAGAGGATGAAGGAGATCGTGCGGTCGACGTTGGCCGCATAAATCTCAAACATTGAAAGTCAACAGAGGGGAAAAAACTTCAAGACAGAGTGCAACTGAATGTCCCCTTCTTCATGGATATTATAATCTTGATGTCTTGGTGCATCTGGATGGCAAGAAATGATCTCATCTTTAGAAATAAGCTCCCAAACCTGATGGCAGTAAAAACTCGATTCAAGAAAGAATCTGCTCTGGTTCTTCTAAGAGCAAAGGAACGTCTGCGACTTGCTATGTCTTTATGGATAGAGTCAATTCTTTAGTTTCGTTAATATTTTTCCTCTCCTTTTTTGTTCCTTAACTCTACTCTCGTACATGGATAATTTATTTTATAATTATTAATATAATCAGTAGGGAGGCAACTCCCTCCTGTTCACTCGAAAAAAAAAACTTCAAAAAGCTAGATATGATTCCCGGTAACGAGGGGGGAGGCCTATGTAGCTTCCCTTCACTTTTTAAGCTAGTTGGCTTAGAAGCCCATTGAAGCCCACCAAACCATGCGGGGGGAGAATAGACGAGCGGACGGTCCAAGGAAGGAAGCTACAATTTAAACTGTTATGTTCTGTTACATACAGAGCCGTGCATTTTGACTTTTTTGTAGCGTGGAATTCTATTAACCTCTGACAGTTTCATATGACACCAGATCGAATATTTTTTATCAACCTGATTCAATATTTTAAAAATGTTGAAATAGTATATTACAAATGTTGATATAGCATGTGAAAAATGTTGAAGTGGTACAATTCTAATGTTGGACTAGATTCAATTTCAACGGTTCTCAGGTAGAATGTTGAAACAACATAACGAAAATGTTGAACTAGTTTAATGTAAATGTTGATTTAAAAAACAAACAAATATATAAAATATATCTAAATTGGAGCTTCTTCTGTTGCATAAATTGTAACTAAGACTATGGTTCAAACGGATTTGAAAAATAATTTATAGTTTGAGAGAAAAATGAATGCAAAGATCAAATTATAAATAGAATCATTGCGATTCGCACCATGCATGTTACTGGCAGCGCCGCGTGAGGACACCAACCGCGTGAGGACAGCTGTCCATGTGCACCTATCGACTGCAGCCAGCTCATTGTTCCGCGTTCATCGTATCCGTTCATTCAATCCACATGAATCTCAAACAGTGGAAGCTAGCTTGACAAAAAAAACTTCCGGAAGCCATGTAGGTTTCCCTATAACGAGGAGCCATGTGAATTGGACGAGCTCATCACCTAATAAGCCCAGACTTGAGTAGACGTAGATTAAGCCCATAACAGACCTCACGGGCCGAATCCACTAATTTTGGGCCGGGCCGAGCACCGGCACTTCTTCCTACCATATGAAAATCTCCAAATCTCTAGATCCGATCAACTAGCAGCCCCCAGTAATCATCTTAGTCAAATTCCCCCTCCTAAACCACCTCTCGCGGTCCCGCTCAAACCCTAATGCGGCGGTAATGGCCACGGGCGTGAGCTCGCCGTCTTCCCGCCTCGACCTCGCCGCGGACCCTGACCACCGTCCCCTAGCCGGGCGTCGGCGCCGTACGGTTGATCCTCCTTCGCCGCCACGCGTTGACTCCTCCCCTCCCCACCCCAACAGGTGTGCCTATCCCGCCGGCCCGTCCACTTCCCTTGCGGCGACCGGCCCTTCCACTTCCAATGCAGCAATTTTTTCGATGGTTGAATCTTTGTGTTTGTGTTGTTCCCGCGCAGGGGCGAAGGTAGCGTTGATGCTGGAGGCGCCGGCGGAGCTTCCCAACAGGTATTTTTGTGCTATTTATTTTGTGCCTTTCCTTTTCGAGGTGCTATTAAATTCCTCGATTAGTATTCGAGTTGCTATTAAATTCCTCGATTAGTATTCGAGTTGTTATGAAACCCGTTATTTTGCATTTCTTCCGACGGTTGATGTGGACGAAAGTTCTGTAATCTGACTATGCCCATTTGACCACCGATTGTCATTTTTCCCGCCAGAGGAGTCATTTGTTTCTATTGTCAACAATACTAGAGCAAAAGAGACTACAGGTGTCCTGCCAACTGTTTTTTGTCGCATTTGTGTCAAATACTCAAATACGGAGTACTATTTATTCTTGCCCTTTGTTCAGGTTCCTATCACAGGGTATCTTACCGATGTATTCCAAGTTCGTATCAGTCGAATAGTGACCTAATGATACGTTGTGTGTAGATGTGCAAATCTTTCAAATTAATGAATGCCATTAAGAAGCTTAACAGTTTATTTACTGCTTGTCCTCTTGTTTTTAGGAGAAGCAATAGGTCTTACTGTACTATTGTGATTGCAGAGTTGGCCAGGGCTACCGAGGGGTGTAGAATTTAATCCCAGTGATAGTAATCTTCTATGGCATCTTGCCGCAGAAGTTGGGAATGGTCTGGCTGTGCGCCATCCATTTATCAACGAGTTTATTAGAACTGTTGATGATGATAGAGTATTTAATTACAATCATCCTCGAGATATACCTGGTATGGAATCTTGTTGGAAGTAACATCACACCTGTTCTTGCATCATCTACTTATCTGTCAGCACCTTCTACGCTTTAACTGCAATCCTGCAGGTGTTAGGCAGGATGGACGTGCATCATACTTCTTCCATAGAAGATCTGAGTCATACAGCAATGAGGGGAGTGCAAATATCAGCTGGAAGAAAATTGGAACCTCTAGATCAATCATCCTGGATGGAACACTGCAAGGTTGCAAGGAGGTGTTTGTCCTGTATGTAGACATGATGAGTGATAAAAGCTCTCAGGACACTTCTTGGAGATTACATCAATATCATATAAGAAACACAGTGAAGGATGGTGGAGAGTTAGTGGCGTCAAAAATATTTTTTGAATCACGGAACAATCTGTGTGAATTGGCTGAGGAAGCTCGTGTTGAGGCTGAACGGGTACCTACTTTCATATGATGTTAATTCCTATATAATAAGAATTTCTTGTAATACTTGTCTTACGTTTTCACGTCAAGTCTCACCTCATTTGACTTATCACTTATCATTACTAAAAGACACTTGAAGCATGCTGCACCACACACCCCCACCTCCATGCCCATCTGCATCTCCAGAAAAAATTGTTTAGGTTCATTAGTGCTGGAAAAAAGGACATGATTTACGAACCGTTTTTGTCTCTGTCCTTTTGCGGAGTTCAGTGTCTTCATATCAGACAATAATTTGGTTAGGAAAAATGATCCGCCAAAAATACTACTAAAATAGAACTCATTGAAAAATGACTCCTCTGGCGCTACAGGATCCTTCAAGCAGACAAAAGTTCTTGCCCTGCTACAGTATCAGCTAGGAAATCTGTAATCGCTGTGGAAACTAGTAGAACATCTTCCAAAAGGTAGTGTGAAAATGTATGGATTCATTTTAGGGACTATGATTTGGTTTATGATATGAATAACATTTATCCCTTGATGATGCTTGCAGAAATCATGAGGGAACATACAAAGAAGATATATGTAGCATGTTGCAGGTGCCGATACACTTTTCTTGGTTAGATTAATAATGTTTGCTATTATTGTTATATTTCTGTCACCGCGTTTCTTTGAAGGACTTTTCATGCACTTAACTTGCTCAATTGTATCCGATAACATTAGCATCAGTGCTAATCTAGAACCATATGTATCATTTCACTGTTTTCATGCTGATGCTACTGCAAAACTGTGCACTTTTCTGATTTATTTTATTCTTTGTAAACATTATAAGTGGATATTGGTACACTGATTTAGAACCGGATGTGTTAGGTTCCAAGACAGGTAATCCAGATCTGGTGTGTGAAATCCTAATAAATTAATTATTCTTTAAACTTATTTAGTGAACATTGCTATATCAGTTTAGCAGTTGATATTGTTTGTGGTGTCACTGAGATCGATGATCTATGCCTGGTTTATGAGACCCATTTCCAAGAGTTAAGCTGCTGGAACTCATAAAATGATAATAAAAGCAATGTTGAAAATAACATCTTATTTATTAGCTCAAATGTTTTATACATATAGATTCATATTAACAAATAAATACTCACTGCAGTACTGTATATCCATATGGATGTATATAATTACATCTAGTAAGCATGAGGTTCTGTTTCCTCTTTATTCTTTAACCCTTCTGAGAACCTGGTCCTTTAACCATCTTTTTAAAATTCATGCAGGAAATTTCTTCTGCACCTCCTATTGTAGAGAGCAATCCCATGGATGATAGTTACAACAGTAGGTTGCTTGGTGAAGATGATCCAGGTACCAAAATGTCTTCAAGGGAATGTCAAGAAAACAATGATAATAATAATTCGGCAATGAGTAGTGCTAAACAGTTTTTTGTTGGGAATTCAGGTACCATACCATCCCTACGTGAAGTTGGATGCTCTCATGGTCTGCTGGAGGGTACCAAAAATCCGGTAGGTGGCACTGCAACCTGTGGGAGTGAAAACAGCGAGCTGTTTGTAAGAAATCAGGGGGTCCTTCTGGCTGATGTTAAATCAGAGCCTGCATTAGAAGGTTATGAGATTGACCCTTCTGAATCTCCTCAAGAAAATTCTACTCATGCTGAAGGCTCAGTACCATCTTTAGGAGTAAAAGATGAACTAAATGAGTGTGAGTTACCTGGCTTATGTGAGAAAATTTCTTTCAGTTCCCGAAAAAACAGAAAAAGGAAAACAACGAGGTATGTTGCATGAATAACTTGTTCATTTGCAGTGTATGTTGTAGACCATGCTTATGAGTAGCATCTGTGCAGTGATTCAACAGGAAAAACACTTGAAGAAGATGCTTACGATAATGATGAGGGCATTGCTTACTGTTCTCGTCGAAGGAGGATGAAGAAAACAGCCACGTATGCTGCATTAGTAACTTGTCTTTTCTTTTAGGGTTTTACATTTTTTTTATGGAACTATGCTCACAAAATTGATGTGCAGAGATTCAATTGAAAAGGCACTTGATGAAGATGCTCCTGGGCTTCTACAGGTGACTATTTGTTGCATATTTAATTATGTATGAATATAATAATCTTTCAGCCTGTGATTCTCTGCGCTTCATTTTCCTTTTTGGCCTGCAGATTCTTCTGAACAGAGGAATAGCGGTTGAAGAAATCAAACTTTATGGTGCTGAAGAAGATAATGAAATGGTTCCAGATTCTACTGAAAGTAGCTTTGAAGATCTTGAAAATGTCATTGGAAATGTAAGATGTTCTACAGCAGTGCTTAGTACGACAACCAATGCGTAATTTCATATCTGAGAAACAAATGGCAGTTTAATTTGGCAAAAGATTTATGGTCCCACAAATTGACAATAAGTCGCAAACTAGGATGGAACATTTAAATATGGCTGCCGACTGTGAAGTTGTTATGCTGGGTTTGGTAGGAAAATTCAAATTTTAACAGTTGGAATAGCATAACTGGAAGCAGATTAATTGGTTTTCCAATAAATACGCTGTAAGCAGCTCAACTAGATTGAGGAAATAGTGTTTAATACTATTTTTTTTGCAATTGCTGATGTAAATTGGTTATTTGTTGCGACCCTTTCTGTAGACATACAAATTGGTATGCTAAAATCATGGTAGTACTGTATCCTCTAATAATGGGAGCTTTGCATCAGGAAATGATACTTGCTAGCAATCTGATAGATATCTAGAGTCTGCCACTTACTGTTTGGACTTGATAGCAGCTTAAATAACTAGTAGAATGAACATGAATTATGCTAGAAAGGACAGAACTTGACCCTTGGAAAATAGTTAAGCTACCAATAAGAATGTTGTATTTTCCGTATACATGGTCAAAACTGGAGGGCTCTTCATGTATTTCTCATGACATTGTGCACTCTACATTGCTCCCATCACACACAAAGCTCAAACCAGACCTCATACCATGTTTATGTGGCATTTGTACGTGCCAATGTGCCACATAGGACAAGGGGGCTAGATTGACCCAAGAAGCAAATATTAAAGGACTCAATTGGCCGTTTTGAAAGATTAGGGACGAAATTGAGCCCGTGATCAAAGTTGAAGGACCAAATTGGCTATTCCACCTATTTGTATCTATAAACTCGCTTCCTGATTGAGATGTTGAGGGATTGTAGTTGCATCTTTTGTGTTATGGACTAATGCTATTTGCTCAATGTGCAGTTATTTCCAAAGAGAACATCTCTGTTGAAACTGTCAATAGCTAGACATGAAAAAGGGGAAAGGGCTATTTACTGCTTATCCTGTTTAATTTCTCTTATTGAGCAGGTATTTGTCATGCAAGCATTCTACCCATTAAGTCATTTGTCCATTTCATGCGGACTTGAGAGCTTTATTATTATTATTTTGTCTTGTAGTCGCGCTACCTTCAGTTCCGTGACTGCCCTGTGGAATGGGGATGGTGCAGGGATCTCCAATCCTTCATTTTTGTATTTAGAAGCCATAATAGGTGCCTCTTATCCATTAATCTTTGTCAGATATTCTTTGTCAAAATGGTTGAAAGGCTTGTTTTAATGGTTGTCTTTTAATCTTGCTACACAGGATAGTTCTTGAACGTCCTGAGTATGGTTATGCAACATACTTCTTTGAGGTTGTACAATCACTGCCAATAGAATGGCAGATCCGTAGGCTGGTTACTGCAATGAAGCTTAGTGGCTGTGGAAGGACAGCTCTTATTGAAAACAGGCCATTAATGGTAAGGCTTCTTGCTTCCATGTGCGTTTTCTTTTTTCAAGGATTTATAAACTGGCCACAGGCCAGTCACCTACCCAGTAGTGATTACATGTTGTAACTGGGCTGATTGTGCAACCTAACCTGAGATTATGTGATAACAAGTAGGGGCACCCGGTGCATGTGGAATGCCAAGTATATGGCCTAGTAGAGCCACTGATTTTTCCTTTTCAGTTTCTTCATGCTATTCCATGCTGCTGATTATGGTTACAATATATGTATATATGCATAATTTTATATGCACCAGTAAGGACTTGGTGGTTGAACTGGAACATGGCTTTCTCAGAGTTTTCTGAATCCTGGTCCCGCTCAGCCCATTTATGCTACCTCCTGGTCCAAACAAAATATTGACATCTCTTGCTGTAAAGTTGTTGAGTTCTTTCAGTTAACCTTTATAAGATAGGGTCAACTCTAATGTTTATGATCTCTAGACTGACAATCAGGTGCTTGCTAGGTTGCAAGATGAGAACTCATGTCTTGTTACTTTGTTCTGCTTCCTTATATTTCAGGTAGGTGAAGATTTAACAGAAGGTGAGGCACATGTTTTGGAAGAATATGGCTGGATAAGAAACACTGGACTAGGCACAATGGTCAGCTACCGTGATCGTGTGGTCCATGACATGACAGGTGGACTGAGAAGAGTGTCGCCGATTGGAGGGCGAAGATAGGAAAGCTTCTAATGACTGGTTATGCCGAGGGCCAATCAGTCACGATTCATAGTCCCAAGAAATTAGCTGACCTGTTGGAAACTACTGGGGATGCTGAAATGGAAGTAAAGTTGGAGGATCCTTTTTGAGAGATCTGTTGTACATATGTACAATATGTACTTTGTAGTATGTAGTGCTGAAAAAACCTATGGTTGTACAAAAGTAAACTTGTAACTTTTGCCCAGTTAACTTGTTTGACCTTGACTAGGCTAGTGATGGGTGGCCTATATATGTGCGCCTCTGTAGTTTGGAGCATAGCGATGTTGATGTAACTATTGTTGCCAGGCACTGAATATATACTTGGGTCATAGCGATATGGAGCACGTGGGTTCCTGTTCTCTATTGAAATAACGTGGCACTTGTATATTTGTAAATTGAATTTATTAACGATTATTTTTGTTCCATGGAAGTTAGCTTCTTGCGCTTGTAATATTTGTAGGCTGAATTCATTCGTGTGTATCTTTTTTGAAGGAACCGGCAGGAGAGCTGCCCATTATATTAAAAAGAAGGAAGTCCACAAAATAGGGCGAACATATTTACAACACTCCGCTTAAAGAGTGGAAAACTAAGAAAAAACTTATGCGGACACCAGGAGTGGGCTGCCGCTCACAGTCGCACCTCCCTGTCATCCGTGCACAGCCATTAAGGCTAAGTGTTTGGCACCCGCGGCGATCCTAGTCGCCATCTCGTCCTTAATTTTGCCGATAATTCTCTGGGAGCTTGATTCCTTGTGATCGAAAATCCTGGAGTTTCGCTCTAGCCATATCTCCCAAGAGACTAATATGGTGAGGGAGCGCAGTCCTCGACGTGAGCATGCGGTCGTTGCCGTTATATTCGTCCACCATTGCCAAACCGATTCGCCGTGAGCCCAGGCAGCTGGGTGGAGGTCCTGGATGCCGAGCCACGAGGAGAGGCACGCCCACAGCTGCCTAGTGAATCTGCACTCCACAAAAAGGTGCAAGGCTGTCTCCATGGTTGAGCGGCACAATGGGCACACCGGGTGGTGGTCTCATCCTCTTCTCTGCAATCTGTCGGATGTCCAAAGTCGGTTTTGTAAGGCAAGCCAGCTGAATATTTTACATTTTTGCGGTGCCCATGCTCTCCAGATCATTGTCTCGAAGTTCGTCCCTGTAGCGCCTAGGAACTGTGCCTCGTAAGCCGACTTTGCCGAGTACTCCCCAATTGGCGTAAACTTCCATCGTATGTCATCGGGCACCCCGGGTCGTAGTTGGATGCTTGTTGCGGCTCGCCAAAGTTGTACAAATTCCACAAAGTGTTGTACGGAAAAATCTCGGTTGTTCTAGGTATTGAACTTGTAATATTTGTAGGCTGAATTCATCCGTGTGTATCTTTGTTCTAGGTAAGTAAACTTCTTTTCGCAAGTATTATAGCTGTTAAACAAATGTCGGTATCAAGTTCTATTCCGCGGGTTTTCTTACGGCGATGAATTTGTTGTCGTCTCCCGAAATATTTTCATCAAAGAAGCATGTCGCATAACAATGAAATGGTAGCTAGAAGTCCATTCATCGAAAGAGTTCCGATTTCGGACAACATTTACTCTGTAAAAACCATACCTAAATTTGTGACTAAACACTACTCGCCCCGATGTTCCACTAGTGGGCATCAACCTTACAAACTGTTACGTTTTACACAGCAAAATTATCTTTAAATAAACCTTCATACGACGAGCACAAAATCGAAAGAAAAAAAAACATAACTGCAGACACTTCTATTTCGAATGTTATTTCTGGCAGCAGTGTAACATCTCAAATTCTCCATTCTGAAAAAAAATCAATTCCTGCCTTTGAGGATTTTGGACACTGCCCGAATAGTCGAAGGCGTGGTCCGGCAGCATCCACCGATGAGGCTGGCCCCGACCTCGTGCCATCTTTTCGCGAGCGCGTCGAAGCTCTTGTGACCCAAGCACTCCGCCGACTGCCATGCATACGGAGTTAGTTTGTTGGCAAGCAAAGCTGTGGGATTTTGTCCAGAAAGGGCGCAAAAATATGACGTCCACTCACCAGCCACCTTTTTGCTCTCCCATCCCAAACCTCGCCGCTGTTTGGGTAAACAGCAATCGCCTTCTTCGTTTGCTGATGGAAAGAAAAGGTAGAATTGATTAATCAGAAGCATACATAACAGATCATGTTTAGACAACTGAAGAACTGGTATAAATGTCAGAAAGGAACTGCAGTGGAGAGAGGAGCTTGCAGACCTTCCTGAATTCGCATATGATTCCCTCGATGAACTGAGGCGGGGTGCAGTTCACTCCAACAATGGCCACCTTCTCGCTCGCGTTCAGGATCTGAAGGCAGTCTGCAAAGCTTTCCCCAGAGCACAGATGCTTGCCGTCCACGGAGCTGAAGCAAATCCAAGATGGGATCTGGATGTTCTCCTCCTCTAGAAGCTCAACCAATGCCTACACGCGAAAGGGTTTATTCATTTTCAGTCTGGGACATGTGTTGAACATCAGCTCAACCGGAGCTTCTTGAACTATAAACAGCAATTCACACGTTGGGGTTCGGATTCAGAATGTACCTGCGCCTCCATTTTGTTGGGAATGGCCTCGAATGCAATCAGATCAGGACCAGCACCTGCAAGGACCTGCAGCCGGAGCCTGTGGAAGTCCTTCAGTTTTTCGGTTGTGATGTCAACTCCATATGATCCACTGTAAGACACAAGATGCAAGTGTCACAGATGTACATTACAACAGATGTACATTACAACAAGAGAACATATATCATAAAAATACATAAAAATTCCTAATGCTACTTCATCATTAATATACCGATGTTACCTGTACTCTGATCCATCAGCAAGATAAGCTCCATAGCTTCCAATGGATGCAGCAACTAAGGCACGGTTGTAAATAGGCTTCGACTTCCTTAGGGTGGATTTCCAGAACTCGTCCCGCGCTTCCAGGGCCAGTTTTACACTTGTTCGCAGCAAATCTTCTGCCTCATCCAGAGACAATCCTCTTGCTAGGAATCCTGGGATCGTTGCCTGCAGGGAAAGATAGGTGAATTCCTATATAACTAGTAACCATTGAACCTCAATGGAATTCAAACATGAAAAAACAAGAAGGTACCTGGTAGGATGATGAAATGATGACGTCGGCACCTGCTTCAAGGTACTGCAGATGAACCTGCAAGGTACAATAAAAAGTAAAATGTCAACATGGTGGCATTTTTAAAGCTTGAAATTGATGACCTTTTGTTGTTACAGAATTTTCAGTCCCATAGACTGATAGATGGGTCTAGATGTATTGGTGTCTATATCCTGCCTACCGGCTGCTGTTTCAAAGGTTTTGCGTCAGATTACTATTCAGAATTTCTGTTGTGTTCATTGATAAATGATTTCAATTTTTTGCATATTTCTGAATTTCTAGTGTTATAGTGTCTAGTTTAAACAAGAAACCTTTACATAAAGGCATCAAGTGTTGAAAACAGCTGCTCTCCTGCAATTTTTTGAAGAAAAAGAAGATGGAAGTCTAAGGCCGAGAACGTTCACTGAGAAAGGTTGAAATCCACAAAGCTATGTAGTTGGTAAAGGAGTAGTATAAAAAAAACCGGAAAAGGTGCAAAGGAGGCATATGAAAAGAAAGGGGAATTCTTGTGCTGGCCACCAGTCACCACCGTCACCCAACGAGGAACGAACCGAGAATTCAAAGTCTGATCCTCTGCCACCTTTGACTTGGTTCATTTGACCTAAGCAACAGGCTCATAGACTGTGTTTTTTTTTCAAAAAAGAAAACAAACTTCACCCAAAAAAAAATCAAGCGGAATATATATTTCGAGGACACATAGATCTCTACTCGATGCATGTTTCGATTGGCCTAAACAATTACACGTAGAGTCACATACATGCATATAGTAGCGCAACAATTATTTTTTTTTGCCACGGTGAAAAGAAAAAAAAACAATTGATCTGCTGCGGCATTGCATCGAGCACATGATGGGTGCAACGTGGGCAGTGAAACCCATTGTCCGTCGCAACTCACGAGTACGCAATGCAAAGCAACCGGTGGCGTGGCGCTAGCAGCGAGACGCTCTCCATCTGTTACCATGACCGGTGAGCTAGCATCTATCCACATGCCGGCACGTCGGCGGGGAGGAGGAGGAGCGGTCAGGGGGTACTGTTCTTACCTCCTTGACGAGGTGCGGCCTGTTGATGAGGCACGCGGCGCTCCAGAGCGGGTCGTTGATGTCGGCGCCGAGCGCCTCCAGCTGCGTGGCGAAGCCGCCGTCGATCACCGCGCACCCGCCCGCCTTCGCCACGAGCTCCTCCACCACGCTCATCTTCGCAAGCAGCCGCAGCAACGGGAGGACGCAGAGAGGCAATGAGATGAAGATGAGATTGAGACCTTGCTGCGACGACGTGATCAACTGAGGAGCGCGTAGGGGGGAGAGATATATTGGTGAGATGAGAATGTGATGGCATATTTGGGTAGGTAAAGAACGACTAAATTTGGCGACAAGGCAAGCAATCCAAGTGGCGATTTCGAGCCTACCAAAAACCGAGGAAACGAACGAACGCGGACTGGTTCCTGGGGTAGGTGCGCTCGCAGCCCAGCTGGACCTGGACAGTCCAGGACCAGGATGGCAGGGAGGTTGGTTCAAGTTTGAACCGGCGCAGCGCACAAGATATGCGTGATATTGTTGTGATAACAACGCATAGAGATAGAGTGGGACGGATTTAAAGGGCCATGAAACCTGTCCTTTTTTTCAAGGAAATAAATATCTTCATGATGCGATCTGTAATTCCATCATCTAAGGAATCATACATTCATACCGACGCGCTGCGTCGTGCCATCATTCGGTGCTCCATGAGCCGTGGAATCTGGAAAACACATGGGCGGAGTTGAGGTTTTGGGTCAGGAACCAGTCACCAGAGGCAGGTGTTTGGGAATTGGGAGCAGCCCAAGTTTGACAATGTTTATGGCGAGTGCCGCCGGGCCAATCTTGACGAGGAGAACATGACGTGACGCGTTGGACCAAGAACCGGTGACGAGTCCACTCTATGGATTGGGCGCGGTGCAACGACCGAAGAGTGAAGGACCGGTAATCGGTTCATTCCACACTACGGATTGGGTAACGTTGAACTGAACCAACCCCAGAATCTGAACCAACGAGACCAGCCAGCCAGTTGGGACTTTTCAGTTTCTACAGGTTTGGACTTTGGACTGTGGACCAACAGCAGTCCATTGGCAGCAAGTTGGGCTGCTTCGGCCTTTGTGGATGCCTTCGTATTGCGTTCGTTTGAGCCGGAAGTGTTAAGTCGAATAATTTGCCTGGACCTTATAATCTCTCTCCCAACTGCCTTGGGCTTGGACCCATTGGGCCTATGGGTCAATCAGGCCTCCGTCCGCCCAACTGCCACCTGCCAACCGTCGCCGAGCGGCCGCGCGGAACGCCGAGAACCGCCGCCGCCGGTCCGATCCCAAATCCCAATACCAACAACCAACTGCCCAAACAGTCATGCGGTTACTCCTACGCCATCCGTCGCCGTCGGCGTCCCGGCGATGACTCCACGCGCGCGGCTGCAGAGATTAATCAAGCGAATCACAGGATGGGCCTTGTCTCAGTCCAGGAAGCCAATGTTGAGTCTATCAGGCCCAAGACGTGTGTGTGCGTGAGTTGTATAAGTAAGAGGAGAGAGAGATGAGGGGGTATGAAATGATGTAACAAACAGAACACTGTTCTTCTTCTCCTCCAAGCTGTCGGCGTATGAGCCGTGTTCTTCCTCCCCTTCCCTGTGCTTCCAAATCCTTGCTCTGATTCTCTTATCCTGTCTCCAATACCCTGCTGTTGCTAACAATTGGTATCAGAGCCACCGATTCTCGGGGTTTCTCATCTCGATTTTTTCCCTTTTCCTCCATCTGGATCTCCACTCCGACCACCACCACCCCACCTACCGCCACCATGTCTCTCGGTTCCAAGCTCCTGCTTGATGAGAGGAACAAGTTCGACGACCCATCCATGTCGGATTCCTAGTGTTTCAGCAAGGAGAACAATCTGTGGTTGAGTGCTTGCAACCTGTTCGATGAAATGGCCACCGGCGATTTCGATGAGTGGAGGTCACCAAATCGCATCCTGGAGGTCACCATTCACAGGGTTTGCTATCCTATCACTGAATCCGTGCTTCATCAAGTATTTGGTTCACTTGGAGGAGTGGTGGATCAGATTCTGGTGACTGGGGGATCTGACGTTGTGATGACGAGTGTGGTGTTTATGTCGGTGGAGGCTGCAGCAGATGCTTATGGGGGGTTGCATGGCCGCAACATCTACGAGGGTTGTTGCCAGATGCACATCAAGTGGGGATTGCCGATTCCGGTAGCTCGAGGTGCAGACGAGAAGGCCTCCATGGTCGTGCCCGCGGCCGCACCTTCCGCCTCTGCCTCGGTCGCGCCCGCGGCTGCACCCGCGCCTGCGACCTCATCGTTGATGGTGTCGGCTTCTTCTGCGACTCCGACCTCGACCACAGCGGCTGCGCCTTCAGCCACCACCTTGGTCGTCGCAGCGGCCGCGCTTGAGCCTTCCGCCTGCATCACGCCGAGCGTTGTCTCCACCGAGCTCGCCGACCACTACATCAGCAAGCGCGGTGTCGACAGCTCAACCCATGTTCACGCGTCCCCGATCCAGACCAGGGAGCATGAAGGACATCGCAAGGAGATGGAGGTGGACGAGTTCATCGACGTCGGCCTCGGTGCTTCGCGTCCGCATCGAGCTCCTCCGCGCCAGCCCCATCCTCGACGACCGCGGCGAGCTCCTCCGCGCCTGGCTCGGCTTCGACGGCCTCGGCGAGGTCGCCTGCGGCTGCGGGTGCCTCGGCTTCGGCGACCGCGGCGAGCTCCTCCGCGCCCGCCTCGTCCTCAACGTCCGCGGCAAGCTCCTCAGCACGTTCCCCGGCCTCGACGTCCGCGTCAAGCTCCACCTCGCCCGTTTCGGCCTCTACGACGTCGTCCTCCGCGTCCACCTTGGCATGCTCCTCCGCGTGCCATGGAGGCCAGCAAGACTCCATCCACCTCCAAGGATGCTCAACTGGTGTTCGATGCAATGCTGCAGAGGTACATCACCAATTATGACTCTGCATACTTGATTGATATTGTGCTTCCCTGTCGAGACACCCCAGTTGAGGATGCCCACAAGGTGTTTGAGGAGTTGAGTGCCCAGAATGCAGAGATGTTAGTGCCATTACTTGCCGATGTGGGTGACATAGTTCCATGGCCAACAAAAGTACTGTCTCAGATCACCGATGATAGGGCCCAACTTAGACCAGCACCTTGGCCGTCTTTTTGGCAGTATTTTGCTAGCGTGCATTGGCTACACCTACTGTCATTAGTGCTTGTTGATTTTGCAACAGAAGCTCAGGATTCGGGGTGCTGTCAAATGAACTGGCCTTATAATATTGAGTTGTTCCAATTACAGCCATTGTTCAGCGCCAATATAATTGTTCCCTCAAGTGATGTTGTTCTGTTGCATTTGGCCACTGAGGTTCATGTTGATTCTGGAGTGTGGAAAGTGATAACCAGTCAGTGTCTAGTGATGTCTGAGTTTTTATCTGCTCTTGTGATTAGCATTGGACTTTGGCCAACACCTATCCAGTTGGACTTGCAAAGGACTGTTATGCAGCTAAGTCCACTACCTTGGCATCTCTTCTCTAGCAGTACAATAGTTGTGCAATGGAAGAAGATATTGTCCATGCCATTTTGTCATTCAATGAACAAGTGCAAGTTGATTCTCCACAGTGTTGTGTTAGCTTCATCTACCAGAGACTTTCATTACTGCACTTGCTCCTGCTCATGGCTGATTGCTGCAAATATATCTCAGCCTTCCTTCACTAGTGGCATACTGGTTGTGCAGTGGAATAGATTATTGCCCATGGTGTTTTGTGCTCCAGTGAGTAACTGCTTGAGGAAGGCTCTGACTTGTGAGTTCAATATGGAGTGTTGGCAACAGTGGCATGAGTTCCTTGACAATGCATTGCAAGCAGAATGGTTCATCAGGGAACTAGTTGTTTATTTGTTTCCTGGTAGTTACCAGTATCCAGTAAGCAGATTGGTTACTTTCATGTGGTGTAGAAAGTTCAGAATGTCTGTTGGTGATTCCAAGTTGCATCCATCAGAGTGTGCAATGCCGTGGCTGCATGAATATTGTGCTTATGACCCTCTCAGCTTTTCTGCACAATTCAAGAGTGGGACCATCAGGCTTCTAGATGTTCTGTCGATTCAAAGTTCTGCTTGGAATCAAGTATGTCAGTTCAGTGTGCATCTTCTGCTAGTTGCTTACTTTATGGTGACCGACAGCCAGCTTCAGAGAAAAATGCAATTTCTTGTTATAGGGCAGATCAAATGTGCCAACCTGCTCTTGCCAAATGCACTGTTCACTTATGTGCACCTGATCGTGTGGGATCCAGGGGGTGATCCTTGTTCTGTTGATGCAAATACATATCTTGGTATGGGTGTTACACTGAAGATCAACCAAGTACTCCTCAACCTCATCACCTGTTGGAGGTTTTCACTCTGCATGCTTCAATTCTACCACCAAGTGGTGGATGATCCTTGAAGGCTATAATTTCCAAGGGAAGTATTCTATGATGGTTATCTGTTCTCTCTTTTCCTTTTCAAGAGCCTTGCAGCTTGAGGGCAAGCTGCTCTTAAGGAGGGAGGAATGTCAGTAGTGGTCTCAGGAGGATCAAGAAGATGCAGAGATTAATCAAGGGAATCACAAGATGGGCCTTGTCTCAGCCCATGAAGCCAATGTTGAGTCTATCAGGCCCAAGACGTGTGTGTGCGTGAGTTGTATAAGTAAGAGGAGAGAGAGATGAGGGGGTATGAAATGATGTAACAAACAAAACACTGTTCTTCTTCTCCTCCAAGCTGCCGGCGTATGAGCCGTGTTCTTCCTCCCCTTCCCTGTGCTTCCAAATCCTTGCTCTGATTCTCTTATCCTATCCCCAATACCCTGCTGTTGCTAACACTGCGTAAACGTGCCCGAGAAGGCCGCCGTCTCGCGCCCGTCCCACGCGGTCTCGCCGCGCGTCAGCAACCGCGGCGGAGCCGGAGCGGAACACGCCGTGCCTTTCTTTTCGCCGCACCAGAGGAGGATGCAATGCCAGGCACTTTTCCCGTCGGCGCCGACGGCCGACCGGCCATTCCGTGTCGTCTCTGGCCGGCTGCGGCCGCGAACGCAGACCGGCCGGGCTGTGCCCCGTGGGCCGAGATCAGCCGCAGCAGAGAAGAGCCACAAGAATAGAATGGCGTACGTGATGGTTTCATCATGGCTCTAACCGCGAAACGGAATGACGTACGTGGCTGTTCCAGAGCTCGCATCAGAGTAGAGTTGGTTTCTTCTTTCTTCTTCTTCGGAGTCAGACTGTCAGAGTTGGTTCTTCGATCAGCCGGCCCCGTACAGCCACGAGCTGACAAATTCTTTGTTTGATCGTGCCTATATTCAGTACGGCACGTCTGCGCGGCGAGGGTGCATGTTGGCCTGTTGCCGGCTTGCCGCTGCCGCCGTCGCATCTCGCAATGAAGAGGCCCCAACACCCAACCATTCCAAGGACGAAGCCAAGCGCACAACAGCGACCCGTCGCGGCAGCTCGTTCGATGAGTAGTTTCTTTCTTCGTTGACCTGAAAGAAATGCCAGCCGAGAGACGAGACGATGTGATGGAACCAAACGGACGATCTAGCCACGCATGCATCATGCATGGGCTTGACTTTGCTTGCCAAACACACACACGCAGCGTACCTCTCCGCGGCGAGCAAATGCACCCGTACTCTCTCTCCATCGGCTGGTCAGATTTCTCACTCAGACACTAGTTTATTTCCTGTCACAATGGAATGGCTCGGGAGTTCCACCAGAAAAAAAAAGGAGAGAGAGAGAGAGAGGAAGGAACACCACGTAAAGAAGAACACGCAAAACCTTGTCATATGCTGTACGTTAAAAAATGATAGTCACATTTTACTCAACAAAAAGTCAAACCTTGTCATTTGCTCTGAAATTTTATTCTGCATGGTTCTTTTAGAGCATGGGATGGTCACTTTTGTGGCCTCAAATTCAGAAGCACGTTCTCTCTGGGAATGAATATATAATGAGCCGATGTGAGCTCAACAACGATCATCATCATTTGATAATGAGAGTATGTAGGTCCGAGTCCTTTCCGATTTCGATTAGGTTTCTATTCTCTCAACTGTCATCGCCTTTCAGCGGTGATGAGTAGCATCACACAAACCACATTGCTGATGATTGCTGATGTTACGTTTAATTCCTAGCGTGTGGGCTGGCCATGCCCAACCATGTTCGTTGATGGGCCGGCCTCCCAAACCTGTCCTGCCTGGCTGACCCGTACTATATGAAATCATCGCTGATATGATTTCATATAGTACGGGTCACACGGCCAGGCGCGACACAACAATTCTATATGGCTTTCGAAAGTCACGGAAGCTCCTTAACTTTTAATGTTGAAGATTCGTGCAGTTAACTTGAGCCGCACGATCTTTTTCTTCCTCCTCTGGCGGCGGCGCCGCCGCGACGCCAAGGTCGGAGGGGTGGCAACCGGGCTGAGGGGCGAGAGGAGGGCAGGAGCGGCTCGACGGTGAGGGCGCGCGCCGGCCGGGTGGTGCGCACTGCCGGCGGCGACAGTGGCGGTTAGAGGTTGGGGGCGGCCTTAGAGAAGAAATGGGTGGGGGCGGCGGAGGACCTGCGGTGGTGGCGGCTCGGCCGGTGGCGGAGGCGAGACGGCGCGGGAGCACCGCCCGCGCGGGCAGGGCTGGACAATCGACGGGCGGTGACTGGCGCGGGGGGAGGGGGGTGATGGTAATCGGGTTAGGAAGGAGGGGAAGTAGGGCGACGGTGCGGATGGGGCGGGGGTGGAGCATGGGCGAGGAAGAAGAAGATTGAAATAGGTCTGTAATGGGCCTAAGCTATGTTCCTTATGTAGCAAACGGGAGCAACGTAAGAGCCCGGCCCCGGCGCGACACGGTCAGTTCGCCGGTCGCGTACGCTCGCACGGTGAGGCGCATAAAAAATGTGGCGGAAATTAAGCTTTTGTCACGACCAGCAGCAGATTGTTTTGCGTGTGCATCATCGGGCCTGGCCAGCCCAATGATGGATCGGTCTAGATCGGCTCACCTGCACACGATGATTACTTTGAAATCTTAAAGACGGATTAGGAAACGGTTGGTTGAACAGTTGGGTCTAACCGCGCGGCAAACAACAACGGCATCATCTATTTTTATTTAGCTGACGTGTGCTTTCCGAAAGGGACACTGGGAGATGAGACCCGGCCGTGACGACTTGATAGATTTTGTTTTCATCAGTGTTTATTTGTACAGATCTAGTGGCATCATCATCAGTGTTTTCATAACCTGCAGTAGTACGTACGTACGTACGATCTGGTTAGCTAACTGCGTCTAGCTGCACTGCTGCAGTTCGCAATCGTGCGTGCTTAATTAGCTCATACTATTACCGGAAGCAATGGATATCAGGGTCGGAAGGCGTCAGTTTCGTTCCTTGCAGGCTTGCACACTGCGGACGAGATGGTACTAGCTCCAAAATCCAAATAAGAATGGTTTATCTGCTAGCTTGTGCTTGGTTGATATATATTGGAAACCGTATATAAGACTAGAGGAAATTAAATGCCTACACGTACCACGTACACTTGAGTACTTGACGCAGAATTCGCATGAACATGTGTTTAGTCAGGCCGGTGACGCGAGAGTACGAGACAGAGTGAAAAACGTACAGGGAACCTGTACACCATTTGTCCAACCGTTTCGGAACCGGCCAGATGCCGCTGTTAAAGTGTTTTCTATATGTGATCGAAGTCAACTGAAATTCACCGTGAGATGATCACGCCGTACCGGGGTCATCCAAGGTGGGTATGCAGCCGTGCAGATCAGTTCCTAGCTAGTTTACAGCAGCATACAACATGCATATGTCACTATGTCAGTGTGTCATCACATACTTAATGCTTCAACATAATGAATAAGCAAAGCTGCATCTTACAGGTACATAGTACGTATGAAATTTGATCGCCAAATGCCTCAACTACTACATAGTATATCTAGCCCCCCGGCCTGTTAGTAGGTGCACATAAGAAAAAAAAACTCTCGTACGAACAACTGATATGTACACTACGATCGACGAGCAGAACCATCAACATGAAAGCGAAGCTGCATCTTACGTAGTACTACCACACAGCTGAAGCTACACATGTACAAAAATCCAACAAAAATATGTAAGCGTTCCGCCTCTACGGATCTACCCACCCACACCAACCAAAAGTACATCCCCCCATGCATTTCCTGAAACAAATTAACTTTCCGGTACGCAATTATATATGCAAACACAGGTGATGCATATAAACTAAGACTGCATCAGGCCGGCAGTTAAATTAGCAGATCTCTCCAAGTCAGACTAACGCAATTGGGCTCGCTGACAGCTACCCCAGTACGTGATCTCAAGACCCGGCCAATGCATATGATTGATCATCTGGCAGTTAGCCACTTGCTCTCCCATTTAGCTCAGTTTAATTAACCAACCGAGGCGATCGACCGATGCCGTCGTGAAGCTGAAAATAAACCGAAGAAGAATCTAGGCGTCGTCGAATGAAGTGTTTTCTTCGGATCAGATCATCCTCCCGGCGACCAAACTCACCAACGCCCAACTACACACGGACCAGGTCACCATTATTCATAGCAGCGGTTCGATCGGATACGCATGCATATACCACAGGATAGATTGGCCCCCGGCAGATGCGTTCTTTCTAGTTTCAACTTTCTAGTCGTGCAGCTGCAGCCACAGCCTGCAGGCTCTTGCTCCAGCATAAATCTGACGGACCGGGTCACGTATCGCCCGCGAGCACGCACGCGTATGAAAAAGGAAGCCGAATGGAGGGGGTGCGCACGCACGTACAGTTGAGTTCGTTGAACCGTAGTGAGGTGATTGGTATTGATGGCGGCAGATGGATAACCCTTGTGCGGAGGAATGTAAGCCAAGCTTTGACCTGAAATATACTAATTCATTCACTCCGTGTCTCCACGTGGGGGATGGGGTCACATTTGACTCCTATTGGACTTTGATTGCCATTCCTCTCGTTTCTAGAAGCAAGTCAAGCGGCTTCCCTAGCTTTGGTGTATGTTGTCAAGTTGAAGTTTGGTGTGCTACTGACCTACCGAGTACTGTACTGTATTGTCAGAGTCACCTCGAGTCGTCGTGGTCTTGCTGGTATGGAGGACACTGCAGGTTAATTAGTAATGTAGCACTGACTAATGAGGTATGATAGGCTCGCGATCAAATTTGCAGGTGAGATGTCAAAAATAGTATCCAACCAGAATCGCCTGAGCTTGACACGATTGATACATTTACCGATATTTGACGCCAAATTGGTACGCATGAATGCAGGTATGGTTCATTTCATATATCTGTAGCAGATGTGTGGGCTTTTCAGGGTTAATAATAAAGTCACTGTCTCCCATTCATAACCGCCTATTTATCGCTGGGAAGATGCATGGACGACGGATGGAGGACGTCGCGCGGCATGCGTGTTGTTTTCTTGCAGGTAACAGACAACGTCTAGCACGCATGTCAGAATCGGTTTAGATTAGCAGTTACCATTAATACGCTGATCGAGAGCGGCTGAAATGTAATTTACGTACATCACTGTTGCTGGCTTGCAGCAGAGATGTTACGTGCACTAATCTGAAAACCCAGAACGAAGGAATTAAAAAGAAAAACAGGTGTGATTGTGGTCCAGATATGATGATACTGTATCATCTATGAGGCCTGGTCGTCTCACACCACATGGCGAGTAGTACAGTAGAGACGTCAACCAAACAGGATAGCACCTGCAGGCCGCATAAATGGCGGTGTGGGTTCATCAGCGCTCACGAGCTTTCCGATGATGTGCCCGGTAATGGTGTACGTACACACCGCCCGGGGAGGGAGCAGAGAAGAGACGGAGGAGGACGACGTGTTCAGAGCGGCGTGCATTGCGTAGCTTCTCGGCTCCCAACCCCCAACTCCAAATAGAGACAGCCTGCCCTGCCCCTGCCCATGCGCCATCATGCGTCCAGAGCCCCAGACCAAATCCGAGCTGCTGGCTGCTGCCGCTACAGCACCTGTACGTACTACGCAGGGGAAGAAGAGGCGTGCTGTTTTGTTGCAAATATTATTGCGCTATTATTAAACCAACAATAAAACCAAGAAATGAAAGATACGGGGATGGGACATCGCACTATTGTTTGTTGGGGCGAAAATAAAGCCGAGATATTGCAATACTGTTGGGGGCATTCATGCTTGAGTAGTCTCAGTTTCGGCTCACCTGAAAGCAGCGCCGGTCGCAGCTGAGGCTCGTCTCCTCTCGAGTCTGAACTCTTTTTGAGCTATATTATATCAAGCCTGAACTCGATCTGAAAGTCCAAACTAAACCGTGGCCGAACATGAGTGTTGACGCAACCCGGTAAATATTCAATTGTCACGGTGCGGTTTGGACACCATGCAGGACAACCTTTTCTGGTCCTGAGATTTTGATTAGCCTGTTGCAGGCTACTACGTTAATCGTTGCACTGGACTGGAGCGGACCGGATCCGGACCACCCTGCTACTGTATTTAATCTACTCCGAGAAACTGGGAGATAGGGCCCAGGTGGTTAGTATAGATAAGCAGTTGTGCGCTTTATGCCTTTATCTGTTGTCATTCGGCACCGGCACTTCCAAAAAGCTTTGAATTTGGCTCAGGTCGTTGCATATGCGATATGCGAACGAAACGGCTTTATTTTGTCAAGATTTCAACGTGCTCCTTTATTGGTGAGCTCAACTCAAACCTTTATCAAGATGATACTTGCAACCTTATCCTCGATCTGAAGTCTCTTAAGTTTTCCTCACAACCTTATCCTCTGAAGTCTGAACCACTGCATTTTTAGTAGTACAAGAAACAAAAAGAAATGCTATATCAGGGTTCAGGGCTGCACTTCTTCCACATCTGCAAGTACACGTACTTGAAGCCATCAAAAGATGACTGGACAGCAGGAGACCTCATACCAGTGCTAGAGATTTTGTCCAAACGGAGCATGCAACGGATCATGCTGCAGTGAAATGATCGGATCGAGCTGAAGCAAAGCATTCAAGGTTTTGCAGGTGCATTGTGATGCCGACCCGACACATGCGAGTGCTGCAGTGACTCTATATCTATCTATAAGCATACACCAGCACTCGTGGACAGAGAGAAAAAAAATATACAGTGCTGCTTCCAGAAACCAGTTTGATCATGAGTTTTTGCTGGAGAACGAGAGTGGTTTTCCTTTTCCAGAGCAGGTGAACGGCATCTCACGATATCTCAATCATCTAATCTCTCCAAATGAGGGAAAATTTAGGCAGAAACAGTGCGATGCTTGCCAGTGCATCATGATGCAAGAATTGGGTGGGCGGGAACTATGTTGGACCTTCACAATCCAGCAGGGCTTTAATTATTGTGCAAGCAGAAGGTACGAGCAAGGGATTAATTTGCACATGTGGCAGTCCTGAAGCCGTTGTCATTGCATAGCCTCTGATCCGGTGGTCGCACAAGCAAGCAAAGGTAGCCAAATCAAGGCAAGCGTTGCATGTGTCGCCGTACACGTACAACAAAGTTACCAGCCGCAGTCACTATATAAAGTACCCCTGCTGGCTGTTGTACCACATGTCTTCTGCGGACTGTAAAATGTACTAGTTTTTTTTTTGAAATAATAAAATGTACTACGGAGCAGTAAGAAGTGAAAAAGACACGAAGAGCAGGAGTCCTGCCAGTTCCTTAATTCTGTGCTCGGATCTCTCTAGAAGTGACCTCTTTTTATTTCTTTTTTGAAACGCTAGAAGAGAACTTTTCCCTTACCAGATTGTACTGTTCGGTTACTTGTTTTCATAACTGGAATCGTGCAGACGCCTGATCCAACATGGGAAATATGTGTTGCATTCATCTGTACCTCTCTGCTGCCCTTTTTATTTCATTCAAGCCAACATATGTACCCTGATTAGCTACCAGCATGAATGGTGTCAGATTCAGATGCAACTACGGTTGCTTTATCTGATCCGCACCTCATCGATTTCCCTCGCTTCTCTCGTGTCCTTTTTCTTTCTCCGAAACCACTGATCAAGCTCGACCAGCATGCAGCTCACTTCAGCATGGCAACGGCGTGATCATGAAGAAGTGAAGAACCCCCCAACGACTAGCCTGGCAAAACAGACGCAACGGTGTAGACCCACGGGGGTGGCCGCAGTCTGCTGAAATCCGACCGTTTTGTACGATTTGTATGTAGCCGCTCGTTTCTATCTTCTGATGACGATCTCGATTCAGAACGATACAATTCACAACCGACGCTTCTCTCTCCCCCCCCCCCCCCCCCCCCCCCCTGTGTCAATGAAAGGAAACAGTGCCAAAGTGGTCTTGCTAATGCTAGCAAGCAGCGGCAGCGCCGCGTACCTTGGCCGTTGGCAAATGGCCGATCGACACCGCCAACTCGCCATTAACAGCCGGTCCAAGTTCGCGCTTGGCAAGCCGCGAAAACCATAGTGCCTTCCTGCGCATGATCCTTGCCGTTCTCTGCGCACCGGACCGGATGCTGGTCTGATCGACCGATCCCAGGAGTCCTCGCACACCGATCCCTCCCTCATCGCTAGCTCCGCTGTCGCTGTTTTCCCCGAAATTGCTCACCAAAAACCCGTGCGCGCGTGCCTGCGGGTGCAGGGCCAGGGCGGCAGCCTGCAGCGGCGATGGCGTCATGCGAGCAAGGCCCGGAGAACAGGCGGGCGGGGGCCAACCCCTAACTCCCTCCGGTTGGTGGCGGTAGCCGGGCTCTCATTTAAACTACCCATCTGCCCCGGATTTAATTACAGGCTCGCGTCGCGCCCCGGCCCGGCTGAGGCTCCCCCCACTATATTAAGACCCCACCACGCCACCACCTCCTCCGCAAACAAACTCCACTCCACCACTCCCACCCGGCCTGTCCACGCATCATCACCCGGCTCTTCTTCCCACTGCGCGCCGCGCACCGCACCGCAACGCACGCCACGCTGTTGCAGCAGAGGCAGAGGCAGCCGTGGCCGGAGCGTGAGGAGGAGGGAGTGACCAGCGAGGTGAGGTGAGCCGCGCCGCGCGGCGAGGGGGCCGGGCCGGGGCCAAGGCAACAGCAACAGCTAGCAGCAAGAAAGATGCCGAGCGGCGGCGTGTTCTCGGGGTCGGTGAACCTCAAGTACGTGAAGCTGGGGTACCAGTACCTGGTGAACCACTTCCTGACGCTGCTGCTGGTGCCGGTGATGGCGGCGACGGCGCTGGAGCTGGCGCGGCTGGGCCCCGGCGAGCTGCTGGCGCTGTGGCGGTCGCTGGAGCTGGACCTGGTGCACATCCTCTGCTCCGCGTTCCTGGTCGTCTTCGTCGGCACCGTCTACTTCATGTCGCGCCCCAGGCCCGTGTACCTGGTGGACTACGCCTGCTACAAGCCCCCCGCCAGCTGCCGGGTGCCCTTCGCCACCTTCATGGAGCACACGCGCCTCATCAGCGACGACGACAAGAGCGTGCGCTTCCAGACCAGGATCCTCGAGCGCTCCGGCCTCGGCGAGGACACGTGCCTCCCGCCCGCCAACCACTACATCCCGCCCAACCCCAGCATGGAGGCGTCGCGCGCCGAGGCGCAGCTCGTCATCTTCTCCGCCATCGACGACCTCGTCACCCGCACGGGGCTCAAGCCCAAGGACATCGACATCCTCGTCGTCAACTGCAGCCTCTTCTCGCCGACGCCCTCGCTCTCCGCCATGATCATCAACAAGTACAAGCTCCGGAGCAACATCCGCAGCTTCAACCTCTCCGGCATGGGCTGCAGCGCCGGACTCATCTCCATCGATCTCGCCCGCGACATGCTCCAGGTACATACCGGATTATACATACTCAATTCATTCCGGTCGAGATGATGATATTGACAGCTAGAATTAAGCTGCTGGAGTGATCGGACAATTATAAGTAACGCGCCCGCGACATGATCGATATAATTAGGTGCACCCGAACTCGAACGCGCTGGTGGTGTCGACGGAGATCATCACGCCCAACTTCTACCAGGGCAGCCGGCGCGACATGCTGCTGCCCAACTGCCTGTTCCGGATGGGCGCGGCGGCGATCCTGCTGTCCAACCGGCGGCGCGAGGCCCGGCGCGCCAAGTACCGGCTGGTGCACGTGGTGAGGACGCACAAGGGCGCCGACGACCGCGCCTACCGGTGCGTGTACCAGGAGGAGGACGACCAGGGCTTCTCCGGCATCTCGCTCTCCAAGGAGCTCATGGCCATCGCCGGCGACGCGCTCAAGTCCAACATCACCACCATCGGGCCCCTGGTGCTGCCCATGTCGGAGCAGCTGCTCTTCTTCTTCCGCCTCGTGGGCCGCAAGCTCTTCAACAAGGCCTGGAAGCCCTACATCCCCGACTTCAAGCTCGCCTTCGAGCACTTCTGCATCCACGCCGGCGGCCGCGCCGTCATCGACGAGCTGCAGAAGAACCTGCAGCTGTCGGCGCGCCACGTGGAGGCGTCCCGCATGACGCTGCACCGCTTCGGCAACACCTCCAGCAGCTCCCTCTGGTACGAGCTCGCCTACATCGAGGCCAAGGGGCGCATGCGCCGCGGCGACCGCGTCTGGCAGATCGGGTTCGGCAGCGGGTTCAAGTGCAACAGCGCCGTCTGGAAGTGCCTCCGCAGCATCAAGACGCCCACCAACGGGCCATGGGATGACTGCGTCGACCGCTACCCCGTCGAGATCCCGGATGTCGTCAAGCTGTGACGAGCGAGCTGAGCTCGGCCGCCGCCGCCGCCGCCGTACTGTACCTGTATGTACGTCCCGCGAAGCGTTTCCTTCGCTTAAGAATTTGGAGCTTTGTGCTGCTTTATTTTGTTCTTTCTTCTTCCTTCTCTCTTTTCTTTCCTTTTTTTTCGCTTGTTAATTAAAGGGGTAAAAATCCATATATACTTTGGTTGCTGGATGTGTCACACAAGGAATGATCATCACAGGGGATTAAATTAGTTACGTTGTTTGCATTTGGATGTTAGCGTGGGCGTGCTGTGTCGAAATTGCCCTATATATGCTAGAGATTGGGCGATTTGGACTTGGATGGGAAGGAACCGAGCACTTGTAAATCCGTTGTAATCCATGCTGTTTGTAACCGGTGAAAGGGATACATGCATTCTCCTGATAGTTATTGGAGCCAATCATCTCTGTTTGTTAATTTCCTGTCAATTGCTTGTAGAGATAGTTTATCATGTATGTGATACTGACTGGGATCAAGTGATGTGTTGGGGGGTAGTATCATTGAGATTACATACACATGGAGGCATGGAGCTGGTGCTGGGACATAGCGTTGATCAATGCTTGCTAGCTGTTCGTACTTGCTTACCAGTTGTTTATAAGCGCGGACACGAGCTACTCATGATCTATCCAGTTCTTTGACAAAAAAAAAAGTCATAAAAAATGGGTTCACTTACTTGCACGGTGATTTTGTCAATTACGCAGTTCAACTTGCTACCTGTCATCAGAGTTTTTTTTTTTGCTGTTCTTCATGCTGATAAATGATAATGAAATTTTTCTTTGGATGACCGGGGAGAGGCAAACTGGAGTCACGAGTCATCACTTGAAGCTAGAACAATTATAACTCCATGCTCCCATTTTCCACGAGAAGAGTAATAATTGAAATGATTTCTTGTCCTGACTTGGATATGGTTCCCCTGGCCCTGAGCCTCCCTTTTGGTGCCCAAATTTGCTGTACTGTTAAGAAAAGTCCAAGCTCTTTTTTGGTACACCAAAGTTAAATGCAGTGCACGCGGTTGGCGTCAAGCTTCCCTGATCAGGCTCTTTCATGAATGGGAGGCAGAGAGAGGCGTTGCGAATCCCCTGCCACTGCTCGCTCTCCACCTCACGCTCACAACATCTTGGAGATCCTCTGCATTCATGACAAGGAGGCGAATAAGCAGCAGCGCCTGGAGCGCATCGCGCAGGGCCTCACGTCACGTTCGGGCAGGCGGCCATGCCATGCCATGCCACCGCCGCTTCGCTTGTCGCGTGCCGCGGGCTCGGCCATCGACGGGCTGATCGGGTGCTGAACGCGAGGCGCCGCGCACGGCGTGGGTGGGTGCGGAAACGCGGGCGGCCGAGCCAGGCAGCTGTTGTGTTCTGGTGGGCTGGTGGCAACCAAGCCGTGTGGTGTCTGTGGTTGGGTTGGGGTTAATGGCCGGGCGGCCACAGCCGACGACGAGGAGGGCGGCGCTCGGCGTGTCGCCGATTGCGTGGCCACGGCGCGCGCGCCTGCCGCTTTTGCCGTGCCGGTGCTCGTTAGGGCCGGTGCTCGTCGCGTGCAATCGCGGAGACGCGGACGGCGAGCGATCGAGCGGGTTCAACGAAAGAGAACTCTTCGCGCGGTGGGCAGCAGCTCAGCTCAGGCTCAGCTCTAGCTAGCTCGCACTCTGCCTTCCTCCGTGGCCGGGGTCGCTCGCTCCCGTCGCGGTTGGGAGGCGTTAAATGCGTTGGCTGGCGCCGGGTTGGTGTTGGTTGCTGGTTGGGGCCGAGCAAGAGCAAATGAGCCGAGAGCGGCAGCCTCTTCCTCTCCCGCCTGGGCTGGCACCGCGCCGCGGGGTTGTTCGGTTGGCGCGAAAGGGAGTCGGAGTTATGAGGCGGGCGGAACCAGGGAGCACGTCGCTGTTCTCGCCTGCTGGACGCGGGTGCCGTGGAGGTTGGCAAAAGGGACGACGGGGCCTCTCTCCTGGACTCTCCTGGGCTCCTGGCCCCTGGGTGGTATACTAGCACGTAGTACGCGAAGTGTCGGGCGGGATCGGTTGACATGGGGGTATTCGGGTCACTGTTCGCTGGGCAACTCCTATCAAGGAAACAACGCTGTCAGGCATTTACTTTGGATTGTAGGCTGAGTACTACCGCGCGAATAATTTCCGGTCCGGGAATAGCAGCGATGAAAAGACGGCCCACACATCGTTCCATATACTGGACTAGTAACATTTCTCTCACTCTCATCATCAGACCCGGCGGAGGCTCAGCTGTCAATCAACAGCGTATACCGTATACGTGGTACTGTATCTACGGTGCAGTACGTACTGCGCTCTCAACGTTTGCTTCAGTTCAGCGGCGTACTTTTGATGGCGCCGTGCCCGTGACGAGGCCACGACGTATCGTTCATCCGCTCGTACTGCCGCGCCCCATTTATGGTGAACTCATGAAAAGAAAACTAGAAACCAGTCCATGATTTCCCCGCCACCACTTCGGCCCTGACATATCGTGGTCGATACTGAATTCAGTTTTGTGAACCACACGCATTGACAAGCATAAGCAACAGTTAGGTGATGATGAGTCGCTGATGCTGCTCTCACTGCGCCTAAGCAAGCAAAAGGCCTGGCTACCCTAGAAAAAGAGAGTGAGAAACCCAGCTATTTATTATGGGCACAGGTTGACGAGCATAAGCAACAAATGCTAACTTTCCGCCGCAAAATTTGCTAGACGTGGCCGCAGTGAGCATTCGTATCCTGCCTTCTCACACACAAAGTTCATGAGAAAGAGATCGATGATCCCTTTGGCTGGGGAATCTCCTCATCAGTGGCATGAAACATTTTTGGTTTGACACCAAAGCAGCATGACGCATTGACAAGGAAAGAAACAATTTGTTACATGCATTCAAAAGAAACCTTGCTTGATAAGCATGGTTCAGGTTCAGCAGTCTGATTTCAACAGCATAAGATGATATCCCTGTAACTACACGGCAATTACCCAGCATTCTCTCTTTCTGGTATCGTTGTATACTGCATCCATCGATCAACACAGACTCCAGATTTAAGAAGGATGCTTCTGGCAAAACTTCAGTGTCTCCAGGCATGCATATATATACTTGCAGTGATATTAGACTTCGACTGCTTAAGAAGTAAGTATGTTAGAAAGTTGATTAGTAGTTTGTCGATATGGTATTAAACTGTTAAAAGATTAAATACTATATACCAACGACATACAACATTCATAGGAAATCAGTGGAATAGATTAATTACATGGTTTAGGTTCAAATAATGACAGATTGACCGCATTTTCTAAAAAAGGTCTGTTTCCAGTTTTGGCTTGGACAGCACAAAAAGTCGATCCTAAAGAAATGATGAGTAACAGAAGAGGATATTGGGTAGAAGTAGAATGAGAGATAGTTCATCAAATTGTTTAAGCAAATGAAACAACAGAGAACTCATCAAATCACCAGTTAACCAAATAACTATCAGTGTCAAGAAGGAAAAATGATAAGGGGATACCTTTTAAAAAAAAGAGCACTAAAATAGATCAGTGCAATGGTTGCAGAGATATCAATAACATCCTATTAAAACAAAGCCACGGAACCACAACTTAGATACCTAAGAGTTCGAACAATCACTATTATCTAAGACTGGCCGTGCAAGACTACTGGTTAAAATTCATCATTAGCTGTTTCTCAAAAAAAAATCATCATTAGCTGTATCTCCATGAGGCTTAAAAAAAAGCGAAGGGTTATTTCTCGTCTAGCCTGAGCGCGATATCCACACCAAGTCAAACAAAAGGCAGTTGTAGACCCTACCTTAGTGACATACTGCACAGGTGTCTCCACAAAATAACTATTGCACATAGAGCATGTTAGCTATACATTCTCAATTAATAGGCAAGTCAATAATCTATACAGCAAGGAGCACCATCCCAATGTGGCTTCTTCAAACACGCATCGTCCATGGATAAGTTATGTGTATCTTCACGAATTGTTAAATGCACACAGAATGACGTGTGGTGTGTCCATGTATAATAACTGGCTATGTTTGTTATAAGATGAACAGTGAATCATGCATGCCCATCTTTGTCCAGAAATCATGAAAGGTGCACATGCAGGATTAGAAAGTAGACAGGTTTACATCAAGGTATCAATGAAGATGCTGATATGATGTCCCATTTATTTAGGATCTCTAACTCCAATGAAATATTTCACAAAAAAAAACTCCAATGAAATATATTTTGTTTAGAAAATACATTGATCAGGCCATAACACCAGAGGAGTGTAAGACAATCATACTTAAAGAAACAGAGAGAAATGGGCATCAGCATTAGCATGGAGTGTTATGGACAAATGATGCATGTTAACTATTAGGAATCAAGCCACATGCATCTAGAAATCTAAGGGCAAGGATTCTGATTTTATAGATTAATCTTTTTGTAACTGGATTTACATTCAACCTGATCTCTGGTTTCTTTTTATACATATGATTCCAAGTTTTCTTAGAAAAAGATCTCCAGAAGCACCAGTGCATGTATGTTGTTCACATTTTACAAAAAAAGGGGGCATAAATAAATGAATATCATATAGATACAGAATTTGTGATGCATGAATAACTAAGAGCAAAAAGAAGGGGGCAATCATATGCTAAATGAAAGGAAAGAAGAGAAGTACATTGTATAGGAATTCTATGCAGAGGAGCCATCAGATTCCCCAGCACCGCCTTTTTTCTTGGCAAAGTACTCTTCTGCACGGGCCTGGTTCTTCAGGTAATTCTGTGGAAGCCATTTCTTCCGTTTAGGCAGTACAGTCAGGTTACAACCAGCTGCCTCGAGCTTCTCTTTAGCCGATGCTGAGAATGCTCCAGCCTTGATGTTCAACTTGACTGATACATCACCATCTCCTAAAATCTACAAACAGATAAAGAAAAGGTAAGCATGCAGGTCAAACAAAATCTAATCACAAAAATTACCAGGTAAAAATACTAGTTATAGCACATGTGTTTGCTGGAAGTCCGGATACTACTTCATGCTAATGTTGGCAGATATGGAAGTCTATTGTTACTTTGAAATATGCTGAAGATGCTACAAACAGCCGATGGGAATATTGCCAAACTGTACCAACAAAGCCATTCAACAATACATCAGGTACTCATCTAACACAAGCAGGCAACAAATTGATCCAGGATTGCAAGTCCGAACAAATGACTTCTAACTCGAGTGGCTAAACTTGGTATCTACCATTTATCGCAGGTGAATTCAGAAAAGATGCAGTAAGATTTAATTTAAGAAGTAAAAAAAAAGAAGAAGACTGTCGACTCAATCCAACAACAAATACCATCAAATGATCAAAACCCTAACTGCACTTTGAATCTTTGCTTCAAATCATGGGTACAATAAGATCATCTTGAAGAGCAGGTCCAAACAACACATTGTTCTCACTAGCCAAGAGCTAAACTAAAACCCTTTAAAGTTGAAGGCACGGGATGCATCAACTCACATATCCCAAATATGGAAATACCCCCCGTTGACCCTCAAAAAAAAATGGAAATACCATTCCACAAAATAAGTTTTAAGAAAGCAACAAAACAGTGATATCATATATACCTTCAGTGGCAGCTTCCTTTCCCTGCCTGATGGATTGATCAAACCCCGTGATTTCAGGGTCTCCAGTGATATCTCGTCACCATCTTTGAATCCACCTCGCACTATGTCTTTTAAATTGAATGGCACATACTTCGGCAACCCAATGTGCATTCCTGAAAAGTCACGGTGGAACTCGCATGAGGGAACTTCTCAATTACTGACATTCCAAGTTTCCAATTAAATCAACTTGCATCAGGCAACACAATGGATCATGTGCCTTCAATTTAGTATATGCAATATCAAAGTGGGACAAGCATTTGCCTACACTAGAGTTTCTTCAATTGAGCGGATTAAGGGAAGCTTAAACCGAAGCAACTCACCGCCGGCAATGCCACGTAGCTTGGGAATCCGGCGGTAGAGCGGCATCTGCCCTCCCTCGAACCCGCGCCGGACGCCGGGCCCCGAGCGCGATTTCTGCCCGCGCATCCCGAACCCGCAGCTCGCGCCCTGGCCCGCCGCGATACCGCGCCCCTTCCGCTTGGGCCGCCGCCGGGACCCCTTCTGCGGGCCCAGGTTGTCGAGCCGGAACTTCTCGGAGGGCGCTGCGGCATCTGAAGCCTCGGCTGCCGCCGCAGCGCCGCTGCAGACGACGGTGACGCGGCGCGGCGGGCGCGCGCGGAGCGGGAGGGCGCGGGGAGCGGCCCGGCGGCAGGTGAGGATTCCGGGAGCGGCGACGAAGGAGGAGGTAGAGGTGGAGGCCGGGATGTGGAGGAAGGTAGCCGCGGGAGCGAGGGAAAGGAGGGTGATGGAAGCCATGGCTGCCGTTGGAGTGGCTGGCGAGTGTGGATAGAAGCGGATAATTGGGGGTTTAGGAGAGACATAAAGGAGACGATGGGCCTCTCTCCCTTCCCTTCTATTCTGGGCTTGATTTTCTAATAGCCTAGGCCCATTATTTTCTTTTGAAAAGTTAGCCTAAGCCCATTCATAACGCGAGATTTTTTTTTTAAAAAAAAAGATACGGCTTAACATGTGCGAAACGATCTACGACCAGGAAAAAGTAGTGAAATGCAAAAGGAACAAACAAATTTGTATACAAAGGCATAAATTAAGACGAACAAAGCTCCTGTACAAAGGCACTGATACATGCTTCACTCGACGGCTTAGCGGTCTGCACAGACTGCACATGTCTAGCCGTTTCAGGGTGCATAAAAGAAAGAAGACATTCCTCGTATGCCACTGGCAACAAATCCTAAATCCCTCAAATGCTCTTGCTGGTGAGTGTGGGAGTCCCATGTATCATAGACATATTGATGGAACGAAGGAAATTCCCATGGCCATTATACTGGATAGTCTTCAGTTATAGGGAGCTAATGGGGAACTGTTGCACTCAACCATCTGAAATGTCGACGATCTCGCCTCTGATTGGTGAATCCAAAGGAGATGACATAGATTCATGGCCAGCTTGATTTCCAGCAACTCCATTACTACCTACAGGATGAATTGGCCAGGACCTTTCTTCAGGCTGAGACGCTGGCACAATTTCAAGTTTGCTATTGTCCCCTGCATCCAATGAGCAAAAACCAACTGTATGAGAAGTTGAGCTTACAAAATCAACACCACTGCAGGATCCCCTGGCTATAGACATCTCATGTGATTTTTGACGTCTTCTTCTTTCTGTTCGCTTATTGATTAATGGCACCTCGTCTTCATCCGACTCACTAAAACAATAGTAATTCAACCATTCAATTACTACTGAGTATGAACCATTCTGCTTGCTTTGTTTCCTTTTCTTCCGTCTGCTACTCTCTTGGTTCTCTAGTACAGCAGTTCTTGGACGCTTTCGTGCTTCATGAACAGTTTCTGACATTTGAAGGTCAAAGCAAACCTCCTTTGAAGATTTGATTTTCTTGTCAAACCTGTCTCTTGAAGAGGAATCCAACCCTGAACAGCCAACTGCATTATCAGTAACATGAAGGAACTCAGCAGGGGCATCTTTCTGTTTATTTTTATTGTTTCTTCTGCCGTTATCTGATGTATGTGCAAGGTGCCAACTTGTGCAGACAGCTTCATCAGACTTGCCATCATTGAGTGTTTCTTCTGCTGAGATTATCAGAAACAATTAGCAATTTTGTAACTCTGCTAGAACTCAAAATTTCTGATTTGTTGACTCTGCATTGAAGAGTCATCTCCAAGCATTTGTAGAAAGAAACTGTCCTACTTTATAATATGGGTAGGCCTAAAGTTAATTACCTTTTGGACCACCAGGTAATGATTCTTGAACTCTACAGTAGCTACCTGAGCACCATTGCTTGTGTCTGCAAGCCAAACATCCACATACATTAATATTCCACATACATTAATATGGGTAGTCTAAAATATTCAAAGCATGAACCCGACACATGCTTATTTGGTAAGATATTCCATCCAAATAGCTATTATACTTTTGACATTATGCAAATATAGTTGTTGGATTTGATATTATCCAAATCGGGACATCTATCATAATTACTAAAGTTGAAATTATTATCCTAAACCAACAAAGCATACATATCCTGATAACTTTATTTTCGTTATGTAACAATGCTCAATCATGCTGCTTTCTTCTGTTACAAATTTCATAGAGACCATGACTTTAGATATACTAAGATCCAACTGGGTTCAGATGTCCACACCCATACATCTAAGCCCTCGACCTTTTTCTTCCCAAGGATCCATCCAATTTATGTTTCAATCATGACTCAAGAAATGGTTTGACAACTAATCAATTTGAACTTGACTATTTGTGCCCCTAAAATGTACATCAGGAATAGCATCATTGCGTGTATAAAGCCTATCTCAAACCTGTGCCAATGTGTGTCTATCATTGGATTCTATTGGGAAATAGAAATTGGCCACAGCTCAAGAGAATCAAGGAACTGATCTTTTCTGAAAACATCCACTGTTATCTTAGATTTCTGTCATCAATCAGACTCACTATTATTTTTACCTAGTAGGCAGGTAACACCAAATATTGCAATGTAAGTGTATATACATACCTATGCCAGTGACAATTAGAATTTTTACACGGGTCATCGCCACCTTTTCTCTCAATGCAGTCATCACCAGAAGGAACCCTCATCTTGATTGAGTTGATCAAATCTCCACAGCTTTGACACTGCACAAATTGCTAGCTGTTAATGTGAAAAATACAGGTTACAGTTTACTTATTACAGTGCTGATTCTTACTTTGTAGTGATAATATTTCTGTCTGAGCTCATGAAGCAGAGTTATGCTGTAGCCATCAGGTGGTCGCTGGACACAATTAAGTAATGGTGTTAACAATAAACATGCAGGTTAGGACTAATTGACAGTTGATGCATGACTTCGACTTACATGGGGATCAGCCACAGAGCTCAAATTGATTGTATTCATTAGTTTCCTAAAGTCCGCACCATGGTCACTGCTTGTTCACAGTTCCAAAATTGATCAAAAGGAAAATAGAAGCTCAGAAATATATAAAAAATACAAGATGATATCAAACATGTACCTGTGGTTACTGTTATTGTCTTTGATGCAAATATAGGCATGTATCATCTCATGAAGCAAAGCATTCTTCAGATCAGATTCATCGTGACATTTGCACAAGGATTTGGAAAGAAGTATAATACACCCACCGCCTCCAGGATAATAGTCACACATGCTTACATCACTGCAGGGGGTAAATTAACAAAACAAAACAAAAAATTACATCAATATTCTGGTAAACTCAGCTAATGAGTACTTCAATCACATACCAAGGGTGGTAAACTACATACAGTTAATTATGATCCTGTGACACATGGCATACTTCAGAAATCCATTTAAATGTAGTACGAAGCTAGCAGATTGATTTTAAGATTATTCACCCTATGTCTGAATAACGCATTTTATGTGGTAGCTTTAAGACATACTGTAAGCGAAACTTTCAGCTGCAACAACAAAATGATCGAGGGGTAGCAGATCATGCAGCAACATTTTGGAAACAAACGCAGGAAAAGTTTAACGTTATCCATCATAATTACACAACTCAACTAAATGCGGCAAACGATCAATGTGCAATAGAAGGAAAATGCCCAGTATTTAATGATCATACTAACATCTTTCGACACAAACAAATTGATAATTAGTACCAATAAGTGACTGTTCCTTAATTGCAAATCTGTTATCGACTCCCTGGCCACTATAGTTAATGCAATACCAAGTACGCCTACCATCTCGCAGAAGAAAATTCAATGAGACTTCAAATCTGTTTATCACAGATTATTACTAAAGTGGCAAAGGGGATATTCTTCAATTGCAAACCTGTCACTAGACGCCACACCATAACAGGACAAAATTTTCCCGCGAAAATTTTGTTACTTATTTCATCTTTCAAAATAACCAAGATCCAATTCATTAAAAAACATAGTTTTGGTGCTCAACGCTGTCTGAGATTAGTTTACATTGCTTCAATCAAACCAACATGATGAATGCAACCACAGAAGCTAAATTCATATCATAAAGCAAGCATATCGTATAGTGTTGGTAATATGCAAGGTGCAGAAGTTGTTTGGTCCTATACTTGTTTATCCATCCAAACAATTCCTTTCATGATTCATACCTTCTTTTTTTTTTGAAAACGGAAATATTCCGGCCTCTGCAATATTCATACCTTCTGTAACTGTCTAGCACCATATACTATGCGTGCAGTGCTAACTTGCAAAGGTATCCGTTCAATGACCTACACCATTTTCTCCATCTTCCCTTCCCTCTTGTCAAGAAACCAGGCATTTCGTTTCAAAAGAGGAAAATAAAAAGTGTTAGGTTGATCTCTCAGTCCACACGGCCCAAAGGCCGTGGGCCTTGATCCGCGCCCTGATCGGGGGCGCTCAACCCAACCCATGGTTGGTGGGCCCCTGTCACCCTGCGCTACAAAAAGAGGTGGCCTCCACCGGCTCCAATCACGAGGTTGACCGTGAGCCGTCAGACCCACCGACATACCAATCCGATCTAGGGTTAGCGCGGGCAGTGACGGGAAGACCCGCCACCGCTGCCACGACGTCCACGCCGGACTCCGTCGCCGTTCCAGGCCAGTGCCGGTGGCGACCCGAAGGCCAGCGGGATCTCCAACAGCGACGCACTCCTACAACTACACTGCGCGACGCTGCCTTGTGCAGATCTCCACCAACAGAACAGGCCATGGCCACAGGAGCTGCCGCGACCGGAGGGGACGGTATGAACTCGATCCCCTCTCTTTTACATACAACGCACAGCACATATGCATGAACACACACACCCAGACGCACATCTACAATGTATTAGCGACCTAACAGATCTAACAAAAAGAACCCATGCATCGATCTATGCCATCATGACAACAATCCAGCAACAAATTTCAGTAAATGGAATATTCACAGGGCATAGTGTGATTGCTTATGCTCAGGATGCAAGTTCTTCTAAACATAGTGTGTTCCCTTGGATGCACTAAATTTAGTTTTTACGAATTAATGGTAATTCTAATGGGGTTACACTTTTTTCTCCAGAGGAGAGACTGAGATTTAGAGATTGATGGAAGAGCTAGCCTGTCTTGTACTTCCAGTGAGCCAAATCAAAATCCATTTACATAAGGTTCTCCCCAACTGCATCCAATGTATAAAATCTAGGTAGAAGAGATATGAAATAAGCAATAGCTTGCAACCACGGGACAATCCAATAATCCATCATGTGGACCCTCGATTTTTTGTACCCCAGAAATCGAACCCGTATGCCATTCGAAAACTCGAGAACGATGAGTGGGAGCTCTCACCGATCGGGTAGTGGCTCGTCGGCCCACGAGACGGCGCACGAGCCGAGGGAATCGCGGAAGTAGAGGGAGTTGTAGTGGCAGAAGAGCTCAGAGACGTCTGTCGCGCCTCCGCTCCCGCCCGGATCCGAGCCTACCATGGCCGGAGTAGGCTGAGGCTAAGCCGTCAAGGGCCGCTGACGAAGTGGACGACGGACGAGGGTTTAGACAAAGCATTCGGGGTTCTGGATTTGTTTAGCCATTTGCCCGGAGTGGTCGCTGTGTTGGTGGATTGGTGAAATCTACGGAGTAAAACGAGATTCAGGCTGCGTTTGATCAGCTTGGGGCTAATAAAAAGCTGGTAATAGCTGGAGCTATTTAAAAGCTGGCTAGGTTACTGTCTTAGCTGGATCCTTTTCAAATCTTCCTAGTTTTATTACGTATCTAGACATAATATATACGCTATGTATCTAGACAAAACACCAAAATTACCTATAATAAATACGAGTTAGTTTATTTGAATAAAAATAAAAATAAAGATAATGTGGTTTGATTTGCTTACTCAATGCACCGTACCACAGGTGCGATGTGCCATTTTAAAATTAGGGCTATTGTTTGCTTATCACTAAAAGTACAGAGTGTCAAACATGATGATGTGGTTACTTAAATAATAAGTACTAGGGTTGTTCTCTTTTATTAATTTTTAATGTAAAATAGGTCTATTAGAAAATAAGGGAGGGGTACTGTATAATCCTAATTGTGCGTGTTACTACAACATAAAAAAGGATCATGTAAAAAACATTTGCAAGTATAAGATTTTTGTTGATACTAATCCAACATTAAAGGGTAGATCAATGGAGTCAAGTGCAAGAAGAAGTAAATTCAATCATAAGCAAACCAATATGGCAAGACAATTATGACAAAGAACGAAATCGAGTTGTACGAAGAAGTTTAAAGACTAGATCGATTGTTTGGTATTTTAGAGATGAGATTGAGCCTCTACAGAAAATTCATATTCCACCGGGCCCTGTTCGGTTGGCTGGTGGCTGATGATGCCTGGTGCTGGTTTGCTGAGAGAGAAACACTGTTGGCTGGTGCTGGTTTTTGCTGAGAGAAAAACACCGAGTTTGATCTTCTTTAAAAACATAAAAGGTTTAATGAAACCAAAAAGTTTGCAATGCTACCTACTCTCCTCTTAAAACTCCCTCCATTTTTGTTTGTAAGAAGTACACGTATATCAAGATTTAAACCTTACATCGGTATAAACGAATGAGTAAAGGCTTGCTTTGCTAATTCAATGCAAAGGGCAATTTAAAACACAAAGGGATCAAGTATCTATCGAGTAAAGTAGTGTGTCGTGGTTATATAATATATGATGCTAAAAAGGCTACTATATGTGATATTACATTACTCCCCACACAACCTCAACTCTATACTGTTTTTTTTTTTGTTTCTGCGAAACACAATACAGACTTTTACTGACATATAAGGACATGCATTTATCTCTATTAATACATATACGAAATATATCCCTATGGATATCTTTGATAAACTGAGTCGGCTAGTCTTGAGATTAAATAAGTCTACTATTTTTATTTCACAAAACTTTTTAATGCAAAACTTATATTATAGAAATCTTTTAGACGAGAAGATGCAATATATCATGTTGAAAAAATATGATCTAAGATATTGGTACTTCAAAATTGATGTGAATGAACATTAGATACTAGTATTACCAAGATATTGGTCGGATTTTGTCAAGAAGCCTTTCACTAATCCCGAGTTACACATTTGACTGGTGATGTGAATGGTGATAGTAGGTGCATCAATGGTGGATTGAAGTTCACCCAAGAAGAACATTTCTTCCATCGAAAGAAAAGAAAGAAGAGCCGAGAAGGATATTTCGGATCTCCACGGACCACGTATTTCGCGGATAGCGCCAACAAGGCAACCACTCACGCCGAGCGGTGCAACGAGGAATGTCCAACACTCAAACTGTCAAGGCCAGTAGATCTGCTGCGCTCACACTGGTCGTCGTCGATCCCCACTGCGAACCTCGGCGATGGCGGCATCGCCGTATCTCTTCATCCTCCTCATCCTCTTCCATCCAGCCGCTGCGCCCGCCTCCCACGCGCCGCCGCCTTCGCAGCCGCAGCCGCTGCCGCCGCGGCCGCCTGAGAAGGTGCAGGTGTGGCCCAAGCCGGTGTCCATCTCGTGGCCGGCCGCGGTGTACGCGCCGCTCTCGCCGTCGTTCAGCATCCGCGCCTCGCCGTCGCACCCGTCGCTCCGCCACGCCATCGCCTACTACAGCCGCCTCATCCGCACCGAGCGGCACGCCCCGATTGTTCCCCCCGCCAACTACACCCTCGCCCGCGTCCCCATCCGGCTGCTCGCGCTCTCCGTCTCCGACCCCGACGTCCCGCTCGGCCCCGGCGTCGACGAGTCCTACACGCTCTCCGTGCCCCCCGAATCCGGCTCCGCCGACATCTCCGCCGCCACGTCCTGGGGCGCCATCCGTGGCCTCGAGACCTTCTCCCAGCTGTCCTGGGCGGGGGGCGGCCCCGCCGCGGGCGGCCAGCCGATCGTCCCCAGCGACATCGAGATCTCCGACCACCCCCTCTTCGGCCACCGCGGCATCCTCCTCGACACCGCCCGGAACTACTACCCCGTCCGCGACATCCTCCGCACCATCCGCGCCATGGCCTGCAACAAGCTCAACGTGTTCCACTGGCACATCACCGACTCCCAGTCCTTCCCCATCGTCCTCCCCTCCGTCCCCAACCTCGCCAACTTCGGTTCCTACTCCCCCGCCATGCGCTACACCGACCAGGACGTCCGCCGCGTCGTCCGCTTCGCCGAGGCCTTCGGCATCCGTGTCATCCCCGAGATCGACATGCCCGGTGAGTGAGAATTAGCAACAATTTCAAACTGCTCTGCTGAATCAATCGCATCCTGCATTGCCCACTCCCTTCTATTTTGGGTTGAATTGAATGAATGCAAACTCCTCACCTCAGGGCACGCGGGGTCGTGGGCGGGGGCGTACCCGGAGATCGTGACCTGCGCGAACAAGTTCTGGGCGCCGACGGCGAAGCCGGCGCTGGCGGCGGAGCCCGGCACGGGGCAGCTGAACCCGCTGAACCCCAAGGCGTACCGCGTGGCGCAGGACGTGCTGCGCGACCTGGCGGCCCTGTTCCCGGACCCGTACCTCCACGCGGGCGGCGACGAGGTGAACACGGCGTGCTGGGAGGACGACCCCGTGGTGCGGCGCTTCCTCGCGGACGGCGGCTCCCACGACCGGCTGCTGGAGCTGTTCGTGAACGCGACGCGGCCGTTCCTGGTGCACGAGCTGAACCGCACGGCGGTGTACTGGGAGGACGTGCTCCTGGGGCCCAAGGTGTCGGTGGGGCAGACGGTGCTGCCCCGCGACACCACCGTGCTCCAGACGTGGAACAACGGGGCGGACAACACCAAGCGGATCGTCTCCGCCGGCTACCGCGCCATCGTCTCCTCCGCGTCCTACTACTACCTCGACTGCGGGCACGGCGGGTGGGTGGGCAACGACAGCCGGTACGACGTGCAGGAGAAGGAGCGCGAGGGCGCGCCGCTGTTCAACGACCCCGGCGGCACGGGCGGGTCGTGGTGCGCGCCGTTCAAGACGTGGCAGCGCATCTACGACTACGACATCCTGCACGGGCTGACGGAGGACGAGGCCACGAGGGTGCTGGGCGGCGAGGTGGCGCTCTGGTCGGAGCAGTCGGACGCCGCCGTGCTGGACGGCAGGCTCTGGCCCAGGGCCGCCGCCGCCGCGGAGACGCTCTGGTCCGGGAACAAGGGCGCCAACGGGAGGAAGCGGTACGCCAACGCGACGGCACGGCTCAACGAGTGGAGGTACCGGATGGTGGGGCGCGGCATCCGCGCCGAGCCCATCCAGCCGCTCTGGTGCCCGCTGCACCCGCGCATGTGCCACCTCTCGCAGTAGCATGGCTGCCTGAAGCAGAAGCCTGCCAGCAATGGACTGAAAATTAACGTCACCAAGTCACACAGGGGCAGACACAGATTTTATTTTGGAACTTGGAGGGAGAAGAAGAACCATCAGCATCGGTCTTGGGATGATCGAGGTAGTGATGACTGGATGAATGAAGAACAGAATAAAACCAAGTCATCAACGATCTACCACTTGGGTTTCATCCTCATCGCTTGAAGTGAGCCTGTCCTTGTTTGAGGTATGCTTAATTGTGTCACGAAGTAACAGGTGCATATAACCTCTGCACTGAGAACTTCTCAACTCCCAAGTTACATGAAGCTGAAAAAAATTCATCAGTAGATCAAGTCTTATCTTTGGATAGCTGCTGTTCTCGACGCTGGTTAGATTTTAAGTAGATTTTTAATATCCAATAATACATGAGTAGCACACATGTACTTGATTCGACTTGATGATTTGTATGTGCTGACGGACTTGGAAAAAGGCTTGTGGAAATTAGGATTACGATTTTTTGGCAGTATTTGGTTGTGATGTTGAAATACGTCGTCTGTGGAGACGAATTTGTGACACAGAACAGAAAGGACACAAGATATTTTCGCTGGGTTTTGCACTCTTCCTGTTTACACCTCACTGTCCAGCCAGCGGAACAACACTCAGAACCGCATGATGCTGTTGTTTTCTTGTCAGATACGGGAAGATTTGAAGCACTAATTAGGGGCAGACCGTTCCAGTCATTAGGTTGCTGGTTCTGGGCCTTAGACAGTGGTGTAAACAGCACGAGTAATCATCGAGATAGACTGAAGAACAGTGCGCCATCAAGAGGCCACCAGCGTGGCGGCACCCGGCGGCCCCTGTTGAGCTCATCAACCACGCGCTGACGCGCCGCGGTTGTGCTCATTGGTGTCGTGGTCGTGGCTGGTGCCATCTCTCGTAGCGTCTTGTCATGGATTACCATGACGGCAGTGTCCTCTTGTTTATGATGGCGCCATGGCGGCACTTGATTTGGCATGGATGGTGAAAACGAAGTGCGGTCATTTTTTATTTTAATGACGTTGTTTGTGTCCTGAGAGGAACAGACATGAGCGATTAGATTAGCAGCTCAATTTCGGCATTGACAGACGACCTTTGGACCAGAACAAGAGACCTAAATAAAGAAAATGCAACAAAGATAGCAGAACACAAGAGATTATTAGGTTTTGCACAAGGTCAATGAAAGAATTTAGGATTATTCAGAACGCAGGTCTCGACAGGGTCTTGTGATCAAGTCCTGCAGGATCCAGACAAAGTTCCGACCAAAGCCTCCTCCATCCAGAAATGAATTTGTCTGGAACTCCAGCACTCACCAGTTAAAGACAGCAGACAGATTGGAGAGACTACCATCATCTGCAGAGGGTAGGCCGCTCTCGGTTGACAGAACAGTGAGCCATTAGGGAGGATAAGCATGCGCACTGTTGAGACAGATTGGAGCTAGGGGTTGTTAGCCAATAGCCAATCTACCTAGTAGTAATTTCCCCATCGGGGGTCGCTTTCTGTCCGACGTGTGCGAAGTGAGGTGCAACCCATCGGTCGCTTTCTGCTTTCTGAAGAACGTTCCGGCTGAGACCCTACGCTGCCTTGTTCTCCTTTTTCTCCCGTCTGCTCAGCTCAGGGCCAGGCCTTTCCCCGTGTGCAGTGGTGCAAGCCTTTTCAGGTCGCAGGCTTCTTCCTCGTGCAGGTAAACCGCTCGTCTTCTCCTGCACTCTCAGGGTCGCAGAACTGAAGCACAGAGAGAGGGGAGATGAGGGAGATCATCAGCATCCATATCGGGCAGGCGGGCATCCAGGTGGGGAATTCTTGCTGGGAGCTCTACTGCCTGGAGCATGGTATCCAGCCTGATGGCCTCATGCCCAGGTGAGGCCCCTTGCTATGCCAATTTTCGCCTTCTGACTTTTTGTTTATCTCATCCTTTTTTGAGAATTCTGTCGAATTTTGGTCTATCTGTAGAGATTCGAGTTCAGAGTTTATCTGGCATAGCGCTGCCTTCTGGATCCTTGTAGTAGTAGTAGCCTCAAAGAGGATATTTTGGAGATAATCCTGAGGACGACCTTTACTGGATGAAAACCCGAAGCAAAAGCTTGAGAAACCTTGTTGGGTGCTGTGAAAATCTTGTTTTTTAATTTCAGAACCACTTGCTTAAAAGTTAAAAGTAGAAAAGGGGCATGATCAAAAGACGGGGGGGAAATCTGCATACAAAATAATTAATCTCCTGTTTTGTGAAACAAGCATTAGGAGGACAAGCATGTGACTGGCCACCGATTTATATGCATAGCTCACCTATTTTGCAGTATTCAGTTTCGCTGTTTTTTTGCCCGTCGCCTTGCAGTGACACCTCTGTTGGGGTCGTGAGGGATGCATTCAACACGTTCTTCAGTGAAACAAGTGCGGGGAAGCACGTTCCAAGAGCCTTGTTCGTCGATTTGGAGCCCACCGTCATCGACGAGGTGAAGACCGGGACATACCGCCAGCTCTTCCATCCGGAGCAGCTCATTTCCCACAAGGAAGACGCTGCCAACAACTTTGCCCGTGGACATTACACAGGTATTATACGCCGTGCCTCTCACCTTGAGCCATTTCCTGAAGAAATGAAATATCTTCAGCAATTTAAAATGCTATATTGATCCGGGTATAACAACTCTTGGAGTTTGGAAGCACCATCTTAAATTTCGGCATACTATAGGTGCATTTACAATCAAAATAAACTATATAATTATGTATTTAAATAGTTCTAGAAAGCGACAGATAGAACCAATCCACAAAAGGTTAGATACTAGTTACAGGGGACATGATCCATAAATTAAAAATTCAATCGTTCTATGCTGCAATTAAATAGTTCTAGAAAGTGACTGGTAGAACTAAGCAGCAGCACCTCTTTGTAAACCTATGGCGCCTTCCATCAAAAAAGAAAAAAATAGCAGCTTCTGATGCTCGCATTAATAGCTATCCTGTTTGGAGACTGGGTGACGTTCAAAGTTTTTCTGTTGCAGTTGGAAGAGAAGTAATAGATCTTTGCCTTGACCGGATAAGAAAATTGGCAGACAACTGCACTGGTCTTCAAGGTTTTCTAGTTTTTAATGCTGTTGGTGGTGGAACTGGCTCTGGACTTGGTTCATTACTTTTAGAGCGTCTATCAGTTGATTATGGTAGGAAGTCGAAGCTTGGTTTCACAATATATCCTTCACCACAGGTATCATTATGATAGTTTCGTACAATTCCTGTTTGCATCATTACATCAACATATTTGCATCTATACAATCGCTATTTTTATGTCTGTTTGTGGACAATAAATTGCCAAGCAATTGCAATCCAAAGAAAAAACATTGTAGTATTCGGTATGAAACATTAAAAAGAAGATGAATTCAGTGGTAGTTCTGAATCATGGTTTGGCAAAACTAAGGATGTAAAATAGTAACAGTGACCAAAAAACACATCTTCTCGTATCTCAATACAACCAAATATCTTATAATAATATCATAAGAGAAGTCTATATATGTAATGTGCTGTACTTTCATTTTTTTTATAAGCTAGTCTAATTGTTTCACACTTTTGCCTTCTGTTTCCAACTAGCATGTTGCTTTTGTGAGGTTTCTGAGCTCCAATACAGTATAAATTGTGTTGCCGTTACAGTTTAGCTACCTCTGTAAGTGAGCAGGACTCTTTATGTGTTCTTGCAATAAGACACGGATTGCCTGCATAAATATATCCTTCCGTGGACTACATTCACCTACAATTGGTTGTAACAAAAATAATTTTCTCAGCGGACCTCACAGAGTTAATATACATGAAGTATAAGCCCAGATATCATGTCAGCCCATATATCTCTAAACAGAGAAAGATGTGAGTGAATTTTATGCTGTCACATATAACAGTTTATTTTTGTTGCCTACGCTGAGGTTATAGGATAAGATCTGAATCTGTATGCTTGAGACTAGAGCGAGTAAAACGACCCAACTTGTATCTATTGCTGTAACTAGCTATAGATGTAGACGTTCCTTCTCAATCTGATAGCAAAATCTTGCAAAGGAAGTTTACCTGCCATTTTAAAGTACAAGTACCCTGTACTGAAACCATTTCCTGTTGCAGATTTCAACCGCCGTCGTTGAGCCTTATAACAGCGTGCTCTCAACACATTCACTGATTGAACATAGCGATGTCGTTGTGCTTCTTGACAATGAAGCTATCTATGACATATGCAAGAGGTCCCTCGACATTGAGCGTCCAACATACACCAATCTGAACAGGCTTATATCTCAAGTTATATCATCTCTGACCACATCGCTGAGGTTTGACGGAGCAATTAATGTTGACATAACTGAGTTCCAGACCAACCTTGTGCCTTACCCTCGGATACACTTTATGCTCTCTTCGTATGCTCCGATTATCTCAGTGGAGAAGGCCTACCATGAACAACACTCTGTTCCTGAGATCACAAATTCTGTGTTCGAGCCATCAAGTGTGATGGCAAAATGTGATCCCAGGCATGGTAAGTACATGGCATGCTGTTTGATGTACCGTGGCGACGTTGTGCCAAAGGATGTGAATGCTGCTGTCCATTCAATCAAGACCAAGAGAGCAGTGCAGTTTGTCGATTGGTATATGCTCACAACTCTTATCAAGTTTATATCATACAGATATAGATTGTAATCCTTCCTCCAATAAGATTAGCTGCACGAGACGAGACATGACCATCTACTTTCTTTCTGTGTTGCCACATGCACAGGTGTCCTACTGGCTTCAAATGCGGGATAAACTACCAGCCACCAACTGTAGTCCCTGGAGGAGACCTGGCCAAGGTGCAACGAGCGGTCTGCATGATCAGCAACAACACAGCCGTAGCTGAGGTCTTCTCCCGTATTGACCGCAAGTTTGATCTCATGTATGCGAAGCGTGCATTTGTTCATTGGTATGTCGGCGAAGGGATGGAAGAAGGGGAGTTCTCAGAAGCAAGGGAGGATCTTGCGGCACTGGAGAAGGATTATGAGGAAGTCGGAGCTGAAGTTGAAGACGATGACGAGGAAGCAGAATATTGAGCCATCAGATCTTGATGCTGGTTATTTTTATGTGGTATCAGTCATCTAGTCGTGCTTGGATGTCATTGTTGTTTTGCCATTACTTTCCCTTTTTGTTATTGCATTTCGCCTGTTCATGGTTGGCAGAGTAGAAGTGTAAAGTTGGTTGAACTTGTATGATGGTTTAATATGAAATAAAATAAATATTAAAAATTCACATGAAAATTATATTTGTAGATTAGTCATAAAAAATACTTCATTACCACTCGATTAAACTATGCTAGAATATAGTAGCAACGCCAATAGTCAAATACTCCATTTTTGTTTGTAACGCCAATTGGCAGACCCATGTCAGCAGTGCTTCTGCTTTGAGTCGGCATGATTTTACTGTCCAGGACTCCAGGGGATGCGACTCATAAAAGCTGGGAGCTGGTAGTGTTGAGAGCTGAAGGAGCTCTTAAAGAAAATCTTTTTCGAGATGTGTGAGTTGACGAGAGCAATTGTTGGGTGATAAGGATTTCTTGAGCTGATGCACTGGCGTCAGCTTTAAGTCCCAATTTTTCCATACCATAGTTTCAAGATTGGGTTGAGTGAATTTTAGGAAATAAGCTGACGTTTGGTTTCACCATATATTTATTATGCAATATCAAGAATGCCAGAAAGAATTTTTTCCATACCATAGTGCTTCTATTAGTCTCAGAATAGTATGGAGCAAATGTGCTAAATTATCTATAGCTCAGGAGAAATACTTCCTGGTGGTATATAATACAAAAGGTGGAACGGCAAGCTGCGAGTTGAAGTAACACGAACTTGAAAGTATGAGCTTTTTCACTAGCAAATTGTGCATCTCATAGTCAAGAAACTCGATAGATACTCTGATTAGTGAACCGCAACAGGAGGGAAATAATATGTTGCGAAAATTTTAATTAATGGTCTCCAATTGAAATGGGGTCGCCGGTTCAAATGGCAGACTGACTGGTTGTGGGCTTGTGGCTGAGGCCAATTGTTGAATAGAAACAAAAGAAGTCGACAAGCAGCCAACCTAAAAGGATGAAATATCACCCACGTTCTAAAACTTCAAGCAACGACCGACATCATATTCAAGCAGCTGCAAAACACAGGCAGCAGATCGTCCTGTGCTTCAGCTCCTTTACCCTGCATTATTACTTGCCGTAACCAGTCACATGGGACTTCATATAATCACACTTTAGGGTCCGAGGTCGTAACACAAAAACACTCAAACAGAAGCCTACTGTAAAAATCTTTTGCAAGAAAATAAAACAACAAACAGGTAACTGCAATCAGAATAATCAAAAGATGCAAAACAACACTTAACGACCGCAAGAAATGGCATTCCGCGTCACATTGAACACAAATCAGTCTCAGCATCCATTGCTTAAAATAACACCACAGTATTTCAAAGACACAAATAAGGTACATTGCACTGTCTACATATCAAGCACAATGCCCCTAAACAAAATTTTAAGAGTCACTAGAGCAATACATGGTAGGAAGATACCGATCAAACACCTCATTTCTTCTTGGCAGCAGCCTTGGTAACCTTGGCACCGGTGGGGTCCTTCTTCTCCACGCTCTTAATGACACCAACAGCAACTGTTTGCCTCATGTCACGGACAGCGAAACGACCAAGAGGAGGGTACTCAGAGAAGGTCTCAACAACCATGGGCTTGGTGGGAATCATCTTCACCATACCGGCATCACCGTTCTTCAGGAACTTGGGCTCCTTCTCGAGCTCCTTGCCAGATCGTCTGTCGATCTTGGTAACAAGTTCGGCAAACTTGACAGCAATGTGGGAGGTGTGGCAATCCAGCACTGGGGCATAGCCATTGCCAATCTGACCAGGGTGGTTCATGATGATGACCTGGGAGGTGAAGCTGGCAGCCTCCTTGGCAGGGTCATCCTTGGAGTTGGAGGCCACATACCCACGCTTCAGATCCTTCACAGCAACATTCTTCACGTTGAAGCCCACATTGTCACCAGGAAGGGCCTCCTGGAGCGCCTCATGGTGCATCTCAACAGACTTCACCTCAGTGGTCAGGCCACTGGGTCCAAAGGTGACAACCATACCAGGCTTGATGACACCAGTCTCAACACGACCAACAGGCACAGTTCCAATACCACCAATCTTGTACACATCCTGAAGGGGGAGACGCAGGGGCTTGTCTGAAGGCCTCTTCGGCTCATTGATCAAGTCAAGAGCCTCAAGCAGCGTTGGGCCCTTGTACCAGTCCAGGTTGGTGGACCTCTCAATCATGTTGTCACCCTCAAAACCAGAGATAGGAACAAAGTGAATCTTGTCAGGGTTGTATCCAACCTTCTTGAGGTAGGAAGAGACTTCCTTCACGATCTCATCATAACGAGCCTTCGAGTACTTGGGAGTGGTGGCATCCATCTACAAAACAGGCACAAACTTGTTACTTCAATGTTGAAACAACAGATTTTTCAGAATAACAACATTACACAGAGTGTACAGTACGTCAACATATACAAGGCCTAGTTCAAGGAAAGAGACCATAGGGTAACCATAGCAACTACAATAAAATAACAGCAACTAAAAAATTTCCATAGCCAGCACACTTTAAGTATTGTACTAATTCTATTGAACATGAAATGTTCAATCAATCAGTAAATGTTTATTGAGATTTGTAACAAGCATAAAAAGATCCAAACAAGAAATTTCATATGCACAAGCATCTGGCATATATCAAAATGTCTGTATACATAGGATTTCTAATGCGCAAGCATCTTACATATTAAAATTCTCATTCCATAATATCTTGTCTCAGATATAGTTGCAATGGAAAATAAGTATCACATTTACTAATATTAAGCAGGCAGTACAATTCAGTGTACACAAACAAATGCAATCCATCACCTAAGTATCACATTTACTAATATTAAGCAGGCAGTATAATTCAGTGTCCACAAACAAATGCAATCCATCACCATGCAACATCTAAACATGTACTGTAAGAACTTTTCTGGGAGTATACCTTGTTGCAGCAGCAGATCATCTGCTTCACTCCAAGAGTGAAAGCAAGGAGTGCGTGCTCACGGGTCTGGCCATCCTTGGAGATACCAGCCTCAAAACCACCAGTGGTGGAGTCAATGATGAGGACAGCACAGTCAGCCTGGGAGGTACCAGTAATCATGTTCTTGATGAAGTCACGGTGTCCAGGGGCATCAATGACCGTGCAGTAGTACTTGGTGGTCTCAAACTTCCACAGGGCAATATCGATGGTGATACCTCTCTCACGCTCGGCCTTGAGCTTGTCAAGCACCCACGCGTACTTGAAGGACCTCTTGTTCATTTCAGCGGCCTCCTTCTCGAACCTCTCGATCACACGCTTGTCAATACCTCCAAGCTTGTAGATCAGGTGGCCAGTGGTGGTCGACTTGCCAGAGTCGACATGGCCAATGACCACAATGTTAATGTGACTCTTCTCCTTACCCATGGCTACAAGTAAAGCTTAACCTGCAGCATAAGAAAGGAAACTGGAACCAATGAGCAATTTTAACATGAGGATAGTCAAATCTGTATTTGTAACTAACAGTTACAGGATGCTATAGCAAATTAGCAATTACATCAAACAAGAACAAAGCAAACCAGAAAACGTTTGGTTAATAGCTCCGTACAGTTGCAGTACTATGCGAACAAGCAGACTAGACCAGTAAACTTTCAGTAATTAGTTGCCTTAAAACATGAACATATTTGAGCAGACATAGATCAGAAGACATTAGAGAATAATTGTAGTAAAGCATTAACGCAGAACACAATTGCAGTGAAACATTAACACAATAGAGAAGCCATGGGCTCCATCAGTGAAATTATCAAAATAATCTACAGTGCCAGATGATTCTAGTCATAGGAGACAACTGAAACATTATAGATCGCTTCTCTAACCAAACAGCAAACCGATAAACCTTATGTCAGACTGAAGATAAAAATCACCAACAGAATTCTAAGGGCGATATGCTGATGAATGAAATCTACTCACAAAAGCGACTACGCCACCCAAATTCTAGCCCGTGATTAAACGACCGGTATCCTCATATATCTATGGCAAATCCACCCAAGCCTCGCACACGTATACCTCTATAGCATATGGATACGCAAAGATCTGAAGCTAACTCGCAGAAAAAACAGAGCAGGATGACGAAGGATATATCTATGGCAAATCCAACCAAACCTCGCACACGTATACCTCTATAGCATGAGGATATGCAAAGATCTGAAGCTAACTCGCTGAAAAAGAGAGCAGGACGACGGATCCGAGACTCACCTCGCAGAGAAGCGGGGTTACCGAGAGGCGGCTGGATGCGGGGGAGAACAGAAGGAAGCGAGGGTTTGGTCCGCGCCGATCGAAGTGCGTTATATAGGCAAGTGCGAGAGCTAGGGTTCGTTCCTGGCCGCCCGATCCGCATCTGATGACCGTCGATGCAAAGCCATCCAGTCAGTTGGCGATGAGTGGCCGATGCTTCTGGATGGGTTGGGCTGGTGATGAGAGCTGATGGGCCTAGCGCTACATACTGGGCCGTTACGGTGCAGCCGGCTGGTCGGTCCATGGTGTCGGACTCGGACAAACCTCGTCGAAAAAAGAGAGGCAGGGAGAACCGGAGAACCCGACGAAGGCAAAACCACTGGCGGCACGGCGGGCGCAGAAATATGGCAGGCAAAGCCGGCGGTCTCAAGGGAGTTGCCCTCATCGGCGGCGGCGCCAACAGCTCGGTCGCCGGTGCCCTCCACTTCTTCGAGGACCCCTCAACCGGTAACGCTCTCTCCTGCTTTGCGGTCTGTACGGCCGACGGAAGTCCTAGCTCACTTCTTCTCGCTGCTGTTGCCTGCTCCCTTTGGCTTTACTAGGGTACACCGAGGTGAGGGGCAAGGTCACGGGGCTGGCTCCGGGCTCGCACGGATTCCACATCCACGTCTTCGGCGACACCACCAACGGCTGCAACTCAACCGGTGCGCCGCCCTTCTTTGCCTATCATTGGATTAGAATTTCGTCAACGCCTTTGCTTTCAAAAAAAAACTGTACCGAAATGTTTAAGCGGCTAAACTGAATTCATTGGATTAGAATTTCGTCAACGCCTTTGCTTGTGAATGAAATGGCAGCAATCACTTTGCATTTTACTTGAGCAGCTAGTGACGAAAGGGCCAGCAACCCCTTTGCACTGTACTGGTAGTGAAACAGATATTTGCAAAATTTAATGTTTTCTGTAAATTCCATTATTTTATCATCCTTTTGTCATGACTATAATATCAGACTGCCAACTACTGCTTTCTTTCTACTGCGCACAGGTATCAATGATTACATCATTACTTAGTAGAAGGATTTTATCCTTTTGTAACACCGAATGTGATCAAGGGATGTTGAATTGCTTCTTGCAAATGCTGTTTTAAACTATTGATTTTAACTCATATAGCCTGTTTCCAAATTATATGCGTTATTAGGATCTCATAAACATACATGTTATATTGTATATATGGGCTAGTATCCATCATTCTTATGTTATTCTGACTGATTTATTTGCTTAACAGGCCCCCATTTTAACCCTAACAATAAGCCCCATGGAGCACCATTTGATGACGAACGACATGTGGGTGACCTGGGAAACATAGTAGCCAACAAAGATGGTTAGTGCTAAGCCTAATCTAAAATCCTTGACTTGCAAATGGAGATGTATGCTGGTGAAATATTTCTTGTGTCCTTATAATGCTTTGTGTGTTTATTTCAGGAGTTGCAGAAGTGTTCATAAGGGACGTACAGGTTCGTTCAACTTGAAGGATGTAAATATGAGCTTGTTAACTTGATCAATTGATAATCTATCTCTGCTGTTTTCTGAAGATTTCCCTAAGTGGGCCTCATTCCATACTGGGAAGGGCAGTTGTTGTTCATGCTGATCCTGATGACCTAGGGAGGGGTAAGCCGTAAGCATGCTTGTATCACCGATGCAATTATTCTGTAGTTCTTACAAAATTGAGATCCATGACTTTATTGCCAGATTATTACCAATACCATTTGTTGCTGAAGTGTATTATCACATTCAGTCATAAGCCGTGACAGCTATGGCTTCTAGGGTAGCACCACGTGCAGCATTACCTTACCGTTTTTTACACCATGCGACACTTGGAAACCACGAACTAGTAATTTTTTTTCTCAAACACGCAAGAGAACTGTGTATCATTGTATTAATAGAAGAATGAGTCATACAGAAGCCCAAACACACACACAAACATGCACACTAGGATTAATGGAACTTAATCACCTGTAACAGATGGTAAGACCTGACCACTTGACCTTCTAAACAGCATCCCGAGCAGTGAGCAGGGATAATCCCTTAGCTCCTGCCAGGCTCCAAATAAGAGCCTCGTCCTTAGCGAGGGTCAGTGATGTAGACATACTAGGGGCAGACCCATTGAAGACACACTCGTTTCGATGTTTCCAGATGGTCCAGGAGCCAAGAATGATGAGGGAGCTTAAACCCTTCCGTGCATCACCACTCAGAACCATTGCTGCTCTGTCCCACCAGGCATCCAGTGAGGATTCATCAGGCTGTGGGGCAAGCAATGCTAAACCAACATTCTGCAAGATGAAGTACCAGATTTGCCTTGCGAACACGCACGCAATGAGAAGATGTTGAATACTTTCCTCTTCTTGATCACAAAGCATGCAGCACTCTGCGTGGGGAAGACCTCACCGAGATAACCTGTCCGCTTTCCAGCAGCGGTTATGAGCAACCAGCACATGAAGAAGCGACACTTGGGAGGAGCCCAGGATTTCCATATAAGCTCATATGGTGCAAAGCTGATGGTCCCTTGAAACAGTGCATCGTATGTGGATTTAGCTGTGTAATCACCTGAAGATGAAAGCCTCCAAATATGCTTATCAGGGATCCCTTCCTGTAAATCCACACCTTCCAAGGCGCCCAATAAATCAATATATTCTATCAGTGCATCCAAGGATATGTCCCCTTCAATGTCTTCCAACCACTTGTCATTAGTAAGAGCATCCATAACAGTGTGTCTGCTTGATCTACGTTTGGGCACTAGAGCATACAGTCGAGGTGCGAGGTCCTGGATACTCCTACAGGCCAACCATTTGTCTCTCCTAAATACAGTATTGGGCTATTGGCTCCATCCCCGACTTCAATGAATATGGCCAGAGATAGAGGGCACTCAACTTCCTTGCTTACTTGAAGTGGCAGGCTTGCCCAGGGTTCATTTGGTTCATCTTTCTTAAGCCATGTCCATCTTACTCTTAGTGCAAATCCTAAGGATTTTAGATCAGAAATGCGTAGTCCCCCAAGCTCCCTAGAGCAACATACTTTGTCCAAGCAGTAAGGCAATGTCCTCCTTTTGCTTCCTTGTGACTTCTCCACACTAAGGCTTTTCTGATTTTATCAATGGCCTTAATTGCCCATGGTGGCAAATCAGTTGCCATGGCTAAGTAAATATTGCAACTGCATGACCCTGTCTGCCCGGGTCATCCGATCTGCTTTACATCCAGGTAGTTGGTCAGCAACTCTATCAATAATAGGCTGGAATTGTTCCTTGGTTAACTTTTTGAGGGACAGGGACAATCCCAGATACTTGAAAGGAAAATTCAGGATTTCACAAGGCAGCCACGAACTAGTATTCAATACTTATTAGCTCTTGCTGTTTTGTACATAAAAATGGCTCCAGAGTTCCCATCTTCATTGATTGCTCATTAGCAGTAGTTGTACAAAGATTTCGTTAGCTAAAGATTAAAAGCATTCATAACAGCACATTGTGTGATGAACGGCTTCCAAAGTTGTCACCATCAACACCAACACATTGGATGTTGGATGCTTACATGTACAGGTTATAGGTTTAATCTGCACAGATATCATTTGAATGCTACAAGTGGAAAAGGAAAAAAAAACTTTGCATCTTTATGACATAGTTTTGCACTAGTTTTTTTTAATGAGTATGAGTGGTTTTCTCCATACTCTTTTCAACTGCCAATTGCCCTGCTGCACTTCTAACATGGAAGTATTTTGATCATTGTTTCCCGTTTTCTGTAACAATCGGCAAACTTCCGATTCCTGAACAATTGTTCTACTGTGAGGCGTCCTGACTAGTGACTATGCTCCTTATTCTGAAGGTGGCCATGAACTCAGCAAATCAACGGGAAATGCAGGGGCCAGAATTGGATGTGGTAAACTCTAAACCTTTTTGTAGTGTTGGAAACCGTAGGCAGGAGATTGGAATTTCTTTAATAATTCGTTTTGAAGCAATCCTAGCATAGTTTAAAACTAGAAGTGTACATACACATTGTGTAAAACACAACCTGCTTTATTTTACATAAATGATCCTTCTGACATATCAATGACACTTACAAATACATCTGTCAACAACTTACAGGTATCATTGGAATTCAGTCTTCAGTTTAAGAAGTAACAGCCAAGTTGCATCAGGAAAAAAGGGCCAAGGAATTTGACATGGTATATGCAGTATGTTGTTGTGTAGACATGGAAATGACGCTTCTTACTCTGAACTGTTTCAAGACTAAACATTTTAGTGCCCTTACTATCTTCAGTCATGTATACGATCTTATGATCTGAATAAGAGGAAAACGCTAGCAAAATCTTGCATGATTTCTGTATATTCTGGGCCCATGGCATTTCCGGTTATCTGTACCTACAAGTATATCTGGCCCATGGCGTTTTGTGTTTCTTTTCGAATAGGAAAACACACACAGGTCAGCATTTTGTAAGTACATACTCTCTGGTTCTATAATGGGGATCACGTGTGCCATGGTCAAATGGCAAGCAGTAGTGTCTCAAATTTAATCTGCTTGAACAGGGAAACGAACCAAACATTCTTGCAGTGATGGCAAATCTGACAATGGATTCATTTCACTTCCATCCTATTGCATCGACTTCAAACATTGTGCTAGATTCCTTTGCTGACTGATTTAAAAAAATGTTGATTTACTGAGGCGCCCTCTTTTCAATCAGCATTCTTGTTGCACAAGAATCAATCTCCTTTTTGTAGTGTTGGAAACTGTAGGAAAGAGACTTGCATTTTTCTTTAATAGAAAATTTTGAAGCAAGCCAGCAGAGTTTAAAGCTAGAAGTGCACATACAGAGCGAGATCGAGTAAAACAGGAGCAGATTTACTTTGCATAACCGATCCCTCTGATATATTGATGGCGCTTACAAATACATCTGTCAACTTTCACGTGCCATTGGAATTCAGTCTGCAGTTTAATAAGTACGGAGTAACAGGCTGACAGCCAATTTTCCACAAGAAAAAGAGTGATTAGGAATTTGTCGTGGTATATGCAGTATGCTGTTGCAGATACATGGAATGCTCGTTATTCTGGACCGTTTCAAGAGCAGACATTTTAGTGTCCTTATTACTGTCTTCAGTCATGAATACAAATACAATAATCCTACCATCTGAATAATAGGAAAACTCTGCACGACTTCAAGGCCATCAGCTGTCTTTATGTTTCTTTTCTAACAGGGGAACGAACGTAAGTCAGCATTTTTCTTAGGACATGTCTCCAGTTCTATAACGGCCATCTCGTGTTCTATGGTCAAACGGCAAGCTCTATTGTACTAGTATTGTCTCAAATTTATTCTGCTTCCAAATGGTAACCAAACAAACACTCTTCCTGTGATGGCAAATCTGACCATGGTTTCATTTCAGTGTCCACTGATACTCTGGTACCTGAACGTCTTCTTCCTATCGTATCAACTTCAAACTTGTGCTAGATTCCTTCGCTGACTGCTTTAAAAATGTTGATTCACTGTCACTGATCCACCCTGTTTTCAATGAGCCTTCTTGCTGCACAAGAATCAATCGCCTGACAGCATATGACGTCCTACGCACGAGCCGGCCGCTGATCCTTGCGAGCAGTGAGATTACAGTCCCAAGATACTGAACACTACAGCTTCTCAAAGGTAGAAGCGGACAGGAACAAGAGAACAGGCAGCGTCAATACGGCTTACAAGACGGTGACATAGTTTAGCCTCGGCCGATGCCGATACCAAGGTCAGCCCTAGCAGGAAATGCCTCGACGGGAACCGGACACCCGGGAAGACGTCAGGCGCGAGCCGTGCCCCGCCCGCCCGGCCCTGCCGTGTCCCAAACAACGATGCGCGCCGGCTCGGCGCGACGCGCGCGCCCGTCGGCATCAAACTGTGCGCGGGACGACGGGACCGGTCGGCTGGCCAAACCCGAGGGGATCGGAGGACACGGCGGCCTTGCTTGGACTTGGACCCTTCCCGCTTGGCCCCGGGCGGGCGCCATGCCGCGCGCGGGGCCGCGACGCCGGCTACGGACACCGCCCGCGCGCGCCCCCCGCCCGATCCGGCCACGGAGAAGCGGCTCGTGGACTTTGTGAGATCGAGACGAGCACGAGGCGGAGGCGCGCGGCCCGGGCGAGGTCACGAACCGAGCGGTGGTGCCTCGCCGGAAGCTTGAGACAACGAGTAAAGAAACGCGGCCCGGAGTGGCGGGCGTACGTGGCCGCGCCCGGGACGGGATGCCTGGAAAACGGCTGGGCAACGGGCCGGGATCGGAGGCCGGGTGCGTGAGAGCCACGGCGCGCCCGGCCGGCAGGCGGCAGCATCCGTGGGCGACTGGGCGGTCATACTATTATTTTTGCGTGTCCTCTCCCTCTCGCGTGCGCGTCCGTGCGTGCGTGCGTGCCGTGGGGGTTGCCGTGGCGACACCGGCGTCACAGTGGCGCGCGTGTCCCTCGGCTCCGTCCGATGCGCGGGTCGGGGCAGGGAGCGAGACCGACCGTTTCTGCGGTCCGGAACCTGTAGCCTGGTACTATTCAATCGTCGCGTCGTGTCTGAGGTACGAAGGGACTGGTTGTGGATGGCCCGTGACTTCACGTATATATCCCGGCGTCGTGCATCTTTCTCCTTCCCTTTGTCCACGAGAGATCGTGCCAAAAGTACACGCGACACCTGCCTACGTACGTGCACGCCGGCGTGGAGCCGGAATAGCTAGCTATATACTCCCTCCGTCCCATGATACAGAGACCTGAAGCATTCAAATTTTGTATCAAAATATAAGATCCTGAAAGAACAGGACAAAACTAAATGAGGTTGGTGGGTGGGTGGAGAGTTGGTGGATAGTGTAAAATGAGAGGTACGAGGTCATTTCCTTTCACGGTTATTTTTTAAGTTTGAATGCTTCAAGACCTTATATATTTTGAGACGGAGGGAGTAGCTAGCTAGCGACCAGGAAGTTGTTATTCTCCCGGATCCGTACACTTTCAGAATAATTACTTGCACTAAGCCACATACATGTTCGATACTACTACTACCACTGCTACATACTACTCCCTCCGTCCCAAAATATAAGGTCATGAAGGATTCAAACTCAAAAAACAATTGTGAAAGGAAATGACCTCTATACCCCTCACTTTACATTACCCACCAACTCTCCACCCACCCACCAACCTCATATAGTTTTATCCTATCTCTCCAGGACATTATATTTTAATACAAATTTTGAATCCTCCAGGACCTAATATATTGAGACGGAGGGAGTACTCCCTACTCCTACAATTCCAAAGTTAGATCGTTTTAGATCTCCTTTAGCGTAGCTCTGGTTAGCTCTCACTTATTCATGCACTAGCAAATGGCTCCTTCGAGCTGGTAAAACTCAAATATTATCCCAGCGGATTCCAGGTCATTTTAGGTGGAGAGAGAAAAACAACTTCGGCTAGGGTACCCATTATAATGCTTGATGAAGTTTCTACCAGAGGGAGTCGGAGCCACCAAGAGCTGTGCTAAAGGAGCTTTAAAATTCCTGAATTCACAATTTACCCCCTCTATTCGAATGATAAGCTTTTCATGTGCTTTCCCAACTTTACCCCCAATCTTCCTAGAAAATGGGAGTCTGTGGTGCTGCCGTTCATCTTACCGTTCATCTCGCTTCCCAAGTCCCAACCTGAAACCAGCAACCGAGCCCAAAATCAGTGCTCGTGAGTGATAGAACCCTCGAGCCACATGAATGGCGGACTAGGGGAAGACTAGTAGCGTCAGGGAAGCTGGCTTTGACGGCGACGACGACGGGTACAATGGCCACGGTGGCTCTGGCGGCACCGGTGGCTACGACAGCAATGGCGGCCGCGGCGGTCACGGCGGAGACGGCGGCCGCGGCGGTCGCGGCGGAGACGGCGGCCGCGGTGGGGTCGGCGGGGGGCATATGCCCTCACTGGGCTCTACATGGGTCCGCCCCTGTGGTCAAAGCTTCGAGTTGAAGCAAAGCCGCCGTGTCGGGGTCGGCGGGGTCACTGGGTGTGGCGCTGCGCTGATCCACCATCAGTGGGTAGGAATGGGGTTGTCCCTATGCTAGCTGGTCGTTAGCTCCTAGTACTAGGTTTGTGTGATGATATTGGATGGTCCAGTACATTTTCTTTGAGTCTTTTCAATTTCACAACTAAGTACAGGTTCGGCGGCGGTGCAATATAAGTGGCATGTGATGATTTCTGATAAATCTTCTATTATCTACTATATAAATGACCGCCCTGTGATAATTTGAGAAGGATGTGATTGTTATCATCCATATAATACGTTAAAATGACAATTCGACAAATGCAGATTCTAACTGCTAAGTGATGAGTCTCTGTACTGTACTAGCTCCAAATTTGAATGTCTTTGCAGTGAGAATGTTCATTATGCATGGTACGAATAGCATAGTCTAATTTAGTATCAACAAATGCTACTAGCTTAGTCCTAATTTCTTAGTATCAACTTATAGAGGTAGGAAGACAGTGAAGTGCACTGTCAGAAGCCTTGCTTACGAGGACGAAACGTCCAAAATCATGACACTGGCACGAATGCCGCCTGAGATCGATTCCACCTTCGGCTCTGATGGTGCTACGAGGAGCATCAAAGGATGATAACGGATGAAAGGCGACCGACGTCACCTTGTTAGAAATGCAAAGTTGATTTTACTATATTTATTTTGAAAGATACTTTTATAATATATATGATTTTCTCTATTCAAAATAGTATAATTTTACCAAAAGAAAAGTAAAAGTGTCATATCAGTTATTAGTACTTCGAAAGGATTGCGCCAATGTCCTGAATGACTCTACATAATGTAATCAGAGGAAGCATCGTATCTGTATATACCGAACGAATCAAGGATCACGAACAAAATTTATATCAACACAAAGGTACTTCAAAAGTAACATAGAAATACTACACGCATGGGGTTGAAAAGAAAGGGCAACCAGTCAAAATTGGCTTCCATTTCGACTCTTATGTCCGTTCCATATTTACCAGTGTAGTTACCAAGATCGAGTTCAATGGCAACGTTGATCAATGCTCTCTTTATTCATCTTTTGAGAACCTAGCTTTAGAAGTAATCAAGGTTGATTTACCCGGTGTAATGATCAAAACCAACATATCCAACGGTGCGAGGGCAGTCCATTAATATAGCTCTCGCATATCTGGAAAGATGAGCTGTACACACTGGTCCATGTAGATATTACACATTCTGATACATGTAGCGGTAGTAGTAAAATCTAGCAAAACTGCACACACGAAATCCAACAAAATTTGAGAGCAATACACACGAAATCCAACTGAAATGGCGTACAATACTTTGGATTTCCAGCACGCAATCCGCAACAAATTAAAGGAGATGTGAATCATGTGAAAAGATGGGACTGTTCAGCCAATTTTTTTCCCCTATGTTGTTAGCCCAAACGGAGCAATGGAGCATGCACCGATCCTTCTCGGACAAAACCAAAGATGGATCCAGACCGGCCCACACGAAGCAGATCCTGCCTCTGGATCAGCGAAAGCAACTGCATCACTGTTGCCGGCGATCAATTGTTTTAGCAGCGGCGGTCACAAAAGAGGGCTCAGGATTGCATCCCATGCACCCCCTGTGCTTTTGCATGCCTCTGCTTTACCAGAACTCGAGAAAAAAAGAGGATACTAGCTGCTCACGCCGGCTAGCAATGTTTGCAACTAGTTTAAATTTCAGTTCGGATCGATGCAAAGCAAAGAAAATGATGTGTTTTGTGATCATCTCCATCATGACCGGCTTTGTTTTTTGTATGCTCTCGTAGGAAAGCACAAAGCGTCAACCCTGATGACCTCAAAGCAAAACCAACTTACACGGAAAAACAGGTTAAGAATCGAAAGGTGTTTGTGCCGTATTGCGTGTAGGCTCCACGTAATACTACCTGCTTAACGGAGGATGAATGATGCTTTGGGTGTTTTACGGAGTGGCAGACAGGGTTACGGCAAAAGCTCGAAAAGGAAAAAACCGTCGTGACTCGATCTCCACGTCACTTTCTTCTTCCTCACACTCAGCGTTTGAAATTTCTCAACGGTACGTACGTACGTGAGTGACCTCAGAGGCCCCCTCTTAACTGATCACGCATCATCACGCATGGAGGGGCATGGAGCTTTGCCGGTTGGTTTCTGCCTTGGAACTGTGTGGGAGGCCGTGGACTCGTGCTGTCGTGTGACATTGTCGCGTGTTTGAACTTTGAAACGGGTCCAAGCCATTGCTGTCGTCGTATGATACTAGTACTTTATTACTGTCAAATGTTCTTTTCGTATTTAAAATTTTCGGTTCGAGCCACGCACATGCTGAATTGATCAAACCGAGAGAAGAAGAGCAGCCAATCGAATCACAGCAAGAGTCTGGTGCAGAAAGGGGTTGATTTTACTCACATTTTCTGGGATGTTATTGTACATGGGTTCAAGAATATCATAGGTGCTAAGTACTTAAGAGAGAGAGAGAGAGAGAGAAAAAGGTTGGCAAAAGATTAACTTAGCATAATATAGCATCGGATTTATGCTGTATGGAGAAAATTCTCTGGGCGCCAAGCCATCGCCATGCAGCACCAGGATCAGACTCAGATCCTCTGCTGCTGTTGGTAATGGTGGTGGTGCTGCTGCTGCTGGTGGTGCAGCCCGGCGTGCCGGCGTAGCGGCTGCTGCGCCGGCTTCTGCTTGAACTTCTCCCCGACGATGGATATGAGGCCGCCGAGCGGCGGGCGCATCTTGGCGCGGTAGGATATCTCGTCGTAGGGCCGGCGGTAGAAGCGCAGGAACGGGAGGAAGGACTCGCGCTCGCGCTCCACGCGGCTGCCCTGCCCGTCCTGCTTGCGGAACGCGAACAGCATCGACGGCGACTGCAGGAACGACGGCCGCGGCGTCCGCGGGAACTGCTGCTGGAGCGGCGGCGGCGGGGTCTTGCCGGCGGCCTTGGCGGCGGAGGACGGCGTCAGTGGCGCGCCGCCGCCGCCGCGCGGGAACGGCGGCGGCGTGGAGCGCAGCGCGGCGGGCGAGGCGAAGGAGAAGGAGCGCGCGGAGAGCGGGGACGCGCCGACGAGCGACGGGCTGGAGGTGGGCACGACGGAGCCGCGCGAGCCGACGGACGCCGGGATGGTGGAGAGGTACCACGGCTTGACGGGGTTGTCGGTGGGGGTGACGGAGAACCGCGACGAGGCCGAGCCCACGCCGCCGGACTTGCCGACGACGGCCGCCGCCACGGACGCCGGCTCGAACCGCAGCGACGCCGTCCGCGGGTACGCCTTGAACGAGGCGTCCTCCAGCGAGTCCTCGAAGTCCAGCGAGCACACCACCGCCGTCGCCGGCGCCAGCTCCACGAACGGCCGCACGCCCTGCAGCAGGCAGACCCGGACATGCATGCCACTGTTACTGTTACGTCCGGCATCCCTTGGCTTGGCCTCTGATGACCAATGCCTGCTGATTGCCGAGAGCACGGGGAGGGAGGGATCGAAGACGACGAGACATACCTTCCAGAGGACGGAGAAGAGGGAGGGCGGGTCGATGACGAAGGCGCGGTGGAGGCGGCCGGGGTAGTAGTCGGCGACGATCTTGAGCGTGCCCATGAGCAGGTTGAGGAAAGCCGACGCCGAGCGGAAAAAGCCTGCACCGCAAGGAGATTCGCATCGTCTCGTCAATCATCAGTCAACGCACCCACTCCACTCCACACACACAGGCACACCGCACACACACCGCTTTTCTTTCTTTCTTTCCCCCCATGAATCCCTGAGGCGTATGCCACGGCCCGCACTTTCCAGCAGCGAGCGAGCGAGCTCGCCCAATCATTTTTCCTACTCGTTTCATTCAAACCGCACCGGCGGGAAGCGAGCTGGTGCCGGTGAGTGAGCATGAGCACGGCTCGGCCTCCCCAAAAGCGGCGGCCGTGCCTGCCATCGTGCAAGCAGCCTACCCAAAGCAATGAAAGCATTCGTTCGGTCAAGGCCCCGGGGACCACGGCCACGCAGCGGCATGGCCACGCGACCCGACCGGACCCGAGACCCTGGCCTCGGGGGACAGCCAGCGCAGGCACAGAGGCTGACCCGAGAGGCAGGAGCAGCAGCAGCGGGTCTGACCCTCTGGGAGCGGAGGCTTCACCGAGCCAGCCGCATGTGCGGGGTCTGACCGGCGGAGGCGGTACCGCTACGAACCAGACCACCCCGCGCCGGTGCGCACTGACCGAGAGAGAGCTCCTGGCTCTTGCTGTCTTGCAAGGTTGCGGCTGCAAGCCGATGCCGACGAATACGAATGCTGCTCTTCTCTGACTGGTTTTTTCTCTCGAGTTTCTGGTTCTGGAGGAGTAGATGACAAATACCACCAAGAACAAACGAAATGGAGCGTAGCGCGCGCGCTGTATTTTGTAGTGTATCGGTTCTGACGACGGGAACGAACGGCGGATGGCGCCTCGCTTACTTGCGTCGAAGAGCAGGACGAACTGGTCCACGAACCGGGACATGCACGCCACGGCCACCTCCAGCGTGAACACCAGCAGCCGCACGAACCTAGCAAGAGCAAGTGTAAGAGGGTCTTCTGTCTACCAGGGAGATCGAGGCGCAGCTTGCAAGAAAGAGTGCTTCTAGTTCTTACGATTTCTGGGAGTGGAACTTGGGGTAGTCCTGCTTGATCCGAAACACCTGCGAACGAACAGGGACAATCCAGTCAGAACTCATCGGTTTGTCAGACATTTGGGAGTTTGCGAGATCTGCGTGTGTGTGAATGCGCAAAATCCGTACCACGACCGGGCGGCCGTCGTCGTCGTGGCCGGCGACGAAGGCGACGCCGTCGGCCAGCTCGGCGGAGAACTCGTCGGCCATGATGTGATCTGAGAAAGGCAAAGAACGCCGGCCACGTTAGCAAACAACAGCAATCATTCGGACATAATAGCACCAAGGGGATTGTACTGTACTGTTGCCCACTGTACTTTGAAAATACTTCTAGGATGAATGTACCAAATCGGCGGCAGCGCAATTAATTCGGCGCCGCGGCACAGTAGCTTGACTAGAAATACACTGTGCCGTGGGTATCGGCTCCAAGCAAGAATGGGCCAGGCCACGGCTCGAGCACAACACAGAGCGTAGCAGCGCATTAATGAATACTAGCTTCCTTTTGCTCATGTCCCAACCAGGCAGGCAACCACCACGGATTTCGAAAAAATAGGAATGGAAGCTCTCGGCAAATGGGGAGCGAGAGGAATGGAAGCTGAGCGTACCAGCTCCGACGGTCTCCCTCCATGAGAGGACGGTCCTCAGGTGCTTCGCCGCCTTCTTCACGTTCTCCCCCCGCGACCGCAGGAACCGCCCCACGCACGCGTCGTTGCAGTACTGCGCCTGCACGCCGCCATGGCCGGACAGCGGAACAAGGTTAAAGAAAGAAACGACAAGAGACAGAGATGTGGATGGAGAAAGCAAAGCTAGCTGGTTCGTCTCGGGCGTCACCTGCTTGGCGGAGAGTGGCGCCTGCTTGCGCAGTAGCTTGCGGACGGACTCGATCTCCCCCCTCTCCTTGACGTCCACCTTGTCAATGGCCATGGCCGGCAGCAACTTGACGAGGAGGAAGAAAGGGAGGTGGGACTTTGGGAGTAGAAGAGGTGGGGTGTGTGAACTGTGAAGTGCAGCGGTGAGAGAACTGAGAGAGGAAAAGGGAGTGACCGGGTGTGAGGAGGGAGAGTGTATTATAGGAAAGCTAGCCTCCGTGTGATTCAACTGTGTATTATAAGGCGGGCGGGGAGGCGTGTTCAAGTCACAGGCGCAGGCGCTCGCAGACGCAAACGGGCGGACGCAAACGGACGTTTGCTCGCGCTAGCCTCCACCGTTTTTGGACGTCCACTTTTGCCGGTTTTCTCTTTTCTTCCACACCTCCGTGTGATTCCAAGCAAACAACCAGCAAAGCCGTAGCCAGCTTTATAGATAAAGCGATGGAAAAATACTGGGGTTACCAGTTTTACAATAAAACCCACGCCGCAAGACGGCCAACATCCAACAGATACTAGAAAGGACCCCCTAGGTCTCTCGCCAGAGAAAGTCCGGGACTACTCTAGGCGACCAAACTAAAGGGACATGAGACCAAAGCTCCATCTATCGGACCCGACCAACCGCGGAGCCTAACACTCCTCCACCAACGGCTACAGGAAGAACTCCAAGCAACGCCTTTAGGAAGGCAAAGGCGCACAGCGCCAACGTTTGGTTTTCACCACGGAGAGCTTCCACGAACCGCCGTTGAAAGGGACCCTGTAGACAACGCCCTCAAGAGGGGATGCTCAACGCCGTTGTCCAACCCGGCAGCGAGATTGAGGCTTTCGCTTGAGGATCACCACCCGACGAGCCGATAGCACCATTGTCGCTCCCGCTCGCTTCCATCCATTGCCCACCATCGCAGCCGCCGAAGCTCACCACTGGATTCCATAAACACCCGCGTGACAGCACCCGACCCTTCGGGAAGGTTTGGAACCCTCGATTGGTCCCAAATCTTCTGTCGTCCCCTCAACGGGACGACACCGTGCCTCACAAGGTGAGCTAGAGAACATGAACCCAGCGGTGGTGACTTGACGGCGCTCCGGAGGCAGCTTCGTCGGCGACGCAAAGACCGGAGGCGGAACCATCGACGAAGAGGAAGTCAGGCATCGCACCTCCCACAAGCAGCACCCCTGCCATCGCCGGAGGGCTGGCTCCGCCAACCGCACCGCCGTCGGTGCCCAGGCCGCCGCCGGCTCCAAGCTGCCCGCCGGAGCAGGCCGGCCGACCGGATCCGGGGGGAGGACGCCCCCCAGGTCAGGCCGTCGCGCCGGGGTGGAGCACCGCCCAAGGCGGCCGGCGCGCCCTCGGGAAGCAGAGGCCATGGCCGCCGCGTGGCCGAACTGCCGCCCGCCGGACGGGAGCCAGATCTGGGGGTCGCCCCCCAGATCCGGCCAACCCTAGCGACGCCGGCAGCTGCGGAGCTTGGCCAGCACCGCCGTCGCCCACACCGGGCCGCCGACGCCACGAGGAGGAGCAGAGTGCCGGAGTGGCCGCCGGACGCCCGCACACCGCCGGAGTGGCCGAGAGCGCCGGAGTGGCCGCCATGGGAAGGAGCGAGAAGAAGAAAGGAGGGGGGAGGCCCCGCCGCCGCCGTCCTCGCGGCCGCGCGCGGAGGCGACAGCACACTCGGGCGGCGACGGGGCTGGAGGCGTGCGCGGCGGGGGCTTGGGGAGCGGCGGCGGCGCGGGTTCCGCCCGCGTCGCCCTCGAGAGGAGGGCGACCGGGCCTCCCCCGGAAGGGTCGTCCGGAGTATATGGTATGGGTTCACCATGGAAGGCCGTTTCAAATTAAAAAACCACCATGAAAATATTCTACTTTAGTAGATATAATCATATACCTAACAATTCAATACTTGTTTAACCACAACAAATATAAGCAATTGTCTAAATTTAACGTTCCATCTTATGAGCGTCAAATTCCGAGGCTCAAATAATTAGAAGATATTATGATGTGGTATGTGGCACTAGAAGATAGGACTATGTGTAGATGGCAGATGGTGTGAAAGTGAGAAAGCATTGACACGTGACGGGATAGTCAACTGTCTTAATGGGCTCGATTTATGGATTATCCACTCAACATCTGCTAGTTATAGCCATAAGTATGAAAACATATAGACGTTCTTTGGTCACTGTTCTTTTAAGACCGTGCAATATAATTTTGCTAACTACAAAAAAGATAAGTTAGTTGTCGACGAATCATGGTTGTTGGATCGGAATTCAAAATTTCTATGTTGTTCTCAAACCTCCAAGTACGAGCAAGTTTAGTGCTAGTTTTCTTTTCTGACACTCCTATTTGCTTTTCCCATCCTAATTGTCTTCACTGACCACCCCACCTCTAGATCATTTATGGTTGGATCTTATAAAAACAGCTATATTTTCGAACACCCTGTTAGTAACATCAGCCAGTAACGGTCCTCCTCACACATGGCTGGCAACATCCATACCATCTCACAATTGTACCCATTTTTCATCATCGCTGCCAGCAAAGATTAATTTCCTAGTAACCAAGCTCTATCAGAAGAGGGAAATCTCGTTCCACCGTTGATCGTTTGACCGAAACACCAAATTATAAATCAGAAAGTGTGTAACTAATATGATCAATGTCTACCATTACTTGAGCAAAGACATGCAATTTGTTGATGTTTTGAGGGTTTAAATTCGTGGTTTTGGATGTTCAACTTTATCTCAAACTCAACCGTCCATCTCAATTAATATTATGGTATCTTTGGATGTGCCTATGAATCACAAAGACATGTATATCATGCTTGACGTCACCTACACATTAATGCAAAAGTTACCTCCACTATTTATTTCTTCTTCATACCTAAATATTGACTAACATCCAAATTTAATGTATATGTATACCTGGTGGCATGCATACGTAAGGAGATAGAATACGTATCAATAGACAACAGTTATGGCTCTCATGTAAGGTATTTTGTAATTTTGTATTTCATTATAAACATGCTTATAATTAAAAACAATCAATTTATTGTATTTTTGAAGTGTGAAGGAGACAATTTATTTACATGCTCTCATTTCATTTGAGGTGTTAAAAACTAATAAATTAAAATGTAAACTTTATACTATGCAATATAAAGTTAACATGTATTAAATGAGCTATATCCATTTGACATGATATATCTTTTCCGCATCTATTACATTTGTTTTGTAGCATTAAAATAAGTTGTTATGTTTGTCAAGTGTACCTAAAATTATGATGTTAATCAGAAAAATAAAGAATAAAAACATTAAATTTTATGATAATACAATGATCTAGAATAGCCCTAAGAGTTCACATTAAATATGGCCAATAAAAATATAAACTAAGAATTGAAAAAAATAAGTAAATTAGATATCGATATCTATACGAATTGGTATGCAAAAGAAGTAAATAAAAAAATATGTGCCAAACTCAATTGGTAAATAAGTAAGTTTGGTATAAAAGTACTGAGAAAACTGATTTTTCAATTTCCAGAGTCCGTGAGGTAACTTTCTCACTAAAGAGCCTAGCTAGAGTATAATTAGTTAGTAGCTAAATTTCAAAACAAACTAATAAGAAAATATTTTTATACATATATTGATTCAACCATGGATTTAAAAAACAATCCCACACTCTTTAATCATTAGAAATATACAAACAATCAAATACATTTTAAGCCAGATATAAATAATATAATATTAGATACATCATAAATAAAGGAATTTAAGCAAACAAAAATAGAATGGGCATGTAGTATGTACCTAAACAAAGGGCTCGGATAAAATATAATACACAATATAACTAAATTTTAGATTAAAAACAGATAAAATGGAGAGTTTATATCAAATACATTATAGGAAAAGGTAAGAGGCACTAATGACATAAGTAGAGACTCTAAGAGTACAAATTGAGGTAAAATATAGCCTCCATTTTATGTGATTTGCTCTTAGTTTCACTGTTTGTCCAAACTGAGGGACACTAATAACTATTGATGATGAGATAGGATGTACAAGCACCATCATGCAACTAAAATTAAAACAATAATCTAACTACGCGGACCAATTTACTAGTTCTCACTACAAGAATAACTCACATCCGCACCCCTCATATGCCTCGGTGCACTCAAGATCCGGTGCTAATGTAACGTTAGCACCGGGTGCGAAATTGGGGCGCCCTCGGGAACCCTTTAGCACCGGGTGGTATTACGACCCGGTGCTAAAAGTCCCCTTTAGCACCGGTTGGTGTTACAACCCGGTGCTAAAGGGTCCCCCTCCTTTAGCACCGGGTGGTATTACGACCCGGTGCTAAAGGGTCACCCTTTAGCACCAGGTGGTGTTACGACCCGGTGCTAAAGGCCCTTTAGCACCGGTTCGTAAATACGATCCGGTGCTAATGTAGGTGTCACAGGCTACTTCAAAAGGAGCACATCTTTAATCCTATCACATGTGCTGCGTAGGTGAGATGGTTAGGTGGGTGCGCGCGAGCCAAGAGGTCTCGAGTTCGAATCCCGCAACACGCAAATATGCAAATATTTTTGGCTAGTGCCCCCACCAAAGGGCCTTTAGCACCCCTTCACAGGAAGATTGGCACCGGGTGGGAAACCCGGTGCTAAAGGGCTTTCCCACCCGGTGCCAAAGTGCATCATTCTGGTAGTGCTCTCTATTTACCTAAATTTGGAGGAGGGGGGTACTCCTTTTTTTTCCATTACTCTCCCTCTCTCCCCCAGTTGAAAAAAATTACGCGCTGACTTGCCAATTTTTATGTGGCTCCCGTGGGTTATAAAGTTTTGTTTTGAAACGAAAAGCATGAAGCCAGACGAACTGACATGCACGATCAGGCTTCTACAGTCATCATGTACATCTCACAATGCTTCGACCAAGCAGGAACAAAACGTCACCGGCATAGCCGAAGCAGATAAAAGCAGCGAAGCCTTAGCTTGCATGCATGCTTCGTAGCAAAACCCGTCGTTGGTTCGGGTGTCGCGCTCGGCGCGCAGCGGACAACAACCGGGCATGCATGGCGGCCGCCGGTTCACTCGCCGGCGCCTGACATGACATGCATTGAGCTTGCGAGACGTATGCGCTCCTGCGCTAGCTGCTGTTCACACGTGGGGATTCCCCATGGCCGGCTAACCACCAAGCAAGCAACAGAGAACCTGTGATCAGAGGTGTCCATTAGCGCCTCTCACTGTCCGCGATTAGCAGCAGCCATATAGCCATAGTAGGTACTAGCTCACACGCCTGTCTCTCTCGCTCGGCTTGTGATCTCGAGGGGCCGGGGACAGCGAGAGCCTTGACTGCGATGGAGACGTCCGTGTTTGGTTTATTTCCAGTAATCATTCATGTGATTTCGATCGACCCGTGTCCAGTAGCGTTGGCATCTTATTTAGGTACGGTGATGCATGGCCGGATTTCGCTGCCACGCACGATCGATGACACATGCATCACGCAATGCAACCAACCGCAGCGCGCCGTGTGCCTTGCCGGGCTCCTCCGTCGGATCCGTACGTAGATGTGGGTCAATATCGTGGCAGCTCATCCCAGACCATGGTCCATATCTGCTACTGTTTCGTCACGAATCTCCGTTCGTTGCTTATGCTGGGGCACGGAGAGATGTGGAGCCATCATCCAGCCATGGCTCATGGCAACTTGTGCAAGCTAGCACCTAGCAGCAATCAGTTGTGTGCTAGATAATCTCCCCAATCCAAACCGAAACGCAATTGGAGGCATTTGTATATCGTTTTCTTTTTAGGGGAACATCTGTATACCGTTAGGAAGTACAACATAGCTGTATCTGATAGGCATGTTTGAACTTCAAATTATAACCAACCAGCGTAGCACAAATGATTGCCTGCTGATTGTGATCCGGCGTTGCAATGATTGTTGCTATTTATATGCTGCCACACCAAAGCTCCAAAAGCAGCCTCGTTGCGTGCCACATGTACAGCCCACAGAGACGACCTCAGTGCATAATGGATACGAGCCACAGAGCGAGTGACATGAAATCAGCTCATGTACGATAGATAGTGGGCGACCAACAGAGGGCGGCACACGACTGCACGCAGTCACCCAGCAGTCCGCACCCAGCAACTACAGTACGGTGTACTACTGCCTGATTAGACTTAGGGCTGGGCCCGGGGCGCCTGGGCCTGAGGTTACGTTGGAGCCCGCGAGCCATATATTGCTGGTCCAACACGAACTTCTTTTTTTTTTTGGCGACCATCCCCTAACATGGATTTCGAAATGGGACTCCAGATGCATGGAGTAGCTGATGATGCATGCGGGCGCCCCCGCCGGCAAGCCGGCAACCAAACAGTACTGCCGGCGAGCTGAGCCTGAGCTCGTGAGATGAGCAAAAGCGGCGCCTCGTCCCGGGCCTTTATCCGCAAAACTGGCAGCGGCCGCGACAGTGCTGGCAGCTTACCTAACCACCCTTTTCCAGCTTTCCTCCCGTCCCAAGTGACCAACTCCAAAGGTCCCCGTGCATGGGCATGCATACAATCCAAGCCAAAGCAGCACGCCTTCGGCCGGGCCCCGTCGATCGGCAGACGCCGGCCGGCGCCCGCCACCATTATATCGTGGGACCGACCGACGACGGGGCAACTCCGCCTTTTACACTCCCCGACGCCGGCCGGGAAACAAAAGAAGTAATTCACCGGCGAGCGTGCGAACGAAGCATGCATGCAATGCATGGGCGGAGCTGAGCCGCTGAGGGAGGAGGGCGCGGTTGACCCATGGAGGCCGGGTTGGTTGGCGGCGAGCGCCGCGTCGGGTTGCGCTTGGCGGAATCCCGGGGCCGAGGACGATGACTTGAGAGGGAGATAGAGATGGGGATGGCGGGCGCGCTGGCGCTGAGGTGAGGTGAGGTGAGGCCGAGCACGAGCAGCGCGCTGCGTCGCCCATTGGGGTTGGTTTTGGCTGCGCGCGCTGGCGCTGCCTCCATTGTATGGGGAAGTATCGATCGCAAGGGTCCAGCGGGTTCGCGTCAGCCGTCGACGCATCATGTCGCCACAGCGGTTGGGCCGGCCTCTCTAGCCTAGCAGCGCCTGCCTGCCTGCCTGCGCAGCAGCAGCAGCACACACACTAGTGAAGCCCCGTGATTGCTCTATCAGTCGATTGACTGATGGATCGCCTTTAATTTGCTCTCCGCGCGATTGCATCCATGATATGGCTGCTCTCATTTGCTGCTCGATCGGCTTTAGTTTGTAAATCTTCTGGAGGAAAAAAAAGGAGCATATGATTGGAGACCGAAGGCTAAATCTTAGTTCAGATATAAATTATGGTGGTGCTTGCACAAATGAAACAGAAACTCTGCAGATCGATATGAACGGTGCTTGTGCTAGTACTTGTTTTTGTCTTCTGAAAAGAAGACGACGACATCCGGTTGCCCCTCCAAGGCCGTGTTGCTTCCATCGGGGCGTCATGGGGATGAGAGAACTATGGCAGCAGCAGCAGCAGCAGCAAGCAGTCAATCCGGCTCTGCCGCCTGCACTTGAGCTGGGCTCAGGCTTAGTACGATGCTGCATGCATTTCCATATGAAGATTACCATTATTCGTGGTACAATCTCGTCACATGGGTGCCAATTGCCAAAGCCGCAAACAGGCAAACATGCGCATTGACCGTCATTTTTCCAGCTAGCTCACCGTTTACTTCCCCGAGAAGCTCGATGCTGAACGAGGCGTACTCAGGTCCTTGTCGGCAATAAGATGATGCAAGAATAAGCGGAAGTTTTCGGTCAGTCCAAATGGCACTCTGCCTGAGTGCTCCACTATCTACGCTCTAGGTGGGCGATCGGTGAGAGCTTAGCGGCATGCATGCATGCATGCATGCGGTGTCAGGTAAAGCTATCCCAGCGTCAAAATTGTCAAATAAACAATCAACCATTCTCGGTCGTCACCCGGCAGGTTGCTTGTGTCATTGACCTACACACGTCGACGTGTATATACTAATGTACAGTTGCTTCCACGAGCATTATATTGATGATCTATCAGCTACTTACTGCAGGGGCGGAGCTGCCCATGGTCATTGGGTCAGCCGACCCCGATGACTTTGGCTGATTCTACACTAATCATATAATGAAATTAGTAAATCACTCTTATATGTGTTAGATTGCAAGATGTAGATCCCGATGACCCCGACAACGTAAATTTCTGGCTTCGCCCCTGACTTACTGGCCTTTTTCAGAAGCTACGTACTGCAAAGCTTCCTCCATCGAATGTGTGATGCTAGTCTTTTTGGGCTAAACAGAATCTTACTATTACTAATTGGAGTCTCCTTTTAAAGGCTCCACGTTAATTTTCCACAGATACGCTAGAAAATTAGATAAATCCTATAAATCCTCACAATAATCAGAAAGATCCGACCCTTAATCTTCTTTCCATGAATCTTAAAGCGTGTGGTCTCACAATTATAACCGTCAGATGTGTTGACAATTGGAGATTTACTTACAACCAAAAACAAGGAGGGCGCGGCCGAGGGCCATACCCGGCAACGCGGCCTGAGTTCGAATCCACAAAGCTACGTGTTTATTTGCCGCATAAAAAAAGAAGAACGGGAGCTGTAGTATGTGCTTATTTGCCGCATACGGAAAAGGGGAACGGGAGCGCAGCAGACAGGCATGCATGGCCGCCGCTGTCGTCATGCATGCCCACACGGCGAGGATGACCAAGGCCGGATGCCCAGCCCAGCAGCCGAAGATGCCATTAAGATACGGCGAGATGTCGTGGTACGCGTCGACCTCAGTTTTCGTGGACGTTGGCGGCAGTAATCAGCAGTTTTAAGCTAGCACAGGCGGGGCGCTTCTCGCCCGGGAGTCGCAATCGTCATTTTGGGCCACGCGCCGCGCGCGTCGCCGCCTTGCTGGGCACACGTCGAGGACTGACGACATCTCAGTAGGGAGTAGCGTCGTAGCAGTTGAACTAGCGATGGTCACGCATGGCAATATGGTATTGCTGATATATGTTGGGAGTTGTTGATCGACGGCTTGACGCTAGGTAAGCAAAATGCAAGAAGTTTCAATAATGCAGCTGCCATTTGTCTTTAAAATGTAAAATGGACAGTGCAATTACGCCCTAGCTCTGAGAATTTGTCGAATATATGCATGCATGCATGCATCTACACGGCAGAAAGGACAGGGAAATAGCATCGTTCCTACTGTATGCACGTACGTGTGACAGCTGAGATATGGGGGTGAAAAAAAAACACAATGATTACTGCATGCATACATCAAAATATATATGGCCGGTATTCTTAGACAAGTAAGTACTCAACATTCCTGCTCATAATAATCTGTACTCTCCGGTTGATGGAGAAAAGCTTTATATCTTAGTCACCCGAGAACATATTATCCGGATAGAGAAAAGCATGAGTGAATAGAAGATAGGTGAAGCTCCTGAAAAAGGTTACATTGGTGATTAGAAGAGACAAATATTTGACTCAAAAAAAAGGAGAAAAGACAAATATAATCCACTAGCATGTGAGGAAGCATTTGTATTTTAATGAGACGAAAGAACGTATGGAAACTGAGGTAGCAAAAAGATCTCATAGAGTAAGAAAAAAAGTTCAATTAATTAGCTGGTGCTAAGTTTAACAATAGCAATGTGTTCAATATATAGCAGTAAAACTATCTTATCTTATTATTTACTCCTTTTGAGAATACACATTAATGCTCATCAGATATGCTAGAGAAAAAAGATGAATCCTAAAAATTCTCATAAAAATCCAACTCAAAGTATACATGCATGATGTGCTATTAAATAGATCATGTATACATCTCTATGTGAAAACACATGATCTTTTTCAAGGGAATCGGCAGAGAGGATGACTCTCCCAACATAGGCCCTATTTGAGAACGATTATAATAGACTTATCCACAAAAAATCGAGAATTAATCCCATCAAATGTCCTACATATTTTCGCTTATTCTTGCTTGTGTGATAAACCGCTTAAGATATTTGTACCACAAGAAGCGAAAAGCGATAAGCGAGAAAATCTTCGCTTACCGAATAATCTAAGCATGGCGGAGAAAAGCGCTTCCAAACAGGATCGTAATCTCTTACTATTAATCCGGGCACCGGCTACAAAGAGTATGCCCATGGGGCTTAGATTGCAGCCGGCGGGGTAAGAAAAATCAAACATTGTAAACATGTAGTAGTCATTCTACATTCAATCTAATATTTCAAATAAACACATGCACGTGAAATATAAAAGGAAAAAAACTAAGATTGTGAATAAAACATCGAATAGAGTAGCTCATAACTCAAATATATCACACAGCTGAGTATAGATAAGAAAATAGTTTTCAAGAGAAGGATAAGAAAATATCTATATGAATATTGTGGTATAATATGAACACATGAGAGGGAATAAAAAGATCAATTCCAATTAATAACTTCAAATTATGGCCCACTTTGGAACATAGGAACAGAAAAACCGTAGGAACTCAGTGTCATTGTATCTCAACTCTTATGGAATGGAGAACGACAGGTAAAAACAAAGGAATGGTTGTTTGGATGGAGCACAAGATAAACAAAGAAATTCGAGGGAGGGAGGGAGAGACACACGGAGGAAACTTTTCATGAGGTCCAACCTCTTGGTAGAATTCCTCCAAAATTGCTATAGAACAAGCCATTCCATAGGAATTTCATAGGATGGGTAGGAATTCAATCATTTGTTCCAAAGAGGACCTATATAATTACCCATAGATATTTTACAATTATCTCTATTAAAATTCTTTATCCGTGCGGAAGCACGGGTTGATGGACTAGTGTAATATAACTAGTTCCCTCGCTCTTCAGTCCAAAACAGATCGAAACGGGTTTCCTGTGGACAGTCAAATTGCGCAAAATCCCAAAGATGACTGCTCATCGCGCGTCCAGACGCTGCACACGCAGTGCTCGCTAGCTAGGAATGTTCCAACTCTGTGAGTACAGGCACTGTACACGGCCGGGCTTGTTGCGACGGGTCACATACACGGTAGGTGAGTGGGTGCTAGACTGCTAGAGACTAGAGCTGCAGTGCTACCAACCAAGGGGAGCGATCAGATCACCAGACCTACGTCAGGTCCCCACGGGTAACGGGTTGAGGACTTGAAGTTGAACCTTGCATTGCATTGCATTGCAGCAAGAGATAAAATTAGGTTCCTGCAGCTGCAGGGGCGGGCATCGCAACTGGAACTAGCGCTACGCTCTTGTTCGTTTCCAGAAAAGTCCGCCTGGGGCACAATAATTTACGGGGGCGGACCACCGCGGATCACGCGGAATGTCGGGCACCCGGGCCCACATGTCTGCACCCCTGCCTCGCGTCCTCACCAACTCGATCAGACCCAGCAGCCACTTCAAGTCTTCAACCCTCCAGTTCTCATTATGCAAACCTATAAACTGCCGCGCAATGTAGCTACACAACACCATAACCACTGTCTCCAAGAATATAGATAGTGTTTGGTTGGGCACTGGTAACGCAAATGCAAACGGAAATGGAAAGCGGCGCTACTGGTAACGGTGGAGCAGATTTCAGACTTTGTTTGGTTCAACGTTGTAAACATAAATAATACCAGAAGCGGTGGATGGCCAGATGCTGGGCGACGAGGTGATCCGATTACAGCATAGGAGCAGCGGTATCGATTTTGAATTGGCCGGTATCTGATTACACGGTAGCCGATTACAGACCAGGCCAAACCAAACACGTGTAACGTAATCACATAACCTCCGTAATCTGTTTACGTTACAAATCCATGAACCAAACGCTACCATAGTAGTTGTGGATCCTGCTGGGTCAACCGGGGTTTGAATCTCTGCGTTTTTTTTATAAGCAATTCTCTGCGTTGGACGTGCTCCAACTCCAAAGTCATGCCGTGCAAGGATTCGGGCATCATTGACAATTATGCGTCGCCCATCCATGATCCATCCATGTTTTGATTTCCCTCCCCGCTTTCCAATCGCCAAAGCCCAGCAACGCCAAACCACGACAGCGTCTCGGGTCCCACGCGTGGGAACTACAACTCCCATCCAAGCCGTGACACGCCCAGAGCGCAGCACGACATGCCGAAGTGTGCGTGGTATCGCGTGTGCACTGGGAACCCTGGCCTGGCCCCTGCTTGTCTTGTTCGTTGTTCCTTCCCCTGTCCGACCTGCGTGCAGGGCCCTGGCCGTCCATTGGTCGTCGACCGCCGGCAGTGGCCTATGATGAGCCTGAGCCACCCCATATGATATGGACGCCGCAGTGTATCTCAGTACCTGGGAGTCATCAGCCACTACTAGTCAGGTTTCAAATTTGAAACAAAAAAAAAGAACTGCTTCGACGGACAAGTGCTGTCTGGTCTGGTAGTACTAGCACCACCATCTCTGAAGTGCTCGTAAAAGTCCACGGGGGGCTAGAGGTGAGCGACGACCGGCGGCGCCACGGCCGATCGATCCGCCCCTGTTCCACACCTGTTTTTGCAACTTTTAATTTGCATGCCTGGCTCGATGCATGGATTTGGCAGCTGAATTCAAACAATCCAGTGACACGCGCAGACAGATCGAGAGAAATTCGCGTACGTATATCCCTTTCCCGTGGTGGTGTTCTTTTTCTTGGGTTCTCACTTCTCATCGGACACGACGTTCGTTTTTTTTTTCGTTTTGAAGTTGCGGACACGAGACGATCGATCTCCCACTAGCCCAGCACCATGATTACGGCTACCGCCTCAAAGAGTCCAACGAACCCAATCTTACCACTCGCCCCAGTTCCCACGTCGGCCGGCACGTCCCCTCACCGGCGTACTGTAGCTAGCCGCGGCTCCCGGTGCGCGGCCGTGCGGGTTTTCAGCGCACGGGGGTGGTGGGCAGCTGCGCCTGTGCAGCTGTGCTCGGTGGATTCCAGTGACGGACGTGAGGGGCGAAAAGGCAGGGTGGCGAGCAGGGACGACGAACTGACTGAACTGACCGCCGCTAGCGCTAGCTCCCTCCCCGTGTCCGCTGGGTTGCCGGCTGCGTGGTGGTCTGCAGCTTGCGTTGCACACGCACCCGTGCGGAAAATGGGGCTCGTGTTCGTGCATGCTATTGCCTATGCCTGAGGTGAGGAGCTGGTAGATGGCAAGTACTACAGCCATGTCGATGTGGCTTGTCTGGATGCCCGAAGATTTTATTTTATTTTTGCTGACCGACGGGGTGGTAATTATTGGCGCGGGGCTGGCGTTGAACGTAGGAGGGGGTCCGTCAGGACAGTCTGACGTCCCGATACGTCCGGTACGGTGCAGGTCGCTTTATTTGCAACCGAGTTTGAAGTTTTGAACTGCTTTGGGACTTGGGAGTGGGAGGAGATACAGTACATCATACATGCTCACTCGTCAAAAGAGGGAGCCACCAAGTCGTCGGTGCAGTGATGCCACCTGGTATTGCGATCAGATCTACTCCGTATATATAACGAGGTGAAGGGAAGAGGTGAGGACAATCATTTGGTCTGATTCGTCCTCAGTAGCAACATCAACTTGTCGGACCTTTTTACATGTTTAAACCACACGGTGTGGGTGTGCTCCATTGACCATCGTTAATAGCTCTGAACCTCTGTTTTTAATGGTATCGGTCCATCAAATCTGAGAGAGAGGTGCCGCCGATCTCCGCCGAGCCCGTTACAGATCACATTTCAGCGGCCTAATCTAGGGGCCCAGACTCAGACAGCCCGGAGCCCAGTAGAAAATGCATGGGCCTCAAGGGCCCAGTGCCTTCAGGCTACGCGGCGATCAGGCCACGCCCAGCCCCACCGCCGCCGGCGTGCCTCCCCGCTTCCCGACTCTTCCAGGAAGAACCCGACCGACCTCGGACTCAGCCTCAGCGGCTCAGCGCCGCGTGCGTGCCTGCGGTCTCTCGTCGTCTCCAGAAGATGCACCCCGGCACCTCGCCTTTCCCTCTTCTTCTACCACCTCCTTCCACCCCCTTCTCCCCACTCCGCATCCCCTTAGATCACCCGCGCACTGCCACTCTGCCACTGCTGGTCTCTTCTCCGAAGAAGCGTCGCAAAGCCCCGCCCGGAGATTCCCCGTCGCTTGATCAAGTAAGTGATCTCCTCAGTCCTGTTCCCCTACGTTTCTCTGCTTCGAACGGTACAGTAATTTGTTCGTTGGTTGTAGCGATGCCGTGTAGCATGCTATTCCGTGTTAGTTAATGCTGCGCGCCTGCATTCGGCAGCCCGCCCCGCAAGTTTCCCTGCTTGGTTACTGATGCGCGTCTCTGTGCTGTGCTTATGTGCGGACTTGCGGAGTTCGCGGTGGCATAGATGATTAGTGCTAGGGGTCACCTAGGTTTTGCTCTGGACGTGGAATGGGAAAGGTGGGGTTCAACATGGCACGAGAAATTGCAGGGAGATTGCGTGCATATAATTGTGCGTGTCCTTGTCCTCCTAAGCCTGGCTTCCCTTTTGTGGGAATTCAGTGTATGTATTTACAGTTCTGTAGGTCTCTAACTGAGGAATGGTAAGCAATTTGTTAGAGTTTGTCCATATCTTCTATCTGAATATATAATGACTGATTTCAGTATATCACTACAGTTAGGCGAACCACTCGGTCCAACTTGAATCAAAACTGCCCTTTGTGGGGGCGCATCTGGTTAAAATTGGATAGTAAACAGTAAACATGTACTTCTGGGACCTTTTCAACATTAGCCATGCCATCAAATGTCTCGATGTGTCTGCGTGCATCTGCTCAGTTTAAACTCTACTGGACCATAACCTTATGTCCTTATTTCATTTTGGAGCAAAGCTTCCCGTATTATTTAAGAAAATTCAGATGTCTCATTGTGTTAACCTGGATTAGGCATGTAAGGCGTCCTACATGCTGTTAGTTAACCTTTAATACTTGTTCATGGTGCTTTGTACTTTGGTGTATTTCCTACAAATGCTATAGCTTATACACTGTAATTGTTATTTTTTTTGTGTTCACTCGAGCTACAGTTTTGAGTACAATAATGTCGGAAATGCCCCCTTTTTTACTTCTATTCAAATGTTAAGAGTTAATTTCACAAAACTTATTTGTGCCTAAATATTCAAGGCGCTACTACTACTTATCTTCTGAGAACAGTTCCACATACCTCAAACTACCTGCACTGCACCTGGTTTCACAAACCTAAAACATTCTGCATGGACGCACATGTTAGCACGACTTATTTGACTCACATGTTGGCCCATGGAAGATGTAGGTGATGCCGAAAGTAGTTCTTGTTCTATAAAATCAATCCCAAAAGTTGTAGTCTCCTGATATTTAGGCCCAAACAGTTGTACGTTTGTGAAATTAACTCTAAATGTTAAACTTAAGAGACTATGGTTAGTTCGTTCCAATTCCTGGCTGGTACTTTGTTTTATAATGTTGTAGTTTCTTATCTTTTAAAGAATAGGCTGATTGCAATGTATAACTGGTGCAATATTGCTTTGTAGGATGGCTGAACAGATGTATACTGTGGCATCTGATAGTGAAACAACGGGAGAAGACAAATCACATCCGTCATTTCCTGATGTTGCTATTGGCATTGACATTGGGACTTCCAAATGTAGTGTTGCTGTTTGGAATGGCCACCATGTTGAGCTCAACCAGAAAGGGGTGAGATCATATGTCATGTTCAAAGATGACAATCTTTCAGCAGGAGTTACTGGAGGAGCAGCTCGAGAAAATGCACATGAGGAAAGGGATATCTTATCAGGAAGTGCAATATTCAACATGAAACGCCTGATTGGAAGAATGGATACAGATGAAGTAGTTCAAGCTAGCAAGGCCCTCCCCTTTCTCGTGCAAACATTGGGTATTGGCGTGAGACCATTTATTGCAGCACTGGTGAACAACATGTGGAGATCTACAACCCCTGAAGAAGTTCTTGCCATCTTTCTGCTTGAAATAAAGGCCTTGGTAGAGATGCATCTTAAACATCCGGTGAGGAATGCTGTGCTTACCATTCCAGTTGCATTTAGTCGGTTCCAACAGACCAGGATTGAGAGAGCCTGTGCGATGGCTGGGCTGCATGTGTTGAGGTTGATGCCAGAGCCTACTGCTGTCGCACTTCTGTATGCTCAGCAGCAGCAGCAGCAGCTCATGCATGACAATATGGGAAGCGGCATCGAGAAAATTGCCCTGATATTTAACATGGGTGCTGGGTACTGTGATGTAGCTGTGGCTGCAACCGCTGGGGGTGTATCTCAAATAAGGGCGCTATCAGGATGCACTGTTGGTGGAGAGGATATCCTTCAAAATATAATGCGCCATGTTCTTCCCAATTTTGACAGTTTATATGCTGGCCAGACAATGGATAGAATCAGGTCAATGGGTCTACTGCGAATGGCAACTCAGGATGCAATTCACAAACTGGCTAGCCAGGAGAATGTAGAGATTACTGTAGACTTGGGGAACGGTCAGAAAGTGTCGAAAGTCCTAGACCATTCAGAGTTTGAACAAGTTAATCGTGCGATCTTTGAGAAGTGTGAGAAGATCATCAACCAGTGCTTGGTTGATGCGAAGTTAGTACCAGAGGATATCAACGATGTCATATTGGTTGGAGGGTGTTCCAGGATCCCCAGAATCAGAAGCCTTGTCCTGGGCTTATGCAAGAAGGAAGTCTCTTACAAAAACATAGACGCTCTAGAAGCTGCTGTTTCAGGTGCTGCATTGGAAGGAGCCATCGCATCAGGAGTTACAGACTCTTCAGGGAGCTTGGATCTTCTGACAATTCAGGCCACTCCTATGAACCTGGGAATCCGCGCAGACGGTGATAACTTTGCAGCAATTATTCCCAGGAACACAACAGTCCCGGCGAGGAGGGATATGTTGTTCACAACGACGCATGACAACCAGACTGAAGCCCTCATCGCAGTGTACGAAGGAGAAGGGGAACGTGCTGAAGACAACCATCTGTTAGGATACTTCAAGATCGCTGGCATTCCACCAGCGCCCAAGGGATCGGTTGAGATCAGTGTGTGCATGGACATTGACGCTGCCAATGTCCTCAGGGTGTTCGTAGGGATTGTCAAGCCTCAAGGGCCAGCCATTCCACCCTTCATGGAGGTGAGGATGCCGACGCTGGACGATGGCCATGGTTGGTGCGGGCAGGCCCTGGCAAAGATGTATGGAAAGACACTCGACCTTGCTGTTCTCCCAAAGAAGCTGCAGCCATGAGATGCTTACCATGGCCAGGAAGTAGCTAGTGCGTTGTGTGTACACTGTTGCTCCGTGTTCAGTGTTCACTGTCTCATGATTCCGACCTTGTGGGACTTGAGCCTTTGTGTTGCTGGGCGGTCCACAGAACGGAACTGTCAGTGTCATCTGTGTACAATAATGTGTCACTCCTACTTGTATGATGGATGTTGTTGTGTTGCACGTGTTCGGAGTTTTCTGAATTTCTGAATTTGCACGATATATACCGAGCCAACAAACATCGTAATCGACCTCAACCATGACCAGATTCGCAGAAGTGTGAGAGATGTAGCATCTTGAAAGTCACAACTACTCATGAAACGTACTGTTGCATCAGCGTTCACCGGTTCACCGCACACAGAAACCACAGCCATGCCTATCAGTCATTGAGTCATATTGCAACTGCAACCAACATAGCCAGCAGGCAGCAGCAGTAGTCAGCAGGATCTACTGAAATGTCTCGCAGAAAACTAAGGAAAATCCCAAAAAGAGAATATCTCCATGGCTGAAAGGCGAACACCATGGCGATATCGATCGGTCATCAGAGCATCTTCCAAACTTGCCTTCTGGACGTGGACGGCGCAAGAGGACGCTTGCAATCAGATGATGGCCGGCTGGCTGCCCGTCTCTTCATTCAGTCCATCTGCCGGGAAGCCTAAAGCCAGAGATGAATAGCACGTGTTTGTCAAAAGATTCAAAATGGCAACTGCCAAAATACAGAGTCAACTTTATTTTGATATAAAAACAACTGCCCCCTTTGTTACGACCACAAATGTCTACATTTAGGTTCTCAATATGACTCTGAAACAAATTGTTTCATGCATGCCTTACACTACTTACCCTTCAAACTATGTGACTAGAAAAAACTAGTACTATTTATTAATCGTGTCGTGTCCGTCTGTCAAGCTCGAGCACCATACATATAATGACTTACACAAGACTATTATCGAAAAAAATGACTTACACAAGACCAGACAACAATAATCAATTCCTATTTTTGAGATGTTAAACGGCTCATGGTGAAGTTGATTAACATAGGGCCAGACATCTACATGACCATACAAGCAGGCATAATCGCTATGCAAAGCTACTCAAATGAGAAGCAAGACATTGGTAAAATGGACAAAAAGATGACAGTATCCGTTTTGGAAAATTTATATGTCCAAAGGAGAAAACAATCTCTGCTGGCTCTAGCCACGTACCCAAATATGTCTTCATGCTAGGAACCTTTGTAAAACACACCCAAATCTGTCTTCATGCTTGGAACCTTTGTAAAACATGTCTTTCTCTTTAAGTTTACTTTTAAAGAGATTCAGTTCTTGTGGTCAAGTAAAAACCTGATAGTTAAGCACTCGACTCATGAACAGAGCTCAGGCAGCAGATCAAACTACATTACATGTACTACAATACAAACCGAAACTAGCGCAAACATAACACCAGGAGCCATCAAGACAGGTAGCAGTCCATATGCTGCACAGCAAAAGCAAATAGAAAACTAACGAAATACACTCAAGAAAAATTACTCCTACTTGCATAACTCACACAAATAAACAAGTAGCTACCACAATTCCGCAGTGCCTGAATCGACAAGGTCATGTATACAATATGCCAAATGATAAAGCGCAAAGGGGTGCAAACACGCATGAATGAAGCTTAATACAGATCCATGAAACTCAAAACTTGAAAGTTCCCAGACCAGCTAGTTGAGGAAAATCGGACATATACTTGCTCAATGTTGAGCAAGCAGACAAGCAGAGATCTTCCGAGAGCAACTCTCGATCTAGACATCTAGTACCAGAGAAAAATATATAACTACGTGTGCAAATGGAATGAAATTAAGCATTGGAGCACGCATATGTGCTGCAACAAAGACACCTTATTATCACGGATACAAGTAATCGCCCACCGAAAGTAAAGCAGTTGCAGAGGGGAGAAGTCAAGCTGCATTATATACCTGCGGTTAGCGCGGCCGGCAGCTCCCATGCGAGAACATAGGGCGAAGAGGAGGCGCTGCCCTCCACCACCTTCTTGGTATTCATGTTGACGGCGAAGAGGTACTCCTTCTCCTTTACGAAGAAGTAGACGATGTCGGGGTTCTTCGGGTCGATGAGCACGATCACGGGGCCTTCTCCGGCAGCCCCGTCGCCTTGTAGCTCTCGCCGGCCCAGATCTCGGCAAAGCTTACACAGTGCTCGGGCGTCCACTTAGCTTTCTCCGGATCAGCGAGCGTGTGCATGGTGAGCTCGGGTGCGCCGCCCTTTCTGGGACAGCTCATCTCGACACAGCGCAACTTGCCATTGCTCACCTGCACGCAGCGGCGGGAGGCGCGCTTTCTCTGGGAGCAGTAGCTGCACCCGTGACGGCCCCCGCCGTGGCCGCGTCCTTTCGGGAGCGGGACGTAGGCCATGTCCGGCTGGTCAGCGAAGGGGTCGCAGGTGAGGAGCCCCTTGGCGAGGTCGACCCACCAGAGCTTGCCGTCGTGGGAGATGACGTCGTCGATGCTCCAGATCCATCTGGGCAGGGGGTTGTCGACGTCCACCTCTTCCCACTCACCGGTCTCGGAGGAGAAGCAGACCAGCGTGGCCTCGTCGCCGCCGACCATGGTCTGGAGCTCGGCGACCATGAACCCGCGGCGGCCGGCCGGCGCGGCGATGACGCCGACGCTGGAAGCGTTGAGGAAGTCGGGGTCGGGGACGCGGGAGGCGGTGGTGGAGGGCACGTCGAGGACGAAGTAGGCCGGCTCGGGGACGCGGCCGACGTGGATGGTGCGCACGACGCCGTCGGGGCCGCGGGAGACGCGCGCCTCCGTGGGAGGGCGTTCGGAGACGGACGGCGCGGCGAGGACGAGGAAGAGGCCGGCGGCGGGGTCCGCGGCGAGGACGCAGGGGCCGTCGATCTCGGCGTGCGGGTCGGGGTCGGCGGCGAAGACGGTCGGCGCGACGGTGAGCTGGGCGACGCGCGGCGGCGCGGCGAGCGCGAGGGAGACGTCCGGGGCGGCCGGCTGGAGCTCCGCGGCGGCGGCGGACACGCGCGGGGCCGTGCTCAGGATGACCCACGACGGCGACGGAGACGCCATCCCGTCGGAGTCGCAAAAGCACGGCAAAAGGAGAGGAGTGGGTGGCCGGGCGGTTTGGTCACTTGGTGCGCACTGTTAGGGTTTAATCAGGAGTTTGGTCTGAGAGTATCCGAGAGGAGAGGACGAACGAGGGCGAGGCCGCGAGGGGATTTGATCGCTCTGGTGCGTGTCTCCCGTACGATGGGTGGAGTTTGAACCCGTTGGGTTTTTGTCGCGGGGTGTAGACCGGACAGCTAGACTGCTCGTGATCGTGGTGGAGGGGGAGTGGAGCCGTGGAGGCCACAGCCCACACCACAGGTACAGAGACGCGGTGGCCAGTGACCAGCGGCCTGCCGCTCCGTCCGGTGGAGGCAGAACAGGTTCGCGGCAGAGCTGCCTGCTGGGATGCCAGTCTCCGTGCAGAGCTGCGCACCAGCAGGTTTGCGGCAGGCTTTTCACTTTTGCCACGCCGCTGGAAATTGGCTTCGGCGCATGGCACTTGGGAGTGCAGCAGTGGTAGTGACTCCTACGACATCGAGGTTCGGTCACGGTATCACACTTCAATTTCTCCCTGTGATCAATTCGTCCCAAAGACAGACCATATGGTGAGACCGTGAGATCACTCGCTCGTTGGTAGAATCACTCGGTCACATGATCTCCAGATGCAGGCATTACCACAGCATGTTGAACGAGGAGCGAAGGCAAACAAGAGAGCCCAAGTCAGCATGCCACTGACAATCTGTTGCCTGAACGAAATAACAGACGATCAGCTGTCGCCAAATTCTCAAGAGAGCCTGTGCATGACATTTGTAATGAGCTATATAGCATATTATCCAAGGAAGGCGCTTGGAAAGTAGCTTTACCACATTATCATGACATGCAGCACCATGGAGCAAGTATAGTGGAAGAAGAAAAGGATAAACTGTCCAAACATTTCATCTACAAAGAAAAAAAAACGAACAGTGAATTTTGATCTAACAATCAGGTCTCCATCATGGCAAAAATGATCAACGTCACATTCTGTGCCTGTCATCTGTAGTCAGTCCTCGTTACCTGAATAAATACCAAGTTACCCAAGATCTTGACAGTTAAATTTTGTTGGGAGACAAAAATTCTAGCAACCATCCAAATAAGAAACCTCAGCTCACCTGGTTCCTACTTTCCTATTCACTGCTGTTCGTATCAGATGGCAGGGATGTTGGCGAAAGGTTCTCTTTGATCATATCCTTAGGTCCTGTTGGAAAATAGTAATCAGAGAAGAGTCCTCTAGATGTGAGGGTTCAAATTAAAACAAACAAATATTACAAGAATCACATTTCAAAAGTAGAGTAATGAATTAGACTATATACTAATGCAAAAAAATGCAAGTCCTGTTTCAAAAAAAAATACAAGACCTGAATATTGTGATAGTATTATGCTATGAGCACGTCGAACAGGATAAACTCTGAGAGAGACAAATATGTAACACATAACACAATTTGGTAACTATTTTGGCTATATGGTGTTCCATTGCTGCATTAAGCAGTATAGTTGTCAAGTTATTCGGTCTGGCCATAAAAAACTGGTTATCATGCAAATTGCAAAGCTGTCAGTGGTCTATCACCACTCTTGAGGATAGGCTCATCAAGCATGCAGATACCAACAACACCAGGAACAATGAATTTGAAACATGAATATTTTGTTTGACAGTAAAAGAGTGAGAAGCCTGCACACATAAGAGTGGGAAAAGAAGCACTGGATCCAATTTTTTCATGTCTGCAGTATGTAGATACGTCATAATGCAAACTACTGTTCTAACTCATAACTGAATCTTAGGCGTAATTTCCTAACACATATTTGCCATATAACATCAAGACCATATAAAAATTGATAACTACGTATACTTTTGCACGCACAAACAAAAAACCATGTTCTAATTTTCAAGTATAGTATGGGTATTCATAACTCAATACAGGTCACATTATAATTCAAACAAAAAAGATGTCCAAGCAGTACAGTAAAGCTTTTTGACACCTATGGTGCACAAAAACTTCATCAGAGAAGCTCTAAGAACAAGAAATTGATCCAGCAGGAAACGATATACTAGTAAAAAAAGAGAAAAAAAGGAATAAATAACGGTCTCTCTACAGAGCACGTGAGATAAAGAAACTAGTAAATAGTAATCAATAGTAGTCACAGCACTGAGGTTTATAAGATGATGAAGGACAAGTAAATATTATGATGCAGTGGCATTGTAAACACTAAACAGTGACACTTATCTTCCTAAGAAGTACTTTAATCATTACTCATTGTATTCTACTTATGTATTGATGTACATTAGCATATATCCTTGCCGGGGCCCGTTGGAATCAGAACTTAGCATTTTACTTTCAAACAACCCAAACAAAAAAAAATGTCCCGAGCCAAAATAAAAGCTGTCTGAAAGAATGTGCAGAACAAAGCAGAGGATACCGTTAGGTGATCAAGCCATGTAAAATAGGCAGTCTGAAAGAATAAGCCATGTAAAATAGGTAGTCCGAAAGGACAAGCAGAAGAGATTTGGTTTCGTTGAAAATTGTGCAGATGGACTTCACTCTACTAGTAATACAAGCACCTTTTTTTTGCGAAATAGTAATACAAGCACCTAAGATTTTACTTAACACTTACCCTGAAGCTCATCAGCAATGTCCAGGAAATCCCATGAAAGTGCAATTGACATGTATAATTTATTCACGGAAAACAAGCTGTATGATAAACAAATGTGCAGTATCCATAAATTTACTAGGAACAGGGTAGCAATCGACAATAATGTGCAATGAGTTGTTAAACAGTCATACCACATGCAAACACAAATGTGAATTCACCCGGCTATCTGACGTTTGTTGTTGAATACTATAATAACCTTACTAATAAAGCCCCCAAAAACATGTCCCAAGCTAGAATAAAAGAAGCATACATATGTTTGATGTTTTTGCAGGTTCCAAAGCAGAGCAAAAGCAGAAGATACTAGTAGGTGATCAAGCCATGTAAAATAAGTCTGAAAGGACAAGCAGAAGAACATTTGATTACATCGAAAAATGTGCAGATGAACTGCTCTACAAGCAATACAGCTATACAAGCATCTAAGATGTTACGAACACATTCCTGGAGCCCATCAGCAATGTCCATGAAATCCCCATGAAAGCTAAATGGACATGTGTTGGTTTATTCAAAGAAATCAAGCTCTACGTGTGGTAAGCAAATGTGCAATATGCATATAAATTTACTAGGAACGGGATAGCAATCGACAATAACGACAAACGAATTGTCGATCATACAGCCATACTACAAGCAAACATAATGGCGATAGTGTCGCAACAAGAGACGTCAGATAATGGGGAGAACTGGATGCAGCAGGTACAGGAGACAGGAGAGGAGGACCACGCAATGCAAGTGGTTTGGCTTACCAGAGGAAGAGGAGAGAGAGCGCGGCAGCTCCCAAGCGTGAACGAAGCGGGTGGCAACGAGGTCCCTGGCGGGCGCGATCAGCTCGTACACCTCGCACTGCACGACGCTGCGGGCACGCAAGTCGACGCCGAAGAGGTGCTCCTCTAGGAAGAAGTAGACGACGGCGGGGTCCTTGGGGTGGATGAGCGCGAGCACGGGCATCTTCTCCGGCAGACCCGCGGCCTTGTAGCTCTGGTCGGCCCAGATGTCGTGGAAGCTGGCCTCGTGCTCCAGCGCCCACTCCGTGGAGTCGGGATCGAGCAGCGTCCACACGCTGACCTGGAGACCGCCGCGGGGGTCGCGGTTCCTGTACATGTCGACGAAGCGCAGCTTGCCGGCGCTAAGCCCCACGACGCGGTACCTGTCGAGCACTCCCGCAGCCTCCCTGTAGCGGAGCGCCTTGCCCGGAGGGATCGGGACGAACGCCAGCACCGGCGCGTCGGCGAAGGGATCGCAGGTGATGAGGCCGAAGGAGGGGTCGGCCCACCAGAGCCTCCCGTAGTACGAGAGCACGGCGGCGGGGACCCACAGCCTGGGCGGAAGCGTGTACGGCACCTTCTTCTCGATCCACTCGCCGACGTCGGAGGAGAAGCAGAGGAGGAAGGCGTAGTTAATGTTGCGGCCGATGATGGGCCGCAGCTCGGCGACCACGTACCGGCCGCCGCCGCCGGGGTGGAGGAGGAGGTCGAGGAAGGTCCGCTCCGAGATCATCTCGGGCTCGGGGATGGCGAGCGCGGAGGCGGAGGCGGCGTCGAGGACGAAGTAGCCGCCATTTCGCCTCGTCGGGATCGGGAGCACGCGGCCGGACCGGTGGTTGGGGGAGGCGTCGGCGTGTGGCCGGTGTGGGCAGCCGACTAGCAAGGGGAGAGCTGGAGGCAATGCCGCAGGGAAGCGCCTGACGCCTGAGCCTGACTCCTGAGCTGTTGCTTTTCGTACACGCAGTGGCGATGCGTTGCGCTTTTTCTTGATCACCACTCACCTCGACGCAAGTCAGAACCGTGCGCCGGGCCGGCTGCTTGTTGGACTCGGATCGAGTGTTGGATCGATAGCACGCGGTGGTCACACTTTGGCACGGGTCAATAGTGCCATACTCCATCCCGATCCCGTTGCCAAGAACAAGCAGCACACAAAATCACCACCGTGTGTCCGTGTGCCGTAGCCCGCAGCAAGGTTGGAGCCAGCCGCCGGCGACGGCCCGTACCTATCCGACATAGGCCTAGAATCCGTTTTAAATTCAGCCCAACCAACACTAGCAGGACGAAAGCCCACAATTAAGGCACGCTACAATTATAAATAAGCCCACAGGACTCCGTCGATCTCTTCTCTCCAGGGCCCAGCTACTTTTTTTTTTTGAAAATTAGGGGCCAGATAGATAGAGATCCTCCAAGTCGTCCGGACGTGCCGTCCTCGTCCATACGTTGTGCCCGCAAGATCAAGAGGTATTTATTAGGATGCCACTGACGACGGCGACTCCACGACAACGAAGCATGCATATACCGGCTTTCCCTGTCTCTGCTGTAAGTGCGGTATTACAGCAAGCGTTCTCATGTGGCCGGCATTCACGTCCCGTTATTTCTCGATCGGCAGGTCACGCGATCGCTCAGCTCCGAGGTGACCTGTAACGGCCGCGACATTTGCAACGGCCAATGGGGGCAGCCTAGCCGCCTAGGATCGATCTCGCACGGGCTTCACAACGCGCGTGCTGCGTCAGTGCGCGTAATAAGGATCATGGGCTAACGCATCATCGATCGCACGCACGCGCCCTGACTGAGCTCCTGACCCTGAATCATCGCTCCTAAACGAGAGCGAATCATTCTAGACGAGTGCGTACGCCACTTTCCAGTCTCCCGTTATCTCAGTTGACACGAGAGGAAGGAGTCGTGAATCACCTGCTGCATTTTTCTTTCGGCCTGTAGCAGTTGCAGTTTTGCATATCTTTGACAATTAGGCGCCGGCGCCGCGCCGTACCAACCGATGGTGTCGCGTTAGAGGATTGTTTTTACTGCTACAAGTCAACAAGTTCGGTTTGTTGGTGACGGTTGCTCTCCCCAGAAATTCAACCCTTCTTCAGCCTCGCGCTGCTCATCAAACACAATTCGTGCTGCTCAAGTGCTCATCTAGGCTGTGTTTATATAGAAACTAACAACAATATCGTGTCATCATCACCATGCGTACACCTGTGCGGTACATAACAGATTTACTGCATCGTCGCTAATGATGTGGACACGTCACACGTGTTTACGTCATCATCAGCTCACGGGCAAGCAAGTCAAAGCCCAACCCGGACCGGATGCGCCCGCGGCCGGGCGCGCGCAGCAGCAGTTTGCGACGTGCCCGATCGCGACCCCACCGCACGCGGGAACGGAAACGGAAACGCACAGCTGCACAAGTCGTTAGGAAATTCCAACACGGAAATCCGTCGTCGCAATTTTCAAAAAAAGAAATCCGTCGTCGCATATACGTACGTGACACTGATGCAGATGGACTCGACACTAATATTACTCTGCAGCAACTGATGACCTGCAAGATCCTGCGTAAGATTTTGAGAATAATTTTCCAGTCACGAGATGCTGGCGATTCCTAGTGCACCCCAAGTGTCCGTGGCACTCGTCAGCGACTGAATTTTTGCAGAATGTTCAGTTCCATTCCATTCAGGGGTGTTAGTATATGGGGTTCAGGAAAAAGGAGATTGCCGAGGACCCCCGCGTCGTCCTCAGGGCGACTCTGGGGCGACCCGAGCTCCCCCGCCGAGCACCCTCCACCGGCCCCCGCTGGCCGCCGCCGCCGCCTCTCTCTCTGTCGGTGCTGAGATTGGGCGGCCAATCCTCAGCGCCACACAGAATGCGCTGTGTCCCGTCCCCTGACGGTTGATGCAAGAGCTAGCACGATGACACGAGAGTTTATCCTGGTTCCGGCCGCGGGGCCGTACGTCCAGCAGGCTGTGCTCGCGGCACTATACTATCTTGCACCGAGGTGCCTGCAATGGGGGGGGCTACAAGCACGGCGGGAGAGGAGAGGAAGTCTCCAAGTCCCTGAAAATGGGTGTGAAAGTGATTGAGGAGAGTGCCAATATCGTGGAAGGCGGTGATCGTGTGTGTGTCTCCCTGTCTTCTCTCTCGCCCCCTTCCTCCTTTTATAGGCCAAGGAGAGAGGGGGGAGAGGCTTACAAGTACAAGTACAGTGTGTGCTACAGGGGCGCGTACTGGAGAGCATGGTGCCGGGCGTGCGGTCGTCCTTGACCCTGGCAGGGGATTTATGGCGAGCTCCGGCTTCTGCGGGTGTCACGGCCGTCCCTGTGCTTGTCCTGGAGTGGTTTCAAGGGGTGGCGCCGCCGTGATCCGCACCCAGCCGCCCGCCGCTGGTTGGTTCGAGGGCGTGGCAGGTGGGGAAGGACGAGAGTTGGCGGCATAGGGGTCGGCGTGGCGGTTGCTGTTGACCACAGTGCGCGGCGTGCCCGGTTTACTGGGGAATGGCCGAGAGTCGGTGGATTTGACCCGGCGTTCGTCATCACCGGGCCGCGCCTGATCGAAGTCCGTGCTTGGTCGCTGCTCATATATTCGTTCGAGGGTTCTTCACGCCCACTCGAGGGCTGCACCGGGGGGGAAAGGACGGGAGCGGGTGGAATAGTGGTGCAGAATGACGCCTACAAGTCTGCACAGGGCCTTGCGCAGTGCCGCATGCGTCCGCACAGTGGCGGTGAGGACGCATAGTGACCGGAGCAGGTAGAACAGCGAGCTCTGCGGTGTCAGCGGCGCGGCGTGGGGAGAGATCGCCCTTTGACTTCGGCGCCCGCCCGATGGGGCGGCCATTTAAATGTCGTTGTCGGGCGGGGCGCCGGGGCGCGCCGCGTTGAGTAGAGGGGTGGCCTCGAGCGAGGCGGAGTTGACTCGCCTGCTCAAGGGGGTGCGCGGCCCTCGAGCGAGGCGGAGTTGGCTCACCTGCTTGAGGGGGTGCGCGGCCCTCGAGCGAGGCGGAGTTGGCGCTGCGCCTGACCCGGGGGGTCCGGGTCCCTCGAGCGAGGCGGAGACGGGGGTCTCCACTTGGGTCCCCTCGACAGGCGAGCTCGGATGGCTGTTGTGGGCTGTGAGTTGGTGGATTTGACCCTCCGTGGTTTGCGTTTTTCGAGGGTGGCTACCCCGATGGTTAGGGGACCCCCTGGGTCTGTCCCCGACAGTAGCCCCCGAGTCTCTGCTGGACTAAGGGTCAGTCGGGCAGAGGCTGATGGTTCGCGGGATCGTTCCCGGGCATTCTGCGGGGATTACTCCTTCTTGATTACGCATGTTCTTCCGTGGGGACGCGCGAGCGCACCCGCGGGTGTAGCCCCCGAGCCTTTGGAGGAGTGAGTTCACTCGTGCAAGGGCTTTGACTCCCGAGGATTGTGTTAGTTGCTCCCCATTCGACGTGGTGGATTACGGGGATGATACCGATTTATACGGAACTCGGGGGGCGGGTCCTGCACGGCTTCGACGTGTTTCGCCCATAGGAGGAGGAGGATATGTTGCAAGGAGCCCCCGAGCCTCTGGCCCGAGCGGAGGCGGTCAGAGGGGCTTCTTGTCTTTGAGTTGCGACCCTCGCTTCCCCTTCGCGGGGGAGAGGGGTGAGGTCATTCGTGTAACCCTCGAATTGGGCCGCGTACACGGATGCCTCGGTGAGCTGCTAGCAGGTAGTTCAAGTGGACGCCCGTGCCCCGTTCGCTAGGGGTCGGCTCGTGGTCCGGAGACTCGTCCATAAGAGCGCTTGCAAAGGTTTGCTAGGTAGGGCTCGGCCCCCTTCGATGGGGGCCGAGGGCACGGAAGCTCTCCCTCGATGGGATCCCTCGTCTAGCTGCCTATGTCTGGCCTTGAACACAACAGGGGCGTCCCCAAACTTCGCGTTCGGGGTAAAGTCCGTTGAGCACGCCCGAATCATCCCTGACTCTGTTGATCCGGAGCGCCTGTCGAACCCTTTTGAGGGCCAGGCTTCGTACTCTTGATCAGTGGGGCCTTGCGAAAGGTGCAGGTCGCCCTCGAGCAGCGGGCTCGAGGGTTGGTTGAGCGTGACCGGTAGCCTTCACATCGCTTAATTTGGGGCGCCCGTCGAACCCTTTCGAGGCCTGGGCTTCGAGCCCCTGATTAGTAGCCCCCCGCGCCTTGGGGGGGGGGGCGCCGTTGTCTTACCTTGGAAGGAAACCAACGGTTCGGTTGTTGACGTTTCGGTTTGCGGGCCTGCACGCGACCACTGGCGGGCGTGGTCGTGGCTGACGTGGCGCGGAGTGGGCGAGGTTGGCGTGGTGGGCGCACCTTTTTAGGCGGAGTTGGCGTGCGCCGAGGAGAGGCGAGGCGACGGGCGGTCAGGCGCCACTGCCGCGTCGTTTCGTTTTACTGTGCCGCAGTAAATGCCGCCGCTCACGCGTGCCGTTCTCGGGGAAAGGGGAGGGGGCCCCCGCTTGTCATCGATGCGCCACGCACGCCGGGCCCGTCGCCAACGGTTTTGTGCGCTGCGGCGGGGACGAACTCGCTCGCTCCCTTATAAAAAGGAAAGCTGGGGGGAAGGGGATTACTTACCTTCGCTATTCCCCGTATCAGCTCGCGCCTCCGCCTCCCTCGCTTCCGAGTCCGCTTGCAGCTCTCTGCTCATTCCGCCCGCCTTCGTCGCCTTTCGCTCCCCGCTCCGCCGTCTGCCATGGTGGTCATTGAGGGCATCACCGAGTGGACTCCGTCCACCGCCACCGACCACCTCCTGGAGGGCCTGGTGACCAACGGGCAGCTCTCGCCCCGGGGCGATCCGGCGCGACCGGCGTGGATTGTCCCGCCGCTGGCGGCCAGGGTGCCGAACCCGCTGGCGGGGTACGTGGTGAGCTTCATCCGCTTCCACGAGCGGGGCTTCAACGCGCCTACCAGTCAGTTCATGCGGGGCCTCTGCCACTACTACGGCGTGGAGCTCCACAACTTCGCCCCCAACGCCATCTCTCAGGCGGCGGCCTTCGTCGGCGTCTGTGAGGGCGTGCTGGGGATCTAGGCGCACTGGGACCTGTGGGTCCACCTCTTCTGCGCCGAGCTCAGCACGTCCGGCGCGGGAAAGGGGGTGCGCCGTTCTTCGTGTGCCGGCGGTCTTACGCTTGCGCCGTTCGAGCCCCGGAAGCATCTGTATCCGGCCTGCAGGATGACCACCAACAACAGTGGCTGGGCCAAGGGGTGGTTCTATCTACGCAACGACGGCCTGGGGTTGCCGGAGTACACCGGCAAGATCTTGATGGAGATGGCCGACTCCTGGAGCTACGGTGTTTCCGACGACGGTCAGCGGAAGAGGCTCCGCCCCACCATCGACGCCCTTCGTACTCTGGAGGGGTCGGGTTTGACCGTGGCGCACGTGCTTGCGCACTGCCACCGTCGCCGGGTGGTTCCGGATGACAGAGGGCGCCGACCCGGCGGCGTTGGCGGCTTCGCGTATGTTGCCGGAGCCACTCCTCGAGGAGTACGTCGTCACGAGGGTGCGAACGGCGGTGCATCCCGACACTATGCCGAGTGACCTCTGGTCGTTCCGGCTGCGCCCCGATGAGGGCCACGTTTTATCGGTAAGTCACCGTCTTTCCTCCCGAGCTGTCGGATTGATAACTTAGGATTTCCTTCCTTAATTCATTGTGGTTTCAGGAGGTGAACTGCGGCCTCTACCGCTCCCTCGCGCCGACTCCGGAGGTGCGCGCTTCGAACCGCGCCCGCCGCGACCGCGAGAGGGACGTGAAGGCGGCGAGCAAAGCCAGCAGCCAGAGGAGGCAGGCCCGACGGGACGCGCACTTGGCGGCGCTCCGCCGGTGGAGGAGGGACGGCGGGACACCGCCGGCGTCCCCAGAGGACTCCCCGGATCCTCCCAGCGAGGAGGAGGAGGAGGAGGAGATCGACGCCGGCGGGGCGCTGCCCGCCGGTGAGGAGGAGGCGATGACCGTGCCGCCGCCGGGGGCGGGCGCGGCGAGCCTTGGCGATGTCGTGCCAGTGGTGGCGCGGACGGCGGTCGCGCCTGCCCGACCCGCGGCGCCGCGGGCGCAAGCGACTTCTACCCCTGCTGCGGGCGCGTCGCGCCGCAGCAGATCGGATGCCGAGGGCTCGAGGGATTCGCAGCCCCCGAGCGGCTTGAGGGGGCCTCGAGTTCGAGGAGGGCTCCCTCGTAGGGCGGCTCGAAGCGGAAATTGCAGGCCTTGAAGGACTGCGTCCGGTAAGCCTCGCTTTGAGCTATTCTCGTGGTTTTCCATCCCCGTTTGGTTTTTTGTTTCGTAATTTCCGTTTTTCCTTTCTGATTCAGCGCTCGGGGTGCCTAAGAAGGCGTTGAAGATCGGGGCGTTGGATTCCCCTCACGCCGGGGGATCGCGTTCGCGCGGGACTCCGCGTTCAGCAGCGACGCCGGCAGTGATGCCGGAGGAGCCGGCGCCGGGGGCACGAGATTCCCGGCCGATGGAGACGGAGCGGGAGGGGACGCCCCCGATGGCGGTTATGGAGCCGGGGCAAGACGCCCCGGTGGTGGACGTGGAGCCGGGGCACGGCGCCCCGGTGATAGAGGTGGAGCCGGGGCACGGCGCCCCGGCGATAGAGGTGGGCGAGCAGGGGGGCCGTGCCACCGCCGCGGCCCCTATTGGAAGGAGGCGGGAGGCGGTCGCGCCGATCGGCAGCACGATCATCCTGCCGGCTTTGGGTTGCGCACAAGGCGTGGCCCAAGATGACGATGGCGGGCGTGCTCCCCCTGCGGGGGTGGCTGCGGCCGAGGTGCCGGCGGCGTTTTCCTTGGCCCGGGGGCTGCTGTCGGCGCCATTGGCTGGGGGAGCGGCCGAGTGGGATACCGCCGAGGCGGCGCTGCGTTAGGGTCAGCGCGGCCCGAGCGCATGGCCGGAGGAGCCCGACGTCTCCGCTCGAGTCTAGCGGGGCATGGCGGAGGAGAACGAGCTGTGGGCTTGAGCGGAGCGGGTCGGGACGGACCTGGAGCGGGACATCTCTGCCGCCGCCGATCTCCATTCCAGGCAGGCGCTGGAACTTTTCGAGGTAACCCCGTGTTGACGTAAAATCCGCACCTCACGCCAAGCACACAGCAAGCCGAATTAGCTAGCTTCACACGTGGCCCGGGCTTTTGAATCCGGAAGCGTGCCAGTCAGTTTGCCTGAAAACTAACAAAGGGACAAAAACGTTTAGATCAAAACCTGGAACGTGCCGGGTGAGACCAGACAGTTCCATATTTGCGGCATTGAAGCCAATCTCGAGAGACATATAGCTACGGACAAGCTATCTATCGTTACTCAGAATATCATTCGGCAGTCGGTAGAAGCATGTAAGAATCACACTGCCGAACGCACAACATCAGCATGACGTAAGATCAGTAGAAGCATGTAAGCTATCTGTCGGCAGTTAAAGCCTCATTCGGCAATCGGCAAAGCACGCAGGGGGCGCACTGCCGAATGCGTGACGTAAGCATGACGAAAAAATCGGCTTTCAACCGAATGAACATTGTAACGCATACTCATAGCCGATTAACGAGAAACAAAGCATGATAGATAAATAAAAGGGTGAAACATGATCATAAATTCGCAGTAAACAAGGAATGCATAGGCCGAAAGCAGCACCCGTCAAGCATGATAACAAACAAGTTAATCCACCGCATGATACGACTTGTTTGAAATCACACCACTAATCAGATTAGACCAATCCACCGCATGATACAATCTAACCATGAAAAGCTAAAAGCACTCAATGTTTAATTACGAACTCACAACACAGTCACGAATTTACATTGAAAACAAGAATGCATAGGCCGAAAGCAGCACCCGTCAAGCATGGCAACAAACAAGTTAATCCACCGCATGATACAACTCGTTTGAGGCCATACCACCAATCAGACTAGATCTATCCACCGCATGATACAATCTAATCGTGAAAGGCTAAAAGCATTCGTTGCCCAATGCAAACCCACGAACACACGTTCACTCGTGAGAGCACTACCGAATGCGGCTATTTAGCCGAATCGGGGTCCATGGCGAAGGAACAAGCCTAATCGGTAAAGATAAATCTATCAGATCGAATCGAATTCTAATCCACCGGATGATTAGCTCTAAGACGACCCAAAAACCTGCATCTACCGCATGATACCCGGTTCTGTCAAGATCTACACGATGCCGACAAGCTCGAACCCGCGACACGTGGCAACCTAGATCGGTTTCGGACTCGGCTATGAGGGGATAAGTCATCGCATCGTCAAGCAGAGCCGATTCTAGCCGATCTAGATTGGGCAAAGGTGTGTTGCATGAAATAAGCACATGGTAAAAATGAAGCAACACGGGGTAACTTAATGAATCTGTTAGATCTTGCCGAAATCTAACAGAGCCGGTAACTTGGTCCATACTAGATCTTAGCCCACCGCATGGCTCATGACCTAACAGAGGAACCTTCTTGAGACCACAACTTAAATCCACCGGATGATACTAAGCATGGTAACAAGACTACTTGCATCAAAGCTTAAATCCACCGCATGATACTAAGCATGATACAAGGTTGCCGGTACTTACGGAGGTCGACGGATCGATGACTCCTCTCGAAGAACTCGACGACTCGACTAAAGGACTCGATGTTGGCACGGGGCCGGTTTGTTGTATGATTGATTGCCTCCTCTTTACAATTGCCATGGGTTTATATTTATACCCAGGTCTTGATACAACTCCTAGTCGGACACGACTACAATACTTGTTTCTAAAAATAAATGACGAATCTTCGTGCCCATATTGCGTTCCTTGTTCGAACCGGCCTTTTCCTTATATTGATCCACGTCATCATGCCTTCCCGAACGCTACCGCTCCTCGCCTGCGGAACAATGCCTCTGCCGAATGATGACGCATTCCCGACCGCAGAGTATCTCTGCCGAACGCTTCAGAGAAAACCCCTTAGCCGAATGGCGACGCGTTCCCGACCGCAGAGCATCTTTACCGAATGCTTCAGAGAAAGCCCTTTAGCCGAATGGCATCCTTCCACCAAATCCGGCTCACATGTCAGCCTCTTCCTGGTGTTAATTTTTGGTGTCAACACATGCCCCTTCAATTTCGGGATAAAGGATACTTTTATCTCGGAATTGACCAGGAATCCCCAACATTTCCAGGCTGAGCCCGCTCGATATCCGTTTTCCGTTCCCAAATCCTCAGAGTGCTTTCCCGAACTCAAACCCTAGTTCGTCGAATCCTTCAAGCTCCAATCTTCAAATGGCGAACCAGGATCAAATTCTTCAAGTAAGTTTCGTTTTCTTCAATCACATTCGGCATTACTCTTTTCGAGCTGCATTTTGAATTCCCGAATCGCTCTTCTTTCGTTCTTGATAGGCTCTAACCACTGAAATCTTGACCCCTACTGAGGAGCAATCCGCATCTTTCTTCCTCGGCCCCTCAGGGAATCCAGATCCCTCCGAAATTATTGCGGCCGAGTCTCAGAGGATCCCTTTCAAAACTTCACTGACGAGACCTCACGAATGGCAAGATTCATTCAAGAACTGGCCTCTGCCCCCAATCGCCGGCTGGAGAAACTGGTACAAAAGGATTCTTGAAGATAAAAGCCCCCAGACGCAGAATTGGGACAGTCTTCGTATTTCTCATTGCTTGGAGCTATCTCTAGCCGAAACACCCAAGAATGAAAGTCTCCTGATTGCAGCTTGTCACTTCTGGTCCAATGGCATGAATGCTTTTCTCTTTGGTCACGGACCAATGACTCCAACCCTGGCCGATGTCTACATGATAACCGGCCTGAACATTACAGGGATAACACACCCATACAGGTACAAAGGTTCTTCCAAACAGACAGGGGTGAAGACTGGAGTCGGTTATAAGAAATACATCCAGACTTATATGCGTGATGGTCCTCTGACTGATGTTGAATACAGGGCCTTTCTGAACATGTGGCTGTGCAGATTTGTTTTCTGTGGTAAAGCCAATGAGCCAACTCTGAATCACATAGTAATGGCCGAAGACTTGGCTGCAGGCACACTTATCCCTCTCGGGAAATATCTCCTGGGAAGTGTCTATCACATGCTCCATCAGACTATTTATCAGATGCACACCAACAAGAAAATTTCCTGCGTTAACGGTCCCTGGTGGTTCGTTCAGATGTGGCTGCAATTGTACATGCACCAAATTGTCTCCATTGACCTCAACAGCCGACATTTCCCCTCGGTCAATTACCAGGAAGCAGAAGCCCAGAGCACCAAAGGCTGTCAAACCTATGGGGAAGCAGCCTCCACTATTGCTATCAATAAGAGCATTGGAGAACTGTTTGAACTTTTCTTCAAAGGCTTTGCCAACCCCCTCTGGTTCCCATACATGGACAATGACAATCTCACCCTCCCTTGTGAATTCAGCTTCGAGACTGGATGCATAGATGCAGAGTCCACAGCAATTTTCAACACTTTCATTCGGCCTTGCATCTTACCAGCTGAATTTTGTGGAGGAAGGCTGGTTCAAAGCTCATATGAATATTACCAGCCGAATACAGTAGCCAGGCAATTAGGATGTGGCCAAGTGCCTCCAAGATTATTTCTTCATGAATTCCTCAAGCCTAGGCAGATCATCAAAGATTCCACAGAAACAAGAAGAATTTTTGACTACAAGTGTTGTGCAGCCATCCACCAGATCGAACCTTTTGTGCCAACAGCACTTGCTCATCCTTCTTTTATTCTTTGGTGGCAAGAATTCCATGATCATATCTTCAATGTGCCAGTTCACCCTCTCTGCCTTGATTTGATGCCTGATTATCAGCCGAATTCAGAGGTAAAATATGCTTATAATCCATCTGTTTTTCCAATGACATCCTCTTTCATCAACTTTTAACTCTGTTATCCTGCAGGACATAGTCTCTGCCCCTCTGGCCAGAGCAATTGCATATAACACTGCAGGCCCAATATCTATTCTGGGGCATCACTCTCCTTCTTTGGCTCAAATAATGTCTAGGCCTGCCAGTCTGGATCCAACTCTTGCTGCACCACCTGCTGCCAAGAGAAAAATTTCTTCTCTAACTGCCCCTTCATCTATAAAGAAGAAAAGAACAAGCAGTAAAATAACTGCACAGGTAAAATTTCTCCCTCCTCGAGTAAAAATGCTAATTTCATTCTGCTCATTTCTGTTCCTTTATGATTTCAGGCCAAATCACAGCAATTAGCCGTTAGCACAGGACCTGCCGATGCTTCAGTGATTAGTAAAATTTCTCACCATCTTGTCCTTTAAAACTCTTTTCATCGGCACTAACTTTCTTTCAGTCACAGAGCAAGCTTTAATGGATCCAATTTCGGAGAGCTCCCCTTTTCATCAAGAACCAGCTTCAGTTCTACCTGATGTACCTCAGCCAGAATCCTCATCTCCACCAAAGAACCTTCCAAGCTCTCCTCAGCATGACATACAAGAATCTTTGCCTGAGCTTGAGCCGCCCTCTCTCTCCATCCAAGAGATCAGGAATGAGGTAGAGATAATTACCCAGTTTGCCCAGTTCTTTATTCAATGGATAATCATTAATTCGGCAATATCTTTTTCCAGGAGAAAATAACTTCATCACCCAGCTACTCATTTCCCTTGGATGATCTTGTTGCCGAACAAGCAGAGGAAATTTCTTCTAGTCAGACTTTATCAGAAGAAACCCAGGCAAAACTAAAGGAAATCTTCTCCTTTCTGCACAAAGACATCCAGGATCAAGTCAAGGATGCTGATCTTCTGAGAGATATGCTCGAGCCCATTGAACAAAACCTTCCTGTTGATATTCAAGCTTCTTTGGAACCAATCTCTCAATTGGATCAACAATTTGCTGCAGTCAGACAGGTTCTGAAAAGTCAATCTTTACAACCAGCTTTAGAACAAAGAAGAGCCATAGCTAAGCAATCCTTGAAAGATCTGTATATTCAAGCTCAGAGTAATAAAGAATTGTCAGCTAGACTGCAGCCAGCACTTGATCTGAAGAAGATCAGAAAAGCTGAGCTAGAAGCCGAATTGAGGACTCTGTCAACCGAAATCGAAGCTGACGAGAAGAAGTTAGCCGAACTCCCTGATCTGACAGAGAGGATACGAAAGGAAGCATCGACAATTCTAACTGAAGACAAACAGCTCAAAACGAAGCTCTCTGCTCTGATAAAAACCCAAGAAGCAGGCAAAAATCTTTTGGAGACCATTAATAGAATGATATCTGATGCTAAAGATGTAATCTCCAAGTACTTGGGTGTGTAGTTGTATCGAATATTTAATTAGCCGAATGTCTTACCAACTTTGTAGTCTCACCAATTTTTGCTTTCTTCCTCGCTTTATTGTGAACAATACATTCGGCAAAGCTTAGTCGTAACAGCGTTAGACCCGAAAAACGACCTAACACAACACAGCCGAATCCAATTCAGTAGAACTGAACCCGATTCGGCATGAATCCCAAACGACACCGAAACTGCTCGGTTCGTGGGGCTTTCCACCTTCCGAAATTTTGGGATGCGCGCCACGATCTCCTCTGCGGGTTCTATAAATAAACACCCAGGCAGCCCACAGTTTTCACCAAGTTCTTCGTCTTCCAAGTTCTTGCCGGCCCAAGCCATTCTTTTCCCCATCCACAGTAACTCCGAGAAACTTGCAATGGCCGACAACAACAGGAGGCGCCCGGCCGCCGATGAGACCGAAGGGAGTCGCGGTGGTGCTCGCCGGAGGTAAAGATTGTCTGCTTGCTTCTCTCTGTTCTTCTCGAGATTTGCCTTCTTCTTGCCGAATCTCTTTGTTTTCTCAGGGTAATCCAATGGATTGTCGCCGCTGGTGCGCCAGTTGCGGCTCCAGCCGCTGCTCCTGCGGCGTCCAGCTCTTCGAGTTCGTCCAATCGATCTCTCGAATCGGACGACTCCCGCTACACGGACGGCGACGCCCGCCGATTCAAAGCGGAGCGTGACGATACTCGCCGCGAGTTGGAGGTTATCTCCAAGCAAGCCGGGATTGCTGACCTTGAATGGCAGCACGAGCGCAAGCAGCTGCTTGAAGTCATTGATGGTGAGTCCTGTAATCTGCTCAATCTCAATTATCGTCCTTCAAATGATATTAATCTGTTATCCCCTTGTAACCTTGCAGCGCGTGATACTGAACTTGATCGACTGAAGGCGCTGGTGGAGGAGCTGGCGGACAAAGTGAACGCCCAAGGGGACACACCCGAGGCACGCCTTGGTGCGGTGGCAGGCCGTGTCGACGAAGTGGCCTCCCATGGCGTTCGCTTGGGCGTCGCTACGGGTCTCGTCGCTATGTCGACGCACACCGGCACTGACTATTCCAGGATGCCGGTTGGTTTTGCCAACAGCAACTCAGAAGACATCGATGATATTGATGCCTCCATTGATCGTCTTGACGGCCATGGTGCTGCCATTGCCGATTCCATTCATCCCCAGTCTGTTTTGAACAGGCTCTTCCAGTAGTTTGTACTAGGGATTTATGGAATTTCGGCAATAAAATTTATCTTTTGTGATTTTGCATGAACTCTTGATGTAATATATTTTGTGCTAAGGGCAATACATTCAGTACTGGCCATTTTTTCTTTTTCTCCAACGTCTCTGTCAATTTCCTTCTAAAGACGATTTCTTCCCGAATATCGGCTGTTCGGCAATTTAATATATCAATCACCGATCGATTTCAATACTGGGATAATACCTCTTCAAATATCTTCCATTTATAGCAGAAGCAAATTCTTCTCCCAATAATGTCTTCAAAATATATGCATTTCCAGGCACGCATCTAACCACTTTGAAAGGACCTTCCCAATTTGGAGACCATTTGCCGAATGCTGCATATTTGGTTCCAATCGGCAATATCGCCTTCCAAACTAGATCACCTTCTGTAAATTGCTTAACCTTTACCTTCTTGTTGTAATACTTAGCAACTCGCATTTTGTTCTTCTCAATATTCTCCAAGGCCCTGAGACGAATCATATGTAAATCTTCTAATTCATCCATCATCAGATCACTGTAATCTTTAGAACGTAAATCCTTTTGTAATTTAACCCTTCTCGAATCTGATTGCATCTCCCACGGCAAGATAGCATGGTGTCCATACACTAATTCATAAGGAGATGTTTTTGTAGCCCCATGAGGAGCCATTCGGTAAGCCCACAACGCTTCATTGAGTACCGAATGCCACCTTCTTGGCTTTTGATCAATTTTCTTCTGTATGATTTTAATCATAATCTTGTTAGAAGCTTCTGCTTGACCATTAGCTTGAGCATAATAAGGAGAAGAATTCAGTAATTTTATCCCCATACTTTCAGCAAAATCTCTGAATTCTGAAGATGTAAATTGAGTCCCTTGATCAGTGGTGATTGTCTGAGGAATCCCGAATCTGTAAATGATATGTTCTTTAACAAACTCAACCATATTTTCTGATGTCACTTTCTTCAACGGAACTGCCTCAACCCACTTAGTAAAATAATCAGTTGCTAAAAGTACGAACTTATGCCCCTTACTCGATGGAGGATTTATTTGGCCAATCAAATCTATTCCCCATCCTCTGAATGGCCATGGCTTGATAATGGGATTCAAAGCCGACGCTGGAACTCTCTGAATGTTTCCAAATTTCTGACAGTCTTGACATCCCTTATAATATTCAAAACAATCTTCCAACATTGTCGGCCAGTAATATCCAGTTCTTCTAATAACCCACTTCATTCGGTAAGCTGACTGATGTGCTCCACATAATCCGTCATGCACTTCACTCATCAACCTCTTTGCTTCTTCTTGATTTAAGCAACGTAATAATATCCCGTCCAAGGATTTATAATATAAATCTTTATCAAGAAGAACAAACTTTATAGCTTTATACCTGAGTCTTCTAGAAACTTTCTGGGATGGATTCTCCAAATAATCGGCAATTTCTTTCCTCCAATCCTCTTCTGCCAGATTACTCCCGAAAGCATATACATCATTAGCAAAAACTTCTTGAAGCTCTCTATAACCTGACGCACTTTGGGCCAATCTATTTGCCTCTCCATTATCCCCTCTAGGAATGTGTTGTAGAATTACTGACCGAAAGTTCTTCAATATTTCTTTGCATTCTTCATAGTAATTCCTCAAGATATTACTTCTGCATTCATATTCACCACTCAATTGTTTTATGACCAATTCTGAATCTCCAAAAATTTCAACTGCAATGGCTTTTGCTTCTTTCAAATATTGGAGCCCTTTGAGCAATGCCTCATACTCTGCCTGATTGTTAGTAACAGCAGATTGAATGGGAACAGCAAACTCAAATGTTTCTCCTTTGGGCGAAATTAATAAGATACCTGCTCCACCACCTTTGTTGCACGAAGATCCATCGAAGAATAATACCCAAGGAATAATGTTAAGCAAATTTATTGATGTATCATGATGTTCAGTAATGAAGTCAGCAATAATCTGCCCCTTGACAGCCTTTGCCGACTCAAACCTTAATTCGAATTCAGATAAGGCCAAAATCCATTTGCCAATCCTTCCATTCAAAATTGGCATTGACAACATGTGCTTAATCACATCAAATTTTGAATATACAACGCATTCGGCATTTAGCAAATAGTGCCGAAATTTTGTACATGAGTAATAAACACATAAACAAAGCTTCTCTATAGCCGAATACCTTATCTCTGGATCTAGTAACTTTCGGCTAAGGTATGCAACTACTCTTTCCTTCCCTTCAAATTCTTGAATAAGGGCCGATCCAATAGTTTGGGCATCGGCCGCCACGTACAACTTGAAAGGCTTGTTCAATTGTGGAGGCACCAATACTGGTGGCTTCTTCATGTACTCCTTTATTTCATCAAAAGCCTTCTGTTGTTCGTCACCCCATACAAACTTTTGATCCTTTTTTATTTTCAACAGCGAGGGAAAAGGGCAACACCTTTTGTGACAAGTTTGATATGAATCTTCTCACAAAATTTATCTTGCCAAGCAATGATTGTAACTCTTTAAGATTAGTTGGAGGAACAATTTCATCAATTGCCTTCATGCTTTTCTTACCAACTCCTATTCCTCCTCCATGTATCAAAAATCCCAGAAACTCTCCAGCCGAAACTCCAAAAGCACACTTGTTCGGGTTCATCTTAAGCCCATGCTTCCTGGTGCATTCTAGAGTTTTCCTTATGTCAGCCAAATGGGACTCATGATCCAATGACTTGATCACCACATCATCAATATATATTTCCACAACCTTGCCGATCAACTCATGAAAAATATAATTCATAGCCCTTTGATAAGTTGCACCAGCATTTTTCAATCCAAAGGTCATGACAACCCATTCAAACAACCCTATGTGTCCAGGACACCTGAAAGCTGTCTTTACTATATCTTCCAATGCCATAAAAATTTGATTGTACCCTGCATTACCATCCATGAAACTGAGCACTTTGTATCCAGCAGCAGCATCAACCAACGAATCAGCAATAGGCATTGGATACCCATCCATGGGTGTAGCCTTGTTTAGATCTCTAAAATCTATGCAAACCCTCATTTTTCCATTTTTCTTATAGACAGGAACGATATTAGAGATCCAATCTGCGTATTTACATGGCCGAATGAAATTTGCATCTAGTAATCTTTCAATCTCCTTTTTCACATCGGCCAACACTTCTTCCTTGTAGATTTTTCGGGGTGGTTGCTTGTGAGGCCTGTAACCAGGTTTGATTGGCAACCGATGCTCAACAATAGAACGGTCTAGACCGGGCATCTCCGAATAATCCCAAGCAAAACAGTCTTTGTATTCTTTTAACAATGTCACCAACTTTTCTTTGAAAACCGAATCCAAGTTAGCACTGATAAATGTCGGCCTTGGCTTGTCACCATCTCCAATGTCCACTTCTTCCAATTTATTGGCCGACACAAATCCACGTCCTAATTTTCCATCAGTTCCATCAATTGGATTTTCCATCAAAAATTACTATGAGAGCCGACTGCTTCGATCGGCTGTTGATCACTGCTGGCTGGTGCAACAGGACCTTCTCCCCAGTCTTTGCCTGAGAAACAATCTATGCCTTGATATTCCCAGAAAGCTGGTTCCATATTTGCCACGCTTATTGAATCATCTGCTTGGACAATCTCCACCTCATCATCTATCCACTGAATAAGCTGTTGATGCATAGTAGATGGAATACAACAATTTGCATGAATCCAATCTCTCCCAAGCAGCAAGCTATATGCCCCTTTGCCCTCAATGACAAAGAAAGTCGTAAGCAGAGTCTTGGACCCAATCATCAGATCAACGTGCACGCATCCCTTGGTGTCCGAAGGATTTCCAGCAAAATCATTTAGAATTATGCTCGTTGGTGTCAAATCTCTAGGGCCCATACCAAGCTCCCTGAATGTGGTATATGGCATTACATTGACAGCAGCTCCTCCATCGACAAACATCTTGGTCAACGGTTTGCCATTAACATACCCCTTCAAGTACAGTGGCTTCATGTGCCGATTCTGGGCTGGCTTCTCAAAAACAGCTTGTTTGTTCAACATCAATTGTGCCATTAACCCAAATCGTTCGGCATCATCTACATCGGGCAATGTCTCTTCCTGTACAATTTGGTTAGCTGGAGCCATGAATTCATTCGGCAGAAAACATACCATACATGTAGGAGCCGAATGACCATGTTCGTCAGGCCTGTCTTTCGGGAGCCATATTGATTTCACCTTGACCTTTGCTTGCTTCAATTCCCGATTCCTCAGGCGTTGTACTCTTCTCTTCTGGCTCTTCCTCAAACCAGGTGGGCACCATTGTCCTTCTTGCCAAACATAAGCATGATCTTCTTCTTCTTCACGATCAACCCACCTGTAATCAGCATGTCTTTTTCTTGGTTGATTATTAAAACGCCGATCATCACTAGGATGCATCCTGCCAATTCTTTCATGGACAGGTCGGCGATTGACGGTTCCCTGCCTATATTCATCATACCTGTTATTGCATTCAGGACAATTATTCCATGTGGGAAGCTTCAAACCTTCGTTCCAACAGTGTCTGAAGAATGCACACCCCCAATGCGCACGTTCCTGCTCTCGAGCATACTCTTCTTGTTCTTCCTCAAACCTTTCTTCTTCGCGCCTTCTTTTCTCCTCCTCGTATTCACGTCTCTGGTAGTGCTCCTTTTCTTGCTGACGCTGCCATTTATTGAGGAGAATACGTGTAGTAACCCTAGGTTTAAAGGATTTTCCCACTTCAAATTGGCTATTCGGGAACCGAAGATCTTTCTGGCGAATCTGTTCAATTGTGATCTGCCGAGTGGGATCAACTGAACCATCCTGTCTTGCCTTCTTTGAAGTTAAAACTTTCAATCCTCCCTTTTCTCCAGATGGAACAGCATTCACCATGTTAACCGAGAACCCGATCATATTCTGAGGGAAAGGGTTACTGTCCAGTTTCATCTTGTTGTCGAATTTCAGATGTCCTTCCTGGATAGCTTTCTGAATCTTCATCCTAAAGACTCTGCATTCATTAATGGAATGAGAATTTCTATCATGAAACCCACAGTACCTTTTGTCTTTGACTCCATTAGGCCGAAGCATGGAATGCCCCTCTGGCAATTTGATTCGGCCTTCTTTCACCAGGAACTCAAACAATTTGTCCGCCTTAGTCACATCAAAATCATATGTCCCCTTCATCTGTTTGATCCATCTTTGAGCCATTGTAACTGGTTCTTTGCTCCACACTATCTCTGCTGCGGCTATCTCCTCGCTATCTTCATACTCATCTTCTTGATCTGCTCTTTCAAGGAACTGGTTATAGATGTCAGCTACATCATTATTTTTAGCAAATCTGGCATCTTTCTTGAAACCATATGCCTGGTTACTCATCAAGGCTAATCTGTGCGACAACTGGCCCAGATCATCAAACTCCATCCCGAATAGCTTCTCCCGAATGGCAGGCAGCATGCCAGCTACAGCCATACCAGCCAGCTGGTCATCAGGTATGTTCAGAGAAAAGCACATGCTTTTTGTTTCCCTAAATCTCCTGAGGAACTCCGTAGGTGTTTCATTATTCCTCTGCCTTAAGCTGGTCAAATCAACCAATTTTTTCTCGGTACTGCCAATGTAGTAATGAGCATGGAATTTCTGCTCCAGGTCTTTCCAAGTACAAATCGACTGAGCAGGCAAAGAAGCAAACCATGTAAAAGCTGGACCCGTCAGTGACAAAGGAAAGTATCTGATTCTGAAAGCCTCATCTGCCGAAGCTTCTCCAAGCTGCATCAGATATCGAGCTATATGCTCCACAGTGCTAGTATCATCTTGTCCTGAGAATTTAGTAAACTCTGTAGGCACCTTGACTCTATTCGGCAATGATACCCTTTGGTACCATTCCGGGAAAGGAGACGAGTACATGTACCCCTGATTTTTAGGCTTCAGACCGAATTGATTTTGCAGTACATCGGTCATTTTTTGCACCATGAGGTCAATACTGGTATCTTGATTCACTGGTCTTCCAGCAAGCATGCCTGCAGTACCAACATACCCAGGATTCGGGAGAGCGTCGATAACATTGTAATCCATAAACTCTGAATATCCGTTTCCATACATGTCCCTTTGTAGCCTGTTGTTCAGAGGGGATATCTTATAAGCAGAAGTAGGTGGATTCCCTGTGGTGCCGAATGCCATATCACTATATGTGCGAGTTTTCGGCAGTGCAGGCTGAGGGTTTTGCTGAATCGGCTGACCGTTTGTATCTTTAGTACCAGAAGCTCCAGTTTCATCAGCATTCCCTTTACCATGTGGTTTCTGAACTGGTGCTTGAACATTGAAGTATGTTGGGCCACCCAATTGCCCATGCATCTGCTCGAAGGGTTTATCCACATGCTGACCAAAAATGCTTACCATTATATGCCGAAAGCTGTTCAAGAACGCAGCATTGTGATTGGACATTGCTTCCCCCAAAGCTTTGTATAACAAGCCCGAGAATCTCTCCCTCTCTTCTTCTTCAGTAAGATCAGATTGCCCAGGAAGGAGAACTCTTGGCAGATCGGACTTGAGAAAAGGTGCACCACTCCTGTTCTTGGCGAAAGACAGTAAACATTTGTTAATGAATTGGTCAGCAGCAGCCTTTACCATCTGTTGATGCTCTTCAGACAATTCTTCCAAAGTGACATCCATGATGTCGCTCAACTCAGGCATCTTGAAAACTTGTGTGTGTCCCACCAGGCGTGCCAAAAAGTGTGTTGACGTAAAATCCGCACCTCACGCCAAGCACACAGCAAGCCGAATTAGCTAGCTTCACACGTGGCCCGGGCTTTTGAATCCGGAAGCGTGCCAGTCAGTTTGCCTGAAAACTAACAAAGGGACAAAAAACGTTTAGATCAAAACCTGGAACGTGCCGGGTGAGACCAGACAGTTCCATATTTGCGGCATCGAAGCCAATCTCGGGAGACATATAGCTACGAACAAGCTATCTGTCGGCAGTTAAAGCCTCATTCGGCAATCGGCAAGGCACGCAGGGGGCGCACTGCCGAATGCGTGACGTAAGCATGACGAAAAAATCGGCTTTCAACCGAATGAACATTGTAACGCATACTCATAGCCGATTAACGAGAAACAAAGCATGATAGATAAATAAAAGGGTGAAACATGATCATAAATTCGCAGTAAACAAGGAATGCATAGGCCGAAAGCAGCACCCGTCAAGCATGATAACAAACAAGTTAATCCACCGCATGATACGACTTGTTTGAAATCACACCACTAATCAGATTAGACCAATCCACCGCATGATACAATCTAACCATGAAAAGCTAAAAGCACTCAATGTTTAATTACGAACTCACAACACAGTCACGAATTTACATTGAAAACAAGAATGCATAGGCCGAAAGCAGCACCCGTCAAGCATGGCAACAAACAAGTTAATCCACCGCATGATACAACTCGTTTGAGGCCATACCACCAATCAGACTAGATCTATCCACCGCATGATACAATCTAATCGTGAAAGGCTAAAAGCATTCGTTGCCCAATGCAAACCCACGAACACACGTTCACTCGTGAGAGCACTACCGAATGCGGCTATTTAGCCGAATCGGGGTCCATGGCGAAGGAACAAGCCTAATCGGTAAAGATAAATCTATCAGATCGAATCGAATTCTAATCCACCGGATGATTAGCTCTAAGACGACCCAAAAACCTGCATCTACCGCATGATACCCGGTTCTGTCAAGATCTACACGATGCCGACAAGCTCGAACCCGCGACACGTGGCAACCTAGATCGGTTTCGGACTCGGCTATGAGGGGATAAGTCATCGCATCGTCAAGCAGAGCCGATTCTAGCCGATCTAGATTGGGCAAAGGTGTGTTGCATGAAATAAGCACATGGTAAAAACGAAGCAACACGGGGTAACTTAATGAATCTGTTAGATCTTGCCGAAATCTAACAGAGCCGGTAACTTGGTCCATACTAGATCTTAGCCCACCGCATGGCTCATGACCTAACAGAGGAACCTTCTTGAGACCACAACTTAAATCCACCGGATGATACTAAGCATGGTAACAAGACTACTTGCATCAAAGCTTAAATCCACCGCATGATACTAAGCATGATACAAGGTTGCCGGTACTTACGGAGGTCGACGGATCGATGACTCCTCTCGAAGAACTCGACGACTCGACTAAAGGACTCGATGTTGGCACGGGGCCGGTTTGTTGTATGATTGATTGCCTCCTCTTTACAATTGCCATGGGTTTATATTTATACCCAGGTCTTGATACAACTCCTAGTCGGACACGACTACAATACTTGTTTCTAAAAATAAATGACGAATCTTCGTGCCCATATTGCGTTCCTTGTTCGAACCGGCCTTTTCCTTATATTGATCCACGTCATCATGCCTTCCCGAACGCTACCGCTCCTCGCCTGCGGAACAATGCCTCTGCCGAATGATGACGCATTCCCGACCGCAGAGTATCTCTGCCGAACGCTTCAGAGAAAACCCCTTAGCCGAATGGCGACGCGTTCCCGACCGCAGAGCATCTTTACCGAATGCTTCAGAGAAAGCCCTTTAGCCGAATGGCATCCTTCCACCAAATCCGGCTCACATGTCAGCCTCTTCCTGGTGTTAATTTTTGGTGTCAACACCCCGTGCTTATCCACACTGCTTGGTAATTCGTCAACATTTTTAGTTCGCGGCTTATCCTTGATGGTTCTTCATGCATCTTCTGCGGCAGGAGGCGGCAGACAAGACCGCGTGCATCGTGGACTTGTACGCCGACCTTCGTCGGTACCGTCAGGCAAACCTGGACCTGGGCACGGAGGTGACCCAGCTCACCGCCCCGGTGAGGGAGACGGAGACGGCTGCCCGCGCACACGAGGGCGCCAAGGCTCGCGCGGAGCAGGAACGCGACGCCGAGAGAGGCGCGGCGGAGCGGGGGGCCCGGGAATTGGCCGCGGCGTTGGAGCGGCTCGAGCTCGAGCGCAAGGCGCGCGAGGAGGCCGGGACCAAGCTGCCAGAGGCACAGGGCCAGCTCCAGCGGGAGCGCGAGGCGCTCGCGGCGGAGCGGACGCAGCTCGAGCAGGAGCGCAAGGTGCGCGAGGCCGCGCAGTCTCAGCTCGCGGAGGCCCAGGAGGCCGAACGGCTGGGCCGCTCGCTTCGGGAGAAGGAGGGTGTTGGCACTCCTTACGGCCTACAGATAAATCCGCAAGCGGACGGATACCGATGTAGCTTTCACCCGGGAGTATTCCAAGGTATCGATTTCCACGCAGAACGAGAAGTGGACTGATTCTAAACTATGTTGTCCTAGGTAGATGGAATGGAGTGAATGGTATGGATGAGGTGGATGACAACAACAAAGAGAAGAGGAGTGATAGAAGGGTAGAGAGGGTACGAGTCTGGTAGAGGTATTCTACTGATTGATCGAGCAGATCAGAGGGTACAGATAGATACTTGCTTCGGGACAAGGGAACCGGTGGACACACAGAAAGGGATGAGAAGGGGTGCCACTATTTCCCAACTGGGGGATCCTACGGACCGGAACTAACGTGATGGGCTACAAAGACCGGAAGGGCTGTCACCACCTTACGGCTACCACCTCCGTTGCGACGGGAATAAACTAAGTTAGTCTCAAGTATAGGCACCACGCCTACACTAGTCAACTAATACTTATCTCCTATAGAAAGATAAGCACCCAAGCTAAGCAACCAGTATACAGTTATACCAATCAACTAAGCATTGAACGAAGAACCAGCAAGCATATAAAAGTAAGAACTGAATGCTCAATTAATTAGAGAGAGATACAAGAGTTACCAGACAAGACCCGGATGTAACTCGAAGTGAAGTCGCATCCGTAGAGGTATAGCGGGAAGAGGGGCCGACACTTCGGCTCCTCTCCGGGCCGCTCACCTCTCCTCTCTCCCTATCTCTACTGATACAAGTGGAGAACTAACAGTGCTTCGCCTGCACTCTACTCTTGTGTTGTGTGTTTTTGCAGGTGAAACCGGACCTCTATTTATAGCAGGGAAGGACGGTGGAGGCAGAGTAGCAGCCAAGGCAGCTGGGAGGCGGTGCCGGGCCGTTCGGGTGAAATCCCCGGTTCGGCCGAACTGCCCAGTTCGCCCGAACCGGTGGATCCACCGACTCAAGCCCCTACGGCCTGGATTGCTCCCTGGGAGTCGGTTTCTAGCCGGGGTCGGTTCGGCCGAAGGCCAGAATTCGGCCGAACTGGGCCGAAGGCCCAGGCCTGCCCCTGCTGCACCGCCTTATCCTCTGGACCTCCTGGGCTGGGTTCTGGTGCTTGGCGTTCGTGTCGAATTGGCCCAGGGTGACTTGTCGGTCCTTCGGGATGAGTTGGTGGTCGTCCACGTGTCGTATGTTGTCGTTTGGTTGACGTGGACGGCTCCCGGTGGCTTGCTCGGCTTAGGGGGGTAACCGGCCGAACGGAGTCGTTCGGCCGAAACGGTCATTTCCGACCCCTATAGCACGTATTTGTTGTAGTTGTACCTGTACAGGCGACACTCACCAAAACTCGTGGAACTCCATTAGAAATAAAACCTAAGTACATGGAATGTTGCATAGTCTCTCATTTATTCCCGCGTATTGGTGGTCGAATTTGGGTTGTAACGACCGCCAACAAGCTTCCCCAAGCTTGGCTCTTTGCTCGTCCTCGAGCAAAGATAAAACTTAGGCTCGGTGGATCAGGAGTTGCTACAATGTCATTTTTCTTGCAGGTAACTTCATAAACAACTAGTACTCAAACAAATACTTGAATCACTAGCAAGGTATTAATTCACCATTTTACCTATGGGGCTTATAGCAATCTCCTTATCTTGGGCGGTTGAAAGAATGAAAAGTTTAACTTAGTTTTATTCCACCCTACTCTTTTCAGGATCCTATCTCGGAGTTTTCACCCTTTTGTGAAAAGATAAATTGTTCCTCATTGGCTCACTCAATCGCTCAAGCGTATTTGAATCCTCACCAAAGGCTTTGCCTTCTTTTCATCCTAACATCTAATTTGGCTTTTGTGTGGCTCGGGGACAAAGGATGAAGGCATACAAGCATCTTATATATTGCTAAGTCAAAGACCGGATCTTAGGAGAATCAAATCACACTCTAGATCGAGAAGTGCAAGTGTGTGGAATATGTGGAGTGGAATATGTGGAGTGGAATTTGGCGGAATTTCATGGAATGATTCTTCCTCTCCTTGATTTATTTTTCGAGAGCATGGGCTATCTTTTATTCATATTTTTGCCATGCCTTTTGGCATGCTTTTCTTTTTCTCATTTTTTTTGCCATGCCAATTGGCATGCTTTTCTTTTTCTTTTTGCATAGCCCATGCCTCTACTTTAAAGATATTTGGAGGGGGAATCAAAGAACATGAAATTTTATTTATGGAATGGATGATGGTATGGTTTTGCTAACTCCCAAGTAGGAATTGCAAGTGAGAGGTGGAGTGTATGTGCATCTCGATCTTAGAAGCATGAAAGATTCCTCACTAAGGTCACAACAATTTGACAAAGCTCACTAAGATGACAAGCAGCATATGGTAGAAAGTTTAGAACTAATCCTATCATATGGCTCTGGTAGGTATTATGACCAATGAGGAACTTTGTTTTAATTTTGAAAGCATAAACAACCGAGATTTTCACCATACTAAGAGCAGAAATAGAATTCAACCAAAGTCTCACTATATCAATTCCCACAACAACCTAGACTTGGAATAAGGCATATGCTCCCACAAAGTTTTTAGGTTCATTTCTACTTATGCCAAATAACTCAAGCATAGTCAAGCAACTAGTTGCAACAAAGTACTAGCAAAATTAATGACAGAGCAACTATTCATCATTTCCAAAGTGAGAGGCATATGTTTCATTCCATGCATGGTTGGGAGTTTATTCAAAGGAAGTATTTTTAATTGAATGACCAAAGTGCTGAGTAATTCGGATCGTACCTAATGGGGGTCCTCCCCCAAGCTTGGACTCTTCACTGGTAGGGATTCAACCTTGAAAGGTACTGAGTTAGCTGGCCGGCCTGCTCGTCCTCATCCTGCTCCTCCACTGTGTCATGCCTGTACTCATGTATCTTTCTGTTAAACAGGGCAATCTCCGGTTGGCTCAAATGCACCAACCGGAGCGACAATTTTATTCTTTTTGCATTCAACTCTAATTTTATTTATTCATCAAGCTAAGGTTGGAAACAAAATATGTTGGAAGGGAAATAATTAGAGCACCTCCTAAACAATGATTTGAGCAAAGAGAAATTGAATTGGGAAATAAATTGAAACTAATGGTGCTCTAAAAGATACAACCACACGACTTCTACTCTATAGATGGATTGTAAAGGTCTAGATGTCATGTGGCTTTGGCGAGCCTCTCTGATTTGGCTGTGAATGCTTGGTACAGGACATTGTTCTTGTCCATCTGCCAAGGCTCGCCTTCAGTGACCTTCTCATCCTAGTTGCTCAACTTTTGGCATGTTTGTGCCAGTTCTTTTTCAGGCTCTTCAACCATGAGTTTCTCTTCTCCCTCCTCCATGGCTTTCTTCGTTGGTGGACTTGTCATACTCATGGAGAGGGAACCCTTGGGTGAGGAAAGGTCTTTGGACAAGGATTGGGTGGTCATGGCGGCTTGAAAATGTGAACACTTGGTCGTGTTCGGGAAAGTGATGGAGGATGGTTTCTGACTTGAGATCGACAAGCAGCTTTCCCAACATTTTCCTAGCGACTTCGAGACAAGATGGGATAGAGATAGGATCAAGGGTCCAAAAGGACGCTCAAGGGGCAAAAGAGGGATCCTTCGGTCGAACCAACACGGTTTGGCCGAATTGTCCTAATTTGCCCAAACTAGAGTGGTCTAGTTTTCCCAAAGTGCTTCAGTGAGTCTATCTCTCTAGTGCCTACCCATCTCATTGACGGTCTTTACAGAGTGTTCTTGATCTTCAGCTTGACCACTAGCTTGGGGGTGTTAAGGTGTGGCTATAAAATGCGGCTCCCCCAAGCTTAGATATTTCTGGGAGTCAATGAGATGGGAGCCTCTACGACTAGCCCAGGGCGCCAAAGCGGGGAAAGATGTTTTCATGGGATATTTGCTTAGCGTGCCTAGTGGCTGTGGGTCGATAGGGCTTGGCTTCTACCCAGTTAGAGACGCTCAGAATAAACTCGTAGTTCTCTGAGTTAGGGAAAGGACCCATGGGGTCTATTCCCCTTACATCAAAGATTTCTACTGAATATTACTGGTGAGTGGCTTCGCGTCTCTTTCCCGTGTTTCTGGCAGTGTGGGCATCTCTTGCTAAATTTATTAGCATCTCCATTTTGCCAGACCTTTATTTTGAACGCTCTATAGTGACCTTCATAAGGTGCTGCATGATATCTCTCCCAGGTTTTATGTGCCTCAGGTGCAGGTATGCATCGTCTGAGTCCATTTTGTATCCAGAAGAGATACGGGTTGTCCCATAGGTGATGTCTGCTCTCATAAACCAATCTTTTCTTATTTTCACCTGATGGGATGTACCCTAACACCATGAAGTCAACTATGGTGGCGTACCATAGCTCTAGTGTTGTGGCTTTGAGGAGCGTATCACCCCGTAAGAAAATCGCTGATGGAAAGATCAAACGGGACTTATACCCGAGACAGACCCAACGAATGAGTCTTGGGTTCGCATCCTTTTTGGCCAAGAAATACTTCAGAGCAGTATGGTCGGAATAGACTATGACCTTTGCCCTAACTTGGTAGGACCGGAATTTGTCTATAACAAACATAGTTGCTAAGAGTTCCTTTTCCGTGGTTGCATAGTTGAGCTGGGGCCAGTGAGCATAATGCTTCTTGTCCTTGGTTTGGCCCATAACAGCTCCAACAGCATAATTGCTCGCATCTCACATGATTTCTAATGGGATGCTCTAGTCGCGAGACCGGATGATGGGAGGAGAATTGAGTGCTTTCTTAGGGTGTGAAAGGAAGCATAACACTCTTGATTAGAGACGAGAGGGGTTTCCTTGGCCAAGAGATTAGTCAACGATCGGGCTATTTGAGAGAAATTTTCGATGAGACACCTATAAAGCCCGGTGTGGCCAAGGAACTACGAATCCCCTTTACTCGTGGGAGGTGTACGCATAGGGTCGTATTTGGGAGTATGACAGGAGAAGATGATGGCTCTAGGCTTTGAATCTAGTCTTTCCCCGATCAAAGACAAACCTTCGTGACACTTTCCTAGCGACCCCAAGATAAGATGAGACAGGGATATGATGTGTATGAAGGTTAGGAGTAATCCCTTTGAAATCTTGGATCGAGTGTCCAAAGACTGACCGATCTTCCTCCAGGACCGTGAAAGTCTGTTGGGTTTCAATGTCAGAGAGCTGGTCACTGATGGTCACTGGAGTGTGTTCATCCTTAAAAAGGGAAGCACACTTCAATCCAGAGGGAAGAGGCATAGGCTCGATTGGAGGATGAATTTCTTCTTCCTCCATAAGGAATTGGGCATCTTCTTCTAGGAAAGGTTGCTCTAAGTCTATCAAGGATGTTGACATGACCTCCTCTTTAGGATCAGGATCGGGATCTGTCTCTATTGGGATATTCAAGGAATAGGAATAAGAGACTGGGACGAGTTCTTCTCCGATCCTAAGCTCTAGCTGGATTATTGGTGAACTTTCTAGGATTTTCATGATTGGCTTACCAATAAAGATGGAGTAAGTGGAATTTTTAGGTAGGTCAAAGATATGGAAATCCAAGAAAAGTTCAGGGTCATTAATCTTAACGGGTGTGACCCGCAAGATCCCTAAACAGTCGAGGATCCTTCCCGATGTGAACCTTAAACGTTTCTGAGATGATGACCATGGTTCATCGGGGAGTTGCGCTCGCACCAAAGAGCTAGAGATTATGTTGACTCCGAGGCTCGGGTCATACCCGATTTCTTTGTCCATGCCCATAACTTCACAGAATATGCTTCTGATCTTTTTGGGCATTTTGACAACCTCGGTTGAGGCTTCGGCCTCGTCTAGCCATTCCCGACTCTTGATGATAGAGAGACGGCCTAAGTACTCTCTTTGATATTCTAGTGCTTCCTTGTCGGGTAGTGGATCCTTTTGCTCTACACATTGTCCCCGTGGGAAACGTATGGCGCAGTCGATGTCATCGAATAGACCATCGTCAAAATCGTAGGGAATGGTGTAGAGTGGAGGATAGTAGTCCAGGCTAGAGTAAGGTTGTGGTTCGAATTGAGCATCGGGTTCTGATGGAATGGAAGGGCTGATAGATTTGGATTGTTGGTGTACAGGCTCTTCACATTTAGGCTGCTTCTCTTCTTCATCAGGGAGTTTGTCATAGACTCCAGTGTAGGGAGTGTCATCCAGGATGCGCTCCAGGACTATCCTCGCTTCACTAGGAGTCAAATGAAAAAACGACCCTTTTGAAGCAGAGTCCAAGAAAGTTGCGGCTACGGGACAGAGGCCAAGGCTGAAGTGTTGTAAAACAACAGGTTCTGGTAGGCTTAGGTCTGGTCCGGATGCCATGATTTGCTTGAAACGAGCCCAAGCAGCTCCTAACGACTCTCCCTCTAATTGCTTAAAGGTAAGAACTTCGATTCGGAGGCTGGCTACCTTGGAAATTGGGAAGAAATTTAGGCAGAATTTCTCTCTGAGAGTTTCCCAACTCCCTTCCATAGTACCGACAGCCAGAGTGTACCATTTCTTCGCTCCTCCCGTTAATGAGAACGGGAATAGCTTCCATTTGAGTGTCTCTTGTGTCATGCCCGCAATGGTCAGGCATGAGCAGAGTTGCTCAAACTCGCGCAAATGCGCGTATGGACTCTCGGCCTTCGTTCCTGAGAACGATTGCTCACGAACCATGGCTATGAAGCCGGGACGTAGCTCATAGCTGGGTGTGGATATGGGATGTGATGATGGTGGTGGCTCCAAACAAGCGCCCTTTGGAGCCGAGTGTTGGCGTAAGGTAAGAGTGGAATCCATATGGATGGTGGATGGTGGTGGGATACACGGACAACTTGGGTTCGGAATCAGAACAGCTACCGTTCCCCGGCAACGGCGCCAGAAAGCTTGTTGGCACTCCTTACGGCCTACAGATAAATCCGCAAGCAGACGGATACCGATGTAGCTTTCACCCGGGAGTATTCCAAGGTATCGATTTCCACGCAGAACGAGAAGTGGACTGATTCTAAACTAAGTTGTCCTAGGTAGATGGAATGGAGTGAATGGTATGGATGAGGTGGATGACAACAACAAAGAGAAGAGGAGTGATAGAAGGGTAGAGAGGGTACGAGTCTGGTAGAGGTATTCTACTGATTGATCGAGCAGATCAGAGGGTACAGATAGATACTTGCTTCGGGACAAGGGAACCGGTGGACACACAGAAAGGGATGAGAAGGGGTGCCACTATTTCCCAACTGGGGGATCCTACGGACCAGAACTAACGTGATGGGCTACAAAGACCGGAAGGGCTGTCACCACCTTACGGCTACCACCTCCGTTGCGACGGGAATAAACTAAGTTAGTCTCAAGTATAGGCACCACGCCTACACTAGTCAACTAATACTTATCTCCTATAGAAAGATAAGCACCCAAGCTAAGCAACCAGTATACAGTTATACCAATCAACTAAGCATTGAACGAAGAACCAGCAAGCATATAAAAGTAAGAACTGAATGCTCAATTAATTAGAGAGAGATACAAGAGTTACCAGACAAGACCCGGATGTAACTCGAAGTGAAGTCGCATCCGTAGAGGTACAGCGGGAAGAGGGGCCGACACTTCGGCTCCTCTCCGGGCCGCTCACCTCTCCTCTCTCCCTATCTCTACTGATACAAGTGGAGAACTAACAGTGCTTCGCCTGCACTCTACTCTTGTGTTGTGTGTTTTTGCAGGTGAAACCGGGCCTCTATTTATAGCAGGGAAGGACGGTGGAGGCAGAGTAGCAGCCAAGGCAGCTGGGAGGCGGTGCCGGGCCGTTCGGGCGAAATCCCCGGTTCGGCCGAACTGCCCAGTTCGCCCGAACCGGTGGATCCACCGACTCAAGCCCCTACGGCCTGGATTGCTCCCTGGGAGTCGGTTTCCAGCCGGGGTCGGTTCGGCCGAAGGCCAGAATTCGGCCGAACTGGGCCGAAGGCCCAGGCCTGCCCCTGCTGCACCGCCTTATCCTCTGGACCTCCTGGGCTGGGTTCTGGTGCTTGGCGTTCGTGTCGAATTGGCCCAGGGTGACTTGTCGGTCCTTCGGGATGAGTTGGCGGTCGTCCACGTGTCGTATGTTGTCGTTTGGTTGACGTGGACGGCTCCCGGTGGCTTGCTCGGCTTAGGGGGGTAACCGGCCGAACGGAGTCGTTCGGCCGAAACGGTCATTTCCGACCCCTATAGCACGTATTTGTTGTAGTTGTACCTGTACAAGCGACACTCACCAAAACTCGTGGAACTCCATTAGAAATAAAACCTAAGTACATGGAATGTTGCATAGTCTCTCATTTATTCACGCGTATTGGTGGTCGAATTTGGGTTGTAACGACCATCAACAGAGGGTGCGCTGGCCACCGCGGAGAACCTGCTCCAGCAGGAGAGCACGGCGCTTACCGAGGCCATGGCCTTGGTAGATGGTATGGTCTTACGTTTTCTTAGCTTCCTTGGCTGTCTTTGTGTTGGAGTTCGTTTTGACGTGCTCGATCCTTGTCAGGGCTGCGGAAGGCCGAGGCCGAGAAGGCGGACGAGGTGGTGGCTGTTCAAGCTGCCTACTCCGAGGCTCAGGGGGAGCTCGAAGCTCTAAGGGCCGCCGCCGACGCCGCGTGCCGGGACATCCAGTGCGTCGACATCCCGTCGGGGTTGCAGTCGGGGTCGTCACTGCCCAGCCGCCTGAGGTCTTTGAGAGGCTGCGTGGTGGAGCGCCTCGAGAATGCTCTTCACCTTGGTGTGAAGAAGGCACTCGGCGTGGTGTCGACCCACTACGACATCGACCTTGCGGCGGTGGCGCGCGGCTATTTTATCGACGCGGACCTGGATGACGACGCCGCCCTTGCTGCTCTCGACGAGGCCGATGACGGTGCCGAGGACGCCGCCACAGCGCTCGCCGCCAAGTTCGGGCGTGAGCTTTTCCCTGGCGAGGACGACGATGCGCGTGCCGACACCGGGCCCGAGGCCGCGGCTGCCCCCGAAGCCGAGGCTGATCCTGAAGCTGACGCCGTGGCGTCCCTTGAGGAGTCCATCGCCTCGGTGCGCCGTGATGACGATGGTCCTGGGGCCCTCGCGTCGGTTCCTTCGACTGTCGCCGCCGAGGCCGCCGCGCCCCCGCAGGAAGGTGAAGCTTGAAAGGTTCAAGCTTAGAGGTCTAAATGTATCTTAGTTTTTAGGAGACTGGCTCTGCATATAAACTAAGTTTGAATTTCGATTTGCGCTTCGAACTTGTTTGATTGTTCTATTGTGCTATTCTTGGCTTGGAGAGATTTTGGCCGAGTATTTTGAATCCGCGAGTAATTAAGGCGTGGAGTGGAGAGGGTGATGCCGTATCCCTTCGAGGGCGTAGGCGGTCTCACGGCTCAGCCGGCTCCGGCTTTAGTTAGCTCGCGCCCCGCATCTTTCTAAGCGCTCTGAGTTTTAGCATAATTTTAAAATTGGGACGATTAGGGGGGGTAAACCCCCCCCCCCCCCGCAGCCCCCGAGGGGGGCTTGGCTCTATCGAGACTAGATCGAGGATAGGACCAAGTCCCCCTTGTTCATGCTGTTAGTAACAATGTTTCCATGTTTTTCGCAAACTTTTCATCGTTGTTAGCTAAGAACATGAAGTATTTACAAGGAATGCTGAGAGTTTTAAGGATAGAAGCGACGTAGCTGTTGGATGTTCCAGGCGTTGGTGAAGATCTCGCCCTTCTCGTTTGCCAGCTTGTAAGTGCCAGGCTTGAGGACTTTGGCGATGATGAATGGTCCTTCCCATGGTGGAGTGAGCTTGTGGCGCTCTCGATTGTCCTGGCGCAACCTCAGCATCAGGTCCCCTTCATGAAGGTCTCGACGCCGCACCTTCTGAGCTTGATACCGCCGGAGTGATTGCTGGTAGCGTGCCGAGTGAAGCGACGCTACGTCTCGAGCCTCATCCACCTGGTCCAGTGAATTCTCGCGGTTCCGCTGGTTTTGTTCTTCTTGGTAGGCCTTGAGCCTCGGAGACCCGTACTCCAAGTCTGTTGGGAGGACGGCCTCGGCGCCGTAGACGAGGAAGAACGGGCTGAAGCCTGTGGCCCTGCTTGGGGTCGTCCTGAGACTCCAAATCACCGATGGCAGCTCAGCCACCCATTTCCGGCCAAACTTGTTTAGCTTGTTGAAGATTCTTGGCTTCAGGCCTTGTAGTATCATGCCGTTGGCACGTTCTACTTGGTAGTTCGTTTGTGGATGTGCTACGGCCGACCAATCTACGCGAATGTGATGGTCGTCGCAGAACTCCAAGAATTTCTTGCCGGTGAACTGGGTGCCGTTGTCGGTGATGATCGAGTTGGGTACCCCGAATCGGTGGATGATGTCGGTGAAAAACAACACAGTCTACTCAGATCTGATGCTGGTGATGGCCCGGACCTCGATCCACTTCGAGAACTTATCGATGGCCACCAACAAGTGGGTGAAGCCCCCGGGCGCTGGGCGGAAAGGCCCCACGAGATCCAACCCCCAGACCGCAAAGGGCCATGTTACAGGGATGGTCTGTAGGGCGTGTGCCGGGAGGTGCGTCTTTCGTGCGTAAAATTGGCACCCTTCGCAGGTGCGCACGACTTCGTTCGCGTCGGCTACGGCGGTAGGCCAGTAAAAGCCTTGCCGGAACGCGTTACCCACGAGGGTACGCGGTGCCGCGTGGTGTCCGCACACCCCGGCGTGGATGTCGCGGATCAACTGCTTCCCCTCGAGGACGGGGATGCATCGCTGCAGAATCCCTGAGGCGCTGCGTTTGTACAGCTCGCCGCCGACCGAGACAAAGGTCTTGGCCCTTCTGGCGATGCGGCGCCCCTCGGTCCGGTCCGAGGGCAGCTCCCCGCGGTCGATCCACGCGAGGTATGGGCTGCGCCAGTCTTGCGGTCGTGTGTCCGCGTCGATTTCCATGGCCTCGGGCGAAGAATTTCCAACGTCGAGGGCTTCGAGCCCCTCTTTCGAGTGGTCCTCTTCCATGGGCTCGACTCCCTCGGCCCCTGAGGGCGTCTTGAGGGCTCTGACCCTTTGTTCGAAGTTGACGGAGGGTTGGTCGAGGTCGCGGGCGAAGACGTTCGGAGGAACGGTGACTCGCTCTGACGCGATCTTGGCCAGCTGATCCGCTTCCACGTTGTATTTGCGCACGATATGGTTCAGCTCGAGGCCAAAGAATTTGTCCTCGAGGCGGCGAACCTCGTTGCAATACGCCTCCATCTTTTCGTCGCGGCAGCTTGCGTTCTTCATGACTTGGTCGATGACCAACTGAGAATCTCCCCGGACGTCGAGGCGTTTGACGCCGAGGTCAATGGCGATGCGGAGCCCGGCGAGGAGGGCTTCATACTCCGCTATGTTGTTCGACGTCGGGAAGTGCAAGCGAACCACGTATCGGATGTGCTCCCCGAGGGGTGAAACGAAGAGGAGGCCCGCGCCTGCCCCAGTTTTCATCACCGACTCGTCGAAGTACATGGTCCAGCATTCGTCTTGGATCTGTGGTGGTGGAAGTTGGACGTCGGTCCACTCAGCGACGAAATACGCTAAGGTTTGCGATTTTATCGCTTTTTGTGGTGCGTAGGAGAGAGTTTCTCCCACGAGCTCCATCGACCACTTCGCTATCCTACCCGAGACGTCCGGGTTGCGGACTATCTCCCCCAAAGGGAAAGATGAGACCACGGTGACCGGGTGGGCCTCGAAGTAGTGTCGCAGCTTTCGTCGCGCGAGCACTACAGCGTAGATTAGCTTCTGAATCTGTGGGTACCGTGCCTTGGTCTCGGTCAGCACCTTACTGATGTAGTACACCGGCCTCTGGACCGGCAGAGCGTGTCCCTCCTCCGTCCTTTCCACGACGATGACGGCGCTGACAACTTGCGTTGTCGCAGCCACGTATAGGTAGAGGGGCTCGCCGTTCTGTGGCGGCGTGAGGATTGGTGCACGTACGAGCGACGCTTTTAGCCCGTCGAGGGCTTTTTGGGCTTCTGGGGTCCATGAAAAGCGTTCGTGCTTTTTTAGGAGCCGGTACAAAGGTAAGCCTTTTTCACCAAGTCGAGAGATGAAACGGTTGAGAGCCGCGAGGCAGCCCAGTACCTTTTGCACCCCCTTGAGGTCCCGAATCGGCCCCATCCGTTCCAGGGCCGAGACTTTTTCGGGGTTGGGTTCGATGCCTCGTTGGGAGACGATGAAACCCAGTAGCATGCCCCGCGGCACCCCGAATACGCATTTCTCCGGATTTAATTTTACCCCGTTTGCCCGGAGGCAACCGAATGCGATTTGCAAATCGTTTACCAGATCGTCCGTCTTTCTGGTTTTCACAACGATATCGTCTACATATGCCTCAACGGTCCGCCCGATGTGGCTTCCGAAAACGTGTTGCATACATCGCTGGTATGTAGCTCCAGCGTTTCGGAGGCCGAACGGCATAGTGACGTAGCAAAACATGCCATACGGGGTGATGAAAGAAGTCGCGAGCTGGTCGGACTCTTTCATCTTAATCTGATGATAACCGGAATAAGCATCGAGAAAGCATAGCAATTCGCACCCAGCTGTGGAGTCTACTATCTGATCTATTCGAGGCAAAGGGAACGGAACCTTAGGGCATGCTTTGTTTAAACCGGTATAATCTACGCACATACGCATTTTCCGTTTTTCTTCCTAACTAGAACAGGATTAGCAAGCCAGGTTGGGTGAAATACCTCTTTGATGAACCCGGCCTGCAGAAGCTTGTGCACCTCTTCCTCGATGGCGCGGCGCTTTTCCTCGTCGAACCGCCGCAGTCGTTACACCACCGGCTTGGAGTGAGGCTGGATGTCGAGGCTGTGCTCGGCGACCTTCCTCGGAATACCCGGCATGTCCGAGGGTCTCCACGCAAAGATGTCGGCGTTGGCGCGGAGAAAGTCGACGAGCACTGCTTCCTATTTGGGGTCGAGGGTGGTGCTGACCCTCAACGCCTTGCCCTCGGGGGCATTGGGGTCGAGGGGCACCTCCTTGGTGTGCTCTACAGCCTCGAAGGTGCCTGCGTGCCTTTTGGCGGAGTCGACGGCCTCGTTCGCCATCTTTTCCAAGTCCGCCACCAGGGTCTCGCTGTAGGCGAGCGCCTCCGCGCCCTCGACGCACTCGACGTCACACGCGTAAGCATGCTCGTACGACGATCCCACGGTGATGATGCCCTTTGGCCCCGGCATCTTCATCTTGAGGTAGGCGTAGTTGGGGACCGCCATGAACTTGGCGTAGCACGGACGCCCGAGAATGGCGTGGTACGCTCCTGGGAATCCCACCACCTCAAAGGTGAGGGTCTCCCTCCGAAAGTTGTCGGGAGTGCCGAAGCAAACGGGTAGGTCGACCTGCCCGAGGGGTTGGACCCGTTTTCCCGGTGCGATGCCGTGGAACGGCGCCTTGCTTGGCCTCAGCTGGTTCGTGCCGATGCCCATGAGCTCTAAGGTGCGGATGTAGAGGATGTTGAGGTTGCTTCCCCCGTCCATCAGCACCTTGGAGAATCGTGTGTTGCCGATGACGAGGTCGACGACAAGTGGATAGCGCCCCGGATTCGGGACATAGTCTGGGTGGTCCTCGCGGCCGAAGGAGATGGTCTCGTCTGACCAGGCGAGGTAAGTTGGTGTCGCGGGGTGAATGGAGAAGACCTCTCGGCGTTCACGTCTTTGCTCCCGGGACGTCGCGTTCATTGTAGGCCCCCCTACGATGAAGAAGACATTCTCCACATGGGGGAACTCGTCGTTGCCGCCGTCACCCGCACCCTTCTTCGGGCCATCCTCCTTCGCGGAGGTGCACTTGTAGTAACCCCTGATCATCTCGCACTGTTCGAGGGTGTGGCTGACAGGGCCCTTATGGTACGGGCATGGCTTCTTCAGCATCTCATCGAACAGGCCTCCCCCCTGAGGAGGGCCTCGAGGGCCTTTGCGGCCTCGCTCGACCGCGAGGGCCTCATCAGAGTCCTCGCCCTGCTGCTGCTGCTGCGCGGCTTGCTGAGGCTTCTTGCCCTTGCTACCTCGTTTCTGCTTTTTAGCCTTTCCCTTGGACTTGCTGCCCTCCGCGGGCAGCTCCTCCGCGCGCTTCCCCTTGGTCTTGCCGTCGAAAATTGCCCCAACAGCCTCCTCTCCAGAGGCGAAGTTGGTAGCGATGTCGAACAGCGCGTTGACGCTGGTGGGATGGTTTCGCCCCAGCTCGCGCACCAGCTCCCGACAAGTCGTGCCTTCGAGGAAAGCGTGGATGATTTCGGAACCCACGCTCGGTAGCTCGGTGCAGCGCTTGGAGAAGCGGCGGATGAAGTCTCTCAGCGGTTCGTCGGCCGCCTGCCGGCACCCGCGCAGGTCCCAGGAGTTTCCGGGGCGCACGTACGTGCCCTGGAAGTTACCCACGAACATCCTGACCAGGTCGTCCCAGTCGTGGATCTGGTTCGCGGGTAGGTGTTCGAGCCATGTCTGTGCCGAGTCCGCGAGATGAAGCGGAAGGTTGCGGATGATCATAGCATCGTCGGTGGCCCCGCCCAACTGGCAAGCCCGAATACTTGGTAATGGTGGTCGGTTGGCGAAAGCGTGGCGGGATGGCGGCCGAACGGATTTTCCGGCTGAACACAGGGGTTCCCGGGGGTTCCGGCGTCGGGCTTTTGTCCTCCTCGCTGTCGTAGCGACCCCCTCGTCGGGGGTGCCTACTGCGGGGAAGTGTCGCGTCCTGCCTCTTCTTGTTCAGGACGTTGCGCGCGTCACCGTCGTTGATGGCGCCTCGTGTGTCCACGAGTCGTTCCTTCGCGGACCTCCTCGTTTCGCGGTCGCCGGTCATGAGTGCCTTCCCGTCGTTCGTCGGTCGGTGAGGCGTCCATGCGCCCCTAGGCGGGGTATGGATAGACTGTTCCTTATCCCGCTTGCTTCCTGCGGCTCTCGAACTGGCCTGGTGGCGCATGCGGGAGGCGGAACTTTCCGCTTGTTGAACGGCCGCTTCTTCGACAAGGGCCTGCACCTGGCGCCGCATGTCGCGCGCCTCTGGTGTCGATGGTTCGGGCATGGCCCGAATCAAAGTTACTGCGGCGATGAGCTTCTGGCTGGCCCGCGGCGGCATGGCAGGGCTGGCGTCGTTGCCATCATTCATGATGCGCGCTTGAGCGATGCGCCCGGCGGCTCGCGCACGTTCGCTGCGCTCGGGCTGCCGGGCTTCCAGAGCTACGCGCAGCTCCTATACGTACTGGCGCTCCTGTCGGAGCCTGGCTTCCAGCTCTTGTATCTGCACGAGCGGTGCCTGCGCGAGTGCGGCTTCGCCCGATGGCTCGGCGGGCGCTGGTGGCGGTTCGTCGTGTCCGGCCCCGTCGCGCGTTTCTTCATCTTCTCCCACGGACTCTACTTCGCCGTCGAGGACGAAGCATTCCCGCGTGGGGTCGTACTCCCCTTCGCTGGAATCGTCAGAACAGGTGAGGCAGAAGTCCGCAACGGCCTGGAAGGAGGTAAGGCCTTCGCGGTCGCGCAGCCCGGAGTAGTCCAGGCCCGGGTGCTCCTGGCCGCGCACACTTTCCCCGTCGTCCGACTCGGGCTGGGACCCGCCGGGCGAGGAAATGTTGAGGCTGCGGATCGAACCCAGCTGGTGACCCGGCGAACCCTCTTGCGCGTTCAGGTTGGCGCTGATTGCTGCGGAGTAGCTTGCGGCCGCGTTGCTCATTCCGTGCGGGAGTTGCGCCGGCCCGGCCGCATTTTCCCAGCGTGCTCCCTCCGCGGGAGCCGCTGGTGGGGGGCGCCCCCCTGTAATGCGGCAGCGGGCCGGAGCAACAGGTGTGCGTCCCAATCAGGGAGGACGACGCGTGGGGCAATGCGCCATTCCACGCGAATCTGCAGCTCGTGCAGTCTTCGACGTCTCCTGAGGTTGGGCGGCGTTAGCGGTGCCGGGGTAATAGCCATCATGCCGGGCGTCCTGGAGGCGAGCCGCATGAGGGGGCCCTCACCGGTCGCTTCGAACTCTAGGCTCCCAAGCATGATCCGGTACCCGCGCGGAAGCGGGCCGGGGGACCCCGTGGCGGATCGTGGCGACATGGCCTTGGCGTGGCTTGCCGTCAAGGGAACTGATCGGGTGAAGTGGGTTGATCACAGCGCAGCCCCCTACCTGGCGCGCCACTGTCGGTGCTGAGATTGGGCGGCCAATCCTCAGCGCCACACAGAATGCGTTGTGTCCCGTCCCCTGACGGTTGATGCAAGAGCTAGCACGATGACACGAGAGTTTATCCTGGTTCCGGCCGTGGGGCCGTACGTCCAGCAGGCTGTGCTCGCGGCACTATACTATCTTGCACCGAGGTGCCTGCAGTGGGGGGAGCTACAAGCACGGCGGGAGAGGAGAGGAACTCTCCAAGTCCCTGAAAATGGGTGTGAAAGTGATTGAGGAGAGTGCCAATATCGTGGAAGGCGGTGATCGTGTGTGTCTCCCTGTCTTCTCTCTCGCTCCCTTCCTCCTCTTATAGGCCAAGGAGATAGGGGGGAGAGGCTTACAAGTACAAGTACAGTGTGTGCTACAGGGGCGCGTACTGGAGAACATGGTGCCGGGCGTGCGGTCGTCCTTGACCCTGGCAGGGGATTTATGGCGAGCTCCGGCTTCTGCGGGCGTCACGGTCGTCCCTGTGCTTGTCCTGGAGTGGTTTCGAGGGGTGGCGCCGCCGTGATCCGCGCCCAGCCGCCCGCCGCTGGTTGGTTCGAGGGCGTGGCAGGTGGGGAAGGACGAGAGTTGGCGGCACAGGGGTCGGCGTGGCGGCTGCTGTTGACCACAGTGCGCGGCGTGCCCGGTTTACCGGGGAATGGCCGAGAGTCGGTGGATTTGACCCGGCGTTCGTCATCACCGGGCCGCGCCTAATCGGAGTCCGTGCTTGGTCACTGCTCATATATTCGTTCGAGGGTTCTTCACGCCCATTCGAGGGCTGCACCGGGGGGGAAAGGACGGGAGCGGGTGGAATAGTGGTGCGGAATGACGCCTACAAGTCTGCACAGGGCCTTGCGCAGCGCCGCATGCGTCCGCACAGTGGCGGTGAGGACGCATAGTGACCGGAGCAGGTAGAACAGCGAGCTCTGCGGTGTCAACGACGCGGCGTGGGGAGAGATCGCCCTTTGACTTCGGCGCCCGCCCGATGGGGCGGGCATTTAAATGTCGTTGTCGGGCGGGGCGCCGGGGCGCGCCGCGGTTAGTAGAGGGGTGGCCTCGAGTGAGGCGGAGTTGGCTCGCCTGCTTGAGGGGGTGCGCGGCCCTCGAGCGAGGCGGAGTTGGCTCACCTGCTTGAGGGGTTGCGCGGCCCTCGAGCGAGGCGGAGTTGGTGCTGCGCCTGACCCGGGGGGTCCGAGTCCCTCGAGCGAGGCGGAGACGGGGGTCTCCACTTGGGTCCCCTCGACAGGTGAGCTCGGATGGCTGTTGTGGGCCGTGAGTTGGTGGATTTGACCCTCCATGGTTTGCGTTTTTCGAGGGTGGTTACCCCGATGGTTAGGGGACCCCCTGGGTCTGTCCCCGACACTCTCCTTTCCCCCTCCTTTTCCTCCCCATCCAGCCCATCCTCCCCCAACTTCCTCCTCCAGGCAACTCGCCGTCCGTCGCCACCAGGTCCGGTGCCGGCCGTCGGAGCTCAGATCCACATCTTCCTTGGCCGGATCTTCCTCCCTCCCTGCCGGATCTGCTCGCCCATGGTGGAGATACGCGCCCTTCGCTGTCGGGCCCGTGCCGGTCGCCGGAGCTTCGCCCCCCGCCGGCCGGAGGGGTCTTCCTTCCGCCAGCCGCGCGGAGCTCGCCTGCTGCAGGCCTCGGTGCTTGCTCGCCCGTCGGCGCACGGCAGCACCCTTGGTGGGGCCCGCTCGCGCAGCGGTGGCCCTTCGACGCTTGCCGCTCCCGGCGGCGGCCGTGCGGGTCCTCGCCGGCCGTGGTGGGTGGGGGCCTTCGTGCCCCCTGCACGATCCGGTGGTTGGCCGAGGTTCCTACCGGTGCGTGTCCTGGGGATTCTTGGGGGTGCAGGCGAAAGCTGATGCTCCTTCGCGGGCTGATGACGACGACGCTCACGGGCGCCGCTTACCTTCGTGAAGGCGTCATCCGCTCCCCCTCGATCCTCCTCGGTTGAGCTCTCCAGGTGAAAACCTAAACCTCGTGTTTGACAACGGCGGTGCCGCTGGTGCCGCTTCCTCCTTTGAGGCGTTGTTTTGGAGGCTCTGCATCGGCGGTCGGTTCCTCGACGTGGTCGCCTCTCGGCTCGGCTGTGGCGGCGGTGGTTGTTTTGGAGTGGATTTTATTGTGTAGATGTTTTCCTGCCAATGCTAGTCTTGCTCGCCATCACCTGACTGCTTGGGTCGCTTTATTCTGGTGGATACTTTGCCACTGGGTTGTTTCCGCGAATGCTTTGCCGCCGTGGTGCTTGGTGCTGGTGGATGCTTTGCCACCTTGCTGTTTCAGCGGATGCTTTGCCATTAGGTCGTACTTCTTAGGTGGATGCTTTGCCACCTTTGCCGTGGTTCTTGATGCTATCCATGGGCGGATGCTTTGCCGCTCAGGTCATGGAAGTCGGGTGGATGCTTTGCCACCGTTCTTTGTTGGTGCTTGCTCGCGGATGCTTTGGCGCCCCGTTGTCGGTCTTCAGGTGGATGCTTGTCCACCGTTTGTCTGGCGGATGCTTTGCCATCGTGGTCGTGGTGCTTGGTGGACTCTTCGCTTACAGGCTCTCTAGGTGTTGGTGTATCTTTTAGCAGGTTCAGCTCGTAGGTCGCTGTTTGGGGTTGGCTGCGCTGGGTGTCCCTCCCCCTTGCTGCTTCTATCTTCTGTGTTTGGAGTTTATGCGTTGGTTGTACTCCTTTTTTCCGTTTTCTTCTGTAGTCTTTTCTTTGTTATCTTGGTCGGTCAAGTCCTGTTTGGCTGCATCAAGAAATGTTTGTAATTGCTTTCTTCTTAATGAAATACGTGCCAAGTCACGTTCGCGAAAAAAAAGTATATGGAGTTCAGATGGCAGACTACTGAACAGCTAGCACTCCAGCAACAGCGACGGTCATCTCCTTGCGGCGTGCAATGGCGCATCGATCTCCTCGTCCGGCAACCCCAACCGGCAAGGAGTTCATCGGCCAAGAAGACGGCGAGCTCGCACCTCACCCCGTGCGATTCAATTCCCAAACGCTGGGGATAATAAATCCTTTTTCGGCGTGTGAAACATGTTGTTGTCAAATCATTTCTTGGCGACGGGCGGCGGCATCATCAGGCAATCACGGGGCTGGCATGGATTTGGATTTGGTTTCTGAATGATCAAAGCTAGCGATATGATCTGCTGACCGCGAGTAAGCGTGCGGAAAAAATATATTGGAAGATGAAGAACGAGGCAAATTGAACTTTGTATGTGATGCGAATTTGGAGTGTGAGCGGCCGTTACCACAACACATGTTTGCACGGCCGTGTGTGCTCCATTCTCATGGATTAAGCGTGTCTGATAGATACTTTATTTTAAGTACCAACCGCGGCAGTTGCTGTTTATATATCCCCATTGTGAGATGGAGTATAACCTAAATCAAACTACTCTTTTGACCAATTTATAAAAAGAATCAAAATCTACGGTATCGAATTATTTTTATTGAATCCATAATCCACCATGTTAAAATATTTTTCTATAATCTTGATTAAATTTAGAGAAATTTGACTTGACACAAAGGTGAAGTGACTAATAATAATTTAGAACGGAGTCGTAGATAGATAATTCCATACCATATCTCATAATATCTTTATATGATAAAACCTTTCATAGAACACATCTACGTGTGCATTTTCAGATGCTGAACCTGGGATAACTATTTTCGCCTATTATACTATTTTACAGAGTCTTGGCAGAATCACGGATTATAACCCACAAGCAATACAAAAGGCAAAACTATTTACAACGAACTAGCACCACTATTTGCCCGTAGAGAAAACAGGTCGTGCTGCAAAAACGCTGGCGTCTATACATGCAGACTATGACAGGTCTACTGGAAGATGGAAAAGCATTGAGCCGACTTCCTGACTAGGATTCCATTTCTCGCGTCGTATCAATTATCAAATACAAGTGAACCCATCCCCACGTGAGGTATAATTTTCCTTGATCGCTCTTCAAGTCAAGGTCCTCCATTCACATGATAGAATGGATGAATCCATCCATCAAGTAACAGTGCTAGGACACTTGCAAGCACTATCGCAGTTGCAATCTGCTGGAGCCACTCCAAGTTTCAGAGACCAGGATGTATTAGATGCTGACTAGTGGGGCCGTGGAGAATTGTCAAAATTCAAAAAGGGCGGCGCCCTATCCAATTTTCCAAACTGCTACTCATACACTTCTCTAGTTTTCCAAAAGGAGCTGCGAGGTCAAAAGAGTTTGGAATGGATAAGCAAATTTTTCCTCTGAAAAGTCACCGCGCCTTTGCTCACACTGAAAAGCAGCACAAGCTGAGAACTTCGCGGCAGGCCGCGCGACAGGGCTGCCGCGTTTGGATTGAGAATCCAGGCAGTCCGGCCCGTGGGCCGTGGAGCCGTCGTTGACTAGCCAGCTAGCCGCGGCCGGCCCGGAAGCCGGACTCCGGTGGGTCCCGCCCCGCGGTGACGTGGCGGCATCCAGCCGACCGGATGGGTTTGAAATTTCTCCGAGGAGCCGGGCTTCCCTCTCTATATAAACCGAGAGGCTGGGAGCCCTGTGGTCATCTCCCTCCTCTCCGGGCTCACAGAGTTGTGTAGATACGAACACACCCTGCTCTGCTGGCCTGCCTCTGCTTCCATAAGAGGTGAGCATCAGAGGTTTCTTCAGGGAGCCACACAAAGATGCCGGCCGGAGGGTTCTCGGTGTCGGCGCCGTCCGGCGTCGAGTTTGAGGCCAAGATCACGCCGATCGTGATCATCTCCTGCATCATGGCGGCCACCGGAGGGCTCATGTTCGGCTACGACGTCGGTATCTCAGGTACGTCGATCCGGCGAGCTCCTCATCTCATCCATCTTCTTCTCGTTCTTCATATGTTCTCCTGTGTTCTGGCTCAAGAGGATCATGCGAAATTCCTTCATCTTCCATGAAGAAACGAGCGTTGTGTCCCTCCTTGTTATTGGAGTTTTGCCAGCTTGTTTCGTCAGTGGATAATTGGATATAGTAATCCATGGAGTTTTGCCAGCTTGTTCGTCTTCCCGTGAACACAAACGGATAAGCGCGAACTTCAAAGAGAGTTAATTGAGTTTTTACGATATCCATTAATGCGCTTTGCGCCCCATTAATGGCAGAATAGAAGATATTCCAATTTTGCGTTACCTCCATTTTTCAATATTTTCCTTTCAAGCTTGTTCTCAAAACTGCAAGTAGTACATATGAATCTGTGAGGATCCCCATCACTATTACTTGTATGGAAAAAATATCGTCCTGTGAGCTAGCCACCTGCTTTTGACAGGCTGGTTAGTCAACGCATGTGCTAAGCCATAGATGGAGCATGCCTGATGAGATGCAGTACATCTTTCTTTCCAAATGTTGTGTGGTCTTTTTTCTCCCAGGTCAATAAATCGTTGCTAAAAAGGAAACTAATTACCCAAAAAAATACTCCGTAGCAATCAACCACTCATGTCTGAAACTGTGAAACCTCTTTGTTACTATCACAAATGCACAAACCCGATGATATTATTGTGTAACCGACGGTTTAATTTGTACATACATGCATATACACACACAGTAGCACACTCCCCCAAGTTGTATGCACATGCACACAAGAACACACGAGAAAATGTTTTATATTATCTTCATGATTATGGAAGTAATTGTGTTTGGAATTCTCAAAAAAAAAAAGTATTTGTGTTTGGAAGGTCAGACTGTGGTACTAGAGTACTCTGTATAGGAGATGCAAAGCATCCACCTCATCAGTGAAACAAAACACAAAAATACTGTAATATACTACTTGCTTCCCTTTCATGAGGACAAGTAATCATGCATTTTTTATCGTACATTTTCTTCGCATCGTTGCCTTAGTCAAACACCTTGCTGAACCAACGCTCTTTCATGGCACGATTCCAGTGGCTCTGAATATTGCAAATATCTTACCAGCAGCCACATCACTAAAACTAGCCAGTATCTTGTTGGAAAAAATATTTTTCGTCACTAGGACGATGGACTTGTAGTAGATCCAAAGAATCTATCGACGAGACAAACCACACTCCTGTTTTAAGAAATTATTAAAAGATACGATTACGATAGATAAAATCATGGATATATATGTAATTGTTTTGTGTAGGCGGCGTGACGTCGATGGACGACTTCCTGGGCAAGTTCTTCCCGGCGGTGCTGCGGAAGAAGCAGGAGGACAAGGAGAGCAACTACTGCAAGTACGACAACCAGGGCCTGCAGCTCTTCACCTCGTCGCTCTACCTCGCTGGGCTCACGGCCACCTTCTTCGCCTCCTACACCACGCGCCGCCTCGGTCGCCGCCTCACCATGCTCATCGCCGGCTGCTTCTTCATCGTCGGGGTCATCTTCAACGGCGCCGCCCAGAACCTCGCCATGCTCATCGTCGGCAGGATCCTGCTCGGCTGCGGCGTCGGCTTCGCCAACCAGGTAACATATTATATTAAGAGATTATTATAATAATCCAGCAAGTGTTTATTTGCATGTTATGTCTGCGGCATTATTTGCACGGGTGTTTCTTTCGTCCTTTATTTCTCTGTCTCTGGTTACGTATTTTCGTCGCTGTAACGTGTGATGTGCGACTGGTGAAGCATAATTCTCTAGTCAAAAAGAATCGGCAGGAATAATACATTTCAAGTCAAACCAGTGGCTAGCCGGTTTCAGGATTGTTAGCACGCGCGCGGGAGCGTTATTTTCTGCGTCCATGATAAGGACGCGCGTGTATTTTAGTCACCGTCCTTGGTCCATCAGACCATCACGCATCCCGGTCCGGGTCTTAAAATTGTGCACGCCTGCTAGCTACTCCAAAGTGTATTTTTATACGCACGATGCCCCTTCATCATATACCAGCTACCAGTAGTATAGTACTACTGGTAGTATTACATCGGACCATGCGTCCGTATTTTCCGGAATTTTGGGGTCAAATGCGTAGAAACTGAGTACACGACTAGTATTACTATACCCCCACAGCAGCCGGACACCTGGGCATTTCGGTGACGGTGCCGGGTCTCGTGTAGGACTTGCTGTGTGTTACGTTATTTGGCGCCTGCCGTTGACAGCAACGGGGTGATACCTTTTTAACTTTCAAGATTCCCTACCTGCTTGTGCTTGAGGTTAAAGAGTTTTTTTTGAAAGTAATGAGGTTAAAGAGTTGCTGAAGAAACTTGGACCAATGGGCAGGTGATAGGTGTGCATTATGACTGTCGCTGTAAAAGTGTAATTGTTTTTCTTTTCGAAAAAACTTGTGATGGGAGAATTTTTGCCTTTACTGGCACTGGTATAATTTTTTGTGGACAGAGGGACTAATCGTTTAAACATTCTTGTGGTTACTAGCACCCTTAGCTGTCTGAGTTGCCATCAAAGGAAACGACGGAGGAATCTGCAACTTTGAGCTAGCTAGCCATGTTGACTCTAGTGTACTTTGGCCACACGGGTCACGGATCGCGATGCTTAGATTGTAGCAGTCCTGCAGGCTGCGGGAAAGTTCCTACCATCTGCCTGGCTGCTAGGAAGCTTGACCTGAACCAGCACAATTTACCGCTCCCGCTCCTGTCAAATTACTGAATTGAAGACGTGATTTGGTGGCATCCGCAGCCACAACCACTAGATTCCTGATGAGCTTCTACTGAGCTTGAGAACGGAATCGAATGAGCTCTTGCGCATTGGTAAAATACTAAAATGCAGTGGCAAGATTCTTATAGCCTAGTACATACCGCTGGTCTGCAAATCATGCGTGCTCCAGTCCAAGCCACCATATAGGACACGCACAGCGCAATTATGGGAGAGCAGGCGAGACTAGGGCAGTGTTCATGCGATCAGTTTATTGAGCAGCTATTGGGGAAAACAAATGAGTTTGATGGAGGCCTACGATCAACAGACAAGAGGCATAGTAGGAGAGTAGATATTTGTCCTAGACATGTAGTTACGTATCAGTACTATATTTGTGCTTGTTCAACCCTCCAACTGCTACGGTCGGAATATGCAGAATATATGCACAGGTCGCAGATCATGTTATTTTTCAGAAGCTGTCTAAAATTAGTTGCAGAACTCTATGATTAGTTACTTGTGGCATTCTGCATCATAAACTGTGTTTCACCAATGCATATCCCTGCCGCGCAGGCCGTTCCCCTGTTCCTGTCCGAGATCGCGCCCACGAGGATCCGCGGCGGGCTCAACATCCTGTTCCAGCTCAACGTCACCATCGGCATCCTCTTCGCCAACCTCGTCAACTACGGCACCTCCAAGTACGTGACGTCCCACCCAGCAACCACATATATACCACTGATCGATGGAACTGTGGAAGTAACTGAACCGTGTGCATGTTTCTATGGTATATTGCAGGATCCACCCGTGGGGATGGAGACTTTCGCTGTCGCTCGCCGGCATCCCGGCCGTGCTGCTCACCCTGGGCGCGCTCTTCGTGACGGACACTCCCAACAGCCTCATCGAGCGCGGCCGCCTCGATGAGGGCAAGGCCGTGCTCAAGAGGATCCGCGGCACCGACAACGTGGAGCCCGAGTTCAACGAGATCGTGGAGGCCAGCCGCATCGCGCAGGAGGTCAAGCACCCCTTCCGCAACCTCCTCCAGCGCCGCAACCGCCCCCAGCTCGTCATCGCCATCCTCCTCCAGGTATCTACTCTCTACCCTGCTGCTGCTTTCCATTGTACGTTGTTGATCACTCCCTGAGTATATGCCAATGCCAATGCACAATGACGGTTTGAGGACACGAGTATATATAATGCAAATGTGGTGGCTGGAATCCTGCAGATCTTCCAGCAGTTCACGGGGATCAACGCCATCATGTTCTACGCGCCGGTGCTGTTCAACACGCTGGGGTTCAAGAGCGACGCGTCGCTCTACTCGGCGGTGATCACGGGCGCCGTGAACGTGCTGTCGACGCTGGTGTCGGTGTACTCGGTGGACCGCGTGGGCCGGCGGATGCTGCTGCTGGAGGCCGGCGTGCAGATGTTCCTGTCGCAGGTGGCCATCGCGGTGGTGCTGGGCATCAAGGTCACCGACCACTCCGACAACCTGGGCCACGGCTGGGCCATCATGGTCGTCGTCATGGTCTGCACCTTCGTCTCCTCCTTCGCCTGGTCGTGGGGGCCCCTGGGCTGGCTCATCCCCAGCGAGACCTTCCCGCTGGAGACGAGGTCGGCGGGGCAGAGCGTCACCGTCTGCGTCAACCTGCTCTTCACCTTCGTCATCGCGCAGGCGTTCCTCTCCATGCTCTGCCACCTCAAGTACGCCATCTTCGTCTTCTTCTCCGCCTGGGTCCTCGTCATGTCGATCTTCGTGCTCTTCTTCCTGCCGGAGACCAAGAACGTGCCCATCGAAGAGATGACAGAGAGGGTCTGGAAGCAGCACTGGTTCTGGAAGCGCTACATGGACGGAGACAACCACCACATCGTCAATGGCGGCAAGATCACTGCCAACAAAACTGATGCCACCGTTTAAGTACTACTACTACTACTACTACCTGTTGACGCTTCGGACTTTATTTGATCGATTGAGTAGCAGCACATCCAACTGCCGACAATGTACAAAAACAGTGCCACAATGCAAACCTTGTTAGTACCTGCCGACATTGTAGAAAAGCAGGCCGGAGTTCGTCTCTTTCATTTGTATCCGCCTTCGTGTTAATTAGCAAAGCCAAGTTCGTCTGGATTGTAATCTCAACAAGTATGAGCATGGACATCTAGCTAGCAGAACTTTGCAAAAGAGATCTTGTGAAAGTAATGGTACGGCACCATTCAGACGGCAAAGATGTCATCGACCAGATGTGCAAACAACATTGATCATGCAAGAAAGCCCTAGAAACAAGAGAAACCCAGAACACATCGGTATTCCCATTCATTTCAATCAACACTTGTGATGCAGTCCAGATGTGAAAAAACACCAGATTCATATCACCAATCATAATATTAAAATTTAATGCAAAAACAGTCCAGATTTGGCACAAGATTTTCAAACAGGCAGAATCCTTATCCTTTTAGCATCGCTACAGAAGAGAATGTGCCGAGTAGAGAAATACGGTAAACCAGAGAACTTCTGATGTACTCACATGAGTCTTGGTACATGGTACGAGGGAAATGTTCATTTCAATCCAGATTGTCCTTTTACATGATGATAATCAAAGCCATATAAAAATCATGTACCATGTCTGCTCAATTGGATAGTAAAAACACTGCAAACTGTCCGGAGGAAAAGAAAATGCATCTGATATTCTGATACCGTAATAATCTTCCTCTAAGTGAACTTGAGCATATCATTTCGAATGCCAAATGGCAGCAAATTTGGGTAAAAAAGATCGTAGCAAAGTTGCTGCTCCAAATAAGCACACGTCTCATATCTCTCCTTACATAGGGTGTAATTTGCGAGCAAACTATAAAAATACTATACATCTGTAGTTCAGGTCACTGAGAAATGTAGTAGCTGTTCTGTGCAGTTCAGGCCACAGAAATCATCATCATATCAGGAAAACGATACATCTGCATAGAATTTGAGATTATATACAGGAAGATCTAGAGTTTACAGCTCATCATTTTGCCTATGTGACTGAAATGATTCGAAAGTGAAGGATCTATCCCAATAGTAGAGAAAAAAGAATAATCTTACAGAATGCTAGTCCTAGAACAAGTGGGAATAAACATAAAGAAAAAACTTACAACAATTTGTGCAGCCTTCCTTACACAAGTTGAGCAAACTTTGATTTCTGCTTAGGGTTCATGTAACCTCATTTCATGTACTTCGATTTTGTTTCAGTGCATCCATTTTTGCCAATAATTCCCTAATGCTAGCTACCATCCTAGTTTTCATGCTGGCAAATTCATGGTGTGTTCTCTCGATGACTTGGAGTTCTTCAATCTGTCGCTTGCGCCGCTCTTGTAACTCGTTTAGGTCAAGATCAGCAATTTGAGTGGCATAATCTTCCTCTATTCGTGCATTTTTTACCATAATAATATGTCTCAGATGGTCAACCTCGTTGCGGACATCATTTGCACGTTCCTGGTACATATACGCTTCGGCCTGCTTTAACCTGATGAGGCTATCCAGTTCATCAATGGCAGGCTTATTACTGATTGTGTGAAACTCAGCTTCACCAGATTTCCTATGCACAGATGGGCTCCCTGTGGTAGAAAGAACAGCCGTTTTGTCTAAAACTGGAAGTCCCTCTAAGGTAAATGGTGCCCATGCTGCCTTTCGACTTGAACTAGGAATCCCATATATAGGTTCATCAATGCTGCATGGAATGCCTTTCAGTGGTACTGATGGATTGATGCCCAAGTTAGCGTCATCATCTGAAATTAGAAAGTGAAAAATCAGTATGACTTACTTTGCTGATAAATGAGAGCATGTCTATTAAAATTTCAACAGCATGGCCATTAGAACATGGATAACATGAGCTTTCAGCCCAAGGCTCTCATCAATAGCTGTTATACTGCAAAAGGTGCTGACTTGGATGGTGCCACTTTCAGTGGCCCACATTATGTTAACTAGAAATCTACCCGATGTAAGATGATTTCACCCTTCAAATAGCTTATAAATTGTAATTGGAAATTTGTTTCCCTCAATATAAATTGTAATTGGATAAAGTAAACTAGAAACCTACAAGCTGGTATTCACTCGTGCTATGTGGATAAAGAAACATGCTGGTTATTGCTCTTATTTCTCCCAGAGAAGAAAACATTTGAACACAACAGAGCAAGCAGCTTAAACAAGCATGGATATGATGTAATTTTATTTATAGCTGCATGTGCAATGAGTAGGTTACCAGAAAAGAATGCAACGACACATTTGACAACTTCAGGATGATTAGCTCTATTTTGCGACTCAATTAGCATCCTCTTCACAAAGTCCCTGACCCTCTTACCCCTTACATCATCACTTCCAGAAAAAATTCTTTCCACATATTGTAGCTCTTTAATCAGTGTCTCCATCCTCCATTGCCGCACACATGTTTGGAATACTTCCTTCACAAAACCAAACATCTTTGATGGATGTCCACAGGCAGTACAGTGAAACTGCATCTCAGTAGTACCATATGTCCTTGAAGCACTTTGTCCCTTTCGAATAAGAGATTGGCGTAGGCCACAATCTGTGTGGCACCAATGAAGACATACATCGCAACCAACCCAACTACAAGTATTAGATGCCGAGTCAAACTTTGAGCAGACAATGCACATGCAAGAACTACAGAAACCAGTCTTCCTTTGACAGACTTTACAATCACAATCATCCACTGGCAGGATGCTTTGGCATGAGAGATTGCGACATTTCAAGTTCAGAAAAATGTCAACCAAATTAGATGTAGCAACGCTACTACTTTTCTTTATAAAATATGGAAGGCCAGTCTTTATAGCAAAAAGTATCTCCATCAACACCCGCGGACAAGTTCGCAATGTATCACTGTTCAAGTCAGATCTTTTCTTAAGTGCCTCCTGCAAAGCAATTATTTGTACTCTTCTATCTGGATCAACTATGATCTCAGAAATAGCCTTCCTCAAAAATGTTATAGAACTTTCTGTCATCTCTTGAAGCATCCTAACTGTGAGATGCAAAGGTTCTGAAATAACCTTGGAAATAATCCTCTCAATGACACCAGCGCCATTAATGACGATCTGTTCTCCCTCCTGCCTTCCACCACTTGTAAGGCTGCTGCTACTTTTCTCTCTTTTAAGCTGCTTTATATGTCTACTCTGTTCCAATCCAGAATTGTGAGAACCACTACTATGTGTTGGAGACAAAACTACTGGGATGTTTGTATGACTTCGGAGCCCATTGGATATCCCATTGTTATGCCTTTTTATCCCCGAAAAAGTGTTAGTATCTGCCATATGGCCATTTTGGAGTACTCTCTGAAGCAGTGGGGCACTCCCCTTCTGTGTAGATTCACTAGACAACTGAACTTGCCTTCCTGTGCAATTGCTCATCTGATCAACCCCCACAAAGAAAGGTTTGCTACCTACTGAAGGATCATGATTGTCTAATGACTGTTGGGTCAGTGAACAAATAGGATTGTGACCAAGTGTTTGAGAACTGGTCATGGAAGCTGTGAACCCGTATGAATTTGTGTGGAAAGCTGATGATGGTAGCGACTGAGAGCATGCTGCATGGACTAGAGAAGCAGTTTTAGGAACTGAACACTTAAATTCAGAATTCTGTAAACAACCTGATAAGCTCAACGAAAGATCAAGTTTCCCTATCTTAATCGTGTCATTTTCCTGCTTTACAGAAGCAATTGGAGCAGATTTTGATGTTTCTGTTGGTTCCATGCCAAGCTGCACTGCTGAGTCAAGATCTCTTCCCACTAAACTTGAATGATCTACTTCAACTTTCTTACTAAGGACATCAAAAGCTATGCCATTTCCTTTATCTTCAGCCATCGACTCCCTTGTCATCAGATTTCCCCTAGCATCGTCTGCCTTACTATTGCCAGCGTGTTTTTTCGTTGATCTAGGGAATATATGGGAACCATCAGCTTTGGCCTCAATATCAATTTCTTTTACTTGTTTCTCGACATTTTCATGCAAAACAGCTACCTCCTTTTCTCCTATCATGGTTTCCTCTGATGCACCTCCTTTTTCGCAAAGATTCATCTCAAGTGGTACCTCATCTTCAGTCTGAAGTGCGACATATTCTGTTGGTTTATCATTCTCTCCAGTCACAGTTATTTTTTCAAATTCCTCAGCAGTCAGTAGAGAAGCTATCACCTCTCTCTGCAGCCCAGTAGGTGTATCGCTCTCGCCAGTTGTATTAACAATGTTGATGGTTCCTTCTAGCACAGCTGTTTTCTCGTGCATGGCTTCCCCCATCATATCAGATGAATTACTTTGTCCTGCTACACCAGTGGTATTGGCAGTTCCATCCATAGTCAACTCTCCTTCACGCATCGCTTCCTTTAACATACAAGAATAACTAGTATCAATATTATGTGCAGTTTCATCTAGTATTGTCATTTTTTCCTCTGGTGCCTCATGCAACAGATCAGAAGAAGTGCCAGTTTCAATTCTATCAACAGCATTGGCAGTTCCATCATGCTGCATAACTTCTTCCCGAAGAACTTCCTGCAGCATACCAGGTGCAGCACTCTTCCCGACCTTATCAACAGCATAGGCAGTACTGTCTAACGACAATGCCTCCTCCTGCAGCATTTCTTGCCGCATGATGGATGAAGTGCTCTTCCCAACATCAGCAGCAGCACTGCCAGTTTTGTGTGCCAGCATCACTTCGTTCTGCACCGCCCCTTGACTAAAACTCGATGGAGAACTGTTTCTGGCATCATTAATATCATTGACAATTTCTTCTCGTGTTGTTGCTCCTTCCTGAATAACCTCATTCAAGATACTAGAGGAAGTGCTCTGCCCAACAAAATCAACAGAATTAGCGGTCTCTTCTTGCTGATTCACTTCCTCCTGAAACACTTCCTGCCGCATGGGTGAAGTGCTTAGCCCAAACTTACTAGCATCACCAGTAACCACATCTTGTGCTTGCACTTCATCTCCTCCACCGACTTCCTCTTCAACCTTCAACAAATACTTCTCACTCCCTTGGTCAATTGGCTTCTCTGCTTCTGCCAGCATACCATCACCAGTAACCACATCTTGTGCTTGCACTTCTTCTCCTACACCGACTTCCTCTTCAACCTTCAACAAAGACTTCCCACTCCCTTGGTCAATTGGTTTCCCTGCTTCTGTTGGCATACCATCGAGTCTTTTGCCTTCCTGCTTCCCTGCATTGTAAGGGTCAGCTGCAACAGTTGCTCCCTTGCATTGAGTTCCCAAATCTGTTGGGGCCTCAGAGTCGAGCTTCTTCACCTTTCCTCGCCCCAGTCCCTTCTCCCTAGCACGGCTTGGCTCAACCAGCTTCCGATTCTCCACAGTAGGTCGGGCCTTGGGCTCACCATCTGGAGCGACCTCCCCTTCCTCCATCTCACTGACGCAGGCCGTCTGCTTCTTCAACTTTTCTGCCTTCACGACCTCAAACCTCCTCCTCGGCTCGCTAGGCGACCGTGACCGCGATCGCTGCGGCTGCGCGGTGAGCGACGCCGCTCCCATCCTGGTGGGTGCCCTGTGCTCGTCGAAACACTCCGCGTCCCTCCACCCGCTCCCCGAGCGACGCCACGCCGAGCTGCCGTCACCGTCCCGCCGCGACCGGTCACGCTCCGACCGGAACCCCTTGGGGAACTCCCGACGGAACCCGGAGAAGCTCTCAGACCGGTGCATCGTGCGCTCCCCTCCATACTCCCGCGGCGAGGGGTACTCCCGGTGCCTGCCTTCATGGAAGCCGCCGCCGCCGAACCCCTTCCGTCCCCGATCGAACCGGTCGCCGTCATACTCCCGCGGCGGGGGAGGCCGCCGCGGCGGTGGCGGCGGCGGCGGGGGGCCACGGTCGTAGAACCTCCGCCGGTCTTCGTTGAGCCCGTCACCGTACGACCTCTGCCGCTTCATGCCACCGCACTCGGATTCACCGAGCAGGGCGCCGCGGTGGTGCGCTCAGGGGAGATAAGGAAAGCCAGGAGCAGCAGCGCGCACGGAGGAGGAAGGCGTGCGCGAGATGGCTACCGCTCTCGCTCCCATCCGCAACCACTGCCGTCCCTCTCGTCGCCGCTTCTGGCCTCCGCTTCCTTCCGAGTCACTCCTGCTCTCGCTCGCTCCCGGCCACTGCCTCGCAGTCAACCAACGGCCGTCGCCTGGATTTGGAGTTTTGGACCCGGGTCGGAGATTTTCCTCGCGATAACAAAAGAAATTGCACTGGATTGTTACCGCCGACGGCGGGTAGGAGCAGGGACACGCGGATCCTCGGTCCCAATGCCGGGCGGTCGGCCCGCCACTGACTTTTGGGCGTGTGCCTCGCCGGGGCCCGCCGTCATCGAGCGAGGCATGGCCCTGGTAGATGAAGATGAGGTGGGGGACTGGGAGGTGGAGTCGTGGAGATGTGCAGTCTCCGTCCACTCCACGTGACGTGAGAGCCCCGGTGCGGACTGGCAAAGGCACAGGTCGCGAGATCCGGCGCGGCCAGGCCGAACAGGCGGCACGGGCCCGTGGCCGCGGCCGCGCCGCTCGTGGCAGGAGGACAGGAGCGTGGCCGCGCGGGATTGGTGGCGGCGGCGTTGGGTGGACAATGCGCGGATGGGGGTTGGTGGTGGATGACTGGTGAGTGGTGTGGGATGCGGCGGGGAGCTGAGTTGATGGCTCGTGGTCGTGGGTGTGGGTGGGGGAGTCAGCTTTTTGACTGCTGCTTCCCTAGGTCGGAGAGAAGAGGAATCACCCGCTTGGACCTTTTTGACCTCCACACATGCGGGCCCGTCACGGCGTCATCCGCACTCCACCACCGGTGCAGTTGGCTCGGGCTTTGTTTGCTCCGAAATCTTGGCCCAGTGAAAAGCCCACTTGGCCGTTACCCTTTTTGAAATTACAGCCCAATTATGTTCTGGCTCTACGACAACTGGAACACTACAAAATACTGCGCGCTTCCAACCCAGTTATTCTTGCAAATGTGCCATTCCTGTGAAACGCTTGCAATCGTTGATGTAGACATATTTCTGTGCCATCGTTTTCTAGTTATTTCCTTTGGATTTACCTTGTAGAAAACAACAAGGACGTCTTTATTTCCATGATCCTGAAAGGGGAAAAAATAACTTAACGACGAAATGTTGCGTATGTCTGACCAAATTTCATACCTGGAAGCCGTATCACACGACCATTATACAGTGTAAGCTTGCTTGGGGCAACCGCCAGCTGCATGCCCACATGTCACTTTCATTTTCTCTCCTCCTCTCATAGTCTGCCTCTACTTATCCACTCTTCTTGGAAAGATCAGCAGACCCCATCTCCAATCCACAAGCTTACTAGATCTGATCGATCTTCCATGCATGGCGTCTCTTGCCATGCTAACCACCAACGCCACTCCACATGTCTCGCGAGGCAGCAGGCCACGACCTGACATCGCCATGTCGAGGCCGAGATCCCACTTCCTCTGCCAAAGCCGCCTCCCCTCCGAGCCTCCGGCCAGCGGCGGCGGCGGCGGAGGAGGAGGAGGCGGGAAGAAGGGCCCGTGGTGGGCCGCCACGGCGGAGAGGCTGCGCGGCGACGTGGTGAAGGCGGGCATGGCGGCGCGGGAGAGCCTGAGCCCCAAGCAGAAGGGCGACTGGAAGGACGTCACGCTCATGAGCTTCTCCTTCGCCGTGTACGTGTACATCTCCCAGAAGCTCGTGTGCACGTACTGCGCTTGGCTCTCCATGATCAATCACTAATTTTGATGCTGTAATTGTCTATAGGGTTATACTTAAGATTGTTGTTAGATTATTATGCAGTTTGCAGGCTGTACTTGTAATATATTTAGCTCCAATAAAGCTCCAGCTGTTACTGTTGCTTGTGTGATTCTACAGGATGAAAGAAGTCCCAGTTCCTACTGAAAAAAAAAAGCCTTCCCGGAAATCAAACTGGACGGTTTCTATGCCAATTTTAGTCTTGCACCATGAACACGCAGCTATAGAACACAATCTGAAGAACATGGAAACTTGCAGAAGCAGGAGCAAAATTGCATATACGTAGTACTAGTTGGTACTAGCAAAAAAGAAACATTAACGTTAAATACATATCTGACCTATTCCTCGGCACTGTACTCCGGCCTTCAGGCAAATTAACTCCGTCTCAGGCTCTCAGCTCACCTACTGGCTACTTAATTACTACCGATCTGACGAGAAGTCAGGCCTCGTTACTCATCAGTGGGTCATGGATTATTATTTATTATTAGATGTTGATCGAATGCTACTGGGGAGGCCAAACCGAAAGAGTTATTCTCTCTTCCGCTCACGCCTGAATCCTTCACAGCTTCACTGCAGCAGCCCATCACTCACTCAGGTTTCAGTCTCAGCAGACACCACAACACCCATGCTCCTCAGTCCTCACAGTTGCCGGGGCAAGGTGATGTTGCCGATCTCCTGGAACGGGGAGCGCTTCGGGATCACGCTGCTGGGCGAATGCTTCACGCGGCAGATGAGGACGTGCTTCTTCTCCTCCTTGCTGCATTCCTGCGATCGTTGGGGCTGAGTAGGCTTTGCTCTTGGGTTCTCCATCTTGCACACTTCTGACCATTGATCTTGGCTAGGAATAGCAGCTGGGATTGGGAAGTGGGCTTTGAACGTGTGTAGCTTGCTTTGGAGCTCTGAGATCTTCCTCTGCAGCTCTTCCACGCGCTGTTCAGACACTTGTGCCCGGTTTTTCCACTCCAGTATCTGGCACACGTTGAAACTTACGATTAGATTGACTAACTCACTGACTGATATTGACAAAAGCATGAAGCAGTACTAAATTATGGATCCTGGAGCACAGATGCATAATAAAGAACTCAGTATTGAAAATATTCATTGTTCAGCATTTCAGTCACACAACAACAGAAATGGAATGTTCAACAAACTATAAAACCAGAGGATTAAGCAGTCTTTGAGTCCAGGCCAACATTTTATGCCAGTAAAAATACACAAACAAGTATACTATTATGTCAGTATCGATAAACTGCAAATAAACACATCCTTTTATTACTTAAAAGAAATGACAGTTGGACTTTCCAAATTTTGACTATGTATTCATAACTGACGAATTTGAGATATGAAAATTGTATCACTAGACTATTCGTCAATTGTAGATCCAATAATTGTGTTTTATCAATTTCTGTTAATAAATCTACAAAAGTGGACAGATTCATATCTCACAACCCTTAAAATGTCAATAACACTAAATGAAAAGAAGACCAAATAGAGTGGTTCAGCAATTACTCTGGAGTAAGAACTAAGATACCAAATGCAGTAAAATTTTAAGTGCCAAAAATATATCCTTTTGTAAAGCAACCTATTGTACAGTAGTATGGGGTACTACAGCACTTAATGCTCAGAGAACATGCCTTTGAAAAATAAATAGAATGAATAAGTGCTCTCTAATCATTCAGTACAGCCTCCACTATGCAATTGCTTCAACATGATGCAAAGAGAACACCAAAATACTCCATTCAAATCGTTTTACTCAGAACTACGCACATTACTTTGGTACACTTAAATTAGACATGAATCACTTTAATTGCTAGTGCATAAGAATAGCTAGGACATCTACTTACTTGAGAATTCAAGGAGCGCAGACTGATGTCACAAGCCATTGCACGATGCTGCCATGTATCCCTGGAAGACTGCAGCTCTTGCATCTCCAACCTGACCTGCTCCAGCATATCTTGCATCTCTGTCCATTGCTCTGATTCCGCCTTTACTTGCTCCATTATCTTCCACACAATCTCCCTGCAGTCGCAGCAGCTTCCAGAGCTCGCCAATTTGCATTCTTCAGCCATAGTCTGTTTGGAAAAAATAAACAGTTACTACTAAAACTTTCTGCAGGCAACATTGAATAGATTTACCATGAGTTGAATTTAGCCTGAACACGACAAGTGATTTAGTGCACAACAAATCTATGCTAGAAACATCCTGTGGTGCCGTGCTGGGCATAGAGGCTGGGTGCAGAGACGGGTGAAGGCCATAAAATTTTATCGAGTTTGTGTCGACCAGATTCGAAAGCATTGCTATTCCTTCAAATTGAAGCCTACGTCCTACAATAGCATAGCTTACTCCTAGTACCAATTGTTTCAGATTTCAATGCATTGCCTTTTCAATTGGCTATCCTGTCAATGTACAGTACCGGTTTGCCATTCAGAATTAGAACCCCAACCAACTTGAGTCCATGCATTCAGAGCAAGCATATGCACATCAGCTGATGATCAGACATGGTCCATTTCATACACGAACTAGTCGATGCAAAAGCAACTCAACGAGCACATGCCCTGGTCCCTAGGCCTGGCCCAGATCTATTGCACTTGCCAGGAATGAAAAGCTTTGCTTTCTCGTTGTGGGGGCAACATCTCCTATGCCAAGGTCATACTTGGGCCAGATACATCATGTGGCGGCTTGTGGGTTCAAAGCTACATGTATACGCCTTTGCCAAAACGGTTACCTCCGTTCCTGCTATGGCACGTGCTTGTTTGTCTTAGCTGAGAGTTCACCTCCTCTTCAGTTTCAAATTTGCACATTGAATTTTCGCATGCGTTCAAACGTCACGGCAGCCATGCTTGAGTCACAAGTGACTGCATTTGTTGGACGAGATGCTGATGCAGCCATGAACGCCATACAGACAAGACATGTACATGCAGTGCCAAGTTCAGACGCCGTCTAGAAATCAGCGGCCACGATTACAAAACAATTTGAAGATGGGCAAGTGCAACCAAAGCATCTCACGGGCCCACGTCTCGCATGAACAGCAACAACAAACAGAACTAACGAAAAGCTCCAACTCCTTTGGCCCAGGACCACCTGTCGCTGACAGTGGGGGCCGCCTCGCAATCATTGACGGTTCAAATCAGGGGAACACATGCTAAAGCTATCTTTTGAATGCCACTCCGCTCGACTACGAGTAGCAGCGAGGTGAAATGAAACAAAAGATAATAAAAAACCTAAAAGTCCCAAAGGCCAAGGCTCGCACTGATGGTCCCATCCTCCACAGCGAAAGGAGAACAGTGATTGTCACCAGCAGCACAGTATCAATCCGAGAAGGAAACACATATGGCCATAATGTATTAGGTGCCGATAGCATCGTGCCAATCCATAGATCCCTGTGGCCCCATGGGATCATCGGCCAATTACTCATCTCCCTACAAACCCAGTGCAGATCGAGCCCTGTACGAGTGATCCCCACGCCACAGCAACGACTTGCACCCGGTGGGCGCTGTAGGCGATTTCAAAACTCGCCAATGCTCAATGCTCACCCAGGATGAGACAAAAACCGACCTAATCGCGAGTTGGCAATGGCGTCAAGTGGAGTGGAGTCGCTGACCCAGAAGTGCTCCCAGGTCAACGACATTCGGGTGCCCAAGGCTAACGTACAGCGAATCGCTCGGTGCTAAATCATGCATGCTTCTCGAGGACGCGAGGAATATCGAAGCTGGAGTAATGAACAAACTAATCGGCATGTTATGAACAGTGACGGGGCAGATTTGAATTGTATACCTTGTGCGGCTGGTGCGGCTGACGACTCTCCGCCGCCACGGTGTGGTGGCGGCTGCGGCCGTGCGGGGCGGCGTCGAGGCCCGACGACGGCGCGTTGCCGCCGTTGCTCGTGGTGCTTCCTCCGCTCCAGCTCCTCTGGCTGCTCGCGCTCGCCTTTCGGCTGTGCCGGTTGCCGCATTTCCTCGACTGGCAGCCGGCGTTGTCGCCGGAGGCGACGGCTTCCAGGCGCCGGCTGTACTCCGCCATCCGCTCGCGCATGCCCTTCGACATCCCCTCCATCTTCATCCTCAGCATTTCCACCTTCAGTCGTATGAAGAGTACACCAATGCACGTTTAGCAATCGGCAAAGAGGTTAAAACAACATCATCTCGACGTATTAAATATCTGGAGATGCGTTACATCGGAGGTGTTGGCGCTGTGGACGCGCTCATCGTCGTCGCTGTGCTCGGCCGGCGGCGGCGCGGCGACGGACAGGGCGATCTCGGGGATGTCCTTGACGCAGGGCTCGGCTTCGGCCGGCGGCATCTTCTCGAGGCGCCGGCGGAGCGATGACGCCTGCCGATCGAAGTTCCGGCCGTGGCTCCGCTGCAGCTCCCGCGTCCCGCTCATCGCCCTCCTCCCGCTCTCCTTCTCCACCCGCAGCTCCTCCATCATCTCCTCCAGGTCCTCGATCCCCTCGTCCAGCGCCGCCGCCACGCCCACGTCGCCCTTCCCGTCGATCTTCTTCCTCCCCTGTCGTTGCGTCCATCCGAGACATCATCAGACCGGTGCAACTTACAGTAACGTACTACTCTGAGAATGATAGGGTGGTAAATGGATTGTGTCGCGACGGGGGTATTACCGATACGAGCGTCTCGACGGCGGACTTGAGCGCGGCCTCCATCTGGCCGCGGTGGCGGTCGAGCTTGCGGAGCGCGACCTCCCGCTCCATCCGGAGGAAGTTGCACTCGGCGCGGAGGATCTCCGCCTGGAACCGCCACTTCTCCTCCTCCTGCTCCCCGTCGTCGTCCTCCCGCGACGACCGTTCCGGCGCCAGCGCCGGCGGCGACGCCGGCGCGGAGTCCAGCCCGCGCACGCGCCGCTCCATCTCGAACAGCGCGCCGAGGTTGACGGGCCTCGGCGGCGGCGGCGGCGCGGGGCGGGGCTGCGCGCGCCCCGCGGCCCGGCTGGGCCTCCCGCCGCCTCCCGACCGCCTCGCCAGGTTGAGGTTGATGATCCTCGGCGTCGCCGCCGCGTGCTGGCCCTTGGCCGCCCGCCGCGCGGACATCGAGGCCGCGCCGCTCCGGGCAAGGCAGATCGGGTTGCCCCTGCTTCCAACCGGACCGGAGGAGGAGAAAGGGGTGGCCGGAGAAGGGTGGACGATGCCGACGTGGGTGGGGTGGGGTGAGGCGGCAACGGTCGGGTGCTTTTGGTGCTGCGGGTCTGTGGAAGGTGTTGGTCGGAGGGAGAAGGCGTTGGGGAGGAAAAAGCGAAGGCCGGGTGCACGACAAGGGCAAACGGAGGCGGTGTTTCTCGTTTTCCGTGGAAAGCCCACGATTTGAAAGGATCTTCCCGGCGAAAATGACCGGATTGCCCTACCCACGCCCGGCTGGCCGGGAGCCCGTCCGATTCGGCGGCAGCCAGCCCAGCAGCGCAACGATTGAGCAATGACTACCGGGTGATGGGATGGGCATGGAGCGGACAAACGGATCATGCAGTGATAGATGGATGCGTGCGTTCCCGGTGGCCGTGGCGAGGACGCTGGGACGTGGGTTGCAGGGTCGCAGCGCAGCGGGTGAACATTTGGCGTTGCCGCGCAGGCGCGACTGCAAGTGGCCCATGCTACGAGAAAGCAGCCAGCCAACCGTGCAGCATCTTTACCATTTTGAAACAAGTCCCTGTCTGCGCTCGAAAAGTATCGCGCTGTTCCAGCATCGTGGCGACGCTGACGGTGCATCGTGGGAATTGGGAACAGTGGACGTTGTATAAAGTTGGAAACCCGTTCTTGCCTGGCCTGGCTGACTGCCGTACTGTTCAAGGGGGCATCTTGCGTTGCACCTACAGTTGTGTATTTTTTCTTCTTCTGAAAATCCAAGCCGTGCTATTTTGATTCAACGATCGAGAACCAACATTATTATTTGCCGCCTTATCAGTGACTTGAAACCTGCTACGATGACCCCACATTCCAAAGAATATGGACAGCTTTTTATTTGGCAGAAAGCATGTACGACAAACTTGTTGTGCTTGTTAAATTGTTAATCTAGGATTCTCGCTAAACCATGGTTTCGCCGTGTTGGTGTAACCATCATCTTCACCCTCTTCTTAAGCAGTCAAATACTCAAATCACCTTCCATTACTGTAGTATATACCGTTAAGCACCAGCATAAAATTGAAATCTATTGGTGCTTAAATAAATAAATAGGCTGGACGTTCTTGTCAGCACACCTTGAATTGCATACGACATTGGGGAAAAAGAAAAACTAAACATGGCTTGTTTGTCGGTGGTTTGGACTGGTTGCCCTCAGCGTGGAACCATACACGTCCTTTTTTTCTCCACCATCCTCTGGATTCCTTCACAAATCTCATTTCGAACGGTTTGGTGTAACAATTTTCCTGCATAACTGTCATATATACTACTAGCATTTTGGCCTTGTTTAGATCCCAAATTCACCTCCCAAATTTACTATGCAAAAAGAAGATTCCCCATCACATCAAAATGTCATAACATGTATGGAGTACTAAATGTTGATGAAATCAAAAACTAATTGCACGGTTTTGTTGTGCTCTGCGAGACGAACATTTTGAGCCTAATTAATCAATTTTTGGACAATTTTTCGCACATACAAACGAAACGCTACATTGCGCCGACTGACGCGCGTCAGTCGGCGCAGACCCAATTCGGGGTTCCCTTCCGGGATCTAAACGCGGCCTTTGTTGCACGCCGTTGTATGTACGCCTGCGAGTCAACGAGCAGCTGCTAGCGGCCTACTACTCCGTAGCTTACAACCATTTAGCCCCCGCACGGACGCGCGCACCCACAGAGGCACAGAACGCAGTGCGGAGCAATTTACTACGTACGGAGTACTATATAAACAGAGTACAAACAAGAATGTCATTTATTTACTCCACTGGTCTCGTGGTAAGCCAGCACCACATATGCAGCGATCGCACCACATATGCAGGCACGCAGCTCGCACTACTGCACATTCATTCACCTCTTGTCCGTGCCACGGCCCGGATGGTCAGGTGGAAAAAGGAACGTCCACCCCAGCCAGCCTAGCTGTGGATCAGTAGATGAGTAGACCCCCCTGGTAGGGCTGCCGGCCGGTGGCGGTACACGTACGGCGCGCCACTCATCTTCTCATCCCGTCCTACGGAGTAGAGTACTACTTTGAGGCCTGATCGTCGGTGACGGAAGTGATGATGACCCGACGCCTAGAACAGGAAGCCTACTACCCCCGCGCTACCGTCCGTGCACCGCGCCGCCGCTGCGCCTGCGCGCGCGGTGCGTTTCCCCGCCTGCAGCGCGCCCGGCACCGCACGAGCGTGAGTGATGGCGGCGGCCCGGGGCGGCGACCCTGCGCGCGCAACAACTTTCCCTGCGCCAGGCCCGGGCCGCGCCATGTCACGCGGCCACCGGGGTCAGCCACCCGCAGTAACTTTCTTGGCCCGCACCGCTCTACGTGGCGGCGGCGGTCAGGGCCCCCGTGACTCCCCGCCTGCGCACGCCATGCGGGAGCGGCAGGACGCAGGAGAGGAGAGCCCCTGCAAAGGCAGCGCCTGCCTGCGGTTACTCGGGCGTGTGGGGTGGACTGGGACCCGGACCCCGCACAAATTTTAAACCCGAGCCCCCCAACACCACACGATACGTTGGACAAGCCGGGTCGTAGTTAACCGTGGCCACGAGCAGGCAGGCACGAGCCACGCACGGCTCACACCCCGCGGTGCCCCCGTTGCCTCGGGCAGCGCCGGCTCGCTTCCAGCGCGGCGACCGCGAGTGACACGCGGGACCGTGTCGTCTCGGCGCGCGGGCGGGCGGGCGCGGCGAAGCCCCCAACGCTGGCCGCTTTCAAACCGCGCGACGGCCGCGGACGTGGCACCGGGCTTTCCCTTGCTTCGTCTCCCTCGGGGAGCTGCGCCCGCGAGCGTGCCCTGGTGGATGGTGTGGTGGCTGGAGCCGGTTCGTTTGGTTGGCCGTGGCGTAGCAGCGGCGGCGAGCCCCGAGCAGGCAGGCCGGTTTTGAATTGGCGGCCAGGGCCAGGCAGTGGCGTAGCTAGCATTTTACCATAGGGTATGCCAAAAAAATCATATACGATTTGATACAAATAAGAAACAAGCTTAGCCTTCACGTTGGTTTAATTGAACTTGCATTGGCTGCCGACTGAGCTGTTCTTTTTTAATGGACTGGTGCAAAAATCCAGGGTATGCCGAGGCATACCTGAACCACCCTCTAAGGGCGTCCGCATTGGGCGGTCCTATATCGGTTCCATAGGTTTCTCTCTCCTATGGAACCAGGTTCTTACCATTGTGAGACTGATTCTATAAGGAACCTGCTCCCATGCATGGAACCAGGTCCTATAGAATAAAGTGGGAGAGAGAAAGAGAGAGAGTGGAGACGTGGGACCCGTTTATAGATCCACCCCCTAGTTCTATACATTGCTGGTAATATATCAGTAGGCATCAAATCATTATGAGACCTATCTATAGAACCGGGGTGTTCATTGGAGATGCTCTAACTACGCCACTGGGGCCAGGGGGAGGGATGTGACAGCAACAGCCAACAGCAAGGCTGCGGCGGCCCTGCACTGACTGCTGCACAGCGCAGGGCTGCGAGGGCAGGGGGTCCGTTAATTGTACGCCAGCGACAGGGCGGCATACGGCCAGCCATGCACGCAGCAGAGGCAGATCAAGCAGCCAAGGCAAGGGGTTCGTTCGTTCAAGCCCAAATTTGAAGTTGTACGTGCATCGAGCAGTGCCGCCGTCACCTAGCTCGTCGGCTGCTTGCTTGGTGCCTCTGCCTGCCACGACAAGCCCAGACGGCGGGTTGGATCCGACGATAGATCCTAGTGTTTCGTCGTTCACCACTGCTGAATACTCCTACGTCACGTGTCATTTGTGCCTTCTGCCTACTGGGTACGTACTACTGTATGCTGCTATGCGTCGGGAGCAAAATTGTAGTGGCTTCTAGCGGTAGTTCTTCACCTTCGTATCCTGGAACGCTCTTCAGGATAGTTGGCAGTTTTTTTTTTGGATAGAGCAGCATTTTTGAACAAGAAATTCTGCTTCTCACTGCTGCGCGAGAGACGATTACAGCACAGGCTTTGTTCAGCTTCCTCGTGTACAGACTACAACAGAGCTAATGCAGCGTACTAGCCTTCTTCTCGCTCGTACAGCTGAATGGTCTGTATTAGGGAACATGTGTTTGTACGTGTTCGTTCGATATTCAAACCGGCATACACGTCCATCCAGTCATCCACATGTTAAAAGCGCAAATAACCAAGGGACCTCCTTCAAAGACACTGTTGGGCGCAGCCCGTTTCGATAGCAGGATCTTAAATCGCCTCTGGAGTCTGGACAACACTACAAACATCTCGTGAAGATATAGGATGACTGCAAAGAACTCAGCACCACTTTGTTCTGTTCACAGCACAGGTGGATTGAAGGAGATTTTGCACAAGATTTGTGATCTTTCTTTTTGTGCCATTTTTTTTCTTTGAGAATGTATATGTAGCTAGCCAGCCTTCAGTCGTCGCACCAAAACTTTATAATATTTCTCCATCAAATCATGAAGCTTTTGGACCCACACAAAATTACCACAAAGATGTCGCGGCAATATTGCTACGACCAGGGATTTCTAGTATAGGATTTTAATTAAACGAGAACTTCAACCTCATATTGAGCAGTAGAATATATAGCAATCTATGTTCCTCTGGTTCAAGAGTATATTCCTAAATTCTGCTAATCTGAACGCTTGTTTTAAAATCCCGCGTTCTAAATTCATGAAGGATTGACTGAGTTTCAATGTCTTTGCATTTTTCCTACTGCTCCTATTGTAAAGTGCTCAAAACGAATAAATATGTGTATACTACGACATGTGCCTAGTCGTAAAGGACTACGGGCCTGCTTGATTTACTTTCAAAATTTTGGCTTGCCAAAGTTTTGGCAAGCCAAAATATGGGTAGAGAACTAACCAATATTTTGGTCGATTTTGTGTGAGATAGAGCCAAACATTGGTAGGAGACCAAATAGTGGCCAAATAATTGGTAGGCCAAAACTTTGGCATGCCAAAAATTTGGCATTGAACCAAGCAGGCCCTACATTTCCGCACTGCAAAAAGGGAAGTTATACCCTAATTGTACAACCGTGGCCTTCGTGTAAGAACATGCAGCGTATCTTCCTTCTCCAACCAAGTAAATATCCTGCATCTGTATACCATCACAATGGACAGCTTTGCTGCAACTAAAACTGATGGCAACTTTTGAAGCACTGGTTCCATATATGTTTCGGTAATGTATATTACGTACAACAACAGCTGATCCCTAAACGAGACAAAGTAGAAAACATCAGATTCTTTTCTTAGTTTTGTAGAGATCGGAAGTAGAAAAGAAATATAGAGCTATGTAGGGGACAATACCTGTTCATGACATGGTTTCTTAGAGTCACAGTAATTCTGATCGATAATTATCGGGTTAGTAACATTATGCATTGATATATCCTGAAAAGTAATTCTTTCAGCATAGCCATGCCCTCCCTGATAATGAAACGGTAAGAAGCATAAGCAGAATAAAAATGGATTTAGCACAACAAAACAAATAATCCTATCTTTTTGCAAATTTATATATGTTGCTTTATTCAGGACCTTATTATTTTCTAGAGAAATATGCTGTGCTCTAGTACCATAATATATAACTTTTAATCAAAAGATACACGTATGCGTAATGTTTTTTAGGACTATATGCATATCATTATCTCAAAAAAGGACTGTATGCATGGTGTTTAGTGCTACGGAAAATTATATTTAGGACTTGTTACTTAGACATCTCAGGCTTTTCTATTTTCCTCTTGCACCGTCTGTACCACTCTTTTTTTGCGATAAACATTGATCGGTACCTTTACCATGTGCACCTCAGAGAAAGTTGTATTGTATCAATGCACATAAGGGAACAGAAGGTTACAGGCTACAGACTACAGTGCTTGCAGGAAACAAAGAAACAGAAGCTTGTGAAACAGAGGGAACAGAATGTTGGGTGTGTTTAGTTGTAAAAAGGTGTGGGTAAAATTTGGTCGAAAAGTTACATCGGACACTATAGCGCACTGTAGCATTTTTCGTTTGTTTGTGATAATCGTTGTCTTATCATGACCTAACTAGGCTCAAAAGATTCGTCTCGTCGTGTTGTTTTTATATTTTTACCCACATTTAATGCTTCATACATGAGGAGAGAGATTTGATGTGATAGGTGAATAGTGAAGCTTGGAAAGAGAATTTTGGGAAGTTTGTGGGAACTAAACAGGGCCGTTGTAGAGTTGTCCTTCTCCTTTTGGTAGCAAACATTTCCTAAAAATTCAATAAATAGCTGGATCTGTCCAAGTTTCCATGTCACTCAGCAAGAAGGCCATGCATTACCTGCCAAGTTTTGATCCGCACACCATTGGTAGTGCCCAGTAGCGTGACCTTTTCCACCAGCACGTCAGAGACATGGGCCCACGAATTTTTTGCTCCTAGGCTACCAATGCTGCAGCAAGAAACAACGCCGAGAAATCACTAGAAATTCAAAACCCTTGGTATGGCTTGTCTCAATGTCCTTAGAAAGCCAAATTTGAAACATGAAAAATATGAAATGCCTAATGCTACAACCATTGGATGCGGTATTGGTCAGGAACACGTGCAAAGTACAAATTTCCATGGATCGTGTAGCATCAAATATATCCGTTTTCTTTAGATTACAACCATCACTCTACTAGCATATAAATTTCAGATATGTACGGCAATACCTTATTCCATGGCCCGGCCCGCAAAATATGCTGGTTACCCGTACAAACATTGAGCCAGTCACAATGGATATACAATCATCACCTGCACCAATAACATAGAAGGGCAAAGAAAACAAGAAATCAACTTATGCTTTGTCCATTTAAAAGTGTACGCAGCCAGTTCCATTATGTATTTATGTTTCCAATGCATTGTCCTTGGCACAGCATCTCTGCTGTGCATATACCTGTGCTGATGGAGCACTCGCTTATGGACACTTCCTTACTGTTGGACACATGGATGCCGTCAGTGTTGGGGCTCCATCCTGGTGCAGTGATGAACAGCTTCGACACGAGCACGTTCCATGAGTAGGCGATTGCAACGTGCATCTGCATGCTGTCTCTCACCTCCAGGTCCTCCACGACCAGGTGCGTGCATCTCCTGAAGTACAACGCCTGCAATTCGCCAACTGAAACTCATCGTTGATGCACGCTACTTCTTCAGGCGCAAAATGCAGGGTCAGCAAGGTACCGTCGGGCCAGTGACGCATCGCTGATGTATTGAAATATACGACACACACACACACACACACACACACACACACACAAAAAGAGGAGTACCGAGTGAGAAGTTGGAAATGTGCAGGTCATGCGAAGTTCAACTGTTAAGGAACTTTCTTTTTGACAGAAACTGTTACCACTGATTCGTTGAGCTTGAACGAGTTGATCCACCACTGCTGTCCCTTCCCATTAAGCGTCCCGCCGCCGAGGACATGGAGGCGATCGATGCCCTCGAACGTGATCCACTCCTGCAGGTTGCGATCCAGCCAAACCGATCGATTGGAGGGAGCCTCCAGCGTCCCCTTTATCTGATCGTTTGCGATGAATGAATCAATGTACATAACAAGTAACTGTTAGGATGATCTCCCGGTCCACACGGCCCAAAGGCCGTGGGCCTTGATCCGCGCCCTGATCGGGGGCGCCCAACCCAACCATTGGTTGGTGGGCCCTGTCACCCTGCGCTATAAAGAGAGGTGGGGGCCGCCGGCTCTAAGTACGAGGATGACCGTGAGCCGTCAGACCCACCGACACACCTATCCGATCTAGGGTTAGTGCGCAGTTCGTGACGGGAAGCCGCCGCCACCACGACGTCCTCCATCGCCGTTCCAGGCCAAAGCCGGTGGCGACCGGAGGGACGCCGCGATCTACGACCTACACTGCGCATCGCTGCCTTGCGCAGTTCGTCATCAACAGAACGTGACATGTCTTCCTCCATTGGAGGCGATGGTATGGATCTACTCGTTCTTCGTTCATCATGTTCTTGTTATGGTTCTGTTATTGTTCTTCAAGTTTTACTGTCAAGATTCAAGTTAATAGTTCTAGATCTGTGGCTAGTGATCCGTTTATTCTAACAATGGTATCAGTCGCCTTACTAGCGCATAGATCTAGTAGTTTGGAATAAAAATCAGATGAAAAGGATCCGAATCGGATCGAAAGAAACAGAGAAAAACTCGATCTCGAAGGATCGAACAGACAAATAAAACTCGATCTCGATGGATCGGACAGAAACATCACCCGCACCGCGGGACAACGAAAATAGAAACTCAACACCCGAACCCTATCTCAGATCTACCACTCGACAGTGGCAAAGAACAGAGCACCACCGCGGATCCCATCGACGGCGGCGCGCGCACCAGTAGTTGCACGCGCGCGTCGGCGATGGGACTCGCAGCGGCGCCAAGAAACTTCTTCTTCGACAGAACCTAACTACTCTTCGGCCATGAGGCCAATGGAGAACGAAGGAGACAGAGAAAGACCGCCGACCATGGGGCCGACGGCGACAGAGAGCGGCGTGGAGGCGAGAGGCCACCGGCCGTGAGCACGGAGGCGAAGCGCCACCGGCTCAGCTGCTGCGAGAGAGAGAAGAGAGAAGAGAGCGGCGCGGAGGCGAAGAGCCACCGGCCTGAGCTGCTGCGCGAGGGAGGAAAGAATGAGCTAGGGTTTCGGCGGTCGCGACGCGACGGGGTTTTTATACCTCCTCACTTCGCGCTCGACCGTCGGATCTGATGGACGGCCGAGATCGACGCGGGGGACGGGGGTGCTGCGGCGCTGGGCCGAATTGGCGGCCCAGGCCCAGGTTGCGGCCCGCGCGTGCGAACGGTCTGCCCAGCAGGCCGAAACAGTGTTGGGCCGCAGCCGCGAGCTGCATTTCGGCCCACCAGAAACAGTTCTGCACAGTAGCTTTTCGCATTTATTTGAATTTATTTCAGTAAATTTTGCTCAATTTGAATAGAAATTTGAATAGAATTTGCCCCTGTTTAAATTTGAACCAAAGGGATAATTTTTCAGAGGGTAAATAGAGTATTTTGCTACTGTCCATGTGAATTTATTTAAAGTTTCCGCTGCTAGATATTTATTTTGACTTGCATTTAAATTTGAACCAAAGGGATAATTTAATTTCAAGTCACAGATAAAATCTCAGATTTATTGTGATATTGTTATTTTCTGACCAAAGTTGATAATAAGAATATTATAATTTTATAGATGATTATTGTTGCATTATTACTTTTTCTGCCCAAAGGTGATGAAGTTTAATGTAATAAGGCACTGTTATTATGTTACAATATTCTCACTTGATATGATTTAATTCCAGCTACGAATTCCATGATGGTCTCCATCAAGGACATTCCGATTCTCAAAGGAGATAACTACAATGAGTGGTACAAGAAGGTGGATTTCTTTTTCACCATGACAGAGCTGGATTGGGTTCTCACGGCACCGGTTCCGGCTGAGCCTGTGAAACCAGTCAGAGAGGCTGATATGACAGATGCTGTTTGGCAGCAGACAGAGCAGGCCTATACGGTCAGCAAACAGAAGTTTGATACAGATAATGCCAAATGGATCACTGCCAACAAGAAATGTTTGGCAGTGGTCAAGAACACCATAGAGCCCTCTGTTTTTGGGGCAATTAAAGATTGTCATAATGTCGTTGAGTACTTGGCGAAGTTAAAGAGTCAGTACACTGGCTCTTCAAAGACCTACGCCTCTCAGTTGATCAAGCAGTTGATCAACGCCAAGTACACAGGCGGCATCAGAGAGCACATACATCGCTTAATCCACATAAACAATAAGCTCAAGCCAATGGATGAGGACTTGAAAGAGAGTACCATCATACACTTGGTTTTTGCTTCATTGCCAGATGAGTTTGAGAACTTCGTTGTTAACTACAATGTTAGTTCTGAGAAATGGGACATAGAAAAGACCATAGCGATGTTGGCTCAAGAGGAGGAAAGGATAAAGATAGCACGTGGTAACACTGTTAACCAAGTGCAAAAGAAGAAAAATAACAACAATGCGTCTAACAACGCAAAAGGAAATTCCTCCTCCTCTAAGGGAAAAGGAATTCAGCACTCCCAGCAGCACAGGCCTAAGGATGGGCAAACCACAGTGGAGAAAGATCAGTGTCTCTACTACAAGGAGAAAGGGCACTACAAGAAAAATTGTGCCGCCTACTTAAAGATGATCATGGAAAGGAAAGGTGAGAATGTTATTTCATTCATAAATGAATCTCTGTATATAGATTATTCCACATCTACTTGGTGGATTGACTCAGGAGCAACAATTCATGTTGCAAACTCTTTACAGGGATTCCGTTCGACGAGAACTACTCAAAGAAACGAAAGGCGAATTAAAGTCGCAAATGGAGTCGAAGCAGAAGTGAAGGCGGTGGGCGACCTTCTCCTAGAGCTCGACACAGGATTTGATTTATTTCTTAGAGATGTTTTCTTTGTGCCTAGTTTACAGAGGAACTTAATAAGTGTATCTCGTCTAGATGATGATGGATATGGATGTCATTTTGGAAATGGCATGTGTGTAATAGTTTTTAAAGATACAGTTACTACTATTGCTTTCAAGAAAAATGATCTTTATTTGTTATCACTACGTGAAAGTGTGAATTCCGTATGTGATGTGAATGCGCTTGTATCCCCACCTACAGCTCATAATAGAAAACGAAAGAGAACTCAAGACACGTCGTCGAAATTATGGCATTGTCGTTTAGGCCATATTTCGAGGGGGAGAATAGAAAGGCTGGTTAAGAATGACATTCTTCCTCCTCTAGAGTTCTCAGACTTAGATAAATGCGTTGATTGCATCAAAGGAAAATACATAAAGATTACAAAGAAAAATGCTGAACATACCACAGGTGTTTTAGAGTTAATTCACACAGACATCTGTGGTCCGTTTTCAGTTAAAAGTATAGATGGTTTTGACTCGTTCATTACTTTTACCGATGATTATTCCCGTTATGGATATATTTATCCAATAAAAGAAAAATCAGAAGCGTTGGATAAGTTTAAACTATTCAAGGCTGAAGTTGAGAACCAACATAATTTAAAGATAAAGATAGTACGTTCCGACCGTGGAGGGGAATACTATGGTCGGCACACCCCATATGGCCAAGTTCCAGGACCTTTCGCGAGGTACCTAAGGGAACAAGGTATAGTTGCCCAGTACTCTATGCCGGGCGATCCTCAGCAGAATGGAGTCGCTGAAAGACGTAACCGTACCCTTATGGATATGGTGCGAAGCATGATCAGCTACTCTACACTACCAGTGAGCTTATGGATGGAGGCTTTAAAAACCGCCACCTATATTCTCAACAGAGTTCCAAGTAAAGCGGTGCCAAAAACACTGTATGAGCTGTGGACAGGCAGAATACCCTCATTGAATCACCTACGGGTGTGGGGGAGCCCTGCTGAGGCAAAGATATTCAACCCGACCATTGGGAAGCTAGATCCCAAGACAGTGAGTTGCCATTTTATTGGCTATACAGAGAAATCAAAAGGATATCGTTTCTACTGTTCTGACAAAGTCACAAAGTTTGTGGAAACGAGACATGCTGCTTTTCTTGAAGAAGAAATGATACGGGGGAGCATGGAAGCTCGAAAGATTGATCTTGAGGAGAGGCGGGTGTGCGCACCCAATCCAATGATTCAGGAGCCATTTTTCGAACTACCTGTTGAGCCTACGCCGACGGTGCCAGACACTGCGGCTCCAGCTCCTGTGGTGATTCCTCCTGTGGCAACACCGAATGCAAATGTGGAACCTGTCCCTCAGGATCCTATAGAAAATGTTGCTGCAGATCAGGGGGAGCATCAACAGTCTCCAATAGAAAATGTTCCAAATGTAGAGGCCCCTAGAAGGTCTCAAAGAGCAAGAAAGTCAGCAATTCCTGATGATTATGAAGTGTATAACACAGAAGAGTTTCGAATGGAGGATGATCCTATTTCATTCGAACAAGCCATGAGAAGCGAAAACTCATCCAAGTGGCTTGAAGCCATGGAAGATGAAATGAAATCGATGAGTACCAACCGTGTTTGGGACTTAGAAGAAATTCCTAAAGGAGCCAAAACAGTAGGCTGCAAATGGGTCTACAAGACGAAACGTGACTCCAAAGGGAATGTAGAAAGATTTAAAGCGCGTCTTGTGGCGAAGGGTTTTACACAAAAGGAAGAAATAGATTACAATGAGACTTTTTCTCCGGTCTCATGTAAGGATTCCTTCAGAATCATAATGGCATTGGTGGCGCATTTCAATCTCGAATTGCACCAGATGGATGTAAAGACGGCATTCCTTAATGGGGATCTTGAAGAAAAAGTTTACATGGCTCAACCCAAAGGTTTTGTCGTGGAAGGAAAAGAACACATGTGATGTCACCTAAAGAAATCCATTTATGGGTTAAAACAAGCTTCGAGACAGTGGTACTTGAAGTTCAACGAAACGATAAAGAGTTTCGGGTTTAATGAAAATGTTGAGGACAATTGTATTTATGCAAAATTCCAGAAAGGAAGTTACATTTTCCTCATCCTTTATGTGGATGACATTCTACTGGCAAGTAGCAATGTCAACCTATTATTGGAAACAAAGAAGTTCCTATCCTCAAATTTTGATATGAAAGACCTTGGTGAAGCCTCATTCGTTTTGGGAATCGAAATTCACCGAGATAGATCAAATGGGGTATTAGGATTATCTCAACAGACGTACCTGGAAAAGGTTCTAGAAAAGTTCTGTATGCAGAGAAGTAAGCCTACTCCTGCGCCAATAGTCAAGGGCGATAGTTTTGGGGATTTTCAGAGTCCTCAGAACAGTTATGAAAGGGAACAAATGAAGGCAGTTCCATATGCTTCAGCTGTCGGAAGCTTACAATATGCACAAGTGTGCACACGCCCTGACCTAGCATTTGTTACCAACATACTTGGCAGATATCAGAAAGATCCAGGGCTTGAGCACTGGAAATTAGTGAAGAAAGCTTTACGGTATGTGCAAGGCACAAAAGGCCTCATGCTAACATATAAAAGAACTGATTCCCTAGAGATTGAAGGGTATTCAGACTCAGACTTTGCGGGAGATGGAGATGATAGTAAATCCACGACAGGCTACATCTTCACTCTCGCAAGGGGAGCTATATCGTGGAGAAGCTCTAAACAGACAGTGACAGCAACATCGACAATGTATGCTGAGTTTATAGCATGTTACGAGGCATCTTGCCAAGTTGAATGGCTAAAGAAATTTGTACCCGGATTGAAAGTGATAGACAGCATAGAAAGACCACTAAAGATGTACTGCGATAACCAGCCAGCAGTGTTCTATGCTCATAATAATAAGAAAAGTACGGCTACCAAGTCGATAAAGATAAGATTTTATTCTGTTAAAGATAGAATCCAGGATCACACCATAAGTCTCGAGCATATTAAAACAGAGAAGATGCTCGCGGATCCGCTAACGAAAGGCTTACCGCCCAACGTGTTCAAGGAACACGTAGCCGGCATGGGACTAAGGTATTGCCTATGATCTCTGGATTCACAGGGCCCAAAAGGAATAAAGAATCTATTTCTGAATAGAGGCGTGTATTGTAGCTATTGATTCTATCGATAATCGATCGTGACGATGAAATATGCTCTGTACACAAATCTAGGATGAGATAAGGAAACAGTAAAAGTAAAAGAAAAGCGAATGTGAGATCAAAGGGGAGATTGTTAGGATGATCTCCCGGTCCACACGGCCCAAAGGCCGTGGGCCTTGATCCGCGCCCTGATCGGGGGCGCCCAACCCAACCATTGGTTGGTGGGCCCCTGTCACCCTGCGCTATAAAGAGAGGTGGGGGCCGCCGGCTCTAAGTACGAGGATGACCGTGAGCCGTCAGACCCACCGACACACCTATCCGATCTAGGGTTAGTGCGCAGTTCGTGACGGGAAGCCGCCGCCACCACGACGTCCTCCATCGCCGTTCCAGGCCAAAGCCGGTGGCGACCGGAGGGACGCCGCGATCTACGACCTACACTGCGCATCGCTGCCTTGCGCAGTTCGTCATCAACAGAACGTGACATGTCTTCCTCCATTGGAGGCGATGGTATGGATCTACTCGTTCTTCGTTCATCATGTTCTTGTTATGGTTCTGTTATTGTTCTTCAAGTTTTACTGTCAAGATTCAAGTTAATAGTTCTAGATCTGTGGCTAGTGATCCGTTTATTCTAACAGTAACAACACAAATAATGCTGAACAAGTTGTGCACTGACAAGTTTTTTTTTGAGTAAAACACTGTCAGTAAGTAGCAAGCTCACCATTGCAGTGATCGAGATTGCTCTGCAGGGGCCACGGAATCTCACGGGCATCAGGAGGTAGGACCTCCCCTCGGGCACGAGGAACATGGACGGGTACTCGGAGGAGTTGCAGGCATCCCTCCACGCCGCGAGAAACGCCTGAAACGCTTGCAGCAGCGATCAGAACTGCCGGAAGACCGAAACAAACAATCTCCTTGCGTCGCAATCAGATTGTAACAACAACGAGCAATTCAAGAGAGAGAATAACAGCTATTGGTTTCACCTCGGTGTCGTCGCAGGTGCCGTCGGCTCTCGCTCAGTAGTCGTCGACGTCGAAGACCCTCGCCGGCGGCCCGGACCTGAGCCACAGCTCGTCTGAACTTTCTGCCGCCGGGCCGTCAGCCTCCGGGAAGACTTCCTCCGAATTAGCAGGCGGTAGCAGAAGGAATTTCGACATGTACATGGCAATGATGAAGGCTAGAAGAAGCCTCGGTAGATCCATGTGAAGAGAAGCGCTCAGGCAAAGAGATTAATCCAGCGATTATGGAAGAAGAGGCAGCGACGAGCATTAGCATCCGAGTTCTTTGGAGAGAACGAACTTGCCGAGCATAACTCTTGCGTTGCTGGGGAGCTCTGCAACTGAAAGACGGGGGCCGCTATCGTGATCCAGCTAGAGCAGTGGCCTCGTTACACTCCGAGTTTCCAACGACAGCAGGACTGAAGAGTGAAGATGCTGCCTGATGTGTCCCACCTGTCCCTACTATCTCATTCTTGGATGTGCAGCTTTGTTTCTGTTTTCATCTTTATATTTGGAATTGCAAATTTTGTCGAGAGGGATTTGGAATATATTAACTCCTTTTCTGAGACTCTATTACTCCCTCCAATTTTTTCTAAGACGTAGTTTGTTTTAAATGACATATATTTAAAAGGGATCGAGTAACCTGTTTGAGTGGAGACTAATAATTAACTAGTAGTATTTGTGAAACGCGTTAGTATTTTCTAAGAGATTCGTAATTAACCTCTACCTACTGTCACATTTTTTTGATATATACTTTATGTCGCCTTACCAATATAGTACAAGATTTTCTTTTGAGAGAGAGAGAAGGAAACTTATACCAAAATACAAGATCATCCTCAAGGATTCTGTTTCGGCGGCCCATGTGGAATCCATCAAGTGGCCCATTATCCCTACTCGGCCATCCTAGTATATTTGGGCAATTGGGCTGATATCTCACATCTCTGCAGGCCTCGTGCCACAGTGTATGGCATTCACCCGATCGTAATGACAATCTAAAAAAAAAAGAAGAGGATCGTAACGTCATCCACGGCGAACTCCGTTGGCCAAATGCTCAAGAGCTTCCTCCCTTTCTCTCTCTGGTCCTTCGACAAGAACACACGCGTCGCGATAAATGGCTTCTTCAGGCTCAGTGGGGGAACCGAGAGCACGAGACAAGCAGGAGAAATCACTAGGGCAAAGATTTTTTCCACCCAGCGCCCGCACTTTTTGCACGCTTTCTTTCGGCAAATCGCAGCCATCCATGAAAATACCCACCTCTGTAAAAGATCAGGGCGTCACTTTTTGACTCGGGTGCAAAAGGAAGTTACTGTACTTGCTGACAGAGCTGACAACAATTCCTGAACAACATAACACGACAATGGAATTCCCTTTTTGTCCTCTAAAAGTGTACGTACCGCCATGTCCTTTTCGAATTTCCTGGCATATCCTTGTTCGATTATGCGCTAGATGTCACCTCCCATCACGCTCTTTTTTACGTTCTCGATGAACTAGCAAGTGTGAAGAGCAATCGAGTACATGGACAGCCGGTAGTAGTGTCCATCGGGTGATTGGAACAAACTAGTCCACTCGAGGAGCTAATTAACCTATCTCACTAATACTGTATGAGGAGCACTCTGAAACTTGAAAGAGAGTTCCCGCACTTAGCCAATGATAATGCCAGGCCTGTTAACACCCCTTTCATCAAAAGGAAAAGAGTTGATATGAACATTTGCATTTTCTTTGCATTGGCTAGAGAGAGGTTTATGCAGGTCAGTGGTAAATGTTAGGAGCTGGCCATGCACATAGAACTTTCTCCAGCCTCTAATTGTGGGCGGCAGCAACAGCACGAATGGTGCCGCCTCCTCCTAAAGCGAGCTTACACAATTAATAACACAAGTGCACAGCAAGCCGTACGCGCAGCCAGCCAGCCATTCAGGCCAAAAGCTAATCACCAGATCAACTTATCAAAGCGGCATTCGCAGTGCTCCCAAAGTGCTTCGGCTAGCAGCTTCACACTGGGTCGCGGCCACTGCCGTCTCTCTCCCGCGTAAAAAGGCCGTACGAGACCTAACAATCCCACGGCCGGCTTGCTTCGCCCCCACACCACTAGTAGGCCCAATCACCAGACCGCGGGATGAAACCGGGGGCCCCGAGAGCGACGTGGGCTGAGACAAGTGGGCCACGCTTTCCATTGCCGGCCTCCCTAACCAGAGAGAGAGATATACATATATAATTTTCAAAAAAGAAAAGAGATATACATATATACATATAGAGATTATCTTTAGGACCCTCCATTTGTGTGCCGGAACAAAACATTGCCGATCCTGCACATTGCCGCGCACCCATTGGCCCGCCCTCGCCACGCCGGCGGCGAGCCCCCGGTGCCGCGTTGACACGTCGGAGAGGGCACGTGGACACCACGCGGCGCGCGAGTAAACAAGGCATTTTTTTTTTCCGCCCCTCCCCCCCTCGCTATTGCGGATCCCGCCCGGACTCCAATTCTTCCAATTTCCAAACAACTGCGGCGGCAGCAGAGAGCAGGAGCCCAAGAATCCGCCGGGCCCTCGAGCCGCCGCGCAAGTACACACACATGCACCCGCGCACGCCTGGGCCTGGCCTTTGGCCTTTGCGTTTGCATGGCGCCTATTTATAGAACCCACCACCAGCAGCCAGCCCCGGCAAGGCAGGTGAGCAGCAGCAGCAGCTCAACGTCTATAGCAAGAAAACGCAGCTGATCAAGCAAGAGAGTCTGCTGGTGGTGGCTAGCTGCCGGCCGGACGTGTGGGTCTCTTAGCCAATCCAGGCCAGAGGTACGTTTCTGCTTCGATTCTTTGAGCTTTCGAGCATCAACCAATCTGCCCGAGTTTGTTCTTGTTTGCATCAATTAATCTCTCATGATCACGTACATACGGCACCACAAGTACGCAAGGCGTGTGGCGTGATCCGATCACGCATCACACTGTCGTTGCGCTTGCGAACGTTCGGTGACGTTTTCAGTTAGGTGGGCGCTAGCGACCCGGCTTTGGTGGTGACATCATTTTCGTGGCGCTATCGTAGCAGTGACATTTGTGGCTGCAAACAAGCTTCCTTGCAACTACCACTGACTGATCTCCTGATCCTGGAGTCATGCATGTCTCTCTCCCCGGCTCTGTGGAGAAAAACGTACGTGGTTCTACTTTCTAGTAGCTTCTAATGATGCATGCATGTGTGCTAGTTCATCAGTGGTGTGCAGGGGATTGGATATCTCGGACTCGTTTTTTTAGTGGCCCTCATGCACGTCGATGCTGTGAGTTAACTGTCGCTCTTGCGTTCATGTTGTTTGGGTTTAGGTTTCTCTCCGGTACTCCTTTCAGGTTTTCAGCTGTTTCAGGTGCAGGGGTCACTGCACGCACCGTGAAAACTTCATTTCACTGTGTCTCCGCCAAAGGATAAAAACAAAACTTCATTTCACTAAGTTCGTCGGTTCCATTCGGACCATCTTCGAACAGAAAAGTTTCATTAATTAGAAACATCGGCAGCGTCTTGTCCGATCGAGCTGTTGGGCCTCAACAGCGACTTGATGAAAAGAACGAATCAGAAAGTGGCCCACATTTCAGTTTCAGGAGATGTGTGGCTGGCGCAAACCGAAAGCACGCCTTGTCGCTGTTGAAGAAAATAATGATCAGGCTAGGGCGCTAGGCATACCGCACACGCACACGTCATATTTATAGCTATGATCTGTTTTATATAAAAGCCCTTTATTCGTTGGTTCATTTCAATCGCACATCCAAAAGCTGGCAGACACGATGCGTCTAGATAGAGGCTATTAGTTTCTTAAAATTAAGCGCTTAACTTGGCTATGACGCAGCTCGCATTTTAGAGCTTTGCTTGGACGATTCATGAACCGTGATCGATATTCTTTTCTCCTTTTGCTTCTAGCTAGAGTGGCTGGCTAAACGTACAGTCGAAAGATTTCCACGCTGATCTGACCTAAACAAAAGTTTTTTCCATATCGAGATTTTCTTTCCCTCTCTCTTTCTCTTTTTGGTGATCGAATCTTGGACACATATACTCGTTGGGAGCAGAGAGTATTGAATATATATGACGGATTATTGAATCTCTGGAGGACATCATCGAATCGCACGCATGCGATCAGAACCAAAACAATTTCCATCCTAGTTTGGCCGGTGTTTCTAAAACCTTTCTTGTCTCACTACATAATAACGTTGAACGTGTGGCCGCTCCTCCTTTGAGAGAAAATACAGAATACGAACCTGATAACATCAATCGGTGGTAAAAAAGTCAACAACGAATAGTAATTTGGAACGGAGGTAGTACCACTGATCATGAAGCAGCACACTTTGTGCAGACAGACAAACTAGGAGTGCAGTGTGAATTGCTGAATTGACGGCCCTAGCATATCCATCTATCTCACCTCGTAGTTCAACTAATAAACTAAATTTCAAAATGGAGGCTCATTTTTACTAGTATTATTTGTTGAACTAATTAATCTGGGATGGAGGGTGGATATATACCCCAGGAGACATCCATTTGCACCAAAGTATAATACTTTACATATGTATGGGGGTGTAGGACTTCTCTGTTGTTGAGGGTTATTAGTGTGTGTATCTTTTTTATTTATTTAAGGGCCATTAGCAGTTCAACTAATGCCTGCTCCCTGTCAAAAAGAAATAAAAAAAATTAAAGCTGAAGAACCAACCTTTTTCTCAATCTTTTGGTGGAGTGAAATTCTCCAAAAGATCATACACGACGTTTCTTACACCAAGGTGCAAAATAATTGAGACCGATTAAGTATCAAAAAGAAAAATTGAGACCGATTGTAGACGTACGTGCTCAAGGATTTCCTCGAGACTTATCTGTATATTGTCCCATCACTCAAATCTCACTCTCTGATGATGTCTTAATTTTTTGGGACATGAATGCCATAACTTATTTGATAAGACATCCTCATCCATGAACAAAGACTGAAAGCGTGCTCAATGCTTTGCACTACCTTTGATATAGGCTAAATACTATATATCAAGTGGAAAACATCCTTCGGTGGAGCAATTGCATGATGCATTCTGATTGCTCTTACTTGTACGTAGACATCCAAGACCGCATTTTACCATGCACGTTAGGAACGTACTCAGTACTCACGCTTCTTTTTTGACTTGACAAATAGTATTCTATACAAATGATTCCACTTTGATGTTCAAATTATGGCCTAGATTAGAAAGGTACAAGACTGCCGGCCAGTCCCCACTAACCTTCTTATCATTGTAATAATTTACACCCGTGCGTACTCCACACTGCTAGTGGATTAACATCATGCTAGCACTAATATGACATTTAATTTGGAGTCAAGGGGGCAACCCCTCCCGTTTCCTCAAAAAAACTGTTTTTTTCCTTTTATTTTGCGAGGGATTACATAGTTTATGTCCGTTGTTCTTTTTATCAGTTTGCTTATCAAAGTTAACAGCAGAGAGGTAGTGAACTAGTGACGTTTTTGCCTTCTTCGTACAAAATAGGGAAGCCATGCCTTCCGGGGTATTTGCAAGATGAGTTATCACATGAATATGTAACGATCGTTTAAGTAATCATTAAGTTAGACACATATTTTTTTCAAAATCGAAAGTAAGTATATTCCTTGAAAACTCTAGGCAGATCATGCATTCGAGGAATTCTATGTGCAAGAGGAATATAAAGTACTCGATCTTTAAAAGGAACAATAAGGGAAAATACCTCAAACTTTAGCTTACTCCATTTCCCTTTTTCTATTACCTTATCGAGAAATTCTCAAAATAAATGGTTGATAACATTGTGGGGGTCTAAACATGACAGGCTGAAATGATAGTCCTCTTTTCATCTTTTTCTCCTTGGAAGGAGTGAGCAATTGAAGAACACCACTTCTAGTGGGAAAACCAAGAGGATTTGCCTCCTTTTGTTTCTCCCAAAAGAAGAAAAGGAAAAGGGGAACCGAACGCAACGCACTAGAACTTGCAAGGAAATAACACCTCGAAAAGCTCTGTACCCTACTCTGAATGTTGAGCGCACAATCATTTGGTAGAGGGCCAAGCCGGCCGGCCAGCTCCAGAAAACCCTCCCGTAACAAGCCAAATCGGCTTGGCCACCACGAAAGTAATAATATGCACAAGCAATTTTTTTTAAAAAAATCTTCGTTGTAGATTGCTAACTTTTTTACCGACATATACATAAATCAGCACGATTCCTTCCCTCCAAAATTACTTGGTGCACTGTAACCCAGAGGAAGAAGTTAGCTAGGAACAAGGCGAGCTACGAAACTTATCTGAAACGTTCATTTTGCACCCAAACATCAGGAGGGTCCCCACTGCAAGAATCTTGAGCTAGAATGAGCTTTTATCCAGGCCTACCTAATCCGCCACCAACCCATCACCCTCCAGCTCCAGTCATCCTACGTCCATAACGCCCTGCCGCCACCTGGTCAAAAGTGCCGCCGCAGATCCTTGCCTGCCCACTGTTGCACATGTCCCGTTGCCGCCGTTGATCCGAATCTCTATCCAGTCTCTGTAGATACGTCGCCGGATTTGTAGCCTCGCACGCGGCGGCTAGCCGGCTACCCGATCGTCATCAATCTAGCGCCGCCGCTGCCGCCCGCAGCGCAATGCCATTGCCATCGATCCGGTGCCTCCAATTCACTCTGGAGTCTGGGCAAACGATTCCCGTTTCCCGGGCGAGAAAACAGAGTTGTTCGAGGACAGAGCAGAGCTTGTTAGCAGAGCTTCTTCACAGGACTACTCAGACTGACAGACCTGCGGCACTGCCAGCTTCTCGTGTCTCTCTGTCACTTGGGATATCTGGTGAGACCAACCGTCGAGACCATGCCGCACTTCCCTGGCCGGCCGTGGCGTACGGCCGGCGTGCGAGCCGTACCCGTACGTACATATCATGACACATCACAACACAAAGCGCTCGAGGCAATCCCAACGGCAGCGGTCAAGCGCGTCACTGGCACGCGCGAGCACGGAACCTAACGGCAGCCATGCCAGCATTCCGGGCCAGAGCAGACGGACCCGCCGCCGCCGCGGCCTCCCAGGGCGGTCGCGCCGGCGCCGCGCAGCCCCCCGCCCGCCTCGGGTCGCGTCCGCTCTCTGGACGCCTAGTGGCGGCACGAGGCCTCCACGCTCCACCGCACCCCCACCACGGTATGGGAACCAGTGGCGCAGTGCAGAGCGCCTTGGCCACACGCGCATGTCACGCTGGCCTTTATTTCTGTTCCGGATTTTGCCTCCGCTGCGTTGCATTTGCACGCATGCCCGGGCAGCAGCGGCGGCGCTCGCGGGTTCTCGCCTCGCCTCGGTCCCATGTCCATGTGCGCCGGCCTGAGCCTGACTTTTTCCCCTGTGACACAGCTGATCCTGATCGCGTCGCCTAGCTCCTGATAAGCAAAAGGCCGGCAAGCGCGGCACGGCACGTCGCGGGTGTATAAGTACGGGAGCGTCCCCCCGCTGCTACACCGCCCGCAACGTCTCGCTTCCGCTTGCTGCTCGGACTCAAGCGGCTGCGAGCGTCGAGCCAGCTTACCCGGCCGGTCGGAGCATGGAGGACACCAACGACGCCGCCGCCGCCGCCGCAGCAGCTGCTGCTGCCGGTGGTGCTCATGAGAAGCATCACGTGGCGATCCCCGCCGCGGCGGCGATGACGACGGACGGCGGTGGCGCCGCCGGCGAGGAGAACAAAGCGGCGGAGGCGGACATGCCGCCGGCGCCGGCATTGCCTTGCGGGCCCAGGAAAACGGGGCTCCATCTCTTCACCATGAACATCAGGTGCGCGTTTACTGTTTGATCGGGAATGAAATGAACACTTGCATTTCTCTCGCGGGTCGATCGATCGATCATCCTCGATCGTGCTCATGTCTGATTCGGTTGGAACTTGTTGCCGCAGGAGCGTCTTCAAGCTCGACGAGCTCGGATCGGAGGTGCTCCGCATTGCGGTGCCGGCGTCGCTCGCCTTGGCGGCCGATCCGCTCGCTTCCCTGGTCGACACAGCGTTCATCGGCCGTTTAGGTATGTAGCCTTCGAAATTTCAATTTAAACTGGAGATATATCTCAAGGTCTATAACGATTCAATTCGTCTCTAGTACATTGCTATAGCTGCATGCACCATGTGCCCACTTGATGATGATCACCGCGTCTCACAATCAAGCCCATCACCTACTCATGGTTTTCTTTTACATGTCAGTCTTGCGGTTACTGTGAATGTACCGGTATTTGTTAGCTTATTTCCTTTTATATGTCAGTCTTGCTACTTCCTGGGAATGGATATTCGTTTAGCTTATTTCCCTCTTGTCAATTTGGCAAAGTAACAAACTTCTTCATCCATGATGCAATGTCCCTTTCAGTCTGAATTATATATAGCCGGCCAATCGAATGAGTACATGCTAAAAACTTCCAAGACGTGAGCGTGCTCTCGAATGTTTTTCATGTTCACTAATGATGCTCACCAGGTCCTTTCATATGTTTTTATCAATGTTGGTGAGATCGGACTTGAATGCCTTCACCTCACCTAGAGCTATTATTCATTCCACAATATTCCTCTTTTGTTCTTTCTTCCTTAAGCTTCATCTTGATAGGCAATTTTATACTTTCATCAGGAGTGGGCAACTGCACTTTTAATTTTGCATATAAAACTCCGTCGACAAGCATATGTCGTTTTATCTGTATATCACAATAGCGTCCTTTCTGAATCTTCCTCGACGTGCGCTGCCATTTACTCCTTATAATCGGTTTCCTCTGATAGAGGACCTAGTCATGTGTGTGCCAACTGCCAAGAGCATCCTTTCTGTTTTATCCTTCTTTCTATAAGACGGTCATCGTTTCCTTCTTTTGTCAAAAAAAATTGCGCCATATGGTTGCCTATTTCACTATTTTTCTACTTTTGCACTCTTACACTCTTTTAGTTTGTCAGATCAGCAACTTTAGTTTGCCTGTGAAAATTTATGTTAGTCGCAAGCCATAAGTGGAAACACTTGACCTTTTTCCTAAATACTCCGTATAACCGATAATATCAGTATTTGTTGCCTAAAATTTAGTGCTATCAAATTAACCTGCGTGGATTGATTGATGATCAGGTTCGGTGGAGATTGCTGCTGTTGGTGTCTCAATTGCCATATTTAATCAAGTCTCAAAAGTCTGCATCTACCCTCTTGTTAGCGTAACAACATCATTTGTGGCGGAGGAAGATGCTATCATTAGTAAAGTTATCGAAGAAAACAACAGCCAGGACCTGGAGAAAGCTTCCCACGTGGATTCAGAAACCAACAATTTGCATGTACCTGGTAACTAGTTCTTGGAGCATAATATGGTTTCAAATTTTGAAACACGACTTAATTCATCTGTGCATATATATCTAACATCAAGCGTTGTTTTCACTTCCTGATATAGCAGAATGTGTCAACTCATGTATCCCCACAGAGTGTACAGATCTCTCCAACCATGGGAGCAAGAAGAGATACATACCTTCAGTCACGTCAGCGCTAATAGTTGGTTCAATTCTTGGGCTGCTTCAGGCCATATTCCTGGTTTTTTCAGCGAAATTTGTGCTAAGTATCATGGGTGTGAAATCTGTGAGTTCTATTATCTTACCTTTTCTGCTCAGCCTTAATTTGCATTGTAGCTTCATACATCATAATATTTTTTTATTTTGTTTATGCTCTATTTTAGGGTTCGCCAATGCAACAGCCTGCAGTTCGCTACCTAACAATAAGATCACTTGGTGCACCTGCTGTGCTACTGTCCCTGGCCATGCAAGGTGTTTTCCGGGGTTTTAAGGACACAAAGACACCGTTATATGCTACTGGTAAGGACAAAAAACATTGTTCCTCTCCTGCAGTACTAATGAAACTGAGGATGTTCATTCATCCGACAAAATACAGAGTAGAAAGCTTCAAAAATGCACCTTTTACTTTTGAAGTTGAGCTTTAAGGTTTAGCATGTCACTACCTGCTTCAAATAAACTGTACCTGACCTATTAACCTCTAATTTTCAGTGGTTGGGGATGCCACAAACATAATACTGGACCCGATTTTGATGTTTGTTTGCCATATGGGTGTCACCGGCGCAGCTGTTGCTCATGTTGCTTCTCAGTAAGTTTTAGACACTAGCCACGTATACAGCTACTTGTTTTTCCCCAGAGAAAAGCAACAATATCTGCAAATCGATGATAAGCTTATCCTGATTTCTGTCTCCTTATTGCAGGTACCTGATAACGTTGATACTGCTGTGCCGGCTCGTCCAGCAAGTTGATGTTATCCCGCCCAGCATTAAATCTCTGAAATTTGGGCGATTTCTTGGATGTGGTGAGATGCCGTTGGAATCCTGAAAACAGATAGCATCTCTAACGGATCCTCGAGAAAGGACACTGAACTTTCTTTCTGTTTCAGGATTCCTATTGCTTGCAAGGGTAGTGGCGGTGACGTTCTGCGTCACCCTGGCAGCATCGCTGGCTGCTCGCCATGGACCAACCATCATGGCTGGCTTCCAAATCTGCTGTCAACTCTGGCTCGCCACGTCTCTTCTTGCCGATGGATTGGCCGTCGCAGGACAGGTTAGATTATGGTTCCGGAGGTCGTGTAAACTGGTTCATAGAGAAATTGCAGTCCATTACCAACTGTAACTGTTTTGTCCATGACTGATTGCAGGCTGTGCTTGCAAGCGCGTTTGCCAAGAATGATAACAAGAAGGTGGTTGCCGCGACATCTCGTGTGCTACAGGTAATTCACATATATTTCACAATTGATGCAGTAGTAGCATTAACCAGATTCTTGTCCATTCTTTTCCTTTGCTACTGCGGAATTGGGTTCATGCTAATGGTACTCTTCACCTTGCAGCTGAGCATTGTTCTGGGCATGGGTCTCACTGTTTTCCTGGGACTTGGTATGAAGTTTGGAGCTGGCATTTTCACAAAGGACCTGCCCGTGATCGAAGTAATTCACAAAGGCATCCCGGTAAGAACGTAACCTGACTGTTAAAATAGAGCTCCATCTGCGAGGATTTCTTAAGATTCAGACACTGAAAGACAGTTTTATCTCGTTCAGTTTGTCGCCGGCACGCAGACGATCAATGCCCTGGCCTTCGTGTTCGATGGCATCAACTTTGGAGCATCAGACTACACATACTCTGCTTACTCCATGGTAAACTCTTGTTCACATCTGATAAAAACATCACGTCATGATTTCAGTTCTGAAACTCTTCACGACAATGAGCCCAATGAAAATCTTCAGGTTGCTGTTGCGTCTGTGTCGATACCATGCCTGGTGTACCTATCTGCGCATAACGGCTTCATCGGTATATGGATCGCATTGACGATCTACATGAGCCTGAGGACCATGGCTAGCACCTGGAGGTATGATACTACTGCCTTATCCTCAACACTCTACAGGGCCTCCCTTTCTCCAGTAGCTGCTATAGCACTGGCTATTTGGATGTAGGACTCATGTATGCTGTTGCTTTTATCTGCAGGATGGGGGCAGCGAGGGGACCATGGACGTTTCTCCGGAAGTGAGGATGGATTGGCTTCCAACATGATCTGCGGCACACTGCTGATAGATAGGCAGCGCATGCGCGTCTCGTGTAAAATCAGCATAGCATAGTATAGTATGTGTCGTGTTGGTGTTCAAGGCTTCACGCTTCGGATATCGAAGCTAGATGGAGCCATCGCATTGCTTCCTGATCCGTTGACGTGAGGGGAGAGTTTACGTTGCCCCTGTCATTCATGACGTTGATGTACGCTAGTGATGGCAGTTTAATATCATAATATATCGGTACATTGGTCTATCGAGCAATTCCACTCCTTTTTTGTTGCAAGATGTATGTTTTTTGTTTGTTTCTTATTATTTGAGATAATGTTCCCTCTTAGTTCCAGCCCAGAGTGCTTAAGTATAGTTGAAACTTCAAACCAACGGAGCCTGGGAATGGGATGCCAAATCCTACTGCTACCACAAACACGCCAAGTTCTGGAATTTCGAATCCAGCCTAATGAAGTCTGGCAGATAAACTGTAGCGCCATATTGTGTTGCATAGTCAAATCATAGCAATTTATTAGTTCCAGGAAGATCCGTCCATATATATTGTCTTTCAACCTATATATGAGAATATAGAAAAGGTCCAAACAGCATGAAATCATCTTAGTTGTTTACGTCTCACAAAAATAAATAAATAATATGATATAACACCATGGCCAGGCCAATCGCATTATAGTGTCAGATAATGAAACAGCTCGATTGTATTGTTCTCAGGAATTGTATATCTCTTTTGCAAGATCAAAGCCTTAAATAGTAGTGTCTCAAAGCTACAAATATACATCAGCAACTTCTGTCTCGATTTATGTCAAAATTGGCAATTGGAACAGCTTGAGTACCAGTTACATGCAGAATTTGAGCACACAAAAGCGTACGGATTGGCACTACCACAGACAATGCTCGAGGCCACAGCTAAACTTCTAAGGCTGGCCTAATTTTGCAACCTGACACCGATCAAAAGAGACATCAGGCTCGAGATGTGAATGGCCTACCTCTTATGCTATCCTTATTGTCCAATCATCCGCAATACGAACGTTGGGCCTCCGGATTGTTGGCGCAACTGGTCTGGAACCACTCCTTAAACTAATCGGCCCTGATTCAATTTCCACTTCTTGGTTTCCAGGCTCAATGATAGCCTTCTTTGCTCCCGATCGTAAGCCAAGGATTATAATCCTTTCAATCACACAGTCACTTGCAAATTTCTTCTTGCCCGAATTATCAGGTGCAATATTCAATGAAGTTAGCTTATTGTCTGCAAATACAAAGCGGCGATGGATGAATGCCCCTTGCTGGTAATCGTAACTTTTCCCATCATCCACATAAAGTTCACCTTCGGCAGCCCCTGAGCTATTGAGGGCTATCACCTGATCGATGCAATATAACAAAAGTTAATTAGTTTCTTTGGATATACTTGACACTAAACTGTACCAGTAGCATGGCTACTTCAATCAAACAGGCGGACTGTGTCACATGCGGAGCTGGTACATAATCTGAGGAAACTATGTATATATCAATGTTCTAACTTCTAATTCAAAGCAAGAACTCACATATGCCCTTGTCTAACAAACCAATAAAACGGTACTTCAAACAACATTGGAAATTGATGTATTAATTAAGCATCAGAACAACTAGATGGAAAGTAGCTATTTACTTAGGTTCATATGCAACTTGCCTCTAGTACAAACAGAACTACAAAGAAATATCAGCCACAGGGTTCACCATTTAGCAATGTGTGAACAAGATGCGTGCTGAATAGATTGAATGCTTTTTAACATAGGAAGACATGTTTGGCATACCAGGGTGTATGGATCGTTGACCATCTGAGTAGAACTGCGCCTGAATCTATCCTTTCTTGGCACTATTGTGCCGCCCCTTTGGAAGCTGGGAATGCTGTCTTCTAGTACTTGTAGCTTGTGTGACACACTTCCCTTGTATGGAGATCCATTTCTCAAGTCATACCATGACTCCTTCCCAGGAAGGTACACCGACACTGATTTCTGGCCCTGCATGAAGATTGGCATATTAGCAGATAAATTATTTCATTATTCAGCAAATTATTCATCGACCATGAAATCTAGTAGTTCTGCTTACCTCTTCATATATTCCTTGAGCCAAAAGGCTTGACCCCACCATAAAAGCCTCACCATTGTTATATGTTTCTTTGTCATCAGGGAATTCTAGCCATAAAGGACGCATGACAGGAATTCCAGTTACACTAGCCTCTCTGAACAGTGTGTAGAAGTAGGGCAACAATGAATATCGGACATGTATTGCCTCCCTTATGATGGCAGTTCTTCTCTCTCTGAAGTAAGAAGCATAACATGTTAGTATTGCAATAGTGTGTAGAGTGAACTTTATGTTTCCAACTAAGCATCTAAAAAGGTATGAATCACAAGATTGAGGCCACATCATGTGATAATGATGTTTTCTTCTCGTCTAATATTAGCCATGTACGAGAATACAGAAGTTCAAAGACAAACTTTCACAAAGTTCAGTATCTAAAGCATTACCCGAATAACCATGGCTCACGTCTCTTTGTGTCATGATGAGCATGACCCCTAAAGAAAGGATAAAAGGCTCCTACTTGGTACCAACGCACCAATAGGTCAGGTTCTGGATTTCCAAAGAATCCACCAACATCCGCACCTGTTGAAGCTTCAAATGTTAGCAATGCTTCTAGAATCAGGATTATCGAGGTGAAGATGCAAGGTACTTTCAACCTACCAGAGAAAGGCAAGCCAGTAAGACCAAGAGTTAAGACCATTGGAATAGAAGATTTAAGGTGATCCCAGTCTGCAGAGTTATCGCCTGTCCAAACTGCACCATATCGTTGACTTCCAGCAAAGAAAGCCCTTGACAAAACGAAGGGTCTGTCTTTTCCCTCGCCTCGCTTGAGAAGCCCATCTGCAGTAGCCATATGGAAGTAGTACCCATATGCATTGTGCAATTCTCGGTGTTCAACATCTCCATAGTGCATTGCATCCCTAGGCATGGTGACCTATGTAAGGAAAAAAATGTTTTAAAAAGATTAATCCATGCATAGGTTCCATTTGAATCTATATACTTCAGAATCAGAACTCAAAGAGAATGCACCGATATCACAAATCAATGACATACCTCAGGGCCATTGAAGACGGATGGCTCATTCATATCATTCCAAATGTAGAGTGTTGGAGTTGATCCCTTGTAGTTTTCATAGGAGAACTTGTCAGCCCACCACTCGCGTATTTCAGGGTTCAACATGTCAGGATAGGATGATGATCCAGGCCAGCACCACCCATCATAGTCATTCCCATTCGCATCCTTCACATAGTACCCCTTATCTGTTGCCTCCTGGTGAAGGTGGAATGAACCGTCCCGCTTGATATGGGGATCCACAATGGTGACCATCTTCCTCCCCTTATCAGCTATCTTTCGTTGCATCTCCTCTGGGTTGGGGAATGTTGAATGGTCCCATGTAAAATACCGCTTGCCATCTGTATGCTCGATGTCGAGCCAGAGCACATCATATGGAATATCATGCTCATCAAAACCAGCATCCACTCCAGCAACATCTGCCTCATCCCGGTAGTTCCACCGGCATTGGTGATATGCTGTAGCAAACTCCTGTGGCATTGCAGGTGTGCCTGTCACACTTACGTACTGCTTGACCACATCCTTTGGCTCAGAACCAACAAAGAAGAATGCATCAACGACACCAGCCTCAGCCATCCACAGTGTGTCGATCCTGCCATTCTCTGGGGTAGTGGCCCCATCCCATCCTGGTGCAAGCACGTCGATCTGCATCTCCGCAGCGTTGAGCCAGAAGAAACCTGACGACGCCCGATCACCATGCCCAATCATGAAGGGGATCGAACCATACAGCCCGAAGGGCGATTCGTGGAGGTACTCGAACACGTCGAGGTTGAAGAGACGGTACGGCTCGGACTCCTCGACCCCCGGGCCGCGAGTGGGGCGGAGGGAGAGAGAGGTGGAGCCGTGCTCCGGCAGACCGTAGACGAAGTCGGCGCCATAGAAGGAGACGTCGAAAGTGATCGACTGCGGGCCGCGGGGGCGCTTGTCGGTGTGGCTCCGGAAGTGCTCCTCCCAGGTCTCGTCCTCCGCCTTCGACTCCCGCAGCGGCTCGAAGTCGAAGAGGCCGTGGGAGTTGAAGGAGAGCACGGGATCGCCCGACCCGGCGCGGCGGACGGTCAGCTCGAACGGATCGTGCTTGACGACGACGTCGAGGTCGGAGGAGAGCGCGACGGTGGAGACCCCGCCGGCGGTCTTGGGCTCGGGGAGGTGGAGCGTGCGGGCTTCGACGTCCGGGAGGAGGACGTCGGGGACGTGGAACCGGCGGTGCGGCGGCGTGGCGGTGGAGTAGTCCTCGTCGATCTGGAGCCGCAGCGCGTGCGGGGGCAGCGCGGAGAGGCGGAGCACGAGGGGCCGCGGGCGGGACGGGTGGGAGAGCTCGGCGGAGATGGAGCCGTCGGGGGAGACGGCGAGGGAGCCGGCGGCGAGGGAGAGCGGCGCGTCGAGCGAGTGCGGGGCGCGGGTCCGCGCGCGCTTGCAGAAGGGCGTCTGGTTGCAGTTGCGGAACTCGTCCTTCTTCCACGCGAGCGCGGCGGGGGAGGCCGCGGCGAGGATCAGGAGGAGGAGGAGCGGGGCGGCGAGCCGCCGCGGCGGGGGATCCATGGTGCGCGCGGCGGGGCGGGCCGGATGGGTGGATCTGGGGACTGGGGACAGACAGTAGACTGCCCTGTGCCTCGGCCGGAGTTCTGGAAGGAGGGTCAGCCTCGGCCATGCGCGAGAGCGGGCTGGGCTAGGCTGGGCCGCGCGTGTTGCAGGCGAGCAGGCCGGGCCGCGCAGTCGTCCGAAACGGGCCGACTCTCGGTGAACGCGATGTTTCTAGCCCATATGGCCCTCTCTCTCCCCGTGCAGGATTCATGGGCCAATTAGAGCTGGGCTAAACCGATCTTGTTCCACCGAGGTCCAGCTTGCTGCTGAAAGACTGCAAACCTGCTGCAAGACTGCAACGCAGTAGTCAGACGATCATGGTAGATGAGGACTGATGACTTGGGCCTGTTTAGTTCTCTTAAAAAGCTAAAAATTCTCTCTCCAAACTTCACTATTCACCTATCACATCAAATCACATCAAATCTCTCTCCTCATGCATGAAACACTAAACGTGGGTAAATAAAAAAATTAAATACATGGTTTTGATGTACACGGCGAGACGATTACCATAAATAAACAAAAGGTGCTACAATGTCCGATGCGACATTTTCACAAACTTTACGTTCCCTTTTCAGGAACTAAACACGGCCTTGATGAGGCAAGTGAAAGTCCTTTGTTTTCTTAGGCCATCTGCTATGATATGCATGCACACTTGCATAATTGCATCTGCTGCCGTGCGATCTAAGTCACCCTTCGCCGGATCGGAGCAAAGCACATGCACCATGGTTGTCGTCCATGATGACGCATGATGTCGTCGCCGACCCTTGGGCATGTCATCTGCGTTGTTAATCGTTAGGCTTTGCCAGAAGCGCAAATACGTAGTATAACAGCGGAGAACCCACCAAACCCCATCGATTTGCCGGACAGGCCGGGTGGAGTGTAGATCGAGCAGTATAGATGTGTGCTTCATGCCCGAAGAGGAGATTAATATATATCTATATATATCTAGCCATGCTTTTTTTCAGTTAAATTATCCATGCAAGTCGATTTGCCATGCTTGGTTACCCATCATTCCGGGCGGACCCTCGAGTCCCTCGGCGGCACGTTCATTTCGTTAATTATTCCTGCTCGAAGTGGAAGGCAAGAGGCTTGGCCGTCATAATTATAGGGAGATAGGTGGTATTCAGAGGGCAAAGGCCCAGCCAGAAGGTGAGCGCATGAATTGCGGCATGTGTACTCATCACTTCGCCCCGGCCGTTTCACTGCTAAGTGCGTTACATGATGGGCATTTGGCGCCATGCCAACCGGGCTACTCAATGAAATATTGCATGTCATTCGGGAATGTAATTGCTTAACAGCTCAGTTCTTCGGAGATGCTCATAGAGGTAGGGTTTACGTACGTGTATTCATAGGGGTGAGTGTGCGTACGTGTGTGAGCGTCTGCGTTGTACTGTGTGATTCTAAAAAAAACAGTTCGGGAAGTCATTATGTCCCTACCGCAACAAGTCTATATCATGTCTACATATGACTTCTGAAAATCACCTATCATTTTCTTGTTCAACAGTTTGAAGAAAAGGGCTGGAGCTCTACTTTGTGGGTCGGTTGAAGGTCAGATGTTCATACAAAAAAAAGAAAAACGGGTAAAGTAATTATATTCTACCTAGAATCATTGTCATCAAGCTCCAAACAGCCCTTTTGCTCCTACATAAGCGATCACAAGCCAATCGCATTGGCGCCTCGGCAAAGTGACGCGCGCGCAGCTCAGACAACACACACAAGAAGAAAAAAAACTGTGTCGCCATGGCAGCTACGGCCAATGGCGCGGACGACCACGAGCTGCCGCTGTTCCACCCGTCCCCTCCGTGCGCGCACCACTACTACGTGCAGAGCCCCTCCGCGGCGTCGCACACGCTCAGCCACCCGGCGTCCGAGTCCATGGCGCTCATCCTCTCCCCGTTCCCGAACCTCCACCACGACGCCCGCCACTCCCGCGACGGCCGCGACCACGACCACGAGGAGGCCTCGCGCCTCACCCTGTCCCGCTACTCCTCCTCCCGCGGCTCCAACAACTCCTTCCCGGCCGGCGACAAGAAGCCCGCCGGGCGCCGGCGGCAGGTGCTGAAGGTTCTGTCGGGGCGGTCGCTAGCCGGCGGCGGCGACGACGAGGACGACGAATTGGACGGCGAGGCCGAGAGGAGCGGGGCTTGGAGGTACGTGAAGCTGGACCCGGAGGCCCCCTGCTGCTGCATCGCGTTCCAGGTGGCGTGGAGGGTGGCCGCGAGCGCGGCGCTGGCGCTGCTCGTCTTCGTCCTGGCCACCAGGCCGCGCCACCCCGGGGTGTCCTTCAGGGTCGGCAGGCTCCAGCGGTTCGCGCTCGGCGAAGGTCTGGACGGCTCGGGCGTCGAGACCAGCTTCCTCAACTGCAACTCGTGGTCGAGAACCACTCCAAGGTCTTCACCCTCCGCGTCACCCCGCCGCTGCTCCAGATGTCCTTCGGCCGCTTCGTCTTCGCAGCCTCGCAGGCACGTCGATCTCGTGCAGTGCAACCCCGGCCGGCCTCGTCTCGATCGATCACGCGCATTGACAAAGACGAAGCCGGCTAATTTTGTTCATTCATCTGCTGCAGGGAGAGGGCGGGTCGCACGACGTCGGGCCACGGGGCACCTCGACGGTGAGGCTCTTCGTGGCGGCGCAGGAGAAGCCCATGTACGCGGCAGGGCGGGGCATGCAGCCATGCAGGACCTGCTCGAGTCCAGCCGCGGCCTGCCGCTGACCATCACGGTCAGGGCGCGGTCCAGGTACCGAGTGGTGGGGAGCCTGGTCAGGCTCACGTACCGCCACGACTCGGAGTGCGTCGTGCTCCTCAGGAGGACGCCCAACAGTAGCAATGGCATCACCGCCGCCACTAGCAGGGCCACCTGCTCTGCCGCAAGTTAGCGTAGCGTGCCTGGTTCGTTAACAAGGGTGGAAGTACAGGAGCAACCGGAATTTCTGAAGTGACGCATTGTGCGTGCATACTGATGGTTTTCTTTTTCTTTTTTGTTCTCTCCCGTTGAAGCGGCGGCGGCGCATAGTGGTGTGCATGTCGACGAATTATGTCGAGCACGTCTAACTGGGGATACCCCAGGGAGTAGATTTGTGTGGGTCTCGCCGAGTTCTAGGAACGAAAGTACACGAACAACACAATTTAGACAGGTTCGGGCCGCGAATAGCGTAATACCTTACGTCCTGTGTGCTTGAATGTATTGCACGTGTGGTGTTACTTCTGATCTGATCTACCGAACTAGGACCCATGCCCTCCTTTATATACCCAGGGGGCAAGGTTACATGGTAAGTATCCTAGTCGGTTTACAATTGAGAGTCCTAGTCCTAGTAGGAGTACACGAGTAATTGTCCGAGTAGTTCTACTAGGACTCGGTCTTCTGTCTTGAGGGTACCCGAGGATGCATATCCCACAAGCCCCCGAGCATCTTGCACCTTCGCTTCAAGTCTTGAATCTGCTTTAACATCTTCGAGTACTTGGAGCTAAGTCCAAGACACTCTGATCTTCTCTGACGAGTAGTTTTATTGGTGTGCATCTGATGATGCACCCAATGGGTGTAGCCCCCGAGCCTCCGACTACTTTTTAAGTAGTCGGAGGTTCAAAATCAATCTTCTGTCTTTATCTTGAATAGTTCAATGGCGTGCACCTAGTAGGTGCACCCATTGGGTGTAGCCCCCGAGATTCGAGTAGTTTCATGAAAACTAGTCGAAGGTATTGAAGGTCTTGAATTGATCAACAATAGGCACAAAAAATGTGTACCACTTGAGTGTAGCCCCCGAGCCTCGAAGCGAATGGTTTGCATTCGGTCCGAGGGTCAGGAACATAATCTTCAAAAGTACCGACTTGTTTAAAGTACTCGGCTAGCACTGTAGCGCCTCGCCGTTTGAGTACCGACTGGTGCCAGTACTCGTCTCCATGTCTTAGCTTGCGATGTGTAGCCCCCGAGCTTCAAGTGACTAGTTAAAGTACTCGGCATGTGAGCACCGAGTAGTATAAGTACTCGATCGGCTCCGCAGCATCATGAAGAGGTGAAGTGGTGCCAAGTCTCACTGATGTGAGTACCCAGCTGTGAACCCTGCAATTTAAATATATAGGATGAGTAGTATCCGATTAAGAAAAAGTGAATAATAGTATTTGTAATGCTTGCAAAGCAAATAATAGCACTTGTAATGCATGTAAAGGTTTTCGCTCGTGCTCTTGTTAGACTTTCAACCACTCAAGTAGTAGCTATGTTGCGTTTAAACACTTGGTCCCGCTTAACCCGTCCTTTAACGTGAGACTGGTGTCTTCTTTGACGTGTAGGTGGGTAGGTGTTACAAAGGAGCCGAAGCTTCACGAATTAAGGTGCATGCTATCGAGTGGTGTTTGGTCATTAAGAGATGACAATAAGCATAAAGTAGTCGACATGCGACAAAAGTATGTGCAGTGCACAAAAAGAAGTTGGTGAGGACTTCCTCCTGTTGGAGAGGTCGCGCGAGGGACTTGATACCCATCGGCGAAAATTATTATTGTTGAGGGATGTACTTTTTTAGAGTAGTCGGCTCATGGCCAAGTATGTTTTTAAACAAATTGATAAAATTAATATGAAAAATAAAATAAAATAATTATTAAATAAGACTTAGCTTTGTTCGCGGACGATTGTCGACGAAGCCGTGGCGACTGGCAATGAAGCCGACTAGTCGGAGTCGATTCCGACTAGTTGTTGATGAAGCCGTAGCCGCTTTCGACTAGTTTTAACTAGTCGAAGTAGTCGTACGCCGAGTCGATGCAGTCGGGCGTCGATGTAGCCGTACTCACGTACATCTCATCGTGTGCACCAAGCGGAGAATTGGAAGCCTTCTGGTAGTCCTCCGTGTACACGTAGCATTGTACGTAACGTGAACATGAAACACGAAATCCTCTGCGTGAAACGAGCAGTGCTGTTTCTTTGATTTCCGCGCCTATCTTGCTTCTTTCTGTATGTACGTAACTCCTGCTGCTTGTGCTTCAACTCCGTCTCGAACTCCATCTTGAATTGGAAACCGCGACGGGCTTCAGGTGATGTAGATAGCGAGCCATGCACAACGCCTTGCTCCTTGAGTTGGAACTCAGTGACTTGTCGATCGCCGAGTAGATTGATCTTGATTATGATGTTGAAGTTGATCCCATCGCGCTTAATGTCGAGCTTCGGCGAGATAGCCCCACGGTGGACGCCAAGTGTCGACGAATTATGTCGAGCACGTCTAACTGGGGATACCCCAGGGAGTAGATTTGTGTGGGTCTCGCCGAGTTTTAGGAACGAAAGTACACGAACAACACAATTTAGACAGGTTCGGGCCGCGAATAGCGTAATACCCTACGTCATGTGTGCTTGAATGTATTGCACGTGTGGTGTTACTTCTGATCTGATCTACCGAACTAGGACCTCTGCCCTCCTTTATATACCCAGGGGGCAAGGTTACATGGTAAGTATCCTAGTCGGTTTACAATTGGGAGTCCTAGTCCTAGTAGGAGTACACGAGTAATTGTCCGAATAGTTCTACTAGGACTCGATCTTCTGTCTTCAGGGTACCGGGGATGCATATCCCACAGTGCCGCTTACCTTTTTTCTTATGCCAGCCGTAATGTGTGTTTTATTTTTATTAAATGAGTTTTTCACAAAATAAATATTAGCACGAAATATGGAGAGAGACGGGGAGGATTCGTCCAAATGAAACAAGCTACACAATCCATTACCTATGTCATGCATCGCATTGCTATTGACAACCTATAAAACAATAAAATGGTGATCTGCGTTGAAATAGGTTTAATTCACCCATCAACTCAAACGGCTATATATGGTGTGCCATTCTTGGTAAAAAAATCCTCATTGGTTGGCCTTACTTCCTTAGCTAGAGATGATGCCGCGGCGTTGCAAGCTAGAGCCTGTGGATGCGCCTTGTCGATGCAACAATCGCACAATTCAAGGAGTAAATGTGATCTCAGGCATCAGAACCTTAGGAACAGCACCTGGTCATCCGGATTCGACCAATTCAGGCCGGCACAAAAGCCGGCACCAATGAGGAACGGGATGAGCTGAGAGCGAGGATCTGCCGGGAGGGCACTTGGTCCACGACTGGATCTTCTTACTCTGCATATTCAGGGCGATCACATACTCGCCTTTGGTCCCGATGTGTCCATCCACGTGTGCAAGGTCAGGTAGAACGAAGAAGTGTTTTAGTAGGAAGGAGCCTGGCCCTGGCCCATAGAGCCGATCCTATAGATACTTTTCCCCCAAAAAAAGAAGAAAAAATAAAAAGGAAAGGGAAGCCCAGTGCAGTTAGCGATTTTGATGGTCGTGGTGGTGGGATGAATGATCCGCTGGCCCGGGGACGTGGTGTCATGGACGAAGCGCATCTCCGCGCTGGCGCGGAGCGGCCGCGCCGCGGAGGCGGTCGCGGCGTTCGCCCGGATGGACGCGGCGCCGAACACGCTGACGCTCGCGAGCGTGCTCCCGGCGTGCGCCGCCCTGCGGAGCCTTGGCGCGGGGCGGGCCATCCACGGGTTCTGGCTCCGCCGCGGGGGCGTGCCCGGCGCGAACCTGATCGTGGACAACGTCGTGCTGGACGTGTACGCCAAGTGCGGGGCGCTGGGCAGCGCGCGCCGCCTGTTCGACGGAATGCCGGAGCGGGACGTGCGCTCCTGGACCGCGATGGTGTGGGGGCTCGCGCGGAGCGGCAGCCCCCACGACGCCGTGGGGATGTTCCGGGCGATGCTCTCGGACGGCGGCGGCCCCGCCGCGCCGAACGAAGCCACCGTCGTCAGCGTCCTGCACGCCGCGGCGCGCACGGGATCCCTGGCCTGCGGCGAGGCGCTGCACTCGTACGCGCTCAAGCGAGGCCTCGCCGGCGAGCAGGTCGTCGGCAACGCGCTGATCAACGCCTACGCCAAGTGCGGGGACGCCCGGATGGCGTTCAGGGCGTTCGGCGAGCTCCCGGAGAAAGATCTGGTGTCCTGGGGCACCATCACAAGGGCCATGGCCGTGAACGGCCGGTGCAGGGAGGCGCTGCTGCTGCTCTCGCTGATGCTGCGCCGCGGAGTCCGGCCGGACGGCGCGGTGTTCCTAGCGCTGCTGTCGGCTTGCTGCCACGCCGGTCTGGCGGACCAGGCGCTGCTGTTCCTGGATGCCATGGCAAAAGTGTACGGGGTCGCGCCGGGGAAGGAGCACTACACGTGCGTGCTCGACGCGTGCGGCCGAGCCGGGCGGCTCGACAGGTTCGAGGAAGTTGTCAGACAGATGCCGGTGGAACACGATCGGCAGGTGCTTGGAGTCTATTACGCCTCCGTAAGTGAGTGGCGAGCCAGAGGCGTTGCCGGCGTCGGAGGGGAGCAGCTGTGGGAGCGGTTTCTCGACGGAGAAGTGGACGCCGGCGGTGGCGTGTACGCGCTCGTGTCCAAGTCGCTGGCTGATGCGGGGAGATGGGAGGATGCGTGTGCTGTCAGGGAGAGGATGGCTGCAAGAAGGATAGAGAAGGATGCTGCATGTACTTGGATTGAAGTATAGAACAAATGAGGAACGGGCGCGGATTCAGGAACGCGGAAGCACAAGTGAGCCAGCTTTTAATATCCGCTGAGGATAAATTGGCAGCAAGGAATTGGCCGGATAATTTGGTTTGCTCCTTATGTGATCAAGAAATCGACGTGTTTTTGAGAACAAGACTCTGCGACCAGATCAAGTGTTTGGGCAAATCCAGGAGCTTCGTTTCAGGCAGCAGGCTTCTGTAGTGCTTTTTTGGTTTTCATGTTAGAGCTGCCTCTTGTAATCCGCTCTTTCTACCTTTTTAAATGAACTAGCAGTGCTATGCTATAGCCACTGAGCTATAATTGTCGACAAACGAAAGTAGTATATTGTTTAGTATGCACTGTTTGTTTCATGGCTAACCAATGAGTCAGGTTGCAAACAATGTAATCCATATCCTTGCTCAAACTAATGTGTTTTCTTAATACAGTGACAATTAGGTCTCCTGGGTATTTGAGAAAAAAAATAACCCCACAATTTACCATCCATGAAGCCAGAAAAAGGACCTTTTGCAAAGTCCGTTCAATAGACAGTTCCAGTCTTCCAGATCGATTTGTTTTGCAAAGATTTGAGTAAATTATCATTTCCTGGCTTGTGACGGTTACATTACATGATTACAATTTACAACAAAGCAGTCTAGCGACCCAAACAAGCATATCTACCTGCACGTCGCTATAGTTATGCTCATTTTTGAATCGTGTATGTGTAGTTCCATATATAAAGCTTCCATCACCAACAATGTGTTACTCTGTCAATCTCATGAGGTCCATATTATGGCAATGTATCCAACTAAAACTCAGTCCAGCTCAAATCTACCATGGGGTCGATACAACACACCTGACCCAAGTAGTAAACAAGTTGCTAGTGGAGTATATACATGAAAGCAGTAAGGTCACCTCCGAAAGCATGATTGCAGCACCATCAAAACGAGGTGAGTTCCCAGATCCTGAAAATTGAAACACGGCCAAGAGTTATGTCAAGATTATGAGTTGATTTACACTGGAAAATAGTCAATAATTTATGACACGTCTTTAATAATAGTTGTCCAGAACCCATTTCTTAAGTATAATTATTGGATTGTTTTCAAGATATAAACTGGTTGCAGAACCAATGACTAGAAACCTATATTTCAACACTATCCACTGATCAATGAGATTATATAACTACAAATACCGAAGCAACGACTGATTGATCACATATCACTACTGTTGAAGGTTTCTTCTGAACAAGCTGGTAGTAACCTTGCAATCGCTAATTTCTTCCTAAAATTTAAAAGCTGGTCCAAAAACAAGAACAATAAGCCTAACAAGTTGTCGTGATGAGGGAAATAATTTAAAAAAAAGTTAGGAAACACGTACATAATATGATGTAGCATGTCACTAGATCGCATCCCAATGGTTCGAAACATATTCATGTGAAAAATTTCAGAAATTGCGAAACTTGTTTTCCTCTGGAAACAGAAGTTAATTCAAAGAGATATTGACCTCACACACATTGAAATCCTTGAAAACCTCTGATACTGTGAGGCCTATTACACCCATGTTCCATGAGTATATCCTTAGTCCTGTCACAACTCACAAGCCTCATCATCACCATTTTATTGCGGCAAAAGCTGACTCCACGCATAAACTAAAAGTGGAGATGATCAAGTGGCTGGGTAAGAAGATTAAATAGCTGTGCTGCCAGTCATCCCATGCCAATTCTCTACATATTGATATCTGAGATTGAAAGAACCAATGAGGACATATTATGAACAGTCAAAAGATCATATCAATGTGGTTGTATTTTGTATCAACATCATTCGACAATTTGACCATCGTATCAGCCTGCACCAATTACTCCATCGGAAAAATATATTGGCCAATTCCCTCCTACACAAGTTAAGGTGACACAGTCATTCATCCAATATCCCATATTGAATATTTGATAAAATGCACACACATTGAGCACAGTGCAACTCTTTTCATTCATATTTGGCTATTAAATCTAATTCAAGGTGAATGATGGAATTCATCAAATATTTTCATACTCTGCAAGACAACACATAGAACATGGATCGTAAACATAACATGATTCATACTACTAATAAAAACTGCATCTTCATTTTCCTTAGGGAGTATCAATTGGTGGAAGTATATAACACCTATTGTACTATCCGTCGATTAATACAATTAGCAATACCATAGCCAATTGAGATATTATTGTCTACTTAGTTAAAGATGATATGTAATGATCAGGCAAACAATATGCACAACTAGTGACTGAAGAGCAACACATAGTTGAGTAGCCAAAAGTGCACTGTCCTGCATACTAGACATGCTCTTCTAATCACTATCAATACAACGAAGAGGCATGCTGAACAAGTTGACATTGAAACTAATTTACAGCATACTGCCAGTTTAGCAGTGAGAGGAGCAATGGGAACAGACCAAAATCTCTATGTTGTATAGTATAAATGTGACCGTGAGAAAACTAATCACCTACAGCATATATAACTATAACATGATAAAAAAATTCTTTGATCAAAAGCAAAAGGTATGGCAATAAATAATGATGGATTCAGCAACCGAATTGTTGATAAGAGAAGATAACCATAACAAGAAGCAAAAGAGTATACCTTTATTTCGATCTTGATTTCGGACTCCTTGAATCTGTGTGTGAAATAAAGTGGTTTGCTAGCGACAACCTAGCTCCTTGCCTGAAAAGTTAGACAAATAGACATCATGTATAGGATTGAATAAGGCATATCGACAGGAAATTGTTGTTATTGGTACCAACTGACCTCTTAAAGGATGAAAGCTAGTTGGAATAGCTTAGGGAGGATGGCACAGCAAACTAGATTTTTGCATGATTTGCATCACTGGCTGACTTATATTATTTGCTGGAGAGGCATTCCAGCATACTGTCATATATAAGAGAAACTTCATAGAAGTTCTGATGCTTACAGTATCCTGCCCAGCAAAATATCCTAACCAATGAATGAAATAAGCAGGCATCAACTACAAGACCTTTAGAACATATTTTACGGAGAAGGATCAGTACATATCCCAACCCTTTTGCTTTTACCAACCAATTATTCAGGCGAACAAAATGATCAGGAACCAAACATTTTACCGAAGAATCATGATCAGGAACCAAACATTTTCCTGAAGATCCATAATCAGGAACCAAATATTTTACCGAAGGTTCAAGAAGAAAATTGATTGCTGTAAGAAACTTTTCATGTTTGCATAAACTATCAATTACCATAGCAATGGTAAAGTTATTTGGAGCAACATTCCTACTGGTCATGTCCATATAAATTCGTGTCACTCCACGTAAATCCCCAACCATGCATAATCCATGAATTAAAGTATTGAATGCCACAACATCATATTCCATTCTCTCGTTATCCAGTAGGAACTTTGCCACCTGGAACTTCCCAGCCCCACAGAGGCTCCGGATTGCAATTGTAAAACTAAACATATCTGGCCCAATGCCCTTCTTTATAAGATCAACCAACAGCTTCAAGACCCTAGCAAAGTCACCAACCTCGCAGAGCCTACTCATCAGAGTGTTATAGCAGAACACATCAACCTCCCAACCCAGTTCTTCACTGTATTCCAGCAAGCACACAGCTTCTGAAAACCTAGAGTCCCGGCACAAGCAATCAAAGAGAATATTAACTGTCTCAACTGTCATGGACACTCCTCTGCTGTGCATAATATCTACTTGCCGGAAAGCCTCATCAGAGAATCCCATTCTGCACAGGGCAGACATGTATATATTATAGGTAACAGAATTCGGCGTCCACCCCTTCTCCTCACTCTCCACTAAGATTCTATCTACCTTTCCGAATTCCCCTACACGACAGAGCCCCTCGATGAGAACGCTGTATGAGATGACATCCGGCTGGCACCCGGCTTGGATCATGTAATCAACAAACCTCTCCGCCTCGAGAACCATGCCCTGCTCGCAGTACCCGCGCAGGATTGCGGTGTAGGAGCGGACGGTGGGCCGGATTTTATCGTCCAGCATGAAATCAATTATGCCTAAGGCCTCCTCCACCCGCTGGTTGTCGCAGAGAGTCGAAATGAGGATATTGTACGCGGCGGCATCGGGGACGCAGCCCGCGGCGACCATGGCGGAGAATACGACGTGGTACACGACGTCGGCCGGGACAGGCCCATGAGCCTTGAGCATCGCGGTGAAGGTGGAAACCGTGGGCGTGTGGCCGGCGACGAGGAGAGAGGAAAAGGCAGCTCGCGCGGCGCGGTGGTGGCCGGAGTCTGCGAGGGAGGAGATGAGGGTAGTGAAGAGAGGAGCGGTGGGCGGGAAGGGGAGGGAGCGGAAGAGGCGGAGTACCTCAGCTGGCCTGCCGGCGCGGGAATAAGCGGACATGAGGGCGTTGTAGGCGGCTGGGGAGGGGACAGCGGGCGCCGCACCAGGAGGCGGCGAGGGGGAAGGGGAGTCGGCGAGGGAGGCGACGGCGGATAGGAAGGAGGTGAGCTTGCGGTCGTTGGGGCAGCGGCGCGGGAGCGTGGGGCGGAAGGGCATAGGATAGGAGGAGGCGGCGGCGGCCGGCGACGGGGGCGTGGGGGAAACGGCAGGGTTTTTGGCTGGGTTTTTGGGTCGTCAGGGGGAATTGCACAGCTTCCGTTTAGAACAGAGGCTGTTGGGCCGGGCTGGCCTGTTGGGTTTCGGCCTCTGTTGACTTTTGACCCACCACGTTTTAGTGTTTTACAAGAACCACGGTTGTTCCTCTTAAAAAAAATAGAACCACACTCGTTTCCTCTAGAAAGCCTAGAACCATACTTGTTTCCTCGAACTAACAAACAAGAACGCACCTGCGGCACGCACGTTTATTGATGACATATAGGTATTAAAACAATATCACTTCACTTTAGTGCAAAACGCTTTTAAAAATACTTTATATTCGCTCTCTCATGTATGAAGAGCTTTATGTATTCTCAAAACTCATGATAGTTGGCATTTATTTATATGGAGAAAACTCTCTAATTTATTATTTTTTAGCAATACGGAATAATTGTGTATAGACGTGGGTACAAATGTGAGTATATTTAGGCGAGCCCTTTTTCTATCTATACTATAAAGAGAATTAGATTTGAAAACACTTCTTACCAACAAAAAAACCCACACCCACCTCACATAAGACCCACCAGTCGGGAAAATTGGTTGATGAATGGTCAAAAACGAGGGGGGAGGGACATTCCCATGTTGATTCCCCCTCTAAACCCAAAACTTTTTTCACCAATGAAACAAGTATATATTAAAAACTTGGCCGTCAAAATTATTCAGTTGTAAATTAAAGGGCCGCGCCAATGAAACACCCACAGTTACCATGGTAAAAATAAATAACTATATTTGATTCTTTGATTTTCACGAACGCATTGCCATAGTAAACAAACCAACAATAGGCTCGTCGGTCGGCGGCAACAAGGTTGGCCACCGGTTGTCGAGAACTAGAAGCAGCACATGGAAGCAGCTGCATTATTATAGTTACATCACTTTGATTCTTTGATTTTCATGAACGCATTGCCTAGTAGTGCCTACCTCAAACTCACGGAAAGGCGGTACAGGTAGTCTCGTACCGCCAACAGTCCCTTCCGTGCAAACGCAACCGAGGGATGATTTGGGCGGCTGTTGGTCAACAGTGGCGCGAAAAGCAGCAGCGAGCAATTCACGTACGGGCGACCGATTCATCGAATCATCGTCCTCAAGACCTCAATCACGTTGCGGAAGCGGAATGGCTGCACATTCAATGGCTCAGCTCCCCCGCTGACGACGCTAGCTGCATCGACCGACCGACCCGCCCGCCCCCATCGCGACAGCTAAACGCCAACCGGGGACTGTTGCTAGCTCGCGACAGGCGCGCCAATGGCGCAACGGCAGGAGCGGCAGCGCGTGCACGCCGTCCGTTCTCGATCTCCCCTCTCTATCTCTCTCTAGCTGATGGCTAGATAAAGCAGCGCAGCTCTCGCTGCCGGATCGGACATGGGCATGCGCCCATGCGCCCCCCCATGGTCCACGGAATTTCCGCCCAACAGCGACGGCGCGGACCCGGCCTCTCGGCGGAACAAGCCCACATCACACGGTGCACGCGCATGTGCGCGCCGTGGCCCTCGGCCTCTGCCACCCCCGTCTCCGGCCAATCGGCGCCGCGCCCCCGCGCGCGGGGCGCTGCTGGATGGCCGCGGCCGGCCGGATCGGAGCTCGCGGCTTCGCAGCGGATGGATGGATGGCGGGGCATATGGACGCGCCAAAGCTAGCTAGCCGCTAGCTCGGTCCGCCCCACTACCGCGGTGCTCGAATTGAACCCCCGGGCGGCGCGCACGCGATGGAGAATTGGAGATTGGAGAAGTGATCCCCAATGCTCTGCAAGCATAGGATCCAGCGGCAACAGGGCGCGCAGAGCGGCGGCAGAGCTGCATAAACGGCCAGTGTACTGGATCTGGCTGCATTGGCTGGCGGCCGAGCGCATCGGGATTGGTCGGCACCAAGAGGCGAGAGCGATCACGCCGGTGGCAGCAGACCGGCCGTACGGCGGCGCTGGGAGATACACAGCTTACAGCTAGCTCGGCGGGCCGGTGCGTGGGGGCAGGGCGCGCACATCGATCGCGTCGTGTCAGTTCGTCACGTACCACTACATCATCGAGGCAGATCGAGCCCACACCTGGAGGGGCCGTACATATACATGCATGTATGTCAGCATATATGTGTGCTGGCCGGTGCCGGCTAGCTCTGCTAGCCAGCTGAATTATTCCTCTCCCGATAGAGAGAAACAAAGAAAGAAAAAAGATAGCCGCTACCTGAATTATTATCGGTGATCGATCGGCTCCGTTCCGTGTCTCGAAGCCCATCATTTCAATCCCCGACAAGCTCTCGGTTAGCCGCCAGTGATCCATCGAGAAGAAAAAAGGGAGCGCAGCAGCGCAAACCTGTCGTGTCCATGTGTCATACCGATCGAGCTAGCACAGATATGAGACACGGGTGTGCCCTTCGTGCATGCATACGCATGTGCACCGTACCGGCGGCTCGAATTGATTTTACAGTCGCTAGTTATCCATCGCAATGCAAGCGGCAAGCCGTGTTGTTTTTTCTTTGTAATCGCTGTCCAGGGCGGGATCGGAGCCCAGAGCTGAGCCCGCCTGCTGCGAACTGTGTAGCTAGGTACGCGTACGTATGCATATGTACGTACCCAGCTACTGTAGCGGCAAGCCTGTAACGGCGCGTACATGATATACAGAGGCAGGCCTAGAATGGTCACCACGCGCGTATGCTAATTTGTAAAGTAGTAACCCCACACTGCTGGGCCGAGCGTGGTACCTCCTCTCCTTCTATACGCTGTACCGTCTGCATGCAGCGTAGCTAATAATATATAGAGACCGAGATCTGATCGACTGACCAACACCCTGCAGAAGACGCACGCAGGTACGCGCTACAGTGCCCAGGCCGGCCGAGTACCATATATCACACTGAAATCACACACATACGCACCTTCCTACGCGCGTACGTACGTGCCCTCCGTCCGTGGGGCCCACGCCGCCCCCACATGCACGCGCCTGCCGGCCAATGGCATGCGTGCACGTACCATGGTACACACGCGCTCCGGCAGGCGCGGCATGCATGCACGCACGTACGTTACGTCCTCGCCGGCCGGTGCGCAGCGCACTACGGCACTGTGCACGCCACGTACGTACGTACGCGCGCAAGTTTGGTTCATTGAACAGTGTGCGTCGTCTCGGACAAGCTAGCTAGTCAGGTGGTAGCGCTAGCTAGTGGCCGGCCTGGGCAGAGCGAGCGAGGCTGGCCGGCCGGGTAGCTTTGGTCGCGGGGGCGCGGCGGCACTGGTGGCCGTGACGCGCGCGCCCTAGCTGGTGGTCCTGCGCGCGCGCGGCCGGGCGAGGGGATCGGAGGTCTCGAGATCTCTACCCCGACAAGGTCACAGGCCTATAACGCCGTGCCCATGGATCGGCAGAGCCTGTGACGGGGATCAATTCGGACGTACACATTGATGGACGGGAGCCGGGCCGGCAAAGGGTCCCCATGCAAACTGCGTGCACGCAGGCATGCATGCATGCACGCAGTTGGGCCTCTCGCCTTGGCCTTGGGCGCGGCATGCATAGGCCGGCCGGCCGCGCCGGGCACAGTACGCCGCGCGCGGTGTCGCGTGTAGTACTCCTACATACTGTACCTGCTAGTACTCCAGCGAATGAAATTAAGCTACGCGCGTGCCCCTTCCGCCCCGCCATCGCCGATAGATGGACGAAGAAGACGAGGGCGAGTACAGAGTACTCACACACGACTGCGACGCGCGCGGTAGGACGTGTACGTCGTCGATCGTCTCTGTCGTGCGTGTGCAGGGCATGTATGGACCGGCGGGACGGTGCGGCGGCCCACGCTAAGCAAGTTGGAATAGTGTTATTTGGCTGCATGCGCGCGTATTAATCCACCTAATGGTTCCAAGTGGTGTACGTACGTGTTGGACATGCATGTTCCCCCCTTTTAATTTCTTGCGAGGTCGTAGGACATGTGTGTTTCTTAAATGAAGGGGGGACTTTATTATGAACTTCATTCGAGCGCCAGCATGGGGCTTTGGTACGTTCTGGTGCAGTTTAGGCCCTGTTTGGATCCACCAGCTAAACTTGGATCCACCAGCTAAACTTTAGCAGCTAAAGTTTAGCAGCTATGGATCCAAACAGAGACAGCTAGAACTCAGCTAAACTTTAGTCGCATGCCAAAAGATACACGATTCCTTTAGCTAATTGAGCCTAGCTAAGCGCAGCTAAACGAGTTTAAAGACCAAAATACCCCACCTGTTTATGAAAATTTCCCACCGTCACAAGATTCTGTCCATAATTAATGAAGGTTAGGATAGTCCGATTAATTCAATTAGCTGATGGATCCAAACACCTTCAGCTAAAGTTTAGGTAGGTACTCTTTAGCTAGCTAAAATAAACCATTGTAAATTAGCTGGCTAAACTTTAGTTGGAGTGGATCCAAACAGGGCCTTAAATTAACGGCTAGCTTGCGAGTACGTACGTCGCAATGGACCCATTTCTAAATATCCTAGTTATTATGTTATTAGAACTAAACTTGAATAGCATATAAAATCGTCCCACTGCACAAATCAAAAGGTTGAATAATTAGCAGTTATAAGCTCCCCACCCTATTGCAAACTCGCAACAAGTTAGGGAGATATGAGTGTGTGTGTTTAGGTTAAGGCTGGCTCATCCCTTGACATGGTAAGATTGGCTATTGGACACTACTCAAACATGGTTTTTGCCCCAAGCCACTAAAAAATGATGGCTTTGCCAAAAGACACTACACAAGTATGGTAATTTGCCACTGGACACTGTATCTAATACTGTATTCAGTTTTAATAGAAGGCTATAGGAAATGACCTTCATACCCTTGCTGACTATGCTCCTTCCGAGAGTGGATCAACACCGGCCCAAAATTACTCGGCCCCTTCCCGCTCGGCGTCGGTTGCTCCAGGCGGCGCTCGCTCCCAGCGTCGGCGGCGCCCGTTCAAGACGGCTGCAACCTCTGCCGCTTCAACGCTCGCTCACACCGACCGGCGGCTCCAGTTCCCTTTCCTGTTTTTCTTTTCCACAAAATAAACAAGCAAGCAGTAGCAGCGGCCGCATCTTCTTTCACCGAGCAAATCCAACGATGCAGTTCTGTGCTTGTTTCTTCCAAATCAGAGGTGCACGGCCTGCAATTCCACCCCTCAAGCACCAAATCTACCTCCTTGGTTGCATCTTCCCACAAAATCTATCCTGGATGCAGCCAGGGAACGCACTGACTAAAGATCGAGAAAGCAACACACTAGCATTCGGTCTAGTTAGCAGATGAGCTACCTCATTAGCAGTAAACGGTTTTACATGAACAAATGAACACGAAACGAGTTTGGTCATTAAGTATTTGATATTAGCAACAATAGGACCAGTGGAAGAACGATCCTTGAATAATAAAATATTCACCTTTTGGATCAGCGATACAACAATCATATTGCAATATCACATTGTTATACTGTGGAAACCTTCATCCAGCGCGAGAGAGCCACAGCACATTGAAGGGATCGGATAGTGCTTCTGCAACTGTTGGTGTGGTAATACAATACCATGAAAAGACTGACAACAACCCAAACCCATCATACATCTGCTCAAATTGTCCGACACCACCACACACTGGTAGACAAACTTGTAAGCCCCTCTGTTTCAAAATATATAGGGTATGTATATAGGATTTACAAACAGCCGGACATTATAAATTTTGACCGGCCATTAAAAGAATTATGCACATAGTTAATATACAAAGATGTATAATTAAACATACATACTTCAATTAATATTTCGTTTCATATAGAAATTTTTGATGAAACGTTTCATATAGCAATTGACAATATATATGTTATAATAAAAGTTTAATGGTCAAAGCATACTTCATGAGACTTTCTCATTTCCTCATATGCCTTATAAAAAGTTGGAGGGAATACTAAACTGACCAGCCCTGTCATGTGTGTGGCTTGACCGGCCCTGTCCAGTCTGGCAACGGAGAATCATATCCTAAAAGCACTATGAGAGAAAACTATTCCCTCCCAAAACAAATGAATTGGAGTACCTAATTTCCCTTATCAACACCGCCCAATAATACATATAGATTGGAGGGGGTTATCCTCTATTCAAACTAAGTCTAAGGGTGCCAGGGTGGTGTGTTCACAAAAGGATTTGATATACCTAGTGCTGCAAACTTCTCTAAATAAATCGCGTGTAGCTGTTGGCTAGGCAGACCCAGATGATAATAGTGAAATGGAGTCTGCAGTCATCCTTGCATACAGTAGTTATTTAAAGCTGACACGATCAATTAATTGTTCGTTCCGTGGACAAGGGTCGCATTGATGCATGCATTAGCTGTACACCTAATGCTGTTAGTTTGTTCACAGCTTCTTTAATACGGGTCCAACCGGTAGCTGCTGATAGCTAGTAATAGAAGTTCAATTTACCTGAGCAGTGAGCTGAGCGTGGTAAGGCTAAACTTCTCCATCAAGTCGAAAGACTCGGACATTCTCTATAATGAAGGTACGCAATGGGGACCAGAGAATTATATGAATATATTATCTAACCACGTGTTGTCCCTAAGAAATCAGTATATATAGTGGCGATTTCAAGAAGACGCAAAACCAACTTTCACCATATAGCGTCAGCAGTGTTGTTCACCATACAGGGCCCCTTATACAGGGGCCATATAGTCCATATACAATCCATCAGTTTGTTGTTGGACAGCACTATCCTTGATTTTAGATTTGGCATTGCACTGACGTCTCGAGGACCAGCGAGAAGTTTTCTGATTTAGTGTCAGATAGATCCACCCAAACCTCAAAACAAAGTAAGATCAATCAAACGTTGTATTAGGCTTTATCAGCCTTTTATCTCTCTTCATGGTCATCATCAAGCTTCCAACTTACTGGTGATGAGGTGCCTCCCGAGGCTGCCTGGATCCCCTCGTCCCCAAAATGTTGCAGTGCAGATCTTGTCTGCCTCGAATGCCTGCCATTAGTTTCCAAAGGTGACTTGTATTTTATTTAAGCTATGTAAAATGGGATGTAATCAGATACACAAGGTCCAAGTCTGGATAAAACCGTTCCCTCTGAGTAGGTGTGGATGAGATGGAAAACGAATTGATTTCCCTGTCAATGCCTCCTAATACAAATGGATTGGAAGGGATTATAAAGCTCCAAACCAAGCCTAATGAATAGGTCCACTTGGGAGCATTATTATACGCCTTAAAAAGAAAACAAAAAACGAACAAAAAGATACACCACGTAAGCAATGCAAAGAATGTGGGCCCATGACTGGCCAATCTATTGATGCGAGGCTGCAGGCAAAGTACCTTGTTCCACCGTCTAGCAGACTAGCAGAGCTGGGGTCTGGGGAGTGGTTGCGCACCTGTGTGCTGAGCTGAGCGCCTGAGCCTGAACGTCCGAGACAATATCTAGGCTGGTGTGCATGTCTCACATGCCCAAGATGGTGGATGTGAACTGCAGAAAGCAGAGCAAGTGTGAGCCTTTTATGCTAGGAGGAATAATTGCATATGAGTCAGGAACTGCATACGTAATAAAGCAGCCACCGTTCACACTTCACAATTTATATGATCATCAGTCCTGCGTGAAAGTTTGGGCACTGGCCAGTAACGTATACGGAGTAGGTTATATCATGGAGGCATCTAGCACAACAGAACTCTGTATATTTTTGGAAACTTTTTTATATCGACATAATGTTCATTCCAAAATTGCCATGATTGCAGCTGATCCTGGGTTCACAATGAACACGCGCCCAAGTGTATGCATTAGCCTCAAACATTTTTGACCGGCCGGTATATATTTATTCCATTTCCTCTCCGGGTTATGCCAAGTGACATTTTAATATGCAGAAACAGCCATCTAACTGTCACAAGCTTTACGTAAGTAGCTAAAAGAAAATAAACAAAATGCACAAATATGATTATGGACATTCCCACTTTATCAATATATAGTATGGCGGTGTTCACTTCCAAAAATTCTCCCAAACTTTCTCTCTCTAAACTTCACTATTCACTATCATATCAAATCTCTCTCCTCATGCATGGAGCACTAAACGTAGGTAAATAAAAAAACTAATTGCATAGTTTTGATGTACACGACGAGACAAATCTCTTGAGCCTAGTTAGGTCATGATAGGACAATGTTTACCACAAACAAACGAAAAGTGCTACAATGTGCTACAGTGTCTGACGTGACATTTTCACCAAACTTTCACCCCTTTTTTCAAGGAAGTGAACACCCCCAAAAGATCATAATGTGGGAGGCCCCATGCCTTAATGATCAAGTTTCTGCTTTGGTGGGAACATTTGTAACCCACAGTTTAAAAAAGTCGGTACCCACGCATACTGCATGCGCATATGAATGAGAACCCATAGCAAAAGAAGAGCAGCTGGCAGTTTTCCCCAAAAGAAAATGAGAGTGGAATGAGCAAATTGCCCAAGCAGTAGTCCTTTAATAACCTTGCTCCATTGGACAACTGACAAAAACTGACAAGGTTTATTTTTCTCTCTCCCATATGGCTCCTCCCCCACGAAGAGCAAGTTCCAACGGAGGACAAGGATAGTGGCATTTTCCCTGGGAACGGCAGGGAGGTCCCTTTCTGATTAGCACAAGTAGCTGTTGATCAAGTGCTGGGGAATGCTGGTGAGATCTAGACATGCAACCAACCACAACAATAACAATTTGTATGTTTTTGGCTCCGGTCAAGTGAGTCTTGATCAATCAATTAGCGACTATTCTTTCTGTCCGGATCATTTAGTACGACTGGTTAGCTAGTTGTACAACGCACCTAGCATGATCTAGTCCACAGACTCCTGGATAGCAACCCGTGCTGCTGGATCTAGAGAACTTCTACATGCACACAGCTATGCAGGTTTAAATTCACCACTATGCTGTAAACAGCTTTAATATTTTCACAGGAACAATGATGCCTGTGTTATAAGCCACACATACATGCACATACAAATACATGGCGATAACTTAGCTTGTATGTCCTAGCTAGTCCCACACACATACTCACGTACTCAGCGTACGTGGTGTTCTTGGACTCGAAACCATATATTTATGATATGCTTGCGACATGATTTGGGCGACAGCAGTAGTGACAGTGTTTGCAAAATGATTTGGGCGACAGCAGGAGTGACAGTGCTGATAACTAACTAATCATTCTGGGGCCATGACTACATCGATCCTCAGCTGCTGCCGACTATTTCCCTTTTCTTGGGAAGCTATAACAATTCCCAAAGGCAGGATACGAGTGGACAAGATGAGAAAAGTACATATTAGTTAATCTTTTGACAAAGGTTGTTATGCTTCACAAAAACAAAGGTTGTGGAGGAGAGCGCACCTTTCGATATAGCAGAGCAAGCAGCATATATACACGTTGCTGCAGATCAGCCAAATCCTCTTCGCCCAGGAATGTGATTAGCCGGCCACAGAGCCAGCCAGAGGAGAAACAGCGATCTGCCTTTCGCCCTTTCTCACCTGAAACAATAACATATTATGGACAAAATGTGAACCCTCAGCACCAATGAGCCATGATCTGTATTGCTTATGCTCTATATAGCTGTGGCAGGGGTAGCCATCAATTATTTTGCAAGTGGCGAATGGTTCAATTCTCTTCGGATAATGACACGTATATGACAAACCCATTGAAGTATGGCGAAACGCCAGCACTCCGCTATTTTTGTTTCAACTCAAGCATGGGTGATGTGTGCTTGAGAATAGTGTTAACTCGAACATTCCTTTCTTCCTCTAACCAGTGTGCGCACCTGCAAAGCATGCATGTGTCCGGAACACCAGGAGAGCCTTGCTTTAATCTATGGACAAAAAAACAAAGCGAGTGGAGTGGCTTGATTATAGCAAAAGCGGAAAGCAAAACATAGGATGATGAACCAAGTTATAACATCCGCGCACTGCATTGATCATATCGATCTGAGTGCCTTGGTCTCTCATTCTCTAGTTATTAGGTTAGCTCTCTGATGAGTGGTAGTAACAGGGAGAGATATTTTAGAACATGTTCCCATATAGGTTACGTTATAGGGTATATAACTTAAGAAAAGGAAAAAAACAAACAGGATAAGAAACGACTAAGGCACAGACTAGTATTTTTGGAGGAAGTGTAGAGAGAAATCAGTCACACGCAGGCGCAGTTAGCCAAGGCAGTAAGGCACAACTGCACAAGGCTACAACTAGATCTGTACGCAGGACCACTTCCAAACACAAGCCTGCAGCTCCAGATGTAAAGAAGCCAACAGCTATAAAGAGCCTCCATAAAACAGCCAGTACCACCCCCACATATAGCTATATAGCGCGACAGGCCCACGCCCAGAGCTTGTCACGTATTCACTGATGCTTACACATGCATGAAAGCCAGAGAAATGAAGAAAGCAAAGAAAAAGAGTGGAGAGAGAGAGGCTGCTCTATATGCTTGTGCTGTGCGTATGCAGAGAGACAGTGAGAGAGAGAGATGACCTTTCCTCTCTCAGTGACAGGTACTTGTTTGTTATGAGAGCTCAAAAGCCTCCGAGTGCAGTAGTACTTGCCAGAGCTTACTGTGTACTATGACCACCCGACCCTGCTCAAGAATTTACTACAACACCACCGTGGACGACGTATCCACATCTCCTTTCCCCCTACCCTCCCGGCAGGCCCACTTCCTCCTAACTAACCACGATATATAGTAAGGTGACAATTACCCGGCCTGCTCCACAGACCACAGACAGTACCCATGCAAAACCTATCACTCGTACTCGTATACATTTGGCAGTTGGCACTCCTTTGAGAAACAAGAGCACCAGGCTTCCCTGGCTCCCTGCTGCCCTTTCTATTCCCTAACTCCCTTGTTTCTCCTCCCTCCTTCCCTTCTCCTCTCTCCTTGCCATCCCTGAGAAAGAGGTGTTGAGAGGGTTGCCCAACCCCAACCTCTCATTGCTAGTTAGACTAGCTTAGGCACGTCGTACAAACTTCGAGTTATTCCGCGCAAAGGCAACGAGAAAATTCTGTACCTTCTCCACCTGGCTGCATGGGCGGCGACGGCGGCGAAGGCAGTGGTAGTGGCGGCACGGCGAGCGTTCGGGACCCTCATGACTTCAGCAACGTCGCGTCCTTCTCTGAGCTGCCGTTCCTGCCCTCCGCTCCACCCCGTGAAAGCCCCAACTCCGGTATCCGCATCTTCGGCATCGACGTCCCGCACTCATCACCAGAGAGCAAGGCCAAAGAAGCCGCCGGTACTACCACTGCCGCCGCGGCCGACACCGCACAAAGCAGCAGTGGCGGTGCCGTCTCTGCTGCTACCACCGACAACAGCAGCAGCCGCAAGTTCGAGTGCCACTACTGCTGCAGGCACTTCCCGACGTCGCAGGCGCTCGGAGGCCACCAGAACGCGCACAAACGCGAGCGGCAGCATGCCAAGCGGGTGCAGATGCAGTCGGCGATGGCCGCTGCTGCTGCGGCGGCGGCGGCCGGCGGCGCGCATCACCACCACCTCCTCGGCTACCCGCAGCATCGCTTCGGCGTGGCAGGCCCCACGGTGGCGACATTGTACCCCTCGTGGCCCATAATGAGGGCTCCGGGCGCCGGTGGTGGTGCCATCGCCATCGGCCCGCAGTTCTACAGCGGGATCGGGTCGATCACTCAGCCGATCAACGGGAACCCCCTGACGGCTGGGCTCTGGAGGGGGTCGCCGCCTGCTGGACACGGGAACACGAGCGTGCCGCCGGGTGGAGAGCGGCGGCGGCCAGTTGCGCTGTCCGTGTTCCGCGGAGACGAGCAAAGGGCTTCAGCTTCTCTTTTGGCGTCGCCCACCTCTTCTTCTTCTTCTTTGCTGCTGCCTCCTCAAGGTCAGTTTGTTTGTGAGCAGCCGGCGACCACCGCAGCCGAGGGTGTGAGCTTAGATTTGCATCTATAGTTGTTTCCTTTTCTCTGCTGCTTTTAGCAGACAAACCCAAGAGCTGATTTCCTTAATTACCATCCCCATATCTGCAGTTACTCTTCAATGAATTTAGATCGTGTCTTATTTTCTGACACAGTGCAAATTTTTTTTATCAAAGTCTTAGAACCCTTTTATTTGCGTGCATATATAGAGATTCAGATTACATACATAATTAGGGTTTCGGGTCTTATATCATTCAACACAAGAAATCAATGCATTTCATCAACTAATGAACTTGTACGACTAATTTAAGCTGTAATTCCATGGAACTTGCACCAATGCCACGCGAAGCGGCAGTACGCGAAGGATATTCTAGGCTCCAGAGTTTCTTGTTTAATTTATAGAAGAGTTCTAGGCAAAAACAGATTGCAGTCTACATCATCATTTCTTTCAAATGCCCAAGTGAACCAATATCCCACAGATGCACAACAATATCATATCTCAGATGAGGTAATGGAAAACAATATATTTCTTGTATTATGAAATATTATACTTTTCATTTTGCTTTGCAAACAGTCTGCAGGTGTCTGTATACTGTGCACGCTAAAAAACATGAATGAAAGATGGAATCAGTAAAGATAAATTGATGAAGGACCACAAGTTTTACCTTGCAAGTGTATATATGTATGTATGCGATTACTGCTGCTCGGATGGGCAATAAGGCCTTGCTTTGTGATATATACTGTAAGAATATCTGCAGCTGAAGACAAATATATATATCATACATATATTAAAGAGGTCTGAATGAACAGAGATCATTAAAAAAACATTGTATATATATGCTCTTATCAGTTGACTTCTTAAAGTTCTTTTTATAAAATAGTGATTTCTGATTCTGAAAAGTTGAAGATGTGCAGTGTTGACTATATCTACAAAGTATAACTATGTAATTTTAAACTCATCAGTCCTACAAAGGAATTAATTAATATTATATAACAAAAAGAGTAAAGTGCCTACACGTACATTTGCTAGAACGAAAGGCAAGGAAAGTACAGGCATGAGAAGAGGGAGCAGAAGGGACAACGAGTGCAGAAAGACGATGCACATGAGAAATGACAGATCAAGCTAGTCATAAAAAATGACCTGGTCTGAAAAGGCCACCCCCTAGTTACTCCCACGCTAATTCCATCCAAGATGGGGTTTGTGCTGTTGGTATGTGCTAATTCCATCCAAGATGGGGTTTGTGCTGTTGGTATGTGAAAGCAAGTAGTGCAATATAACTGTGTTCACGTCCGCTTAGCTCCTGCAGCCTGATGTTGTGCTGGGTAGGGTTTTGCCCATAACGAGGCCTTGCACTGTCGGCTGAGAGGATAACCGGACTTTACTGGTGTGTCTTGTCATAAGATTGAATTCAAGGGCTTGTGCTTGGTGTGAGTTTTCTCGAGATGAAAGCCAGAGAGACAGCACAAAGAATATTCACCTTATTAGGAAATGTATAGAGCCTCCCATATATAGCTGATTATAGCTGACATGTATAGCTGATTGATTTGTACTAGGATAGCTTCCTTGTAACACAAGCCACATTGGCTATATATGGGTGACCTTTCATATATATAGCCAATGTGGCTTGTGTTACTGATTCGCGCCCTTCCTATTCTTCCGCTGCCCGTCGCCGTGCATCTCGCACGCGCGGCAACTACCTCTCCCCGATCCAATCTCTCTCCCACCGGCGGCCATGTCAGGCACCGGCGCCCCCACCACGGCGGCGCAGTCGCCGCCCGCCACCTCTGCTGCCCTCCCCGTCTTCACCGTCCCTACGCCACCATCAACGTGAAGACTCATGTGCCCATGACCCTTGAGATGAAGCAATCCAACTTCTCCAAGTGGTCATCGGCCTTCCGCGCGATGTGCGGCAAATTCGGGCTGCTGGCGCACATCGACGGCACCCCTGCTCGCCCGGACGACGCCGCCTGGATGCAGGCGGACTACTGCGTCCGCAGTTGGCTCTTCGGTTCCGTCTCCGACGCCGTCCTCGACCTCGCCATGGACGCCACCACCGAGCAGACGGCGCAACAACTCTGGACGGCCATCAACACCCAGTTCCAGGCGAACAAGGCACCACGCGCCATCTACCTGAGCCACGAGTTCCACTCGATGACTCAGGGAGATGACACCATCGACGCCTACTGCCACCGCATGAAGCTTGCCGCTGATGCTCTGCGCGATGTTGGCCACGCCGTCACCCCACCTTGGTGCTCAATCTGCTCAAAGGCCTCAACAAAAAGTACTCCGGTGTTGCCGACCAGATTGCCGCCTCGCCGGTCCTCACCCTCGCCGACGCGCGCAATCAGCTCAACCTGAAGGAGCTGCGCTTGTCCAACGAGGAGAAGGTCACGGCGGCATCTGCTCTGCTCGCCGCCTCCTCAGGCTGCACCAACTCCGGCTGCCGCTCCTCGTCCTCAGGCCCCAGCGGCGCTCTGCAGCAGCAGCCGCCGCAATTCGACGGCAAGAAGCAGCAGCAGAGGAGAATGAAATTGGGGGGAAACACCACACCCAATCAAGGGGGTGACCTTTCATATATATAGCCAATGTGGCTTGTGTTACAAGGAAGCTATCCTAGTACAAATCAATCAGCTATACATGGCAGCTATAATCAGCTATATATGGGAGGCTCTATACATTTCCTAATACCCGCCCGCAGTCGCAGTGGGAGGAGTGCGGACGCAAAGACTGGACAGAAACTCTGTGAAGAGCTGTACAGGGAGGCCCTTGGTCATGATGTCAGCGAACTGATGAGCGGATGGAACATGAAGAACCCGGACCTGTCCAAGCGCCACCTTCTCGCGGACGAAGTGGATGTCAATCTCAATGTGCTTCGTGCGACGGTGGTGGACGGGGTTGGCCGTCATGTAGACGGCACTCACGTTGTCACAGTAGACAACGGTGGCGGAGGCGAGGGGAACATGGAGCTCCTGGAGCAGCTGGCGTATCCAGCAACACTCAGCGACGACGTGAGCCACGGCGCGGTACTCTGCCTCGGCGCTGGACCTGGATACCGTGGTCTGACGCTTCGATGACCACAGAATCAGGTTGTTGCCGAGAAACACGCAGAAGCCGGAAGTCGAGCGCTGGGAGTCCGGACAGCCAGCCCAGTCGGCGTCGAAGTAGGCAGTCAGACTGTCGACGGGGCCGGTGCCGATGTGGAGACCGGAGGAGAGCGTGCCCTTCACGTAGCGCAGGATGCGCTTGACCAAAGAGAGATGAGGCTCGCGAGGGTCGTGCAGGAAGAGGCACACCTGCTGGACGGCATACGCCAGGTCGGGGCTAGTCAGGGTGAGGTACTGAAGAGCACCCACCAGACTCCTGTAGTCGGAGCTGTTTGAGGGAGACAGCGGGGCACCATCCGAAGCCGAGAGCTTGGCCTGAGTGTCAACAGGGGTCGCCGTAGAGTGACACTCAGCCATGCCGGCGCGCTGGAGAAGGTCCACGGCGTACTGTCGCTGGGACAGAAACAGGTCGTCAGGCGATCGCGTGACGGAGATGCCGAGGAAGTGGTGCAGATCGCCGAGGTCAGTCATGGCGAACTCAGAGGCGAGTTTGGCCATGATCTGCTGAAGCAGCGTCGAGGACGAGGCGGTGAGGACGATGTCGTCGACGTAGAGAAGCAAGTAGGCGGTGCTCGCGCCCTCTTTGAGCACAAAGAGGGAGGTGTCGGAGGCCGAGGCGACGAAGCCGAGCTGTCGAATGAAGGTGGCGAACCGCTGGTACCACGCTCGCGGCGCCTGCTTGAGTCCGTACAAGGACTTCTACAGGTGGCAGACGTGGTCAGGAGCAGCGGGGTCGACGAAGCCAGGCGGCTGCTGGTAGTAGACTGTCTCATCAAGGTGACCGTGAAGAAAAGCGTTCTTCACGTCGAGCTGGTGAATGGGCCAGGCGCGGGAGGTGGTGATGCTGAGGACAGCCCGGATGGTCGCCGGTTTGACCACCGGGCTGAAACTCTTGTCATAGTCGATGCCGTGCTGCTGGGAGAAGCCGCGGACGATCCAGCGCGCCTTGTGCCGAGCAAGAGTACCGTCGGAGTGGTACTTATGCTTGAAGATCCACTTTCCGGAGACGACGTTGGCACCAGGCGGTCGCGGGACAAGACGCCAGGTGCCGTTGTCAATCAGGGCCTGGAACTCGTCGGCCATGGTCGCACGCCAGTTCGGGTCGGCAAGCCCGCTGCGGTAGTTCGACGGAACTGGCGACGGGACGATGGCAGCCAACCCCTTGTACTGTATGCGCGGAATGACGCCGGACTGTGTGCGAGTCACAGGTCTGGGGGGCTCCGGCGGCGCGGGCACAGGGGCGGGCGCTGGCGGCGTGGGAGGTGGTGCTGGCGCTCGAGGTCGGCGAGAGTAGACCAGCAGCGGCGGTGCTGGCGGCGCCGGAGGGTGCCCGGGCGGGGGCGCAGGGGCAGACCCGCCCCGAGGCACAGGTCCTGACAGGGGCACTGGACCACGCCCGCCGGGACCTGAGGAAGTCGAAGAAGCCGATGGGGCTGACGGGGGCACGAGACCACGCCCATCAGAACCAGTGCTAGCTGCTGGGGCGCCGTGGGAGGAAGCTGCACTGTTAGTAGAGCAAGGCACTAGTACCGTATCATCGTCTAGTAGAAAGTCGAGGGAGCCGATAGGTGGAGAAAGGAAAATGGGACTCGTCGAAAACAACGTGGCGAGATATGATAATGCGACGAGTCGATAGGTCGAGGCACCGATACCCCTTATGAGAGGTTGGGTAGCCCAAAAAAAAACACATGACGTTGATCTAGCAGCGAGCTTATGCGGAGATGTGGCCTGGAGGTTGGGATAACACAGGCATCCAAATACGCGTAAGTGATCGTAGGGTGGGGGCACACCGAAGAGGCGTGTGTAGGGGACCTCGTAGCGAATCGCCGAGGAGGGGCGCCTGTTAAGCAGGTAACATGCGGCAGCTAGGGCCTCGGCCCAATAGGTAGGGGGCATGGAGGCGTGAAGAAGAAGTGTCCGGATGGAATTGTTTAGTGTGCGAAGAATCCGCTCAGCCTTGCCATTCTGGGCGGAGGTATAGGGGCACGACAGACGGAGCAAAATGCCGCGTGAAGCTAGGTGAGTGGCTGTGGCGTTGTTGACAAATTCAGTGCTGTTGTTGGCCTGAAAACACTGGACAGGGAGGCTGAACTGGTGTGTGCATAGGCAATGAAATCCACCAAGTGTTGATGGACATCAGATTTGTGGCGGAGTGGGAAGGTCCAGCAGTAGTGTGTGTAGTCATCCAAAATCACCAGATAGTAGGAAAAACCCGAAATACTGGTAACCGGGGAAGTCCAAACATCACAATGTAATAACTGAAAAGGTGCGGCAGTCTGTGATACAGAAGAACTGAAAGGAAGGCGAACATGTTTGCCTAGCTGGCATGAGTGGCAAATGCAACGTTCTATCTTATTACAAGAAATCGAATTATTTTTATTAAGACTCGAAAGGGCTGCTGGACCGGGGTGCCCGAGGCGTTGGTGCCACAGGGAGGATGACACGGCAAGGAGGCTGGATGCAGAGGTGGGTGCGGCGGCCGACAAGGTGTAGAGGTCACCATCGCTATTGCAGCGAAGAATCACGCGACCCATCCGAATGTCCTTGACAGAAAAACCAAAAGCGTCAAATTCAAACGAACAATTATTATCGCGAGTGAATTGTCTAACAGAAAGAAGGTTTCGGACAATGGAAGGAACGACAAGAATATTGTTAAGGGCAAAGTTGGACGTGGTGGTGGAAAGGGTAGAGTGACCCCTAGACGTGACTGGTATAGAAGTGCCATTGCCTACTATGACTGAAGAAGAGGAGGGAGGTAGGCGGTGGGTCAGTATACCATCGTTGGACGTCATGTGAGTGGAGGCCCCGGTGTCCACAACCCATGGAGAGCCGCCTTGCATCGACATCTGCTGACGCGCTCGCCTGACGGCCTGTTTCTGTCCCAGCGACAGTACGCCGTGGACCTTCTCCAGCGCGCCGGCATGGCCGAGTGTCACTCTACGGCGACCCCTGTTGACACTCAGGCCAAGCTCTCGGCTTCGGATGGCGCCCCGCTGTCTCCCTTAGACAGCTCCGACTACAGGAGTCTGGTGGGTGCTCTTCAGTACCTCACCCTGACTCGCCCCGACCTGGCGTATGCCGTCAAGCAGGTGTGCCTCTTCATGCACGACCCTCGCGAGCCTCATCTCGCTTTGGTCAAGCGCATCCTGCGCTACGTGAAGGGCACGCTCTCCTCCGGTCTCCACATCGGCACCGGCCCCGTCGACAGTCTGACTGCCTACTCCGACGCCGACTGGGCTGGCTGTCCGGACTCCCGGCGCTCGACTTCCGACTTCTGCGTGTTTCTCGGCGACAACCTGATTTCGTGGTCATCGAAGCGTCAGACCACGGTATCCAGGTCCAGCGCCGAGGCAGAGTACCGCGTCGTGGCTCACGTCATCGCTGAGTGTTGCTGGATACGCCAGCTGCTCCAGGAGCTCCATGTTCCCCTCGCCTCCGCCACCGTTGTCTACTGTGACAACGTGAGTGCCGTCTACATGACGGCCAACCCCATCCACCACCGTCGCACGAAGCACATTGAGATCGACATCCACTTCGTCCGCGAGAAGGTGGCGCTTGGACAGGTCCGGGTGCTTCATGTACCATCCGCTCATCAGTTCGCTGACATCATGACCAAGGGCCTCCATGTACAGCTCTTCACAGAGTTTCGGTCCAGTCTTTGCGTCCGCACTCCTCCCGCTGCGACTGCGGGCGGGTATTAGGAAATGTATAGAGCCTCCCATATATAGCTGATTATAGCTGCCATGTATAGCTGATTGATTTGTACTAGGATAGCTTCCTTGTAACACAAGCCACATTGGCTATATATATGAAAGGTCACCCCCTGATTGGGTGTGGTGTTTCCCCCCAATTTCATTCTCTACACACCTTAATAATTTTAACATTAGAGTATAAGTAGATCCATTGAAGTGTTTGATTTGGCCACAAAAGAATCATCGCCCTGATCTCACTTCTGTACTACATTCCGCTAGTGGATCTGGCTGAAGAACTGTTGTTTTATTCTTGAACATGCAGGAGAAATACATGTCATTATATTGTGTAAATAAGAAAAGCAACAATACTTGGGCCCCGTGTGAGAGGTAGAGGATATATGTGGGCCATTTTCTGTCTCTAATGCAATGAAATACAACTCTCCCGCGTTAAAAAAAGTATAACCACACAGCACAAACACCCTGGAAAAGATAAGGGTGCAAAACAAAAAACACACCCAGGATGCTAGAAACATGAATAACACTCCACGAAAAAAATATTAACATATTTTCAACCAGCAAGCACATATTACAACTCTTACTAGTATAATCTGGAACTTAAACCCATGAAACAGAAGACTGCTTAACTGTACATGTATAAAGAATGATGAAAATGGCTATGGATTAAATGAATGTTTAACAAACATGCAACAGGTAGCTGGCCGTTACCTTGCCTGCCTTATGCAAGTGGTCTCAGATCGAGTAGGTTATCATATGAATGTCCCGCTTTGGAGCTTTTAATGTCCAATGCTATCATTTTTTATGTTGCTGCTCTTATTTCTGCTGCCGCACTGCCCTTCCTGTCACTATTTTTTTTTGAGTGAAAACATACAGTAGAGGTGACCCCTACTGTCGTTCCTGTCACTATTGTTGGTGATAGATCCAATGCAACTTCAGGATATGTCGTTTTCTCCCTCCTGCATGCAAACACGAACTGCCCACAAGATTCAAAAATGCTGGGGACAGAATCTAGCACTTTTATCTTGTATGCAGGAAACCTTTGTACTGTTATTTGGGGTTTGGACATGCAACACTTTATCAAGTAAATTGCCAAAGCAATGAACACCTTGAATATCCCACTGCCAAATGCCAAGGAGTCATTATTTCGGTTAAGCATACAACCAATACCATTAGATAAAAATCAAAAGCAGGTACAATCATGAAAGTTGACAGCAAAGCGAGGAAAAGAAAGAAACACCTAGAGGCAACATTTCAGGGACAGGCCTCCCATCAGGCCAAACACCAGCAGTTTCCCAAGACGACCGAAATTGCAGCCCTAGCTAGCCCAATATATTGCTTCTACCTATGCTGCAACTGTAGTACCTCCATGTTATACTACAGCTAGACTTTTGCTCCTAGACCATATAGGTCCTTACCTGGACAGCACGCCTTTATTTTCCCCAGTATTGCAACCACACAGATTTGTATCCTGTACTGCATGTATAGCTCAATCAATCAGTACTGAATCTAGCTACATAAGTAGCCTAAATAGATGCGCCACCTATCTCTGACTATGAGTAGATAGAGTTCAATCTCAGTTGCAATGTGAATTGTAAAGTTGTATTCAATCTAGTTAATTAAATGGTACATATATTTAATTATTTGAAAGTGGGTATATGTTAGCGCTGGGAAGTCTGGACATTGAAATTTGAAGGCAAGAGCCATGCTTCATGCCAGCCAAGAAAAGGGCTTCACAAATTTAAGGCAGTGGAAGATGGCAGTACGGCAGGGTGCACCAGTTAAAATCCTGGTTCTTCTGCTCGGGACACACACAAAAAGCTGGGCATGTTAACAGGTAACAGCAGAGAAGAAACTCACACGGGACTCCTGACACCAAAACTCTTATGTTCTATCTCCATCTCCCAACAAAGCAGATCAAGTATGTGTTTTAAGGTCAGAGTTAACAGCTGCTTACGATAGTGGCAACATGAATCGATAAGGCATGGTCACCACCCCTTGTGTCAGGGAAGGAGCCCTGTGCTGGTCAGTGGATGACCGATGTGATGCGAGTGCAGCTCTCCTACAGGGACTGGTGTTCTGTTCTGCATAAACACGAGAAAACAAAATAGCTGGTTAACTAAGTACCAACCGACATCAGTCAGGGAAACTGAGGAAAACATGTCACGTAGAAGCGAGTAGAGTGACAAGAAATGTTTCTGTCAATTCAAAGTCATGGTAACCCACGTTAAGCTTCAGATGACATGGCATGCAATTCTTAGTGGTTGTGCATCTTTCTAGTGCTGCAGGCACATTGAGCTTAAAGAGCTTCTAGGGCTAACGCTTGTGGGCTCATATCACTGCCTAAGGTCAGCATCACAATTCACAAGATAATGAAAATCATCAAAGTTCACCCTGTCGGGTACGGATGGCCCAGCACATAGATTGTTCAGTACTGATGCCTTGGACGGGATGTCGAAGCACCAATTGGTTCATTTTCCACCATTCATATCAACGCATTTCAGAGTGACAAACTTGGTATGCAATTAGTTTATGCTTATCTGTTATCACTTATCACCATAGCATCCTCCTAAGTTGACTGTACATTCTGAATTACAGAAGTAGAGATAATCCAAAATTGACCAGAGGTCAGCTATTGTTATTTCACAGGCATGCAAAAGCAGCCACAGATAAATGTTCTTGCTCAGCCAGGCATACATATATGAAGTGTGGATAAACACCAGCAGTACAACAAAGGCAAAATCTATGCTCATAGCAAGACACCAAAAACCTTGGACCCATCAGTCCAATGTGCAAGTCACACATATACTTGCCATGGCCTAAGAAAGAGAGTTATATGCCTTTGACCGTTTCAAAGCTTCCATGGAATTTTGAACTAAATAAACCTTTTTACAGCTTTTATTTCAATGATAAACCATGCTTGCAAAAGGTTGAGTTGAAACTTAAGCTTGCAAAAATATAGGTAGTCCCAGACTCCCAGACTCCCAGACTCTCAACAGTACAGATGGAAGCTAGCAGAGGATAAAATAGTGAAAAGATTGTAAATGCCTCTATTCCAATAGAAAGTAGACAGTATTTGCTCATTGCTCTCAAGAAGTTAACCAATATTGCTCACAGGTACCATATAGAGCAAGGAATGTTAGTACTAGCATAGCTTAGTGCTTGCATACACAAGATTGAAGTTGGAAATGATACCTCCACTTGTGCAAGCAAATACCTTTTCCTGATTTTTGTGATTTATTAAGCAGGCAGCCACATTTAATTGCAAGCAAAGCTGACTACTATCAAGCACATAGCATTTTAGTGATAGTTATGTTCTGAATATGACAACCAAAACTAAAACAGATTTCTGTATTCGATACTGTTAAATGAACTAATAAAAGAATAATATCAACTTGATGGAATGCTTCTTAGATGCTAATGATTTCACCAGAAGTCCCAGCACCAAGATTAAGAATGATCATGAATGGCACATTTTTTTTATGGGTCACCAGAGGGGGAAAGAGTCCCTCACCTGAATATACTGCATTGGATTGGCAATGAAAATACTGCTGAAAGTTATATAACAGAACATCACACATTGGGATACCAACAACAACACATACAAGAGGTACACATTGGGAAAATGATTGAATGCTTCATGGTACCATACTACTATACAGATATTATCACCGATGTAACAAAGAAAATGGGAACTTCACTGACTGAATGAGTTGACATTCTATTTTCAGCAGGGGCAGTTAAAGATGTACAGAACTTGTGATGATGTTTCCCACTCTTTGCAGCAATCAATATTCATGATAAACATGAGTTCATGCTTGGATGTGACTGAAATGATTATATGCAAGATTGCGTAGAGAATGGTGCTGCTACTTTTAACTATTTGAGTTACTCGGCTCTCAATGCTACACAGCAGCAGAAAGAGTTGGATTTGAAGGTATTTAATTTGCAAAAAATACAGGAACAGCTAGCTGCAGCAGCCAGACAGTGCAGCGGCAGCTAGCGTCTAGGCGATTCGAGAATGCTGTTTCGCTTTGAGAGGTGCAGGAAGGTAGCTAGCCACATGATTTTCTTAGCTTAGCGTGTGAACGGCTGTGATGCATGACTGTGGTACTATTTGGCTACAGCTGCTTGGGCTACTGGGCTCTGCAGCCGATCGGCTCAGCTGTGCAGACAGTCGCAGCCGCTGATAGAAGCTGCGGCGAGCAGAACCACAAGAGATGCAGATGTTATTTTCCGAAAAAAAGAGAAAATGAGCAGTTTAAAAGGCCCCATGCATATGTATCATTATAGATTTCAAGAAATAAGTCACACAACTTCTTGCCATCCAACTGTAACTTCTACTCTGAAAAGTACACCGAAGAAAAGCTTCACCATGATCCATGAGAAAATTCCTATACAATCCATTAATAGGATGCTTACCACATACTGATACAAGCCTCCAGTTTCAAGCAGGTGTGCTTTCTATAATTTAGCTCCATTCCTTCAGTATCAATACAAGAAAAATTAGTAACCACTTGGAAACTGAAATATGCAATAGAACCAGACGTTCCCAAACCCTACCTCCTTGGGATAGCAATCATCATTGAAGGAAATCACCAGAAGCCAAGTTGAAGTCAGCACCTGGACTATGGCCCATAACCATGAGTGACATGTTCCGTAAGGCCCATAGCTTCCCTTCCCCAATATTACGTGTTCCTACTCACTGTACTGATCCTTCTTATTATATTATTTATCTATACTATAAAGAGCGATAGTTTTGGTGTTTCTTCTATCCACCCTCATGTAAAGCCTAGGACTCATCTGTCATACATACTGGTTAGTGGCTATACATGCCAATTAGCATATTTCCTGTCTCTTGCACAACAATTAGCATCTGTTTGTCATATGTTTTTCAAAAACATAAAGGTTTTTTCTATTCACCTTCGCCTAAAGTGTAGGACCCATTTGTCATACATACTGGCTACACATGCCAATTAGCATATTTCCTATCTCTTGCATGGCAATTAGCATCTGATCGTCATATGTTTTTTTTAAAAAAGAAACACGTGCATGTGGCACTTGCATCTATGCTAGTGTTACTAAACCCTGAATCAGTATTTGAAAATGTACAGGTAATCCTCTTACCAATTTAGGTGCTTCTACTCATTAGTCGTCTGTTTCCTATCAAGCAACAGTAGATTATAGACACCTCCATAAGTCTGACAGATCACTTGATCTCCATGTGGAATTTTGCTTGACTGCTTGTACCGAGCTCATGTCTCTTATGAATCATCTTCTTATGATCGGTTAGTGTTCTTACACAACAGTGCACATCGCAAGTGCTTCAAAATAAAATCAGGAATGTCTGCCTCAATATGGCTGCCTACAGTGTACTTTTCTGTCTTCATTAACATGGTTTACAAGTTCTTTCACAGTGCATTTTATTCCTTTAGGTATATTGAGCCCATTAGAATGAACAAAAGAAACTGACCAAAAGACAGGATAAATTACCGGATACAATATTTTCCAGAAATTCTACTAGATACATATGCAGGAAGTCTGTTTAAACATTCAGTTTTTTTTTAAAAAAAATTATATTCAAAAGTTTTTGTTCTTTATATTGTAGATATGGGTCTGAAAGATCAATCATAGGAGAGTCACAGTGGAATGATGCTTTTATACTAGAAGGTTTATGTAGGATTAGGGCAGCCTACAGTGGTATATGTAGTATGTACCTATAAAGTAACCTCAAAGCTCCTTGTAGGCTTGGCTTTCTTTGCATACTATTACAAACCTCTACACTGAACGTCTGAATCTAAACTGTTGTTATAGTATGCAGGGTTAATCTCTTCTGGAAATGTCAGCACAGCTGGTCAAGTAGCACATACCAAGGTAGATGCCATACTCTAACTTCAAGGTTGACCCAATCACAAGGATTTCTGTAATTGATGGGTTCTTTTTAGTCCACCGAGGTTGCTTTCTACCAATGCTCAAGAACTAGATGGAATAAGAGGCACAGTTGTACTCAATCTTTCATGTATCTTAGATGATTGTAAGACCTTAAACTATCTTCTGCTTCCCTTGCTTAAATGATATGGCAGTGCTCCTGCCCTTTCTTCAAGAAGAAGAAGAAGAATATTTCTATCACAATATGTGGGTGGATGCTGTGCTTAAATCTGAAAGAGAAAATGGAAATTCTAGATGGAGGGCGGCATTGGAAATTTAAGCATATGTTTCCAGTTTCCACTAACCAACAGATATACCAACATCAATGTTTTTATAAACCTAGCAACAAAGATCAGAATTCAGAATAACCTATAAATCCATTCGATAGAATCTCAGCAATCAGCACAAGTACAACTTATTTAATTATTTACAAATTACAGTATCAAATAATCACCCTTGGGAGACTGTAGGCAATTCTACATGTAGGGACAGTTTGCCTGCTTGGTGCTTGGTTAGCACCCAAATTTCAGGAAACTACAGGGCACATGACAATAAACGAAGAGCTAGTTTGATTCTAAAACAGATCATCTATCATATTCCAAAGGAAGCATATATCTCAGGATTTTATTTAGATAATTGCAAATTTGCAAATCAAATTATAAAAAGGGGAAAAGATCGTTCCTACTTCCTACGCGATTGCATTGTACCCACAACGAAATTAGAAGATCAAGTCTGTAAAATTACCTGTGGCAGGAAAATGGGCGATTCTGTGCTGGAAAATCATCACCTTACACTGAATTTTATCACAGTATCATCAGAACTCGCGAAACACCGACCAGCCACTCCGGGGATCCAGGTAGACCAGTAAGGACCACTGGCGCGCACCTATTTCATCGAACACCTGGCGCGCGCCTTCGAGCGAACTTCACCTGCACCACAAAATTTCGAAACCCATCCGTAGTCTAGATCGCACAATGAGCCATCCACCTCCCTGCAGCGGCGCGCACGCAGCAGCAGCACGAATCACACGGTCGCACCGCACGGCAAGCGGCCGTAGTGCATGCGCGATTGCGCGAAGCGGGCGCTGATCTCGCCACCGCGGCGGTGGAGACGAGAGATAGGACGGGGAGCGCGTCGCGTGGCTAAGTGCGTACAGGCAATCGCACGGCGGGTGGGAGGAGGACGGAGGTGGGATCGCCGGCGGCGGCAGCCGCCGCTCCGTGGATTGGCGTGCGAATTTCAGGCGGGCGGCGCGGCATGCAGTTCCAGAGTCTCGAGGGGAGCGGCGGGAAGAGAGGATCCTTCTCTCGCACGCCGTTCCTTTTCCCTTCCCAAACACCCACTGACAGATGGGTCCCAAAAATTAACTGACAGAGAGGCCCCGCTGAGTAGGGGTACTAGGTGACAACTCGTCGTCGTCACTCCTGGCGCTACCGGCCAATCCCCCACCCCAATCCACTCCGGAGGGAGCGGCAGCAACCCAATGGCTTCCCTGCCTCTGTGCCGCTCGCCGTCCTCCCTCCTCCCGTCATGGCCTCACCGGCCAATCTCCGCCCCGTTCCACCCCAAGAGCCCCTCCTCCCCTGTCGGCGCTCACGTATCCGTCCAGGACCCGCCTCCCCAAGACCCGGCGCCTCCCTCTGATTTCAGCCCAAATGGCACCAGGCCCAGCAGCCACACGAGGTACCTCTGGGTCAACCCCAACAGCCAGCGCGCCGCCGGCGTCGCCCGCTCGCGTGCCGGGTCCGGCCGCCGCGCCCGTCTCGCCTCCGCCGCTTCGGTGCTCGGCGCGTGCGAGCCCGCCGAGGCGGCCGTGGCGGCCGCGCTGGAGGCTGCCTTCCCCGAGCCACCCTCCGAGCAGGACGCCGTTATCGTTCTCAACACGGCCGCCGCCGCCAGACCGGAGACCGCCGTGCTCGCGCTCCGCTGGTTCCTGGGGAACGCCGAGGTCCGGAAGAAGGTCATCCTCTACAATGTGGTGCTCAAGCTGTTGCGGAAGAAGCGGCGCTGGAGCGAGGCTGAGGCGCTCTGGGGCGAGATGCTCCGGGACGGCGTGCAGCCCGACAACGCCACCTTCTCTACCGTCATCAGCTGCGCGCGCGCCTGCGGCCTGCCCGGCAAGGCCGTGGAGTGGTTCGAGAAGATGCCGGAGTTCGGGTGCTTGCCGGACATGCTCACGTACTCCGCGGTGATCGATGCGTACGGCCGCGCAGGGAACACCGAGGCGGCCCTCAGCTTGTACGACCGCGCTCGCGCGGAGAGATGGCAGCTCGACCCTGTGATCTGCTCGACGGTGATCAAGATACACTCGAACAGCGGCAACTTCGACGGTGCACTCAACGTGTTCGAGGAAATGAAGGCGACCGGGGTGAAGCCAAACCTAGTCGTGTACAACACAATGTTGGACGCCATGGGCCGGGCAATGCGGCCGTGGGTGGTGAAGACCATCCACAGGGAGATGGTTGACCAGCAGGTGCAGCCCAGCAGGGCAACATACTGTTGCCTCCTGCACGCTTACACCAGGACGCGCTATGGTGAGGACGCCATGGCCGTGTACCGGCTGATGAAGGACGAGGTAATGGACATCGACGTGATGCTGTACAACATGCTCCTATCTATGTGCGCAGACATTGGCTATGTCGACGAGGCTGAGGAGATCTTCAGGGACATGAAAGCATCCATGGATGCCCGGTCCAAGCCTGATAGCTGGAGCTACTCGTCAATGGTGACGCTGTATTCTTCCACTACCAATGTCCTGGGTGCAGAGGGCATACTGAACGAGATGGTGGAGGCTGGCTTCAAGCCGAACATCTTCGTCCTCACCTCACTCATCCGATGCTACGGCAAAGCTGGGCGCACCGACGACGTGGTCAGGTCGTTTGGCATGCTTGAGGACCTTGGTATCAGCCCGGACGACAGATTCTGTGGCTGCCTTCTCAGCGTGGCCGGGAACACGCCAGCTGAAGAACTGGGCAAGGTGATCAACTGCATCGAGAGGAGTAATGCTCAGCTTGGCGGCGTGGTAAAGCTCCTGGTGGACAGGAGCGCCTCCTCTGAAACTTTCAGGGAAGCAGCTAGTGAGCTGCTGGGCAGCGCCCGCGGCGTGGTGAAGGTGCCTTACTGCAACTGCCTGATGGACCTGTGCGTGAACCTGAACCAGATGGAGAAAGCCTGCGCGCTCCTCGACGCTGCGCAGCAGCTGGGCATCTACGCCAACATCCAGACCCGGACACAGACACAGTGGTCGCTGCACCTCAGGGGCCTCTCCGCCGGCGCGGCACTGACCACGCTCCATGTCTGGATGAACGACCTGTACACGGCGCTGCAGAGCGGCGGCGAGGGGCTGCCGCCTTTGCTGGGGATCCACACGGGGCAGGGGAAGAACACATACTCGGACAGAGGGCTGGCTGCCATGTTCGAGGCGCATCTGAAGGAACTCGACGCGCCGTTCCACGAGGCACCCGACAAGGCAGGCTGGTTCTTGACGACGAGCGTTGCTGCCAAGCACTGGCTGGAGACGAAGAAAGCGTCTGAATTGGTAGCTGTGTAAACTGGTTAAGGGCGTATACATAGGATTTTTCTGCGTAGTCTGCAGTTGTTCTCCGATCCGATACCTCCTCGTCAATTTCTGCAGGTAGATGCTCAATTGCTTCATTGTAGTTTCTAAAGAATTCCTTTCTACTTCTTTCACCCAGATCATAGACCAAGGAATTCCAGCTTCAGCTCGTCCTTCAATTGAAGAAGTAGCACTTTTTTTTAATAACAAAATAGCATGATACATATCTGCATGGAAATGAGACCGTATTGGCAAGCAGATGCAAAACTTACACTTCATCTCCAAAAAGGCATTCTAGGATTCAAATTTTGTCTCAAAAAAAGTCATTTTATCATGTTAGATGCATGCGCATGTAACAATCAATTAATATCAAATATGGCCAGTAAATATAGGCGATAAAATTTATTTTACCTTTTCATTAACCTATCGTAAAATTCTTAGAATGACTTATTTCTTTTAGGACGAAGGAAGTAAAAATGAAGAGTGTTGAAGCGAAGTTGTTTCATGGCAATTACACAACTGGGTGAATAGCTCTCTTTTTTTATAAGGAAGAATTGTATTATATCAAAGTTGAGTACATCATCACGTCACATACTGCAACACTTCCGAAAATAATAGAGTTACATTTAAGAACAATCAAGTACCGCTCTTTGGCTTCATTGTACTCACGCGTCATGAAATTCTAAATCTCGAACCCACACCTATATAATGGGTGAATAGCACTTTGAAACCATTTTAAGAAGGAAAAACATATATATATTGCAGTTGTTTGCAGTAAAGATGCCCAATGCAGCATTCTTTACTGGATACAACCTCAATAAATATATCGAAACAACAAGAATTAAAAAAAAACTGTCTAGGCTATCCAGTGGCAATGTCTATTAGAGTACTATTTGTCCTCAACATACATAAATCCTTCATTGATAAGGTTTTGCTTACTACTCATGCTACGAGCTATTCAGTGTTTACCCTATGTCAAAGCATCATCTCAGTCGCAGGGAGCATGACAATCACATTGCTGAATTTGGAAATTCCCTGTGAAATTTGCTCATTTATCAAGAAATTCCAGTCCAGTAGCTATTGGTGTCAATCCATGATCAGCCAAATACTGGTCATTGAAGAACTTGCTTAGATGCCTCATTCCACTGTCACAGAGAATTGTCACAATTGTATGCCCTGGACCTAAGTCTCGAGCAACTCTTACAGCTCCAACACAATTCATGGCTGAAGAACTCCCAACAAATAGTCCATCATTTCTCAGCAAGAACCTAAGTTATGTTCAAGTAAATTGAGGTAAGAATCAGTCAGGCAATCTGCATCTTTACATCCAATTATATGTAATATAGAATACTAAAACGTCTGCTAACTACGACATGAGACTTCCATTCATTGCTCCAAATTTCTATTGAGTGAGATGTGGGTAACACTGATTATTACTTCTAAAAAATGCTTAATCCAACAGTCGATTAGAACTTCTAAGAAATGCTTAATCCAACAGTTGATTTCAATTGGTATGCTTCCACTGAAGTATGGGGTGTCCGGCATAAGACATATAGGCCCGAAATAGATATCAGGCATTCCAGCTTCAGGGAAGCATATCAAGTCCAATACCATTGTTGTGATAAGATAAAGGCAGAATGCAAGAATAAAAAAAAATTCTCTAGTTGAATATATTAACAGGTTATACTACGCAAAATTGCAATGCTGTGCTAGCTTCTGTGTGCACATTGTTATAACAGATCAGAACTTCTAAGCATCAACAAAAAACTTTAACTCTGTGAGTGTGTACCTTGACATCTCAACAGCTTCCCTATCTGTTCCTCGATAGGCTCCATCTAGTTCCGCCATCATGAAATTTCTAGTGACCCTGTTGATTCCTATGCCTTCAGTAATCGTATCAAAAGGGTTCTTCAGCCTTTTCCCCTCAGCCTCCTCTTTTGTGTACATTACCCCTCTAGTGACCTTATTGAACAGACCTGATCCAGGTGGGTCCATTAAAAAGCATTTGATGCTCCTGTTCTTTTCCTAATCAAGGGGTATCCTAGTTATAGAAAAGATGTTTACCAGAGAGAAAATACATAACAGATAAATCAATAAGCATCTAACCTTAAGATATCGTGAGACTCCAGCAAGTGTACCACCAGTACCAGCTGCAGCAACAAAGGCATGCAGGGATCCTTTAGTCTGTTCCCATATCTCAGGACCAGTCCATTCATAATGAGCTTGGTAATTTGCCATATTCTCAAACTGGTCAGCAAAGAAACCTCCTTTTGAATCAGAACTCGGGTCACATTTCCCATTGTGCAGCATTTCTGTAATGACCTGTGCTAGATCATTGGTTTGTGTCTTTTTTAACTCTCTCTGCATAGCTGCTAACTTATCATCTGTCACCTTAGAACTGACATGTGCTAAACCATTAGTTTGTGTCTCGTTTGCTTCTCTCTGCTCTGCTGCTAATTTGTTTGCTTCTAATGCCCTTCTTCTGGCAATATTGACAAAATGGTCTCTGTGAGTGATCGAAACAGGGCGCACTCGTTCAACTGTAGCTCCAAGTGCCTCAATGATTTGAGACTGGCGAACAATACCAGAAGTAAATTACATGAGCAAAGCAACAAAATCCAAACAGAGAATTGTTGACCGCTAAGCTTTGTGTCCTTGTATGGAATTACAGAAACTAGTTTGTGATAGTCTTAGCATAAATGCCAAAAGAAGCATCTAACATAGTTCAGCACTTCAACTGGTTATATCAAAAGATAAATCAAGTAGCAGCACCAGATGCTACCAAGATAGAATGCTAAAAAGGGGCGTGCCAAGATAGAATGCTGTAAGAAGCAAAATAAAAATTCTCACAAACCATATAACTTCCCTACCTTTTCAATGGCAGCATCATCAGGAATAACAACATGACACCTACAGCCATAAGCAGGAGCAACAGTAGCCAAACTAATAGCTGTGCTTCCAGCACTCCCCTCTGTTACAGTACCACCGCAGATGAGATCTCCAGATTCTAGAGCCTGGCAATGATAAAAGCTCTAGTGTCATTAAGTTAAAGGAACAAAAAGCAGAACAAATAGAGTATACTACTTTCGTGCCAAATTTTAGGTCGTTTTGTCTTTTTAAGATTTATAGCTTTTGCTGTGCATCTTGAATTCTAGATATATGTGATGTCTAGATACATAGAAAGGCCAAAACGACCTACAATTTGAAACGGAGGGAGTAGCCAGGTGAAATAGAAAATAATCATGCTGAAAGGACATTGTGAATTGGATATAAGGTCGAAATTACAAGTTCCATGCTTTCTCGATAAAGTCAAATATCCTAACTCAATCTACCAACAAAATGTAAGCAACTAAGCATACTAAGTGCCAGTTCTGCAGCTTCTCACCGGGAACTCTAGTTTGCAATTATTCCCCTCTTACATCTTTTTTGTATAGATAGAATTGCGGAAGTTACCTCCTCAATGATCTTAACAGCGACGCGGTCCTTGACGCTGCCTCCCGGGTTCAGGAACTCGGCCTTCCCCAGAATCTGCAAACCAAGGAAGAACAGTTGCAATTCGCTAACTCAAAAGTTGCTCAGGCAGCAAAGCGGAGAAAAATAAATAAAACATCCACATGCCTACCTCGCATCCTGTGGCATCGGAGAGGCTGTTGATGCGGATGAGGGGCGTGTTACCGATGGCCTCTACGAGACCCCTCCGTCGCGTCCGCCGGCGGCTCGCGCAAGAGGGCCTAGCGGCTCGAGCCCACGGGACCTTAGGGATGCTATTGTGGAAGAGGAGGTAGCAGGCTACCATGGATACGGCGGCGGCCGCGGCGGCTGCTCCTGCCGCCGTCGCAGCCGCCATGGCGAGCGAGGAAGCGAGAGAAGAGGCAGCGTCTCCGAGAGAAGCGGTATAATGGGCCAGGCTGCAGAGATGCGAATGGACTCGGTATTCATTCGACTGCGAGTATGCGACGAGCCGACGACGACAAGACGAAGGACCTGGAGCACATGCTTGGGCCATGAGCCCAAGAGCATTGAGGCCCATCGCGCTATGACGGTTGTTTGTTTCTGTTATTTTTCAATCCTGTGAAGAAAAAACTTTCAGCCGATCTTTTTAGGAGAGCAAATGCAAATACCAGATATAAAGACAGAAAATACGTAGTAACATAGAATTAATATTTCTGGGACAAGCAACATAGATTCTGGTGTCGAACATGCTTAGTGGACGGAGCAAGAGGGTAGGTAGGATTATAGAAAGGTGAAGTCGAGCATCTGTGAAGTGGAGGGGATCGGACAACGGGACAAGGGAGGGTCTACTGTATGTGGTAGGGGACTATTTTCAGGAATGAAATGAACTCAACCGTTTTCATTAGTTTTTTAACATTACAGCAGCTACGAAAACAAATCCAAATATATACAGTTTGGTAAAACCTACGCATTTGATGATAGATATATACCGTAGCATACCTACGAATATAAATGTAATCCTTTTCTTAGAAAAAGGTAATGTTTTATAAATCTTTATTACCTAATTATAAAGCAATGAAATGATTGATTCAGCGATACGTTATAATTTTATAGAAAACCCCCTAATATCTCTATGAATCAACCCAACGTCTTTTTATCTTAGTGTTTCCTACCTTGCCTACTATATTTTTCTTCGTCCGTCGCCCCTAATTGAATCACGCACGGCAACATTACGTGCCTGATGCGGACTCCACTTCCTTCACCGCCCAGAGCTGCGACCGTGAGGTGCATACAAATTCAGGTCGTGGCCGAGTGAAAGAATCGGCCAGGTCTAGAAAGACCAAAGTGCGGCAACCTACCAGAGCACCCAAAACAGACTACGGCGACACGCGAAGGCTTCTTGATGCAGCCGTTCGCGCCAGGAGGAACGCCGGCATGACCCAGCCGCTTTGCGGCTCCCACGACGACATGAGCTGGCAAGCTTCCTGGAACTCATCGATCGAAGCCAGCGGCTCGCCCCTGCCAGGGCCGGCTCTATAGTTTCAAGGGCCCAGAGCAAACTAGACACTATAGGCCACCATACAACAACTTATATTGATGTATTACTTTGGTCTAACAAGTTGTAAAACATGCAAATATGTACACGAACTTGTCAAGTGTGTGCATATACGGTCAAATATACGCCACGGAGTGTATTTTGCCATCCTAACGGTCTATGTGGACTATAATTTAGGTCACAAACACTGATTTTAAGGTGGCTGATAAATGACATCATGTTCTATGTCCAAAAGGAAATATTTTAAAACTTTCATAATTTTATTAATATATATTCGGTATAAAAAACATGGATGCCACCCAGGATCAACTCTCACAAACACACTAATTTTCCTATTTACTTTTTGGGTAATTTTTCCATTTAATTTGCTACCGACCCTCTCTCGCTGCTCATCATATTCCATATATGCCTAATTGACCATTTCTTCTGAAATTCGGTGAACCATTGGATGGAACTCTTAGGGTAGTGCTTCAGCCCATTGCTGTAATTTCTGAAGCTTATCCCGAAGCGGACCATGTAGCTGTTCACCAACTCGAATTTGTTCAGCGGCAACCACACGGTCACATGGAGTACCCCTTAACATTCGGCCCGTCGTTACAGTGGATCACAAGTCAGATAATTCAGCAGCTGTCAAATCAAATAGTTACAATTTGCACTGAATTTACACTACTCCATCAGTCCAAGTTGCATGGACGAATCTATGCATTATTGCAGTGTGTCGCATCAATTAGAGGTTCTTATCGACTTTATAGCACTTCGCAGTGTAAGGAGGTGCTTGTAGTAAACTCTATCCTAGCGTCATCCTTTAGTGCATCCTAGAGAGAGAGATACTAGTTGTTGGCTTATGGACATCCGAAATGGATAACATAATTGTTTGAGTATAATATTTCTATTTTATTTTCAGCTCCTTTCAAAATGGGGAAATATTTCTTTAGAAAACAGATAAGTTACCATTTGTAGTGACATAGACAGTATTGTTATCATAGTTTCCTTTAACATAAAGCAGCGGCTTACGAAATACGTTCTCTCGTATACATGTGATTGTACATGCACAAAAATAACAAGTTCGGGTATCAATTTGCACGTTTTGCAACTTGTTGGACCAAAGTGATACAACAATACAAGTTGTTGTATGATTGGTGCAATTTACTCTTATATAATTCAAATTATAATACCTAGATTATGAGAGAAAGTATAAAATTAAAAATTTAAACTCTAATAATCTAACATACTAACCCAAACTCAAAGTAATATACTAAATTACTCTGAGTAAAAGATTAAAGCACTAAACTAGACATTAGAGATTTATAGCAAATTAGCAATCAGAAACTCATCGTGACTGCGTGACACCGTCACTCCGTCCGGGCCGGCCACGAGCAGAACAACAACAGGACGACGAATGAACGAGCGCTGATGCGGAGTTGCGGACGGTGTTCGACGAGACGGCGAGTCCAGAGTCGGTGGACGGACGGACGGACTGCTATCTTCAGACGTCAGACGTGGGCGGCGGCGGACTGCAACTGCAAGCCGCGAGTCCGCGACGATTCGCATATCGCGAGCGATCAATTTTTTTCCTCCTTGGGGGACTGCTGCCGATGGTTCACCTGCCATTTGCTCGGCTTGTTTTCTGATGGGCTATTGGGCTACAAATGCATATAGGTAGTGGAGACCTGTATGGTCCTGGGCCCCCCTCCGGCTTGGGCCCCCGGCGGTCGCCCCGGTTGCCTAGGCCCAGAGCCGGCACTGGCCCCTGCATTGCCGAGACGGAGAAGATGGGCCATCTTGATGCAGGTTGTGCAGCTGGTCATGTGGCTAGATCCATCCTCGGTCGTGCACTCCATGAGCATGATTAATCTGACACAAACCTCTACGTCGTCTGTCTTCAACGCCGAAGGGAACTCAAGGTGCGGCACCATAGCGGCAAGTAGAGGGAATGCGTTGTTACTGTGGTCGCTTGTCGATCTTTTCCGTCTCTCTTCAAAGGTCTCTGGCAGGAACTCAACAATTTGTTTCCTGTGGATTCCCTTCCAATCTTGCTCTGAAATAAGTCAAATAACTAGCCTGGCGAGGGCATGTTTCATTGAGTACTCGAGTTACACAAATTATTGATCTCACCAACGTATCCTGACCCAAGATTACCAATAATGCTTTCAAATATATATATGAGAGATCAATGTGGATTTGTGTGGTGGAATCTGAATTAGAAGATACAAATGCATGTAAGCACTTACTCAAGAATGCATGCTGATTTTCTCTCCTGGGAAGGATTGGCAGTCCGTACTGTCGGATCTCTCAATTCTTTTGACATAGACTGTTGTGTTCGATCATGTCTTGTCTCTATGAAATCTTTGCTAATTGGAGAGATATGTAATGAGTATATACTTGAATATAAAATTATATTAAGCCTAAAATTCAATGTCCTTCGGAGCAAACATGTATAGCAATAGAGTAACATAGCAAAAATAATAAGTTTACGAGTTTTAAAAGAAAAAATAAGGCAATTGCATTAAGATACTGTCTTAGTTGTTGTCAAGCAAAGTAAGCAAGTACTCCAATGTTTCTCTTTTCTTATTAGAGAATCATTGATTCTGATGGCTTTGTTAACTTCCTTTTAAAGGCAGAATGCAATATGCAATACAAAATTCTGCATAATTTGGTAAAGGAAAAAATTATTACACAATCCTAATATAATATATTGAGCATTCTAGGACACTTGAATGGTTTGATCTTAGATTTTAGAGTTATTCATAGCAACACACATCATCCGTAGCAACGCACGGGCATATCTGCTAGTCCAATGAAAATATGAACACATGCTTTAAAAGTTATACGAAGACAATGATTTAAAAAAATAGTGAGATTTTAGATGAAAATTCTATTTACACTAACAATTTATTAGATTAAAACTTTTATATATTTGAATACGTGTCCATCCATAATAGAAGAAACTCATAGGAGCGAGGGATGGAAATATCAAACAGGAGCATCTAAGAGCATCTCCAAGAGATTAGCTAAAAAGATTTTACTAACAAATAAATTTGAGTATGCATACTAATTTAGCTACTCTCAAAAATAGATTTGACTAACAAATAACAGAGTAATCCAATTGTAAAGATGGCTAGTGAGATAAGCTAGCTAAAAATAGCTAGCGAATGAGGTGGGATGAAGAGTCACTAAATTTGGAGGGTCATTTACAGAGTTCGTTGGAAACGTTTTTTCTCTAACAATAGCTAAATTTAACTTTAGAAAATTATTTGGCTTGTCTCTTGAAGATGCTCTGACAAAAACAATGAGATTCATTGCTTTATTGATTCGACAACGTCACACCCTTCACTTTTTTTCACTGCTTCCATTACATTTGTAAAACCTCTTATTTGACAAAGTAAACAATTCCTAAAAAAAGGCACAAATTGATTTCTTTCTTTTCCGCGGTCACACAAAATTACATTTGTAAACTTTGTTTACAGCTTATATGTGCATAAGATTACAACAAAAATTAAGACAAAATGGCGACACCACGGCTGATTTTGTTGTGCAAACAATCCTCCCAAACGGAATAAATTAAACTGCAGATGGGTGCACACGTTCTTTGAAATAAGTCACATGTTGCATCTGAAAGAAACAAAAAAAAATGTGAACGATGTCAGCTAAAAATATTGGAGGTGTAATGAGGTTTCGTGTTTGGAAGCAACCGTTCAGCTTCCATGCTCCCAACAAGGTAAAATTGTTTAGCTTGTCAACAACATAATAATGACCTGAGAATGCTTACCTGTACATGATAATGTTATTTGCCCTTCCATTAGACAGCCTCTTATGAAAGGAAATCCCCAACGACTGAAGTCACGCTGTTGTTCTAGGTGCTACTTCCAGCATTGGAGTCGTTTGCATTTCTCTCGTTCTCTATGGGTTCTTGATGTTCGCTACATTGAACTCCACATTCGTCGTTTCCATCAAGTGATTTTGTGTCGTCATGCCCTTGTGAATGTGAAACATTCAAACGTGCCTTGAAATTTGGGTTTTGTTCTTTGTTCTCTTTCCCAGCATCAGTAGCCATTTTGCTTCTTGGCGCCCACATATGAGTTTTCGTGGGACGCTCTCCTTTACCAGCAACCGTTCTTGCTCTTGGGCTATCAAATCGCTTAGCAACCCTAGTCTTCTCTGCAGATTCTGTTTCTAAATTAGGCTGCTTCAACACTTTCCCTGCTATTGTTGCCCTTGGTTGAGATATTGGCCTTCTCCTGTCAATGGCTTCAGGTGAGGATGGTTGAGGTGACATTCTGGCTGTGTTCGGTTGCCTTGGTTGAGATATTGATCTTTTAGAAGCAACTTGTTTGTTAACATCCTTTGTAGATGACTTGGATGCTTCATTTCTCATATCTTCTTCGAGTGATTTCAGCCTTCTCTTGAGTTTGTCCTATGAACAAACCAAAATTAAAGAAGTTACTTTAAGAATCAGGTAGTTTAAATTCCTTCAAATAGTTGTTCCTACAAAAATACTAGCTATTCAGCATTGCTTACATTAAGCTGAGCTTCAATCTTTGCAGATTTCTCTGCTATTGTTGTCTTTTCACGCAGTCGTTGTATCTCTCCCTGCACAATTGTTTAAATGGTTAATTACCCATGTACAATTTTAACAGCATCTTTTTGTATCAGGCCATTGTTTCAAAATATAACATGGCATAGTGTACCTGCAAGAGCCTTCGTTCTTCAAGCCATTTCTTGATAGGCATCAGCTTATCAGAGTCGTCTTTCCATTCATTCGCTGCTGTTGATGCAACACGATTGACATAAACCTTGGCTCGAGCTAGCTCCCTCTCGAGGGTTTTCTTTTCTTCCTACAAATTGCAATATCATCTGAATAATCAAGAAACCGATGGAGCCCAACATCTAAATTACTTGCTCTTTGGTACCACACTTACATTCAATTTGGCGGCCTTATTCTGATAGAAGTGCACTGTATTGGCAACTTCACCAGTCGCAAGAATGGATTCCTCAAGCTCACTAATGGTATGTGTGAGCTTCTCGACCTCCAACACCTTCTGTCTGTTAGCCTTCTCTAACAATTTATTCTCTTCCTACATATGAATGCAAAGAAGGATTAGTACCACAAGATTACACTAGCACACATAGAAAGATTTGATTGCTATGCAAGTAAACAATATGCAATAATCTAGGTACATGGTATATCTCCATCTGTTTCTTCAGTTCGATGTTCTGGTTCTGAACATCCTCTACAATCAGTGCCCTCTCGAGTGCGCTACGCAAAATGTTCCCAGCTTCGACAAGCGCCACCTCCTTCAACCTTAGATGACGTTCTAGTGCCTTATTGTCATCCTGGAGCACAGCAATCTAGTAGCCAGAGAAGCATCCATACACAAGAATTTAAGTAAACTATGGACATTCGTTGGTGGTTTCAATGGTGAAAATATGTATCCAGAGTTTCAGACTACCTCATGTCTGTATTTTCTTATGTCTGATTCCAAGGGTGCGATGACAGCATCGAAGGGAACTGATTCCTCATCTTTTGAAGAAGAGTGGATCCTTCTGAGTGTTGCCTCTGCAGCAAATTGTGCAGACAATGCTTCTTTACGCTCATTGCTTAGTCGTTTCACATCTAAATTCTGCCAAAGCAAGTAAACTTGTTAGAACAATGGGAAATAGTATAGCAGCCTTCAGTTTCTATGCAAAAAAATATTGAAGCCAAAGCCAAAGGAACTAATCAACCTTTTGCTCAAGCTGTTTTTCCAAACTTCTCATCTTCTCGTCCTGTTTCTTTAGTTCCTTGCTCAGCTACAAAATACGAGGTAATGTAAATATAGTAAAAGGACTGGATATCTTTATCCGGTGTTGCATTCACTTTACCGTGGAATGTGGAAGTTAACTTGCAAGTTGCAATGGGCAATGCAAAACAACTCAAGCAAAAGAGGGACGGCAAGTAGTTGAGCAGATAGCTGCTCTCTTGGTCCACGGTAGGCCCAAGATTTGTTTGATGTGATGGTGCATAGATGTATGGTATGCATTTCCGCTTGTTGAGCGTCCACCTTGGTGGACTGTGTAATATTTTTTTAAGCGGCTGACAGTCAAACATTACCCGACATATATTGACGAAGCTGGATCAAAACTGTACAGTAAAAACAAAGTGGACAAAAATAAACTCGAAATAAAGAAAAAACACCAATGGGTTGTCGTCTCTTCCTTTGTCTTTGCCATCAGAGCTTCTGTTGTGGAGAATGTGTTCATAATTTTTAAACAATATACCTCTCTTTTAATGAATTTTAAGAGCTCATGCTACCCTTTCCAAAAACGGAACATACACTCAACACTCAAGCAGACTGCTGGAAGTTCACACGTTGAGGAAATTACCTCAGCAATAGCCTTGTCCTTCAGAGCTTCTGTTACCTTCAAGCCTTTGATTTCACTGTATGCATGTCCTAGCTCTCGCTCCTTTTCTACATGGAACTCCAAAAATTAGTTTCAAATAGACATGACAACAACCTTTTTATATTTATAGAATAACCTTTTCTAGAAATATATTCTTTGAAAGCTTTGGGGGCTTAAATAAATATGTTAGGTTTCGTCCTACGTTAGAAATTGATGTTGAGGCACAACATCTGAGGTGGAGGCAGCCCTCACTCATTAGATTAGTTTTTTAAATTGAGTTAGGCCTGAATCTTAATTGGTTGTAGCTTCGGTGGGCCTGGGCTTGGTGTGGCGCCGACAAAATAACTGGCCCGCGTGTTTGTTTGCCATATAACCTCCCCAATATAACAGATAGAATTCGTGTGTGTGCGCCCAATAGATCTGGGATGTAAAGTTTCATCTAGGTCCTTGAACTCTCAAAATACATCTTCATGTCACTAAATTTGTCCCGATGTGTCACGTGGGTCCTTAAACTATCAAAACGCATTTTAGAACCTCGAGCTTGTAGACATGTGTCATCCAGATATAAAAACTCCCAAAAATATATTTTCATAAACTCATCATAGGTATCATCGTTATTCAAACACGCGAGAAAATGATGGCTCCTCATTATTCTTGCATTAGATCTCTCCTTTTCCTGTCGTATTATGAGAGTTTGAGGACACAGATGATACGTTGTGACAAGTTCGGAGCCTAAAAATGAATTTGTAAAGACTAGGAACGTAGATGGCACACCTGAATAAGTTTTTTTTGACCGGAGCACACCTGAATAAGTTCGAAGATCCAAAATACATTTTAAGAGTTTGGCGACCTAAATGATACCGTATAACAAATTTAGGGGCTGACCACATACTTTATTACTCTTAAAATAACTGGCTTGGGTTAGTTATTAAGGTTTCCGTGTTACTTCACCGTCCTTTTGGAGTCACCGAGAAGTAATTTGATAAATTTGGAGTCGTTGGATAATTGAATGAGACATGTCACAACAAACGATTTGGACAAGGAATCTCTGCACTGAAAGTTCAGAATGCGGCTATATAAAACAGTAAAGTTAGATATGATGGCCTTGCAACACAATATTGAAGAAAAGGGGTTGGATGAATCCCCTATTATTATAAAAGAAATGGTTAAATTGGATACCGGTTAAAAAACTTGTAAAATTGTCCCCTCTGTTTTATCAACTAATTAGCTCGCTCTAAACATCGTATCTCCAAAGTGAAGGGAGTATTTGCCCTATAAATCAACCGTGTGTAACTCATAGATAGGTCACACTGCCGCCAGGGCCCTGCACTGTCAACAGACACTAGTAACTGTCCTTAATTCTTGAAGATATATATCTGGTCCACAACTAGAGTTCGGGTTACATTTAATGAAAATCATGAACCAATTAAATGGGTGCTGATAGACCTCCTACCAACTGTCCACCACCAAATCATGAAAATCATGCTTATTCTCCATTCAATTCCTTGACGTCCTACCAACCACGCATACACTGAAAAATTTCGAGGTTTTTATCACACCTGTAACTTAGAATCTGGGCAAATCTCTCCACCAACTACAAGACTAGGGTTACTTGTAGCACTCAACATTTCCTTTTGTACAGTAGAAAAGGTAGTTTCATCTGACGAAAGCTTTTTGTTTATAGTCTAGAATCGCAACCATCTGACAAAGTCAGCATGCTAAACATTTTTTAATTGTAATTAAATGTTTTTCTAAAGTAAATTTGTATGCTTTACATAATAGCAAATATTCATGCATGCATCGTCCTTCCGGAGTTATTTTCAGCATGCATGCATACTGAATTACTGGGTGCGAAGACTGCCAAGTTAATTCGTGTAGATATTAAAGTGTGCGTGTGCGTGTTTAATCAATCGTGCACCGGATAGGTTGTCAGAATTTCCTACTTATATATATGTCTTCCTGAGACAATCACACACACTCTAGTAAAACAGTGCACTTGTGCTTGTGCTTCGGGTTCGAATCCCACTGGGCACGTCTTCGCTATAGTGGAAGGCGGTCCGGCCAAGGGCTTTAATTTGTCCCTGGTGCCAGACGTCTCTAACATAGAAGGCTAATATAGCCTCTGGCCTCTATTCTCAAAAGTGCACTTGTTTAATTAGCCTTTGTAGTTTGCATGCATATATATATATATATATATGAAAACCTCCTTCCCAGATGCCAACCTAACTGTAAGACTTAGTCATAACCGTGCAGAAGAAAAGAGATCTAGAAACATGCAGGACTACAGGGTATATGTTCCTTTGAGGCTTCTAGGCCATCTCTCCTGGTCAGTCTGGGAAATGAATTTGGTACTCATAAGGAATTAACAACTGAAAGCAGGAAGACGAAGTATGCAAATTCTTCAAAATTCCCATAGAAACATGCACATAGTTGCACATCACTTGGTGTTATAAACGTCATATATAGTTATATACTACGGAATATCTCGACTGTACTGGTGCAACTGGGTCATAGGGGGTGTTTAGTTCCCGAAAAAGGAACGTGAAGTTTGGTGAAAATGTCACATCGGACACTGTAGCGCACTGTAGCACTTTTCGTTCGTTTATGATAATCGTTGTCCTACCATGACCTAACTAGGCTTAAAAGATTCGTCTCGTCGTGTACATCAAAATCATGTACTTAGTTTTTTTATCTACCTACGTTTAGTGTTCTATGCATGAGGAGAGAGATTTGATGTGATAGATGAATAGTGAAATTTGGAGAGAGAATTTTTCCCTTTTCAAGGGAACTAAACAGGGCCATAGTAGCAGGGATCATCGAAAATTTATCCATGATTCATATTGCGCAATGCGCCATCACTATGGAGTTATGGAAGCAAAGTTTAGCATAACTGAAATGACGGGCACCCTTATCAATCTGACGACGATCATATATATGCATGCATATGTGCTACGTAGAAAAAACAAACCTTTGAGGAGATTCTCCAGCCGGTTGAGCTCGTCGACGACGGGATCAGAATGGCCATGGCCATGGCCATGGAACATCTCCTTGCCATGATCAACCTCTCCCAAGCTACCCATCTCTTTCTCTCCCCACAATGCTAATAAGGAAGACCCGGCCACAAGCTAGTAGCTATAGCTCTGGCTGCTAAGCGCTAGCAGTTTCTGCTGTTCTCACCTAATGATAGGAGGAAGCAGAGCTACACATCCAAACGAGTCGCGGTGTGGTTGGGATTATATGGGCCTGCAGGTTTCTTCAGGAGCACCCCATTGTCGCTGCTCAGCTTACGCAGGAAATTGACCCGCGGAGTGGAGGTCGGATGAGTGCGGCTGAAGAGAACGCACGGCGGCCGGGCCGCGGTGACAAATGGAACCGTGTCCCAAAGTCACCCATATAGCACCGAGCTGGCATGAGAGTGACACTGATTTTGGTGACCCTACTTGGAACGGAGAGTTGCACTGTAAACAAACATTTGATCCAAAGCAAGCATAATCGGCAGATGATGCGCTGTTGATATGAGAAGTCTTTAGTTCATCGCAAAAAGATGAGCCATTTTTATATGCTGGTTTGATATATACCAATTTAAGTATGCAATTTTCATATAGATTTTACTGATAGAATTCCATTGATCAGTACGGCAATAACATGGCATCAAATCCAATCTAAGTGCTGGTTAGATATTTTAAAAAGGTCTTGTGAGCTGTTAAAAACTGGATACGATTAATCGAAAGACGATCCATCTTCTCTGCTAACCCAGGATGACAGGACAATGTGTTAAATGCAACGTTGATTGGGCAATGGATATTGTTAATAGTTTGCTGAGCACAAAAGGAGCGCTTTTTAAGGTACAATGCACTGCACCCCCTATCAGAACCCGAAAACAGCTGCGCATCGTAACCGTCACTGAGGAACCATGGTGTGTTTAGTTCCAAAAAAGAGGTTGGAAAGTTTGGTAAAAATGTCACATCGGACACTGTAGCGCACTGTAGCACTTTTCGTTTGTTTGTGGTAATCGTTGTCCTATCCTGACCTAACTAGACTCAAAAGATTCGTCTCGTCGTGTACATCACAACCATGCAACTAGTTTTTTTATTTACTTACGTTTAGTGCTCCATGCATGAGGAGAGAGATTTAATGTGATCTGATGTGATAGGTGAATAGCAAAGTTTAGAGAGAAAATTTTGAAAGGTTTTCAGGAACTAAACACAGCCCATAGATATATTGATGCACACTGAAGCGTGTAACGCCCCATTTCTGATGTTGACTAGGGAAGGAGCCTTCCCTTTGTCGTCTGTGTCGCCACAGAATTACTCATTGGATAAACTCCAGGTTCCAAATGGCAGTGGGGAGAAGCATTGCGGATTTGCGGGCATAAAGTCTTTTAAGTTAAGAAGAGCAGACTTTGCTTCTCTTGTAAAAAAAATCTGATGCTTTCAGGACATTAAAAAAAAACTCTTTGGCAAAAGGTGGAGCTATAGCCAACAAAAGCGCTAACCTAACCCTTCTGTGTGATGTACTCTTAATCTATAACCTATCAGTTAATTAGTAGGTCATCACATATTTGATTTTGGAGGGGGGTAGTTCATGGGCATATTTTGCTGTTATAAAATTATTTTCCGTGAAAGATAGTAACTACAGGTGTAATTCAAAAGTAATATAGTTTGAAAATATCTTTTTTTATTAAGAAGGTTCATTACGTCTTCTACTCTTCTCCACAGATATTTTCCTAGGTAAAGTTAGTAACTAGCGGGGAAGTCAAATTAAAACAGCTTGGAAACTATAGGTGAAGTTTGGGCAAATCAATCTATTCTGGGTGTTCAGAACGCGTGGACCTGTTCTTGTGGTCTCTGCCCTTTTCCAATAACTTATGTCTTACATGGCTTTTGAGTTAACCCCCACAGTTAGTAGCTTATGTGCATTTTTTTAAAGGTATTTTCTAAGTACCGCGGTAACAGCTGCTTTACTCATTAATCAAACTACTATGAAAGCTCTGGATAAAATGTATGCAAACCAAACTTGTGGAAAACTGTGGGATATTTTAGTACCAACGCTATGTTTCCTGACTACTCTGATCAATGAGTAAACCTGTGTTAAATATAGCGTTGGTACTAAATGATCAATGAGTAAACCTGTGTTAAACATAGCGTTGGTACTAAATGATCAATGAGTAAACCTGTGTTAAATAGCGTTAACATAGAGTTTCCTGACTACTCTGATCAACATAGCGTTATAAGCATAGGATATTTACAAGCTTGGTACTAAATGATTTGTATCTTGAGGAGATATTAGTGGCGCTAGCACAAAAGTACTCTTCATTACAAGTTCACAACTACTCTATAACACCTCACTTTTGCAAGGAAAAAGGAAACACTATTGTTCCACTGCAGCCTTCTTGCTTATAGGTAAAATCAGCACTAGGTTTGTGGTGCTAACCCCTAAAAGGACTCCTTTAGCTCTATCTCTAGTAAGTGTACCATAAAGGCATAAAAAATCAGTCGATAAAACTGGTTACTTCACTTCAACCCCAAATGGAGCTGATAGAACGGCTATCCGATGATGCATACTTGAATACTTGAATTATTACCACCTATTGAGCTAACGATGATGCATGAATTGGTTGTTGGAAACATATGGAGCTCAGGACGCAGGATAACACGACGTCAGTGCTAGTTGTTAATAGTCAGATCAAGATTAATCCACTAATCATGCTTGTCTAGAGCCAATAATTTGGATCATGAACATTTTTCTGAATTGGGACGCGGACCTAACCCCGCGTGATGTAATGATGTTCTGAGTGTCTCGGTGCATTTCCCTTTCATTCCTTTGAGCATATAGGCACAAATGTTATTCTAGAGATTAAAAAATGACAACTGATAACCCATAGGAGGGTTAATTTGTAGGTCAAGCTGCAGTAGTGATCATGCTGTCCTTAATATGGATCACGGACACATGTACTCAGCTTTTAGTAATGTGACATGAACCAAACAACATGATGTGTACTAGTGTGTTAATTGCTTGTACCTTTCCTTCTCAATCCAATGTGCAATGGACTTTATCTCTTGAGTGGCACATGACTATGAAGTACTGGTACTTGACAATGGCATTAATTTGTAGGTTAAGCTAACAGCAATGTGGTTCTGGAAATGCTTTATGTATTATCATCTTAGTGTGTTTTATTTACTTGGAACTCTAATTCAGTATTTTTTTTCAGGAAACGGCACAATATGCACTGAAGTAACATAAAAATAAAGCTATAATACATAGAAGGAACTGCACATCACTTCTGAAGAAGAACCGGGCTTGAGGTCATCATAACCTTGAGGTCAGCATATAAGCACAAATGTTATAATACATCACTTTTCTGGACTCTACGACCATTTTGCTCAGAGGATTACATCCTACTCCTCTTATGCATTTTTTATTTAATTTCATAGTGATAAAAAAGAAAATTTAATCTTTGCAGTTGTTTCAATTTCACAAAAGGCTCAGTTGTTGTTATCTTTGACAGTTTTTTCTATTCCACAAAGAATAAAGTGAAGTTCATTAAGCAGCTTTTGAAGGTACAGAAGACTGATCAAATCATAAGAGGATAAGTAAAGAGTACCTTGTTGAGGACACCATCAAAAGGAAGTCCTCTGTACTCCATGCTTTTAATTCCAGGCTAAAAGGTTCACCTGAGAAGTAAAACAAAACTATCAGACGGTAAAAGGGCAAATCAAACACAGCAATCACAGAGTATGAATTTGTTTAGGTTTCATCGGAAAACTCTGGTTCAGAGCAACACAACCACAGTTTCAAACCAGAGGGGCTAGCGGTATGTGTAACTAGCAGCAGGATTAATTTCACACCCTCGCATCAGAAGCCGGCAAGATATCATCGTTGTTTTTTTCCCATCCTGGGGAGTTACAATCTGCACAATACTGTAAATACCCAGGATTCACTGGATGGCGATTGGCCAACACGCAATCCAAGAACCAAAAGCCGTGCCCAAACGAGCGAATTGGTCAAGGCACGAGTTGCCAGCCTACCCACAAACAAAACCTGAACGAGTTGTTCCTGATTGCTTATTCGTCTGAAGCGGTGTTGGTAGGATTGGCGGAGAAAGGGATCCATGGATTACGGCGAGCCGGGGAAGACGACTTGCGCCGCGGCGCCGTGCGCGGCAGAGCGACGCTTTAAGATTCCAACTCCCAGGGTGGCCGTGCTTTACGATTCGAGCTGTTTCTGACAAGCGGGCCCCGCCAGCCAGAGGCCCAAAACGTTTAACGGGTCTAGACTTGAGACTGACCCACACTCACGCTAAGCCGCCTCCTAGCCCTAAACCCTTCTTCCGTCCCGATGTCTTCCCCGCCGCCGCCACCGCCGCCGAAGCTGCCGATTCCCGGCCGCCGCAACATACTCATCACCAGCGCGCTTCCATATGTGAATAATGTCCCCCACCTCGGGAACATCATCGGCTGTGAGCATCCGCCTCTCCCCAGATTCCTTCTCCGCTTCTCCCCCTTTGCTGTTTTCCGTCGGATGGGGATTCGATTCGATGGTCGTGTGCGCAGGTGTGCTCAGCGCCGACGTCTTCGCGCGGTACTGCCGGCTCCGGGGTTACAACGCGATCTACATATGCGGGACTGATGAGTACGGCACCGCCACCGAGACGAAGGCCATGGAGGAGAAGTGCACGCCCAAGGAGATCTGCGACAAGTGAGCACGCCTCCATTCCACATCAACTTTACTTTTGCTTCGTAATTGTAGAGGAATCGGTCTGAATATGGTTGTGCTAGAGCTGCTGATTTGAATGTTTTAGGTTGAGGACTTGGGGCAAAATTAGTGAATTTTCCTGGGATAACAGATTCTTGCTGTATGTGGCATAAATTCGTTAGAATCCTCACGCTTGGTTTTGAATTTTGGTGGTATGAGGTTGGGGTGTTCAATAATAAAGCATCTCAATGAAGTAAGTTATTATCTTTGAGAATTGATAACTTGAATACACAGGGAATTATGGCCAAATTGATTAAATGGTTTGCATGTCAGTTGATTTGCTTGCGTCAACCGATTCTATTAATGGATTTTGAGTAGTGATGCAGTAGTTAGTTGATGATTTGATTTTGAGTTGATTGGTGATTTCATCTGCGCTTTTGAAATAGTTAGCTGATAACATTTTATCATGTGTTCTGTTTGTGAGTTCAATGTGCATGTGTTGACAAATGCTGCAGTTTTTTTGGAGTTCGAAAACTATTTATCTTTCATGCTTATAAAGATTGGACTCCATGATACCACAGTATTTTACTTTTTCTTGTAACTTACACATGAAAGTTGCAGTTATCAACCTGTGGTTTGCTATATGTGTTTCTTGAAAACCTGCATATATAATATATAAAGGAAAGTAAGCACTTTCTTCATAGGAAACTAACCTTCTGAAAAATGTAGGTACCATGCTATCCATAGTGAAGTTTACAAGTGGTTTAACATAAAATTTGATAAATTTGGACGTACATCCTCTCCTGAGCAAACAGAAGTCTGCCATGCAATTTTTCATAAATTGATGGAAAACAATTGGCTCACAGAAAACACAATGCAGCAGGTATAGCTTATTCTTGGTGTTTTCTTGTATATTCATCTTCACATGTTGTTTCTTTTACACAAAATTTATCTGTTGCAGCTTTACTGTGATACATGTCAAAGATTTTTGGCTGATCGACTTGTTGAAGGAACATGCCCAAACAAAGTCTGTAATGCATCAGCACGAGGAGATCAATGTGAAACATGCAGTACCTTGTTGAATCCAACTGAACTTATCGACCCGAAGTGTAAAGTAAGCATTGTACGCTGCCATTTTTTCTGTATCAGCATAGTTTTAGGAAATTGTGAATTATGAACCACCTTGTCTTCTGACTTTCCATGTAGGTTTGCAAGAATACTCCACGTATTCGTGACACAGATCACTTATTCTTGGAGCTTCCTCTATTGAAAGACAAGCTGGTAAACTACATAAATGAAACTTCAGTAGCTGGTTCCTGGAGTCAAAATGCTATTCAAGCAACAAATGCGTGGCTGAAGGAAGGGCTAAAGCCTCGTTGCATCACCAGAGATCTTAAATGGGGTGTTCCTGTACCTCACAAGAAGTATAAAGACAAGGTTTGGTCATAGAAATTCTACGTACATGCATTTTCCTGATTTTTCGCTTTCCTCATTTTGATTAATGATTATTTTCAGGTGTTCTATGTTTGGTTTGATGCACCTATTGGTTATGTCTCTATTACGGCATCATATACACCTGACTGGGAGAAGTGGTGGAAGGATCCTGATAATGTAGAATTATTTCAGTTTATGGGCAAAGATAATGTGCCATTTCACACGGTAAGAGGACTGTAATGTTGGAGCATTTTTTTTATGAACTTTCAGATAGTTTTTGCATAACACAACGCCTGACTAGCGAGATCCTTGTCCTCTCTTAATGTTACTATAGCTTCCGTATTTATTAGTTAATCATCTATCAGAAGTCATTTCTCAGTAGGGTTACAGTTGGTTGGTTTTCAACACATAACATAACATGCATTTAAACTCTAATGTCTAGCTGAATGAGAATAACTTGTCAGTATCTTTTCAATTTTGTTCTATATGATCACATATATTTTTTTTATTGCAAAGGATGTTTTTTTATGGATTTCAGCACCCTTCTCCCTCTGTTTCACAATGTTTGTCCATGTCCTGAATAGAGTACATTTGTGATTTCCATTGAGGATATCAATATTGTAGTTATTGCAATATTTCCAATCCATGCCCCTAATTAAATGCTTTAAAAGAAAAGTGGTTGCATCGTGTTATTTAATAGGGACTTCCGCAATGACTTTTTCTTGGAACTGTACTGAATTGGTTTGTGCACATGGTGTGCTATGAAACATAGTGAAACGGAGGAACATTAAGATTCAGAAAAGCATATAGATATCACACTTACGAGTTACGACTTATGCCTGTTCACCTTTTGGGTCATGTTTTTCTTTTATTTGATGATCGATGAAATGCAATTTTCAGATCATGTTCCCTTCAACACTACTTGGAACTGGGGAAAGGTGGACAATGATGAAGACAATAAGTGTTACTGAATATTTAAATTACGAAGCAGGTACATGACACGGTTGTTACATTATAGCTTTACCTAATGTTGTTTCGTGCACATTTTATTTGAGTCATTAGTATTTGTTAAATGCTTATTTGATTGAATGGGGGGCTTGGGGCCCCTCTGGTCTTGGGAGAGATGTTTGTTCTTTTGATAAAATCTATTTTCATTGTTTGCACCAAATACTGAGCACTTTTCTGTTTGGCTGGTTACATGTAAATCTTGTGCTGCAAGAAAATAGTGGCATGAATTTTTGTGGTTCTCATGCGACAATATTTCTTAAAACGTTTGATTACTACCAGTATTTTTCATTCTCCTGACACGCTTCTCTTAGTCTTCGTTTGTTGTGCACTTGTACTGTGCTACCAATTTAAACGTTATTTCCAATAAAATGTGATTTGAGTGGTTTCTCTTGGATGACCTACTGGTATGCCATTCACATCTTATTACATTGGAGCATGGCTAGTGTGCTACGATCCAATTTACTTTTAGATTTTTTGTGCTTCATAAAAAAGATTCTGATGTAAATGCATATATTGTAAGTGCTCAGTATACACATCTATTTCATGGAAATTATTGTAATAACAGGAAAATTCTCCAAGAGTAAAGGTATAGGCGTCTTTGGTAATGATGCAAAGGATACAAATATTCCTCCTGAAGTATGGCGATACTACCTGCTTATGAATCGCCCTGAGGTCAGTAAAGATACTTTCAAGTTTGTCACAGCACAGGTTACTTTTGTAGTTTAATGACATGTTTAATCTGATATACTCAGGCATCAGATACACTCTTTACCTGGGCTGATTTGCAAGCCAAATTGAACAGCGAGTTGCTGAACAACTTGGGGAACTTCATCAATCGTGTCCTAAGTTTTGTCGCAAAACCAGCTGGTTAGTCAGTCTGAACCAGACATTTTGATGTGTACAATGATTATCAATTGATAGGTTAATCATCTGCGAGTCATCACTGTTCTTATTTAACACTTCTGGTTAAATTCATTTTGATATTGTTTTTGTAGGAGCTGGCTATGGTTCTATTGTACCTGATGCTCCTAATGCGGAATCACATCCATTGACAAAGGCGCTCGCAGAAAAAACCAGTAAATGGGTTGAGCAATATCTCGAAGCAATGGAAAAGGTAACTTATTTCGAACTATTCGCAGCACAATTCCAGTACTGCATGTTTAGCATTCTGTTGTCACTTGTCTCGTCAGTCATTTGGTAGTTTACAACATTGTGTTGATCTTTATACGGCAGGTTAAACTGAAACAAGGACTGAAGAGTGCAATGGCCATTTCTAGTGATGGAAATGCGTATCTGCAAGTAAATCTTTTTTTGCGTTTGTTTCTGCTATGCTTTTTCCCCTTTGACTGCAGTGATACTGAGTTATCACCGCTTTGCTTATGTAGGAGAGCCAGTTTTGGAAACTCTACAAGGAAGATTCAGCATCATGTGCAATTGTGATGAAAACTTCAGTTGGTCTTGTCTACCTTCTTGCCTGTCTGCTGGAGCCTTTCATGCCCTCCTTTTCCGAAGAAGTATGACCCTATTTGTCACTGTATCTTATCAGACTTTCTCTGAATAGCATTCTTCCCCTAAATCTCATTATGTGATCCTTGTTGTAAGGTGTTACGTCAATTGAACTTGTCCCCTGAAGAAAACCTGTCATTCAGTGAAGAAAACGGAGAAATCGCAAAGGCAAAATCTCCTTGGGATTTTGTACCAGCAGGGCACAAAATTGGAAAGCCTGCACCTCTATTCAAGGAATTGGTACGCCTTCACAGTTCAGAAAGATATTTACCTCCTGGCTATTATCTAATACGAGTCTTAACTTGATATGGATGCAGAGAGGTGAAGATGTAGATCTCCACAGAGAAAAATATGCGGGTAGCCAAGCTGAGAGAAGCTCGAAAGCAGCAGCCGATGCTGAGGCCAGCAAAGTTGCTAACCAGCTCAAGGGCACAAAATTATCTGGTATACTTCAGAGATTTTCTCAGCGTGTGTCGATGCCTTCAATGGCAGATTGCAATCTTTCTGTTTGAAATGCCTTGTCTCCTATTTGAATTATTTTGTGCCAAGCTATTTTCAAATTCCAGCAAGTCATCGGTTAGTCTTCCTCTTGCTTTTCTTCCAGATGGAGGTCCAAAGAAGGAACAAAAGAAACAATCTGGTGGTTCAAAATCAAAGACAGCAGAGGCAGATATTAGCGTTGCAAAATTGGATATTCGAGTGGGGCTTATCAGAAAAGCAGAGAAGCACCCAGATGCCGATTCCCTTTATGTGGAGGAGATCGATGTTGGAGAGGACGCGCCAAGAACAGTGGTCAGCGGTCTCGTGAAATTCATACCTCTTGAAGAAATGCAGGTTGATCCTTCTAAGCATCATTTGGTCTTTCTATATTGTCTTGGGATGCCTCGCATCACTGGTTTTCTAACATCTGCTGCGGATTAGCAGAACCGGAAAGTTTGTGTTCTCTGCAACCTGAAACCGGTGGCAATGCGCGGAATAAAATCACACGCAATGGTTTTGGCTGCATCAAACGAGGACCACACAAAGGTGAGGCATCCATCTTACCTTCAAATCTGATGTAACTTTAGCCCTCAAATTGGACACCATCACTGTATGGAAGTACCAGTCGATTTGATTTCTGATTACACTTGCTCAGGTTGAGTTGGTGGAGCCACCAGAATCTGCTGCCGTTGGAGAACGCGTCACCTTTGCCGGGTACTCTGGGGAACCTGAGGCTTCCCTCAGTGGCAAAAGCAAGACATGGGAGAAGTTGGCTGCCGAGCTGCACAGCAACGGCGAGCTTGTGGCGTGCTACAAAGATGTGCCGTTCACAACCTCGGCTGGAGTCTGCAAGGTCAAGACAATAGCAAATGGAGAGATTCGCTAGGCACATGGCCGAACTGCAGCTAGCTGACCGAATCTCTGTCTGGTTTCATTGGAAGTGATAGTTACTGAATTTCTTTTCCGAAAATTTTGGTATTGCCATTTGAAAAATCGTATTTCGATTAAAGCAGTACAAATACTCCCAAGCTACTGTGATTTTAAAAGAATACCGAGAGTGCCCTTCTACTTTTTTTTTTCTGTCATTTCACGGCAAGGCTCCTTGCACCGTGCTCTGTTTCAACCCTCGCTTGATTCCCTGCATGCCCTGTTCCATTCCCTATCAAATAAATGTATTGTATCTAAGCACCCCTCGGTATAGCTATCCTGCCTGTTGCTCTGAATTGCTGCATAAAACAGCCTCCCTGCCATTGCGTGGAAACGAGCTAGCAAAGCAAGCTTGAATGCTGCGAGGACCTGTGAATGGAGCTCTAGCTGCTCGTGCAGTGCGGCAGCCGGCAAGGGCCCTACGCTGTGCCGTCACGGATTCACGAGCGACCATGATTGCCGGGTAGTTGCATGGCGTACAAATGTCATTTGTTGCGCGCCCCTTGGAGCCCAAGGCGCGCGGGCATCCAAGCCAAGCCAGTGCTGCCCACTGTTCACGTATGAGGTCGCCGAGAACGCCCTTGCTCTGGGCCCCTCGCGTTGTTTTTTTTATAGTCTTTACCGCTTCCTCGCTTGGCTGGCGCACACCATCTGCTGCTGCAGCGCAGGCCTGGAACGCTGGTGTGATGTGTACGTGCCACACCAGTGACACACCACCACCACTTCACGAGCTGTAGCTGTGTTGCTCGGGGATCTAGGACTGTGGCCTGTGAGAGGAGGCGACGGAGACCGATGCAACAGCAAATGCGTCCAACCGAGTACTTCCCCCGCCCACGCAAAGGAAAAAGGAAAATAAAGGAGGATGTATATGAATACTTCCCCTCAACTCCTCAAGCAAGGCCTCAGCCCTCAAGTGCTCCTCTTTTGTCTATCACAACCTTTTTCTCCACGGATTAATTAGCTCCACCCGGGGCCCGGCCGAATGGGATGTACTCCCTGCCAAGTTTAATTGAATCGAGAAAACGCAATTACTTTCAAAAGGCCTGCAGTGCATGGGCGTATGTCTTGATAGAGAGAAGACCGGAATACTAGTACGCATGGTCGCATGCACAGGCTATACAGTGGATAACAAGTTCTTTTTTCCAAAAAAAAAGCGGGTAACAATACATGTGTTTAGGATTTTAGGGTTTAAGTATGTGCATGGTTCACCTGAAATCATAGGCTACTAGTCTTATTTCGCTAGAGATATAGCTGATTATGATCCCTCAAACCTAGTTATAAACAAACCTGCTATTTGTGCCTCTACTTGGTGGCGTCTACCATTTGTAAAATCACAAATTAAGACTTGAAAATCTTTAAAAGAATACTAAACATTTCTTTGTAAAATCTTAAATTGTTGAATCAACAGGTCTCAAATATATATAAAGAAAATTGATTCGCTGAAGATGTTGGGGCAATAAAATTGAAAAAAATTTGAGTCAATAAGAATATATTGAATCAATAATGTTTCTCGTGGAAATATTGAATACAAAATTCAGTAAAAAAAATTTCAAGTCAACAAAAATAGACATGGGAAGGAAACGTGTGGTTAATAGTTACCCAAAAGGAAAGAGGTGAAATGAAATTAGCCAAAAATATAAATTAGCCACTATATATACCTAATAGCAACATCTAGATAAACAGGTCGACATGCCTGCAACCATGTAATAATCAAATGGAAGATCCTACTATGGGAGGATATAGAAATGTAGTTACATGAGCGTTAATTGCATGTTAACACACATAACTTAAATATTCACGCAACACAAAGTCAGTAAAGTTTACTAAATAATTTCACGCAACACCTTACATGGATGTAACATGATCACTAATTTGGTAATTACTCACGCAGCATATTACATGGATGTTGCATGATGTGAAACTTTACTGACATTGTGGCATATATGCAACTTCAGTGTGCCGTGAACATCCGTGGGCAAAATTTGGTGTGACTAGAAATTGTATCAGATTTTTTCCTTCTATCCAAATCAGTAAATAGATGATATACATATTTGTGCGTATAAACGTTTAGTGTTATTGAGAGTGATTGACTGATTGTGATGAGCATACGGGCCTGCTACCACCAACCAACAAGCGTAGTCATAGCTAGCTACAGGGTGACTTTTTGGTTAACGTCCTTTTGGCGACTTTTTGGTGACTACACCGCAGATTTAGCTATTTCATTCCCCTATCCGACTGATGAAGCCACAATAAACACCCATATAAAAAGATAAAACAAGCTTGTGGCTATAGAGTGATGATATAATAATATTGCTACTCCCTATGGTCTTGATTGGCAATCACTTTTAGAATATCTAGTTCGAAAACTGTAAAGTCATATCTGCATATTTATTTTGAAAGAAAATTTTCATAATAAAATACTGTAGTTGTCAAAAGGTATTTTTTAAACCAGAGGGAAATAGGGAATACTTCCTATGGACACCAAAAAACTGATTGTGTCCAAAGAAACATAAATTACGAGGGAGTTTGGGTTTCAACAAAAATTTGGTAATCAACTTTTCGGTTTGTAATGTGAACAAATGTTCTAGGGAAAAGATGTCAAGTGTCTACCTAAAGAAACAAGTGAATTCTAAAGGGCTACAATTATTTTGACAAACTTCCAGAAAACTGCTTCTCAAACCCTTTGCAGTATCCTACAACTATCTTCACCTCTGTTGCCAAAAACTACGGCTTCATCATCAGAGCTAGGCTGAGAGCCTGAGATCATGGTTCCACCCTTGTTACACACCACAAAGTAATGTCTCCATAATGAGAAAAATTGTATTTCTTTAGTAACAAGTGTCAAACAAATTGTAGGTTTCTTCAACGGACACAAAAGTTGCTTGTTTTTCTGCAACATATATATACGAAAATCCTTGTAGCTAGCTGGTTTCTGAAATTTACTGAAAAGAAATCCATCCAAGCCTTTTTTCTATGTGAATAATCCAGTGTGAACCACTGGCTCCGTCAAACCTATACGGAATCCAAAACTGACATTGAATTCGATCAAAGTAACGAACAGAATATAAAAGAGAGAGGGAGAGAAAGAGAGAAAGTCATTCAACGAATAACCAGCTGTAGCACACAGCAGCACGCGAGAGGATTCAAACTCCACAGGCATTTTGAACCTGGGATGCAATGCAAGGCCGGCGAGCTCCATGACTCCATCCAATTCTTTTCCTAGATAAAAACAAGGGAGGTCACTGTAGCGGAGCGCAGCCAAAAGAAAACCCCTGACAGGAAGGAAAGCCGAAGTCCTACGAGCCCTAGCGCTGAACACCTACGGCCGTAGCCCCAGCAGGGCATGCAATGGGGTCAGTCACCGGCCAGTCCTGCCGGTTCCCACTCTCCAGCCGCACGCGCATCGACACGCGTCGCCCACTTCCTGACATGCTCTGCTCGGCTGCTCCTGCCTCTCCCTCTCTCTCCGACTCACCCGGCGTACGGCTCCGGCTTCCTTTATTGCATGCCCCCCTCCCCTCTCGCTCTCGCTCGCTCTCCTCGCGAGATTATTATTGCGGTTTGGACGTGGTACGCCAGCCAGCCAGAGCGGGCGCGCAGCAGCGAGAGGGGAGGGGAGGGGGGGCGAGGCGGTACGGGCGAACTGGCGGCACATCAATCGGCTATCAGGCCATGCCCCGTCGCCTCGCCCTCGGGCTTGGGGGGCGGCCCCCACCATGCACCCCTCGCGAAAAGCTACAGCGCCTGGTGGTGGGCGACTGATCGGTCGCTGGGCTGCCTGGTAGATCACGGCGTCACTGCGAGGTAGATAGATCGAAAGATACTTGAGAGAGAGACGGAGGCCGGGATGGGTGAGCAAGACATCTAGAGAAAGAGAGAGGAAGGGGGGCTGGGGTGAAGGGTGAAAAAACTCTCCAAAAGCACCGAAAAGATCTCACGCCAAGGGTTGTACGATCACATAACAAGCATCTCTCTCTGCTTGCTTAAAGCAACCCGGCCGGACTCCCGGTGAGCTACGGGGAGAGAAAGAGAGAGTAGCTTTAGAGAGAAGAGAGGAAAGAAGGAGAGAAGGAAGGAAGCTAAGATGGGTCGCGGCAAGGTGGAGCTGAAGCGGATCGAGAACAAGATCAGCCGGCAGGTGACGTTCGCCAAGCGCCGGAACGGCCTGCTCAAGAAGGCGTACGAGCTCTCGCTGCTGTGCGACGCCGAGGTCGCGCTCATCATCTTCTCCGGCCGCGGCCGCCTCTTCGAGTTCTCCAGCTCGTCATGGTACGCACGCGCGCGCACGCCTGACATGCATACATCTACTCTACGACGCATCATGCATCTTTCCCTAAATAAAATGAACAATTAAACGAGAGCAACCTGTATGTATTTCGTTCTTTTTTTTTGCGGGTAACCCTTTTTTTCTAATCTTGTTGGCAGACAGTTTGGCTTGTTAGATTCTTTTTGTCCCGGTATCTGGCTTGCAAGAACAGGGCTGGGGCTTCTTTCAGAAACTTGCTTGCAGATCTTGTGTCTCTCTTTTTGGAAAGCTTTCTCTCGCTTCTTTTTAGTCTTGGAGGCTTTGTTCATATTGTCATGCATGGTTGCTGTTGTCTGTTCATCTCTGTTTAATTTGGAGTTTCATGCTCACTGAGCTCAATCTCTTTGGACAGTTTTCTCTCCTATTTTTGGTGTCGGCTGCTTCGTTTTCCTTCTTCTTGCTTATCATAAACCTATTTAGTTCCCCGTTTGATCACTGCAGTAACCAAGATCTGGCCACATAAACCTAGATCTTCTCTATTAATTGTGTTCTACTTCTATTTGGCAGTAAGGAACACGATAATATTACTTTCTTTTCTTTAAAAGGACTGGACTACTCCTCACTTTTGCTCACAGTTTGATCTTCAAACATAACATAGGTTTTTAATTTCTTCACAAATACAATGATATATGCATACAGTTCTTTCATTTCCCAAGGTAGATCTCTTGAGGTTGACGGATAGTTAGACCTGTGTACTTCATCAAACAAGATTTGTGTTTTCAACTTTGTTCTTTTTCTAGAAGAGGCAAGAGTAAAAAAGTATCAGTCCATTTACTGCCCTTCTTCCTTCCCTTTTTAGCATTGCCGTTCCATATCCAGTTATTCACACTCAGTTCTCTTTGCTGTGTTCCGTTCCTATTCCCGTTTCTGTTCGTCAGATCGACCATGCATCTCCTTTATTTGGTCAACTCATACTATCTTCAAAGCGAGCTGATCCTTAAGCTTGAGCCCCATGCAGGTTCAGTCATGGGCATGTTCACTAGAGCTGCTTCAGTGAAAGCCCCTCATCTGTTGGTCTATATGGTACTGTTCCATTCGTTACTGTTCCATTGGAGGAAGCCCGGTAGCTGATCGATGCTCGAGATCTCGCAATGCTATCTTATCTTTCTTGAGTCCCGTGTAGAGCCACTCGATTAACGGTCTGACTCCCGAACACTGACAAAAACTTCAAGCTGTAAGCTTTTCCTTCACACGTCATATCAAGCATCTCAGCATCGCATGCAATAATATTATGGAGTATATGAGCGTCAGTGCTTTGATCCATGTGCGTAACCTGCATAAACCAACAATGTGCAGTGCATTTAACTGCATGCAGGACAGCAGGAGCATTTCATTTCATAGTTTTTTTTTCGGAAGAAGATTTTGCCCCGTACCTGGACAGTTCTTGTCTGTCAGCTTTTCTGATTTCTGGATTTGAAGTGGTCGTAACAACTGCATATAGTGCCTTCTTCTTCTTTCCTTTTCTTATGCGCCAAAGGCTGTTCTTAGTTTCCAGTTCCGTCTTAATGTCTCTGGTTTTTTCTCTGACCATTTTTCGCAGATCCCCCCACCCCACCTTTCCAGTGACTCCATATATATACAGTGGCTAAATTTATGATTTTAGCCTTGTTGATATTAGGTGATTCATTTATATAGTTTTCCATCCAAGAAAATAAATATTTGATGCCCTAACAAGATTCGGTCAAACTTTTGAAAAATTACCTGTAAATAATTTTTAAAATATTTGGTTTGAGAACATTAAAATATGGATTTGTTTTGAAAAGTAAATATGTTTGTCAGATCTGTAAATATATTTCAACAAAAACAGTGAAAACTCAGTGACATTTACTTTTGACACTGGACAAAGTACTACATGTATGCACCTTCTAGTCACAAATAAATTAAAACCGATCGTACTTTTAAAACTTTGGCTAACTATCAACGTTTTTAAAATTATTTAATTTAGAAACGTGAAAAATAATATGTGAAGTTCGTTGTGAACATTAGTTCCATGATACAATAAATTTGGTTTTTTTATATAGTTTAATACAGAACAATGGTGAAACTGTACTTAGCTTTACAGACCATGTCAAAACATCAAACATTTTTGACATTGGAGTGTATAGTTTGTTTAGTTGTAAGAGTGTGGACATAAGTCGCAGGCAAAGGGCAAACATATATATGGAAAAATATACTCTTGTAGATAATATCATCAAAATGTCATGGAAATATGTAGTATATAGGTGTCCTAACTAGACAAAGAGATACGGAGTAGTAGATAATGTGGAGAGACACATGGTTAGCCCCTTGCCTAACCAATAATGACACTAATACATGCAGTTTAAACAAACAGGCCTAATGCATGTCCTCACGACCATAGAGGAGCATTCCACAAGAGGAACTCCAATCAACGGCATATGTGTTGTAGTACTCCCCCGGTAAAAATAGTTACCTTTTAGCCATTTGCAGGGTTTTTTTCTTTATTCACTATTTATATTATAATATTTTTATAAAATATTAAAAATAATATGAGTTTATGAAAGTATTTTATGCACAAATATACATGTCTGTTTTCATGTTTCCAAATTAAATATTTTGAAACTTAATTATAGCTAACACTTCAATACTTTTATATTGCCATGCAATGCATTCATGGTTGGAGCAAGTATGAGTGTACCCAATGTTGAAAACTACCTTATAAAATGGTGTTTGAGGAAGAGGATTTATATGCAGTGTCACGGTCTTACTTCACCCCTTTTGCAAGAACATTACTTATTTGGACCCTAGACACCCAGGACAGTGTAAATGTTCTGCCACTATGACCAGAAGGATTAGTAAAGAGCCAATGAAAAAAAATTAGTTCTCAGAATTGATTTTAAAAATAAATTAGATTGTTTGTTCTCATGACAGGAAACACCCCTTGATTCTTGGAATATATTGCCAAATTAAATCAAATTGTTTTATTTGTCTTAGAATCCTGGTGTTCTTTTTTTGTATGTTTACGTTGATAACGCAAAATCCCCCCTCCCCCTCTCCTGCACATACACTTAGTAGCTATATTATGCCATATATGAATAGTTCTAAAATATTTTGAGAATATGGGTTACCATACATAAGAATAGAAATACATGGAAACTATTGGCAATTGAAAATAAGAAGAAAATCCACACAATGAATCAAATAGGGTTAAGTTACATTAACTTCTCTTCCATCCACTCAGTATATATATACACAAATATATTGTCAGCCTATATGAATCCATAGGTTAGACATATATTGTTTCTGTAATTTGTTGCACCAATATGTAAGTTATTATAATATATTATTATTTAAAATGAAATGGCAGGAAACTTAAAGTATAAATTGCCATACATATTGTCTAAATCAACTTGATAGGGTTGGACCAGAACTGGTATTAGACATGAAATCTTGACATAGAAAATAATTAGGCATAGTTTTTTTAGAACATCTAGGAGCTAGATAATTTGACCTCAATTGTGTCCAGTAAGCACTCCTTTGAAAGGTTGACATTTCTGCCCTTTTATGTCTGAGTTTGACAGGCTTAGACAAGGCTCGTATATCATTTTATCAACTTACTTGTCGCTCATTATATATCCAATTTATGGATCAAATGAAGAATTGTGTATGTTCATTGAATTATGCTAAATATATACTCTATGGATAAAAAAGATTTGGTACCTGTTGTTGTCAGGGGCATTGTCCATTTTAGTTTATACAGTAATATATAGGTGCTAAAAATACAGACAGACTTCTTCTATTTTTTTTCTCCAGGTCAGAGGATCAATAGGTGTTTACCATTAGCTAACAATGTCACAAGCATCAACCTGTTTCGTTCTCAAAAGGAGGAAAAACGATGGTTATCATCTGATATCATAAACTAAAAAATGTTGGCCAGCCAGTGGGATTCTCTGTTGAATTTCAGTCTGGCCTAATTCATCCATTGGAGGTTTAACATACCTCACTACTTAAGTTCCTCAAAGCATTCTGAGGATTATCTAGATCTTTTCCACCTCTACCATGGTTTTCTAGTCCCAGCGAATTGAATTTAGTATCTGACCACACAATGAAATAATAAATGCAATAAGAACAAATGCATATATAATATATGGCATAAGGTTTATAAAGTTAGCTTTCATTTGCTGAAAGTCACAAAATCTCCCTAACAAAGAAATTTGGTGGCCAAGTAGTGGGATTTTCTTGTACATAGTTGCAAAAAGATTTTTTTTAAAAAAATTATACCAGTTCACAAGTACAACTAGCTGTCATGGCTACACGTAGGGCCTAGCATCAGTTGCTGTGCTGCACCTGCACCTGCACTTCTAGACTGAACCCTCGCTCAAATTTCGGTTGCTATGCCTAGATGCATGAGGTCTGCCGCAGCATAAGGAGCGCCTCCACTGCCGCCATGCCCTGATGCCCTGCGTAGCACCATCCATTGTTGTGTTCACACCCAGATTTGGATCACGATGGGACTTATGCGGGGAGGTGGTCTCCCTCTATCACCATTTTTTATCCTGAAAAAGTTACGGCCTTTTCTTTATCGCTTTCATTTGATTGGTAAATTAAAACTAAGAGGGATGAGTAAGGCATGGTGATGGCCAGCAGATTAAAGTGAAGGGAAAACGTGCGTGATTTAGACAATAAATGTATATCCACCTTTACGTGCATTAAATATTAGAGGTCAATTTAGTATATTATATGCTCGGCTAAAAAATATATATCCAACAATTCTTAAGTTAACAGATTATTTCTATGTTGTGCTGGCATTAATTTGGAGTGGAGATTGATTTTGTTTCCTTATGAAGACGAGATGTAACTAAATGCTCAAACACAAACATGAATTAATTCTGTTTATTGGAATATTACCAAAGAAACGTCGTTCTTAATTAATTACCAATGCTGCAAGTATTTTATTTTTTGAAACAAACCAGCATATACAATATATATGCATGATTAAACAAAAGTTAGTTCAGTCTGAAAGAAAAAGAAATTAAGGAGCATGATTCAATCCTTATCATTCTATGTTTCATGTGTACACGGACAAAGAACATAAAAAGAGAGCATTAAGACAAAGGATCATATGATGTTGTTCAATAACTCAACACAAGTTCTATATGCTGTATGTTTTTCTCTGGATTTTACCGTTCTTTGTGAAATATCTTGCTTTTTTATAAGTGATTTTCTGAACATAATTTTACAAGGCTTGCTTATTCAAACCATCCACTGATAATTTCAATTTTATTGTGACAACAGCATGTACAAAACACTCGAGAGATACCGCAGCTCCAATTACAGCACACAGGAAGTAAAAACTCCACTGGACAGTGAAGTAAGCTTAATCAGTTCTTAACATCCTTTTTTCTGCATGATGCATCGGTAATTCATTTTTGTGAGGATATAAAGCATTTGTAATTTTGTATTGTTATGTACACAAGAATAATAAGTTATAGTGATTCTGTTGGTCTCTTCCAGTGAAACAGAAACAATGAACCAAACCTACTTTCTCACCAATCAATGGCTCGGTGGGATTATATTCATGTCATTTTGAACATATGGTTGTGCAGATATATGTAGGGTTGTTCCTAGGCTTCAATATACACAACCATAGGATCATGTTCTATTTGATCGTGTGCAGTGTCGTTGTAATTGTAACTTGAGTTACCATCAAGAAACTACATATTTCCCAGAGAACTGAATGTTAGATCATTTGGTTAGGATTAGCGACGGGGGATCTTGTCTACTCAGTTTTGAGTCCGACAAGATTAGTAAATTGCAGGGAAAACGAGATAGTTTTTTTTTTGAGAATTTGGAAAACGAAATAGCTGTCCAGATTAATTTTGAGGCAGCAAGCTGACGGGCTCAGCCTTTGTATATTGGGCTGTCAGTAGTGATTGGCCTGGGGCGTATCTTTTCCGTGGATTGTGTGGCGTGAGCTGCTCGATAACTGGGCCACACACATACAAGCCCACCTCTCTCTCTTCCTTCGCTGAGCCCATCATATACAAGCACGGCCCATGTATCTTCCTGCAAGGACAGTTGCATTTGTTTTTTTTCAATTCTCAAAAAAAAAGTTGCATTTGTTTTTTTCCTTCAACCAAAAATAAAAATTTTATATCTCAAGACCACATTATAAATTGATAAGTTTACGAAATTTTGGGCTAGTTTCGCAAAATAATAATCTTTTACATGAATGAATAATACTTGATTTGGTAACATAGATGCTAACCTTCTCAATTTCTCCATTATATGAATAGTCATGTATTCTGAATGCTGCCTACATCCTGATCATTTTGGTAGAATTTCTTTTGTAGAAACTAGACGCAGCTTTTGGTAGAACTATGTTTGTTTGGAGAAAATGATCTATATACAGACCTTGAACTTTGTATTTCCCCTTCCCTAAACATGCTTTCACTTTTGACTTACTATGTTTCGTTGTGTTCTTTCTTGTTAAAACTAGATCAACTACCAGGATTATCTGAAGTTGAAGACCAGAGTTGATTTTCTTCAGACTACACAAAGGTACCCTTCAAAGATGACACTGATAGTTTGTTTCAGCTGCGCTACAATTTTGTTAATGGGCCTGTGATGTATGAGATTTGGTACCTTTGTGTAGAAATATTCTTGGTGAGGATCTGGGTCCACTTAGCATGAAGGAGCTTGAGCAGCTTGAGAACCAAATAGAGATATCCCTGAAACATATCAGGACAAGAAAGGTAGAAAACCTGGCTAGTGCCAGTTTGTAAATTTATATACACTGTTTGGCTTGTTTATGACGAGATTGATATGTTTGCAGAATCAAATGTTGCTTGATCAACTCTTTGATCTGAAAAGTAAGGTAATAATGATGAGTTCTGATTACCTTTTGTCTAATTTATTTCTTTTTCCTTGCATTCACATTAGCTTTGTACCGGTGATGTTTTGCAGGAGCAAGAATTACAGGATCTTAACAAGGACCTCAGGAAAAAGGTAAGGTCACCAAACTTAAAAATTTCTTATTACAATGAGCTAGGATGTTTTTTTTTTCATTTTCCTTTGCGCTCATGATGAACACCACATATTCCTCTTCCTGTCCTTGATGAAGATTTGACACAACACTTGAACCAAATAAACTCATTTTTTTTTCTGATAAGGCTAGTTGAATTCATTACTGATCTGTTGCAAGTGCCAGTTGCAAGAAACGAATGCTGAGAATGTGCTACATGTTTCCTGGGAAGAAGGTGGGCACAGTGGCACCGGTGGAAATGCCATTGAACCTTATCAGGGATTCCTTCAGCACCCGGAGAATGATCCTTCTCTGCAAATTGGGTAAGTTTCTTTTCTTCTGTAGTTGTATACAGGGTTGATGCAGTCACAACCAGAGCAAAGTCAGGCAGAGTCAGGCTTCCATGACCCAGCACATTTTTTTTCCTTTGGAAAAACAGAATCCCAGCATCTCAGATTCAGCATTGCAATTTCTGTAGCATGTTATCGTCCATTGTTTTGACAACTAACCCAATGAATGTTCGTCCTTGGCGAAGGTACCATCAACAAGCCTACATGGACCAGCTGAACAACGAAGACATGGCGGACCCAAACGAGCACGGCCGACCCGGATGGATATGAACAGCTCAGACCACTCAATAAGACATGGCAGCCTAGCAGGAACTCATCCTGCGGGCGCAGGACGTGATTTCCGGTCCTCTTATCTGTATTGAAAGTTTGATACTGCTCTCGAGACTTCCCAAACGATGAGCGCAGTGATTCGAGCGCGTATTGTACTGCACTGGTAATTGGCAGCGTGTAGCGTCGCCGTAGCGTGGGCCTGGATTGGATCCACTGTGTGTGATTGTAACGGTTAGCTTTGAGACCTGGTGTAATTGTGTCCGAAACTTGGAACTTTAATTACATATCTACTATCTGGTGTGGTGATTGTGCTACAAGAAGAATCGTAGATGTGATGGCTGTAAGCTAGTAGTATGTGACTATGTAACATGCCGACTGCTTGCTATTTTTTTTATTTTGAAAAGCGACTGCTTGCTATTGCTTTCTCATATCTATCAGCGCGCAAACAGCCAAACACATACTTCATTTCTGGCCTTCTGGGGTTCAGAGTTTCAGACTACGGGGACAGGAAGCCCGGCCGCCTAAGCGAAAGCGCGTCGTTGGTGTATGGGCCGAATTTGCTCTACTCGCCGAATTAGGGGTTCCTGGGCCGTGGCGCGAGTGTGGTGGACTGGGTGCTTATCCGCCCTCCGTTGGGCCCAGAAGGCGTGCATCACCGTGCGCGCCCACTGCTGGCCTTGGACTCACATGTGGCCCGTGGGCCGCGGCACCTTCAATTCACACCACACACGGCGCCTGCTGCCGGCTGCCGCCTGATGCCGTCGGCGGCGGAGTCCGAGCTGTGTCCTGTCTAAATTCCTCCTGATCCTCTCCGAGGGTTGGCGAAAGAAATCGTGGGTGGTGGTCTCCCGTCGGCCGTCGCCACGCGGATCTCCTGGCACCCAGCCCTGGGCGGGGCCGGCCTTGGGCGTCGTTTCCACGGTACCGGGGGGCAGGGGCACGCACGGCTGCCGGCACCGCGCGCTTGTCCGGAAAGCGACGGCACGGATATGATCCTCGCAACAAGGCGCGGGCACATGAGTGTCCTTTCGCCGACCTTGTCCTAGCTTGCTTGTTGTAATCGGCTGGGTTACCCAGTCATGAGTCACCCACGGCCCACACGCACAATTACGATCTGGCCGAAGAGAAAAACAAGAATCACTCTACAGCAGTGTAGTACACGTTTCACGTTTGTGGCTGTGACACCAAAGGGCGCATGGCATTGATCATATCAGGCACTGATCAACTGTAGAGCGTTGGAAGCTGATGAGGAAGTCTAATAATGGGCGCTCTATAATTTAGGTACCATGGACTCGTAGAGAGCTATGTGCAATATTTAGGGTACCATTTATGGGCCTAGTAGAGAGTTTTGCATACATCCTTGGGCACACAGCAGAGAGAGCTTGTAGCGTTGAATTCTTGTGAGAATCTCAGTTTGGGCCAAGCAAATTAAAAGAATAAGCACAGCGGTGTGCCTGTGTATCACCTTGTAATAAGGAACTAATATTTGCCATATTTTACTGCACTACTTGTATGTCTTGTATGAGAATGGTTCTGCCAAGATTATTTTTTCAAGTACTTTAAATTTTAGCTAAATTATTTATTTAATTTGAATCCAAATCTATCCCAACGTATAGAGCCGAGATATGCTAAGAAGAAAGTTAACACCATAGCGTAGTATATATAATATATAGTAGGCTGGGAATAAGTTTGAAAGGCAAAGAACCCAAGAATTTTCGAACGGAAAGAATCAATGGATAGATATCCAATGGTACTTCAACTCCAAAATATATTAAGGATGAGACATCTATCTGGATCATGGCAGGAGTTAGTGGTGAGACGAGTATGTATGTGTTGTTGTTTTCTTCTTATAGTTGTCTCTCTTTTTTCTTTTTTTCATTGTATTTACTGTTTTTGTAACTTGTCTAGGCATCTCTTCTTTTTTTTAATATAACAGACAGCTCTCTAGCCAGTTCGTTTAAAAAAAGTAATATTTTTTTTACCGAAGTCGGGAGGGGAAGCCCCTACCTATTTTTAAATATTTTTTATTCTAAACCCTAGGCATCTCTTCTTTTTTTAATATAACAAACAACTCTCCAGCCAATTTGTTTAAAAAAGTAATATATATATTTTTTGACCGAAGTCGGGCGAGGAAGCCCCTACCTATTTTTATATTTTTTATTTTGATTCTAAACCTAATTAATTCGCTCCCACCTGGAGTCAAACCTGGGTCTGTTGGGTGCTAGTCAGTTGCTCCAACCACTAGACTAGCTAGAGGCCCTTTCACAAAAGTAATATATATTCTTGATCAGGATAATTAATTATTGATCATTGTGGTTGGACTCTATTATAGATTTCAGATGATGTGTTCTCCATATAGGTCCCCTTACAAGTTCTTTCATTATGGGGCACCTCATGCTCTTTGTTTTATTGACGAGACAAAATTTTGATGCAAAGTGTCCCGGTTAAATTATTTTGAAAATAATTCTAAAAAAATTACTGTGAAAATAGGAAAATGTTGGTATAGCTGATTAGGGTCAAACTAAAAAAACGCTAATCAGAGCGTGAAATCTAAAATTAAATCCTAGGTCAGTCTATTACACCGAGTTTGGAATTTGGACTTGTCAGGATGAAATGTTCACAGCATAGTACAAGGAAGTTGTAAATAGGGTACTAGTACAATACTGTACTACTTACATAACATTCATAGATATATATTTTTCTTGCATCGTTCATAACATCCTAGAAAGTTTGACATTCGATGAAATTATTCTGGACATGGTTTTTCAGCAAAAAATAAAGTATTTTGACAGCGTGACACCGCCTACATTAATTCTTGAATATTTAAAACAGTAGGATTCCAATGTTATTCGTTGAATATATCCAGAGAGTACATATGCATAGGCAAGGCCCAAGGTATATCTAACTACTATCTAAGAATATGGACATATCAGATATACTAGTACCATAATACCCCTAAATATAATATCAAAGATCTGAGAAGAACGAAGCTGCAGCAGAATATCGAAGGAAGCCACCAATAATCACTGAAATGGTCCTCAGTCTAATGGTTGCCCTAGCTAGTTCCATATATACGCATGGAAAAGACTAAGCTAGTGTTCCCCCTATTAATTCATGCAGTTGTGATATATGTCTTGGGACCAATGTACTACCACCATTATTTGCATACCCAGTTTTCCATGGAATTCAATGATAATGTCATTGCATTTCTTTATTCCGCACCATGCAATATTGCATGCACATAGATTCAACAGTGTAGGTATTGCACCTAATCACTATTAAGTGTAGCTTTGACATTAAGTTTTCCATCTAAACGTAATTATGATCATAACTTGTAAGTTAATAATATGAAAGAATGCAAAACTTGAAATAATGTTATGTTTTAAAAAAGATAATTACCCAAACAACTATATAGATAGTAATATTATATTACCACGTACAATGCAATGGAATGTACCCCCTGTTTTTTGCTTGGGGGATCATGCAATGGAATGGAAAACAATAAGAAAGTTACTTCTTATATTGAACGATCATATGATGCATCCCAGTCCGCGCACAAAGAAATAATGGAACACCCGACATGCATACGATTAAGTAAACAAAAATTAACACACACACACACATATATTGGCGGGTAACAATTCGATCTTAGCCATAATATATATAGGGAATAATACGACGACAAATATTATATAGGGTAGAAGATGTTCATGATTAAAGAGGTCCGTACACTCCAACAAATAACAAGAACTGGAACAGTAGGAACAACAGGTAAAAAGTACAGGATGGGGATGCATGCATATATAACGGCGATATGGGATAGGTTATCTGATGATACTGGATCCTGGGCTACTGCACCATGTCGATTGATCGACCTCGATCTAGATGCTGCGCTCAATCTGCTTGAAGATGTCGAAGCTCTCAATGACTTGCTCCTTGGCCCTCTCCTGCAAGTGCAGCATGTACATAAGCTATGGGCATATATAGCATATATATATATAGAGAGAGAACGAAGCTCGAAGCATAGGCTTTAAATTTGCGCATTGTAATTCCAGATCAAAGCCTGGCTAAGTTACCTGTGGAGCGGGCACAACTACTCTAGGCTCAGGAGCGCTGTTGGAAGTGGCAGTAGAAACAGTCGTGGAGCAGCGTGGGTCACACTTCGCCCACTGCATGTCATAGAAAAAATAGAGCTATATGTAAAAAAAATGTCTTCAAGAATTTAGGAGGCAGCTAGCATAAATAATCAGCAATCTTACATTCTTGGCGGCCATGCTGAAGGCCTCCCTGTGAGGGATATCTGGCTTCGCAGCTTTGATGCGCTGAATCTCCTCCCTGCCACAAGTAATGCGAAGGGTAATATCTAGTAGTGAAAGAAAACTAAGCATGTGTGATCTTTTTCACCAAAAGAGAGATGGTTCGTAAGGTGCTATATGACGTATCTATATTCTACAGAAATTTTATTATAATCCTAGAATGTATTGTAACACTAGCTAGCTTCACTTTAAAGTTGTTACTCCCTCCTCCATTTCAGTGGTTTGACTCGTTCAGTCTTTAATAAGGTCACGTTTTTACCATGAAAATTCCTCTTAAAGTGTATATTACAATAAACGTATTCTTGGCTAAAATATTTTTTGGTCAAAGATTAAGTTTGAACCCAACTAGACATATGTAATAATTGAACTAACTTTATCTAGACATTTGAAAAAAATCAATTGTTCTACATATAACTTTCTCAGCAATGGAGTGTCTGTAAGAACTCAGGTAAAACTTATCACTCAGTCCATTCTTTCCAAAATGGTTTGTCGTCATGTGTGTCTGGTCATTTTGGTAGTTCTTATTTGTTGTATAAATAATGTGTGAAGTATTCTCTTCACTATTTTCTTTTTCTCAAAGAATTATAACTACAGGTACTCAAACAATAATCTAAGGGAAAATATAGAATTTCAAGACCCAAAATGAATGTTTCTTGAAATCCTTAGGTGAAAAATTTGTCATGCTCTTTAGATTTTTGTTTAATACATAAGAATATAAAACAAAATGTACATAATGTGCTTTTGTTGATTTTTGATCCTTCACGAGTCAAAAGAAATGTACCATTATCTCAGCTGAAATAATAATGAAATTTTGAATCAAAAAGGAACAAAAAAAAACTGTATACATCTTCCGTTCTGTTCCTTTTGTTTATTATTACATGACTTCAGTGGACCGATTATTCTAAAGAATATAGTCCAAATATATTTGCTGGCCCAGAGTATATATATATAGTCATTATCCACATTTATTTTAATTTCTAGATCACAGCGTGTATGCTGTAATCTTGGAAAAGGTTTGGTTCAGTACGTGGCTGGAGTATTATTATAGTACTCAGAAACTTATCTAAAAAATTATCTCTGGAGATTGGCAACAGAATATAACTGGCTAGCTAGTTTTGCTAAACACTAACATGAAGAATGTCCACATAGCAGCAGGCTAACTTAAAGAGGTCAAGTGGTCAACAAAAAAATACAAATGTGGATTGGTGCAAAATAAATAAGAAATCACAGCGGTTCTCTCTAGATCGATCAATTTTTTTATAAAGAGCGTTTTTTTTAAAAAAATGTTTGCAGTGCGCACAGTTTCTTCAAGATTTTGGAGGCGAAAGAGGGATGAGAAGGGGATATTTATTTAGGAGTAAAATGCACCCCAGGTCCCTAAACTTGTCTGACCATGTGTCGAAGAGCACAAAATAATGCGTGAAGCGTGTGAACTATATATATGGTGTGGCTAGCTATTGTACTTTGGTAGACAGATGGAAAAGATTCAGAACTGTACACAACAGGTTTCATCTCACATTACTGTACATAGCAGTCTTATATCGTACAGATTTGCAAGCACACCAAGCCTAGCTACTGGCATGGAAAAGTGCAAGGGGAGAGGTACCCATAATGCATGGATGCAAATCCATTTAATTGAACTTCGTGAGGTCAAAGTTTGAGCAGATATTATGAATCAGATTTATAAGTAAACTACTGACCCAACGCAAGATTGTGTATGAGATATATATTGAGATCACATGTAAATGTTTGAGACCATGCATTTGAACACAACTTAAAAGTAAAAGAGAAAAATAACCCTCACCTCATGAAGCGATTGTAAGCAGACGGGAGGCGATGTTTCTTCTCCGGGGCTGCAATCGGAGAAAACAAATGCATTGAGCACAAAAACCACCTTTATTAACTGTTAATCTTGTTTTGCCGCAACATCGCAATTCGCAAGAACTAATAACAGAAAGAATTTGTTGAGAAGAAAGTTTTAAAAGGCCACGCAAGCTGGGACAGACAGAAACAAAACATCGAACAAGGAAGAAGAGTGACGCTGAAGTTGCTTCTTTTGCTAGCTAGCTATCCTACTTACGCTTGACAACGAAGGGCATTCTCGGGCTGGCATCAGTTGATGCCGGCGAGGCCAGCGGTATCGGTTGGTTCCTCCTGCAGTCGTTGCAGGGCCCCTGACACTAAGAAATGGCAGCATAAGAATCAAGGTTAGCCCCAAAGCTTCAAGATCTCACAATGCTAGAGCGCGATGCATCAAGATGCATATATACATGACTAAATCATTCCCTAATTATTTGTTGACTAGGTCGTCAAATAAATCTGGTCATGAATATGGCCGGCCATCTTTCCATGGTCATGAATATGACCATCTTTCCAAAAGAAAATGTGTTAGGAGAACCATGCATGCATGAATGCCACAGCAGAACTGCTGCTGCTGCTACTGGTGCTGCCGCCTTAAAAAAGCTCAACTGCCTTTTTGCAGCGACGAGGGAGGCCGCAGATGAGAAAAAGAAATCTTTTGTAGTCCAGCCTCCAGCGTTGTTTAATCTTGCCTTGCAAACAGTACTTTTGAGTAGTTCTATAAAGCAGAGAGAGAGAGAGAGAGAGAGAGAGAGAGATCAAAGTGCCGCAGCACACTGATGCAACTGAAAGTAAAGCAACCCACAGCCATATTTCATGAGAAAACCCCACTGATCTATTGCTCTCTCTATTGACATGAGTGCAATAATTTATTTATATTTCTCACATCTTTTATATTTGTTTCCCTTTCCAGAAAAAGCTAACTCGTTCAGAGAAGAAAGAAATACGGCTAGATCGAAGAAAGAGGAGTGATGATCCACAGATCGATGCATGCGATGCATATATATGCTGACGATATGATAGATGTTTTGGGTATATTATTATAACTGAATTGTTTTAATGATATATGATCCACCTGAAACGGCCCCAAGGGGTGATCAGTTGGGGAGAGCGGCTGCACCATCGGCGGCCGTGGGCTGAGGTAGGAGAGGTTGTTGCAGTGACCGCACTTGACAGTCACCGTGTCCATTAGCCTCTTGCATGGAACCCCAACCTGCAGCTACCCAAGAAGCACAAAATTAATCATAGCATGCAATCAAACCAACTACCTGTTTCTAGATCAACTTCCTTTGCATGGCACTGTCTAAGCAGTAGCAGCCAGAATAGAATCACTAGGAAAGAAATGAAGGGAGGTGCAGAAAGGCGCAGAGGAGAAAAAAGAACAGAAGAATCTTGTCGAATTTACACTTCAGCATCCACGTAACAACAAAGAAGAAAGGATATGGAAGCTGGCTCGTGAAGCACCAAGCAGATGGAAGTGAAAGATGGAAGCTAGCACTATCAGGAAAACCAGTGAGCGGTATATTCCCCAAAAGAAACAACAAGCTAGACGACCCAATGAAACACCACAAAGGAAGCATGGCATAGCACACCAATCACATGTCTCCCATGCGTAGTTCCTGTGGATTTTTGTGTGCTCCTCCTCCAATCGCAAGGCAAGAAAAAGAACTGGATTTTATTGGTTGCCCTGTGAATGAGCTAGCACACCCACCATTCGAAACAAAGGATACATCCAGGGAAAAAAAACAGAGAGCTAGCAAGCTAGAGAACAAAAACGGGAGTCAGCAGCAGACAACTTGTGTCAACAAAGAATCAACGCGAGCTAGCGAAAGAAAATGCCATATCTGGCGATTGATCATATATTCTCGCGTGGCATATATCATGATCTTCCCCATGGGGTGGTTTTTCACACGGATCCGATTTCTCGAGGAGTTTACCGCGAGCACGGTGTTGCAGTAGGTGCAGCGCACGTAGCACAGGTGCTCGGACTGCGACACCAAATCCATGCTTCGCTGCTTGCCTGGTGGCGGCGGCCGGCCGGCGGGGAAGGGTGTGGGCGGGCGCTGAGGGTAAGCAGAGCTAGCTCGCTCTAGAGCTAGGCGGTGGAGAGCAAGCAAGCAGCTAGTGTCTGTGTCTGGTTGCCGTGTGGTGAGGCGAGAACTAACTAATAAAGCAAGGCAGGCGGCGGGGTAAAGAGGAAGGGGGTGGAGAGGGGAGGTAGAAGAAGAGCCCGGCGCCGGCCAGGAGAGAGAAACAGAGAGTTGGGTTCCAAGAGAAGATGGGGTAGGGTTTCTATTCCTGCAATAATGCCCCGGGCCCCACGCACACATGGCTCCGTACGCACGAGACCAACCACAGCGATCGGGCCGGGCGAGCGCCAGCAGCGCGCAGCACAGCATAAATCTTTTCGAGACGACAGGCAAGGTGCACACGGCCGGCCGGCCGGCCTAACCTGCTGCACAGTGATCCGTCTCCGATCCCTCGGCTCGCTCTCGTGTAAGTGTACACATCAAGGGAAAGGAAGAACAGTCCTAAGCATGCATCTCGATCGGAGCCTAGCGCGCATAGTTCATGCTGCTCGGAGTGGTGGCGCGCCCATCCAAATCCAATTGCGCGCACTCGAGCGCCTCTCGATCTGATCGATCCCCGCCCACTCACTGCTTGGCGCGACTCGATCGTATCGTATCGGTCGATCTATCAATTTGATGCATCGGATCCTTTAATTCGCATATATATGCGATGATTATTGGAGGTGTTTTAATTGGGTGAATTGGGGTGTCGTCACATATCTGATGACCGATTAATCTGATTGTATTTCCGATGATGGTGTGGATGCGCATAGCGCTGGGGTAGGCTTGGTATCCTAGTATAGCAAGCACGTTGGTTGATGCAGAGAGGCTGGAGTGTGTATGCACTGGCCAGTCTTGAAAGTATATGTCAAGTTTTGTCTTATTAGTCAAGTTCATTATTTTCTCCCACAATGATTATATAAATTCATAATATTATTGTATGTGATTGTTCTGAGTATTGTACTATCTACATAGAATGGATGTGGCCAAACCAAAGGCATCAAAAGAAACTTGGATATTATATGATGTGGACCTGTCATGAGTTTGTATCAGATCGAGGTCTAAAAGCATAGAGACAGGCCAAATTGTTTTCTAAAGTTAAATTTAGCTATTGTTAGAGAAAAAATGTTTCCAACATACTCTATAAATGACCCTTCAAATTTAGTGGCTCTCCATCCCATCACTATTTTTAGCTAGCCTACCTCACTAGCCATCTTTATAGAATCTGTTGGATTAGTCTATTTGTTAGTCAAATCTATTTTTGAGAGTAGTTAAATCAGTAAATTTGACTGGTCTTTTTAGCTAATCTCTTGGAGATGCGCAACATATATGTAGTGTTGTTTTCCGCAGTGGTGTTTAATTTCGGCTTTGAGTAAAACTTTATCTCTTTCCTCTCTCGGATAGATTGTGCGTAAGGCTAACTGGAACCATGTAAAAAAACATAATCTAACTTAATTTAATTTGGTTCGCTTGAAAATAGAAAAAAAGCATAGAGCATCAGACGGTAGTTGTGATTAGACTGAAGCAAAGCTAGTCGTAAAAAAATTGTGTAATGGTATCAACCACTCTTTTGTGCTTACTTGCTGTTAATCATATATGCCCCCTTTTTCCTGGAAAAGACAAAATAGCATAAGACATTCCAAGCCACCGACGATGAGCACAGACGCGCGCGCGCGCGCGCGTGTGTGTGTGTGAGAGAGTTAATGACACTCATGACTCATCACATGTACATAGTTCTCAAGCATTGCGGGGTTGAAAAAGCATAACACAAATCCAGATTGCTGCTGGGAAACTTGCAGCTGCACATACCTTGTTATGTTTGCTACCTCCCGTATCTAAAAGTGTTTGATGCTACTGTACCGGTTCTAGCTATGTAGAGATCAATCTTCTGCCTGATAATCAGGTTGTAGGTCCAGTTAACATGCTTCCATGATACCGATAACATGCCCTAGCTAGCTAGTAGTGACGAGTGACTGAGTGAGGGTGGCAGCAGGCTTTTTGACGACGGGTTTTATTTGTTGCACAAGGACGTACCCATTAGCTGCAGCTTTTGTGCCTTCTCAGAGATCTGGATGCAATGCCTTTTTATGGGTTTTAATGAAAGAAGGTTTCAGAGAAAAGGATCGGAGCAAGTATATACGTTGTTACTATCATGATTGAGGTCTCTGAGGATGGATGCGTGTGGGCACGACCTGATCGATGGGATTTTATCATTAGGTGTAAACTGTTCATGACGCATCCAAGACGAGAGGACGAACCATTTTCTTTCTAGGCATGCATGCGGGAAAAAGACGACGCGCGCATGCCTGTGGATGTCCCCGAAATAATTTCCGGGATCCCTGTATATTTAATTTGCCCGTCGCGGTAAGCCGGACAGATTGTCACAGGCTTGATCGATCACAGACATCCACGTCTCTAGGTTTCACACATGGAGACAAAAATTAATGAGTACTACTACTAGTCTAAAATATAGCAAGTGCAGTGTTGCAATTGTTGGGTTTTGCCCTAAATTACTGTGAGATCTTCAGTGCATGCAGTGATGCAATTTGCTGAGTTTTGCCCTAATAAATTTCAGCGACAATCTTAATTGACCAACAACGTTCCTGGTTATTACCAGTAATAGACTGTTTATATAGTCATGGGAGGGACAACCTTGTACTATTTGCTGCATTCAGGCAGCGGCAGCAGCAGCCGGCCGGCGGCCATGCATCGTTGCGAGACAGTGATCTGATTGCATAACACCCCACAACCACAACGGTATCATATCATCCCCTGCTTATTTCTGCCGACATATATCCATGATACGGCGGCAGCAGCGAGGTTCATTCCTTCAAACCATGCGACATATGATAAGGAAACTAGCTAGCTAGGCTGTCCAAGTACACATACTCATCGGGCCGGCGCAAGCATTTCTGTTGCCATAGAATAATCGATCGATGACGATCCATATGCATCGACTTGAGACGTGGATCGAAGGAGGCCCCGGGGCGGTTGCTGCATGCATGAGCGGGGATCGTATTGCATGAGCTTAACCATGCTAGCTATCTGCCCCGATCGCAGCTAGAAAATCTCGTATCATGGCAGCACAAATGGGCCATGCGTGCCGCGCCCGGCCGTCCCATCAGGCGGCGCCGGGGGGCGATCGAATCAACACATCACTCAGATCGGATGCGCCCGCGCGCGGCTCTCGATCGATCGATCTCATGCATGCCGCAGCAGCGAGATGTCCAGCAGTCCGTGGAACTCGATCTCGATCGCTCGCCAGTTTGAATCGCAGCAGCAGGCAGGCAGCAGCGGCTCTCACATCGATTAATTGAGTGGACAGGGCTCACGGCCACCGCATCATGGAGGGCATGCATGCACGCACAGGGGGGTGAGGAGGTCAGGGCGGGGCTCAGAGCTGTGAGCGCGCATCAGCTGTCTGGGTGCATACGCGCGTGATGCGCAAGGGCGGGCGGGCGGGGAGGACGGAGGAGGGAGGGAGAGGGCCTGCGCGCACGGCGCTATTAGCGAAAGAATCTGCGCTGTGATCGCTGGGCGCCATTTATGCCGCGAAAGCTTGAGCCGGGCGGGTGGCGACACCCAGAGCGCGACGACGGCCACCGCGGCTGCTCCCCGGCCGCTCCCTCCCGCGCTAGCTAGCTCATCAGTAGCAGTCAGTCAGTACTACCCTGGCCTGCCCTGCCCGGCCTGCGCGCCCCAGGCGGTGAATGCGCATCCTGCCGCTCCGGACCCACGTGTTTGACGCACAAACGCATTCAATCACAGTGCAGTGCGGTATATGAGTGTGTGTGGGAGGGAGAGAGAGGGAGAGACGAGAGAGAGCTGGCTCTGCTTGGATTGGATCGCTGGGAAAAAAAATAAGGTTGTGTTTGGCGGAGCTCCAGAGCTGTTTCTCTAATGAATTTAAGAGGAGGTCTGTCAAACAGTTTTTCATAAAGAAGTGATTCTCTACTGATTCTGTGAAGTGATTCTCTGAAATGAATTAAGAGGCTGCATGGAGCTGAAAAAAAGTAGCTTTTTTGATTCCGTGAAGTAATTTTCTCTCCTGATATTGAGAGTCTATGCTAGAGAATTAAAAAGAAACATTTTCAGTTACAGAATCACTTCTTTCAATACAGCTCCCACGGGACAGGCCCTAAGATGGATGAGAGAGATAAAGTTCAGAGGAGAGAGAGAGCGTGCATTTTGTATACTGTAGAACCGACACTGTTAATTGGAAGGAGGGGAGATCGATATGGTAAAGGCAACCAAGTGCGTGATCGTACGTGGGAGTGAGAACTCTCAGATCACAAGGAGCTAGCCTAGCAAGCTAGCTAGCTGGGTCAATTTTTTTCCCCGGCTTCAAGTGCGTGCGAGAGAAAGAGACGCGTGGACAGAGATAGATAGATAGAGATGGCCGGCCGGGATGATAAGGCCATAAAGAGAGCCCCGTCGTCTAGGTCGCTGTCTGGTGGAGGTTGGCGACTGCGACCCGGCGTGGTGATGTGACGAATCCTCAGTTTCCTTTCCAGGAAAAAGCGCCCACCCTCCTCCCCTCTCCCAAGCTTACTCCCGTGGTATAAGCCACCGGCACCGGGCACCACCACCGCCGGCCGCAGAGCCCGGGCAGGCACAGGCCATCGATCTAGCGTATCACTTTTCAACCCGATCACCACCACCACCTAGCTGCTATACGCCGAGCGAGCAATTAACCTGCCTCGCTCAAAGCCGGCCGTGCCCTAGCTAGTACTAGTAGGCACGTATGTACTCCGATCCAGTAGCTAGCTAGTGAGAGTGCACTGATCACTACGTACTACCCCTATGGACGATGGCTATCGATCGATCATATATATCCATCCCCAGCCAGCCACTCAGATCGACACGGCCGAGCGGGCTTTAATAGAAAGCGATCGCATGCATGCCGGCCGGTTTAGGGTAGTAGGAAGATTCTAGGATATCTTGTCACCTCAGCTCACACACCACCTTTGGGGGTTTTGGGTTTGGTCGCTAGCTGCGTGCTCTGCGCTCTCGCTGCAGCGCGCCACCCCGAGCGGCCGTGCCCAGGGCATGTTTTTTTCCGGGATGTGTAGCCATCTGCGTGTCGTCCATCTCGATCTGCCATATGATCTCTGCCCGCCGGACGCGCTGCAGCATCTCGCATGCCCTAGCTAGCTACCTGGCTAGTGCCCTTTGCTAGCTGCTAGCCGTGCTCACGCAGCCGGACTCCCCCAACAGTGCCGCCACTATTGGGAGCATGCCGGATTCGATCGATCGCTCGTCAGCCCCGCGCGCATGTGTCAATGTGCGTGTATGCAGGCCAGGCCAGGCCAGGCCAGGCCAAGCCATTGATTTGGGATCCCTGGCCGTGGCTGGCTGGCCGGAGAGATGTGTATGCATGTAGCCTATAGGTAGCTAGATGACAAATAAGGACCAGGGCGGGCGCATCGCGCGTCGCATCGATCACATGCCCGGCCCTCCCTCGATCCCTGCCCGGCCGGCCGTGTATAGCTTTGTTCACACATCATCGATCACACGGTTAATCGGCTATATATTGTGAGCTCTACTCAAAAGTCATAACGACAGTGATCCCCACTCTCTGCTGGGCGAGCGGTCTCAGTCGCAAACCGTGCACAGTGATTGATGATCCATCAAGTCGATGCTTGGAACAATCGGATTGCATGCATGATCGATATGCATGGTAGTGTAGTATGTCCAAACGGAACAAGTGCTCGTCGCTGTACGTGCTTGTTTGGAAGCAGAACTTCTGCATACATTAATAGCAGTGGATGGCCAATACGCATGGCTAGATTCAGAATAATAAACAGCATATTGTAGTATTATATATGCTCACCTCGATTGTTATGCATTTATGATTAAATGGAAGAGTACTGTTTGTTTGTTCAACAACATAAGTATATATACACACATTTCATGAATGTACACGTAAAGATAAAAAGAAATTGCAAGGTTTATCTTGCTTTCACACACTCAATAGTAACATTTCACAAAGTTTTCTCTCTATATATTGAATGAAAACACACACTACCAGAATGCTTCACATCCGCCCGCCTCCTCCGCCTCGGCCATTTTTGGACCCGGTGCTGATGGGGCTTCAGCACCGGGTCCAACGGCTAGGAGCGGGGGCGGCGCTGCGGGGTGTCAGGGCAGACACATTAGCACCGGGTCGTGGCGAGACCCGGTGCTAATGCTCCCCCTTTAGCACCGGTTGCAGCCAGCAACCGGTGCTAATGTGCCCGAGGCCATTTAGCACCGGTTGCTGGCTGCAACCGGTGCTAATTGGTGCACATTAGCACCGGGTCTTGCCACGACCCGGTGCTAATGTCTTTTGTATATAGCACATTCTTCCGCCCCCGGCCGAGCCAGCTGAACACTTAGGCGCTGTGTTCATGCTGCTCGGCCGTGGGAGGGGAGGTGCTGCCCAAATTTTTTTCAAAATTTGTGAAGATTCTACTCATCTAAGGAGCACTACAAGGTACACTCTTTTATTCTCTAATGTTTTATTTAGCTTGTAATCCTTCTATGATTTAGAAATAGAGGGATTTGTGAATCAAAGTGAAGCTAGCTAGAGAGTGCTTGTGTTCTTGGAGGAGAGAGAGGAGAGAGCTTGAGTTCATGGTGGAGAGAGTGTTCATGTTGTGTTTTAAATGGAGAGAGAAGGCAAGCTAGTTAGTATTTTGTTTTGTATGACTTGTGAATAGTTATAAGGCTTATGTATTTTATTTATTAGAGAGGTTTATTTATTAAAAGTTGGAATAGTTATTTATTAATTTAATGAAATATATATTATTAGTTATTTATTAAAAGGTAGAATAGTTATTTATTTATTTAACGGAAGGTATATTTATTTATTTAATGAATATAGTAATGTAGTTTTAGAAATTTATTTATATAATGGAATATATATTATAATTTGTATTTATTTATATATTAAATTTTTTTATCTTTAAATTGTATTGTATATTTGTTATTGGTTAATAATGCAGATGAATAGACAATGGATGTACGGGGACCCCCACGCTCAGGCGTTCCGTGATGGCCTTCGGACGTTTCTCGATGCCGCCGAGGCTAACAGGACGCCGTCCGGTTTCATGTTCTGCCCATGCACCCATTGTAAAAATATACAATCGTACAAACAAAGAGGTTGTCTTCAGGTGCATTTGATGAGGCACGGTTTCATGAGGAATTATTCTGTTTGGACGAAGCACGGTGAAGAGGAATTCTAATGGATGAAGATGAAGAAGACGAGGCTGATGACGACATTCCGTTATTGGCTCAATACTACGGTTCCTTTGCATATGCTGCAATGGGTGATGCCGATGAGGAAGATGTTGCTCGGGAAGGCGATGCTCAGGAAGATGTTGCTCAGGAAAATGAACCTACTGATGGACTCGGGCAAATGTTGCGTGATGCCGAGAAAGACTGCGGCAATGATAAGGAACTGAAAAAGATACAGCGCATGTTGCAGGACCACAAGACTGACCTGTACCCAGATTGCAAAGAGGGGCTAAAGAAGTTGGGTAGCACACTTGAACTTCTGCAGTGGAAGGCAACAAATGGTGTTACTGATAAGGGTTTCAAGGAGCTACTGAAACTCGTAAAGAAGATTCTTCCAGAGGGTAACAAATTGTCATCGACGACGTATCAAGCAAAATGTGTTGTTTGCCCTCTCGGTTTGGAGGTGCAGAAGATACATGCGTGTCCTAATGACTGTATCCTCTATCGCGGACAGTACGAACACTTGGATCGTTGTCCGGTTTGCACCTGCGCACGATACAAGATCAGGCGGGACGACCCTGGTGATGTTGGCGGAGAGCGTTCTAAGAAAAAAATCCCTGCGAAGGTGATGTGGTATTTCCCTCTGATACCCCGTCTGAAGCGTTTGTTCAGGAACAAAGACCATGCCAAACTGATGCGCTGGCACAAAGAAGAACGTAAGTAGGATGTCATGTTGAGACACCCCGCCGATGGATCCCAGTGGAGGAACATCGATAGAGCATTGCCAGAGTTTGATGCTGATGCGAGGAATGTTAGGCTTGGTTTAAGTACCGATGGCATGAACCCTTTTGGTGAAATGAGCAGTAGTCATAGCACTTGGCCCGTGACTGTTTGTATCTACAACCTACCCCCCTGGCTCTGCATGAAGCGGAAGTTCATTATGATGCCAGAGCTCATCGAAGGCCCAAAGCAACCTGGCAACGACATTGATGTGTACCTAAGACCATTGGTTGACGAACTTTTGCAGCTATGGAAGAATGAAGGTGTTAGCATGTGGGATGAGGACAAGAAGGAGCAGTTTGACCTTCGAGCACTGCTTTTCATAAGCATCAATGTTGGTGGTCGTTACAGACCGATTTCCGACCTCCAACCGAGTATAAAACAAACACAATGGGGACACACACCATAGTTATAGGGCTTATCACTGACTATTTCCACAAGTTTTGGTGATTGTCCTCTGTGCAGGTACAAAATGGAGAAACACATGCTATAAGGGTCAGAAATGACCGTTTCGGCCGAACGACTCCGTTCGGCCGGTTGCCCCCCTAGCTGGGCAAGCCTTGTGGACCACGACCACGCCACTCTGGGCCGGCTCAACCCATATCCAGAAGACCGGTGGCCCATATCCAACCCGACGGAGCCCACGAGTCCACCGGAGGCCCTCCAGGCCAGCCCAAGACGCGAACCGACCTGCCAACCGACCTCGGGAGCTGGACTAGCACGTGTGCAAAGCAGAGGCGGTGCAGTACTGGGCCGGGCCCACTTCGGCCGAAGTGGCCTGTTCGGCGGAAGGCAGGAACCGCCTCCAGGGTGCAATCCTGGCCTTTGGCTGCTGAGTCGGTGGATCCACCGGTTCGGGCGAACTGGGCAGTTCGGCCGAACCGGGGATTTCGCCCGAACGGCCCGGCACCGACTCCCAGCTGCCTTGGCTGCTACTCTGCCTCCATCGTCCTCCCCTGCTATAAATAGAGGCCCGGTTTCACCTGCAAAACACACAACATAAGAGTAGAGTGCAGGCGAAGCACTGTTAGTTCTCCACTTGTATCAGTAGAGATAGGGAGAGAGGAGAGGTGAGCATCCCGGAGAGGAGCCGAGGTGTCGGCCCCTCTTCCCGCTGTACCTCTACGGATGCGACTTCACTTCGAGTAACATCCGGGTCGTGTCTGGTAACTCTTGTATCTCTCTCTGATTAATTGAGCATTCAGTTCTTACTTTTATATGCTTGCTGGTTCTTCGTTCAATGCTTAGTTGATTGGTATAACTATATACTGGTTGCTTAGCTTGGGTGCTTATCTTTCTATAGGAGATAAGTATTAGTTGACTAGTGTAGGCGTGGTGCCTATACTTGAGACTAACTTAGTTTATTCCCGTCGCAACGGAGGTGGTAGCCGTAAGGTGGTGACAGCCCTTCCGGTCTTTGTAGCCCATCACGTTAGTTCCGGTCCGTAGGATTCCCCAGTTGGGAAATAGTGGCACCCCTTCTCATCCCTTTCTGTGCGTCCACCGGTTCCCTTGTCCCGAAGCAAGTATCTATCTGTATCCTCTGATCTGCTCGATCAATCAGTAGAATACCTCTACCAGACTCGTACCCTCTCTACCCTCCTATCACTCCTCTTCTCTCTTTGTTGTTGTCATCCACCTCATCCATACCATTCACTCCATTCCATCTACCTAGGACAACTTAGTTTAGAATCAGTCCACTTCTCGTTCTCCGTGGAAATCGATACCTTGGAATACTCCCGGGTGAAAGCTACATCGGTATCCGTCCGCTTGCGGATTTATCTGTAGGCCGTAAGGAGTGCCAACAAGCTTTCTGGCGCCGTTGCCGGGGAACGGTAGCTGTTCTGATTCCGAACCCAAGTTGTCCGTGTATCCCACCACCATCCACCATCCATATGGATCCCACTCTTACCTTACGCCAACACTCGGCTCCAAAGGGCGCTTGTTTGGAGCCACCACCATCATCACATCCCATATCCACACCCGGCTATGAGCTACGTCTCGGCTTCATAGCCATGGTTCGTGAGCAATCGTTCTCAGGAACGAAGGCCGAGAGACCATACGCGCATTTGCGCGAGTTTGAGCAACTCTGCTCATGCCTGACCATTGCGGGCATGACACAAGAGACACTCAAATGGAAGCTATTCCCGTTTTCACTAGCGGGAGGAGCAAAGAAATGATACTCTCTGGCTGTCAAGTTCTCAAGGAAAAATTCTGCCTAAACTTCTTCTCAGTCTCCAAGGTAGCCAGTCTCCGAGCGGAAATCATTAACTTTAAGCAATTAAAGGGAGAATCGTTAGGAGCTACCTGGGCTCGTTTCAAGCAAATACTGGCCTCAGGACCGGACCTAAGCCTACCAGAACCTGTTGTTTTACAACACTTCAGCCTGGGCCTCTGTCCCGTAGCCACCACTTTCTTGGACTCTGCTTCTAGAGGGTCGTTCTTTCATTTGGTTCCTAGTGAAGCGAGGGTAGTCCTGGACCGTATCCTAGAAAACACCCCCTACACTGGAATCTATGATGAACTCCCCGATGAAGAAGAAAAGTAGCCTGAACCTGAACCTAAAGAGCCAATACCAGTCCAATCCAAATCCATTAGCTCTTCCAGTCCATCAGAACCTAAAGCTCATTTTGAACCACAACCATATTCTAGCCCAGACCATTATGATTCACTCTACACCACTCTTTATGATTTTGATGATGATCTATTCGAAGACATCGGGAGTGCAACAAGTTTTCCACGGGAACGATGTGTAGAGCAAAAGGATCGGGCCCCCGACAAAGAAGAATTGGAATACCAGCGGGAGTACCTGGGACGTCTCTCTGCTATCATGAGTCGGAAGTGGCTAGATGAGGCCGAAGCCTCGACCGAGGTGGTCAAGATGCCCAGAAAAACCAAAAGGATATTCTGTGAGATCATGGGCCTTGACCGAGAAATTGGGTACGACCCGAGCCTCAGAATCAACATAATCTCTAGCTCTTTGGTGCGATCCGAATTCCCTGATAACTCATGGTCGTTTTCTCAAAAATGACTTAAGTTTACTTCAGGAAGAATCCTGGACTGTCTGGGGATCTTACGGGTCACACCCGTTAAGGTCAACGATCCTGAACTCTTCATGGATTTTCACATCTTCGACCTACCTAGCACTACCACACATCCCATCTTCATAGGCAGGCCAATCTTGAAGATTCTGGAAAAAGCACCAATAAACCAGCTAGTAGAGCTTAGGATCGGCAAAGAACTTATCCCTGTCTCCTATGCCCAATCTTTGAATACTCCAATAGAGGCAGACCCCGATCCTGACCCATTAGAGGAAGTCAGGTCAGCTTCTTTGCTAGACCTCGAACAACCTATTCCAGAAGAGGATATTCCACTCTTTACGGAGGAGGAGGAAACTCATCCTCCGATTGAGCTTGATACAAACGAAACCCCAAAACCATCTCTAATCGAGCTCAAACCTCTTCCGCCTGGACTTAGGTATGCTTTCCTCTTTGGGGATAAGCAAACTCCAGTGATCATTAGTGATAAACTCTCCGAGGTAGAAACCCAACAACTCATCACTATCCTGGAGAAAAATCGATCGGTCTTAGGATATTCTCTCCAAGACCTGAAAGGGATTAGCCCAAATCCTTGCACTCATCGCATCCCAATCGATTCTGAAGCAACACCGTCTCGGGAACCTCAACGACGGTTAAACAATGCCATGAGAGAGGTCGTGAAAAAGGAAGTTCTCAAACTCCTTCACGCGGGGATCATCTACCCTGTCCCCAATAGTGAATGGGTTAGATCGAGCAACTTCCACCTCCCACAAACGTCAAGGGGATCCGTAGCTTCCTTGGCCATGCCGGATTCTATAGGCGTTTCATCAAAAACTTCTCCCAGATATCTCGGCCCTTGACCAATCTCTTAGCCAAAGATGCCCCCTTCGTTTTCGATGAGGAGTGCTATGCCGCATTTCACACCCTCAAAAAGGCACTCATCTCCGCTCCCATCATCCAGCCTCCCGACTGGAGCATCCCATTCGAAATCATGTGCGATGCGAGCGACTATGCTGTAGGAGCTGTGTTGGGCCAAACTAAGTATGCTAGCAAAACGCTCACTGGCCCCCAGCTCAACTACGCAACCACGGAGAAGGAGCTCTTAGCAGTCGTATTTGCTATAGACAAATTTCGGTCCTACCTAGTCGGGGCCAAGGTTATAGTCTATTCAGATCACGCTGCTCTGAAGTACCTTCTGACAAAAAAAGGATGCAAAACCGAGACTCATCCGCTGGATTCTTCTACTCCAAGAATTTGACATTGAGATAAAAGATAAGAAAGGAGTAGAGAACTCAGTAGCTGACCACTTGTCCCGGATGCAAGTCCCGTCCGATCTCCCGATCGATGACTACTTACTGGATGACACCCTCCTTAAGGTCACCACTGCTGATCCGTGGTATGCCAAAATAGTAAACTACATGGTAACGGGTTATGTCCCTCCTGGAGAGAATAGGAAACGGCTAGCCTATGAGAGCCGACTACACCTTTGGGACGACCCGTACCTCTTTAGGATTTGTAGCGACGGACTCCTCAGAAGGTGCGTACCCGCACATGAGGCGTATAAAATCCTGGAGAGATGTCACGCAGCCCCGTACAGAGGACACTACGGTGCATTCCGGACCAATGCTAAAGTCTGGCAGTGTGGTTTTTACTGGCCCAGCATGTATGAGGATGCGAGAGCATTTGTCATGCGGTGCCCCCGCTGCTAGAAACATGGGAACATCAATACTAGAGACGCAATGCCACTCACTAGCAATCTTCAAGTAGAAATCTTCGATGTCTGGGGGGTAGACTTCATGGGTCCCTTCCCAAACTCCGAGGGTTGTCAATTCATCCTAGTAGCAGTGGACTACGTCTCTAAGTGGGCAGAAGCCTTGCCTTGCTTAGCTGCTGACTCTAAGAACGCGCGACAAATGTTTCATGAGGTTATATTCCCCCGTTTTGGCGTTCCTAGAATAGTCATTAGTGATGGCGGCTCCCACTTCATAGATTCAGCCTTCCATAAGTATCTCTCAAGTTTGGGGGTGCAGCATAACATAGCCACACCCTATCACCCCCAAACTAGCGGTCAAGCAGAAACTTCCAATAAGCAAATTAAAAACATTCTGCAAAAGACCGTAAATGAGATGGGCAAGCAATGGAAGGATAAACTTCCAGATGCACTCTGGGCTTACCGCACGGCCTATAAGATGCCCATAGGCATGACCTCATATCAACTAGTCTATGGCAAAACCTGTCATCTACCTGTAGAAATGGAGTTTAGAGCTCACTGGGCCATTAGGAAGTGGGGTATGGACCTTCCAACTGCCGGCCTCAAACGGAAGATCCAGCTGGCCGAGCTAGATGAGATGAGGGAGAGAGCATACCACAGCTCCCGGCTATACAAAGAACGGACCAAGAGATGGCATGATAAGAGAATCAAGGTCAAAACGTTCAAGCCGGGAGACAAGGTTCTCGTCTTCAACTCCCGTGTCAAACTTTTCGGTCACGGGAAATTGAGGAGCAAGTGGGACGGCCCATTCACAGTAATCAATGCTGCATCTCATGGGGCCGTCACTTTGCAAAGCGAGGACGGAAACACCTTCAAGGTTAACGGACAGCGGTTGAAGATTTTCCTAGAACCAGAACCTCCGACACTCGACGAAGTAGACGTCGTCGAATTCATGGAACTCTGAACCCCGTCCGTGGAACCCTGGCCCGAATCCGTCATTTTCAAATTCTTCTGGGCCAAAACCTCCTGAACCTTGAAAACCTCCTCGACTCGAATCTCCCATGACCAAAACCTCAAACCACGACACGGGCCACGCACCTGGGGGCCCAGGGACCTGTTCGGGCGAACAGGCCCAGTTCGGCCGAACCAGCTGGTTCGGGCGAATTGGCCTCCCAGGCCCCAGGGACAGATATGCTCGCCCAGATACATCTACAGTTAAAGATATCCCGAGAGTCGCGAGGGAATCGTCGGGAAACTCCGTTTTTCCGATCTGAAATCCCCGATAAAAACAGAGACTCTCTGTCGACGTTTCCCATCTCATCTAAGCCAACTCCATCCCATAGAACAAAGCCACCATGGCCTCCTTTTCCTCCAAGGGCACATCATCGGCTCAGGGCTCGAGCAGCAGTAGCCGGAACGGCAACTCCTCCCGGCAGGAGCACGCCTTCCGCATCTCCGACGTCGACGCAGCGGGAGACGTGCACCGGGGGAGGATGCCGGGACGTAGCCCGGTGAGGCGCGGCAACTCCCCTCACCGCTCAGCACTCAATGAGCTCCTCGCCCCACTAAAAGGGATCAAGAAGCCGCCTCGTTCGCCATCACCAAGGCCGAACGAAGGGCAGCTACGCCCAAGGTCAATATCCTCCTCGAGGGTGTCGGATTTGGCGTTGTTGCTGCCCAAGGAGAAGGCCGGAGAGGAGCCGGACTACACGCCGGAAAGCCCACCGCGTTTCGTCATCAAGGGAGAACGCATCCCGGGAGGAGGGTACGGAAAAGTCCTCGTCCCGCCGCTCAACCGGAACGAGCTGGGGCTGGCAAACTCATCCCAGTCCTCTCCGCCACGGCGCCACCCTAGAGTCCGGCGCCACAGGCAGCCCCCATCCATCAAAGGGCTGCCCGGGGACATGGAGTTCTCCGATGAGGAGGACAATGAAGAAGAGGAAGAGAAGCCGCCCACCGTGGAGAGCCTGAAGCAGGAACTGGCACTGGCAAAGCAGAAGATCAACCACCTGGACGAGAAGGTGGCGGAGGGCGAGCTCGCACGTATGGAATGGGAGGACAAGATGGAACTCCTCCGCAAGGCCCTGTGCGCAAAGCTCAAGAGGCTCTTCAAGGCCACGGGACACGAAGATCTCTATGGACCGCCTTCAAAATAGTGTCTCGCGGTCGTCCCGTTTTTAGATAGAGCACCGTTAGTTTAGTTTGGTTTGCTAGTTGCTTGATTTATTTATTTGTTTAGATCAATGTTTAGGGTGCTCTAAAATTTCCCTTCCAAATATTTATTTCCAATCTTAGTTCGTTGAATGAATAAAGTTTGAATTGTTTGCAGGAAAGAAGATAAAATTGTCGCTCCGGTCGGTGCATTTGAGCCGACCGGAGAATGCCCTGTCTAACAGAGAGTTGCACGAGTACAGGAATGACACAGGAACGCATGGCACGACGGACCGAGCCCCGGGGGCCAGTTCGGCCGAACCAGGCAGTTCGGGCGAACTGGCCAGTTCAGGCAAACTGACCGGTTCGGCCGAACCAGCCCGGCTGCCCCCTCTCGTGCACCTGCACGTGGGTTTGCACCTTCTTCCCCCCTGTTTACTTTCCTGTGTTGTCTCGTTTCGAAAAATTGAAAATGCATGCCTCACATAAACGAAACGAACTCGATCTCTCTTTTATATCATGATTGTTGCCTGTTGTTTATTTCAAACTCAGTATCTAGCACTTGTGAAAAATTCATGATGATAGGACCCCCCTGACCTAAGTTGTTGATGTTTGTGATATGACTCGATAAAATGAACCGCTTGTTCACACCAACAATCAGGAGAATTTAATTTATGAAAAGATGAAAATCCTGCTCTATCCCTTCATCCTATCCACAAATACCACATATGCTTGAGAGTTTACTCCTGAAACCTGTCATATTCTGTATGAGGTCTGTTGCAAGCAAATCTATCATCAGAGTGTAGTGGAAGCCCTCATGCCTCGATGATACCCTGAAAAAAAGAGAGAAATAAAGGACTCATGAAAGTCCAAAGAAAAGAAAAAAAAGTCCCAAAAAGGGAAAAGAAAAGAAAAAAAGGGTCAAAAAGGCTGAGGAACAACATGAACTCTCTATCGTTAACTTGCAACATGACCAAGGGCAGTGATGAGAAGCTCCAGGAGCCAATCTTTGGCTTGACCGAAATACTCGTCATGACAAGGCCACCACCTAAGAGACAAGGAGAAATACAAAAGAGAATGAGTGAAAGGAGAGAGCTCCAGAGAGCTGAATGTCAGGGATGAAGGGAGACGAGCCATTTAATTGCGAAAACCAGAAAACCCCGAATGCAGGATGAGCAAGAGGACCTTGTTGTAAGAGTCGTTCCATTCATCAACCGCCCAAGATCCGGGAAGTGGCCACTACAAATTCACAGGTATGAGAAAGGTTTGAAATACTCAATATGCAAGTATTCATGATTATAAAAGAACTCTTACCTTAGTCTTGCTCATGTTTTAATTTCTTTACTCGGGACGAGCAAAGATCTAAGTTTGGGGGAGCTTGTTGGCGGTCGTTACAGACCGATTTCCGACCTACAACCGAGTATAAAACAAACACAATGGGGACACACACCATAGCTATAGGGCTTATCACTGACTATTTCCACAAGTTTTGGTGATTGTCCTCTGTGCAGGTACAAAATGGAGAAACACGTGCTATAAGGGTCAGAAATGACCGTTTCGGCCGAATGACTCCGTTCGGCCGGTTGCCCCCCTAGCTGGGCAAGACTTGTGGACCACGACCACGCCACTCTGGGCCGGCTCAACCCATATACAGAAGACCGGTGGCCCATATCCAACCCGACGGAGCCCACGAGTCCACCGGAGGCCCTCCAGGCCAGCCCAAGACGCGAACCGACCTGCCAACCGACCTCAGGAGCTGGACTAGCACGTGTGCAAAGCAGAGGCGGTGCAGTACTGGGCCGGGCCCACTTCGGCCGAAGTGGCCTGTTCGGCCGAAGGCAGGAACCGCCTCCAGGGTGCAATCCTGGCCTTTGGCTGCTGAGTCGGTGGATCCACCGGTTCGGGCGAACTGGGTAGTTCGGCCGAACCGGGGATTTCGCCCGAACGGCCCGGCACCGCCTCCCAGCTGCCTTGGCTGCTACTCTACCTCCACCGTCCTCCCCTGCTGTAAATAGAGGCCCGGTTTCACCTGCAAAACACACAACACAAGAGTAGAGTGCAGGCGAAGCACTGTTAGTTCTCCACTTGTATCAGTAGAGATAGGGAGAGAGGAGAGGTGAGCGTCCTGGAGAGGAGCCGAGGTGTCGGCCCCTCTTCCCGCTGTACCTCTATGGATGCGACTTCACTTCGAGTTACATCCGGGTCGTGTCTGGTAACTCTTGTATCTCTCTCTGATTAATTGAGCATTCAGTTCTTACTTTTATATGCTTGCTGGTTCTTCGTTCAATGCTTAGTTGATTGGTATAACTGTATACTGGTTGCTTAGCTTGGGTGCTTATCTTTCTATAGGAGATAAGTATTAGTTGACTAGTGTAGGCGTGGTGCCTATACTTGAGACTAAATTAGTTTATTCCCGTCGCAACGGAGGTGGTAGCCGTAAGGTGGTGATAGCCCTTCCGGTCTTTGTAGCCCATCACGTTAGTTCCGGTCCGTAGGATTCCCCAGTTGGGAAATAGTGGCACCCCTTCTCATCCCTTTCTGTGTGTCCACCGATTCCCTTGTCCCGAAGCAAGTATCTATCTGTATCCTCTGATCTGCTCGATCAATCAGTAGAATACCTCTACCAGACTCGTACCCTCTCTACCCTCCTATCACTCCTCTTCTCTCTTTGTTGTTGTCATCCACCTCATCCATACCATTCACTCCATTCCATCTACCTAGGAAAACTTAGTTTAGAATCAGTCCACTTCTCGTTCTCCGTGGAAATCGATACCTTGGAATACTCCCGGGTGAAAGCTACATCGGTATCCGTCCGCTTGCGGATTTATCTGTAGGCCGTAAGGAGTGCCAACAATCAACGACTGGCCTGCACTAAGTAACCTATCAGGACAATCAAACAAAGGATATAAAGCATGCACTCACTGTTTAGAGGAAACCGAAAGCATGTATTTGAAACATTGTCGTAAAGTTGTGTACATGGGTCGCCGTCGATTCCTTCCGGCGAAGCATGAGCTACGAAAGAAATGTGCGCATTTTGGCGCATTCCTTCTTCAATATCATGACACATCTATTGGTTCACCTCGTCAAAGAGATTCGTATATTGGGCCCAGTATTTCTACACAACATGTTCCCATTTGAGAGGTTCTTCGCTGTCCTAAAGAAGTATGTCCGTAATCGTTCTCGTCCAGAAGGATGCATTGCTAAGGGATACGAAATAGAAGAGGTCATTGTTTTCTGTGTTGACTTTGTCGACGATCTTATGCCGATTGGTGTGCCCGAATCACATCACGAGGGGAGACTTGGTGGAAAGGGCACACTAGGGAGAAGATCGATGGTGATCAAGGACGTTGAGACATTTCGTAAAGCGCACCTCACAGTTTTGCAACAATCAACCTTAGTTGCTCCGTACATCGAGGAGCACATGCAGATTCTCAGGGACGAAAACTCAACAAAGTCTGCGGCCTTCATTCAGCGTCTGCACAATAGTACTTTCGCCGATTGGTTGCGAAGACGTCTTATGGGTGTCGAGGGCATTGATGCGCAGCTAGCTTTTGTAGCTAGAGGTCCATCGAGCACGATCTTGACATTTCAAGGATACGACATCAATGGGTATACATTTTACACAAGAGCCCAGGACAAGAAAAGCACCAACCAAAACAGTGGTGTCCGGATTGACGCGACAGACACCAATGGCAATACAAACTCATACTATGGAATCATAGAAGAGATATGGGAACTAGAGTATGGACCTTTGAAGATCCCACTGTTCAAGTGCCAATGGGTGAAGCTGACTGGAGGAGGTGTTAAAGTTGAAGCGGACTATGGAATGACGTTAGTGGACCTAAACAAGATTGGCTTTCTAGACGAACCGTTCGTCCTGGCCAAAGCTGTCACACAAGTTTTTTATGTGAAGGACATGGCTAGCAGACCGAAGAAAGGGGCGGATAAGAAAGGTGGGGGTAAGCAATTGGACCCATCACAAGACGAGCCAAAGCGTCATATAGTTCTTCCTGGAAAGAGAAAAATCGTAGGAGTTGAGGACAAGACGGATGAAGATTATGATATGCTCGATGGCCGGCCTCCATTCTCAGTGGCTGATGACCCAAGCATCCTGTTAGCGGCGGAGGAGACACCGTATCTACGGCGTGATCACAATCAAGGAACATTTGTAAAGAGGAAGTTTATTAGTGTCCGAGTAAACGATGATGCCATGTAATTTAATTGCACTGTGTTCCACCCAATTTGTAATGACTATATTTGCATTTATGTTCCACCTATGTTCTAAGATTTTCTATTGATTTATAAGATTGTTTTTATTAATTCTAGCATTTTATATTGATTTTCTAGTAATTTATAAGATTTTCTAGTAATTTATAAGATTTTCTATTAATTTATAAGATTTTCTATTAATTTATAAGATTTTCTAGCATTTTATATTGATTTTCTAGTAATTTATAAGATTTTCTAGTAATTTATAAGATTTTCTATTAATTTATAAGATTTTCTTATTTAATATATATTTTTAATAGGTATTAATAATTGAATTAAAACAAGTATTAATAACTAATATTAAAAACTATATTTATAAGATTCCCAAATAGTAGCCACCGGTGCTAAAGGCTGGTTTGGAAACTGGCGCCAAACGAAAATTGGGGGCCTTTAGCACCGGGTTGATCTAAAATACGGTGCTAAAGACCCCCAATTTTCGTTTGGCGCCAGTTACGGCCTTTAGCACCGGTTGTAGAAGACCCGGTGCTTAAGGGCCTTTAGCACCGGGTCGTGGCTGCACCCGGTGCTAAAGATGGGGATCTATATATGCGGGGACTTCTCTCCCCTCCTTCACTTCCCCCTCGTCTCCTCAGATCGAAGCCGCCCCGCCGCCGCCCGTCGACCTAGGCCCCCGTCACCGCCGCCGCCCGTCCCCACGGCCGCGCCTCCGTCCACGGTCGTCGCCCGCGTCGTCCCCGGCCACACCGCCGCCGCCCGTCGCCTCGGCCTAGCCTCCGTCGACGTTCGCCGCCGCCGCCACCCGTGGTCCCTGTGACGAACCGGATTCTCACCGACGAGAACCCGACTCCCTGTACCATTGAGATAGTCCCAGGAATAGCAGCTATCTCGTACAGAACTCATCTCAGTCGAATATCACATCCATACAACGATAAAAGATTCATTACATGACTCATATAAAGACAAAGCGACTGATACAAGCCCTCTGGGCTAAAACGACAATAAGAAACATCTGCGCAGCGGTAGCTAGAACAACTGGGTCCACTCCTCCACAGGCATCCTTGAGCGTAGCGCACACCCTTCAATCGTACCACCCGTCCTGGTTGAACTCGCGGTCGGGGTCTTCACCTGAGAACCCAAAGTCTGTCCCCAAGGAAGCGGGACAGGTCCACGTCACCAACCATAATATGATGCAAGCTTTAAAGGTGGCCTATTCTAAGGTATAGAAATAAACAAGGTTTAAGCCAGGGTTTTCTTATGCAAGCAGCAGCAATAACCCAATTTCATCTCGACACCAACTCCTGCTCACACACATACACCTCCACTCCCCAAAACCAACCATCAGCCTCACATATTCCCATCGGGCTCGTCCTGCCACGGCAGGTTCCCGCAAAACATTATCCACCAACGCCTTTCACTCACTAGTCGACTCGGTGAGCTCCCTCCCCACCTCGTCTCAACAGCCTCAGCTGGACCAATCTCTCATAACCCGAATCAAGGATGAGGTAAGAAAGCAGTTTCCCATGCTAGCCGGGGCTTCTCAGAAATGGGTCGTCCGTAACCGTGGACACGGCTATACGTATAGTTTACACTCTGCAGAGGTGGCACTCCAGGAATCCATCCGGGCTGCAAGGCTAGTCCGCAACCAACCTGAGACACAGCCCACAGCAAAGACCCTAAACAGTAACGGCGCCAATCCTGTCTCCCTGGGCTCGGGAAACATCTGATCTAACATCTGCCCCAGGGTCGTGAAACCTTCCCACCGGGGCCAGTCGGGGGCCGTGGTAAATCAGGGAGATTACGCCGCAACGAATCCCCCCTACACATATCAAACTCGATTCTCCTACAGTCTCGGCGCCGCACTAGAGTAGGCTTGCTGGAACCCTCCCCATACTGGGTAGATGGTGAGCACGGTAAATCCCAAGTCCGAAGTGGGGGCACGACTCGGTCCTTAATTGTTCGGTAAAGCGAGTATCTGCATCACAAGCGATCCGCCGCAACGGTCCGCAATCGGCACCCATAACAGGTATTGCCGCCCAAACTCCTCAGGTACTCACCGAGTACCAACCCCAAGTAACCAGTAACCATGTACCCGCAACAGGTACCCCATAGGGACTGCCCGAGTGCAGTCCCTCAGCACCTCGATCAACGATCGAGTTGTTATTACTCGCTTACACCGCCTAGCTGCACTACTCCTCCCAAACCACCCACAACTCACGCCAAGAGGATCAATCACAACCATCCCAACACATGCATAGCATAGCATATTTATAAAGTGAGTAGTAGGTAGCAAGGTAACAGGATAATAACAAAGGCAGTGCAGGTTTATCATGCGAGTAAAGTAAAGCGCTAGCATACTAGTTTGCATGTCTAATAGGTATTTCAGAAATGGTCGGGCGTGAACCTGGGCAAAGGTCTTCGTCCTCGTCAAAGCAGTTGTTGTAGTAGTCCGGCTCCTCCTGACTCTCTGGAGCTCCTAGGGTTGAGCGGAAATAAAATAAGACGCGGCTACTAGCAAAGAAACACTAAAACAGCGACGAAAGAAGACTCAAATAACACCAAACTCTACACTAACGCGTAGATCATGTTTTTAGAAAAATACAGAAACTGGTTTCATATTTTTCTGAGCTACGGTTGATTTATTATTAATTTTCGAAGTTTAAATCATTTTCTGAAAATATCAAATAATTTCCGAAAAAGAAAACAGACAAATAATTAGCCTGCTGACGTCAGCATGACGTCATGCTGATGTCAGCAGTGGGGTCCGCCTAGGATGACGTCAGCAGTGGGCCCTGCTGACGTCAGCGTTGACCGGTCAACGGTCAACGGGGGTCAACGGTCAACGGTCAGCGGGTCAACTCTGGTCAGTGGGCCCCATGTGTCAGTGACTCACAGAGTATGACAGGTGGGTCCCATACGTCAGCGCTGTTAAAAGAAAAAGAAAAAGAATAAACGAAGGCTGGGCTGGAATTGGGCCGAAAGCGAATGGGCCGGAAGAGTTCTAGGGTGTTAAACAGACTTAACTTGCGAGATTCGGCCCATGAAGGGGTGGCCTCATCACGGCGCGACGCAGCGCACGCGCGGCGCGCTCCGGAGCGCGACCGGCGGCGACGGTCGGCGGCGGAACTGGCCGGAGAAGGCTCGGCTCGGGTCTAGGATGGCTGGAACAGCTTCGCTAGGGTTAGGCGAACACGCTCGAGGGGAAAAAGGCCATGGCTGGGTTCGGATTGGGGCTTCCCGACGTGCGACGGCGGCGACACGGCCATGTGCGCCGGCGAGCACGACGGCGGCTCGGGTTTTGGTTCAAAAGCGCTCGGAAAGGGGCTAAGCGAGTGCGCGTGCGGCTCCAGCAGCGGCTGGGACGCACCTGGGTGCACACGCGCGGGCACGTGGTCACCCACGGCCGCGCGTGGCCTCGGCGTTCGCGCGCGGGGCGAGCAGAGCTCGGCCGCGGCGGCCTCGGCTGCGGGAAACAAGCGACGGCGGTTTGCAAGGGTTTAGCGGCTCGGGTACCTGCACGAGAGACCGCACAGCACGAAGGCTGGCACACAGAAGGCTTGGCTTGGCACGGTGAGCACGCGCGGCGGCGCTCCGCCGGAAACAGAGAAGAAACAAGGGGTCGACGACGACAGCTCACCACGTGCCTTGTAGACGTACGCTGCAGCTCGGGGAAGACTCGTCGTGGTTCGGCGATGCTCGTGCGCCTGCTCTCGACCCTGGTCCGGCTCCTCGTCGGCGAGTCCACGGACGGCGGCGCTCCGGTGCTCGGCGGCTTCGCGGGGAAGGCGACTGGCTTCACTTCTTCTTGCTCCGACTGCTCCACACCCTTCCCCACTCCTCTCCTACTCCTCCCCTCTGCTCTCGGACTGGATCTGGATGGAACCCCGAAGGGCGGCGCGGCTTGGGGAAGAAGACGGCCGGCGGCGGGTTTTATAGGCGCTAGGGCTAGGGTTTGGCGGGCACGGACGGCGAGATTGGGATGGCCAGGGGCTCGCGGACACGCGGCGCAATCGCGACGGGCCGCACGGGGGCCGGGTGGTTGGAGTCACGGGCGCGCGGCCGCGGGAGAGAGAGAGCGGCGGGAGGAAGATGACGCGGGGGAGGAAGAAGATGGCTGACAGGCGGGGCCCGCCTGTCAGTGGGAGAAGGCGGCGACGCGGCGGGGACGCGGCGGGGAAAGAAGATGGGCCGCGCTGGGCCGAAAGGCCGAGCGGGCTGCCTGGGTTCGCTGGCTCGGGGAAAAGAGTTCAGGGGTGAAAGATGGACTTGGCTGCGGGAATTCGGCCCACGAACAGGAATAGGATTTGGAAATTAGTTTAGTCAATTAGAGTTTGAATTCAAATCTAGAATTTGAATTCAAACCAACCAAAAATCCAAATAAAACCAAATAAATCCAAATCACACTATTTCATCCTTAGCACTTCAAATTGATTTTAAATTTGAATTTAAATTGCCTAAGAATTCAGGGAGCAAATAGAAGACACTCTTATATGTTTGTTTGCATGCACACAATTCCACCAAAAATTTTTAAATTCGCATTTTTGCACTCAACAAAGCCTATAGGAATTTCAGGGTTGTTACAGTCTCCCCCCCTCACAAGAATCTCGTCCTCGAGATTTGTGATTACCTATGGTTTAAACAAGTGGGGGTATTTCTCCTTCAGCACTGACTCTTTCTCCCAAGTGGCTTCCCTTTCTGAGTGATTGCTCCACTGTACTTTGCAAAACGGGATTGCTGTGCTTCTGGTCTCTTTGACCGCTCTGTCTAGTATCCTCTCTGGGTACTCCAGGTACTCCAAGGTGTCCTGTAGGTCTAATGCCTCTGTCTTGATCTCATGTTCTGGTACTCTCAGACACTTCCTAAGCTGTGACACGTGGAACACTGGGTGTACTCCCGCTAGTTCCTCTGGTAGGTCTAGCTTGTAGGCTAGCTTTCCTACTCTCTCCAGTATCTGGTATGGTCCAACAAAACGGGGTGCTAGCTTTCCTTTCACTTGGAATCTCTTGTGCCCTCTGAGGGGTGACACTTTCAGGTAGACGAAGTCTCCTACTTCGAACTCCAGATCTCGTCTCCTTTTATCTGCATAGCTCTTTTGTCTGCTCTGAGCTGCCTTCAGGTGCTCTCGGATCTTGGCCACATTTTCCTCTGCCTCTATAATCATGTCAGGTCCAAAGAATGTTCGTTCTCCCACCTCTGACCACATAAGAGGTGTTCTGCATTTTCTGCCATAAAGTGCCTCAAAGGGTGACATCTGTAGGCTGGCCTGGTAACTGTTGTTATAGGAGAATTCTGTGTAAGATAGACTCTTCTCCCAGTCTGTGCTGTAAGCTAGAACACATGCCCTCAACAAATCTTCAAGAACTTGGTTCACTCTTTCAGTCTGCCCATCTGTCTGGGGGTGGTAAGCTGTGCTATACTCCAAGGCTGTCCCGATAGCTTGATGTAGGCTTTGCCAGAATTGAGCTGTGAATTGGGGTCCTCTGTCTGACACAATACTTCTTGGTGCCCCATGCAGCTTAAGAATGTTGTCTATGTATAGCTCTGCTAGTTTGCTTACTGAGTGTGTGCTTTTGACTGGTATAAAGTGAGCTACTTTTGTCAATCGATCAACTATGACCCAAATGGCATCATTCCCTTTCTGAGTGCGGGGTAAGCCAACCACAAAGTCCATGCTAATATCTTCCCACTTCCACATTGGAATTTCCAGTGGCTTCAGCAGTCCTGCTGGTCTTTGATGTTCCGCTTTGATCCTTCGACACGAGTCGCACTTGGCTACATACTCTGCTATGTCCTCTCTCATTTTCTTCCACCAGAACTTATCCTTCAGATCCTGATACATCTTAGTGCATCCTGGGTGTATCGAGTACTTGGACTCGTGAGCTTCTGAGAGAATTGTTCTCCTAATTTCCTCGTCCTGTGGTACACAGATACGGTCTTTCAGCCATACTGTCCCTGCTTCGTCAATCCGGAAGTCAGGTGCTACTCCTCGTTGAATATCCTCTCTTACTTCTTGGATTTCTGAACACTTTCCTTGAGCTTCTTTGATTCGGTCTTCTAGGTTGTACTTCACCCTCATTTCCAGGGGTTTTCCTTCTTCTACTAGCTCGAGTTTCAACATGTACAATTCCTTTGCTAGTTCTGGCTGACTTTCTTCTATCATCAAGTTGTTGCAATAATTCTTTCGGCTCAAGGCATCTGCCACGACATTAGCTTTGCCTGGATGGTAGTGTATCTCCAAATCGTAATCTTTGATCAGTTCTAACCATCTTCTTTGCCTCATGTTCAGTTCAGATTGGGTGAAGAAATACTTCAAACTTTTGTGATCTGTGTAGATATCGCACTTGTTACCAATCAGGTAGTGCCTCCAGATCTTCAATGCATGTACCACTGCCGCCAGTTCTAAATCATGTGTGGGGTAGTTTTCCTCATGTTTCCTCAGCTGCCTCGATGCATAGGCAACAACCTTGCCCTCTTGCATCAGGACACATCCCAAACCTTGTCTTGAAGCATCGCAGTAGACCACGAAATCTTTGCGTATATCTGGCAGGGTCAATACTGGAGTTGTAGTGAGTTTGTGCTTGAGTTCTTGGAAACTCCTTTCACATTTGTCCGTCCACTCGAATGGGACATTGTTCTTGAGTAGTTCGGTCATTGGCTTGGCAATCTTGGAGAAGTTCTCAATGAATCTCCTATAGTATCCTGCCAATCCCAGAAAGCTTCGGATTTCCGTGACACTCTTCGGCTGCTTCCATTCTGCCACTGCCTCAATCTTTTCTGGGTCGACTGCTACGCCCTCAGCTGTCAACACGTGACCCAAAAAGGCTACTTTCTCTAACCAAAATTCACACTTGCTGAACTTTCCGTAGAGTTGATGCTGTCTCAGCCTCTCTAGTACAATCCTCAGATGCTTCTCATGCTCTTCGGCTGTTTCTGAGTAAACTAGTATGTCATCAATGAACACCACTACGAACTTGTCTAGTTCCTCCATGAATACCTTGTTCATCATGTTCATGAAATAAGCAGGTGCGTTGGTCAATCCAAAAGACACAACGGTGAACTCGTACTGCCCGTACCGAGTTACAAAAGCTGTCTTGGGAATGTCACCTTTTCTAATCTTCATTTGGTGGTATCCTGATCTCAGATCAATCTTACTGAAGTATTTGGCTTTCTTCAACTGATCTAGCAAGTCATCAATTCGAGGTAATGGGTACTTGTTCTTGATCGTCACCGCGTTCAGGGATCGATAGTCTACGCACATGCGCATTGATCCATCTTTCTTCTTCACAAACAACACTGGCGATCCCCATGGGGATGCACTTGGTCGAATCACACCACTTTCGAGCATCTCTTTCAGCTGCTTTTTGAGTTCCTCCAGTTCCTCCACTGACATTCTGTACGGTCTCTTAGCAATAGGCCCTGTGCCTGGTTGCAGTTCGATTATGAACTCTACGTCTCGGCCTGGTGGTAGTCCCGGTAGTTCCTCGGGAAACACATCGGGATATTCACACACAACAGGTACTTCTTCAATCGTCAATTTCTCGATAGAGTATACCATCTGTCTCAGAATACATGTTCTGGATCTCTTCCCTGTTCTTCTTCTTTGTGGTTCCGCTGTTACTTTGACTCCGCTAGGGTGTGTCAATTCAACTGTTCTGGGTGAGCAACTGATTATTCCTTTGTGCTCTGTAAGCCAATCCATTCCTAGTATCACGTCAATTCCATCCGATTCCAGGACTGTCAAGTTTCCTTCGAACTCCTGGCCTCCTATCATCAGTCTAACTGCGGGGCACTCTAAAGTGCACCTAAGCTCTCCTAAGGGAGAAGTAGTGACTATAGGTCTAGCTTTAGGTATTGTCGGGGGTGACTGCTCTCTCACAAACTTTGTCGAGATATAGGATCCAGTTGCTCCAGAGTCAAACAATATCAAAGCTGGAATACCATTTACTAAAAACTCACCGAGCACAACGTCGGGAGCGTCCTCGGCTTCTTCCTCTGTCAAGTGGTTGAGGCGTCCTCTCTGCACTGAAGTTGGCTGCCTGTCTTGTCCTCCAGGTGCCGGTGCCTTGGCTGGGGTTTGTTTGTTCTTCTTCTCCGGACAGTCAAAGGACTTGTGACCGGGCTTCCCACAAGCAAAACAGACCACTGTGGTCCCTCCACCAATTCTGGGTGTGTTGTTCGGCTTCCAGTTGGGGTTTCCTTGACTTGAATAGCTGTTGTTTCTGTTACCAAAGCTGTTGTAGTTGTTCCCTCTGCTGCCAATACTGTTGTTGTTACTGCCTCGGTTACCCTGGTAGCTGTTTCTGTTGAACACTGAGCTTCCTTGGTTGTTGCTCTGCTGAAAGCTTCTCCTGAGCATGTTGCTCTGGCCACTCCTCGGCCTCTGACTTAGTCTGTGGTTGTGCAACTGTTCAGCCTTTCTTTTCTTCTCTCGCCAGGTATCTTCAAGTCCCACTCTTTCCTTCTCAACTGCGATAGCCCTGTCAATCAACTCTCTTAGTGACCTGTGTGAACTTGCTGCGAGTGCTGTCCTCAGACCTCTGTGCAAACCACGCTGGAACCAAAACTGCTTCTTCTTCTCAGTGTTGACGTCTTCAGGAGCGTACCTTGACATCTTAGCAAAGTGTCGAGCGTACTCAGCTACAGACAAACTTCCTTGGGTCATTGTCCTGAATTCCATTGCTTTATGCACCATGACTTGTTCTGGTATGTGGTACTCCTTGAAAGCTTCACAAAACTCTTGCCAGGTGATCTGAGCTGGGTTTGCGTGAGAGTCACAGTAGCTCTCCCACCACGCTTTCGCTGCTCCTTCAAGTTGGTGTGCCGCAAGGGCCACACATTCCTCTTCAGTGTAGTCTGTCAGGTCCAGCTTCGTCTCGATGGTACGCAACCAGTCGTGTGCATCGAGTGGTTCGTCCAAGTAGTCGTAGGTGGGTGCTTTCAGCCTAATGAATCTTTCGATCTTCCTTTGTAGGTCTTCCTCACGGTGTCCCTGACGGTTCTGGTTCTGGTTTCCTTGCATCTGTTGCATAGCTTGCATCATCTGTGTGTTGGCCTGTGCCATCTGTTGCATCAGCTGTGTCTGTGTAGTCATCACTTCTGCCAAGTTAGGCGGTGGCGGTGGTTGCTGGTTGTTCTGCTGGTTCTGCTGAGGTTCCACTGCTGGTTCTTCCATTTCCACTTCCTGTTCTTCTCCTGGTGCGTTGTTCTCGGGCTGGAGCACGCCTGCTGCGCGTCCACGGCCTCTGCCTCTAACTGCAACTGCTGCTCTTCCACGACCTCGACCTCTGACACGTCCTCTGCCTCTAGCTGCCATTGCTGCCTCTTCTTGCTCAGCTTCCTCAAAACGTGCAAGCAGTCGGTTGGATCTTCGGATCGACATCTTGCTGTATTTTTCATAAAGCAGATTTAGTGGCGGTCGGTAATGGTTAGGTTAGCGCATCTAGAGTAGGAGCTGCACACATGAAATAGACTCAACACTAAAGTACACTCAAGACGAACAACAATAAAACTGCAAGAACAGCCAATAAGATCGAACAATCATTACAGCATTACACCCTAGACATGTGTACTATCCCGAGGCCAGCTCCTGAAACCTTGAGGATTAGTACATCTAAGCGAATGCTACATCGTGGCTGAGCCAAAAGGTGGTCATGTTTGACTAAGTCTAAACATCTACCCTTGAAGATAGATACAACTCTCATCAACTGCTGACATCTGCTGATACTGCCTACTGCATCTGTCTCATACTGCTGAATGTGCTTGTGAGGCGCGCTGCCAACCTCACAGCCTCAGTCTCTGTCTGCTGCTTGATCACTGTCTGTTGTCCTGGTGGGTGTCCGTGAGGCGCGCTGCCAACCTCACTATGTCCATCTCAGGTTCTGTCAACTGCTTCTCTAAGTGTGCCAGTTCTTGTCTCAGTCTTGTCATCTCGGGAGTAAAGGTTCGAGCCTCAGGTGGCGGTATCGGCTCAACTCGGCTTGGTGAGACTCTGTAGTTCTCTGTCCTGGGTTCAACTCTGCGTTCTTCTGGTAGTCCTTGGTTCACTGTGATCATTTCTGCCACTCTCTTCCTGTCTGATCTTACCCAACTACTAAGGGTCCTTCGAGCTTCATCCTTTGCCATAATCTGTTGAAGACTCAGGTACTTCATCAGCTGGTAGTTTCGTCCACTCTTCTCCTTGTAGCTATCCACCTCTTCCTGGAGTTCTGAGTTGAGACTGTCCAACCAGTATACTTCTTCCTTCAGACCTTCTATCTCTTCTTCCTTGGCTGCTAGTTCCTTGTCTTTTTCTGCGAGCTGATCTTCCAGGCGAACATCTCGAGCATGGTGAGTTGCTCGGATCAGTCCTGCCAACTGCCTGTTGTTTCGAGCTTCGTGGTTCAAGATTCTGACTTCCCTTGTTTTAGCTCTGAGTTGTTCCTCAAGTAAGGCGATCCTATTGTCCTTCTCCATCAGCTGGAGGTCTTGCTTCCATACCCTCTCTTTCAGCTTGGCAACCTTCTCTTCTAAGCCAATGTTCAAATACTCCTGCTCTATCATGCACTGAACTGAGGTCCGCAGAGTCACGTTCCGCTCTCGGTCTGCTGCGTGTGCCTGCAAGCTGACTGCGTCTCTGTCTGTCGGATCTTCAAGAGCTCGCGGTAGGTACCGGAAACGAGTGTGGCTGAGCTGGCTCTGGTACACAAGTGTGGCAAGTCGGAGTATCCTCATAGCTATAGTCTGCACTGCCCGACTGAAAGTGCTCTCGCTGGTAGCTGCTCGTAGCATCAGTGACCTTGGTCGTCCAGGGATATTGGGTACAACCATCTGCAACCGGGTGTGTACTCCCTCTCCAGGTCCGTAGGTCCATCCCTCGTAGAAGACGTTATCCACATCTATCCCCACTGTACGCAGCACCTCCCTCAGTAGCACTGCCAAACCTCCACAGTCTGCTCCTGTGGTCCTGATCTCTCGTCGTTCATCTGCTGATCTTCCTTCCATCTGCCAGACAGTTAGTGGGTTGTTAGTAAGCTAGCAAGTTAGTAAGGTAAGGTAAGGGTAAAAGTTTTGCAAATAGATGAGATGTACTTATATAGTTTTCAAATAGTCCAAGGGGTTTCATATAAAATAGAGGACTCAGTTAGAGCTTCTGTCCTAAGTTTCCGTTCTATGGGTTACGCGCTACGGTCAAGTATGGCTCTGATACCAACTGTGACGAACCGGATTCTCACCGACGAGAACCCGACTCCCTGTACCATTGAGATAGTCCCAGGAATAGCAGCTATCTCGTACAGAACTCATCTCAGTCGACTATCACATCCATACAACGATAAAAGATTCATTACATGACTCATATAAAGACAAAGCGACTGATACAAGCCCTCTGGGCTAAAACGACAATAAGAAACATCTGCGCAGCGGTAGCTAGAACAACTGGGTCCACTCCTCCACAGGCATCCTTGAGCGTAGCGCACACCCTTCAATCGTACCACCCGTCCTGGTTGAACTCGCGGTCGGGGTCTTCACCTGAGAACCCAAAGTCTGTCCCCAAGGAAGCGGGACAGGTCCACGTCACCAACCATAATATGATGCAAGCTTTAAAGGTGGCCTATTCTAAGGTATAGAAATAAACAAGGTTTAAGCCAGGGTTTTCTTATGCAAGCAGCAGCAATAACCCAATTTCATCTCGACACCAACTCCTGCTCACACACATACACCTCCACTCCCCAAAACCAACCATCAGCCTCACATATTCCCATCGGGCTCGTCCTGCCACGGCAGGTTCCCGCAAAACATTATCCACCAACGCCTTTCACTCACTAGTCGACTCGGTGAGCTCCCTCCCCACCTCGTCTCAACAGCCTCAGCTGGACCAATCTCTCATAACCCGAATCAAGGATGAGGTAAGAAAGCAGTTTCCCATGCTAGCCGGGGCTTCTCAGAAATGGGTCGTCCGTAACCGTGGACACGGCTATACGTATAGTTTACACTCTGCAGAGGTGGCACTCCAGGAATCCATCCGGGCTGCAAGGCTAGTCCGCAACCAACCTGAGACACAGCCCACAGCAAAGACCCTAAACAGTAACGGCGCCAATCCTGTCTCCCTGGGCTCGGGAAACATCTGATCTAACATCTGCCCCAGGGTCGTGAAACCTTCCCACCGGGGCCAGTCGGGGGCCGTGGTAAATCAGGGAGATTACGCCGCAACGAATCCCCCCTACACATATCAAACTCGATTCTCCTACAGTCTCGGCGCCGCACTAGAGTAGGCTTGCTGGAACCCTCCCCATACTGGGTAGATGGTGAGCACGGTAAATCCCAAGTCCGAAGTGGGGGCACGACTCGGTCCTTAATTGTTCGGTAAAGCGAGTATCTGCATCACAAGCGATCCGCCGCAACGGTCCGCAATCGGCACCCATAACAGGTATTGCCGCCCAAACTCCTCAGGTACTCACCGAGTACCAACCCCAAGTAACCAGTAACCATGTACCCGCAACAGGTACCCCATAGGGACTGCCCGAGTGCAGTCCCTCAGCACCTCGATCAACGATCGAGTTGTTATTACTCGCTTACACCGCCTAGCTGCACTACTCCTCCCAAACCACCCACAACTCACGCCAAGAGGATCAATCACAACCATCCCAACACATGCATAGCATAGCATATTTATAAAGTGAGTAGTAGGTAGCAAGGTAACAGGATAATAACAAAGGCAGTGCAGGTTTATCATGCGAGTAAAGTAAAGCGCTAGCATACTAGTTTGCATGTCTAATAGGTATTTCAGAAATGGTCGGGCGTGAACCTGGGCAAAGGTCTTCGTCCTCGTCAAAGCAGTTGTTGTAGTAGTCCGGCTCCTCCTGACTCTCTGGAGCTCCTAGGGTTGAGCGGAAATAAAATAAGACGCGGCTACTAGCAAAGAAACACTAAAACAGCGACGAAAGAAGACTCAAATAACACCAAACTCTACACTAACGCGTAGATCATGTTTTTAGAAAAATACAGAAACTGGTTTCATATTTTTCTGAGCTACGGTTGATTTATTATTAATTTTCGAAGTTTAAATCATTTTCTGAAAATATCAAATAATTTCCGAAAAAGAAAACAGACAAATAATTAGCCTGCTGACGTCAGCATGACGTCATGCTGATGTCAGCAGTGGGGTCCGCCTAGGATGACGTCAGCAGTGGGCCCTGCTGACGTCAGCGTTGACCGGTCAACGGTCAACGGGGGTCAACGGTCAACGGTCAGCGGGTCAACTCTGGTCAGTGGGCCCCATGTGTCAGTGACTCACAGAGTATGACAGGTGGGTCCCATACGTCAGCGCTGTTAAAAGAAAAAGAAAAAGAATAAACGAAGGCTGGGCTGGAATTGGGCCGAAAGCGAATGGGCCGGAAGAGTTCAAGGGTGTTAAACAGACTTAACTTGCGAGATTCGGCCCATGAATGGGTGGCCTCATCACGGCGCGACGCAGCGCACGCGCGGCGCGCTCCGGAGCGCGACCGGCGGCGACGGTCGGCGGCGGAACTGGCCGGAGAAGGCTCGGCTCGGGTCTAGGATGGCTGGAACAGCTTCGCTAGGGTTAGGCGAACACGCTCGAGGGGGAAAAGGCCATGGCTAGGTTCGGATTGGGGCTTCCCGACGTGCGACGGCGGCGACACGGCCATGTGCGCCGGCGAGCACGACGGCGGCTCGGGTTTTGGTTCAAAAGCGCTCGGAAAGGGGCTAAGCGAGTGCGCGTGCGGCTCCAGCAGCGGCTGGGACGCACCTGGGTGCACACGCGCGGGCACGTGGTCACCCACGGCCGCGCGTGGCCTCGGCGTTCGCGCGCGGGGCGAGCAGAGCTCGGCCGCGGCGGCCTCGGCTGCGGGAAACAAGCGACGGCGGTTTGCAAGGGTTTAGCGGCTCGGGTACCTGCACGAGAGACCGCACAGCACGAAGGCTGGCACACAGAAGGCTTGGCTTGGCACGGTGAGCACGCGCGGCGGCGCTCCGCCGGAAACAGAGAAGAAACAAGGGGTCGACGACGACAGCTCACCACGGGCCTTGTAGACGTACGCTGCAGCTCGGGGAAGACTCGTCGTGGTTCGGCGATGCTCGTGCGCCTGCTCTCGACCCTGGTCCGGCTCCTCGTCGGCGAGTCCACGGACGGCGGCGCTCCGGTGCTCGGCGGCTTCGCGGGGAAGGCGACTGGCTTCACTTCTTCTTGCTCCGACTGCTCCACACCCTTCCCCACTCCTCTCCTACTCCTCCCCTCTGCTCTCGGACTGGATCTGGATGGAACCCCGAAGGGCGGCGCGGCTTGGGGAAGAAGACGGCCGGCGGCGGGTTTTATAGGCGCTAGGGCTAGGGTTTGGCGGGCACGGACGGCGAGATTGGGATGGCCAGGGGCTCGCGGACACGCGGCGCAATCGCGACGGGCCGCACGGGGGCCGGGTGGTTGGAGTCACGGGCGCGCGGCCGCGGGAGAGAGAGAGCGGCGGGAGGAAGATGACGCGGGGAAGGAAGAAGATGGCTGACAGGCGGGGCCCGCCTGTCAGTGGGAGAAGGCGGCGACGCGGCGGGGACGCGGCGGGGAAAGAAGATGGGCCGCGCTGGGCCGAAAGGCCGAGCGGGCTGCCTGGGTTCGCTGGCTCGGGGAAAAGAGTTCAGGGGTGAAAGATGGACTTGGCTGCGGGAATTCGGCCCACGAACAGGAATAGGATTTGGAAATTAGTTTAGTCAATTAGAGTTTGAATTCAAATCTAGAATTTGAATTCAAACCAACCAAAAATCCAAATAAAACCAAATAAATCCAAATCACACTATTTCATCCTTAGCACTTCAAATTGATTTTAAATTTGAATTTAAATTGCCTAAGAATTCAGGGAGCAAATAGAAGACACTCTTATATGTTTGTTTGCATGCACACAATTCCACCAAAAATTTTTAAATTCGCATTTTTGCAGTCAACAAAGCCTATAGGAATTTCAGGGTTGTTACAGTCCCCGCGCCCACGCCGCCGCCACCCGTCGTCCCCACGCCCACGCGCCGCCGCCCTCGTCCCGGCCCGCGCCGCCGTCGTCCACGCCGCCATACGTGGTCGTCCCCGCCGCCGTCGTCGTCCCCGCGCCGGCGCCGCTCCTCGTCCCCTCGCCGCCGCCGCCGCTCGTCCTCGCGCCGCCGTCGCCCGCCGCCCGTCACGGTGAGCCCTCTGTGAAGCCGGCCTTCGTGCCGTGCGTGCATGTTTGTGAGCCGGTCTTCGTGTCGTGTGTACGTGTTTGTGTGTGCAGGTACCCGTTGCATGGCCGAACACGTTCGGCCATGCACATTTGCTTAGCGAACGTGTTCGGCCATGCGCACCCATACATTGGAAATGCATTGTATTGAAAATATTAGAAATATATATGCTTCATATGTATTGAAAATATTAAAATATATTAGAAATTTATTTTATTGGAAATGCATTGTATTGGAAATATTAGAAATATATATGCTTTATATGTATTGGAAATTTATTTTATTGAAATGCATTGTCTTGAAATATTTACATTTAAATGTATATTGGAAATTTTATATCGGAAATTCTATGCTTCATTTAAATGTATATATGCTTCATTTAAATGTATATTGGAAATTCTATGTATATTAGAAATATATGTGCTTCATTTAAATGTATATTGGAAATGTTATATGTTTGTATAATGTATACTATCGAAAATGTTTATTATCGGAAATTCTATCGCGTACCCGAACCCACCGCGCACCCGAACCCCTTAGCGAATCCGTTTTTCGCGCACTGACCCCCTTAGCGAACCCGTTTGCGTCACGCACCCGAACCCTTAACAAACCACTTGGCGTCGCATACCCGAACCCTTAGCGAATCAATTCACACCGCGCACCCGAACTTAATTCACCCCTTACACTCGCAATGACTTAACTCAATTTTTTTGTTCGCAGGGCCTGGAATCAATTTCGTCAAGAACACCCGGGTATTCAACATGAAACACTAAAATGGAACATTGGCTTTCCGGTAAGCAAGTAATTTGTACATGTAGGCCTCGGCTAATATATTATATGAATTTTACTTAATTTCTTTTGGTCGACAGTGTGCCAAACAGGGGAAGGGAAATAATTTATGTGCATACTATGTTTGCGATTACATGTGGAATTGGGGACATAAAAAGCTTACACAACACGATATTATGGTACGTAATAATAAACACATTTTCATTATTATTAAGTGCACAATTATTGTCTCCAACTCGGCGGATTAAATATCTTTCAATTATTTGTAAATTATAGATGTTGAGCCTGAAGGAAGAGTCTCTAGAGCGAGAAAGAATTGATGCAATTGCAGAACAGCTCGTCGGATGGATCTGGGACGAGGTCGTCAATCCCCGAGGAGAATTCCACATGCCACTGGAGGACGTGCCGAACAGTTCAACAAGTCGTCAATCTTAATTAAGTAGAAAATACAGTTTAAATATATATAACTCGAGTTGACATGCATGAATATCTACTTTTGTAATATATATGTCTTCTATTTTGATGAAATGTCAGCTAATATGAATATAGAGTTGGCCGAATATGCATTAGAATACACGTATTAGAATATATATACGTATATACACGTATATAGACGTGCATGCATGGCTACTGAAAAAAGCAAAAAAAAAAGAAATCAGGGGCCTTTAGCAACGGTTGCAGACAGCAACCGGTGCTAAAGGCCCTGCTAAAGGCGCTGCGGGGCAGGCCCTTTAGCATCGGGTTGTGTCTGGAACCGGTGCTAAAGGGACCCTTTAGCACCGGTTATTCAACCCGGTGCTAAAGGGGTACCCCTTTAGCCTCGGAAGATCTGCACCGGTTGGGATACCCGGTGCTAAAGCCGGTTCCCAACCGGTGCAGATGTTGATCATTCTGGTAGTGACAGCAGGTGGTAGTGAAAGTTCTACTGGTTTCTGTCACACCCGGATTTACTCAAAACCCGAATGTGGCCATATGTGTGCCCAGGAAGTCCACAGACACATATAGCGAACAAATATGGTAAAAATTCAGAGTACAATGCTTAATTCTCAACATAAAGTAGCGGGTACATCAGAGTTTAGCATAAATGAAATACATGGACAGCGGAAGACTAATACATCTCTCTAAGCGTAGCCGCAATCCCACAGGGACTCTGACTGGGAGAACGCCAACTCAGAAGTATGGCAAATCCTCCGGAAACTCCACCTCATAGTTAGCCTGACTCCAATCTGTTACCCGTCCGGGATTTTGCCCAAAAATAAAAAATACAGCAAGTGTAAGTAACAGAATTACTTAGCAAGTATAGCACGGGGGATGAGGCAGAAAAAGGCTTGACACTGGCTTAACTGCATTAGCATTTTTAGTTGGTTCGTTTTACACATAATTACTACTTTAGATGAGACCCAGTTGTATCCCAAATTAATTAATGTAAGTCAACAATAAACAGTAATAAATATCATCTTCTAATCATAAAAGGATCCAGGCCGCTCGTGACCCTGAGCCGGGCTATCATGATAGATCGTACACTCTGCAGAGGTTTCGCCCTTTTCCCACCAGTCGCGTAAAAGTTCAGAAGAACTTTGCACCCAACCACGCACATCGACACTTCCGAGGTGTGACTGCATAGGGACGCTACGAGGCTTTCACAAGACACCCTAACAAGACAGTAGCCGCTGGAGTACTACAAGGTGGTGAGAACCTAGGCACCGAGATTGACTGACCCTCAGGGCGCAACGTGAGGGGGTCAATGGCAACCACGCACCGGCAAATCATGCCAACAACAAAATAAATGGTGCAACGTGCGGAGCTCCCCGCACTCACGGAGGCTCCCAACACGGGACTGGGTCTAACGGGACCTAGCCGACGGGGCTACCGTCCTCGGTGGAATCCGAAATCACCCCGTGCCTTGCCTCCTACAGCGCCGTAGGCCACTCGGTAACCACTGCCAAGCTAGAGACGTACAAGCTACTCAACCAAGACCAGAGCCATTATAGTTCCGGTGGCGGCGACAGGCTCCCAGGTTGCCGCTTTTACGAACCAGTCCTTAGGGAGATACACTGGGGCCAGGCAAAACACACAAGCCCCAGCTCCCTGATCCAAGTTGCTAAAAAGCAAGTTTTAATATTAAAGTTGAAGTGGACCATTAATACAAGTTTAACAGTTAAGCAAAGGTGACAGTAGTTGCGCCTAGCAAAATACTACCCATATGCAAAAACCCATAGGAATACAAGGACAGGGAAATAAATGCTAGGTACGACCTTAAAGGTAAACAGTATTAGACACATGCGTATGTAATGAACAGTGTATTAAAAGAGTGAGTAGGTAGCAAGGATTGTCCGTGCTATAACTTGCCTTCCTCGGAGTATGGCTGCTGCTGCGAGTCCTGCTCCGGCACATCCTCAACGTACTCGAAGTCCAACGCTACGGGCTCACCGACTGGACACGATCAACACGCACGCATTCCAAAACAATCATCACATGCAAGCAAAAGTAATTCTATTAGAACAGTACACCAAACAGTAGAAACAGTACAAAAACAGGAGCTAAAAAAATATTCTACGCGTCGCTACGAACACATGAGCGCGAAAATCACGCAAATCGGAGCTAAAACGCGAAAGTTATAGCGTTTCTAAGATTCGGGGGCTTGCTGGCAAAGTTTTAAAATTTCCAGGGGCCTAAACGAATAAAACAGGACCTATTTGTAATTATTTTTGAATTAAAATGGACCGCGGGTTAATTTCCCGAAAGTCCAGGGGCTCTTTAGAAAGATTGCCAGCGCTGACCGTTACGCGGGGGGTTTGACCCGCATCTCGGCCGTCAGATCGAGATCGGGCGGTCCACAGCGAGGGGCTCGCCGGGGAAGATGGGAACGCGGCGGCGCTGCTCGGGCCGCCGGCGAAGTTCGCCGGAATTGGGTCAAACAGGGTCTACGGGACCCCAATCGTGACGCGGCTTGGTCCTACGGACTCAGGAGATCAAAGCGAGTCTACCAGAGGTGATCTAGTCGGCCATTGGCCGGCGATACGGTCGGGCGGCGGTGCGCGGCGGAGGCGAGCTCCGGTGTGTCGCGGGATGGGGGTTCTGAGTGATTACTCGGTCGGGTTTTTGGCTCTAAAGCTACTGGAGAGTGCTACGAGTGCATGCGTGGTGAAAACGTGCAGCGCGGAGGGGTGGTTTGGCCGGACGGCGATGGCCGGCGGTCGGCCGACAGCGACGGTCGCGGAGGAGATGGCTACGGTGCTAAAAGGCTCAAATTGAAGGGGGGTGCGGACTGGTTACCTCCTGCTGAAGGTCCTGGTGCAGGCAATCGGGCGGAGGTGGTTCGGTCGACGGCGAGCGGCGCCAGTCGGCGTCGGTGTACGCCGGCGAGGGTGCTCTGGGGCGCGAGAGGGGTCGTGCGGGGGCTTGGCGTGCTCCTGGCGGCCCGGCGGTGCTGCTCCGAGGATCGGCCGGTGCGGAGGGGCGACGTGTTGCGCGGCCGACGATGCGCGGCGGCTCCGGCGGTACTGTGCAAATGGCGGCGAGCGATTAGCCACAAAACCGAGGAACCGGGGAAGTTTGGATGGCGTGATTAGCTCCGTTACCTCCGGGCGGAGCCCCTGGTGGGTTGGAGTCGGCCGGAGAAGGGCCGAGGCGGTGGAGCGACGAGCGGCAGCAGAGCTTGGAGCTTGGCGGCGCTCGGACTGTGGCGGGGGTGGGGCAGTGGCGGCGCTAGGGTTGCTGGTGAGAAGGGGATGGGTGCGGGGTGCGGCGCTAGGCCGAGTTAAGAAGGCGAGGGAGGTACTGGTGGGCCTCGGCGTGCGTGATCCGCGGCGCAGGCGATCGCGCGCGTCGGCCGCGCCATTAGCGGGCGGGGAAGAAAGGAAAGGGGAGGGAGGGGCGCTGACGCGCGGACCCGACTCGCCAGAGAAAGGGAGAGAGAGGGCGAGGTAGTGGCTGGCGGGCCAAGCTGGGCCGCGGGGAGGAATTGGGCCGGGGAGGGGAAAGAGAAAAGGAGGAGCTGGGCTGGACCGGAGGAAAGATGAGGGGGCTATAGTGGACTTGTGAATTAAGTTCAGGGAGCAAAAACGAACTAGGGCCTAACAACTTTTCTAGAGCTCCAAACAAAATGATTCAAATTTGAATTTAAATATATTTAAATTCTTATTTGAATCACAAGCAGTACAAAAATAAATGCAGCAGCATGAATGCAACAATAAATGTTTCTATCACTTATGTTTGATTTTAAATTTTAGAAAATTATTATTTAGCCTTTATAAAATAGGTGAAAGCATTAAATAATTAATTAATTGCCAAAAATTTTAAATTTGAGTATTCTTGGGTGTTACAGTTTCCTTTTATTATTATTCACTCCAAACAATAAATTGTAGCATTCTCTAATCTTGACAATCACGAGTATAGCTAGTCAAATGTTTCTAGAATTACTTAAATATATAGTTTTTGAGCTAAGAATTTTCGACTACGATATACTCCCTCAATCTACTTTTATAAGGCATATTATATTTTTTCGCTTTTCACATTATATAGGGCATGGCTTCCGGGAATCCGTGATCCTCTACCTTGGTACTTGAAATATTAACTAAAGGACTTCTGCATGTGGCTGCATACAGCCATGCACATGGAAAAATCACCTCTTTAATTAACACTAACACATGGTTCCATGGTTTTTGGTATCTGAAGTAGCCTCTGATATGCCTTATAAAAGTAGATGGAGGGAGTACCTTTTAGACAAACCGTCTGCATGCATATGATATATAATAATCTTCGTTTAAGAAAATATAATAATCATATGAATGTACCAATAATTGTCCTGAAAATTGTACATTCAAAGGTTGAAGTAGAAGTTAGTCGTTAGCGTTGTGTTTTTGAGAGACAATAATGAAATTGTCCAATCGATAAGTATTTGAGACCAGAGGCAGCAAACATATACACTACTGTCACACCCCAAAATTTCGAATTTTGGGATGTGAATTTTCAACGTAATTAATACAATAATTTTCTCAATTCTCTAAAATTTTTCAAGCTTTATAAAATTTACAGGGAATTTAGTAAAGGAAAAAAAAAATTGTTTTTCTAAATTAAATTAAATCAATATAGGTTTAAATTTCGAGTGTGTTGCATTCATGTTGGCTGCATTAAATTTTGTTTGTGCGTGGTTCGAATCGGAATTTAAATCTAATTTAAATATGCGTTTGAATTGCTTTGTTTGGAGCCCTAGAAGAGTTGTTTTGGCCAAAGATCAATTCTCCTCCCTGAACTCTTTCCCCGGCCCGTTTCTCCCCTCCCTTCTCCTCCTCTCACGTGGGCCAGCGAACTTTCCCCCGGCCCAGCTTCACTCCCGCGCGCCAGCCACCGCTCGGCCCATCCCCATTTCCCCCTCACTTGGCCCAGCATCTCGGCCCAGCAGCTCCTCCGCGGCCTGCCTCCCTCTTTCCCCGCGGCCCACCCAAGCGCGCGGCCCAGCGCGGCCCAGCTAGCGCCCCGCTCCCGCCCGCGCGCGCAGGCCTACCTGCCGAAGTCAGCGCCGCCGGCGCCGCCCCGCAATCAGCGCCGCGCCACCGCTCCGGCCTTCCTCGGCGTGTGCGCTTGCCAAGCACGGGTCCGCACCCCTATAAGCCGCGCGCACTCAGCACCCCACAACCGCCGCTCCACCCCCCTGCACCTCTGTCCTTTGCTCCGCCGCCATTGGCGAGCACGACGCCGCCGCCCGCCATGGGTGCCGATTCGCCGGCGACGAGCCCCTTCGGAGCCAATGGGAGCCACATCGAGCACCTCCTCGCCGTGACGAAGCTCCTCGGCCGGTCCCCGTCGTCGGACGCTCACCTGAGCCGCTTCCCCACGCGGAGCCGTCGCCACCATCCAAGCCGCCGCCGTCCTTCCTCGCCGCGACTCGCCGCCGGCCGTCTCCTCCGCCGCGGGCGAGATCCCGGCCGCCACCTTGCGTCCTTGCCGCTGGTGAGCATCCCCTCGCGTTCCCCTTTTCCTCCTCCCTCGTACGCGCCTGTAGCCGTAGCTTCTGGCCCACCAGAACGCCGGCGAGCATCACGCCCAGGGAAGCGCCGGCGAACTCCCCTCTGTGCTCCGAGGAAGGGGATGACCACTTTTGCGCTAAGGCCCCTGCAGAACAGAGTAATTCGTAGATGTACTCCTGTGTCTTGCGGCATGTGCAGAAAACCCCCCCTACGAGAATTTCCTTTTTGCACTTAAACCCAGCCGAGCCCGCTTTTGCAAATCGAACCCTGATGTTTACCCTTTTCGCGAGCACTGTTGTGTGTGCCTTGCGAATCTTCTGAGTAAACCCCTGCCATCTACGTTATTCGCGTTTAGGTCCCTGCAACCTTGATTTAAGCATAAAGTCTACGTTTTAACTCCGATTCAATCCGTTCTCGTCGCGTTGGATTCATATCAACGTAAACTACACGTTAGCACTGTCAATTACTATGTGATCTGTTTCTGAATTTTTATTTAATATTAAGTTGATTAAATGCTATCTAATGTCTTTTATTAATTAAAATCTAATTAAGGTTATTCGGTTTTTCATATTAATGTTAACATGAATAATATTTATTTAATTAGTTTTTCTGAATAAAATATAATTAAGTCCCATCTCGGTTTTTATAAAATGATATTAACTTGATAAATGATTATTTAACTAGCTTTTTCCAAATTAAAAGCAAATTAGAGTTTCAATTCGAGTTTTCATAAATAATTTTTAATAATGATTAATATAAACATAAATATGTTCCTATCATAATATTGATTAGTTCAACACGGTTCAAAAAGTTATTCGATTAGTTGCTCTCACATGCTTCTTTTCAAGTTAATGTTATAATTTGAATAAATTATACTTGAATATTTATAATTAAAATATGACTAAGTTTACTTCGTATTTTCTAAAGATTAAAATATAAATTGTATTCATAAATTATACATGGTTTTATTTAATTAAAATAACTGAAGCACATAGTCTTCCATTAAATACAAATCTTCCGATAGTCGTACCTTTTCAACCGTTGCTCCGTTTTCAGCGATTCTTGCGTCCACGTAACCATAAAACCGAGCCCTATCCTTTAGCGCGCTCTTTAAAGCCTTCTCTATTGATTGGTGTATTGTTCTTAGTTGTTCCTGCTTGTTTGCTTGTCTAGCTACATGTTTGCGCTCGATGATTGTTGCGAGTAGAGGAAGGTCGTTCGAGAGATTCAAGATGAAGAACTGAAGACCTTGAACAGCTATTAATTGGATTTGAGGCAAGTTATAGCACGGACAATCCTTGCTACCTACTCACTCATTTAATACACTGTTCTTTACATACGCATGTGTCTAATACTGTTTACCATTAAGGTTGTACCTAGCATTTAATTTCCCTGTCCTTGTATTCCTATGGGTTTATGCACTTGGGTAGTATTTTTGCTAGGCGCAATTACTGTCACCACTACTTCATTGTTAATATTGACTTAATGGTCCACTTCAACATTTATGATAAAACCTGCTTTTTAGCAACTTGGACTAGGGGGCTAGGGCATGTGCTGTGTGCTTTGCTCTAGTGTCTCCCTATAAGGACCGGTTCTTAAAGCGGCAACCCAGGAGCCTGTCGCCACCGCCGGAACTATATGGGCTCTGGTCTTGGTTGAGTAGCTTGTACGTCTCTAGCTTGGCAGTGGTTACCGAGTGGCCTACGGCGTTGTGGGAGGCAAAGCACGGGGTGATTTCGGATTCCACCGAGGACGGTAGCCCCGTCGGCTAGGTCCCGTTAGACCCAGTCCCGTGTTGGGAGCCCCCGTGAGTGCGGGAGCTCCGGCACGTTGCACCATTTACTTTCTTGTTGGCATGATTTGCCGGTGCGTGGATGCCATTGACCCCCTCACGTTGCGCCCTGAGGGTCAGTCAATCTCGGTGCCTAGGTTCTCACCACTTTGTAGTACTCCAGCGGCCACTATCTTGTTAGGGTGTCTTGTGAAAGCCTCGTAGCGTCCCTATGCAGTCACACCTCGGAAGTGTTGATGTGCGTGGTTGGGTGCAAAGTTCTTTGAACTTTTACGCGACTGGTGGGTAAAGGGCGAAACCTCTGCAGAGTGTACGATCTATCATGATAGCCTTGCTCAAGGTCACGAGCGGCCTGGATCCTTTTTGATTAGAATATGGTATTTATTCCTGTTTAATGTCACTTACACCATTAATTGGGTTACAACTGGGATTCTCATTCACTTGTAGTAACTTGGATAAAGTTAAAACGAACTAACTAAAAGTGCTAATGCAGTTAAGCCAGTGTCTAGCCTTTTTGAGCCTTCATAACCCGTGCTATACTTGCTAAGTAATTCTGTTACTTACACTTGCTACTATCAACATTTTTGGGCAAAATCCCGGACGGGTAACAGATTGGAGTCAGGCTGATTACGAGGTGGAGTTTCCGGAGGATCTGCCGTACTTCTGAGTTGGCGTTCTCCCAGTCAGAGTCCCTGTGGGATTGCGGCTACGCTAGAGAGTTGTATTAGTCTTCCGCTGTCCATGTATTTCTTTTCTGCAAAACTCTGATGTAATCGCTACTTTATGATGAGAATAAGGCATTGTACTCTGATTTTTACCATATTTGTTCGCTATATGTGTCTGTGGACTTCCTGGGCACACATATGGCCGCATTCGGGTTTTGTGTAAATCCGGGTGTGACAACTACGGTGCTTGCACTTCAATTACAGAGCGCTTGTCACACAAGAAGATGGTATAGGTGTCATGGTTTCACTTTAAGTCATTAAAACCCATCTTTTAACCATTGCGATAAATCTAGACACGAATTTGTGAAGTTTCAGGATAGTTAATGTATATTGTGGAGATAACCATTATTATCTTCAGAAAATTTGGATTACATATATGAAATTCGATCGTATATGCATGTAGATTTGTCTTGATAGTAGTTTCGTATAGTATCATTGTTTTGGTATGGCTTATAATACATTTGATTAGAAAATAGTGGTCAAAGCAAACTTTGAAGGTCATATTTATTCAAACAATCAAATTTCGAGCTGTGGAGAAATTGATTAGCAAAGGTATAGAACACAGTTGCCTTTTACTACATCCCTTGATGCTTGACCATGCATCTAAATATTTCATGATTATTGGAAGGCATGTTTAAATAACTATTTATTTTTTAAAAATCATAACTATTATTTGTTGTTGAAAAATACTAGAAAGTTCGATTGTTGGATCTTGGTAATAAGCAAATAAAAGTTAAGAGTTTGAATCATTGCTAGTTTGAATCGTAGTACAAGTGTTCTGTCGCATGTGTTGATACACACTATAGCTAATTTAAGAAGTTGTTTGCATATTTTCGTGGGGTCACGTGCCCTAGATCTCATTTGCCTACTTCTCCGCTGCTCCTAAATGTTTGTGGAGCCGGCAAAGTGAACATGAACAGTCACATCGGTCTGTAGATGCACAGTACTACAGTCACATACCGTGAATAACTAAAGTCAGGCCCTTTTTAACTTGTACTGGATGCCTACCAAGTACCACCACGAACACACCCAGTATAAAGTACGCTGAAACTTAGTTGCCTTCTTGATGTGTTAAATATATCTTTCCTATCACTAACTAAAGACTTTTAACAGCATTCACGATGATCCTCACATTAAGGAAATGAAAATCTTATAAAGTCTAATAAACCACATTTCAATTTTGTAGGCACAATAATTTAATGTGACCCTGTAAATATGCATCTGAATTGTGAACCTATACTATTATGAAAAACTAATCCAAATAAAGTATGCCATGTATATGTTCATATGAAAGATGTTTCCTTTAAAGTGCATGTTATTAAATCATGTCAGTACTCCACGGCAAAGAATTAGGAAAGTTACAGCCTCAGAAATATTGATCATATTTGAAGGAAACATTATTGTAACATATTTTATTATAAGAATCCTAATTTTCCTATGAAAATATATGAATGCTCATAATTCTTTGATAGAGAAAATTAAGCATCTGGCAAAAACCTTTTAGTAAAAAATTTATAGATGCATAATCAAAAAATCCATCATAACCAATTCGACCCATTACACGTTTTTCACACCCTGGCGGTGAAAGTAGACAGTGAAGTGTAATTATTGACTTGACACTTTTGCTGTTGGGTGTGTTTAGTTCCCCTAAATTTTCAACCTTTCCATCACATTGACATCTCATCGAAACATTAAATATAGCAAATGACGCATGTATGGAGCATTAAATGTAGATAAATAAAAAACTAATTACATAATTTTGATGTACACGACGAGACGAATCTTTTGAGCCTAGTTATGATAGGACAACAATTACCATAAATAAACGAAAAGTGCTACAGTCCGCTACAGTATCCGATGTGACTTTTCTGTCAACTTTTTGCGGGAACTAAACACACCCGATGTCAACAGAGCCAACAGCCAAGCCACACACACCACCCCAAATTCTACTATGCAAAAAGAAGATTCCATCACATCAAAATGTCGGCACATGCATGGAGTATTAAATGTAGATGAAATAAAAAACTAAACGCATATTTTTGTTGTACTTTACGGGACGAACGTTTTGAGCCTAATTAATGAATGTTTGGACAATTATTCACAAATACAAACGAAATGCTACGTTTACCCTGCCCAACTTGGAAACTAAACAAGGCCCTGACACTTGAGATTCCTTGAAGGCAGCTAGGCAATGATGGTGCAATGAGCTAGGCACACGGTAGTACGAACGAGAGTGCGGGGCCCGCGCCCTCTGCTGCAGCGGTTTGTACCATCATACACAACACAACTGGACACAGAGGCCCTCCTCCGATCCCCTAGCTAGTCCTAGCCGCAGCTAGCTTCCTCTAGCTAGCCTTCCCCCTTTCCGCTCTCGTCTAATCACGCCTCGCCTGCGTGCCGCACGGCATTTTACCATCTCCGTCTCTCCGGCGTTAAGGCGGCTGGCTCAGTGGCTCGACGCCGCCGCAGGCAGCTGCGGCAGAGGCATGCTGCAGCCGCGGGCTTGACGCCACCAGAAGCCGGCCAGCCATCCATCCTCCATTGCTGGCTCGCTGGCTGCACCAATTATTAACCCCGGAAGCCCATGGCACTTTCCGGCGGATGAAATAAAAGAAAATAAATGGAAAAACAAATGCCCAACAAGGGGGCAGCGCGCTGGTGCTGGCGGCGGCAAAAGGCAGAAGCATCTTCTGGAGTCGCAGCGCATGGCCAACGCCACACGCATCCATCAGATCTGTCCCCCGTGCCATGCCATGCCATGCATGGGCACGGATCGGTCAGAGCAAGTTACTTCCACCACCCTGCCGAGTGCCGAGATCGGGAGCAAGCTAGATGCTCCGCCTCGGCGGAGCACGTACTGGGCGATGGGGGGCGGAGCGCGTATAGGGCGTTTGCTTAAAGAAGCAAAGGGACGGGACGGGCGGCAGGCGGTAGAGGTAGACATGGGAAGGTGTATGGCGCCTGCGATCCAGAGCTGCCGCTGCCGGCCGGCAGGTTGCGTGCCCGCAGTGCGTAGTGTAGACGGGGGTAGGCCAGGCGCGGCCGGCACCGGCCGGCAGGGCCTTTGACGGATTTGGCACAATCATTAGAAACGAGGGCGCACTCACTCCCTGCCATTCTGGGAAAAAAGCTACCCCATCTAGCTGCTATTAGCTAGCCTCCGATCCTCTCGGCCGTCTCCGTCTATCGGCGCAGATCCATTGTATCCACCACCACGGCACCACACCACTGGTCTCTATCTAGCTGATGCGCTCCACCTCCAACAAGGCCGGCCGGCCGGGCAGGTCGTCTCGATCGGTCAGTCGACTCGTCAGCGCGCCGCGCCATGGCCCGGCCGGTGGACGGACGCGCGCGTCGAGCTAGCCGCTAGCCCCTGCTATAGCCTCTCGATCGATCGGCTTTCGCGGATCCCGAGCGGACATGCGCCGCACCCGGAGCGGCCGGCTTGGCGCACGGCATGCGCTCTCGCTGGTCGCTGCCGCGGACGGCGGCGTGGGGAGTCGCGCGCGTCGGGGCCAGGACGGGTGCGGGTGGGGATGGAAGGGACGTTTGACTGGGGTCAACTGGTCAAGGTCTCAAGGACGACGACCTGTATGCGTGCCCTTCCTTTGTTCAACTGCTGGTCTCTGGTTGCGATTCGAGTGTGCTAGATAGGCGCTGCTAGCTCCTGCTGCTGCTTACTGCATGAGTGAGGTGGCGCGTGCTAGTATGCTACTACTAGAACTAGTACTTGGCTGCGGCGATGTGGGATGATTAGGGCAAAGCTATTGCTATTGGGTACGTCTCCTACGGGGCTAATTGATCAGCTAATAGAGTAGTCCTGATGATGGGGTTGCCGTAGTACGGACTTACTAACCTGCAGGCGCGGGCGCGGATCGAAATGATGAGATGGGGGTACGTTGATCAAGATATGGGGCACGAGATCACTCCTTAATTGGGGATTGCTTCGACCTGAGGTAGGCTGTAGGCAGTAGGCACATTGGATGGTGTGGATCCACCGGGCAGATAAAAAGGGTCTAAGCATTCAAAATACAGTACAAATGCAAATGCCCAAAACTATAAGATCGATGGGCTAATAAAACACTCTGATCCGCATGCACCATTTTACTGCATAAGACATCATTTAATATGGTCGCTTTTTTCTCAGGCCAGTCTAAGTGGGGTTTTATGAGAGTTTCATAACATTAATATTTTGCTGATGTGGCAGAGACACCACAAATCTTTTATGACAAGATTACCTAATTTTTAGTCTAGATAACTGTACAGTGAAACTGTGCACTGAGATTGACCTCATCTACTGAGCATATAGCATTTTGACTCGTATTTGTTGACTACAAATTTTATTGATGGCAACTTGGGTAAGGCGACTACAATTCCAGCATAAAATATTTGTAACCAAGGTATGAAAAAAGAAGGGAAAATTCCAGTTTACACCCTCCAATTAGTATGATAGTCCAATTTTAAACCTAAGTATAAAATCGGGTAGGAAGGACCATTCAACTATTAAAACCAAATAAATTTGGCCCTTTGAGTGATTTCAAAGGTGGTTTTCCATTTTAGAAAAGAATAAAAAAATCTGATTTAATCTAAAAATCATAACTAATTTATTTTAAATCATAAAATGAAAATATTACCAAAACAATTCTAAAATCTACCTAACTATTAGTGCTCCATTTGGAATTATTTGACCTTATCCAATATAGTGTAAAAACAACAATCTAAAAGAAAAAATATGCATAACTAAAAGTAATAAAACACTAGGGCACATGCATATATATATATGATAAGAATAACTCTAATTAGAGAACGAACACGCAAGTTATATTTTTATAAAAACAATTGATACTAATTTCAGTTTTTTTCTAATTTAAAATGAATTAATTATGAATTCTTAGATTATATAAAAAAATTAAATTTCTAGAAAATGCAAAACCACCTTTGAAACCATGGGAAGGGTGTAAACTCGGACTACCAAACTGTCTGTTAGAATAGTTGCTACTATTTTTTGTCCTGAAGTACCAAAATTTAGGCTTTAGAGAGCTAGTCAACAAGTGATATTAATTACGCTAGTCAACACATTCTAAGCCAAAAAAAATGCTAACATGCTATGGAAAAAGCAGTATCAAGAAATTATTCCCCGGCCTGCCAATAAGCCCCACGTACGTACACTAGCTAATTGGCGTGTGCGTGATCAGCGGGCACACACACCACCGGCGCGCGAGCGCACGGTGAATAGGGTTTCCGGCCGGCTTTCCGCTATTCCGACGAGGCGATGGCACATGACATGCATGGGGGGGGGGGGGGGGGGGGGGGGGGGGGCGCAGCTAGCGTACGTATGTACGATTGTACGTCGTGCGCACGGCCGCCTGTCGGCCGTACGTGTACGGCCGGCATGCATCGCATAGCCAAGCACATTCGGCCGATCTCCACCGTTGTTCTTCTTCTCTAGCTAGCTAGCGCCTCCACCCAAACAGCGCTAGAGATAGAGACGGAAGTACACAGGTCTCATCATGTAGCTCGATCTTACGCGTCCGGGCGGCTTGCTCGTTTTTTTAAAAAAAAAATCACGCATGGATATCATTTCCATTTGCTACGGAAAAACACTAGTGAGCAGAGTGACTATCTAGCTAGTGAGACGTACACCGACATGTATAGTAATCCGGCCGAGATTTAGAAGCTCTGATCGTGAACAACGGTACGGTGAAAGATATGGGAGGCGCCTTTTTTCTTCAATTGGATCGATCGAGCTTTCGCTACTGGCTGCGCGGTCTGTGCCGGGGCCATGTATCGTACGCGTGGCATCTCTGATCAGCTCGTTTATTAGCCCTAAACATGTGAATGCCGTCGGGCCTGCTGGCCATGTGTCTATGTTCTCTGTGTGTCCTTTTCCCTTGAGCACAAAAGTACGCCTGCTAATTTTACCTCCGTTCTCCGGCGCATGCGTCCACGCACAAGAGTACAAGCTCTAGGCGGGAGAGGGAGTCAAGATAAAAGGAGGGTGACAGAATCTTTCCCCTGCCGAAGACCTAATAATTACGGAGTATTGACGAATCGAAACACTATAGCTAGCCAGACAATTACCGTGTGCGTGCAGGTGGTACTCCCGTACTATATATAGCCTATAGTGATGCGTCTCCCATAATACGACTGCATGGTAATTCTTTCTACATAATATCGATCACGTCTTGTCATAAGTGCACTGATCATATTGTTCTCCAAATATGTATCTATATATATAGCTATATATGGTAACGGGCAATGAATGATGATAACTGACCGGCGCAGATCGATGGTGAAGTAGCGGAGCGCGCAACCAAAACCGTACCTCTGTTCTTCCACATTAATACTACACACACCAAGATCACACAGCAGGACTAATAACACACGTTCCTGCTTTTGACTGGGATTATGCATGGATGCTTCATTATTTTGCTAGCAATGCAAGTAGTGTCCAAGGTTGGCCAGGAGGACTACGCACTAGCTAGCTTCTATCTCACTCCAAACTGACACAAGAGGGACCTTTTAAAGAGTGATGTGCTAGTAAGTACTTCTTCCGTTCTTAAATATATATGATGTTTAAGACAAGAAAAAAATATTTTTAACTGAATAGCTTTTCCTAGACAACATATTAGAATGGAGGTTGTATTCCGATTGAGCTGGCATTTTATATAAAGAGTGTGTGTGCAGTTTGCTAGTGAAATTTAGCATAAGTGCATTCTTACTTTTCGACCAAGTTTATAGAAAAAAGTACCAACATTAACATCTATTTAATTTCATTAAATATAATTATGTGTGGTATTATCTTAATATTTTCAAAATTTTGGTCAAAGTTAGAGAAATTTGGTTTAGGACAAAATTAAACTCGCCAATGATTTAATATGGGAGGAAAGTCCACGTACTTTATGCCCTCAACTAGTACGATAGTCCGATTTTCAACCCTGGGGCATTCAACTTGAAACCAGACAAATTTGGTCCTTTAAGTGGTTTCAGAGGTGATTTTCCATTTTATAAAATAAAATTATGGTTTAATATAAAAATCATAGCTAATTTATTTTAAATCATAAAATATGAAAAATGTACCAAAATTTTCTAAAGATTTACCTATCTATTAGTTCTATATTGAGAATTTTTTTCAACCTATCCAATACAGTGCAGAAATGGCAATTTAAATAAAATAACATACATGACTACAAGGAATAAAAACCTAGGACACATCAACATATATGATATGAGTACGTCCAAGTAGAGCACCAATAGGTTACATTATTTTTAGAAAACAATTGTTACCCTTTTCAATTTTTATGATTTAAAATAAATTAGTTATGGATTTTAAATTATATCATAATTTTTAATTTCTAAACAAAATAGAAGACCACATTTGGAACCACCAGAAGTACCAAATATGTTTCGACAATTAGATGACCTATGATGTTTGGTTTCGTACTTCAGGGTTGAGCTAGCTGGCCTGGAGAGTTTAAACCGGACTTTTCTCTTAAAACAAAGGTAGTAGTAATTATTTGATCATCAAGCTTTAATTCAAAAACATGTTACTCCAACAGTACTACTTTCTGAAAAGACATGCATGCAGATGCAACCTGAAGTAAATCTCGTGAGCTTGCAATGAAAGGTTAATCTGGCTTCTGGTGTAGAGGCCTAGAGGGTAAGATCCCATCGGAAGAAGCGGACGGACGGAAAGCGTCATATTTTTATGTAGTAGGACATTTGTGCGAAGTTGCATGCATGCATGGTCCCTGCGACAACATCATCAAGTGACGATCTTTTTGGTTATTGGATTTAGCAGCAGTTGTACTGCTCCAGGGGAGCAACTTGGTCTGAATCGCACAACAAAATAGTCAGAACCAGGGGCGAATCCAGCGGTGGGGCGGCCGGGGCTAGAGCCCCCCTACCGCCGGCTGCCTCCATTGCAGCCCCACCAAGCCCCTCCTAGAAATTGGAGGAGGAAGAAGAGAGAAGGGGGGCTAGATGAGGATGAAGGAGTGACAGCCTCTCCTTGACTCAGCCACTGGATTCGCCACTGGTCAGAACGGAACCACCTGAGTGGAATAAGGTGACGAGATCCGGCCAGGGCGCCCTCTCCTGCTTTCTCATCTCATCTCTGTGCATATTTAGACTGTAATGGTCCGGATCATCGAAGATCCTTTTTTTTAAGTTATCATCAAAAGATCATCGGAATTACATTTTTATTATTTGACCTTCATTTCCTAAAACTGGCAAATCCGAAAAATTGTAATTAATACATTGATTGCGAGCGAATTGAAATTTGTTCGATCTTGACTTCCGTGTTGATCCTTAAAGAAAAAAGACAAATATCTCAGAAAAATACTTCATGATCAGCTGTGGATATATTACTGATGCTATTTTTCAAGTCTAATTTATCCTTGTCTAAGTGGTTTGGACCAACAAATAATAAATCAGATCCAAGAACAACATTTTTTCCATCCTGTTGTTTTCTTTTTGAAAGAAAAAGAAAACGTACAAAAATATGTTTTTTGAAAAGCACACGTATGCAAACATGACACACGCACATCTCCTGGCATGGTATATATTCCGATGAGTTAGACTATGAAAATACTAGCTAGCTAGTAGGGGACAAAATTTAAGATCAACTTGCCACTTACCAGCATGGGATGTCGACCAAAAGCTTGAATAATTCTGACTAGCTCTGGCGGCCTTAGCTTTACACCTGCAACTGTACTCGTTCTTTAAATAGATGTCATATCAAAAAAATATCTTTCTAGAGAAATTACAAATTTCATTGCTCCATCCTTTTCATAGTATCTGACAAGGTCTATGTACCATACATGCATGCATGTATAAACCTAGAATTATTGAACCGAAGAAAAAGACAGACCTAGTTAATATAACGAACCTTTCAGTACACTAAGGTAGAAAGTAGGAATTGAACTGTAGCAACAATTACACTCTTGAATTCCTCAGTATATATTATATGGATATTAGATAAGCACCACAAATAAAACATAGTTCCTCAATCAAGAAAATAAGCAGGGGTTACAAAATAAGGGATTTTTTCCTGTCAGTACTACACCTATCCCGCCCCACAGAGATATATATTTTGTTAGAATGAACTAATTCCTTTATTAGACATGTGTGTTTCAAGTTCGACCTGTTCGCTTGGCTGGTGGCTGGTGCTGATTTGTGTAGAGAGAAAAATAATGTTGGCTATGAAAGGACCTCTAGCCTAGTGGTTAGAGAACCTGAGTAGCACCAAGCAGACCCAAGTTCGACTCCCTGTGAGAGCGAATAATTGGGTTAGGAATAAAAAAAATAAAAAATAGGTAGGGGCTTCCCCTCCCGACTTCGGTCAAGTTCGACTCCCTGTGGGAGCGAATAATTGGGTTATGAATAAAAAAATAGGTAGGGGCTTCCCCTCCCGACTTCGGTCAAAAAGAAAGAAAAATAATGTTGGCTCGCTGGTGACAGTTGGCTGGTGCTGATTCGTTCTGAGAGAAAAATACTGCTGGTTGGTGCTGATAAGCCAAGCGAACAGGTAATGTTCTGATGAGATGTTGCATGCAGAAACATCTACAGGTATTTAAATACTCATCATGATGCTATTATTCAATGAGAAAATTCGCGGCGCTTGAAATTATAATAGTCATCCGTTAGCCCAGACCAATGGTTAAAAATTCAAACAAACCTATTAAGTTGTGGGCCGGAAATTGAAATTTATGGACACAAACTAACTCCAAAATTATGTATTCCTTACGTCCTAAATTGTATGTAGTTTAGGTTTTTCTAGATACATAGCTTTTGCTATGCATCTAGATATACACTATGTCTAAATAAATAGCAAAATCTATGTATCTAGAAAATCCAAAATGACCTAAAATTTAGAAAGAATGTAGTAAAAGGTACTCCCTCCGTCCCAGAAAGACCGTCGTTTTCGCTTCTCGAGAAACATCTTTGACCGAATATATAAAAATATATATTAATATTTATGATACATAATAAATATCATTAGATAGATATTTGAATCTAATTTTTTAATAAATTTATTTGGAGATTAAAATGTTACGCATATTTACTACAAATTGAATTCAAAATATTTCTCGGGAAGCGAAAACGACGGTCTTTTAGGTACGGAGGGAGTATGTATTTGTATCAAGAACTCTCCTTTTTGTTCATCATTGGTCATGTGATTCGATCTGAATGTTGGTTGCTGACGGTGATCCGTTCATCAGAAGAACCTTTTGCCTCCTTGATGTGAAATACTTCAAGTAATCACTACGGGAAACCCGACGTATGCCGAGTGTCCAGCCCTTTGCCGAGTGTATTCTGTCGGGCACTCGGCAAAGAAAGCCTTTGCCGAGTGCCCTTGGCAAGGCACTCGGCATACACGGGACACTCGGCAAAGAGGTGTTTTGCCGAGTGTCAGGCCTGCGACACTCGGCAAAGAGGTGTTTTGCCGAGTGTCAGGCCGGAGACACTCGGCAAAGAAGGCGCACGTGCTCGTCAGCCCCCCACGCACGCCACCGGCCGTTCACGGCCGTCCGTAGCCGTTTGGGCGGCCACCGGTTTGCCGAGTGTCGGGTCAAAGACACTCGGCAAAGAGCACCTTTGCCGAGTGTCAGGTCAGAGACACTCGGCAAAGGTGCGGCACGTGTCCAGCACGTGCCACGCGCGCCCACGTCCGACGACGGCCGTTTGAATCGTCACAGTTTTGCCGAGTGTCCTCCAGCCGACACTCGGCAAAGAGGTGGCAAAAAATTTGAAAATTTGAAAAATTTTGAAAATTTGAAAATATTCTTAAAAAACTTGGAATTCAAACATAAAAGTTTGAAAATTTAAAAATATTTTTGTAAAACTTGGTGGGTTTGCCGAGTGTTTACCAAGCAACACTCGGCAAAGCTATCCTTTGCCGAGTGTTCACCACTCGACACTCGGCGAAGCTATCCTTTGCCGAGTGTTTCTTGGTAAACACTCGGCAAAGTCAGGACCTTAGTTTTTAAACTTATGTTTTTGGGGTCCAAACTTTATTTTTTTTTCTAGTGATACTTGTCAAAGGCTCTTTATATATTATGTGAAGTCTGTGGGAAAAAGTTGAGATGATTTCGAAAAGTTTATATATACGACCCTTTCCAATCGGAGCATATCCCCATAGAAGTTTCGGAGAGTTGAGAAGGAGACAGCCAGATTTCGAAACGAAGTGAAGTTGAATTAGAGTTTGAGTTCATAACTTTTTCTATAGGCAATAGACGACGTAGATTGGTTCATTTGAAGTTATCATATTTTTTCGGACCCATTTGATATTTTTTAAATTATTTTTACGCCCTTCTCCGCATGAAATAATGAAATATATGAAGGAATTATTAGATATATATGCTTCAAATAATGAAAACATTTCATCTAAGCATAAAATGTGCATTGTTGAATGTATTTGACAAGATATTTTGATGTGTATTTGACCGAATTTGAAAAATTTGGTATGTAAGAATTGGTCTGGGAAATGTTTGCCGAGTGCCTGCACTCGGCAAAGGGCAGATTTGCCGAGTGCCCTGGGCAGACACTCGGCAAACAGGCCACGTGGCCGTCCCCTTCGGCCGCGCGCGGCCACGTCAGCGGCCAGCGCGCGGCCACGTCAGCGGCCAGTGTGCGGCCAGATCTGTTTGCCGAGTGCCTGGATCTGGGACACTCGGCAAACAGGGGGTTTGCCGAGTGCCGGATCTGGGACACTCGGCAAACAGGGGGTGCCGGGGGGACTTAACCGCCCACGCGGCCCCCAACCCTACACACGCACACACGCACACGCGCCGCCGCTCCCCTCCCCACCCCGCCCGCCGCCTCTCTCCCCGCGCCGCCGCCTCTCTCCCCGCCCGCCGCCGCCGCACGCCGCCACCGCCGCCGCTCCCCGCACGCGACGCCGGCCGCCGCCTCCGCCCCGGCCGGCCGCCCGCGCACGCGCCCCGGCCGCCGCCTCCGCCCCGGCCGGCCGCCCGCGCACGCGCCCCGGCCGGCCGTCCCCGCGCCGGCCCCCGCCCCCGCCCCGGCCCCGGCCCCGGCCGGCCGTCCCCGCTCCGGCCCCGGCCGGCCGTCCCCGGCCCCGGCCCCCGCCCCCGCCCCGGCCCTGGCCCCGGCCCCGGCCGGCCGTCCCTGGCCCCGGCCCCCGCCCCCGCCCCGGCCCCGGCCCCGGCCGGCCGTCCCCGTCCCCGCCCCGGCCCCGTCCGCGTCAGCCCCGGCCCGGCCGCCGCGCAGGCCGGCCCGTCCTCGCTCCTTCCCCGGCCGCCGGCTCGTCCTCCTGTCCCCGCGCCCGCCCATCTCGTGTAGGTACCCCGCCCGTCCTCTTGTTACCTTTGTTAATTTGTTCATTTTGCTGCAAAACTAGGATGTGGTGGTTTGCCGGCCTTCGTGCCGTTGTGGTTTGCCGGCCTTCGTGCCGTGGTTTTTTGCAGGATGGGGTTTCAGAAACCTCCCCGTGCAGGGGAGGTGCTGCCGAATTGTCCATTTGACAATATTTTGTTTTTTTCAGGGAGAGGCCCTTTGCACCGTCCTCGGCTTGTAGCCCATAGTCGTGCCCGAAGCTCCGCCGCACGTCGTGGACGGCCGTCTGCACCGACACGAGCGTCACCCACTCGCCCGCCTTCGAGCCCGTAGGTGAGCACATGCAAAACCATACGCCCTCGGTATTTAATTCGTAGATTCATATTTAAGTTGTGTACCTTCTTCGTCTCTTGTATTTATCTGTACCGTGTGGCTTCTTTGCCATGTTCTTGCGTTCCTACAGTAAATAAGATTATATGACATCTTATTTACTGTAGGATACGCAAAAACATGACAAAGAATTCATACCGTACAGTTAAATACAACAGGCCAACATTGTGCACAACTGTGTCACGTAACCTAGTTAGGCGTCTCCCGTTCGAAAGAGATACAGTTGTGAATATGTGAATCATTGCATATGTCTAACCGTATCTGTTTCGAATTGTCCACGTTTTTGGACAGCTCGAGGATGTGTAGATGGGTAGTTTCCATGCTCTACTCGTACCGAGGCTGAGTTTCGGCATCATCTCCCTGTTGTTCTCCGAATACACAATCTCCGTAATTGGACGTGTATTTGGAGAACAGCGGGGAGGTGCTGCCGAAATTCCGTCTTGGATACGAGTAGAGCATGGAAACTACCCGTCTACACATCCTCGGGTGGGATTAGGACCTATCTTTACCTATTAGACATAAAGCTAGCATCCGGTAGATGCATTTATTATTATAAATTTGGTATGGAAGAAATTTATTGCTCGGTGACATGTAAAGGGATGGATGACCGTGAGTGGATGTACACTGGCCGCTCAAATAAAGGTGAATGTACAGATGAATGGATTGCCAAGACTGATGCGTTCTTGAAGCAAGCTTTTGCCAATGCGAAAGGGATGCCAACTACTTTCTGTCCATGCGCGGTTTGCGACAATCGTAAACGCCAAACAGAAGTTGTCATGGGTAAACATCTCGTCAGGAATGGATTTACGGAGAACTATACTCGGTGGACACGCCATGGTGAAGCCGTTGATCGTGTGAGAGACGAGGCCGTGAGGCAGCGCATCGAGGAGTTTGATGATGAGGCAGGGGTAGGGGACATGTTGCATGACTACGACGAAGCACACTTCAATGATGGACCTAGGGAGGAGGAGCCGGAGGCCACTGCAAAGGCTTATTATGACATGTTGTCAGCGGCACAACAACCACTTCACTCGCACACTAAGGTTTCTCAATTGGATGCCGTTGCACGTCTGTTGGCCGTCAAGTCCCAGTTTAGCTTGGGTCGAGACGCCTTTGACCACATCCTGACAATTTTGGGTGGCCTCCTTCCGGAAGGTCACGGCTTGCCAAAGAACATGTACGCGGCACAGAAACTTCTAAATGCACTTAAGATGCCGTATCAGAAGATACATGCTTGTCCGAATGGATGCATCTTATTTAGGAAAGAATTTGCGGACGCAAAGCAATGTCCGAAGTGCAAGGCTTCTAGATTCGTGGAGATAGTCGGTGCTGATGGTAAGAAGAAGCAAAGCAAAATACCCGTGAATATCCTACGGTACCTTCCACCTATACCGAGGATCCAACGGCTTTACATGACCGAGGACTCCGCGAAACAGATGACATGGCACAAAAGTGGAGTGCGATACAATCCTGATAAGCTCGTACATCCATCCGATGGTGAAGCATGGAAGCACTTTGATGGGATTCATCATGACAAGGCTAGAGAGGCTCGGAATGTGCGTGTTGCGTTGGCAACAGATGGGTTCAACCCGTATGGAATGACGGCTGCCCCATACTCTTGTTGGCCAATGTTTGTGATCCCACTCAATCTCCCCCCCGGTGTCCTATTTCAACGGCAGAACATCTTTTTGTCGTTAATTATTCCTAATTACCCGGGGAAAAATATGAGCATGTATATGGAGCCTCTTGTTGATGATTTGGACCGTGCTTGGGAGGAAGGTGTATGGACATATGATCGAGCTACAAAAACAAACTTTAAAATGCATGTCCTCTACCAGTACTCCCTGCATGACCATCCGGCGTATGGGATATTCTGCGGCTGGTGTGTCCACGGGAAGTTCCCATGTCCAATATGCAAGGCATCTCTGAAGTTCATCTGGTTGACCAAGGGTGGAAAATATTCATGCTTCGACAAACATCGTCAATTTCTCCCTCTTGAACACGAATTCAGACAAGATATTAAGAACTTCACAAAAGGTGTAAGGGTTCTAGACCCTGCACCACACATGATGACAGGTGCGGATGTTCGTGCAGAGTTAGACGCTCTCGAGGTCGGGGAGGATGGCCGTTTTGTGGGATATGGCGAGCAACATGCCTGGACTCATAAGTTGGGCCTATGGAAGCTCCCGTACATGGCAGACCTTCTGCTTCCACATAATATTGATATGATGCACACTGAAAAGAATCTTGCCGAGGCACTTTGGGGTACAATCATGAACATTCCTGATAAAACCAAAGACAATACCAAGGCTAGAGTGGATCAGCAGCGGTTATGCAATAGACCGAAGCTAAATATACCACCTCCCAGGGACGGCAAAACGTGGAAAAAACCTAAGGCCGATTTCGTTCTCGATAATGACCAAAAGAGGGAAGTGCTAAGTTGGTTCCAAACATTGAAATTTCCTGATGGGTATGCAGCGAATTTGAAGAGGGGAGTGAACTTAACTACTCTAAGGATCAACGGGCTCAAGAGTCATGACTACCACATATGGCTTGAGCGGCTTCTTCCGGTGATGGTTCGAGGCTATGTCCCCGAGCATGTCTGGCAAGTGCTAGCGGAGTTGAGCAATTTCTTCCGTCAGCTGTGTGCTAAGGAAGTATCGAAGCCCATGCTTGCAGAAATGGAAAAGCTTGCTCCCGTGTTGCTATGCAAGTTGGAGAAGATATTTCCACCGGGCTTTTTCAACCCGATGCAGCATATGATTCTGCACCTTCCGTATGAGGCACGAATGGGAGGGCCTGTGCAGAACCGGTGGTGCTATCCAATTGAAAGATGTCAGAAGGTTCTTCGAACTAAATGCAAAAATAAATGCAAGATTGAAGCATCTATTGCAGAGGCATACATTCTCGAGGAGGTGTCAAACTTCACAACGAAGTATTATGCTGACAACCTCCCTAACGTGCACAATCCACCGCCTCGTTATAATGTTGACGAAGTTGAATCGAACCTCAGCCTTTTCCGAGGGCAACTAGGAAGTGCAAGTGAAGGCACCAACAAAAATTTGACAAATGCAGAGTGGCGCGCTATCATGCTCTATGTGCTCACCAATCTATCCGAAGTTGAGCCATACATGCGGTAAGTTCAGAACGATCTTGTTTTCAAGTACCTAGCCACTATTCTGCATCCAACACTCTTGTTTCTCGTTCATACAGGGAATTTCTTGATCAATTCTGGCGTAATAGGAGGGCTCCTACCCCACACGAAGTTGATGACCTTCTTAAACAAGGAAACCCAGATTTTATTTCTTGGTTCAAACGGAAGGTACACTTAATTTCAGTCTTGTCCTAAATTCGACGTTACTGAAGTCGTGTCATTAATATAACAAACATGCCTGGTCGAACTCGCAGGGCCAATCCGATGGGCCTATGAGTGTCGAGTTGAGACAGATCGCCGATGGTTGTGCGTATAAGGTCAAGTCATTTACCGGATATGACGTGAATGGTTATCGTTTTCGCACAACAAGTCATGAGCAGAGGATGCCCAATCGAAGGACTACAAGTACCGGAGTCTATACTCCAGGCTCTGATGGGGTCGATTACTATGGGAGACTTGAAGAAATATACGAGCTTAATTTTGGTGGAAGCAAACCTCTTTCTCCTGTTATCTTCAAATGTCATTGGTTTGATCCTTCAGTGGTGAGACGAACCCCTAGTCTTGGGCTAGTCGAAATTCGACAATCATCTGTCTTACCTGGAGATGATGTCTATATAGTGTCTCAACAAGCCACCCAGGTGTATTATTTGTCATACCCGTGCAAAAAGGACAAAAGGCTTGAGGGTTGGGACGTTGTATACAAAGTGTCGCCACGCGGTAAACTACCAGTCCCAAACAATGAAGATTATAACATAGATCCAAACACCTATGATGGAGAGTTCTTCCAAGAAAATGGGCTAGAAGGGTCTTTTGAGATAGACTTAACCCAAGCGGTCGGAATGGATTTAGACTCAGAAATGTTTGTTGACGAGGACACTGGAGATGTGGTTCATAATGCTAAGGAGGTAGAGTTACTAGAGCGATTACAATTAGGCAATGACGAAGACGACGACATTTCTCCGCCTTTGGAGGACGACCATGAACATCTCGAAATGTACGATAGTGATGATGCGACCGTTGATCCAGATAATCCTGATCCGGATGATTATTTCTAATAAAAGTACGTTTATATATTGCATCATCTCTGTCTAATAGTTTATGTTGGGTCATATTTCTTATATATTACACGTTTTTCTAATTATTTATGTTTATATGTGAAATCTAATAATTGTATGTTTTTGTTGATCGCAGGTGATTGGACCAATATGGTGGGTCGTGGCGGTGCGATGAGGAACGTCATGTCGTTGTACCGGAAGTTTAAAGATGGGGGGTCCGAGGCAGCTGGGTCGTCTGGTGCCAAGGGGCGAAAGAAGAAGGCCGCAGGCGGGGGGCGAGGCAGGGGCAAGAGGCGAGAGCGGACCCCCGTACCTTCGTCGTCTTCGTCCGACGAGGACTTTGTTCCTTCGGCGGCGGACACTCGGGCCGCGGAGCACGAGGACCGCGAGGACGAGGAGCACGAGGCAGCGGAGCACGTGGCCGAGGAGCACGGGGCCGAGGACCCCGAGGGCGAGGACGTAGAGGGGTCCACCTGCTCTGAGAACTCGGCCCTTTGGCAGCGAGGCCCCTCGCAACTCCCGAAGCGCCCGATACCCATGGAGCGTCGCCCCGTGATCGCACCCAGCCCTCCAAGGTAAGTAATTTTAGATGTTACACAGACCTTCTCGTTTCATATTCATATGTTGGAAATCACAAGATGGACTAACAATTTATCTTAATCACTTGGGCAGGAATTGGGTGATGGTCACCCCAGGCGCTGGTCACGCCCGCAAAGTCAACGGCATCCTGGGTCTTCTTTGCAGGGAGCTGTTTCCGGGTCTGGTGACCATTGGCGGCAGGGAGGAGCCGGCCTACACCTTTGACCACTACGTCGCCGCTGGCGATCAGGAGGACCGGGAGCGCAGGATCTTCAACAACAAGGCCGAGCGGGTAAAGGGAGAGCTTTGGGTAAGTATTCGTTGCACTACACTGCTCAACACAACACTTTCATTGAACAATCTACAAATAATGCAACATTCATCATGTATATGTGCGCAGGACTTTTACAGATGCGCCCCGGGAGAGGAGGCTTCGGCGGATGCTGTGGCACACGCAGCCTGCTGGAAGCTTGTCAAGGACCTGCACTACGAGGCGCGCGTGCAGGCCGTAATTGATTATTTCGCGGCACTCAAGATCTCCATGAAGAAAACGGAGGCAAGAAACATGAAGTTGACCAAGGAGCAGTATCTGGCGGTATGTAAATCGATACTGTTTTATTCTAAGATTAAGTACTCTAAATTCGATCTTGTTATATGTCGTACACTTGATGTCTTTTAGGCGATTCCGTGGTGGTGCGCCCCGCATCCCACGTGCTGGGAGGTGATAGTCGACAAGTGGTGCAGCGCCGAGTGGGCCGCTCAGCACGACCTTTGCCGGGAGCGGCGTTTGCTGATGCCCGGTGTCTCACACCATCAGGGCAGCCTTAGCCTCGAGGAGTACAGGGCCAAATGGGTACGCCGAGTCATTTCTATATTCGCTCACTCTATTCTGTGTAATTACTAATTCATATTGTTTGTTTTTTCAGTCGGCGTCACATGGTGGTGCGCCTTGCTCACAGCTCGAGGCTTTTGCTATGGCCCACAAGGGCAAGGCGACCTCCGACGTCCGGTACAACCCGGAGGACGGGCCCGCGGCATACAGCAACGCCAGCGTCCACAGTCGCCTCACAGCATATCAAGAGGTCGCGAAGGAGGTCCACGGGCCAGACTGGGATCCGACCGCCCACGACATTGATGGAGAAGTGGTCATGAGGGCGGGAGGAGGCAAGAAGCACGGGCGGTACTTGATCGCCAACAACACCATCGACACGGCCTCTACCCCCACACTCTCCCAGATTCGAGCCAGGAGCACGAGCTCTTCAGCGGCTATCCGCCAGCCTCTTCCCGGTTCACACTTCGGGATGCAGGCACTCCAGGTTATTTCTATTTCTATCTTTGTACGTGAAGTTTGCTTACGTTTATAATGTATTATAACAATGTGATTGAATATTGCAGGCCCGGTTGGATGAAGAGACGGAGAGACGGAGGCAGCTGGAGTTGGAGGTGCAGCAAATACGGGAGGCGGAGGCCGAGAAAGACAGGCAGAAGGAGGAGGCCGAGCGGGCGAACCGAGTGTGGCAGGAGCAGGTATTTGCCTACCTGCAGAGCATTGGCCAGCGCGTGGGTGAAGGTCCGCCGCCGCCGATGCCACCACCGCCTCCACCACCACGTGTTCCTATTTCTCCCGTGAGTCACTTGAGAACCCTATGATTTCATTTCACAACTCATTTCTGTCCAAAATCTTGTAACACACACCACTAATCTCTTTTGGGCGGGCTCCTGGCTCGGCCGCGTCGAATGACGGCCCTCAAGACGAAGACCTTGCGGCGCGGGCGGTTAGATCGTTGTTCGGACCCCCTCTTCCGTGAGTGATGGATGTTGGACTTTGTAACATATGAATGATGGATGTTGGATGTTTGGATATTGAATTTGTGACATTTCTGTGATGTTGGATGGTTTAGTGACTTATATGTGTTTGTTTATGGTTGTTTGATGGTTTAGTGGCTATATATATATATGAATTGCCTGTGATGCCTATTATAAACTGCATGTGATGTTTTTGTTGAGGGGTCCTTTTAACGCAAAAAATTAATAAAAACAGGAAAAAATTTGAGCCTTTGCCGAGTGTTACACTCGGCAAAGAGGTGCTTTGCCGAGTGTATTGGCTTTAACACTCGGCAAAGAGGCTGTTTCTGTCATTTCTGAAACAGCCTTTGCCGAGTGTCTTGGCTTTTACACTCGGCAAATATGCAACCTTTGCCGAGTGTTAAAGCCCTTACACTCGGCAAAGGGTTGTCCAGGGCCTGCCCCCTAACCAAGCTTTGCCGAGTGTCGGGGTCCAACACTCGGCAAAGGCTGGTGTCTTTGCCGAGTGTGACACTCGGCAAAGGGTCCGTTAGCCCTAACGGCCGTCTGCAGACGGTAGCGGGCGGGCTGTTAGTGCTTTATTTTGCCGAGTGCTGGCTTTGCACTCGGCAAAGCCTTTGCCGAGTGCCCGACAGAAGACACTCGGCAAAGGGCCTGTTTGCCGACACGAGCTATGCCGTAACCCCTTTGCCGAGTGTAACACTCGGCAAAGCCTTTGCCGAGTGTATTTCGGGGTTTGCCGAGTGCCCCAGGCACTCGGCAAACTCCGGGTTTCCCGTAGTGAATGTCGGTTAAGTACAATCAGCGTAATTTAAAAGGGAACCTTGCCTGATTAGATAAGTGATTTCCCCAATCAATTTGTGGTGTCCGATTACCGGTGCTGGTAAACTCATCAGAGAAGCGAGAGCTAGACACACACGTTCTATAGTTCCACTACTAGGGCACGCGACTTGAGTAGCACTTGCCACCCCATCAATATGTTACGCTTATGGAGCTGATAAGACGGTACAAGAGCAAGGGTAAGGGCATGTTTGGTTTGGAGAGGCTTATAATAAACCCCTCCCCCTCCAAATAAGCCTCTTTTTAACCAAACGGGAGGGGCTTGTAGGGGCTTATTTTCATAAGCCCATAGAGAGGTGCTTTTGAGGCTTATTTGCACGAACTGCACAAGAATCACCCCATTTTCACTCTATAAGCCTAAAGAACCAAACGGCTCTTGAGGCTTATTATAAGCTTCTCCATATGAGGGGCTTATGGGGCTTATAATAATCCCCTCCAAACCAAACAGGGGCTAAGACAACGCTGGGGTATCGCCTTTGCATTTGCCTCCTCTCTTAATTCACAGCGCCTTCACGCCCTGCGTGCTCCTCGATAATTAGCCTAGCTCATCAAGAATCTTGGGTCTTGTTTGTTTGAGATTATAACCCATGAAGAGTATATAAGCTAGATTAATTATAATCTAAAGGGTGAAAGGGTCTCTAGTCTAATGGTTAGAGCACCTGAGTAGCATCCAGCAGACTCAGGTTCGACTCCCTGTGGGAGCAAATTAACTAGGTTTGGAATAAAAATATTAAAAAATAGGTAGGGCATTCTCCTCCCGACTTTGGTCAAAAAAAAATTATCTAAAATAAGCTAAATAAGCTGCACACAGGTAGATTATTTCAGATTATTTGTGGTCTCCTGATGATTCTTTTAATTTACTACATATAGATCATAATCTAGCTTATATATATAATCTAAAAGACAAACAAACAGGGCCTTAGTCATTTAATTTATATCCTTCTTGGAGTCAGCAAGTTCCATTTCCATCATGCGGCATGCGCTCCTCTTGGCCGAGGGGACAGAGCCAGTTCTTATATATGCATGGTGGTATAGATGGATAATCCAGGACTTACTAAGTTATCTTTGTTCTAACATCTCTTCTTAACATAAGCAATTCATAATAATCGGGCGATGGGGAATAACCTGTTCCCCTCAAGCATCATAACACACATCTCTTATTTAATGGCTGAGGGTAATATGCAATGTCTTGATACTAATTACACATGAATATTTTGGTGGGTTCCCCCACCAAAGATTAATTTGAGTACGTAGACATAATGCCAATCATAAAATAAAAATATTCTTTCACATACTTTTTTACAAGGTTCTTCGTTGAAATTAAACGTGCACATACACATGGGAAATACCATTATGCACATATATTAATTTATGCCATCAAAATATTTACATTGACCTATATGCATGAGGACCATCAGGCTCTCTTTGCCTTTTGTTTTAATTTCTGCAGATCGAGTAAATGCAGAGTCATGCAGGCCGGTGAATGAAGGAAGATGGTGAACAACATTTGCCAACCCCACCGAGTATACGTTGCAAGCATGCATGTGTGTTGCTGCGGCCCACAAATGTATGACGCGTCTACAAGAAAAGTACAGCCCCCACTGCAAATTTTACGTTTTAACTATAGTTCATACACATTTTCTACTCTGCCCTGATGATCCATCAACCAAATATCCAATCCCTGAGCTGGGCATGATCGGATCGAGGACCACAAATATATTCTTCGGAGACAAAATAAACTGAAGACAGCCCAATCCTCGTAGGGTCGCACGCTGCGCAATGCTTGTCCTAAACCAGCAATGACAGCACACTGTCACACCCGGATTTACTCAAAACTCGAATGTGGCCATATGTGTGCCCAGGAAGTCCACAGACACATATAGCGAACAAATATGGTAAAAATCAGAGTAGAATGCTTTATTCTCATCATATCATAGCGTTTACATCAGAGTGCTTCAGAAATAAAATCATGGACAGCGGAAGACTAATACATCTCTCTAACGTAGCCGCAATCCCACAGGGACTCTGACTGGGAGAACGCGAACTCAGAAGTACGGCAAATCCTCCGGAAACTCCACAGCATAATCAGCCTGACTCCAATCTGTTACCCGTCCGGGATTTTTCCCAAAAATAGTAATAACAGCAAGTGTAAGTAATGGAAATTACTTAGCAAGTATAGCACGGGTTATGAAGGCTCAAAAAGGCTAGACTCGGCTTAACTGCATTAGCACTTTTAGTTGGTTCGTTTTATCATTGTCCAAGTTACTACATGTGAATGAATACCCGGTTGCATCCCAATTTAATAAAGTGTAAGTGACAATAAGCAATAATAAATATCAAGTTCTAATAAAAAGGATCCAGGCCGCTCGTGACCCTGAGCAAGGCTATCATGATAGATCGTACACTCTGCAGAGGTTTCGCCCTTTACCCACCAGTCGCGTAAAAGTTCAAAGGAACTTTGCACCCAACCACGCACATCAACACTTCCGAGGTGTGACTGCATAGGGACGCTACGAGGCTTTCACAAGACACCCTAACAAGTCAGTAGCCGCTGGAGTACTATACGGTGGTGAAAACTTAGGCACCGAGATCGACGTACGCCCACGGAGTCCACCGTGAGGGGGTCGATGGCGTCCAGAGCGCGGGTATCGCACCCATACTACGCAACGTGCAGAGTTCTCAATCGCTGAGACTCCTACACGGGACTGGGTCTAACGTGACCTAGCCGACGGGGCTACCGTCCTCGGTGGAATCGGAGATCACCCAGCGCCGTACCTCCCACAACGCCGTTGGCCCCTCGGTAACTACTGCCAAGCTAGAGACGTACAAGCTACTTGACCAAGACCAGAGCCATTATAGTTCCGGCGGTGGCGACAGGCTCCTGGGTTGCCGCTTTAAGAACCGGTCCTTAGAGGGAGACACTAGAGCAAAGCACGCAGCACATGCTCTAGCTCCCTAATCCATGTTACTAAAAAGCAAGTTTTAATCATGAGAGTTGAAGTGGACCATTAAGTCAATATTAACAATTAAGTAAAGGTGACAGTAGTTGCGCCTAGCAAGATACTACCCATATGCAAAAACCCATAGGAATACAAGGACAGGGAAATAAATGCTAGGAATAACCTTAATGGTAAACAATACTAGACACATGTGTATGTAATGAACAGTGTATTAAAAGTGAGATAGGTAGCAAGGATTGTCTGTGCTATAACTTGCCTCAAATCCATTATACAGCTGCTCAGACTCTTCAATTCTTGATCTTGAATCTCTCGAATGACCTTCCTCTACTCGCAGAAATCATCGAGCACACAAGTAGCTAAACAAGCAAACAAACAATTTACAACTAAGAACAATACACCAATCAAAGGAAAAGCTTTAAAAGAGCGTGCTAAAGGATAGTGCTTGGTTCTATGGTCACGTGAGCGCAAGAATCACTCTAATCGGAGCTAAAACAAGGAAGATATTTAAACAGATTTCTGCACAGATTTTCACCCTCAAAAAAAGATTCTTAAAGGTCCACTAAATCATGTGTCGTTTGACCCGACGTCTTCAATGAAAGTTGTAGGAAAGTTTCTGTAGATATCCAAAATGTATTTATTTGCGGGATTTGGTTAAAGGGATCAAAAGTTATGGTCAAAACAGTAAGCAGCTCAGGAATCTAGTCGAATTTTCAGAAAATGTTGGAAACTATGGACTAAACAAGATTTCCGGCACTTAAAGCTAGCAAGGACTTTTCTACGAAAGAGTATATACTAAACGAATATAATAGAAAATTACAAGATTCACTGAGGGTCTTACTGAAAATCCATGAAGCCAGAGACGACGGAAGGTTCGGCGCGACGACGAGATGAAGAATAGGCACCTGTGGAAGATATGGTGGAAGAAGACTACCTTAGGGATTCCCATTCAAGGGGCCTCCCTGTAAAGGAGTCGATGGTGGTGTGCCTTTTCTGGAGAAGAGGTGGTTTGTATATATAGCGAGAAAACCTCTCACCTCCACGTCCATTAGCAATATGGGACTAAAACATGGTTTAGCCTCTTTCAATGCTAATAGGCTTTTAGAGACACTAATGGGCTTTGAAATTCGGCCCAACAAAGTGATGGGATGGATTTGGGCTAAAATTGGGTCAACTCTGGGCCAGGGCTGGTCTACTAAGATTTAAGGTGATTTAATTTTCGGAATAATTAATTTTCTGGTTATAAAATAATTCTAGATAAGTCTAGAATTCATATTTGAACCAAGAAAAATACTCCAAAAATTCCAAAAATCCTAGAAAAAATCCTAGAGATAGATTTGGACATGAGGAACCCAAATAATGTATTTGGAACTCATGAAAATAATTTTTGATTATTCTAAAAATTAGAATATGCTCTAGGAAAATGAGAATAAATTTCAGATAAATCTAGAAAAATTCCCATTAGGCTTCTAAACACATCTTTGAAAATTCTACACACATAAAACCACTAAATGCAAATGCAAGGCACTCAATATTAATCCTATATTATTTTAGAAAACAAAATTTTCCTATACTAAATTCCCTGTTAATTATATAAAGCTTGGAAAATTTTAGGAAATTGAGAAAATCATTATATTAATTATGCTAACAAATCACATCCCAAAATCCAAAAATTTTGGGGTGTGACACACACGCGCCATACGTCTGGGATCTCTGCTAAATTTCTCTCGCTTTCGTTTTCGCGAGATCTGAGAATGCTGAAGAGCCATCCTTTTTCTCTGCTCCGCTCCCAACTCGATCCCACATGCAAACTAAGTGCTCAACAGCGTCAGGTTTGGACGGTTTATTCACTCATCATTTCCTTTAGTTGATTATTCAACAACACGGGGGACAGTCCAAGAGCAAAGTGCCACACATCTCTCGTGGCAGCAAATGGCAACTGAGCAAGAGGTACTAATTCTACTGTGCAAATCTTGGAGCCATGCTTATCGAGAGCAACTATTAGTGGCCAGCATATATAATGCGCGCGATAACATCGATCTGGATGATGGGCAACCGCCAGCATGCCTGTGATCTTGGAGGGATTCTTAATTATTACGAGATCTAATGAGGAGAGCTAGCGCAAGTTGATAAGGAACACCGATACATTTGGAACGGCATGTGTCGAATTGTGTCAAATCGTGCTAGATTTGGGGTTTCTGGGAATTCCCATGGGCTAGAATTAATATATGTCAAAGGCCTCCAGTCATGCGCGCATGCTATGAAATGTTGGAGCGAGCATGCTCTTAGAGGATGACATGATGCATGGTTGACCATATAATTATGTCTGGGAAAGGTCACTGTGGAATAGAGACGCGAGAGTAGCTCATTACCGACTATTATAGGCTGGTAATTATTGTACTCCCTCCGTGTAGGATTTAGATGTCGTTTTAGATAAAATTTTAGTCAAATATTGGGAATATAAATCACGAATAACTTTTAAGTTGTTGACTTTGGAAATGTGAAAACCGTACGAATAGATTTGTCTTAAAAAGTATTTTTATAAAAGTATACATATATTATTTTTTAATAAACATTTTCGTAAAAATAAGAAGTCAAAGTTACATTTAGGAGATTGTGTCGTTGTCCAAAACGATATCAAAATCATATACAGAGGAAGTAGTAATATATCTGCTGCAATATGTCTCCACCCACCCCACCCGCCAATAGTTTTATTCTACTACCTTTGCCCCAAGTGCTCTCATCATGTCTTTAGCTGCTAAAGGACTATATATGCACCATCCTTGAAATAAAAAATTAACCATAGTCTGTGTTGATAACTTACTAACTAAGTTTGCCATCGAATTCTTCAACCCTGCCCTTAATTATGTAACTTACATGTGGTGTAAATTTTTTTAGCAAATACCCTACATGTTTTATTTGAGTGTGCCCAATTTAGTTGTATCCTTCATTATGTAATTTAAGAAATAAATCTTTGAGGTTTTTAATAGCCTATTTCTATTAGTTTTAATGGCCGGAGTTAAGAAATCTTGAACAAGTAAACCATATACTAGTATTTTTGTAAATTTCACCCACCATACAACTAGTATTTGTATCACTTTGATCCAACAAGTTGCAAAACAAGCACATAGCTAGGTACATGAACTTGTCAAGTGTGCACATCTATGGTTAAATATACACCATGAAGAGTATTTCGCCATGTTGGCAATCTATGTGGACTATAGTTTGAGTCACAAGCATTGATTTTAAGGTGTCATATAGGTCACATCATGTTCTATGTCCAAAAAATATTTATAGCATGCGTACTAATAAGTATAACCCCAAAAAATGATCTTTTGGGAACAAAATGGAGTAATTAAATAATTTTTTAGCAATTTTACACCTGATTACATGTTTTTTGACCGAAATAGGGAGGGGCTACCTATTTTTTATAATTTTTTTATTCCAAACCTAGGGGCTATCTATTTTTTATAATTTTTTTTATTTCAAACCTAGTTAATTCGCTCCCACGTGGAGTCGAACCTGAGTCTATTAAATGTTACTCAGTTGCTCTAACCATTAGACTAGAGGCCCTTTCACATCTAATTACATGTTGGGAGCGTAAGAATACATAACACACCTACGTATAGGTGGATTTAAGAGACAGATGACGACCGAAAGCTTCAATCATTGAACTCCTTACTCCTTGCCGTCCGTGTGCATCACCATTGGAGTTCCTCCCTTCACGAACAAAACTCAACGGTGGGAAGCTCGCCCTAGATAGTAGCTTTTCCTTGATAAAATAATGCATAGCGGACGAGGGGTTAAAGCTCTTAAAAATGATCATTTGACCCAAGTGCTAGGCCCAATCAAGAATATTTAGCTTTCACGAGTCAGTCTCTCTCGACAACTATAAAGATATATATTACTACCAGAATCATGCGCATTGGCACCGGGTGGGAAACCCCCTTTAGCACCGGGTTTCCCACCCGGTGCCAATCTTCCGGTGCTAAAGCACCTTTAGCACCGGGTAAAATAACCGGTGCTAAAGGTGGGGGCACTAGCAAAAAAACATTTGCATATTTGCGTGTTGCGGGATTCGAACTCAAGACCTCTTGGATCGCACGCGTACACCCACCTAACCATCTCACCTACGCTACACATGTGACGAGATAAAAGATGCTTTCCTTTTGTAGTAGCATATGACACCCCCTTTAGCACCGGGTCGTAACACGACCCGGTGCGAAAGGGTCTTTAGCACCGGGTCGTAACACGACCCGGTGCTAAAGGGTAGCCCTTTAGCACCGGGTGGTGTTACGACCCGGTGCTAAAGTGCGAGGGCCTTTAGCACCGGTTGCTAACACCAACCGGTGCTAAATGTCACCCTTTAGCACCGGTTGATGTTAGCAACCGGTGCTAAAGTGTTTCCGGGGGCACCCTAATTTCGCACCCGGTGCTAACGTCACATTAGCACCGGATCTTTAGTGCACCGAGGTATATGAGGGGTGCGGATGTGAGTTATTCTTGTAGTGTATGTTGCCTCCAATTTACAATTTGTCCTACGTTTGACACGAGCCCCTCGCTCCAAGTTATCATCTCCTCTTTTATCTAATTTAATTTCTAGCCTTGTTGGTTGGTTAAACTCTTTTCGTGCAGCTCGGGATATCTTGGTCAGTAAGAAATTTCGATGAACTTACATACTAGCAGTAGTTCCAGTGCTCCACATTTTTTGCCCTAGGCCCCAATGCAAGTTCCAAAGTAAAAGGTTGCAGTGAAGGTTTGTACTGCATCATTTTTTAAGCAACGCGGACACAGGCCACCCCTGTTCTGACCAAGCTGGCTGCATGCGCAGCTGCCGCGCCGCTCAGCTCAGGCAGCCTGCTCGCGCCGGCGGCGCCGGTCAAATCACTCGCTGGTCGCTGCCTGCGAGCCGCAACGGCGGCACGGTCGTCTCCTGCCGCCCCTGCGGCGGCGCCGCTGCGCCGGGTCAGAATTCTGGCGCGGCAGGCCGGCAAGGCTGCCAATCTGCCATGCGCGCCACCTTGCGCGTTCCTAAAAGCGCGTTGGGCTCAGGCCCGACTGCCCGAGCAGCCGAGCTGCCTGCCAGCATCGACGCAGAATCTGGGCCTGCTGCAAATCCGGGCTAAAGAATTATCGGCCCACTTTCTAACTGGGCCGCAACGTGGCCCACGATCTACCCCCCGGCCCGATTCGCCCTGCATCCACCAAATCCAGCAAGGGAGTTTCCTTGGCTGGTGCCAGGCGCCGCCGACGCGCAAACGGAGAGGGAAACAGGAGGAAGACGGCAGAGGCGGCCAGAGGAGAAGGAAGCGCTGCCCTGTCGCGAGGCGGGCGAGCCCGCCGAGGCGGAAGGCTCCTCGAGATCTCCTCCCCGTCCCCGCGGCTTGCGGGTCAGACAGGAGCAGCAAGTCGCAAGTCGCATTTCTAAATTCATTCATCGTCCTTCTCGTTCCCCGCCTGCAAAAAAAAAAAAAAATCTGCCGGAGTCCTACTCCTTCGCCTTCCATTCTCCGAAATCCCAATCCGGCAATTCTCAAATCCGCACCGCACGCACCCCCGCGTGCGCGCAGTTAACCCCTTCCGCGGCCGCGAGTTGACTCGTGATCGTCGGCGTCCAGATCCGGCTTCCCCACCTCCGACGACCCCCTCGTACAAAACAATTCGGAGGAGCAAGGCGGAGACCCCCGCGATAAAGCACGGCGTCTCACACCGTTGGGTGTCCCCCTCAGACCACCGAATTCACAACGGTGCGGGGCCGGAGAAAGCGTCTGAAAGGTGAGAGCTTGTTTTTTTTCGCTTCCTTCATCTGCTTTCCCGGGGTTTTTGCCCCCCGATACGCGATACTGCTTCAGGGCTTCTACAACAAGAATTCGGTCTTGGGGCGTCGCCCTCGTCGGCTTGACGCCCACTTGGAGGTTTCTTGCGATGCCTCCATGAGTGTTAGATGGGTAGATGGGGGTGCCAATCAATAACGCCCTGCGTTGTTCCGGCTGCACACGAAACTGCCACTGTGCGAAGTCGCTGCCATTGGTCCTGACGGGGATGCTCTCACCTAACAATTGATGTTTTTATTTTCTTCTGTCCATGGCGGCGTTTAGTTCGTGCCATGACTTCTTGCGCTAGGATACGACGCATGCGCCGGCGACTAACTAATTCCATTGTTTTTCATGTTTTTTAAAAACAGAATCAGAAGCGCTTCATGTGACTGATCGGTTGGTTGAGCCGGCTTGTGAGGCTCCAGGGAGCACTTCGTGTGCTTGCAGCCACTTGTTGATTCCTCATCGAGGTGCTGGAGCTGTCACACGTTGTGGTAGTTGAGAGGGATCTGTCCCACTTCTACAGCTGCGAGGAAAGCTTCCTGAGGTATGGTGTACTTGTTTTCTTATCGCAAACTAGCACATCGCATTATTAGGACCTCGTCTAAGTTGTCCTCCTTGACTTGGACCAAGTGCTTAGGTGGTACAATATGAGCTGTTGATATTTCTACCATGTCCTGTCATGCTAGCAACCTAACATGCTTGTGACGTGCCCCAAGCTTGTTTGACTTCCATGGCTGTGATGGACAAACCCATTATGAACCCCACAAACTCAGTTGATTGGGCTAGCTGCTAGGTAGTCATTGCATACTGGTCTTCCCTCTTCTCTTGCCACCTCGGGCAGCCTCAACTGGCTTATAAAGACACATGCTTCATACCTAGATCGTTTTGTTGTTGAATTTTGGTTCGGCACCATGGCGAATTCCCGAGTTGGACGTTTCAAGGTATTTGTGATCTTAGATTCTTCAGTTCTCTTCCTGGCATAGTTTGATCTGGTTTTGAAGCTAGGATGGAATATTTCTGATCCTGCTGCCTCATCTTCTTCCTTTGATTTTGTCTTGGCACTTGTTTTTAGTACCTGTTGTCTGCCTTTTGCTTTTGCCTTCTTGTGCGTGCTTCATCTTTTTTTTTTGGTTTGACCTTCTTGTGTCTTTACCTCGCTTGCTGGTTTTGTATCACAATTCGAATTGGGTGACATGTTTGCTCAAGAAGAAAAATAGGATGGCCTAACGGCAAAAGCAGAGTTTTACTTTCTTTCTGTTAAGTTTCTCAATATTGGATATTTGTTTGCATCATTTGATTGACACTGTTTCTTTTGTTCAGTAAATTGGCATTTACAGCTATAACCTTCGAATTGATTTTTTTAATTTGGCGTATATGTGTTGGAAGCCCACCCTGAAAAGCTATTTCATACCAATCTAGCTGGCAGTGCATGAAAATTTGCTTTGATCTTTAATATCTGATGTTGATGTATTCTTTGTCACACAAGTATCTGAGTAGCACAACTAAATCTGGCAAACATGACTAAATTTGTGCACAGTGCTGTTAGTATCAGCTGTTACTGTATGAAACTTGATTGGAAGGTGCTTTATCTGGGGGTAGGGCCAAATTTGTGGAATTATGAAATGTCAAGGCTTTGTATGAGTGTAGTTTTTAGGTATTGTTCTGGATTGTCCATTACTACATTATTAGTATATTGTCAGATTTCCATAGATGGAGTTTTACTTTTAAGATCCATTTGGTATCCATCAAATGTCATAATATATGTGTCGCTGTGGTTGATTAAAGAACTACCTGGGTTGGCAAACAGTTGAATTTTAAGGGTGAAGCTGATTTTTAAGGTGCACAGACCTATTTAGATGGCAGCAATTTCTGCCCCCGTGTGGTTTCAATCTTGTTTTTTCATGGTGTGAAACCAACATATGTGATACAATACAATATGCGAGAGAGTTCACTGGCCACTTCTGCTTGCATGTTATACTATCCATGTTTGTATTGATCGTTTTCCTGCTGAGTTACCCGGTTCCTTTGCCAGGGTCGCAGCTTTGTGTTCTTGAAGGTGTTAACTCTTACATATGCAAGCAATGTGGTGAACAAATGCCTCTAGTGTAGATTTGAAATCAGATGCAGTTGAAGAATTCAGTGTCTCATAACTACTGAACTGGGGTTTGTCCTTGTAATGGTCAATAGTAGTTCCTTTTATTACATCACATGATATGATATGAATTGATGATACCCTCTTACGCTTTCGCACTTCTCCAAATTCTTCTTAGATGGCTACCACGTTGTCCAAAACATGCATGTTTGTCATAGTTTGTTCCATATTCTGTAGGAGCTGCTGCCTGACTTTGATAGGCTCTTGTATTTCTTTGAAGCTTTAGTAATTGTTGTTTGCATGTTGCAGATGTCTAATCTCTCAGACCCCTCAAAAGAAGATGCCTCACCAGAGGGTTCGGGTACTGTCCAGAAAACTGGAGCCTGGAGTAACACATTGAACGCACTTCTGCATCAAGCCTCAGTCTATGGTGTTGCTGCTGGGTATTGTCTATCAGCATCTTTGCTCTCCATCATCAACAAATGGGCAGTCATGAAATTTCCGTATCCTGGAGCCCTGACAGCTCTGCAGTACTTCACTAGTGTTGCTGGAGTTCTCCTCTGTGGGCAGCTAAAGATCATTGAGCATGATGGCCTCAATTTGAGGACTATGTGGAAGTTCTTACCTGCTGCTGTGATGTTCTATATCTCCATCTTCACAAACAGTGAACTCCTGCTGCATGCCAATGTGGACACTTTCATCGTGTTCCGCTCTGCTGTTCCGATATTCGTTGCCATTGGAGAGACACTGTATCTTCATCAGCCATGGCCATCACTGAAGACGTGGCTTTCACTTTCCACTATACTTGGTGGAAGTGTGATATATGTTTTCACAGACAACCAATTCACTGTGACTGCTTACACCTGGGCAGTGGCCTACCTAGCAAGCATGTCCATCGATTTTGTCTATATCAAGCATGTCGTCATGACCATTGGGCTGAACACATGGGGACTTGTGCTATACAACAACCTTGAGGCTTTGATGCTGTTCCCCCTTGAGCTCCTTATAATGGGAGAGTTTGATCAGATGAAGGTTGACAGCTCCAAAGTGTCAAATTGGCTTTCATTTGACGTTGTCCTCCCTGTTGCTCTCTCATGCCTATTTGGTCTGTCGATATCCTTCTTTGGGTTCTCCTGTAGACGGGCTATCTCTGCTACTGGGTTCACAGTACTCGGCATAGTGAACAAGCTCCTGACCGTGGTGATTAATCTGCTTATCTGGGACAAGCATGCATCCCTTGTGGGTACTATTGGTCTCCTGATCTGCATGTCAGGTGGTGTACTATACCAGCAATCCACCACAAAACCGAAGGCACCAAAGGTTGAGCCAAAGGAAGAGAACGATGAGGAGCAGCAGAAGTTGTTGCAGATGCAGGGACTGCAAGAGAGCAACTCAAGTCAGAAGTAAAGCTCCTCATAAACCTGAGATGAAGTTCACCTTTGATGCGCTACCTCCTTGGCAACAGCCTCAGCTGAACATTTGGGCACCGTTTGATACTTGGAAACAAACATATTGATGGATGGTAGTCATGTACTAGGCGCTGCAAAATCTCGAAATGTTTTAGATATTAGAAGCTAAATGGAGGGGACCTAAATATCATCATGCAATTCTTTGTTTATCGTTTTCATTTGTAACACAAGATTGTTATGGCAGAGTACCAGGGACTTGTCAAGGTACCTGCATTGAATACGTCGTATATGAAAGCATTTCTCTCATACTACGTTTCATCGGTGATAGAATGGTCCGTCTTTATTATTTCACTGCTTAAGCCTGCCAATTTGTTCTGTATTTGTAATGGAACCATCGGTTTCCCTCTTATGCCGAAAGTTTGCTCGCTCTTGGCGCATGCGATGCAATTGTAGTATTGTACTGAGCTGAAGTCTGAAAGCGATGCTGTTCAAGTAGCTTTGGGTACTGTCGGTAGGTTTGGTTTTGAGTCTTTTTTTTTTACCTATATACCATTATAAAAGTTGGTGGTTAAGAGGTACCACTAAAAAGTTCGTAGACATCCGTATGCCATCACGCGAACTTTCTTTTACCCGTGTACCATTCCATCCGCATTCCGTTAGACTTTAGCCCTGACAGATGGGACCCACTTATGTAAAATGACCTCTCTGCCCCTCAGCTCTCTCGTCTCCCTCCCTCCCTCAGCTCTCGTCTCTCTTCCTCAACTCTCGTCTCTCTTCCTCAACTCTCGTCTCTCTCTCTCTCTCTCCCTCTGGACGGCGGCGGCGCGGCCAGGCGCGGTCCCGGCGAGGGTGGCGGCGCGGCTCCGGCGCGGAAGGCGGCAGCCGGCGCGAGCAGGCGGCGTGGACGGCGGCACGAGCAGGCGGCACGGCTCCGGCGCGGGTGGCGGCGCGGCCAGGAGGCGGCGCGAGCAGGCGCCGGCGCGGGCGGCGGCGTTGGCAGGTGGCGGCCGGGTGGGGCGACTGGCGCGGCACGGCCAGGCTAGGCGCGGTCCCGGCGTGGGCAAGTTCGGCCCCGGCGAGGGCGGCAGCGCGGCTCGGGCGCAGTCCCGGCGAGGGCGGCGGCGCGGCCAGGCGCGGTCTCGGCGAGGGTGGCGGCGCGGCGGCCGGCGCGGAAGGCGGCGGCCGGCGCGAGCAGGCGGCGTGGACGGCGGCACGAGCAGGCGGCGCGGCTCCGGCGCGGGCGGCGGCGCTGGCAGGTGGCGGCCGAGTGGGGCGGCTGGCGCGGCACGGCCAGGCTAGGCGCGGTCCCGGCGTGGGCAAGTTCGGCCCCGGCGAGGGCGGCGACCGGGCGCGGCGGCCGGCGCGAGCAGGCTGCGGCTGCGAGAGAGGAGAGGGACGGAGGTTAGGGATGCCCTTAGGCTCCGCATAAGGGCAAAATAGTCTATTTTCAACTCTGTTAGTCTCCGTCCGTCTAAAATGGCACACGGATAAAAGAAAGTTCATATGATGGTACACAGGTGTCTACGAACTTTTCAATGGCACACAGGTGACCACCAACTTTTATAATGGCATACAGGTAAAAGACTTTGGTTTTTCAGTCAGTGTAGTTGATTGTTGTGCGAAATCTTTAATGAAGTCGTCAAATGGAAGTACTAGGGTTTGCAGATGTAGTTAACAGGCTGCGAAAATCCAAGTATAATGACGTCTATCTATATTAATAAAGGTACAAAGGAAATATCTCTGCGGCAAGGAATATTGTGTCTATCTTTGTACGGTGTTGAACGGTTGATAGCTTCTGGTTATCGAAAATTACGAGTTCTTTGTATTCCTTTTAATTTCCTCTTTTGAAGGGTTTATCTTTGAACTGTTGATATCTTATGTTTCTCTGGTTATCTTTTAATTTCTTCTTGGTACTGCTATCTGGTATGTTCCTCACTTCCTCTCTCTTTTTTTAGAAAAAGGTATCTGGCTAGTTCTATGTTGTGTCGCATTAGGGGAATTTCGGAGTGACACCCATTTGGGCCCCTTTGGAATGTAGGATTTCTAAAACCCAGGAACAGGAGAAACATAGGAATAGTATAGGAATGCACATGTAATCCAAAGGAATAAAAACCATAGGATATTTGTAATAGTTGTTGTTTGGATGAGCTGGAGGAAAAACGTAGGAATCTGCATAGATAATATAGTGATCAATGGCATCCGTTAATCATCATAGAATAACAACCATCTATATTAATTATTACGAAAAAGCATTAAAAAATAGACTAACAACACCCGGCGGTCCGTCAGTATTTGCTTGTCACACCACTGAGCACGGCATTTCGTCAAAAGCAACGGCAGCATGCTGCCAGCCGGGCCCAATCTGACCGCTGATAGTGTGTTGCGAGGAGTGATGCTAGCGTGTTGCTGGTTTTGCCTCAGTCCTATGCGACGGGAATCAAAACAAAGAGCTCAGACTGGATGTTTTTTCTCCTGCAGTTTTCCTGCGAAACCTGTGTGATAGAAAACTTTCCTCCATTTTTCCTACGAACGAATCCTACGTTCCAAAGGGATGAACAGTGCCATTTCCTATAGGAACTGAAATCCTCCATTTTTCCGTCATGAATCCTTCGATCCAAAGGAGGCCTATATTTATCCTTCCCCATAGCCGAAGGGAAATCTTCGCCATCCGATCCATTCGTGGCGGCCCAGATTCCCGCAGCCCGTGGATGCCACCCCGTCTCTCTTTCCGTTCTAAACCTGAAGCAAGTCTACCTCGGAGTCTCGGACGCACCCGTCCTCGCCCCCTCTTCCTGACCTTCCTCCTCGCCTAATGGCGCACCGCGAAACCAAAATCTCGCATTCCGAACCAACCCCAGCGACCTAGCGCCGCCGCGACTCGATCCCGCCTCCCCTTTGCCAGCGCCCCTGGAGGATCGCAGCCCATAGCGAGTCGCGTGGGATTCCGCTCCAATCCGAATCCGAGCCTCCCGCAGGACGCCGCGGGTCTCGTCTCCGGACTCGTAGGAGGTAATCGCGGTGGCCTTTGTTCTCCTTAGTAGTTCTGCTTTTTGGTGCTGTTTCTCCGGTTGGTGCGAGCTCTGTCAGGTTTGATCTAGGGTTTTGATTTTTTTGGGGGGTGGTTATAGGGAGCTAATCGCGTTATTGGATGTCTTAGTGGTTTCGATTGTACACTGACTGTTGACCAGGTCTGATGAGGAATTTGCACTTTGCAGGAGTTCTCGCAGGAGGTGTTGGTTTCCGAGCTAGAGATGTACGGGCAGGGAGGGAGCTATAATCCACACTATCGCCATGGCGCGCCGCCGCCCCAGCACCAACCTGCCCCGCCACCACCAGCACCATACCCACAGCACCCAGGAATGCGGCCACCGCCTGGGCCATACCAGCATGGCTTGCCGCCACCTCAGAACCAGCCATACCCTTTTGCCCAGCAGCAAAGACGTTATGCGCCGATACCAATGCCCATGCCGCCACAGCACAGAGGTTATGCACCCATGCCAATGCCAGGGCCGCCACCGCCACAACAAGCTATCTATCAGGCTCCTCCACAGTATCCCATGCCAGGGTCCCTCCCTCCACCACCGCCTCGCCCACCCAACTTTGCTCCAGAGAATGCACTGCCTCCGCCACCTCCACCACCACATCCCCCATCGCCTCCCCCTCCTTTGCCGACTGCACCTCTCACTCCTGTAGTTGCACAGTCATGGGATGCTGAGGCAGAGAGAAAAGAAGGCGGCGGTGATGGTGGTCGTGATGCCAAAACTCTGAAAGAGGCTACTCAGCTAATTGTTTCTGATGACTCAGATATGGATATGGATGGTTAGCACTCCGTTTCCCCACCTCCCCCATCTATGTACGATGACTCTGTTTGGAACTCACTTTATTCATGCTGCTGCATTTTGCGTTACAGCAATAAAAAAGTATTGTTTATATTGATGTACAAACATATCTGTGCATGAATATTAACCTGACTTTGGTGTTTCAGATTAATTCTCACTTTGATTTCTCTCTAAACATTTACTTCATCATGACAAATTTCAGGGGATGAGGACTCTCCATCAAGGCAACCTCCTACCCCAGAGAATTCTTCTCTTGTGGCTGCTGAGTGTACTGGAGATGTTAATGTGTCAAAGTCAGTCAGTGATGTTTCAAGCCTAGGCAAGGATTTGCCACCTGGCAGTGGTGAGAATGCTGAATCTACACATGTAACTGTGGATGGTGGGAGCCCATTCCGACTAATACAAGGTTATGCCTCAGATGACAGTGCAAATGAGGTCAATGCTGGTCCTGGTGGTGCCAGCACCCTCATTACATTGCCTGAAGATAACAAGCGCAATCATCTAAATGATAGAGTTACTGAAATCGGTTATCAGAAGCATACTATTGCAAAAGTACATGTGAATTCCCTTCCTGGCGCTGAGCAAAATTGTGAGGCTGGAAAGTATCATCTCAAGGATGAGAGCAACCCAGTGAAGTACACAGAGGTACTTGGGCATATAGCCAAAGAAGATTTAAGCGATAGTGAATTTGATGGAAGCCATGGGAGGAGACAAAGGAAACGAACCCGGAGCAAGTCACCTCAGGGTAGAAGCCAGAGTCCAATGGGGTCAAACAAGGGCAGTCTACCCCAGAGGTACAGCACCTTGTACCTCTCCATGAACTTTAAATCATCAATTGATGTGCATAGTGTTACATTTCTGTTTATGACATTGAATTTGTATAAATTGTTGCTTTGGAAGTCTAAAGTATAAAATTTCTTTCAGTTCCTCACCTGGAAAGCAAAGTAGGCCACCATTTGCTAAGCGGATTCATCCTGCTGGAGAAGGCAATTCAGGAGATAGAATTACTCAGCAAGAGGGACTGGTGTTGACAGAGAAATTTGATACTTCTTCAAATGATTTAATTGACAAAGTGGGAGATAATGCTGCACCTGATGGTGCTCTTCTACAGCATTGTCATGGTGACAATTTAACTTTGGAGCCTTCAGAACCATTGCCTGCTTCTGCAAATGCATCTGATCCTCATAAGATGCAAAGATCGTGTCCCCCATCGGAGTCTCAATCAAACTTAAATGTGTCTTCATCAGCTGGCGATCGAATTCCTGTGGGTCAATCTGCTGCCAGTGCCCCATTTGCATCAGTACAAACTACCAAGGACTCCGTGGCATGTGATCATCTCCAGCCTCATCCACAGAGTTTGTCTCCTCCTGAACACATGTCTACCTCAAATATGATTCGTCTGCCAGGACAACCATTATTTGCAACTTCAGAATTCCCTCAAACGCAGTTCCAGCATAATGTTATTGCGCCAGCAAATGAGTTCATGCAGAACCAGATGAGAAGCTATCCTCCACCAGATATATCTCGTCCTAGACCATTTGATTTCCATCATCAGACGCGCCCGCCAGCAGTTCCTTCTCACCAGCAGCTTTCTGCCATTCCTGTTGAAAATGCTCCAGTACCTCCAGACAGATGGTCAGAGTATCCTGGTGGTGTAGGTCTATCTTATTCATCTAATCAGCCGCCATATGGTCAGCACCAGCCTCCTGGGAATCTGGATTCAGGAGCTAACTTGGTTTACCCTTCTCTCCAGAGATTTCCATCAAGCCTACCAGGAAGTAGCGATCTTGGTCCTTTATCTGATGTTAGTTTGCCTAAATCATCTATCAAACCCCACTACAACCCATTTGCATCTACCTTTGAACAAACAGATCCAAGTCTCGATATTGGTCCAGTTGTTAGCCCAAATGCAATTGATTCTATTTCCACAAAAGCAGAACACATGAATGGCTTGTCTCCTTTTGGTCAATCATTTCCTGAATCCAGAACACATGCTCATGAAAGTTCTGCAGAAGCTGTGCCCAATAGACAAAAGTCATTCCGTCAGGAGTTTGCTTCTGGGGCTCCATATGATCCATTGCGTGACAGTATTGAACCATCAAGCAGTTCAATCAACAAGGTAGATCCTGGTAAAGAGAAAAAATGGAGTGCTGCCGACAGTCGTGATGTGTCAAAACGTATGAACATAGAAGTTGACAGTGAAAATATGTATGGACTGGGGGTTGTTGCTGAGTCAGAAGTTGAGGGAGTCGGAGAGGTGGCAGCAGATACTGAAGCAGGTGTGGTGGAGAATGCAAGTCCTGAATTCTTGGGTGCTAAAGACTGGAACTCAGATATTCCTGGTGATATTGACAATGACCAAACGTTGGACACGAATAAGAAGGGTAAGGATTCCCGGTCAATGAAGCTTTTTAAGATTGCTATTGCAGATTTTGTTAAGGAAGTTCTTAAGCCATCATGGAGGCAGGGAAACATGAGCAAAGAGGCTTTCAAAACTATCGTGAGGAAAACAGTTGATAAGGTTTCTAATTCAGTCCCTAGCAGTCATATTCCGAAAACACCTGCCAAGATTAAACATTATGTGCAATACTCTCAACGGAAGGTGACAAAATTAGTAATGGTATGTATATTATCACCTGTCTAGCATATTGGTTATTTGTGTATATATTCTTTTCATTCTGTGACAATACATGTTGTGCAACAGTGTTGTTCATAGCATATGATTTGTTTACCAACTGAATATTGTGGAGAAGTGGAAATTATGCCATGCCCTTGATACTTGTTTTTTAGCTCCTAAACTCTGATGTCCTGAAGTCTGTGTTATGTTGTCAATCTGTCAATTAGCCATTTGGTAATTGTTTATTTGAGTTTGACAACATATCCTTTTTTTTATATGAAAGCTCCATTCTGATAATGCCGCTTAATTGAGTATATTTTATTTATATTGTGTGGTCATCATCTGGCCATTATTTGTTTCATCACAGTACAGATTTCATATCCAGGGGTATGGGCGCCGTGAATTTGTCATGTTGCAATTTTTCCAAAATTCGCCAAAAAAATTGTATACTATGTAGAAACATAAAGCTAAGTATATATGCAACAATTCAGTTTCAAAATCATCCTAGATATCAAGAAGCAAATAGACAAGCAGTGAATCTAGCGCCATTCATCTTGTGCTGACAGTAACATTTGTGTTTTTTTAAAAATATCAATGTCAAGGATGAATTTGAGATTGAATTTTGTAGGCATAAGCTCTGCTACCTACATGATTTTTGTGATCATTTCTTGAAAAATTGCATCATGTTGGATTAACTATATTTTGGCCAAAGGGGGACACCCAAACCCCAGGAAATGGATTATTGTTTTTTTTTCATCACATGCACTAACATCTTGATTAGGTTTCTGAATTCCAACATGGGATTCAAAGTCTGTCTGGAGCAATAACATACATGAGCTACCTTATTCTGTGATTGCTTGCAATTTTTTAGCTCTCGTACTTGTTTGGAATGAGAAAGCTTTGTATCGCACTATCAAAAATTGTGATTTAGCCCCTATATATCTAATATTCAAAATCAACAGTACTATTTCTCCTTTAGTTCTTTATTGTGTCATTTTCTTGTTGACATATTTGTTGCACTGAATATTTGGCTCCACTGACTCGCTTTTCCTACAATTTCTTCAGGGTTATGTTGACAAATATGTGAAGCTATAGTTAGATGAGTAAATGAGGTTATGCGCTGAACCGATCAGAACTGCAAAGGTTCCAGAGTTTGTGTTGCATACTAAATGAGGCTACAAATTGGGTGACGTATTTGCATGAGACGGCCATTCCACAGTAAGGTATTCTGCTCTAGTTCCGCAGGAAATGCTGTATTTTATTGGAATATCACGTGTCTAGGTTTGCTTCCAGTTTTGATAATTTGCAGCCTGGTCTCTTGTACCTTGTAAGACATGTCCTTGCTGTTCTGTTGATTGATATGGTATTTCCATTCTTCCCCAACATGGGATAATAGTATGACCTACTGCAGTGTGCGCTATCTCCTCAAACATGCTGCTGAAAGAACTTTGTTTCTTAATGGTAAATGTACATGCTGAGAGCTGGATGATTTAACAAATTACTGACTTCCCGCATTCTTCAACGTTGCTTATGTTTTTAGAGTGCATATTGTTTGGTGGCTATATTTTTTTGACAAGATAACATGATAACATCCATCGTGCTATTTGCCGCGGGCGCACCGGCGCACTACTAAGATTATAGAACGCTCCCCTCCCTATCTTATAGCTGGAAGTTTTCCGAGAGCTAGTGGACGCAACAGGAAAAGGACACGCTGCCTTGAAGCTTTAGAGAATGTGGTGGTGTGCGTGTGCTCCAGTCCAATTACTGAATTTGTTTATTTTATACTCGGTGAACTGTCAAAGTGTCAAGACAACGACAGACAATTCTAGGTTTTCTTTGGTGGGTTTGCCTTAACATGGTCATGGATTTATATCCAACTGTCATTCCACCTTTTTACTTTGTCCTAACCCCTTGCATTCGTCTCTCACAGTTCGTCAACAATCGATTGCTGGTTGGTCAACAATACGATTGCTGGTGGTCTCTCCCCAACCCTCGGTGGGCAGCCGTGCCGTTATGCACTGAAAAACTCGAAATCTGGCTGGCAGCAACAGAACTTCATGATTCTAATTCGATGGCAAACCACCAGTAGTGGTGAAATTAGAATAACCAACCTCTAACGTTTTCCCAATTCACAATTGGATCAGTTTAATCCAGATTCTTTCTTTTCCAGATAACTTGGTCCAAATATAGATAGACTAGGTGGATTAGCTGGGCCAGCTAATCTTGTCTTTCTATTGGTTTCATGGTTAAAATATTGTTGTTTCTGGTTTTGAGAAAGAGTTGTATGCTTGTATTGAGTGAGTTATACCAATTCATCCAACAGACCCGGTTAAGTTAAGCACGGCCTGCCCAAAGTCCCAAACAGGCCAAACAGAACCTCCTCGAGCTTGTTTGGAATATTCCGTCACCCATACTTAGTACTATACTATACTGCTCTGTCACCCGCTCCCATCCGTCCAAACGCTGGGGTGTGGCCCAGATCCACCAACCACGAACACCCCACAGGTGTGGAGCGTGACGCTGACGCCGCCTCCTCTCTCTGGCCTTTCCCCTCCCGCTCCGTTCTCCTCTTGCGGCCACTATCCCCCAGCCATCGCCCTCACGCTACCAGCTGCCTGTTGTTCCGCCGCCGCCGTTGCGCGCCCAACGAAACGGCCCGTGCCTTCCCCCCCGCGCCCGTCCCTCCGGAACCCCGCCGCGAGCTTCCCCTCGTCCATCCTTTGTGCTTGCTCCTCTCCTCCTAATCCTCCTCTACTGGGGGGATTTGGGTTTACTGGTAAGCCCCTGCCTGATTCCCTGAACACGTTGGGTTTCCGTTTCCCCTAATTCTCGACGGCCAATTCCACCCATTTCCCGTTCATGGATTAGTCGGCAATCTTCAATTCGTTTGTTGCCAATAAGGCTTCGTGCGTAGCTCGGGTTTATGCGCTTGATTTTGTTGTTTGCGGCATGCCTGTATATTCCCCTTGTTTCTGTAGCTCCATCGATCATTTCTATGAGAGAAACCTGTTTTTACTTAGCGGGTAGCGTACGTTTAGTGCTTACCTGATTCATGCCGTTGCCTTTGTCTTGTGCTTTCCAGTTGAGTAGCGTGATGGCAATGTGCTAGGGAGCAAGCGTGGGATTCATTAACTCTCTCTGGCATACCCTTAGGCACGCCATGTCAGCGAGTACGAGGAGGCATTTCGTGATATTCACCACCGCGAGCCTCCCATGGATGACAGGAACCGCCATCAACCCTTTGTTCCGAGCTGCTTACCTAGCAAAGGATGGTGATAAGGATGTCACGTTGGTGATCCCCTGGCTCTGTCTAAGGGACCAAGAGTTAGTTTATCCAAATAAGATTGTGTTCAACTCGCCTTTGGAGCAGGAAAGCTATGTTCGCCACTGGATTGAGGAGAGGATTGACTTCAGGCCATCCTTCAGCATCAAATTCTACCCGGGGAAGGTATATTAATTCTATACCCTAAGCGTGCAGTGAAGCTTTGCTCAATGTGTGGTGCATGTAGACCTTGCTGCTGTTAACTTCCATCCAACAATTTCTTATTTTGCATCTTTTTCTTATAGACTTCCTCATTTGTGGGCATTTCAGTGAACTTGATGTCTTTATGATGCAGTTTTCTACAGAAATGCGAAGCATTCTCCCTGTTGGAGATATTCCAGAATGCATTCCAGATGAAGTGGCTGACATTGCTGTATTGGAAGAGCCTGAGCATCTAAATTGGTACCACCACGGGAGAAGATGGAAAAATAAGTTCCGGCGAGTGATAGGAATTGTTCACACAAATTATCTAGCATATGTAAGGAGAGAAAAGAATGGACAAGTGATTGCTTGTTTCCTCAACTATGCGAACACCTGGGTAACTCGAATTTATTGCCACAAGGTAATAGCTTGAGTTTGTAGCTATGCATATCTACGGTAATTCATTTGTTTTAATAGCATTACTTTCACTCATATCTAGTAAATGCTGTTACTTCTGTCCGTGATGTTGCGTCTTTTTTCACAACATTAACAATCTACAGCATGGTATTTTGTGACAAATAGACAGATGTCTAGGTGTGTGTGCTTGGTATTCATAATTATGCATTCATGCTAAAAGTATATGCTTCAGATATAATCTTAACATTTTTTTTAAGCTGTAAGCTTATAATCCTGTTTATCTCCTGGTTTGATGCAGTGAATTTATTATGTACTTGTTCCTCTAAAAAATATGTACTATGTTGTACTTATAGTAAGAGAAGTACATAAAAAAGAGCTGCTTAGGATTTTAGTGAAATCCCTGACACTTACATGGAAATTGAGTTGGGAAGCACAAGCAAAATCATCTAATGATTTGGTGAACAACTTCTGCACCACTGAGATAATCCAACACTACAAAATTGTCCATGATTTTGTAAGATCTGGTATGCTGCTCTACCACTGATACTTGACCATTGTTCAATTAGTATTTGATTTCGGGGAAGATGATTTGATTTCGTTTTAACTAGCAAGGCTAGGCAAGAGTATGGGTTTCAACACATGCGTTTTTGAAAAGTTCAATCATAGGGTACAAATGCTATGTCCTCGAAATAGGCATGCTTTCTTGTTAAGTAACTAACTGTACTTATTGTGAAAGAGCAAATAGGTATTTATGTGTGCAGAAATATTGCGTTCTAGAAGAGTTTTATGGTGGTCCCCAGTTGCAGTTGCATCTTGCCTATCGAAACTTGTAGTCTCTGGTATTTATGTGGCATATTATCTTGATATATGAAAGCGAAGTTAAATTGAGAATTGGAGACATGTCACTTATATACCTTGAATTTGCCTCGTATAAATGCATTTGCTGGTTTTCTTTCTGCCGCTTCTCTATTAACTGATGGATTGGAAAACTGAACATCTAGTTGAGTCATCCTGCCCTGTTTGATTGAGGTATATACTAACTTTTTCTGAACTTAATGCAGATTATCAGATTGTCAGGTGCCACTCAAGATTTGCCAAGATCTGTTATTTGCAATGTCCATGGTGTTAATCCAAAATTTCTTGAGGTAGGCAAACTAAAGTTGGGGCAGCTGCAGAGTGGGGAGAAAGCCTTTACAAAAGGGGCATACTACATCGGGAAGATGGTATGGAGTAAGGGATACAGGGAGCTTCTTGACCTTCTGTCCAAATATCAGAGCAAGTTAGCTGGTCTTGAAGTGGATTTATATGGCAGTGGAGAAGATTCTGATGAAGTCCGTGAATCTGCCAAACGTTTAAGTTTGGCTGTCAATGTTCATCCTGGTCGTGATCATGCTGATCCCTTGTTCCATGAGTGAGTTTCTTATTTACTAAATTCATTCCACATTATTTCAGTAGCCAGTCATACACTAGTTGAACATGCCAAACACATCTCGCTGTTGGAGCAATTTCTTCATCATTTTTTGTCGATATTATTAGATAGCACATAATTGTGATCTGAGTGAACTGAAACACAAATTACACAAAGTTAACTGAAGGAGGTTGGGGAAGGAATAGTGAACTAGTGATGTTAACCTGGGAGTTATAATAGATCTGGAATTACTGTTGCGCTTACAATATACCAACTGTTTCTGTTAAATGTCTGAAACCCTTTGATTCGCCAACAGATATAAAGTATTCATCAATCCCAGCACCACAGATGTAGTCTGTACGACCAGTGCTGAAGCCTTGGCAATGGGAAAGATCGTCATATGTGCCAATCACCCGTCAAATGAGTTCTTCAAGCAGTTCCCCAACTGCCGGATCTATAACAGCGAAGAAGAGTTTGTACAACTAACACTGAATGCTCTATCAGAGCAGCCTGCTCCTTTGACAGACATGCAGCGGTACGAGTTGTCATGGGAGGCAGCGACTGAGAGGTTCATTGAGGCAGCTGATATAAATCCTCATGCGCCTGAGTCGAGGACGCATCAATCCTCGAGGGCTTCGCTGCCTGCTTTCCTGAGAACTCGTAGACTGAAACAGAACTTGGAGGACGCATCGGTTTACCTGCACCAAGCGCTCTCAGGTCTGGAAGTCACCCGGTGTGCCTTTGGTGCTGTTCCAAAGACGCTGCAGCCTGACGAGCAGCTCCGTAAAGATCTTGGTTTGGCTCCTCCGGTGAAGAAGAAAAGGCTGAAATTTAAGCTGACGACGTAACGTTTGTAAACTGTCACTATTATCTGCTTCGTGTTTGCAGTTTTTCTTCATGTACAGCATTATGAGACATTTTCTTTTGCTTTGAAATGAGACATTGCAGTACCGCCGAGGAGGCTCGTCCAATGGATGGTTAGCGCTTGTTTTCGCTGTTTACTGGGATGCGTAGACTGATGTAAATTGTATTGCTAGCTAAACCAGGCAGAAGAATTCATTGAACGGTGCTGTAATCGCTGAACTGATTGATGGATCGCGATGAACTGTGAAGTCTGGTATACTAGTCGCTCTACCAGCGCGTGTGGAACAAAGCCTGATCACTCAATTTTCAACGCCCGTCTTTCCATGGCTGCTGAGCACAGCTAGCTTATTCGGGTCATGTCAGCGTCAGAATCGAGTGACCCGAAAAAAGGCAGGCGGACCTTTTTCACTTGCCGTCATCATCAGCAATCAAGACCACCCCGCTTTGCCCTCCTCCCCCGACTCACGCGAAAAATTGGACGCGTGTCGAACAGCGGCGCGCAGGAGTTTTTGCAAAAAAGTCCCTTCATTTTCAAAAAATCAACCCGCAGTCCACATCGTCCGATTCCTACAGTAACCGCGTTCTAATATTTTGCGTATATATCCTTGGTGTAAAATTTATTTCCAGGTAAAGAAGAGAAAATTTGAGAATTTGTAGTTCTTACCAAAACCCCCCTGGGTAGATTTTCGAAACCCCCCCCCCCGCAGCTCAAACCCTAGCGGCCTGCTCTCTCTCCTGCGCTCTCTCCACTCTCCTCCCCGCGCCCCGCCGCCCCTCCCTACTCGCGCGCCGCCCTCCTCTCCCCAGCCGCCCTCTCCTGCTCCGCGCGACCGCGCCGCTACCCTCTCCTGCTCAGCACGACGGCGGCCTCTGCGCGCGACTTGGCCACGCCGGTGTCCTGGAGCGACGCGAAGCCGCGCCGGGGGGCGGGACGCGGCGGCGGCGGCCGCCCCGGCGTCGGAGAAGCGGCACTCACCGAGGGCGAGGGTCTCGAGCGTGGGGAAGCTGAGGAGCGGGTCGGCGAGCGCGCAATGGCACCACTCGGGCGGGCAGACAAGGAAGACTTCGCGGTCATCCTTAACTCCTTCGACAGCACCCAGGTCCCGATGTCTGGTATGCTGCAACGCATTGTAGTCGCTTTAATTTCTTGACGATGTTCCTGGCTCTCTGCTACTGACACGCTCTCTGAATATTCTTTAGGATCAGCCATGAACTCTGGCAGAGGACATACAATGTATACGCTGTATGCTCAGAATCTTTGCTTGGTCGAGCTCAAGATGAATTTTCAGCAAAGAGGACATGTAGAGGAAGAGAAATTTGTTCAGTCTGAGGAAGATGCATCTAGGAGGAGAGGCTGTGTAGTCCACTCGTGAAGGTTTACCCTACACCACTGATGAACCAGTAGAGGTACAGCAGTCACACCGGTGATTAATTTCAATTCATTGCGTTCATCGAATTTCTTTAACTTGTCTTCATCTGTTAGTAGCTTTATGATGAAATTCCCGTGAATACATTTCTATAAGTATGTAGTGCTTTTCAGTTTAGGGACCAAACAAAATTTCACACAGGTTGGGACTACAATCCCCTCAGCATTTTATTCATTTGTTTCTATCTTTCTATATAAACAGAATTTAGAATTTAGCCCATAGATTCGAGTTTTGGTAGATGTAAATGCCCATTTGAAAACAAAAAGGAAAATTCCACTGCTTTTGTAGAAAGCTTACATGGCGAACAAGCATGGTAGATTAGTGGTGGCACTAAAAACTTGGATACTTATACACTCTGTCTGCTTTTGGCTGTATTAAGATCCAGATATAACCATTTTTCCTCTGTTGAGAGTTGTTGCTGAGTGGCAGGGTGAGGAGGAAATGACTGTCTTGGATTTTAGCAACACCAATCTTTGTCTCACTTCGTCAAAACAAGAGATTCTGTGACTTATTTATTTTGCAAGACCAATACTTGGAAGCAATAAAACAACAATAGTTAGTAAACAATATCTGATACAGGTACTCCAAAGTTTTTTTTTAACAGAGTTACTCCAAAGTTTCAGTAACTAAATTATCATATGAGAACGTTCTATTCTTGAAGTTAAAGTGAGTGGTGAAATCCTGTTTTCCTTAAAAAAAACTGATAGTTCTATATATAATAAACCTTGATCGGTTATACTTTCCATTTGAGTTCTTTAGCTGAAATGTATTGCTGCCAGGTAATTCTTGGGACTGTTAATGAGAAAGAGCTCTTGATGCTAATATCTTTATTTAATTTGAACCAACAATTCAATGTATGAAATAATCACTGGTTTCAGACACTGCAGCTGTAGTGTTCTTCCAGATAAACCCTTTAAATGTGTAAATATTTATGTTTAATCATGTTCAACAATTAGAATTTTGACTGCACTTATTTTTTTCTGATGGATTCCAATGTATGTAGTTCTGAATGGCCTCACGAGAAAAGGAACTGGTAACAGAGCTAAAGCTGGCACAGAGTTCTTTAAGTTGGCCAGTAATTATGTTCATTGTTGGTTGACTTTTTTAGATTCTTTTTTCCTGGCTATGCTATCAACAATTGGAAGCACGTTTGAAATCTCGCTTTATTGTTAGCTGGTAAACATCTACCGTTTAGAAGGAGCTAGCGGTTGAAGTGACTTGAGAGATGGTTCATTTCACTGGAGATGGAGTCACTTGCAAGGACATTTTATTTGTCACTTCCCCCCTTTATACCCTTCATTTGTGTATCCTTAATTTGATACTTGTTGGTCAGGTTTTCAAACGTCACTTTGTACAAATTGGCTTCAAAATAAAAGTTTTATGCTTAATGTATTACTATAAGAGGATATACAAGTGCTTTGTGTGCCGATATCTGTTTTGGTTCTTTCATTTGTATAATCTTGTATAGCTGATGCTCAATTATGTGTTTTGAATTCCATATCTGTGATTTTGTTATACCATTTGTTCCATATCTCTGATGAGGATTTGTATGAGGGGCACTTTTCCAACAACATTTTAGACACCTATGTTGCCGGTTGATGATGTGCTTCTACCAGATGTGATCATTCATATGTGATGGATTTGTGTTGAATCTATCTTAGATCATGCATATAGATTGTCGCCTCTAATTGCTTGATGATTATACATGCATTTAATTGTTCAAATGGTAGGGCGCGCATCGCGCGCCGAATGTTCTAGTGGATTAAAAGCGTAGGAGTGCCGATGGAGCAAGGCTACCCCATGAGCCCCATGGGCCATGGCAGATCCACAAGCAAGCAAATCCTGGACCCAAACCGCGGGCGGCGCATCGGTCCACGTCACCCGCGAACCCGCTAGTCGTTCGATCCAGCGAACACGCGAGGTGAACCGTCCGATTGCGGGTTGTCGCGGGTCTCGCCCGTTAGTCAGTGAATCGGGGCGCTGGCGAATGCTCTGGAACCCGCACGTCATCTCTGCCTCTCCGTTGCAGTGCTCGTCTCTTCCTCCCGTTGGCCGCTAGCCTCCGCCGTGCGGACGCTCAGGCCGGCCGCGGTGTGCCCACGCAGGCCCACCGCATCACCCCCGCGCCAGCGCCGCCGCCGCTGCCGCTAGGTCCGACTGCTTGTCCCTGCTCCCGTCATCTGGTCGGACAGACCATGCCGTCCCGCTCTACTGCCACTCGGGACGGTCGCACCGGCATCGCTTGCGGCCGCGGAGGCCACCGCCCGTCTCTTTGGAGTCACGGTTGCCTCCACCTCGCCCAGGAGTTGCCTGACGAGCGTGGTGCTGCCTCGACGAACCCCTCGTCGGGCTAGAACATGGATGAACGGCGGCATCGTCATTCCCAACGGCCACAGCGATGAGTCAACGACCCGCTGGCTACCGCGGCTGTGAAGGCATGGGAGGCACGGAAGCGTAGGTAAGGAGGGATCTTGCGGCCCTTCTATCTTCCTCGTACATCTCTATTGCAATCTCTCCAATATAATCAGATCCAGAAAGCTACATCGTTGCCCACCAACAACAGCTTTCGGCTGCTACGTTGTTTAGCGGATCCAATCACGGCTTCGGCCGGCCGTTCACCTCCTTCGATCCAGGCCTTAATTAGGTACTATTTCTCTCTTCTGCTGCTTGTTGCTACTGAGTCTGGGGTACTGCTTGAGCAATCGTGATAGTGGCTGCTAGATTAGAACCAATTGGCCAGCCCATATTACTGAATGTTACAGTAATAAGATTAAAGACTAGTATTTTTCTACAAGAGTTACTCGATTTGTTTGGTGTACATAGAACTCCCAGCCACAATTATTCCGCATCAAACATAACAAAATAGGAACTATATTTTGTTGTATGTATGGGTTCATATTGCGAAATAGCTCAATCATACTATCTGATGCTAGCTATGCATAGTAGCGGTTTAGACCTGCTGTTATTCTGATATTCCAATATTGAGTATACCCGGATACAATTTTTGAATGGTGGATTAACACCCCCTATGTGATCTTGTGCTGGAAGTTAACTCCAGCAGTTTTCTAGAAAATCCTGTTATGAATACAACCTTGTTGATCTTACCTCGAGAAATTTTAAAAGCAGAAACAGCCACTGTTGAAGTGCTGAGTGCTGATAAGAGGAAGCAAGCAAAGGTTGAACAATGTTATAGTTGCTCAAAGCTATATCATAAAAAAATATATGTTCTATAATCTAGATGCAAATTTGGTTCCCAGTATTGGTCTGTGATGTTTTCTAAAGTGGCCTTGTGAATTGGTGTCTCCTGCCGTAAATTTACTTCTATATAGCACTTTAAACCTCTAGTACTGTTTCAATTATGAAATCGTTGTCAAACCAATCATGCCCAATTCAGTTTAAAGATCTCTTGCTTGAAGATAATATTGTCTTGTTATGAATAAATTCATCTGCATGTGTTGATTTGTCAGTTTGTGGCATGAGTTAGATCTTGCTCCAAGGCCACCTCGCACTCAAGCAGGCCGATGCAAGCAGGAGCGATTCTGTCCATGCGCAGACTGCAAAGAGGTTCTACTCATTTCATTGCCCTTGTTATGTTAGCTTGTTTACTTTGCTTACAACATAGCAAGACAGAGCCGCACTTAGGCTTACGCCTCCTGGTATAGTGCCACCTCTGTGCGAGTGGAATTTTACGCCATGTGCCACCAGAATGTGATCACCTGAACAGCGATGATCCCTATGCATGCAGCAGCGGATGAGACATTCAAGGTAAAAAATTGAATACAATGTTATTTAATCTACATGTTCCACCCCATTTTTGTAACTGATAATAAATAAGTGTTCTTCCAATTGATCAAAGTGCGCAAAGATGTAGCATAGCTTCGGTGGATCGGCAATGTAACTCACCAAGGTTCCATCACCATGGACCTACTTCTACTATACTACCCAAGCAGCTTCAGGTTATATCTGTGCTATTCATTGTGTTTTGCTACTATGTCAAGTGTAGTATTACATGCTTTTTAATCTAAGATTTTTAGTTAGTCATTTAGTATTTAATTAATGATTATTTTTTCAATATATCTAGGATAGTGCTTTGTTTTGAGGTGGATATTTTCTTTTGCAACTTAGAAACTAAGACATTGTTGTGGGTACAATCAATTGTTTTTATTATAAGCACCTTGTGATTAATCTACTCAGTAATTTTTCTCTACAAGATAAGACGTGGGCTACTAGATTTATTTCTTTACTATTCTTCATTTCCCTAGAAATTTAAATTATGTTTTCATAGTTTTTTGACCTAAATGTTTCTTAGGTGCAGCTGCTGCATCAGAAGTAGGATATCATTGTGAAAGAAGAGACTGCAACGGCTTTGTGCTTATATTATTCCACAGATATCTCTTCAAGTGTTTGCAAAAATAGACCACACATGTATGTTCTTTTATTTGTTCTAGCAATTTATTATGATGTAGCAGTACCTCAACTAAGGGTTGTTGTACACAGATGAGTCACTCAGTTCTTGCTTGCCTACCAGAATATCAAAGCTTAAAGTTCAATACAATGTGTTATGTGCTCAAGTGAGCCGATGACGGTAATAAATTGATATCTTTCTAGAATGAGATTGATATGTACGTTAGAATTGAGCAGCTGCAACCCCTTTGAAGAACTCGGATTCTTATACACCTATATCTGAAACTCTTATATTGGTATATCAGAAGGTCGGAACTAAATAGACAGTGCACGTCATGCTTGTATGTTCATCACAATGTGACCAAACACAGGTCACCTCCAGTAGGGCGCGGCAAAGCCGCGCCAGCGGGTTTCTAGTTCAAATTTTAAACTAAGACCGGCCCCTTAATTAGCGAGGCCACTTGTCTTCGTTGTCTTCCCACAAAAGTAATCAATGCCAGCTTACAGATCACCTGGTTAACGAGCCACTGTCACCGTCCTCGATCGACGATGTGGCGACAGCTTAAGCTTCCCTTTCGGTTTCAAGCCATCTCCTCCTTCCCTCCCGCACACACGACACGATCCTAGCCGTCCGTCCAATCACGCCGCCCGCGCGGCCGGGCCACCCCACATTTTGCGATACAGCGACCGCGCCAGCCACCGGGCCCACAGCCAGCCGGCGTGAGTCACCGTATCTCCCGCGCCGGATCCTGCTGTCTGTGAGCCCGTCCCTGTGGACCCCGCCCGCGCAATCGCATCGGCATCGCGCGCCCCCGAAGCGCGATACGTGTCCCGCCGTGACGTCACCCGGGCCGCCCCCCTCGTACGGCGAGGGCGCTGACGCGGCAGCGCCCGCCGGCAGGCGACACGTGGTCGCGGCCGGCGGCCCATGTGGGCAAGACGGCAAGTTGGGCCACTTGCCGGTGCGGGCGGGCGGGCAGGACGACCCGCCCTTTCGCGGCGCGCGCGGGCGAGGCGACGACGTGTCGCGGTCGGCGGGGCGCGCAAACGTGGCACTCGATGCGGCGCGCGGCCGTCCTTCGCGAGGGAGAGGTGGTGAGGAGGGGTGGGGTGGCACGCACACGACACGCTACACGCTAGCCTGCGCGCGGCCGCGGACTTGGCTTTGCGCTGGGTTTGGGTTGGCTTTACGGAGGGGTACACGCTGCTACTTCTGCCAATGCCGTGGGGTACATCTCCATGGGGGTAGGTTTGTCAGGCAGTGGGCTGGATGGGAGATAAGTACGGTGACGAGGGGAGGAAAGTTGACCGGGCAACTGGGCAAGTTGGGTGGAGTCGTCCCCACGTGGCAGGAGTTGGCTCCACGCCTCTGCACGGCTGCACCTTTCCCTTTTTACGCTCCTAATCGACGCCGGTCTTCTTGTGGCTCGCCGAGCCGAGCTTTGCGACTCCGGCTGGAGCCAGCTACGGTGCTATGACCAAATCGGTCGAGAACAGGCTTCAGTTTACAATAAAGTATAAATTCACTGACAACACTTAACATCTTACAAACCCCAAACAGAACCACTCGGTGGCGAGCCAGAGACAACCCGAAGTCACTCACGACACATCTCCTAAAGGCTGAAAACCTATTAGAGATCTGTAAGAGAGGATCGTCAGCAGGTCCAGAACTTCAGCAACGCGGTTACAAGAGCAGCTCCAACAACGCCTTCAGGAAGACAAAAGCGCTGGGCCAGCGCCAACGTTTGGTTTTCAACACGGAGACCACTGCAACCGACATAGGAGGTGTTCGCAAAGCAACACCCTCAAAAGGGAAACACCGTTGTCCGATCTAGCCCGCGAGACCGCAGCTTGCGCTAGCAGAACACCACCCGCCCTCGAGGAGACAAGCCCCGATTCGAACGCCATCGAACATCACCTACGCATCGAAGCCGCCGACCCATCCCACACGATCCCATAAGAACTATGGCCGCCACCAGTTCCACTGAACTGGGGGACACGATCTCGGCGCCCAACCCAAGGTCGCCCACCTCAATTGCGGGCAACCCCGAATGAACCACCAGCACCGGATCCCGGATTCGCCCCCATCTATTGGGGCAAAACCCATCAAGCTCCGTTGCGATCATCCATGGACCGAGCAGCTACGATGCTATGCCATGATGTTTTTTTTCTTAATACGGATGGAATGTAGTAAGTACCAAATTTTAAAACCGTGGACAGAAGTAAAAAATTAGAGCCAACGGACAGAATAAAAAAATAGTACCCGCAAGTTATGCGTCCTCGTTTTAGGTTGCAGGTTTAGTTTTAATCATGTTCACTCAAGTTTAACTGATTTTTCTAATATATATATTCGTGTAAAAACTTGGGTTTGAAATGAGCATTAGGACCATTAGGTTTTAGAGTGAGATAAATAAAAGTGTAATTAACTAAATTACTCACCGATAGGAACTACTAAAGTTCAACAAATCATCTCATTTTCTAGCCGCAGACTCTACGCATAAAATGAATACTAATACAAGGTAAATGTCCTTACAATCTAATCCACAATCACTATATAGATAATCAATGGCAAGCTATAAAATTTCAATATGAATAATATAATGTTGTAATTTGATGGTCCTAATGGATAAAAAGAGGTAAATAGGCACAATTTATCGGGAAAAAAGGTAGCTAGCGAATATGTGAAAATGGCTTTATGATGTATGGACCGACACAACACATATGATGGGCGTATGAATGACCATAAGACGTGACACACGAGCCATATGTCGATGGACATATGAGAGAGGAATGATATCCTAATTGTTCAAGCTTGGTGCACAAAGTGCCGATGCATCATGTGGACGGCTATGACATGAGGCGCTTGATGCAACAAATGGATGGTATTATGCTCGAAGCGGCACATGGTTATACATGGTGACTGGAAAAGTTAGTATAATAGTTCTTTCCGGACTTTTTGGGCAATATGGTGCAACGCGCGAACGATAGCCTGAGAGAGAAAAGTCGTCACACTAGTTGCTCGCGTACTTTTTTACGGCACACGACGCGTGGATGTAAGGATGGCAATCCTACCCGCGGGTAGAGGTACCCGCGGGTTTCGTACCCGATGAGCGAGGGTATGGGTATAATTTTTTACCCGCGGGTGAGGGTACGGGCAAGAAATTTTACCCGCGGGTATGTCGCGGGCAAGAAGACCCGCCCGTGGGTACCCATCAGGTGACCCGCGAACCTCCCAAAATATGAGATTCTTATGAATCTTAATGATGCAATATTTATTTTACGTGTGGATGCTAGGAGTACTTGAACAATTGAACTTTATGATGTAATATTTATTTGGTTGTGTTGGTGTGTGTGGCTAGTGGCTGTGCTCGTGCATGTGCATGTCAGCATGTGTATTGTACAAGTGCGAATCGGTATATGTGTGTGAAAAATAGTTATTTGTGTGTATGATGTGAACAATATTTTTTTGTTGTAATCTATGTGACTGTGATTGTTTGAACAATATTTATTGATAATGTTCTTGTGCAAGAGAGAAGTAAGAAAAATCTAATCATATATGTTGAGCACTTGGGCTATTTAATCTATAACATAACACGCCCGACGGGTACCCGATACCCGCCCGGTACCCGATGGGCACGGGCACGGGCAAGAAATTTTGCCCGCGGGCATATTATCGGGCGGGTAAAACTAGTCATGTCGGGCATGCTATCGGGCGGGTAAATGGCTCACCCGCACCTCGCCCGACCCGTTGCCATCCATACGTGGATGGCAGCGCGAGAGAGAAAAAAAATTGACACGCTAGTTGGCCATGTACTTTTCGCGGGACATGGCGCCTGGACGACGGCGCGAGAGAGAAAAGCCCGCATACTAGTTTCTCACGTACTTTTCACAGGGCGCGCCGGGTGGACGGCATCATGAGAGAGAAAAGTTGGCACACTAGTTACTCGTGTACTTTTTGCGGGACGCGACGCGTGGACGGTAGCGCAAGAGAGAAAAGCCGGCATGCTAGTTGATTGCGTACTTTTAGCATGATCCAAGAGATGACGTCTGACATGCAATCTATGGATTGCCCTCGAGAGAGAAAACATGGCACGCTAGTTGCTCGCAAACTTTGCTTTACCTTATGGACGGGTGGATGGCTATGGATGCCAGCTACTCATGGCACCCCGGGCGTCCTTTCTCACCGCTATATATTTTGCTCCTACGAGCCTTCTTATTTCATTACTAGTCTTCTGCCTTGTCTAGCTCTTCTCTCCATAGACAAGCATTAGGTCTTACTCTTGTTCGGAACTCCTTGCATTTTCAATAGTTTCCATCATAAAATCTTTCACTCTGATCATGTTAATTCGGTGGAGTGAGTGGCCTCACCTCGACCCTTCATATCGACCACCGTCCATTATGGTGTTTCTGGTCTGATCTTCGAATCCAAAAGTACTTAAAATCATGAATTTTAAACCTTCAACCCAAGCTCTGTATCAATATTATTAATCCTCATGACGAGGAAGATGGAGCTGTGGATAAAAGACCTCTTCAGTGTTGCCTCTGAAGATGACGAAGAGAGAAAGGTACGAGATAGTTGAGAAATATATGGATGGATATATATTTTATTTTAAATGCGTACTAGTATATAAATAGTCGAAATAGGATGGTATGCCATCCCGGATACTTTTTTTTTAGAATCATCCCGGATGCTTTCGGATTTGGAGCTGAAGAAAAATTCTGGAGCTCGCGCAGCCAGTCTGTACGGCTCGACTCGGCACGTACACCCCACGGGCTCAGCTCCAGCCGAGCCCACCGAGCCCACCGCATCTCCCGCTCGGCTCCCGCCGCGGCTGCGCGAGTTCGGCCCACGCGTCGGCCGCCGCATCGACACGCGTCGTGACGGAGGCAGGCCTTGCCCGTCTCCGCCATCGCCAGCGGAACCGCATGCCTCAGAAACCAGCCAGCCCAAAAAGGAGCAGAAAGCTTTGCCTCCTCCCTCCCCCCTCTCTATCTCTTCCCCGCGAGAGGCGCTCGAGGCCGCGGCGAGGAGAAGCAGCAGCGCGTCACCTCACCAATGGCAGCCCCGTCCCTGCTCGTCGGCGTAAGTCGCCTCTCTTCCCGTCTCACCTGCTCCGGCCCGGCGCCCCCGCTTGCGCCGGCCGCCGGGAATCGTTGCTCCTGCGGCGGAGCTCAGCTCTTGCCTTATCCTGCTTGCCCCTGGCTCCGTCTCCTGCAGGCGCTCCTCGGATGCGGGCGCTTCCTGTGACAAGCTTGCGCGCGAGAAGCGAGATGGAGGGCTACTCGAGGGACTTGCTGGGCGGGATCGGTTGGGGAGACGCGCCGCCGCAGGAACGGGAGCGGAGGCCGGGGCCGCCGCCGCCGGCGCGGGTGGAGATGGAGGATGTCGAGCTTAGCCTCGGGCTGTCGCTCGGCGGCCGGTTCGGGGTCGATAGGAAAGGGGGGAAGCTCGCCCGGTCGTCGTCCGTGGCGGCCGTCTTGACGGCGCCCGTGGAGGTGGCGGCGCCGCCCGCGCTCGTGAGGACGAGCTCGCTGCCGGTACAGGCGGAGGCGTCGGAGGAGGGGCTGGACGGATGGGGTTCCTGCCGTGAGACCGGTGGTCTCGCCGTCAACCCGGCGGCGAGACTGCGGTCGAGCGGGAGCCCTTCCTCTGGCTCGTCGGATGGCGAAGGCCTGAGGTTGCAAGGTGCGTGTGGGCGTGTGGCTTCTCTCCGTGGGGGGTTTATACTATCTTCAGTATTTCTCCGCCCATAGGAGGTAATTTAGCTTTTAATTCCATTCTGAGCAGTGCCGATTGCGGCTGCTTTGGTAGATGGTGATTACTGTCTAACTGTGAATCCTTCAGTAAAACGGCGTTAATTAGGCATCATATTTTACTGCATAGGGGAAAACATGATAGTTAAGACAGGATCTTTTAGAAAATTGATTTGTGATTTGCATTATTCTTGATGTTAACCGGGAAATTATTGAAGTGTCTGCCAACTATGCTAGTTGAAAGTATGATGTATAAACTAGAAATGTAGAATACTTGTGTGTGGAGGCCAGATTAAGCTCTGAGCTTTGGCAAGCTAATGAGATCTGTCATTGCTGGAGCTACATTGTACGCATTTGGTACACGCTTCCTGTACTTATACCAAGTACCGTGAACAGTGTGCTTTTATTAAGCATGCTACAGTTTGATGGCTGGATGGTAAGCAAAATAGTTTCAGGATATGATACAATGCTGTTGTAGCTTTTGAAGTCACATGATATGAACAAAGCAATTTGCTCAGTTTGGTGAGAAATCAACTCATAGCCATGTGTGCCTTTTCTAATACATATTATGTACTATTTTTAAGTGATTCGTGTGAGTTGGAGAAAATTTTAACTACTATTTTTTTAGTACTAACTACTGAATGTTGCAGACACCCTCGTAAGGACTACTTCACTCCCAGCCAACATTGAGGCTGCTGACACTGAGGAGTGGAGGAAGCGGAAGGCAGCTCAGAGTCTGAAGAGGCTCGAGTTGAAGAAGAAGAGGGTTGAGAGGAGGAACTCTCTAACTTGCAGCAGCTCAAAAGAAACGGCTGGGCAGATCCTAGAAGAGATGAAGGCGCAAACTGACAAACCGGAAAGTTGTGATGACAAGTACCTGATGAAGGGGCTTCCTCCGAAGCATCAGGCAACAAGTACATCACAAGATCGTTTGTCAGCTGTGCAAAGGAAACAAAATTCAGCCTTCAAAGGTATTCCTTTTGTCTTTGTTTTTTATGCCATTTAGTTTTTCTCAGTACCAGTTTCCCATGTTTTCAAGAACATGAATCTTACCTGCCACCACCATATCAACCAAAATACGCATAAGTGTCATAAATGAATGAAGTGGATTGATCTGGCACTTAATTACGATTTCGGGCCCCAAGGACCAAAGCTGCTTGCCTATGATTTTCTTTCACGAGCTAAGAACTTCTATATCTGTGGTGTATGTTTTACTTTTGATGTCAGTTACTCTCACTTATGTTAATATTTTTGCTGCCTCCTGTTTCGTGGTCACTGCTTTGACATTTCAGCATTACTGACATATATTTCCTTGGCTTTGACCTCAAGATTCGACATTCTATCTATATTCAGCTCTTATAGACATGAGGTGTTTGTTTGTGTATGATTGGAACACTTTTTATTGTAGTTCTTCTTCCTTTCACTTATCTTTTTTGTCGTTAAACGCTCTCTTATATTCATTTCTGATCTTCCAGGAACAGCCACTGCTGAGGAGCCGTCGTCAGCTGTTACACCCCCTGGTGAAGCTGCAAGTAGCACAACGGTAGAACGTGCACGTTCACCATGGTTCTGTTCACCTTCATCGTTGGCTGGAAGAGGAGCCCAACAAAGCACTTCAGGCACAGCTGCAGCAAGGGCAAGTAGCATGGGGGACGTGGAGAGTGCCATGATGCGGGAGATGCCGAGCGTATTCACCAAGGGTCTCGCCAACGGCAACAGGGTTGAAGGGTTCCTGTACAAGTACAGGAAAGGCGAAGAGGTCCGTATAGTTTGCATTTGCCATGGGAGCTTCCACACTCCTGCAGGGTTCGTGGAGCATGCTGGGGGCGGCAACGTTGCTAACCCGCTGCGGCATATTGTCGTCAGCCCTCTTGAGAACCTGTGAACCTTAGCTAGCAGACCCATGCAAGTGTTCTGTAGCTTCAGCCTAGCATCAGAGAGTAGATGTCGTCAACAGATTGTGTAGTACAGTGCTTATTATGCTGATGAAATTGGGGGTCATTGCTCCCAGTCCTGCCGACATTTTGTGATAACTGTTGATAATTAATTGCCTTGATCCTTCCGGGCCGTGGTCAAGTTCTGTAGCGTCAGCCTTCAACCTAGCATCAGAATAGGTGTCATCGACAGATTGTGTAGTACAGTGCTTATCATACTGATGAAATTGGGGGGCCGTTGCTCCTACCCCAAACGACAATCTTGGTGGTAACATGACCGGTTGACAATTGTCTCCTTATCCGAGTGTTGTTTAGCGCTGCAACTTCGGTTTCATTTAGGTAAGTTTGACGAAAAGACGCATTATAGCGAATGTTGGTAGCCATGAGACCATTAAACTTCTTTACTAAAAAAAGAGACCCTTAAACTTTTGTGACTCGAGGAAAAGAGTATCTAAAAGGCTATGAATCCTACGATAAGGTAACAGTGGCAATTCTCGAGAACCTTGTCAGGAAAGAGACTTGCATGTATGGCACAATAATGCAGAGTGCAATTTGCATTATACACTGATGACTGGTGAATAGGAAAAGGTTGCCCCGACATATGATTGCTGATAGAAACTAAACTGTAGCAAATGAGCAGCAGCAAAGCTTATCGATTAGTCCTAACAATCTGTCATTTCAAAAACACGAGAGCAGATAAGATGGAATTGGAATTGCAGTTGAACATGGTTTCATACGGAACTGTCTGCAGTTGTACAAAGGCTTCATACTTTTTTTTGAGGGTCAACAAAGGCTTCATACTTAACTGTCTTGCATCTTGTCACTTGAACTCAAGCTAAACAAACATCTACATATCTTACAGAAGCGCTAGAATCAAGGAGCACCTACTTAGCACAGAATAACTTAAAAGAGTTACTACATCTCAAAAGCCTGCATTGGCATGTTCTAGCAAGCAGTAAGCTTCGCAATCTCCTCGAGCAGGTACTTGGATTCAGCTGCGTAATCGACCGGCGCCTCAGACCTCACAGTGATCCTCTGCCTCCTCTCACTCATGTACTCATGCTGCACGACGCTGACGCGGAACAGATGGGGAACCCAGGTGGCTTCCTTGAGCTTGAGAATGTAGCTGTCGTCGCCCTCCTGCAACAATGGTGAGCACACTATCAGACACAGGAAACAAGGAAAGAGCTGTTGCGTTTTGAAAACAGAAGGCCAAGCTGACAAGACTAGTATTAAGCCGGAAAGTTTACCTCTTTCCTGATCCGATCAAGCTCATCAGCGCTGCAGCCAATGATCTTCTCTGCATGCTCATTGAAGACGGAAATCCATGCCTCTCCAGTGGGATCAGAGACCTTGATGACCATGATATACCTGAAAGAGGCAGGGAAATATCCAGAATTTCAGATTTAGCACCTAATAGATAACACTAGCAGGTATGGACGTATTCTGGCCATGATTTTACCTCAGTGAGCACTCAGCATCATTCTTATTGCATCCTTCACACCAGTATCCACCTTCAAGGGCTTCAGTTACCTTCTTGTTGCAGGTCTTGCAAGCACGGTACCACATGTTCTGATCAGGCTTGATGTGGCTTATTATGGCATTCAAACTGAAGAAAACAGGCTGCAAAACAAAACAAGTCAAATTGGGGTAACTGTCAAATGACAATTCACACGTTCAAGATAGGAAGATTCATATTTTGGTAAACATTCAAGACTATACCTTCTCCTGACCCATATTAGGATCACTGGTGATATGAGACAGAAAAACTCTATCAGAATACATGGATCTCAGGCCACCAGCCCGTGCAGCGCCCATGTCTGCACCAACCGGTGCCATTGAAGCACCTTTGCCTTCGGAGTCATACCTGTTTGACAAAATATGGGCAGTAGTTTCAGTACAATGAATGAAAGCCTAATAAACTTATAGCGTTCAGGAGATAAACCTTACCATGATTTAAGGTTCTGGGCCTCAGGGAGGTCTGGATTGACCAAAAGAGTACTTTTACCTACAGTTGAAAGAGACACACCTGGAAAACAAATTTCAGTGAAGGGTTTAATACTGCATACTTTGCAAACCAACTTATCATCAGTAACTGCAGAATTCGAGCCAGTAGATTGAAGAGAGATTTGATTATCTACCTTGGAAGTCAGACACTCTTAAGCTCTTTATCGCAATGACAGGTGAACTGTCAACCATATCCAAGAGCTCTTGGCCAGTGGTAGTAGCAAGATCGTTCCAAAGAGAAACAGAAACAGTTTTGCCCCTGAAATCAAATTATAGATAAACCATCATACACAATGTCAACAAATGATAGTGTTATGAACTGTCAACAAGATAGAAACCAGGTGATACTTACGAGTCATCTGCAACAACAATGTCACGCTTTGGAATTGTCTCATTGTCAATCTTTCTCCTAACACTCAGTGTGGGTGATACACTCTGAACAACCCCAACAATATCTGAAATAATACATATGGAGATTAGACATGTTATTCAGACAATGCCGAGTGGAAATCCAGCTGAATTTCAGTAATTCTGACTTACCTACAAGCTCCCTGCCATTGACATATGATCCTAGCTGATCAATCTTGACAAAATTGTATTGCACCTGTGGAATGAAACTTTCCCCTTCTGCTTCTTCAACAACAGCATTCTCATTCAGTGTCATCTCATAGTCATTCTGGACAGTCTTGAACTGCTTGTTGGCAATCCTAAGTGACCCCTTGGAGACATAGTAGACTTTTCCCAGCTCGAACACCGGATAGAACTTCTTTGCAGCCTCATTGAACATGGTGGCCTGGATCTGAGTGCCCTGTACATACACAAGTTCACATCAACATGAGCCATTGACAACTCAGTGCAGTCTGCCCTTAAACATGAGAACATTTGTCATCAGAGCACTTACATCCTCATCAGTGAGCTCTACATTGAAGACACAGCCTTCTCCGCGGGCATTCTTGTAGGTTCTCAAGTTGCCTTTGTTCGTGACCCGCACCTTGATGACCCAGTTACCCTGGTATGGGTTCAGAGAGATCAAAGGATAGACCCTCCTTGACATAGCCAGACGCGCCGCTGGAGCAGCACTGCACGCACAAGACAATAACAAAACGTAAATCTAAATCCTCGACGGACAATAACAAAATGCATATCTAAATCTAAATCCTCCACTGACTTAATCAGAACATGAGAAAAAAAAAGCAGCTGCAACCGCAAGTACTTACTTTCCACGCTGCTCGTTCACAATCTGGGACGCGGATTTCACCTCCTGCTTCGGCTTCAGCACAACCGGGGCAGCATTTACAGGCTTGGACACAACCAGGCCATCGTCCTTGGGCTTGAGGACAATCGCAGGCTCCTCTTCTTTCTTGGACTCGCTCTTGATCTCGGCGTCAAGAGATTGGGACGCAACCTCGCACTTGCTGATAATCAAGGCCCTGAAGTACACATTCGCAGGGATTCAGGAACCAAGAGGAACACTGAATACGGGAACAATTCCCAAGATTATACTATTCGCAGTGACCAAAAGATATTGGGGGCTTACTTTTCGTTGTTGGGGACGGTGTTGCAGGTGTAGTCGAGGACGCGGATGAGGCCGAGATTCTGCAGGTTGCCGGAGCGGACCTCCGACGCGAATTGGGTGGGGAGCATCGCCTTGATCCTGTCCTTCCCGTCGCTCGCCATGAAACTGGAAAGACAAAACCAGATCCAAACAAGGGGAGGCTCGTCAGATCTCTCCGACCAAATCCAGACGAACCGCACGAAGAACAAGAACAGATCCGCCGTTCTACGGGGTGAAAAACTAGCAGGAGCCTAGATCCAGGCGCAACGAGGGAGGGATGGGGTGAGAGCTCACCTGAACCGGCTGCCGATGGGCTTGAGGTCGACGACCTGGACGATGAGCTCCGGCACCTCGGCGGCGGCGCCCGGCGACGGGTTCGCCAGGATGTGGGACACGGCGCCCGGCGTCAAACACTTGTCCATGCCTGCTCTCGGTCTGCTGGAATCGCCCCGCGGAGGGAGGGAGGAAGGTTTCGCGCGGATCGGTGGGTGAGAACTAAGCGGCGGCGGCGGCGGAAATGCGTCGAGCTGCCAAGGCGGATGGATGCGCGCGCTTATAAGGTGGATTTGGGGGGGGGGGGGGGGGGGGGGGGGGGGGATGGCGGGAGGCGGACAGCGCTTGGTGGGTTTTGCTTGTTTGGGCGCTTGCCGCCGCGGGGTTCGCGGCTGGTTTCGTTTTCGCACAGGGTTTTGCGCTCGCGCGGGAGAAAATTCGAGATGTTTTGGCGCCGCGGGCGGAGGGGGCGGCTGGGGGGTGTAGCGCGTACGCTTCCTTTTCACATTTTTTTAGTCTCGTGGTCTGGGCTGGGCTGGGCCGAAATTGCCAGACTAATTTGGGCCCGATCGCGAGCTCTGCTAAGCGGTGGGCGGGACCTACCAAGTTAGGGTTTTGGGGATTGATAGGAGGAGGTTGCGGATTCAGTGGCGGCGGAAAGTCCTAAAAGTCTTTCCACAAAAAGAGAAAGTCCTAAAATCCTATTATATCTTGTTGGCCCATATATTTAAATATGACCTATTTTAAACCAGCAATACTATCCAAGGTCGAGGGTGGCTGATGAGCCCTAAAAAACACTGAAAATGTTATCCCATACACAAAAAATATTTTAAACTAAAAATATTCTAAGAATGACAATGATTTTGACTAGAAAGAACGCACGTGCGACACGCACGTTTAACAAAAACGATTTTTTATTAACGATGAGGAGTCCTGGTAGTAGCTGGCCAGAGACCGTATTGATTACGAACTCGGCGATTCCACGCAAGCGCGTGTTTTTTTTCTACGGACTGTTTAGTCAAACTCTTCTAAGACAGGAAGGGGTAATTGTGGGATATGCATCCCCGGGTACCCTCAAGACAGAAGACCGAGTCCTAGTAGAACTACTCGGACAATTACTCGTGTACTCCTACTAGGACTAGGACTCCCAATTGTAAACCGACTAGGATACTTGCCATGTAACCTTGCCCCCTGGGTATATAAAGGAGGGCAGGGGTCCTAGTTCGGTAGATCAGATCAGAGGAGACAACCACACGTGCAATACATTCAAGCACACAGGACGTAGGGTATTACGCTACTCGCGGCCCGAACCTGTCTAAATTGTGTTGTTCGTGTACTTTCGTTCCTAGAACTCGGTGAGACCCACACAAAACTACTCCCTGGGGTATCCCCGGTTAGACGTGCTCGACATAATTCGTCGACACTTGGCGCCCACCGTGGGACTATCTCGCTGAAGTTCAACATTAGGCGCGATGGGATCAACTTCAACATCATCATCAAGATCAATCTACTCGGCGATCGACAAGTCACCGAGTTCCAACTCAAGGCAAGTCGCCGCGTTTCATCAAGGCGGAATAAATTTACAAGCAGCTGTCCACGCAGAACTCGTCGACTCGGATTCAGGAGTGGAGAAGGCACCTAAAGTACGGTCGATTTCCATCCGCGCCAGGAGCAAGGCGTTGTGCATGGCTCGCTATCTGCATCACCCGAAGCCCGTCGCGGTTTCCAATTCAAGATGGAGTTCGAGACGGAGTTGAAGCACAAGCAGCAGGAGTTACGTACATACAGAAAGAAGCAAGATAGGCGTGGAAATCAAAGAAACAGCACTGCTCGTTTCACGCAGAGGATTTCGTGTTTCATGTTCACGTTACGTACAATGCTACGTGTACACGGAGGACTACCAGAAGGCTTCCAATTCTCCGCTTGGTTCACACGAGAAGATGTACGCGAGTACGACTATTTCGATTACTCGACTAGTTAAAACTAGTCGGGATCGACTGCATCGACTCGACTTACGACTACTTCGACTACTCGGAATCGACTCCGACTAGTCGGCTTCATCGCCAATCGCCACGGCTTCGTCGACAATCGTCCGCGAACAAAGCTAAGTCTTTTTTAATAATTATTTTATTTTATTTTTTATATTAATTTTATCAATTTGTTTAAATACATACTTGGCCATGAGCCGACTACTCTAAAAGAGTACATCCCTCAACAATAATAATTTTCGCCGATGGGTATCAAGTCCCTCGCGCGACCTCTCCAACAGGAGGAAGTCCTCACCGACTACTTTTTTGCGTACCACGCATACTTTTGTCGCATGTCGACTACTTTATGCTTGTTGTCATCTCTTAATGACCAAACACCACTTGACAGCATGCATCTTAATTCGTGAAGCTTCGGCTCCTTTGCAACACCTACGCACCTACACGTCAAAGAAGACACCAGTCTCACGTTAAAGGACGGGTTAAGCGGGACCAAGTGTTTAAACGTAACAGGCCTACTACTTGAGTGGTTGAAAGTCTAAAAGAGCACGAGCGAAAACCTTTACATGCATTACAAGTGCTATTATTTGCTTTGCAAGCATTACAAATACTATTATTCACTCTTTCTTGATCGGATACTACTCATCCTATATATTTAAATTGCAGGGTTCACAGCTGGGTACTCACATCAGTGAGACTTAGCACCACTTCACCTCTTCATGATGCTGCGGAGCCAATCGAGTACTTATACTAGTCGGTGCTCACATGCTGAGTACTTTATCTAGTCGTATGAAGCTCGGGGGCTACACATCGCAAGCTAGCTAAGACATGGAGATGAGTACTGGCACCAGTCGGTACTCAAACGGCGAGGCGCTACAGTGCTAGCCGAGTACTTTAAACAAGTCGGTACTTTTGAAGATTATGTTCCCGACCCTCGGACCGAATGCAAACCATTCGCTTCGAGGCTCGGGGGCTACACTCAAGGGGTACACATTTTTTGTGCCTATTGTTGATCAATTCAAGACCTTCGACTAGTTTTCATGAAACTACTCGAAGCTCAGGGGCTACACCCAATGGGTGCACCTACTAGGTGCGCGCCATTGAACTATTCAAGATAAAGACAGAAGATTGCTTTTGAACTTCGACTACTTAAAAAAGTAGTCGGTGGCTCGTTGGCTACACCCATTGGGTGCATCATCAGATGCACACCAATAAAACTACTCGTCAGAGAAGATCAGAGCGTCTTGGACTTAGCTCCAAGTACTCGAAGATGTTAAAGCAGATTCAAGACTTGAAGCGAAGGTGCAAGATGCTCGGGGGCTTATGGGATATGCATCCCCGGGTACCCTCAAGATAGAAGACCGAGTCCTAGTAGAACTACTCGGACAATTACTCGTGTACTCCTACTAGGACTAGGACTCCCAATTGTAAACCGACTAGGATACTTGCCATGTAACCTTGCCCCCTGGGTATATAAAGGAGGGCAGGGGTCCTAGTTCGGTAGATCAGATCAGAGGAGACAACCACACGTGCAATACATTCAATCACACAGGACGTAGGGTATTACGCTACTCGCGGCCCGAACCTGTCTAAATTGTGTTGTTCGTGTACTTTCGTTCCTAGAACTCGGCGAGACCCACACAAAACTACTCCCTGGGGTATTCCCGGCTAGACGTGCTCGACATGATTCGTCAACACTAATGTTCAATGATTTGTGGGTCCGTCGACCCTCGAATGTTTTGGATCTTTACAGTATAGAATAGAGAACATATAGAGATATATACAATAATATTTTAGTGTAAGATGACATGTTTCATTAAAAGAATTGGTGCAAACCAAGAAAAAAATATAGCAAGAATGTGGTAAAATTATTCCACTATTCAGTCAATAAAAAATGTTTCACGGAAAATGAAAATGTTCTTCTCAACAATTGTCCCAACCAAACGGAACATGCTCCAACAAAACTGTCATATTGTTCCAAATTTTGTATACCAAAAGGAAAAATGATAAATAAAAACAAAAAATGCCTTATAATTTAAATCTAATGTTACCGTCGATAGCGAGGCGATGTAGTGATTTTGGATGTGCTCATGGGTTAGAGTTTGCGCACTGTGTATTCATAAGGGGTGAGTGTGTGAGCGTTTGCATCTGTATGAATCATCTCTAGTGTAAAAGAAGACCGTTTGCTACTTTTAACTCGCCTAAAGGCTTGTTTGTATAAAATTATTTTCCTTGAAATCCATGTTGATTAGAGCAAAAATAAAACAGTTTTCATATTGATCCCTCGCGACACTTGTGGATTGCAGGGGTTTAATATTGCCATGTTTACAAATGTGGCTTAAAGTGTGGATGGATGATCACCGCCCAGTGTAAGCACCTGGGACTGAGGGGGTCAACTATGATGTACCCACCTCATGGCGCATCCCCCCTGTTCAAGGCCAATCATTGCTACATAATTTTACCTTTTTTGCGAAAGTAAACAATTTTTACCTTTTTGCCTGAATTTACCACGTCAAAACAATTTTTACATGTAGGTGGCAGCATGTTTGGCTACATTCCAATTCCCAAGAGGAGATGCAGTTTTGCTGAAGGTCTGTTTTCTTACTTCTCTGCAAAGAATCATTTTCAGGCGTGAAGAGGAGTGCGCCAACATCATGAAGAACTGCCACACAAGGCGCAAGCCACGTTCTACCTCGACGTCGTGACATCTGCGTTTGTATACATGCTCGTCTCTGTGGTTGCTTTAAAGGACTTTCATTTCTTTTCTCTTTCTTAAAAAGAGGGCAAAACTGTTTCATCCAAAACAAGGGACAGAATTAGTTCCTGAGATCTTCAATGGACAGTGTATCTACCAAACTTCAAAGGGCAGGAATAAATCGACAAGGATTCTAAGACGCCAAGGTGGTGCTCGGGCAGTTCTCGACGCCGCAGGCCAGGACGTCGCGGTAGTCGCGGGACACGGTGAAGTGGTCGTGCACGCTGCCGTCCCGGCTCTTCTTGTACTCGAACAGCAGCGTCGTGTGGTTGAACGCCGTCAGCTTGGCGAAGCCGTAGTCGCGGTCCTGCGCGTGGCTCCACCTTGCCCGGGCGGCCGTGTAGTCGGCCAGGCTCGCGCCGCCGCCGCCGACCACGACGTGCGTCGTCGCCGTGAAGGCGCCGGTGTAATGGTCCGACCCCTTAGCCACGCACACGTTCTGCGTTCCACATAGGGATAGAGAGAGAATCTTCAGCAAAATGGCATTTAACTATAGCTAGTGGCACGAGACAGATCGAAGGGAAGCACACACCTCATATATTGGGCAGGTTCGTTCGTAGCCGTGGACGTGGCCGTACATAGCAATGTCGACCTTGTACTTCTGCCAGAGTGACTGGAGGCTTTCCCGTCCCATGGGCTCCTCGGTTGTTCCTTCGTCGTCGTAGAAGGTGGCTGATGAATAGCCGAGGACGCGGTGGGCGAGGAAGATGAGCCACGGCTGTTTCTGCCGATCAACAGACGACAGGCAGTGCTCGATGAACTTGTACTGCTCTGTACCTGGCCTCCAGTCCAATTCGGTGTTGGCCATGCAGAAACGAAACATTCCATAATCCATCGAGTACCTAAAAGGATGAAGTGATGTGTGTCGAGAGCTTCTTGGAGACAAGAATAGAAAATACAGCAACTTTTTACGGGATATTTAGACTGACGATGATGCAGCTATGTGCCATGAACTAATAGCTTCAATAGTCATTTGATAATTTCTGCCAATGAAGAAGCTGCTTATTGCTGGCTACTGCTTACCAGAACATGAACCATACTATTGAAGCCCATTTGTTCTATGTTCTGAATGTTTCATGTTCAGAAATTATCCAATAGCCCATCTGTTCTGTGTTCTGAACGGTTGCTCTTCTGTTTAGTCTTTTAGTGAACAAAAAAAACCTTTATATTTGACCATGTTTCATATTTCGTTCTGGCAAATTTAGAGAGGAAAATGTCATACCAGAACTGCTCACGGTTTTCTGCTGGCACATAGAACATGTTCTGAGCTGGTACACCACATTCGCCACCGGAGTCCAGGTTCCCATAGAACGATCCTGATCCAGGCCAATCTCTTTCGTGGTTACCACTGCAACCACCAATTAGTAGCATTAGAAACGTAGAAAGAACTGTATCATCTTGTTATCATTTGTTTCTATTGTCAAGTTGGAATACTGGACCAACCTCCCAACCATGTAAGGCACAGTAGAAGCAATGGGTTCAACCTGTGCAGTGAATTGATCCCACTGTGAAAGATAGCCATTGGCGTATGTGATGTCCCCAATATGGAAAACCATGTCAATATTCTTCAAGTCTTTGATTAGCTGGTTTGTTGTGTTAAGTGAACCAGGCTCAAAGTCATTGAACTCATTTGAACCATCAACTTCAGCCTGATCAAAGAGTTTAAGTGCCAATTTTAGTGTCAAGGAGGAAAAAAACCCCTCACCTACTTCTTTCAAGGAAATACTTCCTCCCGCACTAAGCAAACAAAATCAATATAGTAGCGGGCAACCAAGTCTCCTCGTTTTTTTTGAAGTCTCCTTGTTTTACCCCTTGTTTGTCAGTTTGATTTGAGACGATAACACTTATAATTAAGCTAACTTTGCAATGAAAAGGCATTAGATCGAGAATATATTAGAGAAAAAGCTATAATATTTCCAACACCAAAAAAATTTGCAATGAAACATACCACATCTCGGTGGCTAGATTCCCAGGTAACAAGAAAGCAGAAAAAGGCAGATGCTGAAGGTCAAGAGATGCTAGCTCCATAACAGTGCAGAGACACAGACAATAAAAAAAGTAAAGTATCTCGCAGATTTAACATCGAATTCTCACCTTTCCCATATCCCCAAAAATCACAACGCGTTGCAAAGAGTCTTCGCCAGGATAAGGAGGTGCTTTGAAGCTATACTGATGTCCCCAAACAATAGAACCATCAAATAACCGATGCCCAATCTGGTATGTATACCTAAGATTCAAACTCATATGTAAAACTTGTCGCCCCTTGCATTATTAGCACAAGGGAATGCTAACAATAGGAACGAATGAAGATGAAGAAAGGTTACAGGAAATTTAATTACATGGAATTAGGCCACAGGTCCCTAAGAAAACCTGTGTGTATGAAACCAGGATCACGCCAGCCAACTGTCCTTGCAGGAGGACCTAGCATAAAACCATCAAGATACATAGTGATGTTAATGCTCTTATTGGGTTTCATATAAAGTGGGAACATCAGTCACGCTTTTGTTTGGAACACTGAAACAATAAATCCAAATGCACAAAACATAGGAATTGCTGGATAGTATAATCTTATCCTAAAATAGATCCCTAGATTTCAGATAAAACATTGAGGATATGACCTTTTTATTTTTGCAGGAGACACGGTACAAAAACTACTAACCACACATGGTGTTGCGACTAAAAGTAAGGGTGCCTGCAGGAGAGAGGATTTGGATTTGCCCTTGTATGCCCCATCTGACAAATGGTGTAGCCTCATTGGTAGCATAGCCACTTGTCCATGTCACTGTCATCTAGAGTCGCTAAGAAACAGTTAAAGTCTTGAAGATATGGTGAAATTTCATTCATGGAAGAAGTCATGTACACTTTTCCTTAAAAACCTCAACAATAAAAAACAAATTATAAAGGTAAAACTTAGAAGTACTCATCTCAATGAGAACTGTATCAAATATCCCATGTTCTTTATTTGTGAATCATGAGTTTGATCAAAAGAGAATGCCTATGAAAAGTGCACAAGAGAAATAAGAAAAATCTATCATCTTTATGCATTTAATATCTTTTCTTCGATGGGTCATATAAGTCCACTTGATGTTCCCTTCACTACTCACCAAAAATAATAATGAAAATGATACTTACTTCATTCCAGGATTTTCCTTGTGCTAGGCGTGGGTACACGGGAGCCTTTGGGTTGATGAAAGTAACACTCTTTGAGTGCGCAATGAGCTTTGGCTGTAGTATTACACATAAAAAGCACATGGTTATATGTTGTATTATACAGAGAAACTGAGAATGGTAAAAAGTTTGGCAGCATAACTAGTGATATACAAATGATAAAACACAATCTAAACTCGAAAGCAAGAAGATTCTCTTTTGTTTTGAAGAGAAGAAGGCGCCATTGCTAAGAATCTAGGTAGTGGTGTGTGACATCTAAAAGTCTAAAACATTATAGTTAGAATTTGATAGTAGAGGCTGTGCTCAAGAGCACCTTCATTAGCAACAAATGCTATTAAAAGGGAGGTAATATCAACCTTTTGTGACCTTCAATTTACCTTGTAGTCTTACGGTGAGGATGGCTATTATGATTTCAGCAAGCAACATGGCTCATCATGTATTGGGACAACAAGTGACAGGAAAACTACTATACTATCCATTACCAAAAGCATAGCAAATGTGGTGTCCATTAAAAACGCACATCTCATACTTGATTTAGTTAATAATTGGGTTCAAGGTTGGCTAAAATTGTCTGTTACTATAAAAGAGAAAATTGATAGGATCAATGGTACTAATAGTTATGCACAACCTGAAAAGGCTCTGACACCCTGCAGTTCAATAGATTCAGCAACAAAAAAAAGAGCAATGTGTACGTACATTCGAGAGGCCCCCAGAGAACAACGCAAATGAGAAATCCTCTCTCTGATTTATCAACTGAAGCCTCAAGGATCCCTTTCCACTGTTTTCATAGTCACGACTCGTGTGGTTTGCAAATTGGAACTGCCAAAATATGAGGCCTCCTTCAGCATATGCTATCTGAAGTCGCCTAAACTTCACATGGAGGAAGGCTCAAAGGAAACCAACCGACCTTAATAGGAGCTGTGCATAAAAGAGGGGGCGCCACCCATTGGTTCTCTGATGGACAAATGGAATCACTGACAAATCCAAGGAAACGAAACACACAAGTTTCAGACCAGTTTTCAGTTCAGCAGGAAGAAGCACATTAGTATGCCTATTCGCAAAAAAAAAAGCACATTAGTATGCCAAAGCAAAAGTCAGATTTGTGGATCAGTTTATACTTGAAATTAGCAGGAGAGAAGACTCCAATCCAGTCATCCTTCGAAGGTTTGGGGTTTGTGTATGTGACGGTCACCCATTCTCTGTCCTTTCCCTGCAAGAAATAAGGCATCCATAAACTGATTGCAGCAGAGCAAGCCATCAGAGAGGGCCAAAATGAGACCCCTATGATGTGCAATTATGCAAATCTCGGTCCTATTTGGACATCGGAGTATTGGAGACGTACATTGCTAATCAATTGCAAAACTAAGACTGGATTGCGACAAAAACTCTCAACCTACGGTGCACGCCTACTTGGAAGAGCTCGCAGCACCTCAAGCTTAAGAATGCGGAACGATGCGCTACTAAAGCGTCGCTACAGAAACAATTGTTCCAGAAGGCTCACCTCTAGGCCGAGAAGGGCTGGCGACGCGTCGACGAAGGCGCCCGGCTGGGGCGCGACGGTGGCGCGGTGGATGGTGATCCTCGACAGCGGCTGCTCGCCTCCTGCCGCAGTGGCGGCACCGGCGGCGATAAGGGCGACCAGCGCATACACCGCCACCGCCGCCGCCGTTCTGGACAGCGATTGCATCATGCTCGCTTGCTCCAAGCAGGAGTCCTCCCGCTCTCTGTATACCATTGTGGAATAAAGCGAGGCAATAGATTATGCAACAGTTGTCAATCAAGGAGTGACGTCTAAGCTACAAATAGAGGAGAGCCTGACGTGCGACCTGCAAAAATACAACTTGTACATAAAAAAAATCGTTGGTATTTCACAAGATAAGAATCGATTTTAGAAAGAGAGTAGTACAAAGAAAAACATATTCAGACTAGGTTATTTAGATCTCAGTTTTTGTATTTAGGACGGTAATCCTCTCGGGTTAAGCGAATATCCGGTGCAGTGGATCTGATCTAGACCATTTAGTGATCAGCTGATTACAGTAGGTTCTAATCACTAATAGACCTGATCTTGACCTCTGATTTCCAGAATTTTTAACTCAGAATCTGAACATGTTGAGAAGCAGAATCTTCTGACCTCACTTCTACGGAAAATACCATAGCAACAGTACGTGTCCTTGAAAGAAAAAGGCACTTAGCCTGATATTGGATGACAGCAGATCCGAAAATGGCATAAGCTGGAAAGGTTACTGTAACCAGCAACCCACTATCACATCTAATCCAAACAACAAATCATCATGTTTACGGAAAAATAGCCCATGATTCGACAATGTTTGGTTTGAAAACAAGTTACAAGCAAATCTCTTGGCCTGTTAGCATTACACTACTGAAAAAAGAATAAGTTCTGTCGCCTCTTTGATTGGGAAAATACACCAGGGCAGGGAACATCCTTATCTGCCATTCCTATTTCATGCTAGACTACATTAACAGACTCAGTATTAAACCGCCCAAAATGGTTTCTGCTCTGAACAAGGGGTTGGATTGCCCTTATTTATGTTGTCTGTGACATCAACATCGTCGTCATCGTCATCGTCATCTCCATAATCCATGAGCTTCAGCAAAGTATCTAGAAATGAATGTCAAGCATGCAAATTAGCAAAGTTAAATCATATTCAGAGATTCAAACAATATTCTAGTGCACAACATTACCAGACACTGGTGCGTCTTTCGGTTTTTCCTCCTTAGGCCCCTTCAGTGGAAGTTGAGATGGCGAGACTGATCTTGTATCCAAGGGCCTTGGAGGTGCCATCGGCTCCTTTGAAGTGAAAGCCTTGTTCTCATTTCTCGACAATATCTCATTTGAAGGAAATTTGGGTGGCGGTGGAGGCATGCTCCTTGGTGGTGGAGGCGGCATGGTTTTGGGTGGAGGCGGCAGCATGCTATTCGGGGGTGGCTGTGGCATCGTATTGGATATAGAGAAATCTGATGACATATTCGCTTGGTCTGGCGGAAGCATTCCATTTGATCCAGGCTGAACTTTCTTTGGAGGTGCCATTGATGAACCGTTAATGTCACCTAAACTATCTAAACCTGTCTTAACAAATTTGGACCCCTGTTGTAAGTTCTGGAAAGATGAAACAAAACAAAAAACACTCATCCATCAAATTCCAGTGCATTAGAATATATAATGCATAATGGCATGCACAAAAAGCATAAAATCAGCAACAATTTTGCTTAAGCGGCAAAGATATGAGCATATTTTATATGGCAGCACAATACTAATTATCACGACTCTTAGCAAGTTCAGAACATAATCTTGTAAATTTGAAAGACAAGCAAATAAACTAGATATAATTTTCATCTCAGGAAAGTTTGTACTACCTCCGAGTCGTTTTAATTGTCGTTTCGGACAAGGAAACAGAACTGGCCGCAGGCCAAAAGTTCTGTCGGTGGCGTCAAATATAACGAACTGGAGGTAGTATTACTTAGAACATAACAAAAACATACACAAGTTTATGATAGCGCAAGAAATGCACATCATCTCAGCTTAACAAAGCCAAGAAATTTCATATGAAAGGACTTTTGTAATTTGCATGTTTATATTGTTTGAAACTTCCACCTAATGCAGAAAATTGCAAATGCATAACTTTCTTCAGAGAGGAAGTAAATAAATTATACCAAAACCTACTAAAAATACTATATTAACCGATCAACTAATAACAGAACTACACCAACCAATTTCAAAACTTAAGGAATGCTAGCAATGCTAATCTAGACTAGTGTAAGTGAACTAACAGATCAAATGGAAAGGTTTAATTTCTATTTTCTGTAAAAAAAAGTAGCAAGATATTCAAAGAAGTCTGCATATCGTCAATTAAACTCCGCCGCTAATGCAAACGCCATCTTGTCACAAAGCCTGTGAAAATCCCACATATTTATCTATTACCACCTGTGAGCTTCAGACAAGGTCAGAGAAAATACCTGGAATGAAATGAAATGTCAGAAGCAGATAAAAGTATACAATAAAAAAACAAACATGCCAATCTGGCAGTCGACTATTGTTTTTAATACTGTTGTGAAATTTGTATTCGCAGTCTTATTAAGAGAACTGCAAGAACTTCAGTAGAAACCAAGGATCATTTATCTTTTGGGGGCTAGTTCAAAGCAAGTCAGATAGAATAATAAAGTAGTTATGTAATTTGTTACAAGGCTCTAAACAGGGACAAAATAATCAGATCATTATGTTCTTTCAAGTATATATGCATAAATCATATGAACATATGATCATGAATTGCATGGGGAACATCTGCTGTTGCATCAGAGATCCCGGATATCAAAAGCGTCTCCCATGTTTAAAGGCATCATGAACAAAAAAAAAGCATTATTTTGCAGGTAACGATTTTGAAATCACATTCGTGAATAGATGTCACAATGTCATACAACGTCTTTTCTGTAGTTGACAGAGCAACAATTTACATCAAGGTTATATATCGGATTCTCGACATCGAAATTGCATTGGAATTTGTGTGGATAAGCATCAATGAACATGGAATCATCAAAGATGGCACAAGAGTACAAGGCAAACTGAGAAAGGTGACAAAGAGAGATGAGAAGGGATGATGTCATCAAATCAGGATAGGCATCTACTGAACACCATAAGGAAGGAAGCGGCCATGGACTTTAGGACTATGAATTACATGGGAGGTAATACAGAGAAAAGGAGGTTGATAGAGGGTACAGGGACAGGGACAGCAGAAAAGTTACAAAAGAATAGCTTAGAAAGTACTGTTGTAGCTCCTGTAGTTAAGATGCCAAGACTATCAGTAAAAACAATACAACTAATTGTACCTGACTTTCTGTTGTTGGACCCTTGGAAACTGGTAGCTCCTGGAATTTCCTTCTGGAACGTTTATCTGTTTCCACATCCGAGCTTGAGTTCACCTTTGTCACCGTGCTTGTTGAACTGGACGTCACTGGAACAACCTGAGTTGTCGATGATGAGGCATGCTTGAGTGTGAATGCCACCTGCTGCAATGGAGTCGCTTGGGGATAAATGTCCCCGTAGCCACTGTAAAATGTCCCACCATTTACTGGTGGAATAGGACACATGTTACTGGGTGGTGGAACCCCAGAATATGTTGGAGCCCCAGATTGCAGTGTCACTGCAGGAGCAACAGCGGAAGCAATAACTCCAGTAGATGCAAAGGAATGTGATGCTCCTGCCAACACATTAGGCCCTAAAGTAGCATGGACATCTGATCTTGCTCCTGAGGTATCAACACCAGCTAATTGCTGAGGTGGTGGAACAGCACCATATACTTTTGAAGAAGAAATTCTGTCACACAAAAAAGATAAAAAATGAGAACGGTAAGACTTCTATTGTAGGATACAATATCCAAAATAAGAATATGTACATACTTCGCTGTTGGGGAGAAGGAAAAACAGACAAGACACATGAAAGCAAAGGACACTTTTTGAACATCTGACCCTAATATTCAGTGAGCTTTATACAATAATTTCCAAGGGAATAAGTATACAAAGGACATAGCAAAAGAAGGTATGCACATCAAGATGAGTTACTGGCTATAAGCAAAGGAAAGTATTTTTAACTTAAATCAAGAAGGTATGCACATGAATGCAAAGGTTGTATTTTCTATTAACGGGGATGTAAAAGCAAAATAATTCGTCATTTAATTCAACAATAGCAAATTTGCATACCTGGAAGCACCGAATTCTGCTGCTATAGTATCCAGGAGGTTCTCTGCCAAAACCTTTGCAGCTTCAAGACTCTTTAAATGCATACTTGTCAGGTTTAGGTGTAGAGGTTGTTGTAAGGCTGTAGAGGTTTAGATGTTATAGAATAAAACAAACTTCCAAATCAGAAATTTCCAATAGGTACCAAAATAAATCACCAACCTTCACCAGGAAAACTGCCAGGATTCTCTGATCCTTTTCCTCTTAGTACAACAGTGACCCCTGTTTCTTTTATGATGTGATTTATGTACTGATCCTACAATAACAAAAAAAAGCACAAGCACCAACAGCACAAAAGCAGTTTCTCCCATCCAAGTTGGGATGTCAGAGAAAGCTTTACGATTAGATCTTTCAAAAGAATGGAAGAAAACAGAGAGATGAAGTTATTCAGAGAGATGCTAATAATGGAAGGATCAAATATTCAAATCAAACCGGCAACGGGTATAGTCTACAAGAACATACATTTGGACCACGAATTCGAGCTGCTATGTTTAACGATGGATCTGCATCAAAACCCAAATATATCGAGGCACTAAAAGGTCGAACAGCCTGTGAAAGAGGAATAGAGATGAAGTTATTCTCAAGCAGAATTTCTTAGGTAGTAGTACAGCAAATATACTGCACCAGTCACCATTCACCTCCCAAAACATGGTTACATTTCCTCACGATGTGGATATATGGAGGATTACCTGTCCACTGACCGATGTAGACTCTGAGACTGCGCCTTGTTTCAATATGTCCTCAATCATCGAAGCTGCACGATCAACTGCCTTAATGCGCTCGGCAGTATCTTTCAACTATTGAGGTTGAAAAGGCAATATATTGTTATTTTACTATTAGTACAAGGAATCTTTATACTGGATTGAATACAGAATAGATATATAAAGAAAAAATAGTTCTTCGCAAAAATATATAAAAAAATAGTTCTGGGCTACAATTTATACCAATGACATTGGCATTAATATCAATATTTTTTTTATAACATAGATGGATGATACAAGAATAAAAGGCACTAGGAATATTACAATTAAATTGCATTATGCCTAACAAGCAGACATGTTGAATCCCACCCAGTTCCCGCATAACTAGGTTAGCAAAACTAGTGTATGACCTGCTAATCAGCATTAACACAATCACTGCTTTACGACAATTAGACATGAAACCCACTCCATTTAAGCCTCTCTGTGAACTAGGAAACTTTAGTCATGGGTCAAATCTTGAAGATCTTCAAGGTAGTTTTAGAATTCATAATCCCAAAAGTCATCAGCTCACAGTTTCACACGCTTATGAGCAGTCATAGTCAAACAATCTAATAGTCAAGCCAGACCACAACTTTAACATAGTGATCAAGTCAGTAATCAAAATCCGATTAGTGTTACAAACGAAAGAAGAATAAGATAATTGGCATCATCATCATTGCAAGAAAAATGAAAGAGAAAAACAGGACAAGATGGAAACTCTATGGTGCCTTCCAGTAAAAGTTAATGCATGCAGATAGCCCATCAAAATGGTCAATTATACAATTATTACAACTGACTAAATAACTGTTGCAGTACAGAAACATGGATAAATTCACTAAATAGAAGTACTAAAGTTATTATAGGTACAGCAAAAGGGGGGAATAGAATTCGTCGGAGAGAAGAATATTTACCTGAGATCCAGAAGAGATATGTAGATAGAGTGGCTTCTCACCATCAGGCTGTCCGTTTGGAGGATGATATTTTCCCCTGAACAGGTCAAAACAAGCACAGTCTAAGGAATCAACCGTCAAAACCAAGAATGCGTGTCAAATATACCTGGTAATGATGATAGTGCTTGTGCATCTCTGAATCTGTTTAAGTATCAGGAAAATCATGAGGACCTTCTTCCACTGTAAAGTATGTGAAGAAACAAGATTCACCGAAGTAATATGGACTTGTCTCATTAAAGGTTTACCTCATCTTGTGTTTGTCGTTTTGTAAGCTTATACCGCACAGATGGATCAGCGTCATTTATAACAATTTCTCGTGCTATGACCTCATCTGGTATTTTTGCCTACCAGGGGGGGAAAGCACATAAGTAGGGACATAGATGCACCCAGATAACCCTAGATTATATTATTGTACACATAGCACATCGGGCTAAAAGAAAAGAAAAGGAGACATAGTATATCTATATCATGAGAAATTATATCACACAGCAGGTACCTGGCTCAATTTCTGAAGTGCAGCAGAAGCATTTTGGAGCACCGATGGTGCAATATGCGGCGGCAACGAATAAGGTAGAGGGACTGCGTTCGGCAATGTAGCAGCTCCATACGCGGTGACGCCTGGCAGTGCAGCGCCAGGAAGAGCACCGATGTTCATCACGGGCATCCCCGCCACGGCAGCAGCCGTCATCGCCGCGGAGACCAAGTCCTCCGCGGGCTGATCCCACTTCCTCTTCTTCCTACAGAAGAGGCGCCCATGTTTCCACGGCTCAGAATTCCTCGGCGAGGGCGGTGCGCAGGGTAGTAGTTTTCGCAATCAATTGTGAAACCGCTAGCGATGACGGACCGGAGCGAGGGAGGGGTACCTTTCAGGCCTTTGCCTGCTCGCGGCGGCGGGCTCGTCGGCGACCTTGTGCGCCCTGTCCTCCGTCATGGTGCTCGCCGGCGGGTGGGTTCGCGGACGAATTGGGGAAGGAGACGAGCACGGGCGCCGGGGGCGGCGGAGGCGTCGGTGAGGCTTGGATGTGAACGGCGATAGGCTGGGTGCCTAGCCTAGGTGTGCCCGGCTGCTCGCGGTGGGTGCCTAGCCTGGTGTGCCCGCTGTAGTGTATGGACTCGTTTCGTCGTGCGTTGTCATGGGCCCAAAGGCGTCATCCGGTCCAGGCAAGACGACCCAAGCCAAGTCGCAGGTTCGGCCCAAGGGAACCCGGCTTCGACAGCCCAACACTCGATATCACGGCCCAAACTGGATAAGCTGAAGCTGTTGTTGGTGTATTAGTACAGGAACATTTCTTCCTCGAGGGAGTATGAACTCTGTAATAGGATAGCTGAATTGACCGGCATCGTCGGAGAACTTGGCGGCGGAGACGTCCATCTCCGTTGAGTGTATCAGACTTGCGCTATCCTAGTCAAAGTTACTTGAACTCGTATCCTGTGTGTCACATCTGGTATCAGATTCAGGTTTTCCCTAGTTACGTTGGTACATCTGTCGTGCAGCCGCTCCGGTGAGGATCCGCTCCGTCCTCGCCGTCCACGCCCCGCCCACCGACTCCCAGTCGGCGGCGGCCACCGCAACGGTTAGCCGTTCCGGCGCCGTCGCCCACTCACCGTTCACGCGCGCTTAGGATTGTAGCGGGAAATCTCGATTTCCGCCGCGACCATAGTCGTCGTGCCCATCCTGGCGGAGTTACCTGATTACCTCAAGTGTCCTCGGTGCCAGACTCGAGTCCAGAAGAAAGCGATGGAGACGGACAAGCAAGTCGCAGAGATCGCCACCACCCTCAAGGAACTCGTGCTTGAGATGAAGGGTTGGAAGGAGGACGTTGACACAAAGATCCACGATGTTGATACCAGGATCCACGATGTCGATTCCAAGGTAGCGACGTTGAACACCTCCAGCGATGATCTGCGCTCCAAGATCGACACGCTCGCGGGCCAAATCGATCCTGCACACAAGGTGTTCGACATCGAGCACATTGATCTGACGAAGTCCGGCGCCGCCCACCTGGCACCTTCCTCTCCCGAGGGGACTTCAGCACCTTCTGGCAACAGCAAAGGACAAGACTGCCGGGGGTTTGGCTATGGGGTGGTCACCACCTTTACACCGCCTCCGGTCACAGGCGCGAAATCCACCTCTGACCACACTTCTCTTGATAAGAAGATCATTCCTTCTGGGCAACCGTATGGGATGCATGGTTGGGGCACCACCATTCCACCTCTGGAATTCCATAGTTTGATGGTCGTAATCCTAAAATGTGGCAGAAAAAATGTGAATCATACTTTGAAGTTTATCAAATCCCTGGTAATGTGTGGTATAAATTGGCTACCATGAATTTCATTGGTACAAGTGTTTTTTGGTTGCAGTCTGTTGAATCTGTTATGAAGAATAGTAGTTGGGGTGATTTCTGTTTTGCAGTATGTACTAGATTTGCTAAAGATCAACAAAATCAACTGCAGAGACATTTCTTTCACATTAAGCAAACTGGCACAATCACTGAATACATTGAGCAGTTTGATGATTTAGTGCATCAAATCAAGGCTCATGATCCTACCTTCAATTCTTTGTTAATTACCAATAGATTCATTGATGACCTCAAGGATGATATTAAGTCTAGCGTAATCATGCATAAACCAAAAGATTTGGATATTGCGGGTTCTTTATCTATGTTGCAGGAGGAGCTTACTGATGGGTTTAAACCCCATAGTCTGTCCAAGAAAGAATCCAAAAGATCTGAAGCTTTTCATTCTTTCAAGTCAGTAGTCAAGACACCTGTGCCTACACCAAGTGCTAAAATTCCCCAATATTCTAGTCCTGAAGAGAAGAAGTGTCGGGGACAAACCCAGGGGGTCCCCCAACCATCGGGGTAATCACCCTGATGGAAACATAAAAACGCACTAACCACGAAAGAACCGCGTCATCACTCAAGCTCCGCCTCGCTCGAGGGAAGCGAGCCCCCTCGAGCGGGCGAAACGAACTCCGCCTCGCTCGAGGGCCGCGAGCCCCCTCGAGCGGGCGAAACAAGCTCCGCCTCGCTCGGGGGTAGCGAACCCCCTCGAGCGGGCGAAACGAACTCCGCCTCGCTCGAGGGCCGCGAGCCCCCTCGAGCGGGCAAAGCAAGCTCCGCCTCGCTCGGGGGTAGCGAACCCCCTCGAGCGGGCAAAGCAGCCTCCGCCCGATGCACTCCGGCGCACCACCCGACGAAGGCAATTAATGCCCGCCCCACCAGTCAAGCGCCGAAGTCAAAAGGCAGTCTCCCCCAATACCGCGCCAGACTTCAACAGTGCCCACTGTTCCACCTGCTCCGGTCGCCATCCGCCCTCGCCGCCACTGTGAAAGCGCATGCGGCGGTACAGAGCACTGTGCAGACTCTCAGGGGTCAATCCGCGCCCCTGTTCCACCAACTCCCGGTCAGATGATGGCGAGCGACAGGTCAAGTCCGCCAACTCTCGGCCATCCCCTGACGAACGAAGCACGCCGCGCACTATGGCCGACGACGACGACCACGCCGGGCCCTGTGCTGCCGACTCTCGTCCTTCCTCCACCTGCCCCACCCTCGAGGTCAATCAGCGATGGGCAGCTGGACATGGACTATGACAGCAGCACCCCTCGAAACCGCTACAGAACAAGCACAGGGACGGCCACGACGCCCGCAGAAGACAGCGCTCGACATGAGTCCTCCGCCAGGATCAAGGACGATGGCAGGCCCGACGCCATGCTCTCCAGAGCGCACCCCTGTAGCACACGTCACAATCGCATTTGTAACTCCTCCCTCCCTTCTCTCCTTGATCTATAAAAGGGGGAAGGGGGGAGAGCAGAGAGAAAAAAAAAGACACACTCGTTCTCAGGGACTTGGAGAAATCTCCTCTCCCCCCGTGCTTGTAGCCCCCCTTCTGCAAGCACTCCGGTGCAAGATAGTACAGCGCCCTTGAGCGCACTCTGCTGGACGTACGACCCCCACGGTCGGAACCAGGATAAACACCGCCTCATTGTGCTAAGCTCTAGCATCAACCGTCAAGGGACGGGACACAGCGCATTCTGTTTAGGCGCCGGGGACTGACCGACCAATCCCGGCACCGACAGTGGCGCGCCGGGTAGGGGGGCGCGCTGTGATCGATCGCACCCGACAAGTTCCCTTGACGGCAAGTCGCGACGAGACCATGCCACTTCGATCCGCCACGGGGTCCCCCGGTCCGCTTCCGCGCGGATATCGGATCACGTTTGGGAGCCTGGAGTTCGAAGCGACCGGTGAGGGCTTCCTCATGCGGCTCACCTCCAGGCCACCCAGCGTGACGCCCGACACCCCGACATTGCCGACGCCGGTCCAGCTCAGGCGACGGCGGAATCTTCGTCCTCCCCGATTGGGACGCCCACCTACTGCTTCAGCCCGCGGCCACATTGCAGGAGGACGGACTCCCGCCGGTAGTTCCCGCGGAGGGAACGCACCGGGACAATGTGGCCAGGCTAGCACGCCTCCCGTTCGGGATGAGCAACGCGGCCGCAAGCCACTCCACGGCGATCAGCACCATCCTGGGCGCGCGTGGAAACTCGCCAAGACCTCGGCGGGCCCCAATCCGCGACCTTGGCGCTTCTTCGCCCGGTGGGCTCCACTCCGAGTCAGCGGACGAAGAAGATGTGCGCGGCCAGGAACACCCGGACCTGGATTACACCGAGTTGCGCAACCCCGAAAACCTCATCGCCTTCCAGGCCGTTGCGGACTTCTGCCTCACCTGCTCCGACGACTCCAGCGACGGGGAATACGACCCCTCGCGGGAATGCTTCGTCCTCGACGGCGAAGTAGAGTCCGTGGGAGAGGACGAAGAGACGCACGACGAAGACGGACGCGACGAACCGCAACCGGCACCCGCCGAGCCGGCGAACGAGGCCGCTCTCACACAAGCGCAGCTCGCGCAAGTACAAGAGCTGGAAGCCAAGCTCCAACAGGAGCGCCAGCAGGTACAAGAACTGCGTGCAGCCTTGGAAGCCCAACAGCCCAGGCGGGGCGAACACGCACGAGCCGCCGGGCGCATAGCTCAAGCGCGCATCCTGGGTGACGGCGACGACGCCGGCCCGCCCAGGCCGCCACGAGCCAGCCAAAAGCTCATCGCCGCGGCGACCCTGATTCGGGCCATGCCCGAACCGTCAACGCCAGAGGCGCGCAGCATGCGGCGCCAGGTGCAGGCCCTTGTCGAAGAAGCGGCCGTTCAACAAGCGGAAAGTTCCGCCTCCCGCATGCGCCACCAGGACAGTCCGAAAGCCGGAAGCGGCAGGTGGGAGAGGGAGCAATCCGTCCACACCCCTCCCAGGGGCGCGTGGACGCCTCACCGTCCAACGAACGACGGAAGGGCGCTCGTGGCCGGCGGTGGCGAAACAAGGAGGTCCGCGAAGGACCGACTTGTGGACACGCGGGGCGCCGTCGACGATGGCGACGCGCGCAACGTCCTGAACAGGAAGAGGCAGGACGCGGCGCCTCCCCGCAGCAGGCACCCCCGACGGGGAGGTCGCTATGACAGCGAGGAGGACAGAAGCCCGACGCCGGAACCCCCGGGAACCCCGGTGTTCAGCCGGAAGATCCGTTCGGCCGCCATCCCGCCGCGTTTTCGCCAGCCAACCACCATCACCAAGTATTCGGGTGAGATGAAACCCGAGACGTGGCTCAACGACTATCGCCTGGCCTGCCAGCTGGGCGGGGCCACCGACGATGCCATGATCATCCGCAACCTTCCGCTTCATCTCGCGGACTCGGCGCGGACGTGGCTCGAACACCTACCCGCGAACCAAATCCACGACTGGGACGACCTGGTCAAGATGTTCGTGGGTAACTTCCAGGGCACATACGTACGCCCTGGAAACTCCTGGGACCTGCGCGGGTGCCGGCAGGCGGCCGGCGAACCGCTGAGGGACTTCATCCGCCGTTTCTCCAAGCGCTGCACCGAGCTCCCGAGCGTGGGTGACTCCGAAATCATCCACGCCTTCCTCGAAGGCACGACCTGTCGAGAGCTGGGGCGAAACCATCCCACCAGTGTCAACGCTCTGTTCGATATCGCCACCAACTTCGCCTCTGGAGAGGAGGCTGTCAGGGCAATCTTCGACGGCAAGACCAAGGGGAAGCGCGCGGAGGAGCTGCCCGCGGAGGGCAGCAAACCCAAGGCCAAGACGAAGAAGCAGAAACGGGGCAGTAAAGGCAAGGGGCCCCAACAAGCCGCGCAGCAGTAGCGGCAGGTCGAGGACTCTGACGACACCCTCGTGGTCGAGCAAGGCCGCAAAAGCCCTCGAGGCCCCCCTCGGGGGGGAGGTCTGTTCGACGAAATGTTGAAGAAGTCGTGTCCTTACCACAAGGGCCCTGTCACCCACACCCTCGAACAATGTGGGATGATCAAAGGTTACTTCAGGCGCACCTCCGCGAAGGAGGGTGGCCCGAAGAAGGATGCGGGCGATGGCGGCAACGACGAGTTCCCCCATGTGGAGAACGTTTTCTTCATCATAGGGGGCCCCGCGGCGAACGCGACGCCCCGGGAACAGAAGCGTGAACGCCGAGAGGTCTTCTCCGTTCACCCCGCAGCGCCAGCCTACCTCGCCTGGTCGGAAGAAACCATCTCTTTCAGCCGCGAGGATCACCCAGATTACGTCCCGAACCCGGGGCGGTATCCGCTCGTCGTCGACCCCGTCATCGGCAACACGCGGTTCTCCAAGGTACTGATGGACGGAGGCAGCAGCCTTAACATCCTCTACGTCCACACCTTGGAGCTCATGGGTATTGGCGTAAATCAACTGAGGCCGAGCAAGGCGCCTTTCCACGGCATCGCGCCGGGAAAGCGGGTCCAGCCCCTCGGGCAGATCGACTTGCCCGTCTGCTTCGGCACCCCTGACAACTTTCGGAGGGAGACCCTCACTTTTGAGGTAGTGGGGTTCCCGGGGGCATACCACGCCATTTTCGGGCGACCGTGCTACGCCAAGTTCATGGCGGTCCCCAACTATGCCTACCTCAAGATGAAGATGCCAGGGCCAAAGGGCGTCATCACTGTGGGATCGTCGTACGAGCACGCCTATACGTGCGACGTCGAGTGCGTCGAGGGTGCGGAAGCGCTCGCCTACAGCGAGACCCTGGTGGCGGATTTGGAGAAGATGGCGAACGAGGCCATCGACTCCACCAAAAGGCACACGGGCACCTTCGAGGCTGCGGAACACACCAAGGCGGTGCCCCTCGACCCCGCTGCCCCCGAGGGCAAGGCGTTAAGGGTCAGCACCGCCCTCGACCCCAAATAGGAAGCAGTGCTCGTCGACTTTCTCCGCGCCAGCACCGACATTTTCGCGTGGAGACCCTCGGACATGCCGGGGATCCCGAGGGAGGTCGCCGAGCACAGCCTCGACATCAAACCACACTCCAAGCCGGTGGTACAGCGACTGCGGCGGTTCGACGAAGAAAGGCGCCGCGCCATCGGGGAGGAGGTGCCCAAACTCCTGCAAGCTGGGTTCATCAAAGAGGTATTTCATCCAACCTGGCTTGCCAATCCTGTTCTAGTTAAAAAGAAAAATGGAAAATGACGCATGTGCGTAGACTATACCGGTTTAAATAAAGCATGCCCTAAGGTTCCATTTCCTCTGCCTAGAATAGATCAAATAGTAGACTCCACCGCCGGGTGCGAATTGCTATGCTTTCTTGATGCTTATTCCGGTTATCATCAAATCAAGATGAAAGAGTCCGACCAGCTCGCGACTTCTTTCATCACCCCGTTTGGCATGTTTTGCTACGTCACTATGCCGTTCGGCCTCCGAAATGCTGGAGCTACATACCAGCGATGTATGCAACACGTTTTCGGAAGCCACATCGGGCGAACCGTTGAGGCATATGTTGACGATATCGTTGTTAAGACCAGAAAGGCGAACGATCTGGTTAACGATTTGCAAATCACGTTCGATTGCCTCCGGGCGAACGGGGTAAAGTTGAATCCGGAAAAATGCGTATTCGGGGTGCCGCGAGGCATGCTGTTGGGTTTCATCGTCTCCCAACGAGGCATTGAGCCCAACCCCGAAAAAATCTCGGCCCTAGAGCGAATGGGGCCGATTCGGGACCTGAATGGGGTACAAAGGGTACTTGGCTGCCTGGCAGCCCTCAGCCGCTTCATCTCTCGACTGGGTGAAAAGGGTTTGCCTTTGTACCGACTCCTAAAAAAGCACGAACGCTTTTCATGGACCCCCGAAGCCCAAAAAGCCCTCGACGGGCTAAAAACATCGCTCGCACACGCGCCTATACTCACGCCGCCGCAGAACGGCAAGCCACTCTACCTCTATATGGTTGCGACAACACAAGTGGTCAGCTCCGTCATTGTTGTGGAAAGGATGGAGGAGGGCCGCGCTCTGCCGGTCCAGAGGCCGGTGTACTATGTCAGCGAAGTCCTGACCGAAACCAAGACACGATACCCACAGATCCAGAAGCTGATTTATGCCGTGGTGCTCGCGCGTCGAAAGCTGCGGCACTACTTCGAGGCCCACCCGGTCACCGTGGTCTCATCCTTCCCCTTAGGGGAGATAGTCCGCAACCCGGACGTCTCGGGCAGAATAGCGAAGTGGTCTATGGAGCTCGTAGGGGAAACTCTCTCCTACGCACCACGAAGGGCGATCAAGTCGCAAACCTTGGCTGACTTCGTTGCCGAGTGGACCGACGTCCAACTTCCGCCGCCACAGATTCAAGCCGAATGCTGGACCATGTACTTCGACGGGTCGGTGATGAAAACCGGAGCAGGCGCAGGTCTCCTTTTCGTCTCGCCCCTCGGAGAACATGTCCGGTACGTGGTTCGCTTGCACTTTCCGGCGTCAAACAACATGGCGGAGTACGAAGCCCTTCTCGCTGGGCTCCGCATCGCCATCGACCTCGGCGTCAAACGCCTCGATGTCCGGGGAGATTCTCAGTTGGTCGTCGACCAAGTGATGAAGAATGCAAGCTGCCGCGACGAAAGGATGGAGGCCTATTGCAACGAGGTTCGTCGTCTCGAGGACAAATTCCACGGCCTCGAGCTGAACCACGTTGCGCGAAGATACAACGAGGAAGCGGATCAGCTGGCCAAGATCGCGTCAGAGCGAATCACCGTTCCTCCGAACGTCTTCGCCCGCGACCTCGACCGCCCCTCTGTCAGCCTCGAATCAAAGTCCGGAGCTCACGGGAAACCCTCGGGGGCTGCGGGAGTCGAGCCCATGGAGGAAGGCCCCCCGAAAGAGGGGCTCGAAGCCCTCGACGCTGAAATCTCTTTGGCCGAGGCCATGGAGATCGACGCAGACGCACAACCACAAGACTGGCGTGATCCGTACCTCGCATGGATCGATCGCGGAGAGCTGCCCTCGGACCGAACCGAGGGGCGCCGCATCGCCAGAAGGGCCAAGACCTTCGTCTCGGTCGGCGGCGAGCTGTACAAACGCAGCGCTTCGGGGATCTTGCAGCGGTGCATCCCCATCCCTGAGGGACGGCAGCTGATCCGCGACATCCACGCTGGGACATGCGGACACCACGCGGCGCCTCGCACCCTCGTGGGTAACGCGTTCCGGCAAGGCTTTTACTGGCCCACCGCCGTGTCCGACGCAAACGAAGTCGTGCGCACCTGCGAAGGGTGCCAGTTCTACGCACGAAAGACGCATCTCCCGGCGCACGCCCTGCAGACCATCCCTGTAACATGGCCTTTCGCGGTCTGGGGGTTGGATCTCGTGGGGCCCTTCCGCCCAGCGCCCGGGGGCTTCACCCACTTGTTGGTAGCCATCGACAAGTTCTCAAAGTGTGTCGAGGTCCGGGCCATCACCAGCATCAGATCTGAGCAGGCCGTAATGTTCTTCACCGACATCATCCACCGATTCGGGGTACCCAACTCGATCATCACTGACAACGGCACCCAGTTCACCGGCAAGAAATTCTTGGAGTTCTGCGACGACCATCACATTCGCGTCGATTGGTCGGCCGTGGCACATCCACAAACGAACGGCCAAGTAGAACGTGCCAACGGCATGATACTACAAGGCCTGAAGCCAAGGATCTTCAACAAGCTGAACAAGTTTGGCCGGAAGTGGGTTGCTGAGCTGTCATCAGTGATCTGGAGTCTCAGGACAACCCCAAGCAGGGCCACAGGCTTCAGCCCGTTCTTCCTTGTCTACGACGCCGAAGCCGTCCTCCCAACAGACTTGGAGTACGGGTCTCCGAGGCTTAAGGCCTACCAGAAAGACCGGAACCAACGGGACCGCGAGAACTCGCTGGACCAGGTGGACGAGGCTCGCGACATAGCACTACTTCACTCTGCGCGCTACCAGCAATCGCTCCGGCGACACCAAGCTCGGAAGGTTCGGCGTCGGGACCTCCACGAAGGGGACCTGGTGCTAAGGCTGCAACAGGACAATCGAGGGCGCCACAAGCTCACTCCTCCGTGGGAAGGGCCGTTCATCATCGCCAAGGTCCTCAAGCCGGGTACCTACAAGCTGGCAAACGAGAAGGGCGAGCCCCTCACCAACGCCTGGAACATTCAACAGCTACGTCGCTTCTACCCTTAAAACTCTCGGTGTTTCTTGCAAATACTTCAAGTTTTTAGTCAACAATAATGAAAAGTCCAAAAAAAATTCGGAAACATTATTGCTAAAAACTTGATCAGGGGTATTTGAAGCCAAACACCCCTCGGGGGGACACTCGGGGGCTTACCCCCACCCCCCAATCGTCCTGTTTTCGCTTCCGTTGCACTGAAACTCGAGGCATCCGAGAGAAATACGGGGCGCGAGGCAATTGAGGCTGGAACCGGTAGAGTCGTGGGACCACCTACGCCCGCGAAGGGATACGGCATCTCCCTCTCCACTCCACGCGTTAGTTGCTCGCGAACTCGAAATACCCGGACAGAATCTCTCTAAAGCCAAGAGCAGTACGACAGAGCGGAAACAGGGTGCCAAGCTTTTCCTCCTTAAATCAAGAAAGGTGAAAGCAGGGCACAAGTCTACTGCGGCCAAGAGGCGGCAGAGTCGTGGGACCACCTACGCCCGCGAAGGGCTATGGTATCCCCCTCACCACCCGGCGCCAAAGTTACTAGTGTCCATCTGCCGAAACCGATCTCGAGCTAAGGGGAAAGCGCGGCACGCCAAACAAACGAAACCTCCTCTTGGCCCGACCAATTCGTGTTAGTGGTCACCCTGCAGCCCAGGTACAGACGCCCCCTGGACCGGACCAGCCCGAAACGTCCGCACCACCACGAGAAGGGTCGTTCATCATCACCAAGGACCCCGAGCCTGGTGTCTGCGAGCGGGCGAGCGAAAGGGGCGAGGCCGTCGCTAGCACCCGAAACGGCAAACATCTACGTTATTCCTATCCCTAAATCTCTTACCGTTTTTTCTCGTAGATACTTTATGTTTTTAGTTAACAATAACGAGAAGTTTTCGAAAAAAATTCGGAAACATTGTTGCTAACAACATAACTAGGGGGACCTTGGCTTTATTTTTAATAAAGCCAAGCCCCCCTCGGGGGCTACAGGGGGTTAACCCCCCTAATCGTCCCGGTTTTTTCGAAAGTTGTGCTAAAACTCGAGACGCTTAGAGAGAGGCGGGGCGTGAGCTAGTCAAAGCTAGAGCCGGTCGAGTCGTGAGACTGCTCATGCCCGCGAAAGGCTACAGCGCCTCCCTCACCACCCCACGCTTTAATTACTCACGAATCCGAAGTACCCGGCCACAACCTTTCGAAAAGCTAAGAGTAGCACATCAGAACAACCAAACAAGTGCGAAACAGGCAATCGGCTTTTAAATTTAGTTTTCATATATATATATATATGTACAAGATACATTTGAAGCCCGAGTTTTTCAGGCTCCATCCCCCTGCGAGGGCACGATGGACTCGGCAGCAAGGGTCGAGGGAACAAACGAAAGCGCCCCAGGACCAGTCTCCTCGCCGCTCACCGAAGCAATGTCGTTCTCGAGGGCCGCCACGGCGTCGGCCTCTGGGTCGGCCTCGACTTCAGCAGTGGTCGCGGTCCCTGGCTCGACGTCGGCAGGCGCATCTTCCTCCTCCTCAGGGAAAAGATCGTACCAGAACTTGAGGGTCAAGGCCGCTGCGGCGCTCTCGGCACCGTCATCAGCCTCCTCGAGGGCGGCGAGGGCGGCGTCATCATCCAGGTCAGCGTCGATGAAGTACCCGCGCCCCACCGCCGCGAGGTCGATGTCGTAGTGCGTCGACACCACCCCAAGTGCCTTCTTCACCCCGAGGTGAAGCGCGTGTTCGAGACGCTCCGCCACGCAGCCCTTCAGGGAGCTCAGGCGGCTGGACAGCGACGACCCCGACTGCGTGTCGACGCATTGGACGTCTCGACACGCCATGTCGGCCGCAGCCTTCAGCGCCTCGAGCTCCCCCTGGGCCGCGGAGTAGGCAGCCTGGAGGGCCGTCACCTCGTCCGCCTTCTGGGCCTCGGCCCTCCGCAACCCTGACAAAAGGCTCGGGCATATCAGAAAGCAGTTTTCGACACAGGGAAAGGCCGAAGGAAACATAAAGTCTTACCGTCCACCAGGGCTCTCGCCTCGTTGAGCAGGCCGTCCGCGGTCGCCAGCGCGGCCTCCTTCTCGCGGAGCGCGCAGCTCAGCTGCTCGGCCTCCCGGGCCTTCTGCCTTGCCTGAGCCGTCGCCTCCGCGAGCTGGGACTGCGCGGCCTCACGAGCGTGGCGCTCGAGCTCAAGCCGCTCCAACGTTGCGGACGAGGTCCGGGCCTCCCGCTCCGTCGCGGCGTCGCGCTCCTTCTCCGCGCGCGCCTTGGCCTCCTCGTGCGCTCGGGCCGCCGCCTCCGCCTCCCTGGCTCGGACGGTGAGCCGGGTCACGTCCGTGCCCAAGTCGGCGTTCACCTGACGGAGCCGGCGGAGGTCGGTGTGCTAGCCCGCAATACATGCGGTCTTGTCCACCGCCTCTTGCCGAAGGACCTACTCGAAAGGTCACCAAGATCAAGCCATGAAACCGAAAACGTCTCAAAATACTAAAGAATGAAAGCGAGAATACCTCGAAAACCTCCAGCGCTTGCCTGGAGTGGAGGTCGGCGGCGGCCGAGATGGCCCGCTCCAGATCCGTCCCGATCCGCTCGGCCTGGGCCCATATCTCGTTTTCCTCGGCCGCGCTCCGCCAGACCTGAGCGGGGACGCCGGGCCCCCTCGGCCACTCGCTCGGCATGCGCCGATCCTGGAGCTGCGCCGCCTCAGCAGCATCCCACTCGGGCGTCCCTCGGACCGCGGGCATCTGCGGCGGCCCCTGAGACAGGAACCGCGCCGCCGACACCTCGGCAGCAGAGGCCCCGACGAGGGAAGCGCGCTGGCTACCGCCTGAAGTCGGCGGGGCAACCGCCTCCTGCCCTCGACCGGGAGGAGCCGAAGCGGCGGCACGGCCTCCACGATCGCCTACCTCCGCCGCCAGGGCGCCATGCCTCGGCCCCGCCTCGACAACCGGGGCACCTTGCCCCGGCTCCATCGTTGGAGGCGTCCTCTCCTCCCCCGCCGGCCCGGAGCCTCGCGCCCCCGGCGCCGGTTCTGCCGGCGTCACCTCGAGCGCCGCTGCGGGACGCGGAGCCCCGCGCGAACGCGCCTCCCCGGCGTGACGGGAATCGGACCCCCCGACCTTCAGCGCCTTCTTAGGCGCAAGATTACGGGGAGCCCTGGTAACGTCCCGAGCGCTGGACCAAGAAAAGGGAAACATAGGTCAAAAGAGAAATCGTATGGAAAAACGGGATCGAAAGAGATCCAAGGAAGAACTCACCGGACGCAGCCTCGCAGCTTCCGCTTCGAGCCGCTTAAAGAAGGGGCCCTCCTCGAACTCGAGGTCCCCCTCGGATCATTCGGGGGCTGCGAACCCCCCGAACCCTCGACGCTCGGACGCGACGCCACGCGCTGAGCCGGCGCGACCATCGCCCGCGCCGCCGCCGACACGACGTTGCCCGGAGCCGCCGCGGCCTCATCCGGCAGCGGCGCGACCACCTCTGTTGCCTCGACGGCGGGTCCCCCCCCACCGCCGGCAGTCTCCTCCTCGCTCTCCTCCTCGCCCTCCTCCTCGCCCTCCTCCCCGCTCGGAGAGTCCTCGGGGGTCCACGGCGTCTCCCCGCCGTCCCTCCTCCACCGGCGAAGCGCCGCTTGGTGCGCGTCCCGCCGGGCCTGCCTCCTACGACTGCTGGCCCTTTTCGCCTCCTTCGCCTCCCTCTCGCGGTCGCGGCGGGCGCGATTCGCGGCCCGCACCTCCGGAGTTGGCGCTACGGAGCGGTAGAGGCCACAGTCCACCCCCTGAAATCACGACAAAATCAAAAAGAAGTTCCAAAAAAGAGACGATAAAGAGGAGAAAGGAGGACTCACCGACAGGATGTGGCCCTCGTCGGGGCGTAACCGGAACGACCGGAGGTCGCTCGGCATGGTATCAGGGTGGACCGCCGTCCGCACCCGCGTGACGACGTACTCCTCGAGGAGCGGCTCCGCCAGCATGCGCGACGCCGCCAGTGCCGCCGGGTCCGCTCCCTCCGTCATCTTGAACAGAGGGAGTGGCCTCTCCATGAGGGGGACCACGCGGCGGCGGTGGAAGTGCGCAAGCACGTGCGCCGCGGTCAATCCTGACCCTTCCAGGGAACGGAGGACGTCGACGACCGGGCGGAGCCTCTGCCGCTGGGCGTCACCGGAGACGCCTTAGCCCCAGGAGTCGGCCTTTTCCGTCAGGACCTTGCCGGTGTACTCCGGCAGCCCCAGGCCGTCGTTGCGCAGGTAGAACCACCCTTTAGCCCACCCGCTGTTGTTGGTTGTCATCTTGCAGCACGGGTAGATGCGCTTCCTGGACTCCACCGGCGCAAGTGTAAGGCCACCCGCGCACGAAGAGCGGCGCACCCCCCTCCCCGCGCCAGACGTGCTGAGCTCGGCGCGGAAGAGGTGGACCCATAGGTCCCAGTGCGCCTCGACCCCCAGGACGGCCTCGCAGACGCCGACGAACGCCGCCGCTTGCGAGATTGCGTTGGGGGAGAAGTTGTGGAGCTCCACGCCGTAGTAATGGCAGAGCCCCCGCATGAACTGGCTCGCGGGCGCGTTGAAGCCCCGCTCGTGGAAGCGAATAAAGCTCACCACGTAGCCCACCGGCGGATTCGGCGCCCTGGCCGCCAGCGCCGGAACGATCCACGCCGGCCGCGCTGAATCGCCCCGGGGCGACAGTTGCCCGCCAGTCACCAGGCCCTCCAGGAGGTGCTCGGTGGCGGTCGATGGAGTCCACTCCGTGGCACCCTCAAGGACAACCATGGCGAGAAGAGGCGCTTAGGCGCGGGGCGAAAGTGGCGAGATGCGAGCGGAGCACGGCGCGCAGGCTGGAGGCAAGCACTAGGCACGGGCGAAAGCTGGAGCGAGAGATGGCAAAGGTAAAAAATCCCCTCCCACCGCTCCCCTTTTATAGGGAACGGGCTCTCCCCGGCCGCGCCACGCCAGCCCGCGCGTGCCGCCACCGAGCCCGCGCTCTAAGCGCGGCGGCATGTGGAGTCACTGACACCCGGGCCAGGCGCACGATGAGGATCGCCAAACAACCGGCGCGCGTGGGCGGCGGCATTTATTACGGCACGGTAAGCGGAAACGGCGCGCCTGCGATGCATTAACTACACGTCGCCTCGCCTCTCCCGCGCGTGCGCCGAGTCCGCCTAAAAAGGCGCGCCCACTGCGCCCATCTCGCCCACTCCGCGCCACGTCAGCCACGACCACGCCCGCCAGCGGTCGTGCGCGGGCCCGAACGACTTAACCGTTGGATTCCTTCCAGGAAAGACAACGACCCCCCTCCGCCTCGAGGCGCAAGGCCCTACTGATCAGGAGTACGAAGCCTGGCCCTCGAAAGGGTTCGACAGGCGCTCCAGATCAACAGAGTCAGGGACGATTCGGGCGTGTCAAACGGACTTTACCCCGAACGCGAAGTTTGGGGACGCTCCTGTTGTGTTCAAGGCCGGACAGAGCCAGCTAGTCGGGGGGATCCCAACGAGGGAGAGCTTTCGCGCCCTCGGTCCCTACGAAAGGGACCGAGCCCCACCTAGCAAACCTTTGCAAGCGCTACATGGACGTGTCTCCGGACCACGAGCCGACCCCTAGCGAACGGGGCGCGGACGTCCACTTGAACTACCCGCTAATAGCTCACCGAGGTATCCGCGTACGTTGCCCAATTCGAGGGTTGCACGGATGACCTCACCCCTCTCCCCCGCGAAAGGGGTAGCGAGGGTCGAAAATCAAAGACGGGGAGCCCCTCCGATCGCCTCCACACGGGCCAGGAGCTCGGGGGCAACCTGCATCTTACGCAAGGCCCTACTGATCAGGAGTACGAAGCCTGGCCCTCGAAAGGGTTCGACAGGCGCTCCAGATCAACAGAGTCAGGGACGATTCGGGCGTGTCAAACGGACTTTACCCCGAACGCGAAGTTTGGGGACGCTCCTGTTGTGTTCAAGGCCGGACAGAGGCAGCTAGTGGGGGGATCCCAACGAGGGAGAGCTTTCGCGCCCTCGGTCCCTGCGAAAGGGACCGAGCCCCACCTAGCAAACCTATGCAAGCGCTACATGGACGTGTCTCCGGACCACGAGCCGACACCCAGCGAACGGGGCACGGACGTCCACTTGAACTACCCGCTAACAGCTCACCGAGGCATCCGTGTACGCTGCCCGACTCGAGGGTTGCACGGATGACCTCACCCCTCTCCCCCGCGAAGGGGAAGCGAGGGTCGCAATTCAAAGACAAGAAGCCTCTCCGATCGCCTCCGCGTGGGCCAGGAGCTCGGGGGCTCCTTGCAGCATCTCCTCCTCCTCTTATGCGCGAAAAACATCAAAAGCCGTGCAGGGTCCGCCCCCCGAATTCCGTATAACTCGGTCTCGCCCCTGCCACATCGAAAGAGGAGCGACCGACACAACCCTCGAAAGTCAAAGCCCTTGCACGAGTGAACTCACTCCTCCAAGGGCTCGGGGGCTACACCCGCGGGTGCGCTCGCGCGCCCCCACGGAAGAACGTGCATAACCGAGAAGGGGTAATCCCCGCAGAATGCCCGGGAACGACCCTGCGAAACCATCAGCCTCTGCCCGACTAAACCACAGTCCGCCAGAGGCTCGGGGGCTACTGTCGGGGACAAACCCAGGGGGTCCCCCAACCATCGGGGTAATCACCCTGATGGAAACATAAAAACGCACTAACCACGAAAGAACCGCGTCATCACTCAAGCTCCGCCTCGCTCGAGGGAAGCGAGCCCCCTCGAGCGGGCGAAACGAACTCCGCCTCGCTCGAGGGCCGCGAGCCCCCTCGAGCGGGCGAAACAAGCTCCGCCTCGCTCGGGGGTAGCGAACCCCCTCGAGCGGGCGAAACGAACTCCGCCTCGCTCAAGGGCCGCGAGCCCCCTCGAGCGGGCAAAGCAAGCTCCGCCTCGCTCGGGGGTAGCGAACCCCCTCGAGCGGGCAAAGCAGCCTCCGCCCGATGCACTCCGGCGCACCACCCGACGAAGGCAATTAATGCCCGCCCCACCAGCCAAGCGCCGAAGTCAAAAGGCAGTCTCCCCCAATACCGCGCCAGACTTCAACAGTGCCCACTGTTCCACCTGCTCCGGTCGCCATCCGCCCTCGCCGCCACTGTGAAAGCGCACGCGGCGGTACAGAGCACTGTGCGGACTCTCAGGGGTCAATCCGCGCCCCTGTTCCACCAACTCCCGGTCAGATGATGGCGAGCGACAGGTCAAGTCCGCCAACTCTCGGCCATCCCCTGACGAACGAAGCACGCCGCGCACTATGGCCGACGACGACGACCACGCCGGGCCCTGTGCTGCCGACTCTCGTCCTTCCTCCACCTGCCCCACCCTCGAGGTCAATCAGCGATGGGCAGCTGGACATGGACTATGACAGCAGCACCCCTCGAAACCGCTACAGAACAAGCACAGGGACGGCCACGACGCCCGCAGAAGACAGCGCTCGACATGAGTCCTCCGCCAGGATCAAGGACGATGGCAGGCCCGACGCCATGCTCTCCAGAGCGCACCCCTGTAGCACACGTCACAATCGCATTTGTAACTCCTCCCTCCCTTCTCTCCTTGATCTATAAAAGGGGGAAGGGGGGAGAGCAGAGAGAAAAAAAAAGACACACTCGTTCTCAGGGACTTGGAGAAATCTCCTCTCCCCCCGTGCTTGTAGCCCCCCTTCTGCAAGCACTCCGGTGCAAGATAGTACAGCGCCCTTGAGCGCACTCTGCTGGACGTACGACCCCCACGGTCGGAACCAGGATAAACACCGCCTCATTGTGCTAAGCTCTAGCATCAACCGTCAAGGGACGGGACACAGCGCATTCTGTTTAGGCGTCGGGGACTGACCGACCAATCCCGGCACCGACAAGAAGCATGTAGAATCAATGACAATTCAGAAACCTGAGGATTCACTGGGAGCCATCAAGGCTTATAGAAGAGCAAAAAGACTATGTTTCAAGTGTGGTGTGAAGTGGGCACCCGGGCATAAATGTGCTCCAACTGTTGCTTTACATGTTGTGGAAGAGTTATGACAGCTGTTGTCAGAACCATATAAAGATCATTTCAGATCAAATGAGGATTCAGATTCTGGTGAGGATTTGATGTGCTTATCAGCTCATGCTCACAATGGCAAGGATGCCCCCAAAACTATCAGACTAATTGGTAATCTCATGGGCCTGAAACCTTTAATGCTTATTGATTCAGGTAGTTCTAGTACTTTTATCTCAGAACATATGGCTAGCACATTGTCTGGTTGGACAACCTTGGTTCACCCTGTTCAGGTTAGAGTGGCTAGAGGAGCACTGGTTTGGTGTACTCATGAGTTACAGCAGTGCCAGTTATTTGTGCAGCGCGCTAGCCCTTGCCGGATAGCACAGCTAGCGGCGTACTAGTATGTTTTTTTTTTCAGCTCATCAAACAGAATGAGTTCGTTTGGTTTGTGCCGATGCTGGCCACGCCAATCCATCGGCGAGCAAAATAATTGGCGATCCATTCGGCCGCCCGCAATTCGCCCGCTCGTTGGCGAAAAAACAACTGCAACACCGGCGTAGGGTGTTGGCGTGCCCACGATAGGCGTCAATCCAAACATACTCACTGTTCCCAGTCAACTACCAAAATATTGGTGGGGCTAGCATTGGTATTTTTTTTTTGAAAATCCTTCTGGTTCGTCACTTGGAGTTTTGTCCAGCCTTCTACGTAGTACATCCCAGAGTTAGGTCCGCTTTGAGGCGGTAATTTGGAAACCCTCCTGTTTCGTCACTTATTTTCGTCGAGACAGCATCTCCAAGAGACTCTGTATTGTGTTAGCTAAATATGAAGATTATAGCTCATTTGTAAGGTAGACTATCTAAAAATAGCTAGCGAATGAGGTGGAATGGAGAGCCACTAAATTTGGAGGATCATTTACAGAGTCTGTCTAAAACGTTTTTTTCTCTAACAATAACTAAATTTAACTTTAAAAAATAATTTAGTTTCTTTTGGAGATATCTAATTTGGAAACCCTCCTGTTTCATCGTCACTTGTTTTTGTCCAGCTTTCTGCATCCCGGAGTTACGTCCGCTCCATTAAGAGGCGGTAAACACGGCGTCAAGCCGTGAAGTTTAACTGGTTTAGTAATAACTGTGTCGGCCCCCTGTTTCGTCACTTGGTCTCTCACGAATCCTGTCATTTGGCCTCGTGCTTTGCAAGATGCTCCTTTAGATTTTAGAATGTATAGGGACGGGCACAAAATCCGATACCCGAAGCTCGAACCCGAAAATCCGAGCCCGAACATGAAAAACCCGAAATCTAGAAAACTCGAAGTTAGATCGAGTTTGAAATCCCATAACTGAAATTAAGTGTTTGAGCTCACGGTACCCGAATAACCCAAAATATGTTAGAAATTCTATATATTACAACTCATAAGACGATTCAAAGGGCCGTATAGTATATATTTCTTTTCCTCTTATGTCAAAACACTATTGCTCTATGTTAGTATGAATTTTTTTGACAGTTAATAGATATATCATTGTGTTATTTTTAGACTTAAATGATGTTAAGTCTCTCAAATGTTACTAAAATTTTATTTCACTTTATTGTAACGAGGTAGTTTGGGTTATCAGAACCTGAACCCCAAATTATCGAAAACCTGAAAAACCCAACCCGAACTTTTGTGGAACAATTTTGGGTTTCAATTTTTAAAACCCGACCTAAATTTTCACAGTAACCCGAATGTCCACCCCTAAAAATGTGCATACACAACAGTTTTCTGTTAGCGATAAAAATTCTTTTTGGCAAGTGCGATTTGGCAATTTGCCAATCGCCAAACCCTCCATCATCATGTAAAGGTCGAGAGAAAAGCAGCAGCAGAAAAGTGAGTCTGAGCTTAGACAGTTATACTACGTTAGACCATAGATGTTTACCATAATATTAGTATAATATATATATCGATTAGTTGTGTAACACTAAAGAGGTGTAATAAAGGCGTCACACATATCAGATATCGCTCAAACTGGCAGGAGTTACGGCATCAATTCAGTCCAAACACAACACGAAGTTGCTAATCATGTGCAGCAACAAAATATTGATCGTCATCATTTATGCAAACCAGCCATACCTCAGTAGCTGTTGAACATTCTTTCACCATGTGCCATGGGCACACATCACCATCATTAATTCATTATCCTTCGAGGATTATTACAACTTAGCATGACAATTCGTTTCTCAACGAGAAGTGAAACAGAAAGGATTAAAACTAAGCCTCCAGAGGAAACAAGACTTCTTGGGAGTAAAAAAAAAGGAAAAAGGAAATTGTCCATATAGTAGTTTCTTCACTATCCCTCAAGGGCAGATGCACCAGATATAATCTCAATGAGCTCAGTAGTGATAGATGCTTGGCGTGTCCTGAATATAGAAAATGAAACATCAGCATATCTTCTCTAATGCATGCATTTCAGTTGGACATGTAGATCGCAATATGCTTGGCATGAAAAGATGGTAGTTAGCAAAAACAAACCTGTTGTAAGTGAGAGTGAGACGGTCAAGCATATCACCAGCATTTCTGCTGGAGCTGTCCATTGCAGACATGCGGGCTCCAAGCTCACTGCATGCATTCTCTAGGGCACCATTATACAGGACCTGCCATAAGCCACAGATTGCAATATATTATCATAAGAGAGACCAGCATTATCTAGTCTTAAACAAAAATAAAATTCATGGAAGTGTTATACACGTTTTCCTGTATGTTTACATAATACACACTACCGATACTGCTAAGGTATCATAAAATCAGTTGCTTTGAAGGATAACCATATTAATTCTCCCCCGATAAAACTACATCAAAATGCTCGCTTAGCTCCTTAGTGATCACCAAAGACTTACACAAGCAAATTGGAACTCAGCAAGATTCTGCAATATCTCTGATTTTGTCTCGCCACCTTCAATTTCATAAGAATCCAGGTCACCAATCTTCCCACCAGCTTCTGATTCTTTTTCTGCAACCTGCAGAGGAAAGAACAAGTCAGTAATAACAATGAAGATAGAATGTGGTGTTTTGGATGGTTTTGCTGATTAGAGCACTAATTCACAGGGTCACTTACCTCAGGGGACAGTATTGTCACAATTGTGGGCTTAAATGATATGACAGATTGGAACTTGTTGAAAATAACCCTCAGAGCATCATACTCCACGTTTTTCAAGATATCATCCGCGAGCACAGCAATCTGTAATTTGTTGAACTGTTAGTAATTAACTTTGGAGCAACAAGGGAAGTGTGATTATAAAATTAGGGATAGTAATTAAATTTGGAGCAACAAGGGAAGTATGATTATAAAATTAGGTACTTATGTGAACATATTCTTTAAAGTTCTTCGAAGTACAAAAGCACTTTTACAAAAACAGTATGTTCCTGACCCTAAGGAAGCTAGAGAGCGTTAACCCCACAACATGCCAAGACATGTTTTGAAAATTCAAGTTATACGTACAAAATAACAAGTGAAAGCATGCAATTGGTCAATTTTTCCTAGAAGTAGCATATAATATACTCAATAATTTGATGCCACAAAGAACAATCTGCTTAGCAAAGGGGATACACTATTTTAATACTTTGATACTTGAAATTTGATGCTGATATAAAGTAGAAACATAGTAAGCAACTAATTCACAGCTCTTTCACGTGAGCAAAAGCAAACAATAAAATAGGTAAAGAAACTGTTAGGTTAAAAAAGCTGAAACAGTACATTCATGAGCTGTTTGTGGCCATGACTGTTACAGCCGGCAATCTAGACAACATTTGGACCCAGAAGAGCCCAGAATTACACTAAAAAGTTATTCAGTAACTAGACTAGATATCCTTTTCTGTGCATTCAGGTTAGCTTTCTTGCAAATTAGCCAAACAGGAGCATTCATTAAGATTTACAGCCAGAAACCAAAAGCAACAGCATGATGCTATGAAAACCATCAGCTATCAAGAAAATAAACAAATCCAGAAATTAATCTGAAACATAACCCCCACAATCTTAATCTGCAAATTAAAAATAGAGTGGCAAAGTTGAAAAACAGACCTGTGTGTAGTTTATAGGGTTCTTCTGTAGTTCATTTACAGTCATTTCGATGTTGTTCCTTGAGTCACGCACCAACTGAACTTTGCCCTTTTCTCCTAATATCACATACTTGCTTTCTTTCTCTGGACCTGGTAGCAGGAGCATAGGCGTTAAACTACAAACTTAGAACAACATAGAAGGAATATATTCATGCCAACCATGTGAACAAGGTACCAGATGTCAATTTGTGAAGGGCCCTGCTAACTTTCACTGATGTTGAATTAATACCACCACAGAGTCCCTTGTCAGAGGTAATGGCCACGATGACATTTTTCTTGACATCAACGCCTGTCAAGTGAAAGCAGACAGTTTGAACAGAAACATGAGGAAGCTTTTAACTAAAACACAAACATCTACAGAGTATCGCACCCAGATATAACCAGAATAAGTTCAAAGAATCTACAAGTAGAAGCAATCTGTGTCACACACTCAAACTGATTTTTTTTGAAGTGGAAATTTGAAATATGCATCACAGAAACATGAAAAGAACACACTGGTATATTTACCAATTTGATGAAATGCTACATCTCCAACAAAGTAAGTTTATAAGGATCTAAAGAAGTATCACATTGACTCTTTAGTTTTTTTTACTAATGCATTCATGGAACATGATACCGGATCTCAGTTACTTATGAGGCTCCTGGCACCGAGATTTCAACTGGATCAACTTAAAATAAACTTTCAATGGAATGTCATTGCAGGAAAGATGCCACTTAAGAGGTAGAAAAAACTCTTCAAAGAAGCATAACTTGAATATTCCATGATACTAGCAAGCATTAGTACACAGACCAAACCCAATTGAAGAAATCTAGCTTGAATCTTACAGTATGTTACTGAGCACTAAGGGTGACAGATCGAACCCCGCTATACAAGCATTGCATCATACCAAATGTATAAAGGACAGAATAGATAGAAGAAATTAGAGAAGAGGGTATCCGGTGGCTTTGGGAACTCCATATATATATACATACTGGGAGCATCCCCAAGAAGGGCGGTGAACGGCTGCCACAGGCCACGTGAATTTTCAGTCCTCGTCTGAACAGCACGAAGCTTTGATGCTGCAACCATCTTCATAGCCTTTGTGATCTTCTGAATATTCCTGACACTCTTCATCCGATTCCTAACTGCATTCGGTAACAGAGAAAATACTAGTGATTAGGAACCTTGGTCAATTCATTGAAGAGAGCAAACCAACCATAGATTGAAAGAACCCTTACCAACTTGAGTTGAAATAGACCGTGCACCAACTGGAGCCATCTCCCTATTAATGTAGTATATGCAGTCAGCAGAAAGCCATATAGACTAAAGTTCTATATGAACAAAACGGTGTGGAGTGCAAGGCTTCTTGAGATTGTTAGAATATAACTCAAGAAATACACACTTGTAGATGAGAGGTTTTATAGAGAGAATAAATCGTTCCACGCATCAACATTTCCAGCTCCTGAGTACACGTTAAAAAAATGCATACACCGGCACTGAACCTACGGGATTTCATCAAGGAAGGAAATTTTAAGCGACAAATTACATACGAAATGTGTTTCCTATGCCTTTGATCTACGTATGAAATAATTGCGCGCTTGCACTTATCACCTATACACAGATCAAGCGTGCTCATAATAATGCTTCTAGAATGTTCCCAGATCCACGAACAGCCCCGTTCCCCCCGGATCTACCAGGGTGAGGGGGGGTGGGGGGGATGGAAGGTCCTCGGCTTACGGTGGAGAGACGACGGAGGATCGCGCGGCCGCGACCGTCGCGGCGGGGTTGGGGACGGTGGGGGAGAGGAGGAAGCGCCTCCCCTCGCGTCGCAGCGCCGCCATCGCCATCGCCGTCGCAGCGCCTCAGATGCCCTCGCTTTCTCTCGCAGAGGCAGGCCTGGTTTTTTTGCCCTTTCTCACTCTCTGTCTCTCCGTGAGTCTGTGACCCGGCCTTGGAACGTGTTAAGAAGGAGTGTCGAGGACAGAAATGGGCTACGAGTCCTGCAAACACGCGGGCCTTGTGCCTTCTGGGCTTCTTATGGGCCTGTGTTCCCAATTTTCTCTCGAAGTTCGGCAGCTTTTGGAATGAGAGGACTGGTTTGAGGCCTTTTGTAATTTGTTGCTTGAAATGACTTCCAATGATTTGGAATTCAGTTGTAACAAAACAACTCTGAGATAGAAGCAGCGCCGTCCTGTTTAATTTGGACGGAATTTAACAGGAAATCTGCACCAAAGCGTCATTTATACCTTCCAAAAGCCCAGTACTTGCATTTCCTCTAAAAATTTCCGTACGAGAAAAACAGAGACCTCGGGCTCGATTTATACCTTTCGATCGATATCGCACGGTTCACAGGCCCGGCAACCGCGGCGAGACGGTCACAGCCCACATTGCCGCGAGCGTGAGCAGCCCAGACGCCTCAGCGGCCCGCGCGGGCGCACCGTCCATCGAACCAGATCAACACAGCGTCCATGGCGCGCCGTTCAAAACCCTAAACCCCCGAGGAATCTCCTCGAGAAATCGAACGCGTCGCGGTGACCATGGAGGCGTCTTCGTCCTCTCTCCCTGCCCCCGGCGCCGCAGCCGCAGCCGCCGCTGGAGTCGGTGGTCGCAGCCCAACCCCGCTAGCGCCGTCTCCTAACCTCACCAACTTCTTCGGTAAGTGCGCCCATTTCCCCCTTGTAATTAAATTCGGATCACCAGCTTCCCCGAGTTATGCTTTTGTGTTGCGAATTCACAGGATCTCTTGTAGTAGATTCAGAGAAAACCCGACATTGAGATTTGGGGGACTATGATACGTTGTGGAATGGAGGGTTCTTAATGTGTGAGTCTGAGGCTTAGGATTTTCGATCTGGTTAATGTTAAACGGTGATTCAGTAGGATCAGGTTCTTCCCAGGGTACGCGATTAGTGAAGAAATAGACCATTCTTTCGTTTATTTGTTTGCTTTGTATTGGGTGGTTATGTCGTGGAATGATTTTATAAACATGAAAATTGATGTGTCATATCAATTTAGCCAACTCTATTAATTTAATTGACGCTCTGTATTTTGAGGATATATTATATATTTCATTCTAAGGCTGTGTTTAGTTCCTGAAAAGAGGGTGAAAACGGGGGTGAAAAAGTCACATCGGACACTGTAGAGCATTGTAGCACTTTTCGTTTGTTTGTGGTAAACATTGTCCTACCATGACCTAACTAGGCTCAAAGGATTCGTCTCGTCGTGTACATCAAAACCATGCAACTAGTTTTTTTATTTACCCACGTTTAGTGCTCCATGCACGAGGAGAGAGATTTGATGTGATAGGTGAATAGTGAAGTTTGGAGAGAGAAAGTTTGTGAACTAAACACAGCCTAAAAAGTAAGGATGAAATTGTGGTCATTCATTTTCCATTTCACCAAAATTTTACTGCCATTCAACAACATAGTAGACTGCACAATGGGAACTGTTATTTCATTAGTTCTGTGCAACTTTCATTTGCACTTTCCAAAACATGCACTAAAACTCTACCTTCCACGTTTATGCTTTGGTGGGAAGATTCAGCTGACCAACATTGCAAATTTGGGTGATGACAAGGTATAGTGGGAAATTGAGGGTTCTCACATTGTGAAGTTGAGGCATACGGGCATAGGATTTTGATCTGGCCAGCTTTAATGGCAATTGTGATGAACCTGGTTCATCTCCTCTAGTGGGGTATTATTGATGCAAAAGAGATTACCTGTGGATCTTTTATATGTTTTATTTTGCGTTGGGTGGTTATTCAGTGAAACACTCTTCAACAAGTACATTGGAGATTTCTGTTTTGATATTGGATTATCTGTTTCATTCTCGAACGATGAGGACAAAATTGTTTATATTTTCCATTATTAGTTTTGCTTTTACCAGACATTAGCAACGCAGGCCATGCAATGTGATCTGCATTTGTATTAGTTATCAGGAAGAATAACATGCACTTTCCAAGATATGCACTGAAATATTACTGACATAAAACTTATGATGCAGTATGGAGGGAATTTGTATGGGGAGGAATTGCAGGCGCATTTGGGGAAGGCATGATGCATCCAGTTGACACTCTGAAAACAAGGCTTCAGAGTCAGGCTATAATGACAGGGGCTAAGGTGGGTTTTGAACTCTTCATCATCACGTAAACCTAATAATACATATAATTATAATGCATGATTTTGATACATGAGTGCTGCATCTTTCTTCATTTCTGCTAAAAGGCCCAGAAAAATATATTCCAGATGGTCAGGACAGTTTGGGCTTCCGATGGTATGAGAGGTTAGTGAATATTAACAATGGAAGGTTGATAGAGAAAGGCCATGCTAGTTTATTTAAAAACAACTAAATTTTTTAATGTCATCAGCAATATAACATTCCTGTTGACCTCTGGAATTGCCAACACTCACAAGCATCAATATAATCCCGATAAACATTGCTGTTGACCTCTTTTCAGGTTTTTACAGAGGAATCAGCCCAGGTGTTACTGGATCACTTGCGACTGGTGCAACATATTTTGGAGTTATTGAATCAACTAAGACATGGTTGGAGAATGCTAATCCTAATCTAAGTGGGCACTGGTCACATTTTATTGCTGGAGCAATCGGTAAGCATTTCCATTTTCATTTGTCTGCATTCTACTTTCTGAAAATCTTTATGGTGACAGCATAATACAGTTAAATTTACAGTAGGGTTTTACCAACCATGGGGACTTTATATCATCTTTATGGCGCTGCATAATACAGTTAAACTTACACTTGGGTTTTACCAACCGTGGGGACTTTATATCTGCACTAAAAAGATTTTCTGACATCCTCTTTTTGTCGGGCGTAATACTTTATTGGTGCAGTTTCTGTTGTAATACATGATGTCAAAAGATAATTTCTTATGCTGCTTCCTTGATACCATATTTGTCTCATTCTTTATTCCAGGTGATACACTTGGTTCCTTTGTATATGTGCCTTGCGAAGTCATGAAACAAAGAATGCAAGTCCAAGGCACCCAAAAATCTTGGGCATCAGCTGCAGCTAAAGGAAGTGTTTCTCAAGCTCATGGGACTCAGATGTATGGGTACTACAATGGAATGCTCCATGCTGGTTGTTCTATCTGGAGAGATCATGGTCTGAAGGGGCTTTATGCAGGGTATTGGCACTGACTAGCTCCTTGTTGGTAACCTGGCTATCATTATCAATAGATTGTGCCTTTCATATGTTCTTTTAATTGGATGACATAGTCATGTCAAAGGAAGTAACCTAGTTCTATAATGCTTTTATATTTGATATTGCACGATCCTTACCTCTGTTCCTTTTGCATCCTGTAAAGCTTATCTCTATTACTAGTCTATAAAAAAAGCTTATCTCTATTTTTAGGCCAGAAATAAACTTTTATCATATGAAACAGTTGTTTATGTGCATGTTATGGATGCATAAATGTATTTGTTTTGATGGAACAGACATGTATCTGCCAATTCATATGTGAAAACAAAATTGATACTATTACTCATGTCATCATAGTCTAATTGTCACACTTGAGTTTTGTTTCAACAGACACCACCCTATGGTGACAGTCTAGTTGTCAGTTAAACATTATTGTTTTGATCTAACACGGAGTCTTTTCTTTCTTGCAGATACTGGTCTACGCTTGCCAGAGATGTCCCTTTTGCTGGTCTAATGGTAAGCTAAAATCAGCTTATACTCTTCTTTTCTCTATCCTAGCAATTGTTTAGTAATCTTGCTCACTTTTCACAAGCACAAGCATAGCTGGTGGTTTGGGTTAATCTAGCTCCTATAGGAAGTGGATACTGCTATGTTTTGTCCGTTCACTTAAACGGCAGCCTGGTAGTCATCCGCTAGTCGCCACCACTATCATTTTTTAGTTGATATGCTTTTGACAAACGGATAATTCCCAACTCAGGCGATAGCCTTTTATTCCTGGTCTCATGGTATATAACCATGAATTGCTAGAGGGCTTTCCTCAGTAGCGATAGCAATGTTTATTGCCTTATTGGATCCAGGAGATAAAGCTTAGCACCTGTATGCATACCTTCAGTTTTGAAGTAGCCCTTGTACATGATTAATATACCAAGAACACATTTCTTGTTGAATATTGAGTTTATTTGCTAGATTCATGTCTTTATCAGATCTGTTTGATACGTCGATTAATATTCTGTGTTTTATAAGCTTACTTGAATGTTTTCTAAGAATCTTTTATTGAACAAATATGTGGCTTTCTAGGTCACTTTCTATGAAGCAATGAAGGAATTGACAGAGTATGGGAAAACAAAGTATTTGCCAAACAGTGATCTGGATGTCAGCAACTCCTTTGAAGGCCTTGTTCTAGGAGGATTGGCAGGCGGTATGTGTGGTCCATTATATATGATAACTAATAAGCCATATACTTGTTACTGTGTCACATGAAAATCTGAAGTGTTCTGCTTCTTGATTACTCCTGAGTGCAGGCTGTAGTGCATACTTGACAACCCCCTTGGATGTGATCAAGACAAGATTGCAAGTACAAGGATCGACATCTAGGTAATTGTGACTGAACTGTCTCTCTGGCTGGTTCACATTTCCCATCACACACAAAACTGTGTTGGTGATATTTGATTTGTGGCCAAAATTATGAAATTCCTTTTCTGTGCAAGCAGGTACAATGGGTGGCTGGATGCTATAACAAAGACATGGACTACTGAGGGGGTGCATGGCTTGTTCAAGGGAAGCGTTCCTAGAATTATCTGGTATATCCCTGCATCAGCATTCACATTCATGGCAGTGGAATTCCTAAGGGACCATTTCAACGACAAGGTCGACACAGATGCCCGTGACCTAGCCACCCTGTCAATCGATGCGAGATCGGAAGTTGAGAAAGCAGCTTAATGCTTCCCCCCATGAAGCAGCCTAATATTCCTGTCTGATGGAATTTATCTAGTAGAATCATTGTCTTGGGCAACATAATAGGATTTTTAGATAAAGGAATACTCTTTATTCCACAACGAAATAGGTTTCAGTCGTGTAAATGTGGAGGGCATACATTGTCAGCTAGGCAAACGGTTGTATGTATCAGAGAGTAACCTCATGATCCTTTATTAGGTCAGCAAATTTTGAGTTGGGAATCTGGTTAGAGTACCTATGGAATGAGATAAGTGAACATGTAACATTTCTGCAGAGACCAGTGCTCACCCAGGGGAATGGTTCCTCTTAGTCTTTGTTGCAAACGCTATTGCAATTCGTGAGTTTTTTTAAACCTTGAGCATTGATAACATGCACGACTCGGAGCTATCTGATACCATGCTGTTGTACTCGTGCCTTTGCTGAAAGCTAATGGTACCTTGTGACCGGTTCTCGCCGGTGTTGCTGCTCTAGGGCCCTCTATATACTCCGTACATCCGTCATCCGTGCAATGTTCTCTACACAAGTAAGTTTTGCTTGCTGTTCTGCTTTAACAACCTCTCGACCCGCTCTGTATCTAGATGTGTCTTGTTTTGCTGCATTTCTAAATACACTGTCGTCTGAGAATGAACTGTCTCGGGCTTTATTAGACTACCCACAGCGATGTCTACACTGGTGCTTGAATCAGGAAAGAGAAAAGTTCAAGCACCGGGGGTTTGCCACTGAGAAGAGTGATGCTGAAACCAAAAATAAAAAAAAATGGCTTGCTCCTCTGCACAGCCTCAACACACGCTGTGGTTGGTCTTAGGTGCAATCAGAGAACAATCTGCTGCTGTGTAAATCATATGGGATTATGGTGGTTAGGCCTGGCCCATTTGAATCCGATAGCGCCTGCCGGTCATGACGGTGGCGTGGTGCAGCCGGTGGACAGCGAGGGGACCGAATCGGATTCCAATCCGATTTGGAAACGGCCGGACCGCACCATTTATATATCCGGGGAACCCTCCTCAAACGATGGTGCGAAGGGGCTGACAGCATGGAGACGAACAGCACGATGGTTAACTTAGCCGGCCGGTCGGCCACCACCACGAAGGCCTATGTGCGAGCTACCGCATCAGAGGTGGGCGAAACACTGCTGAAGAAAGAGAGCCTGGAAGCGAGCGCATCGCAGGCGGGTGATGCTACACTGAAGAAGGAGGCGGTGGCTCTTACGAAGCCCACGGTGGAGGAGGAGATACGGAGGCTGAAGGAGGAGGCGATGGCTCTCATGGATGCGGCGAGCGAGGCCTTGAAGAAGAGGAAGAGAGCGGCGGGAGATTTTTGTATATTGACCGCGAAAGCGGGGCTTCGGTAAAATGAACACGATGCATTGGGTTTTGATAAAATGATCGTAAATCCGCTGTTCCATACGGTAAAATGACTAAATGGAAGTTTTACAATTTTTGTAATCTTTTTTTACATTTTCTCCACTAGAACAGACCAAAATACCCTCAAGGCCTCAATCAATCCATCGACCATGACCACGGTCACCTCCTCCCCTCGAAAAATCTCTCCTCAGCAACATCCTTCGTCTCCCCGGCGTCGCCGGCCGCAATGCCACCACCGGCGCCGCCGCCGTCGCTGCCGCCTACGATCCCGGCCTGCGACCCGCACGACGGCCCGGGCAGCCTGCAGCTGACCGAGGACCTGACCACCCACGCCGGCGCCATCCAGCGGCGTGTCCTCGGCGAGATCCTCGCCATGAACGCCGGCACGGACTACCTCCGCGGCTTCCTCGGTGCCGAGGGCCGCGCCGCCAGCGAGCTCGCGGCCGCGTTCAAGGAGCGTGCCGCCGCCCCTCCGCCTTCCCCCACCACCCCTCCGCTCGTGCCGCCGCCGCCACCACGATGGCCGCCGTCGTCGAGGACAACACAGCGTGGGACTACGGCAGCCTCCGACAGGCGGTGCCGCAGGCCTCGGGGACGGTGGCGAGCGCGGCGGCCCCCGAAAGGCGGTTGTCGGGGAGCGAGAGGCGGCGGAGCGCCGGGAGGCGCGGCAGGCCCGCGAGCGAGCCCCCGCGACGGAGAGCTCCTCGAGGGAGGCGACGAAGCACTCGAGGAGGGCCGGGGAGGGGAGGCACGCGTCGAGGGTGAGGGTCTTGGGCCCGGAGGCGGCGACGAAGGTGGACTCGGTGGCGGCGGCGATGGCTCGCTCCCACGCCGCGTCGTCCTCGCCGACGGCGGCCATCGCTGCGGTGGCGGCTGCGGCGGCTCGGGCAGAGGGGGCGGTGAGGGAAGGCGGAGGGGGCGCACCGGCGGCGTGTGGGCGGAGGGGAGGCGCGGGGGCCGGTGGGGAGGGGCGCCGGTGGCGGGGGGCGGAGGGGAGATGCCGGTCCGGGAGCGAGAGGCGGTCGATGAGGAGGCGCTCGGCGGCGTCGTGCAGGGCGAGGAGTGGTCGCGGCTCGGAGAGGAGCTCGGCGGCGGTGAGCTCGAGGTAGGCTAGTATGCGACGGTGGGCTGGTTGAGGGTATTTTTGTCAGTTTTAGTGGGAAAAAATGTAACAAAAGATTACAAAATTGTAAATCTCCCCTTTAGTCATTCTACCGTATGGAACAACGGATTCGTGGTCATTTTATCGAAGCCCAATATATAATGGTTATTTTACCGAAGCCCGTTGCTTTCGTGGTCATTATATACCAAAAATCTCGAATGGCGGAGGCTGCCCAGCCAGTCGGGCCCTCGAAGAAGAGGAAGAAAGTCGTTAAGCAGAGGTTGTCACAGGAGGGTATCGAATATCTGATGGCAAGACGCTTTAGATCGATCCATCTGATCCCTCCTGAGAGTCTGGTCAATCGTTCTCAGAGATTCCTCGAATCCTATGCCACCAATAAGGCTATCGCCGACAAGATACTGGAGTACGAGCAGGCCCTTATCAACATGTATCTAGCCAAGGGATACGCAGAGAACGAAATTGAGGTTACTGATGACGAGGAGGAGAACTAGGCAAGAAACAAAAGGGGTTAATAGTTTGCAAGTAGCCCGTGCGTGCAAGTAGCTCATTACTAGTATGGTGTAATCGTCATCATGTGTTTATTATTTCCCATCTTATTCGCTACGTACTGATTGACTCCAGTATGTTATTCTCTTCTGTTCTGCTTGCAGAACCACATTTGAGCTTTATTTTTGTTTGCGTGATGAAAGTATGAATTAAGTGCCTATCCATAGATTTGGAAACAAAGAATGGCGAGCCTTTTCTCTATACTGAAATTTGCCGATCGAGTCCACTGCAGGATTTGCCTTCATATCCTTTGTTTCCACGTCAAGCCAGCAACCACTGGTGTCCTGCTCCACCAGACCGGCAGCAGTTGCACGGTTCAGCGCCACATCCCCATTGGCTTCATGGTTTAATTTGCACTTCTTCAACCATTGCAAGTTTGCAACCACCTTCTGCGCTATTTCCATCTTGCCAGGGTTCGACTCGACTGGAGCTTGTCGATCTGAAGATTCTATCGATCAGGTAACTAGGTCAGCAGGGTGTGCACTCCCAGTTTGTTAATTATACACACGGTCATGATTCTTATATTCTCCCAAGTCTCGTTCTTCCATTGCTCCGTTGCTTTGTGATGTTGATAGTTTCAAGAACATCTGTGGGGGAGATCCGTAGTGCAGTTTATATGCAGTTAAATAGAAGGAGAACTGATGATGGAAAGATAATAAGATATGATCTCTCTTGTAGGACCTTTTGCAAGCGTTAGGCCTTGTTTAGATCCTAAATTTGGGAGGTTAAATTTGGGAGTATGATGTCACTTCGTAATCATTGTGTCACTGTAGCATTTCGTTTGTATTTGTGAAAAATTGTCCAAACATTGATTAATTAGGCTCAAAATGTTCGTCTCGCAAAGTACAACAAAACTGTACAATTAGTTTTTGAATTCATCTACGTTTAGCACTCCATGCATGTTATGACATTTTGATGTGATGAGAATCTTCTTTTTGTATAGTGGAATTTAGGGTGGAATTTGGAATCTAAACAAGGCCTTAGATGGTTTCGGAATAGACATGGGCTGTATGTTTAGTTCCAAAATTTCTCTCTCCAAACTTCACTATTCACCTATCACATCAAATCATATCAAATCTCTCTCCTCATGCATGGACCACTAGACGTGGGTAAATAAAAAAACTAATTGCATAGTTTCGATGTACACGATGAGACCAATGTTTTGAGCCTAGTTAGGTCAACGATTACCACAAACAAAAACGAAAAGTGTTACAGTGCGCTACAATATCTGATGTGACTTTTTGACCACCTTTTCACGGGAACTAAACACACCATGAGTTAGTTGTGCTCGTAGCTGTCTGAATATTCTAGCATCATCGGATTTATCTATTTAATCACTCAAAAGCGATGATAACTAAAATGAATAGCCTCATTGTTCTAAGCAAGAAGCATAAAGTGGTAATTCTAAAAAAAAGAAGCATAAAGTGGTATGTGTTGATTCTGTTGTTTCTGTCGTCAATAGAAATTAAGAACTCTTGCTGCTGTTAGATTTTCACCTTCTAGAGGAACTTCTATTATCTGAGTGAACTGTTGTCGTCGATTTTTTTTGCGAGAAACATTGTTGTCGTCGATATCCCTATTATTCATATAGGTTTTGTTCACTGCAACAAAATCGATATACAGGTACAGCCAATGGATTGAAAGGTGTTCTCTTGACATGCATGATTTCAAATTTCAAGACTTGATTATTTGAAGATACATTATTTTTTCTTCATAACACTTTCAATGTCAGTGTTATATACCCTACCCGTATCAACTTATTTCCAACCGTGTGTTGCCTGGCTGCTCAACCAAACCGTTATACAAACGAGCCCGCACGCGCGCGACACTGACTCGGACACACGGCCCAGTCCATCCTGGCCCACCCTTGCTCCCGCCGGCGGGTCATGTGACTCGCCGCCGGACGCCGCCAAATCCGTCTGACCCACTCCGGCTTTCTCCCAAGTCAGCTCAGCTCAACTCCGCCGGCCGCTGTGCTGCTTTGCCGAGTGCCTGAGTGCGATCGGATCGGGGATTCACGGAAGCCAGCCAGCCAACCCACCCGCCCGATCCAGCCGGCGATCCCGGCGCCGGCAGCGCACCAGAGGAAAAATGGACGCGTCGCGCCCGCAGGGCGAAGCCGCGGCGGGGTGGGTGACGGTCGAGGAGTGGAGCGGCTCGTCCGCCACCGCGCTCTCCCGCACCGCCGTCCTCACCGCCTCCGCCTCCTCTCTCACCGCCCACAGGTGCCCTTCCTTCCCCTCTGCTCCGTCTCGGATTTCATTTCGATTCCCGTGGCCAAGCCATCTGACGTGACCGCGCGCTTGCGTTGCGGCTTGGCGACCGCAGGTTCGGCGGCCGGTGGGGGCGGATCGGCGGCCGCATGCTAGGCGCCTTCGTCCCCGAGGTGAGTGACTGAACCCGCGGCCTCCCAATCCCCACTTCGTGTTGTCGACTGCAGCAACTTTATCTACTAGAATGAACTTCGCTGCTCGGGGCTCTTCCCAATTGATTTCTTACGGACTGGTCAGTATGGCTGATGAGCGAGCCTTTGTATTCGCAGGGCTTTCCTGGAAGCGTGACTCCGGATTATGTCCCGTTCCAGATGTGGGATACGTTGCAGGTTAGTTTTTACCTGCATGACTTGGAGCTTTATCTGAAACCATGTTGTTACTGTTGGATTCATACCTATGGTTATAACTAATGCTACCTTGTGCGTGGTTCTCGCCTGTGTTGTTCTAGGGGCTCTCGACATACATTCGTGCAATGCTGTCTACACAAGTAAGCTTTGCTTTTCTGCTTTTACAATCTCTTGACTCATTCTGTATCTAAGCGTGTCTTGTTTTCTTTCTGCATTTCTAAATACGCTGTCATCTGGAATGAACTTGTACAGGCTCTTTTAGGTGCAATTGGAGTGGGAGAACAATCTGCTACTGTCATAGGCGCTACTTTTCAGGTGGACTTTTAGGCACAACTATATTTGTTTGAGTCTATGGATGCTTATTTGATTTCAGGACAGATGGGACTAGTTTATTGAACACACAATAACTTCTTTTTTATTTTTTTTTCTGAGTGATATGCAACACGATAAGGACTAGTTGTTTGTGTTGCCATTTTAATTGGGAACAACCTTCCAAGGAATCATGTGTATACCTGAAAGAAATATTGCCACTTCTCTCTTCATCGTTGCAAACGATGGGGTGTGGGCTACTTGGCATAAACTTTAGTGTAGAATTTCCCTTCCCTTTGCCAAAGTTCTTCTCTTTTTGTTAGGCTACTGTTGTAATTTGAATTCATTTCCTCATTGTTTCCCCTAATTAATGCAATTTTGGCAGTGGTTTTTGAGGGATTTGACAGGAATGCTTGGAGGGATACTGTTCACCTTCTATCAGGTACCAACTTTTCTGAGTTATTACGATAACACTGTGATCTCATTACAGAAACTTAAATCCGCTGTTGTTGCCCCTTAAGGCATTCTTGTGAATATTGGTTCTGTTAATACTTTGTGTTGCCAACATGTCATTGTCTATATTCATTTTCCGTACCTTCTTTTCCACCAGGGATCTAATCTTGATAGCAATGCGAAAATGTGGCGTCTAGTTGCAGACTTTATGAATGACCTTGGTAATGTTCAGCTAAAACCACTAAATTCAGTTACTTAGTGTCCTATTTATCTCCATCTCAGCTTTCCTCCATAACATATATTATTAGATTCATGCCAAGTTACAAGTTAGATTGTTCTCTCTTACTAATATTGTACTATATTAATTATTCTTGAAAATTTTCCGCTTCCATATAATCTGGGTTATGAGGAGAATTTCTCTCCCTTGGTTTGCCTAGTGTCAAAAGGTTATTTACATTCTTCTTGTTCCTTGTCCAGGAATGTTGATGGATCTCTTAAGCCCTTTGTTTCCTTCATCGTTGATAGTTATAATGTGCTTAGGCAGCCTATCTAGGTCATTCAGTAAGTTAATTTACGTGTTGAACTTCAGAACTTATTAAGAGGAACTTTTGTAGTGGATCTTTTGGGCTAATTTATTGTTTCTGTGTCCTAGCTGGTGTTGCTAGTGGAGCAACTAGAGCGGCACTAACACAGCATTTTGCACTTGCAAATAATGCAGCTGACATTTCTGCAAAGGTGATATTGATTATCCTTTAGACTTTTAGATTCCATTTTGGTATCAAATTATTTCTAAAATGTAGCAGCAGAAGCATACTCAACTTTTCAGGAGGGCAGTCAGGAGACACTTGCTACAATGTTAGGGATGGGACTGGGAATGCTGCTGGCTCACATTACCAGAGGGCATGCTCTGAGCGTATGGGCATCATTCCTTTCTCTCACAATATTCCATATGTATGGTGAGTGTTCTTTCATTGTTCCTCATGTTTTAAATCCAAACAGCTTCTAAACTTTCCGTATTTCTCAACTGTTTGTTTTACTTCTAATCGTGCTGAAGATGTAACCTATTTGCTACCCGGAGAATGTAGTTTTTAAACTAACACTGCTATATTGGCATGGTCGAAATTTGTCCCTGCACGGAAATAATAGGAAAATGCATTAGAAAATGCTGCAAAAGAATGTGGAAAACAATCGTCCAATATTTTTCCAGAGTGCATGAATTTTAAAGTGAAAATGTTCACTGGTTCTTAGTTAAAATGCAAGAAATTTGACTGAGATACTAGTTTGAAGTTAGCATGTTGTAGTCTGAACCTAGACCACCAGTCCTAACTATTTCGCTGGGTTCTGGTTTCATTAAAATTTTGAACTCCTTATCCAGAACAAATCTTCATCCCCTGGTTATACTATTCCTATGCCATCTTTTATTATGAAGTTTCTTCTTCATTAGCATACAAAAGCATCTGTTTACACTAACTTATACTTGTTTTGTTTGTGACGATCCAGCAAATTACAAAGCAGTGCAGTCACTTTCACTCACTACACTAAACTATGAGAGGACTTCCATCCTGCTACAGCACTTCAAGGAATGCGGTGAAGGTGAGTGAGCCCCTTATCTTGTAGTCATTAGGAACTACTGCTATGGGTTAGTGCCTATCTAGCATGTGCTGTATGAGTGTTAAATGATCTAGGTTTTGTGCCGATCTGTTAGAATAACCACACAAGATGCTCCATAATTTGACCAAATTTTATTGTTTTCCCTTTTCCTAGTTCTTGCACCACAGCAGATTTCTCAGCTGGAACATATTATTCCTTTTTGGTCAAGCTGGAGGAAATTAATCAGAATTAAACTGCCACATGAGTGTGTGCACTTAGGTGCTAAAGCCTCGATGCTTGAACACAATGACATGTATGTCCGAAGATCTGAGAGCTTATATATTTGTCGATTGTTAATATTTGGGGCGAGGATAGATTCTCACATTGCTTGTCACGTTTGGCAGGTTGGAGATTGCAAAAACAAGATCCCACTATGAAAATAGTAAGTTCATGTCTTTTCTTGTGACTTGTATGTTCATCTCTTGGGTAATGTAAACGTTATTGAGTTTTGCTGACGTTTCTTTTTGCCATCCGAATTTATCCAGCCAACTACCTTTTGCTGGATAAGGCAGGCAGTGTTCACATTTTCATCCACAAGCAGGCAACGCCAGCTGATGTTTTGAAGTCCTTCATACACGGGCTGGTGCTAGCAAATTTGGCGCAGAATAGCAAATCTCAGCATGCAGAGGCTAGTCGATGGATGGATGAGAATTATACCACTTTTATCTCCAAGGTAAGCATTACGTGTCCTAGATGTTCCTGTTCTGGGTTAGCATTTTTCTCTTGCATGCTGTTTGCCGCGAAAGAAATAATCCCTTCCTTCTATTGTTATAGCTGCAGATGAAGGGTTACTCAACAGAACGCCTTCTCTCGCATTCGATTGTTTGGAGGGCACACTGGCTTCACGGCGAGCTGGATGCAAAGCTCAAATAGGAGGAACGCACCCAAGTCTCGGTTAACTTGGGTGAGATCGTGGTAATATGATGAAAGACAGACGAATGAGCTTCACCAAGACTAGCAAATCTCATCTGCCATTTCGAGACTGTAGCAAGCACTTCACTACAAAAGTGCGGGCCAGCATGCTACGTTTAATGATTAACATTAGGTACAGTCTTACGGGAAATATCCAAAGCAGCATTAATCACCTACACAGGGTGTATTTGCTAAGTACTGGATCACTCTAGTCCACCATGATTTCTTGATGCAATCCTACAAATTACTGTGCTGGGAATTCTTCGCCACATACTACGCACCTACAGGATATGTTCTCGCTATCTAGATGACCGCCTGACGATGCTCTGGTAGGCAGCACCGTGCGACCTTCAAAGGATGCGCACACGCATCTCACCTTACCATTCTCTTGAGACGTGCCATTGTTCAAGGCAGTTCGGCCATTCACATTCGGCCTTTTGGTAGTATCTGCTGGAGAAGGCTCGGGTGATTCTTGCTGGCCTCTCTTTCTCTGATACATCTGTTTCTCAGGTGCCTGCTCCTGAAACTTGTCGGGCAAGTGTGCGGACACAGGCTGGGAAAATTCAGTGATGTCCGAGGGCCCACGATACAGATCTGAAAGCCGCCTGATCTTTGGGAACTCTCGCTCCTCGGAGTTTTCATCTTGTTCAACTTTTACCTGTACATACGAAATTGCAAGTCTCATTTAAGTAGATTAAAAATGTATGGTTGGGAGGTTTGACGGTACAAGCATTGCATTGACTAAGCACAAAGCACTATTCCAATACATAGACACCATGCATTTTCCACATGTACAGAAAAGGCACATATACTATCATGAACATCACAGATGCTTCGAGAAATCAGTTCAGCTATGAATGTAAACCAATGGAAATATATTAGCAAGAAAACATAATATTTCCCGGAGATAAAAATCTGGCTATTTATTGAAAGCGCAGGAGAAACTTGTACCTCATTGTCTGTGATTTCCATTTCATCTGCTTTCCCAGCCTTTCCCATTGAAGATGCAGCAGATGCCAAAGAATATTGTGTTTGATTATCTGTGGCCTTATCAACAGCAGACAGCCCAGGCTCCTTTTTCACTGCATGAAGTGCGGTAAATCCAGGTGGAACTTCCATTTTAACAGGCCTTACAACATTTAGAGAGAACCTAATGAGGGGCTTCGTTTCAGTGATAGGGGTAGAAGCAAAAGTTTCAGTTCTGGCAGGAGAAATTGCAGCAGGTAGTCGGCGATGAGCTTCAGTAAAGCCAGGAGGAATATCCATAGCAAATCCTGGAGGAGTGTCCAAAATCAGACTGGGAGGCGCATCAAAGCCAGGAGGAATATCCATAGCAAATCCTGGAGGAGTGTCCAAAATCAGACTGGGAGGCGCATCGGCACAAGACATAGCAGCAGCTTTGATCTGAGGCTGACAGTGAGCTTGTGTAAATCCAGGAGGTACATCCAGAGAAAATCCAGGTGGTATGTCCAGCATAAGGTCTGAGCTAGCCGAAGATCTGTCAGCCGGCTGACAAGCTGAATCTGTTAAAAATGTAAAGTCAGAAGCTTACTAAGAAAATGGACATCAGTCAAAACAAAATTTAGAGCAACCAGTGTGATAAAGTAACCTTCTAAGCTAAAAGTGCTCTTGTTTGCAGAGTCATCATGACTGCAACATCTGTTAGGAAGAGAAGGAGCAGGAGCTGAGCAACTGGATGCACGGTTTGAATCGGGAGATCCGAGCACTGCCATGCAGTCATTGACCCCATCAGTCTCTTTGCCTCCTGTTAAATCCAATACCTTGGCAATACTCTCACAAGTATCCCTCGCTATCTCTTTGTTTCCTGTGGCATCTGTTGGATTGCCTCTTGCTCCCAATGCCATGCCAATATCAGATTCAGTACTCTCTGTTTCTTTGCCTTTCGTCACACCCAATTTTGCACCTACCTCCTTATATTTGTTGCAAGAGTCTTCATTTGTCCGACTGAGATTGCTCATTTTGATATTTTTCATATGACTGTTGGGTTGGCATCGCTTCTTCCTTAGATGTTTCCCAAAAATACCCCAAAAATATAATTCACCATTTTTTCCTGTTACAATATAATAATTTACAAGTTAGATGAGAAATTTATAGTTGCAAACCCAGTTTTTCAAAGATATTAGCTCTTTATCTTCAATCATGGCCATGCAAACTCAATGCACTCTCTGACTCTTGGGGTGGAGGGGATTTGTAACAACATGCAAACGTACTCTGATAGTGTGGCGAAAGCAACTCCGAAGAAAATATCGCCAATTCAGTATCACCAATTTTGGTCAACAGGCCAGTATGTGAAGCAACTTTTTCAAGAAGATATTCGAAGCTCCTGTGAGGCCTGTAATAAAATGACTTACAGCTAATCAGAGAGAACATACATCCACAGTTAATTAGTGCACAGGTGCAGAGACCCTATTTAATAACAAGGGCTTAGATACCTTGAAACATCTACATAATTCTAATACAGACAAAAAAATTTACCATTTACTACGTATGTGATAGCAAGTCTTAGACACTGGTAGTTGACACAAGCGTAATTGACATAGATGCAGCTTGCAAGTTACTTAACCAGAACCACTACCAATGATTCTTACAACTTAGTAGAAGCTACACCCCATTAGAGTAAACTTACGTTGGGTGACTGCTCACAAACCATAGTCCAATATCCTCACCATCCGGGGGTTCCACCGTGAATATTTTCGGCCACAGCCAGGAAAGAGGTACAGCCTCCAGATTCAAAATTTCAGGCATATGCTTTGAAGCTTCATATGATCTGGCACAGATTTCAAAAGGGAAATGTGCTTCAAGCCCATCACAAGTATGTATCAGTTCCCCAGTAACACAAAAGTTGCCCCTAAAAGAAAAATGGAAGCTTAATGTTAGTGGTTAACAGAAGCACATGAATACTAAAATAGCAAAACAACTACAGACTACACAAAATAGCTTAGAGAAAAAAGTGCCACCTCCATATTACAGAAGAAGGCAACATTGTATCGCTTGAACATTCTATTTGCTTATTGCATTGCATAAATGATTACTATGATGTACACAAGTACTGTGCTAGGAATTAGATCTGCCACCTAGTAAAAAAACAAGGTTCATGGCTTATAGCACAGTCAGTCAGTACTGTTTTTGTTGAACAGTTACAGTTCATATCATTGGCATATAAAATTTGGGAACATATTCTTCTGGTGTCTATGTGATTTGCATTTGAGACCAAAATCAACTTCTATTCAATATGGAGGGAACAATATTCCCGAAATAGGCAAACTACAGTGGCAGAGAAACAAGATCTGCACATCCTCAGGAGGAAGCTGAGAAAATTCTTGTATTACCATCCCTAAAACAAGAAAGAAATTCAGAACAAGCCTACTGCTTACTTCCAGGGGGCATCTGGTTGATAGTGCTTCTTGTGCAGCTTTGTATGTAAAATCACTGGTGCACCTGTTTCCCAAATACCAACGTTATGGCAAAATGCTGTAAAGGAAATTTAGTAATAGGAAAAACAAAATCATTCAATGTTCTCCTGTTCACGCAAATATATGCACAAAACTCAAATGGCAAGCAAGCCTTCCCACACTGCATTTCGTAAAGGCAGAAGAAGAAAACTAATACGAGTTACCGAACAAAAGGAGAAAACTCACAAAGAACTGTAGGAAAGATACTTAGGTGGCGAAACATCTAACACGGACAGGTATATTTCTGGGAAAAACACTGATTTGAAAGGAAAGCAATCGAACAAAAACAGCCAAATAGTACTTTTGCAATGGCACTCATCATTCTTATGTTGCAGCCTGAGTTAAAGTGTCAACAACTGGCTGAATGGCAACAATATGTTTTGACATATCCAATGACAGCATAGAAATAAATTCATCAACAGGGTAACACGTTAAAAATGAGCAAGTGAAAGTTCAGTTAGTACACATATCAAGAATTTTTCTGAGTTGCTATGACATATTAGATCCTCAACGTACCTGAAGATCTGCTGCAGCTAACGGATGCCCCTGAGTTTCTTTCTTGCAGCAATGCACCACGTTGCACAGAAGCTATGGACTGTGGGCTTTGTATTGGAAGAATATTGTTGCACTGCAGCATGACCAGGTTGAGTTTTTTTTTAATTAAAAAACAGTGCAAGGATTTGGGCTTGATCTAGTATTAGAATATACCTCCATGGAAGATTCATTGTGCACAGGTATTGGGCTCAACAATACAGGCTTCACACTTCTTTCTTGCGCGACAGTAACTGCAGTTTGTGCAACAGGATAAACCTCAATGGGCCTTTCACTAAGCACAGATGTTGGGCTTAGCAATGCAGGCTCCACAATAGGAGCTCGCAATCCAGGAGCTGTAGTACTTCTTGTACTAAACTTTCCACTTTGTAGTGTGCACACACTCTTAGAAGGTCCTGCCTTTGTACAAAGAGGATCCTCACTTGGATGTGGAGCACGCATTTGCTTGGGACTAGGAGACACATGATTTATCATTGCCCCTTTTGGCAAATCAGCTGATAGTTTTTGACTGCTCTGGCCTTGAGAATGCAAAATACTAAAACTGGAGCTCCTTGCAAGTGCTTTTGCACCGTCCATTCTGTCTAGATTTCCAGGAGTAGCCTCGATATTCAAATTAGTGCTCAAAGGTTGTGAAGATTTGCAACTTGGTGAGATAGGGTTATTCAGAGAAGTATTTCGGGGGGTGACGGAACCACTCGTGTCGCCACCAGCAAATGAGTGCCTATTTTCAGCTGTCTCAAGTCTCTTGTGGGATGAACACGAGTCATAGGATGATGCTGATGCCATAGGTCTTTGAGTGTGTGATGTGGATCCCACAAGAGATACTTTACGTGAATTCGGAGGTGGTGTGACACTTCGCCTGCAATGCTTTTTCTGTAACCCAGCTGAGCCAACAGTTCTACCATATGGTTTCCGGTGTTGCACATAAGTAATATCTTCCACAGGAATCAGTTTCACTCTTGCATCAGGTTTTGAATATGTACCACCAGAAAATCTAGGCGCCTTGAGCTTATTTGAAGAGTCTGGTTCTACATTTCCCTTGGTTCTGGATGATTCCTCATTAGCATTGTGAACTTGGTTATGCCTGTATTTAAAATAGAAAAAAATTTATCGATTAGCAAATCAATATGGCTAGAATCAAAATAAAAATTGAAATTTGCAACAAAGCAATGCATGAAACTTTGACATAATTCAGGCCACTTAACTGTCTTAATAATGTGCCAATGATGCATATGATTACTAAATTCAGATATTGTAGTACAGTGTAACAAATACCCGATGGAACAAGCTAGTATACCACATGTCCATGCATCTTCCAAAATAATAGGGAATCAACCACAGCCAAAGGTTTGGAGCAAAAGGGAAAAATAGAAACATGTAGGTTTAGTACAACTAATCTGAACATGCTTTTATCTTTTCAAAAGAATCTCATTCTGACAAAGCAATACATTCCAACATTCCGAACATATAAGAGACCAGATATCAATTGTGTATCTTATTGTATACAACCATATTGAACTTCAGGCATTTAAATATGATTCATTCACAGTTCTTCTTTTACTTTTGGCCAAAACTGATTTATGCTTATTATTTAGCAGTAGTTCTATATTAACAAGTTATGCAAATATGCAATGTACATTTCTTTTCCCAAAAAAATATGTTACCTCACTTAACATGGATGAAAGAACAAACTTTTATGAGGATTGTTATATATGGCTTAATGGAGAACTGAAAACTCACTGGGACGATCAATGTAAAGTCAAGTTCTAGGCAGTTGAATATATGCTAAAATTGTAGAAAGTTTCACCACCAAAAGATAGCAGAGACATTAAGAAAGGAATACAACAGGACATCTTCAAGAAATTTTGCAAGCTAAAATGCAAACAAGCACAAATGAACTCATTTACAAATTTCTAGTGCAAAATACAGGCACGAAATTCAGTAAGCACTAAGAAGAAAGGGACCTAAGTGTACCTTAGATCTTGTTTGCACTGAGAGCGGGCACTATTTCTTGAAGCATGAGTGTATGTTGCACAAGGTGTGTCCTGAGAAGTAGAGCAAAGCAAATGAGAAGATGTTCCGAATACAGGATAAGGTTTATGCGTTCCAGTCTTCAGAGCATTGTAGAAGGGTTAAGGATAATTTCTTCAAAAAAAGAAGGTTAAGAATAACATAAATATTCAAAAGAAATATTTATGTAAGAGGATATAATCTAATTTGACGAGGTGAAAAGTAGCCCAACATATTTTGTCAGTTAGATGCATCTAAAAATCATCTGATGGAGAAAGTGAAGCAGAGGTGCTCTGCAGGTAGCCCGCAAGACAATCATGTACCAAAGCATAACATGGACGTGAGAACAGAATCACATCACAGGCACTGTGCACCTATAATAGAATAAATGATGATGCACCAGTAGATTTCATGGCAGCAAAAGTAATCCACGAAACTACCAATAGAAAAAAAACAAAATCCAGCACAAATTTGGTGAACTACTCTCCGCAAAACTCCCTTGGTAGCTGCTAGTACACAGGACAGAGGACACCGCATTTCAAAGCTAGGTGATGTTGTGCGAAGCATTGTCGGGGGGTCATGACGAACAAGAAGATAAGCATATGCGCATAAAAAATGACGCTCTCCTAAAACTTGTTAAAGATTCCTCCATTTTCCTCATCACACAAAATCCGCACGCACGAGCAAGCAAACAGAAAACCCGCACGGCGCGCAGAAACCAAAAGCATCTCAACAAACCCCCACTTCATTTCACCCCCGAAAAAAAAATCCAACAGGAAACAATCACGATCGCCGGGACGATTGTGGGGTAAAGAGGCGCCGGCGCGCCGAGATGAGGGAGGGGGCCGATCACCTGCGCGGCCCTCCGTGGCGTGTCGGGGCGTCGAGCGGCCGGCGTCGTCGGAGACGGGGGCGGCGCCGGCCCCGGCGCCGACCGGAAGATGGGAGCGGGGCTAGGGTTCGGCGGGTGCCTCGCTGGTGGCCTCTCCCGGTGCGCCATTGGATTCCTCGATCGCCACGGGGAGGAGAGAGTGGTAGAGAGAGGGTTTTGCCGTTCTCGTGTCTGTGGAGTGGTGGCTGGTGTGCCTACGGAGGAGGAAAGCACAAGACGCCAGAAATTTGCTCGCAACAGAGAGCAGCGGGGGTCTCTTCACCTCCGGAGGTGGGGCCCACCGCAGATACTGCTCCGGAGAAAGCAAGCAGTCGTATCGTATCCCTTCACGCCTCCAGCGCGAGTTGCTTCTGGCTGGGTGACAGATGGGCCCCAGACCGGTGGACCCACCTGCCATGCACCGCTAAGGCGTGTATACACGCATTTGCTGATCGAGAGGTGGGCCCCGTTTCCGTCGTGGGCTGGGCTCGTCGGCCGGGCGGCGTCGCTGGTGATTAGCAGATCCGACGGCTGGTGATTAGCATGCAAGCGAGACAAAAAGAAATTAAAATACTCATCACACCAGGCGTCATCGCGGCTGCGGCTCTGGATGCAGGTGGGACCGAGGCGTCATCGCGTCTGCTTGCTTGACCTTGACCGGTCCTGCCGCCTCCAGGTGACGCGCGTTCTCCTCCCCTGCGTCGATGGGAAATGTTTGTTGGGAGTCCTGTGTAACTCTGGTCGTGCGATTTCGAAGTGGTGCTGCTAGCGCAATGCCTTCGCCATTTCATGACGTGAATTTGTGCACGTCCTGGATTCTGGGGTGTCTTATTCTTCTCCATTTGTGTTTGCATTATTGGTTTTGGCCCAAGTACACCGTCGAAAATATAGTTCCTCTGTCTGTTACCGCCGGAATCATGTTATAGGCTTATAGCACGTCGCCCTGGTACTTCAGTTATTTGCTTGGGAATACACAGATCCAGCAGGTTTCAATAACTACTATACTTCAAACTCTTTTTTGTTTCGAACAACATCCCGGGGATCTCCACATACTACCAAATATATTAATTGCTCGAAGAGCGACAATACAGTACATGATCTCCACATACCAAATATATTAATTGCTCAAAGAGCCACAATACAGTACATGTCCAGCTCCTGGCACCGCAGAGCGAAATTACAGAGCACTCTTAGCTAAGGCTTGTTTAGTTCCAAACTTTGGAATGCCAAAGTTTGAAAAGTGCCATAAACACGACACTGTAGTATTTCGTTTGTATTTATGAATAATTGTCCAAACATTGATTAATTAGACTCAAAATATTCGTCTCGCAAAGTATAATAAAACTGCGCAATTAGTTTTTGATTTCATCTACATTTAGTACTCCATGCATATATCGATATTTTGATGTGATGTGAATTTTTTTTCATAGTAAAATTTGGGGCGTGGAATTTGAGAATTAAACGAGGCCTAAACAAGGCTTACATGTGAGAGGAGAAAGTTACAGAACGGAGGTAAGCCGGTAAGGTAGTCGCGCCAGGCGATCAGCTGCGCTTTGTTTTTCTTGTACCGACAGCACCAAATGTCCAAGTCCCAAACCACCTGTCTGATTACTTGAGAGGGTAAGGTGTGCTCATGTTCAAAAATTAACCTGTTCCTGGCTTTCCAGATTTGCCAGAGAATAATGAGCATGGCATCCATCCTCACTTGTTCTGGCAGTTGTAAGTTTCCACCGATGGTACAGGGCATGACATGAGCACCAATGTGGATGTTAGCAGCAATGCGTTCCCAGATCATTGTTGCTGACGGGCATAGGCAGAAGAGATGATCGTCCGTCTCGAGCACCCCCACCGCAGCGTTAAGAGGAGTCTTGTAGTGGTCGGATGTTTCTGTAATACTCCGTATAATTTTGCTCGCGTATTGAGTCGTTGGTAGTGAAGTAACCATCCGAAGAACTTGAACTTGGTTGGTAGACGGTTGTTCCAGAAATTAACGCAGCTCGTCAGGCTGGCAGGCATTATCTTGATGTAGCAAGGTGTAAGGACCCTGAGATGAGAAAGCTTCTCGGGTGGGGAGGCAAGGAACCTAGTGTCCGGATCCTGGTGGAGGCAATCTGTAAGAATGTGTAGTTCAGACTTCAGAGGAAGCAACATGGGTGAGACATGAGCGTAGCTGCTGGTCGAGCGGGGTTAGCATGGCCTTACTTAGTTACTTATGGACGGATATTTTGGGTCTGACGGAGTGAGAGAACAGGGCAGGGAAGGTGTCCGATAGAGAAGTTCCAAGGAGCCACTGGTCAAACCAGAAGGCTGTGGATTACCATCCCAATCCTAACCGTCGTTACCGAATGTTAGGCAAGCAGTTCTTCCAAGGTACAAGTAAGATGCGAAAGGAAGGTGTCTTCACTGAAGTCTCCAAGGTCGCTATAGGAGCGGCGTAGGAGCCAAGTTTTCCACGGGAGGGGAGAAGGGTCATGTAACTCGTGAACGAACTTCATAAGCGAACAATGAGTCTGTTGTTTCAGGTTTTTGACACCCAGCCCTCTCTGTTCCTTGGACCGACCGCGCTGCTTGTTCATCCCTGTGTGGCTGTACTTCAAGTATCGTGTTATCGTGTTGAATCTCATCTCGTGTTTTGCTCTGCTTTTTCAGTAATAGCATTTTGTTGCTCCACATTCGTTGAATTGTCCGAACGCCATGCAACCGTATTGGTGGTGAGCACATTAATCTCATGACTTGTGAAAAATTAGCATCAGTTTGTTGTTTCAATTTGGGTTATACAATTAATTCAATTTGAGTTATACAATTAAATCTGAATTTGGTTCCTGCTATCCATTGTGCCCTTGCCGTTGTTTCTGTCTGAATGGCTTCCCTGACTAAAGCATACTCGTTTTTTTTTTAACAGAGAGCTCGGGTTGAAATTGAAAACATGTCACGCACTCACGCTGTGTGAAGGCAAGTTACGCCGTCACTGAATCCTGCTCCGCTCTCTGCGTCAGTGGCTCACAACTCTACGGTCTCCTTCAACCTCGATTTGAGCAACAGCATGATTCGTTCCCACGGGATCAAAACTTCCCCACCAAAAAAATACTAATCAGGATTGACGGATAGCCTTGTATCGAGGTTTTAGTTGCATTGGGAGAACTTCTCTATTTTTTTAACGGATGGCGAAAGCTTACGCTTTTCCAAATTTTTATTAGAAGAAGAGAGTTGGCCCTGTTTATAAGGAAAACCGGGCCCGAAAACCATACAACTTCGGTCCGAAGACCGTACAACTGGAGAGGTATCCTACCATCTCACACAACTCCGGTCCATTGACCGCACAACTCAAGGGGTAGCAAAACCCCGAGCAACTCTACAATTCTTCTCCGCAAACCATACAACTCCTGTGGGTTGGATTGGGACATCAACCATCACTGCACAACTCAACTGAAACGACCCCGGTGGGCTGGATTGGGACATCAGCACACACCGCTCTAAACAACTCTGCTCGATCGTAGTGAGACGTCGACTCGAGCCAAATCTACTCGGTCGGATTGGGACATCGACACGAGTCACCAAACACAACTTCTACGGACTGAAAAACTCTCTTCTTCTCTACTCTATTTTTTTCTTTTCCTTTTTATTCAACTAGCAAAACTAAAACAAAGAGAAGAAAGACAGAAAAAAAGGAAGAGAGCATCCTCACAGAGCACCATCCACGGCCCCTGCAGAGGCAAAGTCCGCGCTGGAGATGCTCGACGTCGCCTTCAGGAAGGACATGACACCCGAGCGCCATCAACGTCGTCCCAAAAAGAGATAAGTTTTCACTTGCATCTTCACCGCAAAGCGACGAGACGGCTGGCACCACCAACCTCACCACCATGGCGCCACTGGGGAGCCGAAGCACGACCGCTGTCACCGGCACCACCACGATGCCGCCGGCAAGCAGACGTGCGAACCGTCGTCGGTCATGCCACCACAGCACCACCGACACAATCGTCGCAGGAGGAATGCGGCCCGGAGCGACCAGTTACGCCACCATGGCGTCCCCGGTGCACCGTCACTCGACTGCCGCCAGCCACACCACCATGGCGCCGCAAGCACAGACCCAAGCAAGCCACCGTCGGCCGCGTCACCACGACGCCACCAAAGCACACCTCCAAATGTCATCCTCCGAAGACGCCGCCGCCGCGAGCACGGCCGGGGCAGGACCGCGACGTCGCCGCGCCACTGGGCCGAGGCGCCGGCCACCGCCGCGGCGAGGAGAAGCCGGGGCGCCTCCGTCGTGGAGGAGCCCGGCCACGGCCGCCGCCCCTACCGCCGGAGCCGGCCCCGCCCTGCTGGGGCGTGCCGCCGCTCTCCGTGGACGCCGATCGCCCCATCGAAAGGACGCCCCCGCGCGGATCCGCGAGGGGAGACCTCAAGGCCGGACAGGGACACCGGATCCGGGCAAGGAGGTGCCAGATCCGGCCGCCCCCAAGCCCAAACGCCGAGGGACCGCCGGCGGCGGCCGCCGCAGCCATGGCCACCATGAGGTCGAGGGGGAAGGGAAGGTGAGGAGAGAAGGAAGAAAAAAGAGAAGGGGAAGAAGAGGGACCTCGCTGCCGCCGTCCTTGCAAGCTGGCCGGGCCTCCGGCGGCGAGCTCGGGCGGCGGCGAGGCAGGCGGGGTCGCGGTGGGTGGCGGCGGGAGGGGGCGGGTTTTTCTGCCCGAGTCGCCCGAGGGCGACGCGAGCGGCTTGGGGGGAGAGAACTTCTCTATGACTCTATGTAATCCGAAGGGATGCCGGAGCGGTGGAATATGAGAAGACCAGACGAAAATGACGACCGATGATGGGCAGGTAAACCTTTTGAAAGGACCAACGCTAGGCCTAGAGGGGGGGTGAATAGGCTTGTTTAAAAAATCCTGCAAAAATCCTCAGAAAAATATCAGAGGGTCGGATGATCCGACACAGTCTCGGATCTTCCGGCCAGGAAGATACAGGATCTTCCGACAGGGACAGACCCGGAAGATCCGAGAATAAGTCGGATCTTCCGACAGACAATTTAAGGGTACTTCGAGATTTGAAATCTAATCACCTTTTGACGATTCTACTTGAATACAAAGCTCACAAAAGATGTAAGGAACCTTCTATATATGATCAATATCAGAGTATTCCCACAAATAAGTAGATCGAGACAAAACAAGTTATAGAAATAATAAGAGCAAGAACAAAAGTGGAGACAAAGGATTTTCTACCGAAGTTCACTCCACAAAGGAGCTACGTCTCCGTTGAGATGCTCACAAAGAGCCGGGCTGTCACACTAACCCCAAGTCTCTCTCAATCAACCACAAAGGAGGATTGAGTTACTTACTATGTGCTCCCACGAAGAGAGAGGGTAATACAAACTTCCGGGACTCAAACCACAAGAGAATGGGAGTTCACCGGCACCTCTAACCGTCTAGGAGCAAGCTCCAAGAGTAACAAACGCAAATCGATGAATCCAAGTGCTTCAAGTGCTTGAGAGATGAACAAGTGAAGAACTCAAGGTTGCACAAGTCTCACACCTCAAATCTTCTTTCTCACTCAAACCCTATTTGAATCTTGAAAGAATCAAGCTTTGGAAGGGAGTAGAGAGAAGGAGTGAATGCTCAAGGGAGTGTTTGTCTCGTGTTAGGTCAGTGTGTGCAGCAGCGATGAATGAGGGGGGGTGCTCAAGGGAGAACTCATGCTTAATTCCTTCTTCATCAAGAAACTCTTCAACATTGGTGTTCTTGAACTCCGTCCCATTGTCACTTCTTATATGCTTGATCTTCAATTCAAACTCATTTTGAGCTCTTCTAATGAATCTCTTGATGATTGCTTGAGCTTCACTCTTGTCTTGCAAAAAGAATAACCATGTGAAGCGAGAAAAATCATCTACAATGACAAGTCCATACTTGTTTCCGCCAATGCTAACGTATGCAACTGGTCCAAATAAATCCATGTGAAGCAACTTGAGTGGTCTTGAGCTAGTCAAAATATTCTTGGGTGGATGTGGAGCACCAACTTGCTTCCCGGCTTGACAAGCGCTACACAATCTATCTTTCTCAAACACAACATTTGTTAGTCCTAGGATGTGTTCATCCTTTTGAAGTTTGGCCAAGTTCCTCATCCCAACATGAGCTAGCCGGCGATGCCAAAGCCAACCCAAGCTAGATTTTGCCACTAAACAAGTCTTTGGTTCCACTTTACTAGTTGTGAAATCAACTAAGTAAAGCTTTCCCTTGAGTCGACCCGTAAAAGCAATAGAGGAATCCTCCCTTCTTAGGATGCTCACACCCTCATTAGTAAAGAGACAATTGTAGCCCTTCTCACAGAGTTGTGAGACGGACAACAAGTTGTATCCCAAAGAATCAACAAGATAAACATTGGAAAGAGATGAGTCTTGTGAGATAGCTATTTCACCTTGGCCTATGACATCACCATGATTGTTGTCACCAAAATTGATCTTTTCAACGGGTGAGCCATACTCTTGTAGCTTCGCAAACATATTCCTTTCTCCGGTCATATGATTTGAGCATCCACTATCCAATAACCACGAAGGTCCACCGGAGGAATATGCCTACAAAACAAGTTTTAAGCCTTGGACTTAGGTACCCAAAAGTAATTGGGTCCTTGAGTGTTAGCTTTTGACATTTTAGGCACCCACACACTTCTCATCATTTTCCTAGTATGAGCACCTATATACTTTACAACCATCTTCCCATTTTGGTCCCAAGTGACCATATAGTCGATGGAGTAGTTTGGTGATGGCCTGTGCTCAACGACCTTCTCTTCCTTCTTGTTCTTGATCTTGACATCTTGACTAGATGCTTTTGCCTTTGGCAAGAGCTCCATGGAGCTTACCACTCCATGAGCCGCATCCATTAGTTCACCTAAATTGGTCCCCTTGGTGAACAATGTCACATCACGACCTCCTATCTTCTTAGTCCCATTGGCCTTTCCACCTCGAGTGTATCCAAGCCCATCCTTGATAGTACCATATCTACCGGCTTTATATGCCGGGTGGGTCTCGAATACACTCTTGCCCTTACCTTGGTCTTGGCCAATGGCTTCGGTCAACTTTTGGATTTGAGCATCTTTAGCCTTAACTTTCTTCTCTAGCTTAGAAATGTTAGTTGCACAAGCATCTAAATCAATTTTATAACATCTTGAGCAACCTTCACTAGTAGAGACACTTGAGTCAAGAGTTGTTTTAGAGTTGTTCTTGGTACTTTCCCAAAGTGAGCTAAAATTGGCTTCTAGATCTTTGTATTTGATCTCTAGGCTTGAATGCCTTTCTTGAAGCTCACTTTTAGCACTCTTTAGGTTAGTTAGAGAGTCATTTGTCAAAGACAATTCCTTTGACATCTTCTCCCGTGAGTCATTGGCATGAGATAACTCACATGTCAACTTCTCAACCTTGAGTTTCTCCTCAACTAGAGCCTCTTCTAGGACAAGGTTTCTCTCCTTCTCAAGGATGAGCAATTCTTCTTGCCTATCAAGAGACTCCTCTCTTTTCTCAATTTTCTCTAGTAGTTTTTTAATGAGTTTGTAACCGTCTTTGCCAAACTTTTTTATCATGTTTTTCTCGTGTTCGGCTTCTTCATTATCTAGTTCATTTTCAATATTACTAGATGATGATAGAGTGGATGAGGAAGGTGGTGTGGTGTCAAGTACCTTAGTCCCTTGAGCCATGAGGCACATGGGAGCTTCATCATCACTCTCATCGATGTTGTTGAAGAGTCGTGGAGTTAATGTAGGAGCTTGAATGGCACAAGTGGCCATTCCTTCATCACCGGAGTCATCACTTGATGAATCCCAACCTTCACCAACGTGGGCGCTTCCAAACTTCTTCTTGTACTCTCGACTCTTCTCTATGTATTTCTTGTCCTTGTCATCGTTCTTGTCCTTGGACTTCTTGTTATCTTTGTCATTCTTCTTGCGGGGACAATCGGCAATGTAATGCCCTTTCTCCCCACACTCATAGCATCTTCGTTGAGAGAAGCTCTTCTTTTCACCTCTTGCCTTCATGAATCTCTTGAAGTTTCTAACCATCATAGCGGTTTCTTCATCGGTGCTTTCATGGTCGTTTGAATCCTCACTTTTCTTGGAAGTTGAGGTCTTCTCATTTGACTCAACTCTCATGCTTGGTTCGGCCTTGAGAGCTATGGTCTTGACTTCGGTTTGTTGGATAGACCTTGTCACATCCAAGCTATTCATCTCATGATATTGTAACTTGTTGAATAGCTCCATGGGCACCATTGTCTTGAACTTGTCACTTTCTCTAATCATTGTGGCAAGCATTGGGTTCTTTGGTGCGTATGCTCTAAGCAATTTCTTTGTGACCTTGTTCTCGCCCCAATCATTGCTTCCAAGCATCCTAATTTCGGTGACTAGGAGCTTCAATCGATCATACATTTCTTGCAAGGACTCATCCTTCTTCATGACGAAAGCTTCTAGTTCTCCTTGTAGGAGATCCACCTTGCCTTCCTTGACTTCTTCCGATCCTTCATGAGCCATTCGAAGAGTGTCCCATAGCTCTTTGGCACTATCGATTCCTCTAATCTTGTTGTACTCATAAGTGCTTAGAGCACTCCTAAGCACGGTCACGGCTTGAGAGTTGCGGAAGATGTCGTATTCTTGTTCACGACTTGGCGTTGCACTCTTGTCAACACCTATATTCACAATAGTCCAAAGAGATGGATGAAGACCATGCAAGTAAATTTTCATATCATCACTCCATCGGGCATAGTCAATCCCATTGAATTTGGAGACTTTGCCCATTGGAATGGATGAGAAATTAAGACTAGAAGGGTCAAAAGATTTGTTAGAAAAAGATGTCTCATATCGATAAGACACCGAGTGAAGTCCGTCGAGAGCGTCTCTTTCTCGTATCTTCTTCTTGAAAAGCTTTTGTGCCTCTCTTTCGGCCTTCTCCTTGATCTTCTTCCTTATCTTCTCCCTTCTTTGCTTCTTCTTTTCTTGTTCATCCAAGCTCTCATCAACATCGCTAATGTTGAATTCATCATCACTTGAGCTTGATTCGACAGGTGTCGGATGTTTATCTTTGTGAGCGGAAGCCATCTCGGATACATCCCCCATACTGGCCATAGTGTTTTTCCCTTAGCGGTTAAGCCTAAACAAGGGATTAGGCTCTGATACCAATTGAAAGGACCAACACTAGGCCTAGAGGGGGGTGAATAGGCCTGTTTAAAAAATCCTGCAAAAATCCTCAGAAAAATATCAGAGGGTCGGATGATCCGACACAGTCTCGGATCTTCCGGCCAGGAAGATCCGACACTGTACAGGATCTTCCGACAGGGACAGACCCGGAAGATCCGAGAATAAGTCGGATCTTCCGACAGGCGATTTAAGGGTACTTCGAGATTTGAAATCTAATCACCTTTTGACGATTCTACTTGAATACAAAGCTCACAAAAGATGTAAGGAACCTTCTATATATGATCAATATCAGAGTATTCCCACAAATAAGTAGATCGAGACAAAACAAGTTATAGAAATAATAAGAGCAAGAACAAAAGTGGAGACAAAGGATTTTCTACCGAAGTTCACTCCACAAAGGAGCTACGTCTCCGTTGAGATGCTCACAAAGAGCCGGGCTGTCACACTAACCCCAAGTCTCTCTCAATCAACCACAAAGGAGGATTGAGTTACTTACTATGTGCTCCCACGAAGAGAGAGGGTAATACAAACTTCCGGGACTCAAACCACAAGAGAATGGGAGTTCACCGGCACCTCTAACCGTCTAGGAGCAAGCTCCAAGAGTAACAAACGCAAATCGATGAATCCAAGTGCTTCAAGTGCTTGAGAGATGAACAAGTGAAGAACTCAAGGTTGCACAAGTCTCACACCTCAAATCTTCTTTCTCACTCAAACCCTATTTGAATCTTGAAAGAATCAAGCTTTGGAAGGGAGTAGAGAGAAGGAGTGAATGCTCAAGGGAGTGTTTGTCTCGTGTTAAGTCAGTGTGTGCAGCAGCGATGAATGAGGGGGGGTGTGGGGTATTTATACCAACCCCCCAAAACATGACCGTTATGTGCTCTGCGAAGGGGTACCGGATCTTCCGACACTTGGTCGGATCTTCCGATAATCAACAGAAACGTGTTAGGAAACCTCCAGAAAAGTTCCAGGGGCCGGATCTTCCGACAGGTAGTCGGATCTTCCGGGAGACCCCGGAACTTCCGGCCCGGAGAAAACCAAGACAGAGCCGGCCGGAACTTCCGGTCGGATCTTCCGGCCTCGGGTCGGAACTTGCAACAGGACACTCGTGAGCTCGAAAAACAGCTAAGTCTTGTATCTTCCGGTGCAAAGGCCGGAACTTCCGGCCCGAAGAAACACAAGACCGAGCCGCCCGGAACTTCCGGTCGGATCTTCCGGCCTAAGTTCCGGCCGAGCAGAAAGGGGTGTTTGTGAAGTGTTTTTGTGTCTCTCAAGAGTTTGTCATCTCAAGCACAGCACTTTTAGCATCTAGAGTTTATCAACTACGTCCCCCTTGATAGTACGGTGGTCCTATACTCAATTTCAAACGGAAAATTAAATTTAAATCCACCAATTGAGTCCTCCACCATATGAATAAGCGTTGGGGTCCTTCCTTTAGTATTGTCTTCTTTTTATTTCATTTTATTCCTGCACAACTCATGCAAAGCATCATATCCAAATTTCTATTGTCATTAATCACCAAAATAGATTAAATGCCTAGATGCACTTTCAATCTCCCCCTTTTTGGTGATTGATGACAACACAAATTTGGGTTCACAAGATGGGAATAAAATTCATGTTTTGCATCCAATATTTTTGGAGAGGCTCCCCCTAAATATGTGCATGTTCAACTTAAATATCCTCAAATGCTTGTGCACATATTTTGCAAGAGTCTCTAAAAAAAATTGCATAAAAGTGCTTGGTGTGATGAAATAAACGTGATGCATATGACAAGATATACACATCAATAAAGTGAGAAATAACATCACATCATTCATAAGCAACTCACAATAAAATAGATAACGAGATCCACATCACACTAGCAATAACCAAATTAAGTCTTACAAATAAAAGTCTCACTTGGCACACCATACATAACACAAATTCAAGTTCTCACAAGTTCACAAGCTAGAACATGAATAAAAGATAGATAGGTGATGAGTTTCCAATGGCCACATTCACTCCCCCTTTGTCATCAAGGACCAAAAAAGGAGCTACTCGTCCTCCTCGTCGTCGTCATCATCACCACCCTCGTCATCGTCATCATCATCGTCGTCCTCATCGTCATCATCAGCGGCTGCGACTGCTTTGCCCTTGCGACGATCCTCATCCGTCTCTGGCTCACTATGATATTCCTCCTCCTCCTCAGTTTCTTCCTCTTCTACTTCTTCTTCTTCTTCCACTATCTCCTCCTCACCTTGCCCTTGGTGTTGAGAGGCACCAAAGACATATTCCTGTGAGTAGTCCTCCCAAGGATTTGCAAAGGTAGGTGGAGGAGTAACTTCCCGGAGTGGATGAACAGGAGAATGTGGCATGTTCAACTTGTCAAGAAGTTCCTTGTGGCGCTTATCCGCCATGTATCTATCATGCTCAGCACGTTTCTCACGCTCATGGGACTTCTTAACTTGATACTTGCACATGTTGAAACAAGAAAACATGCCTTGTAGAAGAAAATCCACTTTGCTCATCTTTCTTTTAGGAGTATGGGAAGGGCCACTGGAAGAAGCTGGAGCAGTTGATGGAGGAGCTTGGGAAGAAGAAGCACCTTGAGATGATGGAGTTGGAGCACCTTGATATGCTTTGGACTTAATTTTCAAGAGCTGTGAAATCTTGCCCTGAGGAGATTTGTATGGAAGATGAAGCTTGTCAGACAAGATGTTTACCCCAGACACATGCTTGATCATATGGAAGATGTATGGGGCATAGTGACAGCCACTGGAAGCATCATAGGAGCAGTAGATGATTTCATTCCAAATGAAATTGGATACTTTGAACTTGGGCTTCCCAGGGGCCATTTGAAACAACAAGTTCTTAGCTCTCTTAGAGATATTGTCAGCATCGCCTGCTCTCGGATACAAGGTCCCTCTAAGAAGTTGATTCAGCAACTTGTAGAAGGGAGAGAGACCCTTGTACTTCCCAAACACCACTTCACCATAGGCATGATCATACATGAAAGCCAGCTTTGTGTCATCTAAAATTCTTCCTAGATGAAGATAAACTTTGCTACGATCATTGCTTGTATGGGCATAGGCAGTCTTCTCAGCAAGCCCAAACAAGCCAGCAAAGTCATGCAAAGATATGGAGAGGCGTTTTCCACACAAGGTCCAATGCATCTCATACCTGTCCTCATCTACCCACAGAGTGACATAAAACTGGGCGATAACCTCCTCATTGTATGGACACTCAAAAGCCATCAGCTTGTCCATGTCCATCTCCACACACCGCTTATAGACATCATCAACAACTGGCTTGAGCGGTGGTGGGAAGCTTTTCAAGTATTTCCAATCGACCCAATACATGGGAGTGCAAATCCGGGTCATCTTCAGAATAACTGACTCATACCAGTCTGCCTGATGTGAAATCCAAAAACGAGGATCACCCTTGAATGCCTTGTACTGAATGCGTCTTGGATCCTCATGTTCACTGAATCTGAGGGGCTTCATGCTGTTCTGAGCTAGTTTGAAGTTAACCAGAGGACTGTCTAATGAGTGCCGGAAAGGAATGGCAGTGCTAATGAAGTTCTGAGACAGAAATGATATGTCAATATCATCATTGTATAGTGTCCCTGGTCCTTCTCCTTGATTAGCTCTCTTAACTCTTGGGCGAGGAGGAATCTGGCGCCCCTGCACATTAGACTGCGCTCTGCCTCGAACAGAGCGAGAAGTCGTTGTCTTCATGGACCTCTTTCCCTGGCCAACTTCTTGAATCCCCCCATCAGAAGGAGGATCCGACTCTGAGGATGAATCGCTAGGAGGATGAAACGAGCTTTTGGTGCGACCGGTACTTGGGCGCACTGTCAGAGAGGTGCTCTTCTTCTGTGTAACCTTCTCTTTAACCATCTGACAAGATATGAAGGTGTATATTTAGAGATAGGTATGAAGATCAGCAACTAAGTTGATAGGACAGAACTCGACTCTGTCGGATCTTCCGGCAATGGGTCGGAAGATCCGGGAGTCCGGATCTTCCGGTCCATGATCGGATGATCCGACAGGGTCGGGTCAAACCCTAGCAACTTAGAAACAGTAGATTAAGCCCACCAAACTTCATGAAATCATAGGGAAGGGTTCTAGGCATGTATATGAGATGATTCACCAAAGGAAAACCACTAGAACTTCCTACATTGATAGATCGGGCGATGGGGATTTTGAATCAATACCGTTGAGATTTCCTGCGAAAACTCCGGAAGATCCGAGGGGAATCGAGTCTTGGAGAGTTGGGGAATCAAAAGATGTCACTTGATGAAGAAATCCACGGTCCAATCTTCAAATCGCCGTAGGGCGTGGAGAGAGGGAGCAAGGAGGCGTTGGTGGAGAAAGAAAGACAGACGAAGAGGTATCGGTTGAGTCCCAGATTATATATATCGCGCACGGGCCGGAAGATCCGATGAAGGGTCGGAAGATCCGACAGAGACAGAACCAGAGAGATTAGCACCGGAAGTTTCGAGGGATCCCAGGTCCGGAAGATCCGACAAAGTGTCGGAAGATCCGACCGGGTCGGAAGATCCGAAAAAAAGATTAGAGATGAAGATTTGAGACAGAGCCCACCGGAACTTCCAGAGGCAAGTTCCGGGGGAATCTCGGAAGATCCGGTCCAGAAGAGATGTGTCCCAAGGATGATTTTCCACGACGAGATTTGATTGATGATATTGAGAGAACTAGCTTATGAACATGTAAGAAACTTGTCCCGAAATTGATCAGCAACAAACAATCAACACATAACCATGATCAACTTGGAACAGGAAAAGATCCAACGATCAAAAGATCAAAATTTTGAAGAACTCACACAAAAAAAAATCATTTTTCTTCTAGTCTAGGCACCAATCAATTGTGTATGCAACAAGTCAAGCCAAGTTACGAGAATCCAAGATATTTAGCTCACTCCTCAAAGAACAAAACCTTAGCTCATCAAGAGGCTTGGTGAAGATATCGGCCAATTGTTTTTCGGTTCCAACATGGCATAGGGCGATATCTCCTTTGGCTTCATGGTCTCTAAGAAAGTGATGTCTAATGTCAATGTGCTTGGTTCTTGAGTGTTGAACGGGGTTGTTTGCTAGTTTTATGGCACTCTCATTGTCACACAAGAGTGGGATATTTTTGAATTCACAACCAAAGTCACTCAAGGTTTGCCTCATCCAAAGTAGTTGAGCACAACAAGCACCGGCTGCAACATACTCGGCCTCGGCGGTGGAAAGCGCAACGGAATTTTGTTTCTTAGAGCTCCATGACACCAAAGACCTACCAAGAAATTGGCAAGTCCCCGTTGTACTCTTCCGATCTACTTTGCAACCGGCATAATCCGAATCGGAGTAGCCAAGTAGATCAAAAGTGGAGCCCTTGGGATACCACAAGCCAATGTTTGGAGTATGCACTAAATATCTAAAAATTCTCTTAACAGCCATTAGATGACATTCCTTAGGATTGGCTTGAAATCTTGCACACATGCACACACTAAGCATAATATCCGACCTAAATGCACAAAGGTAAAGCAAGGAACCAATCATGGAGCGATATACCTTTTGATCGACCGATTTGCCTTCCTCATTTAGATCAAGATGGCCATTCACCGGCATAGGGGTCTTGATGGGCTTAGCATTGGCCATGTCAAACTTCTTGAGCATATCACTTGTGTATTTGGTTTAACATATGAACGTGCCATGCTTCAATTGCTTGATTTGAAATCCGAGAAAGAACTCCAATTCCCCCATCATTGACATCTCAAATCTCTTGGTCATTATCCTACTATACTCTTCACAAAATTTTTCATTAGTAGAACCAAAGATTATATCATCAACATAAATTTGACAAACAAACAAATCTTTGTCTATTTTCCTAGTGAAGAGAGTAGAATCGACTTTGCCCATTACAAAGCCATTCTTGAGAAGAAAATCCTTAAGGCATTCATACCATGCTCTAGGTGCTTGCTTAAGCCCATAGAGCGCCTTATGGAGTTTGTAGACATGGTCGGGGTGCTTGGGGTCTTCAAATCCCGGTGGTTGCTCCACATATACTAGCTCCCCAAGAGGCCCATTCAAGAATGCACTCTTCACATGCATTTGATACAACTTGAAGTGGTGATGAGATGCATAGGCCAAAAGGATACGAATTGACTCAAGCCTTGCCACCGGAGCATATGTCTCACCGAAATCAAGCCCTTCAATTTGAGTGAAGCCTTGAGCAACCAACCTAGCCTTGCTTCTTGTGACAATGCCATTTTCATCTTGTTTGTTCCGGAAAACCCACTTGGTGCCAATCACATTTTGGGACCAACTCCCATACTTCATTTCTTGTGAAGTTGTTCAACTCTTCTTGCATTGCAATAACCCAATCCGCATCTCCAAGAGCTTCTTCTACCTTGAGAGGTTCCAAAGAGGAGACAAACGAGTAAAATCCACAAAAATTTGCTAAACGTGAACGAGTGGTTACCCCTCTTTGGATGCTCCCTAGAATGTTGTCAACGGGATGATCCCGTTGAACACTTTGGTGAACTCTTGGATGTGAGAATGTTGATTGACGTTGGATGGGTCCATCATCATCTTCTTCATGATGTGACTCAACATCTTGAGCATCTTCACCTTGAGCTCCCCCTTGATCATTGCCATGGTCATGATCGTCACCATGATCTTGGACTTGATCTTGTGATGAGCTTGGTGGTTCAACTCTTGTTGATGGTGATGGATCGATGTTGAACATGATTTCCGGATCTTGGTCTTGTTCTTCATCTTCATTTAGAAACTCTTGAGGCTTCACTTCCCCTAAACTCAAGTTCTTGATGGCTTGACTTGGCGGGACTTCATCTACAAGGTCATTTACAACTTGCTCTACTTGAGAGCCGTTTGATTCATCAAATTTTACGTCTACCGTGATCTCAACGCAACCGGTGGTTTTGTTGAAAACACGGTAGGCGTGTTCGTTAGTACCATAACCAAGTAGAAAGCCTTCGTCAACCTTAGGTGCAAACTTTGAGCTTTTGGTTTTCTTGTTAAGAATGTAACATTTGCAACCAAAGACTCGAAAGTAGTGCACCTTTGGTTTGTTACCAGTTAGTATCTCGTATGGAGTCTTGTTCAAATACTTTTGAAGATAGAGACGGTTAGTGGCATGGCAAGCCGTGCTAACCGCCTCGGCCCAAAAGTTATCCGGAGTCTTGTACTCATCAAGCATGGTCCGGGTCATTTCAATCAAAGTCCGGTTCTTCCTCTCAACAATGCCATTTTGTCCGGTCTCTACTCTATTTTTTTCTTTTCCTTTTTATTCAACTAGCAAAACTAAAACAAAGAGAAGAAAGACAGAAAAAAAGGAAGAGAGCATCCTCACAGAGCACCATCCACGGCCCCTGCAGAGGCAAAGTCCGCGCTGGAGATGCTCGACGTCGCCTTCAGGAAGGACATGACACCCGAGCGCCATCAACGTCGTCCCAAAAAGAGATAAGTTTTCACTTGCATCTTCACCGCAAAGCGACGAGACGGCTGGCACCACCAACCTCACCACCATGGCGCCACTGGGGAGCCGAAGCACGACTGCTGTCACCGGCACCACCACGATGCCGCCGGCAAGCAGACGTGCGAACCGTCGTCGGTCATGCCACCACAGCACCACCGACACAATCGTCGCAGGAGGAATGCGGCCCGGAGCGACCAGTTACGCCACCATGGCGTCCCCGGTGCACCGTCACTCGACTGCCGCCAGCCACACCACCATGGCGCCGCAAGCACAGACCCAAGCAAGCCACCGTCGGCCGCGTCACCACGACGCCACCAAAGCACACCTCCAAATGTCATCCTCCGAAGACGCCGCCGCCGCGAGCACGGCCGGGGCAGGACCGCGACGTCGCCGCGCCACTGGGCCGAGGCGCCGGCCACCGCCGCGGCGAGGAGAAGCCGGGGCGCCTCCGTCGTGGAGGAGCCCGGCCACGGCCGCCGCCCCTACCGCCGGAGCCGGCCCCGCCCTGCTGGGGCGTGCCGCCGCTCTCCGTGGACGCCGATCGCCCCATCGAAAGGACGCCCCCGCGCGGATCCGCGAGGGGAGACCTCAAGGCCGGACAGGGACACCGGATCCGGGCAAGGAGGTGCCAGATCCGGCCGCCCCCAAGCCCAAACGCCGAGGGACCGCCGGCGGCGGCCGCCGCAGCCATGGCCACCATGAGGTCGAGGGGGAAGGGAAGGTGAGGAGAGAAGGAAGAAAAAAGAGAAGGGGAAGAAGAGGGACCTCGCTGCCGCCGTCCTTGCAAGCTGGCCGGGCCTCCGGCGGCGAGCTCGGGCGGCGGCGAGGCAGGCGGGGTCGCGGTGGGTGGCGGCGGGAGGGGGCGGGTTTTTCTGCCCGAGTCGCCCGAGGGCGACGCGAGCGGCTTGGGGGGAGAGAACTTCTCTATGACTCTATGTAATCCGAAGGGATGCCGGAGCGGTGGAATATGAGAAGACCAGACGAAAATGACGACCGATGATGGGCAGGTAAACCTTTTGAAAGGACCAACGCTAGGCCTAGAGGGGGGGTGAATAGGCTTGTTTAAAAAATCCTGCAAAAATCCTCAGAAAAATATCAGAGGGTCGGATGATCCGACACAGTCTCGGATCTTCCGGCCAGGAAGATACAGGATCTTCCGACAGGGACAGACCCGGAAGATCCGAGAATAAGTCGGATCTTCCGACAGGCAATTTAAGGGTACTTCGAGATTTGAAATCTAATCACCTTTTGACGATTCTACTTGAATACAAAGCTCACAAAAGATGTAAGGAACCTTCTATATATGATCAATATCAGAGTATTCCCACAAATAAGTAGATCGAGACAAAACAAGTTATAGAAATAATAAGAGCAAGAACAAAAGTGGAGACAAAGGATTTTCTACCGAAGTTCACTCCACAAAGGAGCTACGTCTCCGTTGAGATGCTCACAAAGAGCCGGGCTGTCACACTAACCCCAAGTCTCTCTCAATCAACCACAAAGGAGGATTGTGTTACTTACTATGTGCTCCCACGAAGAGAGAGGGTAATACAAACTTCCGGGACTCAAACCACAAGAGAATGGGAGTTCACCGGCACCTCTAACCGTCTAGGAGCAAGCTCCAAGAGTAACAAACGCAAATCGATGAATCCAAGTGCTTCAAGTGCTTGAGAGATGAACAAGTGAAGAACTCAAGGTTGCACAAGTCTCACACCTCAAATCTTCTTTCTCACTCAAACCCTATTTGAATCTTGAAAGAATCAAGCTTTGGAAGGGAGTAGAGAGAAGGAGTGAATGCTCAAGGGAGTGTTTGTCTCGTGTTAGGTCAGTGTGTGCAGCAGCGATGAATGAGGGGGGGTGCTCAAGGGAGAACTCATGCTTAATTCCTTCTTCATCAAGAAACTCTTCAACATTGGTGTTCTTGAACTCCGTCCCATTGTCACTTCTTATATGCTTGATCTTCAATTCAAACTCATTTTGAGCTCTTCTAATGAATCTCTTGATGATTGCTTGAGCTTCACTCTTGTCTTGCAAAAAGAATAACCATGTGAAGCGAGAAAAATCATCTACAATGACAAGTCCATACTTGTTTCCGCCAATGCTAACGTATGCAACTGGTCCAAATAAATCCATGTGAAGCAACTTGAGTGGTCTTGAGCTAGTCAAAATATTCTTGGGTGGATGTGGAGCACCAACTTGCTTCCCGGCTTGACAAGCGCTACACAATCTATCTTTCTCAAACACAACATTTGTTAGTCCTAGGATGTGTTCATCCTTTTGAAGTTTGGCCAAGTTCCTCATCCCAACATGAGCTGGCCGGCGATGCCAAAGCCAACCCAAGCTAGATTTTGCCACTAAACAAGTCTTTGGTTCCACTTTACTAGTTGTGAAATCAACTAAGTAAAGCTTTCCCTTGAGTCGACCCGTAAAAGCAATAGAGGAATCCTCCCTTCTTAGGATGCTCACACCCTCATTAGTAAAGAGACAATTGTAGCCCTTCTCACAGAGTTGTGAGACGGACAACAAGTTGTATCCCAAAGAATCAACAAGATAAACATTGGAAAGAGATGAGTCTTGTGAGATAGCTATTTCACCTTGGCCTATGACATCACCATGATTGTTGTCACCAAAATTGATCTTTTCAACGGGTGAGCCATACTCTTGTAGCTTCGCAAACATATTCCTTTCTCCGGTCATATGATTTGAGCATCCACTATCCAATAACCACGAAGGTCCACCGGAGGAATATGCCTACAAAACAAGTTTTAAGCCTTGGACTTAGGTACCCAAAAGTAATTGGGTCCTTGAGTGTTAGCTTTTGACATTTTAGGCACCCACACACTTCTCATCATTTTCCTAGTATGAGCACCTATATACTTTACAACCATCTTCCCATTTTGGTCCCAAGTGACCATATAGTCGATGGAGTAGTTTGGTGATGGCCTGTGCTCAACGACCTTCTCTTCCTTCTTGTTCTTGATCTTGACATCTTGACTAGATGCTTTTGCCTTTGGCAAGAGCTCCATGGAGCTTACCACTCCATGAGCCGCATCCATTAGTTCACCTAAATTGGTCCCCTTGGTGAACAATGTCACATCACGACCTCCTATCTTCTTAGTCCCATTGGCCTTTCCACCTCGAGTGTATCCAAGCCCATCCTTGATAGTACCATATCTACCGGCTTTATATGCCGGGTGGGTCTCGAATACACTCTTGCCCTTACCTTGGTCTTGGCCAATGGCTTCGGTCAACTTTTGGATTTGAGCATCTTTAGCCTTAACTTTCTTCTCTAGCTTAGAAATGTTAGTTGCACAAGCATCTAAATCAATTTTATAACATCTTGAGCAACCTTCACTAGTAGAGACACTTGAGTCAAGAGTTGTTTTAGAGTTGTTCTTGGTACTTTCCCAAAGTGAGCTAAAATTGGCTTCTAGATCTTTGTATTTGATCTCTAGGCTTGAATGCCTTTCTTGAAGCTCACTTTTAGCACTCTTTAGGTTAGTTAGAGAGTCATTTGTCAAAGACAATTCCTTTGACATCTTCTCCCGTGAGTCATTGGCATGAGATAACTCACATGTCAACTTCTCAACCTTGAGTTTCTCCTCAACTAGAGCCTCTTCTAGGACAAGGTTTCTCTCCTTCTCAAGGATGAGCAATTCTTCTTGCCTATCAAGAGACTCCTCTCTTTTCTCAATTTTCTCTAGTAGTTTTTTAATGAGTTTGTAACCGTCTTTGCCAAACTTTTTTATCATGTTTTTCTCGTGTTCGGCTTCTTCATTATCTAGTTCATTTTCAATATTACTAGATGATGATAGAGTGGATGAGGAAGGTGGTGTGGTGTCAAGTACCTTAGTCCCTTGAGCCATGAGGCACATGGGAGCTTCATCATCACTCTCATCGATGTTGTTGAAGAGTCGTGGAGTTAATGTAGGAGCTTGAATGGCACAAGTGGCCATTCCTTCATCACCGGAGTCATCACTTGATGAATCCCAACCTTCACCAACGTGGGCGCTTCCAAACTTCTTCTTGTACTCTCGACTCTTCTCTATGTATTTCTTGTCCTTGTCATCGTTCTTGTCCTTGGACTTCTTGTTATCTTTGTCATTCTTCTTGCGGGGACAATCGGCAATGTAATGCCCTTTCTCCCCACACTCATAGCATCTTCGTTGAGAGAAGCTCTTCTTTTCACCTCTTGCCTTCATGAATCTCTTGAAGTTTCTAACCATCATAGCGGTTTCTTCATCGGTGCTTTCATGGTCGTTTGAATCCTCACTTTTCTTGGAAGTTGAGGTCTTCTCATTTGACTCAACTCTCATGCTTGGTTCGGCCTTGAGAGCTATGGTCTTGACTTCGGTTTGTTGGATAGACCTTGTCACATCCAAGCTATTCATCTCATGATATTGTAACTTGTTGAATAGCTCCATGGGCACCATTGTCTTGAACTTGTCACTTTCTCTAATCATTGTGGCAAGCATTGGGTTCTTTGGTGCGTATGCTCTAAGCAATTTCTTTGTGACCTTGTTCTCGCCCCAATCATTGCTTCCAAGCATCCTAATTTCGGTGACTAGGAGCTTCAATCGATCATACATTTCTTGCAAGGACTCATCCTTCTTCATGACGAAAGCTTCTAGTTCTCCTTGTAGGAGATCCACCTTGCCTTCCTTGACTTCTTCCGATCCTTCATGAGCCATTCGAAGAGTGTCCCATAGCTCTTTGGCACTATCGATTCCTCTAATCTTGTTGTACTCATAAGTGCTTAGAGCACTCCTAAGCACGGTCACGGCTTGAGAGTTGCGGAAGATGTCGTATTCTTGTTCACGACTTGGCGTTGCACTCTTGTCAACACCTATATTCACAATAGTCCAAAGAGATGGATGAAGACCATGCAAGTAAATTTTCATATCATCACTCCATCGGGCATAGTCAATCCCATTGAATTTGGAGACTTTGCCCATTGGAATGGATGAGAAATTAAGACTAGAAGGGTCAAAAGATTTGTTAGAAAAAGATGTCTCATATCGATAAGACACCGAGTGAAGTCCGTCGAGAGCGTCTCTTTCTCGTATCTTCTTCTTGAAAAGCTTTTGTGCCTCTCTTTCGGCCTTCTCCTTGATCTTCTTCCTTATCTTCTCCCTTCTTTGCTTCTTCTTTTCTTGTTCATCCAAGCTCTCATCAACATCGCTAATGTTGAATTCATCATCACTTGAGCTTGATTCGACAGGTGTCGGATGTTTATCTTTGTGAGCGGAAGCCATCTCGGATACATCCCCCATACTGGCCATAGTGTTTTTCCCTTAGCGGTTAAGCCTAAACAAGGGATTAGGCTCTGATACCAATTGAAAGGACCAACACTAGGCCTAGAGGGGGGTGAATAGGCCTGTTTAAAAAATCCTGCAAAAATCCTCAGAAAAATATCAGAGGGTCGGATGATCCGACACAGTCTCGGATCTTCCGGCCAGGAAGATCCGACACTGTACAGGATCTTCCGACAGGGACAGACCCGGAAGATCCGAGAATAAGTCGGATCTTCCGACAGGCGATTTAAGGGTACTTCGAGATTTGAAATCTAATCACCTTTTGACGATTCTACTTGAATACAAAGCTCACAAAAGATGTAAGGAACCTTCTATATATGATCAATATCAGAGTATTCCCACAAATAAGTAGATCGGGACAAAACAAGTTATAGAAATAATAAGAGCAAGAACAAAAGTGGAGACAAAGGATTTTCTACCGAAGTTCACTCCACAAAGGAGCTACGTCTCCGTTGAGATGCTCACAAAGAGCCGGGCTGTCACACTAACCCCAAGTCTCTCTCAATCAACCACAAAGGAGGATTGAGTTACTTACTATGTGCTCCCACGAAGAGAGAGGGTAATACAAACTTCCGGGACTCAAACCACAAGAGAATGGGAGTTCACCGGCACCTCTAACCGTCTAGGAGCAAGCTCCAAGAGTAACAAACGCAAATCGATGAATCCAAGTGCTTCAAGTGCTTGAGAGATGAACAAGTGAAGAACTCAAGGTTGCACAAGTCTCACACCTCAAATCTTCTTTCTCACTCAAACCCTATTTGAATCTTGAAAGAATCAAGCTTTGGAAGGGAGTAGAGAGAAGGAGTGAATGCTCAAGGGAGTGTTTGTCTCGTGTTAGGTCAGTGTGTGCAGCAGCGATGAATGAGGGGGGGGTGTGGGGTATTTATACCAACCCCCCAAAACATGACCGTTATGTGCTCTGCGAAGGGGTACCGGATCTTCCGACACTTGGTCGGATCTTCCGATAATCAACAGAAACGTGTTAGGAAACCTCCAGAAAAGTTCCAGGGGCCGGATCTTCCGACAGGTAGTCGGATCTTCCGGGAGACCCCGGAACTTCCGGCCCGGAGAAAACCAAGACAGAGCCGGCCGGAACTTCCGGTCGGATCTTCCGGCCTCGGGTCGGAACTTGCAACAGGACACTCGTGAGCTCGAAAAACAGCTAAGTCTTGTATCTTCCGGTGCAAAGGCCGGAACTTCCGGCCCGAAGAAACACAAGACCGAGCCGCCCGGAACTTCCGGTCGGATCTTCCGGCCTAAGTTCCGGCCGAGCAGAAAGGGGTGTTTGTGAAGTGTTTTTGTGTCTCTCAAGAGTTTGTCATCTCAAGCACAGCACTTTTAGCATCTAGAGTTTATCAACTACGTCCCCCTTGATAGTACGGTGGTCCTATACTCAATTTCAAACGGAAAATTAAATTTAAATCCACCAATTGAGTCCTCCACCATATGAATAAGCGTTGGGGTCCTTCCTTTAGTATTGTCTTCTTTTTATTTCATTTTATTCCTGCACAACTCATGCAAAGCATCATATCCAAATTTCTTTTGTCATTAATCACCAAAATAGATTAAATGCCTAGATGCACTTTCACCTTTGCGGCGGCGAAATGATACGGGACCGTAAAAAAATTGCTACTCCCTCCGTTTTAAAATATAGGTCGTTTGACTTTTTTGACTCTAAGTTTAATCTCTCGTCTTATTTTCTTTTAAAAATTATCATATTTTTATGATAACTTGCTTTATTAATAAAAAATCTTAAAAATATCTTAAATTTGACTATATTTTTATATTTTTTTAAATAGGATGAGCAGTCAAACTTGTTGTAAAAAAAGTCAAACGAATTACTTTTGAATCACAGATATTCCCTCCGTCCAAAAAAGAAGACACTATATAAATTTTAGGATAAATTTTGAATCATAGACTTTCTTTTTCTAGACGGAGGGAGTAGTATAACAAATCTAATCCAACTACTCAAATAGATCTTGTTATAAATTATAATTGAGCATGATTTACATCTTTGCATCATCCAAACAGGTGGGATCAGGTGAGAGTATGCGAAACGAGTGGTTTTCTTAACAAAAAACGAAAATAATTAATACGGAGAAATCTCATGCTTATATAACAGACTAAAGGGAGAAGATAATTTATAGGGAGAAATCTCATGCTTGCACCAGAAACTCTACGAGTTGTGTTTTTCATTTTTCCCTTAAATAAGTTTCACAAAAAAGTCCCTTATATAAAAACAAAAGCATTCCGATGGAAAACAAAACAAAATTAATCCGGTCACACAAGGGCAGAAACGAACGGATGCGATCGAGTCCCTAACGTCCCGCAAAACTCCGCCGAGACTCCCAGCCTGCCGGGCGAGCAGGAAGCCAGAAACCCACCACCGTGCGCCGGCGCTTCCCGGCTTCCGTGCGGCGCAAGTCCGGCAACTGGGAAGCGATCCAAACAGAAGTCCAAGGCATCCAAGCACAGCCCGAAATCGCGCCGCCTTCGCCTCCCCACTCCAGCATCGCCCCCTCCCTCCAGACACCCGTTCCCCTCCCCCCGCCGTCGCGCCGCGATCCGACTCCGGGATGCTCGCGCCGCTCCCGCGCTTAACGAGCGCGCTCCGCGGCCACTACGACGCTGACCAGGCCTACCTCCTCCGCAAGACCGTCCTCCAGGCCCTCACCCTCCCCAGGTTCCACTCCCTCCTCATCCGCCAATCTCTGTCGCTGGTGCCTCACCTGCACACCGCCCCCAACCCCAATCGCTGCAGGGAAAAACCTGACGATCTCGTGTTGTTCGTTATCTTCGCAGGCCGCATGACGAGTGGGAGCTCGCCCGGAAGATCGTGCCCGGCTGGGACGACGGTAATGTTTCCAAACCCCTCTCTGCTCACTTGTACGGGCTAGGTTGCTAGACCTGTGCTGTGATGCTTTGCTTTTGTTTTTTTCCCACCCCTTTTCATGGGTGTGCGCGTGTTTATGTGTGATTATGATTTTATTTTAACTAATCGAAATTGCAACTTGTGTTGCAGCATCCAGCGAAGTGCGCCAGTCATATAAGCAATTTATCGGGGCCGTGGTGGAGTTGTTGAATGGAGAGGCAGTGTCTGAAGAACTCCATGAGGTTGCTCAGACTGCTTATGCCCTGTTTGGTGGCGATGACTTGGAATATGATTCCACACAAAGAGCCATTGTCAAAAGGTACAACAACATGCAATGAATCTGTAGATGCTGCAGATCTTTTTGCTGGATTTCCACTACTTACATTGTTTGTATCTTGCAGGAATGAATTGGAGAGGCTTGTGGGCTACACCGTACAAGACTCAGTTTTCAAGAAACTAGCTCAGTCAGCTCAGAAGCTCGGTTCCCTTCAACGGGAAAGAGCCCATGAATCTGTCCACACAATAGCAGATGCTGTAGATGAAAATGATAGAAGTGAATTTGGAGCAGACTTTGATTTCAAGCCACCTGCTCGTTTCATTGTTGATGTTTCTCTTGACACACCCTTAGAAAGTGCTGAATTGGGCAGCAAAACATTTGAAAAAGGGCAGTATGATGCTTGGAGCACGTCCGCAACTCGTAATTCAACTGCTGTTAGGAGTTCTGTGAGTTTGAGGTGGCTGAAAGATCAATGCGCTTCGATAACTAGAAGTGGTGGCTCGTTCTCAGGAGACGAACTTGCAATGACCTTGTGCAGGGTGCTTCTATCAAATAAAGCAGGCGATGAGGTTTCTAACATTCTACTGAAAACTGCCTCTGATTTGATTTTTTGTTGCTGCAATCATCTGGTGTTCTCACTATGCAGATAGCTGGTGAACTGTTGGACCTGGTTGGCGACACTGCCTTTGAAATAGTTCAAGAACTTCTTTTGGTAAGGGGCCTAGTTATCTTCATTTTATAGTTGGAAATTTGCATATAGTTCTTTCATGTATCATGCGGGGATGGGAATCAGATGACTAAAAGAATGAATTTGAAGAAATATTCTTCACTGTACAGTTCATGTTGCGCCTTTTAGTCCTGCATCCTTACAACTTATTTATGGCATACAAACAAGACCTGCAAAGACTCAATTGTTGGCAGAAATCACACGATAACTTACAGAAAACCTACAAGTCATACGCTTGTACAATTGCTATAGTCTTGCCAGATTCAGGTATCAGCCTGGCAATATGAGTAAACAAGAAATTTATAAGATAACACCTGAATTAATATAGCTGCTAATCTGTCACAGGGCAATCCCTGTACTGATCAGAAGAAAGGCTTGCCTGTTTCATGATTTAATGATGTAAATTCATTCTGGCAAGTCTTACTTTGTAAGAAGATTTCAGACTTTAACACTGATTCTTTGTTGGTTTGGTTCTTCATTACTCTGCAAGCTTCTGGTTTCACCATGGTAATGATTCAAGCAAATATAGTTAACCCAGAATAATATTTGAGGGTGAGGCTCAAACATAGAGCTCACTAGGAGATAGTTCAATTATGACATCCTTCTTCCAGAAAAGTTGAAACACATGACCGATTAATAGAACTGCGCTGCTAGTTTTTTGTACAATGATGTCCTTATATCTGAACATTAAAGAAATATTTGCTTGGTCCAGTAGGAACTTAAGAATCCTTCTACCAGTGTGCTTAAATACCAACATAGCATGAATTGTCTTCAAAAGCATTTTTTTTCTGTTTGTTCTGGCTAACTGTTAAAGGTTCTCTACATTAATGTGTAACGGTAGAGTTTGCAAGGATCTGTTGTGAACACATGAGAAGAAACATGGAAATGAAAGCTGCCTCATTGCTGCATTTCTTAAACATATTATCTTCTTTCCGTACCATAAGATAATAATGGAGCCTAAAATGCTGTGCAGCATAGGAAAGAGCTAGTAGATGCAATTCAACATGGATTGACAATATTGAAATCTGAGAAAATGACCTCAAGTAATCAACCAAAGATGCCAACTTATGGCACACAGGTATGGTGACTTCTTAGTATGCTGTCTTCATGTATTGTGGATACTTGGTTGGATGTTAAAACTGAATTGTCATCTATTATTTCTGCAGGTAACTGTACAAACAGAGTCTGAGCGCCAACTTGATAAAATTAGGAGGAAAGAGGAAAAACGTGGAAAACGTGGTGCAGACAGTGGCAATAGTGATATTGGTGTTGATGATTTCTCATCCCTCCTTTTGGCAAGTGAAAGAAAGCAGCCATTTGATGATGTAATTGGTACCGGAGAAGGGGCAGATAGTTTTACAGTAACTTCCCTTCCTCAAGGAACCACGAGGAAACACATGAAGGGGTATGAAGAAGTGAAGATTCCACCAACTCCAACGGCGTCAATGAAACCCAATGAAAAGCTGGTAGGCATATGTTCTTATCCTTTATTTTCCTCTGTACATGTGTTAACTCATTTCTCTAAAATTGATTCATCAATGGAACATGAGAAGTCCTGCATTACATTTGATTTAGATGATGTTCCAACTTAAAGTGGACCTCTTCTCTATTTTGATATCTCATTAATATACCATGACCTTTTCCTGTTTCACTTTTGATTATTTTAATCTATGGATATAAAAAACGATTTTTTGCATGCATACGATATTGCAATTATCCTCTTTCCATTAATTTTTTTAACTTAAACTGACTGCATTAGCATATTTGTGACATCTGACTGGATCTGCTGTGCCTGTGCATCATTACTTGGATTTTGCCCCAATAACTGTGGAGTTCTCTTTGTTTTTTCCAGATTGAAATAAGAGAATTAGATGAGTTCGCCCAAGCTGCCTTCCAGGGATACAAGTCACTCAATCGTGTGCAGAGTCGTATTTTCCAAGCTACATACTACACCAATGAGAATATTTTAGTGTGTAACTAAACCCACTATCTATGCACATGCTTATTCACCCCCTTGTTTGCTGCTGCCTTCTGCTACCACAGCTAACTTGCATAAATTTTCAGGTTTGTGCCCCAACAGGTGCTGGGAAGACAAATATTGCAATGATTGCAGTTCTTCATGAGGTATACCAAAACCATGAAAAAGCTGCACCAAAGCCTACAAATTACTTTTTTTACAAGTTTATTTTTTCTTGAGTTTTTTGTTTATTGGTAAATCTTTGTGATGCAATCTTGGATATTGGATTAACACATTTCTTTTACAGGTTAAACAACACTTCAGGGATGGCATTTTACATAAAAATGAGTTTAAGATAGTCTATGTTGCTCCAATGAAGGTATTCTTCTCCCTTGCTTTGTCTTCTAATTTGTTATTTTTTTATGCTCTGGAGACCATTACATTTTACCCAAAGAAAATGTTATTTAGGCCTTAGCTGCAGAGGTAACAGCGACATTCAGTCGCCGATTGTCTCCATTGAACCTGGTCGTTAGAGAACTTACAGGAGATATGCAGTTGACCAAAAATGAGATTGAAGAAACACAGGTACTCTCTTACCTTGTTTTAGTCTATTAACTTAGTGTTTGGGCTGTACTTACTTGGTGCATTGAGCAGATGATAGTGACTACTCCTGAGAAGTGGGATGTCATTACACGCAAAAGCAGTGACATGTCACTTTCAATGCTGGTTAAGTTGTTAATCATTGATGAAGTGCACCTGCTAAATGATGATAGAGGTTCCGTAATTGAGGCCCTAGTAGCTCGAACTCTCCGCCAGGTAAGTTCTTGCACAAAAACGGAGCAACCCCTCTACGCCTTGGTATTGGCAAAAGTCACTATATAATTTTGTAAAGATTAAAGGAGGTATAGGTGGTATACTTCAAACTGATAACATGTCTGTGTAGGCACTGATAAACCGTGTCTCTTCTTGTTTTACATCTTGTTTAGTTTCCTTTGATTCATTTTGCTTTGCCTTAATGCTCTCATGAATCACGGCAGAATAATTTATAAAAACTGGAGAAGTAAAGGTGCTTATACCTCAAACTGATTACATGTCCTTAGGACCATAACAATGTCTCTGTTCTTCTTTATATGCTGTTTTGTTACCTAGTTATCCTTATATTTATGAATTGATTGAATGCAACAGGTTGAGTCTATGCAATCAATGATTCGCATTGTTGGCCTATCTGCTACCCTGCCTACCTACTTAGAGGTCTGTTACCTACTTACCTTAACTATATATGCTGCCTGTACTGCAATTGAATAACATCATGGAACTTCATACTGTTCAGGTTGCACAATTTTTGCGGGTTAATCCGGAGACTGGCCTTTTCTTTTTTGACTCAAGCTATCGTCCAGTTCCTCTTGCTCAGCAATACATTGGGATCAGCGAAAGGGATTACACGAAGAAAAATGAACTATTCAATGCTTTGTGCTATGAGAAGGTCTTTTCTCTTTAATAGCATGGTTCTCTCTTGTTTTTGCACTCGTACCTATGCTTGACTGTCGAATTGACAGGTTGTGGAGTCCATTAAGCAAGGTCACCAAGCATTGGTTTTTGTCCATACTCGTAAGGATACTGGGAAAACTGCTAGAACCCTGGTAAGTCTTGTACCTTGTGCGAGGCATCATCACCTAATTACTCAACAGTAGTAGCATTACAATATTATTTTCCTACTGTTTGCTGTTTCTGCCATGTGTCATAAATGTTACTGTTTATCAATTCTGATGCTGTAACTTTCTTGCATCTTTTTAGTTTCTTTTTGTTATTTAAAATTATCTTTGGAAAGTTTGTTACTTTGTTGATACTTGGTTTGGAATATCTGATCCACCGAGCTACTCCCTTTGCTTCGCTATATTTATCCATGGCCTTTGGGCTTGCGATAATACGCTTCAAAATGTTTGTCCATTGAGGAAATCAAGATTATGATGGCGGTTATGGGCAAACATTGTGAAATGAAGAGAATAGTATATATTATGCCATGTTAATGTAACTCCCTGCAAAAGTTTGATACACAAGTTCTTTAATACTCCCTCCATTTCACAAACAAGTCACAACCGTCATGTGCAAAAAACAAGGAGGCACTAAGTTTAATGACCTCATATGCCCCTATTAATAGCATGCTACAGCTGATTCACCTCTTCCACACCATTAGGTAGGTGTATAGAGTGGAAATATGCACTAAGTGTCTAAGTGCACTCTTTTTTCCTCAATAGATTTGTATTTTGAAAGGACAACTCCCGAGTAACATGCATTGTAAAATGGCAAGATTATAATATTTTAAACTGATGGATTCTATCATGAAGCACCATGAAGGATTTCAGGTCCTTTCGTGCGATATTTTTTCATTATGTGAGCTAGGCCTTAACTAATCAGATAATTTCTAGTTTCTCACTCTTTTTGCATGCTACTCAGATTGACCTAGCTGCAAAAGCAGGCGAATTAGAATTATTTTCAAGCGCAGATCATCCCCAGTTTCCATTAATCAAGGTATAGGTTACCCTTAGTTTCATTGACCTGTCTAGTAACTGTTATTTACTTAGTATTATGGGTGCAGAAAGATGTTAGTAAAGCAAAAAGTCGTGAAGTTGTTGAATTTTTCGAATCTGGATTTGGCATACACAATGCTGGAATGATACGTTCTGACAGAAGTATGATGGAACACCTGTTTGGTGACGGGCTTTTGAAAGTAAGTGTTCATGCATACTCAAGTATTCTCTAGTCTTGTGCTAACTTCTTTCAACTTAGGTCCTTGTTTGTACAGCAACTTTGGCTTGGGGGGTAAACTTACCAGCTCATACAGTTGTTATAAAGGTTGGTACCCACTTGTGCTTACGTTTTGGTTCTATTTTTTTATTCCATACTATAATTGATGGGGCATGTATACAATACTCTTTGATTGGAAGAAATAAGCTTTTTCCTCTGCAGTTTATCATAACCAGTACTTCCATCTATCAAGTATTCCTTTTAGCGATAGTTTGGCATCAATACAGAAACATACATATTAGTATTCAATGCTGTTCAGTTCGATCTAGTAACTACTACCTACGTTCCAAATTACTATTTGCTGTTGACTTTTTCATGTAACGTTTGACCGTTCATCTTATTCAAAAAATTATGCAAGTATCATTTATTTTGTTTGTGGCTTACTTTATCATCACATATACTTTAGGTATGGCTTATTTTTCCTATATTTGGAATAAATTTTTGAATAAGACAAATGGTCAAACATTGTGGGAAAAAGTCAACAAATGAATGATAATTTGGAATGGTGTGGCACACAGCTATATGTTCCTAGAATAATATACTTCCAATAATAGGGCACACAGCTATACGATCCTAAAGCTGGTGGGTGGCGAGACCTGGGGATGCTTGATGTGATGCAGGTGCCTATCTGAACTTCTCATGATTTTGTACTATTATCATCATTTCTTCAGTCGAACAGTCTCAAGTTTGATGTTTCTGATGTAGTGATGTTCATTCATTCATTGTTTGGTTAGATATTCGGACGTGCTGGAAGGCCACAGTTTGATAAAAGTGGTGAAGGAATTATTCTCACAACACATGACAAATTGGCTTATTACTTGAGGTTATTGACAAGTCAGCTTCCAATAGAGAGCCAGGTTAGCATACCAGGATGCTAAAGACAAAACCGAAACTTTTGGGGGATTCTAACATGAAGTTGTTGGATAATGGAATAAGTTTCATTCCTACTTTGCTTGTGGTCTTCACAAGTTGGCTTATTATTTTATGTTCCTTTGATCCACAATTAAAATTCTTCTTAACTATATAATCTTGCAGTTCCTTGGATCTCTGAAAGATAATTTAAATGCCGAGGTTGCCTTGGGCACTGTAACAAATGTCAGGGAGGCCTGTGCCTGGCTTGGCTATACATACTTATTTATAAGGATGAAGACTAATCCTCTGGTTTACGGGATAACTTGGGAAGAGGTAACCTTTTCTCCCACCATTCACACCTTCAATGCAAATCAGTATGACATAAAGTTATCTGAGAAGGATGCATTTAGTAGTACGAGTTTTTTGACATATCACTTTGTGTTAATTTTTTTTAGAAACAGTACTTCTGGATGTATTGCATACTCTCTGTATTCTAACAGATGTTTTTTTTACCATGTTATCAACAAGATGATTTTGTTCTTGCGGGGTGTTCAATTGCCCACATGATATTCACATTTCTAGGTTCTAATTTCTAACTCATGTTTCTTCAAGGTTTTGGGAGATCCTTCTATGGGGGCAAAGCAAAGAACATTCATTATTGATGCTGCACGTGCACTAGATAAAGCTAAGATGATGCGCTATGACGAAAAGAGTGGCAACTTTTACTGCACAGAACTTGGTCGAATTGCAAGCCACTTTTACCTTCAGTACTCAAGTGTTGAGACTTACAACGAGATGCTTAGACGTCACATGAGTGAAAGTGAGGTACATATTTAGTTTGCCTCTTTCATATGTTTGTTCAGTACAGCTTGTGATGTTTGCGAAGTTTAACTAACCTGTCTGCCTGGTTACTACCTCAGGTGATTACTATGGTGGCCCATTCATCTGAATTTGAAAATATTGTCGTAAGAGAAGAAGAACAGGAGGAATTAGAAGCCCTTGCTAGGAAAGCGTGCCCCTTGGAAATTAAGGGTGGGCCGACTGACAAACATGGGAAGATTGCAATTCTCATACAGGTTACTGTTGAGGACTGTAACTCTCTTATTATGTTTGAACTAACAAGATCTTAATTGAGGTATCGGATCATTTTTGCAGGTTTATATTTCCCGTGCTCCAATTGATAGCTCCTCTTTACATTCTGATGCTCAATACATAAGTCAAAGCTTGGCTCGCATTATGAGGGCACTATTTGAGATTTGTCTGCGTCGGGGGTGGTCTGAAATGTCATCCTTACTATTAGAATATTGCAAGGCTGTGGACCGCAAAATATGGCCCCATCTCCATCCACTTAGGCAGTTTGATAAGGACCTTTCTCCTCAGGTTTGCTATCAGTTATCACTACTTGTCATTTTTATTTTATTTTTGAAATGTAATTCTTTCTCTCTGAATTAGATATTGTGGAAACTCGAGGAAAGAAATGTTGATCTGGATCGTCTATATGAGATGGAGGAAAATGAAATTGGAGCTCTGATCCGGTTTTCTCATCAGGGAAAGGTATGCCTTGGCTTAACAAGTGGTCTTTTATGGTTATTTAATATTTTGTTCTTACTAATGCTATTTAACATCATTTTACTGAAGTTGGTTAAGCAATATGTTGGATACTTCCCATATGTCAACTTGTCTGCAACTGTGAGCCCAATCACTAGGACAGTTCTTAAAGTAAGACCAATTATGTATCGTGTGCCCTTTTCGTTTATTTTTATGAATACTCTTATACAATTACTTACTCATGGTAATGTTGTAGGTTGGCCTGCATATAACTCCTGAATTTGTGTGGAAAGATCGTTATCATGGCATGTCAGAGCGATGGTGGATTATCGTTGAGGTGTGTGAGTGTACATGTACTATTGTTATATATGTGCGGCTACATCATTTTAGAGATGTGCTAGATTGGAAAAAAATTGTTTCATCTGTCCTCGTCTTCGGTCATATTTATTATCTTGTTGCCATGACTATTTTTTCTTGTCAAGAAACTGTTTTCTCTTACCATTTTTTGGGTTCATGCTGGTAGTATGGAATCAGCTTGCTTTTAACATTTAGAGGAGAATATTTACATGACCTTGAAAGATCGATAGCAACCGCTTAGAGATGTCATCATCTTCAGGAACCTCTTACATAAAATGCAATGTGCATGCAATTTTGTAATGGTTATATAAATTCTACACCTTCTCGTTGCTTTTCAGTTCCAAGTTTTTCATACTCGATTCTATTTCAAGCATGCATTGGCCAGTAACAATATCATCTTATTTTCCAGGATTCTGAAAACGATACCATTTATCACTCAGAGCTATTCACATTAACGAAGAAGATGGCAAGAGGAACACCTACAAAGATATCTTTTAATGTACCGATATTTGAACCTCATCCACCACAGTACTATATACGAGCCATATCAGAATCATGGTTACATGCTGAGTCGCTCTTTACCGTTTCTTTTCATAATCTGACATTGCCACAGGTGAATTTTACAGTTGCTTACTGCCACTCCATAATATTTAAGTTTTGTAAGTACTGAGTGCCGCTTGTTCATGCAGACACAAATAACACACACTGAACTTTTGGACTTGAAGCCTCTTCCACTGAGTGCTCTTGGCAACAAAACGTATGAGGATCTGTACAGATTTTCCCATTTCAATCCAATACAAACTCAGGTGAATTTTGGAACCCAGTTATCTTTCATTTTAGCTGTCTATGCCATGGTCTGCGTGATGAGTAAATTAAACTTTTTTATCTATTCTGATCAAATTGTTTTCTTTTGTTATTCATGTTAGAATTAATCACCTCTTTATCTGTACCACTAGTCCCCTAGTTCCCTGAGCCTCTTCCAGGCTGGTCACGCCATTTGGGCTGGCCTATCTTCTCCTATATATATGTACCCTCTCCTGTAATCCTCTCATTAAGTGTACTAAGCTTGTTGGCTTTCCATCTATCATGGTATCACGCTAAACCTCTCCTTGGGCCACCCTCCCGCCCAATCCTCTGCTTCCGCCCCCTCGGCGCCCGTGCTCGACTCCTCAAGCGCCGCGCCCGCGCCGCGCCCGGCCGCTCGTGCGCCGCGCCCGCGACTGCAGCGCCATGTCTTCCCCGGCTGCTGCGTCGCCCTCCGACGCCTCCACGTCCGCCCTCTCGGCAGCGGCCGCCGCCACCAAGCTCCGCGACGCCGCCATCGCCGCCGCCAAAGCTCTGGAGGATGAAGCCGCCACCTTGCGCTCCTCCAATGTCGAGCGCAGCCAGCAGCTTCAAGAGGAGGCCGACCTCCTCAAGTCCGCCGCCGCCCAGGAGCGCGTCCGCGCTGCCGCCGCCGCTCTCGACGAGGAGCGCGCGCAGGCCGACGCCCTGGAGCAGCAGGCTGCCGCCCTCCGTACGCGCCGCCGCCCGGCCTCCTTCCGCGACGACGACACCCTGGACGGCGACGACCGCACCGTCTCCTCCGAGGCCGCCGCCCTCACGCATCTGCACCACCAGGCCACTGCTGTCCAGAACATCAAGAACTTGATCCCATTGTTCTTGATCTGCAGTCGTCCAACTACTCCAAGTGGCGCGGCTATGTCCTCCTCATCCTCGGCCGCTTCTCCCTGAAGGACCACGTCCTCAGCGACGACGACCTCTCCGCCGACCCGGCCTGGGCGTGCCTGGACTGCGTGGTCGTGACCTGGATCTTCAACACCGTCTCCCCCGACATCCTGGATGTCCTCCACGAGCGCGACGGCATCACCGCTCGGGCTGCCTGGCTCAGGATCGAGGAGCAATTCCTGAACAATCGGGAGTCCCGCGCCATGATCCTCGACGCTGAGTTCCGCACCTTCTCCCAGGGTGCCCTCTCCATCTACGCCTACTGCCGCAAGATGAAGGGCATGGCCGACGCCCTCGCCGACCTTGGCGAGCCCGTCGCGGATCGCACCCTCGTGCTGAACGTTCTGCGCGGCCTCACCGAACGTTTCAAGTTCCTGGCGCAATTCATCACTCAGCAGCGGCCCCTCCCTTCGTTCACCGACGTTCGCGCCGACCTGCGCCTCGCTGAGCTCAATATGGGGTCGTCACCAGCACCTCCCTCGGCGCTCGTCACTTCTTCGGGCAGCAAGCCGGCCTCGTCTGCACCAACACCCGGCGCTGCACCACCGCGCCATCCATACCCGGCCGCTGGGGGCAGCGCCTCGGGCAAAGATCGGGGCCGTCGCCGCCGCGGCGGTCGTGGCCAAGGCGGCTCGCCCACCGGTCCACCAGGCGGGCCCCAGTGGCCCTCCTTCCTCAACCCGTGGACCGGGTCCATCCACATGTGGCCCGGCTCCACCCCTGGCGGCTCCCAGCCTCGCCCAGGCGCACCTCCACAACAGGCGATGGTGGCTGGCACGCTCCCTCCTGGCGGCTTCTACCCTCCGGCTCCTGGCGCATACTACCAGGCGCCGCCCACGGTGCCGGCTCCTGCTTGGTCCTCATGGGATCCGCAGTCCCTCGCCAGTGCTTTCAGCACCGTCGCCCTCAACCCTCCACCGAGTCCGTCGGACTGGGTCCTCGACTCGGGCGCCACTGCTCACATTGCTGCCAACCCTGGTATGGTCACCATGTCTTCCTCCTCCTCGTTCCCTTCCTCCATTATCGTAGGGAATGGTGCTTCTTTACCAGTTCCGGGCACTGGTTACTCCATTCTTCCTGGTCCTTTTCGTCTTAATAACATTCTTGTTGCTCCTGACATCATCAAAAACCTTCTTTCTATTCGGCAATTTACCACTGACAATCTGGTTTCTGTTGAATTTGATCCTCTTGGTGTCTCTGTGAAGGATCTCCACACCCAGAACCTCCTCCTTCGATGTGACAGCACGGGGCCACTCTACACCTTGCAGCTCCCGACATCACCTTCTGGTTCCTACGCTCTTGTGGCTACTCCTTCCCCGACCACTTGGCATCGTCGACTTGGTCATCCCGGCAAGACTACTCTCCAGAGCCTTGCCCAGTCCTCTTCAATCGTCTGCAGCAAGCCCGACGATGACTCCCTCTGCCATGCTTGCCAGCTTGGGCGTCATGTTCGCTTACCTTTTTCTCATTCCACGTCGAGAGCATCCAATAATTTTGATCTGATACATTGTGATCTGTGGACTTCTGTTACCAGTGTATCCGGTTTCAAATACTATTTGGTTATAGTTGATGATTGCTCTCACTTTCTTTGGACTTTCCCTCTTCGTTTAAAGTCTGACACTTTTTCCACTCTCTCTCATTTTTTTGCTTATGTACTCACTCAATTCGGTTGCACCATCAAAGCCGTGCAATGTGACAACGGTCGTGAGTTCGACAACGCTGCCTCTCGCGCTTTCTTCCTTGCTAAAGGTGTGTGTCTCCGCATGTCTTGCCCCTACACCTCCCAGCAAAATGGTAAAGCCGAGCGCATGCTTCGAACCACCAACAATGTCACCCGCACGCTGCTGTTCCAAGCCTCCATGCCCCCATGTTCTTGGGCAGACGCGCTTGCTACTGCCACCCACCTCATCAACCGTCTTCCCACCAAAACCCTCAACACGAGCACCACTTTCTTCGCCCTCTACGGCACGCATCCCACCTACCACGAACTCCGGGCCTTCGGGTGCTCATGCTACCCCAACCTCACCGCCACCACTCCACACAAACTCGCCCCACGCTCCTCTTTGTGTGCGTTCATCGGCTACTCCCCCGACCACAAGGGCTATCGGTGTCTCGACCTCGCCACCAATCGAGTCATCATCTCCCGTCACGTTGTTTTTGATGAAACAACGTTTCCCTTCGCTCGTCGTCGGTCCACACCTCCTGCCGATGAACTTGATTTTCTAACCTCTGACGACCCCCTACCAGTCCCGTTTTCCCCTGCATGTACTCCCAGGGTTGCTGCTGTGCCATTCCCGGCTCCAAGGCCGGGCTCACTAGCGTCCCGGATGCCCCCACCGGGCTTTCCGGCGCTCCGACAGGCCCCGCAGGCCCCTTCACCTGGCTTCACAGCGCCGGTTCCGGGCTCTCCTGCACCTACTCCGGCGCCTACAGCACCACCTGCGCAGGCCCCCGGGGCGCCCTCCGTGCCAGCACCACCGGCGCCTGCAGCACAACCTGTGCAGGCTCCCGTGGCGCCCTCTGCACCAGCACCACCGGTGTCTGCAGCACCACCTGTGCAGGCCCCCGTGGCGCCCTCTGCGCCAGCACCACCGACGCCACAGGTGCTGACTCCACAGGCGCCCTTCTTCACCAAGCCGCCCGTCGTTCAGGTCTACTCCAGGCGTTCCTCTGCGCCCAGACCGGCCCCCGTGTCCCCCGTTGGGGCTCCTCTCCGCCGGTCCAGCATTGTTCCTTCCCCGCCACGCTACGTCAAGATGAGCTCCTCCCTCCCAGAGGGCGCTGTTCCCATTCCTCCAGTTGCCAATTCCCATGGTATGGCAACTCGTGGGAAACTTGGCTACCTGCAGCCTCGGGTTGCTCTCCATAGCGAGGTCCTGTCTCCCCTACCCAAGTCCTGCCGAGACGCCCTCGCTGATCCCCTTTGGCGCCGGGCTATGGAGGAAGAATTTGACGCCCTCTCGGCCAACCACACTTGGGATCTTGTCCCTCGTCCTCGCCAAGCTAATGTGGTCACCGGCAAATGGATTTTCAAACACAAGTTCCATGCTGATGGCTCTCTGGACAGATACAAGGCCCGTTGGGTGCTTCGTGGTTTCACACAACGACCCGGCGTCGATTATGATGAAACTTCCAGCCCCGTTGTCAAGCCTGCAATTGTCCGTACAGTTCTCACATTGGCTCACTCTCGGGATTGGCCAATTCATCAACTGGACGTCAAGAACGCCTTCCTCCATGGCACCCTGACAGAGACAGTATACTGCTCCCAGCCCACTGGTTTTGTTGATGCTGCTCTTCCCGACCATGTCTGCAAGCTCAACAAATCCCTCTACGGCCTGAAGCAAGCCCCACGAGCTTGGTACAGTCGCTTTGCCACATACTTGTTCTCTCTGGGGTTCTCTGAAGCCAAGTCTAACACCTCCCTCTTCATATACCGCCGCGACACCGAGACAGTGTACTTGCTGCTCTATGTGGATGACATTGTATTGACAGCCTCCTCTCAGTCCCTCCTCCACCAGGTGATCACTGCACTCAAGAAGGAATTCGCCATGAAAGATCTTGGTGCCCTTCATCATTTTCTTGGGGTTGCTGTTCAGCGGCAAAAGGACACATTGTGCCTGTCTCAACGTCAGTACACGCTGGACATTCTTGCTCGCCATGGTATGAGTGACTGCAAGCCGTGCTCCACCCCTGTTGATACTTGTGCCAAAGTTCCTGCCGAGGCTGGTCCACCTGTCGCCGATCCCACTGCTTTTCGAAGTCTGGCAGGTGCTCTCCAATACCTCACATTCACCCGACCTGACATCGCCTATGCTGTCCAACAAATCTGCCTGCATATGCATGATCCCCGGGAAGTTCATCTTGCTGCAGCAAAGCGAATTCTTCGCTATCTTCGGGGCACTCTCAGCTATGGGCTTGTCATCCCTCGCTCTACCCCCACTCAGCTTGTCATCTACACCGACGCTAATTGGGCCGGCTGCCCTGACACCCGGCGCTCTACCTCCGGATATGCTGTTTTTCTTGGTGGCAGCCTCGTCTCTTGGTCCTCCAAGCGCCAACCGACGGTCTCCTGGTCCAGTGCCGAGGCCGAATACCGTGCTGTCGCCAACGGCGTCGCCGAGGCTTCTTGGCTGCAGCAACTTCTATAAGAACTGCATCAGCCCCTCGCCTCCGCTTGCCTTGTCTATTGTGACAATGTCAGCGCCGTCTACCTCTCTCCACCAACCTTGTTCAACATCGGCGCACCAAGCATGTGGAAATTGACCTTCACTTCGTCCGGGAACGGGTCGCCATTGGAGCTGTTCGTGTTCTCCACGTCCCCACCACGTCACAGTTCGCTGATGTCTTCACCAAGGGGCTTCCTTCTTCTGTGTTTATGGAATTTCGCTCCAGTCTGAACGTCCGTCCCACTGACGATCCGACTGCGGGGGGGTGTTAGAATTAATCACCTCTTTATCTGTACCACTAGCCCCCTAGTTCCCTGAGCCTCTTCCAGGCTGGTCACGCCCTTTGGGCTGGCCTATCTTCTCCTATATATATGTACCCTCTCCTGTAATCCTCTCATTAAGTGTACTAAGCCTGTTGGCTTTCCATCTATCAATTCAACTATATGCCAACATTCTGTTTAAAATGGACATTTATCTGTGAAAAAATGTGTATTCTGGATGAACATACGACAGGAGAATCTTTTTCTCGAACAATGCAGGAGAGCTGCATGCCATTTCATTAAGATAGAAGAAAAACGTGAGTACAAAAACCTTGTCAAGCAAACCGCCCAACCAGAGCACAACAAACATACGCCTACACACACCAAGCCCACACTATGTTACATTCGTGCCACGAAAAACACAGAGCAAGACCCAACAAGAGAATCAATAAATCAAGTATAAACGTTCCCAAATGTTTAACATATGCATTATGTGATATGGCCTGGAAACTCTTGCTTTATTGATCTGGAAACAATGGCAAAGATCAAGCATGTTCGCCCTCCGCAGAGGCTCAGAACGTTGGGACTCAATCTCTGCTTTATGAACTCATCCGATTGCACGGCTTATATAAGCCAGCTAACAAACCGACTAACTGCTAGATACCAAACTTAGCTTAAACCAATGCCTAAAATACAGGGATTTGCTTGATTCGCTTGCGGCGTAAGTCCCTGCTCCCTGGTACAACGGCGCCAATACTGAATCCCCACAAACGCGTCCACAACATTATGTATCCATTTTGTTTTCAAAGATCACGCGATGCTTATTGTACATATCTATTTGCTGTATAATGCCCAGACACAGCTTGTACCGTTGCCAACTTTTTGCTCAAGCTTGCTGAACCTTTATCTTTTATATTTAAACTATTCCAGGCTTTTCATGTTCTTTATCACACGGATAACAATGTGCTTTTGGGAGCTCCAACTGGGAGTGGCAAGACAATTTCGGCAGAACTAGCAATGCTTCATCTTTTCAATACACAGCCAGACATGAAGGTATTTTAATTGAGTTCCAATGTGAAACCATTTTTTTGGGCATAATGGCATGTTTATACCTTTTCAATACCTTTTTAGGTAGTTTACATTGCTCCTCTAAAGGCCATCGTGCGAGAAAGAATGAATGATTGGAGAAAACGTCTTGTAACTCAGCTTGGGAAGAAGATGGTACAGAGCACTTCACAGCTCCTATTCTCCAGTACATCAAAACATATATCTTAATTGAAGTAATTCTTTTGGTAGGTTGAGATGACTGGTGACTTCACTCCAGATTTGATGGCCCTACTTTCAGCTGACATAATAATTTCTACCCCTGAAAAATGGGATGGGATTAGTCGAAGTTGGCATAGCAGAAGTTATGTTATGAAGGTCCAAACCTGTCCTTCATATATTAGCTACTTAGCTGTTTTCACATCGTTCCATAGATTTTATAGAAATGATTTTTTCGTTAGAGTTATCAGATATAGCTTACATGATTATTGATAGGTGGGGCTCATGATATTGGACGAGATACATCTTTTGGGAGCTGATCGTGGACCCATCCTTGAGGTACCCCTTCTACCATATGTTTTGTTGTGTTTGCTGTTTTGTTTGTTTTAAATTTGTTCTCTATCATTATTTAGAATAATTGAACTTCTGTTTTTCAGGTCATTGTATCAAGAATGCGATATATATCATCACAAACAGAACGTTCAATTCGGTTTGTTGGTTTATCGACAGCATTAGCAAATGCGCGGTATGTTAAAAAGTGAAGCTTTTGCTTCTTGATTTTTGTTCTTAGTAATCACTTTAAAGTGTAAAATATTTCCCTTGGATATGAATGTGAGCGACATTCTAACATGTTGCATTTGAGAAGAGTAGGTGTTATCATTAAACCTTATTTTATATATGTACCGTGTAGCTACATGACCACTGTATCACTTTTGCTCCTTTGGCTGATCACTCCCATCTGCCACATACTTCAGTGATTTAGCTGATTGGTTGGGTGTTACGGATGACGGTCTATTCAATTTCAAGCCTAGTGTGAGGCCTGTACCTCTTGAAGTGCATATCCAAGTAAGCAGGATTCCTGTTATTGCCTTAAATTCCTATTCTGGTTCATAAAGAATGTTGCTGACATTTTGCAGAGCTAATTTCCTCATAGATTGGTTGCATTGAGCTTATTTGCTGGAAAAAGCATGCACCCTGTACCTTATAGTATTAATATTTCTCCTCAACAATTTGCTTTAATGATGGATGTATATAGTCCTTTTGAGACAATTATATGTGGTCACAAGGGAAATACAGGGAGAGATCTCTTGGTGTATGGCCTTTGCTAGTTGAAGAGAGTAGGATGGGGGTTAACAAGAAATTGGAGTTGTTACGGCAAGTATTGGACTCGAAAGGTTTTAGACTAAGTAGGACTAGGCCCCAAGCATATGAGTTTGTGGCTTCAGTGATACCGGACATGAGGAGGGGGCAGTTTAGAAAGACAGGTAGTGACCAGGCCTTTCGATATTTTGGATCAAAGCTATAGAGGGATGGCAATATCGTTAAAGATGTCATAGAATAAACTGGGACCAAAATGGCGCCAAGCTTCTAGCATCCTCAATCCTCCCTGATAGAAGTGCCACAAAAGATATAAGCTAAGTTCTATAGGATGATGCTTAGGCCTGTGATGTTTTATGGCCTACTAAATGGTGGCATATCCACTGGCAAAGGTGCACCTGTTGCGATGGATTTGGGCCATTGTGGGAAGTATAGAATTTAAAACGATAATACATATGATAGGGTAGGGGTGGCACGAATCATCGGTTGAGATGGTTTTGACGTTTTGTCACATTCAACGTAGGCCTCCAAATGCTCCAATGCATAGCGGTATTTTAAGGTGTGATGATAAATAAGTGGCTAGGTTCTACCAAACATAACAAGGAAGGAGGCTGTAAAGAGAAACTTAAGTTTTAATGGGTTAGATTATTCCCAAAGGATTATCTTTGGATAGGAGGGAAACGGGCAATTCATGTGCCTGAATCACGACCTAGGCTAGCAGCCACTTTAACTATTGATTATTATTACAATAATTATTTTTTGCTTTTTCCCTTGCTATATTTTTTTCAGGTGCCTCGTGTTGGGTTTCATGTCTAGCTTACCACAAGTAGCTTAAGAATCTATTTATTAGCTCTTGTTCATTCTTGGGGTGATTCTTGGAAATGCACAAACAAGTACACGGGCAATGTATTTTTCATGCTGCGGTTACTTTGAGAAATATAGTGATGTTTCAAATTCCCTTTCTTGTGGAAAATAACTAATACTAAATGGCCATTTGGAGGAACATGTTTGCTTGATCATAGCACAAGAAGGCTTTGCATCATAACTCATGTCTCCTTTTCTGTTTTGACAGGGATATCCTGGGAAATTCTACTGTCCGAGAATGAATAGCATGAACAAACCAGCTTATGCTGCCATATGCTCTCATTCACCCAATAAACCGGTTCTCATTTTTGTGTCATCACGTCGACAGACAAGACTTACAGCTCTTGATATCATTCAGGTGGAGTTCTACTTCGGATCTATGCAATGATGGTTAATACATGTTGCTATTATCTTACCCGTTTAATGTGCTCTGCGTGCAGCTTGCAGCATCAGATGAAAAACCAAGGCAATTCCTGAGCATGGCGGACAACTCCCTAGACATGGTTCTTTCACAAGTGTCTGACAGTAACTTGAGGCATACTCTGCAATTTGGCATAGGTCTGCATCATGCAGGTTTAAATGACAGAGACAGATCCTTGGTTGAGGAACTCTTTTCAAACAATAAGATTCAGGTGTGTTTTTCTTTGATAGACTTCTAGTGTTAAGCATGCTAGTTATACATGCTTAAGAACTTTCTTGTTCCTTAATGTTTTTCCAGGTATTGGTATGTACAAGCACATTAGCGTGGGGTGTCAATCTTCCAGCTCACCTGGTCATAATCAAGGTGGCATAATGCCTTGAATTTTCTTGGTCCTCATTAGTGATTTACTTGTGGACTCATTTAATATCTATCTTGTAGGGCACTGAATACTATGACGGCAAAACAAAAAGATACATCGATTATGATATCACAGATATTCTGCAAATGATGGGTCGTGCAGGTCGACCGCAATATGACCAACATGGCAAAGCTGTTATTCTTGTTCATGAACCAAAAAAGAGCTTTTACAAGAAGGTCACATATTTTAATTCTCTGCTAATGAACAATCTATGATGCATCTTTCATCTTGAGTTTGACATTAAATATTATAACTTTCAGTTCCTCTACGAACCATTTCCGGTGGAAAGTAATCTGAGGGAGCACTTGCACGATCACATAAATGCAGAAATTGTTTCTGGCACCATCAGCAACAAGGAGGAAGCGATTATTTATCTCACTTGGACTTACCTATATCGCAGATTGGTATTTATCTTGTTAAATCAGTTTGGATGCTTTTGCTTTATGTTCCTGCACTTACACTCGGCCAGCTAAAGGTTCTGGATACACAATATTTGACACAGTTTAGATCCTTTTTTCCCCGACATGGATTGTTTGGCTGGTACATTTTCCGAATTAATAAGGGCCAAAACCTAGACCATTACCATAAAATCTCATATCATATTGGACAAATATTTAAAGATCAATTTAGTACCGTATAAACTGTCTTATTGTAGTGCTGAATTAAAAGCTATAGCTCATCAGAGTGATCTGCTATGAAGGGATGAGGACCTTGGTCAGAATCATGAAGACATCTTCTAAATCGTTATGTCTTGTTCACCATGATTTGTTTCTAAATCACAGGTTGTTAATCCAGCCTACTATGGATTGGAGGATACTGAAACAAACACGTTGAATTCTTATCTCTCAAGGTGGCAAAAGAGGACTTCATTTAAGCATATAGGTCTTGATTTGCTTTACAACAAATTGATGGTATGTCTTTCCTAATTTTGTCCAAACAGGTTAGTTGAAACTACATTTGAGGATCTTGAGGATAGTGGATGCATAAGAGTGGACGACCGCTCTGTGAAGTATTTGATTTTGGGAAAAATAGCTTCACAGTATTACCTTAGCTACCTCACTGTTTCAATGTTTGGGTCAAATATTGGCCCCAACACATCATTGGAAGTAAGCTTTTAGCGTTACTTATTCTGTGGTTAATTGTTTGAACTAATTTGGAGTGGCAGATAATGATTAGCTTTGATTCTATTGCTAGGCCTTTGTGCACATACTGTCAGCTGCTGCAGAATTTAATGAGCTTCCTGTACGCCACAATGAGGTGTTTTTCTCCCCTGTCATTTTTAAAGAAACCGAGCATTAAGCCATTTTTGTTCGTAGATAATTCAGTCGGCAATTTTCTTTTTTTTCGAACCACGCAGGAGAACTGTGTGTCATTTCATTAAGGTAGAATAGCAAAATGGGGGGAGACCCCCCTATGAACAACACACCACACACACACTAAAAACAACAGAAGCAACTCTTCTGTCACAGAAAAAGAAAAAACGACCAGGGCTGGTTATAGGGACATATCCTCAACCTCCCATCATCTGTCCCCTGACCAGCAGCTCCTGAAGCTGCTTTGCTCCAGCATTACACCAAAGGGATCCCTCATCCCTGACTGCCCCAATAATCTCCTGCACATTGGGTCTAGAGTTTTCAAACACACAGGAATTTCGGTGCTTCCAGATTTCCCATGCTACTAGGATGATCAGAGAATTGACCCCCTTCCGCATGTCCTTTGGAACTGCTTGGCTTACTGTCCACCACCACTTTGAGAAACGTACTGCTGCAGCGTTTGGTGCCAAGGAGAGGATACCCAGTTGTTGGAAAATATGAGACCAGACTTGCCGGGCAAACACACAACCGACCAAGAGGTGGTGAATGGTCTCATCAGCTTGGTCACAGAGAGGGCATGCCTCGGGATGGGGCAGTCCTCTCTTTGCCAAGCGATCGGCCGTCCAACATCTATTGTGGAAAACCAACCAGATAAAAAACTTCACGGGGGGTGCCCAGCTCTTCCAAACTCTTCTCCAAGGCCCAAATTTAATAGTACCAATGAAGAAGGCACTATATGCCGATTTGCTTGTGTACAGACCAGATTGTGTGAATTTCCACACAAATTGGTCTGGAACTTCTTGCTGCAAGGCTAGCCCATCGACCATGCCCCAAATTTGGAGATATTCAACTAGGACCTGAACTGTGAGGGCTCCTTTGATGTCATCTACCCACTTGCGATTCTGGACTGCCTGTGCCACAGTCCGTCGCTTGGCTGTACGCTTGGGGACAGTTTTGAACAGATTGGGGGCCAACTTGGATATGGTATGGCCATCCAACCAACGGTCTGTCTCGGCAATTTTCTTTCCTTCCAAGGCATGAGATCACTGTATTAAGGAGAGGGACTGAAATTCATATAGCTAATTCCTAAAAGGCATTCTGTTTAGTACACCCTGAACTTGATTCTTGTTGTGGTCTAATCTTTATGCATTTATGCTCTTTGCTGATTCAGGATAACTTGAATCGAACACTCAGCGGAAATGTCCCATATCCAGTTGATCAACACCACCTTGATGATCCACATGTTAAAGCCAACTTACTCTTTCAGGTACAGGGAGTTGAACATATGGCTGGAATACTTTGTTTACCAGTATTTCCATTTCAACAGCATTTGATGCACAATGAAAAGTAATTATCATTTTTGTCTTGCAGGCACATTTCTCAAGAGCAGAATTACCAATTAGCGATTATGTCACGGACTTGAAATCAGTTCTTGATCAGAGCATACGTATAATACAGGCAATGATTGATGTATGTGCCAATAGTGGATGGCTTTCAAGTGCGTTGTCTTGCATGCATCTTCTGCAGATGATCATACAGGTGAATTTCATTGTTCAGAAGTTTTTAATATTATAAAAAATGAGTCTAAGTCCTGTATTTGAGGATTGCATTGTACAATTAATAGTATCTGGGTTCAAATCAAACAAATATATATCTTGAACTAAATCCATTTTTCTTGCCAGGGTCTCTGGTTTGAGAGGGATTCATCACTTTGGATGTTGCCATCCATGACTGATGATATTCTAGATCATCTCGGGGGTAGAGGAATCTCAACGGTCCCAGCCTTGCTGGATCTTTCCCGTGAAGAATTGCACAGGCTACTTCAACCATTTTCTGCATCAGACTTGTACCAGGTGCTGCTTTTTTTACTTAAATCTGGGACATCAAATTATTTTCCTAATCATTTAAGATATTAGTTGAAAGTAAAGTGGTCTGTAACTGCAACTGTCTGGTCTCTTTGAATTAGTTAAGGAAATGCAAGCACAAGAAGCTGATTGTTGGGAAATCATCAACCCTAGAATTGAAATCCTAGCTAGCATGTTACTCAAATTGGGCCCAAAATAATTTTCAATATTGTTCGTGTTGTCCCCAATTTCTACTCCTTGCGCCTGCTTTTCTAGATAACTTTTCTAATTTTCTAGAAAAGCCACAACGGTTTGTAATTTTGGACGGAGGGTGTACATATCTTAGTTAGCCCTGCTAGCAAATATTCGATATTGTCTGTGTTGGTCTCAGCAACTAGTGCTTTTTAATGTCCATAATTTCTACATATCTATTTTATAATAAAAAAAAGTGTGTCATGAATTGTCCTGCTATTTGATTATATGTTTCTACTGTATGTGATAAGGTCATTATTAGTATTGTTCATCGTACTTCTAAATGCAGAGATCATCTCTGTTTCTCTCCTTCATACTGTATTTCATTGTGCAGGACCTGCAACATTTCCCTCGTGTTGATGTGAAACTTCAACTTCACAATGAACAGGAGCGGTCCAAACCTCCAACTTTAAGCATCAGAGTGCAATTGAAAAATTCACGGCGTTCAACATTAAGAGCATTCGCCCCTAGATTTCCCAAGGTCAGTATCTAAATAATTTGCTGTGGGATTAGATGTAATGATTAAATGTAACATAGAGGTTTCATTGTTTAAGGTATTATGTAAAAAAAATGTTACAAGGGAATCAAAATGAAGAAAAATTGAGTCCTTGAGTCTTGATAACTGAGGAAATCCATTTGAGAACCGACCACAAACTAATAATTTTTTAAATGTTTGGTAAATTTGCTAATTTGTTACTGGTTTCCATTTTATCGTTGTATGTGAAATGGAGCAACAGGGAAATAAATCGTTACTGTAAGTGAAAAGAAAGAAAACCTCACAAGTCACAACTGGTTTGACTGGTAAATGTGTCGCCTTTTTTTGATGTATAAATACAGCACTAAAAGGAGGAACTATACAAACTGCCAAAGCAGAGGGTGGTCTATACACAACTAGATGGGTCGCCTTTGTCCTTTAGTCTGGTGGCAATGGGGTTGTTTGGGATTTTTTCACGAGTCGTCATGTTCTCACTCCAGATCCTGCAAATCCAAGAGTTGGTCCTATCCCAGACATGCCCACTACCTGATGTTTGTGGAATAATCCAATGCACTAAAGAAACACAAACCGTTAACAATTTGTGCAGTGCGGATCTGAAGTTTTTGGTCTTAGAAATTACTAGTTTTCTAAGAATCCTTTGTAATGCTCTAAGAAATTGGTTGAATCGCTCACTAGTAGTGATAATACAGCCAAACTGATTGTAATTTTAGGTTGACTGCCCCTGTTTTGCTGCCGCACAAGCCTAGTGCCTTGTGCCTCATTTACTCTGCTTAGTGTCTGTTCAGCTAGCGTTCACACCTTTAGACCCTTTGGTTCTTGGCCTGTTCACACAATGGCTGTTTGGCTGCTAAGCCTATATATTGTAACCTCCCTGTAATCTCATTATCAATGTGAAATACATCAGCTTTCATGGTATCAGACGCCTAGGTTCTCACCCAGGCCTTTCCTCTTCCGCACCGGCGCTGCTTCCAGCGCGCCGCCCAGGCGCTGCTCCAGCGCGCCGCCAAGCCGCTGCACCAGCGCGCCTCTCCGGCGCTGCTCCAGCGCGCCGCCCGGCGCTGCTCATGGACAACGTCGACGCCGTCGCCGCAGCTGCCGCTGCCCTTCGTCGCAATGGCCGGCCCGCGACGCCGCCTGACGCGCGCGCCCTCCAGGAGGCCCGCGACGCTGCGCTCGTCCGCGCAGCCGAGGCGGAACGCGAGGCTGCTGCCGCGCAGGCGGACCGCGACGCGGCGGACGCTCGTCTTCGTGACGCCCTCACCCGCGCCGCTCGTGAGCGAGCTGCGGCCAACGGCGACGACGACGACGCTTCCTTCGCCACCGTCGACGACGACCCCGTCCAGGACGCCCTCGCCCAGCACGAGGCCAAGGCGCTCAATCTTCACTCCCAGGCGGTCGGAGTTCAGAACATCCGCCTGCTCATCCCTCTTCGCCTCGACGGTGCGTCCGCCTTCTACGCTCGGTGGCGCGAATCCTTCCTCCTCACGCCCGGGCGGTACTCTCTGGAGCGCCATGTCCTGTCGGACGTCGCCCTCCCCGACTCCGCCGACTGGGTCCGGATGGACTGCGTCGTGCGGACTTGGCTCTTCGGCACCATCACCGACGAATTCGCCGACACCGTCTCCGAGCATCGCGCCTCCGCCCGCGACATCTGGCTCGCCATCGAGTCCCAGTTCCTCGGGAACCAGGCGGCGCGCGCCCTGTACGCCGACGCAGACTTCCGCACCTTCTGTCAAGGTGAGCTCTCCATTGCTGACTACTGCCGCCTCTACAAGCGCAAGGCACAAGACCTCCGCGATCTCGGCGAACCTGTGTCCGACCGGACTCTCGTCCTCAACATCATCCGCGGCCTCAACGAAAATTTCAAGGCCGTCGGGCTGCATCTTCGCCGCACCGATCCTCTGCCCACCTTCCTGAAGGTGCGGGCCGAGCTTCAGATCGAGGAGCTCACTATGGCCAAGACGGCTCCTGCCACCGCCATCTTCTCCAGCTCCGGCGGCAGCACTGGTCCTCCCGACGCTCGCCCGCCCGCCGCAGCTCCGAAGCCGCCACACCAGCCGCCATAGGGCCCCTCTGGCGGCTTCCCCAAGCGCGGCCGCCGCGGCGGCAAGAAGAACGGGGGCGGAGGCGGCTACCCTGGCGGCGCGGGCTACCCCGGAGGCGCGGCCGGCGGTCGTTTCGGCCCCAACACCGGCGGCTCGAGCGGCGGCCACTCTTCGGCTGGGGGGCACGGATCTGCATCCCCCTGGCCCACCTTACAGAACCCCTGGACCGGGTCCATTTATATGTGGCCCGGGGCCAGGGGCCCGTCCCGCACTCCTGCTCCTGGGCCGGCCCATGTGCCCCATGCCTTCCTCGCCGGACCACCTGGACAGTGGGCCGGCCAATGGGGAGCTCCTGCGCCTGGGATCGCCATGACTCCCCCCTCGGTGGACAGCTTCTCCACAGGCTGGGATCAACAGGCTCTGGCTGCTTAGTTCCAGACCATGCAGCTTCAACAACTGGCTCAACACAACTGGTATTTTGATACTGGTGCTACCAATCATGTCACATCCGATGCCGGTATACTCTCTTCAGCCTCTACTTCCATTTCTTATCCTTCTAGCATTATTGTTGGGGATGGCAGTCTGGTTCCTGTCACCTCCACCGGCTCTGCTAGTCTTCCTCACAACCTTCGTCTTAATGATGTTCTTGTTGCACCAAATCTCATTAAGAATCTTATTTATGTCCGTCAATTTACTATTGATAACAACTGTAGTGTGGAGTTTGACCCATTTGGCTGTTCTGTGAAGGATCTTCCCACTCGGAGCGAGATCATCAGATGTAACAGCACCGGGTCTCTCTACCCCCTACAACCTCCGGCATCGGCACTCCTTGCATCTTCATCTTCGACGCTCTGGCATCAGCGTCTCGGGCACCTTGGTCATGAGGCCCTCTCCAAGCTCGCTCACTCCAACGCTATCAAATGTACCCCTAGCACCGCTAATGGTTTATGTCACGCATGTCAGCAAGGCCGACATGTTCGTCTCCCATTTTTTGCATCATCATCTCAAACTAGTCATATTTTCCAATTAATACATTGGGACCTTTGGACCTCTCCGGTTAGTAGTATTTCTGGTTACAAATATTATCTAGTTATTTTGGATGATTACTCTCATTACTTGTGGACTTTCCCTTTGCGCCTCAAATCTGAAACTTTCTCCACTCTATCTAACTTCTTCGCTTACGTGCGCACACAGTTTGGCACCACCGTTCAGGGCATCCAAAGCGACAACGGCCGAGAGTTTGATAACCTCAACGCCCGCTCCTTCTTCCAGTCCCACGGAGTGCTTCTTCGCATGTCCTGCCCCTATACGTCTGCGCAAAATGGTAAAGCTGAACGCATTATCCGGACCACCAATAATGTCATTCGCTCCCTGCTATTTCATGCGCACGTTCCCCCTACATTCTGGACAGCAGCTCTAGGTATGGCTACCCACCTGCTCAACATCATCCCCACCAAAACCCTCTCTTTCGCCACACCTCATTTTCTTCTGTTCGGTGTTCAACCCTCCTATGAGCATTTGCGAGTTTTTGGGTGCACTTGTTACCCCAACCTCTCCGCCACAACTCCACATAAACTCGCCCCCCGCTCCTCTCTCTATGTCTTTCTTGGCTACTCCCCTCATCACAAGGGCTATGTATGCCTTGATCGCCAGACCAACCGCACCATCATCCCTCGTCATGTTGTCTTTGACGAAACTTCTTTTCCCTTTGCCGATGCCACCTCACCATCCTCCCCTGAGGCATTCGATTTTTTGGAGGACTCCCCTAACCCGGTGATGGTTCCCTTTCCACCATCACCCCCTTTTTACCCTGCAGGAACAGCTGCTGCACCGGCCTCTATGGCCCCTGGATCACCAGCAGCCGGTCAGGCTCCTTCTGATCTTGGGCCGGCAGCACCAGCCCGCGTGTCCACCACAGCTGGGCCGCGGTCTGTACCACAGCCGCTCCCCAGTGACCAGCGGCGGCTGCCTCCTCCCCCAGGATTCCCTGCCCCTACTACGGCGCCCTCAGCACCACCAGCAGCGGTGCCCCCGCCGCCCCAGCGCTTCGGCATCGTCTACTCCCGCCGTGTCGAGGCCCCTACCGATGGTGCCTCGACCGCGCCGGGTCCCGGAGCTCCTACCTCTCCGGCTGCACCGACCTCGCCGCCTCTCGGCAACCAACCTGCCCCGGCCTCCGGCGCCCAGGCTGCGCCGGTTCCTCCACCTCCCGGGGCTGTGACGGTTCCACTCGTCTCCAATCAGCATGCCATGAGGACGCGTGGCAAGGATGGCTTCCGAGTGCCCTCCATCTACCACGCCGCGCCGCTCTCTCCGGTGCCCCGCACCTTTCGGGCTGCTCTTGCTGACCCCAATTGGCGTGCGGCAATGGAAGCTGAGCATTCTGCTCTCCTCGCCAACAACACCTGGGATCTGCTTCCAAGACCTCCACGTGCCAATGTGGTGACCGGCAAGTGGGTGTTCAAACACAAGTTCAACGCTGATGGCTCCCTTGAGCGGTACAAGGCTCGGTGGGTCCTCCGTGGGTTCACACAGCGCCCCGGAGTTGACTTCTCCGAGACATTCAGCCCCGTTGTGAAGCCTGCAACAGTCCGGACAGTGCTGTCCTTAGCACTCTCCCGGTCTTGGCCCATCCATCAGCTGGACGTCAACAATGCCTTCCTCCAAGGTACCTTGTCAGAAACTGTTTACTGTGTTCAGCCTGCTGGTTTTGAGGATTCAGCACACCCAGATCACGTTTGTCGCCTCAACCGCTCCCTTTACGGACTAAAACAAGCACCACGCGCCTGGTACAGCCGCTTTGCTTCATTCCTCCTTCAGCTCGGTTTTGTTGAAGCCAAGACAGATACCTCATTGTTCATATACCACTCCGGGGCAGAAACAGTTTACTTGCTGCTGTATGTAGATGATATCATTCTCACAGCATCCTCCCCAAGTCTCCTCAAGAGGACCATCAATGCTCTTCAGCAAGAATTCTCCATGAAGGACCTTGGACAGCTGCACCACTTTCTTGGTATGCATGTTCAACACACTTCCTCGGGACTGTTCTTATCTCAGCGCCAATATATGCTTGAGATTCTTGACCGAGCTGGGATGACCGATTGCAAGTCTTGCACTACGCCAGTCGATCTGAACCCAAAGCTTTCTGCTGATGGAGATCCTGTTGCTGATCCAACAGACTTTCGCAGTCTTGCCGGCGCATTACAGTACCTCACCTTCACCAGACCAGACATCTCTTATGCAGTTCAGCAGATTTGTCTCCACATGCACGATCCCCGGGAACCCCATTTGGCAGCTCTCAAGCGCATTCTGTGCTACCTTCGTGGCACTCTTCACATGGGCTTACTCATCCGCCCATCAGCTCAGCAGGACTTGGTGGTTTACTCAGATGCAGATTGGGCAGGCTGTCCCGATACACGCAAGTCCACCTCTGGTTATGCTGTTTTTCTTGGTGACAGCCTCATCTCATGGTCCTCCAAGCGCCAGAACACGGTGTCCCGGTCCAGTGCCAAAGCCGAGTACAGGGCAGTCGCCAATGCTGTCGCCGAAGCCACATGGTTGCGCCAACTGCTGACTGAACTACACACTCCCTTGCTCAAGACCACCTTGGTTTACTGCGATAACATCAGCGCTATCTACATGTCTTCCAACCCCGTGCAGCACCAGCGCACCAAGCATGTGGAGATCGATCTTCACTTTGTTCGAGAGCGGGTTGCCCTTGGTGACGTCCGTGTACTTCATGTCCCGACAACTTCCCAGTTCGCCGACATCTTCACCAAGGGGCTGCCTTCCTCAGTTTTTGCAGAGTTTCATTCCAGTCTGAATGTCTGGGCACCAGACGCTTCGACTGAGGGGGCGTGTTAGACAGCACTATTAATCCCCTGTTTTGCTGCCGCACAGGCCTAGTGCCTTGTGCCTCATTTACTCTGCTTAGTGTCTGTTCAGCTAGCGTTCACACCTTTAGACCCTTTGGTTCTTGGCCTGTTCACACTATGGCTGTTTGGCTGCTAAGCCTATATATTGTAACCTCCCTGTAATCTCATTATCAATGTGAAATACATCAGCTTTCACTGACATCTGCTTTATGTACATGGTAAATTTGGTTGGGCTAGATATATTTTAAGAGCATTGCTGCTTTACACACTGTTGGAACTTATTTTTTGTATGATTGCTGATTAATATCAAGTTTTTTTTGAACCGATATCAAGTTTTTTTCAGTTTAGCAATTCGCTATTTGACATGTTCCGATGAACTTGTGTTGTTGAACTTTGATAGTTGTTTTGCATTGAATCTTTTGATGTTTTCTGTAGGCAAAACAAGAAGCTTGGTGGCTGGTCCTGGGGAATGCTAAGAGTTCAGAGCTTTATGGTCTGAAAAGGATTAGTTTTGCAGATCGGGTGGTTAACACTCGCATGGATTTGCCACAGATGTTCAATATCCAGGTAACAATGAATTAATCTAGTCTAAGCTAAGTTCTATGTGAGATCTTTTGTTCTCGTTTTGGGTCATTGTGCTTTTTACTTATATAAATCTCAGTTCCGACTTCATAACAAGCACAACAAATTTGATCTTCAGCATAATGCAGCCAATACCCAGTCACCAATCTGCCTTTTCCATTTGCTTGTGCTGTGGGTCCTGTAGTATAAAATCTTAATCTTCTGTGTTGAAGATGAGGAATATACAGACCTAATTCTGCACAAATATATCCGGGCAGTCTGCATTAACCATGAAGATCATAGACATGCTGCGGATTTACAAGAAAAACTTATGATAGCTTGTTTCAAACAAGATGGAAACCTGGTGTTTATGGTTTCTTTTTTAACCCACATATGGGTGTGTAGATGATAGTTGACCTTCTTTCCAGACCTTATGTTCTGACGAGGGTATTTTCTTTCAGGAGACGAAGCTGATTTTGTTGTCGGATACCTACCTAGGTTTTGACCGGGAGTACTCTCTTGAGCATCTCTCCAAGGGTTGAGAGCTTTGTTAAGAATTCGGAGCTCTTTGACCCGCAATGTTTGTATGTCCTCTAATATGGTAGTTTTGACCGGGTCCTGAGCATCTCTCCAAGGGTTGAGAGCTTTGTTCAGAGTTCGGAGCTCTTTGACCCGAATGTTTGTATGTTCTCTAATATGGTAGCAAGGTGTTGCCACTACCACATTGTGTACAAAATTTCTTTATAAACACCATTACACTGTTTTTTACCGTGTTAGTACTGGTTGCTGACGCAGAATCAGACATTGAACTCGTATGAGGAAGGGGACAGTCACTTGCTGAACATATTACGCTGCCGTTGGCTTGCAGAATGTACGGAGAAGTAACCTCCTGACTATTTTGTCCCAGAACTTCTCTGGTAGCTAGTGTTTAGTGTTTAGCCATAGCTAAAATTTAGAGCTAAAATTAGCCTGAGTGGACTAATTTGTAGCTACAGTATTACTAGCTCTCATTAGCTAGGTTTAGAGGGCTAATGGACTAAATTTAGATAAGCGGTTGGCTAATCTTTAGAAAAGTTTTAGCCCACCTCTTTTGGATCTGTAGTGCTAATGGGCTAATGCCCGTAGTTAGAAAACCGAGCTTAGGAAGTTAACGCAGCTTCACTCCACCCAATTTCAACTCAGGAAAAAAACATGGAAGGCCCAGTACTACAACTCTTACCGCTCTTTCAAATTATATTATTTGTTTATTTAAGTACATATTTTTTCTACTTTGCGTGTATATAGATATTTCGTAACAACTTAGAATTTGGAATGGAAGTAAGATACTACATTAACAAGTAAAAGGATTAACTTTTACCAGTGCCTCAGCTATATTATAGTAGCTTCAGAATATTGAGTACCTGTACAGATGGAAACATGAAACACAAGAACAGTAAAATATTACCTCAGGAATATTGGCACTTTAAATTTACAAGAACCCGTTAGCGTTTAAACAACACGGGTACAGAAGTTACATGAATTTCCAAGCACTTTACCCGCCACTTGTTCCATGAATGCTTTCAGCACTACATAAAACTAGTAATTAACTGCTGACTAACAGGGGAGGTCAGTTAGACTGGACACACTAGCCAATTTGCATCCCATCCTAAAGGAACCAAAGAACCCACAGAAAGGCTCACATTATTATTTCCACTCTAGCCTGCCAACACTCCATCATGGATTTCTTAGAGAGTGACAAATAGCGAAGAAAGCCGCTAGATGTGCTAAAAGCTAGTAAGCATGGACTTCTCTAACAATTTTCTGAAGCTAATTACTCTTCATCAGAAAAAAAATGATGGGAGATCCACAGTTTTTTCCTTGACTTTCCACAATATACAGGGACCTATACTTGATATAAGGGACAACAACAGCCAGCACTGAGTTGATCGGCTGGAACACGTCCCTTGGCCTCTTCGTGGTATTCTTCTGTTTGGCCATGCTTCGCATGGGATAAGGAGCACTGGAAATCACAGGGCACCCAAGATCATCTGAGCAGCCAGAAAACAATGGAAGATCATTCCACTAGAGTGATAAACAAAACACCCCCTCAGGAAGATTTCCGGGAACTGCAAAAGACATGACATGTCTTTCAGGAAAAATTCTACGAGGAGTCATTTCTGAAGCCGATGATCCCTCCACAGCTGCTGCATGGTTCCGTCCATGAAACCTTCCCAAACGATTTACAATAGAAATTCTCTCCAAATCTTGGCACTCCAGTTGCACATCTAGCATTGACGCCCTCTTGTTCAAGCTGCAAAAAGAGGTAAATTGAATTGACAAAAAAGTAGTTTATGACTTAACTAAATCTAGATGCATCAAAATGAAACTAATTTAGGAATCCTCTAGGGATATAGGGTGCAATAGCTATCCTAAGAGGGGTGGAAACTGGTGTTAAGTGCTCAAGTGAAAAGAAATTACAAACGCCAATCAAGATGGTAAGGTCTATGCAACTTACAACTGCATGTAAAATTAATGGATGATAACTAGTTAATGGTTGGTTTGCACTTGTATCAGCGCTTTAGAAAAATGCAGTTACAACTTGAAAACTATTTGTTCATACATCCCCAAAGTTCACTGGCAACTTCGAGGAACTATTCATTAAGCTTCAACCCAGAGCTAAAGAAGTGTGTGAAGAAAGGAAAAATGTTGTCTCTTTCATTTCCCTTTTCCTTTTGATTTATTATTTGCCACAGTTTCCCATTTGAAGTAGGTCCAACATAATGATTTGGTGCCAAAACCAAAAGTCGCACAATGGCAGTCTGAACAGTGATTGCATTTTATTTCTTCTAGATTTTGATATAAAATAAATGCTGTTCAACTTTTCAAGGTTGCCAGCAATTACAAGCAGTAATGTTCTGCTGCCAGAAATTCCAAGCGATGGGATGAAAGAGAACATGCTTCTTAAACATAAATGCATCAAAGCAGTAATATAGGGGAGGTTAAAGAATTATGCCAGTGAACCATGACAGTCATTAGCCATCTAGCATACCTTATAAAGTCATTTTCCATCTTCCGGATTCTTCCAACAAAGACTTCCACGGCCTTTGACACTTTGTCTTCCATTTTCTTGGCACTCGTCATTTGTTCAGATGGGCTAGTCCATGATAAGAGTAAAATCAGAAATGAACAATAAGGTGGTCCAAATAAGCTTGACCTTCATGCTTGTAAAAGAATACAAAAAATCACATAATATTAATCAGTCATTTTCAGGGAGACTTACTTATTTTCATTGTCCACAGGAGAGCAAGAGTTATAAGATGATGATGCCATGCTGCATGCATCCCTTAGTGTCAACAATGATAGAGTGTAAGTTGCACTTTCGTAAGCGGATACAGCTTGTGCTCTGAGAACAGCTGATGGTATAGCAGGGAGAAGTTGCTGGATCAACTGGGATGTCATAACCAGCCTCTTCCGCGGTAAATAGTTTAGAGGAGCATCATCTGGAGTTTCTGTCTCATCCTGTTTTAGAAATTTGGTTTAGCATCAAGATTGATCTCCTTGAACCAATATTCACAAGAACTGAACGGATGAGTAAAGTTGTACTAACCTTCTCAATTAACCTATTAGCTGCCCAAGCCCAGTCCATCTCAGATGTGCTGTGAATGAAGTAACGGATTTCATGTTTGCAAGCAACATCACAACCGCATAAATGAAAAATAGTACTGTAGTATTCAATAAGACAAAGCAGAAAGCCACAGGAACTAGTGGTAACACGTGCAACTTAAACATGGAAGACATCGAAACATTACTGGAACCTGCAGCACAGCAGAGGTAGAATGTTTACCTGATGTTCCTCAATTTTTGTGGGCTCTCAATTATTTTATGCCAAGAAACAAGCACGGACTCCATAGCTTTACGCTTCTTAGGCCTTCTCATCATTGAAGATACTTTTACGTTGGAAGGAACCAAAGCGTCCATTTTTGTTGATGGGAGTTGATGCCCAGGCCTAACAGGTTGGCCAGATTCAACTCTATTTTCAGCAGAGTTATTATTGTCGTTGTTCCAGGAAGTTTTTGGAAAATTATATGGCAAAGCTGCCATCTTCTGTGCGTTGAGCATAGCAACACTCTGACCATTTCGGTAGTTTCCATAATGTCCAAACCAAGAAGGTGCCATTTGAGGGTTTATCCTCGGTCTCTCACTTCTTTCAACAGAATTTGATGCTGTACCTGTGCCAATAGGCTGAACTTGATTTTGATTATCATTTTGTGTAGTAGCCATACCATGAGATGGACGCTCTCCAGAAGGAAGCTGAGAAGGTATATTAGGATTTCTCTCCTCACTCCTTGAAGCAAAACTAAGCATTTTCATGTCGGAAGGGAATGACCCGGGGACACCAGGGCTTCCAATGTTATCCGCAGACGATTTGGCTGAGTTATTGGCTACATGAGCAAATCTTTGACCAGACTTCCAGTCAATCTGTGAAGCATCAGAACCAACATCAGGTCTAATTGTCTTTCCAATTGAATTGCCTGGATCAACATCGGTATGTCTCAAGGCTTGCATTTGATGCAGTAACGAGTAATTTTGCTGCTGAATGTTTGAAGGTGCTGGGTTTCCATGCAACACAATGCCACCACTATTATTAGCACTATTATGGGAAGCATTTGTGGCCTGAAAATTAGCTCCTGGGTTCTCCCCATGTTTACCACCCATAATGCCTTGCTGGCGCAACTGTGCAAAGGAAGAAGCGGCGTTGGCGAAATTCCCATCTGAAGAAGGCTTCTGCAAGGATTCATTCCCTCCAGATACAGTAGCTCCAGTTGACTCAAAGTTCGCCTTATGAGAAGATGCTAATCCTGCATCACTGTCCATAGCTTGTTTTGAATCTTGATTCTGCGAGTTCGCTGAACTTGTCGCAATATCTGATGGAGCTGCTGCTTTCTGCACTTGGTCATCCGTCTTCTGGGAGCTCCATAAGTTGGAAGCTGCAGCATTATTAGGAAACATCATAGACTGGAGGATATTGGGTGTAATCTTGTTAGCTTGCATACCAGCTAGACGCTGTGCTGATATGTTTGTCCATACATTCTTAAACACAGTTGCAGAACTGCCTTGCTGAGGCTGCTGCAGCATGGGTGCAGGACCAGACTTATCATCTGCTGCAGGATACTGCTGGCCTGAGCTTAACTGGGAAAAACGCCCAATTGGCTGCCCGGTATTTTCTGTTTCTGAAGCATGAAATGGTGAAGATTGAGAGTTTGTATGCGGAGACGTCAAAGACTGGCTAGGGGTGGAAGGTAGCTGTGAACGGTCATCCTCCGGTGTTGAGTGGTCTGGTTGCTTGGCATCGACATTAGTCTGAGTAGACCATAAATTCCCCGAATTTGGTTGCCGTTGGGATGGTGGTGCCAGTCTCAACCCAAATCCTTGCAAAGGAGAATGGTTAACTTGTTGCTGGGCAGAAACAGCGCCGAGAGAATTGTTGGGCATGTCAGCAACCGCATTGCTATTTCTTGAGTTGTCCACCTTATGAAGAAGCTGAAGCATATGTTGACTACAGAAAACATATACTCATCAGGCTCCTCGTGAATAAATTCAAGCATGCTATGGTTACAGAAAAGAATGCTGGAAGGACTAGTTATGGCAAGAAAGAAGTTCCATATAACAGATAGCTAGATTATCATACGGCAAAAGTACACAAAATGACAGTGCTAATGATAAAAAGAATTAAATGCAGCTGTGCAGCAAATGAAGCATGAACTGAGACCTTTCTCAACTGGGATACCTGTTTTGAACTGCTCTATTCTGAGACAGACCAGTATCAGTTCCTCCAAAAGGTAATGCATTGGAGCTGTTAGGGAGACCATGTCGAGATTGAACTTGCTCTTGTGCCATCATCATTTTCTAGAAATAAGGGAATGGCCTCATGAATAAGAACATTACAAGAATGGGTAATGATGCAGAAGAAAATGAATAAAAATATCAACCATATCCATCATGGAGATATAATTAACATACCTCGCTTACTGAAGGCATATTATTGGGAACATGGGAGTTTGTGCCAAAATGGTGCTGCATATTATTTCGCATCTGATGTGACTGAGGTGGAAACAGACTATTTGACACTTGATTGCCTGGAGAAGGGACCATGTTCATTCCAGAGCTCCCCATAGCACGATTCTGCAACATGTAAGATGCCATTGCTTGCTGACTGGACTGACTGAAATTTTCAGGTTCCTTTCCAGAAAAGACAGAATGCCTCCTGGGAGCAGAATCACTTGTTATGCGCTGTCCATGGTTTAAAAGGTGTGCTTGCCTTTCGTTAGGGGTTGCATTTAGATACTCCTGGTTGAAATCATTTGGTCTTTGGTCCGCACTTCTTCCTGGTGATTCGGAGGTCTCTTGAACCCTTTGTACCATATTGCGGTTCATTCCAAGTTGCTCACTACTCCTATTAGTGATCATCTGATAATGATCCTGTGTCATCATTGGAATGCTTGGGCTCATCATGCTGGTATTTTTACCATCTGAACTTTCATTTGGCATTTGTGTTGTGCTTATATCGGGCTTCCTCTGCTGAAGTCTCTGGATTGAATTTGCATTACCTCCACTTGATTTCCACGAGTTCTCATTGCTATTAAAGACATTTTGGGTATTGCTCATGTCTTGTCCAAGCACATTGTTAGCTTTCCAGTCATTTTGGTTGTTACTAGACTCTCTGGTGATATTGTGATCAGCTGCACTTTGCTGTGACATCCAAAATCCATGTGCACCAGATGGTGTAGCATGTGCACCAGTTGACTGCAAATTATTTCTTAGCAGTTCAGATTTCTGATGTGCCCAAATTCCATTTGCTAGGTGCGCCTGATCTTGCCTACCATCAGATTGAATTTGTTTTAAGCTCTGCTGAAAGTACCCATTGTTAACTTCTGAAACTGATTGATGATTGTTAACAGGAGCATTAGGAGATTCATGAGGCATTTGGTCCCTTCGCTCGTAAGGAGTTCTCATGGCATGCTGAAAACTGGCAAGATTTGAGTTATTCATGGTTCCATCAGCATAATTCGATACTGGCGGAGGACGTGCATTTTCAAGGTTTGTGCCACTTAATCCAGCAAATTTATTCTCGCCACGGCCTGACGAATTTGAATTGTTAGCATTTATTTGCTCAGCTTTATGGAAACTCAAGCCACTCCACTCGTCTTTGGGACTATTTTCACTGGTTGTAGACTGCAGAGCTTCCTGCATAAGGGCACTCCAGCTACCACTCTGTAGAGATGAGTAAGCACCACCACAGTTATCATTGTCCAAAGAGTTTCCATTACCATTGTCACCCCTCAACAAAGCTCCCCAGTTGCTATCCTCATCATTACCAAATAAGATTTTCTCCTCAGTAGGGTCAAGACTAGCCCTACCACTTGCTTGCCCTACCTGCATTGTTGATTTCTCTTGCACACCCACTTGAAGCTCAACTTGGTTTGGCCTACCATGAAAATCTTGGGTTTGAAAACCTTGCTGTAGATGATTCATTGTAACCGGACTGCCTGCCTTGATGTTATCACCTTGACTTTGCATTGTACTGTTCCTTAAGAAACCCCCTTTTCCACGAAAATTCTGCATCAAACTGGAGGAACCTTGCAGGTGAAGGCCATGTTCATTCATCGAAGAGTTGAATGGCCTCGATGTCTTTTCAGACTGATCTTGACCCACCCTTGCCATTGAAATCTGAGAATCAGTAGGAATTTCTAAAAACTGGGAATACTGGTTTCCAGACCCCCTGCTGGTGGTGGCATGGATTGGATAAAAAGATTGGTCCACTTGGTGGGTAGGTAATCCCATTGGTCTCATGGGTTGATTCTGAGCATTCGCAAACATTGAACCATTAACAAAATTGCCCACACCAGGAGCACCAGCAATCTGATCCCAGTTTGTGCTACCATTATTCAACATTTGAGAATTGTTCGTTAAATTTGGGTCACCACTGTTAAAACTATGTGGCCATGCAGAATTCATGGTTTCGTTATTGGCCATTTCATTTGAAATTGTCGACATTTGATCAGCAGGCGATGGTTTTGCAGGAGCATGAAACTGACCAAAAGAGGGCTGCATCCTGGCCCCATGATCAGACTGCTGTAGTTGTTGCTGCCTCTGAAACTCCTGCAATTGCTTGTACATCATCTGCTGTTGCCACATCTGAAAATCATTATCACCCGCATGCTGTGTAGGGTGAAACTGTGACATTCCGAGTGTCCCTAAGGGTCTAATGCCCGTGAAAGACTGGCCTATTTGCAGTGGATTGATCCCAAACTTTCATATCATATAGAACTCTTAGCAGCTTTAAAGCCCGTTCGCTTTTACGCTGAGGAAGATAAACCCACAACAAACTACACTACCCAGAAGTTCACCCTGGGCTGGTAGAATTATAAATTCAGCCTGCAGGCTATCTGAAGTTGTGTCCGTCCTTTATTCCTCCAGAGACTGCAGATGTTGAAGAATCATTGCGTCAAACGACTGTTGACATGTAATAACCAAAGAAAAAGCCATTATCCAGTTGCATAAATTCATCTTAATTAAGATCATTCCACAAGGGTATGCAAACAAGTGGCATTTATTATATTAAAAAATCACAGGCAACAGAGGCATGAAAAGTAATGGCAGAACACATAATCTTTGCCAGTGTTGTGTTAGAATTCATTTAAGATAAAATGCCATAACTAATCTGGACAAATAATTCAAGTTTCCAAACCTAAAATCTACTGCAAATTGGAATCCTCTTGCTTAAAAGTTAAAAGCATAGCCTATAAATGAGACAGGTGCTTCAACGCAAGTGTGCACAATAGAACACACAAATCAGACGAGAACAGTCGTGACAATGTCCAGCGACAGTGATACAACTCCGGTTGCAATGATGAGCTTATGACTTGATAAAAGACATTGTAACTGATGATGACAATTAAGCTAGTGGCATGTGAAGGAAATTGGCACACTTTACGAGCTGCACCCAACTCATGAGCAAGTAAGTATCTTAGATCTCCTCATCAAGACTGGTAGCCATAATTTGACAGGAACAGGATTGAAGAATCGATAATGACAAGAGCACAATAAAATCTAGCCTGAACATGATTAACATAGATAGAAGGCATCTATCACATGACAAAACACTAGGAAACTGAATTAGCAACCAAATACCGAACAGAACTACCCATATGACCCCAACAGAAATTAGAACATTGACGCAGCATGACAACCACATCTGAGGTTACATAAAAGGAAACTACAAATTATGGCAACCTCGTTGGACTACACTTGACGACCAGTTGGAGTTCATCACACAAATTACCGTTTTCGGCACAAAATCAAGCAAATAAAAGAGGAAGTGCAGTTAGAAAATGTCAATAGTAGAAGAAAATGACTCCATACAGTTGCTAAGGCCAAAGATCCAGCCTTTTGGACCCCATAAGCACGGAAGGAGCTGGCTAAAGCTTCGAAGATGAAGAAGAAATAGCAAGGAAGCAGCTTGAACGCTGCCGCGTCCACTGGACGGAATATAAAGAGCTCAAAGTTCAAAGGAGCCGTGAAAAAAAGGAGGTCCGCGAAAAAAAAATGGGGAAAACAGGAACAAAGCGTGCCGCATCTAATAGAGGCATCCCTAAATCCCCACGCTTCTTCCCCACTGGCAGACGCCGGGAGCACAGGCAGCAAGCAGCAGCTCAAGCTAAGCAAGTTCCGACGCTCCATGAGACACCTCTAACCACAACTTGAGCTCGGGTGACCTCAACCAAGCTTGAATCCACCAAACCCCAGTCCATCCAGCACAAATTACCCACCAAAACCTAAAATTTAGTATCCGGTCAAGCACCTGCGAGATCGAGCAGCACTGAGCTCCCAATTTCCCCACCCACACAGATCCCCCGGGAAAAAAAGCCCAAAGCATTCGCCCCCTAAAAAAATCCCCAAACCCGATCACGGCACGACCCCTCCGTGCGAGCCCCCGCCCGCCGGATTCGCCCCCTGCAAACGCGCACCCGGGGAGAGACCCCCGCGAATTCCGGCCCGATTCGGGCGAGACCTACCTCGATCAGCGCGGCCTCAGCGCGACGGCGTCTGGATCGGGATCGGCGGCGCGGCGCGGCCCCGGCGCTCCCGCGTCCTCCCGTGGCGGTGCGGGAGCTAGGGTTAGGGTTTCCCGCGGCGGAATGACGAGGGCCTCGAGCTCCGGAACGCGAGCGAGCGAGCCAGGAGAGAGAGAGCGCAGGCCAGCGAGAGGAGAGAGAGCGCTACAGAGCTGTAGCTCGGGGAGGTGGGGGTGCAAGATAAAGCGTGGCGTACTGGCCCTGCGAAGGTTTCAACGAAGGCGCCTCCGGTCCGGTTCGGCCCGTGGGCCCGGTTCGGCCTGGACCGGGAGCGGGGTGATCCTGGCCGTTGATTTGCGTTCGGCGGGGGCGTGGGCTGCCGGATCAGGAGGGCCGGGGTGACGGCGGGAGCTGACGGCGTTAGGGGAGAAAGGGACGGGAGGATGGGGGGCAGGAAAGAGAGGAGTGAGAGCCATCGGGATGCGAGCCCGCGGGTAAAGTGGTGAGTAAATGAGGGGGTCGGTTGGTTTTACTTTCAAGGGAGGTTGTTTGATGATGCGCGCGTGTAAAACATTGAATATTACTACTGCACTCGCGCTATATGGAGATTTGGCAGTGATACACTGATACTCCCAGGGTAAAAATAAATATGAATGTGTGTATAATCCAACGAGATTATGAGATGGTAGGCATATCATTTCTTCTTCATTTAAAAATTATCATCTCAAAATAGTTAAACCATAAGATAGACTTTGTTACATTCCTCATAAAAAGTGCTTCTATAATAATGCTCAGCTCTCTTTATTTAAAATCATATTTTTCATATAAATTTCTAGTTCTCTTTATTTACGAGTACATTCATATTTTTCATATAAATTTCTAATCAAAGTGTTGTCTTGTTGGCGTGTCAGTGTCCTAAGCATTGTATCTCTAGCGCCAGGAGCACATATTAGAGCTATGCTATGGGACTAACCCGTTTTTAAACGGTTTACTCTATTCATGGATATAGAAGAAGAAATCAACTCACTGAATAAAACATGAATCATGTTTCTATACTCTACAACTCACAATCTACTCGCCAAGTTGATTCTAGTGGCGACTACCTTGTATTACATCGAATAATATATAGTCAAGGATTTGTAAGATACATCTGGAGAAACGCAAGCAATGACATTGCATGGCTTCTGAACTAAAATAACTTACGATAAAATATATTTGTACATGTGGTCAATATATCAAATATGGTTAGCATAAGGACTTGCAGCTTTTATCGTGTGCGCGTACAGTGATGAGAATAAGATGAGCCATGACTGCCGGTAGTCACACCACAAATATAGTACATGAGGCATATTTGTTCTTGAATACTGAGGAGTACATAAAACGGCGTTGTTTTGCTATGATGATATATAGGATCTAAGTTGTTTTTTTCCTAGAACGTCGGGAGCTAGCAAAAGCCCCCACAAGTAGGCTCTTCCTTCCATTGTAACGCAACAGGTGCAACCTCAGAGTTGTTCTCGATCTGTCACCAAATTTGGTAAACCGTTTTACTCATATCGGAGTCCAAATGATTCAAAGGTCAAAGCCATCTCTTATCCAAAGTGGAAAGGTGAAAACAAAAAGGCTGCTTCCTTCTTGACCTCATGATAGATACTCCTACCAGAAGCCGTAAGCTATCTGTCAAAGAAGGAAGCAGCCAACGGGAGAGGAGAGTTATTATCATACACACCACATTCTCATTCTCTCTGCTGTTCACGGTGGGTACTAAAGTACAACGCTTTTTCCATCTCGCCATCAAATCTCTTACCCACACGTGCACGTCCACATGACCTTGGGACTTGGGATCTTGTAGGCCTGTACTTGGCCAGGGCCTGTACACTCTCGGAACATTCCCCGGTGGCCATGCCAAAGCATATCCATCTGCACCTGTCAGTTACTAACAGTTCGTGACGGTAGTAGTGGCGGCAGTACTAGGCCACTGCTACGAGACAGGCATCCATGCCGATGCAGGATATGGCAGGCCCTGTTGGCTGTTGCATCCTCCCTGTCCCTGGAAGCTTAATTGCATGCACTCACTCACTCACTGTCCGAGTGTCCGGCGCCCCAACAAAAAGCGGCTGCACGAGACAAAACCGGGCACACGACACTGCACACCGGGCGGCTGGCAGCTTGGCGTCTGCCTGCGCAGCGGTCAGCGTCCCGCTCATTCCATATTTCCATCCATCCAATGGCCGGGCGCGACGCCCTGCCGGCGCGCCCGTGTGCGTCACATGCCACTCTGCGTGCCCCCATGACACGCGCGCACTGGCTCCAAGATTCTTGGGCAAAGCGACACCTGCCAACGGCATGCTGCCACCTTTTCCCATGGAAAAACATGTCTAGCTCAGCTCACCCACACACTCGCATGTGTGGTGAGTGAAGTGTGTGCTCGGAGTAGATTAGATGCTCTTTCTCCTTTTTCTTCTCCATCAGCTGTACTAGAGCATTAAAAATGCTGACTTGAGGAGGTAGGAGTTGCAAAGTGGGTTGTTGATTGATAAATTTGTCACGTCATGTGTCATGGTAGCACCATTCCCTCCTTTTGTACTTTGTTGCGCAAGTGATGAGAGGATCTAGGAGGGAGAGTATCCATCCATATCCATATATCCATCTATCCATTCCCAGCCACCCACAGGTCGGCCAGCATCCTCTCAAGTTGCCTCCAAAATTAAAACTGCCTCTGAGGTTGACTTGAGCCGAGCTGCCCTTTCCAAATCCCCCAAAAAGCCTGCCTGCTGATTCGGACACCAGCAGCAGCAAAGAGCCCGGCCGGCCGGGCTCACATCAACACCACACTACTACTCCCGCACTGGCGTACAAGTACGCAAAGGAGCACGAGACCTTTTCGGTTTTAAAGCAGGCCCCGTCATCATAATTAACAAAGGGGATTCTCTTTCTCTCGCAGACGCACCCGTGCGTGCCTGCGTGCGTGCGCCAGAGAGACCCATCAGGACTTTGATGTGGCCACCAGTTCCAGTTGCCGGCTGGGGATCTGATCTGTCCGGACCGGGCTGATCACCCTGACGGCGACACGCCGACGCACGCAGGTGTTGTGGTGCCGGGCTGCCTGCCTGCCTGCCTCTGCCTGCTTGTGGCCTGCCCCCGTGGCGTCGGCAGATCATCTGGCTGTTTTCTTCGAAAACAACATTTGAAAAGGGCCAAGTGGAGGCGGACAGGGGCACGAACATTCGGGTATTGATTACCGGACGGTACGGCCGTGATTGACCGGCTCGTGATGGGGGATATGGATTGGATGCGTGCGTGCGTGCGCGTCGCCGGCCGCTGGTCGCCGCGTCGCTCCGCATCATTCTCTCTCTATCCCCTGGCCGGGGGTCACGGAACGGAATGTCTGGACGCCGGACACACAAGGGTGGCGTGTGGTCGCCAGGGTGGTCTTGGTCACACTCATGTGAGGCCGGAGAAAACTATGCTTCATACTGTATTTGTTTGTAGCAGCTGCAGTGTCTCTCTCTCTCTCTCGATCTCTGTCTCTCTGTATATATCCGTCTCACAGTCAGACAGACAGATCAGGTAGAGAGAGAAACTGATTCACTGCTGGTGCTGGCCCGACCCTGACCTGTCTATGAATCGGGTCTATTTTTTTAATTGCACAAGTCACAAGAGTCTGAAAGGATCAAGTAGCACTGCTGGAGACTGGAGTGCTGGTTGGTAATTCAAGGGGGTGCACATGTGTTGACTAGTGTCCTGGGAATGAGAATATTGTACTCCTGACGTAATCCTAAGTCGATTTGAATTTTATAAAGGAGAGGGAAACATGTAAGCATCTGGTCCATGCCCTGGGCCATCTTTTTAATTCGCAGGAATCATTTCCCTTTATGGATCTTCCAAGTTCCAATCATTGGAAATGGATAGCGGACATGGCATGCTTGGGTCCCCTCGTGCTAGTGGACTTGAGGTTCTCCTGCATCCAGTGCTTGCTTGGAATGTGTGGCAGCTGCGGAGGCGCTGGCTCTTACCAGCGGACACCCACATCCTCGAACTGAGGCAGGTCACGCAGTCACATGGCCTAGATGGATCGTACCTATGGCAAGAACACCATGGCTAGAAAACCCAGGAATATTTTGTGCACAACTTAGGTGTTCAATATCGAAGGAAAAGGTCATGACTTTTCCCCAGATACATAGAGCATGACATGCCGTACTTTGTAGCTGAAGTAATATTCACGCTGATTGTTAGAAACGTAGGTTGCATTTAATTTTCTAGATGCATATATTTTACTATGAATCCGAACATAGTGTATATCTATATACAAAAACCATGTACCCTTAGAAAAACAAAACGAACTATGTTTTTGGACGGAGGGAGCAGTGGATACCGTGTCTCAATCGGTGAAGCAATCTCGTGTTACACGTTAGGTTATCTCAAGACGGAAAAAACAAACCAGAGAGGCAAGCCTATCTTTTTTTTCCAAGGGAAAAGAAGCAAAGTTTTTGGACCTGGGGGCACTGATGGGCTGACAGGCCCAGCCTGGTTATAGGACATAGTGGGCCAAGGCAACGGCGGCAGTAGGCAGTACAGCCTGGCAGCGACGCGCTTTCCCTCTTTTTCCACACAGCCTACCAAATACGAGTACCCACCGATCCTTTCAGCACCAAAGGACAAAAGCAAACAAGGATCTCGGTTGGTAATAGCAACCAGCAAATCTCTAATTCATAAATATATACTGAAAACTAAAAAAAACAAGGCATGTTTTGCACGAGTATGTCACCTGGATCAATATTGCATAAGGATTAAACAAGATCGATATTGCACATTTACAAGCCCAGGACAAACATGTTTTGCCCTTGGCGTCTACCAGTTCTTTGAGTAGCATTCTACTACCAAGACAGCTCAAAACTCAGAAGCCATCTAATGTAGTTTGAAGAACAGATTATGGTCAGTGATCTTCTCCCAATGCAATACCGGAGTGACCTCCATTGGGTAAACGGCATGGTTTTGTTCTGGTTTAGACCTGTATTGGTTTTCAGAAACTAAATCTTTATGGCCCTAAACATTTCGAGAACACACTACATTCCAAGAACTTAGATAAGCTCTCAAGACTCTAAAAAACACTAGAGAGAGAAAGCAGTGAATCATAACCTTATAGTTCTTTCTTTTCCATCTTACTTGTATAGTCCAACAAGATGCATAAAAATTCTTCAAGATAATTTGATTTGCATCTCCTCCTCAACAAGCTCAAATATTTCACCAATTCTGATATAACAAAAGAAACCATCATTGTTATCACATTAGTTTGTCCAAATTCAAGTTTTAAATTCTGATATTGTTAGCATATAAAATCCACAAGTTAGAAGCTACAAAAATATGCTTACCTACTGTCCTTGATGTTGACATTCGCAAGCCAAGCAGTTAAATAAACCTGTAAAATAAGGAGTAAAAAAGATATAACCTTGTTTGGGAAGCATGACAGCTTAAGCTAGTTCTATTTGATCTAATCCAAAGAAATCCTTTGTTTGAAAGATGGCAACTTAGTACTCCATTTCGGAATGTATATCTCGAGCACTTACTAAGTCTACCAAAAAAGAAGATACAAGATGCATCAACCATGAAAGAGACGGTCTGTATGTAACATGAGGCATCTAGCTATACTGAAAGATTCCCTAAAGATCAAATTCAAGTGAATTTCAAAAACTACAACACCTGTAAAACTTCATGCGAAGGGGGATTGCCAGGTCGCTGACTCTCTGAAATATCAGCACACCAATTTTCAAGCGGTGGGCAGGTTTCGCCTGACTGAAGGCCGATACTCTGAAGTTCATTTGATTCACCATCATATAGCTCATCACCCCAATCTAATGATGTCTGATGATTTACACCTTCCTTGAAAGTAATTGAGAGTAGTTCCAAGACTAGCAGTCTCTAAAAATGCAAATGATTTCCATTGTCAGGAGACTTCGCCAAAAAGAGAAAGCGGGCAAGCAAAACAAACCTGATTACAAACAACACAAGCTAAAACACACATAGACTGAAAACTGAAGGCAACTTTCTTTTTCTGGCAAGATGTACCTTCAACTTTAGGTCTGAAACAAACATCTCAACAAGCTCCTGGGCAAGACTCTCTGAGATAGTTCACAGAATAAAGTTAATCATAAGAATTTTATCACAGTGGATTAGAAATGTGTCAACATGAATCTGAGCCGCGATCTATGAAAAAATCAGAACGGTGTTTTTTTTTTCTCAAACATGAGAAGCAAGATATTTAATCAGTTAATTTGTTTAATGGGATAATGCAACATGCCACACTGAAAAGAATATTACAATTTAGGATATCCTTGGCAATACCCAACAGAGGAAAGGTCATGGTGACCCAGTAAGTCAATCCACACAAAGAGAAGACAGAAGAGTAACTCACCAAACTCTAATATGGAAAACCATTTGAACACTGGGGCGCCTCCACCATCCCCTAAATCATTTAAATCACTGTTGTTCAGAAAATTGTGCAACAGAACCATTCGGGGACATTTTGGAAAAACAACGCATGGAACGGGAAGCTTTAACCAAGCGGCACAGAGCACGGACCTATCGACAGGGTAAAGAAGAAAAACATTACTTCAGGAGTTCATCCGAACCACCATGAATTACAGGATATGATCCTGGAAATTTTGAATCAGCATAGTCTTGTACAAGTAAATTACCATATTCTTGTAGGACGACAGAAGCATGTCACTGTATTGCTCCTAAACCAAGCAAGAAGCAACAAAATCAAAATGTTAGCAGCGTACTGGCAAACTAAATCACGCCGTAAAGGAAATCTTGGACTGAATTTCTGTCCAAGGTGTTACTACCTCTCTACGCGCCAACTTGGTGCTCGCCTTATCGCGGATCCCCGGCATGTCCTTGAGCACCCCCAAATCCATCGCCGGCATGCCCCTGACAGCCAACCCCACACAACACCATCATCCATGATCTAGATCTCAAACCCCGAAGCGCCCCTGAAACGCAGACAAGGAGAAGTACCTGCGGGAAAGGTGAGCGTTAACGAGCTCGGAGGCGGGGGAGCGGCCGTCAAGGGCGGCGGCCAGCCACTGTTCCTTAGCGGCGCGCAGATGCGACCATTGGTTGCGCACGTTGCGAAGCGCCGCCGACCTCCAGAGCCTCAGCGACGAGGGCGGTGGCGATGGGGAGGCGGCGGCCGGGTGGGGCGGCCGGGTTGGGGTCGCCGCGGAGGTCTCCATGGCTTCGCCTGCGAAGAAGGGTTTTGCGTTGCTTTGTCCCCTGGCCCACTTGGAAGAGATGGTCCCCCTGCCGGCGGCGCCTTGTCCTGGATTACCAGAACTCAAGCGCTCGTTTACGGCCATACAACGGTCAAACGGAAACATTTCAGATTATTGGTTGAGTTAATTTCACAAAAGAAACATTTTTTTGTGAAAAAAGATACAGCTATAGAACCGAAGTTAATTGTAATTAACCAAGAAGCATGTCACCTGCAACTGTATAACAATGAAAACGTTGTTTCTTGAAAATCTCCTTCCTGTTTCCATTTTAATAACAGCTCAAAGCTTTTTAAAAACGTTAATAGCAAAAGTTACTAGACAGAAATTATCACAATTAACAGCTGAATCAGAAGTTACTGGACAGAAAATATCACGAATAACAGCTGGAAATTAGAGCTTACTGCCAGTCACAGTGCATGGCTCTAATCAAATGAAATCAAGTAGGGCAGAAACTCAAGCACGGCGAATCAGACAGTCAATATAGTGACTAGCACAAAGATTTAGCTATAGCCTGATCATCATATACAAAAGAAACAAAAAAGACCATATGATGGTCATACCGGTTCCTGAACCAATTGTACTCATAAAATCAGGAGCTAGGGCAATCATTGCTCCATCGCATATCAGTTCAGTTCCATGGTAGACTACACTAATCTTCTACTTTCTGTCCATGATGGACTTCACAGTGTCCAAGATCCTAGCATAATGGTAGAAGAGGGAAGATTGCTCGCCCTCCAAGCCATCGCGGGTGAACCGGTTGCGCCCAGCAAGATTGTTGCAGGGGCTGCCCCCAATCACCAGGTCAAAACCACCAATCTTCCTCATGTATGACTCCAGCCTATCGGAAGTCAGGCTCTGAACATCAGCAATCCCAATCAGAGTGCCCTTTTGGGTTTGTTCCCACCAACTCCTCAAGACAAACCTGTTCACCTCAGATATCTCTACCGAAACTACCGTCTTCATGCGTATTCCAAGCCTGTGGATAGCTACCTCTGCTCCTCCAATACCAGAAAACAAGGAAAGCACATTCATGCCATGTGGAAACATGTCCCGAAGTGCCGATAGATGGTATGCAACGGTGTCGACATGGAATGAATTTCCCAAAGACTTGAATCTCTCAGTCCTGCCGATTCCCCTGGTGTGGTCCTTGGGAAAACCAAGCAGTAATTCCATCTCATTGGGCTCCAGATGAGCAACCTTGTTCAGACCAACCCATACCAGGTTCCCCTCCCTGCAGGTTTCCAAGACATACTTCTGAACACGTCGAGGTGGTGGACCTTCACATCTTGCAAGAGCACGGTGAATTTGTTCCATTAGCTTTGGTTTACCCACATTGGTGAGGAGGCAATTGAGTTTTTTTCTTGGGTCCCATGTCGGCCACCACTTTTTAGTGCGGGGGAAGGCCTCAAATATTGTCTTTGGGGGTAAGGGAAGGAGAGGTGACCTGTTCTTAATTGGCAGGTTATGTATGTAACCTCTTTTCCTGGCAGCCGCACATAAGAACCTGGAATCCACAAACTCAGGTTGGATGTCATACAAGAACCGTGATATCGTCGTCCAGACGCCCTTCGGAGCAATGGCCACGTTCTCATAGTAGAAGAAGGGTGGCCCAATAGCCTTTGAGGGTAGACACCTGTCCACTGATCTTAACCTCTGATTTGGCAGGCTAAACCCAACCATTGGGTTTGGGAGAGGCATTGGTTCATCGCTGCTACTTCCTTCTTCTGCACCTTCAAATCTCTTCCTCTTTTCCTTTCTTCCTCCATCAGAATTATCCTGTAGAAGCACAAACATAGTTCTAGTTCCATTCCACTTAATTTAACGAACCAAACATTTTTTCTTATAGAAATGGACAATTATACCAAAAGCTACCTCATGATCAGAGAAATTGCCATAGTAACCATCTTCTGAAGCTTCTGAAGTATAGATTAAATCAACCAGAACAGACATAGGTGCATCCAGGCCTAGTAATTTTAAACGGGGGTAGACAGAATCAGTGAATAAAGGAATTTGGAGTGTGTCTAACTGGAAAGTTAAAGGAATAAATTCTGAAGACGGATGCAAATAGAACTCAGTTAGAGACAAGACAGTAGAGTTTGGAAGAGATACGTTTTGCTTACAAGAAACAAAGAGTTTTTTATTTGACAGTAAGTGAGTGCCTGAGACCCTTAGTGCTGGAAGCAGTTCCTCTGCGGTAACTGCAGGGGCACTTCAGACTAAAAAACCTTCTACAGCCCCCCGACTTTATGCAAACAATAAATCAAGATCAGCATAAAGCCACCAGATCAGGTTATCTCAGTTGAAGAAATGCATCCAAGTCTACTGGTTTCAAGTTTAGCATTTGAGGAAGGTTCTCAGAAAACTAGAAGAAAATAGAAAAAATGATAATCACATGAAACATAGCAATTGTGTTATCCATCCAATCAATTCTATAGAAGAACATAGTACACTAGGCTAGAACTTAATCTTGGAACAAGGAGGTGGGTGAAATAAGGTGATCAAAATGCAAACTACCATGCTGTTGTCCGTATAAATAAGAGAAAGAACCTAATTACCACTCTCAAGGATGAAATAGGAATTTTGTTTATGATCATGACCAAAAATACATTTGCAACTTCAATGGAGAGCATACCACATCTAACAACAGCCATTTCTGCTTCATCATCAGGAAAGCCCATTCTTACTAGGGACTTGATTTTCTCGTGCTTTTGTGATATGCCTTGTACGAAACCCTGCATAAAAGCGCTAGTTAGAAAGCACTGAGAGTATTCAAACAGAATGCAACCTGAATTCTTTGGAACAACAGTTTTATGGCCCTTCACCAAGAGGTACCACTAAATTTTAACTAGGGAAATACCAAATTTTAGTACCTAGGTACCGATTTGTTTTGTTTAATTCAACCAATTAGCTGCATGCAGCTCTAGATATGCAAGCCTGTAGGAAAACCATCGATAATATTGACATGTCAGCAGCCTCAAATCGGAGAACGTGGAAGCACACAAGAACATAAACGCCATTTTCATCTCAAGAATCACACGAGAGAAGATAGCATGGCCTACATCCCCAAGGCAATGACTACAGGTGCTCCTCCGCTATTCCATGTACACGCACTCCTGCGGCCACCCATTTCAGATCAAATGAAAGCGCGGTCAAACCTTCGCCGCCACCCATGCCAGCCGTCAAACGCCCTATTCACGTCACAGTGCTGGCACTGGAACCCTTATATTTATAGGCCCAGGGATACACGGCGCAACCAAACTATATCCCTAACTACCAATTACAACTCAAGTCCAACACTAGAAACTAACAGACAATCACTGATAGACAGAATTATGACTGTTGTTGTACCATACAATCACCAGAGGGAAAAAACTAAAAATCAAGATGAAAGAAGCAAGGGATCAATACCTGGATTAGCAAGCTTGATAATCATATGCGAATATGTAAATTTGCCTAAAACAAATGATCCTTAAAATAAAAAGAAAATAAAATGGAAAACAAAGCCCATCCTGTTTCTGTTACATCTATGTAGGCAGCACCTGTTTCGTTGAAAAAATAAAGGGTATGGCTGTGAATACATGACCCTATAATTTGGGCCAAATAAAATAATCAATTTGCACAGTACTTAAAATTTGAGGGTGTGAGTGTGATTAACATGAAACAAGTGCAAAACTAGTTTACATAGGATCAGGTAATCAAACCATCAAATAATTTGATCGAGTGGGTGGGTGGTGGGCAGGCAGGCAGGGGTGGATTGGAAGTACCTCATCATCGGAATCATCAGATGTAAGATCCCTGTTGCTACTCCCACCAGCATCCTGGGCATCACGATTTTCACAATTTGCAAGAATGCCATCATTTACATCAACAGTCCGAGGTCCACAGACAGAAGCGGAGGAGTTATCCACTGACGGTCCATTGCTTGTCGCCTGAATTTCAAATATCACTTGTAAAATAGAAATATCTCTCCCACCATCCAATGAGAGGATAAAAACGAATGATCAATAAAAGAAGGTGCATTGGCGAATACCTTGTAGGTCAGAAGAAGCTCTAGTAATGACTCTGCGCCTCCATCCCCTGAAAGCAAAATCAGTAGTAAAAAATCTTATGCAAAAACTGTTGCAGCCTCAAAAAGGAGGGGTAAATATCGACCACTACGTACCATTCTCCTTAATGAGACCCACCCCTACAAAGTGCTCCACCAAAGAGGCAGATGGCCCTGCTCCATTGATCTTCCCATTATCATGCTTCCACACAGTTCCCCAAGCAGGCATCACATTAGAATCATAGGCACAACAAGGTAAGGCTAACAGGAGATGAACGGATAGCAATCTGGTGAGTTCAAAGCTGCTCTTTAGCAGCTTGTACCTATCACCTTACCAGCATGGACAGGCTAGGAGCACCTAGCTGGTTCGTCGAGGGCGCAATTGGCGACACCGCGCCATCGAGGCTCCTCGCTACCTTGCCGTCACTGCCTGACTCGAACTTCTCTTCGTCGTCGCTATCGCTGATCCAGCCCTGTGAGACACGAAATCAGCGCCACGCGCGCTTCAGCTAACAACTGAACCAAACAAAAAACAACGCGAATATCCCAACCGAAATGTAAAAACACAGATATAATTTTGATCCGGCACAAACAAAAAGATCTGCAATTCTGAGTGCCAAGAAACAAATGCAGATACCATCGCGCCGCGATACCTTGCAAAATCAGTAAATCACAAATGCAAGTCTATCTGAAGACCGATTGGAATCCAAAGACCATGACGAAGGAGATAATCTTGTTACCATTCACAGGAAAGGAAGAGAAAAGAGAGATCGAGAGCTCTACATGCCCAGGACGAAAGGCAAGGTAGGAAACTTACCGACATTCTGGAAGGTTTGCCTCAGCCTGTCGAGAAGAAAGCGGATGGGAGGAGGAGCCGTGACGGCGACCGACGGCGCGGCGCAGGACTGGTCCTCGCCGCCGCCCCTAGTGCCGCTCCCTACAAACGAGACAGACGGCGGCGCTTCGCCCGCCAAAGTAGCGCGTTTGTAGCCTGGAAACACGTCGCCGAAGGCAGACCAGTCTGACCTGTGGGACCGCATTGCTCTCGGGCAGGCTTGTCAGTGAGAGTATCTACCGACTAGGCGACTAATACTTGGGGGGGGGGGACGCCTCGGTCGTCGGGAGCGAGGATCTTGTGTGGATGGCGAAAGTCGTTGCTGTGGTAAATGATTCGTACGACGTGAGCGCGCGTGCCAGTGTGGTGAATTCGAAACGCAGTCAGATAAATTTCACCATCCTATTTTTTATCACTGGAGGAATAATGCATAAGTATGGGCAAGAAAACAATTAGTGGTGGACTGGTGGGATTTTCTTTTTTTTTTAAAACAATTTACTAGCGATGCTGGAAGGCAGTAGATAACATTGCTCCAAAAGATCACGTGGATGGCCTAAACAGATCAACTCTGGAAACTTTTAATGAAACGAATTGTGGTGATGTTACTTCCTACTACGGATAAAATACTAGACACATATTACCAAGACGACTGCACGATATCCGGATAAAAATGGATGGCAATGCTTTCAGATTTGCTATCTGTTCCGACAGTAGAAGTTTCAGCAAAGAAGCGGAACCAAGTTTAATCATGTCTCTTACTGTAAGAGTTACTTTGTACATCAAGCTCCTCCTACAGACCTCAGCAATTTACCTAAACTCTTACATGTGCAATCTGTATCTGGGAAATTAATAACAATTGGTAGGAAAAAAAAGGTGACAAGAACATGCTCAGTTCAAAAGTAACTGAAATTGATGCAAAACATCCGGTTGTCAAGTCATGAGCAGATGGCAGGGGACTGATGGAAGATGGAGAGCATGCTTGTTAGACACATGCCACCACACTGACCTAAAAACACATGCAGATCCTGCTACATGACTGTCATTGCAAGCAAGAAGGTGGCCTGAACAGAATTTAGCCTCCCAAGTTACAACCATAACAGCTGGCTAAGCAGTACTACAACTTACAAAACGATTCAGCTATAGCCAAGACACGGTTCCACAGCTACTTATCAAAAACCAAAGAAACCGAGCTCAGTCGCCCTTTCCTTCTCGAAGGTCTCGAAGTATTGGTATATGATTGTCACAGCAAGCAGTATACCAGTTCCTGAACCAATCGCGCCCATGAAATCAGCTAGGACAGTCAATGCGCCAATGCATACTCCACCAAACGCAGCAGCAGTTGGGATGTATCGGTTCAGTTCCTTCTGCAAGTTGGACTCACGGTGGCCTGGCATCACCATTTGTTGTTCCTGTTGAGTTTTGCAGGGTCAGGAGTTTGCAGGTAGCTGTTGCATAATAAATCTTCGTATAGAAACTAGAAATGATAGGCATTGATGTCCCCAGTAAATGCTTGGTGAAACAGATCAAAGAAGTTCCAGAGACAGATTAGAGAATAATAGTTTTCTGACTAAACTGTAACGGTAATATGAAAGGTTTATTCATCCTGTTGTATGACATGTGAATACTAAATGTGACTCAGGAAATAATGAGGTACACTCCACTCGGCTAATTAAGAACATTTTCTTCCATCTCAGGGTTCATATGCACAGATTTAACGGACAGTCGAAGTACTAAACAGACTACCAAACACGCACAGATTTGACACCACAAAAATCAAATGCCCATTCATTGTCATTTTGTCAATAGAGATACTATGCTCACTGACATACTGGACTCAAAATTTCTCATATTGACATATAACGAGTAACAAGCCTAGATGATGATATGAATCAGATAATAAAAGTTAAGCATTCAAATTATTTTTACCTTGAGCTGCTTAGCGACATCCTTTGCTGATGAACCAGAAACCTCAATCCATGTCTTTGAGAACAGAGCACATGCTGACAGCATGAAGACCACATAAAACAGTGCATGGAACGGATTTGCAAGGACATCAGCCAAACTGCAATAATTCCAAAATGCAATAGTCAGTCAGAAGAACAGCCAATCATGTCAGGAGTAGCAGATACCGTAAACACAGACAAGAATAGATTTTCACCTTGATGGGGCAGTTACATAGTAAGCAAGACCACCAACAGGAACAGAATGGCCAGAATACTCAGACTCCTTCCATTTCCCAAGAAGGTTAACAAGGAAATTTCCACTGTACTTCCTGTAGAGGAGCTGCGATAGCAATAAAATAGGTTAGCACGAGTATGCACACGCACACGGAAGACTTAGTTTACTACAGCACTGGATTTGAGGCATGAACCTGGGATATGAAATAGAGGTTGGTGATCAGTGCAGAGTGCAGAATGATGGGCATGTTTGAAGTGTAGAACAACTTAATTGGATATGAGCCTTGCTGCCCACGAGCATTCTTTGATCTCACTGGAAGCACAACACGGAAGCCTTGGAAATAGATAACTATGAGGAAGACCAAGACAGTAGCAAGCAAGTTGGTCACATTTGGAAGATTCTGGCGGTAGAAAGCCTCACGAAGAGCACGGACTTTATCAGTTCTAGTAATCAGCAAATGGAACAATGCAATGACAGCTCCTTCAAATTCTGCACCGCGGCCACTGTTGATGGTTGTGGGGCTAAACGCCTTCCAGATGATATTCTCACTGCATGCCATAAATCTTATTATAAAACAAAGTGTAACAAAACAGCACATCAACAAAAGAAATGAATCCAACATGCTTACCAGATATTAGTAGCAATGAAGAGAGAAATGCCAGATCCCAAACCATAACCTTTCTGTAGAAGTTCATCCAGACAGATGACAATGATGCCAGCAAAGAAAAGCTGAAGTATAATGAGAATAGCATTTCCTGTTCCAAGTTGGCTTACACTGCCGTACATTCCAGATAGAACATATGCCACAGCTTCCCCAATAGCAATCAGGATACCAAGCAACTTTTGTGCACCATTCCTGAGTAAAGAAGTAAAATGTCCATCACAATACAATTGCTGGATACGAGAAGTAAAATAAGCAGGCTTCATACTCTAATTTTATTTGGCAGCTCACTGGAAAGAGGAAGGCTACATATGGACTATGAACAAAACGTCCACTAACATTTAGAACTATAACAAAGTTTCTGTTACTTTAATAGTAATAAGAATTACATAGTACTTACAGCAGAGCACGATCCTCCCTCACACTGTTGTCAACTTCAATGATCTTTGATCCCACAAGAAGTTGCATCACCATCCCAGATGTCACAATTGGAGTAATACCCAACTCCATCACGGTACCACGGTTTGATGCAAGGATAACACGCATCCAGTAGAAAGGATCTGCTCCAGTAGTTGAATGGATGCCATAGAGTGGGAGCTGACTGCACACCAGGAAAATGAAGAGAGAAATGACAGTGTAGATCACTTTTTCTCTGAATGGTATTTTCCTATCCGCGCTCTGCACCTCTGGCAAGAAAGCCAGAAAGGGCCTGACCAGATGCAGTACTCTAAAGCCACCAGCCATCTTCCTGTGTTCAGGAAACAAGATTCAGTCAATGTTTTCATGATGCACATGAAAACCTCTGCATGAAACAATGATGTATACACTTTATTCTGATTAATTAACAAGGTATAAGATGCACCAGTTTGATCAAAACATAACAAAAGTGAATCACTACTTTCTTTAAGATACAGATAAGATCATCCGTTCAATTACATTTGAAGAAAACAATGCTCAGTTTACATCAGAATGAAAAGAGCAAAACAAAATTCTTCCTCTGCATCAAGATTTAACTGAAAGCTAGTAAGTGCCTGCTAGACCCAAGCCACAGAAAACCTGAAAGGATGGACTCATGGAGACGATCTGCAAATATCTAAACCATTATCCTGCACATCTAACATCATGCAGAAGCGGTACCACGTACAGAACTGAAAGACTAGGTGGCTCATGCATCCGCTCATCTATTCAGTGACAAATACGTGATCATCCTTAACCAATTAGCTCGGATCCGAAACAATTTAGCTGATCCTACTCTTTCCAAACCGCATCACCACCCACTATCCATTGGTTTTGCTCGATCCCCCTAATCAAACCCCAGAAAATTCACCATCCCTCAAAACCAAGCACAAATCTAGCGACCAAGTATCGACTACATAAGTCACACCAATCAGAAACGCCGCGGATCGTGGCGATCTTACGAGCCATCCGTCCCTGAATCTGAAACTTCTCGGGAGGCGAGATCCACGCTGGAGGAGGGGCAAGGAGCAGGCGCGGGAGGCTTTACCTGGCCGACGCCGGGGAGGGCTGAAGCTTCGCCGCCGCAGCCGCTGTCGACGGCGTGAACCCCTAGGCGCCAAGGGAAGGATGAGAGAGAAGAGGAGGAGGAGGAGGAGGAGGAGAGAGAGAGATGAGGACGCGAACAGCGGGGTTTTAGAGAGAGAATGGGAACGGGGCGGGGACAAGAGGTCGCCGCTCGCTCGCTGCAGGTGGGGCCGCGTGGCACCGGGTGGCGTCGCGGACCGTCGGATCTGGAACGGGCGGCCGCGATGCGCTCCCGTGACGTGGAGCAGGTACCGGAAAGCATGTGCGTCGCGTCGACCACAAGGCACGGCTCACGAGCGTCGCAATAAAGACACGCTTCGCGGTCCGGGGATGACCTGGACTCGGCACGTTTGGATAATACAAAAGGTTCGGTTTGGGGATGGGTCCGTATTAATATTTTGGAGTTTTTCAAAGATTTTTTTTAGAAAGGGGAGTTTTTCCAAGATGATTAGGCATTTCTGTTCTTACTCTACCTCCACTTGGATGTTTTGGGGGCTTTTTCCATATGTTTTTTCGTGTGGTGATTCATACTCAAACTCCTGACGTGGCATGTTAAGCTCAAATAGATGTGGCATGACATGGTTACTTATTACGTACGCTGAGATAGCATTATCTACTATATTATCCTAATAAAAGAGAGCCATCAGCCATGGCAGGTCCAGGCTCTTGAGGGCGGAGGGATCACTGTCACAAACCGTGAACGGTCAAATGTGGGGAGATATTTGCAGATGTTGCTGGTTGCAAGTTTTCTTTGGGGGGGTGGAAGATCGTGTTGTCCGGGAGTAGCCCGAGAGATTTGACTCGTCGGCCTTGGCCCTTGGACCCTACGGCACGTGTGATCGCGAAAGGATTTGGCTGTGCGCATCCACGAGTGACCGTGACAGTGAGCCGTTGCTTTGCGCCGTGCAAAATTATGTGCCTGCCGAGCAGCACTACATGAACAGAATAATAAACTTAAGGTGTTGTTTTAATATCAGACTTATGTAAACTTAAGGAGTACGTAGTACTACGTGTAGTAGAATATAAACAAGCGTATTGTCCCTTTGAATACTAGAATATAAGAATGTGTCTCTATGGAGTAGGGATATACTACGCAAATATATTTCGAAAGTGATACACCGTGCTACCGTAGATGACTAGTGCCGCGTTCCGCGAGGTGCTCGTCGTGTCCTGGAACCAGCTTATCAACAGGTTAATCTCCGGCTTAGTGCATGTACTCTCGGATTACATTTTACTTCTGTCAGATTGTGCATTTTGCACGTGCGAGCGCCTGCTGCCAATGAGATTGACTGCCTGCACCAAATTTTGGCTCGAATTGCTCGAGCGGAAAAAAAAGAGAAAACGATTATGGCTTCTCGAGCAAAAAAAAAACAGACAGGATTTTTTGGGCCGGACTTTAGCCTGAGGCTTGTGGCAAAAGAGCAGAGGAAAACATATCCTGCCTGACTTTGAATTGGGCTGGATTTACATGTCTACCAGGCCGGCAGGCTCGTTCAGGATGGGCCTATGTACAGTACAGAAGTTGTTTGTTTGCACTTTGCAGTCACCGGCACGACGAGCTGACAGTAGTGTTCGTCAACCTGTGGAGATTAAGCACATTATTCAACCGCGCTAAAACCTTTCCACGCTGAGTGTTTGAACGAGCTCTATGTTGTATCGGCGAAACAAAAGTACAAAACAAAACAGGACAGCCGCAGAATACATTTACGCCCAAACGCGGAGAAGGCTGCTGTTCATACACGCTTCAAACTTGGCCAGAGCACCAGCCAGCCATGCGCCGAATCCAAGCTTGGAATCCAGTCGGGTCGTGCGAAGGCCGTCCTCGTCGGACGCAGATCCAGTGCCTTTGCTTCACAAAAGCCCGAGTACCTTGCCTTCACGAGTTGGAGCCAGAGCACAGGTGGCCAGCAGAGGTCGTGAGGTGTGGTGGGGCCTCCTGTTGCGCTGTAGAAAAGGCAGCTCAAGCTGCAGGCTACATAGTCATGGCGTTGTTTAAGGAAAAAAAAACTCTCTGCACTTTCCTTCAAGAAAATAAATAAGAGTGTTTAAATTTAGAGATGAAAATTTTAAGATGACACATCAGATGTTTTATAGGATGACAGAAGAGATGCTAAGGGCGGTGTTCACTTCCCTTCAAATCCAAAACTTCCCACAAACTTTCTCTCTCTAAACTCCACTATTCACTGTCACATCAAATCTCTCTCCTCATGCATGGAACATTAAATGTAGATAAATAAAAAAACTAAGTACATGGTTTTGATGTACACGATGAGACGAATCTTTTTATCCTAGTTAGGTCATGGTAAGACAATGTTTACTACAAACAAACGAAAAGTGTTACAGTACACTACAGTGTCCGATGTGACTTTTTCACCAAACTTTCACCCCCTCTTTTTGGAACTAAACACACCTTGTGCTCACACTCAGTTTTTTAGATCATGCTCAGTTCCTCTCAAAACTTTTCCACCCATCACATCAGATGTTATATAGAGTATTAATTGTAGATGAAAAATAACTAATTATATTTTTATTATTATCTTAACATCTCTTCTGTCATTCTATGAAACATCTGAAAACATCTGATGTGACATCTTAAAATTTTCATCTCTAAATTTAAACACTCTCTTATTTATTTTCTTGAAAGAAAGTGCAGAGAGAGTTTTTTTCCTTAAGCAACGCCGTGACTATGTAGCCTGCAGCTTGAGCTGCCTTTTCTATAGCGCAACAGGAGGCCCCACCACACCTCACGACCTCCGCTGGTCACCTGTGCTCTGGCTCCGACTCGTGAAGGCAAGGTACGTCGTGCCTTTGTGAAGCAAAGGCACTGGATCTGCGTCCGTCGTCGTCGTCGTCGTGTGAACTAACAAAGGCGTCGGAATGGTGTGGAAGAAGGTAGGAGACGGCCGGGGAGATTCTGAAGAGTGAAGACACTGAATTCAGACTTGAGACCAATCACTGTACCTGTACTGGACCAGAGAGCGTGCATGCAGTGAAGGGTAGTACTTAGCATGTCAGTGCAAAACAACCATCAGTCCATCACTAACCATTTTGTTCAACACTTGACAACTTTCGGGTGGACTGGTTTCTTGACACGACGTGCTGAGTGGGGCCGGAACACTGAGATGCATGGATCCAAGCTGGCAGACTGTATGTGAGACTGAACGAACTGCCGGCAAATTGGCGCTGGGTTCACACAAATGCTTCTGTCAGTAGGGCAGTCAGGTCAGTTGGACAGCTGGTGGAGGCAGCAGGCATCAGGAAGACGGGCCATCTCTCCCCATTGCTGTCCAGCAAATGCAAGAACGATGCCGCTAGCTTATAGTAGCGCGTCTCCATCTGCCGTCAATGATCCGTGCAAGGAATGCTGGTTGTTATTACCAAGTGTGCATTAATTTGTTTATGGCAAATGGAGCCATGCGTATGATTGGGGAACGAGCAAGACGAACAAGTAAGCTTGATCTTGATCAGATCGATCGACAGTGCCAAAATAATGGAAAGGCGACGTCCAAGTAGTACAAACTCTCAAATTAGCTGAAACGAGGATGGCATATCAAAATGATAGATAATGCAGACAAGACATGTGACTACATGTAGGACCCCAGAACTTCATTGCTCCTCCGATCATTCAGGTGCGATAATAAAAATGATGCAAATGTGCGATAATGCAAACAGGTTTAGACAGAACATGCAGCATCTCTCTTACAAATGCATTAAAACGAAATTAAACCAGTCGTTTAAAGATTATATGCAAAAAGAAAGGTGAAGAGAAAAGGATAATCACGACAGGTCCTTCTCTAAAAAGTAATAGTTTACGGCCACGCAGAAAAATTTCACCATCAATCTGCTGCTCTTCTGGTTTACTCTTCTTGACTTTTTTTTTACTGTTGGCCGTTCGGGGAAGCGACCTGTGAATGCAAGTTCTCGACAGCTTGCGTTGCTTGTGTACCAATTGATAGGCTTGCCGCTGCCGGTCTTGGCTCAAAGACGATGCACATGGACGACAAGCAATCATTCAATTCATAGGTGCATCCAGACATTGACATTGCCATTAATTTCAGTTTTTACATCTAAATGAGATATGATGCCTAATGATTTGTAATCGGGAATAAGATTCCCTAATAACAATGGATTATTCATAGTGTTTTGGTCTATCATGGCCTCCCATGTTTAACTGAATGACATTGCGTCTACTCGAACAAAAAAAAAGACATTACGTCAACGGTGCAAACACCTCTTCCTCACTGACATGTGGTCACTGGCAGCACTGTTCACACTCGTGTTCGGTGTTCCACTCCTCTGTTCTCCTAACCAATCTCCATTCCACTGGCACCACCGATCCATAGCTGATAGCTCCATCCCTTGAAGCAAGAGAGCACTACACTGGCTGACCTGGCCCACTGGCCAAATTCCCTGTGAAACCAGGTAGTTAGTGCCTTAGCGGGGTGTGCAATGCATGGTCCATTGCTTTTCCTTCCTTTCCTATAAATACACACCACTAGCCCCCACGCATCGGCAGCAGTTTGCCACGCATCTACTCCCTCTGTCCCGTAAAGAATGCAATCCTCACTTTCTGAGAAGTCAAACCATTTCAACTTTGACCAAGTTTATACAAAATAGTACTAATATTTATGTCTTCAAATCAATTTAGTATGAAAATATAATCTATGATTAATCTAATGATACTTATTTTGTATCATAAATATTAGTAACTTTTTATATAAATTTAGTCAAATTTGAAATGGTTTGACTTCTCGCAAGCGAGTGAGGATTGCATTTTCAGGGACGGAGGGACTACGCACATCCACTCGGCACAGGCGGCAAGTTCCTCTTTCCTCGCCGCACTTTGGAGCCCACGCACCTCGGCCTCAACCTCTCTCTCGCGCGCGGCGCGCGTGCTGCTGCTGCCACTGCCCGGCCATGGAGAGGATAAAGGGTGGGCATGGGCGGCGCCGTGCGCCGCCGCTGCCGCTGCTGCTGGTGGTGCTTCTCGTCGTCGGCGTGTCGCTGCAAGGCCGGTGCATTGCGCAGGGCGGGGGAGGAGGGCTCACGCGGGGGAGCTTCCCGGAGGGATTCGTGTTCGGCACCGCCGCCGCCGCCTACCAGGTTCGCGTGGTGGTTCCTTTCGTCATCGCCCCTATCTTCAATTCTTCATAGCTAGTTGGTCTGCTATCTGCTATCTCTAGGATGGATGCTGCAATCCGCTGCAGCCTGCAGGAATGTTTTTTTAAGCGATCCTGAAGTCTTAGTTTTAGACGGGCTTCTCCTATGTCCTATTTGCATTTTCTCCATTGGATGGACTTGTGCGGTGCACTTGCCGATCAAATTATCTTGCTCTTTAGCTGTAGTTTTAGCATTAATACACAAGAAAATATTACCGATATACTCCTATGTCCGGAACCAATCAACCAATCGCTTGCTGCTACGAAAATCAATGGAAGATGAATTGTAGCTTACTCCTAGAGTGACTACGGGAGGAGGATCGGACGAAGAAGGCCAGCTGGGGGGGCATGGCCGCACGGGAGCCTGGAAGCTGGAACAGACAAAAAGGCCGCGCTTTTTTTTTAAGAACAAACCGCGCTTTTCTTTTGAGTGGGTTCTTCCCTTCCCTTGTCGCAAAGTTGCATTCTTGTCTTTTGTCCTTGGGTTTGCCATTCTGCCTCTTGACAGTGCCATTTTGGATCCTTCTTCTGGTCTACGCGGCACATAACACTACTCCTATCCATCGGCCTGCCTTTTCATCCACCTCAAACTTAACTTTCAGCGTACACCCACGTACGTATACGGCAAACAGAACTGCGCGACGAGGCAAAAAGAAAAAAAAAGGCATCACCACCTCCAGCCCCGGAACTGCATGATCCAATTCTCAAATAGTGTAAAGCAGTACGTTTTTTTAGAAAATAGAAATACTGCAAAATGTAGGTAGTATAGTGTATTAGTGCGCCTAAATCACACCTGTTTTAACCTGATCTTATCTAGGCCCAATCCAACTATCCAAGTCCAATCCACCAGGCGCGCAGTGCCGGGATTCCTATATGGCTTTCGGAAACTTTTTAGACTAGTTGGCTTCCAATGTTTGAGATTCGTGCGGGTAATATGGGCCACGGGATCTCTTCGTCTTCTACCTCGAGAGGGGCGGCGCCGCCGCCGCGGAGGGGCATGGGCTGGCCGGCGGAGGGTCGGGAGGCGGGCGGGGGCGGACGGCGGCGAGGGCGCCGCCGGCCGCGGGCGGTGGCGGAGGGCGGAGGTTAGGGTTCAGGGTTGCCGGCGTTGGAGCTCGGGGGACCTCCAATGGCCTCCGGCCATAGAAAGAAGAATGTGGGGGCGGAGGGAAGGTCCGGCGGCGGCGGCGGCTCGGGAGCGCCGCCGGCCGGCCGGGGCAGGACCGGCGGTGGGAGGGGACCGGCGGGGCGGGGGACTGGCGAAACGGATTAGGAAGGGCGGGGGCGCGCGGCGGGGGTGGATGGCGGGTGGCGCGGCGGCGCACAAGCTGCCGGCCGGGGCGGCGGCGGCGGCGGCTGGGGTGGAGGTCGTGCGGCGCGAGGAGGAAGTCGACGGGGGCGGCGGGGTCGACGCGGCGTGGGCGGACAGCGGGCGGGAGGCACGGCGGCGGGAGCCGCCGGCCTGGGCGGCGGGGGCGGTGAACGGCTGGAGGAGGAAGAAGGTGGGGGGCAAGAAGGAGGTGGAGATGATGGGCCATTGTTAAGCCTAAGCTAACTCGCTTTAAAAGTGAATGGAAAGTAGATAGGGCTCCCCTGCTGGGTCGTGGAAGTTTCTACGGAAAAACGACCGAAATCCCCGAGCGCTCAGACGCTCACGTGCCGTGTCCGTTTGCGTCCAACGAACGAAGCGGGCGCGGTACGAGACACCCACCCTGCCGCACCTGGCGTGCGCGGCAACCAGCGGAACGCGACTGATCCCTCACCCCGGCGCGCGTTGTCCTTTGCCGGCTTGGCGCCTTGCCCACCAGCACGGCACAGGTCACGGACTCACGGCAGCAAGCCGGCCTCCGCCTGCCGGCTCGGTGGGGTTCGTCGGCACATCGGCGACGAGAGAAACTCGGTACGCCCAACTGCCCAAGGCCACTCACAAGTACGATCTTAATATAATGCATTTACTAGTATAAGTTTTAACCAATCGATCTCATGGGAACATTATTGTGTTAGATGCCCGGCTCTGTCTCTCTGCTCTTTTGCTTGATCGACTGACACGATGCTTTGCAGTACGAGGGAGCCGTGAAGGTGGATGGCAGAGGACAGACGATCTGGGACACGTTTGCGCACACATTCGGTATGTCCGCTGAGCTTTCTTTGATTCTTTCTACTCCTGTATCTAGTGACTCATAAGTCATATGTAAGACATACATGGTTCTTGTACCAGTTTGGTCAGGATCAATACCGGATCGAAGTCCGTTATCGGACGAAAAAGACATTCCATCCAGCGGTGGGGAAAAGCTATAGCTGTAGTACACGCTTTAGAAAAGTGACACGTGGCGGATAAGCACTAGTGGCCCACTGGGCGTGGCTCGATGTCGAAAGTTCAGGGTCTCACAAACTTGCAAGGCGCAAACCAGTACAGTAGCGCTCCTTTCCGGTCCCATCCTTTTCCACGCACGCAGTTGCTTAAATCCGGCCTGCATTTTACAGCAGAATGTCACACGCACAAGAAAGACTTTCTTGGTTGGGACATCCAATTCTGCAGCATTCACCGTGGCTGCACGCCTTGGCAGCTGCACTAGACGCCATCCGGGCTCACAAGATCCCTTCCATTTCTGAAGAATACGTGCTGTTGATAGGCTAACAATAACAATCCTTTGGCTCACGGCACTCGTAGCCTGTGTCTTGCAGGCTTGAGCATGACACTAACCCCCATGTTGCCATGCATATATGTGGCATAAACTCCCTTTTGCTTTAGTTGGATGCATAGTGCACTAGTGCACCAGACAAGAATCAAGACCGAGAGTCCAAGACACCACGGCCGTGCTCACGCGAGGTGATATGTCCCACCCACATCATTTGCAATGAGTGCACGCTCCATCTTGTGCTCCAGTGGTTGAGAGGAACGAGCCAAATGCGTATGCTTTTGGCATGGTCATTTATCCAACCTAAAACAGGGGGTTGAAATTGAATCGACTCGGTCAGCAGGGGCACCTGGCAATCTTCAGACTTGTAGTGACTGTTGCAGTGATAAAATTCAACAGATTCAGAACCTGAGTGCAAAAGTTTCAGGTCTTTTTCATTTTCCAATTTGCAGGCAAGATTTCGGACTTCAGCAACGCCGACGTTGCAGTCGATCAGTACCACCGTTTTCAGGTTAGCAGTTGTCTTGTACAATATATGCACCCACATTATTTCCATGACCTACACTATGATTTATCTGACGTTTTGGGACTTCTGTTTTCAGGAGGATGTTCAGCTCATGTCAGATATGGGAATGGATGCTTACCGGTTTTCGATTGCCTGGTCGAGGATTTTGCCAGGTATGTGATTTGAAACCAGAATAGCAATGCCCCGTGATATATGTCAGCTTCTTTCATTTCAACTGTTTTTGTCAGGTACTATTGCTATACTCAGTTTGCCCTTGAACTGTCCTTGTTGCTTCAGATGGTACAGGACAAGTCAATCAGGCTGGCATCGACCACTACAACAAAGTGATCGACGCACTACTATCAAAAGGTGAAGGGAAAGTAGGAAACCATGAAAACAAAACCTGTAATACTGAATCAAAACAGACAGTCTCAACTGCTTGCATCTGATTTTTTCAGGAATTCAGCCATATGTAACCCTCTACCACTGGGACCTCCCCCAGGCCCTGGAAGATAAGTACAAAGGATGGCTGGATAGGCAGATAGTGTGAGTCCCTTATCCCATGTTACTTTAACCACACACTTCATATAACTTGATTCGTCAGGCATATCATAATTAGTAACCATTAATTTCCATATTAAAAAATGCAGTAACGATTTTGCGGCCTATGCTGAGACATGCTTCAAGGCATTTGGGGATCGTGTGAAGCACTGGATCACGATCAACGAACCGCACACCGTTGCCGTTCAGGGCTATGACTCCGGGCTTCATGCGCCAGGGCGTTGTTCAGTGCTGCTCCATCTGTACTGCAAGTCAGGGAATTCTGGCACTGAGCCCTACATCGTCGCTCACAACTTCATATTAGCTCATGCCACCGTTTCAGACATTTACAGGAGGAAGTACAAGGTGAGCACCTCTTTCTATCTTTGTGCTGTTTGATGTCAGGTGACCGACTCCATAGTTCCAGTTTAATGTCTGAATATGCTAACGAGTCAGATTTATCCCCTCCATCAAATAATTTTAGGCGACTCAGAATGGGCAGCTTGGGATTGCATTTGACGTCATCTGGTACGAACCGATGACAAATAGCACAATTGACATCGAAGCTACCAAAAGGGCACAAGAGTTTCAGCTAGGATGGTGAGCACCTCAACTGAAAATTTTCGTTGTGAAATTCATGGATGATCGCTAACTCGGTTTAGTATGGAAGGTTCGCTGATCCGTTCTTCTTCGGAGATTACCCGGCGACAATGAGAGCGCGAGTTGCAGAAAGACTGCCCATGTTCACGGCAGATGAGGCTGCACTTGTCAAGGGTGCTCTGGACTTTGTGGGCATAAACCACTACACCACTTTCTACACGAGGCATAACAATACCAACATCATTGGAAAACTGCTGAATGATACCTTGGCAGACACCGGAACAATAAGCCTGCGTGAGTTCTATCAACTTTGCAAGTTCGTTTCAACTAAAAATGAGGAGGCTTTTAAAGAGCTGCTACTGAATCTTCAAACTTTAAACATGCTAAACGCCATATCTGATTGTAAAAGGATGGCGTTGAATCTTCAAATTTAAAACTATGGATACCACATGTGAAGTTTTCAGTAGTATATAATTAATCTTAACTACTGGATGTCTTTATACTAGTTGGTATAGTCTAGTATATGGCACCGTAAAAGAGTTCGACTAGACTATGGGTACTGATACTTCTGCAATTTTGTAGCCTTTGACAAGAACGGGAAGCCGATTGGGGATAGGGTGAGTAAGAAAAACCACTTCCTTGCATCATGCAGAGCAATATCATATCAAATCTATCAATGTGAAATTCCTCTAACGTTGTGGTGCAGGCCAATTCAATATGGTTGTATATTGTACCTGGCGGGATGAGGAAGCTGATGAACTATGTCAAGGAGAGGTACAACAGCCCGCCGGTTTACATCACTGAAAATGGTAAGATCATATATATACTACGAAACCTGCATTATCTTGCTGGATCACATCTCGGCGCTCTGAAAGTGCATGTACTACTGAATTCTGATGCAGGTATGGATGACGGCAACAGCCCTTTCACTTCCATCAAGGATGCTGTCAAGGACAGCAAGAGGATCAAGTACCACAATGACTACCTTACCAACCTTGCTGCCTCCATAAAGTACTGAAGATTCTTACTGTTCGTCTTCATGTGCCAATCACACATAAACATTAGCAACAAAAGAGTCTGCAGTTTCCTAGATACATGTCTGGAACCTGATGGGATGCTTGTTTGCAGGGAGGACGGGTGCGATGTGCGTGGGTACTTCGCGTGGTCGCTGCTCGACAACTGGGAGTGGGCCGCCGGATACACCTCGAGATTCGGGCTCTACTTCGTCGATTACAAGGACAACCTAAAGAGATACCCCAAGAACTCGGTGCAGTGGTTCAAGACCCTGCTCAGCTCCAGCTGAAGTGGGCACCAGTAATCCCATATCGTAATGGGCCTGGCTATCTGATTTTCATTCTTAGCTGTGGTGTTTACGAAAGCATATAGGATAAAAAGGTGGGTCAAGCTTCAGTGTAAATGTTACAGTCTTCTGTGGTTTAGCCATCAGCCCATCAATTCTGATACAGCACAGACGTCTTGCATATACAATCATACAGATTACAAAAATGATGACTTGATGAACTGTGGACTTCAAATCATACAACGGATATACAGCTGTTGCTCCTGCTCTCTGTATATCGAACCCTTTGTGGGAAAATGCCTCTCTAATCCATCCACACGGCCACGCCCTCCCTTACGGATTTGACAAACAAAAAACAAAAATGCTGAGCGTGCCGCGCGGCCCACAGAAACAACTTGCTGGCGCTCGGCGTCGGCAGCGTGGTACACTGGCCCATACGGATGAGCCCCTTTTCAGATTATGATGTAGGTTCAAGAAAATAAAAATCCCTTCATAATCTAGCATATCTCCTTCATTATTATGCAATACCTTTGCCTGGAATTTACAGTAATTGGATCTGTACATATTGGATACAGTCATACAGTAGCACTTTTGGAAGCTTTCGAGCTGTAATCTCAAATTTAATACGGCCGTTTGCCTTTGGAACAGGTACCAACCTTGATTCCTTGGTAATACTTATTCGGCTGATGTGATTCCTTGATGTTCCACACATTCTGCATCTGATCAATCAATCGTAGGGCATGAGACGAACGAAGCTCGCAGGCCGCAGCCATGGCAGCTGCAGCCACTTCCCTTCACACTTGGTCTGAGGGGTGCGTCGTCCTTTGCATGTGAACGAAACAGCTGTCAGTACATAGGTCGATGATTTCATTCATTGGCTGGCGCCGATTCCTTGCTAGCAATATAAACTATTCCTCCACGCATTTTGCATTTGATCAATCATAGGACCCGGAAGAAGGTTCCCAGCCATGGCAGCCACTCCCGTTCACACTTTTTGTCCCTCTCTCTTTCCCCAACCAACCTCCAGATATATTCATTCGACATTAGTTTTCAGATATATAGTTTTTGACAAAGCATGTTTGTATTCTCCGTTGCAGGTCCTTTTCAGGTGTACTCATTGGATACGGTCATGGGCTGTCCTCGAGGAGGAAGAAAGAAGCTCCATAAGAACAGCGTGTCGCCATTTGGAGGCCTTATCCATAGAAGTCTTCAGCAGACATGGGTGGAGGTTTAGCAATAGATTAAACTTTTAATGCGGTTGTTTGCTTAGTCTTCATTTGGTTATGCCAGCTTTTATGCTTGTGTCATGTGTGCTATGAGGAGACGGAGTCTCTGATATAGTAACAACTTGTAATAATTTTTAGGCCTTATACATTGGATTACAGCGGCCGGGACACTTTCATTCACTTAATGAAAACTTCCCTTTATCTAAAAATTAGTTTTCCTTCCATCCCTTAAAGCAAGAGATCACTGCACTGCATGCCCAGATCCAGTCATCCAGTGCCCAACCTTCCCTGTGAAATTGCGTAGCCAGCCGGGCTTCCAGGGCCCATTGCTATCTATAAATACAGTTGGCACAAGACGCTCGCTACACTACACAGCACACAGCTCCACTGCTAGCCGGGGGATTCTTTGCTTGTAGCACTACTAGCTAGTCTCTCTCGTGTTCATGGGGAAGATGGAGATGAGTAGGAGATGCAGGACGCCGCCGCCGCCGCTGCTGCTTCTCGTCGGCGTCGTGTCACTGCAACTGCAAGGATGCATTGCGCAGGGCGAAGACGGCGGGCTCACAAGGGGGAGCTTCCCAAAGGGGTTCGTGTTCGGCACCGCCTCCTCCGCTTACCAGGTTCGTCTTGGCTTCGGCGACCATCACCCACATCCGCTATCTGCATCTGTGATCTCTTCCTAGCCAGTCTAGATGCTGTCTGGTGCAATCTTTCGTAGTTTTATACAGAGGAATCACAATCACACACGATATCTAGCAACTGGGGAATTCAACAGAGCAGCAATGTACATGTACCACACGCATATTGAAATTAAAGTACTGCTTTATATTGCTTTTATTTTTCTTAAAAAATGTCCAGGTACGTCCTAGTAGTACCCAGCAATAATACAGCGCGAATATAGCCAGGTTAGTTTGGCCAAGTCGATGACGCGGCCGTATGCATCCACCAAATCGAGTACCCCAATCCAGTGGGGGATGCACCCCTTTCTTCCTCCAACCGTCCTGCTGCGCGCTGTTCGGTTCGGCTCGGTCGTGGAAAATTCGGCGGAAACAAACAGGTGGGAACGGCGCAACGGGCTCGCGCGCGTCCGTTTACGCGCACCGCCTGCGCCTGGTGCCTTCCCCCCACGCGACCGAGCAGTAGCCAACCACCCCCTCGCCCGCTCGCCGCCACATGGTGGCCAGGCGCCCATGCCAGCAGCCTCGCATCGACCGGCCCCGCCGCCGCGTGCCCGCGCTCACGAGCGCGCGCGTGCGTGCATGTCCCGTCCGTCGCGGCGATGGCAGGACGATCGGAGCGCCGCCGTGCCGTACGTAGCCCACCGAGGCCACCTCTTCACCGTGCCCTCGTGGTGTTCGACTGATGTTCGGTCAAGAACACGAGCGTGGCGGATTAGCGGTCGCGGAAATCGTACGTACGTATCCATTAATTCCATCGTCTGCTCTGCCTGTCTATTGGAACAAATCCTATTTGGAAATGGTATCTCAAGGCGATGTATTTGAGGGCTATGTGCCTTTTCTGCTTGCTGACGGCAGCCTGCTGGCACGCTCACTCATAATAAGATCTGTTTTTCTTTCCCTTTTGTAGTACGAGGGAGCTGTGAATGAGGATGGGAGAGGAAAGACCACCTGGGACACGTTTGCACACACGTTTGGTATGTATCCATTCTCTCTATTTGCTCCGACAGATGATCCACTGCATTTCAAATGCATGTACCTAGTTGTATTGTACCCCTCGTGTCAATAGCATCACTAATGCATGACTCTGTTGTCGATACGCCAAGCTTTCCATTTTACGCCAGGCTACACGTTTAGAATCTCTGGAACAGACCGGCACAGACATGCTAGTCGTCGAACCATAGTTAGTTTGTCTTGCAGGCATGTCCATATACCATATAGTTCCCTTCCTGACCATGCCACTACATATCTGATAGAATGCATCATCAACCATGCTTTATTTTCCTATAAAGTTGGATACGTAGTGGAGCAAAACAAGACCACCATTGTGCTTTGTGCTAGCTAGGCGATGTACCCCACCGACCATTTGCAATGCGCATGTGATTGAGAGGAACAGATAAGACGCATTTGCTTTTGGTTTAAGTTGCTCATTCATTTGACTAAAGCAGTTAACTTATTAGAATCAGCCAATCAATTGGGTTCCACATGTGGCAATTATAGTGCCATTTCTTCGGACTGTGGAGTACTCGCTGACCTACTGATCTGGGAGACTGAAACTAGTGATTTTAGGCTGTAGGAAGCCACTTAGTCAGAGGCGTAGCAAAAACTTTTGCTTTTAACTTTTCCATTTTTCCCGATTGAGCAGGCAAGATCGCCGACTTCAGTGATGCTGATGTAGCAGTCGACCATTATCACCGTTTTGAGGTGAGCAGTGCGTTCTAGGATTGTGTCTATACTTATCTGCACCTGACGTGCTTTATGCCCAATTAAAATTGATCTATTCTACACTTTCAAATGGCTACTGTAGGAGGATATACAGCTCATGGCAGACATGGGGATGGATGCATATCGATTTTCAATTTCCTGGTCAAGGATTTTGCCAAGTACGTTTGATGTCAGACAGATCTTGATGGCTGTCGTGGAAGAATCTTCTTCTTTGATCTGAACAGTTTCAGATATCTTCAGTTTACTGTTGTCATACTAATGTTGTCATCCTTCAACTGTTATTGTTTCTTCAGATGGTACTGGCCAAGTCAATCAAGCCGGCATCGACCACTACAACAAACTCATTGACGCACTGCTAGGAAAAGGTGAACAAAACCTGCAGTACTTCATCAAAATAAATGGCCTGAAATTCTGACATGTGAAATCTTACAGGAATTGAGCCCTATGTAACCCTCTACCACTGGGACCTCCCCCAGGCCCTGGAAGATAGATATAATGGATGGCTGGACAGGCAAATAGTGTAAGCCACTTAACCTGCATCTTTAGCTACACACTTTACATAACTTAATTGATCATTTATAACGGAGACCGTGTGAAGCACTGGATCACGCTCAACGAGCCGCACACAGTTGCCATTCAGGGCTATGACGATGGGCTTCAAGCGCCAGGACGCTGTTCATTGCTGCTCCATCTGTACTGCAAGTCAGGGAATTCAGGCACCGAGCCCTACATTGTCGCCCACAACTTCATCTTAGCTCATGCGACAGTTTCAGACATTTACAGGAGGAATTACAAGGTGAGAAGCTCTTCCTAAATTTGTAAAACGTTGTGTACTTGAAAACCGATGTCTATTGGTGCCTAATATATATCTTCTCCATTAAATAGGCTACTCAGAATGGGGAACTTGGGATAGCATTTGACGTCATGTGGTTCGAACCGATGTCGAACACTACACTTGACATTGAAGCTGCCAAAAGAGGGCAAGAGTTTCAGCTAGGATGATGAGCCTTTCAATTCCAACCCCCTTGTATCTATCAGCTTGGCATAGGATGTTGTTCTGAAACTATAAATGGCTGATTGATACCTAAATTGGTTGAATATTGAAGGTTTGCGGATCCATTCTTCTTCGGCGATTACCCAGCGTCGATGAGATCACGGGTTGGGGACAGGCTCCCCAAGTTCACAGCAGATGAGGCTGCGTTTATCAAGGGGGCGCTGGACTTCGTGGGCATAAACCACTACACCACTTACTACACCAGGCACAACAGCACCAACATTATCAACCGCCTGTTACATAACACTTTGGCAGACACAGGAACCATCAGCCTTCGTGAGTTCACAGCCTCTTCTTTTAACTGTTCTTGATTGCACCGAGCTACGTTGTACTTCAGTGTTCAGATACGCAGTTTGATGACATGAAACCTAGGCACAAGCTGACAGTTCTACAATTCTGCAGCATTCAGGAACGGGAAAGCGATCGGTGACAGGGTGAGTTTCGACACCACATTTCTTGCATTATAAAGAGCAAGATCATACCAAAATATCCTATGCAAAACTGTGATGCCGCTGTCTGTGCAGGCCAATTCGATATGGCTGTACATTGTGCCCAGTGGAATGAGGAGCCTGATGAACTACGTCAAGGAAAGGTACAACAGCCCACCAATCTACATAACCGAAAATGGTAAGATCATGTAACATGAAAATCAAGATTATCTTTCTAGGTTACATCCTAGTTCTGAGATTGTACCACTAATGATCTGTTGGTGATGCAGGGATGGATGATGGCAACAGCCCTTTCACTTCCATCAAGGACGCGCTCAAGGACAGCAAGAGGATCAAATACCACAACGACTACCTCACCAACCTAGCTGCCTCCATAAAGTACTCTAGAGTCAATCGCTAGTTTTGTAGCTTTCCTTGGTTTCGCATTTTGATATTCATAACAAGAGACTGATACCTGTTGCTGCTGCAGGGAGGACGGATGCGACGTGCGTGAGTACTTCGCGTGGTCGCTGCTGGACAACTGGGAGTGGACAGCCGGGTACTCCTCAAGATTCGGGCTCTATTTCGTGGACTACAAGGACAACCTCAAGAGATACCCCAAGAGCTCGGTGCAGTGGTTCAAGGCCCTGCTCAGCTCTAGCTGAGGGCTGGATGCACATTGCTTCGTCTTGCATGGCCATTTCTTCTCTTCTGGTCAGACCATCAAATCATGTACACAAGTTTCGTGCAGTCGTGCTCACAAAGAGATGATCTGATAAATATCAGATTGTACCATCGCAAATAGCGACGAAAATGAATAGCAAATTGGTTTGTCGCGGCGTTTTCTCTTTCCTTCTCAGATGCTAGACTAGGCGTGAGGTGTATCATGTTTGTAACCAAAGAAAAAAAAAATCCAAAATGCACCCTGAAGCCTGATGGTCTTCATCAGTTCATCCTATTTGTGCTTGCGTAGCACACAGAAGTTGCATGATACCGATTGATAGGAGATGGCCTGCGGGAGTTGATCCTGCAGTGAAAACCAAAGCATACTTGCAGCCTGCAGGCCTTCTTTAGCTGGACCTCAAAAGAACAGGATGGAAGCATCAGCTATGCAAAGAACATGGTGTTATATTGCCATGTCTGAACTGAAGTAGCTTAAAAACTTTCTAATGTTGAGGCCAACAAACTGGCAAATATGATGAGGACTCACGAACGCTGACAGTTCCAGCGTCCGCCATGGTGCCATCCAGGCCTCATCGGCTGTGAACTTCGGCAGCCCGTACTTATCGACGCCGGGTAATCTCCGAAGAAGGGATCCACGAACCTTTCACATATAGGAAACTGGCTTAACAGTCAACCACGATTAACTGCACAGCGGGCAATTGAGGGGATGATTGGTTAGCCGCATGAAGGGCCAACCAGGCTCCCCAGTTGCAGCGTCCGGTGATTGGATTTCTGCACAGCCTTTTGAGCCAGGCCACCGCCATGCAGATTCTCTCCCCGAGGCTGGCTCCCCGTGCAGGGTGCCATGAGACAAAAAAGCTTCGCACTGCTCGCCACGCACCAAACCAAACAATAGCTCTGATTAACCAGGCTACACAGAGATGGTAACCGAACAGGACCCCGAGCATGCATTCAGCCTGGCCAAAGGGAGCCTGGATCCGCTCATACGAGCCTGGCTCACCTGAGCAAGAAACCAATCAGACCCTGAATGGATGGAATTGAGTTGCCCACCATCCAAGGTGAAACTCTTGTGCTCTTGAACCAAGGTAGAAAAGCGGATACCTCTAACAGTGGCTAGCCCGGACGGTACCAATTCAATCTGAGTTCATACAAGTCACTGTAGACAACTCGGCTACAAAACGATCGAGGGGGAAGCAACAGTTACAAAATTCGGCAGCTGCCTAAAATGGCACGAAGCCAAACTGTATCATCTTTACATATAACCAGCAGCTTCATAAAATTATTTGCAAAAACAAAATAATCTTCCAACAAAAGATGGAATGTAAGGGTCACGATTCATCTTAAAAAACACCGGGTGGCCACTCAAGTCAGCCACGTCAGTTGTGCCTGCCTATCATTATTGACAGATCTGTTGGTTTGGGACAAGATGAGAAATAAAACATACTCAAAAAACTCCACTCCAGCACGTAATGTGCGATTCTGATGCCATAATATACTGACGCCAAAAGTGGCAATTTTATCTTGTCTTTGCAGACTGTAAAAATGGTACATGATCTAGTAGCGGAGCAGGTAGGTCCTGCGTCTAAACCAGTTGTAGTCCGGAAGTCCCTGGATTGGTCCCATTGCAGCAATAGCAACATCCTGGAAGCAAAATCAGGCAACAAAGTATTTCTTTCAGTATTATGCATATGTCGTTTTCTCGAGCTATAAAATAACTCGAAAAGATGTAGATGCTCCAATTTTATTTTTCACAAACTAGGTGAAGAGCGGATGAGATGGATAAACACTCTCTTAGATTTCCAATTGATTGCTTGTAAGCATAAGCACAAAATGAAACCATGCACTCAAATCACTAGAGTAACAACAGCATGATATAATATTATGGTAGCATCTGCTTCGCATAAACAGGGTTCATCTAAAAAAATGAATGTTTTGAACAATTAACAAATGCTCAGGTCTTTTTGCACTTCAATACAGCATGGAGCATAAATGGTTAGCTAATTTACACTTGAAAGCTGGAAATTCTACATGATGAAATACTAAGGTTGGCAAAACAGTACCTGGTCAAAGATGAAGCGATTTGCAACACGCTTCACAGTACTTGCATCAACTGCATCTATTCTTGCAAAAAGTTCAGGAATAGGAATTCTTCGGCCATAGGTAAGCAGCTGGCACAAGGGGAACGGAAATAATGTGTAAAGCGCTGGCCATTAATAATATGATGTGGTATCATGATTATTTTTAGACATCACGAGAATACACCCTGATAATACCTGACGGCCAATGTCCTCGACAACAGCAGTGGAACCATCAAGGTGGAGTTGGATTGAGGACTTCAGCTGAGAGTGGCATAACAAAGCAATGAAAATGTGACACAGCACTAAAAAATCCAATTGATGATTAATATATTCCAGCGTATCAATGACAAATTATCATCAGCCAATGATTGTCTCTCTCAAGCCCAAAAATAAATAAACAGCACAGAACATGCTTTTTAATATGCAGTGCTTGAGTAAACTGAAACTCAAATACAGGTGAGCCAAATCAGAAAGGCACCAAATAATTACCTGATTACGAGCACGGATAACATCTTCTTCCGTAACCCGGTATGACAATTTGCTCATCTCTTGCATAATTGCAAAAGCCAAATCATCCAAGCAATCAGGCTGCGGATCATGGTCAAGTAAGATCACCAGGAAAAGGAGTGCATGAGCAAAAGAGGTTCACAACAGATTTGTGAGAACTATTAATTGAGCAACAGCATGAGCATATACAATCAAGCTGACAGAGGCATGGGGCCTCCATAATTAAAATGTAAAAAGAAAACAAAGGTGCATCTCTTCTATTTTTACATGGAAAAAGGTCCTTTGATTTCGTACAGAGCAGTCAGAGGGAAGGACAAGTGGACAACGCAGCATGCTAGCTACTTATTTACACTAAGTGTAAGCATTCCTTCCAACAACATTGTTGTCACCAAGAAACCCAACTGCTACATCTTGTATGGAGCATTGATAGAACTTAGAAGTTTATGTAAGCTGAGAAAATGAAGATGCTTGAATAGATAAATAGGAGGAAATGCACAACTACATTATAGATATATCTATGCGGATAGTACACATCTAGGGCTCGTTTGCTTATATTACCATCTTTTTCAGGGAGTATATAACAATTATTCCGGTTCTGATACGCATTTATGTCAATTTCTACTCAAAAGGTAGAAATGCAACACTAACCTTAGCGACAGCATAGACACCAAAAAGGCCAGTGTCCTTGTAATTTGTGTTGAATGCCATTACACTCTCAGCAATGTCATTGATTGCTGCCCTTTGTACAAGCTCTGAACTGTAACAGTGAAGCACAACATAGCAGAACAAAGATATGATCAGTGGGATAAAAGAACACAACAGAATCAAAAAATCAGGATCATGTGCCATACACAAAGATGGCAGAAAGAAAGGACAAACAGAAAAAAAAGAGGAACTCACCCCATGTGCTTTCCTCCACCAGCATTCTTGTTCCATGAACCAAGCATTGATTGCATAACCATCAGTGCAACAGAATCAGGATCTACCCAGGATGCTCCATTGAAAGCAACAGCAAATTGAGCAAGGGGCATGTCATCGTCAATGATTCGAACCTATTGAAGCATAAAAGGACAAGATAAATGTGTGTTCACGACAAATAGCACATTAGCACATATAAATATATCACAAAAATGGCAAAACGCACCTCAGAACCAGTGAATGAGGCTGGTTCCTTAGCAACCAACATGCTTGTTGTTGTAGGGTCAGTTGATAGCTTCTTGAACAACTTATCTGCCAGCGCCACAATTTCATCATGTTTAACATTACCAGCAGCAGTGATAACCTGAAAACATACAGAAGTAGCTACATCATACTCGAGCAATAAAAGGAACATAAAATGGCACAGACACATGACACATATATTTTGAACATCCTGTACCATTCTAGAAGCTGTATAATGAGTTGCAATGTAGTTCTCGAGGTCCTCTTTGGTGATTGACCTAACGTTATCTGCAGAACCCAATATTGGTCGGCCAAGGGATGTATACTGGAATGCAGTTGCATGGAGATGATCAAATATAACTTCCTCGGATTGTCCCTCAACCTATACAAGGTAGAAACACACAGAAGAATTAGGTTTCATAATACTGCCAGCCCTTGACATAAGCATGAACAATTAGATTGTGCTATATAGAATGCCTTTGCTAATCAATCAAATTGATAATTTACTAAGCACAAACAAGCAAAAGCTGCATTAAGGCATGATTGATAATAAAGTTAGAGAGGATCCAAAACAAGTCGCTGTCAGAAAATGAAAACATTTATCTGATAATGTCATGCATTAAAGTGATCACTTATGCATTGTTTAGACTTGCATACTTTGCAAAATATTTTCACTCTACTCTTTTTGCATAACCCCTTGGCAAGATTATAAGGAATGATTAGAGAGGATCACACACCTCACAGACTGTTTACCTCTCTACCTAACTATAAAACTTTCCAACCGTTCTCCCATGACAAAATACATAGCATTAAGAAATAAGCTAAATTACTAGTTTTCCCTTCTTGCTATAGCTTTACAATTAGTAGAAATGTTAGCAACAAACAAGAAAGACCTATTCATCGAACACTGTGGATCACACGATGTTTTCTAATACAAGGCAAATAAGACTATTATCTGATTACTCAAACTGGTTTATACAGTAGAAAAACGAGAAATGTTAAAGGGAACAAATATCAACGCATCAGGATACATACCTCCTCCATCTCTCTTAGGATCACATCGCGCTCACGTTCAATGCGGGCCTCATCGAGATTAGAGTTCTGCAAGATGTCAGCTAGGACCTCCATCGCACGGGACACGTCCTTGTCAAGCACCTTAGCGTAGTAAGTCGTCTGCTCCCGCGACGTGTAGGCGTTGAGGTGACCGCCCATGTCCTCGATCTCCTTCTCCAGCTGCGCGGCGCTGCGCTTACCCGTGCCCTTGAACAGCATGTGCTCGACGAAATGCGCGACGCCGGCCGCCTCCTCGTTCTCGTACCTGCTGCCCGCGTCGATCCACACGCCGACCGTGGCCGTGCGCGCAGCGAGGGACGACTCCGTGGCGACGCGCAGGCCGTTGGACAGCGTGGTGACGCGGGTCTCCGGCGCCGCGAGGATGGCCGTGTGGTCGGCGTGGGACGGCACGGGGTTGGCGTAGCGGAGGAAGCGCGGGTCCGGGTGCTCGAGCCGCCGGAGCCGGGCGTTCACGGCCTCGGCGATGCGGTCGTACGGCATCACGGGGGCGCGGGTCGCGTCGGGGGCGAGGACGCCGGGGGCCGCGGCGACGGCCGTGGAGGCCTCGCGCGCGTTCCCGGCCGCCGCCGCGGCGACGGCCGAGCGGCGGCGCACCGCGGTGGATAGGATCCGGCGGAACGCCATCGCGGCGGATCTGATGCTGTGCTCTCGCCGGCGGCGGCGGAGGCGGAGATCTGACTGGGTTAGGGTTTGTAGTCGGATGGATCGGGAAGAGATGGGGAGGAGAAATAGAGAGAGGGTGGGGAAGATGCCTGGCTGCCAAGGGGGAAGGAGAAGTGCTGGGGGCGCGTAGTATGGGGGACCCACGTGTCATCGACAGGAGGCTGTTGAAGCGTGGGAATACCGGGTCTCTCACTCTCGCTGGAAATCTGGGCCAGGCCTGAGCCAGTTTTGTGTAAGCAAACGGGCACCTGTTGGGCCGGGCCTAATCTAGTCCAACCAGGAGATACATTCCTTTGACATTACACAGAGTGTTCATACAATAAACTCAATAAAAAAAAAACATAGTGTTCATACAAAGTCACAAAAAGCAAAAGAAAATTCATACAAAAATACATCAACGCCCTCTCCCTTAGCAAGCCGTGTTTGTATTTCTTATGAAACAGTTCTGTTCACGCGTTTTCACTGCGGGTTTCCAGATTAAAGTAGAAATTGAATTGTCCAAACCTACTTCTTCAGTTTGCCAATCTTCTTCACTGCGCATACAAAACTAAGTCAGGTAGAGCAGTAACTGCAAACCTACAATTGCTCCTCCTGAATCAAACTGAGGCATTTGAAGCACAGAACCACTGATGTAGTGAAACTGTTTCTCATGAAGCAAACTGAAGCACAGAAACACTGATATGGTGAAACTGTATCTCATGAAGCACATACACAGCTCATTAAGCATACAGCTGTTTCTCATGAAATATTAGCGAACGGCACAAAGCCTACAATAGACTCAGGAATAAATCACCGAAATTCATCTTTGAATTTCTTTTGCAATTTCTTGTACAACAGAGTTTTTAACCTTGATGTGATGCATCTGAAGCACAGAGCCAGTGATATGCATGCATGTACAGAACAGAACTTGGAGGTTTGCAGCTACAAAAAGATGAATCTGACAACATTTTCTTCACATACGGGCAAAGGACGAATCAAGAAGGAACTAGAAGAGGAAAGAGATTATAAAACATCTGGATCATGTATGGCGATGCTCCGCACTTCTTGACTGATGTAGCTGACGTTCACATGGATGTTGTGGCGGTGGCTTCAGCTTTTCAAGCTCCATGCATCGCTGTCGACAGTAACTGTCAGCCGCATTGACATAACCAAGCATGGTGAGCATGCTTTGCAAATAAATAAATATACAGCTCGGGAAAACAAACTTTGTACACAAATATGCCTGCTTAATTTTTGCTGACAGTAAAAACTCACCACGATAGCCTTTCTGGCCGTTGATAAAATTTTGGTTCCATGGGAATTGTTGCAGGTTTTGTCGACCTGGGTTGAAAATGAACCATTAGCACATACTGCAAAAGTACCAATAGTTTTGACAAATTTTTGTTTATGCATTGAACTGGTACTGAAGTGTTCCTAGGAGGAATTATGGGGAAAAAATAAACTTTTGAGCCTGTAAAGAATCAAAGATGACTACCTTTTCGGGATGAAGGGCCGGTCAAAGTATGGCATGGGTTGTGCTTTAGGAATAAGTTCTGTCCTTCTCAGTTGCTTTATCCTTTCTTGCTCCTCCAACTCTTGTTGTCTCTCCCACTCCTGCCTTTGTTGCTCAGCGAATTTGTTCTTCTCTAGCACCTAAATTCGCAAAAAAAAACGTGATTGAATAGATTAATATCAATTAGTTTCCTTAATATTAGACCTCAGATAAGTTATTAAGAGGCTTACATGTTGATCGAATTCAGCACGTTCAATCGCACGCACATCGCTATGAAGAACAAGGTCTATTGGCTCAGTTCTTTCTTTGACCAAAGGCTTTATCAAGCACTGAAATTGGGAAAAAAAGGGTAAAAACTTTGACACTAAATCGATTTTCCTAATAAGCTACTACCATGAGAACTAAGAAAATTCAAGAAAAGGTTACCTCGGGCTCATCAGTAGTCCACGGCAATCCTTGTGCAATATGGATTCGCTTCTTCTCTTCCTCTAAAAGCATTTGATGCACCTTTTGGACGAACTGTTGTTCCTTAAACCTGCCCCTTTGCTGCCATAAAGGATAGTGTCATTTGATAAATTACAAGATGGCATTTTAAACTATAAGTTATAAAAATCATATTTATGATGTTCTAAGCAGTAAAGATGGGCCAAAGGACATTTAATCATCATTATGCTAGACAATACAATATTCACTCAAGTCCAGCTTACAACTCTTTTTTCGAAGAAACAAAACATCTAATCTATCACTATGCTAGACAATACAATATTCACTCAAGTCCAGCTTACAACTCTTTTTTCGAAGCAACAAATCATTGGAATCTAGGAAACACTACCACAAGTGAACACTGCAGGGAGAAGTGTCCTTTACAACATGACATTTTAAACTATAGTTATAAAGATTATATTGTAAACATCACTCTCTAGACTACAATATTCACTCGAGTCCAGCTTACATCTCTGTTTTTTTTCTAAGCAACAAATCATTGGCATCTAGGAAACACTACCGCAAGCAAAACTACGGGGAACACAAGTGTGTTTTAGGTGCAAAGCATACAAGATACTATGTCTTAATGAAATGTTATTATCCAAAAAAACCATGCTATCTTAAATCCTAATGACTAACTTGTAAGTTACACCTGGTAGTTTATGTACAAAAGGTAAATTGTATCATTTTTTAAACTTGCTGATGCAAAGCATTTAACTACAAAACTAATGAACAAACCACACAATACGGATCTTGTGGAACAAATTAACTGTAACTTAAAGGATACGGCTTCCACAGCACTGAGGATGTGTTATTACCTCAGTCCTTAGCTTGAAGGGATGCTGGCTTGTGACCTTGAGCTTTTTGTTCCAGCTGCTCCTTAGCGACTCTGATGACTGATGATCGGAGAGCACACATATTAACAAATGAGAACATCATACAACAGAACATGCACATGACAAATAGAAACCAAACTATGTCAGGCTTACGTTTCTCCGACTCCTACGCCCTCCAGTTGATGTTCTGTTGTCCCAGCTCAGCCTAAAAAGAGTCACAAACTATAATCAGACATTGCATTGCGCAGAAATAATGAAACACTTGCTTCCGCATGTTTGTCAACATCAACCAACCTGTCAGTGTTCCCATCAAGTGAGGAGCAGAGTCTATTAGTCCCTGCATTCAGGAATTCAGCCGACGAGAACACTGACACCGGTGGGAGCCTCAGATCGTCCTCACCCTCATCCTTCAACGTCTGCAACCCGGGCAGAGCCCATGAACCCTCACCGGCCCTGTCTTCATCAGCGGTAGCGCCGGAGATGGTGAGCAGGCTCTCGAAAGCCTGCACCAGATGCTTGACGCGGCCGGCGCCAGGATTTGGACCGCTACTCCTCGCCTTGGCCATCGCCTTCTTCCTCATCGCTCTCACCTTGTTGCTCCCCTCCAATCGAGCCTCGTTCCCCTCCTGCACCTCCTCCTCCTCGAAGGTGCTGTCTTTCGCATCGTCTTCAGCCGCGGCCTTGACCTCCTCCTCCTGTACCACCAATTGCTCCTGCTCGGCGGCGGCGGACTCAGCGCGCTGCTTGCGGAAAAACTCCTCCTGGGACGCGCGCAGCGCCTCGCGCGCGGCCTCGCGGCACTTGTCGAAGTCGATCTCGCCCCCGCCGCCGACCCCCACGCTCCCGACGTTGCGCCTCCGCCGCGCGCCCTTCTTCGCCACGACGAATCGACGCTCCCGCGGAGGCGGCGGTGGCGCCGCGGGCGCGGGCGTGGAGGGCTTCTTCTTCGCGGAGGCGGCGGACTTGGCGCCGACGGGCGCCGGGGACCTGAGGACCGGCTTGGACGGCGTCGACTGCGGGGGAGGAGGCGTGCCGGGGATGTTGGGGTGGGCGTTCTCGGACGCGTGGGAGGGCCGCGCGCGCGCGGAGCAGGGCGACTTCGACGGCGTCTTCCCCGCCGCCGCCCCCGCGGGGGCCAAGGGCTTGGTCGGCGTCCTGGCCGCCGCGGGGCCCAGGGGCTTGGTCGGAGTCTTCGCGGCCGCCGCCGTCGCCATCCCTAGGGTTTGGAGCTCGGCGCGCGGCGGGATCGTGCTGGATCGTGGGGGTGCCGCGTGAGCGGTGGATGGATTTGGGATCGACGGGTTGTCTCGGTGGGGATGGGAGAGCGAGCAGGGGAAGAAGGGGAGAAGCACGGATGGGAAAGGGAAAAGGGAACGTTGGGGGCCTAACGGCTAGTTTCGTCTGAGGCGCTCCGCCCGAGGCATTCGAATGGTGGGCCCGTGTTTGTTTGACCAATAATTAAGGATATTAAATAAAGTCAGTCCATAAAACTAACTTCACAACATTGGACTATTTCGCGAGACCTATCTAACGAGGCCTTTGACCGAGAATAGTTACTGTAGCATCACTGTAGCAAAACATGGACTAATAGACTCATTAGATTCGTCGCGCAAAGTTGCACTCAATCATAAATGGATTTTGCAAATAGACTTCAGTACTCCATACATGCAAGATTCCCTTTAAAAATTTATTTCGAGAGAGGAAAGAAACACAGCCTGGGTGCGAGCGAGTTCCCCATCCCCATTGGACGCGCCACTTGTGTCCGTGACATGTGGGCCGTTTAGGCTCGTGGACCCCGATGTCACCGACGAGTCTTTGTCTCTTGTTTGTCGGATCTGGGGTGGGTTTATCGACGTGGAGGCTGGCGTGGACGAAGCCGTGATCACGACACGATTCCGGGACATCAGATTATGTTGCGTGCTTTTGTGTATCAAACAACGTGTGCCGATCCGCTCTTCAGCTCTTGAGTGAAAAGCACGAACGAGCTCAACTATTGGACCTCCACATGGTGTATGATAGCAATTGGCCAAGAGGAGATGGACATGATCGTGTTGGTCCTCACTCCTCAGTACTCCGGCTTCCGGGTGAGTATTAGCTATGCATGACATGGTAGGTACACCGTTCTTCTTCAGGCGTTGTGAGTAAAAGACATCTTCATGCAGTAATTTTTTCTCAATTTTTTTCGTACTATTTTGGTTGACAAGAAGGAGAAACATACGGAGAGCGCACGCAGGAGAAACGTTACGCCGCCTCGTCGACCTCAGCCGTCTCCTCGCCGTCCGGCGAGGAGCGCGGATTTGATCTTCCTGAAGAGCACCTTGGGCGTGGCGAGCCAGCTGCCGGCGGCCTTGCGCGGCCTCCTCGCTCCCCCGCTCCCGCTCCCGCCGCCGGCACCGTCCGCGTTCAGCAGCCGGTTCAGCCGCACGACCATCGCGTTGAGCTCGAACGAGTCGTACAGCGTGCCGCGCGGCCCGCCGACCGCCACGACGGCCCGGCCGCCGCCGCCGCCGTCGCGGTCGGTGCTCCTGGGCTGCTCGCCGCGCCCGTGGCCGTTCGACGTCGCGCGCCCCGCGCCGCGGAGCTTGGCGTCGTCCGGGAACATGTCCGGCCGGCCGCGCGCGGATCGAGCTCCGTAGTGTAGAATCGCCGAGCTTTACCTGGCGCTCAGCGTCTTTACGGTGCAATGCACTGACCTTGCAGGATCGATGCTTGCGAGAAGGAAGCCGACAAGGGCAGGGCGTGGGTTTGTATGTAGCCGAGCGTTGAGTACAAGAAGCGCACGGCCAACACAAGAAAACGAACACATATGCTCGCCTCCGTCCTATACCGTTTGAACGGGCTCGATGCTCGCTACGAGTTCATCGCGTCTTAACTCTGCTCTGGAGATTAGATGCTAATGAAACTGACTCGAATGGTCGAATTTGAGAAGTTGGAGGACACACATGGCGGTTTGCATAGGAAAAAAACGTGGAGTGTCCAGAATTTGGACTTCGGCAAAGCACAGGCCAGAAGTATCAATCGCGAGATAAACACCAGGGCAAGCTAAAAGATTTACCGTTTCCCCAAGAAATGGCAGATATATTCTGATTTCCTTTCAACTGATTTGGGCCTGGCTGTTATACAACACTAAAATTCGAAAGTTTTCTCATAATACAATTTAATACAAGGGTTTCTATTTGCTCTAAAACAAGTAAAACAACAAGGTTCTTAATCTTTCAGTGCAGGAACATAATCTCCTGGTTCGGTATCACTTGCCCAGCAACCGGCGTCCCCGTTGATTTGCTCCTTTCAATCTGAAATTCAGTTCATCGACGTCGTCGCTGAAAGGAAGCAGAGCTTTGTTTTGCCTGCAAAGCAAGAAAAGAGTCTCTATCAAACTGTATAAACAGCAGAGAGCACGTGCGAATGTGATGAATACTTGTACACCCCTCCCTTTGCCTAACCGTGTGCTGACAGCAATATTACCTATCAATTTCTGTGCCCATATCAACTGCCATTTCCTTGAGCTGTCCCAGCGTGTTACTAAGGTCGGAAAGTGCATCGTCCTTCTTTGATTTCTCAGCCTAAAGAAAAAAAAGAAATATGTTGACACCGAAAAGATAGTACTTTGTTCCATAGCTCACACTTCATAGTCAACTCTCTAAAGACAGACCTGAATTTTTCCCATCACAGTTGAAGGTGTGGTTTGTACAGGACTGGGAGATTCTTGACGTGTTGGGGCAATTCCAAGCCTCCACCTCTGTTCTGAGTCGTTTGCTGTCCTTGCAGAATAGTTATCTGTCCCAACTCAAAAGGATTAGCTAAGCAAAAAAACAAGTATAACAAATTATTCATAGTCTTTTTTAGAGAACGTGCAAAGCACATTTTTTATTAAGAAGGAGAAGAGAAACAACAGTTAAAGGTAACATTACAAGGGCCAACTGGCCGAGAAAACAAATTATTCATAGTCTACAACAACATACTTTCTGACACTGGTCCTTTTATATGTTGATTTCTCTTTGGCCTCCATGCCTTGGAAAATAGCCCGCCCAGACTTCCCAGGAGCTTCTCACTCTGGAGACGAATAAATTTTGGCATATTGTTGCAGTGAGATCGATGAAGACCACTTACTTGATAAATAAAAAATTAGGGACGAAATACAATTCTTCTATCTATATACATAACCATGAATCAGCAAGACAATCATGACTAGCCAACAGAAGAAAAGCATGACTATATATACACACCACTATGAATGCCTAGTTGTGCTAAATCCTTACATTCCAAATATTAGCATTAATATCAATAATTATCATCCACGATTTGGCCTGGTAATTCAAAACGTATAGAACAAAATCTGAAGAGGGTTACAGATCATAGTGTGATAACTGAAAAAGATGTATCTGTACAAATTTAGGGATATATTTTCTGTTACAGAAGGCGCATGGCCATCAATTTAAGTCATTGTACAAGGAGTGCACAGATCTATGCATCCCCATAAAATATTACAGAAATGCCAATATTTGGACAAGTTGGCTGATGATTGAATCTTAATACCAACCTATCTCAATATTGTATAGAAGTTAAACCTACTTTGTTAGTAGTCGTTAGAAGAAATTATTTTATACTGTGGTATCCAATATCAGCAGGTAGAGAACATACCACAGTAAGGTCCCGCTCAATGTCAGCTGCTAGTTGATGAGACTGCATGATCTGCTCACCTTGACGGTGCAAAGTTCGTAGAGTTTGTGTTGCGTCTTCCCTGATGGCTTCAGCAGCCCTGACACAATCATTTACTTTGTGTGTGGTTTCCCGTGCTTTGGTTATAGCATAATCTTCCAACTCTTGCACAGATTGATTGGTGCGTTGCACTGGGACAGACTGTGCCCTTGATGGCCTTGAAGGCACATCAGAATCAGAATCGGAATCGAAGGGATTTGTCCTGTGGACAGGAGGAGTGCCCATTGAGTTTTGCTTATTATACATTGGCATCGACATCTCAACTAAGCACTGTATGACTAGCCAGATATCTGCAATGGAAAGGAAAAGAAAAGGAATGTATCAGGATTCAGGAGAAAATCACTCAATCAGGTGGTGATGTGCAATCTTCTCATCAAGAACGTGGTTTGTTAAAGAATATTGTTATGAGCAGAAATAGCAAGTGAAAGCTAAGACAGAACTAGAAAGCAAATGAAATGTAATGGAAAAGCACATTGAATCTGGTAACATAGAAAAATGCTCCCTAGATGAGTTTATACAACCACACAAAACCACATGAGTGCCATTGTATTACCAAGATTTAATTCCCGTGACTAATGCCATGTCTTCTTTCCTACTGAAAGCTTTGAGTCCTGACAGCAGTAACAACAAACTACAACTCAATTATGACTATGACCTTGAAATGAAAATCATGAATCATCCACGGTACGAACAACCTACTGTGCTTGATTGACAATACATGACCTTATCGGACCAAAAGCACATTGAATGTGATAACATAGAACAATGCTCCCTAGACGAGTTATACAACCACACAAAACCAAATGAGGTGACATTGTATTACCAAGATTTAACTTCCCGTGACTAATGCCATACCTTCTTGTTATACCTATTGAAACCTTTGAGTCCTGAGTCCCTGACAGCAGTAACAAACTACAAGTAGATAATGACTATGGCCTTGAAACTGACTGAAAAACATGAATCTTCCATGGTACCAACAACCTACTGTGCTTGATTGACAATTACATGACCTTATCACATCAACTAACAGTCAGTGGGAAGGTCATGCCAACCTAAGAATAACGGGTTAGCAATCTGCCAACAGAACATCGGAGGGCAGTGTGTTCCAGCACAAAGGCTACCAACTCACAAGTCCAAAATATATGATAGTAACACGCCGTTCTTGGCTTATTGAATACTCGGTTAAGTCGGTTATGTAATTATTAAATATAATATCACGAAAACCTCGCTTCAGGATCTAAAACCTCGCTTCAGGATCTGAATCTAATCTACCGAGTTCCTTGGTCGCTTCAGTATCTGAATCCAACCTACAGAGTTCCTGATCTAATCAAGCCCCACGATACTGGGAATCCGATTGGGGGCGGATCGAACGATGGAATATTTATAGCCATACCTACCAAGTTTGAAGCCTCCATCAAGTTATATTAGGAGGACGAGTCAATAAGACATGAGAGGGAGGGGGACTGGGAGAGTACTCACTGGGCAATACGCGCGAGAAGAGGAGGACCCGCTGATTGGCTCCGCCTCCGCTGCCGCCGCCTCGGGTGGCTTCGGGAAGAGATCTAGCCGCCCCTCCCCTTCCGCACCGGAGAAGGGAGCGGGGAGCCGGGGAAGCACGACGCAAAGCGATGCGGGGCGGCGCGTGGGGGAGGCAACAGCCAATATGACCGTTGGTTGGGTTCGGCGTGGAATGGGAGGGCGAGGGCTCTGCCGTGCGGTGTCCTGATAACTTGCGATTTATAGGGGCCGGGCTGTTTGCAGCGGTTGCTGCTAAAAGCTCCTGGACCGCTACAGTAGCGGTTTCTACCCCAAATCCCGTGTGCAGCGGCATCCCCTAAAGGCACCTGTACTGTGCCGGTCCGCCGCCCCCTCCCCCAAATTTCCCGGAGGCGGAGGCCTCCTCCAAATCTCGCCGCCCCCTCTGGCCGGCGCCTTCTTCGCGCCCACGGGGCTGTCGGGCGCGCCGCTGCTCCGCGCGCTCGCGTCGCTCGCGGCGGACCTGCTGCTGGCGGGCCCGCGCTCGCCGTCGCAGCGCCTGAACCTTGACGCACTCCAAGCTCCAATCCCTCCTCCTCCAGCAGCCGCCTCTCCTCCCCGTCCGTCCCGTTGAACGCCGACGTCGTCGACTCCAGGAACCGCCACAGCAGCTCCAGCCTCGACTCCAGGACCCTCCGCTTGAACTCCCCCGCCGCGAAGCCGCCGTCGCCCCCCGCCGCCGGCAGCGACTGCAGGAACGGCGGGACGAGATGCGCGGCCTCGTGCGGAGGCTCCGGGCCAAGGACGAGCAGGAGTACGTGGGTTACTTAACTATTTGCCATCCGTGAGGATGGCCATGCTTCGAATGCCGGTTTTAGAATGGCAACAACACTATCGCCATCGTCTCCCGCAATAGCTTACAGAATTGTCACTTTTGCTGATGTGTCGTGACATGTCGGCGAGTAACCGTGCCTCCGACGTGGCCGAGCGGCGTGAAATGACCCTGATGCCCCTCCCCTTATCCACCAAAACCAGCACCAACTCGTACACGAGCCATCCACTCCTCTTTCTTCTACCACCGACGCGTGGGACCCGTATGTTAGAGCCATCTTCAACCTGATGGCCACCTCAAGAGCCCGGGCTCGCCATCGCCGCCGGCGTCGGCGCCGAGCTCCTCGGCCTCCCCCGCGGCACCGACTCCCGCCGCGTCACCATCCGCCTCGCGCGAGGGCGGACCCGCCTCCTAGTCCAGCCTCCCGCCGCCAAAGCCCGATTCCCCAAGCCGCCGCTCCCTCCTACGCCTGTGCCCGTCTCCGCCTGTGCACCGCGGGCGAGGACGGCGCAGAGGAGATGCTCGCTCCACACGGCGTTGGCGGCTGCGGGCTCGGACGGCGACGTGTAGGCGCAGGCGAAGGTCCCCTCGGCGTTTGTGCCCACGAGCACGACGCGGAAGCGGTCGTCGTCTTCGCAGAGCAGCGCGGCATTCCAGCTGCGCGCGGGCCGCGACAGCATCGGGGCGGGGAGGTCCAGGTGGTTCTGGTGATGGTCGTCGTCGCCGGCGGAGGAGGTGTCATCGTCGCCGGCGACGTGTAGGCCCAGGCCAGCAGCGCGGAGGTGAGCATGGCGAGCACCGGCGTCGTGTACTTCTCGAGCTTGCGGATCCTCTCCATGCCCTGCATGATGACGGCGATCTGCGCGGCGGAGAAAGCAAGGATGCACGCAAGCTCGAGCGGCGCCGCGCCGAGGCTCGGCACCGGCGCGGCCAGCGGCGGGCACGACTTGAGCCAGGAGGGGAGGAGGAGGAAGATGGCGCGGCCGTCGATCCAGGACTCGATGTCGAACAAGCCGTAGCTGACGAGCGCGCGGATGGCGGCCGGGACGTGCGTGGACCAAACGTAGCGGGTCGTGGAACCGCAAGAGGCAGCGGCGGCTCGTGCTTGTGACGACAACGGGTCAGAAATGTGGTGATGCGGCGCTAGCTTGCTAGCTCTGCTCAAGCGAGGAAAGAGCAGGTGGTCATCGTCTATGGAGAAGATGGCTCTGACGTACGGATCCCACGCGTCAGCGGTAGAAGAAAGAGGAGTGGATGGGGCTGGTTTTGTTGGATAACGGGAGGGGCAGCAGGGTCATTTCGTGCCCGTCGTCCACGTCGGAGTCACGGTCACTCGCCGACGTGGCGTGACACGTCAGCAAAAGTGGCAAATCTATAAGCATCTTCGGGGGACGATGGCGATAGTGTTGTTGCCATTCTAAAACTGGCATTTGAAGGATGGCTATCCGAAAGGATGACAAATAGTTAAATAACCCGGAAAACGTGAATGCCGGCAAGCTGGTGCTCTCCGTCAACCGGGGGCTCGCCGTGGCCGGGCCGGCGCTCCCGGGCACGGCCGCGATCGCCGGTTGGGCCTCCGGCGGCGCCGCCGCCTTCTGCACCTCGGCGTTGCGCCGGCGCGCCGCCGTTGTGCCTCCAGGTCGGCGAGGCGCTGCGCCGCCTCAGTGGCCTCCATGGCGGCGCAGCTCTTGGCTTTCTCCATCTCGGCCGCAGCCCCGCGCGGCACCGCCCGTCGCCGCCCCCTTCGGCGCGGTGTCCGCGGCGACGGCTCGGGAACCAGCGGCTCAACCCTTCGCTGGTGACAGAAGTCGATCTCCTAGAGGCTGTCGAGGGCTGGGGACCGGAGCTAGGCGTCGACGGTAACGGGGCGGTGGTGGATGAAGTGCGCAGGGACGCGGAAGCGGCGGCGGGGGCCCCGGTGGGCGGAGAGGCGCGAGAGACGGCGCCGGCAAGGGCCTTGTCGTCGGCGGCAGGGAAGCTGTCGCGGTCGAGGTTGAGCGGGCCGGAGCACCAGAGGTGGCGCCGTCCGGGCGCAGGAGGCCGCCGTGAGGGAGCTCGAGAGTCGCGTCGCCGCCGCCGCCATGGAGGAGCGGCTCCTGCAGCTCAAAGTCTCCACGCTCCGCGAGGGCGCGGCGGCGATCCGCGGGAGAGCGCGGGGGCGGAGTCCGACCGCGTCATGCGGTGGCTGGATGACCAAGAGCTCCGTGGTGCTCGCGGCCTTCGGCAGCGAGGACTTCGGCCCTGTTCGGCTGATCAAATTTAGGCAGAACTTGGCAGAATATGAACAGTAGCAGCTACAAGCCAACAGTGTCCGGCTGAACACAGGCTGACACATTTGAATCAGGCATACAACAGCTTATGGAATTCAAAAAAAGGCGGCAACTGCAACAATTATCACCATATGCATTACCGCACCAATTACCAAATAAGCCACTAATCACATCGAGTCCAATTATCAAATGAGCCAATCCTTGCGGCCTCTACAGTTCGCTACATCATACATATAAGTGGACCATTTACAAAATTCTAATTGTCTCACAGCTGCATCCATCTCCTAGATAAATTGCCACTAGATTTGTTTATAAATTCACCTAATCAAACCAATTTCAACTAGTACCCATGGTATGCAGGCCAATTCATCAACCTCCAAAAGCCATCTGCAACCCTCTTCCTAAACCAGCCAGTCCCTCATCCCCATGCTCCTAGCCCCTTCCATACCTCATTCATCAAAATCCTCATCCTCCATATCCTCCAAGTAACTGCATGTTTACAAATGATTCATTAGTACAAACTTTGGTAGTCAGCTAAATATTGATCATTGTAGAATGTATGTCAAGTTATACCGAACTGGTTCCAATTGCACTTCTGCTTCTCCTCAAAGGCAAGTTTCAGCAGACGAGCTGGCTCTGAGGGCTCCCAATGCGCTAGATCTCTTGGCATCAGTGCGAACGTGTAATGGCTAACTTGGATTCTGTTGTTCCAATACAGTAGATACATACAAGAGGAAATGGTACAACGCCGTAACTACAAGTGCAACGAGAAGACGAGTTGAGAAAAAGATACTTGCCTTGGTTTCTCGCTTCGCTCGTTTGGCACACAAGTTGTTCCTGCATGTAGCAGTTGGAATTCAGAAACATTAGATAAGGTTCCAAGAGTCGCACAGAACATGGATTTAGATAAAGCTCCTATCTTATTTCTTTGTACGCAGAAGTGACTAGGGATAATAATCTAATCATTTGTATCAACGGCACATAATCTGCCAACAAGGAACAGCTTTATTAAAGAAACACTATTGAGGCATCAACCAAGCACGTCAGGTATAAAAGTTGGACACTGCTGGTGATCAACGGCGGAGCCAGGGGGGGCTGGCAGGGGCCACGGCCCCCCTCAACAAAGGAACAAATTTTTTTTTACCCCTTGATATTAGACTAAAATGCTTAGTTTATTTACTAGGAATTAACTGTTTAGCAACGATTATGCATGGTCTGACACGTTGAGGACACTTTCAATTACAACAAGGATTGTGCGTTCTCTGTAATGAAACTTTGTTAAAATTAAAGTGCTCAAAGTATGACTAAAATAGAAAAAAATTTGCAAGTTCTAAATATTTTAGCATAATACCACTTGCTTTTGCATAAAAGAATTATCATTTATACCGTTTACAAAGACTAATACATACATATAGCTAACAAATATAGCGAAAAGTATATTCAAATCTTAAATTTGTTGACAACCTAATTCTAATTATATGTTGATCATGTCTATGCGGCCCCCCCTAAGCAAAATTCCTGGCTCCGCCACTGCTGGTGATCCAATGCATTAGTAGTTCAACACTAGGTATTTGTGACATGCTGAGATGTCAACTTGGCATTCGGAAAAGTACAGTACAGAGGAGGCATGACGATAGAGAACATAGCTCCTAAAGCACAATTAAGTGTTTGGATCCGGGTGCTAAAGTTTAGCACTTTAAATAAATGATAATTAGACGTATTAAACATAAACTAATTATAAAACTAATTGCATAAGTCATGTGTATTTCGCGAGACGAACCTAACAATACTAATTAAGTTATAATTAATACATAATTATCATATGTTTACTGTAGCATTATATTGTCTAATCATGATATAATTAGGCTTAATAGATTCGTCTCGCAAATTACTTCTCGTTTATGTAATAAGTTTTTTAATTAATTTATATTTAATACTGCTAATTAACATATTTATATTTGAGGTGACAGTGTTAAACTTTAGCAGCCGGGAAACAAACAAGTACACTCTGAATTCATCTGTACCGCGGCTAATCCGAACGACCAACCTACCACATTTGTACGGATCACGCAGCATATTCGCAATAGACGCCTCAGTTCAGTTTGTTAAAGAGGACATTAAGTAATCAGATTAATTACTTCACTCATAAAAGCCATTTGCAGACTTGCGGCACGCTCACCTCCGGAGCAGCTCTCGCGAGCAGCTGGTGAGCTGGATGGATCCTCGTCCGCACGGCTAGAACCAAAGAGCAACGGGAGATGGGATCCTGCAGTAGAAAAACAAATTAGAAATTAGCAAAGAAGCCACCTCTCGTAGATCCAGGACAACACAAAAGTATGGGATTTAATCTAGCAAGGAGGACATGAGAATCAGGAGGAGAGGGAATGGAGAGATACACACCTGGAGGAGTCGCCGCCGTTGACGTAGGAGTAGCAGTTGTCGGATGGCTCGCCGTCGCTGCCGCTGCGTGACGAACCCTAGCAAGAACAAAAAGGGGATGATGAGAAGACGAACAGGAAGAGGATGCAGCAGAGAAACAGATGAGGGAGGGGAGCTGGAGGAGGCGGTGAGGTGCACCTGGACCTCTCGTCAGGCGAGGCAGCGCGAGGGAACGGCAGCCGCAGCGGCGGTCAGGCGAGACGGCGCTCCTTCGGCGGAGGGGTCCGAGATGCGGGAGCGGCTGATGGGAAAAGATGCGGGGGTCAGCCAGCCGAACGGCTGGGCTGATAAGCCCATCGGCATTCAGCCTATGTCAGCCCAGACAAGATCAGCCGAACAGGGCCTTCATGTCGGAGCACAAGATTTGGGAGTTGGAATTGGAACAGAGGACGCCGTTGCACCGAGGGTTTGATCAAGAGGGGGCCGTGTCATCTCGTCTCTTGCCGATTGCCTGCCTGGTCGGCGGAGTTTATATTTACTACTACACTCCGCGGTAATTAGTAACAGTAATGATCACTGCATGATGCCCCGTGTTTACAAAATCACAGGGCATTTGGTTTGATTCTACTACCGGTGGTGTTGACGGATCACAGATTCACAGTACCACGAGTTTCCATGATCATGTGATTGAAACATGATGAAGTTGACGTCAAGGCACAGGTAGTAATATTAGTGAATGAGACCTTCGGGCCAGTTTCAGTATCGCTACTCCACTTGAACTCCTGAAGGAAGTCTTTGCAGAGCCAACAAATGCATGCACAGCAGGGGACCAAACTGTCGCGCAAGATCCAAGGCGTTTAAAAAACATCTCCCAAATTCACTATACAAAAAGAAGATTTCCCGTAAGATTTCCCGTCACATCAAAATATCATAACATGTATGGAGTACTAAATGTAGATGAAATCAAAAAAACTAATTGTACAGTTTTGTTGTACTCTGAGAGACGAATATTTTAAACCTAATTAATTAATTTTGGACAATTTTTCGCACATACAAACGAAATACAAATGAAATGCTACAGTGAACGGCCTGACGCGCGTCAGACCGGCCGGGCCCGATTCGGTGCCCCCGAGTCGGCATCTAAATAAGGCCCAAGTTAGACAACAGCTCCATAATCATTCACTGATCATTACAGGGTGAGGCAGGCCTTCATGAACAACTCCACAAAAGAAGCTGGGAGTTAAATAGTTCATGTATGTACCACCGAAAGAGACATGTTCTGATCACGTCGTCCCAGCAACAATAGACACATGCTGCCAAACGGGCAACTAATTTCAGGTTTAAAATGCTGTACGGCAGAAAGGACATTGACGTGCTGGTTTCACCACACAATAACAGAATCCTGCACCGTCTCGACGCGGGCAAGCCTCTGAGAAGGATATCTCGGCTCAAGGAACAATAACAACTTTTATTACATGATGACCCTCGCGAGGCACATGGAAAAAATGCTCAGGCCTGGACACAATAATGGCAACAACAATAGGTACAGGCTACAGGCTACAGCAGATCATTGACAGATGACAGATATCATCTACAGATTTACATTAATCATGAGACTGAAATCTCGTTTTTCATGCAGATGATGTTCCAGGGACAGGGATGAGAGATCCTATAGAGAACAAGTGAGGCATTAATTCAAAATGGAGAACTACTGCTGTACAGATTCTGAGAGGCAAGGGGTCTGCTAAAGCTTTCACAATTGAAAAGAAGCCTCAGCATCTGGCTCAGATAAGGTCCTGGCCGCTAGCAGTATCACTTCCATCTTCGCTAGAACCCTTCCCAAACACCTCCTCAATGACATTGTTCGTCGATAGAAAATCATGCTTATCCCACCCGGTAGTGAAACCAAAATCCCAACCTTTTGTGTCACAATGGTCTCCAAAGAACTCATGTTCTGCATCACCACCAAAACCATCACTCCTGTAGTGGTGGTCTTCAGCGATATCAGTAGGTGTCCCACCATCGGTGCCAACCTGATGAGCCTCAAATGATGTGCATGAGTCATCTTGTGCATCTGCATCTAGCTTGATCGTCTGTTGATTATGATCCATAAATGACATAGCAGGAATACCCTCTGACAACATGGCACTCCTCTGCACACCATCATGTCTGCCTCCACTGGCAATATCAAGCTCATCCTCATCCTCAGAATCTTCATAGAAATCCCCCTCTGGACGAACTCGATTACATGCAACATCATCTTGATCAGTAAGGGACTCAGTGGGCAGGTATTCATCAGCTCTTCCTGTGATTCCGAACTCGCCATCACCACCTGCTTGCCACTCATCATCGTCACTGTCAACGTTCATTGGATCAAACCTGTTCTGCTCAGCCCTCTTCCTCAACATGAATACATTGAAGTAGTAGCTCACTAGTTCTTTGCTGGACTTGGATGGGAAGGCAAGAGGCAGTTCATCCCAAAAGTTTCTGCGCAAGGAAGCAGGATTTGAGGAGACCACTTCCTGGAACAGATGTTCCTCCTCTTCAGTCCATCTTGAGGCCACCTCCTCTCCCATATCATAGAACCCCAACTCCTTGAAGGTGTCTGCACCGATGGAAACCTTCAGCTTTTCTCTTGCTTCCCTCACATGCTTCCTCACACAATTGATTGAATCTTCATCAAGACAATCACAGCCTGCCTTGCAGTGGACAGGTTTTAGCACCAAAGACGATGCATCGGTACCAGGCATTGGCATGACACAGTTTCTGATCCACTTGTTACTCTCCTCCTCTTCTGTTTTCCCACCAAATGGCCTACACTCAGGTAATTCAGCCTGATGATTTGGCCCAATAGGAACAGGTTTCCTTGCGGGGCAAGGACCCACAGATTGATGAAAGCTGGCAGGCCATAGATCATCTTCGATGTATGTACGAGGAAGCGAAAAATGCATAGGTGAATCTACACCCTCATCTTCACTTTCCTCACTCTCACATATCGGTGAGTCAAAGCCTCTTTCATATGATGTGTATGTGGGATACTGGTGAAAATCCTCAGTGGCACTTGTATAGTTGTCCTCCTTAGGTATAACTGGAATAAATCAAATGTTAGTCTATTATCTAACTGTCTCTGCATACACTTAATGCAAAGACAAATCTACTGGTAAAGAGAGGTTGAGTTGACATTCTTACTTTGATCTTCCTGTTTCTGTCGTTTGCATTCAACTATGTCCGTCATGTCAGCGGATGCAGGTCTCTTGTTTTGATCCACTATATGTGCTTCTTTGACACCACTTGTCACCATTGGTGACTGAACAGCAGAATTAGCTAGATGAACACCATGCACCAAGTCTTCATCGAATGTCCCAACCTTTTCATCCCTTTGACAAACTTTGGGACAAACTAAACATGTATTAGAACAAAGCAATCTTATTTTAGAAGCAAAGAAACACGCTCAGTTTTTACCTGCAATCTGGCATTTCTCAGGAAGGAAATTTGGACGACCATTATCTGCTCCCCTCATGTTGCCACATGCAAGCTGTTCAGAGTGGTGCCTGACAAAAGGTTCACTGTTTTCCTGATGCAGCATGCTTGTCCTGAGAGAATACAGAATGAAATTAATTCCAATTATGGTCTACTCAGTAGCAAACAGTCACTGCACCCAGACTAAGGAAATCAGCAATTCAGGGGAAACAATAAATGATTTAAGCTATTCAGGCCACACTAACACCTTATGGAGGTCCCTACAGACCAAATGCAACACGCATGTTCAACTACCGAAATGAAGGGTGCAGATGAATTGCCATCTCTACTGAGTTAGCAACATAACCAATTATCTGTTCATGCAACAATTAAATCAAGCAACAAGCTCGAATATCACGGCCTGCAACCCTATCGAATTCGCGAAATCAAGTCAAACGCCTCTGGACGGAATGAAACCCTAGGTTTCGGATCCGCCCACCAGAAAAATCAAGCAAAATTGACTCCCGAAATCGCGATAATCCAAACATAAACCTACAGATCACGCACGGATCCGACGTCCCCGTGCAAAATCCGGCCTCAATCGAGCGGATCGGGGCCCGAAACCAACCCTCGCAAACCCTAACCTCGCGACCCTGCGGAATCAAAGAGAGGGGGAAAACCTGGTACCAATCGAGAGATCCCGTCGAGCGACGAGCAGATCCGGGGCCGAATCGGGGAGCCGAGGCGGCGCCTGCGGAGATCGGAATCGGATAGAGGGTTCGTTGGGTGCGGGGGGAGGGGAAATTTTGGGGAAAGGTTTGTTCGGTCCACGACCGCGTCCTTTTTTCGGGCTGATTTATTTATAAAAACGGCAAAAGAAAAAAATGCAGCGAAATCGCGATTCCCGACCATGTCGACCACACGCGGTTGTAATCTGGGCCGCTATTCCGTTCACATGCAAAGAGGCCGCAGCCCATAGACCGAAACTGCGTGTGGCCCAGGGCTGGGGAGCCCGAGGCTGATTGATGTTCCAGATAAGAATAAGCCCAGATTGTATACATGAAAAAGCTTCGTCAGAGCGATAATACTCAATAGCTTCTTCTTCTTCTTCTTTTTCTTCTTCTTCTTTTGCGAAATCAACAGCTTCTATGTACGAAGTTCTAACAATCACAACAAATGGGAGCTATCAACACTTGTTGCCTCCAAAAGTGAAAAGGCCATCAGCTAGGTTAGCATAGTCTTCATAAAAGGCAGCAGGGCAGGAAAGTTGATGGCGACGCCGACCCATACGAGAGAAGGGCCAGTCAGCAGTCAAGCGATGTAGGGTTGCAATGCAGTCGCCTACGCCACAGCTGCGCGCATCGAGCTAGCGAGGTACGTACACGAGACAAGTCACATCCGAAAGACGCTGATAAAAGGGGAGCTTCGGCTCGACACGACATGGATGGCACTTGTGCGGTAGGTTCTGATTGATTATGGTCGACAAGTGAGGCTCCAACGAAAACCTAGTCCCGAGCGAGACTTGTAGGCGCGTTGAGTTGCAACGAGCAAAACAGATATGCTGTGTTGAGTTGCACCGAGCTAAGTTCCATGGGCTCAAGTATGAAACCACCAACTTCATTTTCATTCAGCAGGTTTATGCTGAGCTAAAAAACACCGTTTTGGACTTTTGGTGCTACGAGATAAGGCTTCAACGATCCCTTGCGGCAATCGGCAGCGCCAGAGCCGAGCTTCGTCCTTGCAGGACATGAGTAGGCGCAGCGCAGGAGGGATGGGTCAAGTCCCCGGAAGACCTCATGCCTCTGCTTCCAACAGCTGCCAGGCGCATAGCGGCAAATAGTTGGAGTATAAACGCCACCGGTACATGTGACGGTTGCAACAGTCGCGCCCTGCCGGGGTCGTTAAACCAACAGCTGCACAGAACTGCTCGGCAAAATAACATTGGAAGATCAGGTGGTTTGGCGATTCAGCACCAGAGCAGCACAGATCACAGTCAATATGCTTCGTCAAGGTACTGTAGTTGCTAGCTCTAGGGATTCCATGATCATTAGGGTACTGTAGTTACTACCCCAAAAAAAAAAGGTCCGGTAGTTGCTAGCTTTAGTTCATCTGATTTATGACCCACCAACACGTGAACAGTTGCAGAACACAGGCATGTTACTGACAGGTTCAGATGAATGGATACTCTAATTCACCGGCAGTTAGAACATATAGAGTTCCTAGTAATCGCCAACGAGTCTCTTAACATGACATGGAACGAGTCCCTACTCGATCATATACTAGATTAACAAATTGCCTCATCAGCAGCAGCATCACCAAGGTCATCAGGTGAGCATGGTGCCGTCCTTCTTGCGCACCTCCACCTTGAGCACGTGCTCGTCGTCCTCCCACTCGTCTTCCCACTCCTCGTCGTCGTCGTCGACGCAGGGCCCCTCCCGGATCACCTTGAAGAAGCAGGCGTCGCCGACCTCGAGCCCGTTGTCCACGCAGAACTGGTGCCACCCGTACTTGAACGCCGTGCGGTCCCCGAGCGCCCGCTTGCCGCGCTTCAGGTTCACCGACCACGACCTCCCCCCCATCTGCAGCTCCACCCGCCGCCGCCGCGCGTACCCGTGCGCGTCCTGGAACTCCACCGGCACGTTCTGCGCGCAATCCCCAACGAGACATGGCATCATGAGAGACGTGATGATCTGGTCGAGAGAGAAAGAAGGAATTAATGGCGACGACGGCGAACTCCGATCCTCACCAGGTACTGGTTCTGCTTGGTCCCCAGGTTGCACTGCCGCAGGCTCACGGTGAAGTGCGACGGCTCGGCGATGGCCAGCTGCGGGCGCCGGCCGGCCCTTCCGCCGCCGGCGTGGACGTACTGCTTGCGGCACGTGCTCCGGTCGAAGACCGTGACGGTGAGCGCGGCGGCGGCGCCGTCGTAGCGGAAGACGAGGAGGTACCCGTCGCGGAGGTCGTGGGCGCGGGCGAACTTCTTCCACCCGTTGGCGAGGTACATGTCGCCGCGATTTTCGTCGGCGAAGACCTGCACGTCCCACAGGGGCATCCCCGCGCCGGCGAGCCGCAGCTTCAAGTCCCGCCGAGCTCCCAGGTCCTGGGCGAACTTGGCGGGCAGCCTCTGCGCGCACGCAGGGATGATCGAATTAATATCCCGAGCCATCCCCTCTTCCAGGGAGACACACACTTACCAGTGCCTCCTCGTACATCCCAGGGAGCAAGATCTTGAAGAACTCGATGTCGCCCAGGCTCAGCCCTGCCATCTCCTCTTCCATGCCACCTCTGCACATGCATACATACATATATCTTAGCACAGGATCAGTGTACTCCAAATTCAGGGTTGTTGGCACGTTTCCTAATTTTCTCGACCGGCAGTAGCATGCTATACACACTCTACAGACATGAACACGAGCCCAAAAAATGTCCATGAAAAGAACAACACTTTGCTACAATCTACGGGAGATGATGGAAGATGGCGAAAAGAAGAAAAGCAGGTCTGATGCTGAATTCCAAGTATCACATACATATGAACCTATGATGTGCAGAGGCTAATCTTAGGCAACAAATAACCTGTTGGCTTCTGCCGTCCGCTGTCTGACGGAGCCTCGCCGCGGCCGTCCAACCCCACCCGGCATGACCTCGCTACTAGTCGTCTCCGGCCGCTCTCTAGTCTCCTTTGTTCGCCGTCCGTGGATGGATCAGGAAGAAGCTGCAGGGAAGAGGCAAAGGTAAATTAAGCCCTCACGGGTGTTTCTTTACTCAAGCCTGAACTGAGGAACAAGAAAGAGCTTGTGGTCTTGCACGGACCGAGAGAGACGAGAGGAGAGGAGAAGGTGGCACGGGACCGAGAGGAGAGTGATGGCTTGGCTATGTGTAGCTAGTGGGAAGAGACGGAGGAGAGGACGAATAGATGGGGAGAGGACGAGCTGCTGAGAAATTTCAAATTTGCGTGGAGGTTGCACAGAGAGAAGGGGAAAGGGGGATGGGCGAGGCCGCGTGATTTCTACATCGAGGAGAGGTCTGGCTCAGAGCACGCACATGGCTATCAGGCTATGGCTCTGCTTGCCTCTTCCATGCTGTACAATTACACGCAGAGTGCACACAATTGATTTCTGATTCTCTGAAGTATGAATTGTCATTCTGAAAACTTATTTACAGATTAATCAGTTGGATTTGTAATTGTCAGTGTTTTTACATACACTACCTACCTGCCATCCACTTGTGTAAAGCATGAAAACTCACATCATACCCCGATCAGCCTTGTAGTTGTAAAGCAGGAAACCCCAATTCCAGCCTTGGCTTGTGAACAGCCTTTCACAAGTAGAGGCCCAACCATTGCTTCAAGTAGTAAGCAAATGCTTTTGGCTTGCACCGCCATTTACGTGCAAATGAACAAAAGAAATGACCTGTCAATCCGGTGCATCAGTTTGACAAGGATAGCCCCAATTATTGGTGCCTGTAAAATTACCAGAGTTTTTTTGGTTTCTGAATTCATGATTTTTTTACTCCCGAATTTACAGGTTATTACATTAACATTGAAGCTTTTTAGTTCATCACACAACCCCACACACACACAACACGAAAAAGTAAAGAAAGGCGAGCGTGCCTAGGGCACTGTCCCTCCAAGTAGCCGACGACAGAGAAGTGAACGCACCACCAATGATGTCCTGTTCACGTCTGAATTCATTTTCTCCCTTGCATCGTCGGGGTGGAATCTGTGCTGGCAAGTACTCCATACTCAGTTGCCATTTCTTTGCAACGGTAGTAGTCACTAGTCCTGATCCTGATGGACCCCACTAGTAGTACATGAAAAGATGGTGATGTGAACCAAATGCAATCAATACGTTTCCATAGGAACACAAGATGTGCAATGGTCACTTACTGCGAATGTCCCAAGCCAAAATCAGGAATTTTGGTTTATCTATGTGTTTTTGTTCTTTTTCTTTATGGAATCAGAGATTGATCTGTACAAAATCTACAATTTGTTCTGACCATTAGAAAGAATGGAGGCTACATAAGCTCTAAAATCAGTGGAAATCAACCCCTTCATCCAGCGCCGTGGAGCCCATCATGACACGTGAATCGATCTGCTTGTCGAATTTTTTCCTTCTGCGCGCCTCAAACTCGTTGAATCCATCCATCTGCGTCCAATGGGTAAATAAAAGGAACTATGATCAAAACAAGATTGGATAGGGTGGACGAAAACTGTTGGTGGTTCATGGCTTCATGCAACTTACTTGCTGGAAGTGGTCCATTGTGATTGGGTTGTCGTGCAGCGAGATGTTCTGAAGTGCCGTGCAGTCTTTCAGTATGTTTTGCGGGAGCTGAAAATGCAGAGTTGAGGTTGGGTGACAGGAGGTTGTTAATTTTGCAATGGAACAACAAATATCAAGTTCATTTACCTGACGAATTTTGTTGCCATTCAATGACAAGGATTTAAGGCAAACAAGATTGCAAATTGACGAGGGCACATCTTCGATTGAATTTCCTGAATATTTTGCTTCAGGATTAGAATGCACTAAGGAAATGAAAAGCATGCTGTATTTTGTTTTGGTTTTCAACAATATCAACGGACAGATGCCTAAATCTTCTTTGGTCTACTTCACAGGTGCATAAAAGTGTACACATCTTCCCCTTCTCAAATGGAATGTAGTTGCTAGGCCGCTAGCACAGGAGATAGGAAAGTGAAATGTTCTGCAGCACTCATGCTCTGCTGTGGCGCATGCTGCTTTTGTGTTCCAAACAGAGCAAGGCAGCAAGGGCCAGCTTTACTCCAAACATAAACTAGAAGAGCATCCTAGGACGATATGATTGTGACATCCCAAACTTTTCTTTTGTAGGTTGGCAAATGGCAAGAAGGTAAAAATACCATATAGGATTAATCGTGCAACAGCATTCAGAAGTGCATGGGCACATAAAAGCAAAGGAGGGGGTGGGGGACTGAAATGAGATCATGGTGTATTTGCAGAAAGTGATCCATACCATTGGCCTGCAATTCTTCCAGGGAATTGCAACCTCCAATTGATTCCGGAAGTTCTTTTAGTTTGTTATCAGATACATTGAGTATTGACATCTGCATCAGACAAAATAAAATGATAGTACCTAAGTGTTCACATTGCGCATGGATCATAATAAAAATAAAAAGATCAGAAATTTATTTACCATAAATGAAACAATTATGGAATTTATAAAGATGAATTAGTTTCAGACAATGAACTGTAGAGTCAAGATTTATTTATTACGATAAAACAAAGTAAGAAATTCTTGTTCTGATGCATATCCAAAACCAGCACTCACAGTATATCCATAATTTTTTTGAGTGACAAGACATGACAATTTTGCTCAAGCACTTCCAAAAACAAGAAAGATTTTGGCATCTTTAAGAAAAATAAGAGACTTACATTGCGCAAATCTCCCACACTCTTTGGCAGGAACAGTAAAGAATTATGACAAATAGAAAGTTGCTGGAGATTTGACAGAGAACCCACTGGATTAAACAGAAAGGAAAGGTTAGAAATACAATACTAATTAGAGTATCATGGAGGTTATAATTCTCTAAGTGCTAATATGAAGGTTGTAACACCTAGGCAAACGACGATAATTGCAGTTATGTAAATATAATAACACTTTGCATGTTTCACTTCTGTTTTTAGAGAAAGATAGGTCTGTAGGAACTAACATTCTTCAGGCAAGATAGAGATCCTATTTCTGTCAAGTGTCAGGATTTTAAGATTCCGCAGGTATCCAATGTTAGCTGGGATGTTTTCAATCAAATTAGCAGCCAATACCTACAGAAACAGACAGAAACAGCAGAGTTAAACCACCATAACTTAAAAGACAAGGAAACATCAGAAGGAAGAACCATTTCTTGCAAAAATGGATCTATAATCAGATAATCTATGGTGACTTCTAATAATGGAAACTCTTACAAGCCTTTGCATATTCACAAGTTGGCCAACTTCCTGGGGAATCTCAACTGCAACATAAAATAGAATCAATTGATATTGCTCCCAAGAAGTATAAACATCAACATATAAAAAACAACGAGTGCGTGCGGGTGGGGGAAATTATCTTTCCAGTTGAGGTGCGCAGGTGAGTTGCTACGAATAATCTTTCCAGTTTACCAAATTACCAACAAGATGACAAGCACAAGCTGTTAAACAATTCTGCTTTTGTGGGGTGGGGGGGGGGGGGGGGGGAGGGGGGGGGAGGTTGTGTGGGGGAGGAACCCAGACGTAGCAATTTTGCTCCAAGTATATGTACTTTACCAAGGTGGAAAGTAGAAAATGTGCTTCACATCTGATAGCTCTGTGTATAATAAAAGGGAGACAGACAACAGATAACGTTTGACCAGTTTGGCAGTTCCTTGCCTAAACTAAGTACAAGCAAAAGAAAGAAAAACAAACACTAAGATTGCATAATAGTAAAATATGAAATTCCTTTTGTAATTGTGATCTGTCCATATAACATTGCATAGAACAAATATCTATGTGTAAAACCAGACTACCTAGTTTGTTGTTTGTCAAATCCAGAGTTCTCAAGGAATTGCCCACTTGTAGAACTTCATTTGGCACTTCCTGTGAGGGAACACTGATATTAAATAACTCTGGAAGAGAAACCGTGATATTTCAGTAACAGAAGTTTACAAAGTACGTTTCTGAATGCAAGACATCAAATATAAGTTTGACATGTATGCGTCTCACAAATGTGAAGCAATATAATAGAACAGACACAGAGATAAACAACTGAACAAATACTAATGTCAACATGTTTGTGCATAGATGTAATCCATTAGGGTGGTTTCAGCATCCATGTCCCGGTCTATTCTCTGTAAGAAAAAAACAAGGCTGCAATCTCACAAGCTGCTGGATGGTGATGACACACTTAACTATGAAAGCCCCTTTGAATGCTAATAAAGAAGAATATCGCTAAAATAGTACAAGTGTGGTAGCGTGGAGTGTAACAATGTTTTGCAATATACAAAGGCCAATAACAGGCCATGGCATTATGGCATAGTACAAGTGTGGTATCATGGAGTGTGCTATCTGAGTTATGAGGGGAAATACTAGTATATAGTTCAATACCTGTGCCATGGCATGTACCTAAAATGTTGAGCTGAGTGCTATGAACCACAGTTTTCCTACTTTTGCAGCATTTTATTATTATCATTCAATTTATTCATCGTAACCGACTACTCCCTCATAAACTCAATTCGTATAGTTTTATTTAATTGAAATTGTATGCTTGAATGTACCAATCATAAACTCAACTACAGGAGATGTTGCGGCAATAAGATACAGAAGCTAAATCATAACCGCGAAAAATAATAATACTTAACGAGCAGTAACATGTCTAGAAACAATTTGCGAAACAAAGGTAACTTGACGTCGATTGGGTACTTAATCATTAGCCATGGCGATCCTCCCCAGCCGAGGCCAGCAATCAAAGTGCCCACTAAAATTCTTTCACCAACACATCACATACTAATTTTACACAAGCTCCTAACATGGTACTAAAATCAGAATCACTAGACGCGCACAAAATTGAGTGAAGCCTACTACAAAACGCTGGGAGGATCGGGACGAAACAAAAACCATACTTAATTTGGCGGGCAAGGGCTGGGGGAGGGACTAGGGAGCCAACGAACGAACCTTCAACCTGGCGTCGCGGAGGGCGACGATTCCCGTGGAGCGCCACCGCGTCGCGCGGCTGGCCGGCGAATCGGCTCTCCGGCTGCTGCAGCAGCCCATCCCTTTTCTCTTGGGAAAAGGCTGTGGACTTTTGGCTGGGTCGTCGTCGGCGACTTTGGATGGAGGAAGGCGGGTGCCGGCTGGGCCAGACGGGGCCGGGCCGCCGGCGTAATTGGATCTGCCAACGGCAACGGGGGTGGTGCGGCGGCTTGTGCCCTCACTCACTGTCTATTGGGACCAACCTAGCTGGCTCTTCTCGCCGGCGAGTGGAGCCAAGGGCTGCGCTTACCTGGCGTTTCGGTTTTCTCGAAGGCCGCCAAGGCCGGTAGGCTTACCGCGTCGTGCCCTCCAGAAAATAGGCGCCGTGGTAGGAGGATGATCCGATCGGGCTCAACCGCTTTGACCGGAGAATTTGGAGAGAATTTTTACTTTTATTTACGGTGGCAACAAGGCCGTGGCCGGATCAGGTAGCGTTGGTCTCACCCAATAATTTCCCAAAACATAGACCGACTATATACCTTAAACATACCCAGCACTGGTGCCCTCTTCCAAGTGCAGGTCGTTTTTTTTCTCACTGTATCTCTAGTTTCTCTCTTCTAAACACCTACTATATCGTCTGCAGTTCCTGATGGCATATTTGAAGCACCCAGCTTTTGTACCCCTAAAATTTCAAACCTACTAGACTGACGAGACCATTACTAAAGCCACCACGTTAGGCGCCATTACTAAAGCCACCACGTTAGGCGTGCTCTGACCAACTAGCCGCTAACGGCTGATCAGCGGTTCACGGCGTTCGCTGTGCCCGACGCGGCGACGCTTGCTCGGGGTAAAGGTGCCTGGTCGCGGTCGCCGACGCTTGTGCCTTGTGCCCCTTCTCCCTTGTCCCTTGTGTCGGAGTCGCGTGGACTGACCCGCCTGCGAGTACCCGGCGCCTGACCGACGGCAGCCGTCTTCGAGCGTATGATTATCGTTGGCATACAAACATTTTCCTTGCAATTGATCATTCGGTTCGTTTATTCCATGCATCTTTGATTCTTTTCCATGGTGCTGCTGTTTATTACTAATCGGGTGACAGGATTATTAACAACTAGTACCCCGTAATAATGTGGTTACAAATCTGAGATCTTCCGTCTTCAGTGCGCTTTATTTATTCCAAGTTCAAACCACGCGGCTTGACTCTCCCGGCCGGGTGCTGCGCTCAACCTTCAAGCAAGACTCGCATCAAGTCAGCAACCGCTACGCACTCGTTGCTCCTCCCTCACAAACACACTCTCTCTTGTCGAGGGAGTTGGGTTTGGGTTGCAATGGAGATGGTCTCCAGCGCAGTGCTGGGCGATCTCGTGAGCAGGTCTATATCCTTCCTGTTCGCCAGGTACGAGGACAAGCAGCAGCAGAAGACGGCGGCGACCGTGCAGGAGGAGCTGCAGCGGCTGCGGCACCTGCTCCCGAGGAGCGGCGCCATCGTGGAGGAGGCCGACCGGCGGCTCGTCACCAACCGCGCCATGCTCCGGCAGCTCGAGGCCCTGAGGGACGCGACGTTCCGGGGCTATTACGTCCTCGACGTCGTCAGGTGCCGAGCCCCTCCTGGAGGAGGAGACGGGCGCAAGGATGGCGATAACGATGACGAAGACGACGACGAGGTGAGCGTGATGAGCCGCCGCGCTTTCTCCATGTCCAGATTCAACCCCGCGAAGCGCTCCCGTTGCGGTGATCACCCAGAGATGAGGGCAAGGGCAGGCCTACGGCTACAAGAGTTGCATCAGACGGTTCAGAGCCTAGAAGCTGTGATTGGTGACACCAAGGAGTTTGTTGTGTTCTTGACCAGCTACCCTCTCTTGTATCGTCAGCCTTACAGTGCCTATATGTTTATGGACAAGTGCATGTTTGGCCGCTACAGGGAGAGGGAGAGGATCATGGAGTTCTTGCTTCAGATGGAGCCTCCACCTGGTGCAGCGAAACTGGGCGTACTTCCCATCGTTGCCCCAGCGCATATTGGGAAGAGCACTCTTGTGGAGCATGTCTGCCACGATGAAAGGGTGCGCAACCACTTCTCCCTGATTTTGTTTTATAATAATTGTCAGAATGACCATAAGGTTGAGGGAATGGCCAATTTGAAAGACAAATGTTTGATCAAGCATCAGAATGATAAGGTATCAGGGGAGAAGCGATTGATTGTCATTGAGCTCTTAGAGGACATGGATGAGGAGACATGGAACATAATGCATTCTTCTGAAATTGCACATCATGGGAGTAGAATTATAGTCACCAGTCGATCGGAGAAGATTGTGAGGTTTGGGACAGTACATGCTCTTAGGCTAGAATGTTTGCCTACTGAAGCCTACTGGTATTTCTTCAAGATATGCGCATTTGGAAGTGATGATCCAGGGCAGCATCCAAAGTTGGCATCCTTAGCTTTGGAGATGGCAAATCTGATGCAAGGATCTTTCATGTTTACAACCATCGGTGCTGTCCTGTTAAGAGATAATTTCAACACTCAAAGTTGGTCCAGGATTCTCACAAGGATAAGAGACTATATGCAAATGAATGTCTTGATGGGTAAAAGCCATGATGATATCAACGCACAAGATGATCCACGATTCACTTGGAGCATAATCAAACAGAAACCTGATAAATACTTCATTCTATATGATATTTACCAAAGAAACTCTAAAGAGGAGGTTCCTCAGATACAATATGTAGATCTGCAAGCCGGATGTGATCAACCACAAGGAAAGTACGAGAACCTGTTTTGGAAATCTCGAATTCCACCTTACTTTAACTACATATGTAAATGTGAGATTCGTGATATGTAGTGTAGGCACATCGAAGATGTTTGTGGTAACTCTTTAATTTCTTTTACCGTTTGGATGCAGATATTGGAGGGCTTGGTATTGAATTAGTTTCAATACCAAATCAGAGTAGTATTGGTATTATATTACAATATCAAAGCCATTGTTTGGATGTAGATGAATTCACGAGATGGAGACAATGCCACGCAATACGGGGAGGGGGTTCTACCAAAGGGCCAATTCCTCTCGGTATTGGATCAGATTTCCAATTCCAATACCAAAAACATCCAAACACTGTATTGAAGGTACCTAATTCCAATTCCAAATTCCAGCCTTCAATGTCTACTTCCAAACGGAGCCTTAGCTCAACCTTCCATTGACGTCATTAGGTGTGATCAGTGTGTCTGTTTGTGACTGCCCACGAGGGCCGTACGAGATTTTATTTTGGAAATCTCGAATCCCACCCTACTTTAGCTACGTTTGTAAATGTGAGATCCGTGATATGCAAGCATATCCTAGCACCGGTGATAGGTATGTTTACAGAGTGTCTGGGTATACTTTGGGGCTCTTGAACCTTCTCTGAAATTAAAAGCAACAGATAGATCAAAAGATCATTGTGTGCTGATGATGTATGGTGACTTGACTCTTGCGGTTTTGCAGTTCAGCTGATGGCATATCATTTTTATTCAAATGTCAACCGGTGAGTAATCCAATTGTATAGCACAAGTGAGCAGTTCTAGACGGTTGGTTGCCCCGAAAGGAGCCAAGAGCTACTAGTCTTCGCAAATACCTTCACAAGGATTTTTCTTTACTAATAAATACGTAAGAACTTCCAAATGTCACCAAAGATCAATGCATGCTCAATCGAGGTTGGATTCAGCATCTCCGATGGGTTAAGGTTGGGAGATTTGGGACGGGATCTGGCCGAGGGGTTAAAAAACAGAGCCAGCCCATTTAAATCACGGCAGCCCGCCTAGTCTCCCCTCCGCTTCCGCTCTCTCCACCATGGCTCCGGCGTCCGGCACGCCGCACATCCTCCAGCAGCGCGCCCACGGCCTCGTACGAGCTCCCTCCCGCCTCCACGGCGTGCCGCGCCCGCTCGCCGACCTCCCCCGCCCTCCGCCGCAGCGCCTCGTCCGCCAGCGCGCTGCGCACGCGCTCCGCCACCGCCTCCCTGCCCACCACCACCCCGCCCCAGCGCCTCGCCTCCCCACACGTACCCCCTCTCGGCGCCCATGGCGACGCCCGTGCCCGCGACCCCCACCACCAGCGCCTCGTTGTAGAACTGCTCCGCGAACACCGGCCACGCCACCACCGGGACGCCCGCCGCCGCCGCCTCGGTCACCGCGCCCCACCCGCAGTGCGTCACGAACGCGCCCACCGCCGCGTGCCGCAGCACCGCCACCTGCGGGGCCCAGCCCCTCACCACCAGCCCGCGGCCCGCGGCGCCCATCTCCGGGAGCGGCGCCGCGTCCCTGCCCCCGACGACCCACACGAAGCTCGCGCCGGAGCCGGCGAGCCCCATCCCGAGCTCGCGCACCTGCTCGCGCGGGAACCGGGTGAGGCTGCCGAAGCAGACGTACACCACCGACCGCGCGGGCTTCGTGTCCAGCCACCCGAGCACGCGCGCGGCCTCCGCGGCGGCGGCGGGCTCCCCTCCGCGGCCGCGCTCCAGGGTGTCGTCGCCGTCGCCGTTGACGAGGCAGACCGGACCCACGGCGAAGACCGGCTTCCCCGTGACCTCCTCGTAGTGCTCGATGTACCGCTGCTCGAGGTCCGCGAACGAGTTCACGACCCACCCGGCCGTGGCGCGCTCGCCGTCGATCATGCGGTTGAGGAACTCCCGCGAGTCCGCGCCGGGGAGCGTCGCCTCGGCGAGCCTGGACCTGGTGAGCCGCACCGCGTCGGGGAGCCCCGGCACGAGGAAGGGCTCGGCGTCCGACGCCGCGCCGGCCTGCGGGGTGTGGAGCAGCAGAGCGCGCTGCACCGAGAGCGCGAAGCACCCGGTGCCGGTGAACGCGTACCGCGGGATGCCGAGCTCGGGGGCGGCGGTGGCGGCCCAGGGGAGGACGCCGTCGAAGACGATGGCGTCGGCGGGGTGGCGGCGCAGGAGGTCGGCGAAGAGCGGCGCGAGGAGGTCGACGGCGACGGCGAACGGCCCGGCGAGCTCGCGGTTGGGGAGGTCGTCGGCGCTCTCGTGGCCGCCCGTGAGCGCGTGGATGCGGATGCGGAGGCCCGCGGTGGCCGCGCGGGCGACGGGGCCACCGAGCCTGGCGGCGTTGGCGCGCGTGAGGATGAGCGTGGCGTCGGCGCCGCGGGAAGCGAAGAGGCGGGCGAGGTCGGACATGGGCAGCGCGTGCCCCGGCGTCGGGAACGGGATGAAGTACATGCGCTGCGGCGCCGTGTCTCCCGACGACGGGACGGACGACGATGACGGCTGCATGGCGCGGATCGGCGCGAGGAGAGCTGCGATGGCGGTGGTGGTCGGACGAGGGAGAGTCCAGGCGAGGCCGTAGTGTGCACGGTGTGGTTGCACACATGCAAAGGCGCACTGGTCATATAGAGAGGCGCTGAACGCCTTGAAACGCAAAGAGGATGTCCTTTTGCAATGGCAAATGCGATTGACATAGGACATGCATATGGCATTTCTTGCCTCTACCGACCTTAGGCAAAGACAAATAGACAATAGAGATTCAATTCTTTCCATCCGTGTTCCAAGTAAATAAATCATGGTCAGTCAAGTCCGTCCTTGTTTGGCTTTGTGTGGTTGCAGAGGCCGCCAGGCCGGATACATTTTCATTTTCTAAAAAAAAAATCCGCCCTTGTTTTTTTGTTAGTGCGTCGAGATGATAGGATAATATTTTGGACCAAGTGGAATACCAAAATAACCGCTAAGGAGGTGAAGAGGAATCTAAAAATTATGTTGCAAAAAATAAACCCCGTGTCTGAAAATCGATAAGGTCCCTACCCTCTAGCAAGAAGTCCACTTGACTATAGATGAGCTATGAGATCTAGAAACGTGGCTACGAAGCAAGTAGAGGACAATTGAAACAAGAACCGAACAAAAACAAACATTGGAAGCAAGGTTAGAAAGTTAGAAGCTTCAGAGACTCCGAAAAGTCACCCTTTGTATAACTCAACAGGTCCAGATTAAAGATCCTTCTAGAAACTACGTTCACTTCACTTTGGACACTGTAAAGCGCAAAAGTGAGATTAATAATATACCAGTTTTTATTGTTTTGTTTTATCTTAAGTATGTGTCGACACAAATGTGTTTTAGCTAAATTTATAATATGCATGCATGTGCAGTTTTGTTATACTTTTATTCAAAATATACTGCATTATTTATTTTGGATCCACTTAAAGATTAACTCGCGCTTATATGTTGTGCTACTTAAATCTTATCCTCGTGAATCCTTGCAATGCACGTGTATATTTGCTATAGAGATTTAATTCTTTCCATCCTTGTTCTAAGTAAATAAATCATGGTCAATCATGATGACCCTCTTGCTGGTTTGCCGAGATGAGAGGACTCTCAAAAATCCTTTCCAAAAATTAAAGGATGTGTCCAAAAATCAACCCAAGTCCTTTGCCTATAGCAAGATCAAGTCCATTTAACTATAAATGATCTAGGGGATCTAGGAACGTGGCTAGGAAGCAAGTAGAAGACCAATGGAAGAAAGAACCGAACCAAAACAAATTTTGGAAGCAAGGTTGGAAAATCACCACGAAGCTTGAGAGACTTCGAAAAGTCAGTCTCTGTACAACTCAACAGATACGGGTTGAATATCTTTCTAGAGAATACGTTTATTCTCAACATTATAAAGTGCAAAAGTGAGATCACAAATACACCATTTTTACTGTTTTATTTTATCTTAGTACTATGTCGATATAAATGTGTTTGAGCTAAATTTATAATATGCATGCTTGTGTAGTTTTCTTATATTTGTAATGTATAATCTACTGTGTTCTTTATTTGGCTCCAATGAAAAATAATTCACGTTTATGTGTGTGCTACTTCAATTTAATCCTCATAAACTCGTTGCAACGCATGAGCATATTTATTAGTAGATATTCAATAAGTCATGGTCAGACATGGCATCCTTTTTCCTAGTTTGTCGATATGAGATGATAATATTTTTAGACCAATTGGAAGACCAAAATGACAATTAAGGGGGTGAAGATAAGTCTCAAAAATCCATTGCAAACATTAAAACCCATGTCCAACAATCAACACAGGTCCCCTTTCCTCTAGCAAGATCAAGTCAACCTAGCTATAAGTTATAGATGAGCTACAGGATTTAGAAACGTGGCCAGGAAGCAAGTAGAAGACCAAAAGAAAAGAACAGAACCAAACAATTGTGGGAAACAAGGTTGGAAAATCACCACGAAGCTTAAGAGACTTCCAAAAAGCCAGCTTTTGTATAACTCAACAGATTCAGATTGAAGATCTTTCTAGAGAGTACATTCATTTTCGTCATTATAAAGTGCAAATGTCAGTTAAGAATACACAGTTTTTATTTTTTTTATCTTAGTATATGTTGATAATATGTTTGAGCTAAATTTATAATATGCATGTTTGTGCAGTTTTATTATATTCACAATTTAAAACCTGTTGTGTTGTTTATTTTTTGGGGGTCCACTTAAAAAATGATTGATGCTCATGTGTTGTGCTACTTCAATTTAATCCTCGTGAACATGTTACAATACACGGCCATATTTTGCTAGTAGAGATTCAATTCTTTTCATCCTTGTTCTAAGTAAATAAATAATGGTCAGTTAAGTCATGACATTCTTTTTGCTGGTTCGTCCAGGTGAGATGATAATATTTTGGACCAATTGGAAGCCCGAAATGACAGCTTGGCCAAACTTTACCTTTAGGCTTTAGCCCATCCAAAAGTTAGTATACGTTAGTAAAAATATAGAAATCAGCTGATAACTCTTGCTATTATTCATACCTGTAATCAGGTAACAAAAGATAATACATACGAAGTGCATTACAGTCAAAACACGCGGGGCATACTACACCTATTCACTGTGACCTATATGACCCGCTATACATATATAGCAGATGAAGAGACAGGGAATGTGGATGTAGACTGTAGAGTCCTCGAACAACAAGCAGCATTTTGTCCAGGATTTCTACCACTCAAGCAACAGCAGGCATGTCCTTGAGCCAGGGGTCGAGGGGCTTTCCGATGGAGTAAACAATGAAGCCAATATCCCGCATCTTCTCAGCGTCAATTACGTTGCGGCCGTCGAACAAGAATGCAGGCTTCTGCATGCTATCATAGATCTTCTTGTAGTCGAGTGTCTTGAACTCATCCCATTCAGTCAGGATGCAGATACCATGCGCCCCCTTGGTGGCTTCATACACATCCCAGGTCACAGAGACCTGCTTTATTGCGGTTGGGCTCATCGGTTGCAGGTGGATTGGGTGGTCCCAATCGAACTTGTTCATCGCGAGATCACGCTGGATCTGTTCCTCAGTCACCTGTGGGTCGTAGATACTAATCTTGGCCTTGTCTCCAAGAAGTCCCTTGCAGACATCAATGGCAGCGGTCTCCCTTGTGTCACCGGTATCCTTCTTGAATGCAAAGCCGAGCACTGCAATCTTCTTTCCAGAGACAGTGTTGAACATGGAAGACACCACACGGTTCACGAATCTACTCTTCTGGTAGTCATTGATCTTGATGACCTGCTTCCAGTAGTTGGCGACCTCAGGCAGTCCATTGCACTCACAGATGTATACAAGGTTGAGGATATCCTTCTGGAAGCAGGAGCCTCCGAAACCAACACTAGTATTCAAGAATTTGGGTCCGATTCTTGAATCCTTGCCAACAGCATAAGCAACCTCTGCCACATTGGCACCAGTGGCCTCACACAGAGCTGAGATTGCATTCACTGATGAAATCCTTTGGGCCAAAAAAGCATTTGCAGCAAGCTTGGACAGCTCAGCTGACCATAGGTTGGTTGTGAGAATACGATCCTCAGGGACCCAATTGGCATATACATCCTTCAGGGCCTTGACAGCCTTCTGACCTTCTGGAGTCTCCCGACCACCAATGAGCACACGGTCAGGCTTGAAAAGGTCCTCAATCGCTGTGCCCTCTGCAAGGAATTCAGGATTTGAGAGGATCTGGAATTTGATCCCCTTGCTATTGTGTGTCAGGATCTTCTCAATGGCTTCAGCAGTCTTGACAGGAACAGTTGACTTCTCAACCACAATCTTGTCAGACTTGGCCACATCTGCGATCATGCGGGCTGCACTCTCCCAGTAAGTTAGATCCGCAGCTTTGCCAGCCCCAAGACCACGGGTCTTGGTTGGTGTGTTCACAGAGACAAAGATGATATCAGCCTCAGCAACATGCTTCTCAATGTCATTGCTGAAGAAGCGGTTCCTGCCACGGCACTGCTTGACCACTTCATCAAGGCCTGGTTCGTAAATAGGGAGCTGATCGCTGTTCCATGCTGCGATGCGTGGAATAGAAATGTCGACGACACAAACTTCAACAGAGGGGCATTTCAGTGCAATGACAGCCATGGTTGGGCCGCCAACATATCCAGCACCGAGGCAGCATATCTTCACCATCTTTCTTAAAGTATCCGAGTAACTGCATGTGGAAAATGAGAATACAGCCATTAGCTATCTTACTAAGTGCGATTAATGTGACAAGAGAATAATTACTATGACCTATATTATGCACAAAGGCTCTAAATTTTTTGTTCTCCCAGATGTTTCACAGAATATTTTAGGAGTTGTAAAAGAATATATTACGGTTTAAGAGAATAAATAAATTATTTCAGTTACTGACAATTAAGTGTACAAGGTTTCCTGTTGTCAGCATTAACAAATAGTTTATTTGCTGAAAAGCTGGTATTAACAAATTGATAATGAGAAAATCTTATAAACTGAACTATTAATACAGTAGAAGAGGTCAATTGAAAAGCAGCTGGCATTCACACTATTGAAGCATATCAGCCTAGCGGGACTTGTGTGAACAGAGATCAGACAATACTATCTTGCCAATGCCATAAGCCACCACTACTGTAATGCAAAGAGCAATCTTGGTGCCATGCTGGCTCAATGCTCACGCATATGCTTCAGATTAGCAATTTGAAGCCAAAGCCCGCAGCCTTTTAATTAGCATTCAACACCCATATATAGACAAGGAACTCTAATAAGCATATGATTCTTTTTGAGGAAAAAAAAACGTGTGAACTCATCAAATGATTTCAGTGCATTAGCTCGACATCATGATGCCAAACAGAGATAAGCTAAACGCTTGACCAGATTGACAAGCTTGTTAGTATTTGGCAATGCATATTGATGGCGATCATTTCCACCTCGCTGTTTTTTAGCAACTAAGACAATCTTGAGGTACCAGAAATACTAGAACGCGGCCAGCAACATCTGTCAGTCCACTCAAGTGTAAACCTATGGAGTCGGATTTTGCAAGCCATCTCGTGAGACTAACCCAATCGGAAAAAAAATGAAGTCGGCGATCTTTGGGGTACAGTTGACCCCGCGCCCCCAAACAAAGAGAAATGGAAAATGAACTGGACGGCACGCATGAAGCAAATCTGAAGCGGGTGGAGGATGGTCGAAAGCACCCATCCCACTATCCCAGAGAGAAGCGGTTCGGATTTGAGTGCTCCAGTCACAGCGAAGAGACAGTTTCCCGTAGAGCAGAAAAGGACTGAATGGAATTACCGGAAGGGGAAAAGAATCAGAAACCTGAAAGGGAGAAGCAGAAGCACACCTCCGGCCTGGAGTTCAAGTTCTTCTGACCAATCCGACCACCCCCGGCGGCCTCTCTTCTTCAGTTGTTCCCCTCGCCGCGAGATCCGGATCTGGCTGGCTGATGACGGAGTGGAAGAGGGAGTCTCTCTCGTGTCCTGACTCCTGAGCAAGGGGAGGAGGGAAGGAGCCGGGTTAAATAGGCGTCGCGTGCGAACGCAACGAACCTACGCTACGCAATTTCTCTGCCATCTTTTTCCACAATCGCACGACGTGAGGGATGAGTCGATCTCCTCTGTGAGGTGGCGCGGGGGCCCACGGACCTGGGTGGGGCCAGCTGACCCACCGGCTGGCACCAAAGCCGTGCCCGACTGGCGACTGCTTCTATTGCACGCGTACGGTCTATCTATACCGGCAATGGCGTGCGGCCTCGGCTGTTGGTAAAAGGATTGCGCAATCACACACCAGCTTGAGAATGGACTAGATGAGGCGTTAATTAATTTCATCAGATTCTTCATTTGCTTGCGGGATGTGTTATTATGTTTGCTTGGTAAGCTAAACGATCTTCCTCGCAAAGAGAATGGAAAAGGTAGGGAGGAGAACTCAACATTGCTGAGAATAACAAATGCATATTTTTGTTTGCGGGTATACGAATCGATGAAAGCTAAGTTAAATTCGGTTAGTACGTTACGTTGACACTGGAGCGGCCGGCTAACCTGACCGGTAAGCTTCGGCCGAATTTGGCTCGAAACTGGACCCCCGGTGAGGTGCAGGTGCCAGCTATGGCGAACTACTTGCCAAAAGTTCGGCACCGGGCCCGACGTCCACCAAAGTCTGATCGAAATTGAGAAGCACCAGGCTTTGACTCCCGTGAATAGTCTTGGTGTTGACACGAAAAGGCGCTAACAAACTCGAAGCCGATCAAACGCGCAGCACAACCGTCACAACGGCCAACTCCAGAGCTCCTCGGGCGGTCTGATCGGTTCCTAAAACCGGTCTGACCGCTTTCAAGCAGGAACTCGTGAAGACCTAGAAACTCGAGCTCGGGAGGGACCCCGTCGGAGCTCAAGCAAGCTAGGGTTGCTCTAGGGTCGGCAGGCCACCTAGAACGCCCTTGAACGTCGTAGAGACGAGCAAAGAACAGAATATGGAGGTTGGAAAAGATTAGGGTTTGAGAGATAAAAAGTAAAGGATAAACGTGTTTGATTCGATTGGAATACATCTCAATCGGCCTTAGCCTTTATATTTATAGGACAGGGAAGTCTTACCCCTTTCGAATAGGTTGCAATATGGGATTAAACTCGGAATCCTAATCCTACTCGAATTACAGAACCAAACCACCGGTTTGGCAAACCGGTCAGACCGGTTTGGCCGGGCCAAAGCCAATTTTGACTGTCAACACATGCCCCCCTGCGTTTTTAGTGAACTTGAGAACTAAAAGGCAAGTAATTACAATTCAGGAGCTAAAATTTATGCTAAGGGCGATATCAACAATATATCGACCATTGGTCTTCATGCGTCTTGCCAAACACTTGGATAGAATTTCTTCAAATATCTTCCGTTGATAGCTTTAGGCAAATGATCTCCCTTCAGCGTTTCTAGCATGTAAGAATTCTCAAAAATGACTTTGACAACTCTATAGGGTCCTTCCCAACTTGGTGACCATTTACCAAACTTGTTGCTTTTCATCCCAATAGGCAAGATCGTCTTCCAAACAAGCTCACCAATCTGAAAATATTTTCCTCGTACTTTCTTGTTGTAAGCTTTAGCAACCCGAAGCTTATCTTTCTCAATCTCCTTCAAAGCTTTCAATCGTTTGTCGGTTACCTCATCAATATTGTCCAACATCAAATTGTGGTAATCAACAGCATCAAGGTCATTTTGTTTAGCCAATCTATAAGCGTCCAGATTTACCTCAACGGGTAAAACGGCCTCTTGACCATACACAAGCTCAAAAGGAGTAACTTTAGTAGCACCATGTCTAGATATACGATGAGCCCATAATGCTTCGGATAAAACTTCATGCCATCTCTTAGGACTTTCTTCTATCTTTTTCTTGACTAATTTGATCAAAATTTTATTACTTGACTCGGCTTGTCCATTAGCCTGAGCGTAATATGGAGATGAATTGAGCAACTTAATTCTATAGGATTCGGCGAATTCACGTACCTCTTTAGACATAAACGAAGTACCTTGATCCATTGTCAAAGTTTGAGGAATACCGAATCTATGAATAATATTTTGCGTAATAAATTCAATTACCTCTCGATGCGTCATATTCTTCAAGGGAATCGCTTCGGTCCACTTAGTGAAATAATCTGTAGCAACTAACACAAAACGATGTCCTTTTGATGATGGAGGATTAATTTGTCCAATAAAATCCAATCCCCAACCTCGGAACGGCCATGGCTTAATAATAGGATGCATCAATGCAGCAGTGTCACACCCGGATTTACACAGAAACCCGAATGCTTCTATATGTGTGCCCAGGAAGTCCACAGAACACATATAGATAACAAATATGATAAACAGAGTACATATGCTCGAATAAAATGGTTTTACATCAGAGTTTGACTAACATAACTAAATAAAACAGCGGAAGACTCTTTATTAACTCTCTCTAAACGAAGACGAAGACGAAGCCGATAACCATAATCCACAGGGACACCGACTGGTTGAGCACAGCTAGTAGAATGGTAGATCTTCAGGAAATTCAACAGCAGCAGTACCATCTAATCCATCTGTTACCCATCCGGGATTTTGTTGAATGGCAAGTGTAAGTAAATGTCTTACTTAGCAAATACAACACGGGTAATGAAGGCTTAAAAGAAAGGCTTGACACGGCTGTACTGCATTAGCAATTTTAGTTGATTCATTTTAACATATACCAAGATTACTACAATTAAGTGAATCCCAGTTGCGATTCCCAATTAATGAAGTAGAAGTGAACATTAAACAATAATAAACATCAACTTCTAATCAAAAAGGATCCAGGCCGCTCTTGACCCTGAGCAAGGCTATCATGATAGATTATACACTCTGCAGAGGTTTCGCCCTTTTCCCACCAGTCGCGTAAAAGTTCAAAGGAACTTTGCACCCAACCACGCACATCAACACTTCCGAGGTGTGACTGCATAGGGACGCTACGAGGCTTTTCACAAGACACCCTAACAAAACAGTAGTCGTTATGGTACAACCTAGGCAGCATGACCCAAGGCACCGAGATTGACTGACGCTCATGACGCAACACGAGGGGGTCAATGGCATCCACGCACGGAAAAGAACAACAACGACAAAATAAATAGCGCAACGTGTGGAACCCCCGCCATACGGAAGCTCCCAACATGGGACTGTGCCTCACGGGGACATAGCCAACGGATACTCCGTCCTCGGTGGATCAAACCATACTCTCACCCATGCTTCCCATAACGCCGTCGGCCCGTCGGTAACTACTGTCAAGCTAGAGCCGTACATGTTACTTGTCCAAGACCAGAGCCATTGTAGTTCCAGTGGTGACGACAGGTTCCTGGGTTGCCACTTTAAGAACCAGTCCTTACGGAGAGACACTAGGGCCAAGCATGAAGCATACGCCCTAGCTCCCTGTTCCATGTTGCTAAAAAGCAAGTTTTACCATTAACATTGAAGTGAACCATTAAGTCAAGATTAACAGTTAAACATTGGTGACAGTAGCTGCGCCTAGCAAAGTTCTACCCAAATGCAATAACCCAAGGTAATTCAAGGTATAGGATAAACAAAACTAGGTACGGCCTTAATAGGAACAATTTAGACACATGCATATGCAGTAAACAGTGTAAAGGTGTGTTTAGGTAGCAAGGATTGTCCGTGCTGTACTTGCCTTCGTCCAACTGTTGCTGCTGCTGCTGCTGCTGCTGTTGGTCCTGCTCCTCGTAACCCTCGAACTCAAACGCGTACGGCTCACCGACTGGACTCGCACATCAACACACAAGCATCCATACAATCCAGTACATGCAAACAATATTAATCTATTAGAACAGTACACCAAACAATAAAAACTGAACAAAAGAAGGCTGAAAAACTAATCTACGCTTTGCTACGAACACGTGAGCGCAAAAATCACTCAAATCGGAGCTAAAACGAAGGAGTTATGGCTTTTCTAAGGTTCAGGGACTTGCTCGCAAAGTTTTAAAAGTTCCAGGGGCTTATTTGCAAAAACTCAGGGGCTAAAACATAATTTTATATAAAAACAGGAGGGTTTATTTGCAAATTAACTAAAACAGGACCTCGGGTACTATTTTTAAATAAGTCAGGGGGTTTTCTGTAAAAATCAGGACTTAATTGTAATTATTTTTGAATAAATTTGGACTGCGGGTTAATTTTGAAAAAGGGCAGGGGTTCTTTTGCAAAACAGACGCGGCTGGCTCAGTTGACCGGTATGGTCAACTTTGACCCCGAGGCTTGACTCGATCTGGGCCGCAGGTTTCGGATCGAGCGGTGGAGATTAGATCCAGGGGAGGGGTTTGTCGGCGGCGAGCAGAGCTGCGGCGGCGAGCGGCGGCGCTTCGCCGGCGAAGTTCGGAATCGAGCTAGAGGGCTCGGTTTGGGGGGTGGCCGGGTGCTACAGACGCGCGGAACGACGACGAGTTCGCCGGGACAGGTCTCGGCGGCGGCGGAGCAGCGGAGGCGGCGCGCGACGATCTATGGCGGCGGCGGCGCTCGGGTAACGACGGCGACGAGGCTACGGTGCGCGAGACTGAACAAGAACCGGCTTGGGAGCGAGCTTACCTGCCAGGAAAGCTTCTCCGGCGATCAATTTGGCCCGAACGGTGCTGCACCGACGGATCGACAGCGGCCGGCGGACAACAGCGTCGGGATGTGCCGGTGATGATGTTCCGGTGCGCGGGAGGGGCTAAGCGGGGGCTTGGCGTGCTCCTGATGGCTCGGCGATGCTAATCCGTGGGTCGGCCGGCGCGGAAGGGTGACGGAGCGGCGAGTCGACGACGGCGGCGACTTCGGGCGGTGGCGGCGCGGGTGAGCTTGGAGCGGCGACCTGGGGCACGGATTTGTTGGGGAAAAAGACGGCGGGGCTTCGGCCTTTAAGTAGCGCGGACGAGAGGAGAGTCCGGGGTCCCTCGGCGTCCGTGCCGTGGCCGGGCCGGACTCCGGCGCCGTGTCCGGGAGGGACTCGGGCGAGAGGTAGGGGACGACCTGCCCACGGGTCCCACTCGCTAGCGGCTGCGGTGCAAGGCGGGCCGGCTGCTGGGCCACGATGGGAGGGGGAAAGGAAGGCGGGGTGCTGCGCGATAGGCGGCTGCTGGGCCGCGAGGTGGGCCGCGAGCGAGGGGAGGCGGGCTGGCGCGGGAGTGAGAGAGGGGCAGGCCGGCGGGGCGAAGCAGGCCGCTGGGCCAGGCTGAAAGCGGAGTAGGGGGAAAGATGGGCCGCTGCGAAGAGAAAAGAAGAGGGAGCAAGTTTGGCCGAAAGAAATAGTTTAGGGAGGAAAATCGGACTCGGGCCGCAGAAACTTTTCTAGAGCTCCAAACACAGCGATTCAAATTCGAATTTAAACAGAATTTAAATTCCAACTGAACCACACACAAATAAAACACTATGCAGTCGGCATGAATGCAACAAAAATGTTTCTAACCTTATATTAAATTTTTATTCCCCATAAATAATTTATTTTCCTTAGATAAATATGAGCATAAAATTAAATAAAAACAATTTAATTACTAAATTTTTAAAATAGGCATTTTTAGGGTGTTACAAACCTACCCCCCTTAAGATGAATCTCGTCCTCGAGATTCGGATGTGGATGGGAATAACTGTGGATATTCAGCTCTGAGGTCTTCTTCTCTTTCCCAAGTCGCTTCATCCACTGAATGGCGGCTCCACTGGACCTTGCACATCCGGATCACTTTATTTCTGGTGACTCTTTCTGACTCTTCCAAAATTCTGACAGGGTGCTCAGCATAAGTAAGATCCTCCTCCACATTCAGCTCATCAATCGGAATCTGTTCCTCAGGTACTCGCAGACACTTTTTCAACTGAGACACATGGAACACATCATGTACTCCCGCTAACTTCTCTGGTAGCTCTAACTGATATGCCACCTCACCTTTCCGACCAAGTACCTTGAACGGTCCAATGTATCGAGGTGCTAACTTGCCCTTGACGTTGAACCTCTTCACGCCTCTCATGGGTGACACCTTGAGATACACTAAGTCTCCAACTTCGAAGCTGAGATCTCTTCGTCGGTTATCTGCATAGCTCTTCTGTCTGGATTGTGCTACTTTCAGATTCTGTCTGGTTATCTGTACTTGTCGCTCTGCTTCTCTTAGTATCTCAGGTCCAAATACCTGACTTTCTCCCGTCTGATTCCAGAATAGTGGTGTCCTACACTTTCTGCCATATAGAGCCTCGAATGGTGACATCTGCAAACTCTTCTGATAACTATTGTTGTACGAGAATTCTGCGTACGGTAAACTCTTATCCCAACTGGCACCATATTGTAAGGCACATGCTCTCAGCATATCCTCCAATATCTGATTCGTCCGTTCTGTCTGCCCATCTGTCTGCGGATGGTAAGCTGAACTGAACTGTAGCTTAGTGTCCATAGACTCATGCAATTGTCGCCAAAAGTGTGATGTGAACTGGGTACCTCGATCTGACACTATTCTTTTCGGTACCCCATGCAAACACACAATCCTCTCCATATACAACTCTGCTAGTTTGGCTCCGGTGTAGGTGGTCTTTACTGGTAGGAAATGCGCCACCTTGGTCAGACGATCCACGATTACCCAGATTGAGTCAAATCCCCTCTGAGTGCGAGGTAAGCCAGTGATGAAATCCATACCGACTTCTTCCCACTTCCATTCAGGTACCTTCAGGGGCTGGAGCAAACCTGCTGGCCTCTGATGCTCAGCCTTGACTCTCTGACATGTGTCACATAGAGCTACGTATGTGGCCACATCTCTCTTCAATCCGTACCACCAAAACCTCTCTTTGATATCTTGGTACATCTTGGTACTACCTGGGTGTATCGAATACGCCGATTCATGGGCTTCCCTGAGAATTGCATCCCTGATCTGTACTATATCTGGTACACAGATCCGCTTCTGATACCACAATGTCCCTTGTTCATCTACTCGAAAACCAGGGGCTTTTCCTAATGCCACCAGTTCCACGATCTCCTTGATCTTCTCATCTGTGAGCTGTCCCTTGCGGATCTCTTGTTCCAAGGTTGGTTCTACTGCCATCTCGGTGACGCTGGTCACAAATCCCAGACTCATCCTTTCAAACTCTGAACTGAGTTCCTCCGATAAGCAATGTCCCGTGATCTTATTCACGTAACTCCTTCTACTTAGAGCATCTGCCACCAGATTGGCCTTCCCTGGATGATAATGAATCTCCAGATCGTAGTCCTTGATCAGTTCTAACCAACGACGTTGCCTCATATTCAGATCCGACTGTGTGAACACATACTTGAGACTCTTGTGGTCAGTGTAAATATCACACTTATGACCAATCAAATAATGCCTCCAAATCTTCAAGGCATGTACTACAGCTGCTAACTCCAGATCGTGTGTTGGGTAATTCTGCTCATGTTTCCTCAACTGCCTCGATGCATAAGCTACTACTCTGCCTTCCTGCATGAGTACACATCCCAATCCTAGACGGGATGCATCGCAGTAGATAGAGAAACTATTGGTTATATCTGGCAACACTAGCACAGGTGCCGTTGTCAACCTCTTCTTCAATTCCTCAAAGCTGACTTGACACTCTTCAGTCCAGACAAACTTGGCATTTTTCTCCAGTAACGCCGTCAAGGGCTTAGCAATCTTGGAGAATCCTTCAATAAACCTCCGATAGTATCCAGCCATTCCAAGGAAACTTCTGATTTCACTCACATCCTTAGGCGGATTCCAACTCAACACATTACTAACCTTCTTCGGATCAACTGCCACTCCACCATCGGACAGTACGTGACCCAAGAATGCTACTTCCTTTAACCAAAACTCACACTTGCTCAGCTTGGCATACAACTGATGCTCACGAAGTCTCTGCATCACCAACCTCAGATGTTCTTCATGCTCTTCCTCATTCTTGGAGAAAACCAGAATGTCGTCAATGAACACTACCACGAACTTGTCAAGATAGTTCATGAACACACTGTTCATCAGATACATGAAGTATGCCGGTGCATTTGTCAGACCAAAAGACATGACAGTGAACTCATATAGACCATATCGGGTTGTGAAGGCTGTTTTGGGGATGTCAGTCACTCGTATCCTCATCTGATGGTAACCGGATCGGAGATCGATCTTAGAGAACACACATGCTCCTTTCAACTGGTCGAAGAGATCATCAATCCTTGGCAGCGGGTACTTGTTTTTGATGGTCACTTCATTCAAAGCTCGATAATCCACACACAATCTCTGGGTCCCATCTTTCTTATCCACAAACAAAACTGGTGCTCCCCAAGGGGATGAACTAGGACGAATATACCCTTTTGCTAACAATGCCCTTAATTCCTCCTTAAGTTTCTCTAGTTCTTTTACTCCCATTCTATATGGCCTCTTAGCTATAGGTGCAGTACCGGGCTTAAGATCAATAACAAATTCAACTTTGCGGTCTGGGGGCATACCTGGTAACTCATCTGGAAACACGTCTGGGAATTCGCACACCACTCTGATGTCTTCCAGTGCTACACCTTCGGCGTGGTAGATCTGATTGTGTCCCACGGGGCTAGCTGCTTGGTACTCCACTTTCTCACCAGTCTTTGCTGTCAGCTGCACTGTTCTTTTGGAGCATTGAATCACCCCTTCGTATCTGGCTAACCAGCTCATACCCAGAATCAAGTCAAACCCAAGGGTTTCTAGGACTATTGGGTTTACCACAAAGTCTACCCCCCTTATTGTGATGGTGATACAAGGGCAACGTAATGTGGCACGCTGTTCTCCCCCAGGTGAACTAACTACCATGGGGTTCCCCATAGGTTGCAAGATCATCATGTTCTTTTTCACGAAAACAGCAGATATGAAAGCACGCGAAGCTCCAGTATCAAATAAAACAGTTGCGAGAAACGAGTTGACAGGGAACGTACCCACAACGACATCCGTTGCTCCTTCTGCGGTTTCCGCACCCATGTGGTTGACCTTGCCTCTCACTGGGTTCTGCTGCTGATTCCCGTTCTGGTGCTGCGGTTGTCCAACCCTCTGATTGTTGTTCTGACCAACGGCGTTCTGAGCCTTGCGAGGACAAGCGCTGGCATAGTGTCCCAGCTCACCACAACCAAAACACCTCGGAGCCGTAGGTGCATTGTTGGTCGGATTGGGGCGTTGGACAGGACCATTCTGTGGCTGGTTTTGGGGGCGCGGTTGAGGTAGTGCTGAGGGGTACTGGGGACGTGGCTGGTACTGGGGACGTTGCTGATACTGGTTGCGGTTCACCAAACCGGACTGTCCCTGGAAACGCTGTGGAGTCACCATCTGCTGGTTTCCTTGCTGAGGATTGAAGCGGGGGCGAACATTGCTTCCTGACGGTGTGCCTTGAAGCTTCCTTTTCTTTTCCTCCATCTCACGGCGCTTGTGCTCCAGCAGTAGTGCGCTATCCACCAGTTCTTGAAAAGTGGCGAACTTGGAACACAGGAGCTGGTACTGGAGTGTATCATGCAGGCCATCTCGGAATCGGGTCTGTTTCTTCCTATCCGTATTCACGTCCTCTGGAGCATAACGGGCCAACTCAATGAACTTGTCACGATAAGCGGTGACACTCATACCTTCCTGCTTCAAAGCCAGGAACTCCTTCTTCTTCAAGGTCATCAGCGCTTCCGGCACGTGGTGAGAACGGAAGCTGTCGCGGAACTCCTGCCAAGTGATCTGATCACAATTGGGGTGAGCATACTGGTACGCATCCCACCAGTCCAAAGCTGCTCCCTGGAGCTGTCCACTTCCATACAACACCTTCTCCCGGTCGTTGCACTGTGCGATGTCCAGCTGTCGTTCCACTGCCTTGAGCCAGTCCTCTGCTTGCATTGGATCGCTAGACTTGTTGAAGGTAGGAGGACGTCCCTTCATAAACTCGCCCCTTTTATCTCGGGGTTGCACGTAGTGCTGTTGGGGCGGATTCTGCTGATTCTGCTGCATCAGTGCTATGGTTTGCGCCATCTGCTGTGTCAGCTGAAGTTGCATCTGCATCATCTGCTCCATGGTGAGTGGCGGTGGTGGAGGTGGTGGGTTCTGGTTCTGGTTGCTTCCACTGCCTCCGGGGTTGCCTCTGGTGTTAACCATCTACCATAGCAAGATATCTCCCATCAGTATTCCCGTCAATTGGTAATAGATAACCCATGCTTTGCAGATGGTGCATAAGAAGATAGCAGTACTTGGAATGATAAGATAGAGAGTAAGACAGAGGAAGTGCAAAGGAGATAGATAACCCAACTATTTATTCACTAATATTCCTTAAACCTTAGTCCTATATCTAGATGGAGATAGACTCACGTCTATGACCATCACAATCATTACAAAAATCCAAATCAAACATAAGCATAATAACAATAAAATCAAGCACCCAAAGACATGATTCACACAAGACTCGACAGCACTGGTTTTGAAAAGCGTAACTAAATGATCTGAAACAATATCATGGTGGTCTCCTAATGATGTATCAACCGTTCTAACTAGGCTGCATTCCTACAGTCAGCACGGCTCTGATACCAATCTGTCACACCCGGATTTACACAGAAACCCGAATGCTTCTATATGTGTGCCCAGGAAGTCCACAGAACACATATAGATAACAAATATGATAAACAGAGTACATATGCTCGAATAAAATGGTTTTACATCAGAGTTTGACTAACATAACTAAATAAAACAGCGGAAGACTCTTTATTAACTCTCTCTAAACGAAGACGAAGACGAAGCCGATAACCATAATCCACAGGGACACCGACTGGTTGAGCACAGCTAGTAGAATGGTAGATCTTCAGGAAATTCAACAGCAGCAGTACCATCTAATCCATCTGTTACCCATCCGGGATTTTGTTGAATGGCAAGTGTAAGTAAATGTCTTACTTAGCAAATACAACACGGGTAATGAAGGCTTAAAAGAAAGGCTTGACACGGCTGTACTGCATTAGCAATTTTAGTTGATTCATTTTAACATATACCAAGATTACTACAATTAAGTGAATCCCAGTTGCGATTCCCAATTAATGAAGTAGAAGTGAACATTAAACAATAATAAACATCAACTTCTAATCAAAAAGGATCCAGGCCGCTCTTGACCCTGAGCAAGGCTATCATGATAGATTATACACTCTGCAGAGGTTTCGCCCTTTTCCCACCAGTCGCGTAAAAGTTCAAAGGAACTTTGCACCCAACCACGCACATCAACACTTCCGAGGTGTGACTGCATAGGGACGCTACGAGGCTTTTCACAAGACACCCTAACAAAACAGTAGTCGTTATGGTACAACCTAGGCAGCATGACCCAAGGCACCGAGATTGACTGACGCTCATGACGCAACACGAGGGGGTCAATGGCATCCACGCACGGAAAAGAACAACAACGACAAAATAAATAGCGCAACGTGTGGAACCCCCGCCATACGGAAGCTCCCAACATGGGACTGTGCCTCACGGGGACATAGCCAACGGATACTCCGTCCTCGGTGGATCAAACCATACTCTCACCCATGCTTCCCATAACGCCGTCGGCCCGTCGGTAACTACTGTCAAGCTAGAGCCGTACATGTTACTTGTCCAAGACCAGAGCCATTGTAGTTCCAGTGGTGACGACAGGTTCCTGGGTTGCCACTTTAAGAACCAGTCCTTACGGAGAGACACTAGGGCCAAGCATGAAGCATACGCCCTAGCTCCCTGTTCCATGTTGCTAAAAAGCAAGTTTTACCATTAACATTGAAGTGAACCATTAAGTCAAGATTAACAGTTAAACATTGGTGACAGTAGCTGCGCCTAGCAAAGTTCTACCCAAATGCAATAACCCAAGGTAATTCAAGGTATAGGATAAACAAAACTAGGTACGGCCTTAATAGGAACAATTTAGACACATGCATATGCAGTAAACAGTGTAAAGGTGTGTTTAGGTAGCAAGGATTGTCCGTGCTGTACTTGCCTTCGTCCAACTGTTGCTGCTGCTGCTGCTGCTGCTGCTGTTGGTCCTGCTCCTCGTAACCCTCGAACTCAAACGCGTACGGCTCACCGACTGGACTCGCACATCAACACACAAGCATCCATACAATCCAGTACATGCAAACAATATTAATCTATTAGAACAGTACACCAAACAATAAAAACTGAACAAAAGAAGGCTGAAAAACTAATCTACGCTTTGCTACGAACACGTGAGCGCAAAAATCACTCAAATCGGAGCTAAAACGAAGGAGTTATGGCTTTTCTAAGGTTCAGGGACTTGCTGGCAAAGTTTTAAAAGTTCCAGGGGCTTATTTGCAAAAACTCAGGGGCTAAAACATAATTTTATATAAAAACAGGAGGGTTTATTTGCAAATTAACTAAAACAGGACCTCGGGTACTATTTTTAAATAAGTCAGGGGGTTTTCTGTAAAAATCAGGACTTAATTGTAATTATTTTTGAATAAATTTGGACTGCGGGTTAATTTTGAAAAAGGGCAGGGGTTCTTTTGCAAAACAGACGCGGCTGGCTCAGTTGACCGGTATGGTCAACTTTGACCCCGAGGCTTGACTCGATCTGGGCCGCAGGTTTCGGATCGAGCGGTGGAGATTAGATCCAGGGGAGGGGTTTGTCGACGTCGAGCAGAGCTGCGGCGGCGAGCGGCGGCGCTTCGCCGGCGAAGTTCGGAATCGAGCTAGAGGGCTCGGTTTGGGGGGTGGCCGGGTGCTACAGACGCGCGGAACGACGACGAGTTCGCCGGGACAGGTCTCGGCGGCGGCGGAGCAGCGGAGGCGGCGCGCGACGATCTATGGCGGCGGCGGCGCTCGGGTAACGACGGCGACGAGGCTACGGTGCGCGAGACTGAACAAGAACCGGCTTGGGAGCGAGCTTACCTGCCAGGAAAGCTTCTCCGGCGATCAATTTGGCCCGAACGGTGCTGCACCGACGGATCGACGGCGGCCGGCGGACAACAGCGTCGGGATGTGCCGGTGATGATGTTCCGGTGCGCGGGAGGGGCTAAGCGGGGGCTTGACGTGCTCCTGATGGCTCGGCGATGCTAATCCGTGGGTCGGCCGGCGCGGAAGGGTGACGGAGCGGCGAGTCGACGACGGCGGCGACTTCGGGCGGCGGCGGCGCGGGTGAGCTTGGAGCGGCGACCTGGGGCACGGATTTGTTGGGGAAAAAGACGGCGGGGCTTCGGCCTTTAAGTAGCGCGGACGAGAGGAGAGTCCGGGGTCCCTCGGCGTCCGTGCCGTGGCCGGGCCGGACTCCGGCGCCGTGTCCGAGAGGGACTCGGGCGAGAGGTAGGGGACGACCTGCCCACGGGTCCCACTCGCCAGCGGCTGCGGTGCAAGGCGGGCCGGCTGCTAGGCCGCGATGGGAGGGGGAAAGGAAGGCGGGGTGCTGCGCGATAGGCGGCTGCTGGGCCGCGAGGTGGGCCGCGAGTGAGGGGAGGCGGGCTGGCGCGGGAGTGAGAGAGGGGCAGGCCGGCGGGGCGAAGCAGGCCGCTGGGCCAGGCTGAAAGCGGAGTAGGGGGAAAGATGGGCCGCTGCGAAGAGAAAAGAAGAGGGAGCAAGTTTGGCCGAAAGAAATAGTTTAGGGAGGAAAATCGGACTCGGGCCGCAGAAACTTTTCTAGAGCTCCAAACACAGCGATTCAAATTCGAATTTAAACAGAATTTAAATTCCAACTGAACCACACACAAACAAAACACTATGCAGTCGGCATGAATGCAACAAAAATGTTTCTAACCTTATATTAAATTTTTATTCCCCATAAATAATTTATTTTCCTTAGATAAATATGAGCATAAAATTAAATAAAAACAATTTAATTACTAAATTTTTAAAATAGGCATTTTTAGGGTGTTACAAGCAGGAACAAGTTGCAAATTTCCAAATTTCTGACATTCCTCACATCCTTTGTAATATTTGAAACAATCTGCCATCATAGTAGGCCAAGAGAAACCGGCTCGTCTAAGTAACCACTTCATCTTTGGAGCCGATTCATGTGTACCACAAATACCTTCATGGACCTCACCCATGGCAACTTTGGCCTGATCTGAATTAAGACATTTCAACAGCAAATCTTCGGCGTTTCGACGATAGAGTTCATCGTCAAGCAGAACGTATTTAAACGATATTCGCCGAATATTTCTTTCTGCACCACGACCAGGATCTCTCAAATAAGTAATAATAGGCACCCTCCAATCCTGATCTTCAACTTTGGATTGATTAGCATCATCCAAAGGATTTTTGCTTCTGTCAGGGGACGAAGCGGTCAGACCGGTTTCAGAACCGGTCAGACCGGTTCTGGCAGTCAGACCGGTCTGACCAGTTTCTGAAACCGGTGTGACCGGTTCGTCCAGAACCAGAACCTCGGCTTTCGTTTGCATCGGTTTTTGGAGATAGAAATACTTCTTTGCAACCATACAACAAGATGCTTTCTGAGCCAGAGTATTTTCCTTGTCATTCTCTTCTCTTGGAATATGTTTGATAGTAAATTCATCAAAAGAAGCAATGATATGAAGACATCTATCAAGATATACATTTAATGAATCATTATAACATTGGCATACCTTTGACACTTGTTGTACTACCAGGAGCGAATCACCAAAAACTTCAACATGCTTTATTTCCATGTCTTGCAAAAATTCCAAACCAAATAGAAGAGCTTCATATTCAACTTGATTATTGGTTCGCTTTTCTTCCAATCGGTTTAAAAACTCAAAAACGGCACCACTTGGAGAGATCAAAACAGCATCAATTCCTTGCCCATCATTGCAAACCGATCCGTCAAAGTATAACTTCCACGGTGTACAAGCAACATAGCCGACGTTGAATTCACAAGTATCATCAATTCGATGTTCAACAATAAAATCAGCTACAATTTGGCCTTTCATTGATTTTAAAGGTTCACAAGTCAAATCATACTCAACTAAATCATAAGCCCATTTACCGACTCTTCGACTAGAAATCGGCTTTTGCAACATATGTTTAATTACATCGGTTTGACACAACACTATGCAAGTGCTAGATAATAAATAATGCCTCAATTGAGTACAAGCATGGTACAAGGATAAACACAACTTCTCAATGAAAGTATACATTGTTTCTGCATCGATGAGCCGTCGGCTTACATAAGCAATCACATACTCCTTGTTGCCGATTTCTTGAGTCAAAACAGCCCCAATAGTTCTATCTTCAGCCGCCACATAAAGTCTAAATGGTACTCCTCTCTTATGCGCCCTAAGCACCGGTGGTGAAGACAAGTACTCTTTGATCTTCTCAAAAGCTTCTTGCTGTTTTGCCCCCCAAGTAAAATCGGCTTCATTCTTTAACCGAAGTAAAGGAGTAAAAGCATCAACATTTCCAGACAATTTAATTATAAATCTTCTCAAGAAATTTACCTTGCCTAGAAATTTTTGCAAATCTTTCTTGCAAGTAGGAGCTTCGACTTTCTTCATAGCTTCAATTCTCTTGGGATCAACTTCTATGCCGTTCTCATGAATAACAAACCCAAGAAACTTCCCAGCCGAAACACCAAAAGCACATTTGAGTGGATTCATTTTCAATCCATATCGTCGCATCCTTTCAAGAGCAAGTTTTAAATCGGCTAGATGAGGAATTAAACCATCCGATTTAACCACAATATCATCAATATACACTTCCACGATAACTCCAAGCAAATCATGAAAGATCAAATTCATAGCTCTTTGATAAGTTGCACCGGCATTCTGTAATCCAAAAGTCATAACCACCCACTCAAACAAACCAATAAATCCTGGACATTGAAAGGCCGTTTTGTGCATATCCTCTTCGGCCATGAAGATTTGATTATATCCAGCATTACCATCAAGGAAACTAACAACACGATGCCCAGAAGCTTCATTGATTAAGACATCGGCTATAGGCATAGGATATGAATCTTTTGGAGTGGCTTTATTAAGATCTCTAAAATCAATGCAAACTCTAAGTTTTCCCGAATCTTTCTTTTCAACAGGAACAATATTAGAAATCCACTCCGCATAACGACAAGTCCGAATAAAACCAGCATCTAGCAAATGATTAACTTCTTCTTTTATTCGGTCATAAATAGCGGGATTAAAACGTCTAGCCAATTGTTTAAAAGGTCTAAAACCGTCTTTTATCGGTAAACGGTGCTCAACTAAATCACGACTCAAACCCGGCATCTCACGGTACTCCCAAGCAAAACAATCGACATACTCCTTCAACAAATTTATTAATTCGGCTTTAAACTCAGCCGATAAATTTTTGTTTACAAAAGTTGGCCTAGGAATAGTACCATCACCAATATCTATTTTTTCTAAAGGATCGGCTGACGTGAAACCCTGACCCAACTTATCCATATCACCGAGATCTTCAATAGCTTCAAACATACCGGCCGAATGTGCTCGATGATGATCAATTCGGTCTTGAAGCCACTGTCCAGACTTAAACCGGTCTGACCGGTTCCCAGAAGCGGTCTGACCGGTTTGGCTCGACTGGCACTGTTCAGTCCTAAACCGGTCTGACCGGTTTCTGGAAGCGGTCTGACCGGTTTGTCTCTGTTGATTTGTTTGCTCCATCAATTACAGCAAGTAATTCAACCGATTTTTCATCGGCTTTAATGTAGCAGGAACAAAACCATCCTTGGTGCAACTGATCAGCTCATAGTCGGCCAAATCCATGCCCGACAGACATTTGACCTTCTCATTTGCACTAAGAGAATCGGAATCGGCCATTGCAACAAAGGAAGAAGTATCACCATGGACAACTTCAACTTCATCGCCGATCCACTGAATAAGATATTGATGCAAGGTAGATGGAATACATTTATTTGCATGAATCCAATCTCGACCAAGGATTAAACTGAAGTTACCTTGCACCTCGGAGACGAAGAAAGCCGTAGCAATAGTCTTGCTTCCGACGGTCAACTCCATAGAAGCCACCCCCTTGGCACCAATGGGATCACCTCCACCAACTCTACTGACCGTCATGTTCGTCTTGATCAATTCTTCGTCTTTTCCGCCAATCTTCTTGTAGAGAGAGTATGGCATAAGATTTACAATAGCTCCACCATCAACCAACATACGAGAAATTGGCTTTCCGTTGATGTGCCCTCTCATATATATAAAGCCTTGAGATGATTCTCTGATTCACTAGGCTTCTGAAAAACGGCATCTCGAGGTCCAAGTTGAAGATGAGAGATCTCCTCTTCCGGTACCACATAATAATCAGAAGACAAATATACAACATTGATTTCCATGTTGTCATGTTCTGGAGAAGGCTCAAAATCAACCAATTCTTCATCTTCAACCACTGGAGGAATTGGCGGAGTAGTATCGATGGTTGAAGTAATCTCAGCTCCCACTTCTGTCGTCAAACCGGTCTGACCGGTTCCAAAAACCGGTCTGACCGCTTCTGCAGCGGTGGGCTGATCCAAACCGGTCTGACCGGACTCAAAAACCGGTCTGACCGGTTGTGCTGCTGATTGCACAACGGGCTTAGCTTGCCAGATCTTGGTCTGAGGGATCATAGGCCTGTAATTGTTGAAGTATTCATCCCTCAGCTTCTCAGCTTCTTGTTCCCTTTTTTCTTTGTTCCGCAGGCGTTGTAACTTCCGCTTCTGCGTATGAGTTAATCCAGAAGGACACCACCTTGGTTGGAAGACCTTCTTTACACCCTTGCTACTGCTAGCCTCATGATCATTAGCCATGACCGGCTTTTTGACTGGAACAGGAGCCGAATCTCCAATGACTATCGGCTTTCTACCCAAATCTTGCATAGCCACTGGAATATTGCCAATTGTTACAATCCCACTGGCTTTGGCTTGCACGTCCTCCTTTTTCTCCTTGACACGGTATTCCTGCTTAGGAGGAGCTTGGAACCTCTGCTTAGACCGAAACCGGTCTGACCGGTTCACAAAACCGGTCTGACCGCTTTTGGGAGCAGCCGAACGACCTGATTGGTATGAGCCCAATCGGTCATGTACCGAAGTCCCAGTAACATCACCACGGCGCTTATGAGCTGTAGAATTGATCCAACACTGCGGTGACCTCTGTCTCTTTTTTGTTGGCCGATCAACTTGAACGGCCTTTGTATACTTGTTCATGAGCTGAGAGAAAGTAGGTCCTTGCTTCAGAACCCTTCCTTGAACCTTTGGCTCATTAAACTTCCAAGTACCCACTTCCAGGCGCTTGGGCTTGAAAGTCCTTGGAAGGTCTGGAGACAAACCGGTCTGACCGGTTTGGGAAACCGGTCTGACCGGTTTCGCCTGACTAGCGAACCGATTCTCTTCCAAGGAACTTCCTTGTCCCCGGGCCTTGATGTGTTAATTGTAATCTTCAGAGACTCTTCACCATCAAGAGTTCTCCCAATCATCACTGTTCTGACCGGAACTTTGTCATTAACTTTTTCCGGCCTTGGGTCTCCAATCACCACGTTCTTTCCCTTAGCTCCATCGGCTCGTGACGGCCGAATCAACACCTTAGTATTCAAATCCAAGGTATGAACAGGGAAAGGAGCCTTATCAACTTGCATTTCAGCTAGTATTAATCGACCTTCATTAAGGGCCGATTGTACCTGTCGTCGAAAAACATTGCAATCGTTGGTCGCATGAGAAAAAGAATTATGCCACTTACAATACGCACGATTTTTCAATTGATCGGCTGGTGGAATTGCATGAGAAAGTTTAATAAAGCCATTCTTAAGCAATTCATCAAAAACACGATCACATTTGGCTACATCAAAAGTAAACTTAATTTCCTCTTGCCGATTTTTCTAAATCGGCTTCAACGAGGGACAAGAACCAGGTTTACTTTTTGATGACCAAACAAATTCAGCAGCATAAATTTCTTTATCATCATCCGAACTATCAGAATCATTATCAACAATATGCACATTCGAACGATGAGATTTAGCAGATTCTTTTGAATTTTTAAACTTAAGCTCTAGACTCATAGCCTTCATTTGCAAGTGATTAATACTAAGGAAATCAGAACCCTCTAGCTTTTCCTTGAAATGAGACCATAAGCCTGCAAAAGCTAAATCTGTCAAATCTTTTTCAGAAACAGTTATGTTAAAACATCGGTTCTTAACATCTTTAAGTCTTTTGAAGTAATCAAGAACCGATTCCTCTCGGCTTTGCCTAACCGATGTTAAATCAGACAATTTAGCCTCGTTTTCTCTGCTAAAGAAATGATCATGAAATTTGCGCTCCAATTGAGTCCAATTTTGAATAGAATTAGGAGCAAGCGAAGAAAACCATGAAAAAGCAGTTCCAGTTAAAGATAATGAGAACAACCGTACACGCAATGGTTCATAAAATGATGCTTCTCTTAATTGCAAGACATATTGACTAATATGTTCCCAATGAGTTCTATTATCTTCGCCACTGAATTTAATAAAATCAGGAACACGCCAACCATTAGGATAAGCAACTAAATCAAATTCAGGCGGATACAGTTTTTGATACAAGCGTGAATTACCCAAATCAAGCCCGAGTCTTGTTCTAAGTGTATTAGCTATATCTTCTTTAAACTTAGCTAACTAAGCTTGATAGTTTCCATCACCTCTATTTTGTGGAAAACGGGGAACATTATACATCGCACTTTGAGAAGTATTCGGAATCGGCCCGTGAGACGCGCCAGATCCGTGGGGTATACTTCCCACAACCGTAGTGCGTGGAGTAGTATAAACAGGACCAGAAGCAACCGTACTAGATAAAACCATCGCACCTGGTGCCCCTGCACCCATGGAACCGGTCTGACCGCCAGAGGAGGCCAAACCGGTCTGACCGGTTGTGAAAACCGGTCTGACCGGTTCATGGACTGAACTAGGGTAAGGTGGTTGTCCCGCATAGAAATTCACCGGCATGCCTAAATTAGGATCTAAAACATGTTCTGGCACGCCTGATGAGCTAGGATCTGGGTTGGGTAATTCATTAGATTCTACGTTATTTTTACCTTTATCAGAATTACCCGACATACTAGTAATCAACTAACTAGTAACAGTTTGTGCAGCAATCAATTTATCATCAACCATACGAGTAATTTGCTGCATTAAATCAGAGGATTCGCCAGTTACCTTTGGAAGCTCTTCAACTTGGTCATTCGCCAGCTTGAAAGCCGGCATGACGAATTCCTCCACTCTCTTGACAAGACCACCGCGATCTTTTTGAAGCCCTTCAAGAATTGCGCCTTGAAGTGCTCCTCGGCGATCAGGTACCGCTTCCGCTCCTCGTCCGTGAGCTCTTCCATCGTCGCGGTGATGATGTTGTCTTTGTCAAGGTCGCACGTTGATCCAGACATCATTGGAGTAGATTGAATCGGTCTTGAAACCAGATTAATCTTTCCCCAGTGGAGTCGCCAAAAAGTCTGTTGACACGAAAACGCGCCAACAAACTCGAAGCCGATCAAACGCGCAGCACAGCCGTCACAACGGCCAACTCCTGAGCTCCTCGGGCAAACCGGTCTGACCGGTTCCTGAAACCGGTCTGGCCGCTTTCAAGCAGGAACTCGTGAAGACCTAGAAACTCGAGCTCGGGAGGGACCCCGTCGGAGCTCAAGCAAGCTAGGGTTGCTCTAGGGTCGGCAGGCCACCTAGAACTCCCTTGAACGCCGTAGAGACGAGCAAAGAACAGAATATGGAGGTTGGAAAAGATTAGGGTTTGAGAGATAAAAAAGTAAAGGATAAACGTGTTTGATTCGATTGGAATACATCTCAATCGGCCTTAGCCTTTATATTTATAGGCCGGAGAAGTCTTACCCCTTTCGAATATGTTACAATATGGGATTAAACTCGGAATCCTAATCCTACTCGAATTACAGAACCAAACCGACCGGTTTGGCAAACCGGTCTGGCCGGGCCAGAGCCAATTTTGACTGTCAACACTTGCCTGGCCGAACCAAACGCCTCTTCTGTCACTGGTGTCGGTGTGCACTGTAGCAGCGTGCGGTTTGTCCCCGGCCCGCGTGGTTTTGCTCTTTTGCGGCGGCCAACCAGTTCTGACGGACCGAAGGGCACGCACGCGGCGCGCGGCTTCCGCCCTGGTCGTCGGACGCCGACGACCCGCACGACACGAGCGGGCGGCGTGCTGCCCGCGGACCGCGTGGAGGGTTGGGCTTGCGCTTGGGCCGTGGGACGCGTGAGCGACGACCGGCCCGTCGAGGTGGTGGGCTTTCTCTGATTGCGGAGGCCTAGGGGCGATTGGTGGTGCTTTGCTTGAATGGGCCGGACCGCCGGAGCATTAATTATGCTTGCGGCCTCCTGAAACAGTAGCTTTGATATTTTTTCCCCTGTCCTCCTGAAACAAGTACTCAAACAAACATCTCACACCTCACACATTCTACAACCGCGACACGAAAATCGTTCCTAAAAATACAGCGCGGTCCTCGATCCTCACTCATTGCTTGGTACTGCTCCGCACTTTCACCGTGAAGATTTCCAGGGGGCGTGTTGCGGTGAATTCTGAACTCTCACTGGCGTGATAGCTGATAAGCTGGAGTAAAAGCGGAGACGGGAACAGGCGGTGACACAGACGATGGATCGGCAGATCGTGACAGCAACCGGAAGCTGAGACAGCGATCGCGTGAATGTCGGGGCCGTTCGGTGGCATTCCACTTCCACGTCCTCGCTCGCCCCCGGCGCGGCCGGAGATCTGGTCGTCGAGCACGGGCACGGCCGCGCCGTGACGGTGCGCTTCTACCCAACGGAACGGCCACTGGAGGGCCACCGGACTCCGGACCTGCCCAACCCACCGACGCGGCAAGGGAAACCCGCGAGCGCGCTGCGCTCCTGTGGTTTACTCCGTGACCGTGAGTGCCCACCCGCCCACTCCCACTCCCACAGTCCCAGTCCCACTACCCCCACCCACGGTGCGGCGCCACCTTCCCCCTCCGCTCCTCTTCTCTCTTATGGTGCCCCGCCGCGTGCTGAGCCGCCACTAGCGCGCTGCTTCTTCCACGCCCGTTCATGGCCGCCGCGTCGTTCGCCCGCGCCGTGCCACTCCTCCTCGTCCTCCTTATTCTTGCCGGCCCAGCGCGGGGCAAGACGGTGAAGAGAGACGGTATGTGACTGCTCCCTTTTTTTCTCCTCCCATCTGTGGTCATGTCCGATCCCGTCCGTGAACGGAGCGCTCCTGGCTGCTTCCTGCGAATCGTGGTACAAAATATTGAAAGATTGGTTCTTTCGGTCTCGTCATTGGAGATCTGACCCACCCTTTCATCCGGGATCGTGGGCCTCCCTTGCAGTCAAGGGCTCGGCTGTGCATCTGAGGAGCCGTATGATATACTGTTCTTGCATAAACTCTGGCGCAACAGTGGGATACATTTTGTAGCTTCGTGAGTGGGATGCTAATTTGTTTCTTATAGGTAATTTTAGTTCATATAATATCGCATATACACGTTGCAGAATTGGGGCCTAACAGTAAAAGGGTTAACCGACGAGGCTTTGTGATTAAGTTGTAACTGAACGAAAGTCCCACAAAGCCTCATGCACTATCTAGCGTGTCATTTCCTAGTCCACCAATTATGGTAATGGTTCCTGATTGCTTGATGACTTAGGAAGGTAGTTGTGCTCAGCAATGCTTATAAACTGTTCAGTAGGTGCTCAGTGCTTAAATGCTGGAACTGAAGTCGGTATTTTTATGCAGTGAAAGCATTGAATGAGATCAAATCTTCACTAGGCTGGAGAGTTGTATACTCATGGGTCGGCGATGACCCTTGTGGGCATGGCGATCTGCCTCCCTGGTCTGGTGTGACATGCTCTCAGCAAGGGGATTACAGAGCAGTGACGGAACTGTAAGAACCATTCTGTCATTTTCTTGATTGTATTTTGTCTCCTGGCACACATAAGCATCTGAAGGTTATTTTATGATTGCAAAGTTTCTTTTTGAAAACAAAAAAGACTTGAAGCCTCAAAGGTCGAAAATTTTGTCTTGCTCCAGCATAGGAAATTCTTTATCGCCTAGTAAATTGGGGTCAAAAAGTTAAAAATACCAAATTGAAATGGCTCCTTAGCTTGCAAATACTGTCACAAAGACTATTTGGCTACACACACGTTTCCACGCTGTAGCCATTTGAGATGGCTTTTGTTAAAGCTACAAAAAAAAGCCTGCAACTTAGAGGGAAACTATTGTTGAAACAAGGCAATATTACCTACTTGTCTACCATGGTTTTTTTTTCATGGTTGGAGATATATAAGATAATTAGCATTCTATGGCCAATACATGCATGCTTGCTACAGAATTCAACTTTATGAATTGCAAAATCATGGTTACTGCTTCTGAATATATATATATGCATTGTTTTTATGCATACATGCCTGAGTGCCACATTGTGTATCTTATTTCAGGGAAGTTTATGCTGTATCAATAGTGGGTCCTTTCCCAACAGCAGTAACTAACCTGTTGGATCTGAGAAGATTGTAAGAACCTTTTCCTCATCAGTGCTGCTTTATTCTTATGTTCGATATTAGCATGTTGAGGCACACGGCAATATTGTTTTTTTTTGCGGGCAACATGGCAATATTGTTGATGTTTCGTAATCATTTGATATATCCTAATCAGAGTTCATGTTCTTCATATGCTTGTTGTTAAGTGTCTGTTCATTTTAAGATAACCACTAGTAAGACACTAAGTGTGCATGTCAAGGCGTCTGTTAGATTTATATACTCTTGTAAAAAAAAAGTTGCAGTTACATGTCTGCTGTGCTAAACAGCCTGAGTTTGGAGAGATCATTGGCAACAATGGAAAGCTAGATTTATCCTTTAACTATCATCACTTGTTAATTATGTCAGCTTCTTTTTTGTTTCTCTCTGACTTGCACCTTTCATTTCCCACTCAAAAAATATCATAGACTGAAAGTGATATTATTATTGAATGATCATGTGAAGGGCTGCAGTAACATATCTTTATATATAAAAAAAATACCTTATCCTTCAACATCTGTATTGTATCCAGAAACCATCATGTAACTTAATTTTTCAATTATAGGGATCTCCACAATAACAAGTTGACAGGACCAATTCCTCCACAAATTGGACGGCTGAAACATCTCAGGATATTGTAAGTGTGGAATATCTTTGCTACATAGAACATAAGTCTCGTATTCTCTGCAATCCTCCAATTGCCTCGAATAATGAATGATTATTACTACTTGTTTGCCCTTTGAATCCATGGATAATTTGGGTATAGTTGCTCTTCATCTAAACAAGTGTGCTTGTAATTTTAGGAACCTAAGGTGGAATAAGCTTCAAGATGTGCTTCCACCTGAAATTGGTGAACTGAAGAAACTGACACACTTGTAAGTTCATTTATATAATGTACTGGAGTTTACCTGGATATACAAACGCTTCACTTCTGACACCTCTTGGTATTATTGGGAATTTTGTAGGTACTTGAGCTTCAATAATTTTAAAGGCGAGATTCCAGTGGAGCTTGCAAACCTGCCAGAACTTCGTTATCTTTATCTTCACGAGAACCGTTTCACGGGGCGGATCCCTGCTGAACTTGGAACTTTAAAGAACCTACGCCACCTGTAAATATCCTACCTGGGTCCTTTAATTTCTTGTTCAGAGGGAAAAGAAAATATCTTTAGAAGCAAAATCAAGTTATATTTGCTACCTCAATGATGGCTATCCTAGTCTAAAAAATGTTGTGGGCTTGTGGCAAATGCTAAATTCTCCTTTTGCAGTGACGTTGGCAACAACCATCTGACAGGCACTCTCAGGGATTTAATCAGCAATGGGAATGGCTTCCCCTCCTTGAGAAATCTGTAAGTAGAAACATAAACCTGCTACCAAATTTCCTTCTCTCCTGAATGGTGAGTGCTGTCTTCCTTTGCTGACTGCAAAATCGTGTCCCACAGATACCTTAACAATAATGAATTGACCGGTGTGCTGCCAGATCAGATTGCAAATTTGACAAACCTTGAGATTTTGTAAGTTTTCTCTGAAGCTGGCTACATTGTTGCATCGAGACCTTTCGTCGTCTATTTCCTTTAAAGAAATAGTAGATCGTCTTATCTCCTTATACCTTCTGCAGGCACTTGTCCAATAATAAGATGATCGGATCAATATCGCCAAAGCTAGTTCAAATTCCAAGACTGATCTATTTGTGAGCCTCACTGCTTAATTATTTTGTTGAATTCTTTATGGGGAGGAATGATCATTGTAGTTCTTTAGCATTCGTGTGGTTCTGATGTTCTCATGTTGCAATGGTTTGTGGCAGGTACTTGGACAATAACAACTTCATTGGGAGGATACCAGAAGGGTTATACAAGCACCCATTTCTGAAGGAACTGTAAGTTGGCTTCAGAATCTCAATCAAAAGAAAATCTAAATTATTGTCAGAAAAATTCCATTTTGCTTCTACCATTCAGTTATTGAAGTACTTCTATGTGCTTGCTGCAGGTACATCGAAGGAAATCACTTCAGACCAGGAAGCAGATCAAAAGGAACGCACAAGGTGCTGGAATTACCTGATGCTGACATTTTAGTTTAGCCAAGCTCGTTTGGGGTCCTGCCGTAGACTACTACCCAGACCACGGTTATTTTTAGGGCATATATGTAGCTATATTTCCCACTGCACTGTTCAGTGACATTTACATTTGCCAAAAGAAAATCTCTTGCGAAAAAAATAGAAGGGAAAAAAACAGTGAATAGTAAAGGCCACTGTCATACTGCCGTCATTATTAGATGAGTGTACAGGCTGTATTGTTTACCTTCACTCCTGTATCTTTGCTGTATGATGGAGATGCTCGTGCTCTTCACGCCAGCACATCGCATTGCACCGACAGTCCTGGTACAACCAGTGGCTGATGATATTTTTGTTCCACCACTGGATATGACCTGGCCTTTTTGGAAGCAAATTTGGCTCCATCAATCATCAATACCCGAAAGCGCGGGCATGTGGGGAGGAGAATCTGCTAATACCAGGCTGGATCTGCCCAAGAAAAAGGGCATTCGAGTCACAGACTCGCAGCTCTTTAAAATGCTGAACAGTGCTGTTAAGAACATCTGAATCTGCTAATTCCCTTCCCATTTTTGCCTTGGTGAGGACACGGTAAATTTCTGTCTAAAGTACTTTAATGGAGTGGTTTCTTGTAAAACTCGCACAAATCATGCGAAATCAGTGCATTCCAAGCATGCCCTTCATTTCTGAACGGAAGTTGGGTTAATGTTGAGAAGGAAGGTGATGGATGCGGTTGAGAGAAATAACTGAAATGAGAAACTTGGCCTTTTGTGGTGCACACATCACTGTCTTCTACAGACTAGGGCGCAGAAGATCCAGTTGTTAATTTGGCGCACAGTTTGATTGGATGATTGCTGCAGCAAAGAATACTGTCAAGGTCACATGCATTTTCCACACCATTTGTTACTTTAGCAGTATTACCTTTCTTGTTAGTGGTCCATGCCGTTTTTTGGATGTCCTTTGTGCACTTCTGAACTCACACTGTAGTATCATGATTGGTGCATTCCAATAAATTGGATGCACCTCAAAAATCCATGTCTGGATCGATGTCGCCAGTGTTGCAAATGTTGATGCCTGTATTTAGTATCAGGCCCAAATTGTTCCGGTGAATGGATAGATAAGGCGAATTACGTTCACCCTATGCAAACTGAATCTTGCTTTTCAAAATTTAAGCTTTTCCTTAAAAAAAGAAAAGAAATCTTGGTACAAGCCCAAGGATGATGCCAAATGTGCACTCTGCATTTGGAGCCCATTGCCACTGTACCATACGAGTTTCCGTCAGTGCTCCCTGAACTCCGAATATGCTACGTAACCCAACCTATGGTAATGGCAGTACTGGCATTCTTGATCTTATTGCCTTAGCAGAACACCTATCAGATTTATCAACCGCATGAAGTGTCACCATCCACTCATGGTCCAGTTTTCCTGTTCCCTTGCAAATCCAGTGCTAGCTTTTTTGCAGGAAAAGAGTTATCTCGGGCATGGAGCTGCCCAGGGCACATGGAGGATATCCACCATTGTGATGGCGGTAGCATATTGACATGCACACAGAGCAACTGCCTGATGCGCAGAAACCTAATCCTCCCTTCAAAATATGAACAAAACACCCCTCAAAAAAAATATGAACAAAACACCCCTCAAAAAAAATATGAACAAAACCTTAAGACAATGTCAGGCTACAGTAATACAGGCTTGTGAATTGTGATGCTACCTCAAGCCTGTGGTCCATTACATGACTCTTTTAGTTGCTTCATCTGCTTCATCATACTTGCAACTTAAATTCAGCAAGTCCTGAAAGATAGAGATAATGCGATTTTTTACACTGTATGCTGGTTTTATTTCTTTTCGTTAAAAAAATGCACTATTCTGGTAAAACGTAAAAGTCGCGACGATGCATACATCACAGACATGTATTCTGCAGAGTTCAGGGAAATGTCGGAGTGTTAGGTTTGCCGACACGGAATGGCGTGTGGTGCTTCCTAGGATTGTGTGCTTATTTTTCCTGGATTAAACTTTGTCTAAGCCTGAAACACCGCCCATTTTGGCCTCTGCATTTGCTGAAGAAGCAGAGACACTCAATGAGCATGAAAACATGTGAAATACTGAATTCGCACAGTGGCGTCCGACTGTATGTGCCTGTTGGATATGGTTGCCACGGCTGCAGGCGTTGTTTTTTCACTTGTTTTTCCCCGTCTGCGACGAATCCAAACAGAGAGCGCGCAGGCCAGGCCAAAGCTTTGCCACTGCGTCAGGCGTCTGCCTGCTCGGCATGGGGATGATGGGGTCGCCTGGGGGGCCGGAGCACGCGCAGCTCTTCTGCCCTCTCGTTTTCTCACCAAACACCACCGAGTGGCGAGGAGTGTCCGAGTCTGAGTCCCGGCGTCATCAGAATCTGGTGATTCGATACCCGTTTGGACATTGCTCTGGACATGAAAAATTATGGGACATTCTCTCGGATTATTCGGACTTCCATTTCTTCTGAGGACAGGGCTCGAGGTGTGCGAGGTTTGGTAGGGTACGATCGTGGAGTGGTTTGGAGAATAGTTGCACATAGAAAAGAACTTAGTATATATAGTAGTGTTAAGCAACAAATAACCAAAGTTTCTTTTGAGGTGAACAGACACCTGGTCAAGTTTGCTAATCTTCAGGCCTTGGTGCCCCGCCCCCCTGCTTCCTTCTAGTCAGTCATCAGTGGCTGACTGGCTGGTAGCAAGACCAGGCACCAACTCAAGGCCACCAAAACCACCTCCACCGAACCAAACGGCCGGCGTCGCCTCAGACAGGGAAGCATATTGAATTCAGTCCATGTCACAACTAAAACACCCCATTTGCTTGGTTGTTTCTCTCCCTCCCAAAAGAACTAAAAAGATCACTGAAAGCAAGAGGGACCCAAGTCCCCAGCACAGATCTGCTAAGCATTACCCGGGACCTGATTCACTTACTCCAGTAAGCATATTTTAGCAGTAAGTAGGGTAGAGATTTGCCATTGCCATTGGGATGTATAATGAATGGAGAGCAGGCACAAAGAAGGATCAGCCATTACCCGGGCACAAAGAATGGGGAACAGAATACTGCAACTGCGTGCATGGGGGTGCTATTAGCGGTAATAAAGAAGGCGAGCAGCGCTGTATTTTATGCCGCGAGCACGTGGTTAGCTCGGCAATCTGATGAGTGCAGCCGCCCAGATCTGAGTGCTAGGAAACGGAGGAACATGCACCTTGTACCTTGCACCCATCAACCCTGCACCCGCATGGCTACTAGCTGCATCAGAATATTTTTAAGAAGAACATGGAAATATCTGCGCTTCATCAATCGATAATTTTTCTCCTCCTTTCCGAGCACCGATATTATATATTTGATACTATATATATTTATTATATGCCGCGAGTAGACGTAGACGTGTAGTCATGTAGGCGCCACTCTACAGAGGGCCTGGACCATGCATCTTGCTTGTATGGGTGGGCACTAACACCTGCACTGCACAACAGCTGTGGTCAGCAGTGGGAGGAGACATCCATGTCAACCTGTAATCTTGCTCCCATGATTCTACTAATATTCGGCGTCCATTTTCTTAATAGGAGTATTGATTCACGAAAAAAAATGACATGGAATTGAAGCAACAAATGTGGTAACAACATGAGATCGGAGCAGTAGACTTCACAGGCTCACAGCCAATGTACTGCGGTTAATTTTACTTAAGCAGAGCGCAGGACTTGGCTAGTGCAGCTTTGGTCAACCTTGTGCAACCCCGATCTTCTACCGTGATGACGGAGCAAAGCAAGTACTTGTACGGTTAAATACTTAAACATCAGTTACTGGTCAATTCTCAGTGTTAAAATGCATAGACCCTGCACAAGTCTTAGGTCACAATTAAGTTCCCTTCGCATGTCAACTGGCAGCCTCGGTCGATGCAAGCTGGTTAACAGGTCAACCTGAGTTACCTGAGCGCTTCCGGGCCGTTCAGCTGGAGCGAAATCTGTCGGTGCAAGTCTTCAGCGTGTGTTTTCTGTTTCTTTCTCTCAACAACCACGGCGCAATTTATATAGCACTGATGGACATGTTTTTGTACGACAAAAAGGAAATAAGAAAGAAGAATAAAAGGATCGTTACGCATAAATTAATGGCCGCGCAATATATATGAGCGTTTCTTTCTTGTGGCCGATGAGGAATCGCTGTCAGGTGAGTCAATTTGACAGCTTCAAAGCTTTGATCGTTTAGTTCCACCTGCCCACACTATGTCTCCGTTGGTTTCGTCTCTTTTGGGGACTCAACCGTTGCTTCCTCTTCTTCTCAGCCTAGCTTCCTCCCTGGCCTTCAAAGAAACTTGTGGTAAGTATCCCAAAAAAAAACTTGTGGTACGAAACATTCCGACTTTAAAAGGTTTACACACGGTCTGGTCGCTAGAGAACCCGAGTGAAGAGATGCGGAGTACCGAGTACTTCGTTAAAACGTACATCGTATTTATCCGCACGTACACCCTATTGCAGTATTGCGCGTCGTTTTTGGTGTAATATTGGGTTACATCTTAAGAAACTATCAAGTTAAAAATCAATGATTACAAACTGTTTCAATTGTTGCTACAATTTTAGTTTGACTAATATCATGAACTAAAGTGGTATATACTCCACTATCAATATAAAGTTTATAATCAATTATTTATAGTATGTTGGTGGGATGGTTATAGAAGAATAAGTGATTACATAAAGGAGTTTTGCTGAAAAATAAAAAGTTACTCACTTTTGGTGAAACCATATATATACGCGAGCAATTACTAAGGATTGTTTGACATGACTCCATATTCTTGTATATAGAAACATTTTAGTTTTAAATTCTCCTTAGAAAGAGTTCTTTAGTGACTCTTCATATCTTTTTGTGAAAATGTTTAGCAAGGGCTGGTACGGAAATAAGAAGGAAGTGAATTGAAATGGGTGAAATACCCATTTTGGACGATTTTTATCTTGTAGTGTTAAAAACAAGAATAGGTAGATCTTTGATATTTTAGCATGTTGGACGGGGATTCAAAGAATCACTTGAGAATCTGAAACATTTCTCGCATCCAAACAACTATAAAATCGACGTTACTCACAAAAAAAAAACTATAAAATCAACGTTGATATAATATACGTATAACTCATAAACACTACATGCTATTCATATACAATATAAAAAATTATGTACAATACTGCCAAATATTAATCCAAAACACATCCCTGACATATAATTCATCAGAATGTGATATACCACCCACCAGTCATTGACTTATTGGAAGTTTAACTACCTTGAAGCTAAGAAGCTTTCAAAAATTTCCAGGAGAGAAAAGCAAACCCTAAATTTAAAAGCCAAAAAAATAAAGCATATATAAAAAAATAAAAATGTAAACAGAAGGAAGAGAGAGAAAAACATAAGAACCAAAGAAAATCCTCCCCTGCGGCCCTGCCCTCTCTCTCTCTTCTTTCTCCTCCCGGACGGAAGAGGAACGGGAGAAGCAGGCAAGCAACCCATAGCCGGCCATCTCCTTCCTAGCCGCCTGCGCCCGCCTCCCGGAAGAGAAATCCCCAATCCCTCGCCCCCAAAATCCACTGCGGATTTCGCCGATAGGCCCCCGCGCCGCCCCGTATTTGCACGCGGCGACGCGCATTGCTATTCCTTTCCATTATTTTCCTCTCTTCCTTCCCTATTAGTATCACCCGTGCGATTAGCATGTCTCTGCCCAATGCCACCGCCTCGCCGCCGCCGTCGCCGGAACCCTAGGCCGCCGGAGTCGGAGCTCCCGTCGGCGGGGGACGGGGAGGGGGAGGATGCAGCTGCGGATCTCGCCGAGCATGCGCAGCATCACCATCTCCAGCAGCAATGGCGTCGTCGACTCCATGAAGGTGCGCGTCGCGCCGCAGCCGCCCCCGCCGCCGCCACCGCCGCTCGGGCCAGGCCGCCGCGGCGGGGGAGGGGGCTGGGGCGCCGGCTGGTACTGGCGCGCGGTCGCGTTCCCGGCCGTCGTTGCGCTCGGCTGCCTCCTGCCCTTCGCCTTCATCCTCGCCGCCGTCCCCGCGCTCGAGGCCGGCGGAAGCAAGTGCTCCTCCATCGGTAAGATCGTCGGGCGCGATCTCGCGGCGTTTTTTTTTTGGGTTTGGTTGGGGTGGGTAGAGTTGTCGATTTGGTGCGTTTGAGGAGGTAAAGCTTGGATCTCAGCTCCCTTGGGCGTAGGATTTCGCGGTGTCGGTGGGAATGTGGGATTGTAAAAATGGTTCTGGTCTAGATTCCGTGCCGAGAACGTTTTTGATTTGTTCGCCCACGAGCTTGAGATTCAAGGTATCAGGTCTGGGCGATCTCATTTGCTTGATGTGCTGTTTTGAACTGAAATAACGAGAGTTGACCTTTTGGGTTTATGATTCAGTTTCCAGGTGGGTAAATATGTGGATCTTAGGCATATAATTTCCTGGCATTGGCTGAAATGTGGCATCCATATACTCTCTTTTAATCCATTACTTCGGTTGGATTGGGGAACTGCATTTAGTGCTGTCACCTGCAGCGTTGGCTTTGGAAAGTTTCTTATTAGTTTTGAGCTGAATCTAGCAAGAGCAAGACTGTAGCAGAAACTAGACTATGTTTGATCCTTGAAACTTGCTATCAGTTCTTCCCAGTGATCATCAGGACGTGAATGATGGGTATATAAGACTCTAGCAGGAACCATATCAATCGAGCTGCTTACCTGGTCGAGTGGACTCCAAAGTCCTTGCCCCCCCCCCCCCCCCCCCCCCCCCCGCCCCCCTTGATTATTGGGCATGAAGGATGGATATATAAGTTACAGGGATATAACTAAGCCCTTGATGCATCTGCCCAACTTGAATGTGCTCTGCCCATGGCTTATAGGAAGTTATACTGGAACATAAACTACATTTTTATGCAAAAAAGGGAATTTCAGTTCTAGTAGCCTGAACAAAAACGATTCGGGCCCTTGCTGGTATAAAAATGTGACTCGATAGCACCTGCAACTTGACCTTGGCCAAATAGGCTCTAGGGTATGTGGATGGCGGATTCTCTCTCTCTCAATTTTTGGTAAAATTTGTTTTGTCCTAACTCATAAGCTATCTAGTAGGGTTACAGGTATATGGTTTTCTGTAAATTGTTGATACAATGAGATCATTGTTTTTGTTCATGCGTTGTAGGTCTTGGTATCGCGTTAGTGCTATATAGTTCTTCTCATTGTTTACTGTAGGTTTTGCCCCTGTTCTGTTGGGTGCTTTTATTATTGATAGTAGTGTGTTGTTGCTGTAACATTTGTAATCCTGTTTTGCAGATTGCTTGGGGAGGCGAATAGGGCCTAGTTTCCTTGGTAGGCAGGGAGGCGATTCTACAGTAAGTTAATGATTATCTTTCAGTAAATCGTTACTCTTGTTTCACTGATTTTTCTTAAGGCGAAGCAAGACTTATTTATTGTTCTTACTCAATGTGAACAGAGGCTGGTGCAAGATCTGTACAGAATTTTTGATCAAGTTAACAGTGAGGAATTCCCTTCCAATGAAAAGTTACCAGAATCATTCAGGGATTTTCTTTTGGAGATGAAGGATAACCATTATGATGCTAGGATGTTTGCTGTTAGGTTGAAAGCTACGGTATGGAACTAACTTTCCTTGTTTAATCTCACACTATCGCATTCAAATTTTAAAAGTTGTAATGTCGTATGATTTTGCCATTAAATCAGCAATATCTAGAACTACAATTGTTTTTGTGATGTTTATTTGGTAGCCTCAAATATGATATGAACCGTGTATACTGTTTTTGGGCTCACATAGTCCATATCATATTTGGTGCTACTTATCACAAAAACCAAGTCAGCTGTACAAGGATGGCATGTGGCATGGGAACTCCACCCTGTTCTGTGACAATATACATAGCGTGGCATTATATGTTGCGCTTTGTAAAACTTTAAAGATGCACTTGACTTATTTTCATCATATGTTCTTTGAAGGAATGATGCGAGCTCTTTTTTTTCAATAAAAATAAGTGTTAGAGAAGTATTTGGCGACTGCGTGAGTCATACCATTTCTGGTATAAATAACATGAGTGTTGGTATACACTTACCATTTCAAAGCTAATGTACCTTTTATATTGATAATCTGTTTCAGCATATTGTTCACTTTTATAGTTATCATTTTTATTGTACACTGCTTAATTGAATATTGAACTTTGGCTCTTACTCGTGGTATGGTGCTTTAGTGCATTTTGTTGTGTCTTCAACATGTATATTATAATGCATATGCTTTTCTTGCAGATGGAAAGCATGGATAAGGAGGTGAAGAGGTCAAGGTTGGCAGAACAGCTGTATAAACATTATGCTGCAACTGCTATTCCCAAAGGAATCCATTGCCTGTCTCTGCGCCTTACTGATGAATACTCCTCAAATGCTCATGCACGGAAACAATTGCCACCACCAGAACTGTTACCTCTGCTTTCTGATAATTCCTTTCAGCACTATATTCTAGCAAGTGATAACATTCTTGCTGCTTCAGTTGTTGTCAGCTCGACTGTACGATCTTCCTCAGTGCCTGAGAAAGTAGTCTTTCATGTTATTACTGATAAGAAAACATATCCCGGGATGCATTCATGGTTTGCTCTCAATTCTATATCACCTGCAATAGTTGAAGTAAAAGGTGTTCACCAGTTTGACTGGTTGACAAGAGAAAATGTCCCGGTACTAGAGGCTATAGAAAATCATCGTGGAGTCAGAAATCACTATCATGGAGATCATGGAACAGTTTCCAGTGCAAGTGACAATCCTAGGGTGCTCGCTTCAAAGCTGCAGGCTCGAAGCCCCAAATACATATCCCTGCTGAACCATCTCCGCATTTATTTGCCTGAGGTGCCTTTCGATCAGAAACATTCTATTTCGGCTTTCAATATGTTACACTTACTATACAGCTGTTCCAATTAATATAGTTTAGTGAACATGCGCTGGCACTCTATTAACAAGTGGGTGTATTTTGTGTAGTATTTCAAAGTATGTTTTGATCAGTTCAAGCGTTTCAATGTTAATGTACCAACAGGTTCCACGGTAATGGTTGGGGATAGTCTACCATTAAATGAAGTAGGACATAATCAAACCAACTTCAATGTAGTGAATATACTTTGATACACTATGCTCACATGCACTTAGTTTGACTCAATACCATTAGAATGGGTTAACGCATGCAGAATTAGTTAATGTCCTCAACGGTTACCAACCAGATCATTAACATGTGGTTCATGCTGAAACTGTGGGGACAGTTACCCCACACTAACCATATCCCACTATTAAGATGCATGCTTAGTTCTCTTTCTATATGTGATTAAAATGAAGACAATAAAATGCTTTTCTATTTTTCTGTATCATTACCACGTGCCGGTTGTGCACTTATTCATGCTGCTAAAAGTGCCAAGCTCTATCTCCTTTTAAGTTCACATTATCTTTATTCCCCAGTTCTGGTAATAATTGAGTTGCACAAGCCGTTACAACTTTCAAGTTGACTTGTACAAAAGATTGTGAAATTTTGTGGTGTAAATTTTCTTTATCTGATCCATTCTCATTTATTCAACCAGCTCTTTCCAAACCTCAACAAGGTGGTCTTCCTTGATGATGACATTGTTGTTCAGCGTGACTTGTCCCCCCTTTGGGAGATCAATCTTGAAGGGAAGGTAAATGGAGCTGTGGAAACGTGCAGAGGGGAAGACAATTGGGTGATGTCTAAGCGTTTCAGGACATATTTCAACTTCTCTCACCCTGTGATATCTCGAAGTCTTGACCCAGATGAATGTGCTTGGGCCTATGGGATGAATATCTTTGATCTGGCAGCTTGGAGGAAGACAAACATCCGGGATACATATCATTTCTGGTTGAAGGAGGTAATGTATTTTACCCTCACACAAATATTTCATTCCCGCCCTTATTTTATGTTCCATTCCATAGTTCATTGACCATGTTTCTGAATTGAAAACGTTCTGGTATTTTGCATGCCTATTTTGTGTGAAAAAGTTGATTCCATAATCTGGTCTATATGTAAATGGTTCAATTTTATTCCTTTCTTCTTTCCGGTGTTGTTCACCATGTGCCATAATTTGCCATTTCCATAATTTCAATTCAATCTCTTCTGCAGAATCTAAAATCTGGTCTTACTCTCTGGAAATTTGGTACTTTGCCACCTGCGCTTATAGCATTCGGGGGCCATGTGCATGGAATAGATCCATCTTGGCACCTGCTTGGCCTAGGATACCAAGAAAAGACAGATATTGAGAGTGTCAGGAGGGCTGCAGTTATCCATTATAATGGTCAGTGCAAGCCATGGCTAGACATTGCTTTTAAGAACCTACAACCATTCTGGGCAAAGCATGTAAATTACTCCAACGACTTTGTTAGAAACTGCCATATTTTGGAGCCCCAGTATGCCAATGAGTGACTTACAGCAAATACTGGACACTGTGACTGAGTATAGTTCATGATTCATTTGTTGGCTGGAGAGGCAGATTGCTGATGGATAGGGAATATTGGTTAATCAGGAAAGCAATCAGCTTGGATACAACTGACCTTCCCCTTGCATTGATCGGCATGCAAATACATGGAGTTCTCTTCTGTATCATAGGGGAATACAATTCTTTCATCTGTATCATATGGGTGCATCATTCTTTTCCGTACTGTAACTGCACAGAAGGAGCTCTGGGACTGGGCTGATCCTTAGTCTCAGAATATCGCAGAAGGGCTAGAAAATCGAACAATTGGTTGATCATGATGAAGAAAGGAAGCAGATATTACGAGGGCGCAAGTTTATATGCTTTCCATCCATCCATTTAATTTTTTTCCTTGGATACACTCGAGTCATTGAAATTTTGTTCTGGTAGTTTTGTGATTGCTTTGGTAGGTTGGAGATGATTGTAGTAGAGATGCCATTGTTTGTGAGTAACCTACAGGATATTGTTACAATTGTTGACATATTAAAAATGTGCAGATAATTCTTTCAAGAGTATTTGTGCTGAACTCTGATAGAAATGAGATCCAGATTCACGGAACAAATTGTACGCTACTCCCACTATCGGATCAAGATCCAGTACGGTAACGAGGAACGCAACTCAGTTGCCTATGGACACTGGGCAGCTTGTAAATTGCCGTTGTCAGATGCCTTATTGTCTGTCGTAGACAAAAACGTTTGGTCTCTTGAAAAATTTAACCAAGTTAAATTATTATACAGAGTCACTGAATTAGTCTCCAATTAATTCCTGCCGTTGTCGTTTTGGCTGTGAAAATGTGAGAGTGAATCTCTCTGGGCAACGGGGCTAGTCGGGAAGGAATGGAAGCACAGCACGCAAACAGGCTCTATGAGCTTGGCCCACGGTCAATTATGGGCTGTAGCCCCAGAGGGCTGACTGTGCAATTCGTCGCACATCGAACAGAGACAATTCCTACCACAAAATAACCGATGCTGTGGCAAAAAAAAAGTTTATTTCAAGAGTAAACTTAAGAACAAGCTTTGGCCTCAAACTTTGGTAAAACTACAAAGGCGATGGATGTTGGTGCTAGGTACACCGGTGAATCCACGGCAACGAGCACTGGATTCATAGCTGGAACACTGCCATCATCTCCCAGTTCCAAGGAAACGCCGTTGAGCAGCATTGTCTTACTCTGGAGATCCCCGTCCTTGGCTGTCAGATGATACTCCTCCCTCTTCTTGGTGTCGCTTGATGGCTTACTTCCCAGCCATGAAACTGCTTTCCTCAGCCTGTGTGTGAAAGAACTGTGCTTCTCGAGGTCGGGTCTTTTGCCGAGGCTGACATTGATGTCATTCTGTAGAGTGACGTTGTATCCAGTAGTGTTGCTCAGGTTGATCAAGAGAAGAGTGATTCCTTGCTGCATTTTTTAGGTAAGCATGTTTAGAATGGGTAATCTAGCAGACTCAGTGGTCTACACATAAGCTGACATCTCAGTGGAGCAAATTCTAACACGAAAGTGGTTATTTAGTTAACAAAATAACCATATCAAGTAACATAGTCCAAAGTTTCCAGAATTCATGCAATCCACTCGAAAAGGTATATGGTCAATACAAAAACGAGCAGCTCATACCTGTTGCCTCCTACAATGAGCATAAGCACGCAGCCTACGTGGTGCTATGATATCAACTGAAAGAACTCCATTGCCCATAAGCCGATGCCATAGTCGAGCACTGATAACAAAATAAGTGAGCAAAGTATATAACAAACTGTTGATATAATCATCAAACTGAATCATCTTGTGGAATTTCATAATTGTAGCCTTGCCTATAGTAATCAGGATTTGGCATAAAAGTTTGTGTGTCAAGCAGACCATAGTTGCCACCGATGAGAGTCTGCCTGCAGAACACTTTTGTATTGTACTTAGATGCCATTCCAAGCTGATCTAGATACCTGCATGCATACAAGAAATCCATTACAAACTCGTGCATTACACTGGATCCCAGCATCAGAATATGCTCCTGTGACTGTGTCAACCAAGAAAAGGAATGAGAGCTGACCAGATGCTGTTGATGAATGTATTTGACACCAGAAGACCACCATTGTTGAACACGCCTCCACTTTCACTGACCCAAGCGGAAGCCCATGTTCCATGCCTTTGGATGGTAAGTTGCATGTCTCTATAAGTATCTTCAGCACGATCTAAGTATTTTGGATCTAAGATCTTCCTTATAAGATGAACATCATCCCCTGAAAACAAAGTGTCATTGTTATACACATCGTGTATTTTCTACATAAATTATTACTGCTAATGATAAAACGAGAATGCCTGGTTAACATTGCTGTTAGATTTCTGACTGGATAAAAATGATTATATAGTATCCTAAGAAAGACCTTGATATTTAAAATACAAATTTGAAAGAGTAAAGTTTCTTTTCTTCTATAAGGATGGCATGCGGCCTTCCCTTCACTCTTCACAGTAATATAATCACTAAAAGAAGCAACCAACTTAAAACAGGATCACAATTTCAAAAGAACTGTCAAGTAACCTGTAACGGCTGCCATCTCATCAAATTACATTGCACTTATTTATATAGCAAGAGCACATGTTTTTTTACTTTACAAAAGCATTTGTATCATACATGGAATTTTGTAGGTACAGTTCTGCCTACAAAATGCTCTGCACATTCAGATTCATTCAGAAAGCAAAGGTTGTGAAATAGTTTTGGAACACTGAAACAGGACTATTTGAATGAGATTAGAGTCAAAACAATAAATCGCGTACCTCCACCAAGATTATATACATGGTGAGTCAATGCATTAACAACACCATGACCTGAAGTCTGAAGTAGCTGAGAATACCACTGTTGATCGAAGAATCCTCCAGGGGCTAACAGGAGTGGCTGGGATAGTGGTGCCTTATACAATTGCCGAAGGATGGATTTAAATTCAATCACATCCTTCCCGTAAAGTTTGGCGTCAACTTTTGCTCCGATTCCATGCCCACTCAACTCATTGCCTGAGAAAACAAGAGCGTTCTCAAACCTTCTCACCCCTTATTGAATGCATCAGAACTTGGCCCATTATCTTGGAACATAAGAAGTAATATAAAAAGTTTCAGTAGAAAAAAATAGTGTATTACCAAATTCCCATGAGCCAACTGGGTACCCCTTTGAGATTGTATATTTTACAAAATCATAGGCATTTGTGGAGTTCCATTTGCCAGCCCAGATTGAACGTCTAACGTTGTACCTCCCGTAGAGTGCATTCACACCAAACGTGACAATTGCTCTGCACATAGATGTTTGCTTACCCATGAGCTAATTGCACTTAGCATGTGAAAGCTTTATATAGCTATATAAGATGCTAAGCAAACAAGAGGGAATTGAAAGGCTTTCAATCCATATAGGAAAAATGAAAATTTCCCACTTAACATGTCGTGCAGATGCAGCTACAATGATAGGTTGAATTCATCATGTCTTACATTCTTACAATTCGAAGCAGGGCACCTTTCTTAGAACAAAGCCTGGTGGGAGTCTCCCACCATGGTCGAGTTTTTTTACAGACTTACAATATCTGGTAACATAGTATTCTAGAAAATGAGTAGAAATGGATAGCTTTTAGTTAATTTTTCTCAACTATCAGCTGAACCAGCAAAATACAGACTGTCAAAACACCAAACACATGAATGGGCATGCCATAAATTCAGAAGTCTCACCCTGTTTTCTGGAATAGATCATTCAGTTTGTCCCACCTATCCATACTAAGGCAGCCAACTGAGAAACCAAACAAGCCATTAGATATATTTCTGAACGGGGAGCATGGACTTTCTGTTCCCACATCATAAACAACTCGGTCTTGCAAAGAGCCTCCCAACCTAATCCTCAAATTGTCAAATGCTGCAGATACAAATAAAATAAGACTCTTTGAGACAGGAGCAAATTAACTGGCCATCTAACTGCCTACTAGGTCCTTATTAAAATTATGAGGGATGGCAGATATAAAACCAGCAACCACTGGATGTAACTCCAAGGGCCTACCTTGAATGGCTTGAGCCAGAAATGGGTGATCCAAATCCTGAATGGACCCGTTGATGGCATGAAAAAGTTAGTCCAACCAACAATATGCAGCTGCATCCCGCTAATAATAAAAAAAATATAAAGCATACCAAATTCAGGATTGAGGACTGGCCCCATGGACACTGATTGTAGTTACACTTCTCCGGCGGCCACCAGTCAATTGTAGCACAGACGTAGTTCTCATCCGTCTCAGCAATCCTAGTCGAGCCTTTAACTATGACCGTCGCCTCCTCCGGCTGCTGAGCAGAAGCCCAACGAGGAGCAGCATGCAGACAGATGAGTGGAAGCAGGAGCAGCAGCCTCACCTCCATGTTTCGTCTCCTACCTAGAAGGCAAAACCACAACCCAGATGTGTGTTATTCTCTGCAAGACTAGCCGCCCCACCATTTCCGCTCGAACAAATTTCGGAACATAACGACTCGATGCGAAAAGCAAGCAGAATTCAATTTTGAGCTCGAAATTTGCTCATACTCTCCGAATTCAGCAACCAAACACCGGATACCAGGCAATGCGAATGCAAGCCGGATTAACGATTCAGAGCAGCCACAGCACGAGCAATCAATTCCTAAACCGGAGAGCGAAGCATAAAAGGTTCACCTTTGTGGAGCAAAACTTCGCATCTGCCGGAGAAGGAAGCGCCGATTTCAGCTCTCCCCTCTGACGCCGATCACGCCGACGCAACGCTCCTGTGAAACTCGCTACGGGTAGCCGCGTATGGGGAGGGAGGCCGCGGGAGTTCCGCCGCGGATCCGGGATTGGGAGCTCTCAGGCCGCCGTTCCTCGGGCTCCAACCGACGCAGATGAGCTGCCTTTTGGCATCCTACTACTACGCGGCGTGGCAGCAGAGCCCAGACGCAGGCTTGCTGGTTGCTACACGGAGCAACGTGGCCACGTGGACTGGCGAGTATGCCTGTCTCGATATTCTCTGTGGCACAGCCAGAGTTGTTGGATTGTTTGCTTCAGGTGGTCTCTTCGTCTGATTTACTGTAGTTGGTAAGAAAATTGTTTGTTCAGACTTGCTAGACGGCAGCATGATGAGTGAATTCTTCTTCTTATTTTTTTGACAATAGTATAGCTGGACGGCAGTAGCTGTGAAGATTCAGGATTTTAGTGAGAGTGAAGATTCAGGATGCTCAAACAGAGGTAGATCCGGATGTACCTTGTGGGAATTGGTGGGATTAGGTGAACACGAGAGTAGCATGCCAGACAGTGACCCTGTGCCCACTGCAAACGGCAATTAGCAGTTAAAAACACACAGAGGGAGTTGATGGTTGGTTGTCTCCATGTCTTGTGTCCTGGGTCAAATGATTTGTTTAGCTGTTGCCGCACAATACGGTTTTCGCTCGACCATAATCTTAGAGCTTTTCGACCGCCTAACCTGAATCGGTTGGCTCGTAACCACGACACAAAAACAACACCACGTTTCAGGAAAGATGTTGGGGGTGCTTTCCTGTTGCTTCAGCTGTAGTCCAAGAATCCAGCTTGCCGGCTTGTGCACCAAAGTAGCGATAGATCCAGAGGCACTCCAGATTGGCAGGAAACAAAACATATGAACAAATCATGCAAGTTCATCGAAGTCAAAAAGGAAAAAAAAAAAGCAGAGCCGGTGGTCATTCAGTCATTCACCTTTTCGTTGCCGGCTTCTGAACCCTACGCTAGAAACACTGTTTTGCTGCGGATTTGCAGACTAGTAGTCGTGTAATCCGCGGCCTCCTTGGTTTAAGAGCCTAATTGCACCTTTCAACGAAACTTGAAGCAAAGCTCGTGCACGGCTGCACGCCTACTAGTACTACCTCCTCTAAAGACGGCGCACAGCAAAGCTAACCACCTGGATGAGCCATGCTGCCCTCAACAGCATCCATGAAAGGGCCGAGGCAAACCACCGGACAAGTTTTAAATACCATCCAGCCCAGCCATTCTGCTCTAGCAATGTACTGCATTTTTTAGGTTTTACTCCGTATACACGCGCATTCGATCTTCTGGAACTGTACAGCATCTACTAGATCGCTGCTCTTCGTTCTTCAGCAGTCTACTAGTTTAGTCTAGTCCGTAGCAATGTGCTGAAGCATGAACGCCCTCGTCTTGCCATCAGGTACAAGCCCAATGCTCCGCATCTTCGCGTACACCTTGTTGGCCAGCCCGATCTTGCCTCGCAGACAAAGCCCGTGGATGACTGTGTTGTAGATTGAGGAATCTGGAGCCACCTCCTGCAGATGGTTCAGAGTTTATCAGTAGGTCATACTACATGGAAGAGATGATTTGGAAGCACCAAAACTGCAAACAAGTTCCACGAAAATAATTCCATAGATTACCAGAACAAAGTTCGACAGGCATCATTTGTTGTATTGCTACTTGATATTTGCTATATATCATTGTTCCAACTTTCTTAGTGTTACTCAATAATTTAGACCGCCATTATCCTTAACATTCAAATAATGGATAGGGTGAGATGAATGAGTAACTTTTCGCAAATCAAATTTCTCTCTCCAATTGTAGATACACTGAAACCATATAATCAATGTCTTAGAGGCTAAAGAATGCAAACACCAAATAACTGAATAAAAAATTAATCATGCACTTCAAAGATATCACTACGCACTGGGAACAATCTGCAACTAATTCCTGAAATGCATGCACAGTTATGCAAAAGAAACTTTTCATAGTACAAGAAAATTTGAGAGTGTTGGGCCAAGGCAAAAATCTACTGAAGATTTTCATTTCCTATTATATTGTTCATATCCTTTGCTGATAGTGCTGGAGCTATGAGCCTATTGTCTATAGCATATTTGTATCTAGCCACAAGTTGTTAGCGCTAATCCTAAAACATTGCTATACAATCAAGAAAAAGTTAATGTAGCTTTGAGAACCAAAATCAGAGCATCACTCCGTTCAAGGTTCGGGTATGAGAACAATACACCAACCCACAATTGAGCAAATGGAAATTCAAATCTTTTCTGCCACCTCAACAGAAACAAAATAGCAAGAAATGAAAGTAGTACCTCTAATATATCCTCTACTTCATTCCAAAGAGATCCCCAGATGCAAGCCCGTATAACAGATAAATGTGTGAATGTGTCTGGTGAACACCTTTGGTTAATCATACGCCGGTATACTTTAAGAGCAACTTTTGGCTCGCTAGCAACCTCACAAGCACCTATAACATGATTGTAAGATACCACTGATATTTTCAGTCCACTTTTTTCCATCATCCACAACAACTGCAAACCATGTTCCCATTGACCAAGCCTTTCGCAAGACATCAAAGCAATGTTGTAGAGATGATCGTTTAAGAGCGTTGGATGCTTGGCCTTAATTCCTTGGAAAAGCTCTAGGACATCCCAATATCGCCCAGACTTATATAATGCTGACAGTAATGCACTCCATGTATACTGATCAGGCTTAAGGCCTGAAGATGTTAGTAGATGGTACCTCCTGAATGCAAGTTCATCTTGACCAGCCTTCCCGAGTGCATTGATCATCGAATTAAACAAAATGATATTTGGCTTCATTCCAGCACTGTGCATCCTGCTAAATGTGGCCAGTGCAAATTCCCACTTCCCCTCTTTAGTGCAGGTTGCAATGATAGCCTTCATTATATCTTCAGTTGGATCAAGTCCATTCTGCAGCATTTCCTGATAAGCGGAGATTGCTAGCTCACATTGTCCACATTGCACAAATATGCTGACTAACAAATCATAGGTCAGCAAAGTTCCACTCAAAGAATTTTCCTCTAGCCTTCTCCATAGCCTCTCGACAAGCATCCAGTCTTTTGCTCTTCCACACACAGATATCATTGTATTATAAACAATCACATCAACGATCTTCTTTGAATCTTCCTCCTCTTCAATCTCATTGAACATTTCTAATGCAGAAGCATAACCCTCATTACTTGCGATAGCCTTGAGTATCAATGTATATGTGTGCCCTGTTGCCATTCGTTTCCCCTTAATGAACTCAAACATCTTCATTGCATCCGCCAAAGAACTTCTGCGCACATAGCAAGCCAAGAGGGAGTTGCAGGCATGCGCGCTTGGCTGCAGCCCAGACGCGCGCATTGAGTCGAACAGCTCGGCGGCACTCCTGACCTTGTTGGATTGGCTGAGCTTTATCAACCTTCTCGACAGAGTCTCCTCATCCCTCTCCTCCAAGAAGTGCAGCCTCGACTCGCTATGCTCAGATTTCCTGTCTAGCTCTGCCGCCATCGCCAGCGGAGGACTTCCTGCGCGCACCACGCCCTTCTTCCCGACGGCCGGCGGCCTGACCGGACGCCGACGCAGCCCGCGCCTCTTGACATCATGGATATCAGCACCACGCGGCTCACCATCCAGTCCCCAAACCCCCACGTCAGCGTCCTCCTTGGCGGCGACCTCGGACTCAAGAACGCAAGGAGCCGCCCTACAGACGCCAGCTCCGACCGTGACCATGGCAGGGCTTGGAGCTTGTACCTGGCGGGCGTCAGCTCTGCTCCGGCCTCCGTTTCGCGGACGGCATCTCATGCCATCACCACCGCCCCGTTTCCCGCGCGGGGGCAGCTCTTGGCCGAATGAGCCGCAGCTCGTGCTGCAGCCGCTCCAAACTGTAGCCATGGCCGCTGCGAATGGTAACGGAATCCAAGGATTTCATCAACACGCGGGGGCTCTCTTAGCCGATCAGAGAGAAGAACCCAATCCAAAAGAAGGCGAAATCGACGGAATTGGGCGAAAAATTGCTCTTCCAGATGGATTGGAGAAGGGGGAGAGCAACCGCGAGAAGAGAGCGAGGCCGCAGTGGGCGGAGCAGAGTGGATGAGGGATGAGAGAGTAGAGAGTCAAGATGGCAATGGGTGCCCGAAACCCGTAACCGGATGGATTTTTATCGGCACGGGTTTGGGTCAATTTTTTTACCCGTGGGTTTATTAATGGGCAAACTATTAAACCCAGCGGGTTTATGGGCATGGGTTTGGGACATAAAACCCAAACCCGTGAACCCATGGGTTTTTTAGACCCGGACATATACCATCAAATAACCCATCTTACCTCAATTTAGATGGTCTAATCCTAGTTTATTCCTTTCTTTTCCACATGGAATCAAACGTGTACTTCTTATTATTGGTCTTTTCTATTTATTTATGATATTTTTGGAACATATAACCATTTAAAATAATTTATGTGCTCTAGTATTCATTAAAATTTTCTATAATATGTATATTTTTAATGGGCACGGGAGACCCGTGGGTACCCGCAAAACCGATGGGCATGGGTTTGGGTAAAATATTGAACCCGTGATGGGTCATGGATTTTTTAATGGGCAGGTTTTATTTTCGCGGGCATGGGTTTGGGATGGCAAAACCCAGCGGGTTTGAACCCGTTGCCATCCCTAAGAGAGTAGACGTTCGGATGGATTAGATAGATGGGCTTGAATTCTTCTTCTTAGTGGGCCTAGACATTTGGTTTGGCCCGCACATACTAGTCCGCCCAGACTTCATTTTGGCCCAGTAGTTTCGAAGCAGTTTTGATGGGTTATACCGAGGGCCTCTGTTCGTAGAGCTTCATCTGTTTGTGATTTATCAGAGCTGATTTTATGAGAGAATGAGAGAGGTGATTTTATGACTGAAAGTGAGTCTCTTTGATTTTTTAGAATAAATTTTTAAAATCAGGATAAAAATTCATTTCAGAGAATCAGGAGAAGCTATTTTTTTAGTTCTCAGTCTCTTAGTTCATTTCAGAAAATCATTTCTTTCTGATAAATTGTCTCGCAGAGCTCCTCCTGAATTCACCAGAGAATAAGCTCTAAAGCTCTGCCAAATAGGGCCTAAAAGATTCGCATCAGCCTTGTGGCCTTGACAGTAGTATGAACACTCATGCTAAATGGCGCTTGATTCTAAGTGACTGTTAACATCGAAACGACAGAGAACTGATGCATTGCGGGCTTGCATGGTACTTTCCGTCTCATCTATTTGACCTGTTATTGTTACTTCTGCAAGAACAAAATCTTGTAAATCAGAATCTCTTGTCAGGACAGAACAAATATCAACTTCACCCTTTTCAGGGCACTAAGACGGTATAAAGTGTGGCTTCTTTCAAAAGGGCAGATCTAATCTAGATTGTCACCATTACGGAACAGATTCAGCACTTAGTGGTGGTAGGCTGGTATTAGCTAATAAAGCACATTTTTCTTCCTTGAATATTCCAATGAGGGCAAAGATGGAGCTAAATACTGAAATTGCAAGTTAGAGGTTTGAATTCTGTAACTGATGAGCAAAGCCGACATGATACCTTACTAGCTATGTTCAAAGTACAAGAACCTCGAACAGTTGCCAAACGTAACCCGCAAATATGCTGAATTGCGCCGACTAAAGTTATTCCCTGATTGTTTCAAAGGAATTAGGCTTTCTATAAGCCAGCTGTCTTCAGAGTTCAGAACTTCAGCCAACGGCGGAAACAGGCAGGATCGGAGGCGGCACAATGGAGGGAAGAATATCACACGCTGGGTCCCAAAAGCTTACATGAGGGTAAAGCGATCCCATTTCCACTCCTCTTGCCTGCCTCCAAGACAACAGTTTTGCTTGGTCCCTCTTCGGCTCTTCCTCTCTATTTCTACACCTCCATATACGAAGCTGCTTCTTGTGCCTTGGAGTTGCTATTTGGCTTCTCTACAAATACTTTGCGCTCCATGGACGGCGGCTTGAAGAAGCTGAGGTAAAGCCGGTGCTTGCAGCAGGATCACCTTGATCTGCTAAAGGGTTTGATCTTTCATCTTTTCGGTTGCTTAATCGTGAGCTTCTAAATGTTTTCCTGTCATATTGTTCTTGTTGGAAAGGCTTCAGTTTTTTCCCGAGACAAAAGTTTATGGGATTCTTTTTGGAGTTTTAGTGGTTCTTGAACCTTATCCTTAAGAGTTGAAGTGAAAAGGTTATATAGCCTAATAGAGAGGAAAAAACAAACTCAGATGCCACATTTTAGGGATTCACTTTCAGAATCACCTTGCATTCTTGCGATCATTAGACAGTAGATGATTCAGATTTCACGACTATTTTGCAGGGTTCGGTTTTCTGGAGTGGGAAAGGGAAATAACGTTGGAAGACAGACTTCGGCAATACAATCACAAGAAAAGGCGGCTCTTGGAAGGGGTAAGTGATCAATATATGATTTGGCTTTCACAAACATGAAGAGCACAGAATTGTGTGCTTTTAGAAGGTGCCTTGATGATCCAGAAACATTGTTATTCTATTATTCACATAGTGATTTAAACTAGTATTATCACTATGATCAAATCGGTTAATTTACGTTGTGAAAAATGGAGTTGAAGCCTGGAGCATTTAAACATTCAGATGTTCTGAATAAGCAAAAAAAAAGCATATGGATGTGCAGAAACCAGTCCTATTCTCCTTTTTTCTGGTAAACCAGTCGTAGTTCAAACTAGTATTATCACTATTATGATCAAATTGGTTAATTTACTTGTAAAAACTGGAGGTGAAGCCTGGGGCATTCAAACATTCAGATGTTCTGAATAGGCAGAAAACACTCTACATATGGATGTGCATAAACCAGTCGTAGTTTCTCCAGATTTCTGGTAAAAGAAAGAAACCCATAAAAATGAAACCAAAAATCTGACAAACCGTCATTGCAACTTGCAGCTGAGATGAGCAGTGGTGGCGAATATGACGCTGCATTCGCAGCCACAATTGCAGCGGCAGCATTCGCAATTGCTGCTCGAGAAGAGAAGCTTGCAACCCAGAAGAAGCCTGTACCCATCGAGGCGGTGCCGCCTGCCCTGTCTCCAGTCAAGAGAGCAGAAAGCATGAAAAGGCCTGGAGGAGGCAGCAAAATATCAAGATGGTTGAGTGGCAAAGAGCCCGTTGAAGACGATGACGACGGACCAGGTAGTGTAAACATGTTCTGCCTTACTCCCGTTCTTTTGCCACGTGTACGATAGCAAAACCTTCAAATCTCTTGTGACATGCTGCAATGGATCATGGATGATCCTTTCAGTCAACGTATCAGTAAGGAGGCCGCTGAAACCAGCACCTGGAAAACCTGAAGATATAGCTCCAGATCACAAGGTGACATCAAAGATGCTTGAAACTTCTCTGAGTGTAAAGAAGGGTTCAGGATCCTCGAACAAAACAGCGGATAGGAAAGGGAGCAAGAAGTTTGAGCAAGAGCAGGCGACTCAGAGAGTGCCGTCGACCATCAGGCCAGCTACATCGTATCATTCTAGACGGAATGGAGAAGGCGTAGCCGGGTTGGCTGCTATTGGCACCACGGGATCTAAGGCTGATGAATGGGAGAAGGCAAAGCTTGCAAGAGTTAGGGAGGAGTAAGTATAATTTAGTTCAGATTGCATCATTTTGTAGAAGTTATGCTAATACAATTATCAAATTTAGGTATGAAAAGATGATCGAGACCATAGCTGAATGGGAGACTGAGAAGAAGGTGAAGGCGAGACGCCAAAAAGAACAGAAAGAGGTTTTTCTTGTTAATTCATATTTTGATTAGATTGATGGGGTTGAAGAAACTGAAAACTGAACTTCTTAAATTGCAGACCGAGTTGGACAGAAAGAGAGCAAAAGCACTGGAAGAATACAACCAGGAAATGACAAGGATCAACAAAGTTGCTGGAGGAGCAAGGTCAATGGCAGAGGAAAGAAAATATAACGATGAGAAGAAGATCAAAGAGAAGGCGCACAAGATACGATCAACAGGAAAGCCTCCACGCACATGTGCTTGCTTTTGAGAACAGTTCTATACTGTAAATTCGGAACAATATGAATGATGCAACTTGAAGGTTCTAAAAGCCACAAAATTGCAATGTATTGTAATATGTATTTGGTTTGACAACTTGCGAGTGTATAGAATTGTATCCAACATGCAGCATGTCGGTACACACTGCACTGAAAAACATGTTTGAAGGGTGTGAAATTGAGAGGGATACAAGTAAACATCTTTGCGTCGACATTCAAGATGAAGTATGGAGTAGGAACTACGAGGAAAAATTACATTCACTTGAACGAACAGATTGCAAATGTTCACCGCATCTAGTGTCTGACATACAAATATATAGCAGGCGAAACAAAATAAACCAACTCTTCTAATATAGCATTTAGGAAATCCAACCCGAACAAGGGCACACTTGGTTTTACAGTGTCTTGATAGATTTACAATGAAGTAAAGCACTCATTCCATGGAACACGCTAGCTATATACTGTTTGTAAACCGTTTTAGCAACTCATGTTTTACAGGACAAATCTGCTGTACAAACTATACAAAATCTTCCCCATTAGGCCCATTGAATCAATAAAAGAAAAGGAGCTCAAAAGACAAATGAAAGGATGACAAACTTTGAAAGATATGCATGCCCTATTCATCTTCCTCAGGTGCATTCCCCTTGTCATCAGGAAACAAATCTTGGGAATTACCAACTTCTTGTGTCGATGATGTGGGTTTGCCATCCTGGAGAGAAATCACTGTTTCAAAAGCACCAACTAAAGCCTTTACCTTGCTTTTCCTGGACTCCACTAGCTTGCTTGCAGTTTCTTCAATTACATTATTGAACAATCCTTGTGCATCTTTCTTCTCTTGTGCGTCTTGATGTCGCAGTTTCACACCGGGAGATTCCATGTCTGGGTTAGCCAGAACAGCATTACTTGTGCTGTTCCTCTTGTAAATCCTTCTTGTTCGTTGACTTTCACGATTTGAAGCTTCATTTGCAGACTTTCTTCTAAATTTCAATCTCCTTGGGCCACTGCTATCTGGTGGGAGTTCTACAATTTTACCCCTCTTAAACTTCATTTTATAAGGTGTGATACTAGCATCATCCGGTTCGAGTGCTGAGATTCTCCTTGCTCTTGGGTCACCAGACTTCAACGATTCATCTGTATCTCTGTTGATTATTGTCTCTTCATCTTCAATAGCAGATTCATCTGATTCACTTAATTCAAAATCATATTCTTCATAAAATTCATCATCTGATAGTTCTTCTGGTGACTGTGGAATAAACACCCTTGATTTCAGTCCATCCTGTTCAAAGGTATTTTCGTTACTGATGCTTGCTAAGTCATCAACAACAGAATTATTTGGTTCAATTAGCATGGCCTTAGGTTCCTCCAGAATCCCACCATCTGATGAAGTTTCTGAAATTGATTGGCAGTGAGAAGCACTGTTATTCATCCTAGAACCAAACACTTCAGCATCCTTGTCATCCTCTACTGCATTTCCAGAAACAAAATCAAGACAAGACTCAGACTCCTCAGCATGTTTTTCATCAGCCTCCAGTAGTCCCGGAGATGTTCCAAAATCTTCGTGAACTCCCACTAGTTCTTTACCTTCTGACATTGGAGACTCCATAGATGCATAGACTATAACTTGATCATCATCAATTTTTGAATTGCTTTCAGTTAATATGGAGTCATGCACTTCTGCATTTTCAACAACTGTTACGTGTTCTGATAATGGGCAAAGAGCTGCATCATTTGTTTGGCTATCTTCATCCTTTGGAGCTTGACCATGAATAATATCCTGCTCTGCTAGTTTATGTTCTGGATCAGATTCACCTAGGATAGTATTGAATTCCTGGACATCTAATGATTGCTGCAGCTCAAGAGCCATGGCACTTTTCAAGAGGGCTTCACCTGCTATTATTTCACTTTTGTCGGTGCTTCCCACCCCATCAGCCTCCAAAACGGATTTACCAATTTCTCCTTGTGCTGATCGAGAATTGTCGATGTATTCTGTGGCATCTGGAGACAGTTCTGCTAGTGTTGACCCGATGTGATAGCCTCTAATTTGCGCATTATCTTCTTGCACTTCAACAGATGCAATTAACTTGGGCTGCACAGACAAGGATGAACCGGACATATCTGAGCCTTCCTTCCCTTCTATGTTTGTGTTGCTTGATCTTGCAGTACTTTGTCCAAGTTTTGCACGCGCTCTAGTAATAGTTCCTGCTGGAGATGTAACCTTTCCCTTTGGAGTAACTTTATCTTTTGAAAGCGGATGCTGACTAGAAGCCTGAGATGGAACAGACACTTGTTCAATCATTTTTATTCTACTGGGAGATGAAGCTGGCCTCTTATGGAATGATTGTTTGGCCGTTGTGACTTTGTCCACAGCTCTAGATTTCTCCGGCAAGGTCTTCTCAGGAAACTTTGACTTGCCAGAAAGTATGCCCCCCTTGGCTGGCACTGTTTCCCGTTTATCAATTTTTGGAACTCCATCTGAATACCTTAAATTTATTGGGACCTTCTGTGCAACACTTGAATGCTTCTTTCTACCATCAGAGTTCAAACTTTTATGTTCAGCTGCTGTAGCTGTCTGTGGAACCGTATGCTCATTGGATGCAGCACCTTTTCGATTTGCTGATGCTATTCTGGGTGCAGCCCGCACAGCTTCACCCAGTGATATACTCGACTTGGCTAGTGAAAGACTCTGATTCTTGACATCCTTGGACCTATCCAAGATAGCTGACCTGTGCAGTGTCAAATTTTTCAGATGAGCAGGAAGTTTCTTTCTTCTTCCTCCTGACAAACTCAACTCCTCTTCAGAAGGATTTTTGTGTCCATACTTGCAAAAATCATGGCATGAGCCCCTAGAAGCTCTGAGATAATTTGGCACGGTCTTCTCGTGACTTTTTGACTCTGGAGGTGAAGCCGAACTTGTAGGTGTGGCGCCACCAGGTGAACTTTTTTCCAAAGCTTTGGACATCAAGGTCTTCCAGAAGATGAGGTGGTGATGGTGTCAGATAAATATTCCTCCTTTTGAATTCGAAAGTTTTAGACTGTTTCAACAAAGAACACATGTCATTTCGATTTGCATGACTGCAAACTAAGAATCCACATAATTGGATTAGTTCCAACTATCTTCAAAATATCACACAAGTTGTGCTAGATCAATATATTATCAATGCTTCATTAGAAAACTGAATACTAAGTGCAGGATTCACACTAAGAAACCATAGCTATTCAAACCAACAAAAAGAAATCATTGCTTTGATACAATGCTGCTGTCGGTTTGAAGAGCTTCAAACAAAAAAATATTTGAAACCATATGAAAAGTAATTAAATGAATTAGAGAAAATGCTGGCAAATCAGAAGTATACCTCCTAAAAGAAGGTTCCAGCAATAGTGCTCCTCAATCAGCAATAATTAAAGAGTGCATTCAAATTCCATGATGAGTAGGTGGCCTGAATTTGATAGGAAACACGCTCATCAAGACAGCAATATTTCATAGCTATCACTCAAACATAAATTAATATTTTTTTAAAAAAAGTGTCTGGCATGACCAGTTTGCTTAACCAATAAAGTTCCCATCACCAAACATATTACATAATTTCTATAGGAATAGGAGGAACAGGAAGGGATGAACATAAAGATATTGACAAGTGCCTCTCGATAGAAGCAATGGAGCAGCCAGAATGTGACAGAACACCAAATAAGAATTCAACTGTCCATTACTCCATGTCTAACAATAGAATATGAGAAGGCACAATGGGGAACAATTTTGAAAACGAGATGTCTCTGTCTTACTTGATACTGTAACAAATCCGAATACTAGATGATAGCTATTGCTCTACAAGGCCACATGGGAAAACATGCCCAATTTAAGAACTCTTCATCTTACTGTACCTTGAACTACTCTCCAAGCAAGGCAGAGATTTGGTCACTCAACTAATAGTCCAAAGAAAATAAGAGAAAGAAATTGGTTTAAGGGGTTTTGGATCCAAATCCTTAGCCTTTGGTTCAAATCTGAAATAATCAGTACCATTCCTAGAGCAATCCACCTAATCCAAACACCTGATAGAATTGGGCAGACATCTTCTCCAAGATGGCAAGATCCCACTCCACAAATATTTCATCCAACTAACCGATCATTCAACAGAAGCAACTTTTTCCTAGCCAAGCTGCCCTACACCGTACCACACTATTCCAGCTCGAGACTGCAAGGACTCAATGAGAAAGTGCTGAGATACCAACCAAAACTCACATGGGAATTTACAGGGAAAAGACGGAAATAAGGGAACCAACGACATTAATCTAAAACGTGGCACATCTCCCATGCAATTTACTGTACTTACTAACCGCAGGAACTGAATTCGCAACGACTAAATCCCGTATTCACGCGTATTACATGCATAACCAAAGACTTCTGCGTCATGCCATCAGCCAGCCCAATTGCGAGAAGTACAAGGAAAAATGGAACCAAAAAAGATACTGAAGAAAATGCGCCACGCAACGATTCTGCATCGAAACTTCATCCCTTTGCGTCAAAGCTTCATTCGGCCTTCTTAAACAGAGAATTCATACAGAATCGATCTCCGGCTGACGCATTCACGCCGACCAAGTCCACCGTCAGGAACCAAGCCGCACGCCCACATCCCAGACCGCAGAGAAACCAGCCGAATCAAGGCGATCACACAAACCTAGACCAAAATAGCAAAACCCCACCGCACACCGGAGGCAAGCCAAGACAAGACGACAAGATCATACCTCTAAGAGACGGCGGTGGCCCCCGGCGGAGGGTCCCGCCCTCGCGACCGCAGAGGCAACCGAAGCGGCGACGACGGTGGTGGAAGAGAGGCGGCGGTGGCGGTGTCGGAGGCGGCGCGGTTGGCTGGGCAAGGAAGGCAGGCAGGCAGCTGGCCAGCAGGCGGCAGGCAGCCTTTTCTTCTGGAAGGCAGAGGAAGGGAAGGGGTGTCGTGCGCGGCGCAACTAAAGAAGGCGTAAACCCAAGGCGGCGGCGGCGGGCGTTTCTTTTGTTTCAGCTTTCCGCGTCTTGGCAGCGCTGCTGCGTTTACTAACGCCTGGCTGTTGCAGCCAGCTTTGCTGAGCTGACCCTGACGTTTTTTGCATTTGCTTTGCCAAAAAAAAAATGTTCATTCATGTATAAAAGCGGATTGAATTATTCTACTGTCACCAACTCACCATCCAATTAGTGAAATTACGCTCTGCTAAAACACCATCTGAGTGTGTATCAAGGACATGAATGTCTTGCCCGATCTGTCGTTGACATAGTCACATAGCTCATTGCTCAATAGTAGCATTCTGGAATACAGTACTAGTGTAATCTCCGGCATTAACTCCACGTGGTTCGCTGTCGCGTGCTTTTAATAAAATACTGCAGCGTGATATTTCGTTTTTCAGTTGAAGTTACAAGTTTTTTAGATGATGCGACTTATTGGAGTATAGACTAATCTGCTGAAAACTGGTCCGATCCGTAGCCAATATTGGTTGGTACTCGCACGTCTCCTTTAGACATGGAGGTACCATTGGGTTTGTGTGCACTGAGTGATGGATGATGCCTTTAGTCAATCAACTGAGCACGTACCACGGCGATGTTATAATTGGGAATCCTACAGTAGCGGGTGGAGAACGAAGGTAAGGTGGAGTAGATCGCCAACCAAAAGCCCCCCGTCAATTTGACTTGCATTTTATTCGACGCTGTCGAAAGAAAAAAGATGTATTTGGCAGAATGGAATGCCAAATAATTCTTATATGGGGTGCGTTTAGTTGTAAAAAGGTGGGTAAAATTTGGTCGAAAAGTCGCATTAGACACTGTAGCGCACTATAACACTTTTTGTTTATTTGTGATAATCGTTGTCCTACCATGATCTAACTAGGCTCAAAAGATTCATCTCGTCGTGTACATCAAAATCATGTACTTAGTTTTTTTATTTACCTACATTTAATGCTTAATGCATGAGGAGAAAGATGTGATGTGATTTGATATGATAGATGAATAGTGAAGTTTGGAGAGAGAATTTTAAAAAGTTTGTGGTAACTGAACATGGCCATGGTTAAACTTCAGCTAACCAATCTGCCAACCCCACCGTACACATCCCATCCCATCGCCAACAATGAGACCCGCCGGCCGGCAACCAGCCAATGGCCAACCGCGTCGGCACCGCGCGTGCAGGAAACAACAGCGATAACGCGGCCGGGCGCGCGTGGCCGATGGGTCGGCGGACGAGGAGCAGGAGCAGGCGATGCCGGGAGAATTGATGATACGGGCTGCGTGCCCATGCTTGGCCTCCGATCCAGATCGATGGCATGGGCGCTCGCCTCCGATCAGATCATCAGATCCGCGCGCTGATTCCAATTTCCAAGCAGTGTGTGGGTGCGCTGCCACCATCTATCGTGAGAGTGAAAGATTTTGAGGTAACCAACTAAGGTTGAGATACCAATCAATCGATCAGCACGTACGAGAGCTACATCGGCGCGCGGACGATCGGATCGGATCTCGTCGATGATCTCCCGGCCTGCTTTCGTACGTGGTCGCGTCGCCTTCTCCATGATCATCATCGTCCACGCCGCGGCACACCGCCTCGTTTTAGTGTACGTGTAGGAAACTGTAGGAATGGTCTAGCATTTCTCGGCTACTCGCTAGTAGAGCGCGCAACAGATTCCCCAGCGTGAATGGATACAGCCTATGGCCCTTTTTAATTACCTTCAAAACATAAAAATTCTATCTTCAAACTTCACTGTTCACCCATCACATCAAATCACATCAAATTTCTCTCCTCGTGCAGGGAACACTAAACGTGGATAAATAAAAAAATTAAATACATGGTTTTGATGTACACGACGAGACGAATCTTTTGAGCCTAGTTAGGTGATGGTAGGACAACGATTACCACAAACAAACGAAAAGTGCTACAGTGCGCTACAGTGTCCGATGTGACATTTTCACCAAACTTCATTTTCACTTTTCGGAAAGTGAACACCGCCTATGCATCTTTTTAGCTGTCCTTGCAGATCAAAACTATCTGCAACGCTAGCAAAAGGAATAGGCTAGTAGTAGATGATAACGGGAAAAAGAAAAGAAAAGAGTCGATGCGCTGCGGCCGACCTGCCGAAAGCATGCCCTTAACAATACCATCGAGTTAATTAGGATGCAGATCAAATGATTAGTCGGGTGGTCGTCGTCAGGATTAATTAGCATCTAAGCGTAGCTTTGATCGCAATTTTATCATGTGTGATACGAAAGATGCCTCCTAGTTGGTTCACTGCTAATGGTAGCACAGCCGCATCTAAAAGGAGAAAAAACTCATGCATGCAATGCATGCTTATATGCCACGCAAGGGAGGAAAAGGGGTCTATAATCATGACCGTGCTCTCTTCTTTTCTCTTCCTTCCGTTTCGTCTTTTGTTTAGTTGGTGAATTATTGCTATCATTGCTGCTCCATGTCGCTGGATCCGAACGATTTTTGTATCATGACAGCGTTATGATGAAATCTGCAGAGATTTATATTACGGTACTAGCTGGACGGCTGCCGACGCCTCCAAATCTAGATTTTCCAAAGGTGCCCGAGATCGCATATATATGCGACAGCACGGCCTGTGCACTCTCCAGCCCGGTTCGGGACTCCGGGAAGACTTCTTGCTACAGGTTTTGACAGCACAAAAGAAGTAGGGAATGAATCTACTGGCTAAAGAACCCAAATTAAAGGCTGACCCTAGCTGCTTGTAACTCCTAATATTATTCAGCAATCAGCCCTTCCATCCAACCACCGGCAACTTACCCTGTTTCTCGACTGGAAAATCTGACCTCGCCTGTCTTTTCTCTACCACAGAAAGCAGCATGAGCTACACAGTAGCCAGCTACCCGGCATCCTTTCTTTCACCTTACCGATCACCACAGATAGCTAGAAAACTAGAGTTTCCTAGTCACTGATTGGTACTTTCACGAAGTGAGGAAAATGTAACCATCGATGATAAAAAAAATGCTATGATGATCAGTGCTGCGCGCACAGCACGATAGGATTCAGTCAGACCGCCAATTCATGGGCCATGACTTTCTGCTTCTGGACGGAACGAACAGCTCAGCGATATGATCATTTGCAGGCCATGCATCGTGTTTGCAAGATTAACGTGGTTAATCTTGACGGAGATGCTTAACGCTGATCGATGACGCAAAGAGGTGAGGCCTGGATCGGAGCTCCTAGAACCCCCTTGGTGCAAGTCGGTCGTGTCCATCCGCATGGATCATTGCCTGTTGTGTGTTCCTATATATTCTAAACTTTTTTCTAATGAAAACGCCCCTCGTATATAGGATGGTGAGGACACTATCTCTGGCGCCACATTTTTAGTACACATCTTTTTATTAGTCTCGTGTTGCTAATTAACAAAGATGTGAGGTTTGAAACTCGATATATATAGATTCCATCAAAATTTAGATTATTTGAACAAAAGATTGGTACTGGTACTTGAAAGAGTGCACAATCTACTGAAAGGAGTATACGTACAAACTAACTTCTCTCTCTTGACCATATGGTGTACGTGTTTGAGCTATGCAAAATCTCAGACCCCAAATGCCCGCCAATCGAACGTATTCGATTTCTTACGCACAGCGTAGCATCGCGCCCGGCGCTCCGCGGCGCGCGGCGCGCCATCCTTGTCGTACCGGAGGCGGAACGTGGTCGCGTAGAGCAGGCAGTCCTCGTCGAGCACGTCCCAGGGCACGCCTCTCCTGTTCCCGTACGCCACGAGGCAGAACCTGGTGTTCCCCATGTACGTGAGCTCAACGCCTATGCTGTCCCTGCGGGTCAGCTTCTCCTCCACAAACTTCCACGTTGGCGGCGGCCGCTCCGCCCTGATGGGGTGCCCTTCGCCTTCGCCTTCGCCGGCGGCGGCGGGAGCCACGACGTCGCAGGAGCAAACGCGCCCGGGGCTCGCCGAGGCCCCGCAGAGCCCCACCCACGCGTCCACCTCGGCGTCGTAGTGCGCCTGGCCTGGCCCCTGAACGGCAGCATCCAGCGCCCGTGCCGCGCCCACCTCCCGGCCCGAGCGTCGAACGAGAAGGTGCCCACCCGGCGCACGGAGAAGAACACCGTGCGAGGCGGTGTCCGCCGCGGTGTCGAACGGCGCGTCGCGGAGGGTGCCCCACGCCCACCCGAGCCCGCGCCCGCGCCCGCCGTGCGGGGCCAGCACCTTCAGGTTCAGGTGGTCCCGGCCGAAGCCCCTGTCCAGCGCGTACAGCCTGCCGCCGGGCGGCGGGCACGAGATCGGGGCGGTTGCTCAGCTCGTCGCGCGGGGGTGGACGGGCCGACGGCCAGGCCGCCCGTCGACGTGTCGTAGACGAACACGGGGGCGTTGTTGCTGTCCTCATCGCTGTAGCCCATGGCGAAGATCATGGTGGCCGTGGCGGCGAAGAGCGTGAAGTGACGCCGTGACGGGGGGTCGTCGGAGGGGATCACGTCGAGCTTGTAGATGCTGTAGCCCTTGGACCAGTCGTCCAGCACGACGCAGAGGTGCCGCTGCGGCGGCCACCGGCGGCAAGCATGACGGCGTCTGCCGTCGCCGTCGTCATCTGACGGCTCCGGGCTTTGCCGCTTCGGCATGGCTTCACCGCGGACTTTGCCTGTCCGCGCGAACTCTTCGCGTGGAAAATAGCGGCGATCGCGCGCGCGCGCGACGCCGCGCACAGGAAGAATCTGGGCAACATAGGGTTGTCTCCCTGACCGAGTCGGTGCTGCCCTGAACTCCCTACGTGTATCCTATCTCTCGATCTGACAAAAATTATGTACTACTAGTAGCCTTTGGTTGGTATGCTTCAGCCATCGATACCAAATGCAACTAGAGCAAGCAGATACCTCAAATTAAATTGCTTGTGTAACTTCACCGCAAGTTTAAATTGATTGTGTAACTTCAAATTAAATTCATTGCATCAGCACTAACTTTTATACAGCTTACAGAGAGTAAGGTTCGTAAGACAACCACGACACATCAATTTTGAATGATTAGCATGAACGCAAATGTGTTCAATCAAGATCAAAGAAACAAACAAATCTAGAACCACAAATAAAAATATTGACGAGAATTTAATAAATACATAGAAACAATTACAGCAGAATAGGGGGTCACAGACACAGTCGGCCAGAAAAGAGAGGACATGAAATCAGAACAAACTATACAGGGCCCATGAGGGCAGGTGGCCATGAAATACATATATCATGTACTGACCGTGCTGACATTTCAGACAGCATGAATTATGCGAAGATCTCTCTGACCAGCCAATCCAAGCTGGGATAAGCGAAGTAGAGGATCAAAAACGATGGCAGTGCAAACAAAAATGTCACAAGGGCATACAGGACTAGAACAGCTGCACTTGCAGGGACAGCATAAAGTACTATCAGCAGGAAGATTATCACAAGGGGAAACTTGGCTGTCAGCTGCATGAAGCACACCATAAGCTTTTGGAGAGACGCACTGATGTTTTCAGTGTGGAAAATGTTACGGATGACATTTGTATCTCTGGCTGATGAGTCCTCTGGCCGGACAACCGCATTTCTTCGGTGTTGATGACTGGAACTTGGGCCACCACTGGAATGCCATGAGGATTGATGCTCATTGTGATTAGTTGAATGGAACTTGGCTCTTTCACCGTTCATGCTCTCGACCATCCAGAGCAGAAAGTAGTTCTTGCGTGGGAACCTGAGGTTGCCCTTGTACACCAGCCGGAAAGACAACAGATTGCACCAAGGGCATGAGATGAAGAGTGGCAGCTGGATAGGAAGGGATGGAAACTTGACAACAGCCCAGTGAAGACCAAGGATACAGTTCTTGCACATTGTGTGACCACACCACAAAACATAGGGAACATTTTCCACAAGGTTGAAGGATTCCCAGCATATTGGACAGTCAAGGCCTTCCTCTCTGCTTGTACATGAAGAAACTTCATCATCAGAACAGTCTGGATTGGATATGCTGCATTTTGAGGGCTGTGCCTTTTTCTTTAAGCTTCCAGCAATGGCATTTGACGCAAAACTCCACATGATGCCCTCACAAAACAAACCTGAGAAAACAATGTTACTTGAGAAATAAAAATATATGACTTGCTCCAGTATGGGTGACCGATAAATTCACTATAGATTATGTGTAATGCAAAATTCAATTGCAAACCCCAAGTTCTAAGGACAGTAATGTTTGCATGCAGGATAATTTCTCAGACTTAACAGGTCAAAAAGAGTTAGCAGAACATCAAGCAGACAGATAGGCAATGAACAAATGACTCAAGACAGTTATGTCTGGTTCATGAATGATGAGTAAAAAGATTCTGATGAAAGAGTAAAAATGGCCTAGGTCCTGCACAGAAACAGCAATAGGGCATCCCAATGCATTAACAATTATTCAAATTGCACATGAATTAGGAAAAGATTTGGCAATTGTTGGTAGCTTTTGTTCTAAAAGGAAGGCAGCAGTATCCCATGCCCCCCAACTCCCAACAATATGACAATAAATAGGTTTCTTCTGCTAACTTCTGTTGCTTTTAGAAGGGATATCTACAACAGAACATCAGGTTCCAGCCCTACATGGGAATTGGCGTTAACAATCAACAACAGCTGATTATATTCTGTAACAATAAACTAAAAGAAAATGATTAACTGCTGCACAATCACATTTGTAGAGTGGGGAGACATCCACCATTGGACTTTGTGAGACCACATGAGCTTACCACATGTTAACAAGAAAGCTTTTTGTAAATTGTTTGAACATACTGGGCACATAGGCATATGGACAGGAAGGAGCAAACAGATCGTATAAGGATACACAAGGCGAGAAATTGTCAATAACTCAATATTGTGCCTCAAGCTATAATTTGAAGAGCACACTGTACCCTTTGAAATGTAGAATAACAAAGTGCAGAGTGTGAATTTACTTGTAAACACAAACACCAAAAGTCCAAAATTTAGCTATTTTAATGCACAACACAAATACAACAATCCTGAAAATAGGATATGATTTCTCATTCAACTAAGTTGGAAAGGCAGATATTTGCAACATGAAGTGTTCATCATTATATAGTATACTGAGCCTATTTGAGAGACCTCTTGATTAGTCAATGTAATGCCTCCTTCAACAAACTTTGCTTAAGACACTTGTACAAGGAGAGACGACTAGCCAAAGCCCACACCAATTCCCCAGGTAAAAACTCAGCATCAACCCTGCTTAGACAAATAGGAGTATTCTATGATTTATCCTCTTTAAACTTTCATGAAAGGCAATGAGCAAACTAAACAGGACCCCAATTGCATTTGGAAAGAACTCGAAGCCCTTTCTCCCACTCAGTCAGCATGGGATTACAATGTATATATCACAACATAACCGTGTCTCCGGTTGCTCCCAAATTTCGATTACCAGCGGCAGCCGATATAATTCACATTTCACAGCAACCGCTCCCACCAGGACATGAACCAACCCTAACCTAACCGATCTTTTCACATCCATTCCCAACCCTGTCTTATGCACAAGGCACCCACTCCGATGAACATTTCGTGATGGTATCATCCAGATACAGCCATGGACCCTGAAACTGGGAGGCCCCCCGTTCTCACCGGCGTCGCTGAGGAACGGATCGAATGCCAGGACTGGCAATTCAACTCGAGGGCGAGGGCGTGCAGTCCAGTCACAAGAAATTCCAAACAAGTACGTAAGCGCAGGCAGGAACTAGACGTGAATCGGGTAGATTACCCCAGAAGTAGGGGCCTAGGGGGAGATGGAAGCGGCGGCTTACCAAGGATAGCTCGGATCTCTGTCTAGCAGAGCATGGGGAGGGAGAGGTGCCGCGGGAGATCGCCTTCGTCGACCAGGGAGGTGTTCATATCGGCGACGGCCGCCGCCCACTCGCTGCGTCGCGGGGTCAAAGCCGAAGCCGAACGACGGAGAGGCAAGACGGGAGGAGCGGAAACAGGAGAAAGAAGACCCACACGCCCCTGCGGCTGTGTTCTCGCTCGTGTATTATTCACACACACCTCTCTGCCCCGTGCAGTGGTGGCGAGATCTGGGCCGCTCGCCCCCCCCCCCCCCCCCCCCCCCCCCCCCGCTTTGGACGGCTCAGATGGAGCACCTGTTGTTCTAGATCGAGGGAGCAAACCGGGCTGGCCGGTGACACGCTCCCGTCACATCGTATCATCAATTGGTCATTGTCCATTAGAAAATCTCGTTATCGGTGATGGCAGTCAAGAGCGTAGCAGTGACCTGAAACGAGAATCTCTGCACTGAATCGATCTTTCAACTGCAAGATGGTGTTGTGTAGCTGAACGAAACCGAAGATGTGAGAGCAACTGCAAACGCTCCGCCTCTTGCCCTCTATCCTCTCCATCGGATCAGCTGCTCCTGGTCCCAAAATAAAGATGTACTGTACGAAGTAGAATTAGTAGTGTGATTCGAAAAAAAAAGTATAAGTTTCAACACTGCTGTCCCTTTTGCGAGGATTCTTACCCTGAAACTCAAATCAAGAAGTGGTTACTTGCGAGATGGTTGATCTTGATCCCTTCACCTATTGAGCACGAAACGTCGTGACTGACGAGTGACGAAGAAAGGGATGCAGATAGTCGACACGTCACGCAGGGCTCAGATGCTGTACTGCTGCTGTATGCAGTGTGCTAGGGTTGGTTTGAGACTTGGGCTTATATGTGAGAAGACACATACTGGGCCGGAGCCGGGCCCGGGGAGCACTTAGCACCGATACTTCCCTAAAATAACTGATACGATTAATCTTCAGAATTCAGATAACCTATTCTCCTGGATAGCTGGATCCCTCCACCGAAACTACACATTGCAGCATACACTTACTTGAACTCACCCCACGTTTTCTCTTCAGCAAGCCCAGAATCAGATAGGCACGTTGCGATTACTCGTTCGTCGGTAAATACCAATAATTTACAGCACAAAACACGTGAGATACTACCACGTAGTATGCAATCCACTCTTCCCAAATCCTAAGTTTTATTGTTGCTGTCTTTGGATAACGAAAATATGAGCGCCAGAGAGAGCGGCACGACGGCGTAGGCGCCCTGCTTGAGCAGCTCCTCGGTGTCCTTGGAGATGGCGCCGATGCGAGACCAGTCGCCGCTGTACCTGCAGCAACAAGCACCTCCAGCCACGTTAAACGCCAGGACAGGCAAATGCAATGGCAAAGACAGAGCCCGACAAGCTCCGTAGCTCACTCACCCGGCATCGACGAAGCCGAGGGCGAAGAGCGCGACGCCGGACCGCAGCAGGACGCTCTTGGAGAGCAGCGCGCCGCCTCCGGCTCCGCCGTCCTCGCCCTCTGGCTTCTTCGCCCGACACGGCCGGAGGCGGCCGCGCGCCGCCGGCCGGGGCGGGGCGGGAGCGACGGTGCGGGCGCCGGCGTGCCACCGCAGCATGCCGTTTCAGCGGCGCGGCGTGCACTGAACGGCTGGCTTTATCTTTCTTTCTCGTCCACACGTGTGTTAGCGGCAACCGGCAAGCTAGCAAAAAGGCTGTATATGCCTTTGCAGTTTTCCCAGTTCTCTGCTGATTGCTGAAAGGGTCTTCCGGACAAACTATGCCTGTCCAAAGGCTTTCTGACCTTGCCGCTGACCACAGGAGAATTTGAGTAGTTTGTTGAACACTTCAGCGTTGATTTACCAATAATTCACAGCACAAAACACTTCTGGACTTAACTATATGTTCTCGCCAATACTCTTAAACTAACTCTTATTTTTTGAACTTAACTTTGCTCTGCTTCTTGAAAACATCCACTCTTGAGCCCTGCCCTTAAATTGGCCACCTCTAAACAAAGAAAAATCATTCCATTCGTCTAAATTTACTTCTTGGAAATTTTTGTATCTGGTTTTCACCATCTTAATAACCTTAGTGGCGGCACATATGAGTCCTTGGCTATCAATCGGATCACCAAAGACGTGGTGACTGCAATTTAAACCAATCCAAAGTTCCAAACTAATAAGGTAAGCGTGCCATGGTGTTATAGCAATCTACGGAGTATCTGTGATGTGGCTGTATTCTATCACTAGTAGTATCTCGAAGATAGAGAGTTCACAAGAAAAAGTGAACGAAACTATAAAACGGCTAGGTTTGATCTGGTAGATAATAGGTAAGGTGAGACACGGTGCACATCCTCAGGCAGTCAGACCAAGGACCATCGAGGCATGCTTGGTTGTTCTCCTCGTGGGTTCCATGAAAAGTGATTTATGCGAAATTTTCCAAACATTTTTCTAGGACCATCAGTTAGTCCCATGTACCTGGGTCTGGATGACCTAAGTTATGCTCGGATCCGAATGTCCTACTAAACAACTATAGGCATTAGTAATTTTATATCAAGATAACTGTCTCCCATGTACCTGAATTCAATCTACAGTAGTCGCAAAACTTCTCCAAATCCAAAATCCCCATTCCACACGCATCTCCGATCCCAACCGCGTAGCACGGCGGCTGCTCCCGCTCGAGCCCAAAGCACAAACTGCCCACGCGGCCACGCCTCGTCGAAGTGTTTGAGACGTTAGAGGTCAGGTCGGCCTCTCCCCCGGCACATCCCCACGCCCACGCGGCCCAAACCAAACACCGACCCGCACCGCACGTCTCCTCCCCAGGCCCTCCTCCCTTTGTTTTCCCCTTCTCCTCTCCACGCCGACCACTCCCTTCCCCATCGCCGCCGCCGCCGCTCACTCACCCGCACAACCGCATCGATCCATCGCCCGCGCTAGGTTTTCCGCCCGCCCGCCACACGGGGCTCCACCGGCCCGGCTCGATTCGCGCGGGGGGCGGCTGCTCCGTGCTCCGAGCCACCCCGGTCGCCGCCGCTGTAGTCCGCTGCTGCGGGGGTGCTCTACGGTCGGCTGACGCTGGTGTCGGGGTCTAGGGTTTTGACTCCGCCAGGCGGAGGGTGCATTGGTTGGCGCGCGCATGGGGATGGTGCCCAACGGGCTCCTGCCCAATGCGTCAGCCGGGGTCACCCGGTGGCTCGACCCCGAGCGCTGGGCCGTCGCGGAGGACCGCACGGAGGAGCTGATCGCGCGCATCCAGCCCAACCCGGACTCCGAGCACCGGAGGCAGGCCGTGTGCGACTACGTGAAGCGGCTTATCATGAGCTGCCTCTCGTGCCAGGTATACTATTATCTGTTTAACAAGTGGTCTGATTGCTCCCCGCAGGTAGTATTAGGGATTAGCGTCTGTCTGAAGTAGAACACTCTTGTATATGGCGGCGAGGACTGCCGTGTGGATGGATAGATGAGACTGCTGCTATAGAACTGGGCTAGAGTAATGGTTGCTCAACAGAGGACAATAGGCCATAACCGACGCTTTACTTTCAGTTTTACAAATGTTTGTTTGACCAACCAAAGCTGATTCTGGAGAGAGACCTCATTGGAGATGGTGGCTTGCAGTTACAGAAGAGCAGAATTGACTCTGGTCACCAAACACCCATGCTTTCGGATCTGATGTTTGATAACCCGTTTAGAAGCATTCAATTCTTATACGATGGGGATGACTGCCAAAAATTAATCTGTGTATCGAGAGGGGGGGGGGGGGGGGGGTATGAATAGAGATCCTGGAGACTCTGTAGTCGAACTGTATTTCCCTCTTTTTATGCATTCCTGTGACATGGAATGCAACACAGCCAGTAAATGTTACTGAAGTTTAGTGGAACCACAGAGCTGACCTCTGCTAATAATATGATATGGCATACCTGCGTGTTTTAGCCAGAAGAGTTCTAGTAATTCCTATTCGATAGTCATATATGAATAGCCAGATATGGATGTCTGAAAACTACGGCTTGTCCGATGGCATGAGGATTTGTTATATAGCCTAGCAGGTGCATTGAGATACCACTTTTACCTTATTTCCTGGATGATTGAAATAGACTCTTATGCATGCCGATGGCAGTTCCTTGCTCTTATCTTCAGTTTTCAATTATCAAGTTGATTAAATGTGCTTCACAAAGAATTGATCTCTTTCTCTCTACAGGTTTTTACCTTCGGATCAGTCCCTCTCAAGACTTACTTACCTGATGGTGACATTGATGTCACTGCTGTTGGTGATAGTGAAGAATTAAAGGAGATTTGGGCAAATATTGTCCGGGATGCATTGGAGCGTGAAGAGAAGAGTGAAAGTGCTGAATTTCATGTAAAAGAAGTCCAGTATATTCAGGCAGAGGTATTTTTCTTTCCACGTGATAATTTTGCAGTGGTTTTTTCTTTTGCTGTTGTATAGGAATCAGGAGTACCTCCACGTGAAGTTACTCCTCTGCTAAGGGCTAACTATATGTACATATAGTAGAGTTTCTTTAGTGTTGTACCTGTGTTTACGGTTTTACGATTGTGTTAACGTTATTACCAGAAATTGCCTATCGAACTTTGTGCTTTTTATGAATCGAGGCACAACTTCTTAAGCTAAACTTCAGCTTAGTATTATGGCCACTGCAACTTTAGCACAGTTCTTTGCACAATATGGCATGGCAAAATAGATATACTAATCTATTATTGACATTTTAGAGGATTATGCATTTGGAGACACTTATAACATTGTCTTAAGTACACAAAAATACATCCGATATACCTTCTCTTCTTTTGGGGAATGTGTCACCTTTAATGATTTGGCACTTATATTATTTTGTTTCTCACACATTTTTGTCTTTCTCATATGTTCCATGTATAATGCACAGGTCAAGATTATTAAGTGTCTCGTGGAAAATATTGTTGTTGACATCTCATTTAATCAAGTTGGTGGACTATGTACACTCTGTTTTCTTGAAGAGGTGTGTTCTTATTTTCAAAATCCATCTTAATTTGTATATTCACACAAGTTGCTTGAGATTTTACCATTTCTATCTTAATACTGTAAAAAGGCTGTATTGGCTTGATAATTATGATTATTACATGTAGTACCTGGGGTCAAATAATGCATGGTTTTTCTTCCTGTACCTGCTTCTAATGATTCTGCATTTTGATAGATAGACAACTTGATCAGCCGAAATCACTTATTCAAGCGGAGTATCATATTGATAAAGGCATGGTGTTTCTACGAGAGTCGTATTCTTGGAGCTCACCATGGTCTTATATCTACTTATGCATTGGAGACGCTGGTTCTGTACATATTTCATATATTCAACAATTCTTTTACTGGACCTCTTGAGGTGACTTACTCTCTTGTCTTTTACATATCCCGACATGAAGCCAAAGCTTATACTCTATTTGTGCATGTGCAGGTTTTGTACCGTTTCTTAGAATTTTTCAGCAACTTTGATTGGGAAAAATTTTGTTTGAGTTTGTGGGGCCCAGTTCCTATAAGTTCACTTCCAGATATGACTGGTAATCTATATGCTTCACTTTGTTTTGGTAGTTCAATAATTGATTAAAAAATTGGTCCTTTTGATCATTCATGTTATGTCATGCAGCGGAACCCCCAAGGTTGGATAATGGTGAATTGTTGCTGAACAAGCCCTTCCTGGATATCTGTAGTTCCGCATATGCAGTTGTGCCTCGCACCCAGGAGAATCAGGGCCAACCATTTGTTTCCAAACACTTCAATGTTATTGATCCTTTACGCGCAAACAATAATCTTGGAAGAAGTGTCAGCAAAGGTAGCTACGAACCTACTTTAAGACCATCTTATAGGCGAAATGAATAGTAAATGGTATTTGACTTTCACCTATTTGCACGCAATTGATGGTATACTGTGTTTGATTTAATGTTTTTTTTGAATGGGATTCAGTGATATCTGTAACCAATTCACTGTACACGTGGTAATTGATTGCTAGCTTGTCTCCTGGTGGAATATCACCATTCTACTGATATATGTATATAGAAGTGACCAGCAAATCAAACCTGATTCTGACGATAAGAACTGTCGTACTTTTATTCATTCTTACATAAAATATTGAGTTCTGGAGTATGTGGTAATCAAGAGCTGCAATCTATCTAACCCTGATTGTTTTATGTTTTAAATCTGATAGATTTTCCTTCTTGTGTTGTATACTCTGAAAAGTACTGTCCTCAATACTTTCTCTTGGCCGTTTGATATTAATGATAGATTCAATCTATTAAGAAGATTCAAGTATGTTTATATAATAAATTCTTCCTCCTTGTGCAGTATACTATGAAAAGTACTTTTCAATATTTTGTCTTATTGACCATTCGATGCTAATGATAGATTCAGAGAAGATTAAGTTTATTGATTGGATGACTACCGTTGTTTTTTGTTACGTTCGATGAAAATTTCTCTCTCTACAAGAGCAACTACGTGACCTGATGACTTGATACTTTTGTTTGCAGGCAATTTTTTTAGAATACGCAGTGCTTTTGCATATGGGGCGAAAAGGCTTGGAAAGTTACTTGAATGTCCAAAAGAAGATCTAGTTGCTGAACTTAATCAGTTCTTCACAAATACATGGATAAGACATGGGAGTGGAAGTCGTCCTGATGTGCCTACTCCAAGGCTGGTTGATACACAGTCTCTGAAAGTTGTTCCTTCTGTAGTGTCAAACAGTCACAAAAGTGTAACAGCATTCAAGAAAAAAGTTGAAAATCCTAAGCTTCTGGCTAATCAGGATAATCTTCGTGTGAATCAAGATCTTACTGAAGTTGGTCATGGTTATCCTGATGCTTCTTCTCAGTCAATTCAGAGAAGTGACATACATTATCATAATCTGCCAAGAACTGTTAATCCTTCCGTTTCTCATGCTCAGCACCAAAAAAATTATGCAGCACAAGGCAATGCCAAGGTCTCTGAACAGCTTGAAAGAAATAACTCAGCTGGATTGATGCAAGGTGAAAGGGATAAGAGAGTGCCAGATGGTCTCTTTGTCAACGACAAAAATGGGCAAAATAGGTCTAGATTTGCACGAACCCGATCTAGCCCTGAACTGACAGATTCTTCTGCTGAAGGAATTCGTGGTAGGCGGACAACAAATGCGGTTGCTATGGAAAAATCTTTGAGGGTTGATTATAGCAACAGAAGAAATATCTTGGTTCCAGAAGTGTCAAGCAACCACAGCACAAAGTCTTCACAGGATGGATCAATGTCTTCCTTGAACAGTTCATCTCACCCTAGTGCAAACGCAGCTTCTGACTCGAATAGTGTTTCAAGCAGCTATCGTGAAGATAATGGTTTTGTGATGAACGAAGAACTCCCTTCTGTATCTGAATCATCAGATATGCGTGATGATGAACAAGTTCTGGTTAATTTAATGGAATCTGTGAAGTTGCATGGATTCAATGGACAGATTCAATTGCCAATGCAAATACCTTCTCATCTGTCTGTAGCACATTCCCCTTTACTGGCTCCAACAGCTTTTTCCCCAAAGCACTTGGCTGGGGTTCCACCAGCTAACTTAATTGGGGCACCGTGGTTGCCTAATATGCAGTTCCTCCATGGATTTGTTGCACCTCCAACCCAATATGTACATGATCCAACTTTTGCATCAAATGTTGAAGATGGTAATGAGAGTGAGAAGCCTATTGAATCAGATGCAGATAATGGTACTGGCAAAACATGGCATGAGTATAGCGTTGGGTATTCTAGACAGTTTGCTCCTGAAGCAAGAGATCCTCGCATCTATGATATTGATGGCAAGGAGCGTTCCTCTTTGCCTAATGGTGTAGATGATGAAACCTATACCGGCATGTTCCAGAATCAAACAAGTAGAGAAGTCAATGTAGATTATCCTAAGAGGAGTGGTTATGTGAATGTTCCTTCTTCACATGCCAGTTCATCCAGAGGCAAAGCTTTGGATGCGAGTTCGTGGGATGAAGTGACTGTACACACAAGATCATCAAGAGAAAAATGGGGGAAAAGACCTGCCTTTGCAGCAGCTGCCACAGTCACACATAACAAGGCTGGTTGGCAGGTGGGAAATGCTACTGAGCATCTCCCAACTGAAGTCGATAATGGCCCCAGAAATGGGACAGTGGTACCAATAACTAACGAAGCTTCTGAGATAGTAACAGGGTCCGATTCGTTATCAACGCAATCAAGAATTAGTCAAGTACCAAATGATTTTGATCCATCACAAATGGGCATGCCTAATCCAATGTTTGCACCTTTTCTTATTGGTTCCCCACAGCAGAGGCAAGCTGATAGCTCTGGACTGACTTTTGTTCCAACAGGTCCACCAGTTCCTTATGTTGTGTTCCCTTTTGTTCCGGGGAGTAGTGATGGTTCTGGCCCCCAGTTTGAGAGAAACGGAGGAACTGATCAGCTTCCTGCCAATATAGAAGGTCAGAATTTTAGTTCGCTGAATGATGTTCACCAACCAGATTCCAGTGCTACCACAACAGCATCATGCAGTACTACAACTGAGCCGTCTGGGGAACACAAGCCTGACATCTTGAACAGCGATTTCTATAGCCATTGGCGCAATTTACAGTACGGGCGATTCTGCCAGAATCCTCGCCCTGTGGGTCCTGTTCTATACCCTTTTCCGGGCCCACAAATGTATTTGCAGGGCCATGGTCCATGGGATGTGCCTGGAAGAGCAGCTGCACCAAATGTTAACTGGACACAAATGGTGGGCCCTGGTCAACGAGTATTTCCTGTGATGCCCCTGCAACCTGCTACGGAAAGAGGTACTGGTGTTCTCCAGCACTTCGGAGAAGATGTACCCAGATACCGTGGAGGCACAGGAACCTACTTTCCAAATCCTGTAAGAACCTAAAATATCTTTCAGCATCTTATCTTATGCATAGACAACTTGCTATTAATAGTATATTGAAAGAAGGGAAAACAGAACAAGCTTGATCCTTTATTGTATTACAGCATTACACTTTTGCTACCTGGCTAACTGATACCAACATAAATGTACCTGTATCAAAACTTTCCTCTCGCTTCATATTGATTCCAGCTCCTTAGTCAGCTGTAGGCTAGTTCTTCACCATCTATTTCCTGTTCTTGAACAATCTAGTTGAAAAGGGTTACAACATCAATAATTTGTCCGTTTAGCTCAAGAGGGAAATTGTTGCAGCCCGAGTGCATATTTTAGTACAAAGTTCAGTTGGAAGTTCCTACTGTGTTATAGGATTTTCAGAGTTTTAAAACTGGCTAATAAGATGTAAGTCTACCTGTCAGATTTATGGGAAGATTCCGTTTATGTCATCATTAGTATCGTAGAGCTGAGCTCCAGCGTCTAGAGAGAAGCAGGGAACTGTTTTCTATCAGTTGCTAGCTTTGAGTAGCTTATTGGTGAAAATTGCTCTGTGCTAGCTTGTTTCAATTATTATATTTTTATAAGTCAGTGTAGGTCGTTCTAAAGCTTGTATGCTAGAAACAGTTTTGTCGAAACTGTAGAGAGGTGGGATTGTATGGTGGAATGTGTTCAATATATTGCATTGAGCCCCTAGGGCGGTATATGAGAGTACAAAGGCACCTCCCGTGGGTACACAAGCAGTACGGGATTATGTAACCATCTATACTCTAACATCCCCCCGCAGTCACAACGGGAGCACCGCAGACGATGAGACTGGAGGAGAAGCCGAAGGTAGGACCCGACGGTCTGACATCCCCCCGCAGTTGTAGCGTCGGCGCGGTGCGAACGATGCGACTGGAGAGAACCGACGAGGAACTCATGCGGATGGTAGCCCTTTGTGCCGATGTCGATGTAGCCGAGACGAGGACGAGTGGCCGTGGTCGAGGAAGTCGTGCGTAGGGTAGCCGTGGTCGAGGATGTGCTGTCGATGTCGCCAGGATAGGGAGCCGCACATGAAGCCGCAGGCGCACGAGGAGGCGCCATGGTGGAGGCGTAACCGAGAAGACGCCGGAGACGAAGACGGCGATGCGTCGAGGCAGTCGAAGAGGGAGTCGATGCCGAAGTCGGCGCAGACACGCCATCGGGCGACACATCCCCGGGTTTGCCAGACCCGTGAACGCATCAGGGACGATGGCACGCACCGGTGTTGCCAATACCGGACGTGCGAGGCAGAGTGCACCACCAAGACGCCGTTGTCTGAGGGATCAGCAGAGAAGGCCTCCATGACGGTCGCAGGCGCAGAAGAACCCGCAGTTGCTGGAGTAGACGACGGGGTAGAACAAGACGGCGACGTTGGCGACGAGGTGGTGCTGAACGAAGCGAAGAGGTGTACCCGGACAATCTGGCGCAAGGCCTGATGATCCGGATGACGCGGCGGCGGAATTCAAAGAAGGCGACGAAGAACCGAACAGCTCGGTGAAGACCATGTGCGCGTAGGCGCGCACTGACGTAGTCGATGACGATGTCGGAGACGCGGTCGAAGAGGCTGGCGTAGACGAAGTCGAGGACGTAGTCGACGGCGATGAAGATGCATGACGGAGAACACCACGGACGGTACCGCTGCTGCCCGAAGAGGCGAAGCAGCGACCACCCTCCATAATCGGGAAAGAGGCGCGCAATACGACGAAGGACGTCACGGGAGCCAGGTGGATCGCGCACGTCAGCTGATCAGACCGAGTATGCGCGAGGCGGGACGACGATGGGCGAAGTCGGTGGAGGCGTCCCGGTCGGTGGAGGCGACGACGAGCCGGCGAAGATCGATGTGCGGACGAGGCGACGAGGTGGGCGGCAAAGATGGGCGTCTCCTAGGGCGTCGTCCATGTCACCATGCCGCATAGTCGAGGGTGAAGAAGAAGCCGGTGAAGTCGATGCCGATGTCGAAGTAGAGGCACACGGTCGACGGGCGGTGGGCGACTCAATCTCGAGCAGTGCTCGAGTAAAAAGCAGAGAAACACCAAAAAAATAAACAGCAGCAATATCTCGTGTAGACTTCCTGGTGTGCACCTAGCTCAGTCCCCACTCCCACTTATCTCCTTTCCTCACGACCTCACCCATCGGCGAACACCGGTGAGAGAGAGAGAAACAGAGACAGAGAGAAAGGAGACCGGCTAAGCTGTCACAGTCGTGATGCCGAGCGGAGAAGCAGCGGAGGGAGGAGAGAAGCGGATCCGACCGGGAGTAGCAGCACCAGGGGCGCTGGGCGGATCTCGTCGGTGGCGCCCGACTCCAAGCATCGCGCAGCGTGGGCGACGACCGGCGCTCGGGGAAGAGGAGAGTGGATCCCGCCGATGGAGATCAGGGGCGACGGCGGAGGAGGCAGGGCCGGGCCGGCGTCGGAGGGCCGGCGGCGGAGGAGAGCACGGCCGGCGGCGGAGGGGGCTCGACCCACGAACGACAGCACCCAGGTGAGGTCCTTCACGATCTACTGCTTGACGACGACGACGACGAAGGCGGCGAAGCAGGGGAGGCCGCCGCGGGGTTTGGAGAAGGCGCGGCCCCCGGCAGAGATCCCCATGGGCGACCTCTCCGGGGGCGCGACTAGGCCGTCGAGGGGGCTCGCTCGACGCGCGCCGTGGGGGACGGCCGGCGGCGGCGCGAGAGGAGGGGCGCCGGCGGCGCTAGGGCAGTGGAAGATAGCCTAGGATCTCAAACCCTAAACTCGTGATACCATGTAGAGAGGTGGGATTGTATGGTGGAATGTGTTCAATATATTGCATTGAGCCCCTAGGGCGGTATATATGAGAGTACAAAGGCACCTCCCGTGGGTACACAAGCAGTACGGGATTATGTAACCATCTATACTCTAACAGAAACCAGCTGCCCTACTATCCTGAAATCACTAAAACTAATTATTTGGCACTTTTGAGCACAATAGGATGCACCCAAGATAAACTTTTTCTCTCTCGAACATGTAGGAGAACTGTGTATCTCTATATTAAGAAGAAAAAAAGGGTAGAGAGCCCTTACAACCACACCCAACTCCTCGAACACACATACACCCAGAAGCTTATGTCTCTTAAGTTACATCCGCTTCCATTTTGAAAAACACACTACCATGACCTGCAAGAGAAACCCCTAACCAATATCTAGCAAGTGCCTTCAGGTAGGAAATACCCTTGGCACCAGCTAGCCCCCAGAAGCTCAGCTCTTCAGTAGCCAAGGCCCCAGTACGCCCTGTAAACTGGGTACGACACCATAAAAAACACACCGGTTACGGTGAAGCCAGATAAACTATGTCCCAAGAATTATGGTGAGTTGAGTCCTTGGCGAGCTAATCCTCCCACTGTCTCACTGCCCATGAGCCAAGGATAAACCGCAGATAAACTTGACTAGTCACTTATTGGTGAAGGATTTTTCTTTCCAACCAAGCATTCTTTCTTCGAAGGAGTTTTAACGTATTTAGTCAACTAGAAGATCCACCAACAGAGTGAAATCGTAGCTTAGTAACTTAGTGGCATTCAAGGCAGAGCTTCTTTGAGGCCAACCTGAGCCGTGTCCCCTTCGTTGTAGCAACTTCCTAAAACAAGTAGCGATATTTTAGCCAGCTCACTGATAAGCTTCAGAATGTTAATATTAGGATTATCTAATTCGTGCGCCATCCACTGCTGCCCCCCACCCTAGATTTAGTGGCAAACCCCATAACTGTTGACATTGTTATGATTGGTGGCACCATAAGGATGCACAAAAGATTACTACTCCCTCCATTTTTTTAATATATGACTTTTCTGGCTAATTAGCCTTTTTAAACGCCATACATATAAAATGGAGGGATTACAATGTTGAAACTTTTTAGTCACTAATAAATGAATCATCAGCCAAGTGTATTATGTCTAGTTGTGGGACTTATGAGTTGCCGCATGAAGAAAACTCAGGAGTTCTTTTCATGACTGAATTAAGACATCCTGGTGCTATAGGTTTTCCTTATGGTAGTTCTACCTTTCTGTCCTCTAGGCACAGTGATTACTTTGTTTCGTAAGAGATAGATTTGTGAAGCAATGAATTATGAAATTGATAATCTGGACTGTGGAATACTAAGTTGTCAATTCTGTGGCTTCTGTTCAGAAGGTTCCATTTAGGGACCGGCACTCAAATTCAAGAAACTACAGAGGAGGTTATAATGGTGACAGGAGTGACTATAGTGACAAGGAAGGAAGCTGGATTAACTCAAAACAACGAAATCCAAATCGCAGCTATGGACGTAACCAGTCCGAGAGGTCTGGCATGAGGCCTGATAGACATGCCACTGATGAGAGCCAAACTGATAGGCAACGGCGAACTTACAGAAATGATTCATACAGGCATGAGGCAAGCTCTCAATATATTGTGCAGGGCCAATCTTTTGGATCCACAAGCTCTATGCGCAAAGCTGGAAACATAGCACATGGGGTTTATACACCACAAGCTACAGCTTCAAATGGTGCTGTTACTTCAGCTGGCCCTCCAGGACCACCATTTTTTATGGTGTACTCATATGAATCAGGTGCAAATCATGCTGCATCCTCATCTGAACCAATTGAATTTGGTTCTCTTGGTCCACTTCCCGCAGCCGATGGTGATGACATACCACGGTCGACACGTCAAGTAATGCCTAATGGGTTTTATGGGCAAAGGCGTGGTCCATATAGGGGCGGTTCCTCTCATTCCTCTCCTGATCAACCATCCTCACCTCAGCCTCGCAGGTAGTACTTGTTACTATATTCTTTGTTGATCACTGTTTCTATTTTCAATGTTTTTAACTTTATGAGCAGTCTGCAATATCTATCTGTAAAAAATACTTCTGGTGCTTCTGTGCATATAAGCAGCAGAGTAAATGCACGATAGCAATTGCCACAAGTTAAGCAACCTATAGCTAAAATTGATAGACAATGAAGTATCACTAAAAACTCAAATTTGTTACATTCTCATTTGCTGAAGTGGCACATGAAAGTATGGTTATGCGCAGGGTAAGCACTAAGCAGGATTGAAGAGATAGTCTGCTTCATATTTTATGTTATTGAGGAAAAGATAAAATAGTAAGCCACAGAAAAAAGTTCCAAATCACTTAACATTCCTCAGTGGATCTTTCAGATTATTGATGGTGATAATTATCAATGTGTGCTCGTTTTCTGTCACCTGTGGCCTTCATGAAGTCCAAACTGTTTAGAAAGTGTGTGTTGAATTGATGCCCATAGCAGTCGGTAGTAATTAGTAAATCCAGCTTGAGAGGACGAAATTTGTGCATGACCACATTAAACTGTACCACATCTGGGAATATGTTGCAATGGGTAATTATGCCATCAGCTATGCAGTTTGCTTCTATTAATTGGTTTATGTGCTTACTTGTAAAATAGCAGCATTTTGTTCACCAAACTGAAATTTGTGTCTGTTCACTTTTCAAGGTAGTTGAATGATGACATGGTCACTTGGTTCTGGCATCGAAGCCTTGCGATAGTAATATTTCGTTCCACTACTCTTGTGATCATGTCCTACATGGGTTCAGATGGTTGGGGGCATCAGCAGCCAAGAACGAAAAACAGGCATGTGTCCTAGCTTTTCTCTATGGTGCTCTCTGATGTCTCACAGGCACTGAATGGTGAATTTGAATACCATCAATAGAGCACATCAATCATCGGCAGGTTATTCAATCAGTCTCAATTTATTATGAAGTTTCCTGGAATTGAAGCCACAATCTTCAGAGCAAATCATGGAACCGTCAAGCCCAGAACATATCTTCATGCAGAAATCGGGATTGAACTAAAGATTATGAGCAAGGATGAGCAAGGATATGCTATTAGGTTTAATGGAGCAGAAACAAAGCATTTATGCGTCAAAATCAAATGCGATAACGATCTTGAGAAAAGCATTGGCCTTTACTACCTTTAACTGGGCATGTGTAACTGAAAGCTAATAATGAGTTCTCGTTTCTGGGTAGGATCAAGATCATGTAACACATACAGTAACTTTCAGCTTTAGGTGTACTGTCTAGGATAGCAAATTCTCGTGGTGTTTCTAGCTGGAGGGACATGACTCCAGTATACCCTCACGCACGAGTGACAAAATGATCCATGGCTTATTTTCCTTAGTTCCATATGTGCGTTCTGTGTGTTGGTACTGCTGCTCATTTATCCGCTTGGGCATTCTGACGCGTCAACTGCTTTTTAGGGTTTCTAGTGAAATGTTGACGGATTCAGTTTGACTACATTTAGAACTGAGGTCGACATTCAGTCCTGTAACAGTAAAACCTTTTCTTCGAGGATCAGGGCAACTAGGACGGGTGGCGCGCTTCGCCGCGCCCGTTCCGGCTGTAAGCCTGTGATCCTACGATGCACTGGACTCTTTCGTTTTCTAATTATATAAGTTGGTTAAATGAATGACATGCATGCCTGGTAGAATGGCCAAAGATGTTATATCGAGCTGAAGTAAATTATCTAATAGTCCATTGAGGTCATTTTTTTTCATCTTGGAATCAAGACGGACATATGTTGACAAATAAATCCTTCATGACCTGCACACATATCTTCAATTCTTCATTTTGTTCGGCAGTGTCGCGGTGTTCTTCAGGACACGCTGGGTGTCCTGGTGCGACACCATCGCCAGAAACACACCAAAGCCAAGCTAATGATGGTGAGCGTGCTGCGGACGATGAGCACAGCAACGCCAGCGCGGCAGCGCCTACCTGACGTGGTCGTCTCCATATATGCTGCGGATCAGGTCCCTTCCGCCCGATCACCTCCGGCTCCTGCGAGCAGCGGAGCGGCGAGCCGGCGATGCATTGGAGGTGGAGCAGGAGGATGCCGCGGTAACCGGCAGATTCCATCTCGGTGTCTCGTTTGATGCCGCCGCTATGATGTCCCAATCATATGAACGGTGCGGCAACCACAGAGGTGGAGGACGGTGCAGCCTAAGGTTTTGTTCGGAAAAGAGGGTTTTCGGGTTACAAGTTAAAATAGTTCTCAATCCCCCTCAATATTCTTCAACACCCTGTTTTCCAAACAAAACCTAAGGGATGAGGGGTATAGAGGATAGCGGCCAGTGAGCAGGCACGTCGCCACCGTCAGTGGGATGTGCAGGGTCACCTTGGTTGGGGAGTCAGGGTCCATGTCAGTAGTCGGTAGCGGATCGAGAACGGCCATGGAGTTAATCCAGAGCGGTGGCCCGAAGAAGGCCGACGGAAATGCAAAAGGTGAGGGGGAGGAGAGGAGGCGACCTCCATTGCTGCAGCTCGAGGCTTGAGGACAGAGAGAGGGCAAGGCAACGACGGCGAACGAAATATTTGCGGGGCAAGGACGGCGCTCTCGGTCGGCATGATCACCAGTCAAAGGACGATTGCCTGTTTTCCACCATGCGTGTAAAAGAAACGCAACGTCGCCACATGTCAACGTGCTGGATTTCTATTCTTTCCCCTTTCTACAGAAATTACCGTACAGTAACCTAGGCCTTGGTCGGAATTCTTCGGTGGTAAGAAGTTAGTTATTTTCAGGACCTTGCGATGCTTTTACCAAGGTAATTTGCTGCTACAAATGCATTTTACTCATAGTACATATACATTGTAAGTTCTGAGCTCGCATGATGGTCGTGTACATTCCACCTGGTGTTGGCCTTGAGGGAAAAACATTTTGGTGGTGTACATTGTGCCTTCCTAGAATCAAATTCCCCATGGTAACCAGGCTATCGTGAATTCCTGATGGTAGGTAATATAAGAAGGCCATTCCCGGGAGCCCTGCATCGGCGAAGTGCTCGCTCCCTCGTCGTTTATTTGCTAAAGATGAGTTCGTCAGCTCGCTATTCCGCTCCAGTTCTCTTCTTGAGCTCCGAAATGAAGTCTTCCCGCTCCTGGTCAGACATCCCCTCCGTGGAGCAGTCGCCGACGCCCCACTCGGCACCCCGCAGGCAGTACTTGTCCTGGATCATCCTCTCGTTCCTGCAAAGCCGCCCATTCAGATCCATGCCATCAGCATTGGCACAAAGATACATTCTCTATCCCAACCCGAGAGAAGCCCAGCAAAAGATGTTCAGCAGGGAGTGTAAGCTAGCAAACAGGTTTACTTCTCCTTGTTCTTCTTGGACTTCTCCAGCAGGTCCTGCAGCACCTTGGATTTCTTGAACCTGTTATCGAACTCGGCGTACTTCTTCTGGTTCTCCGCTTGAGGGCGCAACAGGAAAAGAGAAGGTTCACATCAGTCAAGAGGGCCAGGATGAGAGGTTTGCAGCAAGAACAAGCCCATGGCGTTTACATGGATCGAACAAGGTAACTGAGCTGAGCAGCAGCTGACCATTCCATTTCTCCAGGAACTCGAGCCGGGGCACGTCGGGGCCTGGCCTCGACTCCAACCCTGAGAAGCCTGACAGGATGCCGGCGTTCACTGCAGTTTGCACACGAAGGCATCAGTGTGGGAGCGCACTGATAAGCGTACAAGGAGCAGCGTGCAAGTTCTCAGTTGTGTACCTGGAGTGGACCAGAGGACCAGAGAGAGCATGGCGGCCGCGGGGACGGCCAAGGAAACCCGGCCGGTCTTCTCCAGCGGCGTGGCGGCGCTGCACCGCCCCCTCGGTGGCGCTGCGGCGGCCGGGGCGGGCGCGGCGACGAGGCCGCGGAGGCCGAGCATGGCTGCTAGCTTCTTCGCTCGCTTGGTAGGTCGGCCTAGCGACGCGAGAGAGGATGGATGGGTGGGATGGAGCACAGCTAGATTGCCCGGGTGAGAAGTTGCAGATGACGGGAAAGATATAAAGGTGCTGAGTTGCTGACCTGTTGTTCTCTTGTGAGCCACTAATGATAACACGATCTCGGGATTACTCCTGAGATTTTTTTTCCCGGCAACGAATTACTCATTCATCGTGTTCAGTCCAAATCTTCACTTGATTCTCTGTAGTCAATCCTGTCATATTCATGTAATCATGTTCATCTCACTCGTTTCTCAATTACGTATGGAGAATCTGTAATATAAAGATCAGTAGAACAAAGTATCTTTTATCTAGACTTTAGAAAACTCTGGAAGTTAAATACAGTACAGGTGTACGTATGCCTAAAGTACCATGCCGTTCATGAGTTCCCGATGTGCTACACGCGTCAAGCCGAGCTGCCGTCTGATCCGAAGCAATTAAGCAAACGACTTCAGAGTTCAGGTTCAGACTAGCACCCGCGTGTTTCATCGCTGGCCGCTGCCGTCGGCCGCTTCGCACGCGGCTCCCACGCTTTCCCGGGGCGGAAAATCTCCGTGTCAAAGCAGCAGGTGGCCTCCCACGACGGGGGGCAAGGCAAGCAATATACCCGTGTGCTCCCCCCTCCCAGCAACCGACGCGACACCGGCATCGCATCGCCCCCTCAAAACCCCCGTTCGCCTGTCTCTCTCTAGATCCACCCCTTGAGAATGGCCTCCTACGACGGCGACGAGGACTCGGGCCGCCGCCGCCCGGGCCAGCACCGCCCGTCCGGCGGGGGCAGCGGGGACCTCGCCTCGAGCGCCAAGCTCGTGGCGGAGGCGGCCAAGCTTGCGCTCCAGGACCACAGCCTGGAGAAGGTGGACAAGGGCCGGGTCGCCGGGGCCGCGGCCGACCTGCTCCACGCGGCGTCCCAGTACGGCAAGCTCGAGGGCAAGCCCGTGGGCGGGTACCTCGAGAAGGCCGAGGAGTACCTCCACCAGTACGGCCGCAAGGAGGGGGCCGTCGGCGGCGGCGGCGGCAAGCATCAGGGGGAGGAGGAGGAGGGGAAGTACGGGAAGAAGCCCGGCGGTGGCCATGGAGGGGGAAGGTATGAGGAGGAGGAGGAAGGGTACAAGAAGAAGCCTGGTGGTGGGAGGTATGAGGAGGATGAGTACAAGAAGAAGCCTGGCGGGGGTAGTGGCTATGGGGGTGGAAGGTATGAGGAAGAGGAGGATCACAGGAAGAAGCCAAGCAGTGGTGGCTATGGAGGAGGAAGGTATGAGGATGAAGATGACTACAGGAAGAAACCTAGCAGCGGTGGCTATGGAGGGGGGAGGTATGAGGGCGAAGATGATTACAAGAAGAAGCCCACAAGTGGTGGCTATGGTGAGGGGAGGTATGAGCAAGAAGATGATTACAAGAAGAAGCCTACTAGTGGTGGTTATGGTGGGGGAAGGTATGAGCAGGAAGATGAATACAAGACGCCTGCAAGTGGCGGCGGCGGCTATGGTGGAGGGTATGAAGAAGATGAGTACAAAAAGAAGCCGAGTGGCGGTGGCTATGGAGGGGGAAGGTACGAGGAGGAAGATGATTATAGGAAGAAGCCTAGTGCTGGTGGATATGGAGGTGGAGGAAGGTATGAAGATGAGTACAGCAAGAAGCCAAGTGGCGGTCATGGCGGAGGGAGGTATGAGGATGACGATGAGTACAAGAAGCCTAGTGGTGGAGGATATGGCTATGGAGCTTCGAGTGGTGGAGGTCATGGAGGAAGGTATGAAGAAGATGACTACAAGAAGAAGCCTAGTGGGCACTCAGGGGGGAGGTATGAAGAAGAAGAGGGGTACAAGAAGACTAGTGGCCATAGCGGAGGGAAGTACGGCAAGGAGGAAGATGACAAGAAGAAGAAGAAGCATGGCGATGATGAGTCAGAAGGTGGTGGTATTGGAGATTACCTGAAGTTGGCACAGGGTTTCATGAAGAAACAGGATGGGGAAGGGGAGAGTGGGGGTGGTATGGGGGACTACTTAAAGCTTGCCGAAGGGTTCATGAAGAAGAGGTGATTAATATTGACCATGTCATGGTTTGGAAAGGACTTGCTTGTGTTTGGTTAGTCCCTCGTCCTGTTTAATGTTTGCGGGTTGTGACATTTCAGCAGCTTCCATCCTAGGATGTAATAAGAATGCATTTGCCCATGTTGTCCTTGTTGTAAAGTGAATGCTTATTAGACTTACGATACTGGGAAAATAAAAGGTTGGATGGTTTGGTGTTCGTGTTGTGTACCAGTTCTGACATAAATATATATTGTTGCAACATATAATGAATGGAACTGTTGAATATATTGATCCATTAGCTGTTATTGTTAAAAGCATTTTGTTTTGATCGGTTTCTATTATGTGAAATTGCTGTGTAGATATATTGGTGTTTGAACTGCAAATACTACAAATACATTCCTGTGCATGTGTTGCTGAACTGCATTTCCTTTTTGCTAAACCTGAAAGAGTAAGTCAAACAAGCCAATCAGCCATATACTTTCAACTTGATTGGTGCTTCAGTGCTGGTTCTATGCTTATAGCCTTACAAATTAGCTTCTGTTAATGGTTAAATTGAACTAGAGTTCTTATGTGCATTAACTTCTCCTTTTCTGGATTGGCTCTTATCTTCTAGAAGTAGTTGCCAGCTCTTTCCTTACTTAGCCCTTGTGCTTATGAGTGTCTGCCAGTTTATGTCAAATGTTGATGGTTTTGGCTATTTGGTACTGTTAAATGGCCAAGTGTTTGGCCATAGCAATTTATTATGTAACTATGAAGTAATCTCTTGGCAGTACAAGTCATATAAACAAAGGCTACTCGAACTATAGACTTATGACTTTCCCAAAGCTCATGTTATGTCATCAACTTTAACCAGTCTCAGAATTATAGACTTATGACTTTCCCCTGTGCACTACTCGAACTGAAAGGACCAACTAGCACAAACAGCATCTTCCTTCTTCCACTATAGTGGAATATTTCCACAAAGGGCACCATTTTTAGCCACTTGTTTAGATACTCTTGTCTCCTAGAACAGCAGGGCATTTATGTATTTAACTGCCCCCAGCACATCAAGAGTTGAACAACTATGAACATTATGTGTGCTTTCAGCCCAGGCCAGCCCATCGGTTTCTGATCTTCTACTACTCATTCAATCAGAGTAGTCCAACTGTATCCTTCTGAATCATCATTCTTTATTGACTGATTTGACTCAACAGATTTCAACAATAGAGCAATAAGGATAGCCATAATAGCCACACTCCCAGCGCTCAGATAGTGTTAGAAGCTACTAGGTTTCGGATACCAGTATACCACAATGCCAGGATGTGTTGATTCAACATCTGACCTCCTTCATGGACCATGGTGCTTCAGTGCTTCCCAGTATAGCAGGCCCTGGGCAAATAACTTTGTCTGGATATCGAGGTTGTCGAGGGTTACCCTCAACTTGTTCATGATCCAAGTTTTCTCTTCACTACCACCAATTATGGGTGTTGAAACATCCAAACAACCAAGAAACCATTCTAGCATGTACAAGCGTGCATCAAAAAACTAATTTCTTTTTTAAAAGAAAGAAATAAAGAAAAGTAATAAACTGAGAAGGTGAAACCTGATAAACATGGTCACATGGTTTCTGGTAATTGCTATGGCAATGTTGATCAATCTGGAAACGTGAAGGTGAAGTTGGCAAAAATGTTCTTCAAGAAGCAAGGTACTATGTAGTAGTCAGAAGAGGGCTCGTGAGGAAATACTGCCTTATTCCTCAATCAGGTACTGCCGTACTGGCTAGTTGATTCATTGTGCCTGCAAATACTGTATTAATCTTTGATCACCTTTATGTGTTTGTTTGGTTATGAATCTTCATTGGTTGATAATATTGTTATTGCAGATGTAGTTCATGATGATGCAACGTGATTCGATCGTCTTTCTTGCATTTCACTTGATCATACAGCTGGAATGGTATCATGATTCTGTCAGCTGGTAAATAACGTGGAGTTTGTAATATATGACTCCATCATTTTTTTTGTATTCTATGTGTCCTTTAGTCTAACTTTTGTATTCTCAGGATACTCGAGAGAACTTTATATGATATAAATTTGTCATTGGCCGTCTCGCAGAAGTGTATTCTTCACTCAGATTTAGCAGTCATGTTCGCTCGCATGTTGATTTGGTTCTCCAGTTCTCCACAATGGCATGATAATTTGTGTGCCTTATAATTTGTGTGCTATACTGTTGATATGATCATATGAAACTGCACGGCTCTTGGTATTGCTGTACAAATGTACAAAGCTATCACACAAGCGAGTAAGAATCATATGTTGTCGATCAAGTATAAAACAGGGCCAATTCGACATATCTTAAATTCTTAATGCATGTTGAAACGAATTATGCAACTCAGCCACCAACCAACCACATGCAGTACCATACAAAGTAGAACAGGAATACATGTACCCTAGAAGCAAGCAACGCAGAACCAGAACACATGCTAAATGTTCACATTACGGACAGCATACATGTTAAGGACTCATCGGATAACATGCACGGGTTGTCTTTTGCCAGCCAGAACAAATCCTCCATGTTTCCCGTATACAAATCTACCGAACCACAGCACATCAATCACCAATACAATCCTTAAGAATCACACGTCATGGACCCAAAAAATAGTACGAATGGATGATACGACGGCTAAAGCAAACCAGCCGAGCTCAGAACTCCTCAACGGAGACGGCTTCGCGAGGGACCTCATAAGCATCCTTTTGCCTCAGCTTCTTCACGCCGGCAAGGAAGCACACCTTGTCGGACTTGTAGCTCTCCAGGTTCACACTGGCCACCTTCACCCACACCACCACTTTGGTCTTCATGCCTTCGATCCCGGAAAGCTTGCCTCGGGACAGAGTCGCCTTGACACGAGGAGCATACCTTATCATGGAAGAATCCTTGAAGCTCACCTCGCAAGGCTTGGACATGTGCACCACCAGCTTTGAGGTTGTTTCGTCATATTCATAGCAAATGATGTTCCGAGGGAAGAGGCCTGGAGGGAGATTGTGCTCACGCAGAAGATCAGCGAGTGACTTCTTGTGTCCTAGAAAGGAGAAACTGATGTCAGTATATACTTTTGAAATATGGATTATCAAATTATACGCCTGAGAGACTTTGTATGCTAGGAGTCTAATTGTGCAGAGAACAATACAATTAAAGTCTATGGCGTTATAGTCTTATAGAGACTAAGATTTCCATGACATGTTAATTGTTCAGCACATAGTCTCCACCTGTCCGGGACAAAAAGGCCTTGTGTTGTTCTTGTTCATCACATAAATCTCAATCCAAAAAACAGAAGTGATTCTGATAATAATCTTATAGCATGAACAGCCTTAACAGATCAGGACTCAGGAGAAAGACAGCAAACACGAAAGTACTCTGTGTACAAGCACATTACTGCTGAGACCTGTAGTTGCAAAACAAAAATAGAATGGAGAGAAGAATCCAGTTTGCAACCAGTCTATTCAGAACAAACGTATCTTGTACTGCAATGCTTTGGTATCATAATTGAGAAGTTAAGTGGCCATGTTACATTATCAATTTTGTTCATGCAAATACGGCCACAATAAATTAGATGCTGCTTGGAAGCAAGTACTATGACAAACAATCGACATAAACAAGCTGGCAAATCAACCGGCTGTGGTTGGTGTTTCCTACGACCATGACATATACTGCACAGCCTTGCTAATCCCGCCAAAGATTTCAGGAGGACCAATGCAAAGATTGCAAGTAAAACAAAAGATTAGGTGAGCAAGCCCCTTATCCACTGGTTCATGGACTTCAGAAATAATGGCATCAACAAACAGTGGGCCAGATGCCAACCATTGCAGAGCAGCAGAATGTCACAAAAGTCATTTCAATTTGGCCCCCATGTGCACCATACTTTGCAGATCAAAAGGTACATGAAGTCCAAGAAAAGCTAGATCCAAATCAGAGAAAAGGTTAGGAATCAGGCAGCTAGTACACATAATCATATTTAAGAAAGCTCCTTTTCTTTGAGTTGCTTTGGTTTTAAGCATGATGCGAGAAAAGCTAACAGAAATTGACACTTGCACTAATGATGTTGCCAAAACAACTTAACATGCACCCAGAATGTTCTAATTCATCATATAACATCTCTTCAGATTCACTCATATTTTCACAGCCACAAAACCAACCCTGAATGGAACAGAACAACTGTACCTTTGAGCTTCTCGAAGACCCATTTTGCCTTCTCCTCCACAGTGCTCGAGAAACGCTGCGGATCAGATCAAAGGTTGTCAGTTTGGTTTGGTGAATGCTGCTGAATTGAACGGCTCTCATGTACAGAAGAAATTGGTATATTTGCTCGCCCCCAAAAAAACGGTCCATTTCAATCAAAGATATGTCTCTGACATTGTCACACAAAATAAATTCAAGCAACAAAGCATCATTGCTATGAGTAAATGTGCAAGAGAACGAATCTAATCCCGCCTCAAAAAGGGGAAAAAGGAAAAGAAATGACACGAGAAGGATATGCGGATACATGTCCTCCAAGAACTCTGAATTGAGTAGCCAGCACTGTCGAGAACAAGCAAGAACAGACCTCACCTCACCACACCCATACAACTGTTTGTCACCTCGACTTCCCCAGTGCAGGATAAACATCAAAGGCAACGGATCCGGCAATGGCCGCGCCAGCAACCGATTGCGCAGAAAGAGGAGAAAGAAAAGGGAAATGGCGGCGAGCACTCACGGAGATGTCGTCGCCGATGGCGGAGAGCTCCTTCTTGGCCTTGCGGGAGATGGTGAAGCTGCCGAGCTTGGTGAGCGCCTTCTCCATCCCCTCCATCCGCGCGGCCCCTTGCACTGGTGTGCCGCGGCAGGCGCGCAGCGCTTGTGTGAACGAGTAGACGAGCGCCTCCACGCGTGGGCGAGGGCGGCTGTGGCTGGCTGGCTGCTGGCTCTGCGCCGCGGGTGGGGTGTGCCGCAGGATGGGATACACGAGAACCAGGTTCAAAGCTGCGGCGCTCGGCGCGGGTGGACGCCGATAAATAAGCAACGGCTCGTGGATCGAGAGGGCCGTGGGCCTGCGGCGCCGGATCCTCTGCGACAGTCGACAGCGAGGCCTGCTTCGTAATCATTGCGCTCGTAGATGTTAGAATTTGGAGTTTGAATTTGGGAGTGAGAGGTCACTTCGTAATCATTATGCTACTGTAGCTTTGTATTTATAAAAAATTATCTAAAAATTGATTAATTAGGTTCAAAATGTTCGTCTCGCAGAGTACAACAAAACTGTGTAATTAGTTTTTAATTTCATCTACATTTAATACTCCATATATGTTATGACATTTTGATGTGATTGAGAATCTTCTTTTTACATAGCGTATTTGGAAGTTGCTTTTTGGAACTAAACAGGCCCTTCGTCCTGCTTCCTTCTCTTTTTTTCTTTTTTTTTGGCTGTTTTGTGGAAAAAAGGTATGATAATGACGCTGTTTATTTCGAAAAGGATAACGATGATGCTGGTGCCAACTTTAAATAGAAAAAAAATCAAAGAACACGGTAGTATTGGAGGGTTTGATGGTATTATTGCAAAAGCTTAGCAGGTACAGTATGTGTTCGTCTTAGTTGCCGATCCACTACACGGAATTCTCAAAACAAGGAAGTTGCTGCATCTCTAGCATTCAAAAATGAGAAGGTTGGTTGTTCAAGAGCCGAATTTGCGCAGAACAGATTGCTAGATATCGGTGTGACGGATAACGTCGATTATTTTCACCGGGGGAGCGGCAGGAGCGGGGGCCGTTTCCCGTTGGTGCCCGCCCGCATGACTGAGACCGGGTCGGGTCGGGTCACGGGGGCCTTTGTACGCTGGCACTCTGGGAGGCCCCGCGCCGAGGCCGAGTCCTTTCCTCCGTAGTCCGTTCCAAGCGGCCGCCGGCAGGAACGGAACGGAACGGCGTTTCGTTCGTCCAACGGCCGGCGAGCGCGAGCACAAATCGCACGGGAGCGCTGCGCCGTTTGATGCGGGTGTGCTGGGAGCGCATCGTGTGAACTAGAAACGCTGGCGCGGCGTTGCCGCGGCTACACTGGATTGGGTCAGTGTAGATCTCGGTATTTGTCCATAAGTGGAATACTCTGATGGCACTCCATTATACATTATACGTAGAAATGCTCTGAATCAGGTGTGCTATGCGTGATCAATGTTCTTTTCTATCTTGTCCAAGTACAGATACAAAAAAGGGGGAAATCTTACTCTGAGTGGGTGAACTTAAGTTTTGAGAGAAATATCCTACTCAAAGAAGAAAAGGAAATGTTGATCTCAAAAAAAAAAGAAGAAAAGGAAATGATGATTCTACTACTAGGCAACATCCCAGATGATGAGATGCCTAGATCCTACACAAGTAGATATTTAGTACTACTTGTAGATTGAGCTTTGCACTTTAGAGCTGATTACTATTTTTCCTAAAAGCAAAGAAATTATCATAGCTGACAAATATGAATTAGGCTTTCCTAGAAATAAATAAAGACAATTAGAAAACACTAATCATTGATGGCATACACCATGCTGAGTTATCTTGTTTCCTCTGTGAAAATGAAATTGCAGGGTATCTAAACCGTAAACATGAATATAAATATAAATATTTTAACAGATCAGACAATGCAATTATTACCTTTGAAAAATAAACTAAGGATGGCAAACAATTCAAACCATAGATTCTTTTTTACAGCAAAATTTTTTATTGTCTAAATAAAATGAGCTTACATGAGAGGATCTCTGATGCCATACCTGTACTCATTGCTAACACCATAAGCATAGCAGTGACACAAGGATTGATGTATCAATCTTCTTAGTGTGTTATCATCACCTTATGGTTTCTCAAAAAGAATGAATCTTCAAGACCCTACAAAAGATATCACTCCAGATGGGCAATTATGATTGTCACCATGTTATGTATCAAGCAAAGTTAAACGCTTGGAAATGGAGTTGTTTAACCACTGGTGGCGGCAACAGAACGGTAGATAGCAACCGATTTTTGTGATTTTTTTTTCCAGGTGAGACAAGTGTACATGTGGAAACGACATTCCATCGAACACCATTCATGCGGATCATCAGATATATGCATGGAGATAGAGCGGCCATGGAGAAAATGGTGATGGCGGTCAGCAGCGAGAAACTCGACGGACGCTCTCAGCGAAGGAATCTCTCACTGCTTCCTCCTCCTCCTACAGCCGTGGCGCAGCTTAGGCAACGGAGGTGATGCCGTCACGGTGGCGTGAGGAAGCCGATGTAGCAGCGACAGCGAGGGAGGTGCTCGCCGGCGCGTCGCGATATAGGGGGACACGGGGAGGGGCAGCTGCATCTTGTGTTCACAGCCCACGGACGCCTCGCGCCATTCAGACTTTAGAGCTATGTGGTGGTCGAGGAGTCGGGGCTGGCCCGGCGGTGATGCAACTGAGCGCCACGGCACGGTGGCGGGGAGCGCGGTGAAGGTGGAGTTGCATGGGCTGCCGTTTCTCTGCTCCTCGTGTCATGTGTGGCGCCCCTGCCGTTTCTCTGCTACTCGTGTCGCGTCCCGTCACATTTTCTCCGTCGGCATGCCCAAGCGAGGTTGCGTCGAGGAACACTGCTACAGCCGGTGAGCTGGCGTCGACAAGCGGGGTTCCCCGAGCCCAAGCTTCCGATGCAGGCGGAGGTGACTCGCCAGTCGCCGCCGCATCGCCGACGCCCGGCGCCACAGCCAACATGCTAGGCTCCGTGGCAGCGGCTGCGATGATGAAGGCGACTACACGTCTACACCGTAGTATTTACCGTTTTGACCGGCGAGCGGAGGCTTCTGGAGGATGACGAGCGGAGGCTTCTAGAGGAATATCCAACTATTGCAGAAATTCGAGAAGAAGCAGTTCCGTTCGTGAGCAATCAGACGGCTGAGAATTAAGATGAGGACTAAACTGACGGTTGCCAACGTCATGGTGACGTGGATCAACGAGTCGGGGGTTTTTCTGCCGCGATTCGTTCATCAGAGATTCTTGACGCATGGCTGGAGCTTTCGGTTGTCCCACGGAGCCTCCGATTTGGGCCGACTCGCATCGGCCGTGGGCTTTAGCTTTAATAAGAAGCAACATAACAGCCCAATTGTCCCCGTGGGCTGTTATGGGCTGAACAAATCTCGCAGTTACTAGCACATGCTGCTGGACTTCACTCTCTTTCTGCCATCTCCATCGAACGATCTCTCTGGTGTATGTGTATCCTTTTTCTGGAGCTGGGAAATGCGGCGGAGCTTGTTTCCTTTTCGTTGTGCCTCTACTAGCTCTCTTTATGCTTCTTCCAAAACAATCACTCTCTTGTGCAGGGACCGGCAAATGTTATTTGTCCGGAGATATTTGAAGCCTGGTGCGCCCGCACTGTGTGGCCGATCGTGAGACTGACCGGGGTGTGACGCTGAGGCAGGCAAGGTTGCTCTATCCCCTCCATGTCCCAGCACGGCCGGCAGGGCGCATCTAGGCATCACGCTAGTGACGCGGAAACACCCGTCGCCCGATGAAACGGGTGCCCTTTTAATTTTTTTATTGGGCTGATGTTGGACCGATTGTTTGATTAGTTATTGGACTGTTTCTGCGTGTACATCTGTTGCTTGAAGTGCGGAGCACATGCGTACGTGTCAGGTGACTTGCATGCGATAAAATTTAGAAAAAAAGTCATTACTCTTAAACTAAACATCCAAATTAAATTCCGATCGCACCATAATGCTTATTGCGATAAAATCTTTAAAGCAATATCTCACTTGACTATATTTAAATGATATTTTTTTTGCGAATATTTTGTATCAAACTAGAACAAATGAGTCCAAGCTGCGAACAAATTACTGCACAGGAAGAACAGAAGAATCCACGTTGCGAACAAATTACTGTACATGGAGAATAACTCAGTTCACATTGCGAACAAATTACCGTACATGGAGAACATGTAAGTCCATATTACGAACAAACTACTGCACATGGAGAACAAAATGAGTCCACGTTGCGAACAAATCACTGCACATGGAAAACAGAAGAATCGACGCTACGAACAAATTACTGCACATGGAGAACAAATCGGTCCATATTTACGAACAAATTACTGTACATGGAGAACAAATGAGTTCACGTTGCGAACAAATTACTGCACATGAAGAACATAAAAATTCATATTATGAACAAATTACTGCACATGTAGAACAAATATATCTACATTGCGAACAATATATAAAAAATAAATAAGGAAATAAAAGAATAAAAAGAAACAGAATATAAATAAAAATGAAAATGAGAAATAAGGCAAAGACAAAGAAAAAGGAATCACAAGAGAAAAAAACAAACGAGAAAAGAAAAAAAATAAAAAATCTAACATAATCGGAACATGGGCCAACGTACGAAGATCAAAAATACAAAACAGGAAAAAAATACTTCTTTTCTAGCTATATCTAGATAGTTAATGGGCCACGTAATCTCAATATCAACGGTGGGCTGGTTAATGGGCCAAAATGCTTACCCCTCCCGCTCCTGTCGCCGTGAGGGATTTTCTTCGGGCGACAAGTGCTGCCGCATCGCGCGCGCGATAGCTATCCGCTCCGCGGCCGGCACCACAGTTGGCACGAGTTTTCAGGAGCCTACACCGGTCGGGTGTCTTGATACAGAGAAGACACTTATCTGGTGTATAATTTTTTGAAAAAAACTTATCTGGTGTATTCCATAAAAAAATTTGTAAAAAGACGAGACCAGAAACTGAATGATGCTCTGAAATAAACAGAGAAAAATAACATGACGCGTAATTGGGCCAACGGCCCAGGGTCGTGTGCTAACATGCTCTTCAGTCTGGCCCGCTCGCTGCCGCCGCCGGACTCCTCGGCCTGCCCGCTAGCCCCTGTCCAGCCCACCTATCCGCGCCTCTTCTTCCTCCAGCCGCGACACCCCCCGATCCAACCCTAACCCCTCCGCCCCTCCGCATCGCCACTTCGTACGCAGGCGCCGAACCCCTCCGCCTCGTCGCCGGTGCCCCTTCCCGGCTCGCGACCCCGCTCATCGGTGGTTTTCCGGTGCGTGCCCCTCACCTCACCTTCACCTTTACACGCCTCCTTCCACCTCTCGGCCGTTAATTTCACCTTCCACGCTCTCTCTCTCTCTCTCTCTCTCTCTCTCTCTCTCTTTCTCTCTCTCTCCTCTTAGGTCTTCGTGTTGGTCGCGCGTGTACGACTCGCAATGGAGCAAGATCAGAGCGTTGCTGTCGGTGTTGATTCCGGTAGCGCCGAGCCTGGTGCCGCGGCTTTCGATTTGACGACCGCCAATACTGACGCGGACGCGTACGCTGGAGCGGCTGTCACCGCTGTGGCCGCAGACGGTGGAGCACAGGCCGCTGATGCCTCTGCCTCTGCCTACCCGTCCGAGCACGCGGCGTTGAATGGGATGGCCGCAGAGAACGGTGCCGCAGCCACCAACGAGATGGGCGAGCCGGCGGCTCCAGAGCCATCCTACGAGGAAGGTAGCTTTGGATTTGCACGCTCGTTAATATCATATGTTAGGCTTCCACACACCCTAATTTTATATCCTACCTGCAGACTCTTAACGTATTGTTTTCTTTTCTTTCTGCAGCTGTGCTTTCAGCTGAAGAGGCTAGGTTGTGGAGTGTCGTTACTGCAAATTCCTTAGACTTCAATGCTTGGACAGCACTTATTGATGAAACAGAGAAAAATGCTGAGGTAATGTCTGGTTTGCCGCTTACCTTTACAACCGTTCTTTAAAATTCAGTTGCTATAGAGGAACTAATTTGTAACTTTTACAACGGCTTATGATTATATGCTATTTCTGGATATAAAATACTTCGATTTAGGGCATATTGCAATTTTATTATGCATTTGTTTGGTGTATGTTCAGTTGCTTCCTTGTTTTTCGTAGAATAAGTCTGCAATCTTGATGGCCTACTATAGCTTCTTCCCTCTATCCTGATTGTAGATTTTGTATTCTTGTGTTTCCTTAAGTTATTTTGAATTTTGAAGCGCATGATGTCCCTGGTACTATTTTGGCCTATGTAGTCATGTATGATTTTTGGTGTTTGTTGTACTTTATTTGGCCTATCATAGTCCTCTGTAATCTTTGTTCGTTGTTGTTTCAATAAAGTGCACTTAATGTAAATTCAATCTGAGCAATCTAAATTATAAGAATGGAACTCTTTGTATGATGAAACTCTTTATGCTAACACGTGTTTTTGTATGTTCTCGTCCAGAGCAATATTCTAAAGATACGGAAAGTGTACGATGCATTTCTTGCGGAGTTCCCTCTTTGCTTTGGTTATTGGAAGAAATATGCAGATCATGAAGGTAGACTTGATGGCGTCAACAAAGTTATAGAGGTGTATGAACGAGCAGTTCTTGCAGTTACTTATTCAGTGGACATTTGGTATAACTACTGTCAGTTTGCAATTTCAACATACGATGACCCGGATATCATCAGAAGGTACCAATCGTACACAACATTCCTATTCTAAGGAAGTCAATGTGGCTACCCTTTCTGTCTCCTCACTTAATTTTTAATTTTCAATGACTGGGCATTTGAATTCAATATGTAGGAATTCCTGATTGAGCTCTTTAGAATATGTCAGAGCTCTACTTCTGCAATCTGTGTGGCAGCAATTTCCATCTGGGCCGTTAGTCAATTTCATGTACATTGTTACAGCAATTTGTCTTTCTCTGAACTAATGGGCTGTTAGTCAATCTGCCTCTAGTTACCATAAACTATTTGTTCCACTTTCTGTGGACTTAAAATCTCTACGCATGCATTTCTATTGAGAAAATGTTATGCTGTACTTAATACATTAGCTAATTATTTATATTTGAGATAATAGCATGCTTATTTCATAAAAACTTTAGACCCATACTGCACATGGTCATAAAAGGTATTTCAAAAGTTTTTATGTCAAGTACAAATGTGGTCCTTCCTAGATGTAAGTACCTGCTATATCTGCACATTCCAGTCATCATTGGTTGTGTGTTTCGATGTAGTTCTTTTGTCTCTTGTTTCGTTTTCGAATCGGTAACTTCGCTTGCCTTTTCAGTAACTTTGTCCGTCATCTGTTTTTACAGACTGTTTGAAAGAGGTTTGGCATATGTTGGAACAGATTACCGTTCCAATATTTTGTGGGATGAGTATATTAAGTATGAAGAATCGCTGCAGGCGTGGAGTCATCTAGCTGTGATATATACAAGAATATTAGAGCATCCCATACAGCAGCTTGATCGGTACTTTAATTGGTAAGCCATCTGTATAATTTCTTCTATTTATATTGAAGTTTGGAAGTGAATCTTTCTTTTGAGCATGTTGTTTATCTGCAGTATACTAAAGGTTAGATTGTCTGATAAGTGGGTCTAGGCAACATATTATTGACAACACTCTGCCACAAATGAATCGAAATAAGCAAATTTACCGCTGTACCATTTTGTCATTTCCTAATTGTGCTTGATATTTTAAGCACTTGAATTGTGGCCATGATATATAATCTCATTTATGACGAGACAAATAATGTAAAATTTCTTGTTTTACTAACTGTTATATTTACACAGCCTCAAGGAATTAGCTTCAACACGTGATCTTTCAGAGATACTGACTGCGGAGGAAGCTTCCATGTATGGTGTTTCTTCTGAGAACAGTACTCAAGCTCTTGATGGCGAGCCACATCCTGACGATCCTGATAAATCCAGCCAACCTGGAGCAGAGAACCTTACGAAGTATGTCGCCGTGAGAGAAGAGATGTACAAGAAGGCTAAAGAGTATGAATCTAAGATTATTGGTTTTGAACTAGCTATTAGAAGACCATATTTTCATGTCAAGCCTCTTGACAAACCAGAGCTTGAGAATTGGCATAACTACCTTGATTTTACCGAGAATGAAGAAGACATTAATAAGGTATGGTTTTGCACTTCTAGCAACCTTTTGTCTTTTTTATTATATAGTAGATTTATGGAACACTTGGAATCTTATAACTTACAATTCAGTGTTATTGGCTCCATTATATGCTTTAACGGCTAGTATTTGGAGAGGCTTCCTTTATAATGGGATATTGAGCGTGGACATAATGTTTGGTTTCGATGAGGCTAAGTACTCCAAACTTTCATTTGGCAGTGGTCGTTCTGGGTTAATGATATATGGTACCAAATACCAATTGTTTGAATTTTTAATCTCATATATGCAGGTATTTGCTTAATGCTCACCTTCTTAATCATCTATCTATCAAGCAAGGATGGTCCCTCCTTTCTTATGGAGGGGCCTCCGTAATCAGCTAATGGAGTAATCTGTGTGAACTTCTCTTTTTTTTTGTCAATACCAAATTCGTATTCCCTTTAGATCCCCCTTTTCCTCCCTCATGCTTATGTTTTCTGATGATACATTTTACTTTTTTCAGGTTGTCAAATTGTACGAAAGATGTGTGATTGCCTGTGCTAGTTATTCAGAATTCTGGATCCGCTATGTACAATCCATGGAGGATAAAGGCAGTCTAGAACTAGCAAACAATGCCCTGGCTCGTGCCACTCATGTGTTTGTCAAGGTATTATTTGATAACCTGTAGAATAATATCTTGGTATCGCTTTTTTGTTGCCTTTTATCATTTCATTCATTATATTTATCATACATGTTTCTCTTTATTTGAATGTAGCATGTACAAGGTTTGAATGTCAATCAAATCTTGGTTGTGTCTTTCATTCCTTCATTAAATCTTGCTTTTGCACCTCTTAGATGAGTGCTTCTTTTATTCCAGATTCCTTATAGCAATGAACAAATACAAATAAAGAGGACAAAATGCAAAGGCAATAGAACAGCTGAATTAGTTAGATCGTAGGATCTTCAAATATGTACTTACTCTCTACAGATGTAAATCGCTGATGTCATTCTGATCTGCGAAGACTGCTTTTGTGAAATCTCATTTGAATGCAGATACTATGAAAAGCACAAAAACTCAATAGTATACTGTCTTGGTCATTTTTCGTTTCTGAGAGCTGGAATAAAAATTCTACAGAAATAACACGAATCTAATTGAGAAGATAAACGTAGATAATAATGTTTTGATTTGTGTAGTACATCATTATGTATGCTAGGTGGTTTTAGATTTGCTGATAGCTACATCCCGTTTCTCTTTGATTAATACAGAAGCAGCCAGAGATTCATCTGTTTTGCGCACGCTTTAAGGAGCTTAATGGAGATGTTTCTGGAGCACGTGCAGAATATCAGCATCTTTACTCAGTAGTATGCCCTGGCTTTCTAGAGGCCATTGTGAAGCATTCTAATATGGAGCACCGACTGGTATGTCATTGAACAAGTAACCTTTTTTTGTTCCTTTTTTAACGTGTTCTAGAGTTTGTTTAATCTGCCTGTGTTTGCAGGGAGATAAAGAATCAGCTTGTTCAGTTTATGAGAAGGCCATTGCTGCTGAAAGGGAAAAGGAACAGAGCCAGCTCTTGCCAACATTGCTTATTCAGTACTCACGTTTCTTATTTTTGGTAGGTTTTTATCATAATTTCGAGATTATACCGAAATGATCTGAATATCTTACTATTTTCACTGAACATGTGTGTTTAGCCAATAAGAAGTGTGAAAAGGCTACACCTGATCAGAACTTATGTAGTAAAGATTATTTAATCTAGTAGACATCTCTTGCTTTGCATTTTTAAGGACACCAATTTTGTCTGTTTGAGCTTGGGAGATGTTCCTTTTTCTTATTACTGCTTAATGAGTTAACTGATTGAGCAGAACTTCTCTGGCATTATTCTATGTATTATCCCCCTATTTCAGTTGGTGGAATTTGATGTGTTCTTCATATGTGTAGGCCATCCAAGACTTGGAAAAGGCAAGGGAGACCTTAACTTCATTGCATGAGCAATTGAACGTGACGAAACCAGTTCTTGAGGTTATGACTTTCAAGATTTTTCTGAATTATTTCGATTTTCCTCATCTTTGCCCTTAATTTTCCTAATACTACCTCTTTCTTTTGCAGGCTGTCATCCATCTAGAGTCTATCTTTCCATGTGAAAAGCGTGTTGACTTTTTAGATTCACTTGTGGAGAATTTTGTTACACATGAAGCATCTCAAGGAGAGGGGTCAAGTCTAGCTGATAAAGAAGAAATATCTTCCATATTTTTAGAGGTAATAATTAAATGCTGCTCCTTTCTACAGTATATTATACTCCTCCTTGGTTTGGCCTAGGTGACATGAATTTTGCAGCTTAAGCGGTCTTACCGTATTAGAAGTGTGAATTAAGATAGTTTTCTAGCTATTTCTGTTTGTTTTTTCAATTTGCCAATAATGGAATGAAAACCATAGAAGAATGTTTTCTTTATGTAGTTGATATTGTATACTACCTCCATCCTTTAATATATGACGTCCACCAGCTCAAAAATGAGCTAAGCAACGTCATATAATAGAAAATGGAGGTAGTATATTACAAGTAAGACGGATGGTTGCCATGATTTACACTACCGACGCTCTTTACTAACATTTAGTGGACCATCAAAAAATTGTTCAGTAGCATTATTTGGGTGCTCTTCTTTGGGAACATGAAGTATTTTGTGATAATGTTTGGAAGCAATGACTAGAGCCTCCGGTCGAGAGGCTGCCCAACCGGGCTCAAACCTGTGCTGACAGGTCATGGGAGTAGCTCCCAGAGTTTGGTACTCCCCTCTAAAACAAAGCCAATGAGACATCTAACCCGTGGCTGATGTTTTTTTAGTGCTCATCCTTGAGAAGGAGTATTTCGTGATAATGTTTGGAATTTTGGTTCAGCGAGCTGGTAGAGCCTTGCAACTTTTGTCTATATAGAGAATTGTGTATAAACAAAACTCTCCTTAAAGTGAAAGTACTATTCTTGAATCACAGTGATCTCTGTTGTGCATTTATCAAACATGGTATTCTGCTATTGTTAGTGCTATTTAAACGAACCATGTTTCTTTTATTTTGCTTTTGGGCCTGTCCACTTTGGTAGTTTAATGATTCTCTTACAAATTGCCTGCAGTTTTTGGATCTCTTTGGGGATGCAAAGTCAATCAAGAAGGCCTTAACTAGGCACACAACTCTTTTTTCATCTAAGAGAAGCATTCTGCCGTCAAAGAAACGAAAAGCAGATGATGCTATTGTGTCAGACAGGGACAAGTTGGCTAAAACTGGTGGTACTCAGCCAGTCATGGGGACTGACCCAAATGCTCCGAATCCTCCAGTTTGGCCTGCGACTTCTGAAGCATCAGGGCAACAATGGGGAGCTGCTTATGCACCTCAGGTCACATTCATATAAATATGCGAGATTAGCTGTTCTATACTTTTTCTTTGGCGCACTAACCGTGATAAGAGATGAATTTTGAAGTAAAAAGAATAGGAGAGAAACATTGTTTTATCGTCTCTTCAAATCTTCCCAAATACAACGGATAGAAATGGTTAAATATCTCAATTCCTCCCATTATGTCTACTTGAATTTGCAGCTATTATCCATGTCCTCTAAGCTGACACTTTTCTGTGAATTGTTTCGTCTGAGTTGGCATGCTCTTTGGTAGATCTAAAAGTTCATCCCTATGATTCTTCATACAACTTAGAATTTGAATTATAGAACCCAGGAGGCTTTGGATGTTGTTCCTTCTTTTTATAAAAAAGTCTCCTTTTGTATTTATTTTGATATAAATGATGTTATCATGGATAACTATATATTGCTGCTTATTGACTTTAATGTCTTTTGCATTGTAGGCTGCGTATCCTTCATATGGATCTTATGACTACAGCCATCAAATGCCTCAGCCTGCTCCTCAAGCTGCTTATGGTGCTTACCCTCCAACATACCCTGCTCAGGTACTGAATTTGTTTTCTTCTTATATTTTGGAAATGCTTCTGGATATTCAAAAGTCGAAATAATATGCATAGTATCTTCCAAAAAATGTTTCAAGGAATGACTATGGCACGTAGGTGCACAGCACTCCCACCATCAAGATTCCCTACCTGTATCCAGATCCCCAACCAGGAAAATAAAGTTAGGATTTCAATTTAACAAAAAAAAAGGATTTGTGGAAGAGTAAAAGCTGCCATCAATTGTGCTTTGTTTTTAGTAGTCTCTCAATAATTTTTTCAGTCTGTATTTTTTTCTCTATTTCTGATGGAAGCTAGTTCTGAAGTAGTCTAACCAAACATGGAATTGTTAACTGGCAGTCAGATGTTACCTATGGAAATTGGAGATAGTACTAAAGATCTGCTAAACTAGTGATATAGTTAAAAGTGGCAGTAGTCTATGTTTTGTTTAGGCACATCATGTTACCATTAGCAGATATGAAGCAGTAGTTATGCTCATGTAGATTAAGCCTGTAGAAGCCTTAGTCAGGTTTAACTGGAGCTATTTCTTCACTTTCTGCTTACACTTGCCTCTTGCCCTTGATATACCTCCTTGTCCAGTGACGTTTTGACCCCCGCATTCACAACTAGAGTAACTTCTAATCTGTTAAAAAATGTCGTCTGATTCATAATCATATATTGTAGGGCTACACACAGCAAGGCTACGCACAACCTGCAGCAATGGCAGCAGCACCGGTGCCTGCAGCGGCAGCGGCACCGGCACCGGCAGCAGCTTACCCTCAGCAACCTGCGGCGGCTCCTCAACCCTACTACGGCGCAACCTATTACAGCTAGTGTTACTGGAAGACACTGTCAGTGTTGAGGTGTAACCCGCTTTGTCCGGATGCCATTTGCGGCAGTGTACCGAGGATGACTACATATGAGTCCAAATCTGAGATTTGTATAGCCTGAACATTATGTTTGCTAGCATTTGTCTAGGAATTTTCATTGTTTTATCGCGTTAGCTTAATCCTTACTGGGTTTTCTAAATGCTTATGAATTGCCATCCCATAATCAACATTGTTCGTGGTTCATGGCAATACGATTCCCCCCCCCAGCTGTTGCTAGCGAGATTCTCTGGAATTGTCTTCTAAGGCGCATGATCTGTGGCGATGTGTTCACTGATTATTATGGCGTACACATCGGCACAAGCACTCCGCCTTGGGTTGCTACATGCGGCACTCGCGACGTATATACGATTATTCTACTGCGTGACGTCTTGACGCAGCCACTACGGTGGGCGCGAGACAGAATATGTGCCCAACGCCGGCGGATAAGCTAAGCTGCTCGCGACGGCACGAGGGAGGAGGGCAAAAGCGACAGCGTCATCTACTCATCTCGCCTTGGACTCACACGAGTGCGCCGTCGGCCGCATCGGCGTCTCCACGCCCAAAGCGCGGTGGCCTCGTAGATTTGCTTGGATTGCAACGGGCCGCGGCCGCACGCGCGCCATCTTGTCTCGTTTGCCACGGCGCCTCGTCTTTGCCGGCGCCGCGCGTCCCCTGCGCCTCTTCTCTGCCTACATATCTCAACCTTGCCCACCGATCTTCTCGTCGCACACTGGGCACATTGCAAGCGTCCTGCTTAGACAGTCTGTCTACTCTGCCCGGCGAGGTCGATGCACCCGTGCTGTGTGTGACCTGCTGAGCTCCGCTCTGAACTAGGTACCTTAGCTTTCCTGTCGATATCTTTGTAAAAACAAGCGTCCTTCAATTTCTACTCTTTTCTTCGTCGATCTACATTGAAACTTTCCAGAGACTGATAGACTGCAGGAAACTGCAGGATAACTGATGGCCGAGATCGACACTAGACCATTAGAATCCGTGCAGGCAGGCGTGAGCATCTTTGGGGGAGGCGATCAGAGCAGACACATCAGTGCAGACAGAAATGTGAGTGCCTACACTACGCCTAGCTAGATACTAGATATAAGATATCCATGGTGTACATCTGCAATTCAAATATTCAATACATTTCCAACTTCCCTTCGTTTGATCTAACGCTACGAACTCAAAATCACATATATGTTGGAGAAACGCAGGAGGAAGAGATCGCCATCCTGACCAAGGAGCTCGCGACCTGCAAGCTGCAGCTCGAGGTCAGAGAGAGCCAGCACAAGCAGGCGACCCTGAAGATCGAGGCTCTCGAGAAGGCCGTGGAGGACCTCTCGGAACAATACGAGAAGGACTGCATGGACGCGCACCTGCGCATCGCCCAGCTCGAGGCCGAGAACATCGCGGTCATGAGCCGGCAGGCGGAGGCCGACGGCGAGCGCGGGGCGCTGAGGGACGAGCTGGCCGCCGCGAGGGGCGAGCTCGCCGAGGCCAGGGCGTCCGTCGCCTTCGTGCTGCGGGAGGTGGAGGCCATGGAGACGGCGGCCATCCTGGAGAGGGAGAGAACCAGGGACGCGCTGGCGAGGATCCTGAAGCTGAACGAGACCGTCCTGTCGTCTGCGGTGGCGGCGATCAGGGCGGAGGAGGAGAGGTCAGTGTTCTTCCAGGAGATGACGCTCGAGTTCTTCAACTCTGACAGGAATGTGGAGGTGATCAGGAGGCAGGTGGAGGTGATGCAGGGCATGGAGCTGGAGCTGCTGGCCAAGACGGTGGAAGTTGAGTACCTGCGGTCGGAGCTCAAGCTGGCCAAGACTGCGGAAGCTTGTGATGCAACGGTGGTCACGGTCACAGATGCCGGCTGCAATAACTTGGATGATCATGATCAGGCTCAGGGATGTGGAATAGGAGTGAGAGATCAGGAAATGGAAGCAGAGTTCACGTTTCAGCAGTCACCAGAAGAAGAGTCCTTTGTTTCTCAAATCTTCAGAAAGGATGCTAATGTTACGACGTCTAATGGCAACAAGACGGAGATCGAGGCATCCGAAGATGTAGTAGGGGACAAACAAGGAGCATCTGGTGCTATGGTTCTGGAAGCCACAGAGGCTGAAGGGAACTCCGATGTTACAAGATGCCATGACGCTAAGATCTCTGGAGAAGATCACCATGACATTCAACCCGATGGCAAAAATATCGAAGCTGACAGCAATCAAGAACCAGGTGAATCAGATGGCGTGCTTCCAAAAACCACGGCGTGCCAAGGTAATGATCTCCTCCTGCACTCTGACGCCAAGGACATCACCATCGCCGAGCCCGGAAACGTCGCGATCGCAGGAAGCCAAGAACCACGAGCAGAAGCTGCCGCAGCTCCGGCCTCCACGCCGCGCGAAGGCGTCTCAGAGATCGTCTCCAAAGACGAGGACGAGTTCTACACGAAGGAGCTGGAGCCTGAGCCGGGGCAGGGAGGAAACAAGCTGGACGGGTACGTGCTCGTGTCGAAGCGCGGCGACGCGGACGCCGACGCCGCGGCCAAGGACAAGCAGCTGGACGCGGCGCGCGCGGAGATCAGCGACCTGCGGTTCATCCTGGAGGAGGCGGTGCGGCGGGCGGAGCTGGCCGAGGAGGCGAAGGCGGCGCTGGAGCGGGAGCTGAGGGAGGAGCTCCGGAGGAAGCAGCACACCCACTCGCGGCGGCGCGCGGCGTCGGACTCGGAGGACGGCGGGCGCCCGGCGCCGCGCGAGGGGGCTCATGCGCCCGTGGCGACGCCGTCCAACAGGGCACCGAGAAGCGCCGGGCCGGGAGGGGAGGACATGCCGACGCCGCGGTGCCTGACGCTGGGGAAGGTGCTGAATATGAAGTACAAGTGAATGTTTCCCCTTGTGCTGCCACGCCGCCCTTTGTTCTGTATCTGTACTCGGTAGAAAAAGGCTGCTGAAAGTCTGGAATCCTACTGTCATAGTGTCATTTGAAGCGCGTGGTTTATCTGAATTAGGCCGTTTGTAATTAAACTTTACAACAATAATTGCCATTCATTAATCTAGATCTGAGAGGCGAAGCTTCACCAAAAAATCAGCAGGGGACCGTTCTGTGAAATTAAGGCCTAAAACACTCATGAACAGTACTACGGCTTTTTCTTGTATTGAACTTCACTCAGATAGTGGTTAAAGTCAATACGGAGTATGGGACAATCTGAATTGTTCTATGTGTTTTATGTTTAATATATATCATCATTACTCAGTTGACATGAGTATTACAACCTGTCAGATTTATACCAAGCATGAGTGCTATATTCAAATACTCCGTACATATTAGCTGATCTTTAATAAATAGAACATATTAACGGATCTAGCATGATAATTTTTTAAAGAAGAAAGGATAGAAGTAGATACTTTATTTCTATACTCCTTTCTACACTTCATGTGTCTGAAAAGGAGGAAAATTTCAGTCAACAACAAAATCTTCATGGCCTCTGGCTTTCGGATTCCGGAAGGGGGTTGCTAGTGTCAGGATCAATTTCCTAGGATAAATTTAAAAAAGGATAGAAATAGATACTTTATTTCTATATGCCTTCTTCACTTCATATCTGAAAAGGAGGAGAATTTCAGTCAACAATAAAATCTTCATGGCTACTGGCTTTCGGATTCGGAGAGGGATCGATTTGCTAGGCTTAAAATGGGGTGTCGGAAAGTGACAGTCATGTCGGAGGTGATGGACGGCGTGAGGTTATCCTGCATTTGGATAAAACCACTCAAGCATTTATGAATGGCTAGGTTCTTTGTAATAGTGGCTTTCTAATTTTTTTTAGTTCTCACTAGTTAGTTGTTCTTGTAAATAGCACACTATTATTGTTACTTAATATATGATAATTACAAAAACATTAGATTAGTCTGAAAGTGTATTTTTCAATCTTCAGGAGTCGTGACTCGGGTCTGAAAAGTGAATGTGAATTACATATTTCTAGCTACATTAGACAACTAAGTTTTATAGGGAAATTAAATCTAGATAAATAACTACTATTATTCATATTAGATAATTATTAGCAGCAATTTATATTTAGACATAATGTGTACAAAAGTTTATTTATTTACAACATAATTATAAGAATTTATTATTTGTCAATAAAAAATTATATTATATAATATATAATGTACATTTGATAGTGAATACATATGGAGTAGTAAAATAAAGAGAATTAACACATATAGGGTAGTGAAAAAAAATTAACAATTAATAATCTATATCCGCTCGATCCTTTCGGCGCGCATATCGTGAAGATTTACCTAATTAATATATATCGGCTTTTCACGAGTAATGCCTGCACCATTCGCGTAAAAGCAACACTCATGATATCATAGTCTACTAAAATCTTCCGTGCACTCTATATTTGACTATTTATCTTATTTGCGGATACGGCGGTTCACGAGTCTACACACGTGCACCGCTCACGTGCCACTTCGGTCTATTTAGAGTGCTCTCTAAGGCAATAGGCAATCCCGTCCCCACCCAAACACAAACCCCATTGTTCTTCTGTGTGCAGTACTGCAGCCGGTTTTGCTCCCTCTATTCCCTGCTCTCGCTCGCCAGACGGTGGCCATGGGTTGCTGCTTCTCGTCGGAGGGCGGCGGCAGCAAGAGGAAGCAGGAGAGAGCGGTGACATCGCAGATCCGACGGGCCGAATCGACCATGCCGATCGAGCCGGTCATCTCAGGTCTCTGCTTGTGCATGGTCCTCCCAGAAATGCGGCTCCAGTTCTTGGGCGGTTTCTTCGGCTTGGTGCTTAATTTGCTTCGATTTTGCGGCTTGCTAGTTTGTTGATCCCTTAGCATGCATGGAGCTGTTTCCTAGGTTTGGTGCGGTCGATTTCTGCATGGAGTTTATAGGGTTTTGTAGGGTTCTTAGCTCCTGCGAGATTTCAAGCGCCGTGATTACTGTGTGTTCTTGAATTTTTATCGTCCTTCTCTTGGTTTTCGCTTGTTCCGTCTTAGCACTGCAGTGATGTTGCGCGCGATCGTTTTGAGTCGTTTGCACTGTTTGGAATCTGGATACTCGACTTCATTTCTTGCACGTCGAGGAATTGATTTAGCGAAGAAATGCTTGCAAAAAACGATCTTTCCTCCTTTTCTTTTCTCTGTGTCTATTTTTCGTAAAAAAGGTGACATCATTACATTACATGGGTCGTATGGATAAGTTACCATTTCGTGTGTTGTCATATTGTCACTTTGTCTTAGCAAGGAGCCAATTGTCTTATCGCGTTCTTGGAATATATAGTTCACATTTTTCTTCTCATTTTTGTTGATTAATATTAGTGTGATTTTTCTTCGTTAAATAGTAGCGTAGTTTCCCCTTTAATTGGCAATATCTACATTTGTATATCTGATGCTTCATCCTTTTTCGTGTTGTTAATTTTTACAACGATAACAGAATCAGTGGTCACGGTAGAGGCCCCTCTTGCTGAGTTTATCACAGACCTGGGCCTACAGGGGTGTGGCAGGGCTTTCACCTATAAGGAGATGTTTGTGGCAACAGATGGCTTCAGAATAGATCGCCTCCTGGGAGAGGGTGGGTTCGGCCAAGTGTACAAGGGCTTTCTTGATAGCATTAATCAGGTGGATACATATGGCTGCATTTATTTCTATGCGTACTAAATCATATGATATTTTTACTAATTTAATTGTACAAATGAACTAGGCTGATCTTGAGTAGAAGTATGACTGAAACGGTGTGTGCAAGAAAGGGTCGCTGTAGTATTTTTTATTTTCCTTAATTTATAGCTCAATGTTGGTCGATGTATATGGGTAGTTGTCTAGTTCATGATATCTATTGCTCTCTGCCTCTCTCGCCGTACTTGAATATTGAGTTGGAGTGGTCTTAGTATGATTGAAGCAACACATACAAGAAAGGATTGGTGTTGTTTTCTTGTCTTATGCATGAATGTCGTTCAGTAGTATGGTTAATTTATCATCGAAAAAATGTAGTATGGTTAATTTATCATCGAAAAAATGCTGGTTAAAAGAAGATGTAAGTTGACTTTCATTTGCTTGTATGATATTCCAATTCTAAAAAACTGCTCTGGACAGGAGGTGGCTATAAAGAGGCTTGATCTCCAGGGACAGCAAGGGGACAGGGAATTTGTCACTGAAATTGTGATGTTGAGCAACCTCCACCACCCAAATCTTGTAAACCTTGTTGGTTATTGCGCTGATGATGGTCAGAGGATTTTAGTTTATGAGTATATGCCTTTGGGTTCCCTTTACAGTCATATCCATGGTATGCTGCCAACCTACCATATGTAGATCTTCCTTGTTATATGTTAAGCTGGTATAATCAGAGTTGGTTCTTTGTTTATCCAGATCTCCCCCCCAGTCGGCAGCCTCTCGACTGGAGTACAAGAATTATGATACTTCTTGGTGCTGCTAAAGGTCTTGAGTATTTGCATAACCAGGATGACCGTTCTGTCATTAATCGTGATGTGAAATGCGCAAACATTTTGCTTGGAGAGGGGTATCACCCAAAGCTGTCTGACTTAGGCTTAGCAAAGCTAGGTCCAATTGGTGATAATACCCATGTTTCAACTAGAGTTATGGGTACACCTGGATATTGTGCACCAGAATATTTGATGACTGGTAAATTGACCGTAAGCACCGATATTTACAGCTTTGGTGCTGTTATGTTGGAGGTTCTCAGTGGAAGAATGGCTAGAGATGAAAGTCTCCCTGTACCTGAGCGGAACCTTGCTCCATGGGTAATCCAGTCCTTTCTGTTCGCATGTCTCTTTACTCGCTTCTCCTTAATATTATTTAGTTAAACTTACTTCATCTAAAAAGCTTGTTCCTCCTCAATGACTCAATCCTAGTATAGTAACTTTTTTTAGGACAATGCTAGTATTATACTAGTATAATACGGCTTAACATACTAACTACTTTCACTAAGGTTCAGGCTTTTACATGCTGAACAGAGGTATACTTTATCTTTTTGCAATTACTCGCTGTAACCTTTTGTATGGTTTCAGGCTGTCAAACATGTCATGGAACGTGATATCGCCAATCTGGTAGACCCGGCGTTGCAGGGTCAGTACTCCATGGATTATATGTACCCGGCCTTTATTATCGCTGCCAAATGTGCCCTTGAATCGCCCGTTATGAGACCAACCATTAGAGAGGTTGTCCATGCTCTCACCATGGTCTCAGCCAGAGGCTAGAAGGAGGCCGGAGCGTGGGGGACCTAGCACACCGACTAGAACTAAGTTCTGATCGGAACCAAGCTTACGGCCAGGATCTGGGGGAAGTTGAGGAATCGTGGGCCAAGCAAAACAGTGGTGCATTCTGTTGTGGTGAGTTGATGAGTGCCTGTCTGAGAGCTAGCTAGAACAGGCTATGTTGCCTGCTGCTCAGATGATGTGGTAGAATTGAAGGGAAGTACATGTTGAAGAATTTTGTTAACATATATAGGTCATAACCGGTTTTACTCTTGCTATGTTTGTTGTGTGCTGAGGCTTACCAGAGTTATTTTCGCACATATGATTTTGCATATGAATATTAGGCTATGTACAAACAAGTGGAGATGGTTTGTTTCCCTTGCCTTGGCTGTGAGCAACTAGGTACATTCATCTTTTTCCCCATAAGCTGGCCATGCAAACATGGTGGTATTGTTATGTATTCCCTCGTAAAGACGATTATTCCTTCTACTGGGTTTCCTTTTTCAAATATCACCAAAAAAAAGAGTCCCCTAGAAAGCATACGCACATTCTCCAGTACGTTAAGTCAACCTGTGAATCTTTTCCGCACGCAAGAACGTGACAGTGGCATCAGGGGGTGGAAGAAGAAAGCACAATCATCTGATCAAGGTTTCACGTTTAAGAGATGTGTCGGCTAAAAATAAAAAAAAAGACACTTGAAGCATGGCATGACTCTTATTTCTCTTTTTGTAGGAGCGGAGTGTCTGTTTAGCACTAAATTAATTGGCTGCTATCCGAAGTGGAGTAAGGTGGATATTTTTTTGGGGGATAGATATTCATTAGCTTTACTTTGTCGACTACTCTGATGATAATAGATATCTAGCTATCCAATTATTCCATACTAATTAAATCTCACACTGAGATATACAGTATCCATTTCCCACCCCCGTCTCATTTGTGAGATGTTGCCTATTTAACCACGCCCAAACTGTCCTAAACCATCATCACCTCGCAGCAGTAGAGCAACACAACACAACACCTTCCTCCTCGATCCAAGCCGCCCGCCTGAAACCTCCCAAAGCCATGAGGCCCTGCAGCCTCCTCCTCCTCGTCGTCGCCACAGCCGCCGTCGCCGTCGCCATCGCCGCCCCGGTGGTCACGGCGAAGAACCTTAGGGGATGGGGAGTGATCCCCGACGTCAACGACGCGCACATCCAGGAGGTCGGCGCGTGGGCGGTGGCGGAGCACGGCAAGCGCGCCAACGACGGGCTCAGGTTCGGCAGGGTGGTGAGCGGCGAGGATGAGCAGGTGGCGTCCGGCGTGAACTACCGGCTGGGCATCGTCGCGGTGAACCTCGCCGGCCAGAACGTCACGTGCCACGCGGTGGTGTACGAGGAGAGCTGGAGCAACACGCGCCAGCTCCTCGCCTTCGACCGGACCCACTGAGCGGGCGACGATCCTTGATTCTAGCCTGGAGGGATGGGTGGGATGGGAGATTTCGTAGTTTCGTTGAATCATGTTTTGGATGTAATAAAAGAGATCTGGAGTGATGTGTGGGAGATTTCGTAGTTTCGTTGAATCATGTTTTGGATGCTAGCTGCCTTTAATTTTATATAAGAGACACCACCATGGCATGGCCTTGGATCGGATGAAAGAACTACTGAGTCATGGTTCATTCTAACTGAACTGAGTCATGGATCTGATAGCAATGGCAAGGAAGCCAAGTACCAGGCGGTGGTGTGGGAGAGGGATTGGATCAACTCACGCGAGCTCTTGTCCTTTGATCCTTTGAACCAGCTGCAACAAGGGAGTTTCTTGTAAAATATAAATCTCTCATAGCAAGGGAGGTCTATTTACATCTTTGATACATGTCACGGAGTGTGCTTTGACGATTTTTACTATAACCAGTCATAGCAATGAACGTGTCTCTCTCGTTTCTCATGTTATTAATTAAGTGCCGCAAGGGCATGGTAGCAATGGACAAATAGTAAGAGTTTGGGGCTTTTGTTTTGGGGACTATCAATTATATTTTCAGAGTATGTTTCTTGTAAAATATAAATCTCTGCATATCCTAGAGATTGAATGGTGTCGTGTAGAGTGGTTTGTAGCACTGCGACTAGCCGTCTAGATTGTTTGACTTTGATCAGCTTCACCAGGTCGTGAACAGTTTACATGTAATTATTTGATCACTGCCCACTTCATGGTGTTTGGTGTCCCAGACTGTGTGTAGCTCCGCCAGCGGGGCCGTTAGCTAGGTTTGAGGATTTGCTCGCTACAAAACTTCTCTTCTTCCTACGAAATATGCACTCAAGCATGTTAGCAAAAAGAGTAAAAAAGAAAAAAATACTGAACTGGATGGATCAGGCTTCCAGGGATTGCAATGTGCTAGAGATTGTAATGGTATCGTGTAGACCTTTTTCCCCCAAGGAACGTCCATTCAGAACTGAAAAAATTCAGAGAACTGAAGAAAATACTTACACACCTATAACCTCTATCTACTTAAATGCAAAGGCAGAGCACCGGACACACTTGCTAAAAAAACTGGAAAATATATATCTTTGAACGGACAATATATAGATATAAGCAGGTCTAGGTAATCTCATTTCCTTTGCAGCATCTGAAACTCTGAGTTGAGATCTTCTTGCTACCTAAACACCATGAAGGATTTCTGCCTGTTTATAACCTGATGACCTGAGTTGCCTTCATATACGTTCAAGGTGTGCTGAGATGTTTTGCAGTACATATATTGGTGGCATTAGCCTTCGTCAAAATCAGGGAACCAATCATCACCTGCAGAAAAGAGGTGGGACCATGGGAAATACGCATCATCAAGTTCTTATTTTGGAACACACAACAATCGATCCATTCTTTATTTGCAGCGATCCATTCTTTATTAGCGTCAAAATCAGCGATCCACTCTTTATTTGTAGCCAAACTATCCACCACCGATCGCCAGCCAAATGTTGGCAATGCAGTCCAGGCCGAGCGCATATATATAAAGGCCTCCAATTGTTATCTCTGCCATCACCGCAGTAAAAACCACCACCTCAATCTTGAAGACCCTAGCTATCTGCTCCAAGCCATCACCGCAAGCCTGCCTAAGCCTAACCATGAGAACCAGCAGCCTCATCGTTGTCGCCGCCGCTGTGGCCATCGGTCTAGCTGCGACGTCCGCCGTCGCCGGACGCGCCGGAGGATGGTTCCCGATACAGGACATCAACGACCCACATGTTCAGGAGCTCGGCGGATGGGCAGTGTCTGAGTACAACAGGAGAGATCACGCTGCTCTCAAGTTCATCACAGTGGTGAGCGGTCAATATTAGGTACGCAGCATCTTTGACCGAGCAAGAATGGACCAACACGCGTTTTCTTTTCTCCTTTAACCCGATCGGCTGATTGAGGCGGCTCCTTACTGATCGGGCTCAAAGCTGGGATCTTATTGTTCATTGCAGTTTTGTAATGTAATAATCAAGCTCAAAAGGCACAAACAACGACCTTGGCATGGCCTTGGTCCATATCATCCGCGAATCGTGCATCATGCATTCTAGTGAAGCATATACTCTTTTGAATAATTGCTTGTGCTCTCAAGTTGTCTTCCAATCCGGTAGAGTTGGAGCAAAGAAATGTAAAGATCTTCTCGTATACCTTATGGAAATTGACAGCATTGCATACTAGCAGTGTCAATACGCAGATGTCCGTGACGTTGTGCCTTCTACTGATCACTACTAAGTACTAACTAAAGTATGCAGATTAGACGATTAGTGGATGTGTGCTGAGCACTCTCGGCACACGGAGAACTTAATCCATGATAAGACAAGAGCCACCACGCGCTTCTATGTTTTTCCTTAGAAGATTCAGCACAATACCTACGACGAGCTGCATCTTCAGCAAAGAAAGATGATACCAATAGATTATAAATTCAAGGAAAGGTGTGTATTTTTTTCGTTATAGGAGGCATACGACTGGCAGGTACTCCCTCTGTCTCTAAATATCTGTCGTTTTCGCTTCCCAAGAAACATCTTTGACCAAATATATAAAAATATATATTAATATTTATAATACATAATAAATATAATTAGATAGATATTTAAATCTAGTTTTTTAATAAATTTATTTGGAGATTAAAATGTTGCACGTATTTTCTACAGATCGAATGCAAGTTGTGGCACGAAAACCAACGGCGACAGTTATTTAGGGACGGAGGGAGTAGGTTTATGGCTTTAGGGTGGGGACGTGGGGTGGAATTTTTTTAATGGTACAATCCGTTAATAATTTCCAGAAAATATACCTAGAGCTACGAATGGACCAAAATAAAGATTTTGTGTAACAAGAGCATAACGAATGGACCAAAATAAAGATTTTATGTAGCGAGAGCATAACGACTGGACCAAAATAAAGATTTTGTGTAGCAAAAGCATATCAGATATACGAAATTAGACATAAATAAACCCACAAACTGACACCTAAAATTTCTGATCTTGTTATTAACACCCAACTCTGGTCAAATGTCCCAATTGTCCTCTAAGATCACTAGGGCGATTACTACCACAATCTCAAACTTTTAAATCTCATTGATGCCAGAGAATCAAGCCTAGTCGCGAGATCTAGCTGCCTAGCTTGTTGGCATCGTCATTGATCGTCGTTGTGCTAGCTATCTACTCCTATCTAGTTTTTAGAAAACAAAATATTATTTATAAATAATATTCTAGCCGTTGCATCGACCAATGCATAAAACTGTTCCTTATTATAAAATTATTGCATCCCACACTCCAAGGAATAAAAAAACAAAGTTTTGACCCATAATGAAAGAGAAAAAACACAAAGAGCAAGCCTATTAATGAAGCACCAGCCATGCCTAGTGAAGACCTCCATGGCTGTAGCCTCAATCCATCTGCATCCCTCCTTCATCACTTGGCGACCCTTCTCTTTTTGGAACAAGGACCAGAATCTGGTCCAGTAATTCCCCCCGAAGATAACCTGCAGAAATGAAAAAGCTAATTCTTTGTTAAAATCATCCCATTACGGTACAACCATATTGCCCAACATGACATTGTGACGTGATTTTATAAGTGAGTGTGTAACCACTGTATTGATTTTATATCTTTTTCAAAATATACCAATAAAGTGATTTTTTTTATTGTGTGACCAACATGTTCTCTATATATGCATGTTCTCTATATATGGGTATATATTGTTTAAATTGACAACTAAACAGACAGCGGTAAAAATAGTATCTATTTTCATACACCGACGTAAGATTAGAGTTCAAGTGGTTGATTCGCCTCATGCGACGATGTCCACATTGGATGAAGGTTCGGCCAGGCATCGATCGAACCCGATGATAAGTACGAGGCGGTGTTATTGTTGACCGAGTATGTTTGGACCACCACACGGTCTCATGTCCTTTTAGCCCGGCTGATTAAGCCACTGTTTGCACTTTGCACTTTGCAGGACTGCGTTATCGAAATTAGTTTGGATAACTAATTAGCTGGTAGGCCAAGGTGCCTATGATCACCTTATTTTCTTATACAAATATTTTGAGCACTTGCACTTGCGCAAAAAATTAGATAAGTACGAAAATTTGGAACATGAACCTTGCTAATCAATGTTGTTTTAAAAGATGAAGTGGCATACATTATCAAAGGATTTATCCTTTTCCTCTTGCATTCTTTCTACTTTTTCCGTTCCATGTTCATGAGTGTTCAGCTTCACCCAAGTTACTACTATTATATTTATCATTACTCATGAATTATATTTTTTTGTTTGACCCATTTTCCTTGAGTTTTATCCTCCTTATTCTATGGTGCAAGTATGTAAACAAATTACCGGCCCAAAACCATCCGTCGGGTCCAGCCCAGCAACACTTGCATCCACGACCGACGAGGACCCTCTCCAATCCACACTATCTTCTCCTCACCAACGCGACCCAAAACGGCAAAACCCCTCCCTAGCAACCCCATCTCCCCCTCCTCCAGTCTCGACCGCCATGGCCGCCGGGAGGGCCTTCCTGGGCGTCCCCTGCTCCTCCCTCGCCACAGGTGCCCGCCGCCTCGCCTTCGCTTCGCCTCCGCCCCGGGCGCTCGTCCCTGCGCTCCGCCGCCGCGTCCCCTGCCGCTGTGTCGCCTCCGTATCCTCGTCCCCCGACGCGGCCTCCGCGCCGGAGCCCTACGTGCTCACCACGCCACTCTATTACGTCAACGCCCCGCCACACATGGGCAGCGCCTACACCACCATCGCCGCCGACGCCATAGCCCGCTTCCAGGCAAGCCTTCTCCTTGCACCACTGCAATCCCTGTGTTTTTTTTATCAGTTAGGGGTCGGACTTGGGAACCTGCACGAGGAAAACGGCAGCAATTCGCACATCCGCAGCCAGAGGGGCGCGGGTTGCATGAGTTCTACGGCAGCACTAATATTTACAAACATTTTTTGATAAGTAGTAATGTTTTACAGACATGAGACATGGGTACAAACACGTTTTGTTATGGACCTATGGGTCAGTTGTGTTACTATTACTGTGGTAAATGTATGACGCGATTAGCCATTGGATGATCAGGTGATGCACCACTCCATTGCATTGCCCAGATGGAGAGGGATTATACATTTTCCACATACTCGTATGAGTTCGTTGTCATAACTTCATACACCATCTGTTTCTACTCGTGTGCAGTTTTCTGGGCTTACAATCTTATTGTATTGGACACAGAACAGCATGGTCTTCTGAATTTCACACGCATACTCTTTTTCAGTTGAATGGTTGGTATCTAAGTTTTTACTATTTGAGCTATTGGGAATGAAATAATTTGACTCAGTTGTTTTTTTAAGATAAAGGTTCACTTTCTTTTGTAAAAACCATATGAACTTTTTACATCCAGTTTGCTGGGGTTAACAAGCTCATATCGTTTGCCCAAACAGCTTAAGCCATAGCTATTTCACTCGTCTTCAGTTGCTTAACTCTTGCTATCAAACAGTCTGTTGATGATGCTTCTGTTGTTGCAGAGGTTGCTAGCGAAGAAGGTTATATTTATTACTGGAACAGATGAACATGGTGAGAAAATCGCCACTTCTGCAGAGGCTAGTGGTAGAAACCCAAAGGAACATTGTGATGCTATTTCAAGTTCATATAAGATGCTCTGGGCTGATGTATGTCCACAAGACCACGCTCCAGTTTACAATGCTGTTGACCATGGAGTAAATCATGAGCTCACTTTAGTCCTCCAAATTTGTTTGCCATTTCTTGCAGTTAGACATAGAATACGACAAGTTTATCCGCACAACTGATCATAAGCATGAGGCTGTTGTCAATGAATTCTATTCTAGAGTATTAAACAGTGGTGACATATATAGAGCTGACTATGAAGGACTTTACTGTGTGAGCTGTGAGGAGTACAAGGTAAGCTTCTGTATCAGCCTTCTTATACAGTACTAAGTCATCTTCGATTAAATATGGTAGAACAGTTAAATATATTAATCAATACAGATATGTTTGATTTTGTGCTGTGATATTATAATTCAGGTTGCTTATCAAGTGGATTTGCTGTGATAATTCGTTTTGAGTTTTACATGGATAAATATCTTGGCTATTTGTCCCTTTTTACGGGTGACTATGTCTATGTCAGTTACCCTGCGTAATCTGTCTTAAGTGCAAGTTTGCATTAGCTGTCTGGCCCTTTAAAAAATTAGATGCAAAATCAACAGTACTAGAGTGCAAGGCTTTAGGCTTTTGCTATGCTGATGAAGATATGGCTGTGCGCTATATTATTATGTGATCTATTTTAGTTTCCTAATTGTTTTATGCTATGCAGTTAAATTATGCCATGTGCACTTAAGTAGATCGACCTTCTTTTTCATTATTAGTGCTTGTAATATTGTTTAGTTTCTTGACTAATGTTTAGTTTCAACTGGATGCAGGATGAAAAAGAGCTAGTGGAAAACAATAGCTGTCCTGTGCATTTGAAGCCTTGTGTAGAAAGAAAAGAAGATAACTATTTCTTTGCCCTGTCAAAATACCAGCATAAGTTGGAAGAGCTGCTAACAAGAAATCCGGATTTTGTAAGGCCATCACATCGGTTGAATGAGGTGAGATTTAATTCCTGTTTGTTATATGCTTTTGTTCTATCTCTCTGTGATTATCGAGTTACTTTACATCAATACAAATTGTGGTGGAAACCGTAGGCTGTTTGTACATTTTTCTTGTAGGTACCATGTCAAGTAGTGATGCAGATGAAACCCTGAGTAGGTTAAATATGGAAACTAAGATGACAACACTTACCAGATCTGGAAAAAAGAAAGAGCCATATTGGATTTGCATAGGAAAAAGGAAATCTAGTAGACAATAGGCAGTGAAGAGACACTGTGGCCCACACTTGTTCCTTTGTATGCTTAGTTTGTAAACCGCTAAGTCTTAGTGCTTGAAAGTTTTCCTTCCTGTTGCAAGGTAGGCTTGCCTTGACCCCTCTGTGTTCATATGTGCACTGGTGCAAGGTCTGACCATAGTCTAAATATTTTCCCGTGTAACAAATTCTGTAGTCATTTGAAGCAAGGGTGGGCATATTGTTAAGTAACAGTGTTGTGATCATATTCTATTTTTATTGATAAAATTTGCAATAGAAAATGCACCATTCTTTTCTTGCATGATGACAATATCAAGGATAAATTTCTTCCCTGCCATTGCAATTTTGTCCCATCCCTTATTTTCCACTGTCAGTGACACAGGTGAGCCCCCATGTGTTGTTGAGACATCAATGTCAAACCAGGGATTGTAAAACTTTGCAATTGCAAATAAAGGAATTGAAGCTAATATTGGAGCCCACAAATGTTCCAAGTCTCAAACCTTTTGAGCAAACTATTCATATTTTAGTTTCCAGTTGAAACATAACATGGGTTGCTTTGTTCCTTATCAGTCTTGCTGTTTGGATATGCTTATTTTATTGTTTTAGAATATACATGCTTTTTAGTCTGTCTCATGAAGACACAGCTTGTAGGTTCAAGGTTGGATTAAAAGTGGCTTGAGAGACTTTTCTATTTCACGTACATCTGTAGAGTGGGGCATTCCAGTGCCAAATGACACCAAGCAGACAATATACGTGTGGTTTGATGCTCTATTAGGGTACGTTTCTCGCTTCACACCTGCTTGTTTGCATATGACTATGGATGGAGACTTGCATATTTGAACTCGAATTCTGTTGTTGTTCAACTTCTATGTACTGTACTTGGCAAATTATTGTCCTCAACCCCCCACCCACCCACCCCCAAAACTGCCTACCACTTGCTATGCATAAGTAGAGACTGTTTCTGTTTCTATGCTTAAAGTGTTGATGACGATACCTGATTACCATGTTTACTTTTTTTAGATGCTCTGAATTCTTGGAATTTGTTATTTCTAGAACGATTACTGCTCGTTGTATCCCCTTGTAAGTCATAACATCACTAGAGACTGATCGCTTGGAGTTTATCTGAAGGTCTCAGCTAAAGTCTCTCTTAATGATCTTATTTTCTCATTATATGACAATGGTTAACTCCTTTTGTAGTATTCTTGCACTGTTCATGTATGTTCTGTTTTGTTTCATTGTGCTATAGGTAATATATGTTTCTATTTTTGTGTGTTCTGGCATAGTCACATGCATGTTGAATTTCATAGTAGACATAGTAACCCATTTTTATATCAGATAAACGGATGTGTTACTACTCAAGCATAATTTAGCCCATGCAATAGAAGAACAGGGACCTCTTGATCTCTATATATGGTTAAAGACTTGAACCTTGAAATGAGGACAGATTGTTTCTCTCTTAAAATTCTTGTTCCCAAATCCCAATAACGCAAGTACTTAGTTTAATGCAGTTCAGCCTACTCTACGATTTCATTTTGTTTGACCATTTTCCATGTGTCTGTCTTTGTAGCTATATTTCAGCTTTAATAGATGATGGTGAACAGGCAAGTTTGCAGCAAGCTATCAATTGTGGTTGGCCCGCCTCCCTGCACTTGATAGGAAAGGTTTGTTCCAAGCATTTTTATAGCATCCATGTTCCTTTACTGTGGGCTTCTCTTCTCATTCATAATTAATATATTTCTTCAGTTGCTTGATATTTTCTTTTGATGGTAAGGAACTTTTAATTTGATTTGAACCTGGATAGTACCAGACTACCAATTGGGTTTAGCTTATCTTTTAACGAAAAAAATACTGGTAATATGCAAAGCTGAACTTCTTTCTGTTGTTCTATAGATAAATCAACTAACATCGTATGGTGCACTTAGTTCTTTATATTTTTTCGATTGCTGATAACCCCATCGTATTTATGAGGCTTAACCCCATTTCGATTGCCGATAACGAAAATAACTTAGTTTTTTATATATGGGGAAATTTTCACAGATGTTCTCATTACCCACTCCATCTTTCTGTTTTCTAAAATAGAACCCAGTTTAACCCTGTCCCTGTTGGATCCTGCTCGGCAATCATCTACTTGGGGCTTGGGCTAATAAGACTATGATGTAGTATCATAGCTAAGTAAAATCTTGGAGAGATCATTGGCATATTGAAAAATTTGATAGAATTGTTGGGAACTTGTTGAGTCATAGGTCCCAGCTGAAGCAATTTTGTGAGAAGTAGCTTTTAATTTTTTAAACTGACTATACTGGCACTTAGCTTCACGTAGAATACAACTTTTGTTCTTGTAAGTTAAATCTAGTAGCCTTTTATGTGTCTTCCAATGCCTGTAATTACTAACATTAACTCTCTGGAATTACTTTGTTTTTACTGTTTAGAATATTTTCTTATTCCCTACTCCATTGCAAACTGCAAGCAGTGCTACCATATTTTCCTAGAGCTGGTCGGTAATGTACGCATTGATACTGATGTTCATTTTACAAGCAAGAATATTGGAGGTGCTTCTGATTCTTTTTTATTAATTCATAGATTATGGTTTATGATGAGTTTGTGTCTGTGTGCCTCAGGACATATTGCGGTTTCATGCAGTTTACTGGCCAGCCATGTTAATGTCAGCAGGGATAAGTATTCCTGATGCAGTTTTTGGTCATGGATTCTTGACAAAGGTGATCTTACTTATTTTGATGTTCCTTTTTCCATTCTACAGCCCTGGCAACAATATAACACTTTACCACAAGAAACAATGAGAGAAAGAGTAGCCACTGTTATGTCCAAAGAAAAAGAGATAATAACAAATTGAGGGCGATATATTTCTTTAAACTGCATTTCATTCTACTATGTGTACATCTCCCCGTCTAAATTTCTGGAAATCTATTGATGAATGATTAATTTCTTTGTGTAGTTTACCAGTGTTCTACTTATCCATCACTGTTCCTGCGTTACCTCTTTAGGTTGTCCTATTATTTTATTGTGTTAGTACCATGAAGTGATTGGATATATTTGCTCACATTTCAATATTTTGTGGATCCTGGATTAGTCTTCAGATCTTTGCACTCCATGAAATAGCTTCTCTTACCTTACGGTACATTATGTTTTACTGTATAGTCCGAATCTTACTTTTGTGATGGTAGTAACTATGCCTGCTGAGAATGATTGTTCAGGTTATCTCACTATATGGCATTTTCCCTACATTGGCTGGTATCTCAAATGTAGTATCTAGGTATGACAATGTAGCTAAAAAAAAGGGTCCGTGACAGTTTGTCTTCTACTTTTTTGTGGGGGTAGGGGTTAAATGTCGACTTCTTTTCTGTAAGAAAGATTGCATCATTGAATCACTTCTAGTTCATGAATGAGTACCTTCTATTTTGAAAATTGTAGGATGGCATGAAGATGGGAAAGTCATTAGGAAACACACTTGAACCAAATGATCTGGTACAAAGATTTGGTGCTGATGCTGTGAGATACTTCTTCTTGCGGGAAGTAGAATTCGGCAATGATGGAGACTATTCTGAAGAACGCTTTATCAATATAGTCAATGCTCACCTTGCTAACACAATTGGTATTTCTACTATCTTGTTTCTGTGTGCTAAAGCTTACTATGCTTTTGCTTCCTTTCTTCACTCAGTGTTCATTATTTGTGTTAACTATGCGTCTTTATGGGTTACTCATTTGAATAGGAAACCTCCTTAATCGTACACTTGGGCTTCTAAAAAAGAATTGTAAATCCACTCTAGCGTTTGACTCAGTTGATGCAGCAGATGGAGTACCATTCAGAGAAAATGTAGAAAACCTGGTAAGTAGGGTTTCCTGTTATCTTTAAACTATGAGAGGAGTGGAGGATTAAATGATAAACCATGAGTTTTGTTCAATGTAGAGTCTTGTATGTTTGAAACGAATATAAGGTCTAAAAGCTAAATACAAATAGAAAATTGCTTTTATAAGTGAAATATTTCCATATTATACATAAGTAAAGCTGAAACTTCAATGAGTTGCTCTCTGGTTTACAATATCCATATGCTTGGTGGCTACTCCCATAATCTGTGCAGTCTCTGATAGATGGAAAGCCAACAGGCTTAGTACACTTAATGAATCGGATTACAGGAGAGGGTACATATATATAGGAGAAGAGAGGCCAGCCCAAAGGGCGTGACCAGCCTGGAAGAGGCTCAGGGAACTAGGAGACTAGTGGTACAGATAAAGAGGTGATTAATTCTAACACCCCCCCGCAGTCGGATCGTCAGTGGGACGGACGTTCAGACTGGAGCGAAATTCCATAAATACAGAAGAAGGAAGCCCCTTGGTGAAGACATCGGCGAACTGTGACGTGGGGACGTGGAGAACACGAACAACTCCAATGGCGACCCGTTCCCGGACGAAGTGAAGGTCAATTTCCACATGCTTGGTGCGCTGATGTTGAACAGGGTTGGTGGAGAGGTAGACGGCGCTGACATTGTCACAATAGACAAGGCAAGCGGAGGCGAGGGGCTGATGCAGTTCTTGTAGAAGTTGCTGCAGCCAAGAAGCCTCGGCGACGCCGTTAGCGACAGCACGGTACTCGGCCTCGGCACTGGACCGGGAGACCGTCGGTTGGCGCTTGGAGGACCAAGAGACGAGGCTGCCACCAAGAAAAACAGCATATCCGGAGGTAGAGCGCCGGGTGTCGGGGCAGCCGGCCCAATCAGCGTCGGTGTAGATGACAAGCTGAGTGGGGGCAGAGCGAGGGATGACAAGCCCATAGCTGAGGGTGCCCCGAAGATAGCGAAGAATTCGCTTTGCTGCAGCAAGATGAACTTCCCGGGGATCATGCATATGCAGGCAGATTTGTTGGACAGCATAGGCGATGTCAGGTCGGGTGAACGTGAGGTATTGGAGAGCACCTGCCAGACTTCGAAAAGCAGTGGGATCGGCGACAGGTGGACCAGCCTCGGCAGGAACTTTGGCACAAGTATCAACAGGGGTGGAGCACGGCTTGCAGTCACTCATACCGTGGCGAGCAAGAATGTCCAGCGTGTACTGACGTTGAGACAGGCACAAGGTGTCCTTCTGCCGCTGAACAGCAACCCCAAGAAAATGATGAAGGGCACCAAGATCTTTCATGGCGAATTCCTTCTTGAGTGCAGTGATCACCTAGTGGAGGAGTGACTGAGAGGAGGCTGTCAGTACAATGTCATCCACATAGAGCAGCAAGTAGTCTGTCTCGGTGTCGCGGCGGTATATGAAGAGGGAGGTGTCAGACTTGGCTTCAGAGAACCCCAGAGAGAACAAGTATGTAGCAAAGCGACTGTACCAAGCTCGTGGGTCTTGCTTCAGGCCGTAAAGGGATTTGTTGAGCTTGCAGACATGGTCGGGAAGAGCAGCATCAACAAAACCAGTGGGCTGGGAGCAGTATACTGTCTCTGTCAGGGTGCCATGGAGGAAGGCGTTCTTGACATCCAGTTGATGAATTGGCCAATCCCGAGAGTGAGCCAATGTGAGAACGGTACGGACAGTTGCGGGCTTGACGACGGGGCTGAAAGTTTCATCATAATCGACGCCGGGTCGTTGTGTGAAACCACGAAGCACCCAACGGGCCTTGTATCTGTCCAGAGAGCCATCAGCATGGAACTTGTGTTTGAAAATCCATTTCCCGGTGACCACATTAGCTTGGCGAGGACGAGGGACAAGATCCCAAGTGTGGTTGGCCGAGAGGGCATCAAATTCTTCCTCCATAGCCCGGCGCCAAAGGGGATCAGCGAGGGCGTCTCGGCAGGACTTGGGCAGGGGAGACAGGACCTCGCTGTGGAGAGCAACCCGAGGCTGCTGGTAGCCAAGTTTCCCGCGAGTGGCCATACCATGGGAATTGGCAACTGGGGGAATGGGAACAGCGCCATCTGGGAGGGAGGAGCTGGTCTTGACGTAGCGTGGCGGGGAAGGAACGATGCTGGACCGGCGGAGAGGAGCCCCAACGGGGGACTCGGGCGCCGGTCTGGGCGCAGAGGAACGCCTGGAGTAGACTTGAACGACGGGCGGCTTGGTGAAGGTGGGCGCCTGTGGTGCCAGCACCTGTGGCGTCGGTGGTGTTGGCGCAGAGGGCGCCACGGGGGCCTGCACAGGTGGTGCTGCAGGCACCGGTGGTGCTGGTACAGAGGGCGCCACGGGAGCCTGCACAGGTGGTGCTGCAGGCGCCGGTGGTGCTGGCACGGAGGGTGCCCCGGGGGCCTGCACAGGTGGTGCTGTAGGCGCCGTAGCAGGTGCAGGAGAGCCCGGAACCGGCGCTGTGAAGCCAGGTGGAGGGGCCTGTCGGAGCGCCGGAAAGCCCGGTGGGGGCATCCGGGACGCTAGGGAGCCGGGCCTTGGTGCCGAGAATGGCACAACAGCGACCCTGGGAGTACCTGCAGGGGAAAACGGGAATGGTAGGGGGTCGTCAGGGGTTAGAAAATCAAGTTCATCGGCAGGAGGTGTGGTCTGACGACGAGCGAAGGGAAACGTTGTTTCATCAAAAACAACGTGACGGGAGATGATGACTCGATTGGTGGCGAGGTCGAGACACCGATAGCCCTTGTGGTCGGGGGAGTAGCCGATGAACACACACACAGAGGAGCGTGGGGCGAGTTTGTGTGGAGTGGTGGCGGTGAGGTTGGGGTAGCATGAGCACCCGAAGGCCCGGAGTTCGTGGTAGGTAGGATGAGTGTCGTAGAGGGCGAAGAAGGGGGTGCTCATGTTGAGGGTTTTGGTGGGAAGACGGTTGATGAGGTGGGTGGCAGTAGCAAGCGCGTCTGCCCAATAACATGGGGGCATGGAGGCTTGGAACAGCAGCTTGCGAGTGACATTGTTGGTGGTTCGAAGCACGCGCTCGGCTTTACCATTTTGCTGGGAGGTGTAGGGGCAAGACATGCATAGACACACACCTTTAGCAAGGAAGAAAGCGCGAGAGGCAGCGTTGTCGAACTCACGACCGTTGTCACATTGCACGGATTTGATGGTGCAGCCGAATTGAGTGAGTACATAGGCAAAAAAATGAGAGAGAGTGGAAAAAGTGTCAGACTTTAAACGAAGAGGGAAAGTCCAAAGAAAGTGAGAGCAATCATCAACTATAACCAAATAGTATTTGAAACCGGATACACTGGTAACAGGAGAAGTCCACAGATCACAATGTATCAGGTCAAAATTATTAGATGCTCTCGACGAGGAATGAGAAAAAGGCAAGCGAACATGACGCCCAAGCTGGCAAGCATGGCATAGGGAGTCGTCGTTGGGCTTGCTGCAGACGATTGAAGAGGACTGGGCGAGACTCTGGAGAGCAGTCTTGCCGGGATGACCAAGTCGACGATGCCAAGTGGTCGGGGAAGGAGTAGCCACAAGAGCGCAGGAGCCAGAAGGTGATGTCGGGAGCTGCAAGGTGTAGAGCGGCCCCGTGCTGTCACATCGAAGGAGGAGGTTCTGGGTGTGGAGATCCTTCACAGAGACACCAAGGGGATCAAATTCAACAGAAACCAGATTGTTAGTGGTAAATTGCCAAATAGAAAGAAGGTTTTTGATGATGTTAGGAGCAACAAGAATGTTATTAAGACGAAAAGGACCAGGAAGAATGGAGTAGCCAGTGCCAAGAACTGGTAGAGAAGCACCATTCCCTACGATAATGGAAGAAGGGAACGAGGAGGAAGAAGACATGGTGACCATACCAGGGTTGGCAGCAATGTGAGCAGTGGCTCCCGAGTCGAGGACCCAGTCCGAGGGACTCGGTGGAGGGTTGAGGGCGACGGTGCTGAAAGCACTGGCAAGGGACTGCGGATCCCACGGGGACCAAGCAGGGGCCGGCACTGTGGGCGGCGACTGGTAGTATGCGCCAGGAGCAGGAGGGTAGAAGCCGCCAGGAGGGAGCATGCCAGCCACCATCGCCTGTTGTGGAGGTGCGCCTGGGCGAGGCTGGGAGCCGCGGGAGCCGCCGGGGGTGGAGCCGGGCCACATGTGGATGGACCCGGTCCACGAGTTGAGGAAGGAGGGCCACTGAGGCCCGCCTGGTGGTCCGTTGGGCGAGCCGCCTTGGCCACGGCCGCCGCGGCGGCGACGGCCCCGATCTTTGCCCGAGGCGCTGCCCCCAGCGGCCGGGTGTGGATGGCGCGATGGTGCATCGCCGAGCGTCGGTGCAGAGGGGCCCGGCTTGCCGACCGAAGAAGTGACGAGCGCCGAGGGAGGTGCTGGCAACGACCCCATGTTGAGCTCAGCGAGGCGCAGGTCGGCGCGGACGTCGGTGAACGACGGGAGGGGCCGCTGCTGAGTGATGAATTGCGCCAGGAACTTGAAGCGTTCGGTGAGGCCGCGCAAAACGTTCAGCACGAGGGTGCGATCCGCGACGGGCTCGCCAAGGTCGGCGAGGGCGTCGGCCATGCCCTTCATCTTGCGGAAGTAGGCGTCGATGGAGAGGGCACCCTGGGAGAAGGTGCGGAACTCAGCGTCGAGGATCATGGCGCGGGACTCCCGATTGTTCAGGAATTGCTCCTCGATCCTGAGCCAGGCAGTCCGAGCGGTGATGCCGTCGCGCTCGTGGAGGACGTCCAGGAAGTCGGGGGAGACGGTGTTGAAGATCCAGGATACGACCACGCAGTCCAGGCGCGCCCAGGTCGGGTCGGCGGAGAGGTCTTCGTCGCTGAGGACGTGGTCCTTCAGGGAGAAGCGGCCGAGGATGAGGAGGACATAGCCGCGCCACTTGGAGTAGTTGGACGACTGCAGATCAAGAACAATGGGGATCAAGTTTTTGATGTTCTGGACAGCAGCGGCCTGGTTGTGCAGATGCGTGAGGGCGGCGGCCTCGGAGGAGACGGTGCGGTCGTCGCCGTCCAAGGTGTCGTCGTCGCGGAAGGGAGCCAGGCGGCGGCGCGTACGGAGGGCGGCAGCCTGCTGCTCCAGGGCGTCGGCCTGCGCGCGCTCCTCGTCGAGAGCGGCGGCGGCGGCGCGGACGCGCTCCTGGGCGGCAGCGGCGGACTTGAGGAGGTCGGCCTCCTCTTGAAGCTGCTGGCTGCGCTCGACATTGGAGGAGCGCAAGGTGGCGGCTTCATCCTCCAGAGCTTTGGCGGTGGTGATGGCGTCGTCGCGGAGCTTGGTGGCGGCGGCCGCTGCCGAGAGGGCGGACGTGGAGTCGTCGGAGGGCGACCCAGCAGCCGGGGAAGACATGGCGCTGCAGTCGCCGGCGCGGGCGCGACGCACGAGCGGCCGGGCGCGGCGCTTGAGGAGTCGAGCGCGGGCGCCGAGGGGGCGGAAGCAGAGGATTGGGCGGGAGGGTGGCCCAAGGAAAGGTTTAGCGTGATACCATGATAGATGGAAAGCCAACAGGCTTAGTACACTTAATGAATAGGATTACAGGAGAGGGTACATATATATAGGAGAAGAGAGGCCAGCCCAAAGGGCGTGACCAGCCTGGAAGAGGCTCAGGGAACTAGGAGACTAGTGGTACAGATAAAGAGGTGATTAATTCCAACAGTCTCTGTTAATGCTCTTGTAAGTTTTATTTTTTAGCATATGACAAGTAAAGGCATCCACCATTGTCGTCCTGTATACTAGTTTTTATTTTATGGATTTGCCATCCATCCTAGTAATATGCAGTGAGATTTTTTTTTGTATTGTCAGTATGTATTTTATGGACTTGCCATCCATCCATGTGCAGTTCGGATCCATGATACATCTGGATGTTTCAGACCACTGTCTGCTATTATCTGCCTAATAAATACTACACTTGCATGTCCTGTTGTGTTATGTTAGTGTCACAGTGAAAATCATTTGTACAGGTGGACAAGGCAAAACAGCATTATGAAAATCTTTTGCTCTCATCAGCATGTGAATCTGTTTTAGAGATTGGTAACCTTGGAAACTTGTACATCGATGAGCAAGCACCATGGTCCTGTTTCAAGAAAGGGGGTGAGAGCACTGAAAAGGCTGCAAAGGTAAACATTTGAACTACTGTTTATTCTCATCAGCTTTTCAGGTATGTTTCAGATATCATTTGCGAAATCTTTTTTCTTGAACGTCATTTGCGAAATCTTAAGTCGAAAGTTCAATTTTGAAATGTCAAGAATCAAAATTGCATCTCAATCTATGCATGTGACTTACTTTGGATCTTCCAAATTCTCTTGTTGGTATACATCTGATGGCATCCTAGCCCTGGTTTTACAATGACTGATGTTATGCTCTGTTGCACTTCAGGAACAAATCATACTTGTGCTTAAAATTTCTTAAGATGTTTCTTAATGGTTAATGATCTAGGTAATGCTATTTGATGTGACAGATGGAGCTACACTATTTGTTCCATTGTTGTGGAATAATTGAATGAATTAATATATATTTCTTATTTCAGCTGTTCTATGGCAAGTTATTGATTTCAGAAAGTTGAGTGGCATTATAAATATGACCTGAGTATTGATTTCTGAAAGTTGAGTGGCATTATAGATATGACCTGTTCTCTTAATTCTGTCTCCACTTATCTACAGGATCTTGTAATCATTTTAGAGACAATGAGAATAATTGCGATTGCGCTATCTCCTATCGCCCCAAGCCTTTCGCTGAGGATTTATACACAGCTTGGTTTCACGGAAGATCAATATAGGGTATTGAGATGGGTATGTTCTATCAGAGATATGCTCTCTGATTCCATTTCCATTTCTTTGCAAGTATTTTATGGTTATCCTCCAAAATATAATTTTACATCCTCGGAAAATGCAAAATGTCAAAAACATTTACTTTGAATGTGCCTCAATATTTGTCCTAAGCATGTATTTTTTGTCAATTATGTCCTTAGGAGGATACAAAATGGGGAGGCTTAAAAGCAGGCCAGGTAATGATGGAGCCAAAGCCAGTCTTTGCAAGGATAGAAACTGAGACGGAAGAGGAAGCTCAAGGAAGTTCAAAGGCTGCAAAAAGTGGGAAGAAGAAAGCACACAGTAAAGGTCTTGTAGAAGCATAAATCACTGATGGAGTAGATAACTGTCAAATATTTTTTTGTGTAGATAACAGAACATCACCTGCAATTCGAAAGCTGTCTCGCAAGAAGGCATGGAAATTTGTGATAGAACTGACTTGCAATTTTGTTATCCCAAGGTTTCCAATTAATTTTACATTTGCCCCCTCTGAACGAACCAGCACGAGCCTTACGGTCTTACCCGGATTATATTGAGACTGCTAGGTATGGCCTAACTACTACTCTGCAGCCTGTACCATACGATGATTCTTCCCCACATTAGTTTCCCTGTTTGGTTTCAGTTTCTGGCTTGCTGCTGGTATCCTTTGGACCTTGTATTTTTTATGTTATAATTGGATGAATACTGGTCTGAGTGAGCATGCATACACTTTGGCTGGAACTAGTGTGTTATTGATATGAAACTATGAAGCAGTGGATGTTCAATTGGAAGTTTGGAACTGATGCCTTTCTTGTTCTTTATCTAGTGGCAAGGCAGGTACTGCTGCTTTTTGCAAATGCTTTGGGAAGTTTGGCTTAGATAACTACCAGGTAAGATGACGTGGAAAGGGTTATCTAGCAAATCTTCAATGAAGTATATAACAGCACACAACCAAATTCGAAACACGGAACTTGCAAATTCTTGAGCGTGTATGGACATTATGAGCGCACAACCTGAATTTTTATCTCCGCAAGTTTTCAAGTAGTCAAGTATATAATTCTAAAAAAAAGTAAAGTATAAAATCTGACGGATCCTCAACCTTGCCTTGTCAAGACATGGCAGCAACTGGATACCGCGGATTTGCCCAAATTTCCATTCAGGCTGTGTCTAGTTCCTAGAATCCCATCTAAAATTTTACTATGTAAAAAGTCCCATCACATCACATCAAATCTCTTTTCTTATATATAGAGCATTACAATTTTGATGGTACACGACGAGACGAATCTTTTGAGCCTAGTTAGGTAACAGTAGGACAACAATTATCACAAACAAACGAAAAGTGCTAGCGCTACCGTGTCCGATTTGACCCGACGTGACTTTTTGACCACACTCCTCGCGCGCGAAACACACCCCAGTCATACAGCATCTAGCTACGACAAGAATTAGCAGCAGCAATGCAACATCGACTAGACACGGCAGCAGCCATGTAGCAGCACTGCAGCAGGGCCAGCAGGTACCAAGCAGCCGGCTAGCGTATCTGGCCTATTTTTACTTATGTCTGGTGTGCTTTTGTGTAGGCTGCATGAAACCGTAATGCAAAGGGCTTGGCTGTGTTCCCGTTCCCGTCAACTTTCCAAAATTCTCTAACCAAACTTCACTGTTCACCTATTACATCACATCAAATCTCTCTCCTCCTACATGAACCACTAAACATGGGTAAATAAAAAACTAATTACATGATTTTGATGTACATGATGAGACAAAAACTTTTGAGCCTAGTTAGGTCATGGTAGGATAATGTTTACCACAAATAAACGAAAAATGCTACAGTGCGCTACAGTGTCCGATGTGACATTTTCACCAAACTTTCACTTCCTCTTTTGGAACTAAACACACCCCTTGTTTAGTTCCAAAATTGGGGGTGCAAACTTGGGGGTATGTGGTCACGTCGTAATCATCGCGCCACTGTAGCATTTCGTTTGTATGTGTAAAAAAATTGTCCAGAAATTGATTAATTAGGCTTAAAATGTTCGTCTCGCAGGGTACAACAAACTGTGCAATTAGTTTTTTATTTCATCTATATTTAGTATTCCATGCATGTTATGACATTTTGATGTCATGGGAAATCTTTTTTTGCATAGTAAATTTGATAGTTTCTTTTTGAACTAAACAGCCCATCATCGACGAAGTACACTGTGATAGTTGTGTATCCTTTCTGTAGTTGGCAAAATCCCTTGTGCACGAATTCAGGGCTGCAGACTTGCAGGGTGCAGAGGGTCGTGCCTACCGCTTTTCTTCCGTCGATGCCCGGGAAGCTCGTTGCAGAGGGTCTAGCGCGTGTCTACTCTCCCGCCAACGTTTTCCAGGGTTCTCTCGTGTACTAAATTGTTTCGGTAAGCTTTTACAAAGTCTGTGCGTCTGAACTGTTCTCTGAATCAAATTCTGATTATTTACTCTCCATGTTGTTATGGGATTACTAGTCCTTCAGTAGACTGCCGTATTAGAAGAAAGGGTACCTGATTTTCTAGTGACCTGTTAAAACTAGACAGTTAGCCAATATAGTTGAATTCGTATAAAAACTAGACAGTTAGCCAATATAGTTGAATTCGTATGTAATTTGTACTTCCTTTCCCATTAGACTTGTTGCAATACATACTTACGAATTGATGGTTGATATTTCTATTTTTTAAGATTGTTAAGACTTTTTTTTTGCTAGAGTGATTCATGGGAATTTACATAGATGCTAAAAACCAATTTCCAATTAATAATAGTAGCATGTAGGTCAGTGCATTTTATCTAACTACGGAAAGCCTTGAATTTTGAGTCTGCACAAAAACACCTCAGTACATGCATAATTGATTCAGCCTATTATACACTTTTTGGGGTGTATAATCTTGATAGCTTTTGGGGATTTCACCAAAAGAATCATTTGAGAGGCTAAACATTGTTGCAACGAGTTTAGTTAAGAATCTCACCACAACAAATGTGTGGGATACGTTTTTGCAAGGGACAATCCTTTCTGTTGATGCCAAAAGCCCTTGTGCTGTTGTGCAGTGCAGGAATCCAGGGCTACAGGCTCATGCGTGGGCGCTTTCTCCCGTAATAACCGGGAACTTATTGATTTTGAGTAGTAATCTTGTTGTCTAGCGGTTGAACTGTTCCCTAAATCTAATTCTCCCAGTCAGTCTCTCAGGTACCAAACTTTCTACAAATTTAATTTGCACGCTTGAACTGTTCCCTAAATCTAACTCAGGTTATTTACTTTGCATAACGTTTAATGTTATTTGATGACCGTTCTGTGCAGCAGCAGGAGAAAGGGTGCCTAATTTTCTAGCGACCGATATGTTATGCTTGGTGCTTGCCAGTCCTAGCAAACAAAACACGCGGGCGCATAAACGAAGCCACAGCGGCCGAGCAGCAGCAGCACCAGACTGCCGTTTTCGCTCTGCACAATAAATCCGAAAGGCGCCGGAGGGAAGACGGGCGCAGGCGCGCAGTCGTCGTACTCGCTTCCCGAGACGCATTGGATGCTCCCTCTGCCCACTCTCTCGCCTCTGCCTCTCGCCATTTCGCTGACCCAAGCAACATTCCCCGGTTCTTGGTTCCTCCTCCGCAATCTCCGGTTCTGGGCAGTGCGGGAGCAAGGCGTTCCTTGGTGTCTGGAGATGGGGCTGCGAAAGAGAAGTCATTGTTCGTGAGGCAATCTGGGTTCTGTACTTCTTGGTAGCCCTCGGCATTGCCGTCCTATCGTTCTTGAAGTGCAGGCTGGGGTTAATCCGGCCATGAGGAAGCACGGGTGGCAGCTGCCCTACCACCCTCTCCAGGTATAGTTCGCTCACGCGCGGGGTTGTACTTTCGATTTCTTCCATTTTCCTCGCGGGTGTTCTTGCTGTTATTGGTACTCACTATTACTGTGCTCTGCAACTAACTACAGGTGGTGGCAATTGCCGTGTTCTCCGCACTGGGTTTCGCCTTCTATGTCTTCTTCGTGCCGTTTGTGGGGACGAAACCTTTCCAGATTGTGGCTATGGCTATCTACACTCCATTGGTGAGAGGTCCCTGTCCTTTTTGAGAGATTAAATTCGCTATTACGCATAGATCTGGCGCATTTGTTTCGCCGGTTGTGCTCTAGCGGTTTATAGTTCGGGGTACTCGGCCCCTCAGGCATTGCAAGTTCAAGTACTGGTAGAGAATGTTATCTGGCTTTGCATGTTTTGCACAATATGTGCTGTAAAGGAATGATGATATGACGTCGGTTAGACTATAATTACTCACTGAGTAGTGAGTGATTGAACAATTTTATCTGGAGAATGATGAATGTCTTCTTTTGCAGATTACATGTGTTGTTGTATTATACATATGGTGTGCTGCAACAAATCCTGGAGACCCGGGCATTTTCAACTCAACAAAGGATTTGAAGTTAGATAAGCATGAAAAGTACTCCAATGTATATTCAGACCAGGGAATTAGTCATGGAGGAAGGCCGATAGGTGAGGCTCTTGGTACTGCTGATAATAGTGAGAAGCTGAGCAGCATTCTTCAGAGAAAGGATTCATCTTCTTGGCCCAGATTTTCTGGAATACTTGGTTTGGTTTGTTTTCCATTCGCTTGCCTTTGCAAGACATGCCTCCATTCTGATAATCAACCTTCAGATCAGAATATATGTGAAGAAGGCATGTTTTTCTGCAGCTTATGCGAAGCAGAGGTATTGTTAACGAGTTCTTTTCCATATTCATTGTATTGAGCTCATGTACTTATATATTGCAACTAGGGCTGTTCAATACAAACAAGTTTTGTTGCTAGAGTAGGTGTGTGTTGTGTTCTTGTACTCAGGTAGGGCCTGACCAGGCCCGTGTCTCTTTTTCTACCTTAATGAAATGACACGCAGCTCTCCTGCGTGGTTCGAGGAAAAAAATACAAACAAGTTTGGCATGTTATCAGATTGAAACCTAGGGTCTTGTTTAGGGTTCTCTCTCCTAGCCGTCATTGATTAAATTGTGTGTGCTTGCACGCTTCCACCAAATCAGTGTACCCCTGCTCATACCTGAACATGCTGCTCTGTTTCTTCAAGCTGCACTGGTTTGCACACTGCACTACCAAAGCTTAGTTTTTAAGATCACCTACAAGCATCCAGAAATTTAGTGAAAATTGTATGGTGAGTTTCACATTTACTTTCAACAATTTATGCTTACTCTCATATGTGCTTATGTGGAAGGCAGGTAGGCAGTGCCTTCATGTTTAGTCCTTATCTCTTGCTAATGTTCAGTAGAGCATTGACGTATCTTAATGAACCTAATGTACTATTTATGAGGGCAACCCATGAAAAATTCAGAAATCACTGTAACTAACTAGACTGAATCAGTGAATTCAGAGAGACAGGGTGGAAGTAGCTTGAATCAAATGTTCATGTGTTTCCAGTTTCATTAATGATCATCCATATGTGAAGTATATCTTGCAATTTGCAAGCGTCATCCGGTAGCATTATTTCAGTGTCTTCCAGTTGTACAAATACAAATTTGTCTGCCCATTTATCAAATTATGCACTGAATTTGTAATTCAATGGTTATAACCAAATGGAAAGTAGGTGTTCTGATGATCTTGTGATTTTGGTTAGTGACTTAGCAACTTCAACATTTCTGATTTCTTACAAGCTTTGGAAAGTTCGCCTTTTTGAATTTGGATGCCATTGCAAGCTTTTGAAGAACAGTATTATGCAGGTTTTAAAAAACAGTAAGCATTGCAGGGTGTGTGACAAGTGTGTTGATGGATTTGATCACCATTGCAGGGTAAGATTTGCTTTTCTTATTATCTTCCCTGATACCGCATCTCCAGCAGATTACTCATTCCTTATCTCCAATCAATTGATACCCAGTGCTGCAGCAGATTACCAAAACAACATTGATGGATAGGGTAGTGGGATGAAACCCCTTCATTTGGGTAAAGGGGGAGGTGTGTTTTGGTGATCACGGTGAATCGGTGATCACCAAAAAATTCTTGGTAATGGGGATTGGATTGGTAATATGCTGGGGCACTTCCATCACCAAAAGGATAGTTTTTTGGTATTGGGGAGAAGGATGAGTAATATGCTGGAGATGCTCAATATGGTTCCTCATAAGAATTAGTCTTATTTTCTCACAATTACTGATTTTATTCACACTGCTGCCACTGTTCTTCTGTAGTGGCTTAACAATTGCATTGGGAAAAGGAATTACAAAGGGTTCTTTGTTCTAATGGCTTCTGCAGTTATCCTAGTAAGTGTTGATCTCTTGTGTCATTGCGATATCCTTGAGTATCTGGGGACTGCTTGTAGTTAGCAATGTTGTTACATGTACTTTCTATTCTGGTAGATCACTGACAGATCTCCATTATTTGTACAACTTGGTCCAGCTTGTGATGCAGTGGTTATCGGGAGCTCTTGTGTTGATTCTATGTATCGTTAAGCGAGGAGAATTCTCCAGGCAGATTGTCACAAAGTTGGGAAGCAGCTTCTCAACTGTAGCTTTTGTAATTGTTGTGGTGAGTTTCACCAAATTGTTCTCTTTTTTTCTCTTTTCTAATACATGTCCACTTCATTGAAGTTCAAAAAAAATGTTGGTGTCACTAAACGACACTGCTATCTCTGAAAAAAGTTGGTTGATACAATATTTTTTTTTCAGGCAACTTGCACCATTTTAGCAATGGTTGCGACCATACCACTAGCTCAACTTTTATGCTTCCATATTCTTCTTATAAAGAAGGTAAGCTACTCTTGAGGTTTAATTCAAGACGCCTTTAATAGTAGCATACAATGGCAATAATATACACTTGCAATTTCATATTCAGCCCATTTGTTTTTCTTTTGAACTTTTTCTTTTTTCCATATGGCTTGAGGTTAAATCGCTATATATCTTTTCCATGTGTGTTCAGGGAATTAGCACGTATGATTACATCATAGCTTTGAGGGAGCAGGAGGATCAACAAGAAGTTCCTGGACATCAGAGTCCACAGATGTCTATTATAAGCTCTGTTACTGGATTTAGCACAGCCAGTTCTTTTGGACCACTTCATCGTGGCTCATGGTGCACTCCACCACGATTATTCCTAGAAGACCAGGTATGTGATAATGGCTCGTCTGTCAAAAACCTGATGTAACCAATAAGATGAAGGTCCTGGATGTGCTAAAGACAACACAACATGATACTCCTCTAAACTATAGATCAAATGTTGGGATCTTGCATGCGTTGTCTCATTAACAAACTGAATATACTCATTAAATTCATACGTCTGAGGTCTGATGTATTCAAGAAAAAAAAGTATTTCTGATATAAAGCTAACTGAATAACTGATTAGTATCAGTATCATATGTGAAACTGGTTGCTTGGATTGTGTCATCTGATGTTTGAATTTGCACATGCCCCCTAAAGTTATCATGAATAGTTCTGGTAGCCATTTTATCAAATGTAATTCAAATTGGGGAAGCTTAACTCCTGGTAACTGGTGAAAAGAGAAGTTTTATGAACAGTCTGATTTTTTAGGAAAAAATATAGAAAAAAATATAACCATGCAGTGCCCTTATCAGGACGCAATCCCATCTTTAACAGTGGATGCTTATTGCCTGCTCCATTCTTTCACAGTTTGATGTCGTTCCTCCAGAGGTTGGCGTGTCACAAAACTCAGGCAGTAAGAAAATGAAGGAAGAGGAAGGGGCAAGGAGAAAAACGGGAGCAGTGAAAATCAGTCCATGGACACTGGCACGCCTTAACGCTGAGGAAGTTTCTAAAGCAGCTGCAGAGGCAAGGAAGAAATCCAAAATCCTGAAGCCAATAACAAAATATGATGTTCCTGACAATGGTGGTAGACCAAATCATAAGCTCAGCAGCAAGAGACGACCAGACAGAAGAGGTTTTCTGGTTGAACTTTCTCTTGAGCCTCTTGCCACTCTATCTGCAAGCGGCGCTGAAAGCAACTTTAGTGACACAGCCATGGAAATCTCTGGCAGTTTAGCCCCATTACAGCTTGAAGCAAGAAGCGCTTTCCAACCGAGTACTGCAGGATCCACCAGAAACATCGTTTCATCACCTGAAAGCAGCTTTGACTCGCCTGATCTCCACCCCTTCCGCATTTCTTCATCCACAACTGAAGATATGCAGGGAGTAATGCCACATTCAGCTCACAAGGGCATTGAGTTCACAAGATCGTCAAGCGATGGGTATGAAGCATCAGGAGGGGAAGATAGTGATCGCATCCCTTCAAGAATCGTGCACAGATCATCAAATTGGGACAGTGTTATTCTGAATGCTGGTCAGGGAGGCGCTGCCGTTGATCTGCTCGTGCAATCATCTGAAGGTTTTGTTACTAACTTGAAGGGAAGCTAGCTTGCAGCCGGTTTCTGAGTTGCGAATCATATGAAGCTGCGCGTATTGGCCTAGTTTTTGGGCATAGAGTTAGTTTAGGTGCTTAGTTTATCGGATTATGTGGTGGATTAGATTAATTGTAGGTCCTAAATTTATCTGGTTACATGCCTTTAAAACCTCTTTGGTTGCTGGCATCTATCCTTTGCGATATATGGCTGGTCTGGCATTCAAATGTCATCTTGGCAAAATGTGAATGTGGTGAGGTCCTTTGCACCTGTTGGAGCTCGGTGTTTGTATAAATCTCTTACTGTGCCGTCAGATCATCTACAACAATTGGACTCATCTTTTTTTTGGTTTAAATTTTGTTTTAAGAATCATGGAGATTTTTCCACTCTTCCAGCGCCGGCACCGAATGCCACTATGCCGTTGCCAGCTTTTCGGCTCTCTCACGCTCAGCTGGTGCCGCCGCACAGCCGTCATCGAGGGGGCCTCCTGTTGCTTGGACCGGTCAGTTGCTTCAGTCGGCGTGAGCGTCAGGCCGGTCTGCTCCGTGTAATCGAGCTGATGCCCGAGCAAACGGTCGAACACGAACAGCAGGATTCGTCAGGAACTAGAAACGCTGGCGCGGCCGTTGCCGCGCTTACCTGAGGTGGCCAGTGATTTTTTGTGATCTTACACCTTTGCGTCATAGTAGACGATATGGTAACCCTAAGCTTAAGCAGCGGAAATGGCCAGATTTCATATAGACACTCAAAAGACGGTATTTTAAACTCGATCGTTCTACTGAGATTCACTGAAAAATTACATCACATCAGCTGTAACAAGCTGGTTTCTAAGTGACTGTTGACCAAGCTAGCTTAGCCGATGGCTGAGACGTTGAGTATCTATCCGATGGCAAATACAGGACAGGTACAGTGGTGTCACCATTAGTCAATTAGAAACTATCGTCTTGGGTATCGAGTGAGCACTATCAAAAAAGGCTACAGGAGATGATGGTACTAAAGTGGAACTCGCGGCTGAGGAAATTGACGTGCCATCTACTAACTGAATAACTTCATGATTAGTAGTTACTGTCAATAATACCGGGCCACTAATATTTGAGGAATTTTTTGACCTTGTCAATTATACATTTGCACTAAAAAACCATAGTTGAAGGATGGTGTTGACGACCAAAATTGACACGACGGTGCAAACCGGTCTGACCGGTTTAGGAAATATTGTCAAAATATAAATTGGACTTCACCATTGCGTAGCTCTCGTCAAGACGATCAAGATGCATATGTGGAACGCCTAATTTGGACTCCGGATGAGAGAGTTATGGCTTCAGGAAGATTCTGCACCTGGGAAAACCGGTCAGACCGGTTTCCCAATCCGGTCTAACCAGTTTGGATCTGTAATTTGAGTAGGTTTAGGACTCTATTTTGTCCCATATTATAACCGACTCAAACGGGGTAAGACCATCCCACCCTATAAATATAAAGGGCCAAGGCCGATTGAGTATCATCCAATCGATCAAAAATATTTTATCCTTTTGTGTTTCGCATTACTTTTATCTCCAAACCCTAGCTCTCCCAACCCTCGTATCTGCTGTTCTTCTCTCGTCTCGACGACGTTTGAGGACGTTCTAGGTGGCCTGCCGACCCTAGAACAACCCTAGACTCTCAAGCTCCGACGGGGTCCCTCCTGAGCTCGAGATTTTAGGTTTTTACCGTCGCCCTATCAAAGCGGTCTGACCGGTTTCATAAACCGATCTGACCGGTTTCGCTCAAGGCAAGCGGCGAGTGCGCAGTTCCGTGTCAACAGATGGCTTAGGCCTGGTACACAACACCACAAGGAAGGAAACGATGGGTCAGGGCAACACAGGAAACTACGGCGGAGCCATACTTCGAAGACCGGTAGGAGTTGGTGAAATTACATGAGGCAAAAGTGTGTGACTGTGAGCCAGGCGAGGTAGTGTGGTCCGACCTTTTGTGCCGCCATCTGCTATCTCTGGATCGCGCCGTCATCAGGCTTTGGTCTCCACTGCCACATGGGAACATGCTACGAGCTATTGAGGAGCCCCCATGGCACGTTCAAAAGTTTCATCGAAGCTTAAATTGTTGATGTCATGGCTCACAACATCTAAGAGCGAGGTCAAGCTCAACCAGGCTAAATGGATCAAGGAAGGTCGAGAGAAGGTCAGAGAGAAGAAAAGGAAAAATAAGAGAAGTTGTTATATGGTCGTACTATTCACTCACATCGCCGTCGTCTCGTTCCATGCATCACCACACCATTTCTTGTTGTAACGCGATGCCGAGCTGGAGAGGCGTAGGGAGCCCACATGAGTTGGGCGCATATGCGAATATAAGTCAATGTATAGCAGAAGAGAAACGGGCGGCTAAGCACATGACGGAAGACAGAGAAAAATGAATATCCAAATCAAAATATGATTATACCACTGTTAGTTTTAGAATGAAATCTTCAAAATAAGAAAAAAAATAAAAAAAATATATTACCTTCATAAAATATATTTTAGGATTTTTTATCTAAGTATAGTCAAATGTGGTTTTATTTTAAAGATCTTGTCACAAGAAATACAACGACACAATCAGATTTTTATTTTTCAACCTTTGCTCGAGAAACTATAGATTTTTTTCTTTGCCTTTTCATTTCACGCATGACATCATTGACTTCCTTTTCCTCATCCCGTTCGGTGCTAGCCCGGTGCTTTCACCTTCTCTCTCCCTGCGTGGTTGGTTGTTTGCTTCATTTCTTCTCTCTAGTTGGTTTGCTTGTCTTCTTGTTCAGTACTAACGCAAACGGGCACGTGAAGCCCGGAGAGGGAAACCCGACTACAACACACATGCTTCAGAATATAATAACAATTGAAGAGCACGTGCTACACATTAAATAGCTACCATGGTTTTTATTAAATAAATACCCGGAACTACCATATCATTTAAAATAAAAACCATTGTACAACATGTGTATATTTCATACGAATTTGTTGTCTACGTAGAATCTTTTAGATCAACATGCAACATACTAAAGTGATGCATGCGTATACACACTTATACCATAAGCATAGAAATACGAATAGCCAAATCAAAATCAGATATCATCTTTTTATTTATTACTACGGAACCTTCAAAACAAAAAAAAACAATGAAATTATGCTAGAGCTTCACAAAAAGATAACCCAGAACAATTCTATTTTAATATAATCAAATGTGGTTTTATTTTAAATACCTCAACATGAGAAACACAACAATACAGTTCGATTTTGATTTGAACACTTTTTTCTGAAATTATGGATTTTTTCTTTAAATACTACCATCGCAAAAAATTTAAAACCAAGTTCATATAATATAATAAGTGTATTTTATTTTCAAGACCAAAAGTGCAGTCGGATTTTGATTTCTCCGTTTGTAAACTATAGATTTTTCTTAAATTGATTTTTGTTTCACGTAATTCTATGATCGTGACATCACTGACTGCACTTTTTCTCCGATCTATCGCTAGTGCTGGTGCCGTCCGGTGCATGCACACGCACACTTGATTGGCCCAAGGTACGATGAAGAATGAAAACGGAGAAAAGGTTAATTGAATTATTCAATATTCGTGTATGCTAAAACGTAAATATAGATATCCGAATCTGTATTTATTTCTAATGCGGTAAGTAAAGTGGATATATTTGAATTCGTTATCTGAATTCAAACTAAATATGGATATGTATGAAATATCCATATGGGTATAGAATAAACACATCTTCAAACCATGTTCTAAACATATTATTTTGATTTAGTTTCAACTAATATATTATATATATAAATTACACCCAAATAATTTGTTTTACTTATTTTATTAATAAAAATTATTTTATATAATTTACTTGATTATTAATTTTATTAAAAATTATTTTTAACAAGTGATTCTTATATACATACACTGTATTTAATCTTTATTTATATGTTTCATGATGATATTGTTTTCTAAAACTATGGATACAATAATTTGATACTTGTTAATTGTTATAAAAAACAATGGAATATCTGAATCCAAGTCCTCGTTTTGTATTCATACTCAAAAATATCTAAATCTCTATCCGTATTCGAAATAAAATCTATACTAAAAGGATCGAGTTCTTTTAAAAACTTTTCTTACCAACGAAAACCCCCTGTACCCCTCACGCTGGACCCACTTGAACCCACGTTGCAGGGAAAAAAGGAAATATTGTGGAAGTTTTTTTTGGTAGAGCGAAAAACCCCGTGTAAGTTCACCTCTAGTCCTAATTTTTCTCACCGAGGTTTTTTTGTACCCACCTATTTTTTGAAAAGAAAACAAATAAAATAAAGCTTTTTTTGCTCACGGAAACCAATATTGTACCTAATTATTATAATTTTTTTTGGAAGTGCGGCACCTTGGCCTGCGTCACAGCGTGACGTAGAGCATAGATAGATCTTCACGATTCGACTGACTAATTTGCATGTGCCTATCATTTCCAAGGGCCAAAAAGTTTTGATCTATGTTGGTGTCGTTACTCTTGTGGAGACCCAGTACTTTTTTCAAAAAAAAAGATCACCAAAATATATCCATATTTATACCCATATCTATACATAATTATCCCATATTATTAATAGATAATAGATTTAAGAATTTTTCTTCTTATAAATAAAGACCAACTATCTCGAAAATAATGTGCCTTTAGATTTAAGAGTACATGGGAGAGCGAATACAAAATATTTTTAAAAGCTCTTCGCATGACTGGTCTGTTTACCATGACCCACTCAAGTGATATTATTTTAGTACCTACGTGTCATTAATAAACGTGTGTGCCGCACGTGAGTTCTTGCTAGTATGATAAAATATGCTATCTAAATCTGATTTCATGATCCCACCTTTAGATGTCCTGGAGAGAAAAAATTTCCGCTCGGTACGGAGCGCACGCCACTACCCCGTACCCATGGAGTACGGACAGGAAAAGAAACCAGAGCCGCAGAGCTCCTTTTTAGAAACCCGACGTGCACATGGCCCTTCTGATAGAAGATAACTCATGATAATATTTTCTTTCAAAAAAAAAACTCATGATAATATGATAGGACATTCCACCGGCAGGTATCTCATGCAAAGTGAGCACTCTCAGTGTCATAATGGCTAATCATATACGTATGCCTAGTTCACAACCATGCCAGATGGAAAGAACTGGGAGCACAAGCTGAGATGGAACCAAAGCTGGACTGTGTGTCTAGTTCACTGCATACCAAGAGTGTGTGTGTGTCTAGGGAATCAACATAGAATGTGCAAAGCAAATTTGGGGTGGAAGTATAATTTAAGTTGATCAATGGAGATATCATTATATTCTTACCAGCAACAGTTTGCAAACACAAAGAAAAGTGGTCTGAACGTTATAAACAACTTACTCAATAGAAGTACAAACATAAAAATGCTTGATCACACAGGAAAAGGCGTTTTTGCTATAAGTACGTGACTACGTGTGCTACTCTGCAACAGGTTAAAGAACTTAGCAAAGGAAAGCAAGTGCTATATATTTCGCTAAATTTCTTCACATGCTGGCATGGTTCGAATCTCTCTACCTATTTTCCCAGCACAACCTCCACACATCAGCAGGAAAACTTCTTTCTTCATCCTGTATTTTAGTCGCCGGAGATCGCTTTACCCATCTACATACGTTCTTTTTTGTAAGTTTACCCATCTATATGCTTGAGCTCAAAATTAAAGTTCTCTTTGTAAAATAACGCCCAGCGGTCAATCAAAAAAATAGCATATACAGTTTTGCCAGTATCAGTCAATTGTTTCCGAATAAAAACAAAACTACGATTTCTAGTATGCCAAATCACCCTAGCTAATTACAGAAACAATTCACTACTTCAATCATGTTTTTCACATTCTTGGGTAAACTATTAAACCAATCCCTCGTCAGACTAGCCCCTTTTTTTCAGATATCCTTTTACAAACCAAAAGTGAAGTGGAACACCTTCCACACGAAAGTAGAAACTAAAGGAGCTAAAATAAGAAGATGATCAACAATATTCTGACAGATATATACTTCATACGGCCTTTGACTCAAAGTAACCCCCATAAAGTGTCCTGTGGAATCAGATGCAACTCCATCCTGCTTCAGAACCAAAGCTACAGTCATATCCTAAAAGGTGAGCTATTCACCTTATGTGGAGAGAGAGAGAGAGAGAGACGAACTAATGCATTTGAAAAAAGGTGCAAAATATGTGTCTCGTCGACGTAGAGTAAATAAATGTACATTGCACTGCTGTCAGCTAGGCACTATCATATCCCTTATAATTAAATACAGCGTGCATGCAAGGGTGGACACTGCGCGCAGGGGTCAGGAGAAGGGGGCTTTGCATCTCTGGCCATTTTGTAGTTGAATTGTGCTTGGGTACCTGCGCAGGACACTGAGGGGACATGTACAACAAAGTTAATAATAAAGACAAGTGCTTAGCTACCAGTCAAGATATAAGAGCCAAGTCATACGACAACAGTCTATTATTTTTTTAGCTCTGTTTTTTTAAAAAAGTACACTTCTCATTTTCAAAAACTCAACAAATTTCAAGTTTATTTAATTCTATAGAAATGTTAACATTTATGATACAAATAAATATCATTAAATTAATTATATAATATATTTTTATAGTAAACTTAATTGGAGACATAAATGTTGATGCTACTTTTTATAAATGTAGTCAAATTAAATTTGGTTGACCTTTAAAAACCTAGAAGCGCATTCTTATTTTTTAGTACAATCTGATATATGATCATCGGTACCTTGCCTTCTCAAGACGAGAAACAATTGCTCACAACACTGCTGCAAATGCAAGCAAGTGAATAGAATGTGCAAGCCGACTGCTCAGATTTTCCTGGTATTATTCACCTGACAAAACGAAGCGGCCATGGAGGCATATATATATATATATATATATATATATATATATATATATATATATATATATATATATATATATATATATATATACAGCTACCAAGCGAAAGGAGGTATAGCAGCACCGGCACCTAGCAGTCTAGCACAGAGAAGCACAGTTGAATGAAAAAGGAATTTGGCCGTGTTATAGCATCGGCGGATCAAACACCATAATGCAACACATTCCATTCATACCCTTTTTCCCAGACTCACGGGCGACTGCCGAGGACCACCAGTCCACCTCCACCAGCTGCAATGCGCTAGCGGTAGGCAGGGTCCATCCCGGAACCGGAAGGCGCTGCACGCGAGGGTGTTCCGAACGGCCTAGGCAGGCAGGACAGCGTGATAAATAACCGTCCGATGGGCGGCGTACCGCAGGCAGGACAGGACACCTGAAGTGGGTTTGTAGTGACCAGACTCCAGAGTTTGTAGTGACCAGTGCCAGTGGTAGGTGAGCCGCGCGCACTCGACCGCAGGCCCCCACAACATGTGCATCTGAGCATCGCTGCTGCTGCTGCGTGCTGCGGACCCTTTAAGGAAAGTTGCTGTTCTACGAGAACGGAAAGCAGCTTCATACTCCGTACAAATAATAATGACTTGCCACGACCCTCCCCAGTGGGTGGGTGATTGGGTGGGACAGGAGAAGTGCTGGCTGCCAAACGACTTTCAAATGGCTGATAACAAGGACATGGGAACATAAATGGCTGCCAAACCACTTTCAAAGAAAACCGATCGCACTAGGGCTTGTTTAGATTTCAAATTCACCTCCCAAATTTACTATGTAAAAAGAAGATTCCCCATCACATCAAAATGTCATAACATGTATGGAGTACTAAATGTTGATGAAATCAAAAACTAATTACACAGTTTTGTTGTACTCTGCGAGACGAACATTTTGAGCCTAAGTAATAAATTTTTGGACAATTTTTCGCACATGCAAACGAAATGCTACAGTGCGCCGACTGACGCGCGTCAGCCGGCGCAGTCCCAATTCGGGAGTTGCCTTTCGGCAACTAAACACGGCCCTAGTACTAGTATACGGACCAACAAGTTCAACGGGTGAATGAGCTGAGATAACAAGGAACATATATATGAGCAGCGTATGCGTATTGTTGATTTGGGGGTAAAATGATGTCGAAAGCCTGCTAGGGTAATGTACGGATTCTGCGCCGCATTCCGTACGTTTGGTCAAAGTTTAGTAGAATATAGTACCTTTTTAGTTTAATTAACGTTTGAAATAATTTTGAAGAAATGTTTATTTTGGCAGCACATTTAAATGGAGTTGGAGTTGGAGACGACGAGATGAGGGTGTGTACCTGCTGGCTGGGCATAGCTAGCTTGCGCGTGGATCAAAAACTATAAACAAAAGTGTCTAGATGTTATCAAGACTACATAGTATAAGCTAACAATCACCATGTGCATTGTTGTTTATAAGAGAAATCTAGTCTTTCTACTTTCTGATGCTGCTCAAGCGATCCGACACAGAGGCATTTAACGTGCAGACTATTAAGGTCAAGCATACTGAATATGGTTTAATTATAAAAGTGCATCAAACAAGTAATTGAGTTTTGGATTGAAAAGTGGATCAAGCCACCACATAAGTACATGCAAGTGTGCACACGACGATGGATTGAAGACATTTTAAAAGCGCATCAAGCAAAACATTGACTTTTTATATTGAAAAGTGGATCAGGGTAGCAATGCAAGTACATGCAAACATGCATATCGAGTGTGCTTACGTTGTGCAGAGTATAGTGTAAATTAAATTAATTAACTGTGTTCTTACAATGCAATTAATTATGGGTTAACCCATACATGCATCTCATTAACCCATACAGCAGGCTTCACAGCGGGGTTACTTTGATCATATCCTGTTAGGAATAAACCACGCCTTGGTGCGTGCCTGGTGTGTGTCGCGTGTGTGTGCACGTTCATGTTGGGTCGGTTAGCAACTAGTTAGCACATGCATGTGTTAGTGGTGTTAGTCTGTATGTGCGTTGAGTCTGTACGGTGAAGCATGAGTCCGTGCTCGTGTTTGCATGCGTGCTAGTAGGTTTGTTGGAGTTGCTGTTGCAGGGATGGCTCGGTCGTTGGTTGTGGCCGTCCGCAGCGGAAGGGAGCGCGAGTGCGCGACCTGGCGTGGGAGCGAAGCTGGAGACCGGTTCTTACGGATGAGCACGAGGCTTGGGACGCAGAGAAGGCCGGCTTCCTCGAGAGTGCGTGCGTGCGCGCTGAGCTCGCCGTAGTGGGTTGCGTGGGTGCTGCATCGCCGCTGGTCTTTATATGGCCATGTAATTCCTGTGCAGCAGTTTGTTCAAGTTCTTTGAGTGGAATAGGAGCCAACATACAGGCCGTTTGGCGGCCGGGGCGTTCGTCGCCGGAAAGTTCTGTTCATCTTCCTCCTTGCGTCCGTGCGTGAGTGCGAGTGATCTTAGGACTAGTTCCAACATATCCTAGGTTAGTGAGATGCATGGGCGCGTAGTACTATTTTTTCACCGCATATATGGATCATGTACATGCTGCACATACATCAACAGAGAATATATGGGACCCATATCATGTTTTAAAAATGGCTTTGCAGGGAGAACGTGCAGGTGTGTTCCACGCATCTCAAACAAAAGGGTAAACCATAGACGCATAACTCAACGTACGGACTCTGCACCGCGCGCATTGCATCCGGTTGGCGACCGGAAGACGAACTAGGGCGCACAGGCGCGCAGCAGACAAGACACGCGCGCGCCACCGGAGAACAAATGTTGGAGCGAACCGGCTGACACGGGAGCGGACGATCATTGTCTCCCTGCAGACCCTGTCATGTGATAGCAAAAACCCATCAGTTGATAAAAATGGCATCTCTCTCTCTCTCTCTCTCATCTTTTCTGCTTTGCATAATTGCTGATGGTTGTGTTTTAATTATTACCCACTGTAAATACACAGATCGACGACATTCAACAAATTAATTATCAATTACCTTACAAAAGCCTTGCGCACACAATTGAGTGTACGTTTCCACCTCAGAATATAACATAGAATTTCTACAAGTCGTCCGTTTTGTCAGATCCGAGTCACTGGGGACTGGCCGGGCTGCAGCTGTCGACCATAGACATACTGACATACTCCCCCTCCCGGCCTCTCGTGACAAATAAAGCTGTGCACTCCATCCCTGAGCCAAAGCCGAGAGGTTGCAGCTAGCCCGGCCTCTAGCTCCCTTCCCTCACCGAGAGCGAGAGGGCGAAGACGACCGCGCGCGCCACCGGGTAGTCAGCCGAGCCCGCAGCGCATCACCGAGGCGCAGCCAGTGGCCCGGAGCAGCCTGCTTCTCAAGGGCACCCGGCCGGTGCCCGTCGTCGCGGCCGCACTGTGACCCCCACGCTCCAGCTGGCAACCTGGAACCGAGAGGGCTTCTTCCTCCAGAGCTGGTCCACAGGTACCTTAATTGAGATCTGTTCTTAACTCGCACTTACGTGTTCTTCTTCGTTCCTAGCTAGCTATAGTAACTAGTTAATGCGAGCAAAAAAACCTTGCATTGCGTTGATCAATTCGCCGTCTCGATATGGGGCAAAGTAAAACACGTACAAATCGGCGACCTGATCCTGTGTACCGGTCCCTTGCGCTTGTTGTTGTTCAAATTTTCCATGTCGAATCTAGCTCGGTTCATAAGATCCCTTGTAACTGTCCTAATTCGACGATGCCCTATATAGTTACATTAAGCGAGATTCAAAACCAACACATATGCCAGTCTGCCAGCTAGGGCACTCTCAGGTGTGATTCACACACGAAGGGGTTATCTGTTGTGGTGGAATTAATTAATCATCATATCTGCGCGCATGGAAAAATAAAATGCGCAAACTAGCTGCTTGCTGCCATTATAACCTTTCTCCAAATACATATATCTCTTGTCAACAGTCTCCGTAGTTCATGCCTTCCTTTGACTGAAAGTAACCACGTAAAGGCTCCTGAGGATCGGATGCGAGCAATTAACCTGTCAGTACACTCCACCCTTCCTCACAAAAACTAATCTCCAAGAAAAAGGGCCGCCATAACCCTAGTTCTAATCTCGATCCTAGGTTAGTGAGATGGAGTCAAAGGGTGGCAGGAATATATAGTAGCACACGCATACATCATCAGTACTGCGGGACCCATGAAAAAACCTTTATAAAGAAAAGCGGAAGCTAGCTCGGCGCGTACGTCTGATCTGGAGCTTGAGCAGCAGCTACGAATTGCTCGATGGATCGTCTGGTGTGACAAAGTTAGTTTGGTGTGACGTATGGATAGATGATGATGAGACCGGCCAACTAAACACATTACGCATGGGATCGGATCGTGGTCAGTTTGCGATGGATATTTTTCTTTATTACTTTTGCAATGGATATTGTTACTACACTCGATCATCAGTACTATTTTGACTCTCATTTATCAATATTTCGTACTAATTCGCTTGTAACACTTTTTTATGCTTATGCTTAATTACATGCATCTATTGACTTGAGCGTATCTGGCTGTTTAAGAGTAGGAAAATCTGAGTTTTATTGTATTAACTTAGAATAACTTCTTCCTTTTTATGATGGGTACGGTGTATATATACTCTCTGTGAAATGTAATCTTGAACTGTTCTCAATATTTCGTCAATCTTATTAGCCATTTGATGCAACATAAGTGTGTGTATAAAAAATATATATATTATATGTACATGCATACATCATGGGTGTGTGTGTGTGTGTGTAAATAAAGGAGGGAGTATATATATTGCAGGTAGTAACTTAATGTAAATAACCCGAAAAAGACATATAATATGTAAATAGGTCTTCCTTTTTATACGGCGAGAGCGGAGAGTCCTTATCGTCAAAATTATTTATTGCCAAGTGAGATGCTAATAACGATATGATTGTGATTGACTATCAAGTCGTGCCTTTTAAAATTTATTACTTAATTGTTCTCATTCTTTAATTTCTTACAGACATGGACAAAGTGATGCTTCTGCGCCTCTTTACCCTGGGGCTGCTCGTGACTGCAGCGGCCTCAAGGGTTTTGCCGACCACAGAGGAGGAGGCGGACATGCCCCGCTTCCAGCGATGGATGGCGGTGCATGGCCGCTCGTACGGAAGCACGCAGGAGCTGCAGAAAAGATTTAAGGTATACATGACCAACATGAAGCACGTAGAGGAATTCAACAAGAAGGCTGTGGCGACGGGGCTCAAGTATCACCTCGGGGAAGGGCCCTTCAGCGACATCTCGGACTCTGAATTTTCGGCACGGTTCGCGCCAATGCCGCCACTACCGCGCGTTCGTGCGGTTGACAGCCAAGTCCACACCGCCAGGTTCTACTACAACGTATCGGCCGTCGATCTGCCGACCAGCGTCGACTGGAGGGCGCGTGCTCGATTTCTATAATAATCTCGTACTCCGTAGTACTAAGTACGTCACAATCCAAGCACGTGTACACGAGTCGAGCCGTCCCCTGTGGGCTGTCCTTTTTTTTTTTGAGGAAAAAAGAGAGCTTTATTAACTAGACTTTGTGGCGATTACAATCGTCCCTGACAAGGTTCAGTACACGCGCAGGTGCCTGACCCAGCCAGAACGCCGAGTGAACATTACGTCTAGCTAACTGGCCTAATTCATGTGCTATAAGATTACACTCTTTTTTAACCTGGCTGACACTCCAACTCCCAAGAAGTTGACCGTGCTCCTTTGCTTCTTTTATGATGAAGCTAATATCCGACCTATCTTCTTTTTCTCTCATGGCCTTTATAACTTAGCACAATCGGATTCCACAATCGTCGGAGCCTGAACCCATTGTGCTGCTAGTTTGAATCCTTCCGCACAAGCCCACGCTTCAGCTTCTACCGCACTGGCGCATCGAAATAACACTCTCCATGCTGAGAATACAATCTCTCCATGGGAATCCCTCGCAATTACACCAAGACCAGCAGAACCTGTTTCTTCCACAAACGATCCATCTACGTTAATTTTAATCCAACCAGCAGGAGGGGCCGACCATTCTTTTTGGGGTGGAGATTCCTCTGCTCCACGGCCAGACCTGCTATTGCCGGATTGTGTGCAGTCTTCTTTTCCTTTCCTGGAAGCCACATGTTCTGAATTTTTTCTGCGCTCAATAGATTCTTGTAAGTTCAGTAAAAAATACAGAGTCAAGGAGCTGCGAAGAACCTGATTGGTGGGTGATGTTATTATGAACCGTCCACGCCCTCCACAGGACAAGTTTTGTTGAGTCTTGTTGGCTTGGAGGGCAGCTGTCGAGGAGGTGCAACAACCAGTCCGGCCCTGAACACACAAAACGCTCTTCTTCCGGGAGAGACCAATGCTCACGCATAGCTTGTCTTAGGTTATATGCTTGTGGACATTCAACCGTAGCATGGAAACACGTTTCTGGTCCGACGCCACACAGATCACATGTATCTTCCTGTTCTAGGTGCTTGGCAAGCTTACGGTTCTTTGTTGGCAGCGCATTCCGACATAGTTTCCATATGAACACATTCACCTTAGGTGGTACTTCGCCTCTCCAGACTTTGTTCCATACAGTCCTGGGTCTCTCAATCTTAGAGCCAAATTATAAGCACTTCTCACTGTGAAGATACCAGTTTTCTCCAACAGCCAAGACAAAAAGTCATCAGTCGTTCTAGCTGGCAGTTTAATTTTCGCTATGGCCTCTGCATCAGCCGTGTTGAAAATCTCTGCCAACTTGTCCAGGTCCCAATCTCTCCCTTGAATATCTAGCAGTTCTGAAACCCAATTGAGTCTACAACGCCCCTTCTTAGTAGTAACCCTGTATGAGTGTTCTCTAGGCCAGGGGTCACGCCAAATTCGAACCTGTGAGCCACACCCAATCCTCCACAATATTCCTTTCTTCAATAAGTCTAGGCCGTGTAATATTGATTGCCAGGTGTGCAATGCCTTTGTGCAGAAGGCTGTATCCACAATGCAACCTCTGGGGTAGTATCTGGCCTTCAGAATCCTAGCACATAGACTATCAGGAAATTCAATGAGCCTCCATGCCTGTCTAGCTAGCATAGCTTGGTTGAAAAGCCTCAAATCTTTGAAGCCCATACCACCACATCCTTTCTTCCTGGTCAGAACCTTCCATGCAACCCAAGCAGCTTTTCTCTTACCATTCTCAACACCCCACCAGAACTGCTTTATGATTTTTGTGAGATCATCTCACATCCCCAGGGGGAGTTTGAACACTCATAATATAAGTTGGCAGAGCCTGCGCCAGACTTTATAAGAATCTCCTTTGCAGCTGCCGACATATTTTTCTCCGCGAAGTCCTTGAGACGCTTACTGAGTCGTTCTTTCAGTGACTGAAATCTTTCTCCTTTCATCCTCCCCGTAGTAGTAGGCAAAACCAAATATTTGGGCTCAAAACCACTTACTTCAACACCAAGCATTTGTTTAACTTGCTCTTGTAATGTGTGCTGCCCCTTGTCATTGAACATGATTGAACATTTTGATGGGTTGATCAGTTGTACTATGCAACGTTCATATGTGTTCAGGACATCCTTCACCTGTTCAGCCTGTACAATATTTGCTTTAAAAAACAGTAGAGTATCATCTGCAAACAATAAGTGTGACACTCCTGGAGCGCCCCTCTATTTTCCTGTTGATCAGCTTAGACAGTCCATCAGCCACAAAGAGGAATAAGTACGGCGAAAGAGGATCACCTTGGCGAAGACCTCGTGAAGGAGTAAAAGGCGCCGACAAGACGCCATTGAAGCGCACCGATGTCACGCATGACATGACACGTTGCACCCAAGAGCACTGAAAGCCCAGCTTCCGTAAAACATTGTTCAGGAAACTCCAATCCACTCGATCATACGCCTTAGATAGATCCAATTTGTATGCACAAAATTCTCCCCTTGCATCTGTGTTACTTGTAATGGCATGGAGACACTCAAAGGCTATAATTGCATTATCAGTGATTAATCTTCCTGGAATAAATGCACTTTGGTTTGGCGAAATAATATCCTGAAGGAGAGGTCTCAACCGATTAACTATGCATTTTGAGACCACTTTGTAGACGACATTACAGAGGCTTATTGGGCTGTCCTTTGGCTCGGCTGCTTTGACCTTCCTCCCTTGCCATACAACGGCTAGACCATAACCGTGTGAAAAAATAATATCTGTATTCTTATTCATATTATTCAAATATTAAAATATGGTAAACAAGATTATTATATCTAATTTGGTTTCGTGCGCCTATATTCGGTTTGAATCCAATTGACCCGGCCCTAATAAGCTGAACATTCAAGCAGATGACTAACTCTCTTGTGTGAATTTGTTTTTACAGGATCGTGCTGGGCCTTTGCAACGATCGCAGCTTTGGAAGGATTACATAAGATCAAGCATGGGGAGTTGCTCTCCTTATCCGAGCAGCAACTTGTAGACTGTGACTCGTTTGATGATGGCTGCCAGGGTGGATCTCAAGATACGGCTTTTGAGTGGATAAAACAAAACGGAGGGATTTCCACTGAATTGGCCTATCCTTACATGGGAATAACAAGTACGATGGCTCATCAATACACCCCTCTCTTTAGATATTCTTATTATTTCCTTTACAGAATTGTGACTACTAACACACAATGCTTTGTATTTATTGTCTTGAAAAGACACAGGCGTCTGCGATGCAAGCCAGGCGCCCAATCACGTCGCCGGCATTGCTGGCTACGGCTTCGTCGAGAGTTACGACGAGCAGGCTCTGATGGCTATCGTGGCAAACCAGCCTGTCGCCGTCCTAATCAGCACCTCCGGGGACTTTCGGCATTACGGAGGAGGGGTATTCGACGGCTTCTGCAACGACAAGCTTGACCACGCGGTGACTCTCGTGGGTTATGGGCAGTATGAAGATGGCTATCCTTATTGGGTCGCCAAAAATTCATGGGGACCCAACTGGGGTGATTCCGGGTTTATGTACCTGAGGAGGGACGTCACCGCGCAGCCCTGGGGCATCTGCGGCCTAGCGACTACGGCCGTGTTTCCCGTCATGTAGGTTAGTGTCATGATCTGGGCCGTCAGCTTGTAATGGGAATACTAATGGGTATGGGTCAGGCTTGTAAGCCAACTAGGAAGGCTCGTGCGCTTCGCCGCGCCCGTGTTCGCTCTACGCAGTAGTGTCCCGCTGGCCACGGTGCGGCGCATACATTCTCGAATGTTGTCAGTGTGTACTGTTTTGCCGGTGCGTCTCTATGCTGATTGTTGGACCTGTGCTTTCTATCTTGGTCGTCCTCCATTGCTGCTGACTCTGGCAAGGTTGGTTGTTCTGGTTGGGAGCATGGGCAAGCATCTCAGTTGGATAGATAATCAAGCATGAAGTGATGTGGGATCATTCTGCCAAAGTGTAGTAGGATCATGAGTAAATGAGTCTATTATGTACTTTGATCTGATTGGTCAGAAAAAAGGCACATCAATGTTATTTAAAAAAGTATACATCAAGTAAAGGGCATGACCAATGTATCTTTGGAATTCAGGACTATGAAACTCTTCTGTAAAGTCATAAGATCGGATGTTTTCAGTTAACTGATATGATCATGGAATGTCTCACCTCATCTAGAAATTTATTCTTTATATATAAGAAAGGCTAAATCTCGTACAATTAGAATCTAACATGAACATATGACAGATCAATGTTCCTAGCTTTACAATCATTCAGAATGATATGGGGAGCATTTGGATATGGATTTTATTTCAGATCTTAGGTTTACACATTGAATGTCGAGCTTCAAGAGTAGTGTAAAAAATTACCTATGTAAAGGTGAATGGACCCATTGTACTCTGTAATAGTATTCTATATATGGCTTGAAGGAGATGGACTGTCATCTTATTGTCCAAATGAGGTGAAGTCATGAAATAGCTAATGATAACTAAACATACAATAAATTGTATAAGGACTGATTATTGTATCGTTTACTTACCACATTGGGATTGAATACTTCAATAGAAGACCCATGAATTGCCTGTACTGCAATTAATGTATGGCTCTGTAATTGACAGAGGATATATGAGTTCACAACAAAATCTGGTACATATAGTTGATTGGTGTTGAGGACAGTCTGAATAGTCTAAAATAAGATGGACCTTTGGAAAGTAGTGTTAAGAAATAGGATGGGCTTTTGGAAAATGACACTAAGGAATTTTCGTAAAACGTGAGCGAACTTAAAGCAGGACTCCACCTTTTGATGTTATCTCCAGTTTGAAATACCCACATGAACTGGAATGACAGACATGATTCAAAAGTAGAACAGTGGTATGGAAGCATCTCCATGACATCAAGCATCTCAACACAAATGCAAGCGTCTCCACCCTTCTTCCAACCTGAGGAAAACCATAATATCCTAGACTGCCTATTTCTATTAGGCACAGAAATAAGAAAGAATGGAAGTTAAGATGTAAGTTGTTTCAATTCACTTTCCTATGTTTAATTGTTGAACTGTTGCACCCATGCTCCAAAAAAGAAGGCAAAACAACCCTATTGTTGTAGCAGAACCAGTCACCTTGCATCTGCAGGCGTGTCAGCAGTAGACCAAAAGCGTTAATGCTGCGTCCAGCGGCCACATACTCAAGAAACATGGAAAGTAAAAGAGAAGAAAAAATGCATACATGAATACCTGAGCTATTGCCTAGTATACTTGGCGTGGCAGTCGGGAAAGTCAGCTGGGTTGACTGGATGGTCATGTTCAGATCTGATGATGGCTAGCGCAGCGCTGCTGGGCGGACAGGGATGAGGAAGAATGGGCAGACAGAGCGGCTGTGGTGACTTGGAATGCTGAAAAAGGGAACGAAAAGATGATATACAACTGAAGTTGACTATTGAAACATGACCAGGTACATGAAAATATTGGTCATAAGGAACTGAGCTGAGGTTTACTGCAGTAGCAGTAGCTACTAAGAGGGAAATAAAACCAAAGATCGGTTAATTAGCTTCATCAATTGGTTCCTATGAACATAAAAAACAAACTAAGCTATAATATTATCTTTCTAATTCTTGCCGGGCTGTGAACCCATTTAAGTTGTCATGCATACAGAGCTATATAGTTATCTTATAAGGATATCTAATTGCTACAAAACACACAATGCTTTCATCAAATTTAACCATGACCAAAAGAACAGAACATGTAAATACATGGGCAATTTTGAAACTTTCAGATCGGGCTTACCTGAATAGGCATAGACTTTTCTACACAGGCAAAGAGGCAATTTTTTGGGTTGTTGTCATGTTGTTAGTAAAAGGCAAAAGGCTAGTTGACTGATGAAACAGCTTTATGATTATGAACTCTGTAAAGATTGTTGCAGTAGAAACCAATGTAGAAAGAACCTATCAATCACATGTTATGACATGTAGTTATCTGAATCCACTAATCAGAACTCATGCAACCATGGGTACCACAGAACAGGAATCATGTATATGTAGTTGGGAGATGGAAAATGGACCAAACTGTTGTGCATTACTCTATAATTAAATTGTTAGCCTAATCATGTTTACCTTTGATTTAGTAATAAACTTTCTCTGGTAGTCCACTGATGTAGTTCCATTTGTTATGCAGAAGTACATGTACCTTTGAAGAGGCAATTAGAGGTAAGATCAGAAGGGAAATCAAATGTGAAAGTAGTCTGCACTTTGTAGTTAAAATGGTTTGCAGTGAGAAATCTGATCCTGCAAATAGAAGGAAAAAAAGATACCATTAAAATAAGAGCAGAAGATAGATAAAAGATATGAAAATAAAATTCAGTGTATAAAATTACTGTCAGGCACCTGCACCATTGAATTGGCAAGCGACATATTTTAATCTGCGCATGGCACAATGCTACTCAGCATGGTTTGAAATGCGTTGTGCAGACAGGTCTATGCATGTTCTCAGTCTGAGATGAAGTTCATGCAGAATCAGAATCCATATGACATATAGTCAGCATAGATCTTAATCGGCTTGCTATTGAAGTCCTCAAATACGCAGTACGGCAAGATTCATACCCAAACAGATTGTATATTGGACCGATGAATCTTGAAATCACAAACTCGCATGCCAAGTTCATCTACGGCAATGGCGGAACCCTAACACAACATGGAGCAGCATTGAAGGGAGAGGCAACAAAGGAGGCCCCAAGGCAGTGGCGGACATGACCAACGCTTGCACGAGCAAGGAGTCGAACGCAGGGAAGAGCAAGCAAGCCATACCTTACAGAAGAAGCCGAAGAGGGCTGGAACCGAGGAATGGCGGACGCTGACGCACCTGAGGCTGAACCACGGGCGGAGGTCCCTCGTACAGAGCGCCGGCGGCGCGGCCAGGTGCATGGGCCCTCCATGAGCGCGTGCGGAGGAGAGGGGACGGGGCGGGGAGGACGGAGGGGAGATGCAGATGAGAAAGGCAAGTGGGGAAGGGGAGGGGGCCCGCGCGAGGAGCCGCCGCAGCCCACCTCGACCCGCGCGCGGGCGCGGAAGGAGCCGCTGCAGCCCGCGAGGCGGAAGGAGCCGCCGCCGCCTGCCTGGACCCGCGCGCGGCCGCGAGAGGAACCGTCACCTCCCACCGCGGGAGCCGACGCGAAGACGGCCGCCGCCTCCTGCGCGGCCGTCCGGCGTCGCGAGGCCGCGGGGATGCGCCGCCGGAGGCCAGCGACGATGAAGGACGCGCCCCCGGCCGTCCGCCGCCCCCCCCCCCCCCCCCTTGCCGCTCGCCCGCCGCCCCCGCTTGGCGCCCGCGCGCTGAGACGGAGGTCACGCGCGGAGGCCGGCCGTCGCCGTAGGGGCTACCGACGCGGGCGCGGGCGGAAGTGGAGGTGTCGGGGTGCGCCCCACGCGTCTACGCCGCCGCCGGCATGGGCAGTCGCCGGCCGCCGGCCTGTGTCGTCCCGTCCCGCGCGGGTAAAGCAGGGGAGCACAGAGGAGGGGAAGGGACGGGCGGCGCCGCGGGGAGCCGGCGGCCTGCGGCCGTGGTCGTCCCGCGCGGATAGAGCGGGGTGGGAGGGGACGGCGGGATATTTAACTTTTTACCATCCGGGATGGCTACTCTTGAGATAACATCCTTACCAACGTCAGTACGATTTTAGCACTGAATGGTAAAAAAAGATAGAATTTTACTACAATTCGTGACGTGGCACTCCACATCAGCTGCCCAGCATATCAGGCGAAGGGGAAAGAACCACCACGCCCTGACGGCTTATCCTTTCCTCCGCGCTTCTTCCGCGCTGCGCGACGCCGAACAGAGGATCCAGCAGCGGCGCAGCCCCACCCGCCGATCCGCACTACGCCCCGCTTCCGCCCCACGCCCGACGCGCCCAACGGCCGGCACTCCACCACGGCCCAACGCGCCCAACGCCACCCCCACCGCAGCCATGTCCTCCCGGAGCACCTCGACGTCGCCGCCAAGGCCGCCTTCGATGCTCGTCGCCTCCTCCGCCGCCGGGTCCGGCGACGACGGCCAGGACCCCGACCCCGCACCGCCTTCGCCTGACGAGCCGGCCTCCCCCGACTCCCCGACCCCGCTCAGCCCGTCCAAGTGCTCCGCCGCAGGTCCCAGCATCGCCAAGGACCAGCACAGCCGGAGGCTCACCGCCGGCGGCGCGCACGTCAAGGACAACGGTGATGGATCATGACCTACGCCGTCCCCAAGCGCGGACCTCGATGGCTCCCCTGTCATGCGGCGTGGAGGAATCGCAACCGGAGCGAGCGTCGCGCGGCGGAAGAGCGAGGAGCGAGCCGGCACGCAAGCGCCCGGAGCCGAGACGGGAGCGGCAGGCGCCGTCCTTTTCCCTTCGCCTGACATGCTGGTCAGCTGATGTGGAGTGCCACGACACAAATTATGGTAAAATTGTATCGTTTTTGACCATGCAGTGCTAATTTTTTTTTTTTGAGGAATCAACGAAGGGCTAAGAAAGCCCATCTGAACATTTTCATTCCATCAAATAGGTAATACAAGATCAGGCGGCCACCCCAAAGAGGTGGTGATCAGGGTATATAGACGGGTAGAAAAGAGAAAGACGGGTAGAAAAGAGAAAGGGAGCTACAAAGGATGACACATCGCAGCACCACACCTCACCTAAAAATAAAATAAAAGAACAGAGAGAGGGGCACAAAGGTACAAGCCAATTCAAGCTCTCAAGCTGACGAAGCTCACGGAGAACAACCACGCGGCGCGCTCGCAAAACCAGCACCTTCATTTGCACACCAGCCAAGCACCATAGGTAGCCCAATTCACAGCGAAGGAGGCTGGCGACGGACGAAGATGGACCTCGACCTGAACACTCTTGACCGCAAGCTGAGAAACCGGTTAGTGCTTTGCTCCAAATGTTGGCCAGTCCCCGGTGCAACCCTGAGGCCGGCCGAGGGAGAGAGAACGGCAAACCGTGCGAAGGCGAAACACCTCCCCGCGCGTCGAGCGCGATACTTTCGTTGCACGGCAGTAAGCACCAAAGTCCACGGCCGTGCGGAGATGGGGTATCTCCCCGCGCACCGAGCGCAACGCTTTCGCTGCACGGCCACTGGTGCCCAAAGACGCAAGCACCAGCCCTCCCGATGACCAAAGCACAGCCACACGCCCGACGGACGCGGGATTGGTCGGAATGGGAGGGCAGCAAGCAGACGCCGCCGAGGACGAAACACCCCCGGCGAGACGAGGTGGAAGGGCAAGGCCCCAATCAGATCTGGGCTGGCAACCCCCAAGCCCCCCGCATCGTGGGGGCGGCCGAGGTAGCGGCAGGAGCAGCCGAGAAGCCCCACCGCAGGCAGAGCTGCACCGTGCGCCCCTCCCCGCGCACCACGTCGCCGGAAGGCCCCCGACCAAGAGGTCAGACCAGGGGGCCTAAGGCTAGCGACCAAGGGAGGGGAGACAGCAGCTCCCGGCGAGGGAGAGTGGCCGGGCACTCAAGAGCCGCCCGGGGAGCCACGCACAGGGGCCGCCGGAGCCGGCAGGGGTCACGCCCCTCGCGCTCCCCTTCCCCTTCTCCCCCCACCGGCAAGAGCCCCCGACCAAGAGGTCCGCGCAAGGGGGCCCAAGGCCAGCAGCAGTGGGAGGAGAGGGCACCAGAGGCAGGTCGGAGAGGTGCCCGGGCTGCCGGAAGGAGCAGTGGCCGCCGAAGGAGTCCATGATTTTGAAATCTCGAGCTCAGATCTAGATCGGGGGAGCAAGAAAGGATGAGGAAGGGATGCGGGGGGAGGTGGGGAGGCTACTGTGGCTCTAGAGCCCGCCGCCGCCGCAAGGAGAGGGGCGACGACGGAGGGCGAGTAGGTGCCGGGGCGGCGGGGCGCTCGCGGCGGCGGGTGAGTCGCCTCCCGTCCGCCTCGAGTCGAGATGGGAGGGAGGCCGCTGGGGTTTTCACGGCCGCAGTACTAAAATTGTATTGACGTTTGTAAGAATACTATTTGGAGAGTGGTCATCCGGTATGATGGTAAAAAGTTAAATATTCCGGGGACGGCGGAGGGCAGGGGAGGGGAAGCTGGCGGAGCTGGCGAGGCCGGGGGAGATCGAAGAAAGAGGGGAGGAGGGCCGACGCGGGCGCAAGAGTGGCGCGGAGGAGGCGGCGTCGGGGGATGCGGAGGGCGACGGCGCGGGGAAGGAGACGGGCGGAGGGGCCGGACGGAGTGCGTGGGGGCAACGGATCAGGATTCAGTGCCTTACCTTCGGTAAGTCACGTTGTGACTGGCGGCCTATTATCCAGCGTCCAAAACCAATTCAACGGTAGAACAATATTATTCTTTTTTTCTCCAGAAAATTCACGCCACTTAGGGCTCCTTTTGCAGCACAGGCCAGATCGGCCCCGGGCAGATCACCCCGTGCGGGGATTTTCCTGACATTCGAATCCCCGTCCGCGCAGGTCGCTGATTCCTTCCCCGTCGCACTATTTGGAAGCATCGCTGATGTAGCGCAGCCCCGTCGCTGTCTGCGGGTAGCTCTGTCTGTCTGGCTATCGGCATGCACCAACTAGCAATCAATAAACACGCATGTACTAGCAATCAATATCGATAAACACGCGTGCACAGTCTGCTGCTGCTGCAGCTCATTCGTCACGAAACACATACAACAAGCAAAAAATGTGAACAATACAATATCAGGAGGATCCTGGCCGTATGAAACTGATGCCTTGGCTTCACACGTTTTAAGCCGCTACTCAGCTACAAAAGAAGCAAAAAAAGACCTTTCCTCCATATTTTTTTTCTCTCCTCTTCATGCTTTCATCACTCCCTGATTCTGAAAAAAAACAATAATTAAGATTATTGTTGAAAAGTCCTAAACGAGGATTAAATATAAATAGATACATGTAGTAGTGATCAGAATTCTAGTTTACACATACACTAGAAACATTATAGCCTACGCGTATGAGCATTTCAAAATCCTAAATTGATATGAATGTACTGCCAAAAGAACAACCAGTTTTGGATACTGTTATTGGAAGAAAAAAGAAAACAGAATCATCCATGACTTGTTCCAGCAAGCAGAAACATACATTTCACTGTACCTACTTTACAAAGAACTATACTTGTACAAAGAACTAGTAACTAAACTATACTTCCACTGTAGCAATTTTAGATTTCCAAAGAAAATATGTTCTTTCCAAGGAAAATACATTGGTGCACTCCTACATTATTTTTTCTGTTAGCAATGCAATGCATAATATAGGTACATGCTGTACACCTAATAGGCAATTACCAGACGGCATTCTGTTGCTGTACAAAAAAAAAGTGTATTTGCAAGTTCAGGCTACATATGAAGTGTAGTGTGGCCTAATGATGTGATCAAGAAATTTCGCTTCCGCTTTCAGTAATCAGCCATGTCAACAGATTTCTGAAAATCTGAGAGTGCTGAAAGCAATTCATTTTTTCATCAGCTATTGCAACCAAATTTGGTATTATCAGACGACCTTTGCATCCGAATGACCATCTTCTGTTAAATTCACAGGAAGTAACAAATTGGCTCCCTTGAGTACATCTGAGATGCTCCTGGGGATTCAGGATTTTTTTTAGCTTCGAACAACTAGTATACTAAATAAATTATTTTTCTAGTTACAAAAGACCAAAGTCTTTTTTAGTTCAGTTAAAAAACTCATCACAGTCACTAGAGCCAGCATCCTGACAGCAGGAAGATGAATCAGTCTAGGTTCAGGGCTATCTATGATGTATTGAATCAGTCAAATCCAGAACCAACAGCTTGGATGCCTGCTGTTGTACAATGGATCCGAAGACCCATTTGACAATTGAACCAAGCTTTGGGACAAAGACTAAAGTACAGTAATCCAAACTAATGCACAAATGAATGTCCAAAACGAAACACAACACACTGCTTTTTGGTAAGATAGTTGGCTGAAAAATAAACCTTTGGCGATTCAAATGTACTGCTAGAAACATGGGCACTGGTACTATAGGAATCCCAGCATATTCAGCACAGATATGCATGACAGACACACAATACATGCAGGAATTCTAAAATATGCAGCTAATCCTATGCATGCCGGAACCTAGAAAAATTGAAGTATCTGAATAACATGGAATACTATTCGCATATGGCATGTTCAGTAATATCATGTTCTACTTGGATCAACACTGCAAGGCTGCAACCCAACCAAGAGACCACTACCATCAAGAATATACCTGCTTCAATGCCAGGCTTTAAGAAAGCCTATTACCATACCATCCAGTCGGTGGTTACTCGCTGAATACTCGTCTACAAACCTCACTAGATTGTCAAAGCGTGACACAAGAACCTGAGCACATAAAGATGGTCAGATGGAACCATCGAACTTGCAGATTACAGAGCAACCGGAGTGGGATGATGAATCAAGATGGTAATTACAAGAACCGAACATGGATTTCACTAGAATCAGAGTGGGATGGCAAATCGAGAAGCTAACTACAGGAACTCACATCGTGGGCATGAGTACAAACCCTACTCTAGACAAATGAGAGGAGGAAGTGAGGAGAACTTACATCACAAGAAGACGGCGTGGAAGACCGAGGAGAAAGATGAGGAGGCGGCGCAGGTAGATCCCGCCGGCGAAGACCGGGAGACCGAAGGAGGACAATCCGCCGGCGAATCCGCCCGTGGCGAAGAGTGGGAATGGGGGAGGGGCACTGTGACGGCGGCGAATGGACAGAGGCGCGGCGGCGCACCTGGACAAAGGAGGAGCTACGACGTCGGAGGCGGAGCGGACGGGGAGGCGGAGCCGTGGAGCAGATGGCGAGGCGGAGCGTAGATGGACGGGGAGGCGGCGCCCGGACCTCCCAGGTCGGGGTGGCCTGCCCCGTGGAAAACGCGAGGGACGGGTCGCCCTGGCCCCCGGGCGTGGGCTTCCAAATGGCCAGCAAATTTGGCCCGGGGCCGATTTCCGCGCGGGACTCCTGCCCGGGGAAATGACCGGGAACCCCGTGGGGTTTTGGGCTCCAAAGGAGCCCTTATCCCGCGGAGGCCTTGGGCGCGCGCCTACTTGTCTCGCTCCCGCGCCGCGCCGCCAGGTGCGCGTGCTCCGCCGTCCATGACCTCGCCGCCGACCCGCACACCTAGCACGGGCTCTGCCTCGCCATGTGGCCCTCCGTCCGCGACCTCCCCGCCTGCTTCGCCGTCGACCGCGCACTCTTCGCAGACGCCTTCCTGTTCCCGGCCGCGCCGGCGCCGCCATCCCCGCCATCGTCCCTCCCCATGCGTCTCGTCTCCGCCGTCGACCTACGCCACGCCGGCGCCTGCGTCGTCTCCCACGTCGTTGACACCGACACCTCCTCCGACTGGTTCCTCGCCGCGACGTTCCTCGTCGACGCACTCGTCCAAGAGGGCTTCACGGCGGCGGCGCCCGCCGCGAGGATTGCCCCCACCGACCTCACGCTCAGCTGGATCCTCATCGACCCGGCCACCGGCCGCGCCATCAACGCCTCCAGCCGCTGCACGGTGTCCGTCGATCGCAAGTGGCTCACGGGCGACACGGTGGCGCGCTTTGCCCTCGTGCTCAGCGTCGTCGCCCTCGACGCGGTCGTCACGTGCGACGAGCGGTACGGCCACGTGCGGGAGGTGAGCCTGCGCGTGGAGGGCGGCGACGGCGGCGGGGTCAGCGGTCGGGACGGGCTGGCGGCGGTCGCCGCGGCCATGGCGGGCGCGCGGTGCGGCGGCGGCGCCGCCACCGCAGAGCGCGAGGCCAGGCGTCGGTACGAGGAGTTCGTCAAGGGGAAGAGGGCGAGGAAGGAGTGGAAGGCCCGACGGGAGGGCATCGTCGACCTTTGCTGCTCCAGCGTCGGGGCGGCGTCGTTCCTCGGCTTCCTCGTCATGCTCACTGCCGCTGACAACGCCGGCCCGAAAAGAGTTCTGCAGTCCTGCCCCCTTCTCGTCTCCCTTCTCCCCCACAGCAGCGCTGCTCCCTCTTCTCCACGGCGTCAGCACAGCGTGGAGGTCCTATTCCCTCTCCTCCGGCTGGTGCAAACGGACTCCACCACCGCCGACCAACTCCTTCGAGCGGGGCGCAAGCCGTAGCAGCGCCAACGGCGGCGCGACGCAGGAGCGAGACGAGTAGGCGTGCGCGACCTCCGTTCCCGTGTATCTGGATAAGTGGCGTGAATTTCCTGGAGAAAAAAAAGAATAATATTGTTCCACCGTTGAATTGGTTTTGGACGCTGGATAGTAGGCCGCCAGTCACAACGTGACTTACCGAAGGTAAGGCACTGAATCCTGATCCGGGGGCGACAGGGGTAGGGCGGCGCGGTGATTGAAGGAAGAGAGAGGAGAAGAGGACGATGCCCATCGTCCATCTTCACCGCGCCCAGCCGCCTCCCTTTGGCAGGCAAAAAAACACCCGTCCTTGAATTTATGGGTGTGTTTTGTTTCGAGGATGAAGTGGGACGGGACGGGTCCATCATTTTTTTATATAGTTTGGTTGAAGAAGGAGTGGGACGGATCTATCCAGAACGAGAATATTCGCCTTAGATTCGGGACGGATCCATCCGCCCAAAACGAGCGGACGGGGGCGTCCCACTTCGCCCCCGTCTCGCTCCGTCTTCCTTTCCGTCCAGGTTAGGCGAGTGTAGCGGCGGCGGGCAGCCGAGGACGGCGACAAGCGAGCGAGCGCGGCGGCGGCCGGCGAGGGCAAGCAGCGGCAGGCGCTCGCACAGGCGGAGGCGAGGCCGCCGGCAGGCAGTCGGGGACGAGTGCGCCAGGGACGAGCGCAACGGCGGCGTGAAGTGCGGCCACGGGCGGACGGGGACGAGCCCAGCGGCCATGGGCGGCGGGGACGAGCGCTGCGGAGGACGGGGCGAGCACGGCGGCGTGCATCGCAGCCCCGGGCAGGCGGGGGCGCGGGGGTGAGCTCGGCGGCGGCTGGCGGCGGCTGGGATGAGCGCGACGTCGAGCGGGCGCGCGGCCGCCGCCGACGGGGACGAACCTGGCGGCCATGGGCGGGCGGGGACGAGCGCTGCGGAGGATAGGGCAGGCACGCGGTCGCCGCCGCGGCTTGGGGCCTTGGGGGCACGTCGGTCGGGCGAGCATGGCCACCAGCACGGGCGGGAGCAGCCCGCGGCCGCCGCCGCGGCTTGGAGGCCGCCGACGCATCACAGGCGGGGGTGCGGCCGCCACCGGGGAGACACCGGGGAGAGGGGAGGGGGAGAAGAAGATAGGATGCAAAAAAAAAAAAGAAAAATAGCTTTGCAATGAGAATGACACGTGGGCCATGTACATAGCACGTGGGGTCCACTAAGTACTATGTCTAACGGTATTAAAACGTCATCCATCCCATACTCTCGATCTCTCGTACCAAACATAAAACTGGGATGAATCCATCCCTCTCAACCAAACACGAAACGGGATCATTCCATCCCAAAACATTAGGACGGGACCGTCCCATCCCATCTCGTCTCCAAACCAAACACACGCTATAATCTATTGGTATTATCTTTCTTTGCTGAAGATGGTGTTGTAGTACTGAATTTTCTAATGAAACATATTACCTGTCCTTGATTGAAGCGCGTGGTGGCTCTTATCTTATTATGGATTAAGTTCTCCGTGTGCCGAGAGTGCTCAGCACACATCCACTAATCTGCAAGTGAGATATGAGTTTAGTAAGGCACAGCGACACACGGACGTCTGCGTATTGACACTGCGAGCATGCAATGCTGTCAATTTCGCTCCATAAGGTGTACGAGAATATCTTTACATTTCTTTGCTCCAAACTCTACGGATTGGAAGACAACTTGAGAGCACAGACAATTAATTAAAAAGAGATAGCGGTATATGCTCCACTAGAATGCATGATGCATGATTCGCCGATGATCGGACCAAGGCCATGCCAAGGTTTGTGCCTTTGAGCTTATTACATTACAAAACTGCAATGAACAATAAGATCAAACTAATTTTATTACACTAAAAAAATTGTAACGAACAAAATTGCCTTTGAGCCCAAACAGTAAGGAGCCGCTCAATCAGCGGATCGGGTTAAAGGAGAAAAGAAAACGCGTGTTGGTCCATTCTTGCTCGGTCAAAGATGCTGCGTACCTAATATTGACCGCTCACCACTGTGATGAACTTGAGAGCAGCGTGATCTCTCCTGTTGTACTCAGACACTGCCCATCCGCCGAGCTCCTGAACATGTGGGTCGTTGATGTCCTGTATCGGGAACCATCCTCCGGCGCGTCCGGCGACGGCGGACGTCGCAGCTAGACCGATGGCCACAGCGGCGGCGACAACGATGAGGCTGCTGGTTCTCATGGTTAGGCCTGCGTTGATAGCTTGGGGTAGATATATAGGATTTTCAGGTCTGAGGTAGAGATGGTTTTTGTCGAGGTGATGGGGCACGACAAATGGAGGGCACTTATATAGTGCCTTGGCCAGGGCTGCATTGCCAACAATAGCCTGCAATCGGGGGACAGCTGTACCATTATTGAGAATGGATTGATTGTTCCCTTCAATGAAAAAATAATGGATTGATCGGGTCCGTTTCAGAATCATTTCCTGCCATGCGCATTCACTTGTAATTTTAGTAGAGATCGTTTACTGACGTGGTTTTCGGCATGGAATTATTTTAAAATTCATGCGGCCCTGCCAGTTTGCATTCCCGAAATGCATACGAGACTGGTTGAGGGCTGATATCTATATACCTTTAGGCTTTAGCAAGCAACTAAGAAATGCATGTAGATGCAGCCTTGGCAATTTGCATTCCAGCTAATTGGGCAAAGCAAATAAGAAAGGGCTAAGAAATGCATGGGGCCCTGATGAATTTGCGCTATAGACTCGAGTTAATCGGACAAAAAAAATTGATCGGCTCTTTATCGAAATTCATGAACTGATCCTTAAGGTTTTATGTGGTGGAACTTGCCCACTAAGATTCGAGTCCTTGACTCGGCACTGAAAGTCGCATTTTTCTGGATTTAATCGGTAGGTAGGCGACGTTCCTCTCGACAGTGAATCGTATATAGTGATTTCATCAATCTCGACATCTAACTGTCCAATTTCTCGAAGGTGTTTAGATGGGTAGGTTTGCATGTGTATTTATAAGGATAAATGTTGTGAGTGTTTGCATATGTCATGGTCTTTCGGAGAAATAAAGACTCTTTATAAACATTCAAAACCCGGGCGCGTAGTACATAATAATGAAAAAACTTGATTAAAGGCCGGTCTCAATGGAGAATTTTATTGCACTATTATCAAGACTAGGTATTGGTTATCCATGTGGATGAAACTCCCTTCTGGTCACATGAAGCTCGTGCCTCCCTCATCATTATGATCCGGTAACATCAGTAAATTTGTCGAAAGGAAAAAGTTCAAACTACTACCCTCAAGCATGGACAAAGTTCGAATAATACCTTAAAGTATGTTTTGGTTCATATTACACCAACAACTATCTCAATTGATCTAATCTACCCCTTCACAAGATTTATCTTTTTTATTTGTTCATACATAAGCCGTGTTTTAAGTCAAAACTTTGTGGGATAATAGAGAGCCGCATAAAGTAATTTTAGAAAATATAATATAAATTTTTCATCATTGTTTCTCATAAATTTTTATATCAATATAGTTAATTTATTATTATATACTATAGCTTTTCAAAGTAATGATGAAAAAATATATGATTTGCTAATACATGTGTCGGGGACAGAACCAGGGGGTCCCCTAACCATCGGGGTAATCACCCTCAAAAAACATTAAACACAGAAGGCCGAATCACCAGCAGCCCGGAAGGGCCACCGAGGCAGCGCGGCCCGTCACAGCTCATCGCGGCCCAAAAAACAACCGTCCGAGCTCGCCTGTCGAGGGGACCCAAGTCGCGACCCCCGTCTCCGCCTCGATCGAGGGCCGCGCACCCCCTTAAGCAGGCGAGCAAACTCCGCCTCGCTCGAGGCCACCCCTCTACTCAACGCAGCGCGCCCCGGCGCCCCGCCCGACAACGACATTTAATGCCCGCCCCATCAGGCGGGCGCCGAAGTCAAAAGGCGATCTCTCCCCACGCCGCGCCGCTGGCACCGCAGAGCTCGCTGTTCCACCTACTCCGGTCACTATGCGCCCTCACCGCCACTGTGCGGACGCATGCGACACTGCGCAAGGCCCTGTGCGGACTTGCAGGCGTCATTCCGCACCACTATTCCACCCGCTCCCGTCCTTTCCCCCCGGGTGCAGCCCTCGAATAGGTGTGAAGAACCCTCGAACGAATATATGAGCAGCGACCAAGTACGGACTCCGGTCAGGCGCGGCCTGGTGATGACGAACGCCAGGTCAAATCCACCAACTCTCGGCCATTCCCCGGTAAACCGGGCACGCCGCGCACTGTGGTCAACAGCGACCGCCATGCCGACCCTTGTGTCGCCAACTCTCGTCCTTCCCCACCTGCCACGCCATCGAACCAACCACCGGCGGGCGGCTGGGGGCGGATTACGGCGGCTCCACCCCTCAAAACCACTCCAGGACAAGCACAGGGACGGCCATGACACTCGCAGAAGCCGGAGCTCGCCATAAATCCCCTGCCAGGGTCAAGGACGACCGCACGCCCGGCGCCATGCTCTCCAGTGCGCGCCCCTGTAGCACACACTGTACTTGTACTTGTAAGCCCCTCCCTCCCTCTCTCCTTGGCCTATAAAAGGAGGAAGGGAGCGAGAGAAGGAGAGGGACGAACAGACAGACACAGGGACGAACAGACAGACACAGAGAAAGGAGACACACACGATCACCACCGCGCACGATATTGGCACTCGCCTCAATCACTTTCACACTCACTTTCAGGGACCTGGAGACTCCTTCTCCTCTCCCGCCTCGCTTGTAGCCCCCCCACTGCAAGCACTCTGGTGCAAGATAGTACAGCACCCCGAGCGCACTCTGCTGGACGTATGACCTCACGGTCGGAACCAGGATAAACCCTTGTCTCATCATGCTAGCTCTTGCATCAACCGTCAGGGGACGGGACACAGCGAATTCTGTGTGGCGCTGAGGATTGGCCGCCCGATCCCAGCACCGACAGTGGCGCGCCAGGTAGGGGGTTGCGCTGTGATCAACCCGCTTCACCCGATCAGTTCCCTTGACGGCAAGCCACGCCAAGGCCATGTCGCCACGATCCGCCACGGGGTCCCCCGGCCCGCTTCCGCGCGGGTACCGGATCATGTTTGGGAGCCTGGAGTTCGAAGCGACCGGTGAGGGCCTCCTCATGCGGCTCGCCTCCAGGACACCCGACATGATGACCATTACCCCGGCGCCGCCAACGCCGTCCCAGCTCAGGAGACGACGAAAACTGCACGAGCTGCAGATTCGCGTGGAGCGGCGCGTTGCCCCACGCGTTGTCCTCCCTGATTGGGACGCACACCTGTTGCTCTGGCCCGCTGCCGCATTACAGGGGGGCGCACCCCCACCAGCGGCTCCCGCGGAGGGAGCACGCTGGGAAAATGCGGCCGGGCCGGCGCAGCTCCCGCATGGAATGAGCGACGCGGCCGCAAGCTACTCCGCGGCAATCAGCGCCAACCTGAACGCGCAGGAGGGTTCACCGGGTCACCAGCTAGGTTCGATCCGCGACCTCAACATTTCCTCGCCCGGCGGGTCCCAGCCCGAGTCGGACGACAGGGAAAGTGTGCGCGGACAGGAGCACCCAGGCCTGGACTACTCCGGGCTCCACGACCGCGAAGGCCTGACCACCTTCCAGGCCGCTGCGGACTTCTGCCTCACCTGTTCTGACGATTCCAGCGAAGGGGAATACGACCCCACGCGGGAATGCTTCGTCCTCGACGGCGAAGTAGAGTCCGTGGGAGAGGATGAAGAAACGCGCGACAGGGCCAGACACGACGAACTGCCACCAGCGCCCGCCGAGCCATCGGGCGAAGCCGCACTCATGCAGGCACAGCTCGCGCAGGTACAAGAGCTGGAAGCCAGTCTCCAACAGGAGCGCCAGCAGGTACAGGAGCTGCGTGCAGCTCTGGAAGCCCGGCAGCTCGAGCGCGGCGAACGTGCGCGAGCCGCCGGGCGCATTGCTCAAGCGCGCATCATGGGTGATGGCAACGACGCCAGCCCTGCCATGCCGCCGCGGGCAAGCCAGAAGCTCGTCGCTGCAGTAACTCTGATTCGGGGCCATGCTTGAACCATCGACACCTGAGGCGCGCGACATGCGGCGCCAGGTGTAGGCCCTTGTCGAAGAAGCGGCCGTTCAACAAGCAGAAAGTTCTGCCTCCGGCATGCGCCACCAGGCCAGTTCGAGAGCCGGAGGAAGCAAGCGGGATAAGGAACAGTCCATCCATACCCCGCCTAGGGGCGCATTGACGCCTCACCGACCAACGAACGATGGGAAGGCGCTCATGACCGGCGACCGCGAAACGAGGAGGTCCGCGAAGGACCGACTCGTGGACACACGAGGCGCCGTCAACGACGGCGACGCGCGCAACGTCCTGAACAAGAAGAGGCAGGACGCGGCGCCTCCCCGCAGTAGGCACCCCCGACGAGGGGGTCGCTACGACAGCGAGGAGGACAAAAGCCCGACGCCGGAGCCCCTGGGAACCCCTGTGTTCAGCCGGAAAATCCGTTCGGCCGCCATCCCGCCGTGCTTTCGTCAGCCGACCACCATTACCAAGTATTCGGGCGAGACGAAACCCGAGACGTGGCTCAACGACTACCGCCTGGCTTGCCAGTTGGGCGGGGCCACCGACGATGCTATGATCATCCGCAACCTTCCGCTTCATCTCGCGGACTCGGCGCGGACATGGCTCGAACACCTACCCGCGAACCAGATCCACGACTGGGACGACCTAGTCAGGATGTTCGTGGGTAACTTACAGGGCACGTACGTGCGCCCCGGAAACTCCTGGGACCTGCGCGGGTGCCGGCAGGCGGCCGACGAACCGCTGAGAGACTTCATCCGCCGCTTCTCCAAGCGCTGCACCGAGCTACCGAGCGTGGGTGACTCCGAAATCATCCACGCCTTCCTCGAAGGCACGACTTGTCGGGAGCTGGTGCGCGAGCTGGGACGAAACCATCCCACCAGCGTCAACGCGCTGTTCGACATCGCTACCAACTTCGCCTCTGGGGAGGAGGCTGTTGGGGCGATTTTCGACGGCAAGACCAAGGGGAAGCGCGCGGAGGAGCTGCCCGCGGAGGGCAGCAAGTCTAAGGGAAAAGGCTAAAAAGCAGAAATGAGGCGGCAAGGGCAGGAAGCCTCGGCAAGCCGCGCAGCAGCAGCAACAGGGCGAGGACTCTGACGAGGCCCTCGTAGTCGAGCAAGGCCGCAAAGGCCCTCGAGGCCCTCCTCAGGGGGGAGGCCTGTTCGACGAGATGCTGAAGAAGCCATGCCCATACCATAAGGGCCCTGTCACCCACACCCTCGAACAGTGTGGGATGATCAAGGGTTACTTCAGGCGCACCTCCGCGAAGGAGGATGGCCCGAAGAAGGGTACGGGTGATGGCGGCAATGACGAGTTTCCCCATGTGGAGAATGTCTTCTTCATCGTAGGGGGGCCCACAATGAACGCAACGTCCCGGGAGCAGAGACGTGAACGCCGAGAGGTCTTCTTCGTTCACCCCGCGACGCCGACTTACCTCGCCTGGTCAGATGAGACCATTTCCTTCGGTCGCGAGGACCACCCGGACTATGTCCCGAATCCGGGTCGTTGTCCGCTTGTCGTCGACCCCGTCATCGGCAACACACGATTCTCCAAGGTGCTGATGGACGGGGGCAGCAGCCTCAACATCCTCTACGTCCGCACCTTAGAGCTCATGGGCATCGGCACGAACCAGCTGAGGCCAAGCAAGGCGCCGTTCCACGGCATCGCACCAGGAAAACGGGTCCAACCCCTCGGGCAGATCGACCTACCCGTTTGCTTCGGCACTCCCGACAACTTTCGGAGGGAGACCCTCACCCTCGAGGTGGTGGGATTCCCAGGAGCGTACGACGCCATTCTCGGGCGTCCGTGCTACGCCAAGTTCATGGCAGTCCCCAACTACGCCTACCTCAAGATGAAGATGCCGGGGCCAAAGGGCGTCATCACCGTGGGATCGTCGTACGAGCATGCTTACACGTGTGACGTCGAGTGCGTCGAGGGCGCGGAAGCGCTCGCCTACAGCGAGACCCTGGTGGCGGACTTGGAGAAGATGGCGAACGAGGCCGTCGACTCCGCCAAAAGGCATGCAGGCACCTTCGAGGCTGCAGAGCACACCAAGGCGGTGCCCCTCGACCCCAATGCCCCCGAGGGCAAGGCGTTGAGGGTCAGCACCACCCTCGACCCCAAATAGGAAGCAGTGCTCGTCGACTTCCTCCGCGCCAACGCCGACATCTTTGCGTGGAGACCCTTGGACATGCCGGTTATTCTGAGGGAGGTCGCCGAGCACAGCCTCAACATCCAGCCTCACTCCAAGCCGGTGGTACCGCGACTGCGGCGGTTTGACGAGGAAAAGCGCCGCGCCATCGGGGAGGAGGTGCACAAGCTCCTGCAGGCCAGATTCATCAAAGAGGTATTTCACCCGACCTGGCTTGCTAATCCTGTTCTATTTAGGAAGAAAAACGGAAAATGGCGCATGTGCGTAGATTATACCGGTTTAAACAAAGCATGCCCTAAGGTTCCGTTCCCTTTGCCTCGAATAGATCAGATAGTAGACTCCACTGCTGGGTGCGAATTGCTATGCTTTCTTGATGCTTATTCCGGTTATCATCAGATTAAGATGAAAGAGTCCGACCAGCTCGCGACTTCTTTCATCACCCTGTATGGCATGTTTTGCTACGTCACTATGTCGTTCGGCCTCCGAAACGCTGGAGCTACATACCAGCGATGTATGCAACACGTTTTCGGAAGCCACATCAGGCGGACCGTTGAGGCATATGTTGACGATATCGTAGTGAAAACCAGAAAGGCGGACGATCTGGTAAACGATTTGCAAATCGCATTCGGTTGCCTCCGGGCAAACGGGGTAAAATTAAATCCGGAGAAATGCGTATTCGGGGTGCCGCGGGGCATGCTATTGGGTTTCATCGTCTCCCAACGAGGCATCGAACCCAACCCCGAAAAAGTGTCGGCCCTGGAACGGATGGGGCCAATTCGGGACCTCAAGGGGGTACAAAAGGTACTGGGCTGCCTCGCGTCTCTCAGCCGTTTCATCTCTCGACTAGGTGAAAAGGGCTTACCTTTGTACCGGCTCCTAAAAAAGCACGAACGCTTTTCATGGACCCCCGAAGCCCAAAAAGCCCTCGACGGGCTAAAAGCGTCGCTTGTACGCGCACCAATCCTCACGCCGCCGCAGAACAGCGAGCCCCTCTACTTATACGCGGCTGCGACAACGCAAGTTGTCAGCGCCGTCATCGTCGTGGAAAGGACAGAGGAGGGTCACGCTCTGCCGGTCCAGAGGCCGGTGTACTACGTCAGTGAGGTGCTGACCGAAACCAAGGTGCGGTACCCACAGATTCAGAAGCTAATCTATGTTGTAGTGCTCGCGCGACGAAAGCTGTGACACTACTTCGAGGCCCACTCGGTCACCGTGGTCTCATCTTTCCCTTTGGGGGAGATAGTCCGCAACCCGGACGTCTCGGGTAGGATAGCGAAGTTGTTGATGGAGCGTGTGGGAGAAACTCTCACCTACGCGCCACGAAAAGCGATAAAATCGCAAACCTTAGCGGATTTCATCGCTGAGTGGACCGACGTCCAACTTCCACCACCACAGATCCAAGCCGAATGCTGGACCATGTACTTCGACGGGTCGGTGATGAAAACTGGGGCAGGCGCGGGTCTCCTCTTCGTTTCACCCCTCGGGGAGCACATCCGGTACGTGGTTCGCTTGCACTTCCCGGCGTCGAACAACATGGCGGAGTATGAAGCCCTCCTCGCTGGGCTCCGCATCGCCATTGACCTCGGCGTCAAACGCCTCGACGTCCGGGGAGATTCTCAGTTGGTCATCGACCAAGTGATGAAGAACGCAAGCTGTCGCGACGAAAGGATGGAGGCGTATTGCAACGAAGTTCGCCGCCTCGAGGACAAATTCTATGGCCTCGAGCTGAACCATATCGTGCGCAAATACAACGAGGAAGCGGATCAGCTGGCCAAGATCGCGTCAGAGCGAGTCACCGTTCCTCCGAACGTCTTCGCCCGCGACCTCAACCAACCCTCCGTCAACTTCGAACAAAGGGCCGGAGCCCTCAAGACGCCCTCAGGGGCCGAGGAAGTCGAGCCCATGGAAGAGGACCCCTCAAAAGAGGGGCTCGAAGCCCTCGACGTTGGAAATTCTTCAGCCGAGGCCATGGAAATCGACATGGACACACGACCGCAAGACTGGCGCAGCCCATACCTCGCGTGGATCGATCGCGGGGAGCTGCCCTCGGACCGGAACAACGGGCGCCGCATCGCCAGAAGGGCCAAGACCTTTGTCTCGGTCGGCGGTGAGCTGTACAAACGCAATGCCTCAGGGATTCTGCAGCGATGCATCCCCATCCCCGAGGGAAAGCAATTGATCCGCGACATCCACGCCGGGGTGTGCGGACACCACGCGGCGCCGCGTACCCTCGTGGGTAACGCGCTCCGACAAGGCTTTTACTGGCCTACCGTCGTAGCCGACACGAACGAAGTCGTGCGCACCTGCGAAGGGTGCCAATTTTACGCACGAAAGACGCATCTCCCGGCGCACGCCCTACAGACCATCCCTGTAACATGGCCTTTCGTGGTCTGGGGGTTGGATCTCGTGGGGCCTTTTCGCCCAGCGCCCGGGGGCTTCACCCACTTGTTGGTGGCCATCGACAAGTTCTCGAAGTGGATCGAGGTCTGGGCCATCACCAGCATCAGATCTGAGCAGGTCGTGTTGTTTTTCACCGACATCATCCACCGATTCGGGGTACCCAACTCGATCATCACCGACAACGGCACCCAGTTCACCGGCAAGAAATTCTTAGAGTTCTGCGACGACCATCACATTCGCGTAGATTGGTCGGCCGTAGCACATCCACAAACGAACGGCCAAGTAGAACGTGCCAACGGCATGATACTACAAGGCCTGAAGCCAAGAATCTTCAACAAGCTGAACAAGTTTGGCCGGAAATGGGTAGCTGAACTGCCATCGGTGATTTGGAGTCTCAGGACGACCCCAAGCAGGGCCACAGGCTTCAGCCCGTTCTTCCTCGTCTACGGCGCCGAGGCCGTCCTCCCAACAGACTTGGAGTACGGGTCTCCGAGGCTCAAGGCCTACCAAGAAGAACAAAACCAGCGGAACCGCGAGAATTCGCTGGACCAGGTGGATGAGGCTCGAGACGTGGCGTTGCTTCACTCGGCACGCTACCAGCAATCACTCCGGCGATATCAAGCTCAGAAGGTGCGGCGTCGAGACCTTCACGAAGGGGACCTGGTGCTGAGGTTGCGCCAGGACAATCGAGAGCGCCACAAGCTCACTCCGCCATGGGAAGGACCATTCATCATCGCCAAGGTCCTCAAGCCTGGCACTTACAAGCTGGCAAACGAGAAAGGCGAGATCTTCACCAACGCCTGGAACATCCAATAGCTACGTCGCTTCTATCCTTAAAACTCTCAGCATTCCTTGTAAATACTTCATGTTCTTGGCTAACAACGATGAAAAGTTTGTGAAAAACATGGAAACATTGTTCCTAACAACAATAAAACAGGGCGACTCGCCTTTACCCTCAAAGCTAACTCGAGGTAAAAACGAGCCTCCCTCGGGGGCTACCGGGGGACTGACCCCCCAACCGTTCCAACCTTTTTTCCATGCGCTTCTTTTTCAAAAACATGTTGCCAAACCTTTCCTCCTTAAGTCCAGAAAGATGTAAGCAAGGCACGAGTCTATGAAAGGACCAACACTAGGCCTAGAGGGGGGTGAATAGGCCTGTTTAAAAAATTCCTGCAAAAATCCTCCGAAAACTGTCAGAAAGTCGGATGATCCGACACAGTCTCGGATCTTCCGGCCAGGAAGATCCGACACTGTACAGGATCTTCCGACTGGGACAGAATACCGGAAGATCCGATGGAAAGCCGGATCTTCCGACAGGCAATTCAAGTATACTTACAAGTTCACAAGCTCACAAGAATAAAATAAAAGATAGATAAACGATAGATGGCATATGGCGTATGGCCCAAAGTCACTCCCCCTTTGTCATCAAAGACCAAAAAGGGAGCTACTCGTCCTCGTCGTCGTCGTTGCCATCATCATCACCATCATCATCTTCTTCTTCGTCCTCATCAATAGCGGGAGCCTTGCCCTTGCGACGCTCCTCATCCGTCTCGGGCTCACTGATGTATTCTTCTTCCTCTTCCTCAGATTCTTCAATATCAACCTCCTCTTCTTCTTCCTCTTCCTCTTCCTCAACAATATCCGCTTCACCTTGTCCTTGGGAGTGAGAAGCACCAAAGATAAACTCTTGAGAATAATCCTCCCATGGATTTTCAAAAGAGGGTGGAGGAGTAACTTCCCGGAGTTGATGAACCGGAGAGTGTGGCATGTTTAACTTGTCAAGAAGCTCCTTATGGCGCTTATCCGCCATATATCTATCGTGCTCAGCCCGCTTCTCTCGCTCATGGGATCTCTTAACTTCATGCTTGCACATGTTGAAGCAAGAGAACATGCCTTGAAGAAGGAAATCCAACTTGCTCATTTTTCCTTTGGGAGCAAATGAGGGGCCACTCGAGGAAGTTGGAACACTAGATGGAACACTAGATGGAGGAGCTTGGGAAGATGAAGCACCTCGAGATGATGGAGTTGGAGCACCAAGATAAGGCTTAGACTTGATCTTCAAAAGTTGAGAAATCTTGCCTTGAGGGGATTTATAAGCTGGATGGATCTTGTCAGTCAATATGTTTACCCCAGTCAAATGAGTAATCATGTGAAAAATGTAAGGGGCATAGTGACATCCACTGGAAGCATCATGTGAGCAATAAATAATTTCATTCCAAATGAAATTAAAAACCTTGAACTTGGGCTTCCCGGGGGCCATCTGAAATAGCAGGTTCTTGGCCCTCTTTGAGATGTTGTCCGCATCTCCTGCTCTCGGATACATAGTCCCTCTAAACAGTTGATTCAACAACTTATAAAATGGAGAGAGACCCTTGTACTTCCCAAAAACAACATCACCATAAGCATGATCATACATGAAGGCTAGCTTGGTGTCATCCAAAATTCTCCCATGATGAAGATCGATCTTGCTGCGATCATTGCTTGTGTGTGCATAAGCAGTCTCCTCAGCAAGCCCAAATAATCCAGCAAAATCATGCAGAGAAATAGAAAGGCGTTTACCACAAAGTGTCCAATGCATCTCGTACCTTTCTTCATCTACCCAAAGTGTGGCATAGAACTGGGCAATGAATTCTTCATTATATGAGCACTCGAAGGCCATGATCTTGTCCAGGTCCATCTCCACACACCTCTTATATACATCATCTATGACTGGCTTGAGCGGTGGTGGGAAGCTCTTCAGATATTTCCAATCAACCCAATACATGGGAGTGCATATTCGGGTCATCTTCAAGATAACAGACTCATACCAGTCTGCTTGGTGTGCCACCCAAAACCTAGGATCACCCCTGAATGACTTGTACTGAATGCTCCTGGGATCCTCATGTGCACTGAGTCTGAGTGGCTTCATGCTGTTCTGTGCCAACTTGAAGTTGACCACTGCACTGTCTTGTGCGTGTCTGAAGGGAATGGCAGTGCTGATGAAGTTCTGAGCGAGAAAAGATATATCAATGTCATCGTTGTACTGACTCCCCGGTCCTTCTCCTTGATTGGCCCTCTTAATTCTGGGGCGAGGAGGAATCTTGCGCCCCGGCACACTGGATTGGGCTCTTCCGCGAACAGAACGGGAAGTTGTTTCCTTCGATGTCCTCTTGCCCTTGCCAATTTCTCTAATCTCCCCATCTGAAGCAGTATCCGGATCAGATGATGAACCACTTGGAGGATGAAACGAGCTCTTGGTGCGACCGGTACTTGGACGCACTGTCAAAGATGTGGTCTTTTTCTGTGTAACCTTTTCTTTAACCATCTGATAAGATAGGAGAGAATATGTACTCAGAGAGAGGATCAAAGATTTGCAACTAAGTAGGTAGAATAGAACTCGACTCAGTCGGATCTTCCGGCCCTGAGTCGGAAGATCCGGGGATCCGGATCTTCCGGCTCACCGTCGGATGATCCGACAGAGTCGGGTCAAACCCTAACTACTTAGGAACAGTAGATTAAGCCCACCAAACTTCGTGAAATCATAGGGAAGTGTTCTAGACATGTATATGAGATGATTTACCAAGGGAAAACAACTAGAACCTCCTACATTGATAGATCGGGCGATGGGGATTTTGAATCAATACCGTTGAGATTTCCCGCGAGAACTCCGGAAGATCCGATGGAGATTGAGTCTTGGAGAGTTGGGGAATCAAAAGATGTCACTCGATGAAGAAATCCACGGTCCAATCTTCAAATCGCCGTATGGGATGGAGTGTTGGAGAGAGGAGGCGTTGGTGGAGGAAGAATGAAAGATGGGAGAGGTAACGGTTCGTTCCAGATATATATATTCGCGCACAGGCCGGATGATCCGACAGGGGTGTCGGAAGATCCGATAGAGACAGAACCAGTAAGGTCAGCACCGGAAGTTCCGAGAGCTCACAGGTCTGGAAGATCCGACAATATGCCGGAAGATCCGACAGGGTCGGAAGATCCGAAAATTTTCCGGAGAGAAAGATTTGAGACAGAGCCCCCCGGAACTTCCAGAGGCAAGTTCGGGGATATGTCGGAAGATCCGGTCCAGAAGGGATGCGTCACAAAGATGATTTTGCACGATGAGTTTTGATTGACGATTTTGAGAGAACTAGCTTATGAACATGTAAGAAACTTGTCCCAAAGTTGATCAGCAACAAACAATCAACACATAACCATGATCAACTTGAAACAAGAAAAGATCCAACGATCGTAAGATCAAAATTAAAAAAAAACTCACACAATAAAAAATAGAATAAAATCATTTTTCTTCTAGTCTAGGCATCAATCAATTGTGTGTGCAACAAGTCAAACCAAGTTACGAGAATCCAAGATATTTAGCTCACTCCTCAAGGAACAAAACCTTTGCTCATCAAGAGGCTTGGTGAAGATATCGGCTAATTGTTTTTCGGTTCCTACATGGCATATGGCGATATCTCCTTTGGCTTCATGATCTCTAAGGAAGTGGTGTCAAATGTCTATGTGCTTGGTTCTTGAGTGTTGAACGGGGTTGTTTGCAAGTTTTATGGCACTCTCATTGTCACACAAGAGTGGGATGTTTTTGAACTCACAACCAAGGTCCCTCAAGGTTTGCCTCATCCAAAGTAGTTGAGCACAACAAGCACCGGCTGCAACATACTCGGCCTCGGCGGTGGATAGCGCAACGGAATTTTGTTTCTTAGAGCTCCATGACACCAAGGACCGACCAAGAAATTGGCAAGTCCCCGTTGTACTCTTTCGATCTACCTTGCAACCGGCATAGTCCGAATCGGAGTAGCCAAGTAGATCAAAAGTTTAGCCCTTGGGATACCACAAGCCAAGGTTTGGAGTATGCACTAAATATCTAAGAATTCTCTTAACATCCATTAAATGACATTCCTTAGGATTGGCTTGAAATCTTGCACACATGCACACACTAAGCATAATATCCGGCCTAGATGCACAAAGGTAAAGCAAAGAACCAATCATGGAGCGATATATCTTTTGATCGACCGATTTGCCTTCCTCATTTAGATCAAGATGACCATTCACCGGCATAGGTGTCTTGATGGGCTTAGCATTGGCCATGTCAAACTTCTTGAGCATATCACTTGTGTATTTAGTTTGACATATGAAAGTGCCATGCTTCAATTGCTTGATTTGAAATCCGAGAAAGAACTTCAATTCTCCCATCATTGACATCTCGAATCTCTTGGTCATTATCCTACTATACTCTTCACAAAATTTCTCATTAGTAGAACCAAAGATTATATCATCAACATAAATTTGACAAACAAACAAATCTTTGTCTATTTTCCTAGTGAAGAGAGTAGAATCGGCTTTGCCCATTACAAAGCCATTCTTGAGAAGAAAATCCTTAAGGCATTCATACCATGCTCTAGGTGCTTGCTTAAGCCCATAGAGCGCCTTATGGAGTTTGTAGACATGGTCGGGGTGCTTGGGGTCTTCAAATCCCGGTGGTTGCTCCACATATACTAGCTCCCCGAGAGGCCCATTCAAAAATGCACTCTTCACATCCATTTGATACAACTTGAAGTTGTGATGAGATGCATAGGCCAAAAGGATACGAATTGACTCAAGCCTTGCCACCGGAGCATATGTCTCACCAAAATCAAGCCCTTCAATTTGAGTGAAGCCTTGAGCAACCAATCTTGCTTTGTTTCTTGTGACAACACCATTCTCATCTTGCTTGTTCCGGAAAATCCACTTGGTGCCAATCACATTTTGCTTGGGTCTTGGGACTAATTCCCATACTTCATTTCTTGTGAAGTTGTTCAACTCTTCTTGCATTGCAATAACCCAATCCGCATCTCCAAGAGCTTCTTCTACCTTGAGAGGTTCCAAAGAGGAGACAAACGAGTAAAATCCACAAAAATTTGCTAAGCGTGAACGAGTGGTTACCCCTCTTTGGATGCTCCCTAGAATGTTGTCAACGGGATGATCCCGTTGAACACTTTGATGAACTCTTGGATGTGGGAATGTTGATTGACATTGGATGGGTCCATCACCATCTTCTTCATGATGTATCTCAACATCTTGAGCATCTTCACCTTGAGCTCCCCCTTGATCAATGCCTTGGTCATGATCGTCACCATGATCTTGGACTTGATCTTGTGATGAGCTTGGTGGTTCAACTCTTGTTGATGGTGACGGGTCGATGTTGAACATGATTTCCGGATCTTGGTCTTGTTCTTCATCTTCATTTTGAGGCTCTTGGGGCTTCACTTCTCCTAAACTCAAGTTCTTGATAGCTTGATTTGGCGGGACTTCATCTACAAGGTCATTTATAACTTGCTCTACTTGAGAGCCGTTTGATTCATCAAATTTTACGTCTACCGTGATCTCAACACAACCGGTGGTTTTGTTGAAAACACGGTAGGCGTGTTCGTTAGTACCATAACCAAGTAGAAAGCCTTCATCAACCTTAGGTGCAAACTTTGAGCTTTTGGTTTTCTTGTTAAGAATGTAACATTTGCAACCAAAGACTCGAAAGTAGTGCACCTTTGGTTTGTTACCGGTTAGGATCTCGTATGGAGTCTTGTTCAAGTACTTTTGAAGATAGAGACGGTTAGTGGCATGGCAAGCCGTGCTAACCGCCTCGGCCCAAAAGTTATCCGGAGTCTTGTACTCATCAAGCATGGTCCGTGCCATCTCAATCAAAGTCCTATTCTTCCTCTCAACAATGACATTTTGTTGAGGTGTGTATGGCGCGGAAAGCTCATGCTTGATTCCCTCTTCATCAAGAAACTCTTCAACATTTGTGTTCTTGAACTCCGTCCCATTGTCACTTCTTATATGCTTGATCTTCAACTCAAACTCATTTTGAGCTCTTCTAATGAATCTCTTGATGATTGTTTGAGCTTTACTCTTGTCTTGCAAAAAGAAGACCCATGTGAAACGGGAAAAGTCATCTACAATGACAAGTCCATACTTGTTCCCGCCAATGCTAACATAAGCAACCGGTCCAAATAAATCCATATGAAGTAACTTGAGTGGTCTTGAGCTAGTCAAAATGTTCTTGGGTGGATGTGGAGCGCCAATTTGCTTCCCGGCTTGACAAGCACTACATAATCTATCTTTCTCAAAAACAACATTTGTTAGTCCTAGGATGTGTTCATCCTTTTGAAGTTTGGCCAAGTTCCTCATCCCAACATGAGCTAGCCGGCGATGCCAAAGCCAACCCAAGCTAGATTTTGCCACTAAACAAGTCTTCGGTTCCACTTTACTAGTTGTGAAATCAACTAAGTAAAGTTTTCCCTTGAGTCGACCCGTAAAAGCAATAGAGGAGTCCTCCCTTCTTAGGATACTCACACCCTCGTTAGTAAAGAGACAATTGTAACCCTTCTCACAAAGTTGTGAGACGGACAACAAGTTGTATCCCAAAGAATCAACAAGATAAACATTTGAAAGAGATGAGTCGTGTGAGATAGCTATTTCACCTTGACCTATGACATCACCATGATTGTTGTCACCAAATGTGATCTTCTCAACGGGTGAGTCATACTCTTGTAGCTTTGCAAACATATTCCTTTCTCCGGTCATATGATTTGAGCATCCACTATCCAACAACCACGAAGGTCCACCGGAGGAATATGCCTACAAAACAAGTTTTAAGCCTTGGACTTAGGTACCCAAAAGTGGTTGGGTCCTTGAGTGTTAGCTTTTGATATTTTGGGCACCCACACACTTCTCATCATCTTCCTAGTATGAGCACCTATATACTTTACCACCATCTTCCCATTTTGGTCCCAAGTGACCATATAGTCAATGGAGTAGTTTGGCGATGGCTTGTGCTCAATAATCTTTTCTTCCTTCTTGGTCTTGATCTTGACATCTTAACTAGATGCTTTTGCCATTGGCAAGTGCTCCATGGACCTTACCGACCCATGAGCCGCATCCATTAGTTCACCTAGATTGGTCCCCTTGGTGAACAATGTCACATCACGACCTCTTTCCTTCTTTGTCCCATTGCCTTTCCACCTCGAGTGTACCCAAGCCCATCCTTGATGGTACCATATCTACCGGCTTTATATGCCGGGTGGGTCTCGAATACACTCTTGCCCTTACCTTGGTCTTGGCCAATGGCATTGTTCAACTTTTGGATTCGAGCATCTTTAGCCTTGACTTTCTCTTCTAGCTTAGAAATGTTAGTTGCACAAGCATCTAAATCAATTTTATAACATCTTGAGCAACCTTCACTAGTAGAGCCACTTGAGTCAAGAGTTGTTTTGGAGTTGTTCTTGGCACTTTCCCAAAGTGAGCTAAAATTGACTTCTAGATCTTTGTATTTGATCTCTAGGCTTGAATGCCTTTCTTGAAGCTCACTTTTAGCACTCTTTAGGTTAGTTAGAGAGTCATTTGTCAAAGACAATTCCTTTGACATCTTCTCTCGTGAGTCATTGGCATGAGATAACTCATAAGTCAATTTCTCAACCTTGAATTTCTCCTCAACTAGAGCCTCTTCTAGGACAAGGTTTCTCTCCTTTTCAAGGATGAGCAATTCTTCTTGTCTATCAAGAGACTCCTCTCTTTTCTCAATTTTCTCTAGTAGCTTTTTAATAAACTTGTAGCCATCTTTTCCGAACTTCTTTATCATGTTTTTCTCATGTTCGGCTTCTTCACTATCTAGATCATTTTCAATGTTTCTAGATGACAAAGGAGTGGATGAGAGAGGTGGTGTGGTGTCCAATACCTTAGACCCTTGAGCCATGAGGCACATGGGTGCTTCGTCATCACTCTCATTGATGTAGTTGAAGAGTCGTGGAGTTGATGTAGGAGCTTGAATGGCACAAGTGGCCATTTCTTCATCGCCGGAGTCATCACTTGATGAATCCCAACCTTCGCCGACGTGAGCGCTTCCAAATTTTTTCTTGTAATCTCGACTCTTCTCCTTGTATTTCTTGTCTTTGTCATCGGTCTTGTCCTTGAGCTTCTTGTTATCCTTGTCATTCTTCTTGTGGGGACAATCGGCAATGAAGTGACCTTTCTCCCCACACTCATAGCATCTTCGTTGAGAGAAGCTCTTCTTTTCACCTCTTGCCTTCATGAATCTCTTGAAGTTTCTAACCATCATAGCGGTTTCTTCATCGGTGCTCTCATGATCATTTGAATCTTCACTCTTTTTGGAAGTTGAGGTCTTCTCATTTGACTCAACCTTCTTGCTAGGTTTGGCCTTGAGAGCTATGGTCTTGACTTCGGTTTGTTGGATAGACCTTGTCACATCCAAGCTATTCATTTCATGATATTGCAACTTGTTGAATAGCTCCATAGGCACCATTGTCTTGAACTTGTCACTTTCTCTAATCATTGTGGCAAGCATTGGGTTCTTGGGTGCGTATGCTCTAAGCAATTTCTTTGTGACCTTGTTCTCGCCCCAATCATTGCTTCCAAGCATCCTAATTTCGGTGACTAGGAGCTTCAATCGATCATACATTTCTTGCAAGGACTCATCCTTCTTCATGACGAAAGCTTCTAGTTCTCCTTGTAGGAGATCCACCTTGCCTTCCTTGACTTCTTCCGATCCTTCATGAGCCATTCGAAGAGTGTCCCATAGCTCTTTGGCACTATCGATTCCTCTAATCTTGTTGTACTCATAAGTGCTTAGAGCACTCCTAAGCACGGTCACGGCTTGAGAGTTGCGGAAGATGTCGTATTCTTGTTCACGACTTGGCGTTGCACTCTTGTCAACACCTATATTCACAATAGTCCAAAGAGATGGATGAAGACCATGCAAGTAAATTTTCATATCATCACTCCATCGAGCATAGTCAATCCCATTGAATTTGGGGACTTTGCCCATTGGAATGGATGAGAAATTAAGACTAGAAGGGTCAAAAGATTTGTTAGAAGAAGATGTCTCATATCGATAAGACACCGAGTGAAGTCCGTCGAGAGCGTCTCTTTCTCGTATCTTCTTCTTGAAAAGCTTTTGTGCCTCTCTTTCGGCCTTCTCCTTGATCTTCTTCCTTATCTTCTCTCTTCTTTGCCTTTTCTTTTCTTGTTCATCCAAGCTCTCATCAACATCGCTAATGTTGAATTCATCATCGCTTGAGCTTGACTCAACGGGCGTCGGATGTTTATCTTTGTGGGCGGAAGCCATCTCGGATACATCTCCCATACCGGCCATAGTGTTTTCCCTTAGCGGTTAAGCCTAAACAAGGGATTAGGCTCTGATACCAATTGAAAGGACCAACACTAGGCCTAGAGGGGGGTGAATAGGCCTGTTTAAAAAATTCCTGCAAAAATCCTCCGAAAACTGTCAGAAAGTCGGATGATCCGACACAGTCTCGGATCTTCCGGCCAGGAAGATCCGACACTGTACAGGATCTTCCGACTGGGACAGAATACCGGAAGATCCGATGGAAAGCCGGATCTTCCGACAGGCAATTCAAGTATACTTTGAGATTTGAAAACTAATGACCTTTTGACAATTCCACTTGAATACAAAGCTCACAAATGATGTAAGGAACCTTCTATATATGATCAATATCAGAGTATAGCCACAAATAAGTAGATCGGGACAAATCAAGATATAGAAACAATATGAACAAGAATGAAAGTGGAGACAAAGGATTTTCTACCGAAGTTCACTCCACAAAGGAGCTACGTCTCCGTTGAGATGCTCACAAAGAGCCGGGCTGTCACACTAACCCCAAGTCTCTCCCAATCAACCACAAAGGAGGATTGAGTTACTTACTATGTGCTCCCACGAAGAGAGAGGGTAATACAAACTTCCGGGACTCAAACCACAAGAGAATGGGAGTTCACCGGCACCTCTAACCGTCTAGGAGCAAGCTCCAAGAGTAACAAACGAGAATCGATGAATCCAAGTGCTTCAAGTGCTTGAGAGATGAACTAGTGAAGGGCTCAAGTTTACACAAGTCTCACACCTCAAATCTTCTCTCTCTCACTCAAACCCTAGGTGAATCTTGGAAGAATCAAGCCTTGGAAGGGAGTAGAGAGGTGGAGTTAATGCTCAAGTGGGAGTTTGTCTCGTGTTAGGTCAGTGTAGGCAGCAGCTGTGAATAAAGGGGGTGAGGGGTATATATATATACCAACCCCCCAAAATATGACCGTTATGTGCTCTGCGAAGGGGTACCGGATCTTCCGACACTTGGTCGGATCTTCCGATAATCAACAGAAACGTGTTAGGAAACCTCCAGAAAAGTTCCAGGGGCCGGATCTTCCGACAGGTAGTCGGATCTTCCGGGAAACCCCGGAACTTCCGGCCCGAAGAAAACCAAGACAGAGCCGGCCGGAACTTCCGGTCGGATCTTCCGGCCTCGGGTCGGAACTTGCAACAGGACACTCGTGAGCTTGAAAAAGTGGCTAAGTCATGTAACTTCCGATACACTGGCCGGATCTTCCGGCCCGAGAAAACTCGAGACAGAGCGGCCCGGAACATCCGGTCGGATCTTCCGGCCTAAGTTCCGGCCAAGCAGGAAAGGAGTTTGTGAAGTGTTTTTGTGGCTTTAAAGAATTTGTCATCTCAAGCAAAGCACTTTTAGCAACTGCAAATCATCAACTATGTCCCCCTTGATAGTACGGTGGTCCTATACTCAATTTCAAAAGGAAAATAGAATTTAAATTGCCAATTGAGTCTTCCACCATATCAAAAAGAATTGGGGTACTTCCTTTTGTGCTATCTTTCTCTTTATTTCATTTTATTCCTGCACAACTCAAGCACAACATCATATCCGAATTTCTATTGCCATTAATCACCAAAATAGATTAAATGCCTAGATGCACTTTCAGTCTACCGCGGCTGAGAGCCGGCAGAGTCGTGGGACCGCCTACGCCCCCGAAGGCTATGACATCCCCCTCACCACTCGACGCCAAAGTTACTGGTGTTCCTCTGCCGAAACCGATCTCGAGTTAAGAGGAAGGCACGACACGCCAAACAAACGAAACTTCGGTTGCAAAACCCTAACTAAATCCAAACGTCCTTATTTATCATGCTGCTAACTGCGAAAATACGGGACCAAACTCCCGGAATCACTGCAGGAACTCACGGAGACGGACTCGGCATCCCAGAGATCGCGAGAAGGGTCTGATCTTCCTTCGGTCGAAACCTAGAAAGCGTTATTAGTCCTTTCCCCTCAAAGATCGAGGAAGACTAAAAGCAAGGCGTGAGTTACTACAGAGGACAGTTGGCTGGGTCATGGGACCGCTTACGCCCTCGAAAGGCTACAACATCCCCCTCGTCGCACAACGCTCAAGTCGCTCACGAAAACGAACTCCTTTGCAAAAGTCATTCCTAAATCATGAGAAAAGGCGCAATTTCGCACAGAAATCTTTCAATACAAATACGAGATCGTGCTAACCCACGAAAAGCTAGCCGGCCAGCACACTATCACGAGAAGCAATTTCCAAAGCTTTCTCGTCGATTTTCCTCTGGCACCCAGCTAACCGAAGAACCTGGTGGTCGAGCGGCTGCAGAGCGAAGGACGTTGAACCACTTGACCGCCCAACAGGGCCCGGCTTCGCGCCCTGTCGTCGATAAGCGCCCTCGCAAGGATGACGGCCGGCGAACGCCATCTGCTAGTTTCCTAGCGAACGAAGCGCCCGCCGCAACATCCTTGCAGCGCCTCACCACTGGCAAGGTCACCGCCTCCCCGATTAGGAGCGCGATGCCCTGCTCCTTTCCCACAGCACGCCCACCGCCTCTCGTCGACTTTCTTCTGGCATCAATGGCGCGCGCCAAAGCCAAAACCCCGGACCACTCTACTCCCACTCTCGAACCCATCGGGAGGATGAAGTTCATGACTCTGCATACTTGACAAGCTACACAAGAACCCGGCGATGATCTTCTCCCCCGCCTGGACGCCTGCTTTTATAGGCACCCAGGGGTCGCGACTGTTACTCCCGTGGATAAATAATCGCGAGATTCTCGTGCGGATGCGAACCGCCAGCCGTATCACTGGGCAGGCTTAATCACCTCCTTGACTCAGCCTGCCGACTTTACGGTTCCTGCGCCCAACGACCCACGAGCGAATCAGTCGCGGCCCAGGTGGACGGACCGGGGAAAAGGAAGTCACCTGAAAGCACCTAGATGGGGAAGCCAGCTCAAGCCACTGATAATTGGGCCCACCCGCATGGAAAACCATCCCAAGGCAGGCAACCACGTTTATCCAGTGTGCAGCAAGGTGAGTCGGCGCGCCAGATGTCCGGATCGTCGCGTCGCCTCAAACCTTACCCATGCAGGACGCTTCGTCATAAAAGGCGCCATCAAGAGCGGCCTGACCGCCCGGTCCGGGGAACACACGCGTCAAGTGCGGCCGTGGACTGAGCCGCTGACACACGGGCCCCCCCAGGGGCCCCCTCCCCTTTTCCGGGGAACGGCACGCGTGAGCGGCGGCATTTACTACGGCACAGTAAAACGAAACGACGCGGCAGCGGCGCCTGACCGCCCGTCGCCTCGCCTCTCCCCGGCGCACGCCAACTCCACCTAAAAAGGTGCGCCCACTACGCCCACCTCGCCCACTCCGCGCCACGTCAGCCACGACCACGCCCGCTAGCGGTCGCGCGCAGGCCCGCAAACCGAAACATCAACAACCGAACCGTTGGTTTCCTTCCAAGGTAAGACAACGACGCCCCTCCCCCCCCCCCCCGAGGCGCAGGGTGATACTAATCAGGGGCTCGAAGCCCAGGCCTCGAAAGGATTCGACGGGCGCCCCAGATTAAGCGATGCGAAGGCTACCGGTCACGCTCGACCAACCCTCGAGCCCGCTGCTCGAGGGCGACCTGCACCTTTCGCAAGGCCCCACTGATCAGGAGTACGAAGCCTGGCCCACGAAAGGGTTCGACAGGCGCTCCGGATCAATAGAGTCAGGGACGATTCGGGCGTGCTCAACGGACTTTACCCCGAACGCAAAGTTTGGGGACGCCCCTGTTGTGTTCAAGGCCAGACATAGGCAGCTAGACGAGGGATCCCATCGAGGGAGAGCTTCCGCGCCCTCGGCCCCTGTCGAAGGGGGCCAAGCCCTACCTAGAAAACCTTTGCAAGCGCTCTTATGGACGAGTCTCCGGACCACGAGCCAACCCCTAGCGAACGGGGCACGGACGTCCACTTGAACTACCCGCTAGCAGCTCACCGAGGCATCCGTGTACGCTGCCCGATTTGAGGGATACACGAATGACCTCACCCCTCTCCCCCGCGAAGGGGAAGTGAGGGTCGCAACTCAAAGACAAGAAGCCCCTCTGATCGCCCCCGCTCGGGCCAGGGGCTCGGGGGCTCCTTGCAGTATGTCCTCCTCCTCCTATACGCGAAACACGTCGAAGCCGTGCAGGGTCCGCCCCCCGTATTCCGTATAAATCAGTATCATCCCCGCAATCCACCCTGTCGAATGGGGAGCGACTAACACAACCTTCGGGAATCAAAGCCCTTGCACGAGTGAACTCACTCCTCCAAGGGCTCGGGGGCTACACCCACGGGTGCGCTCGCGCGCCCCCACGGAAGAACATGCGTAATCAAGAAGGAGTAATCCCCGCAGAATGCCCGGGAGCGATCCCACGAACCGTCAGCCTCTGCCCGACTGACCCTTAGTCCGGCAGAGACTCGGGGGCTACTGTCGGGGACAGACCCAGGGGGTCCCCTAACCATCGGGGTAATCACCCTCAAACATTAAACACAGAAGGCCGAATCACCAGCAGCCCGGAAGGGCCACCGAGGCAGCGCGGCCCGTCACAGCTCATCGCGGCCCAAAAAACAATCGTCCGAGCTCGCCTGTCGAGGGAACCCAAGTCGCGACCCCCGTCTCCGCCTCGATCGAGGGCCGCGCCCCCCCTTAAGCAGGCGAGCAAACTCCGCCTCGCTCGAGGGCCGCGCATCCCCTCGAGCAGGCGAGCCAACTCCGCCTCGCTCGAGGCCACCCCTCTACTCAACGCGGCGCGCCCCCGGCGCCCCGCCCGACAACGGCATTTAATGCCCGCCCCATCAGGCGGGCGCCGAAGTCAAAAGGCGATCTCTCCCCACGCCGCGCCGCTCACACCGCAGAGCTCGCTGTTCCACCTACTCCGGTTACTATGCGCCCTCACCGCCACTGTGCGGACGCATGCGGCATTGCGCAAGGCCCTGTGCGGACTTGCAGGCGTCATTCCGCACCACTATTCCACCCGCTCCCGTCCTTTCCCCCCGGGTGCAGCCCTCGAATAGGCATGAAGAACCCTCGAACGAATATATGAGCAGCGACCGAGTACGGACTCCGGTCAGGCGCGGCCTGGTGATGACGAACGCCGGGTCAAATCCACCAACTCTCGGCCATTCCCCGGTAAACCGGGCACGCCGCGCACTGTGGTCAACAGCGACCGCCATGCCGACCCCTGTGTCGCCAACTCTCGTCCTTCCCCACCTGCCACGCCCTCGAACCAACCACCGGCGGGCGGCTGGGCGCGGATTACGGCGGCGCCACCCCTCGAAACCACTCCAGGACAAGCACAGGGACGGCCATGACACCCGCAGAAGCCGGAGCTCGCCATAAATCCCCTGCCAGAGTCAAGGACGACCGCACGCCCGGCGCCATGCTCTCCAGTGCGCGCCCCTGTAGCACACACTGTACTTGTACTTGTAAGCCCCTCCCTCCCTCTCTTCTTGGCCTATAAAAGGAGGAAGGGAGCGAGAGAAGGAGAGGGACGAACGGACAGACACAGAGACAGGAGACACACACGATCACCACCGCGCACGATATTGGCACTCGCCTCAATCACTTTCACACTCACTTTTAGGGACCTGGAGACTCCTTCTCCTCTCCCGCCTCGCTTGTAGCCCCCCCCACTGCAAGCACTCCGGTGCAAGATAGTACAACGCCCCGAGCGCACTCTGCTGGACGTACGACCTCTCGGTCGGAACCAGGATAAACCCTTGTCTCATCGTGCTAGCTCTTGCATCAACCGTCAGGGGACGGGACACAGCGCATTCTGTGTGGCGCTGAGGATTGGCCGCCCGATCCCAGCACCGATAACATGAGTCCCATCAATAGCACATACACAGTTCTACATAAATGCAGAACATGTGAGATTCAGGTTATAATGCTAATACCTTGAATTATGGGTTCCACATGCGGTTCTTTTGAATCTTATTGTGAACAGAAGTGGCTGGAGGCACTATCATCTCAATACTCAACTCACCAACTGCATGCATAAATTCCAGAAAATGCCTATGGATGGGCTCAGTGGATCTCCTAATGGTGAAATGGATGCAGACAAACCGTTGGTTGTGGCCTACAACATGGAGGAACATGGCAACTTGTTCCTCGATGTTGCAATGAATAGTATATGTGAGCAAACCACGGCTGCGAAAGAAGTCACAGAGTTGGAAAAAGGGGGCTCTTCTCATCCTGAGTAGTTGGACACACTGTACATCATTGGATTGGTAGATGAATCCTATGTTATTTTGACGTTGTTCATCCCTCTCTGACATTGGCCCATGGGTGATAAATGGTGTAGAGTTTGCTTGGCGCCTAAACCTAGCAAACTAGTGATGCACCTTACGGATCATCTTCCGACGTCTACCATCACGATCCATATCTATGAGTGCAAAATATTGAACAGATTAGGGAGGGGATTCAAATGGATCTGATGGTGGTACTATGAAAATAATACATCATCTATAAATAAAAAGCACGGCTCCTGCACCAAATAGCGAGCCTTCCAGTGTCCTCGAGCATCATTGACCACAACATTAGAGCTCAGAGAATAAAAGTTGATCTACAACATGTTCAACCATCATCTTCAACCAGACGTTAAACAAGAAGTCAAGATCTAAACCTAGGATCTACAAATAGGGCACAAGTACTACTCAAGCAAAGATCCAGAAGAACTAATCTAGCGGAAAACATCCAGAAGTGAAGCAAACAATATCTCATAAGTAAAGACATGAAAAAGATCTACGAAAAAGGGAACGAGCACTACTCATGTCTAGATCTACGCATTCAATTGACAAACGCCCAGATCTAATGAAAAGAATCGTCGCCAGATGAAGAATCGACATACAAACAGATGCGGAAAGATGGAATGAGGGAAGGGAGGAGATGAGGTGGAGCACGGCTCCAGTGCTCGGCCACGTTACCCGCCAGCGACGGGAGGAAGGAGGAGAAACCCTTGTGTTGCTCGAGCGAGTGTGGAGAGACAGAGCTCGAGGGAGCGGCGGCGAGAGGAGTGAACAGTAGCGGGGAGCGGTAACCCTAGCGGCTTAAGCGGGTTTTATATGAGGACCGGGCGGCCCAAGAGGCTGCATTGCGGGAGCCAAGGGCGGGGACGCGCAGGCGTTCGCGGAGCCAGGCTTCGCTTATACGAGTTTCATTCTCGTTCTAGGGGAGCCTAGCCTCGAAGCACATCTGCATATGGTTAGCCTGGCTACACTCGCTAGCCAAGCAACCGAAAATTGGGGCGCTGGCTAATGAGGGCCTGGCTAGAAGTTAGCCAGGCAACCAAACATGCCCATAGTGTTCAAGTGAAAGCCGTTGATGTTGGAGTACGGCTCTATAGAGTACTAAAGTACGAAATTTCACCCATGTGACTCCTGGGTTAGGAACATTGCAGTTATATGTGACATGAGTTTAACTCTTGTGCGTTTCTATAATATTATATGGTGACATATGTTGAATATTATAGCTCTACTTATTATGTTAGTTTTGTTAATATCATATACATGCTTGATGAGTATGATCTGCCATACTTATTCTTGCTTTAATTGTTTTTTTGCAGCTCATGAATATTGACTAAGCTAGGAGAGAAGGGAATGGACTAGACATAGCTATAGATGTAGCTTTTTACGTTGTTTTTCACTATGTAAAATATCTCTCGAATAATGTAAAACATACCCAAGATATGAATCAATAAAGATGAATGGGTTTCGATCTACTTCTTTCTCGATACACTTGTCTTACACAGTTATAAGTTAATTTTTATAAGCGTGTGGTGATTATCTCTTCTAGGTCAGGTCTTAGGCCCTGCTAATTGTCGATTGAGATTGAGGGACTTATTGAAGGCAAGCCACCAAGCACTGTAGTGATGACTTACCACTCCCTGAACACCGTCCACCGCAAGATCAAGGGATGGATCTCCATGAACAGTGCATGTGCTACAATACCAAACAGTACCTGGAAAAATAATATTTCTACTACAGTATTATCTACAGTACCGCCGTCACATTGATTTCTCTTGTCTTTTGCGACAGTTAGGCAAGTCACTGAATCCCGCTCCGCTAATTGCTAGCTAGCTAATTTTAGCCGTGGTGGATCCAAATAGGACCAGCTAATTCTCAACTAATACTTTTTGTTAGTTGAATAACAACTATTGTCCAATCCAGCTAATTCTAACTAATCACCTAATAAATTAACTGGGTGGATTGAAACATGGCCTTAGTTGGGGGTACGATAGTATGATACTGCTGTTAAGCCCACTCCCAAGCAACAAATCCTAGAAGATGGGTGCCCCTGTCATGGGTTGGCGAAGACGGCTTCACGATAGATATAGCGAGAGCGTGAGCAGCAGAATGAATAGGAGCATCCGCCAAAAAGAAAAATGAATTGAAGCATATATAGGGTATTAAGTATCACTCACTTGTTACTTGAGCTTTTCTTTTTTTGAAAAGGAAATAAGTAAATACTTATCGCTGAAGATTTCCGGAGGCATCCGCCCATGCTGTGCGTCAGCAAGCGACACGTGCCCACATCGCCACGTGGCCGTCATCGGTACGTGACCACCGTCCTGCGCGCTGCTGAGGCAGGGGCCCACGCGGGCAGCAGATAAGCATGCGCCCCGTCCTTGCCGAGCCAAGATTTCTCTTTGCGCCTGTTAACCGCCGGCACGGAGGCCAGCGGCGGCGACGGCGAAGCGAGGGAGGGAGGGCCGACGGAGGGAAGGGGCGTCGCGGCACGGGAGTGAGGGAGCGGCGCGGTCCCGGCCGGGGAGCTCCGGCCGAGGCCCCCGTCGCCGCGTAGCTAGCGCGCACTGCCGGCCTGGAGGCCGGCCACCTCGTCGATGCGCCGCTACGGACCCGCCCAGCAATGCCGGTGGCGCTTCGCGGAAGGGACGGGGAGGGGAGGGGAGGGGCCGGCGCGGGAGGGGGAAGGGAGGCGTGGGAGGCGGGTAGGTGAGGAGGAGACGCCGCCACCGCCACCGCTACCGCCGTTTCATCCCAGTCGCCGGCCTCCGCACCGTTCGCCCCCAACTCCGGCGCCGCCGCCCAGTCCCCCACCTCATCCTCCTCTTTCGCCGCCACCCCAGGCCCTTCTTCCTCTCCACCGGCGTCCAAGAACCACCGCATCTCCACCTCCCCCGCCGCGTCCCCCTTCCACATCGGCACCAGGCTCACCTCCCCGGCTGCCGCCCCCGCACCCACCACCAAAACCTTCCCCCACTCCTGCCCCCATGGCTTCTCCCAGCCGCCCGCATTGCCTCCCTCCGCCTCCGCGCCGGCGCAGGCGCCCGTCATCGCCGTCCCTCCGACCGTCCTGTCCCCGCCGGTCCCCGGCCCCCCGGCGCTCGCCCCCGCGCCGTCATCATCCCCTCCCCCGGCCCCTCCACCGCCGACATGATGGTAGCAAGGACGCGTGGGAGGTGAGCCAGCGAGGAGGAGCCGCCGCCGCTCCGCCGCTCGGGAGGCCACGGCCCCCACGGTTGATGGCCGGCGCGTCTCCCCGCGCCACTGTCTCGCGCCTCCGGCCGTCACCGGCTTCACTGAGCTGCAGCTCCGGCAGTCCGGCCTCCGGCTCCACTCCGCGGTCCTCTCGTCCTACGCCAGCCGTGATGGAGCCGGACCGGCGCCATAGCATCTCCCGTGTCCCGTGGTGGATGGAGAATGGTAAAGTTGTTGCGGCTGCGGACGAAGAAGTGGATAGTCAACGCCGGATCAGTAGTTTTGGAAGCTATCTCGCAACTGATGCCGGGGCTGCCACAACTCCAAGATCTCAGTTCCGTTCTATCGTTGTGTTTTGCATCAGGAATCAACGACCAGTGGCGAAAGGTATATATGCGTTCCACCTCTCTTTTATCACACACACACACTCTCTCCATCTGATACTAGGCAACGAGGTGAGTACAGGTTCTTGGTTCATCTTTATAAAGTGCTAACCACAACGATTTTTCTTCTGATTCCTGATGTGGTTGATATGCTCTAACAATGTGGAATCAAACGCCTTATTCCAATGACATCACATCTCATTCAGTGCTGATATGGCCTTCTGGTATTATTTGATCCAAGTTAATAAAGTAACCAGTGATTTTATTCTTAGTCCCTGACCTCACCCTTCTTGATCCCATAGATGAACTGAACTTTTTTTGCAAGCTATGTTGCTTCACAATGGCAAACGAAAGTGCATTTGAGATGCAGGCTGTTATTTCTTCTTAGTTATATCAAACAACTCTACCTGTGTCAAGGCTTCGGGTTATGAATCCAAAGTGAGTTCACAATGCAGACCACATTTCCTTTTTTAGTTAGTTACAAGTACTATTCACACTCATGAGTCATGATGCATCCTAAAGAAGAGCCTCATCATTTGGTTTCCTCGGATGAATTCCTCCTATCCTTCTGTAGGAATTCAGGTATGGAGCCAACACTGAATATTTGGTTTGGGGATCAATTGTTTACTTCATATTATGTGTATCGCTGAGTTTTGATTGCATTGTTATCTGAAGCTCCTAACATTGTCAGGCTCTATAAATGATGGCAAGGTTTCTGAATTCAATGGGTTATAGCCCTTGCAACTTAAATCCTTTCAGTAATACATATTATTACAAGTCGTGTTGCTTCCAGATTAGTTAAAAGTATGCACTTTACTAATTAACAAAAACATGCAACATGCAGTAATATTAATATGTACTTATTATGGACCAATGTTCCCGCCTGTACCAACTTTTGTTCAATTGCAAAATACTGAAACTTAATGAGCTTAACGTAAGTACTAAAATGATGGACATCTGGGCTATATCTAGCTATGAATGGAGAGCTACAGAAACATTATTATGAATACTTCTGTGGTGACCCAAGTTAACGCAAAATGTTGCTACCAATTAAAGCTCCTCCAAATTCAGGATTACATAATCCATGAATCTGCACATTTAAACAAGTATATCTAAAGTTTAATTTTGGCCTACATGCAACTTCAGATAGCCCTTTTCCTGTTTGAGTTTTGCCACCTCTGTTTTGCAGGATACCCAACTGCAACTATTAGATCCTGTTATTTGTTTATTTTACCATGCCAATTCTTAGATGTCCATTTCCACATGGAATTATGTCACCTTCTTTTTTATATATGCACATTATATCTGTAGGGTACTTTCAATCAATAATACATTTTTCATTATGCTAATTCTGCAGGCACAACAGTGGTACCTTGATAAGAGGCAATGGACCTGTCCAGGGAACTGACTGAGGGGCTTGCTGATCGATTGACCCTGTGATGTCACACTTCTGTGTGCTCCTGCCCATCCAATCATGTGGTTATGCTTAATTCATATTTGCTTTGTAGTATAAGAGTGGTCTGTTCCTTGCACTTTCAGTCTTCTTATGGCATCGGGCACTCATAAACTTGTGGATTGGACAACTTTTCCGCTGCTTAATTTGATGGGTTTGTTCTCTGCTACGCCTTTTCCTATTTCCGTAAGATATAAGCATCCTAAAATGGACAGGCTATAAGACCATTGTCATGCATTGGCAAACCACTCCAATGAAATATGTATTTTGTATCAGCTGATGTTTACTCTACCTACATCATCTACACATGTTGTATTAGTTGCCAGTGCAATGCGTCATGAAACCTACACCTGTTGGAGGTCAAATTATTAGCACTTTCGTTGTTTCATTTTCGAAATCAGCTGGTGACTTGATGCATATGTGTGTCTGCTGTTTACCTGCAAATCCAAAATGAATTACCTGCTTTGAGCCTTCGACCAGCATCATCAGACGACAAATTTATTTATGGGACCATGTGTTTGTATAGTTACTTTCATGTGCCTCTGATGTACTTGTGCCTTGCGGATGTAATGCTCTGGTTTAGATGGATAGATTTGATGTAATGGTAGCTGCGACCATCTCCATAACAGAGGAGTTAGTGTTTGGAAATGACATGGACCGAATGTCCTGTATACGATGTTGACTTTCTATGTCTGCATCCTATATAGTTCCTCTTAGCTCAAAACTTAGTTTCTGTTCATGTGATGTCCTTCAGCTACAAATGGCATTCAACTGTGTTTTTAATTTACCTTTTACAATGCCACGATGGATACAACAAAGTATACGACTGTTCCCACACCTTCATAAAATGGCATGTGCGGCTGTCATTCGTACCTACATATTTACAGAGCAATGGGTTCATATGCAGATGTCTGGGATACCATTCCATGTTAATTTTGAACTGTTTAATACCATATGTATTGACTGATCTTACAAGAATAACCATTCAATGTCAAGTACCTGCTGACTGAGCTTTGTGCAACATCAGTTTCCATTGTGAAAAGAAAATTGATGTTCCATTATGTTTCAATCAATTTCAGTGTGGTGCAGAGAGTTACTCAGTTATTGCAGGGGAGACTATGTTTTCATATCTCATTTTTGTACCCCCACAGCTGACGCTGATCCAAGAAACATATGTTTGCTAAAGCCAAGGTTAGTTCTTCTATGATGGCTTACCAAAATTTGTGCTTCTGATGGCCTGTGTTGCATTTTGTTTCATGAATCATGTATCAGTACTGTATTTCCAAAGTTTTTTAATACTACATGAATTTGTTTGAAAAGAAAAAGGTGAAGAAGCATGGTCTTTAATGCACTGTGTACAAGACAGTTAGGAATTCTATTTTTCGCTTAATTTTTGCAGCCTAATTTGTGGAGTCACTTCAAATCTAATTAGGAGTTGCTTCTGATGGTAGGACTAAAGGGAACACCAAAGACTGTTCGTTCAACTGCACAAAGCTGAAGGACTACCACCATGGGATTCCGGATACAGAATGGCACTGCCTATTCAGAGTTTAGCATTTCTGTCAAAATATATATGTTATCAGGTTTTCAATGTACTATGTTTGTTCGTGTTAAAAAGTTTGGATCTGAAAAATAAGAGAAACAAATAAACAAAGATTGCATGATCTGTGGTAAATCAGTTATATGGTTTAAAACTTGACATTGTTGCCTGCTTCTGTTTTGTTGTGGAAAAAATATGCAAATTGCAAACCGAGGTATCCCTGCTATGAAGCGACCTCCTTTCTCGATAATTCTGTAGGCCTAAGCATCTCATGCAGTTTTCAATGCTTGCAAGCATGCTTTGTTAAACAGTCAATGGTGCTCCATCCAAAACTGAGCATGCGGCGTCTCCGGGCGCGGCGAAGCGCGCCATTCTTCCTAGTTGTTACTTGAGCTTGGATGACTTGGAGAGTCTAGATGGCGTTCAATTCGGATAGAGAATAAAATTATACTGAGAACTATAAATTTGAAAATTAAATTGTTCCATTCGAAAATTCAGGAGCGAAGTTGGCCCTTTAACCAGTTTGAGGATAAGATCGTATATTTTGCCTTCTTTTTTTCGTTTTGAGACACAATACACGCGTCCCGACTATTGCGGCGGGTCCTACCGTCCTACTCCGTAGTTCCATCTAGCCCTTGCAAGCAAACAGATCCGACGTCGGTTATCACGCTTCCTCTGTTCTCGTTCATCTTCCGGCACAAAACACAGGCGAGGTCGACGACCGAGACGGAGACGCCGCTCCGGTGCCACGTGCCCCTTCCTCCGCCGCCGACCCCGCCGCCGCCGCCGTAAAGGTTCGTTGCACCTTCTGCTCCTCACTGGATGTGTCTCGAATCTGATTGGAGTGAATCTGTGGGTGGGGGTGATTCGACGCCTTAGGTAATTATCTGGGCATGAGCCACCATCTAGGGCTGGATCTCTGGCGCGGAGCTTCTAGATCTCGCCTGCTCGATTCGATGTATGGGATGTTTCGTTTGGAACTAGTTTGTAGATATCATTTCCGCCAAACATCTATGATAGGTTTTGAGATGCAATTCCTCGCCCTCCTTAGATTTAAGACACGGTGCTGGAAAATGGCGATTAGTGATATTCTTTTTCCACTAGTCATCTCTTCTGCCTATTTGCTTCGAGTTCAGTGGTCTTCCGGAGCTCATACAGTTGATTCTGCTTTGACTCAGTAGCGTAGCTAGGAAAAAAAATATAGCTGGACGACATCTAATAACTGATTAAACAAAAATATATTAAGTCATATTGCATTATATTGAATCACACTAACTTAATATATATCTTCGTGGGATGGCGTAACGGCGGGGGGCGCCAACCCGTGCCGCTTGCGGCTTCAGGTCGCTGGCGCCAGCCGGTACTTGCCAGAAATAAATAAAGGCAGGGTCTCTCTTCTACCTCCGTCCGAGCCAGCAACCTAGCAGCCGCCGCCGCGCCATTCACTCATCCAGGAGGGCTGACGGAGCTCGGAAACTCACAAGAGCTCTTTTACCTCCGTCCGAGCCAGCAACCTAGCAGCCGCCGCCGCGCCATTCACTCATCCAGGAGGGCTGACGGAGCTCGGAAACTCACAAGAAAGAAGGGGAGGTACTCGTGCAATTCCAGATCTAGCTGGGGCAGTCGCCCCAACGTGGATCCGCCAGTGCTTTGACTCTGTAGTTTGGTGCCTAATTTTACACTTTGTGCAGTTGCAGGGTTCTGTATTGTCTCTCCGAAGTGTTATTGCTATCCTTCTCCTGACAACATGGTTTCCTTCGAGATGAATGACCTTAAGAGTATGCACCCAGCATAACTGTCTTTGTTCCAACTATGTATAATTGGGACTCACTATGTAGTGCTGGGAACCCCACTTTGGTGTGTTTCTTTTGTATTTCATTTGTTTCTACTTCTGACCTTCATATGTTCGCAAACTGCCACACGAGCACCACATGTTTTGCATATGGAAAGACCATATACATGGATCCTTCCTTACTCGTGGACGTGATATAGTTTTGTGCAACTCCAAGCATAAAATTTATGCACTCAACCTATAGTGTTAGGCCATATAATCTCGCATACCCAATATTGTAGTAGTATGACAGCCCAGTGGCCCATTTATGATATATCAGGTCTTTGTCATGTACTATTATTTATTTATTTTTGTGTTCAATTTACAACGCATTTGGGAGTAGAAGCAAACATGGATGGTGTTACAATATTGGATCACATATGTGGTAACTTGGTACTAGCCTCTTAGGGTTACACTTAAGTATGTTATGGCTAGTTACAAATACGTTGGACCATAATAACAACAAAACCTTTTAGCCAAAGCAGAGGATTTTAATAGTTGATGTGTGCTAGACTTTGACTTGAATGTACTGTTTGCAAACCTCCGAACAACGCTTGAATTATTTAGAAAGGGTGTCTTAAAAACTAGTAACAGATATGATACCATTCAATGACCCATGCCATCTGATCATTTTTTGTCGATACTGTATTTGCATGTTGCTATTGAAAATAAGGCAAGAATTTGGAGCAAAAATTTAACCATTAGCTTGGCAAATTTCTCAGTTAGAAACTAGCTTTTACTAGCTCATTCCTTGTTCCATTTGTTGGCAAATGTCATTAATTTCATTTATGACTGCACCTATGTGCGCACTCATATGAAATTCCGCCTGAGTTTGTAACAAGTCGTCTGAGTACAATGAAGTAAGAATCCATTATCCTTTTTGTGTAACATCTTGAGTTAACTCCAATTCACTGTAGCAGTGGTATTATGCATCTAACAGAGTAGATGTGTGGAATGAACTTTGGCACTGCCTGTATTTCGTGATGTATTTGATCTGTGACTTACTGAATCCTGATTTTCATCTGGAATAGAGATTGGTCTAGGCCTAACAGGCTTTGGAGTATTCTTCTCCTTCCTGGGAATCATTTTCTTCTTTGACAAGGGCCTTATTGCAATGGGCAATGTAGGTTTTCTCTACTTGATATTTTTTCTTTGAATATTTTAGGTGCAAAACAGCAAAAAGTTAACTTAGTCTGATTACCATATTTTTATGTTTTCTCATGGCACCATTTCAGATTCTCTTCCTATCAGGTTTGGGTTTGACAATTGGTCTGAAGTCAACTATGCAGTTCTTCACCAAGCCTAAGAATTACAAGGTTTACATTACTAAATTTCTTATACCTGCTCGCCTTGGAATTTATGGTATCTAATTGTCTGCTGTAATGAACAGGGTACCATCTCATTTGGTGCTGGTTTTTTCCTGGTTCTTATTGGGTGGCCCTTTCTTGGCATGCTCTTAGAGGCATATGGCTTTGTTGTACTCTTCAGGTTGTATGATTTTTTTTAGTTGTTCTCTCAAGCAATCTGCAATTCAAGTTTGAAAAAACAACTTGAAGCATTCAATACAGTACAAATAACTATCCACAAAACAAAGACAAATGCATTTTATACAAGCTCCATCGTTACTGTCAAAAGATTTGCTTGCATATGGACGCTGACTTGGATTTAATTGCAGTGGATTCTGGCCAACTCTTGCTGTCTTCCTCCAAAGGATTCCTATCATTGGATGGATTTTCCAACAACCGTTTGTCACATCGGTAAGGAGTTCAGAACACAAAACATTCTTGGCCTGTTTACCTGAGACCAGAGGCTTACTCCTTGTTTTTTACTTTTATTTTCAGTTCCTTGACCGCTACAGAGGAAAACGAGTTCCGGTGTAGCTTACTCCTCTGTTTCAACTTTCAACATACTAGGATTGTTCTTTGTAAATTACAACCAATTTGTGGGAAAACGCTTCTGAAGACCAGCATGCAATTTCCGAACAAGTTCTTATGCGAGCCTATTTGTGGGAAAACACATCTGTAACAGTACTTATTGTTAGCATCTGATATAGGTATGCAAAGGCCCTAAGAGCTTCTGTTTGCTGTATCGTTGCTACCACCTTGTGCATTTTGTAGACCCAAAGAAAGGAAACTTCCAAATGAGTTCGCGAACTTTGATTCTTGTACGGCCATTGATCTATTTTGCTCGGCAATTCTTAGGTTAGTATTGGTACTCCTGTGAGTTGTATGCAGCAGTGGCATCTGCCGTGTTTGCTTAGGAAGGTTGCGCACCAGATCCTAGAGAGTAAATGTCACCAATCATACAATAACTTGGCAAATGGGTGCAAACTTGGTCCAATAATTTATAAAATGCTCAATTTAGAAGAATAATTTGGCAAATTGGTGCATTGATAGTACAAACTTTACAAGGTTAACATATCAAGCAGAGTAGATAGACGTGTAGATTTTCCTCCAGTTAAAAGTTCTTATTTTTTTTGTTAATAGAAGTTGATCGTGATTAGGCTATAGCTTCTCAACTACGTATAGAACTTATTTGTTTATTAATTTAAATTCAATCAAAATTCTCGAATTATAAGACTAGCATTACGGGAAGCCTGAAATTCGTAAGAGAGATCCGAGGACCTTAGTTTTGTTCTACTCTTCTACTCATGTATTCAACAACTGTGTATAGAAAGCATTTCTGTTTCGGTTTATTTATCTCATTTCCCAAGTATAGGAGGCTTTAGAAAATATTTAAGCCAGACTTCTAAAATGTATTGTTAGTAGGTATTTACATAATCAAATATGTAGAAAATAACTAGGGTAAACTTATCAAATTTGAATGTAAAATTAAATATTCTTAGGTAAAATTGAATCAATGTATAAAAATAATTAATTTAATTTAAAGGCATTATATTAATTTTCTGAATAATGAAGGTTATTATCTTCCAAATACATTGCCATTGCGATGCGACTGACGCTGGATCTGGCACAACTCAATGCCGTCCTGACTCCTGAGCAGCAGACACTGAAGCTGGATCTGGCACAACTCCTTGCATCTCATCAGCAGTGAAAGAAGAAACATTGAAGGGATGGAGATCAGGAGAGTCGTTGCTATTTTCTGGTGATGAAGCGCCAATCCTATTGATGCTGCTGTACTCAGTTGGAAAGCATTCCTTGCTTCGAGATGTAGTAGTGACCCTAAAGTCAGTTCAGCTAGGAATCGTACTCTATTTTCAGGCCTCCTCTTGTAGTCAGGCTTCGGGAATCGCTGACGGCTGACCGCCATTGTTTGTCTCATAGTCAAGGCCAATTGGAACATCATGTTTCATAATTTTGGACCTCTTCTTTGCCCGGGAAGCTGTCTTTGTCTGCATTAAGGCGTGTCAGTGTCCATGGACTGATTTTCACTGTCGCAGATCGTCTTGTTCCTTCCAGTTCGTTCATTTTCTTAGACCTTGAATTTTGTGACATGGGCTTTCAAATTTGTTTCCCGTCCATCAAAATGGTGACTGCATGATGACTGGTGAGTTTTGATGATTCAATACTTGCGGATCCGCTCTAAGTTATTTATTACATGTAGGTTCGAAAATTGTGCAACCATACGTTAGCTCACACATCCACTAGCCCAGGTGGTCCAGGTGTTCGTGGAAGTGGAATGCATCCCAAGCTGAGACTTGCATTCGTATACTTATCCGCTTTTAAATACATAAATACACGATGTTTATGACAAATTAATTAGTAGAAAATTTTTGCTAGATGTTACTAGCTTTATTCTAAATTACTATATTTGACGACCATTCATCTTATTAAAAAAATTATGCAAGTATTATTTTATATATTTGTATTAAATTTTGAATAAAACGTGGAAAAATCAGTTATGAATAGTACTTCAGAAAAAAGTGAGTATATATTTAAAATAAAGGGAGTTATTACACCTTACCGGAGGGGCAGAAAAGTACAAGTTCCACGAGGCTGGAAGGTAGCAGGTTGGACGTTGGTGCTTGGAGCGACAAGGAGAGAAAAGGTCCCAGATTTATTGGAGGTAGCTTTCATCACATTACCGCTAATTTTATCGGCCGCACGCTCACACCCGCTAATTTTATCGGCCGCAGGCTCACATCCGGTTTTAAAGGCAAAACCAGATGCTGCGCCAGGATCAGTTTACACACATATAGTAGACGTCATAAGTGAATATCCATAACCATGTATAACGAAAGAGTATTAAAGTGCATTTATTACAATATCAGAGTTGACACAAATGTCATAGCGGAAGACTTAAATAAACGTTCATCTAACGAAACAAAAGTGACACCAACTCCACAGGCGTTGACTGGAGGAGACTCGCCTAGAACTCCTCAAAATCAGTAGTGAAATCCTCAAAATTCTCCCAATCTGAGCAGCATTCCGGGTGTAGTTGATGCAATAAAAGAAAGAAAACAAGCATGAGCACATGACGTACTCAGCAAATGTAATATGACTTACAAGGCTGGGGCAAAAAGTCTGGCTGACAATACTGCAGTAAGCACTTTTAGTTGGTCAAGTTTTATTAAGCAACTATTTACTAGCAAATGAAAGTATATACCACCCACAAATTAATGAATGTCATAATCCCAACATAATCAAGTAACCACAATTCAATCCATGTTCAAGTATGATTATCATGTAAGGGTCCAGGCCGCTCTTGACCGTGAGCACGACTGTTATAACAGTTTTACACTCTGCAGAGGTTGTACACTTTCACCATAAGCCGTGATTCCCATTGCCGAAGCATGCACCCGTTCCACACCACGTGGACCGAATACCGAGTTTCACTATGAGACCTTTACAAAAGCACTCTAATAAATGATAGCCCGCTAAGGTTTCCGGTTTAGAAGCAAAGCATAACCCTCCCTAATGAGGTCTGTCTCTTACCAAAGCCCACAGCTCAAGAGGACCGAGCTATACCCCGTCAACCGCCGCCCCCCATGCCCCTTTCGAGTAAAGCTACCATAAAATAGAGCACCTAATTAGTCAGTCAAAGCCAGAGCCACATGACACTCATGGTTGTACTGTTTTCCTGGGTGGTTCTCCATGTTCCAATTTAAAAGATATGATCTTGCCATTTAATTAATTCAAAGAGTATATGGAACATAGAGTAGGAGTTCATTTAACCAATCCCAGTTGAGCAAGCTAAGCATCATCTACCATCAAAATTAATTAAGTAACCCAGTTTCAGGGACAGGAAAAATATAGTGGCTAGGCAAATCCTTAAATAGGAACCCATCAAATTAAGACACATGCACGAGTGGTGAAATTAATAGTTATTAGGACATTTGCATGACATAATACACTTGCCTTCTTCCCAACTCTGTTGCTACTCAAATCCTTCTCCAACAGTTGGTTCTTCAGAGAAATCCTTGAACTGCTCGCTTCCTAATCGCATCACACAATCGCATGCAAAGAAACAATACACTAAATAAGAAACAGTACACCAAACAATTCCAACAGAAGAAAACAACAGCACAAAACTAATCTACGCGTTACAACGAACGCGTGAGCGCGAGAATCACTAAAATCGGAGTTAAAACGCAAAAGATATGACTTTTCTAAGGTTCAGGGACTTGCTGGCAAAGTTTTAAAAGTTCCAGGGGCTTAACTGCGAAAATCCGAGGGCTAAAACATAATTTTGTATTAAACTACGAGGATCAGATCAGAAATGCCCAAGGATCGGACAAGGATTTAGTGCAGATCTGCAAGCATACCGGAGAAAATAAGGCACCAGACTTTAGAGTCGACAGCAAAGGAACACTGTGGTACAAGGATAGGATTTGTGTGCCTAAGGAAGGAGACTTTAGACAGATAATCATGAACGAGGCTCACAACTCGCCATATTCCATTCACCCAGGATCCACCAAAATGTATTTGGACTTAAAGCAGAACTATTGGTGGAAAGGAATGAAAGCTGACATAGCACAATTTGTCGCCCATTGTGACACCTGCCAAAGAATTAAGGCCGAACACCAGAAACCCGCAGGTTTATTACAACCCTTGCCTATTCCAGTTTGGAAATGGGATGAGATAGGAATGGACTTCGTGGTAGGTCTACCCAGAACACAGAAGGGACATGACTCTATATGGGTAATAGTGGACCGACTCACCAAAGTTGCTCACTTTTTACGTGTACGAACGAATTACGACGGAGAGAAATTAGCCAAGCTTTATGTGGAGAACATAGTAAAGTTGCACGGAGTGCCCAGTAGAATTGTTTCAGACCGAGGGACCCAGTTCACCTCGAGATTTTGGAAAAGTTTGCATAAAGCTATGGGCACCAAGTTGAACTTTAGCTCCGCGTACCACCCACAGACCGATGGCCAGACAGAACGAGTAAATCAAATTATGGAAGATATGCTGAGAGCGTGTGTCCTTACCTATGGTAAAGATTGGGAACAGAGTTTACCCTATGCAGAGTTCTCCTACAACAATGGTTACCAGGCAAGTTTGGGTATGTCCCCGTTTGAAGCCCTCTACGGGAGAAAGTGCAGGACTCCTTTAATGTGGTCAGAAGTAGGAGAGCGTACACTAGTGGGACCCGCACTCATAAAAGAAGCCGAAGAGAAAGTAGCTGAAATTAGAGAGAAGTTGAAAGCAGCTCAATCCAGACAGAAGAAATATGCAGACAAAAAGAGACGCGAATTGGAATTTAATCCAGGGGATTTTGTTTATCTCAAAGTTTCACCCATTCGGGGAACCCGTAGATTTCATGTCCATGGAAAGTTAGCCCCTCGGTATATCGGACCATACCCGGTGCAAAAGAAAGTTGGAAAAGTGGCCTACCGATTGGAGTTACCCGAAGCAATGTCAGATATACACCCAGTATTCCATGTCTCACAGTTGAGAAAATGCCTGAGAGTACCTGAAGAAGAACAAATACCGGAAGAAGAAATAGACCTACAGACGGATCTGCGTTATCAGGAGGTACCGGTCAAAATTTTGGACACAGTCACCAAGAGAACCAGAAACTCCGAAGTGCGAATATGCAGAGTACAGTGGAGCAGACATAGTGTAAAGGAAGCTACGTGGGAAAGAGAAGATGCCTTGAAGAAAGAGTTCCCCCACCTTTTTAGGAGCCAGCCGAATCTCGAGGACGAGATTCCTTTTAAGTGGGGTAGGTTTGTAACGCCCGCGTTTTAATCTCTGGAAAAACACCTAAATAAATCGCCGCTAAAAAAATCTTTCAAAATCTTTACCGCCCGAGCTCCCGTTTCCGCCAACCCTCTCCGCCTGTCGTTTCCCCCCTCACTTCCTGTCCGCATCGCTTCACCGCCTCCCTCCCGTCCCATCCCGCGTCGCCCGCCCTTGGGTCGACCGCCGGGTCCGACCAACCCCGACGCCGTCGGCTTTCCGCCACGATTCCCGCCGTCCCCTCCCCTTTCTTTTCCCCTCTCCCTCTTCCTTTTTCCCTTCTTTTCTTTTTCCCTTTTCTTCTTTTTCTCCTTTTTCCCTTCTCTCCTCTCTTTCCCTCCCTCCTCTGTTTCCTCTGCTTCTCCTCCCCGACACCGGCGCTGCCGCTCTGCTCTGCCCCGCTCCGCCCGTCGCCGGCCACCGGTGCCCGGCCGACCCCACCACCCCTCGGCTCGTCACGCTCGCAGTCGCAGCCCCGCCACCACCTCCGCTCCACCGCACGCCACCGCCGGCTCGGTCGCGCGCGCTCTACCCCGTTCCGCCGCGCCAAGCACCGCACGCAAGCCGCATGACCGCCACCACCGCTCACTCTCTGCTCGACGCGCTCACCATCGCCGCCGTGCCGCCACTCATTGTGACCCTACCACTGCCGCCGCTGCGACCGACACCCGGCCGACCCGCCCGCATCTCTGCCGTGCCGCGCGTCGCGCACGCCACCCCGGTCGCCACCGCTCCGGCCGCCCGGCCCCGCCGTTGTCCTAGCGCCACGCCACCCGCGCCGGGCCACCACCACACCGTGCGCACGCCACATCGCGACGAGCACCGCACCAGCCGGACCGTCGTACCAATCACCACCCATTTTCCGACCGCCATTAAAGCTTCACCCGCCGGCCGCCAAGACCGCCGCCTACCCCTCTCGTCGGCCCACCCCCTCGCCGCCTCTCCGCCCCTATAAAAGGGCCCGACGACCTCTCCTCCGCCATCTCCCGCTCACGAGCCACCCAACTTGCCCCCTCCGCCGCTGCAACACCGCCACCTCCATCTCCATTGCCGCCGCCGTCGCCGCTTCCGTGGTCCGCACTGCACCGGCCACCTCCGCCCGAGGTAGTAGCCTTGGTGGACTTGTCACACCTCGCGCTCCCTTTCCCCCTGTTCAATTTCCGCGACCGCCGCCCCAATCGCCGGCCGGCCAACCGCCGCCGCCGCCGCTCTCTCCCTCCCCCCTGGCTCTGTTTCGCGAGAAGGGAAGACGGCCATCTTGCGCATAACCCCCTACGTTTCCCCTATTTCTAACCCGCAGTCCAAATGACTTAAACCCTCTCTCTCTGGTACCTTTACACATAACCCCCTGCACTTTTACCAAATTAACCCGCAGCCCTTCAGTCACTATTCTCTCTCTCTCTCTATTTTTTACGCAGAGGCCCTCGAACTTTTCTGTAATTACAGATAAGTCCTTTTCTCTTTAAAAACAGCCCTAAACCCCACTAAACTCGTCATTTCATGCGCCAAATTAATCCCGTTTGACCCCAAACTCCACCACAATTTTCACCAATATATTTTTGCCAAATCCAACCAGCCCATACTCAAAATAATCATGTCATCACCGTCCGCTCACTTTTTCCGTTCTTCCTTTCGGAGCTCAATAAAAGCTTTTTCTTTTATTTATTAGATGTTTGTTTGTGTGTGCCGTAGACTCCGCTGTGAGCGAGGAAGGACTCGAGGAAGAGCAGGTCTACGAGCAGGAGTTTGGAGACCAAGACCCCGGGCAGGAATCCCCCGAGGGTTGGGAGAACGGCAAGTGCAATCCCACCCTTTGATGCATACTGTTGTCCCAGTTCTTATAGACACACCCCATGGCCTGATTTATAAAACTTGCATAATTTTACTGCTAAACTCGGTTGGATAGCCATTCCTTGATTGCTCTAACCGATTCCTTGACAACCTAGATTAATATTTAAATACGACAATGTTCTATTTTGAATATTAGTCACTGCTAGAAATGCTTAGGAACATTTTACCCCATGACAAATACTTGGTGTTTACAAAAACAACCGTGTGCGTGCTTTAAAATAAAAAGAGATGATTTGTGTAAATAAAATGAGTACCCGTGTGGGATGAGACGGACGGTATTTCCGCGTGAAATACCGAGGTGAGCTCGAACCGGTGTGATTGAGCATGGTGGGAGCTGTCTATCCTATCACAAGTTTTGGGATGTTGTTGATGTGTCATCTAGCCTAACCCATTTTTACTGTACCACCACTCGACCGTTGTATGTGGCAACGGCCTAGCATAAATCCCACTAGTTGAGCTGCTGGTTATGTGGTGTGCTGGTGAGCAACAGAGGGCCATGGAGCCGGGGATACGTTCTATGTGAGGTATGCCCCTGGGTAGAACCTCGTTGGTAGGTGGCTTACCCCCTGGTCGCGTCTGTGATAACTTGTCAGTCTAGCTATGGTGGGTAATGGCTTTGTTAGGAGCTGCACTGGCACTAAGGTGTTCATGTTGTGGTAGCCTACTTGTGGTTGTGTACACCTCTGCAGAGTTAAAACCTATCCGGATAGCCGTGTCCACGGTATTGGGCGAGTTACGGCTTGGTCACTTCACTAGTCCCCTGTTTTGGTGTAAGAAAGTGTTGGTGTTTGGTTGAGCTGAGAAATGTTTTGACATGGGCTACGACAGATGGGAAATCTGGTAGCAACAAAATCTTGTACGAAATAGTATTACATTTACTGTTCCTTTTAAAAGTAATTTTTGTGAAAACCCATTGCGAAAAACCAACCCCCTTGCATGAGTAATAAAATTTGCTTTGCCGCTAACTAAACCATAAGTCATCCTTGCTACAATACTTGCATACTTCTGTTATACCCCTCCGTGGTTGTGGTTGCGCTTGCTGAGTACGTACGTACTCACCCTTGCTTAATCTGTTGCAGAGGCAGACCCGGACTTTGTGCCTGAAGATATCGTCTAGTGGGGTTCGTTCTGCACCCAACCTTTGCCCGTGTGTTAGGGTCACCCGCTGGAAGCCGCATGCGTTGCCACTCTGATGAAGACCTCTATGTCATCAACCTCTTTATCTGGAGCTTAGCGTTAGTTCTGTTTGTTGTGGCCCTGCAATGCCACCGTCTCCCGTAATGTCATTTTTGTACTGAACTATCTGTTGTAATAATGTGAGCCAGCATCCTGGGACTGGTATTTGTATCACATTAAGTTCTCTCTTTCGAGGGGACGCTTCAGGTGGTATCAGAGCCGATAGGTTGGCCGTAGGACGTACCCCTAGGATATTGACCCTAGTTTGTGCTTCCCTAATCCTTTTCCCCCACACAAGTACTCACCGACGGCTTTTTTACTTGTTCCAGATGGCCCAGCCGGCTGACGAGGGTTGGGGCGAAGGAGTCTGCCCCGCAGAACCTGGCCTCCCCAAGTTGCTGTTGCTCAGCCTGGAGCACGTTGGAGTCACAGAGATCCCCGAGTACTTTTGCCGGGAGTTCACCACCAATGGTACCCGTCGGTGCCGGATGTTCATCTTTGTGGGAAGGAGCTCGCTGTACAAGGAAGTGGCACCTTGGTTTGTCCACGCCACCGGCTACGACCGCCCCAATGCCTACCGCAAAGCCGCAAGAAGAGCCCTGATGTGCCTCCGCACACTCTACAGACAGTACCTCGTGGGAACAGCACTAGGTTTTACCCCACCCCTGGAGAGTGGAGGACGCGAGTGGATTGCTCAGATGAGAAACCTCGGGAGAGATGAAGATATAGAGGACACCGTGTCACACTTGTCCATTTACCTCACTGGCTTGGACAGGCTGTACCGAGAGACATCGGGACAGCTGAGGCACCAGATCCGCAGAGCCGAGAAGGCGGAGAAGGAGTTGGAAGAAGTGAAGAGAGAGCTGGAGATACAAAAGGTGACAGCTACTCAGGCTGTCAGCTCCCTAGCCGCTCAACACGCCAGATGCCAGGCTTACTCCGAGTACATGGATAGGCTTGAGGCCTACAGGATGGAGAATGGGCTGTTGGAAGGAGAGCCCGAGATGACCCACATGGATGCAGGCACACACACCGAAGATGAAGTGCCAGAATATCAGCTCCCCCTGAAGAAACGCCGAGTCTGCCTGGAGTAGAGTCCTAGTTTAGATTAGCACTTAGTCTAGTTTCTCCTTAAGTAGAGTCTGTTGTACCTAGTTAGCGCTACCGGCTTAGCATCGATGCACCCATGATCCTTGTACCCCGCCATGTTATGCAATAAAGATCGTCTTTCATCCTGCATCTGTTCAAGTTTTGTTTTCCCCTGATTTCAGATGGCGGAAGAAGGATGGACCCAGGGAGTCTGCCCAGTCACACCGGGCTTCGCTAGCCTGTTGATCCCCGTGCTGGAACGCCTCGGTGTACCTGAACGCCCGAGGTACTACAGCAGGGAGTATGAGCACCATGGGACCCAACGCTGTAGAGTGGTCATAGTTGTCGCCAAGAGTGACCTCCACCCTGTCGAGGCATGGCGTACGACCGCCACAGGGTTCAGGCACGAGGACACCTACCCCTTGGCTCTCAGGAAAGCCCTCCGCTTCATGTGCGGAATCTTTGAAAGGCACCTGGTCCCCACTCCAATGAGATACTTCCCTCCGGTCGTCAGAAGTGCAGTCTGGCGGGCCCGCATGAGGAACTTGGAGCAGCATCGCCAAGAGGAACCCATTTTGTACCAAGTGGTCACCTACCTCAATTCCTTGGACCAACTCTTTGACGAGCAGGCTGAACGCCTGAGGGAACAAACCTCCCGGGCTGAACAAGCAGAATTCTCGGTCCGCATGCACCAAGTCCAGGTGGCCCAAGCTGAAGCAAGAGCTGCTACTGCCATTAGCAATGAGGCAGTCGCCCAAGAAAGCCTCCGACAGGCTCGGGACCTGCGTATCCAGGACTGGACTAGAAGTGGAACGCCTGTTCCAGCAATTGGAGAACCCCATGTCCTACTTGGGACGCCGATCATGGCATGGGGAGAAATTGTGGGAAACCCTCAGGCACTATCGGGAACCCCAGCAGGATCACCGCCCGCTGAAGAAGGACCGTCCGAGCCGCCTCGGGAGAATGGGACCTTGACCGAGGCTGAGCAGGCATGACTTGCACCGCCAGAGGAGCACACCAACCCAGAGGAGAGCTCGCCTCGCGAGTAGGCCCAGAGTCGAGCACTCAGATGGGAATGAAGCCAGCTTGGTCCGAAGAACTCTTGTATCCCTAGCAGTAGCTTTCCCTACCATGTCCTGTACCCCGCCCTGAAGTGCGAGTCTTGTTGTAACCCTCAGCTGTTGGAATGGAACCTCGTGTGTTTGTTTGTTAGCTTGTGCGCTGTGTGTGCCTCGGCAGAAGTGTTTCTGCCTTTTCAAAATGCGAACTAATCAACTTAAACATCATTTAACCCAATCTCACGAAGGCCTTGCTCCAACTGCAGATGGTGAACACTCGTGCTAGCGCCTCGCAGAGACGCGCCCCTCCTGCTGGGGGAGAGCAACCAGAAGGAAGAAGAGAGAACCCTGAGAACCAGGAAGTGGATCAGCAGGACCCTATGGGGGAAAACCAGCCCGAAGGACAAGCGCCTGTAAGAGGCGGACCAGAAGCAAGCCATCCCAGAAGTCAGAATGAGGGATCTTTTGTTGTACCCCCGCTTCCACCAGATTTCAACTTGGCACAAGCTTTGTACCACCACACCCTGTTCATGCAAAATGTGTGGAATGCCAGCCGCCGTCAGGAGATAGCCCGTAGACCCAATGCAGGTGATAAGTTGACCAACTTTCTGAGAACCAGGCCACCCACCTTTGGAGGGTCTAGCAACCCATTGGAAGCAGATGACTGGATGAGAACTATCAAGAGGAAACTGGAACCGTTTGGATGTGGAGACCGTGACAAAGTTCTCCTAACTACCCATCAACTCACTGGAACTGCCTTAGCTTGGTGGGACGCTTACTGTGCAGCTTCCCCAAACGAGTCTGCAATCACCTGGAAGGAGTTTGAAGAAGAGTTCCGTCGCTACCACATCCCCGACGCCACCATGAGGCGCAAGGCAGATGAGTTCCGTGCACTGAAGCAAGGGAACAAGACCGTGGAAGAGTACACCCACGAGTTCACTGAGCTAGCCCGTTATGCACCGGATGAAGTGAAGACAGATGCAAAGAGACAGGACGCGTTCATCCGAGGGTTGCACCCAGATCTTCGAGCCCTGCTAGTCTCCCACAGTTTCCCCGATTTCAATACACTGATGAACAAGGCCATTGTCACAGAAAAGGCCAGAATGGATGCTAGGCAAGAGAACAAGCGCAAGTTCCTGGAAAGCAAGAACCGTCAGCTAGACCGCTCGCAGAAGCCCAAGAGCTCCGGATACATTGCACCTAGGCCCCAGGTCCCCATGCAGAATAGGACCCAGTTTCAGGCTACAAGCTCCCAGGCTCCCAACAACCAGTTCAAGAGCCAGAACACCTCGAAGCCACCACAGAGCAAAGTCAATCAGGCCACAGCCAGCAACAGCAATGCGAGAGCCTGCTTCAACTGCCGTGAGACTGGTCATTACATCGCCGATTGCCCATACCCTAGGGGCAAGCCTGCGATATCAGTCTACTCCAACTCGGTGAATGGACCCAAGCCACCAGTGTCTGGAGCCAACCGTGTTCCCGTCCGCAGCACCAACACCGGCAACAGCAACAACAACACCCAGCAGTCGTATGGACGAGCCCGCGTCAACCACATCGACGCGCAGGAAGCTCAAGGAGCACAAGGAGTAGTACTCGGTGAGTACCTAGTCAGTTCAGCTTTGGCAACAATATTATTTGATTCTGGGGCATCGCATTCTTTCATATCATCAAGTTTTGTGAAAAAGCACAAAATACCTACAGTACTGCTAAAGACACCCCTACTAACCCAAACACCTGGAGGTGATATTAAGTGCCAATTAGGTTGTTCGCGGGTACGGATCCTTTTAAGTGGGGTAGAGTTTCTAGCAGACCTAGTGGTACTAGAATCCAAAGGAATAGATGTGATACTTGGAATGGATTGGTTAGGCAAACACAATGGTCTCATAGGTTGTGCTGACAAGGTAGTGCACCTAACCAACCCAGATGGAATACAAGTAGCCTGTCACACCAAAGGAAGTGGACCAGATCCTATGATCTTTAGTATGGAAACAAAAACCATGGAAGAAGTCCCGGTAATCAGAGAATATCCTGATGTTTTCCCTGAAGTTCTACCAGGAATGCCACCGGATAGGGACATAGAGTTTGCCATTGAACTTGTCCCTGGGACCTCCCCGATCGCTAAGAGACCCAACAGAATGGCAGCATCAGAGTTAGCAGAGTTAAAGAAACAACTGGAAGAATTGCAACAGATGGGATTCATCAGACCCAGCACATCCCCTTGGGGAGCCCCAGTACTCTTTGTAAGGTAGAAAGATGGGAGCATGAGGTTGTGCATCGACTATCGTGCACTAAATGATGTCACTATCAAGAATAAATACCCACTCCCTAGGATTGATGATCTCTTTGATCAGTTGAAAGGAGTCAAATACTTCTCCAAGATTGACTTAAGGACTGGGTATCACCAACTGAAGATTAAGGGGAGTGACACCTCAAAGACCGCTTTTGTCACCCGTTACGGTCAGTACGAGTTCACAGTGATGCCATTTGGGCTCACCAATGCGCCAGCTTACTTCATGAATCTCATGAACAAAGTGTTTATGGATGAACTGGACAAGTTTGTCGTAGTCTTTATTGACGACATACTCATCTACTCCAAGAGTGCCGAAGAGCACGAACAACACTTGCGGGTAGTGTTGGAAAAGTTGAGAGCACACCAGCTCTATGCCAAATTCAGCAAGTGTGAATTCTGGCTGGAAAAAGTAGCCTTCCTTAGCCATATTTTGACCGAAGAAGGAGTAGCAGTAGACCCTGAGAAGGTAGAAGCAGTCTCAAACTGGCAACAACCAACCAATGTGAGTGAGATCAGAAGTTTCCTTGGTTTAGCTGGGTACTACCGGAGGTTTATTGAAGGGTTTTCCAAGATAGCTAGACCCATGACAGAGTTACTCAAGAAAGAGAAGAAATTTAATTGGACTGCGTCGTGCGAAAAGAGTTTCCAAAAGTTGAAGCAAAGGCTGACCGCTGCCCCAGTTTTAACCCTACCAGATATTCACAGGGATTTCGTCGTTTACTGTGACGCGTCCCGCCAAGGATTGGGGTGTGTCCTCATGCAAGATGGGAAGGTTGTGGCATATGCCTCCCGACAACTTAGACTCCATGAGCAGAATTACCCAACACATGACTTGGAATTTGCAGCCGTAGTGCACGCACTCAAAATCTGGAGACACTATCTAATTGGGAATAAGTGTGAAATATACACGGATCATAAGAGCTTAAAGTATATTTTCACCCAACCAGACCTGAACCTCAGACACAGAAGGTGGTTAGAATTGGTTAAAGATTATAATGTGGAAATTCATTACCACCCTGGCAAGGCTAACGTAGTGGCAGATGCCCTGAGCCGAAAGTCCTACAAACCCAAGAGTGCCCACCTCCAAGAAGAGATGGCACGACTAAATGTGCACATCGTCCCTCGAAATAATAGCCACCAACTGACGATCCAGCCCACTCTGGAGGATCAGATCAGAAATGCCCAAGGATCGGACAAGGATTTAGTGCAGATCTGCAAGCATACCGGAGAAAATAAGGCACCAAACTTTAGAGTCGACAGCAAAGGAACACTGTGGTACAAGGATAGGATTTGTGTGCCTAAGGAAGGAGACTTTAGACAGATAATCATGAACGAGGCTCACAACTCGCCATATTCCATTCACCCAGGATCCACCAAAATGTATTTGGACTTAAAGCAGAACTATTGGTGGAAAGGAATGAAAGCTGACATAGCACAATTTGTCGCCCATTGTGACACCTGCCAAAGAATTAAGGCCGAACACCAGAAACCCGCAGGTTTATTACAACCCTTGCCTATTCCAGTTTGGAAATGGGATGAGATAGGAATGGACTTCGTGGTAGGTCTACCCAGAACACAGAAGGGACATGACTCTATATGGGTAATAGTGGACCGACTCACCAAAGTTGCTCACTTTTTACGTGTACGAACGAATTACGACGGAGAGAAATTAGCCAAGCTTTATGTGGAGAACATAGTAAAGTTGCACGGAGTGCCCAGTAGAATTGTTTCAGACCGAGGGACCCAGTTCACCTCGAGATTTTGGAAAAGTTTGCATAAAGCTATGGGCACCAAGTTGAACTTTAGCTCCGCGTACCACCCACAGACCGATGGCCAGACAGAACGAGTAAATCAAATTATGGAAGATATGCTGAGAGCGTGTGTCCTTACCTATGGTAAAGATTGGGAACAGAGTTTACCCTATGCAGAGTTCTCCTACAACAATGGTTACCAGGCAAGTTTGGGTATGTCCCCGTTTGAAGCCCTCTACGGGAGAAAGTGCAGGACTCCTTTAATGTGGTCAGAAGTAGGAGAGCGTACACTAGTGGGACCCGCACTCATAAAAGAAGCCGAAGAGAAAGTAGCTGAAATTAGAGAGAAGTTGAAAGCAGCTCAATCCAGACAGAAGAAATATGCAGACAAAAAGAGACGCGAATTGGAATTTAATCCAGGGGATTTTGTTTATCTCAAAGTTTCACCCATTCGGGGAACCCGTAGATTTCATGTCCATGGAAAGTTAGCCCCTCGGTATATCGGACCATACCCGGTGCAAAAGAAAGTTGGAAAAGTGGCCTACCGATTGGAGTTACCCGAAGCAATGTCAGATATACACCCAGTATTCCATGTCTCACAGTTGAGAAAATGCCTGAGAGTACCTGAAGAACAACACATACCGGAAGAAGAAATAGACCTACAGACGGATCTGCGTTATCAGGAGGTACCGGTCAAAATTTTGGACACAGTCACCAAGAGAACCAGAAACTCCGAAGTGCGAATATGCAGAGTACAGTGGAGCAGACATAGTGTAAAGGAAGCTACGTGGGAAAGAGAAGATGCCTTGAAGAAAGAGTTCCCCCACCTTTTTAGGAGCCAGCCGAATCTCGAGGACGAGATTCCTTTTAAGTGGGTTAGGTTTGTAACGCCCGCGTTTTAATCTCTAGAAAAACACCTAAATAAATCGCCGCTAAAAAAATCTTTCAAAATCTTTACCGCCCGAGCTCCCGTTTCCGCCAACCCTCTCCGCCTGTCGTTTCCCCCCTCACTTCCTGTCTGCATCGCTTCACCGCCTCCCTCCCGTCCCATCCCGCGTCGCCCGCCGGGTCCGACCAACCCCGACGCCGTCGGCTTTCCGCCACGATTCCCGCCGTCCCCTCCCCTTTCTTTTCCCCTCTCCCTCTTCCTTTTTCCCTTCTTTTCTTTTTCCCTTTTCTTCTTTTTCTCCTTTTTCCCTTCTCTCCTCTCTTTCCCTCCCTCCTCTGTTTCCTCTGCTTCTCATCCCCGACACCGGCGCTGCCGCTCTGCTCTGCCCCGCTCCGCCCGTCGCCGGCCACCGGTGCCCGGCCGACCCCACCACCCCTCGGCTCGTCACGCTCGCAGTCGCAGCCCCGCCACCACCTCCGCTCCACCGCACGCCACCGCCGGCTCGGTCGCGCGCGCTCTACCCCGTTCCGCCGCGCCAAGCACCGCACGCAAGCCGCATGACCGCCACCACCGCTCACTCTCTGCTCGACGCGCTCACCATCGCCGCCGTGCCGCCACTCATTGTGACCCTACCACTGCCGCCGCTGCGACCGACACCCGGCCGACCCGCCCGCATCTCTGCCGTGCCGCGCGTCGCGCACGCCACCCCGGTCGCCACCGCTCCGGCCGCCCGGCCCCGCCGTTGTCCTAGCGCCACGCCACCCGCGCCGGGCCACCACCACACCGTGCGCACGCCACATCGCGACGAGCACCGCACCAGCCGGACCGTCGTACCAATCACCACCCATTTTCCGACCGCCATTAAAGCTTCACCCGCCGGCCGCCAAGACCGCCGCCTACCCCTCTCGTCGGCCCACCCCCTCGCCGCCTCTCCGCCCCTATAAAAGGGCCCGACGACCTCTCCTCCGCCATCTCCCGCTCACGAGCCACCCAACTTGCCCCCTCCGCCGCTGCAACACCGCCACCTCCATCTCCATTGCCGCCGCCGTCGCCGCTTCCGTGGTCCGCACTGCACCGGCCACCTCCGCCCGAGGTAGTAGCCTTGGTGGACTTGTCACACCTCGCGCTCCCTTTCCCCCTGTTCAATTTCCGCGACCGCCGCCCCAATCGCCGGCCGGCCAACCGCCGCCGCCGCCGCTCTCTCCCTCCCCCCTGGCTCTGTTTCGCGAGAAGGGAAGACGGCCATCTTGCGCATAACCCCCTACGTTTCCCCTATTTCTAACCCGCAGTCCAAATGACTTAAACCCTCTCTCTCTGGTACCTTTACACATAACCCCCTGCACTTTTACCAAATTAACCCGCAGCCCTTCAGTCACTATTCTCTCTCTCTCTATTTTTTACGCAGAGGCCCTCGAACTTTTCTGTAATTACAGATAAGTCCTTTTCTCTTTAAAAACAGCCCTAAACCCCACTAAACTCGTCATTTCATGCGCCAAATTAATCCCGTTTGACCCCAAACTCCACCACAATTTTCATCAATATATTTTTGCCAAATCCAACCAGCCCATACTCAAAATAATCATGTCATCACCGTCCGCTCACTTTTTCCGTTCTTCCTTTCGGAGCTCAATAAAAGCTTTTTCTTTTATTTATTAGATGTTTGTTTGTGTGTGCCGTAGACTCCGCTGTGAGCGAGGAAGGACTCGAGGAAGAGCAGGTCTACGAGCAGGAGTTTGGAGACCAAGACCCCGGGCAGGAATCCCCCGAGGGTTGGGAGAACGGCAAGTGCAATCCCACCCTTTGATGCATACTGTTGTCCCAGTTCTTATAGACACACCCCATGGCCTGATTTATAAAACTTGCATAATTTTACTGCTAAACTCGGTTGGATAGCCATTCCTTGATTGCTCTAACCGATTCCTTGACAACCTAGATTAATATTTAAATACGACAATGTTCTATTTTGAATATTAGTCACTGCTAGAAATGCTTAGGAACATTTTACCCCATGACAAATACTTGGTGTTTACAAAAACAACCGTGTGCGTGCTTTAAAATAAAAAGAGATGATTTGTGTAAATAAAATGAGTACCCGTGTGGGATGAGACGGACGGTATTTCCGCGTGAAATACCGAGGTGAGCTCGAACCGGTGTGATTGAGCATGGTGGGAGCTGTCTATCCTATCACAAGTTTTGGGATGTTGTTGATGTGTCATCTAGCCTAACCCATTTTTACTGTACCACCACTCGACCGTTGTATGTGGCAACGGCCTAGCATAAATCCCACTAGTTGAGCTGCTGGTTATGTGGTGTGCTGGTGAGCAACAGAGGGCCATGGAGCCGGGGATACGTTCTATGTGAGGTATGCCCCTGGGTAGAACCTCGTTGGTAGGTGGCTTACCCCCTGGTCGCGTCTGTGATAACTTGTCAGTCTAGCTATGGTGGGTAATGGCTTTGTTAGGAGCTGCACTGGCACTAAGGTGTTCATGTTGTGGTAGCCTACTTGTGGTTGTGTACACCTCTGCAGAGTTAAAACCTATCCGGATAGCCGTGTCCACGGTATTGGGCGAGTTACGGCTTGGTCACTTCACTAGTCCCCTGTTTTGGTGTAAGAAAGTGTTGGTGTTTGGTTGAGCTGAGAAATGTTTTGACATGGGCTACGACAGATGGGAAATCTGGTAGCAACAAAATCTTGTACGAAATAGTATTACATTTACTGTTCCTTTTAAAAGTAATTTTTGTGAAAACCCATTGCGAAAAACCAACCCCCTTGCATGAGTAATAAAATTTGCTTTGCCGCTAACTAAACCATAAGCCATCCTTGCTACAATACTTGCATACTTCTGTTATACCCCTCCGTGGTTGTGGTTGCGCTTGCTGAGTACGTACGTACTCACCCTTGCTTAATCTGTTGCAGAGGCAGACCCGGACTTTGTGCCTGAAGATATCGTCTAGTGGGGTTCGTTCTGCACCCAACCTTTGCCCGTGTGTTAGGGTCACCCGCTGGAAGCCGCATGCGTTGCCACTCTGATGAAGACCTCTATGTCATCAACCTCTTTATCTGGAGCTTAGCGTTAGTTCTGTTTGTTGTGGCCCTGCAATGCCACCGTCTCCCGTAATGTCATTTTTGTACTGAACTATCTGTTGTAATAATGTGAGCCAGCATCCTGGGACTGGTATTTGTATCACATTAAGTTCTCTCTTTCGAGGGGACGCTTCAGGTGGTATCAGAGCCGATAGGTTGGCCGTAGGACGTACCCCTAGGATATTGACCCTAGTTTGTGCTTCCCTAATCCTTTTCCCCCACACAAGTACTCACCGACGGCTTTTTTACTTGTTCCAGATGGCCCAGCCGGCTGACGAGGGTTGGGGCGAAGGAGTCTGCCCCGCAGAACCTGGCCTCCCCAAGTTGCTGTTGCTCAGCCTGGAGCACGTTGGAGTCACAGAGATCCCCGAGTACTTTTGCCGGGAGTTCACCACCAATGGTACCCGTCGGTGCCGGATGTTCATCTTTGTGGGAAGGAGCTCGCTGTACAAGGAAGTGGCACCTTGGTTTGTCCACGCCACCGGCTACGACCGCCCCAATGCCTACCGCAAAGCCGCAAGAAGAGCCCTGATGTGCCTCCGCACACTCTACAGACAGTACCTCGTGGGAACAGCACTAGGTTTTACCCCACCCCTGGAGAGTGGAGGACGCGAGTGGATTGCTCAGATGAGAAACCTCGGGAGAGATGAAGATATAGAGGACACCGTGTCACACTTGTCCATTTACCTCACTGGCTTGGACAGGCTGTACCGAGAGACATCGGGACAGCTGAGGCACCAGATCCGCAGAGCCGAGAAGGCGGAGAAGGAGTTGGAAGAAGTGAAGAGAGAGCTGGAGATACAAAAGGTGACAGCTACTCAGGCTGTCAGCTCCCTAGCCGCTCAACACGCCAGATGCCAGGCTTACTCCGAGTACATGGATAGGCTTGAGGCCTACAGGATGGAGAATGGGCTGTTGGAAGGAGAGCCCGAGATGACCCACATGGATGCAGGCACACACACCGAAGATGAAGTGCCAGAATATCAGCTCCCCCTGAAGAAACGCCGAGTCTGCCTGGAGTAGAGTCCTAGTTTAGATTAGCACTTAGTCTAGTTTCTCCTTAAGTAGAGTCTGTTGTACCTAGTTAGCGCTACCGGCTTAGCATCGATGCACCCATGATCCTTGTACCCCGCCATGTTATGCAATAAAGATCGTCTTTCATCCTGCATCTGTTCAAGTTTTGTTTTCCCCTGATTTCAGATGGCGGAAGAAGGATGGACCCAGGGAGTCTGCCCAGTCACACCGGGCTTCGCTAGCCTGTTGATCCCCGTGCTGGAACGCCTCGGTGTACCTGAACGCCCGAGGTACTACAGCAGGGAGTATGAGCACCATGGGACCCAACGCTGTAGAGTGGTCATAGTTGTCGCCAAGAGTGACCTCCACCCTGTCGAGGCATGGCGTACGACCGCCACAGGGTTCAGGCACGAGGACACCTACCCCTTGGCTCTCAGGAAAGCCCTCCGCTTCATGTGCGGAATCTTTGAAAGGCACCTGGTCCCCACTCCAATGAGATACTTCCCTCCGGTCGTCAGAAGTGCAGTCTGGCGGGCCCGCATGAGGAACTTGTCAGTCTAGCTATGGTGGGTAATGGCTTTGTTAGGAGCTGCACTGGCACTAAGGTGTTCATGTTGTGGTAGCCTACTTGTGGTTGTGTACACCTCTGCAGAGTTAAAACCTATCCGGATAGCCGTGTCCACGGTATTGGGCGAGTTACGGCTTGGTCACTTCACTAGTCCCCTGTTTTGGTGTAAGAAAGTGTTGGTGTTTGGTTGAGCTGAGAAATGTTTTGACATGGGCTACGACAGATGGGAAATCTGGTAGCAACAAAATCTTGTACGAAAAAGTATTACATTTACTGTTCCTTTTAAAAGTAATTTTTGTGAAAACCCATTGCGAAAAACCAACCCCCTTGCATGAGTAATAAAATTTGCTTTGCTGCTAACTAAACCATAAGCCATCCTTGCTACAATACTTGCATACTTCTGTTATACCCCTCCGTGGTTGTGGTTGCGCTTGCTGAGTACGTACGTACTCACCCTTGCTTAATCTGTTGCAGAGGCAGACCCGGACTTTGTGCCTGAAGATATCGTCTAGTGGGGTTCGTTCTGCACCCAACCTTTGCCTGTGTGTTAGGGTCACCCGCTGGAAGCCGCATGCGTTGCCACTCTGATGAAGACCTCTATGTCATCAACCTCTTTATCTGGAGCTTAGCGTTAGTTCTGTTTGTTGTGGCCCTGCAATGCCACCGTCTCCCGTAATGTCGTTTTTGTACTGAACTATCTGTTGTAATAATGTGAGCCAGCATCCTGGGACTGGTATTTGTATCACATTAAGTTCTCTCTTTCGAGGGGACGCTTCAAGAGCTCACCAAGCTAGATCACGACGAGGGAGAGGCTTCCACGGCGGTCGGCGGCGATGAATGGCGGGCGGCGGCGCTGCAAATCGACGGTGAGCACGGGCGACGGCCAAAACGAAGGGAAATCAAAGGGAAACTGCTCGGGCGGCCTCGATACCTTCACGCGACGTCGTCCCTGCAGTTAATTTGAGTGCAAGCGCGTCCTGGGCGGAGATCGACGGCGCGGCGGCGAAGCTTCGATGGCGGCGGCGGCGCTCGAGCGACTGCTAGGGTTCGCGGGCTCGCGGTTGATCTGGAGGAGAGGCAGAGGCGGCGGCCGCGATTTATAGGTGCGGAGCGGGGGCTCGGGCCCACGCGTCTAGGCGTGCGTGCCAGAGTCGGACGCGGCGGCGCGGCCGAGTCCCGGGCGGAGACGACGAAGCTGACATGCGGGACCCGCCTGGCAGCGACTCGAGAGAGAGAAGTGGAGCGGGCCGCGCGAAGGAAATGGGCCGGGGAAACTTAGCTGGGCCGGGAAAGAAACGCAGGCGGCTCGGGAGAGAAAGAAGCAGAGGGAGCAAAGATGGACTGGCCCAAAAGTTGGAGGGGCAAAAACAAACTCAACAGAAAACAACTATTCTAACACTCAAACAAAAGCAAATCAAATTCGAATTTAAACAGAATTTAAATTCCAACTTGATTTACAAGCAACCAAAAATATATGCAACAACATGAATGCAACAAAAACTTATTTTGACTAAAATAATTATTTAATATGATATTTAAATTGTTAAAAGGCTAGAAATTCCAATTAAATCCTAGAAAATTTATTTAAACCTTAATAAATCCTAGAAAATTCAGAGGGTTGCTACAATTTAATTGTGATGAATTTTAGGGTGTTACACGCACACATGAACATGTTAAAAGAAAGAGAAGTGGTACTAGCAGATTTTAAAAAAAATCGAAAAATATGTTTGAATCTGAAAAGGCACGTTTTCGTTTAATTTTTACCGAAAACAAGCAATACAGTACTAAGCTCTGGGCCTATATGATTTTCCCCTATGGAATCCTACTTGATCCCAGCCCAGTTTATCTTGAGCCCAGCCCAACCAACCCATTCCATTATTGCGTGGTCAAGGCTGCGGCAGAGAGGCACGCTTCACATGCAGTATCTTGCATGCTTTGGGGAGAATCTCTTGTCCCGCCCTTTCACCCCCGCAGACCTGAAACAGGAAACGAGCTTTCTCGCCGTTGCAGTGCCTGTGTGGCTCTCTTCCCTCCCCTCTCCGGCGACCCCCGCTCTCCTCCATCACTCCCACAGAGCAACCGTCACAGCACCACCCTCGCCTCTTCCTCTCTGGAGATCCGATCCTCGCCTATTTCCAGTCGCACTCGATCTTCAACTAAATCGTCCTCGCAGCGGCCTCCACCCATGAAGCCGACCTAGCTCACACGACCGCCGTTCATGGCCTTTCCGTCGCTAGCCCACTAGAGCTCCAACACCCTAGCATGCATCCCCCTCCTCGGCCGCTCCGACCCGTTGTCTTCTAGCACAGATCCTCTTTGCCCCCTCTGAGCTCGCCTCGCCCCACCGAAGCAAAATGGGGTTTTGTTCGCCTCGTCGCGCCTCCCCTTCTTCTCTCGCCGCTCCTCTTCTGCTGCTCATCTTGGGCACTTCGGTTCTCGCACACAGCTGCGTGGCGGCTGCTGGCGGCGCCTTGTTCGACCTGCGCCGCAAGATCCGGCTCCAGGGCGCCGGGGGAGGTGTCCACCACCTCGCCGATCTCCGTAAGCACGACGCCCGCCGGCACCTCTCCGGCGTCGACGTCCCCCTTGGAGGCAACACAGTCGGTGACAAGGCCGGGTAATAAGCAATTCATCCCCCAGCGTGTGTGCCCATTTGCATTTTTCTTACTCCACTTCTAAAGGGGAGTGCTCGTACCCGGCCAGGCTTTACTTCACCGAGCTCGAGATCGGCACGCCAGGAAATGCCTACCACCTCGAGGTGGATACCGGCACGGGCAGCACGGTTGTTAACTGCGTCGATTGCCTTTCGTGCCCCAGCAAGAACTCCTTACGTACGGGTACCACTCCCCCTGTCTCTTTCTAATTTTCCACTACTGCAATCTGGGGTACAAGCTAAACTTGGTTCAAACGTGTACAATACAACCCTAGATCTATGAGATAAATTATCCTGCTAGAACATTGTTGGAGTTTTCGGATCTGAAACTTTGAATCAGAACTTTAGAAGCCCAGGGCATGGATTTGCAGAGAGCGTTTTGGCTGCTTAACTTATAGTGCTCTGTACAACGACTTCTCTGCAAATCAGAACTTGAATCAGAACTTTCAACCCTAACTGCAGAAGTACAGATACGGTATAGCAGCTAAACACGAAAGAGCTGGAATGAGATATTGCTGTCGTAGGAACTCTAAGATTTCAGTGTTGTAGGGCGCAGGCAGAGCAATTGTGCATTTTACCAGGGTTCCAGGGCATAGTTGTCGATTCAATGTTCTTAGCTTTCATATCTCTATTTATACTACTTTTTCACTTGTATAAACCTGCAAAGGGTTTTGTTTCTCTGAGTTCGAAACCGGTACATTCTAGCTAGCTTAGCCAATTAAAACGAGTGCTCATGCGTTTTCCTTCCTTTAAAAAAAAACTTCAATGGAGCTCTCGACATCGTGCATTGGGTCTCCTCATTTCTGCTGGATTCAAATCTTGGTAGAGGGATAGATGAATCTTGAATCCAAGCTTGAGAACCCAACAAGGGAGCAAACTGAGAGATGCAGTTCTAGTTCTAGATTTGACTCTGTGTCTGTCTTTTTCTCTTTTGCACCACCAACACTTTAGCAGTCCCATACCATTTGAGGTTGATAATTGTGTATTTGTGTTGATATCTCCGATTGATTCTTTTTTCTGACAATTTTGTTGGTTATTACAGATGAAGCTGAAGTTGTACAACCCAAACACGTCGCAGAGTGCAAGCACTGTATTGTGTGGCGACATATTCTGTTTGGACACCAACAACGGCATGCCCCATGGGTGCATCCCGACCTCGCCTTGCCCATACAGTACCACCTCTGGAGACGGGAGATCCACATACGGTTTCTTTGTCAAGGACTTGGTGAAGTACAATAGAGTCTCCGGCGATGGCCAGACTACTCCAACAAGCACGGCCATCACATTTGGGTGAGTCCATAAAAAAACTGAGATGCTTGATGATGTGAATTAGCTACATGTTTGGCAGTGATCAATAGTTGACAAATGACAACGGATTCATTTGTAGGTGTGGTGCCAAGCTAGCACAGGATCTGGGATCACCAGACCAGGCCCTTGATGGGATTCTTGGCTTTGGTCGATCCAATTCCTCGATGCTGTCGCAGCTGGCTGCTGCAGGGCAAGCGAGGAGGATTTTCGCTCATTGTTTGGACACCGCAAATGGTGGGGGTATCTTCGCTATCGGTAACATAGTGCAGCCCAAAGTGAAGACGACGCCTTTGGTGCCTAACATGTATGTCAACTTATAATCTCAATTAGTTACTGTTATTCTTCTCCTTTGCGCTCATCTATATATATGTCATATTATTGTATTATCTTTAGTATATATGATCTGTATTATCTTTTGTATTATCTTTAGTATCTCGAACTGCTTATATATATGAATCGTTGCATTCTTTTGTTATAAGGGGAGATCATATGCATGATAAAATGTTATGATGTTTATACTATATAGAGCAACTTAGAAATCAATATGCTTCTACAATTCAGTTTTAGGCAAAGTCAGTTTTGGGTAGCTGTCATATTTTGTACCTGTAGTTCTATGGCTGATTTGAACAATGTGAATTTTTTTATACATGACACCAAAAAAAATACAATGCCTCTCGTCGACTTTCTTCTGGCATCAATGGCGCGCGCCAAGGCCGAAACCCCGGACCACTCTACTCCCACTCTCGAACCATCGGGAGGATGAAGTTCATGACTCTGCATACTTGACAAGCTACACAAGAACCCGGCGATGATCTTCTCCCCCGCCTGGACGCCTGCTTTTATAGGCACCCAGGGGTCGCGACTGTTACTCCCGTGGATAAATAATCGCAAGATTCTCGTGCGGATGCGAACCGCCAGCCGTATCAGTGGGCAGGCTTAATCACCTCCTTGACTCAGCCTGCCGACTTTACGGTTCCTGCGCCCAACGACCCACGAGCGAATCAGTCGCGGCCCAGGTGGACGGACCGGGGCAAAGGAAGTCACCTGAAAGCACCTAGATGGGGAAGCCAGCTCAAGCCACTGATAATTGGGCCCACCCGCATGGAAAACCATCCCAAGGCAGGCAACCACGTTTATCCAGTGTGCGGCAAGGTGAGTCGGCGCGCCAGATGTCCGGATCGTCGCGTCGCCTCAGACCTTACCCATGCAGGACGCTTCGTCATAAAAGGCGCCATCAACAGCGGCCTGACCGCCCGGTCCGGGGAACACACGCGTCAAGTGCGGCCGTGGACTGAGCCGTTGACACACGGGCCCCCCCAGGGGCCCCCTCCCCTTTTCCGGGGAACGGCACGCGTGAGCGGCGGCATTTACTATGGCACAGTAAAACGAAACGACGCGGCAGCGGCGCCTGACCGCCCGTTGCCTCGCCTCTCCCCGGCGCACGCCAACTCCACCTAAAAAGGTGCGCCCACTACGCCCACCTCGCCCACTCCGCGCCACGTCAGCCACGACCACGCCCGCTAGCGGTCGCGCGCAGGCCCGCAAACCGAAACATCAACAACCAAATCGTTGGTTTCCTTTCAAGGTAAGACAACGACGCCCCTCCCCCCCCCCCCCCGAGGCGCAGGGTGATACTAATCAGGGGCTCGAAGCCCAGGCCTCGAAAGGATTCGACGGGCGCCCTAGATTAAGCGATGCGAAGGCTACCGGTCACGCTCGACCAACCCTCGAGCCCGCTGCTCGAGGGCGACCTGCACCTTTCGCAAGGCCCCACTGATCAGGAGTACAAAGCCTGGCCCGCGAAAGGGTTCGACAGGCGCTCCGGATCAATAGAGTCAGGGACGATTCGGGCGTGCTCAACGGACTTTACCCCGAACGCAAAGTTTGGGGACGCCCCTGTTGTGTTCAAGGCCAGACATAGGCACCTAGACGAGGGATCCCATCGAGGGAGAGCTTCCGCGCCCTCGGCCCCCGTCGAAGGGGGCCAAGCCCTACCTAGCAAACCTTTGCAAGCGCTCTTATGGACGAGTCTCCGGACCACGAGCCAACCCCTAGCGAACGGGGCACGGACGTCCACTTGAACTACCCGCTAGCAGCTCACCGAGGCATCCGTGTAAGCTGCCCGATTCGAGGGATACACGAATGACCTCACCCCTCTCCCCCGCGAAGGGGAAGCGAGGGTCGCAACTCAAAGACAAGAAGCCCCTCTGACCGCCCCCGCTCGGGCCAGGGGCTCGAGGGCTCCTTGCAGTATGTCCTCCTCCTCCTATACGCGAAACACGTCGAAGTCGTGCAGGGTCCGCCCCCCGAATTCCGTATAAATCAGTATCATCCCCGCAATCCACCCTGTCGAATGGGGAGCGACTAACACAACCTTCGGGAATCAAAGCCCTTGCACGAGTGAACTCACTCCTCCAAGGGCTCGGGGGCTACACCCGCGGGTGCGCTCGCGCGCCCCCACGGAAGAACATGCGTAATCAAGAAGGAGTAATCCCCGCAGAATGCCCGGGAGCGATCCCATGAACCGTCAGCCTCTGCCCGACTGACCCTTAGTCCGGCAGAGACTCGGGGGCTACTGTCGGGGACAGACCCAGGGGGTCCCCTAACCATCGGGGTAATCACCCTCAAACATTAAACACAGAAGGCCGAATCACCAGCAGCCCGGAAGGGCCACCGAGGCAGCGCGGCCCGTCACAGCTCATCGCGGCCCAAAAAACAATCGTCCGAGCTCGCCTGTCGAGGGAACCCAAGTCGCGACCCCCGTCTCCGCCTCGATCGAGGGCCGCGCCCCCCCTTAAGCAGGCGAGCAAACTCCGCCTCGCTCGAGGGCCGCGCATCCCCTCGAGCAGGCGAGCCAACTCCGCCTCGCTCGAGGCCACCCCTCTACTCAACGCGGCGCGCCCCCGGCGCCCCGCCCAACAACGGCATTTAATGCCCGCCCCATCAGGCGGGCGCCGAAGTCAAAAGGCGATCTCTCCCCACGCCGCGCCGCTCACACCGCAGAGCTCGCTGTTCCACCTACTCCGGTCACTATGCGCCCTCACCGCCACTGTGCGGACGCATGCGGCACTGCGCAAGGCCCTGTGCGGACTTGCAGGCGTCATTCCGCACCACTATTCCACCCGCTCCCGTCCTTTCCCCCCGGGTGCAGCCCTCGAATAGGCGTGAAGAACCCTCGAACGAATATATGAGTAGCGACCGAGTACGGACTCCGGTCAGGCGCGGCCTGGTGATGACGAACGCCGGGTCAAATCCACCAACTCTCGGCCATTCCCCGGTAAACCGGGCACGCTGCGCACTGTGGTCAACAGCGACCGCCATGCCGACCCCTGTGTCACCAATTCTCGTCCTTCCCCACCTGCCACACCCTCGAACCAACCACCGGCGGGCGGCTGGGCGCGGATTAAGGCGGCGCCACCCCTCGAAACCACTCCAGGACAAGCACAGGGACGGCCATGACACCCGCAGAAGCCGGAGCTCGCCATAAATCCCCTGCCAGAGTCCAGGAAGACCGCACGCCCGACGCCATGCTCTCCAGTGCGCGCCCCTGTAGCACACACTGTACTTGTACTTATAAGCCCCTCCCTCCCTCTCTTCTTGGCCTATAAAAGGAGGAAGGGAGCGAGAGAAGGAGAGGGACGAACGGACAGACACAGAGACAGGAGACACACACGATCACCACCGCGCACGATATTGGCACTCGCCTCAATCACTTTCACACTCACTTTCAGGGACCTGGAGATTCCTTCTCCTCTCCCGCCTCGCTTGTAGCCCCCCCCCCCCCCCCCCCACTGCAAGCACTCTGGTGCAAGATAGTACAACGCCCCGAGCGCACTCTGCTGGACGTACGACCTCTCGGTCGGAACCAGGATAAACCCTTGTCTCATCGTGCTAGCTCTTGCATCAACCGTCAGGGGACGGGACACAGCGCATTCTGTGTGGCGCTGAGGATTGGCCGCCCGATCCCAGCACCGACAACATGAGTCCCATCAATAGCACATACACAGTTCTACATAAATGCAGAACATGTGAGATTCAGGTTATAATGCTAATACCTTGAATTATGGGTTCCACATGCGGTTCTTTTGAATCTTATTGTGAACAGAAGTGGCTGGAGGCACTATCATCTCATTACTCAACTCACCAACTGCATGCATAAATTCCAGAAAATGCCTATGGATGGGCTCAGTGGATCTCCTAAAGGTGAAATGGATGCAGACAAACCGTTGGTTGTGGCCTACAACATGGAGGAACATGGCAACTTGTTCCTCGATGTTGCAATGAATAGTATATGTGAGCAAACCACGGCTGCGAAAGAAGTCACAGAGTTGGAAAAAGGGGGCTCTTCTCATCCTGAGTAGTTGGACACACTGTACATCATTGGATTGGTAGATGAATCTTATGTTATTTTGACGTTGTTCATCCCTCTCTGACATTGGCCCATGGGTGATAAATGGTGTAGAGTTTGCTTGGCGCCTAAACCTAGCAAACTAGTGATGCACCTTACGGATCATCTTCCGACGTCTACCATCACGATCCATATCTATGAGTGCAAAATATTGAACAGATTAGGGAGGGGATTCAAATGGATCTGATGGTGGTACTATGAAAATAATACATCATCTATAAATAAAAAGCACGGCTCCTGCACCAAATAGCGAGCCTTCCAGTGTCCTCGAGCATCATTGACCACAACATTAGAGCTCAGAGAATAAAAGTTGATCTACAACATGTTCAACCATCATCTTCAACCAGACGTTAAACAAGAAGTCAAGATCTAAACCTAGGATCTACAAATAGGGCACAAGTACTGCTCAAGCAAAGATCCAGAAGAACTAATCTAGCGGAAAACATCCAGAAGTGAAGCAAACAATATCTCATAAGTAAAGACATGAACAAGATCTACGAAAAAGGGAACGGGCACTACTCATGTCTAGATCTACGCATTCAATTGACAAACGCCCAGATCTAATGAAAAGAATCGTCGCCAGATGAAGAATCGACATACAAACAGATGCGGAAAGATGGAATGAGGGAAGGGAGGAGATGAGGTGGAGCACGGCTCCAGTGCTCGGCCACTTTACCCGCCAGCGACGGGAGGAAGGAGGAGAAACCCTTGTGTTGCCCGAGCGAGTGTGGAGAGACAGAGCTCGAGGGAGCGGCGGCGAGAGGAGTGAACAGTAGCGGGGAGCGGTAACCCTAGCGGCTTAAGCGGGTTTTATATGAGGACCGGGCGGCCCAAGAGGCTGCATTGCGGGAGCCAAGGGCGGGGACGCGCAGGCGTTCGCGGAGCCAGGCTTCGCTTATACGAGTTTCATTCTCGTTCTAGGGGAGCCTAGCCTCGAAGCACATCTGCATATGGTTAGCCTGGCTACACTCGCTAGCCAAGCAACCAAAAATTGGGGCGCTGGCTAATGAGGGCCTGGCTAGGAGTTAGCCAGGCAACCAAACATGCCCATAGTGTTCAAGTGAAAGCCGTTGATGTTGGAGTACGGCTCTATAGAGTACTAAAGTACGAAATTTCACCCATGTGACTCCTGGGTTAGGAACATTGCAGTTATATGTGACATGAGTTTAACTCTTGTGCGTTTCTATAATATTATATGGTGACATATGTTGAATATTATAGCTCTACTTATTATGTTAGTTTTGTTAATATCATATACATGCTTGATGAGTATGATCTGCCATACTTATTCTTGCTTTAATTGTTTTTTTGCAGCTCATGAATATTGACTAAGCTAGGAGAGAAGGGAATGGACTAGACATAGCTATAGATGTAGCTTTTTACGTTGTTTTTCACTATGTAAAATATCTCTCGAATAATGTAAAACATACCCAAGATATGAATCAATAAAGATGAATGGGTTTCGATCTACTTCTTTCTCGATACACTTGTCTTACACAGTTATAAGTTAATTTTTATAAGCGTGTGGTGATTATCTCTTCTAGGTCAGGTCTTAGGCCCTGCTAATTGTCGATTGAGATTGAGGGACTTATTGAAGGCAAGCCACCAAGCACTGTAGTGATGACTTACCACTCCCTGAACACCGTCCACCGCAAGATCAAGGGATGGATCTCCATGAACAGTGCATGTGCTACAATACCAAACAGTACCTGGAAAAATAATATTTCTACTACAGTATTATCTACGGTACCGCCGTCACATTGATTTCTCTTGTCTTTTGCGACAGTTACGTTGTAACTCGGCAAGTCTGAATCCCGCTCCGCTAATTGCTAGCTAGCTAATTTTAGCCGTGGTGGATCCAAATAGGACCAGCTAATTCTCAACTAATACCTTTTTGTTAGTTGAATAACAACTATTGTCCAATCCAGCTAATTCTAACTAATCACCTAATAAATTAACTGGGTGGATTGAAACATGGCCTTAGTTAGGGGTACGATAGTATGATACTGCTGTTAAGCCCACTCCCAAGCAACAAATCCTAGAAGAAGGGTGCCCCTGTCATGGGTTGGCGAAGACGGCTTCACGATAGATATAGCGAGAGCGTGAGCAGCAGAATGAATAGGAGCATCCGCCAAAAAGAAAAATGAATTGAAGCATATATAGGGTATTAAGTATCACTCACTTGTTACTTGAGCTTTTCTTTTTTTGAAAAGGAAATAAGTAAGGCAACGTATTCTATGCAAACTAGCTTCGTATGCAAACTATGCAAACTTCTACCACAGCCGCTGGATCCTCATTCGATGGCCACGTACATAGATGAAAACTTTTAACACTTAAACCCTTCCACCATTAGTTTTCCTGCCCATAATTTATCTAAAACCCCTCGGGTCAGGAATTGAGAGAAACGTCGGCAGTTCCCCGCGACCCTAGACGTGGTTCTCCCGAACCCTCCATTGTCGCGACCGATCGCCCGCCGCCCCCTTTCACCGCACACGAACAGGAAAGGACAGCCTTTTTCAGTTCAATTGATCAACCAAGGAAAACCAAAACTTGTCGCCCGAAATGATTTGCGCCATGAGTGAGGCAGCAAATTAAAGCGGCTGTTCAATGATTCAGAGTGAAATCGTTCTGATGAACGGGACGCGGGCACTAGTTCTTGGTCAGCGTACCTACCCGAACGGTGGCGGCAGCACCATGCATCCCAGCGGCTCCAAAGTCGTTGTACAGGGCCTGGTCACCTCCCTGCAAAAGCCCAGAACCATGTCAATGACGAGCAAAATTGAAGCTTTTCAGGAGACAGCAGGCAGAGCGGAGCAGAATTAATAAGAATCTTACAGCGGCATTGGGGGACTTGAAGGCGGCGTCCATGTCCTCCCTCGCATGGTCGGTGAACAGCGGCAACGGCAGGAACCCCGCGGCGCCGCCGTCCTCCCCGGCGTCGGCGCCGGCAAGGCCGTGCAGGTCGCTGAGGTGGAGCACGACGGGCTTGTCCCCGCCGCCGCCGATCTGGTGGTGGCCGTGCCGCGAGACCGAGGAGCGCGGACTCGTCGAACACCGCTGGGTCCTCGGAGGCCCCCGCGGGGAGCTCCCAGGGGGACTTGCCGGAGCCGAACTCGGACCACGCCGCCGACAGCGTGGGTTTTAGATAAAATGTGGTTTAACGGTGGGAGGGTCTAAGTGCTAAAATTTTCGCCTCTGTACGTGGTTATTGGATAGAGATCTGGTGGCTGTGGTGGAAGTTTGCATAGTTTGCACACGAAGCTGGTTTGCATAGGATACGTTGCCAATACGTAAATACTTATCGCTGAAGATTTCCGGAGGCATCCGCCCATGCTGTGCGTCAGCAAGCGACACGTGCCCACATCGCCACGTGGCCGTCATCGGTACGTGACCACCGTCCTGCGCGCTGCTGAGGCAGGGGCCCACGCGGGCAGCAGATAAGCATGCGCCCCGTCCTTGCCGAGCCAAGATTTCTCTTTGCGCCTGTTAACCGCCGGCACGGAGGCCAGCGGCGGCGACGGCGAAGCGAGGGAGGGAGGGCCGACGGAGGGAAGGGGCGTCGCGGCACGGGAGTGAGGGAGCGGCGCGGTCCCGGCCGGGGAGCTCCGGCCGAGGCCCCCGTCGCCGCGTAGCTAGCGCGCACTGCCGGCCTGGAGGCCGGCCACCTCGTCGATGCGCCGCTACGGACCCGCCCAGCAATGCCGGTGGCGCTTCGCGGAAGGGACGGGGAGGGGAGGGGCCGGCGCGGGAGGGGGAAGGGAGGCGTGGGAGGCGGGTAGGTGAGGAGGAGACGCCGCCACCGCCACCGCCACCGCCGTTTCATCCCAGTCGCCGGCCTCCGCACCGTTCGCCCCCAACTCCGGCGCCGCCGCCCAGTCCCCCACCTCATCCTCCTCTTTCGCCGCCACCCCAGGCCCTTCTTCCTCTCCACCGGCGTCCAAGAACCACCGCATCTCCACCTCCCCCGCCGCGTCCCCCTTCCACATCGGCACCAGGCTCACCTCCCCGGCTGCCGCCCCCGCACCCACCACCAACACCTTCCCCCACTCCTGCCCCCATGGCTTCTCCCAGCCGCCCGCATTGCCTCCCTCCGCCTCCGCGCCGGCGCAGGCGCCCGTCATCGCCGTCCCTCCGACCGTCCTGTCCCCGCCGGTCCCCGGCCCCCCGGCGCTCGCCCCCGCGCCGTCATCATCCCCTCCCCCGGCCCCTCCACCGCCGACATGATGGTAGCAAGGACGCGTGGGAGGTGAGCCAGCGAGGAGGAGCCGCCGCCGCTCCGCCGCTCGGGAGGCCACGGCCCCCACGGTTGATGGCCGGCGCGTCTCCCCGCGCCACTGTCTCGCGCCTCCGGCCGTCACCGGCTTCACTGAGCTGCAGCTCCGGCAGTCCGGCCTCCGGCTCCACTCCGCGGTCCTCTCGTCCTACGCCAGCCGTGATGGAGCCGGACCGGCGCCATAGCATCTCCCGTGTCCCGTGGTGGATGGAGAATGGTAAAGTTGTTGCGGCTGCGGACGAAGAAGTGGATAGTCAACGCCGGATCAGTAGTTTTGGAAGCTATCTCGCAACTGATGCCGGGGCTGCCACAACTCCAAGATCTCAGTTCCGTTCTATCGTTGTGTTTTGCATCAGGAATCAACGACCAGTGGCGAAAGGTATATATGCGTTCCACCTCTCTTTTATCACACACACACACTCTCTCCATCTGATACTAGGCAACGAGGTGAGTACAGGTTCTTGGTTCATCTTTATAAAGTGCTAACCACAACGATTTTTCTTCTGATTCCTGATGTGGTTGATATGCTCTAACAATGTGGAATCAAACGCCTTATTCCAATGACATCACATCTCATTCAGTGCTGATATGGCCTTCTGGTATTATTTGATCCAAGTTAATAAAGTAACCAGTGATTTTATTCTTAGTCCCTGACCTCACCCTTCTTGATCCCATAGATGAACTGAACTTTTTTTGCAAGCTATGTTGCTTCACAATGGCAAACGAAAGTGCATTTGAGATGCAGGCTGTTATTTCTTCTTAGTTATATCAAACAACTCTACCTGTGTCAAGGCTTCGGGTTATGAATCCAAAGTGAGTTCACAATGCAGACCACATTTCCTTTTTTAGTTAGTTACAAGTACTATTCACACTCATGAGTCATGATGCATCCTAAAGAAGAGCCTCATCATTTGGTTTCCTCGGAGGAATTCCTCCTATCCTTCTGTAGGAATTCAGGTATGGAGCCAACACTGAATATTTGGTTTGGGGATCAATTGTTTACTTCATATTATGTGTATCGCTGAGTTTTGATTGCATTGTTATCTGAAGCTCCTAACATTGTCAGGCTCTATAAATGATGGCAAGGTTTCTGAATTCAATGGGTTATAGCCCTTGCAACTTAAATCCTTTCAGTAATACATATTATTACAAGTCGTGTTGCTTCCAGATTAGTTAAAAGTATGCACTTTACTAATTAACAAAAACATGCAACATGCAGTAATATTAATATGTACTTATTATGGACCAATGTTCCCGCCTGTACCAACTTTTGTTCAATTGCAAAATACTGAAACTTAATGAGCTTAACGTAAGTACTAAAATGATGGACATCTGGGCTATATCTAGCTATGAATGGAGAGCTACAGAAACATTATTATGAATACTTCTGTGGTGACCCAAGTTAACGCAAAATGTTGCTACCAATTAAAGCTCCTCCAAATTCAGGATTACATAATCCATGAATCTGCACATTTAAACAAGTATATCTAAAGTTTAATTTTGGCCTACATGCAACTTCAGATAGCCCTTTTCCTGTTTGAGTTTTGCCACCTCTGTTTTGCAGGATACCCAACTGCAACTATTAGATCCTGTTATTTGTTTATTTTACCATGCCAATTCTTAGATGTCCATTTCCACATGGAATTATGTCACCTTCTTTTTTATATATGCACATTATATCTGTAGGGTACTTTCAATCAATAATACATTTTTCATTATGCTAATTCTGCAGGCACAACAGTGGTACCTTGATAAGAGGCAATGGACCTGTCCAGGGAACTGACTGAGGGGCTTGCTGATCGATTGACCCTGTGATGTCACACTTCTGTGTGCTCCTGCCCATCCAATCATGTGGTTATGCTTAATTCATATTTGCTTTGTAGTATAAGAGTGGTCTGTTCCTTGCACTTTCAGTCTTCTTATGGCATCGGGCACTCATAAACTTGTGGATTGGACAACTTTTCCGCTGCTTAATTTGATGGGTTTGTTCTCTGCTACGCCTTTTCCTATTTCCGTAAGATATAAGCATCCTAAAATGGACAGGCTATAAGACCATTGTCATGCATTGGCAAACCACTCCAATGAAATATGTATTTTGTATCAGCTGATGTTTACTCTACCTACATCATCTACACATGTTGTATTAGTTGCCAGTGCAATGCGTCATGAAACCTACACCTGTTGGAGGTCAAATTATTAGCACTTTCGTTGTTTCATTTTCGAAATCAGCTGGTGACTTGATGCATATGTGTGTCTGCTGTTTACCTGCAAATCCAAAATGAATTACCTGCTTTGAGCCTTCGACCAGCATCATCAGACGACAAATTTATTTATGGGACCATGTGTTTGTATAGTTACTTTCATGTGCCTCTGATGTACTTGTGCCTTGCGGATGTAATGCTCTGGTTTAGATGGATAGATTTGATGTAATGGTAGCTGCGACCATCTCCATAACAGAGGAGTTAGTGTTTGGAAATGACATGGACCGAATGTCCTGTATACGATGTTGACTTTCTATGTCTGCATCCTATATAGTTCCTCTTAGCTCAAAACTTAGTTTCTGTTCATGTGATGTCCTTCAGCTACAAATGGCATTCAACTGTGTTTTTAATTTACCTTTTACAATGCCACGATGGATACAACAAAGTATACGACTGTTCCCACACCTTCATAAAATGGCATGTGCGGCTGTCATTCGTACCTACATATTTACAGAGCAATGGGTTCATATGCAGATGTCTGGGATACCATTCCATGTTAATTTTGAACTGTTTAATACCATATGTATTGACTGATCTTACAAGAATAACCATTCAATGTCAAGTACCTGCTGACTGAGCTTTGTGCAACATCAGTTTCCATTGTGAAAAGAAAATTGATGTTCCATTATGTTTCAATCAATTTCAGTGTGGTGCAGAGAGTTACTCAGTTATTGCAGGGGAGACTATGTTTTCATATCTCATTTTTGTACCCCCACAGCTGACGCTGATCCAAGAAACATATGTTTGCTAAAGCCAAGGTTAGTTCTTCTATGATGGCTTACCAAAATTTGTGCTTCTGATGGCCTGTGTTGCATTTTGTTTCATGAATCATGTATCAGTACTGTATTTCCAAAGTTTTTTAATACTACATGAATTTGTTTGAAAAGAAAAAGGTGAAGAAGCATGGTCTTTAATGCACTGTGTACAAGACAGTTAGGAATTCTATTTTTCGCTTAATTTTTGCAGCCTAATTTGTGGAGTCACTTCAAATCTAATTAGGAGTTGCTTCTGATGGTAGGACTAAAGGGAACACCAAAGACTGTTCGTTCAACTGCACAAAGCTGAAGGACTACCACCATGGGATTCCGGATACAGAATGGCACTGCCTATTCAGAGTTTAGCATTTCTGTCAAAATATATATGTTATCAGGTTTTCAATGTACTATGTTTGTTCGTGTTAAAAAGTTTGGATCTGAAAAATAAGAGAAACAAATAAACAAAGATTGCATGATCTGTGGTAAATCAGTTATATGATTTAAAACTTGACATTGTTGCCTGCTTCTGTTTTGTTGTGGAAAAAATATGCAAATTGCAAACCGAGGTATCCCTGCTATGAAGCGACCTCCTTTCTCGATAATTCTGTAGGCCTAAGCATCTCATGCAGTTTTCAATGCTTGCAAGCATGCTTTGTTAAACAGTCAATGGTGCTCCATCCAAAACTGAGCATGCGGCGTCTCCGGGCGCGGCGAAGCGCGCCATTCTTCCTAGTTGTTACTTGAGCTTGGATGACTTGGAGAGTCTAGATGGCGTTCAATTCGGATAGAGAATAAAATTATACTGAGAACTATAAATTTGAAAATTAAATTGTTCCATTCGAAAATTCAGGAGCGAAGTTGGCCCTTTAACCAGTTTGAGGATAAGATCGTATATTTTGCCTTCTTTTTTTCGTTTTGAGACACAATACACGCGTCCCGACTATTGCGGCGGGTCCTACCGTCCTACTCCGTAGTTCCATCTAGCCCTTGCAAGCAAACAGATCCGACGTCGGTTATCACGCTTCCTCTGTTCTCGTTCATCTTCCGGCACAAAACACAGGCGAGGTCGACGACCGAGACGGAGACGCCGCTCCGGTGCCACGTGCCCCTTCCTCCGCCGCCGACCCCGCCGCCGCCGCCGTAAAGGTTCGTTGCACCTTCTGCTCCTCACTGGATGTGTCTCGAATCTGATTGGAGTGAATCTGTGGGTGGGGGTGATTCGACGCCTTAGGTAATTATCTGGGCATGAGCCACCATCTAGGGCTGGATCTCTGGCGCGGAGCTTCTAGATCTCGCCTGCTCGATTCGATGTATGGGATGTTTCGTTTGGAACTAGTTTGTAGATATCATTTCCGCCAAACATCTATGATAGGTTTTGAGATGCAATTCCTCGCCCTCCTTAGATTTAAGACACGGTGCTGGAAAATGGCGATTAGTGATATTCTTTTTCCACTAGTCATCTCTTCTGCCTATTTGCTTCGAGTTCAGTGGTCTTCCGGAGCTCATACAGTTGATTTTGCTTTGACTCAGTAGCGTAGCTAGGAAAAAAATATAGCTGGACGACATCTAATAACTGATTAAACAAAAATATATTAAGTCATATTGCATTATATTGAATCACACTAACTTAATATATATCTTCGTGGGATGGCGTAACGGCGGGGGGCGCCAACCCGTGCCGCTTGCGGCTTCAGGTCGCTGGCGCCAGCCGGTACTTGCCAGAAATAAATAAAGGCAGGGTCTCTCTTCTACCTCCGTCCGAGCCAGCAACCTAGCAGCCGCCGCCGCGCCATTCACTCATCCAGGAGGGCTGACGGAGCTCGGAAACTCACAAGAGCTCTTTTACCTCCGTCCGAGCCAGCAACCTAGCAGCCGCCGCCGCGCCATTCACTCATCCAGGAGGGCTGACGGAGCTCGGAAACTCACAAGAAAGAAGGGGAGGTACTCGTGCAATTCCAGATCTAGCTGGGGCAGTCGCCCCAACGTGGATCCGCCAGTGCTTTGACTCTGTAGTTTGGTGCCTAATTTTACACTTTGTGCAGTTGCAGGGTTCTGTATTGTCTCTCCGAAGTGTTATTGCTATCCTTCTCCTGACAACATGGTTTCCTTCGAGATGAATGACCTTAAGAGTATGCACCCAGCATAACTGTCTTTGTTCCAACTATGTATAATTGGGACTCACTATGTAGTGCTGGGAACCCCACTTTGGTGTGTTTCTTTTGTATTTCATTTGTTTCTACTTCTGACCTTCATATGTTCGCAAACTGCCACACGAGCACCACATGTTTTGCATATGGAAAGACCATATACATGGATCCTTCCTTACTCGTGGACGTGATATAGTTTTGTGCAACTCCAAGCATAAAATTTATGCACTCAACCTATAGTGTTAGGCCATATAATCTCGCATACCCAATATTGTAGTAGTATGACAGCCCAGTGGCCCATTTATGATATATCAGGTCTTTGTCATGTACTATTATTTATTTATTTTTGTGTTCAATTTACAACGCATTTGGGAGTAGAAGCAAACATGGATGGTGTTACAATATTGGATCACATATGTGGTAACTTGGTACTAGCCTCTTAGGGTTACACTTAAGTATGTTATGGCTAGTTACAAATACGTTGGACCATAATAACAACAAAACCTTTTAGCCAAAGCAGAGGATTTTAATAGTTGATGTGTGCTAGACTTTGACTTGAATGTACTGTTTGCAAACCTCCGAACAACGCTTGAATTATTTAGAAAGGGTGTCTTAAAAACTAGTAACAGATATGATACCATTCAATGACCCATGCCATCTGATCATTTTTTGTCGATACTGTATTTGCATGTTGCTATTGAAAATAAGGCAAGAATTTGGAGCAAAAATTTAACCATTAGCTTGGCAAATTTCTCAGTTAGAAACTAGCTTTTACTAGCTCATTCCTTGTTCCATTTGTTGGCAAATGTCATTAATTTCATTTATGACTGCACCTATGTGCGCACTCATATGAAATTCCGCCTGAGTTTGTAACAAGTCGTCTGAGTACAATGAAGTAAGAATCCATTATCCTTTTTGTGTAACATCTTGAGTTAACTCCAATTCACTGTAGCAGTGGTATTATGCATCTAACAGAGTAGATGTGTGGAATGAACTTTGGCACTGCCTGTATTTCGTGATGTATTTGATCTGTGACTTACTGAATCCTGATTTTCATCTGGAATAGAGATTGGTCTAGGCCTAACAGGCTTTGGAGTATTCTTCTCCTTCCTGGGAATCATTTTCTTCTTTGACAAGGGCCTTATTGCAATGGGCAATGTAGGTTTTCTCTACTTGATATTTTTTCTTTGAATATTTTAGGTGCAAAACAGCAAAAAGTTAACTTAGTCTGATTACCATATTTTTATGTTTTCTCATGGCACCATTTCAGATTCTCTTCCTATCAGGTTTGGGTTTGACAATTGGTCTGAAGTCAACTATGCAGTTCTTCACCAAGCCTAAGAATTACAAGGTTTACATTACTAAATTTCTTATACCTGCTCGCCTTGGAATTTATGGTATCTAATTGTCTGCTGTAATGAACAGGGTACCATCTCATTTGGTGCTGGTTTTTTCCTGGTTCTTATTGGGTGGCCCTTTCTTGGCATGCTCTTAGAGGCATATGGCTTTGTTGTACTCTTCAGGTTGTATGATTTTTTTTAGTTGTTCTCTCAAGCAATCTGCAATTCAAGTTTGAAAAAACAACTTGAAGCATTCAATACAGTACAAATAACTATCCACAAAACAAAGACAAATGCATTTTATACAAGCTCCATCGTTACTGTCAAAAGATTTGCTTGCATATGGACGCTGACTTGGATTTAATTGCAGTGGATTCTGGCCAACTCTTGCTGTCTTCCTCCAAAGGATTCCTATCATTGGATGGATTTTCCAACAACCGTTTGTCACATCGGTAAGGAGTTCAGAACACAAAACATTCTTGGCCTGTTTACCTGAGACCAGAGGCTTACTCCTTGTTTTTTACTTTTATTTTCAGTTCCTTGACCGCTACAGAGGAAAACGAGTTCCGGTGTAGCTTACTCCTCTGTTTCAACTTTCAACATACTAGGATTGTTCTTTGTAAATTACAACCAATTTGTGGGAAAACGCTTCTGAAGACCAGCATGCAATTTCCGAACAAGTTCTTATGCGAGCCTATTTGTGGGAAAACACATCTGTAACAGTACTTATTGTTAGCATCTGATATAGGTATGCAAAGGCCCTAAGAGCTTCTGTTTGCTGTATCGTTGCTACCACCTTGTGCATTTTGTAGACCCAAAGAAAGGAAACTTCCAAATGAGTTCGCGAACTTTGATTCTTGTACGGCCATTGATCTATTTTGCTCGGCAATTCTTAGGTTAGTATTGGTACTCCTGTGAGTTGTATGCAGCAGTGGCATCTGCCGTGTTTGCTTTGGAAGGTTGCGCACCAGATCCTAGAGAGTAAATGTCACCAATCATACAATAACTTGGCAAATGGGTGCAAACTTGGTCCAATAATTTATAAAATGCTCAATTTAGAAGAATAATTTGGCAAATTGGTGCATTGATAGTACAAACTTTACAAGGTTAACATATCAAGCAGAGTAGATAGACGTGTAGATTTTCCTCCAGTTAAAAGTTCTTATTTTTTTTGTTAATAGAAGTTGATCGTGATTAGGCTATAGCTTCTCAACTACGTATAGAACTTATTTGTTTATTAATTTAAATTCAATCAAAATTCTCGAATTATAAGACTAGCATTACGGGAAGCCTGAAATTCGTAAGAGAGATCCGAGGACCTTAGTTTTGTTCTACTCTTCTACTCATGTATTCAACAACTGTGTATAGAAAGCATTTCTGTTTCGGTTTATTTATCTCATTTCCCAAGTATAGGAGGCTTTAGAAAATATTTAAGCCAGACTTCTAAAATGTATTGTTAGTAGGTATTTACATAATCAAATATGTAGAAAATAACTAGGGTAAACTTATCAAATTTGAATGTAAAATTAAATATTCTTAGGTAAAATTGAATCAATGTATAAAAATAATTAATTTAATTTAAAGGCATTATATTAATTTTCTGAATAATGAAGGTTATTATCTTCCAAATACATTGCCATTGCGATGCGACTGACGCTGGATCTGGCACAACTCAATGCCGTCCTGACTCCTGAGCAGCAGACACTGAAGCTGGATCTGGCACAACTCCTTGCATCTCATCAGCAGTGAAAGAAGAAACATTGAAGGGATGGAGATCAGGAGAGTCGTTGCTATTTTCTGGTGATGAAGCGCCAATCCTATTGATGCTGCTGTACTCAGTTGGAAAGCATTCCTTGCTTCGAGATGTAGTAGTGACCCTAAAGTCAGTTCAGCTAGGAATCGTACTCTATTTTCAGGCCTCCTCTTGTAGTCAGGCTTCGGGAATCGCTGACGGCTGACCGCCATTGTTTGTCTCATAGTCAAGGCCAATTGGAACATCATGTTTCATAATTTTGGACCTCTTCTTTGCCCGGGAAGCTGTCTTTGTCTGCATTAAGGCGTGTCAGTGTCCATGGACTGATTTTCACTGTCGCAGATCGTCTTGTTCCTTCCAGTTCGTTCATTTTCTTAGACCTTGAATTTTGTGACATGGGCTTTCAAATTTGTTTCCCGTCCATCAAAATGGTGACTGCATGATGACTGGTGAGTTTTGATGATTCAATACTTGCGGATCCGCTCTAAGTTATTTATTACATGTAGGTTCGAAAATTGTGCAACCATACGTTAGCTCACACATCCACTAGCCCAGGTGGTCCAGGTGTTCGTGGAAGTGGAATGCATCCCAAGCTGAGACTTGCATTCGTATACTTATCCGCTTTTAAATACATAAATACACGATGTTTATGACAAATTAATTAGTAGAAAATTTTTGCTAGATGTTACTAGCTTTATTCTAAATTACTATATTTGACGACCATTCATCTTATTAAAAAAATTATGCAAGTATTATTTTATATATTTGTATTAAATTTTGAATAAAACGTGGAAAAATCAGTTATGAATAGTACTTCAGAAAAAAGTGAGTATATATTTAAAATAAAGGGAGTTATTACACCTTACCGGAGGGGCAGAAAAGTACAAGTTCCACGAGGCTGGAAGGTAGCAGGTTGGACGTTGGTGCTTGGAGCGACAAGGAGAGAAAAGGTCCCAGATTTATTGGAGGTAGCTTTCATCACATTACCGCTAATTTTATCGGCCGCACGCTCACACCCGCTAATTTTATCGCCGTACGCTCACATCCGGTTTTAAAGGCAAAACCAGATGCTGCGCCAGGATCAGTTTACACACATATAGTAGACGTCATAAGTGAATATCCATAACCATGCATAACGAAAGAGTATTAAAGTGCATTTATTACAATATCAGAGTTGACACAAATGTCATAGCGGAAGACTTAAATAAACGTTCATCTAACGAAGCAAAAGTGACACCAACTCCACAGGCGTTGACTGGAGGAGACTCGCCTAGAACTCCTCAAAATCAGTAGTGAAATCCTCAAAATTCTCCCAATCTGAGCAGCATTCCGGGTGTAGTTGATGCAATAAAAGAAAGAAAACAAGCATGAGCACATGACGTACTCAGCAAATGTAATATGACTTACAAGGCTGGGGCAAAAAGTCTGGCTGACAATACTGCAGTAAGCACTTTTAGTTGGTCAAGTTTTATTAAGCAACTATTTACTAGCAAATGAAAGTATATACCACCCACAAATTAATGAATGTCATAATCCCAACATAATCAAGTAACCACAATTCAATCCATGTTCAAGTATGATTATCATGTAAGGGTCCAGGCCGCTCTTGACCGTGAGCACGACTGTTATAACAGTTTTACACTCTGCAGAGGTTGTACACTTTCACCATAAGCCGTGATTCACATTGCCGAAGCATGCACCCGTTCCACACCACGTGGACCGAATACCGAGTTTCACTATGAGACCTTTACAAAAGCACTCTAATAAATGATAGCCCGCTAAGGTTTCCGGTTTAGAAGCAAAGCATAACCCTCCCTAATGAGGTCTGTCTCTTACCAAAGCCCACAGCTCAAGAGGACCGAGCTATACCCCGTCAACCGCCGCCCCCCATGCCCCTTTCGAGTAAAGCTACCATAAAATAGAGCACCTAATTAGTCAGTCAAAGCCAGAGCCACATGACACTCATGGTTGTACTGTTTTCCTGGGTGGTTCTCCATGTTCCAATTTAAAAGATATGATCTTGCCATTTAATTAATTCAAAGAGTATATGGAACATAGAGTAGGAGTTCATTTAACCAATCCCAGTTGAGCAAGCTAAGCATCATCTACCATCAAAATTAATTAAGTAACCCAGTTTCAGGGACAGGAAAAATATAGTGGCTAGGCAAATCCTTAAATAGGAACCCATCAAATTAAGACACATGCACGAGTGGTGAAATTAATAGTTATTAGGACATTTGCATGACATAATACACTTGCCTTCTTCCCAACTCTGTTGCTACTCAAATCCTTCTCCAACAGTTGGTTCTTCAGAGAAATCCTTGAACTGCTCGCTTCCTAATCGCATCACACAATCGCATGCAAAGAAACAATACACTAAATAAGAAACAGTACACCAAACAATTCCAACAGAAGAAAACAACAGCACAAAACTAATCTACGCGTTACAACGAACGCGTGAGCGCGAGAATCACTAAAATCGGAGTTAAAACGCAAAAGATATGACTTTTCTAAGGTTCAGGGACTTGCTGGCAAAGTTTTAAAAGTTCCAGGGGCTTAACTGCGAAAATCCGAGGGCTAAAACATAATTTTGTATTAAACTACGAGGATCAGATCAGAAATGCCCAAGGATCGGACAAGGATTTAGTGCAGATCTGCAAGCATACCGGAGAAAATAAGGCACCAGACTTTAGAGTCGACAGCAAAGGAACACTGTGGTACAAGGATAGGATTTGTGTGCCTAAGGAAGGAGACTTTAGACAGATAATCATGAACGAGGCTCACAACTCGCCATATTCCATTCACCCAGGATCCACCAAAATGTATTTGGACTTAAAGCAGAACTATTGGTGGAAAGGAATGAAAGCTGACATAGCACAATTTGTCGCCCATTGTGACACCTGCCAAAGAATTAAGGCCGAACACCAGAAACCCGCAGGTTTATTACAACCCTTGCCTATTCCAGTTTGGAAATGGGATGAGATAGGAATGGACTTCGTGGTAGGTCTACCCAGAACACAGAAGGGACATGACTCTATATGGGTAATAGTGGACCGACTCACCAAAGTTGCTCACTTTTTACGTGTACGAACGAATTACGACGGAGAGAAATTAGCCAAGCTTTATGTGGAGAACATAGTAAAGTTGCACGGAGTGCCCAGTAGAATTGTTTCAGACCGAGGGACCCAGTTCACCTCGAGATTTTGGAAAAGTTTGCATAAAGCTATGGGCACCAAGTTGAACTTTAGCTCCGCGTACCACCCACAGACCGATGGCCAGACAGAACGAGTAAATCAAATTATGGAAGATATGCTGAGAGCGTGTGTCCTTACCTATGGTAAAGATTGGGAACAGAGTTTACCCTATGCAGAGTTCTCCTACAACAATGGTTACCAGGCAAGTTTGGGTATGTCCCCGTTTGAAGCCCTCTACGGGAGAAAGTGCAGGACTCCTTTAATGTGGTCAGAAGTAGGAGAGCGTACACTAGTGGGACCCGCACTCATAAAAGAAGCCGAAGAGAAAGTAGCTGAAATTAGAGAGAAGTTGAAAGCAGCTCAATCCAGACAGAAGAAATATGCAGACAAAAAGAGACGCGAATTGGAATTTAATCCAGGGGATTTTGTTTATCTCAAAGTTTCACCCATTCGGGGAACCCGTAGATTTCATGTCCATGGAAAGTTAGCCCCTCGGTATATCGGACCATACCCGGTGCAAAAGAAAGTTGGAAAAGTGGCCTACCGATTGGAGTTACCCGAAGCAATGTCAGATATACACCCAGTATTCCATGTCTCACAGTTGAGAAAATGCCTGAGAGTACCTGAAGAAGAACAAATACCGGAAGAAGAAATAGACCTACAGACGGATCTGCGTTATCAGGAGGTACCGGTCAAAATTTTGGACACAGTCACCAAGAGAACCAGAAACTCCGAAGTGCGAATATGCAGAGTACAGTGGAGCAGACATAGTGTAAAGGAAGCTACGTGGGAAAGAGAAGATGCCTTGAAGAAAGAGTTCCCCCACCTTTTTAGGAGCCAGCCGAATCTCGAGGACGAGATTCCTTTTAAGTGGGGTAGGTTTGTAACGCCCGCGTTTTAATCTCTGGAAAAACACCTAAATAAATCGCCGCTAAAAAAATCTTTCAAAATCTTTACCGCCCGAGCTCCCGTTTCCGCCAACCCTCTCCGCCTGTCGTTTCCCCCCTCACTTCCTGTCCGCATCGCTTCACCGCCTCCCTCCCGTCCCATCCCGCGTCGCCCGCCCTTGGGTCGACCGCCGGGTCCGACCAACCCCGACGCCGTCGGCTTTCCGCCACGATTCCCGCCGTCCCCTCCCCTTTCTTTTCCCCTCTCCCTCTTCCTTTTTCCCTTCTTTTCTTTTTCCCTTTTCTTCTTTTTCTCCTTTTTCCCTTCTCTCCTCTCTTTCCCTCCCTCCTCTGTTTCCTCTGCTTCTCCTCCCCGACACCGGCGCTGCCGCTCTGCTCTGCCCCGCTCCGCCCGTCGCCGGCCACCGGTGCCCGGCCGACCCCACCACCCCTCGGCTCGTCACGCTCGCAGTCGCAGCCCCGCCACCACCTCCGCTCCACCGCACGCCACCGCCGGCTCGGTCGCGCGCGCTCTACCCTGTTCCGCCGCGCCAAGCACCGCACGCAAGCCGCATGACCGCCACCACCGCTCACTCTCTGCTCGACGCGCTCACCATCGCCGCCGTGCCGCCACTCATTGTGACCCTACCACTGCCGCCGCTGCGACCGACACCCGGCCGACCCGCCCGCATCTCTGCCGTGCCGCGCGTCGCGCACGCCACCCCGGTCGCCACCGCTCCGGCCGCCCGGCCCCGCCGTTGTCCTAGCGCCACGCCACCCGCGCCGGGCCACCACCACACCGTGCGCACGCCACATCGCGACGAGCACCGCACCAGCCGGACCGTCGTACCAATCACCACCCATTTTCCGACCGCCATTAAAGCTTCACCCGCCGGCCGCCAAGACCGCCGCCTACCCCTCTCGTCGGCCCACCCCCTCGCCGCCTCTCCGCCCCTATAAAAGGGCCCGACGACCTCTCCTCCGCCATCTCCCGCTCACGAGCCACCCAACTTGCCCCCTCCGCCGCTGCAACACCGCCACCTCCATCTCCATTGCCGCCGCCGTCGCCGCTTCCGTGGTCCGCACTGCACCGGCCACCTCCGCCCGAGGTAGTAGCCTTGGTGGACTTGTCACACCTCGCGCTCCCTTTCCCCCTGTTCAATTTCCGCGACCGCCGCCCCAATCGCCGGCCGGCCAACCGCCGCCGCCGCCGCTCTCTCCCTCCCCCCTGGCTCTGTTTCGCGAGAAGGGAAGACGGCCATCTTGCGCATAACCCCCTACGTTTCCCCTATTTCTAACCCGCAGTCCAAATGACTTAAACCCTCTCTCTCTGGTACCTTTACACATAACCCCCTGCACTTTTACCAAATTAACCCGCAGCCCTTCAGTCACTATTCTCTCTCTCTCTATTTTTTACGCAGAGGCCCTCGAACTTTTCTGTAATTACAGATAAGTCCTTTTCTCTTTAAAAACAGCCCTAAACCCCACTAAACTCGTCATTTCATGCGCCAAATTAATCCCGTTTGACCCCAAACTCCACCACAATTTTCACCAATATATTTTTGCCAAATCCAACCAGCCCATACTCAAAATAATCATGTCATCACCGTCCGCTCACTTTTTCCGTTCTTCCTTTCGGAGCTCAATAAAAGCTTTTTCTTTTATTTATTAGATGTTTGTTTGTGTGTGCCGTAGACTCCGCTGTGAGCGAGGAAGGACTCGAGGAAGAGCAGGTCTACGAGCAGGAGTTTGGAGACCAAGACCCCGGGCAGGAATCCCCCGAGGGTTGGGAGAACGGCAAGTGCAATCCCACCCTTTGATGCATACTGTTGTCCCAGTTCTTATAGACACACCCCATGGCCTGATTTATAAAACTTGCATAATTTTACTGCTAAACCCGGTTGGATAGCCATTCCTTGATTGCTCTAACCGATTCCTTGACAACCTAGATTAATATTTAAATACGACAATGTTCTATTTTGAATATTAGTCACTGCTAGAAATGCTTAGGAACATTTTACCCCATGACAAATACTTGGTGTTTACAAAAACAACCGTGTGCGTGCTTTAAAATAAAAAGAGATGATTTGTGTAAATAAAATGAGTACCCGTGTGGGATGAGACGGACGGTATTTCCGCGTGAAATACCGAGGTGAGCTCGAACCGGTGTGATTGAGCATGGTGGGAGCTGTCTATCCTATCACAAGTTTTGGGATGTTGTTGATGTGTCGTCTAGCCTAACCCATTTTTACTGTACCACCACTCGACCGTTGTATGTGGCAACGGCCTAGCATAAATCCCACTAGTTGAGCTGCTGGTTATGTGGTGTGCTGGTGAGCAACAGAGGGCCATGGAGCCGGGGATACGTTCTATGTGAGGTATGCCCCTGGGTAGAACCTCGTTGGTAGGTGGCTTACCCCCAGGTCGCGTCTGTGATAACTTGTCAGTCTAGCTATGGTGGGTAATGGCTTTGTTAGGAGCTGCACTGGCACTAAGGTGTTCATGTTGTGGTAGCCTACTTGTGGTTGTGTACACCTCTGCAGAGTTAAAACCTATCCGGATAGCCGTGTCCACGGTATTGGGCGAGTTACGGCTTGGTCACTTCACTAGTCCCCTGTTTTGGTGTAAGAAAGTGTTGGTGTTTGGTTGAGCTGAGAAATGTTTTGACATGGGCTACGACAGATGGGAAATCTGGTAGCAACAAAATCTTTTACGAAAAAGTATTACATTTACTGTTCCTTTTAAAAGTAATTTTTGTGAAAACCCATTGCGAAAAACCAACCCCCTTGCATGAGTAATAAAATTTGCTTTGCCGCTAACTAAACCATAAGCCATCCTTGCTACAATACTTGCATACTTCTGTTATACCCCTCCGTGGTTGTGGTTACGCTTGCTGAGTACGTACGTACTCACCCTTGCTTAATCTGTTGCAGAGGCAGACCCGGACTTTGTGCCTGAAGATATCGTCTAGTGGGGTTCGTTCTGCACCCAACCTTTGCCTGTGTGTTAGGGTCACCCGCTGGAAGCCGCATGCGTTGCCACTCTGATGAAGACCTCTATGTCATCAACCTCTTTATCTGGAGCTTAGCGTTAGTTCTGTTTGTTGTGGCCCTGCAATGCCACCGTCTCCCGTAATGTCGTTTTTGTACTGAACTATCTGTTGTAATAATGTGAGCCAGCATCCTGGGACTGGTATTTGTATCACATTAAGTTCTCTCTTTCGAGGGGACGCTTCAAGAGCTCACCAAGCTAGATCACGACGAGGGAGAGGCTTCCACGGCGGTCGGCGGCGATGAATGGCGGGCGGCGGCGCTGCAAATCGACGGTGAGCACGGGCGACGGCCAAAACGAAGGGAAATCAAAGGGAAACTGCTCGGGCGGCCTCGATACCTTCACGCGACGTCGTCCCTGCAGTTAATTTGAGTGCAAGCGCGTCCTGGGCGGAGATCGACGGCGCGGCGGCGAAGCTTCGATGGCGGCGGCGGCGCTCGAGCGACTGCTAGGGTTCGCGGGCTCGCGGTTGATCTGGAGGAGAGGCAGAGGCGGCGGCCGCGATTTATAGGTGCGGAGCGGGGGCTCGGGCCCACGCGTCTAGGCGTGCGTGCCAGAGTCGGACGCGGCGGCGCGGCCGAGTCCCGGGCAGAGACGACGAAGCTGACATGCGGGACCCGCCTGGCAGCGACTCGAGAGAGAGAAGTGGAGCGGGCCGCGCGAAGGAAATGGGCCGGGGAAACTTAGCTGGGCCGGGAAAGAAACGCAGGCGGCTCGGGAGAGAAAGAAGCAGAGGGAGCAAAGATGGACTGGCCCAAAAGTTGGAGGGGCAAAAACAAACTCAACAGAAAACAACTATTCTAACACTCAAACAAAAGCAAATCAAATTCGAATTTAAACAGAATTTAAATTCCAACTTGATTTACAAGCAACCAAAAATATATGCAACAACATGAATGCAACAAAAACTTATTTTGACTAAAATAATTATTTAATATGATATTTAAATTGTTAAAAGGCTAGAAATTCCAATTAAATCCTAGAAAATTTATTTAAACCTTAATAAATCCTAGAAAATTCAGAGGGTTGCTACAATTTAATTGTGATGAATTTTAGGGTGTTACACGCACACATGAACATGTTAAAAGAAAGAGAAGTGGTACTAGCAGATTTTAAAAAAAATCGAAAAATATGTTTGAATCTGAAAAGGCACGTTTTCGTTTAATTTTTACCGAAAACAAGCAATACAGTACTAAGCTCTGGGCCTATATGATTTTCCCCTATGGAATCCTACTTGATCCCAGCCCAGTTTATCTTGAGCCCAGCCCAACCAACCCATTCCATTATTGCGTGGTCAAGGCTGCGGCAGAGAGGCACGCTTCACATGCAGTATCTTGCATGCTTTGGGGAGAATCTCTTGTCCCGCCCTTTCACCCCCGCAGACCTGAAACAGGAAACGAGCTTTCTCGCCGTTGCAGTGCCTGTGTGGCTCTCTTCCCTCCCCTCTCCGGCGACCCCCGCTCTCCTCCATCACTCCCACAGAGCAACCGTCACAGCACCACCCTCGCCTCTTCCTCTCTGGAGATCCGATCCTCGCCTATTTCCAGTCGCACTCGATCTTCAACTAAATCGTCCTCGCAGCGGCCTCCACCCATGAAGCCGACCTAGCTCACACGACCGCCGTTCATGGCCTTTCCGTCGCTAGCCCACTAGAGCTCCAACACCCTAGCATGCATCCCCCTCCTCGGCCGCTCCGACCCGTTGTCTTCTAGCACAGATCCTCTTTGCCCCCTCTGAGCTCGCCTCGCCCCACCGAAGCAAAATGGGGTTTTGTTCGCCTCGTCGCGCCTCCCCTTCTTCTCTCGCCGCTCCTCTTCTGCTGCTCATCTTGGGCACTTCGGTTCTCGCACACAGCTGCGTGGCGGCTGCTGGCGGCGCCTTGTTCGACCTGCGCCGCAAGATCCGGCTCCAGGGCGCCGGGGGAGGTGTCCACCACCTCGCCGATCTCCGTAAGCACGACGCCCGCCGGCACCTCTCCGGCGTCGACGTCCCCCTTGGAGGCAACACAGTCGGTGACAAGGCCGGGTAATAAGCAATTCATCCCCCAGCGTGTGTGCCCATTTGCATTTTTCTTACTCCACTTCTAAAGGGGAGTGCTCGTACCCGGCCAGGCTTTACTTCACCGAGCTCGAGATCGGCACGCCAGGAAATGCCTACCACCTCGAGGTGGATACCGGCACGGGCAGCACGGTTGTTAACTGCGTCGATTGCCTTTCGTGCCCCAGCAAGAACTCCTTACGTACGGGTACCACTCCCCCTGTCTCTTTCTAATTTTCCACTACTGCAATCTGGAGTACAAGCTAAACTTGGTTCAAACGTGTACAATACAACCCTAGATCTATGAGCTAAATTATCCTGCTAGAACATTGTTGGAGTTTTCGGATCTGAAACTTTGAATCAGAACTTTAGAAGCCCAGGGCATGGATTTGCAGAGAGCGTTTTGGCTGCTTAACTTATAGTGCTCTGTACAACGACTTCTCTGCAAATCAGAACTTGAATCAGAACTTTCAACCCTAACTGCAGAAGTACAGATACGGTATAGCAGCTAAACACGAAAGAGCTGGAATGAGATATTGCTGTCGTAGGAACTCTAAGATTTCAGTGTTGTAGGGCGCAGGCAGAGCAATTGTGCATTTTACCAGGGTTCCAGGGCATAGTTGTCGATTCAATGTTCTTAGCTTTCATATCTCTATTTATACTACTTTTTCACTTGTATAAACCTGCAAAGGGTTTTGTTTCTCTGAGTTCGAAACCGGTACATTCTAGCTAGCTTAGCCAATTAAAACGAGTGCTCATGCGTTTTCCTTCCTTTAAAAAAAACTTCAATGGAGCTCTCGACATCGTGCATTGGGTCTCCTCATTTCTGCTGGATTCAAATCTTGGTAGTGGGATAGATGAATCTTGAATCCAAGCTTGAGAACCCAACAAGGGAGCAAACTGAGAGATGCAGTTCTAGTTCTAGATTTGACTCTGTGTCTGTCTTTTTCTCTTTTGCACCACCAACACTTTAGCAGTCCCATACCATTTGAGGTTGATAATTGTGTATTTGTGTTGATATCTCCGATTGATTCTTTTTTCTGACAATTTTGTTGGTTATTACAGATGAAGCTGAAGTTGTACAACCCAAACACGTCGCAGAGTGCAAGCACTGTATTGTGTGGCGACATATTCTGTTTGGACACCAACAACGGCATGCCCCATGGGTGCATCCCGACCTCGCCTTGCCCATACAGTACCACCTCTGGAGACGGGAGATCCACATACGGTTTCTTTGTCAAGGACTTGGTGAAGTACAATAGAGTCTCCGGCGATGGCCAGACTACTCCAACAAGCACGGCCATCACATTTGGGTGAGTCCATAAAAAAACTGAGATGCTTGATGATGTGAATTAGCTACATGTTTGGCAGTGATCAATAGTTGACAAATGACAACGGATTCATTTGTAGGTGTGGTGCCAAGCTAGCACAGGATCTGGGATCACCAGACCAGGCCCTTGATGGGATTCTTGGCTTTGGTCGATCCAATTCCTCGATGCTGTCGCAGCTGGCTGCTGCAGGGCAAGCGAGGAGGATTTTCGCTCATTGTTTGGACACCGCAAATGGTGGGGGTATCTTCGCTATTGGTAACATAGTGCAGCCCAAAGTGAAGACGACGCCTTTGGTGCCTAACATGTATGTCAACTTATAATCTCAATTAGTTACTGTTATTCTTCTCCTTTGCGCTCATCTATATATATGTCATATTATTGTATTATCTTTAGTATATATGATCTGTATTATCTTTTGTATTATCTTTAGTATCTCGAACTGCTTATATATATATGAATCGTTGCATTCTTTTGTTATAAGGGGAGATCATATGCATGATAAAATGTTATGATGTTTATACTATATAGAGCAACTTAGAAATCAATATGCTTCTACAATTCAGTTTTAGGCAAAGTCAGTTTTGGGTAGCTGTCATATTTTGTACCTGTAGTTCTATGGCTGATTTGAACAATGTGAATTTTTTTATACATGACACCAAAAAAAATACAATGCCTCTCGTCGACTTTCTTCTGGCATCAATGGCGCGCGCCAAGGCCGAAACCCCGGACCACTCTACTCCCACTCTCGAACCCATCGGGAGGATGAAGTTCATGACTCTGCATACTTGACAAGCTACACAAGAACCCGGCGATGATCTTCTCCCCCGCCTGGACGCCTGCTTTTATAGGCACCCAGGGGTCGCGACTGTTACTCCCGTGGATAAATAATCGCGAGATTCTCGTGCGGATGCGAACCGCCAGCCGTATCAGTGGGCAGGCTTAATCACCTCCTTGACTCAGCCTGCCGACTTTACGGTTCCTGCGCCCAACGACCCACGAGCGAATCAGTCGCGGCCCAGGTGGACGGACCGGGGCAAAGGAAGTCACCTGAAAGCACCTAGATGGGGAAGCCAGCTCAAGCCACTGATAATTGGGCCCACCCGCATGGAAAACCATCCCAAGGCAGGCAACCACGTTTATCCAGTGTGCGGCAAGGTGAGTCGGCGCGCCAGATATTGTGAAGCTTATCGTTTTTGAATGCTGGTCTCTGACAATATTGTGAAGCTTCACAGTATTTGGACCACCGAGGTTCTGAATAAAATGTATCCCTCTTTATCTTCTACAATAAAATAGAAAAAGGAGAGGATCACATATTTGAATAGCACAAATGAAATAACGACATGACTAAATAAAGTTGACAAAGCTGAACAAACGAGCATGAATAAATGGTGGTTTGGCAACAATGACACCATGTCAAAGTTCTAATGTGGAACAAGGCCATACTTGGAGAGACAGTAAACACCAATGACTCCATGCATTGTAGAAACAGGGAAAGCTAACAACAGTATAGGTAGGGATTACCGAAAGTAACATGCCATGGATAATAATTTATCTAAGTAACATTGGTAGGGATTTATCTAAGTAACATGCCATGGATAATTTTAGATAAATAGCATCTAATTCATGAAAGTAACATGCCATCCATAATTTTATTATCCAATATTCCTAATTTATCTTGATCTTTATCTAAGTAACACGCCGTGGATAATAATTTTAGAAATTACTTCATCATGTGAAAATATTATTGGATACTTTTACATAATTTTTGGAAAGAATTTTTATGCTCTAAAAATCACATGTTCTTTAAAAGTAGCATATTTTGGTGAATTTTAGTTTTAATATTTTAAATTATATATATGAGTTTTTGTGTAAAATGAGTTCATCTCTATCTTTTGTATCACTACAAAAATTTTCATGAATTTTAGAGGTGATTTGGATGTCATTTTGTTAATTAAACACATAGGTTACTATTCACGGGATACCGTTCATCCGAGTTAACTGACGGAACGAACGGAAGTGTCGAATAAGGAATGAAAGTTCAAGTCAGTGTCAAATAAGGAACAAGAAAATTTCAAGGCCAAGGAAGGAATGGGTAAGTTTTTCAGGGCCAAATAGGGAATTTTGCTAATCAGGAGAAGGGAAAGATGTTGCTGGCACTACATTGCCACTGCCGGCAAATGAAGGGAAAGATGTCATCATTGGGACAACATTGATACATCAACCCGAGAAGGTTTACAAGGCTAGAATGATTGCGGTATATAAGTTTACTTTGGCATCAATCTTCATGTCGAAAAGGAAAAAATGTCCTGATCAAATTGTTTTTAACCATTGTAGATTTTTTATAAACACCGAGATACCATTTTCTTTGATTCCCATGATCTCCTGTATATAAAACATTTTGGAAGGTTTTGTACTCTTTTTTAGTGTTTCTTTAAGTATGCTAGCATGCTATAGTCCTAAAATTTCTGATATTTTCCAATCTTCCTGTAGAGTGGATGATGTGTATCCTGAAATCAATTTACATTTTGAAGGAGGCCTTGCATTGATCATAGGAGGGGCTCGAGCCCCCCCCCCCCCCCCCCTCCCACCCACCCCACCCCACCCCCAAGCTCCGCCACTGGTTGCAACCTGTTACTTTGAAAAACTTGGTGAGGTGGGCACGTTCTGTCATTACAATCGTGTCTTGCTTGTTCCATATTTTGAACCTAATGTCACTAACCTGTTTTTTTCAGATATAGCGTTTTTTAACAAACTTGTCACCTTCGACTTGAAAAATGAGGTTGTCGGATGGATGCACTTTAACTGTGAACTTCTCTCTATTTAAACTTTCACTTTCAATGGAGCCATGTTTAGTTAACTTTTCAAATAAAATGATGATTTTTCCAACCTTTTTTGATACATCAGTGTGTCTGATGTGGTAACCTAGCCCTCCATATTGGTAAAGAATGACGTTTTGGACAAAATTTTAGTCAAACATTGGGAATATAAATCATGAATAACTTTTAAATCGTCGAGTTTGGAAATATGAAAACCATATGAATAGATTTGTGTTAAAAATACTTTTATAAAAGCATATATATATTATTTTAAATAAATATTTTTGTAAAAATAAAAAGTCAAAGTTACGTTTTGGAGACCGTGTCGTTGTTCTAAACGTCATTCTTTACCAATATGGAGGGAGTAGTGGCTTGAGTGAGGTGTTTGATACTCTTTGAATTATTTTTTTCGATAAATTGTGTGTATGTTTCACGAAAAGAAGCTGCTGTGTTATAAAACGACCTGATATCTTAAGAGCATGCCTATTCAATCATTAATCTCATGAAAAGAACTGTGACGATTGCCAGTAACCATACCTGCAATCATTAAGAGCATGTTTGTCCAATCATTAACTACATCCAGATTCCAGAGTTTCTGTTTGGGCTTGTATCCTGTTCAACAGTGACAAAATCATCCATGCAACTAGGACAATTAGAGGCAGTGACGGAGCTAGGATTGTCGCCTTGGGGGCTCATTCCCCTTCTCCTTCCTCCAGCCCCCCTTCTTCTTCCTCTCCCTCCATTTTTCCTCTGTTCTCCTTCCTTCTTCCCTCTTCTTTTCAATGGAGCGCATGGTTGTAGGGGGGCTCATTCCCCTTCTCCCCCCCACCCCACCCGCTGCCTCCGTCCCTAATTAGAGGGTTCAAAAACAATTTATTTGTTCTGCTGAGTTGTTTCCTACTGCTAATCCGCAATTCGGCGAAGGCAACCTATTGAGCTGATGATGAACCACACCTCCAAAATGAACCTGCAACCTGTCAAGAGATGCTCTACTAATCTCTTGATTGCACAGGGCACAAGATCCATCATTTGGTACTCCAATACAGGAGTGGTAGGTTATGCCGTTGCAACATTTCAGAAGTCCAACAATGATGCTGAAGAGTTCCAGCACAGGAGCTCTAGCCTCCAATAGTTGCCCTAATACTCGCCGGAACACCGCATCAGGAATACCTTTCCAACAGATAGCAGAGGGTATTACTTGCCCACATCCACAGCCTTGTTTAGCCCTTGTTTAGATGCAAAATTTGCACCCTAAATTTGGCCCCTTATAATGTGTGCGTCACTGTAGCATTTCATTTGTATTTGTGAAAAATTGTCCAAAAATTGATTAATTAGGCTCAAAATGTTCATCTCGCAGAGTACAACAAAATTGTGCAATTAGTTTTTGATTTCATCTACATTTAGTACTCCATACATGTGCCGACATTTTGATGTGATGGAGAATCTTCTTTTTACATAGTGAACTTTAGGGTGGAATTTGGTAACTAAACAAGGCCTTAGATCCCAAATTTCACTCTCAAATTCCACTATGCAAAAAGAAGATTGCCATCACATCAAAATATCGGCACATGTATGGAGTACTAAATGTAGATAAAATCAAAAACTAATTACACAGTTTTGTTGTTGTCGGGGACGAACCCAGGGGGTCCCCTAATCATCGGGGTAATCACCCTGAAAAAAACATTAACCACAAAGGGCCGAATCACCGGCAGCCCGGAAGGGCCACCAGGGGAACGCGGCCCGCCGCAACTTACGGCCCAAATATAGCCGCCCAAGCTCGCCCGACAAGGGAACCCAGGTGGCGACCTCCGTTTCCGCCTCGCTCGAGGGTCGCGTGCCCCCTCAAGCAGGCGAACCGACTCCGCCTCGCTCGAGGGCACCCCTCTACTCAGCGCGGCGCGCGACGACACACCGCCCGACAACGGCATTAAATGCCCGCCCCATCAGGCGGGTGCCAAAGTCAAAAGGCAATCTTTCCCCCACGCCGCGCCGCTGACACCACTGGGCTCGCTGTTCCACCTGCTCCAGTCACTATGCGTCCTCATCGCCGCTGTGCAGACGTACGCGGCACTGCGCAAGGCCCTGTGCGGACTTGCAGGCGTCATTCCGCGCCACTATTCCACCCGCTCCCATCCTTTCCCCCCAGGACACCCCTCGAATGGGCAAGAAGAACCCTCGAACGAACCCCGGAGCAGTAACCGAGTACAGACTCCGGTCAGGCGTGGCCCGGTGATGACGAACGCCGGGTCAAATCCACCAACTCTCGGCCATTCCCTGGTAAGCCGGGCACATCGCGCACTATGGTCGACAGCAACCACCATGCCGACCCCTGTGCTGCCAACTCCCGTCCTTCTTCACCTGCCCCGCCCTCGAATCGACCAGCGACGGGCAGCTGGACACGGGTTGCGGCAACGACACCCCTCGAAACCACTCCGGGACAAGCATAGGGACGGCCACGACACCCGCAGAAGCCGGGGCTCGCCATAAATCTCTTGCCAGGGTCAATGACGATGGCACGCCCAACGCCATACTCTACAATGCGCACCTCTGTAGCACACCACACTTGTACTTGTAAACCTCTCCCCCTCCCTTTTCTTTCCTTGACCTATAAAAGGGGAGAAAGGGAGGAAAACGAGAGGAGGACCAGAACAACCAGAAGAGCAATCACACACACACTGCCTCACGCGATATCGGCACTCGCCTCAAACACACTCGTTTTCAGGGACTTGGAGACTCCTTCTCCTCTCCCGCCTCGCTTGTAGCCCCCCACTGCAAGCACCCCGGTGCAAGATAGTGCAGCGCCCCGAGCGCACTCTGCTGGACGTACGACCTCACGGTCGGAACCAGGATAAACCCTTGTCTCATTGTGCTAGCTCTTTCATCAACCGTCAGGGGAGGGGACACAGCGCATTCTGTGTGGCGCTAGGATTGGCCGACCGATCCCAGCACCGACAGTGGCGCGCCAGGTAGGGGGTTGCGCTGTGATCAACCTCGCCCGATCAGTTCCCTTGACGGCAGGCCGCGCTAAGGCCATGTCGCCACGATCCGCCCCGGGGTCCCCCGGCCCGCTTCCGCGCGGGTACCGGATCATGTTTGGGAGCCTGGAGTTCGAAGCGACCGGTGAGGGCCTCCTCATGCGGCTCGCGTCCAGGGCACCCGACATGATAGCTATTACCCCGGCGCTGCCAACGCCACCCAACCTCAGGGGACGTCGAAGGCTGCACGAGCTGCAGATTCGCACGGAACGGCGCGCTGCCCCGCGTGTCGTCCTCCCTGATTGGGACGCACACCTGTGGCTCCGGCCCGCCTCCACGTTGCAGGGGGACGCACCCCCGCCAGCGGCTCCCGCGGAGGGAGCATGCCGGGAAAATGTGGCCGGGCCGGCGCCGCTCCCGCTCGAAATGAGCAACGCGGCCGCAAGTTACTCCGCGGCGATCAGCGCCAGCCTGAGCGCGCAAGAGGGTCCGCCGGGTCACCAGCTGGATTCGGTCCGCAGCCTCAACACTTCCTCGCCCGGCGGATCCCAGCCCGAGTCGGACGACGGGGAAAGTGTGCACGGTCAGGAGCACCCAGACCTGGACTACTCCGGGCTACGCGACCGCGAAGGCCTTGCAACCTTCCAGGCCATTGCGGACTTCTGCCTCACCTGTTCCGACGACTCCAGCGAAGGGGAATACGACCCCACGCGGGAATGCTTCGTCCTCGACGGCGAAGCAGAGTCCGTGGGAGAGGACGAAGAAACGCGCGACGGGGCCGGACACAACGAACCGCCACCCGCGCCCGCCGAGCCAGCGGACGAAGCCGCACTCGCGCAAGCACAGCTCGCGCAGGTGCAAGAGCTGGAAGCCAGACTCCAACAGGAGCGCCAGCAGGTACAGGAGCTGCGCGCAGCTCTGGAAGCCCGGCAGCCCAAGCGCGGCGAACGTGCGCGAGCTGCCGGGCGTATCGCTCAAGCGCGCATCATGGGTGACGGCGACGACGCCAGCCCTGCCATGCCGCCGCGAGCGAGCCAGAAGCTCGTCGCCGCAGCAACCCTGATTCGGGCCATGCCCGAACCATCGACACCAGAAGCGCGCAGCATGCGGCGCCGGGTGCAGGCCCTTGTCGAAGAAGCGACCGTTCAACAAGCGGAAAGTTCCGCCTCCCGCATGCGCCACCAGGCCAGTTCGAGAGCCGGAGGAAGCAAGTGAGATAAGGAACAATCCGTCCAGACCCCACCTAGGGCGCATGGACGCCTCACCGTCCAACAAACGACGGAAGGGCGCTCATGGCCGGCGACCGCGAAACGAGGAGGTCCGCGAAGGACCGGCTCGTGGACACGCGAGGCGCCATCGACGACGGCGACACGCGCAACGTCCTGAATAAGAAGAGGCAGGACGTGGCGCCTCCCCGCAGTAGGCACCCCCGACGAGGGGGTCGCTATGACAGCGAGGAGGACAAAAGCCCGACGCCGGAACCCCCGGGAACCCCTGTGTTCAGCCGGAGAATCCGCTCGGCCGCCATCCCGCCGCGCTTTCGTCAGCCGACCACCATCACCAAGTATTCGGGCGAGACGAAACCCGAGACGTGGCTCAACGACTACCGCCTGGCTTGCCAGTTGGGCGGGGCCACCGACGATGCCATGATCATCCGCAACCTTCCGCTTCATCTCGCGGACTCGGCGCGGACATGGCTCAAGCACCTACCCGCGAACCAGATCCACGACTGGGACGACCTGGTCAGGATGTTCGTAGGTAACTTCCACGGCACGTACGTGCGCCCCGGAAACTCCTGGGACCTGCGCGGGTGCCGGCAAGCAGCCGACGAACCGCTGAGAGACTTCATCCGCCGCTTCTCCAAGCGTTGCACCGAGCTACCGAGCGTGGGTGACTCCGAAATTATCCACGCCTTCCTCGAAGGCACGACTTGCCGGGAGTTGGTGCGCGAGCTGGGGCGAAACTATCCCACCAGCGTCAACGCGCTGTTCGACATCGCTACCAACTTCGCCTCCGGGGAGGAGGCTGTTGGAGCGATCTTCGACGGCAAGACCAAGGGGAAGCGCGCGGAGGAGCTGCCCGGGAGGGCAGCAAGTCCAAGGGAAAGGCTAAGAAGCAGAAACGAGGCGGCAGGGGCCGAAAACCCCGGCAAGCCGCACAGCAGCAAGGCGAGGACTCTGACGAGGCCCTCGTAGTCGAACGAGGCCGCAAAGGCCCTCGAGGCCCTCCTCAGGGGGGAGGCTTGTTCGACGAAATGCTGAAGAAGTCATGCCCGTACCATAAGGGCCATGTCACCCACACCCTCGAGCAGTGTGGGATGATCAAGGGTTACTTCAGGCGCACCTCTGCGAAGGAGGACGGCCCGAAGAAGGATACGGGTGATGGCGGCAACGACGAGTTCCCCTACGTGGAGAATGTCTTCTTCATCGTGGGAGGGCCCACGGCGAACGCGACGTCCCGAGAGCAGAGGCGTGAACGCCGGGAGGTCTTCTCCGTTCACCCCGCGACGCCGACCTACCTCGCCTGGTCGGACGAGACCATCTCCTTCGGTCGCGAAGACCACCCGGACTATGTCCCGAACCCGGGGCGATATCTGCTTGTCGTCGACCCCGTCATCGGCAACACGCGGTTCTCCAAGGTGCTGATGGACGGGGGCCGCGGCCTGAACATCCTATATGTCCACACCTTAGAGCTCATGGGCATCGGCACGAGCCAGCTGAGGCCAAGCAGGGCGCCGTTCCATGGCATCGCGCCAGGGAAACGGGTCCAACCCCTCGGGCAGATCGACCTACCCGTTTGCTTCGGCACTCCCGGCAACTTTCGGAGGGAGACTCTCACCTTCGAGGTGGTGGGGTTCCCAGGAGCGTACCACGCCATCCTCGGGCACCCGTGCTACGCCAAGTTCACGGCGGTCCCCAACTACGCCTACCTCAAGATGAAGATGCCGGGGCCAAAGGGCGTCATCACCGTGGGATCGTCGTACGAGCATGCTTACGCGTGTGACGTCGAATGCGTCGAGGGCGCGGAAGCGCTCGCCTGCAGCGAGACCCTGGTGGTGGACCTGGAGAAGATGGCGAACGAGTCTCGGCCCTGGAACGAATGGGGCCAATTCGGGACCTCAAGGGGGTGCAAAGGGTACTGGGCTGCCTCGCGGCCCTCAGCCGTTTCATCTCTCGACTTGGTGAAAAGGGCTTACCTTTGTACCGGCTCCTAAAAAAGCACGAACGCTTTTCATGGACCCCCGAAGCCCAAAAGGCCCTCGACGGGCTAAAAGCGTCGCTAGTGCGCGCGCCAATCCTCACGCCGCCGCAAAACGAGAAGCCCCTCTACCTATACGTGGCTGCGACAACGCAAGTTGTCAGCGCAGTCATCGTTGTGGAAAGGATAGAGGAGGGCCGCGATCTGCCGGTCCAGAGGCCGGTGTATTACGTCAGCAAGGTGCTGACCGAAACCAAGATGTGGTATCCACAGATCCAGAAGCTAATCTACGTTGTAGTGCTCGCGCGGCGAAAGCTGCGACACTACTTCGACGCCCATCCGGTCACCGTGGTCTCATCCTTCCCCTTGGGGGAGATAGTCCGCAACCCGGACGTCTCGGGTAGAATAGCAAAGTGGTCGATGGAGCTCGTAGGAGAGACTCTCTCCTACGCGCCGCGAAAGGCGATAAAATTGCAAACCTTGGCGGATTTCATCGCTGAGTGGACCGACGTCCAACTTCCCCCGCCCCAGATCCAAGCCGAATGCTAGACCATGTACTTCGACGGGTCGGTGATGAAAACCGGGGCAAGCGCGGGCCTCCTCTTCGTCTCACCCCTCGGAGAACACATCCGGTACGTGGTTCGCTTGCACTTCCCGGCGTCAAACAACATGGCGGAGTATGAAGCCCTCCTCGCCGGGCTCCGCGTCGCCATCGACCTCGGCGTCAAACGCCTCGACGTCCGGGGAGATTCTCAGTTGGTCATCGACCAAGTGATGAAGAACGCAAGCTGCCGCGACGAAAAGATGGAGGCGTATTGCAACGAGGTTCGCCGTCTCGAGGACAAATTCTATGGCCTCGAGCTGAACCACATTGTGCGCAAATACAACGAGGAAGCGAATCAGCTGGCCAAGATCGCGTCAGAGCGAATCACCGTTCCTCCGAACGTCTTCGCCCGCGACCTCGACCAACCCTACGTCAACTTCGAACCAAAGGCCGGAGCCCTCAGGACGCCCTCGGGGGCTGCGGGGGTCGAGCCCATGGAAAAGGACCCCTCGAAAGAGGGGCTCGAAGCCCTCGACACCAAAAATTCTTCGGTCGAGGCCATGGAAATCGACGTGGACACACGACCGCAAGACTGGCGCAGCCCATACCTCGCGTGGATCGACCACGGGGAGCTGCCCTCGGACCGGACCGAGGGGCGCCGCATCGCCAGAAGGGCCAAGACCTTTGTCTCGGTTGGCGGCGAGCTGTACAAGCGCAGCGCCTCAGGGATTCTGCAGCGATGCATCCCCATCCCCGAGGGAAAGCAGTTGATCCGTGACATCCACGCCGGGGCGTGCGGGCACCACGCGGCGCCGCGTACCCTCGTGGGTAACGCGTTCCGGCAGGGCTTTTACTGGCCCACCGCCGTATCCGACGTGAACGAAGTCGTGCGCACCTGCGAAGGGTGCCAATTCTACGCACGAAAGACGCACCTCCCGGCGCACGCCCTGCAGACCATCCCTGTAACATGGCCTTTCACGGTCTGGGGGTTGGATCTCGTGGGGCCCTTCCGCCCAGTGCCTGGGGGCTTCACCCACTTGTTGGTGGCCATCGACAAGTTCTCGAAGTGGATCGAAGTCCGGGCAATCACCAGCATCAGATCTGAGCAGGCCGTGTTGATTATTCACCGACATCATCCACCGATTCGGGGTACCCAACTTGATTATCACCGACAACGGCACCCAGTTCACCGGCAAGAAGTTCTTGGAGTTCTGCGATGACCATCACATTCACGTTGATTGGTCGGCCGTAGCGCATCCACAAACGAACGGCCAAGTAGAACGTGCCAACGGCATGATACTACAAGGCCTGAAGCCAAGAATCTTCAACAAGCTAAACAAGTTTGGCCGGAAATGGGTTGCTGAGCTGCCATCGGTGATTTGGAGTCTCTGGACAACCCCAAGCAGGGCCACAGGTTTCAGCCCGTTCTTCCTCATCTACGGCGCCGAAGCCGTCCTCCCAACAGACTTGGAGTACGGGTCTCCGAGGCTCAAGGCCTACCAAGAAGAGCAAAACCAGCGGAACCGCGAGAATTCGCTGGACCAGGTGGATGAGGCGCGATACGTCGCGTCGCTTCACTCAGCGCGCTACCAGCAATCGCTCCGGCGGTATCAGGCTCAGAAGGTGCGGCGTCGAGACCTCCAAGAAGGGGACCTGGTGCTGAGATTGCGCCAGGACAATCGAGAGCGCCATAAGCTCACTCCGCCGTGGGAAGGACCATTCATCGTCGCCAAAGTCCTCAAGCCTGGCACTTACAAGCTGGCGAACGAGAAGGGCGAGGTCTTCACCAACGCCTGGAACATCCAACAGCTATGTCGCTTCTATCCTTAAAACTCTTAGTATTTCTTGTAAATACTTCATGTTCTTAGTTAACAACGATGAAAAGTTTGCGAAAAACATGGAAACATTGTTACTAACAACATGAATAAGGGGGACTTGGTTCTATTCTCGACCTAGTCTTGATAAAGCCAAGCCCCCCTCGGGGGCTGCAGGGGGGTTTACCCCCCTAATCGTCCCAATTTTCAAAAATTGTGCTAAAACTCAAGAGCGCTTAGAGAGATGCGGGGCGCGAGCTGACTAAAGCTGGAGCCGGCTGAGCCATGAGATTGCCTACGCCCCCGAAGGGATACGACATCTCCCTCTTCGCTACATGCCTTGATTACTCGCGGGTTCGAAATGCCCGGCCAAAATCTCTCCAAGCCACGAACAGCACAACTGAACGATTAAACAGGTTGCCAAGCCTTTTCTCCTTAAATCCAGAAAGGTGAAAGCAAGGCACGAGTATACCGCGGCTAAGAATCGGTAGAGTCGTGGGACCGCCTACGCCGCCGAAGGCTACAGCATCCCCCTCACCACTCGACGCCAAAGTTACTGGTGTTCCCCTGCCGAAACCGATCTAGAGTTAGGAGGATGGCACGGCACGCCGAACAAACGAAACTTCGATTGCAGAACCCCAACTAAATCCTAACGTCCTTGTTTGTCATACTGCTAACCGCGAAAATACGGGACCAAACTCTCGGAATCACTGCAGGAACGCACGGAGACGGACTCGGCATCCCAGAAGATCGCAAGAAGGGTCTGCTCTTCCTTTAATTGAAACATAGAAAGCGTTATTAGCCCTTTCCCCTCAAAGATCGAGGAAGACTAAAAGCGAGGCGTGAGTTACTACGGAGGACGGTTGGCCGGGTCGTGGGACTGCTTACGCCCTCGAAAGGCCGCGGCATCCCCCTCGTCGCACAACGCTCCAGTCGCTCACGAAAACGAACTCCTCGGTAAAGGTCATTCCTAAATCATGAGAAAAGGCACAATTTCGCACAGAAATCTTTCAATACAAATACAAGATCGTGCTAACCCATGAAAAGGTTGGACACGAACAGGATTCATTCCTTACACGCCACGAACGGCGAGATCACGATAAGAAACACACTCGGCCATAGGCCGTTTTAAGGATACAAAGACTAGAGCCGCCCTGGCGGGGCTCTGGTACTACTTCAGCTAGCCGGCCAGCACACTATCGCGAGAAGCAGTTTCTACAGCTTTCTCGTCAATTTTCCTCTGGCATCCAGCTAACCGAAGAACCTGGTGGTCGGGCGGCTGCGGAACGGAAGACGTTGGACCACTTGACCGCCCAACAGGGCCTGGCCTTCGCGCCCTGCAGTCGATGAGTGCCCCCGCGAGGATGATGGCCGGCGAACGTCATCTGCTAGTCTCCTAGCGAATGAAGCGCCCGCCGCAACGTCCTTGCGGCGCCTCACCTCCGGCAAGGTCACCGCCTCTCCGATGAGGAGCGCGATGCCCCGCTCCTTTCCCGCAGCATGCCCACCACCTTTTGTCGACTTTCTTCTGGCATCAATGGCGCACGCCAAGGACGAAACCCCGGACCACTCTACTCCCGCTCCCAAACCCATCGGGAGGATGAAGCTCATGACTCTGCATACCTGACAAAGCTACACAAGAACTCGGTGATGATCTTCTCCCCCACCTGGACGCCTGCTTTTATAGACACCCAGGGGTCGCGACTGTTACTCCCGTGGGTGGAGGATCACAAGATTCTCGTGCGGGTGCGAACTGCCAGCCGTACCAAGCGGGCAGCCTTGATCGCCTCTTTGACTCAGCCTGACCGCGATGCGGTTCCCGCGCCCAACGACCCACGGGCGAATCAGCCCCGGACCAGGCGGACAAACCGGGACAAAGGAAGTCACCCGAAGGCACCCGAACGGGGAACCAGCTCAAGTCACTAATAGTTGGGCCCGGCCGCGTGGAAAACCATCCCAGGCGGACAACCACGTTTATCCAGTGTACAGCAAGGTGAGTCAGCGCGCCAGACGTCCAGATCGTCGCGTCGCCTCAGGCCTTGCCCGAATGTGACGCTTCGCCATAAAAGGCGCGCCCGTTCAAGCCGCGCCATCACCAGCGCAGTCTGACCGACCGGTCCGGGGAGCGCACGCGTTAAAGTACGGCCGTGGACTAAGCCGCTGACACCTGGGCCAGGCGCGCGTAGCGCATTAATGGCAACCGGGGGCCCCCCCCTCCTTTTCCCCGGGGAGCGGCACGCGCGAACGGCGGCATTTACTGCGGCGCGGTAAAACGAAACGACGTGGCAGGAGCGCCTGACCGCCAGTCGCCTCGCCTCGCCTCTCCCCAGCGCACGCCAACTCCGCCTAAAAAGGTGCGCCCACTATGCCCATCTCGCCTGCTCCGTGCCACGACAGCCACGACCGCACCCACCAGCGGTCGTGCGCAGGCCCGCAAACCGAAACGTCAGACCACCCAACTGTTGGGTTCCTTCCAAGGTAAGGCAACGACGCCCCTCTCCACCGAGGCGCAGGGTGATACTAATCAGGGGCCCAAAGCCCAAACCTCGAAAGGATTTGATGGGTGCCCCAGATTAAGCGAGGCAAAGGCTGCCGGTCACGCTCGACCAACCCTCGAGCCCGCTGCTCGAGGGCGACCCGCACCTTTCTTAAGGCCCCACTGATCAGGAGTACGAAGCCTGGCCCGCGAAAGGGTTCGACAGGCGCTCCGGATCAACAGAGTCAGGGACAATTCGGGCGTGCTCAACGGGCTTTACCCCGAACGCGAAGTTTGGGGACGCCCCTATTGTGTTCAAGGCCGGACAAAGGCAGCTAGTAGGGGGATCCCAACGAGGGAGAGCTTTCGCGCCCTCGGACCTTGTCGAAAGGGACCGAGCCCCACCTAGCAAACCTTTGCAAGCGCTACATGGACGCGTCTCCGGACCACGAGCCGACCCCTAGCGAACGGGGCACGGGCGTCCACTTGAACTACCCGCTAACAGCTCACCGAGGCATCCGTGTACGCTGTCCGATTCGAGGGTTGCACGAATGACCTCACCCCTCTCCCCCGCGAAGGGGAAGCGAGGGTCGTAACTCAAAGACAAGAAGCCCCTCCGATCGCGTCCGCACGGGCCAGGAGCTCAGGGGCTCCTTGCAGCATGTCCTCCTCCTCTTACGCACGAAATACGTCGGAGCCGTGCAGGGTCACCCCCCGAATTCTAAAAAAACTCGAGATCATCCCCGCAATCTGCCACGTTAAGTGGGGAGCGACTAACACAACCTTCGGGAATCAAAGCCCTTGCACGGTGAACTCACTCCTCCAAGGGCTCGGGGGCTACACCCGCGGGTGCGCTCGCGCGCCCCCACGGAAGAACGTGCATAATCGAGAAGGAGTAATCCCCGCAGAATGCCCGGGAACGATCCCACGAACCATCAGCCTCTGCCCGACTAAAACTTAGTCCGGCAGAGGCTCGGGGGCTACTGTCGGGGACGAACCCAGGGGGTCCCCTAATCATCGGGGTAATCACCCTGAAAAAAACATTAACCACAAAGGGCCGAATCACCGGCAGCCCGGAAGGGCCACCAGGGGAACGCGGCCCGCCGCAACTTACGGCCCAAATATAGCCGCCCAAGCTCGCCCGACAAGGGAACCCAGGTGGCGACCTCCGTTTCCGCCTCGCTCGAGGGTCGCGTGCCCCCTCAAGCAGGCGAACCGACTCCGCCTCGCTCGAGGGCACCCCTCTACTCAGCGCGGCGCGCGACGACACACCGCCCGACAACAGCATTAAATGCCCGCCCCATCAGGCGGGTGCCAAAGTCAAAAGGCAATCTTTCCCCCACGCCGCGCCGCTGACACCACTGGGCTTGTTGTTCCACCTGCTCCAGTCACTGTGCGTCCTCATCGCCGCTGTGCAGACGTTTGCGGCAACGACACCCCTCGAAACCACTCCGGGATAAGCACAGGGACGGCCATGACACCCGCAGAAGCCGGGGCTCGCCATAAATCTCCTGCCAGGGTCAAGGACGATGGCACACCCGGCGCCATACTCTACAGTGCGCACCTCTGTAGCACACCACACTTGTACTTGTAAACCTCTCCCCCTCCCTTTTCTTTCCTTGACCTATAAAAGGGGAGAAAGGGAGGAAAACGAGAGGAGGACCAGAACAACCAGAAGAGCAATCACACACACACCGCCTCACGCGATATCGGCACTCGCCTCAAACACACTCGTTTTCAGGGACTTGGAGACTCCTCCTCTCCCGCCTCGCTTGTAGACCCCCACTGCAAGCGCCCCGGTGCAAGATAGTGCAGCGCCCCGAGCGCACTCTGCTGGACGTACGACCTCACGGTCGGAACCAGGATAAACCCTTGTCTCATTGTGCTAGCTCTTGCATCAACCGTCAGGGGACGGGACACAGCGAATTCTGTGTGGCGCTAGGATTGGCCGACCGATCCCAGCACCGACAGTTGTACTTTGCGAGACGAACATTTTAAGCCTAATTAATCAATATTTGGACAAATATTCATAGATACAAACGAAATGCTACAGTGTCGCAATGATTGCGTTGGAACTAAACAAGGGCCACACAAGATTGTGAGAGCCATTTGATTGCTGTGAAATTATATGACCATCATTACATTTCAAATCAACTATCAGAACGCGAAGCCTTGTTCGGCTGGCTGGTGCTAGTTTTTGCTGAGAGAAAAATACTGCTGACTGGTTTGGTTTTTACAGAGAGAAAAACATTGTTGGCTGGTGGCTGGACAAGCCAGCCGAACAGGGTTGTCAGTTCAGTTGAGAAGGATTATTAATGTGTTTATTAATTGGGAACGATACTTGACACGGGTGTTCACTTCCTTGAAAAGAGGGGTGAAAGTTGGGTAAAAATGTCACATCGGACACTGTAGCGCACTGTAGCACTTTTCGTATGTTTGTGGTAAACATTGTCCTACCATGACCTAACTAGGCTCAAAAGATTCGTCTCATCGTGTACATCAAAACTATGCAATTAGTTTTTTTATTTACCTACGTTTAGTGCTCCATGAATGAAGAGAGAGATTTGATGTGATAGTGAATAATGAAGTTTGGAGAGAGAAAGTTTGGGGGAATTTTTGGGATTGAAATCCGCGAACGATAGGTGTTGCATCTTCATCTGAGCATTGAATAGGAGTTGCCCCTACAATACATACACTTCTGACTTCTCCATGTCGGTGCATCAATCTGTCGGCCCAGCAAGCAAATGTTCTTTGAATTCATGCACAAAATAAGGCCATTGGCCCATGTGTTGTATTGATCCACCTGAACCCTGATTTGTCAAAGATTCATGCTGCGGGTAGTGAGAAGCAGCCAAATTACAATGGGGTGTTTTCCCGGAGAGAGATGAAAAAGTCATATCGGACAATGTGCCACACTGTAGCACTTTTCGTTTGTAGTAATCGTTGTCCTATCATGACCTAACTAGGCTCAAAAGATTCGTCTCGTCGTGTACATCAAAATCATGTATTTAGTTTTTTTATTTACCCACGTTTAGTGTTCCATGCACGTGCAGAGATATTTGATGTGATAGGTGCATAGTAAAATTTGGAGAGAGATTTTTTGCATTTTATGGAAACTAAACAGGGCTAATAGACTCAATGTTCATATGCCAGATATTGCAGCTGTTACCTTTCCAACAGATAGTTGTGGATTAATATTACTTGTCTATATACAGAAGTTAATGAGATGGTCATTTGATTGTTGTTGACTTGTTGATTCGTCCTAGACTATATAACCCATGATTGCATTTCAAAATTAAAGATCAGAGTTTGGAACGAAAATGCTGAGATGAGATGATTCTCAATTATTGTTAATTTGGACTCATTCGGCATTTTAGCCTCAGGTTGTTGCTCGAGGCTTGCAGATATCCGGATGAATCTTGATATGCATTGCAGCAGACGAATGGAACATAAACCTTACTCAGAGACAGAGAGCAAAACAAAACACAGAACGTAAAGCTATTCGTCGAAGAACAAATGAGTTATTCATCAAAACAAATGAGATATTCATCGAAGAACAAGAACTGCATAGATGTGCAAACAGCTAACATTCGAGTCATACAAATCAGACCAAAGCCACAGGCTACAGTCTTCACTCCAATTCGAGATGCAATTTCTTCTCTCAGGAAATACAAAAGGTAATGGCTGTCCGGCGCTCACGCCGCCTCGCCCTCGGCTGCGGCGGGGGCCTCCACCGACGGCTGTTCGGCCTTGGCGTCCGCGGAGCGGGACTTGACGAAGTCGAGGAGGCGGCGGCTCACCTCCTTGGAGTAGAACTGCAGCGCCTCGATCCCTTCCTCCACGGAGGCGGCGGCCCCGCCGGTGGCGGCCGCCGCGTCGAATGCCTCGGCCTCGATGGCGCGCGCCGCGGGCTCGGCGTCGGCGGCCGGCACGGCGCCGTAGCGCTTGCAGAGGATGGTGTCCCCCGCGAGCGTCTCCACCAGGCGGCGCACCACGGCGTCCCGCGTGCGCTGCGTCGGCGGCCAGATGCTGAACGAGAACGCGGCGGACTGGTCGCCCCCCGCCGGCGCGGGGACCGGGGCCGGGGACGGGGCGGCGGCGAGCTCGTCGGTGGCGGCCATGGGTGTGGAAGCTTCTGGAAGCTGGACGGAAACCCTAGGGTTGGGAATGGGATGGAAGGAGGCGGGGGCAGGGGGAGAGCTCGCTCGATCCGTTCGGTGGCTGGCTGCGGGATTTTAAAGCGGTGGCGTCGTTTGCGTTTCGGTGGTGTCGGGTGCGGTGGTGCGTCTTGTGATTGGGGATTTGTTCGGGTGTTGCGGTGGCTTCAAGAAAGGGAAGTGCGATGCGATGTGATGCGATGGCAATTGACAACGAAACGGCCAGAGCCATTATCGGTGGGTGGTTGTCCTGCTCATTATCAGATCGGGTGGACGGTCGGTCTTCCATGATCGTTTTGCTTCGCTTTGACCATTTCTCCATTTCAGTTTGAATTCCAACGTTCAAATCAGATCATCTGGATAAATGCGGTGGCAATCTGGATTCTCCTTCTTAATTTGAGTTTGAATTTCAACGGCCCAGCCGGGAATGGTTGGAGACGTTGATAAATGCGAGTGAATGATGCATCCAGAGGGATGACCAATAAATTACTGTATCATTTTTGGATTTGTGTGGCTTGGGTGTTGAGATTTGAGTGCTACAGTGATTTCATTTCCGTTGTCGGTAGCGTGCCGATCCCACCGGTGGCCGGTGGAAATCACAAGGCAACAGGCCAGCAGCGACAGCTTTGGGCCCGGGCCTGTTTAACGGCCCGGTGCCTTGGTACGGACCGGCCTGCGCTCGAACTCCACCGTGCCCTCGACCAACGCGGCACACCCACGTCGTCGGGGCCCACCCACTCGGCCCCCGCAGCTGGCTCCGCTTGTCCGGCACGAGTCGAGCATGTGCGCGCCCGTGTGAGTTTGTGACCGAAGGCCGCTTGCGAGTCGACGGTGAAGCACTCCGCTGCTTTCCGTTCTTGATCGGTCTCGAATCTCGATGCTAGTGTAGTCCCGGTAAATTGCAACCGCAGTGGACGTGCTGGCATATGGTCCATGAACGACGGGCTAGGCCTAGACAAAGACACAAGACTATGGGTGTGTTTGGTTGAGTGGATGGGATGGGATGAAGAGGGATGAGATGATTCCATCCATCTTTTTGAGCTGTTTGGTTGGATGGATGGCGTTGCCACTAGAAGTATATTCCGTGAAGATGCTGGATGACCCCATCCCACAAAAACGAGCGGATGGGGGTGGCAGCGTCGTCCCTCCTTGGTCCACGTCACCTCCCCTTCTGGCTCACCTCCCCCTCTGCTCACCGCCGCCGCCATGCCCTCCCCCTCCATCTCGCCGCCACCGCGCCCTCCTCCTTCCACCTCCTTCCCTCGGACGCGCACCCTGACAACGGCCGACGGCGACACGGTGACGACGACGACGGTTGAGCTCGGCGCGTGAAGGGGGCAAGGGCGACAACGACCATGCCACGTCCTTCAGCTCGGCGGCCGCTCGGCCGCGCCGTCCGGCTGGCCGCTCATGCGAGTGCCTCGGCCGGCGACCCCTCGAGCTCCGCCCTCCATCCCCGGCAAGATCCGCCACAGGCGAGCGCCTCAGCCACCGCGAGTGACCTCGTGCTCCGGCCGGCCGGCCGCGACCCCTGCCCTCCGCCCTTGTCGCTGCTGCGCTCGACGCACCCCTTCCTCCTCTTCTTCCCGACGTGCTCAATGGGGAGGAGCGCCGCCGGAGCCGCCCGCCGCCGTCGCGCTCGAGGGGGAGGCGGAACGACGGAGCATAGGGGCGGCAGCGTGCGGCGGTGGGGGAGGGGAGGGGTCGCGGTGGGCGGGGCTGGCCGCCGGAGGAGGCGGCGGCGGAGGGAGGAGAGCAGTGGGCGGCGGCGCATGGGGAGAAGGAGGCGGGGCTGTGGTGGGGGGAGGCGGCGGGGCGGTGGTGGGGCGGCGTGCGTGGGGAGGGTGAGCGAGAGAGAGAAGAAAAGAAGGGGAGAGAGGAAAAATAGAAAGAAAGGAAAAGAAAAATAAAAGGGAAAAAAGAAAAACTTATGTGGTAATCTTACCAATTCAACTAAGAGGTGAACATATCTTTTCTGTATACATTCATCCATCCAACCAAACAGTGGATGGGATGACCCCATCCATATTTCATCCCTCGAACCAAACAGAAATCATGGATAACACTATCCATCGAACCAAACACGAACATGGATGAACTCATCCATGGATAGCATGGATGGGATGATCCCATCCAACCTTGACCCTCAACCAAACGCACCCTAGTCCACTTCCACTTTGCTGCTTTTCGTGCAACGGGTTGCCCGCTGCGTCCCAAAGGTGGTGTTCAGAGGTTAGAATTGGGAGGTTGAATTTGAGAGTAAGATGTCACTTCGTAGTCATTATGCCACTGTAGCATTTCGTTTGTATTTGTGAAAAATTATCCAAAAATTGATTAATTATGCTCAAAATGTTCGTCTCGCAGAGTAAAAAAAATTTGTGTAATTAGTTTTTGATTTCATCTATATTTAATACTCCATGCATGTTATGACATTTTGATATGATGGAGAATCTTCTTTTTGCATAGTGTATTTGGGAGTCTCTTTTTGGAACTAAACAGGCCCAAAGAGCAAAGCAAGCTCTTCTCACGCCATGATTTAAACAAATTTTTGCTGCGGAAGGTTAATTTTTACGGCATTTGCAGGAAAAGGTATCTTCTCTAGATAGTTTCATCTCATAAATTCTCTCTCAAAAGAGAATAACACAATGTGACACTTTCAAAGCAAATTTAGGGCCAATCTACTCTAAATTTAAAATAAGGAATTGCAGTAAGAACCAAAGCGACATCGCCTAGACCAGGACGAGAACTAACTTATTAAGCTCAAAATCACACTAGATCCACATAATGTAGTATGCACTATAATGATAAACTCGAACACATAATTTATCCACATAATCTAGACTATTGTCATCGAATCGTAATCTTTATGACGGCAACGTATCCTATGCAAACCAGCTTCGTGTGCAAACTATGCAAACTCCCACCACAGCCACTGGATTCTCATCCGATGGCACATAGAGAGGTGAGAAATTTGACACTTAGACCTTCCCACCATTAGTTTTTCTAAACATAATTTATCTAAAAAAACCCCTCCGGTCTGCAACGGAGGAACACGCAGCGCCGTTTCCGGTCGTGAGTCGCCTCCGTGACCCCGTCGGATGCTGCCCGCCGCCGCCGCCGTCGACGTCCCGCCGCCCAGCGCCGCCGCTATGGCCCTCCTCCACTTCTCCCGGCCGCCGGCGCCGCCCTTCCTTCCTCCTCTCCTGGCTACCGTCCCCAAGTTTAAGATATCCTTTGGATTCGAAACATCCAACTTCCTGAAAGGTTTGGGCCTCCAGCTGCCATTTATGGCCGATGTAGATTTGTCCCAGTTTGTTGATTCACCCGTGCGAGAGGAATTGTTCGTTTCGTCCATTTTTCACAAGTCGTTTGTAGAAGTTAACTGGGAAGGAACCGAGGCTGTTGCAGCATCTGCTATACTGATGGCTGGAAGCTCTTTGTCCACTTCGTATGGGAAGCCCACTGATTTCATCGCAGATCACACTTTCCTGTTCCTGATCCGAGAAGACACGACTGGTGTGGTGCTGTTCGTTGGTCATGTGGTGAATCCCTTAATTGCTCCATAGTTTGTGTTCAGAACTGCGAGTGCATGGTGCCACGGTTGCCGGAGAAAGGGCGGCGCCGGCAGCCGGGAGAGGAGGAAGGAAGGGCGGCGCCGGTGGACGGGAGAAGAGGAGGAGGGCCATAGCGGCGGCGGCGAGCCGAGGGCGGCAGGCACGGGGCGGCGGCGGCAGCCGGCATCGGCCGATGGGGTCACGGGGCGACTCGCGACGGAAACGGCGCGGCGTGTTCCTCCGTTCTTGACCGGAGGGGGTTTTTTAGATAAATTATAGTTAAAAAAACTAATGGTGGGAGGGTTTAAGAGCTAAAATTTCTCACCTCTCTACGTGCCATCGGATGGGGATCCAGCGGCCGTGGTGAGAGTTTACATAGTTTGCACACGAAGCTGATTTGCATAGGATACGTTACCCTTTTATGACATTCACGTGAAAAATACATGATAGTTTTATCTCATAAAATATCTCTCTTGAAAAAAGAACAACACAATGTGATACCTTCAAAGCAGATTTAGGGTCAATCTATTCCAAAGTTAAATAATGATTTGCAATAAGAACCATGGCGACATCATCTAGACTAAGATGAGAACTAAAGTATTGAACTTAAAATCATACTAGATCCACATATGCATACATTATAAAAAATAATTTGGACCATGCAAATTATTCAAATATCTAGGTTGGAACCTTGTCAGGGTAGAATTATTAACCTTGGTAAGTTCAATAAGATGCTCAGACAAACAGATTTAACATTTTTTAGTAATAACACTCTAAGGATAGTTGTCTAGAAGTGTGAGGTTCTTTAGAACCCAAATTCCCTTCTTTCTTGAGTACTTTGAACTACCAAGAACCCAAATTCCCTTCTTTCTTGAGTACTTTGAACTACCAAATGTCAAACATACAAGGACCAAAGTACTAAATTACATTACAGTATCGTACCCATCCGCTAGGACAGACGCATTTTTCAGATCTCGGTAAGCTCAATAAGATGCTTAAACAAAATTTTGAAGTAAAAGGCGTTGGCCACTGTACAAACAGATCTACCTAGAAGAAGTGTGAGATTCTTTAGAACCCAAATTTTCTTCTTTCTTGAGCCCTTTGAACTACCAAATGTCAAACATATAAGGACCAAAGTACTAATTTACATCACATTTCTAAAGTCTAAACACATCGTACCCATCAACACTAGACAAACGCATTTTTCCGGATCTCACTCAACTCTCGCCCGGAATATCCTCGCAAAGGCAAATAACCACGGCCGGGATATTCCGTGCAACATCTCCCGTTCGCTGACGAGTGACGGCCGAAAAAGCTCGTGATCCGGCCGTACTGTACATGCCTCGCCAGAGATTCACTATGCAAAAAAAATTCTCGCCTGAGGCCTTGTTTAGATCCCAAATTATACCTCCAAAATTCACTATGCAAAAAGAAGATTCTCATCACATCAAAATATCATAACATGCATGGAGTACTAAATGTAGATGAAATTAAAAACTAATTGCACAGTTTTGTTGTACTCTACGAGACGAACATTTTGACCCTAATTAATCAATTTTTGGATAATTTTTCGCACATACAAACGAAATACTACAGTAGCGTATTTATTTCAGACATCAAATTTTGGGTCCCTATCTAAACAAGGCCTCAGAGAAGAAGCTTCCCCTCTGTCCGTCGGCCACCGGTATCCGCGCCCGTTCAACCCCTCGCCCGCACCCCTGTGCGGCACGGATCCCACCGCCACGGCAGCCGCGCCCGCCGCGGCTCCGCTCCGCCCACCAACACACACGCTGCCTTCCCGCTCTCGCTGCCCACCATCCTCCTCGTCTGATCGCCATCGCCATCGCCTCGGCTGAAAAAAAAACCCCGCGGTCCACGCTCCGCTCCAAATCCCGTCGCCATAAATCTCGCCACGCCCTCGCCCGCGCGCGCCTCCTCCCCGCCCCCCACCGGCGCCGAAGCAGAGCAGCCATGGCCGGCTCCGAGCAGCGCGTCGTCGCCGTCATCATGGTCGGCGGCCCCACCAAAGGTCAGTACAGCCACTACTAGATCTGCGTATCCCACGCTCGTGCTGCTCGACCCCGGCTTGCCTGATGGTTTGGCTCTGGTGTCGCTTTGATGGGATGCAGGGACGCGGTTCCGGCCGCTGTCGCTGAACGTGCCCAAGCCGCTCTTCCCGCTCGCCGGACAGCCCATGGTGCACCACCCCATCTCCGCATGCCGCCGGGTAAGCCGCCAATTCCTTCATTCCCTTCTGCTCCTATGTTGGAATTGCGGTGTGTTTGTGTGTTGCTGTACACGGTTCGTGTGAGATAAGCTTTTGGATCCCGCTGCTGCAGATCCCCAACCTGGCACAGATATACCTCATTGGATTCTATGAGGAGCGGGAATTCGCGCTTTATGTCTCTTCTATCTCCAACGAGCTCAGAATCCCCGTCAGGTTTGTTCCGTGCCCCGCTGTTTGCTTCTCGGTGGGTTGGATTGAGTTGGGTGCGCTTGGAGATTCCAGAGCAGTGCCATTGACAGCGTGTTGTCAATTTTAGGTACCTGAGAGAGGACAAGCCTCACGGGTCAGCTGGAGGGCTCTACAGCTTTAGGGACTATATCATGGAGGACAGTCCGGTAATGCCTTGTTGCCTTAACCTGGTTGTCAGCTTGAATTGTGATATTTAGATTTATATTGCCTAGGGTGTAATGCAAAATCCATCTATCTGGGTAGAGTTTAACAATTCAGAACATATGCAGTGGCTGGGTTTTTCTATGAATCTGCTACATTGCTAAATTGGCTGGATCGAGAAATTTTATCATCTAAAAGTTGGCTGCTGTTTTTGCTTGTGATTTTGCAGTCACACATAGTTTTGCTGAACTGCGACATCTGTTCTAGCTTTCCCCTGCCAGACATGCTGGGTAGGTTGCCAAGTAACTGAAGTATACTCTTCCAACATTTTATCGTGTTGGTTCTATTTATCAGTTTGGTGATGATGTTTCATGATCTTAGTCACATTCCTCTGATCACAAGCATGTCTAGTGTAATAATCGAATATCATTAGCTTTGTTCTTGCTTTGCTGTTAAGAACTAATGTTACCGAGACCACTTGTCATCAAGGTCATATCTGAATTTGTTCCTGTTCCCCTGATGGAGTACAGTGAGAGTAAGCGGAATGGGAATGTAGTGGGTTCGTGTTGAATGCAAAGCTGAGCTGCCAGATTTGTCACCTGTAGCTTCTTTTTTGCCATATTAATGGGTTACATGCTTATAGTGATGCAACCTCCTCTGATGTACCTATTGTACATAAGGTCATTATCTAGATTACGTTCTGTTCAATCAGTGGTGCGACTGTTATATGCCACACTAATTAATTTTAAAGTGTTGTGTAGAGCATATACAATAACAAAATGATCAGTCATTATGTGAATCAATGGTAAATAAGTCTGCTATTAATTTTATTGTTCTGTACATGGACACTTCACTGCCAAAAGAGCATGCTTCAAAGCTATTGGACAATAAGCTCTTTTGCACAAAAGGGTAGAGTTTCCATTTTCATTCATCTAAATTCATGAATAACAGAATATCTATCTCTCGCGTAATAACTCAAAATATGAAACAGATATTTTAGCTTCTGAACTTTTGTGTAATAGTACCTTTCTGTATGGCTGCACGATTAACTTGTGAACTTATATTGATGTTCTCCATCTATACTTTAGTTGATTAGTGAAATGTGTGGGATAAGTCAAACTTTCTCAAATAAAGTACATTGTTAGTAAATACCTTTTTTTCGTAAGATTGATGGACCATTCTGCATAGCTTCTGCAGCATTCGTCTTTATTGGATACCAACAGCTAAATGTTTCACTGTTCTCATCATTGCAGAGGCCCATAAAAAGTATGGAGGAATGGGTACTTTACTAGTCAACAAGGTATGATAGTACTATTCTGAAGATTAATCCTGTATTCCTCATGCACTCCTAATACTATTCCCACTTGTAATATTATATTCCAACACTATCAGGTATCTGCAGAGTCAGCAAACCAGTTTGGCGAGTTGGTAGCTGATCCTGAAACAAACGAACTTCTCCACTATACGGAAAAGCCAGAGACTTTTGTGAGTGCAGTTCTGCCCTTTGTTGTTTAATTTGCTCGTCTATATTTTCAGTTGAGACTCTGCATGCCATATTTGACTCTGAAATCAATTGCAACTATCTACAAGTTAGGGTTCTCAATGAATAATTAGCATAGCTGATTGCACTAATTCAGTTTATCTATCTTTAGGTGAGTGATCTCATAAATTGTGGAGTATATATATTTACTCCCAATATCTTCAGCGCCATTGAGGATGTCTTAAAACAGAAGAAAGACAGAGGTATTGCCCACTGCTATATTATGACTTCTCCCTTGGAAACATGTGTTGTCGTTTAAACAGAACGCCCTTATTTATTCTATTGCTTCAAATGCAAACTTATCTTAAACAAATAGATGAGTAGATGTAAATTTTCTTCTTTACTTTGATACAAGTTGCTTGAGAAAAATTATTTTGCTTCACCTATATTCATAATTTTACTATTGTTTCTAACACGGATATTCTAAATGTATTACTTGTAGTAGATATTTTAACTTGATCTTCTTAGTCCCCATGATTGTCACTTCATATTTCCAGCATAAAATTTAATCCCTTTAAATGCTACATTTCAGCAAATTTGCGCCGTATATCTAGCTTTGAAGCTCTTCATTCGGCAACCAAGTATGTTTGTGATGTATTCTTCAATTCATGGTCATGCATTTCTTTTCCAAAACTTGTTTGACCTACAGTTATTACCTTTTTCTTCTACATTTTGTGGTAGTTCTTCTAAAAACTAGTTGGTAGCACGGCCATAAATTCAATTGCAAACTATTTATTGTTATGTAGTCCATCTTATAAGTTTAATATCAACAGGGCACTTCCAGCAGACTTTGTTAGATTAGATCAAGATATTCTATCCCCTCTAGCAGGAAAGAAGGAGCTGTATACATACCAGACACTTGATTTTTGGGAACAGATAAAGACCCCAGGGTATACAAATATTTTTGTGATCTTTTTTTCTAAAATATTGAATTTCTGGCTAACCTTTTCATCTTGAGTAGGATGTCTTTGAGATGCTCTGGTCTTTATCTTTCTCAGTTCCGCCGTACCTCTCCTCATCTTTTAGCCTCAGGAGATGGCAAAAGGACTGCCACTATTGTAGGTGATGTGTACATCCATCCATCTGCCAAGGTGCATCCTACTTCAAAGGTAATGCCTGCTTCATCTACCTATTTTGGTCTGATTGTAAAATTTTCATAGATCATGTTCAGTTGGCTGCTGTTCACTGAATGGAGCGCTTAAACTTTTAATAGGAATGTTAGTCAAGAAACAAAATTTAGCTAACCCTGTAACTCTGTAAACAGATTGGTCCCAATGTCTCTATATCAGCAAATGCACGTGTTGGAGCTGGTGCCAGGCTTATCAATTGCATAATTCTGGATGATGTTGAAATTATGGTTAGTTTTCTTTTTCTGTACCAAGTGACAAACCATGTCTAGGAACATGAATATCTCAAATTTGTTTTCTTTCTTTCCTTTTTTGTTTGTGTATCAGGAGAATGCGGTTGTTATACATTCAATTGTGGGGTGGAAGTCATCCATTGGAAAATGGTCACGCGTACAGGCAAGCTTTTATCTCTACCATTTCATTTTTACCCATTTTAAATTTAATGAATCATCATTATATATAAATCTTTAAAAACTTTGCCTTGCAATACTTTGTCAAGTTCAATTCAAGTATCATGACTGCATTGCAATGTGTCCATGTTACATTGTTAATTCTTTTTCTGTCAAGGTTATGCTTCAGAACAGTTCATTACGTCTAGTTCTTTTGAATCGTCATTTGATAGTTGAAGTGCAAATCTAATACTAGTACATTCCATGCTGACATTTGAATTCATAGTTTAGTTATGACGTCTGAAATTGGTGCAATTGTGCATTGTATAGTATTTTTCTGGGCACATCAGTCGGCTTAATGTAATGAAACTTCTGTTCTGAATTCAGGGAGAAGGTGACCACAATGCCAAACTTGGCATTACTATTCTTGGTAAGACCCAAACTAGATGATTTACTATTGCCTTCGCACAAAAATCTTTGTGATAATTTCGTTTCTGGAATTGACATCTTGTATTATCCGCAGGTGAAGCCGTTGATGTTGAAGATGAAGTAGTTGTAGTTAACAGCATTGTACTCCCAAATAAAACTCTCAATGTCAGTGTCCAAGAGGAGATAATCTTATAATAGCCATCATTGTTTTGTTTATCTCAAATAAGGTCTGAATACCAATCGCGTAGTTTCTGTTTATTTGTTCTCACCACATAAGCTTCCACTATATTGAGAATATTATTAGTCTGTGTTTGTACCCATCTCGTAGAGTGACATGGCACAATCTTCTTGACTTGTTACTAATTTGGTTGGCTGAGTGTGATGATGTAGAAAATGTACAAACAGGTCACACCATTTTGTTGAGAATGAACACTTTACCATCAAATTTCAGTTGCTTACCTGCTTGTTGTACTTTCGAGTTTGGATATCCCAGTCATCAGGTGACACCATTTTATTGAGAATGAATACTTTACATCAAATGTCAAATTTTCACCTGCTTGTTGTGCCTCGGGATTTGGATAACTCAAATCATCAGGCGACACCATCTACACTAATGCAAAATAGCACATAGACCAATTGTATCTTCCGGTGGGCAAATATGTACATTATCAAATGCACTACTCTGAGCTCACTGCCTTTCAGATAACATACCAAGTACGCCACACTGTTCAGTGCTTTCAAAACACTAATTGTTAAGTAAAATGTGAAAGAAATGCTAAGAAATAGACTGACTTGCTTTACATCGTTTTCAGGCTATCGGTAAAAATGCTAAACTCTGCAACAAAAACGCTTCAACCCACATTTGTGCCAAAATACCAATCCACTGCATTGCAGGGATTAAAATGGTAAGATCAGTAGCAGACTAGCGGCTATCTACACAGTTGGACGTGACACATTTCTTGACCCATTTAAATTATCCTACAACTAAAGTATTTTCTGCATCGCCTGCATAGTTCCTGCAAAAGCATTCTCCATTCTTCAGAATTCACTTACTGCAGTCTTCAAAGAAAGACACAGGGATTTCTCTTGGTGATGCCATTGTCGACACACGGCCAAACTGTAAACATGTTTTAAGCAAACAGATTTTAACAGAATGCAACATGCAGATGATAACGACAAAATGAAGATAGTGGATGTTAGTGGATGTACCTTGGGATCCTCGTACTTCTTTCTGATTGCTTTCTGGTCTGGACACCGTATGCCCAACAGCAGTTCATGTATGACAGAAATGGATTTCTGCAGATCAAAGACTTTATACCCCGTGTTATGTTGAAGCGTCAAGTTCTGGAGAATCACACGCATTGAAGTCAGAAAAGAGAGTTTTGTACACACTAATGCCAGAAAAGTATACAATTTAGATATAGTCGACAATAAAGGCCACGTCATCTTACCCAAGGGTGAGACTTTGGGTGGATTGTGAACCTGGCTACAAACAGACAGGCAGCAGCAACAACTGATGGCAGGTAGCTTACACAGTCGTAGTCCAGCAAGCTCAATTCTGCGAGGTAGCTACACATGGACTCCAATTTTTCGCTGCTTGTGCGCTGGACTTTCGAGGGACAAAATAGATTACCATAAGATTTTTAAGACAAGTAAATGCAGATGCTCCAAAAGTACACTTACACTTACATTGCCTCCACGACACGAAGCTATGAATCGCCTACAACAGATAGTAATCATTAGGCTCCAAAAATTTGTTAATACAGTAAGGCAATAATCATATAATCACAATGTGATTTATGCAACACAATTCGCATATTGCGACCCTTTTACATTACCACAGGAAGTTGTGTCAAATGTGAAGCTTGTACCAAGCCAAAAAAAAAGGTTTGGAGAAGACGTACCGTAGAAATGTTGTTATGGTGGGACCCCCAATCTCAAAGTTAAGAGATTTCAGCAAATCAGCTTCCATCTTAACCACCTTTGTTGCATAGAAAACATAAATGTGTGTCTATAATCCATCATCCAGAATAAATAACTAAAAAAATGGAAACTTTAGCAGACGAGAGGCTACTTGTTGCTTGGTGTAAGTGTGATCCGTGATGTCGGTGTATTTGTTCACCTTCATCTTGGAAGACTCAATTTCTTCATACTTGCTGCAACATTCCAATTTTGCAGATCAGAGAGTAGTTGTAAGCGATAAACAAAAAGGGTAAAGAAACAGTTTAGTCCCCTACGCAGCAATAAGCAGTGCAGTGACACCCAGCAGTTGCAGCTTGTCCCGGCTAACAACATTCATTGTGAGGAACCGGTCAACATATGAAACCGCAAGGTAAAGAGTTTCCGCCTGAAGTTTGAATTCATCAGCCACCTCCACCAACCAGTCCACAAGCACAGCCCTCATTTTGGAAGATATGTCTTTCTGGATCTTCTGAAAATAGTCAGGGCTCGGCCGCCTCAACGGTTCGACCTAACAATCTCAGAAAAGTTAGAGAAAATCAGACCTAAAAGGCTAATCCCACATCTCCATAAATAAAGCACAAAATCTCTTGCATTGACTTCAAAATAGTGCTAGTAAGTTGAGTAATTAAGATAGCATGGGTCCTGAAGCAGTGACAAACTGTAACTGGGCCGAAACAAGAGCCAAGATAATGGAATGTAGCTCCAAAGAGCCATTTTCTTTTATGAAGGTCGAACAGCCTGTCAAAAATGTCAACCTACGCTCTAGAGTCTAGACAGGGATACTTAGACTTACCACACCAGCACTATCAATCCTAGCTAATCGCTTTAACAGCAGCTAAGGCCTAAAACTAGCCAAAATGGACATTTCACTCCATCAAAAACACATAATTGATGATCCCCACTCAAATCAAACCGACGAAATCTCAGCACTCAAGCGTACATCATGATCACCTCTCCCAAAAGCCCCAGTGCATCAGCTAGGACCACACTTTCACCAACCAAACCTAAGCACGAAATATGCCCACGCGCAAGTTTAACGGGAAAGGGTGGTCTAGAAAGTAGAAATAGAAACCCTCACCTCCAATGAGCGGAGGTACCGGTCGATGTCGCCGAGGTAGGGCGCGACCGCCGCCTGCGCCGCGCCTGCGTCCCGCCGCTTCGGGTCCAGAAGGCGGGCCACGTCGGCCCCGCGCGCGGCGTCCTCGGCCTCCCGCCGCTTCCTCGCCTCCTCAGCCTCGGTCTCCGCCCGCGCCGCCGACCGCGTCCTCGGCTTCGACGGCCGCGCCGCCGAACCGCCGTTCGTGTCCCGCAGTTCGTTGGTCGGCAGCTCCGCCAGGGCCTTGCGCTTCCCGTGCGGCCTCCTGAGAGGCGGCGCCGAGCGCGCCGCGTTCTCCCCGCTCTCCATCACCTCCGCCTCCGGCGTCCGGGTCCTGATCCGGCTGCCGATGGCGACGGTCGCGCGGATTCGATCCGCCGGTTGCCTTCGTTTCTCGCTGGGGTTTGGAGGATTTCCGTCCGTTCCGGAGAAGCTTGACGCGGTTTGAATTTTGGAGATGGGCTTGTGGCGGGCAATCCACATGGCGAAATGCTCTATCACACACACACGGGGGGCCACGTAGCCTGGTGTCACCGACTCGTGGGTCCCACACGCACGAAACGCGAAAGTTCTGGAGAGATCCTAGTACAACTTTTCCAGCTGGGAATCTCGATTTGACCGGACGGGTAGCTATTGCCTTGCATATCTGTCCCAATGCAATTCCTGACCGCTGAGCAAACATCATTGAAATTCTTCTTCAGATTTGTGCACACTCTCGTAAGATACATACATGTTGGACACGATGGCGCGTTCCCGTGTGCCGCGCGGAGATGGAGTGAAGTGAACGGCGATGCTAGCTGCTGCGTCGGCCTCGCCCGCACGTCTCCATTCCACGAGGCCAGGAGGTAGAGGTGGGAGTTGGATATCCACGGATTTAGACAAATGAACTAGCGATTCAGATAAATGAACTAACGATTCAAATTTGGGTGGAAGAAAATGAACTACTATTTATATTTTTGAACTAGAGGAATATCCATAGACATCCAATGGACGTCCACTCCCATCTATACCAGGAGGGGCGTTGTTCGTTGAACACGAACGATGAACCTGACCTGAAGAGACGCCGCGGCCAGCGGAAAGGGCGCGAGTCTGCTCGGCTTCCACCTCCTCCAATTCCCGGGGCAGAGTCAAACAGGTCAGCAATCACCAACTATACAAGACCACCTCACCTCTCACGCTTCGTCAGCGTCGTCGCACTGAAAGCTCAGCGAGAGCAGCCAATCGCCATGCCCAAAACGATCCGGCACGACGCCCACAAGGAGCACCCTCTGGCACTCGTCGGCTCCGACGGGAGCAGCGACAACGACGACGACGACCGCTGCTTCGTGTGCGACGGCTGCGGCTGCCCTGGTGCCGGCTCCCGCTACCGCTGCGGCGCGTGCGCCTTCGACCTGCACGAGCTCTGCGCGACGCTCCCCGGGACCGCGTGGTTCTTCTTCCACGGCCAGCACCCGCTCGCCCTCGAGCTGGCCGCGGACCCTCGCCGCCGCTGCGACATCTGCGACACGGACATCCGCGGCATGCACTACCGCTGCCGGCCGTGTGGCTTCGACGTGCACCCCGTCTGCGCGCAGCTGCCGGGCGCCGCCGTCTCGCCGCTGCACCCGGAACACCTCGTGATGCTCTGCGTGGACGGAGCCGAGGAGTGCGCGCGCTGCGGCGACGACTGCGTGTGGCGATACCGCTGCGGCTTGTGCGGATTCAACGTTCACCCAAGATGCCTGCTGGGGACTGATCAGACGCCGCTCCACATCCCCAAGAGCAACTAAGATCGTGCATCAGAAGTTCAGAGAACCATCAGTTCTCAACAGCACCCCCCATGTTTGGTGCAGTTTCCCGAGTGCTTTACTGAAAGTGGTTTGATCTTTCAGCTCTTTGTTTCTACCGGAATTATTCTGGTACCATGTCACAAGAAACATTCATCATCAATATTGAGATGGTAAATTGCTTATACTTACGAGATGTGATGTGGACTGCGGTTCAAACCTCCATCCGGATGAACAATGATGATACTGCTTGTGCAGGCTGTGGGAAAAAAAAACACCTCTCCGGTAGGGGCACAGTATGACAAGAATTCACCCCAGTAACTCAACTATACTACTTCCTCCGTTCCAAATTATAAGTCGTTTTGATAAATCTAGATTCATAGTTAGTAATATGTATCTACGTATATACTTATGTCTAGATATATACAACTAACTATGAATCTAGATTTGTCAAAACGACTAATAATTTGGAACGGAGGGAGTAAATATCAAGCCATCTTGGAACCCGAATTGATTATAACGAACTATTTAGTATACACTAGTTCCACTAATGTTACATGCAGCACATCAGGATCCATTATCATGTTCCAGTACTTTACATATCAGTATGATGCGAGAGGATGCGCCTCTTTTGGCAAAAGAATCTATGTATTTTCCAATAATTTGATAATATAACTGGACGTATGCAGATTGCAGAAGACACCGAATTGTGTCATTGTTAGCTTGTCAGCAACTAGGAAAGCAACATGGCCAAGTGTGGATGCACAAGATAAATCTGAAACTTGAAAAGTTTCAGGGAGACGTCACAGTACAGAACTAAGGAAAACCCAACAAAGTATTCACCTGGTAAACCAAATTTATAGTCTAATTCATGATCATCATCATCCAAATGTTTATGCTAAGCGGCTCTCAATATATCAATATCAGCTCCATCACCACTACTTGGCCTGCTTTCAGCTGGGTGATGGAGCTTTTGGCAATCTTCAGGTGCCAGTCGACCAAACTGTGCCATCTTCTCAGTTAACCTGGCAATAGATTCTTCCTGCTTGGCGAGCTGCATAAGTATCTTTATCCTCCTAAATGCAACATTGCTGGGCTTTTGCCCCAGCTCAACCATTTGATAGAAGCACCTCTCGGCATCCTCCAACTTCCCCTCATCGCAGAGCAAGTCAAATAGCACATCTGATACCAAGGTGAATGATCCAAACCTGTTGCTAACCATATCACTCCACAGCTCGAGTGCTTCTGCCACCTTCCCGTGCCGACGACACAGCCTTATGATAAACATGCAGGATTGTGTGTTTGGGAAGCATCCTTCAGATCGCATCCGCTCATACAACCGCCATGCACTGCCAATGTCGAACGCCCAGTAATAGCACCTGAAGAAAAGGTTATAAGTTGTGGGATTTGGCATCAGTCCCTTTGAGGCCATTTCATCCATCAGAGCAAACGCATCTCCAAGTCTCTTTGCTATAACAAAGTTCCGTATTGCGGCGTTGTATGCAGGGACGTCTGGGTAGCACCCTAGCTCATGCATCTCCTTCAGCAGGTCCTTTGCCTTGTCAGGCTGGCCAATCAACCCCAGCCCACCAATCAGGCTCGTGTAAGTGATCACATCAGGGGAAATGTCCTTCTCCCGCATTTCGTCGAGCAGCTTGTAGGCCTTCTGCACGTCCTTGTTCTTGCAGTGGCAATCGATCAAGCTGTTATAGGTCACCAGGTCGGGCTCCACCCCGAGCTCCCGCATCTCGGCAACGAACGCCTCGGCGTCCTCGGCCGACTTCCAGCCGGAGAGCAGGATGTTGAAGGTATGGAGGTTCACCTGGAACTCGTATTTGAGCGCGTGGTAGACGTTACGCGCGTCGGACATGCTCTTCTCCTGGCAGAGCGTGCGGAGCAGCGCATTGAAGAACCCGGCCGTGTCGATGGCCCGGAACATCCGCGAGAGGCGGCGGAAGGAGTCAACGGTCTCGCGGACGGAGCAGACCTTGGCGACGCGGCCGAGGACGACCATGGCGGTGCGCGGGGAGACGGCAGACGGGCAGATGCGGCGGACGGAGTGGAGGAGGTCCCACATGTGCGCGAACCGGCGGGCGCGGCCGAGCACGTAGAGCGCGGTGTCGATCGCGAAGGGCGAGGGCGCGACCCCGCCGCTGTCGGCGGCGAGGGAGAGGAGCGAGAGCGTGCGGAGCGGGTCCCCGTGCGCGAAGCGGAAGCGGCGCATGACGGCGTCGAGGAGCGGGGCCGAGAGCGAGACGGCGGAGGCCGCGAGCGCGGACTCCATCGCCGACGGCGTGGCCGCGGACGTGACGACGCGGTACACCGCGTCGGCGTCGGCATCGGACGCGGTGGCGTCATGGACGGCGGGGGCGGCGGCGGAGGGGGCTTCGGGTGCCGCGGGCGGCGCCGCCGGCTTGCGGGGCTTGGAGATGTATCGGAAGAGCCGTGGCGCGGGTTTGGGTGGCATTTTGCGCGAGGCGGGCGGCGGTTTGGGAGGTTTTTGGCGTCGCCGGCGCGGAGGCGGAGCGGCTGCCGGCTGGGAAAGGGGAGCCGCGCGAGAGACCGGGAATGGGGTGTGGACCAGCTCGATCTCGTGATGGGCCTGTATTCGGGGCGTTTCTTACGGGCCTGTTTACGAGTCAAATTCTGCGGGGGCTTTGCGCGGAAACGGCTGCAGTATTATGGGCTTCAATTCCGCGCATCATGGACGAACCATTTGACCGAGGATTCGGAGGAGGAGAGGAGACAACAGAGGGCAAGGCAAGATAGAGTAAAATGCACCAATAGTATATAAACTTGGCGAGTGGGTGCTTTTAGGTACACCATCTCTCTAATTGCTCATTTAGATTCAACAACTTGACATGTGGGTGCAAATAGGTCATCACAAGGACACGCGGGCAAAAGAACACCACGTAGGTAGCTGATGTGTTAGCCGACGTTTTTTTAGAAAAGACCTTACTCATTAGCCAATTTAGTTTAAATGGCATAGATAATTTAAAAAGGAAAAATATCCGCATTATCCTCTCTCCTCCTCCTCACGTTTCAGAGATGGGCATCGATTCCACCCCTCTCTCCATTCTTTCTTCTCACTCTCCTGGTGCTGGTGGTGGCCGCCGACACCCCCTGATGCTGCTGCCTCAACTCTTCCCCTTACTGCTTGGTGCTTCCTGCCTCTCATTCGGGTCATCCCCCTAGCTGCTACCGGTTCCCTTCCCTCTTTGCCGCTGCAGTGGGTGCCTTCTCTTTGGCCCAGTTGTGGCTGCTTCTGCTGCCGCTTCCAAAAGAAGGGGTTGCTGCTGTGCTGCTCGTGCTGTTACATACAGTTCGAGGGAGGAAGCAGCAAGAGAAGGGGTTGTTGTTGTGCTGCTCGTGCTGTTGCATACAGCTCGTGCTGCTATGTTTTGGTGATTTTCAAGGTAAGATGGGATCCTTCTTTTCCCTAAACCAATTTTGTATAAATCGGACACTATGACTAAACTAATCTTACATAAAACACACAGCGGACAACAGAAAGAATGGATGAAACTTACTGTAATCTGGTGGAGCCAGGTTGCTAGGTTCCCTCCGGCTTGGTTCCATCGGTGTGCGGCACGGGAAGGACTAGTGGCCAGCGGCGTGGCAAAGATTAGTCCACGACGTGCGGCAGGAAAAGAACGGCCGGCGGCGGCGCGTGGAAAAAAATGATCGGCACAAATACTTAGGTCCGTCTAAACTTGTAGACTAAAAAAACAGTCCTAACAAACAATAGAAAAATAAGTAGGGTGCAATTTGTAATAGTTTTGCACAACGGGTTACACGTAAGCGCTAAATATACACATCAACTGCCTACGTGGCATTCTGTGTCCTTGTGATGATCTATTTGCACCCACATGCCAAGTTGTTGCACCTAAATGAGCAATTAGAGAGATGGTGTACCTGAACGCATTCACTAACAAGTTTATGTACTAATGATGCATTTTACTCGGCAAAATATAGCCATTTTCGAGAAAAAATCTGACGGCTCCACCGGAGATAAAGATGATGAGAGCTAACGGCTGTGACAAGGCGACAAGCTGACAGCAGTAGTAGCGCATAAAAGAACAAAGAAATAATTTCAGTTGAATACAATACAAGCGATTCGAACATTGAAGTTTTCCAATGCCGTAACATTCAGTGGCACGCGTTTATCTCTACGAACTGTTGCGTCATCCGCGAATAGGCTGAGTGCGAGTGAGAGAGCGCAGGCCCCGCGAGCAGGATCAGGCCTCGAACCAAAGGATTGAATCGTCACTGTTCAAATCAGCAGCTCGTGCTCATCGACCGCTTATTCCCTCCAATTCGGTTCTACTGCTCAAGTCTCCAACTCAGTAGGAAGAACGGAAAATTGCAGTCGTTTTGGCTAATATCAGCATTAAGCGTGCCGAGGAAATTAAAACACTGATTTTCACACCTGAGAGAACAGGGTGCAGATCGATTTCTGAGTCTTAGCGGTGTTACTGCTCCTGATGATGAACGTGAAGCTTTTCACCGTTCATCAAACCTAGGTGTTTTGAGGCCAATCAAAGTTTATAGCATCTGAAACAGCAAAGGCATCGCAGATAGCATTGCACAGGACGCAAGCACCTGACAACAGCATCCTGTCCAGGAACGAGCAGTGTAACCTTTACTTGAGGAAAGCTCTATTTTGAAGCATTGCTCACTCCAAAAGGCAATTGACAGCATTTGATGTTTGGAACAACCAACAATTCCATACAAAAGGTGTTTAGAACAATCAACAAGCAATACAAAAGATTTAACAGATTGCGATTCTTCTCAGAGCTGCTTTGGTCTGCAATGGAGTGTTACAATACAATGCAGTAGGGGTTTAGTGTGCCCCCCTTACTAAACTTTAATACTATAGAAATTACTTTAACAAATAAAGTTTGCTGTCAGATTCGGACAAACAACACGGATAAACTAAAATTTAGAATTCCAAGAAAACCACCTGAACTACACCCATATCAGAATAGCCTATTCTCCTCTTATATAATGCTAAATATCATATCAAGCACACAGCCAAAAAAAACAACTGAAGAACAAATCAACATCAAAGGTTCAACCTCTGAGTCTTGGGCCAGAAAATAAGTAAGAAGCAACGGTGCTTCATTCTTTGTGGCAAGACATGTCCTTTTGTAACCACGAGTAACACTATACAAAAAGGACTGGTGGTGATTTACAAACTTGCAACAAAAAGATTGAATAAGAAATGAAGAAACACATACAGAAAGTTAGAACTACATCTTTCAAGAGACTTAGCTTGCTGGTCTATTACAGAATTAGGCAAAGTAAAAATATTTCAGTACTAGAGAATGTAGAGCACATGAGACATTTAGAATGTGATAGATAAAGATCCAAAACCTCACCAAAAAGCAAGCTGTGTATGCCTCTGCTCAATTGGCATACTCGTATTTTTAGTTAATGTTGGATTAAATTGCTCTGGCCAGCTAAAATGGACTAACATGTTTTCTATGTCCTAAGATCATGGTGTCACCAATTCACCATGGTTTCAAAGGTTATAGGGCGACCCAAGAATTCTGGGAACGCCTTATTGCCTAGGTGTCTAGGGTACAAGGCATAACTGTTCCCAGGCAAGCTGGTCCGTATGAACACCTAGGCAATGCCTTCAAAGCTATGGGTGTCACAGCATCGTGGATCGAATTGTTCTGACTATAATGTAGCCTAACATTGGATACAAAACATGCATCTGGTATATAGAAGACTAGGTGTGAATTCCAGGTCACAAACACTAAACTTAAGTCACCACTGTACCACTAGCATATAACAAAGCATTCAAGCTGCAAAGCAACCAAAGATTACAAGCAACACTGCAATTGATAAATCGCTTAAGATTTCATTGGCGCGAGAATATAAATCTCATGTCCATAACACGCAGACCAAAACATTTCAGAATTTAGAACAAATCAGATAAGTTGAAGTTCAAGACTTGATGGCCACAAAAGCAAACCACTGATCTAAAACAAGTTTAACATAGTTGCATGATAACGACAGAAGAGATGCGATCAAGAGGCAACCGCTGCAACCGACAGGTAGCCTAGTTGCGGTCGCGGCGGGGGCCACCGTACTGTGGGCGGCCGCCGTAGGCCGGGGCGTTGGAGACCTCAGCCTGGCGCTCGACGCCGGGGAGGTCGGCCATGCCGAGGGCAGCGAGCATCTCCATGGTCTCCTTGTCGACGCGGATCTCCTCGACCTCGAGCGCAGACTTCTCCGGGACGAAGTCCATGCGGCGCTCGCGCTCCTCCTCCTGGAGCTTGAGCGAGATGCCGCGCACGGGGCCACGCTGGATGCGGCGCATCAGGTGGGTGGTGAAGCCTGCGACCTTGTTGCGGAGGCGCTTCGAGGGCAGGATCGAGACCTCCTCCAGCACCTTCTTGTTGGTGTGGAAGTCGAGGGTCATGCGGGAGTAGTACTTCTCGATCACCTGCCTGGAGGTCTTCTTGACGGTCTTGGTGCGGACGCGACCCATGGCTCCCTCCCCTTCTCCGGCGACGGCGGCGGCGGCTAGGCGCTGGGTGCTGGCGGCGGCGGGGCGTGGATTAGGGCAAGGGTTTTTGGGACGCGAGAGACGGGAGGAACTTATAGGGAGGCGGCCGTGTGGGGCTAGGGTTTCGCACTGGGAGGAGATCTCAGCCGCTCGTTCGAGATGGGCGGACGATGTTGATTGGGCTGGTATTGGGCCTTGCCTATTCTGCATGTCCAGAATCCTGGTAGAAGTGTTCTTTCGATCCCGTTTGTTGTAAAGTCCACTATTGATGGATTTGGGCTGAAATCGTTTAGAGCTCGTGTAACCACAAAGTTGTAGGCTCGAGCTCTCGGCTACTATGCTTGCTGCCTCTAAAAAGTACTCCGTACTAGTCACCTTGCTATGATCTTTCGACCATGATGTTCTTCTTTCGGGACAAGCACACATCATGAATTCATGATGGATCTTGGAATAGGAAGGAACAAGAAGGTCGACCGGGACTTCAAGGACAAGCGGGAGTCCGATTACATTGTGGAGACTGTATAGATGTGCCATGAAGGGGCACGGTCTTGTGATTGCTCCAGAAGACTATTAAGTACCGGTACTACAGCCATTTGGGTTCGCTATCGTTGTGTGGCTTGTGGCCTACCATGTTGAGCAAATGGCAACTCACCCTGATAAGACAATTGTGTCTTTATTAGTGCTAGATTGAATAGATGCTCATGGTCGGTAGTCGGCTGGAAGTTAAAGCAAACTTTCTGTGCAATTACACGTGCATTTTAATAGTTTGCTAAATGATTAAATTGCATCTATCCTAGTTGGAAAAGATTACGCATCATAAAAAACAATGATTCAATGCACATCATCATTTGATAGTAACATGACGGGTAGCGTGCTTTTTTGCCATTTCTTTGACACCTTCCATCTCGAGACACAGAGACACTACTTCTGAAGCTGAATAATGCCAAAAGTCTGGCTGGCTCCCGAGCGGGTTGTAAAATTTCAGACCCAAAATGGATACAGATTCTCGCCCTGTTCGTCTAGCTGGTAGCTGGTGCTGATTTACTCTGAGAAAAAAATATTATTAGCTGGTAGCTGATTTATTCTGAGAGAAAAGTACTAATGTCCGGCGGCTGATAAGCCAGGCGAACGAACAGGTCGTCTCATGGCAAAAATATGTTTGCGACATAGTTGCTCAGCATATGTAGCAGCAGAGTACCAGACAAATAAAGAGCATGCACAGCAGCAAAAAGAGGAGGAGCCTCGCAAATGGTAGATCACCACTAATTAAAGGGCAAATTTGCTCTAGGACATTGTAGAAATATGGTTTTGCTGGTAGACATTATTAAATGTCAAATTTACCGATGAACATTGCTTCAGCCTGTTCGGCTAGCTGGTGGTTGGTGCTGGTTTTTGCTGAGAGAAAAATACCGCTGACTGGTGGGTGATAAGCCAAATGAACAAGGCGTTTATTTAAGGGAATGAAAACTCCATTTTGCCCTTGTTATAGTGGCTCCACAAGTCAGCTTCTTGGTCTTGCTCCTTGAGCATTAGTACGTGCGGCAGCCTCCGTTTCTGAATCAAGCAATGGAGATATAATTCAAAAGCTTGTTGCTGATGGTGTGTATCAGAATCCAGCAATGGAGGAATTATACCTCCGTTCCAATTAACTTATGAGCCTCTGAACCTGATGAACCAAGCATCAACAATCTTACTATTACTAATTGGAGGCTCCTTTTGGAGGCTCCACGTTAATCCTCACGAGATGCGCTAGAAAAAGAGAAAAAATATAAAAATTCTCACAATAATCAGAAACATCTGGCCATCAATTCGGTAGGCTATCGTCATCCTAAGCAATAATATCCACCGGATCTATTTACTCTTAAAATAATTACCCACCATTGCCATTACAAATAATTTCATAAAGTAACCCCCAATAGTTGGTTCTAAATTACCTACATCTGCCATCGTAAAAAGATAACACATGCCTCAAAATAACAGATGTGCACCCCAAACGAGAGATATCCATGCGTAAAAAAAAGAGAGTTAATTGAAAAAACGCAATATAGTTGTTGATCTCCCTATATATAACGCAATATTTGAGGCATTAGGCTCAGCTCGGCACCATAACCAATTAATAGGATTTTGTGCTCCTCCGATCTCATCAGGTCAACCATATGCAAATGCACACGTAGGCTTCCTAACCCTAGCCGTCATAGGCATGGCCTGTCCTACGAGGTCTATCTATCCTGTGCACCATGACTTTGACGATGGCGCGAGCCCGTCGTATGTGGCGATGCAGCGGCAGCCCGTAGGTGTGGCCTATCTAAACTGCTGGCGCAGGTCATATGCTGGAGCTGGCCGCCTGGCCCTGCTAGCAACCTCGAGAGGATCGGACCGGAGCATGCTGTGAGAGACGAGGGGTGTGGCTACGCTGCTACGGCATTGTTTACGGGAACGACCGAGCGAGAGGCCGCGAGAGCGACGGAAGGTGCGGTGCTGCGCGGGTCCTCACAGTCAGGGGCGGAGACAAGGGGGGCGCGCAGGGGCCTGACCCCCGGGCTGGTTTGGGAGCACGATTCCCGTGGCAGGCTTCCCGGGGAAAGCCGCCCGGCCTGCCTTGGTCGAGAGCGCTTCCCCGGAAAGGAGAGTGGATCCCCGCGGGAATTCCGGCTCCCAAAGTACCCCTAATGCTCCCGTAGCACACCATAGGACCCTCTAATAATCTCTCCTAATTACTAGGATTAGTCTTTATGGCCCCCTCAAGACTCCCGGTAGCCTAACAATAGCCCACCAGTCCAAGTAAAATTGCAGCCTAAGTAGTAGAAGTACATATATAACGTGATGAAGCTAAGTAAAAAGGCCACAACATTTGTTTTGGCCCCTCGTCTCTACTCTTTTTGGCTAATTGTGATAATTGATAAGGACAAATGGTGTCTAATAATGTACCGAGTCAATGTTACTGCTTCCGTAAGATTAATTAACCAAACAATTGACCACTATAAACGGTAACCACTATGCCTATTGTTGCTTGAGCTCTTTTAAGTTTTCAGTGTCTTGGATCTTGAGCCCGGCCCCCCCTATGCTCAAATCCTGGCTCCGCCCCTGCTCACAGTTGCAGATGGCAGTGGATGCATGCAGAAACGTGTTGGTTCCTGAGAGCGCAGAAAATTAGCGTGATGCACACGAGACTGGTCTGGCGTCATGGATCCTTTGCCCGAAAGAAAAAGCAGGCATGCCGGCAATAGTGCACCCATGTGGAGTACGTGATCACTGATCAGTACATTTATACCAGAGTATGCAATGATCCTTCTACATGTTGGGTATGTAACTAACAATTTTATCTTCTTTATTAAATTTTGTAGTTTAAATTGTATGGGATTAGCCAATATAATATAATGTTGCGTGCTTAGACAATGCAAATAGTTACGCGTGTGACCGATTGATTCTTAATCAGAGACAATCTGCAATTCTTGGTAACAAACTAAAGAGAGATGGAGCATTCTACATCATCAAGGCAAGTCATGCAAACAATGTCCATGCTGGGAACAATACTATGGAACATGCAGTTGATGTCTTAAGAGGTTCCAAGTATGCATGCATCGCGAGACATTGTGATGCAGAACCATGCAAATTCTTATTCTATAGCTAAGACATGAGTACACTCTATAAAAGAGAAATTGGTAGAAATGTTATTACCCATTTTTTAGAAAAACTGGCTCCTTGACAGATGGTTCGGAAGTTCCCGATGAAAATTATAAAAATCAAGATCATGTCAACAAGTAAGCTCAATGTAGCCTATGATAGGCTTATCAGTTAAGCGCACATAGGCAAATGGTTCCTTTGTTTTTGTTGGTCAAGAGCACACACGGAAGAGTGAGGTGATTGCATGATTGGTAAAGTTAAAGTAGGTACCATGGCAAGGAAACACTTTTGAGGTGATTGCCTCATTGGTAGATAGATTGGCATCATCTAAAGCTTGATGTGAAATTGAAAATACAAATATTTGTAATATGGTGAAAGGAAAAGGGAAAAGTGTGGTTCCCAGAAAGAAAACGAAGAAAGATAGAATTGGAAGGAGATGGACCGATTCTTATTTCAAAATACATGCTAATGTTTGAAGTGTGAAAAAAATCTAAATAATACACACTCACACGCTTGCACACATGCACTCGCATAAAGCTTAACACTATATTAATTGTCATTATGACATGAAAAATCTCTTAAATCATCTAGCTATCCACTTAAAAAAATACACCAAAATAGTAGCAATTACTTAAAGCTATACCCAAATAGTATTTTGAAATATGTTTTCGACATTGTAGGTGACAATTTCCTTTTCATAAGTTCATCATATACAATTGCCAAAAAATAAATGTTGCATATAGTTTTCCAAATGCTAATCAAAGGGTTCAAATAATTATTTTTTCACAAAAAGGGTTCAAATATTTTTCTATCAAACAGTTCAAATCTGCGTGGTGTAAACTCTTCTATAAATTTTTTCTCGGTCAATACAAAAGATAGAAATAGTTTCAGTTTAATATACCAAATCTTGAACATTCATTTAATTGGTTTATGGCTATTCTTAGTGGGAGTTTAATAGGAGTTTCATGCACATTAAATGAGATGACACATCAGCAATTAGGATGGCATGACATGTTAATTATGAAGAGAGAGCGAAAGAGTTTCATCATGATGAGTCATGGAATTAAATGGTACAGAGTATCTATGAAACAACAAGATGAAACTATTGCATTGTAAGGGTGATTTTAAACATAATTTTATTTTATTTTTACTGATGTGGTCATCTTGCTAACATCAATATGAAATCCCACTGGATTAGAGCCTAAACCTCAACTACTCATCTGTATTTAAAACTACTAGACCGTGCAGGTGCACGGGCTGGTGGGCTAGTGGAGGTATAATTCCGATACACACCGTCGGAGAGGCAGCACGAAGACATTAGGACTATCCACAGCGTGTTCGGTGCCCAGAAAATTACTGCCCTGCCATTTTGCATCAATCTTGAGAAAGAATCAGAGCACATAGCGGTAATCGATGCCCATGTAAAGGTGGGCCCGAGCCATCAAAATCACCTCATTGTCCATCTGTTTCATTTGGTTGGCTGCAAAATCATTTTCTGTTTAGTTGGCACCAAGGCAAGAAATTCCTCGCAAGCTTGGTTTTCGACATGCATCGATGCCTGAATACTCTCTCTTCTAGTTCAGGCATTGATTGCAACTCACACTGCGGGTAGTCTAATAATAATGACATAATGTCGACATGATTTCACCGATCAATCGTCATGTTGCAGCAGCATCTTCCACAAAACATCCAGCCCTGTGGTGGTGTTTAGATGTTAGAATTGAGAGGTTGAATTTGAGAGTAAGATGTCACTTCGTAATCATTGCGCTACTGTAGCATTCCGTTTGTATTTGTGAAAAAGTATCCAAAAATTGATTAATGCTCAAAATGTTCGCCTCAGAGAGTACAACAAAACTGTGCAATTAGTTTTTGATTTCATCTACATTTAATACTCCATGCATGTTATGATATTTTGATGTGATGTGGAATCTTCTTTTTGCATAGTGTATTTGAGAGTTGTTTTTTAAAACTAAACGGACCGTGTTATCGAGAACAGGATAGCCTAGTAGATTGACCTGTTTGCCACAGTAGACTCCAACTGAGGCCTCAGCGGCCGTCTTCTATATCAAGTAGCGTGTGGACCGTGTAGTCTTGCCAAAGCAAAAAAAAAACAAATATTTATCCGCTTCCTCCTAATTTTTGTCCCGATGGGAACAAAAATGTCCTCATCTCAAAGAATTCTGCACAGCATGAGTCCCTTAAAGTGTCGTTTTAGAAACAGTCTGTTCCTGTAATGCCTGGTACAAGAGTCCAGACAAAGCTCCATGCCTCCATCAGAAAATTCGGAAGCAGAGCTCAATCTAAAAGCCCTTTTTTTTCCTCACCGATTTTTGCTGACCGTGCGCTGCACATGATTGTTTTACTTGGTTAACAACTTGTTATTATGCTGCCAGGCATGCTCCATGGCGTTAGGTGCCGATAGGCCGATACGTCCGGAAAAAAGCTATGAATAGATCCCAAGTAACTGTGCCGTTAACAGAAAGCAGCATTTTCCGTGGTACTGACAACGACAGCATAATGTGGATGGGGACCGTGGGCGTGGCTTAGCTAACCACTGCAGATTGCACTGAGCTGCACAGGATGAATGGCCTCCACTGTGATTCTATCCGTGCACCTTTGCAATTGGTAACGTGCTAAGCTTTTTGGTGTACTATAGGTGACACCACATTAGTTTAATGACTGCTAATCCGCTATATCTACTCTTGTTTCCTTGAAAAAAAGAACTCGCAGATCATTTCAGCATGTAGTTATGCGTGGAGCTAGAATAGCCACTACTATCCTTCTATCAATCAATCCATCAGCCCCAGGAGAAACAAAAGGCTATCACTATCAGCTCATTAATCGCCTCAGACTACTTTCAAAACTTAATCGCTTCAGACTGTGACGGGCCAAGTATAGCAAAACATGATACTATAACCAGTATCTCTCCAGCCTCAGCGGGAAACAGAATATCGCCGTCGCAGTCCACCGTGATCCCGACCCTGCCTGTGTGTTTAGTTGCCATCAAATCATCAAACTTCTCAAAATTCTCTCTCCAAACTTCACTATTCACCTATTACATTAAATCTCTCTCCTCGTGCATGTAACACTAAACGTGGGTAAATAAAAAAACTAATTACATGGTTTTGATGTACACGACGAGACGAATCTTTTGAGCCTATTTAGATTATGATAGGACAATGTTTACCACAAACAAACGAAAAGTGCTATAGTGCGCTATAATGTCGGATGTGACTTTTTCACCAAACTTTCCCTATCTATTTTTGGAACTAAACACACCCCCTGGCGTGGGAAGCAGCATCTGCTGGGCAGTTTCAGGCTTTCACGGCAACGCCACTCGCACTATTTTTTTTAGCACAACTAGCTTTGTTCGCCCAGAGCCGTGTAGCCCGTAGGCAAGTACTGTAGGGCACGAGGCAGGCCCGTGGCGCCACGCCGCCGGCACGGCCTGGCCGTTGGCGAGAGCGCCCACCTTGCGGGCGGGCCACAATCTTGGACCGACTCCACGGCCCACTGGTCGACGGGCCCCACGAGGAACTCCTCAGCCCTCGTGGCCGCGTGTCGGCCACGTCCGTTCCGACGGCCACCTGGGCCGACGGCCAGCCTGCCAGATCGGAGGTCCCCGGCGACGCGCCCACTGCTTGCTCGGGATTGCACGTGCTTCGAGACGGGTTTAGCCTACCAACCACGGCGCGGGATTCTTCATGGGCAATGTTTAGTTCCCAGACACTTCTCAGAATTCTCTCTCCAAACTTCACTATTTACTTATCACATCAAATCTTTCTCCTCATACATGGAGCACTAAACGTGGGTAAATAAAAAAATTAGTTGCATGGTTATGATGTACACGACGAGACGAATCTTTTGAGCCTAGTTAGGTCATGATAGGACAACGATTATCACAAACAAACAAAAAGTGCTACAGTGCGCTACAATGTCTGATGTGACATTTTCGCTAAATTTTACCACTCGTTTTTTGGAACTAAACACACCCATGGGTGTGCGTACTACTGGATTGTTCTCCTTGGTAGCTTACGCGGCTAGTGCCAACTTTTTCTACGTACTCCTTGTCACTTTGTCAGGGCACGGCACAATGTGGTTGCACGTGTATCTAACAACGTCGAGGCATTGCACGTGACAGAACGGATCAACTGCTGAACAGCAGCAGGTTGTATGCAGTGAAAGTAGGAAGCGATCAACGCTGATGTACTCAGGTACAACGTTGGAGTAGTAAATTTCTTACTGGAGCACATCAGGTTCATCGTTTTCCACTGAAAATTACAGGCGCCCCGGCCCATGGGCTCCTCATTTAACCGTGGCGTGGCGTCTATCGATTTTGCCGATTGGAACGGCAGGTGCCAATCATGGCGGGATCACAATCACCCAAACAGAGAAGATAGAATCGTACGTAGCGGCGGCGGGACGAATTCTGGGATCCATAGGCATATCCGCAAACGGCCGTATCCTTGAAAGATCAGCGAAGCTTTTCCAAATGTGACCCGTTTTGAAAAAATAACTGAAACAATTGAACTAAGAAAGAATTGTCGATAATCCTTATGAGCACTAATCGCACGATGCCGTTTGGCTTTTGCGTGGAGATGCGCGCAGCTGCAAGCCTGCAAAAGGCTACGAACAAGCACAACAAGTGCGTGTCCCTGTATCCAAGTGACGGAGCCCCGGCACACGCTTTGCGATTGCGCCATCCGATTCCGATAGGATAGGGCATGTACTTCAGTGACATCGCTCCTACTCTACGCACAAAGTTGCTGGTGCCGACTCCGACTGCACTAGTACACTGCACGTCGAGAAAGGGTCAAAGGGGAGAAGAGATCACTGACGAAGAAAAAAGGCGAGGACCCGGATTTTGTTCTGTTTCCTTTTGCTTTTGGGAGAATCGAAAAGGCGTGATCGTTATCCTGCCATCCAGAGTAAAATAAAAATAGTTTCAAGTTTCTCAATGCTAACTAGTCACCACCTTCAAAAGATCGTGGTAATTTAGCAACAGTTCCAGATTGCGCATCGCCGGATTTTGACGGATTGTTCAAGTTCACAATCAGAAGTCATAAAACTAATGGTACAGAAGGGCGTCGATTCGTCAAAGGAAAGCGCAATGCGTAATGTCCAGTAGTCTATAGTACAACATTAAATCTTCTTGATTCAGCCAGATAACCCAAAGTTATGTACCCAATCGTCGTTGCGTGTTTAGTGCCAACAATGTAACGATGCGCGTTTCGTGCCTTCTTAGAAACATCGATCGTTTGTGTCTTTCTTTCTCGCGCCCTCCATCCCTAAATATAAAGTTTTATAAATACAATTATATTAAATATGACAATGTTTATAATAATAGTGATTACACATCAAAAGAACACATCTTCCATCCATGAAATATATTTCTATAGTCTACTTATTTACTATTGCAGATGTCAGTGATGTTTTTAGTTTACGACAAACACAAAAACGTGTGTAGAGACCGGGGAGCAAGTTGTTATATATTAGCATGCTTTTTAAATAAAAAACTATATAACCCACCGACATGCCAATATGCCATCAGCAAAAGAAAAAAAGACCGCTACACTCACCTATTAAAATTAGTAGGCATATTAGTATTTTGAAAAGTCAAACTTTATAATTTTCTATCAACCATGAATCAAATTATATGATGTGCCTTATGTAAAAGTATATGAAGAGATTCATGTTTCAAAAATCTTTTAGTGTAGCATTAACTTGGTAGACAAAAAATACTTATTTAATCTCAGACCTAACTTTTTTACACATTTATATTAAGTTTATTATATTGATCCAAACAATCTAGTTTATAGTTCAATTTTTAACCGTCTAATCATCACTTATAAAAAAGCTATAAATTACTTCTCTAGTTATTGTAGCTTACAATAAGCTATAAGGATGGCATTACAGATTTTTAAAATACATAAAAGTATAGACGAGTGACTAAAACTAACAAATAGTCAGATAAAGATAAACTACGAGCGTATAAATATCTGCAAAAATACAGTATAAATTCTCGAAGAAACCATCGAGCCAATCCTTATTCTCAGGCCCCATTCCTCCCACTCGCCCAACAAACCTCTGCGCCCCACACTCAGCACTCCACCCACGCGCGCATCTCCCATGGCCTCCCGAGACCTCGCCGAGAGCCTCCTCCCCGGCGGGGGCGGGGGTTCCGCCGCCGCCGCGGCCTCCTCCTCCGCCCCGCACGACGAGTACGAGGAGCGCGCCTACGACTCCGACGACAAGGTATCCATCTCCATCTCGGACTCGGACGCCGACGACGACGGCGGCGCGCCGCCGTCGCGCCCATCCTTCTCTTGGCGGAAGCTGTGGCGCTTCACGGGCCCGGGTTTCCTCATGTGCATCGCGTTCCTGGACCCGGGAAACCTGGAGGGGGACCTGCAGGCGGGCGCCGCCGCGGGGTACCAGCTGCTGTGGCTGCTCCTGTGGGCGACGGTCATGGGCGCGCTGGTGCAGCTGCTGTCCGCGCGGCTCGGAGTTGCCACGGGGAAGCACCTCGCCGAGCTCTGCCGCGAGGAGTACGCTCCCTGGGCCACGCGCACGCTCTGGGTCATGACCGAGCTGGCGCTCGTCGGCGCCGACATACAGGAGGTGATTGGCAGCGCGATTGCAATCAAGATCCTGTCGGGGGGCATCGTGCCGCTCTGGGGCGGCGTCGTCATCACCGCGCTCGATTGGTAAGTTGCTTCCCTCTCGTGTTAGCAAGGCCACAAACGCTTACGTTTTTGTCGTTTCCACTGTGGGTTCTGAACCAGAAGTCCTAGATCCCCCCCCCCCCCCCCCCCCCCCCGGTTTATTATTGATTGAACTGATTTGATTTGTTCTTATTTCGGTGCTTCGAGTAAAAATCCATGAGCAACCTTGTGGATTATGTTGATTGCTTGGGGACTGGAAAATCATTTCTTACATATGCTTTCCTCAATTCCTCTAGGCTGTAGTTGGTTGAGTTGGAGCTCTGTCTGCTCCCCAGTTGTTCCTTTTCTCCTGAATTGAAGTCATAATATTTTTTTTGTTTCGTTTCTGTTGCTGACTTGGTGCATCCAGTATAATTACTGCTTTCTTATGTTGTACATGCACGCATGGCATCTCATGAAAGTTGATGGCTCCTCTTCGCACGATCTATTGTTTTTGTCCATTCTTTTTACCTTTGTCCTTCTGTCATCCGATCTCTGCCTTGGATTCTTTTGGTCGTCTATTATCAGCTAATAAAGTTCACGTCCTTTGGTGTGGTATGCTTGGAGTCAATCGATTTTGAATGGGGATCACTCCTCTTTGTTGGCTTCCTGGTGTTGCTTGCTGCTCAAAGGTGCTTTTGGGGCATCGTTTGTGGTTCTCTCTGTTCGATTAGTGTGACGATGGCTACCGTCAGATAACGGCTTTTGCTCTCCACAATGCACTCATACTGTTTTGGACGCGGAAAAAGTCCATACAAAAGCATCCCTTGGATTAAGAATTACAGTTTTCAGAATTTAAATCTGCTTCTCGGAAAAAGTCCATACAAAAGCATCCCTTGGATTAAGAACTACAGTTTTCGGTATTTAAATCTGCTTCTTGATCGGCTAAGAGTTGTCGCACCTGGCCGTGTTTTGGTGTAGCTTCTGAAGATGCTTATGTGCTACTTGCCGATCAAATTAGGTTGCGTCCTGAAATTGTTGGTGTTTGCGTACTCTGCTTGCTCTCTTTTACAGCATGATTTATCTGTTCTGTTGTTTAGTCGATGGCAGCATGATTGGGGCCTGCAGGCCGCAATGTATACAGCTATATTGGCGAACGATGACTCGTGGTTGCAATCACTGCATTTTATACATTATTTGATTCAGAGGATATTTATGCTTCACCTACAAAATAGAGAGCATATTTATGCTTATTAGTTGGTTTAATGTTTCTTTTTTCTCTTCAGTTAAAGACTTGTACCCAACACCCATGACCTGGGATTATCGATTAAACTATGGACATATCCTTGTCTACTATCCGTACATTACTACTTGCTGCCTACCTGCTCCCCTGGTCAAACCTCTTCCTCGTGCATTACTGATTGTAAATATGGATTATGAAATTGGTCATGTTGAAAGTAACAGAAAGGATTGAATATTAGTTGAAAGAGTTCTGCTAAATAAATGGTCTCTCGATGATGAAATGACACCAGTTCTACTTTTGTCCTGTTACACAATGCTTATCTGATATCGAATAACATATTGTTTGTGTCACTAACCATATTTACCTCCTTACTATGGTTAAGAACTATTCAGTAAAACTGATAGATGTGACTCATATAACATTTCTCCTGATGACAGCTTCATCTTTCTCTTCCTGGAGAATTATGGTGTGAGAAAACTGGAAGCATTTTTTGCTGTATTGATTGCAACCATGGCTATCTCATTTGCGATTATGTTTGGTGAAACAAAGCCTAGTGGAAAGGAACTTCTGATTGGTAGCTCTCACTCTAACTTGTGGCAAGATGTTTTTCTGTATTTCGCATCCTTGAGAAACAAAGGAGTTTGCTCATTCTGTTACTTATGCAGGTTTGGTGGTTCCAAAGTTGAGTTCAAAGACAATTAAGCAGGCGGTTGGAATTGTAGGCTGCATCATCATGCCTCACAATGTTTTCTTGCATTCAGCACTAGTGCAGTCCAGGAAGATTGACACAAACAAGAAATCCCGTGTTCAAGAAGCAGTTTACTACTACAACATTGAGTCAATTCTTGCACTAATTGTGTCCTTCTTTATCAATATCTGTGTCACAACGGTTTTTGCCAAAGGATTTTATGGGTCTGAACAGGCTGGTAATATAGGCCTTGAGAACGCCGGGCAATACTTACAGGAAAAATATGGAACTGCATTCTTTCCCATCCTCTATATCTGGGCTATTGGTTTGTTAGCATCTGGACAGAGTAGCACTATTACTGGCACATATGCGGGTCAATTTGTTATGGGAGGTTTCCTTAATCTTCGTTTGAAGAAGTGGGTACGGGCAATGATTACTCGAAGTTTTGCCATTATTCCAACTATGATCGTGGCTCTGTTTTTTGATACTGAAGATCCTACGATGGATATTCTAAATGAAGCACTCAATGTCCTTCAGTCCATACAGATTCCTTTTGCACTAATTCCTCTCATCACCCTTGTTTCAAAGGAGCAAGTCATGGGGTCATTTGTAGTTGGTCCCATCACCAAAGTAAGTTTTTTTCTTTGAGCTTTGTATATAAAAATCACGTTTAAAGATAGTAAAAATGACCAATTGACATTGATGCAAGAGATCCTGTTATTTCACGACACTGTTTTATTTCAATCAGTATCCTAAAGAACTTAAAGCTGATGGAGTCCTTAATTTCTTTCCTTCAGAGAAAAATGCATAGTTTCAGTTGCTGATCTTACTTATATGTTGTTAGTCTAGACACCTTAACAGGATTACTTAATATTTTATGCCATAGAACCTGCCCTTGTGCGTGATAACTCTCACATATATCATTGACGTGTTATTCTGTGTGACTGTCCATGCGTATATATAAACCTTGTTCAATGTGGTTCGCCATACTCACAAGCAATTGGAGAAGTTATTTGTCTGATGGCATGAAGCTGCTTTACACACTAGCAGCACTGCCAGCCTACTTTGCTATATTAACTCTTTTTGTGCTCTTAGGTGATTAGCTGGATTGTCACGGTTTTTCTGATGCTTATCAATGGATATCTTATACTGTCATTCTACATTACTGATGTCCGGGGTACAGTGCTTCGATCAAGCTTGTGTGTTGTGCTGGTTTTCTACCTCGCATTCATTGTCTATCTTATTGTGCGAAATACTTCGCTGTATTCTCGCCTTTGTTCATCAATGTCAAAGAGGCCATGAGCATTTCAACATTGTCATTCGCCACCATGATGGACTGGAATAGTGGATTATAGTAGAAGAAAGCTGCTCCTCCATGTAAAGATTGTACCGCTGCCTATTTGTATTGGCTCCAGAGAAGTCTATAGATGCACATCCCTTGTATGCTTGTATGTATGGGATATTTGGCAGTAGGCTTCTCCTTTAGGATGGACCAAGGCACCGGCACTCACATATTTGAGGGTGCACGCGGTAGATAGATTTATTATTTATTTATCATTCTGAAGATTATGGTGACGTGAAAAACACTATTGACATAATGGCATTGCCTGATTACACAGCTGCTGCCATTTCCTTGTGAGAACGAGCAGATGCAATTTTCCGAGTACTAACATATGAAGTTTGATGCTGCAGTCCTAAATTCCAGGAACTCACTGCATCTTCCGCTGCAGTGAAATAACTGCAATTTCACTGCACTTTGCGATCTATCATATAAGTCAACATGTGTATTTTTCTCCCCATAAGTTTATTTTCGTCCCTCTACATCGATACTAGAATTTTTTTGTCCCCATATTCGACAACCATACAATTCATGTATGGGTTCATGCGCTCGTTTCATAGCGATTTGACGGTTTTTGCCATGTGGCTGGATGATTGGTAATTTAAGAGAATCAGAACATCTTTATTTACCATCTAAGTACTATACAGATGTTAGTATGACTGCGTAGGAATTAGTATACGGTCTTATTTGGATTCATCAACTAAATTCAAATTTGATGGATCTAAACATGTTATAGCTAATTGCAACGAATCTCCTTCTAACTAGTTGGAACCTAACTATCCATCTAGCTACTTGTGGTCTTGTGCACAGCCAAAAAACTAAATTATCCTACATTTTCATCTAAATTACATCTATTTATCACAACCGTACATTTACTGATAATAAAATAATCTAACTAATATAATTAGCTGCTGGATCCACACTCCCCAACTAATTAGCTAGTCTTTAATTATAAGAATTAGCTAACTAATGTATTAACAGAATGGATCGAAATAGGACCTCGGTTTCTTGAATGCATACGCTCGAACAGTCATGTTACATTGTTACTCGCCACATTCACATCTCCGATCGCATACACACGGTAAAAAAAAGGAATGGAATACACGCAAGGTTTTTCCACCGCAACACACATATATTTTTGTTTTTTTAAAAAAACACACATATATTTGGCATGTGTTTGCTGCACCCGGTCCATAAATACATCGTACTCCGGCCGTCTTTTGCAAACACCCCTGATCCAAATGCACTTGCGCTTCTCCGCGCGCGCCGTCCCGAATTTGCACTTGTGCTTCCCAGTTCCCGCTGATGTTTATCAACGAATCCCATCTGCGAACCCCTTGTGCGAGGTCTCGTAGGGCTCCCCTTGTCCGGGTCTCTTCCTTCGAACCCCGTTCGCGAGGGTAGCGTCGCGCCGAGGCGGTAGCGGGCGGCGGCGGCGGCGCGATGAACGCGCCTGTAGTCGGTGAGTTCTCGTTTCGATTCGCGTTGGGGATTTTGGTCGGGGGGTTGGGCACGTGTTGATTCGACCGAATTTCGTTTTTGTGGGAATCTTGTGTTGCGGATTCGGGCTGTATCGCCGATTCGAGGTGCAAATTAGGGTTTAAGGGGGATTGCGGGGCTGTGGGTATGCCTAGGCTCTGGATTTGTTCCTTGTTGGTGATTCGGGACTTGAAAGCTTGGGGTTCCGGTGTGTGGTTAACCTACTCTAGAATGTTGCTAGTTTGCTGGTGATTATTTATTTCTGCGATTACTTAGGTTAGTTTATGTGTTCAGGTGGCACCGCAGTAAAGTGCTGTCTAGGGTTTCAAACAGGGCTTTAGATTGCCTTGCTTTGCTTGGATGAACACATGCAAATGTTCTTCTTCTTTAGATGTTAGTTTTCATCTGTATGCAGGTGGATTACAGAAATTAGCAGTTTTGGTTGGATGCTAGGTATCCATACCAAATTCACTTGCAGATTCAATGCATTTTGCCATTTGTGTTTTTGTCGATTTTAATTTTGACGATAAATTACAATTCATTCTTTGCCATTTCAAGTGCCCATCCCACTTTATTATATTCTGCTGGTAATCATTAATCTACATATAGTGTCTGAAACATCTTATTCAGGGAAAATTTGATCTGTGACATCGAAAGTCGCAATTTTAGAAACTGTATCACTGAAATTCTGGTCCATTTTAGAAATATCCCAGTCAGTCACCTTTTTCCATCAACTCAGAATCTATAGGGTCATCCTGCTGTTGTCTTTGGAGTGACAATCGACAAAATATTTCTTCCAACTCTGCACTGGCTGTTTTCGCTGTTAACCGTCGCCGTGAGATGTCAGGATCACTAGCATGCGACTCCGATGTGCCATGCCCATGTTGTGGTGCTCTCCTCCTGTCCCTGTCTCTTCTTGTCGTTGCCCCTCTTCTCCTCTGCTGGTGCAGGAACTGCAGATCCATCTGGGCCTTGGATTAGTTCATTCTTTTCTTGGTTAGGGAGCAATCAAAACCAAATCTCTGCTGTTTTCTCAATGCAGTCCTTCCCTTCCTGTTGCTGCGATTTGCTTGCTAGGCTGTGGGTTGCTCAATGTGGTAGGGATAAGTTTGATTCAGCACAGATCTGCAGCATGAAGGCTGGTTGGGCGAGGTGGAGCTTGATTTGCTGTAGTTAATTGAGGGAGGCAATTTAGGCAAGATGAGATCGTTCTGACTTGAGCGAGGTGAGCTCTGAAATTGGCTCCATCTATGCCTGCTTTGGGCAGAGGCATGCTCTGTGCTGCAGTGCCGCGCAGCGCATAGTGGAATCAGATGGAGCTGAGCTGGGGTGCTACAGCTTCATGAGGCGGCGGCCTGCTGCACCATGGCTTCAATTAGAGGTGGGCTGTGGTGCAGAGGCTTCAGGTGCAGGTGTTGGGTGTGGCGGTGTGCGCCAGACACACGGGCTGGCTTCAGGTAGAAAGATGGAGAAACACTGCAGTGGAGAAGGTGGTTGCTGTATCGTATTTCTAAATGACGCCATCTTACTATTTCACAGAACCAATTTTCCCTTGTGTTATCGAGAAATTACTTAAGATCTTCCTGCTATGTGGGAATAGCCTATATCTTGCTTTTAGATTTCTATGCTGAGAGAATTTTTTTAAAAAAAATATATATCTGAGATATTGAAGTATTCATGCTCTTAATATTGTAGATCCATATCAGGGGGAATTTCCCGAGACAATCGAGGAGTACTTGCATCATGGTACTATGAAATGTATCGCGTTTAACCGGAAAGGAACGCTTCTTGCTGGTAATTATCTGAGCTTGTTCCTCTACAAGTAAATTCAAATGACTGTTTTGTGTAATTATCTTCCTAGTTCATATACAACATGCTGGTTTCTTTTATAGCTCTCGATTAGTGTTGGTTTTAGCTTTTAACTAGTTGAAAGTTTTTTTTGTTAACAAGGATTAAAATTTGTTATAGTCTGGTGAAGCAATTTGTTATGTCATTGTTGTCGTCACTGCCTGCTCAATCATTCTGTTTTACTGACATCAGTGGCTCTGCTGATACTATGCATGAAAAGATCACCGTCATTTTTTTCCCTGTCCATTTGGACCATTTACAATCCCATTTGGACATTTGGTGACCCACAATCTGTAAAACATTTAATTCAAGAGGAACTGTTTCTTTTAGCCCTTTAGTTTCCTCATAGTGCCTACCCAAATCTGTATCATGTGCACCAGAACAGAAGAATATGCATGGGAGTTACTGTGTTCTGGATATTGGGTTCTGTTTATGGGTATCAGAGGATGGAAGTGAGGAATCTTTGTTAAATTAGCAAGGCAACTTGTATTTTGTATGCGTCTTTAGTTTTCTGTGGTCACTTCTGCATGGAAATGAGAGAAAACGTAAATGCAGCAATATGAGTTTATCATGTCCTGTTTCCTTCTACGGTTTTGATTGCTATGCAATAATATGATACTGAATGGTGGTATGAAAAGGGAATGCTGTGTACAAGCTAGAAGTTTCTTTTACTTTATGGTTTATAATCTTATAGTTCCATATGAAGTTGGTGCTGCATGCCTATAAAAAAATTGTGATATATATGTGTATATGAATGCCGACATATTTATGAAATGCACGGTCTAGAATATCTTTCATCTGTGAAACTGTTTTCAGTGGTCAATAACAATCTCTGTTACATATTTCCAGCTGGATGCTCAAATGGTAGCTGTGTTATCTGGGACTTTGAAACAAGGGGGCTTGCAAGAGAATTTCGTGATAAAGATTGCACTGCACCTATAACAAGCGTTTCCTGGTCCAGGTATGGCCACCGTTTGCTTGCCTCTGCTACTGACAAGTCATTGACACTTTGGGATGTGTCAAATGGGGAAAAGATTGCCCGCATAACTCTTCAGCAGACTCCATTGCGTGCCAGTCTTCAACCTGGTTCTGCAACCCCATCTATTTGTTTGGCATGCCCTCTGTCTTCTGCACCTCTTCTTGTTGATTTGAATACTGGAAGTACCACAGTTCTCCCTGTTTCTGTATCTGAGAATGGCAACCCACCTGCACCTAATCCCCGTAACAAATTTGCGGATGGTACTCCACCTTTTACACCAACAGCAGCAACGTTTGATAAGCACGGGGATCTGATATATGTGGGCAACTCCAAAGGAGAAATTTTAATTGTAGATTCCAAAAGCATCCAGGTACATGCAGTAGTTCCCATTCCTGGTGGAACTGTTGTTAAGGATATTGTTTTAAGCCGGGATGGTCAATATCTTCTGACAAATTCTAATGACCGTGTCATTAGAGTTTACAAGAATATTCTACTGGTTAAAGGTTCTGGAGAGGAGATTAGAAACATAAGCCACAACAGCAATGACTATGAAACTCATTATGATAAGTTAAGAGCAAAAGGTGCAAGCTGCCTTATTCTTTCCTGTGAACTTTTGGATTCCATCACAAAAATACAGTGGAAGGCACCATGCTTCAGTGGTAATGGTGAGTGGATAGTTGGCGCTTCTGCAAACAAAGGAGAGCACAGGTTGCAAATATGGGACCAAGCAGGGCGCCTTGTAAAGATCCTTGATGGTCCAAAGGAGGCCCTCATCGATCTTGCTTGGCATCCTGTTGAACCTACAATTGCCACAGTATCTGTAACAGGCTATGTATACATTTGGGCCAAGGAGCATGTAGAGAACTGGAGTGCATTTGCTCCTGATTTTGTAGAATTAGAAGAAAATGAAGAGTATGTTGAACGAGAGGATGAGTTTGACCTAAACCCACGTGAAGAAGAGGTGAACAAAACATTTCTCTACTTGTCTTTTAACTGCTGTTCATGTTATGCACTTAAACATTTTCTCTTAATCTCTATGTAGGCTGAAGTAGTAGTGATAGATGAGAATGCTGATATTGATGTCGAGACGTATGAGAAGAATGCAGTGTTCAGTGATGTGGATGATTCTGTGGATGAGATCGTCTACTTGCCAGCAATCCCTTCCCCAGATGATGCTCCTGATGAGCAGCCAGATAAATGCCTTGGAAGCTCATCAAAGTTGGAGGATAGCAACCATTCTGATTCCCCATCCTCAATGGATGCTGTACAGAATGGTCAAGCCATCCCTCCGGTGTCAAGCCCAATGGAAGGTATAACTTTTGCTTTTGCAATTTATTGTGTCAGTTGTTTTAATTCTGTGAAACTGTTAGTCCTTGAGTGTATGGTTTGTTTTCCAATTGGACTCCACTAGCAGTGTGGTTCGTTTTGTATTTATATAAAAAACTTGCAGACCATGGTACCAAGAAAACTAAGCCGTGCACCCTCTATGATGAAGAAATGACGAAATTTGGTTCAGTTTAGGTCACAGAATATTATGGAACTACATATACATGTTGTGAAATGATGATGATTTACTACTATGGTTCAGTTTAAGTCACAGCATATTCAAAGTAGAGTAAGTTGCATTGCTATCTCCAGAGCACTTTCTGGTAGGGATGCAAGTATTTATGTTTTTGGGTCATTGGGTCGACCCAAAACTTAAAAAAATGAACTAGAATGGCATGCCATGTAAATAATTTAGAAGATGAAATGAACTAGAGTGGCTGACCCAAAAAACCCATTGGTTACCCACTTGCATCCCTACTTTCTGGTCAGGGATAGAATCTTGAAAACCCGAGCATTTCATGTTGTCAGTGTAATGCTATCTTTCATTCATGGACAATCATGTTCTTGGTTTTATTCCTATATGCCAGTGGACAACTCTACTGCTGAAGACCCAGCAGAAGGGCCCAACTCCAAGCGGAAGCGGCGGCTGTCCGTGAAAGGGCTTGAGATGCAGCAGTCTGAGAAGGGCAAAAGGCCGGCAACAAAGAACAAGCCCAACGGCAAGTCCACAAAATCCAGTGCCAAGCAGATGGAATCTGCCAATGGAAATAGCTCCGCCTTTGATGACGAAGCAACTGAGGACGATGAGGTTAACATTGATAGCTAGATTTTCTGACGGAGGACAATAGGTGGGGGGAATAGAGAAGGCTTCACTGTATTTCTCCCAAAGTAAAAAGAACTATTCCATTGAGACAAAGTAAACTCATTAACTGTCAGTGTTGTAGCCCGTAAGTTGGTCTTTGCTGTTTTGTGTTAAGAAAAAAAAATCCGCCGTTCTTCGAGGTGTCTGATCCAAACATAGTTCTTTTTTGAGATGTTAACCGTGATTCCTTGAAGCTGGAGCCTCTTTTTGTTTTTTGTTTGGGGACTGGGAAGCCCTCGTTTTATCTGTGGGTATATATTGGTGGATGGTCATATGACCCCTTGAGCACTTGTTTTATTCTGTACGTGTGATTTTAGAAATGTATACTATATAATTTTTTGCGTCATGCCTGTTAGTGTTGCAGCTATCAGTATACAGGCCCAGGCGTTTATGTTATTTGATGCGGAAATCAGGGCACGTGCGGCAGATTTGTTTCACGTACAGAATCATTCTCTAGTATGATGCATAGCATAGTGCATAGGTGGTCGTATCCAGGGTTGCAAAAGCTGGAGGATTTAGCAGGGCCGAGTGGGTGTCTGCAGCACCATAAGTATTAAGAGAAATGGCTAGCTATGTCGATGAAAAACGGTGACGGTGCTAATTAAGCAGTATTTACAGAAGTCAAATGGAATAGGAAATGAGGGTTCAGCAGAGATAAGTACAGTGTGCAGAGTCGATTGTACAGTATAGAACATACGAACAATCTTCCCTGCACACCAATTTCACAGGAATTCCATGACAAACGCTAAAACATTTCGATTCGTGCAGGAACTAGGGAGATTTCCAACGACTTCTGAAGTTACAAACCGAGCTGAATATCTAATACTCCGGGGCCCGTCGCAGGTAGCCGTTGCTCCCCTTTTTCTCTGCCCTGAGTAGTCGCCGAGTCCTTCACCACTTCTATATCCGGAAAACGGCTACGGCATTTGCTCATCATGTGCGCGCCCAAAGCACAATTTTATACTGCGCGCATAGCCACTTTTAGTACCACATAACCACCTGGCAAAACCAATCATGGCGGCTGGCTTTTTGCTTAGGGCATGGATCGACGTGCAAATTGCGCGTACGATCGTCGCTGCAATATTCTTCGGCTCATCATCGAGTCAGGAGTCGGGGCATGATCGGCACTCATTAGCGCTCCTAATCATGCGACCTTGTCGGCTTCTGCCACGATCTAACGATCTCTCCCCCTTTCGTGATCTGTTCTTGCTTCTTTTCTGTTTTTCTCGCAGCCGTTTTGATCCATCTGCTTTCATCGTACGGTCCTGATGTATAATATGGTACTTGATTTTCAAATGGCAGTGTTAAACTGTTAAGTGCAAGCGGCATGGATGATAAGAATTAAGCTTAGGACGTACGTCTAGCGTCCTAATGATTGATTAGAGCCTTAAGGGAGATGGAATGATCGATGTGGTCCTATCCATAAGCACGCGGCAAATTATGTGTACATATGTAAGTATGTAGCTTTACAACACAGCATTGTACGCCTAGGAATTGCATGCATGTGCCAAAGCTCTGTAAATCACAACGTTCAAAGTTGAACGCATGAGAGGGATTAAATTAAACATTTCAGCCAAAAACTAGGAATCCAAGGTCCCTTCACAACATGTAGTGACCTTGTTTTCAGTACAAGTATAGATGAGTATGGAACGAATTATTTGACGCTGGACAATTATTTGGGATGTATTACGTACGTAGATGAGATCATTGACTCGCTCCTTTATTCTGCTATCTTTTTCTTCGCTTTGTCATCTCACACTACCTTCTTTCTTATTAGTGACACCACGTTCTAATAAAGTTACACTAATGCAGTTTGGTTGAGAAGCGAATGATTAATAAAGTGGAAACGCAATACTATTAACAAAAATCCTGCTAATAAGCATCCTCTCGGGATTTTTTTTTAAAAAAATGTAGAAACACAAATACACAATACTGTATATATTTGTTCGCAAGAAGAGGGATGATGTCGACCATTTTAGGTGAGAAAAAAATCTTTCAGTAAACCTGAAGCAATAGCAATTGTTCCGAAAGTCCTAATTGAATTGCCAAATCGGCCTCGATTGTTGGAATTGGGGGGTTAAGGCGTGGTCCTCCATGAGCATGCACAAAATTATGTACATATGCAGTCAGCATGTAACTTTACAACACAAATGGTATTATTGTTTGTTTAGGAATCGCATGTGCTGAAGCTCGATCTGTTTGTCAATCACGCTATTCTTAGCTCAATGAGAAATGAGGGCATGAGGCTATCATACTGATGTACTTTGGTGATCTTTGTGAAAAGCAATTATTAGTGATATCAGATGCAGGGCTGCTATATGATCTGTACGTGTCATGAGGATGGTTCTATCCTTTCACATTTTTTATATGTCGATGACCTCTTGATTTGCTCTATCATTTCTTGCTTTACTACTGTGCAAACCCCACGTAGAAAAGGAATGATTCCTCTGCTAGGAACGAAAGTACTGAGAATAAACCCCATTACATAGGCACTGCAGATATGGACATTTTGTGTGAACTCTCAGTGGCATAGAGGAATTGTACCAAACTTTTTTTCTTTTTTTTTCCCAGACAGCCATTAACTTTCCTTCAGCATTTGTTCGTTATATTTTTAATCATACTGCAGGTCCTAATAGTGATGGAATATGTATCCACGAGCTCACGCTACTGTCGTTTTCAATATATTTTTTAGAATAAGAGGGCCAAATATGTACGAGAAATGCAAACAGGACAGTGCATAGAGTTAGTGTCTCCTCCAATGGTAAAGATTGTTCACTAATAGCTAGCGATAAGATTGTCCACTGCACGTTACTATAGATAGCAATAATAGATATCATCTCTAGTGGTCTACTTGCAACATGCACACTGAATGAAACTGTTAAATTCCTCATACATACTTGCAACATATTTCAATAGAGTGCTAAATGTTTCATAATTCATACACATTGAAATATGTTGTAGACTAACTATTTACTAGTAACCAGTTTTTCTCTCTCGTTATTGTGTGTCGTGTGGACATAAAACTGACGTGGCATTACAAAACATGGCCCGTTTCTCAGCAAAAGCACCATCGGTATAATGGTGGAGTCGTCGTGGCCTCGTGGGTGCATGATGTTACCCACTAATCCTGGTGCACATCTTATGAATACAACCTTAGTTTGTACAGAGCTGGTAAGTTATGCTTCATTCGTGTCATTTGAATATCTTATTTCTATCATATTATATCTTTATCCACTTTGAACCGACGATCTGAGTTATACTACAAGATTTGTTGTTTTTTCCAGTCTCATGTTGTAAGCGGCCTAACAGTTTATAACTGATAGTGACCATGTTTGGGCTCTAGTATTAGTGTTAGTGTTAGTGGTAGTTTTTAACACCCCCAATTAACACGTAACAAACTAACACCATTTGTGTTTGGATTCATGTGTTAGTTTGTGTTAGTTTACACTTTTTTGGATCCTGTGTGGAGAGAGAGGAGGCAAGTGGAGTAAATCTGGTGGGACTCACCAAAACTAACACAATTACCACCTCTTTGAGGTGTTAGTATTTTGAGGGATGTTCCCAATTAACACCAAACTAACACACATGTTTGGCTCCAAAGTGTTAGTTTTGTGTTATTTACTCCCTCCGTTCTGAAAAACCTGACGTTTAGGACAAGGTTTGGGTCAACATTGGGAATATAAATCATCAATAACTTTAAAATTATTGAGTTTACAAATGTGAAAACTATATGAATAGATTTGTCTTGAAAAATACTTTCATAAAAGTATACATATATCACTCTTTGATAAATATTTTTATAATAACAAGAGGTCAAAGTTGTATTTTGAAAACCGTGTCGCTGTCCTAAACGTCAGGTTTTTCAGAACGGAGGGAGTAGCTCCAAACTAACACTAACACTTGGATCCAAACATGACCAGTATATTTGGTTCACTAGCTACAAAAACTGTGGGCAATAAATGTGTGGGCGATTGCATTGTTGGCAATTTCCAAAACTGTGGGGGAAGATTAAAAAACAAACACTGTTAGTCACTTATAAAAATAATTAATGGTGTTAACATTGTTGGCCACTTTCAAGAAACTGTTGGAAAAAATGTACGCTCTTGTAGTGTTGATTGCTCAATCTGTATATAACTCCAACTGCAATTGGTTTGCAAAGAGATTCGGCAGCAGCAGAAGGTTGATATACTGATAATTAGAGCATGTTATTTATGATTCAATTTTCTCAAGAGTTATTATGAAAAAAAAAGGAAGATTGCAGAACCCTGGTCATTGCTCATCACGAATGAGCATCCTGCTAGGGCCGACTTTCTAACACATCTATCTATGTAAATTGTGTACCATCCACACTTAAAAATCTAAGTAGACTTCATAGACATTTTGGTTCGGAAATTAACACAAAATTGTGTCCATTGCTGGAATCAGGGGACGAGAAATTGTAAAAAAGAAGAAATCGCTACTTGCTATGCTAAAAAATAAAGAAGGTTAATAACTCAAGATCATGATTAACATCAAGCAATTGAGCCTACAAACACAAAAGCAGAAAAATTGAAGCAACCATGGTTCTCAAATATTAGTCATTGTACCGATCAGAGACCCTATCTGACAATTCGCGCTGAATACCTAATTTGGCTGCATTTATCGTCACTGAGCTAGCTACTAGCTTACGATGGCGTGGACCATGAGATAACAAACGGTTTGCACTTTATGTCATCCGGGCTAATCTCCTCCAAGCATCTCCCGCGACGATTGGCAACTCAATTCCTGATTCAAAGAAACCATTACATGATCGATATATATATATATATATGCTGTCACAGAATTTAACTTCATTGAATTGCTAATTAACCTGACGTGCAGATCTTCAACCCAGCGTTGCCAGCAGATTCCTCCTCGCTTTCATCGTCATCGACGCGATCATCTTCGTCGCCCTCATCGTCCCCGTCGCCATTTTCGCTGCACCGTGGCATGCAATCATCGCCCCCTACCTTGCCGCCGTTCATTGCCACGCCGGCGAACAGCCCTGTGACGCTCATCTGCTTGCTGATCATCCGCGCGACGCTATACGGCAGCTTCGGGGTCGCGCCGCCGCGCGCCGCCCTCCTCGGGTGGTGCTTCCGGCGCCGGTCATCGAGCCACGCGCCGGCGAAGGCCAGGCAGTCCAGGAGGCTCTCCCTCGCCATGCCCTTCATGTCGTACGCCTGCGCGCGGCGCCACAGGCTCCTGGCGTGCGCGTTCGCCGGCCGCGCCAGCGCCAGCGCCCGCGTCGCGTCGCTCACTGCCGCGTCGGCCTCGCGCCGCGCGAGCCGGCACTGCGCGCGGTTGCTGTGCAGCACCAGCCGGTCCCTCCTCCGGCTCATGGGGCACAGCTCCAAGGCTTCGGTGTACATCTCGATGGCCCTGTCCACGTCGCCGTGCAAGAAGCTTTCGTTTCCTTGCCTCTTCTTCTCCTTGGCCAAGATCTCCCTCTTGAGCAGCTCATCCCCAGGCATTATTGCTTCCTCTCTCTCCATCCTCACAACCTTCAGCTCCCTCAACCTGCCGATCGCCTCCTTTGCTTCCGCGCCTAGTTCGTGCCCACCGACATGGCCATCGTCTCGAAGCAGTGCAGCTGCAATGGCGTCGCCGAGCCGTCGCCGTGGACCGAGGTGCCGGAGCTCGACCAAGTCAACGAGGCACGGCGCCGTGGCATCGGCGACGGCGTGCCATGTGTCGCGGTCGTCGAGGAGGAGGAGCAAGCAGTCCACGGCCATGTACTGCCAGTCGTCGGACGAGCGCGCGAGGTCACAGAGGCCGGAGAGCGCGTCGCGGCACGCCGCGATGGCGGCGCGGCCGACCGGGCTCCGGCAGAGAAGGCGCAGCAGCCCGACGCCGGCGGGCGAGTCGCCGTTGGCCAGGCCGCCCCACATCCGGGACAGCTCGCGCAGGAACACGGCGTCCTGGCATATCATGGCATGAGATGACAGGTCCCTGGAGGCGAGGCAGCTCAGGAAGTAGAGCGACCAGCACTGGAGCTGGCTCGCCCACTCCTCCGCCTTCCTGTCCTCGGCGGCGGCGCCGCCGCCGCCGGGCCCGGAGGTCATGAGGTCGCGCTGGTACTTTGGGCGCCTGCTCGGCGCCAGCGCGACGAAGCTGTCGTAGACGTCGCCGATGCAGGTGGACGCGGCGCGCGAGGTGAGCGGCACGGCCTCGGCGGCGTGCCGCGCGACGGCCGGGAACGTGGCGTCGTAGCTGGCGAGGTGGCCCAGGGCGCGCGCGGCGGCGCGCTGCTCGACCCACGTCACGGCGCCGCCGAGGAGGGCCAGCAGCGGCCGCACGGCGCCCGCCGCGACGGCGAGCTCGGCGTGCGCGGGGGAGCGGATGGTGAACGAGCCGATGGCGTGGGCGGCGTAGTACGGCACGTACACGTTGTCGCCGCGGCGGTGCCACGCCGCGTCGGAGAGCGCGCGGGAGAGGAGGAGGGACATGCACCGGATCGCGCCGAGCGACGGGAGCTCCGGGTCGTCGGGCGCCGCCATGGCAGCGCGCCACACGGCGCCGACGGCCGCGCCACATGACTGGCCGCTGCTGCTGCCGTCATCGTCGCAGTAGGGGAGCTCCCTGAAGAAATCGGCAAGGCTGGCGCGGCGGAGCCGAGCGTCGGGCTGTTTGATGGCGCAGAGGAAGCACCCGCAGCTGCTTGAGCTGAAGAAGTCTTCAGCTTCCTCCTCCTCCTCCTCCTCCTCTTCCATGATCTTGGCCATGGCTTTGGCCTTGCCCTTGCTGTTGCTAGACTGCTTGCTTCTGGTGTTCAGCTCCATTTGGTACACTGAGTAAACCTTGTGCCCGTGTTAGCAATGGGAGCTAGGTGGAAGAAAGGACATGGGAGTGAGAGAGTAGGGTTTTGTAGAAGTGGTGGAGAGTACATCTACAATTAGTCAATTAGACATGGATTTTTTAAGCCCTTGTTAACTTCTTTTCATGAAAGAGCAAAGCCATCTTTTATACATGTTCATGATCGGCCGGAAACAGAGAACTTTCTTGAGCAGAAAATACTTGTGTATCAGAAAGAGGCTGTAAACTTGACATCAGTACTCAGTAGTAGCACCTGCAGGAAACTTCACTGCCGCTTCTTGCCACCTGCATATAGCTTTGTGCACTCGCCAGTACGAGGTTGCAGATTAAAATTTACGCCAGGTTCAATTTGGATCAGCGGGTACTAGTATCAGATGAGTCAGATATCTTAACTGACAACGAAGTATCCTGTCAAGACAAATCACATGACTGACACTAGTTTACGACATTCACGTAGCAATTAGGGCCGGGCAGCAAGCTTGGCGCACGGCTACGTGGCGTGCTGCAGTGCCGCCCAATCGATCGACACTCAACAGAGATTCAGCACGCGTCGCTTTTATTAGCAGCCGGGCGCAGACTCCGATTGACCCAAGTTGTGCTCATGCAGTCATGCATGCACTTGTCTTCAGAAGTTGAACGCATTTCCAGCTTCCACTTGTGATAATTTGCGATGTGGTGAAGGTCTAAAGTTGCGGCTGTTAATCCCCACAAAGCCATGGCCTAGTATAACCAAACCTTTCTACCAGAAATTACCTAAACAAGGTAGCCAGCGCGCGTCAGATTCCACTAGGTTAATTATGCTTATTAGCTTGGCGTATAGCAGCTAGTGGCTCTACCATTTTTACTACGTACTAGCTTTACTTTTGCAAGAATATATGCAGACAACAGAATTTGCAAGAAGTACACGCTAATAGTAACTAAAAATGCATATATGCAGCTAGTAGTTATCAAAAGTTTATCCAATCAAGCTCAACTGTTTCTAGAAGACGATAATTTTTCTTGTTACTAATGTGTCAGCCTCATGAAAAGGTATGCCAGCCATTCAACCAAACTCTACTTCTGTACCTAAAAAACAAGCCATTCAATGGCAATGCTACAGAATCTGTGGAACAATTTAACAATATGCATGATTCATCTGATTTGATGAAGTCTGAGCCAAAACTAGCTAACTGTATTATTGTAGGTAGGCTGCACAGGTTTCTCAATTCTGTTATAGATTCTCCAATAACAAGTGATGTTCCAATCAGTTTAACCAATGAACACTGATATAATAGTACCATATTTTCTTTTTTATGTGAAAGTGTATTTCCAACTCAGAAAGGGGACAGTGATACATACATAACATGAAAGAGGCAAAATATAATGCACTGTGGTCCTTGTGGTCCTTCAAATGAAGAGAGTATGATTTGCATGCATGCTGTCTGCTGCCCACTTGAGAAAGAAAGGAGGAGAAAGGAATGTGAATATAAAGCCGCTTTATTTCATCTGATAGACAGGCTACAAGCCATTTGTATACTTGATAGCGTGATTAAACAAGACTGTGGGCAAATTACTCGAGCAGATCAAACTGCTTAGGAGGCCAATGGCAAGAGCCGCCATGGATACGCTTTGGTGTGAGTTCTCTCTCTCTTTTGCTTCTCCTTAAAGCATCACCAAGAGACTGAAATAGAGATTTTGGTGAAAAAACACCCTCCAACTGCCTCTTTAATTGAATATCCAAATATAGATATCGCTAGCCAAAGATGGAGAGGGAGATGACTCTCTAGACTGCACACAAGATATAGAAAATTTGTTGGGAAGTATAAAGATATAGAAAATAATTTTTACTCAAATGACTCTCCAAATGATGATTTAGAGATTATATTTTAGATAGGCTTTTGAAGATGCTCTTAGAGAGAGAAAACAAAGGAGGATCCTAAAACAAACCAAACTAGATGATACCCAACGCGATGCTGCGGGAAATTTTTAAACAAAATTTTAAGAAAAAATTTAAAAATATAAACACTAAGGTAAAATTTAAAAATAAAAACACTAAGATGATTCTTTTGCAACGATATTATACATGCTATGAGTCACAGAAAATCGGTGAAAGACGTAAATATATATGGTAGTGGATGGTGATGTGGCATGATGTGAATATGTTGTATGTTAAGAGAAATGCAGTTAGTAACTTTTAGTGGGTGCATCTATATAGGTTATATAGATTTTTTTTAGGACAATATAGGTTATATAGATACCGTTCATGATCTGTGTATTAGCCCCGACATTGGCTTGGGCTTGACTTTTTGCACATCGGGCCTAGGCCCATCTCAAGCCAACTGCCAGCATATATCGTGAATACATTTCGTCGGATTTACAGAGTATATTTCGTCGGATTTACAGAGCATTTTTTTAGCTTTTTGGTGTCTCGAGCCCAACTTGTTGGGCCAGTTTTTTTTCCCCCCAAGCCAGCAGCACGCATGGCCTGCTGACAAGGCCCAATAACTGGTGAGTCCGATTCCTTTGGAAGGCTGCAGGAAGCCAGGAGGAGAGCGAGCTCGCTATGCTGGCATGCTGCCCGTGTGCCTGTGTGAATCGGAGTGTCCCGTCTCCCTACCATATCCAGTGCAGTTTCTCCTCGAGTAACTGCACTGCAGTACCGCCAGTACACTGTGATCAAGCTATCAGGACACGAGACTCGTTCAAACGTTTCCGTTGCAAGACGTACTCCTCCGTCGTATCAAGTTCAGAGTCCGAGCCTTTTCTTCCACCCATCCCCTATAATTTCCACGAAAAACGCCAAGACAAGGCATGGCAGCAGACACGCGCGGCGACCGCCCGCTCCGCAACGAGCCAACCAGGAAGTCGCAGCGACGCAACAAACCACTCACTCGGGTAAACCCGGGTCTCTGTCCGACGACGCTCTCCCGGTCAGCATCATGCCGGGTCTCCGTACGTCGAAAGCAACGGATATCGTAACAACCTCAACGGATCGATTCGATTCGATCAGAGTCTTTCTTTCCTGTGCATTCCTGGCTGCGTGCATATGGAGATAGGCGCACGCATATGGACCTGCCGGCACGCGGGTTCTGACGTGACGCGCCCGGCCGGCCGGATGGGCCAATTGGCTTGGCTTCCGTGTGAGCCGGGTCGCCCCGGTCGCGCATGATGAGGCTAACGGAACGCGAGGGCGAAAGAAAGCGAGCTCTGCCGTCCTGGACCCGGTCCGAGTCAACAGGTCAGTGGAGACACCGATGGTTCGTTCATTCATTCATGGGTGATGGGGATGGATTCTTGCGTTGCGTTGCGTGGGCGACGGGCGGCGCCGTGGGGTAGCTGCCGTCTCACGTCTGTTCCAGTTCCAGGAGAGGGCGAGTGCTCCCTGATTCAGCAAAGCTCCCCTCGGTCGCAATAGCCTAGCCTTTTCTAGTTCAGATATGTTCAGATACAAAGGTCCCAGAACGCGTTAACACTAAGCTATGTTGTTGCCTATGTCATGTGCGCGTATGCTAAAGTAGTCGTCTCCACTCACTGGAGCTAGCTGCGTTCGTTTCGTTTGAACTTTGTTGACTGAACAAGACAGATGTTCCTGGATCGTCGAAAGGAACCACGGCCACAGAGAGAAGACCCCCAACTGACTGCCAACAGTTTGTTAAGCGGGGGCTACGTACTCTATGATCAGTTCATCTGCCATTATCCTGTGCTGTGATCGATCCAGGTCGTCAGAGCAAGCATCGATGCCCATCACTCTTTTAGTCTTTTTGACTGAGAAGTCAAGGATTTATAATGCCGGTTGAACCGATCCACGCTAGTGGCCTCTCTTTCCACGTCGCGCATATTCCAGAGCGCAGACCCGTCGCCATGACCATGACCGCTGACGAGTCACGACCGGCTTGGCTAGCTGCTTCACAGTTCACTCGCCGGCTGCTACCGAGCAAGTGCTTGGATTCGAGAATTAATTGATCCTCATCTTCGTTCTCTGACAGGAATCACGAACACCGGAAGAGCAGATAGGAAGCAGTACTGTTGGGAGTGCAGTTGAAAATTCACACTCGATGTCTTAACAAAAAGAAAATGAAGGAACGGATGAAGGTCTACAGTTTAGGACGCATGATCATGACACTATACACCATAGCGTGTTCGATAATACGTACTATTAATTTACAGGCGGCGAATTCTGCTATCTTCAACGGGGATGGAAACGAAACGACTCGATCCACTGCACGTACCTCTCTTTTAGAGAGCGAATTTGAACCGAGCTAGCAAGCACCAAAAGAACATCAATGTTCAGTCTCCAGCAACTCATCAGCTTGCAACGCGATCGAGGAGCAGCCGGCCAGCAACCGAGATCATCAATCATCCTCAAAAATGAAAAATGGAATCAACAACGCATGACTGGCCTCGTGGGGTCCTCGTGGTCTCCGGCGGGGCTGCTGCAGGAGAAGACGTCGACGGGCGCGTAGGTCCCGTCGATGTCCTCGGGCCCTGACCTGCACTTGTCCAGGAACAGCACCACCACGGTGATGTCGTCGTGGAAGTGCCGGCGCTGGCCCTTCTCGATGGTCCTGATCTTCTCGTACTTGACCTCCTTCTTCCTCGCCGCCTCCGCCTGCGCGGCGCGCACCAGCCGCATCGCCACCCCCTTCCTGGGGCTCCCGGCCACGATGCCCACCGCGGCGTCGTCCCCGAGCTGCTCCCACAGCCCGTCGGACGCGAACACGACGAACCTGTCGCCGGGGCGCAGCTGCCGCGCGGTGATGGACGGCACGGCGCTCATCACGGGGCGGCGCAGCGGGAACGGGCACAGCGACTGCTGCAGCGCCGGGTTGCCCCTGCACATGTCGGGCCGCTTGAGGTACACGTCGCCGATGGAGCGGGACACCTGGATGATGCCCTTGATCCGCCACACGCCGTGGCTGTTGAGCACGATGTGGGAGTCGTCGGGGTGCATCTCGGCGACCTCGCGCCGGACGTCCTCGTCGGCGACGTTGTGGTCGCGGGAGAGCCGCTCCGCCACCACCCGCCGCCTGCCGCCGCCGGCGGAGGCGCGGCGGCCGAGCACGGCGCGGGAGTCGCCGAGGTTGGCAACGTACAGGGTCCCGTTCTCGATGGCGCCCACCAGGCAGCAGGAGCCCACGGACATGATCCGCGGCTGCGACGGCCACGACTTCTGCACCATGCCCACGAACTCCTCCTCCGTCTCGCCGAACGCCTTCTGGAGCACCTCCGCCGACAGGCCGCCGTTCTCGGCCGCGTAATCTGCACCAAAACATCCCCGACATGCCGAATCAGAACTGATGATGCCGGGAGCGGAAATGCAACCGATCAATTAAGCAGGAAAAAGCTGGGACGGACCTTGGATGAGGGAGAAGAGGCGGCGGTTGACGAAGCGGGCGGCCTCGGGGCCGCCGTGGCCGTCGTAGACGCCGACGAGCGTGGCGCCGGGGGCGGCGAGCACCTGGGCCTGGTCCTCGAGCGCCTCGTTGGCCTGCGCCACGGCGATGGAGTAGTCACCCGACGCGTGCGCCTTGAGGGGCACGTCCCACACCAGCCCATCCGACACGCCCCCTCCTCTTCCGCCGCCGCCGCCGCCGCCGTCGCCGCAGCAGCACGGCAGCCAACGCCTCAAACCTCCCATGGCCTCACTCCTGCCTGCGCGTCGCTGCTAGCTAGGAAGCTAGCTTCCCAGGTGATGATCGATTTTTGAGAGATGCAGAGGCTCTTTGACTGTGAGTGGATCAATCAAAGAAATGGTTGGCCGTGTGTATAGGCCGCGATGCGGGCGCGGTGGACTGCGGGAGCACGGCACGACGGGTGGAAGACGCGTTTTTCTTGGGTCGGGGTTTCGGTTCGGCCGCCGCGGGCGCGTTTCGGTGTTACACCATCTGAACTGGGCCGACCCGGAGCTCGATCTTTGGGGTCTTGGCGGTGTAGGGGAAAGTTGGGCACGCACGGTTCCGACGCGGTGTGGTGTATCGGGCGTTCGTTTCAGGCGCGATTCTGAATCCCCTGCCCTTTTTTTTGATACATGAATATCCTGCTTTTGACTTTCAGGTACGATGGCGCGTATCTCACTTCACACCTGACACAATCGGATATGGCCTCCAGGTGTGTAAGATATGGATGCTGTGAACATATTATTGGACTCGTGCTTTTTTTTGTTCTCCTTGCGAGATGGGAAGGGCATTTGTGCTTCATGTATGGCATCGTGCGAGATATGGCCGGGCCCATTATCATATCCCAACGACCAAATAGGCAAGCAACAAGCATGTTGGGATGGAGTTCTAGCTAGATCATGTCGAGTCTTTTTCAGCTACCTCCAGTGATTCGGTATGCTTGACACCGTATCTGTTCTTCAAACACTAGCACATCTCAGGATTGCTACGGCAATATGTAGTTATCAAATCACTTTTCTGGCTCATCCTTTTGTTCACATTGTTGCATATGGGACAGATCTACCCGCATCACCTAACCTATTTTGTAGGTGCATCCATGCTCGCGCTAAGATATATTCTGACGTATCGAGAAGCTAGAGACTAGCCTCCGACTTTCCATGATATGCTTGTCCTCGAAATTCTAGCGATCACACCACGGCGATTGTCCAATTTAGAGGCTGCAGTAGTGAAGTGACCATTCCAGTTCTCCTCCCCTCCCGCGAAGTGTTAAGATTCGGATATATCAAACCTTTTTAAATCTGATGAACTAATCTGAATATTGATTATTTCTTTATAATTTTTTGGGTTATTTTGCAGCCACAAAATCCAGGTTAGATTTAAAGATCGTCAATATGCATATATCCTTTTAAATAAAATACATTCATGCCTATTTGTTATATTATTAGAAATTTCAAACATGATTTGGAGATGATTTCGTTCTACTTAATGGATGGAAGTGACATGAATGTAAAATAAAAAAATAGAGTTAGAAATTAGTGTAAAATAAAATAGAAAAAGTTTTTTAAAGGTAAAAGTTAAGTTTAATTTTGGGTGTAAAATAAGTTTTTTTCTGAAAAAATGTACGAGGGCTTGTTTTCTCCACGCCGAACACTGAAGCGATTTTGCTGAATTATTTTGGATTTCATTGATTCCTTTAATTTGAGAGTCGATTTGATGGATTATATGTGCATTGAATTACAGTGTGGTTTTTTTATGGAATACCCCCCGAACTTCAATTTATAGGGGATTTTTTTTTGTGAAAGAGGGAATTTTTTTCAGTGCTTTTGCTGTGTACAAATCACACAGCCTCAAGACAATCACGGTGAATAAATCCAAGCATACAATGTTTGTTGGGCCGAGCCCGTTCCGCACGCTGGACCGTCGCAGGCCGTGCGACGTGAGGTCGTCGTCGTCGTACCCCACTCCTACGTTGGGCTAAACCCTAACGAATCGCGCCGTTCGGTCTCGTCTCCACCTCCAACCCCACGGCGGACGCCGTCTCGTCGATCCCTCTTCCTTCTCGCCCACAGTGGAGACCGGCCTCGCGTAGTCGCATCCCCCGGGGCGGCGGCAGGATGGCGCTGAGGGGGGTATGGCAGCTGCAGAAGCTCGTGGTGAACTACTGCGACTGGGGCGGGAGCAGCAGGGGGATCAGGTAAAATATAGTTTGATTCCTCACTCCGGTAGTGGTTGTCGTGGTACCACGAGACCGTGGTGTTTGGTTGGTTTCCGTGTTCTGTTGCGAGAATTAGTGGAGATCCGGCTGATGCATGCTCTTCGATGCGGGAATTGGTCTGGTAGCCAGTGGATTGTGGCTAAGGATGCGCTTCGTTAAAGACGAGCGTGGTGTGTATGTAGTTACGATTTGGATCCAAAGATAACTACCATGTTGCCTATTTAGCTTTCATAGGGAATCCATATGCAGGAATTTCATTTCTAGACAGGGAAATATGCTTTGGGACCAGCGGTACTATTATCTGGGAAGAAGTTAAGGGTCGTCCATTTAGTTGCAATTTAGACCAAGTACAGGCAAGTCTTGTAGTTATCACATTAGAATCGTGCATTCTCTGCCTGTATTTGTGTTTCTCTGATATATTTTTGTTCGAGCTACATTGCTTTCCTGGTAAAGCAGCACACTATAGTTTCGTGGCAGTTGTATGGTGCTTCAGATTAAACATTACACTGGTTTAGTACTCTTTGTTACCGGATAGCAATGCCTGAATTTGCTCTTTGGTAACTAGCACTTTTTACGATTGCAGGGCCTTCATGGAGGCACATCTTCCAGCCTTTAAGGAAAGCAATCCACACTTAGAAGTGGTGACAGAGCTTGTCCGTGGTCAACATCCTAACTTGAAGGGAATTTACAGTAAGATATTTTTTGCTTGGTCCATTGCAACATAGTTTGTGAATTCTGTGGAACTAGTTTTCTGATAGGGATACCACTTCTGGTTGTGGCATTAGATATTTGGATTGCTTCATCATAGGAATAATCATTTCAGTGTAGCTTAACCTACCATGTTCAGTCAAAATTGCATAGCATGGTTGTTTATTGATGTTGCTCTGTTCTCTCTAATCAGGCTTGAGTACTTGGTTTGAATATAACACACCCTTATGAGCCTCATCCAACTATGGGAGGATGGATGATCAGACATTCCCATCTTGGATTTGATGAAACAGGGCCATTTAGCAATATTTGTGGGATGGGAGGGATGCCATCCAACAAATTCCATGTATTGATGCAGATGCTTGCAGTATCTTTCTTTTTTGTTAAATGTTTTGTCGTGTAAATGGGACAATTATAAATGCACTAAGCAAGCAAGATCCTGTAGGATTGTATTGGCATTTTGTACTAGTAAAATAAATTTATTATAGGATTGGATAGTACTAAGAGGATAATATTCCTTGAAGTTATGAAGCTGTCGTATAGGTCTGCTTTTCTTGTTGCCTTACCTTTATCATTTCCATGGCTACATGTTGCTTTTCTCAGGAAATGATTGTTTTTTTTTTCAATTTTCTAACTAGTGTTGCTATTGTGCAGAAAACCACAATGAGAGGGTGGTCTGTGTTAGAAATTTACCACCTGAGGAAATACTCTTGCAAGCCACCAGGCTAAGGAACTCTCTGGGCAGGAAGGTGGTGAAGCTGCGAACCAGGCACGTCACGAAACGCCCCAGTGTTCAGGGAACATGGACGACGGAACTGAAGATGTGAGCCAAGCTACCTGACAAGCTGTTATAGTGGTTGTGTGATTTCAGAATATGTCAGTTGTGTCAATAACTTTGTTAGAGCTGCCATTCAGCTGGCCTATTTCCATAGCTAAACTCGTTACTCTTTTGTTCCAAGCACAATGTTGGTAATAACATGTACACTTGGGAGTTCCTTGTTAGTGCCACCCTGTCAGATTTAGGCCCATTCGCATATCTGTCCCTTATCTTAAACCATTATGCTGATGTTAATGACTCTCATCTTAGACCATTACCTTGATGTCTTCAGCATACGAGATTTGTTTAGCATTGGAAATCCCGCAACTGCAATGGCATGGCCAAAATTTTCTGTCAATAGCAATCACCTTTATGTCTTCAGCACATGGAGATTGAGCATGCTCAGATATGTCTGTCATTAGGTTCAGCAGCTATCAGACAAAGTTGTTACTGTTCTTGTCGATGGTGTGGTTTCAGAAAAGAAAATGTCAGTTGTGTGAAAAACTTTGTTGAAGCTGCAATTCAGCTTTGCTTGTTTCAGTAGCTAGACTCATTTCCCCTTAATAACATGTACACTTGGGATTTTCTTGTTAGTGCCGCCTGTCAGATATCAGCTGGGTGATATCCGCGCGCCTCTTGTCTTGGACCAGTACGGCAGGACCTATGTTTTCTGCACACGGGATCTGTTGAACACTGGAAGCTCTGCTATGTGATGACTTAAACTATTTTAATCACTGTTGGAAGTGCAAAAGGATTGAAGCCTGAAACCGGCTCATCAGATTCAGCTATACAATATGCTGACAGTCCACCAGTCAATCTTATTCATAGGCCAGTCTCATTCTTCCCGCGACGCAGCTGAACTAGAACATATATCCGCCAAATGCACCCTCTGACTAGTGACTACCGACGCGGTAAGCACCCGGAGGTAGGCCGCCATAGTTGAAGCCATCAACGCGGGGGAGAAACCGACGGGGCGAGCCGCCACAGCCAATCACACGGTCGCCTCTCCTACGCCAGCATGCGACAGCAGCGTCCACCCGGCGTCGCTTAGGCCTTGGATGTCGAGTTTTAAGAAAATCAGCTTCCGTAAAGCCTGATTTTTCGTAACCACCTCTAAAATTTTGTTTGGATACACCAACAACCACCGGTGCAAGGAAAACCTGATTTTCACAAAACCCAAAAAACACGTATTGATAAAAACGGGTCTGACTTGTTTTTAGAAGAACTGGTTTTTGATAATCGCATCGGCGTTGGCCGGCTCGAAACGTGGCCATGGTGTTGTCGCAGTAGCCGTACGCACCGCAGTGGCCGTAGCGGCTGCACTCCCATGCCGGCCAGTCGCCGAGCACAGCCCACGCCGACGAGGTCCCGTTCCAGCTCTGGAGCTGGTACTGTCCGGCGGGCGTGAGTCGTGACGACGGTCCTGGTGTGCTGCGCGCCGTCGGAGAGGCTGAAGGTGAGGTAGATCTCCTCGTCGGTGCTGGCAATCGCTTGGTAGATGAAGGGGCTGGCGTTGGCCTGGTACCTGCTGATGGAGTACCCCGTCCATGGTCCGTCGCGCGCCACCGGGCGCGTCTCGTTCCAGAGGAAGAGCTGCAAGGCGGTGACCGGGTCCACGCCGTAGGGGTCGCCGGGGGCGTTTCATGATGCCAGGCGCTCGCCGGAGCGCGTGGCGTACACCATCCGGAGCTTCATGCCGAGGAGGAACGTGTCGGCTGGGTGGTCGAAGCTCTGCCATAGGGCGGTTGCCGTTCGGGGACCGGATGATGAGGTTGCCGGTGTTGAGGAGCACCACAGCGCGCGAGCGGAGGGGAGCCGGTGACGTTGGTCGTCCGGAGGACGGCGCCGCCGGCGTCAGACAGGGCGAGGTTGGAGGTGGTGGTGAGGGCAGCGTCGGTGGAGAGGAGGTGCTGTTCGTGGCCGGGGCTCCTCTGTTGGCGACACACACGACGGTGAGCTTTGGGACGTCGACGTACCATACGCTGAGGTAGAGGTTGGCCGAAGTGGAGTTCGTGGGGGAGAAGAAGCCCAAGGCGAAGCCGCCGCCAAGGAGAAGCCGGTCGTCAGATGCACACGGCGGCGGCGGTAGGAGAACGAGGAAGAAGAGGACTACCGCTGACCAATTCATTGAGCACAGCTCGTTTCCTACCCAGTGCAATCCAAACAAGATTTTAATAAAACACACGCTAACCAACTAACTAATCTAAAACTTGTTTTCCTAAAATTCTGGATAAAACACGTTTTGTTAAAATGGGTTTCTATTTCAGAGATCCAAACAACCACTTAACCAACACCAGCATCTTCTGTTTAGCTTGCCGATAAATGAATAAATAAATATCCCCAACGAGAGAAGAAAATGGATAAACAAGCGAGACTGCCGATAAATGAATAAATAAACATTCCTTAACGAGACAAAAAATGGATAAACAAGCAGCAATTCCACCTCGAACGGCTGAGAAACTAAGCAGCATATACACGCATTTTCGATGGCAACAGCTTGATAGATATCAATCTGTTTGCAAACTGTGTCCGTGTGGCATCCCACACGGCAGTGGAATAGCCAGTTAGCCCACGTTCCCCGCACGGCGGCACAGCGCGGCCGCGGCGTTCCCACGCGCCCGCCCCCTCGCCAGCGCGACGCAATAATAGGCAGCCCACCCAGCCGGGCACCACCAGGAAGGAAATAGCGCCGAGCAAAAGCGGGCGGAAAAGAGACAAGACAAGGAAAAGCCAGGCTCGCCCGCCGTTCCCCCACCGCGGCACCAGTGTCGAATCCCGAATCGGATCTCCCCCGAGGTTCCCGGTCACGATCCGGCGCAGTGGGCATGGCGACGTCGTTCGACCGGTGGGAGAAGGACCCCTTCTTCCTCGCCGCCGAGGAGGTCCAGGAATCCGCCGATCGGTGCGTTGCCGGTTTCCTTTTTTTCCCCATTTTTGGGGGGCTCGTCTTGTGATTCATGTTATGGTGGGCTCGCTCGCTGGGTTGCGTTCTCGCGGGATCTGGGGTTAATATTTCGAGGTTTTTGGTATCTGCGCAGGATGGAATCGGTTTACCGGATATGGGTACAGGAGAGGAGCGGGGGCGATCCGGAGGCGGCGGCCGTTAGTGGAGGCCCTGCAGCCGCCGAGCTTCGCCGCGAGCTGCACACGGCGCTAGGCACAGCCAAGTGGCAGGTGAATTGGTTGCTCTCGTGTCTCGTCGTTCATTCGCAGTTATACTGTTCTAGGGTCCGATTGCGGTAGCTCCCCTGCTAAATTCGTGAGTGTTTTTGTAACATCATCACCATGCCCTACACAGTCAGATGTTCTATTGTGCCTCAAAAACAAAAGTTCCGTTGCTTAAAGGATTAGTGAAATCTGAGCATGTCATAGTGTTTGATTCATTTCTTCTGCTTATGAGTTATGAATTGCTGTATTAACGAAACTGTTTGAAACCAAACTGTTTTAAGAGCACATTTGTGTAAATGTGTATGTGATTGAGGTGAGTTAAGTCCTTCGATGCATAGATTATCAGTCCATTTTATGTCAGGAATCAACCCACTATAGAATACGATGTTTGTAATTATAGTACAATTTTTTTATGATTGCTTCTTAAGTATCTTTGATTCGAAAGCTCATTCCTCAATTTATCCTTCTTTTAGCTTGATGAATTGGAGCGTGCAATCAGATCAAACGACCAGGTTATCTCAGCAGGAAAAGATACAAGAGCTAGGCATGATGACTTTGTTACAGCAATTGGCCATCGCATATTAGAGGTTGAGAACAACTTGAAAGAATCCAATGTTGCAGAGGGGAGGGGGCCCTTGAGTTGGGTTCATTTGGATCAGGATGAGCGGGATGACCTTGCGGCTTTCCTATCCGCTGGTCCTTTTCAACAGAAAGACAAAGTGGTCACAATTGCTTCGGCAGGTGATATTGAAGTGGGCAGCAATGCAGCAAGGATGAAAAATGATATATCAACTGACAGCTCTAAGGATTCAGCTGGTTCCACAGACTTGATTTCAGGGAGAGCAAAGGAAGATTTGCATCGTGGGCACAGAAGAGCAGCTAGTGCCAGTGCTGATATAGGAGCATGGAGCATGTCAATTCCAAATGAATGTGAAGGAACTTTGGAACAATCATCTGATGGCCCACACAAAGCACCTTTGCTTAAGATAGTGAAAACATGTGCATTGACGAGTGCCTTGCAATCTAAGCCTAGGACAAAGTGCAAAAATGGAGCTGTGAGGTGGGCAGGTGTTAACCAACAAGATGTCGAGGAGGCTATCCCTTTGAGTACTTCTCAGTTGACTCAGGTAATAGGTCTTACCTGAATGATGCAAGATGATTTGTTCTATAGGCTCTCTCGTTGGTTATATACTTGTATCTCAATGCTCTAACCTCTGTATTGCTATTCCTTGTGGTAGGGCTTGGATGGATGCTTTGAAAGAAACAAGAGTTGCTTAGCTACTTGTGATGAGGGTTCATACAATAAGAAACTTTATGGTTGGCTTGGAGCTCTTCATAGGCAGCTTCAAAGATCTCAATACCAAATTCGATATGGGCGTCCTGTTCAATTGATTGTTTTAGCACTTGCTGCTCTTGTAATATGTAAGTCCGTTTGCCCTGTTCTTTTTTCGTCTTGTTTCTTGGTCAAGTAAACAGAAATGAAGGCTAGTACTATCAGTCATAGTGACAAAACATCTGTAGATGCTCTAGTATCCTATACCAATCAGCATCTTGCTCAAGTGGAATAAATTTGTTCATTCTGAATATATGTTTGTTAGTTAACCAGAGCCTTTGGTGAATAAATCTTGATAGTAATGTTGCATAGTTTTTTACTTGCTCATGCATTTATCGTATGGTGTGACTGTCTATACTAAATACTGACACATAAGGTTTCCTCATTTACACATACTACCGCTTACATTTGTATTGAATCCTTGTTACCAAATTTGACCCGACCCATTTCTTGTAGCTCTATCAGTTGTCTTCACTGTTACGCAACTTTGCACGTTACTCTTTGTATATATATTTACTATTTACTTTACTTTGCAGTTGTGTGCATATTGAGGACAATTTGGTGACTATTTTTTATTGGGTCACGATTGAATTCCTAACCTCAGAAGATCAGCAGCTTGTATGATATTCATTGGACATTGGCTGTTAAGTAGCTTTTGGCCAATAGGAGCCTGAGGTATGCACATGTGGCAACTATGGCAGATTGTTTTTGGTAATCAAGGTTGAAAGTCATTAGTGTGATCTGATTGGAGCAACTTACCTCACCGCATCTTCAGGGCAGTCTACTTCATCCTTGGAAAAACGTCTTCAGGGCAGTCGGCTTCATCCCTGCTTATGTGCTGTAGCGTGCCTTGCATGCTTGATGAAGCACCTCAAAACTGAATCCTCCATGGTGGCCAGGTGCGCCTATGTAATGGCCTGGTATAAATTAGTGGCGCACTGGACTGGCGACCATGCTTCTAAGGACAGAATTGCAGGTCCTGTGTCATACATAAATGCTAATGCTTTTACTGCCCGAGTTGGAAGGATGGTGAATTTTGTGGTAGTTGCCATCTGAACTGTAGTTAGTTGGATAGGGGATAGATTCTGATGCTAAATGTGAAAGGTACCGAAAAATAACTCTATGGTATCTGCAGTGTACTTTGTCCCCTTGCAACAGAATTAGTAATCTGGCAGTCCCCAGCACCAGCAGTATTCGGCCAATCGGCCTTTGCCAGGAGTTGTAATAAGGTGCCAGCTTGTGTTGATCGTGTAGAAACTGCATATTACTGCTGAATTCAGTGAAGGATGACAATTTTACAGTAAATACTATCAATGTCTTCGGACCTAACCAATCTTGTAGTCCAATTTGTAGCTCCACTAACCCTATCCCAGCTTTGTCCCTAGTAAGCATTCTTGGTCGAGTGTTGAATGAACACTAAATCCGTTTCAGCAAACTTGTTTTCCTGAGAAATCAAGAGAAGATTCGAATCTCCCTCAGCTTGTGCTGTAGCCCAACTGGCCTCGCGCTCCCAGCTCCTTGAGAGTTGAGACTGCTAGTTGCTGATTCCAGCGAGCTTCCAATTAAGGATGCTCATAGCCATGCTGCAAACGCGTCTCATCAGCGGCAGCTACCAGCAGCAGGCTCCTCAGGCAATGAAATGGGCGATGCATCCGCGGTTTCCCCCAAGCACGGGTTCAGCTCGGCGCAAGTGATCCCACAGGCAGTTCACGTCCTTGCCTCTTGCCGAGTTCAATTCAAGGGAAATTTAGATCCATACCGTTAAAAGATGCAGAATTTAGAAAAATATAAAGATTCAGATGTAGAAAAATAGCACCGAAAGGTTGCTTCGGTTTCTCTGTATTGTTTGATCGATCCAGCCGAACGCCCAAATCTGTACTTACATGCCCTATGGATCTAACTAGCCCTAGATTTTAGTCCGAAAGATCCACGGCCCATGGATGATCAGACGACGAGACGACATCCCGCGATCGCCAGGAAGAAGTCTGGAACATGTTCGATCAGTGGCGGGGTGTTTGACGGTCGAAGGAAACCGAATACAACGCGCATAGACCGTTAATGGTCAATGACCGACGAAATTTTTTTAAGGCAGAACATACGAAAATTCATTCTCACTTTAATATTAGGTAAAGATTTGCATCGGCAAGCACACCTTTATTTCTTCCATTTCTAGAATCCTAGCGCTTGAGGGGGTAGGACCCATACATGAGGATGCCACAGAGCCCCTCCCGGTTGGGCACGTCGCGCCGAATGCGGATGTATCCTTGCTCGCCCCAGCCAGGGCCCCACGAATTCTTGAGGATCCAGTACTTCTCCCCAAACTGTGTGGTGCCGTACCCCACCAACGTCAACGCATGCCAGAACTGCCCCGACCCACACGGCCCCTGGAAGATGCCACCCCCATAGCGCTTGAAGGGTTCCCCTTCGGCGCCCAGTATCTGCACGGCCACGGGCTGCGCCGCCACCGCCCTCATCATCGCGTCCACGTCGTAGGGCGGCATCACCGGCGCGTACCCGTCGATGGTGACGACGGGGCCCGGGACCGTGCCGCACAAGCCCCGCCTGGCCATGTACGGCGAGTAGGCGCGCTCGTGCTTGATGCCGCCGTTCGTGGCGATGAAGTCGAAGGCCGCGACCACCACGCCGCCGTTGCAGGCGCCGTTCCGAGTGTCGCAGTCCATCAACTGCTGCTCCGACAGCGGCACCAGGTTCCTCGTCCGGATGGCGTTGATGCCCTCTATCGTCGCCGCCACCGCGAACGCCCAGCAGGACCCGCAGCTCCGGCCCTGGTCCTTGACGCGCGTCACCGCCGCCGGCCGGCCACCGAACCCCATCACGCGCCAGTCCACTGCTGGTGGGAGTGGGAATGGGAAGCCGCCGCCGTGCGTGGACCCGTTGCCGTTGTTGTCGCCGTCGAACGTGCGGTTGATGAGCGGCGGCGGGACACCGGCCGAGCACATGTAGGCGCGGCGTGTCTCGTCGCCGGTCATGTCGCCGAAGACGTTGAGGCTGAGCTTGTACGTCGCGTTGCCTTGGTTGAACTGGTGGATGTTGCGCGCGTTCTCCTTGAACACGTCGAACCGCCGGGTCTTCTCGCTGACCTCGCGCACCACCTTGTACTGCACGGACCAGCGCTCATACAGCGCCCACAGGGACTCCTCCGACGCCAGGTCCTTGTCGGTGAAGTCGATGGCGCTCGCTACTGCCACAGTGACCAGCGCGATTGCCAGGACTAGAGCGGCCATGGTTGTTGCATGCACAAGTGTGGATGTCACCATTGTAACCTTGCAATAGCAGTTGTTGCTTCCGAGCGTCCTTGGAATATTTGTGGGTCGTTTGTGCTGTGCTAATAGCTTTGGAGTGTCTTCATATATATAGGCTGCAAAGCCTGCAACCGCAAGATCATCTGTATTTGAAGATGGGCTCTCTATCTAGCCTTGAAATCAATACAAATATGATAGATTGTGATGGAATATCTGTTGTTGAATATATCTAGCCTTGAGATCAATAATGGTCTTTGTGATATATAGGATGGATTTCAAATCTAGCCTTGGGATCAATAATGATTGTAGTCCTCAAATCCTTGGGGAAAACATCTAGAAAAAATATGTCCAGATATGCTATTATACTACTTCTAAAAGACATGGTATGAAAAATAAAGAGAAATAAAGCACATATGATGGATTGTTTATTGCATTGTAAATTCATATGAGAAAACATTTATAGGAAATAACCATATGTTAGTTTTTGTAGCTATGGGTCGTTCGTGTTTCCCTTAAAAACAACTTATGAGAAATATAGGAAAATATGACAAATGTATATTTAATATTATCTCACTGAGAAACATTTATTATCTATATTAAAAATCCATTAAAAGGACAAGAGTATAGAATGAAGCTAAGGCAGATCATGATTTAGGGGAATATCCTCTATATCCTTTCAAATCTCAAAGTCGCTGCATACCAATACCATGATCACATTTTTGGAACCTAGTTTTAATTAGGTATAAGGTCTTCGTAAATTAAAAAATGATATGTTTTGCCAAATGGTTATTTTCCCACTTCATTGTAATTTTATGGGAGACAAAACAATTTAGAAAAATTACAATATTGATCTTTATGTAACTAGTGTGGGTATGTGTTGCACAAACAACATTATCTAGTCCATGGGACCTATAATCTCTACAAAGACATGCTCAAACAATATGGTTAGTCCCATTGACCATGTTGCCATGAATCACCAAAATCATACTCGAACAAATGGCTTGATGGCCATGTTCGCTACAGATAGGTAGATGGGAGGACAGAATAGACTTTTTTTTAGTGTTCTTCTGATTTGACAGACAAATTTGTTGTCAGGGAAAAATATTGTTTACTGTCGATACGGCAGATTTGTTGTGAGAGAAAAATACTACAGAATATATAGCTCTTTTGATAGAGAGGGAGTAGTGTTAGTTAAAAAATAGTTCCTTCGTTTCAAATTATAAATCGTTATAAGTATGTATCAAATTCTTTAAAGTTTAAAACTAGCAGCTACTCACTCCGTTTTAAATTATAATTCATTTGACTTTTTTACCTCAAGTTTGAACATTCATTTTATTCAAAAATATTATGCAAAATATCATATTTTTGTTGTAATAAAGTAATTATTGATCTCAAGTTTGAACATTCTGTCTTAATGGTAAAAAGTAATTATTGTTGGCACACCCCTCGATGTGTATTTCTAAAGTATTTCTGGGTTTATTTTTCTAAAAAATACAGTATACTGTGTAGGAATGACATCACGAAGTTAGGAATAATGTCATACTTTCATGATGGTACATCTTATTTTTGGACCGTTAGATTTCGCATGATGAATGACCCTTATTTTTTGCAAACATTATAAAATCTATCTATTCTTTTATGCATTGGCATATATAGTTATAATATTTGGACCTAATGTTAGTCAAAAGGTGCAAAAATTTTAAATTCTTGGAATATTATTGCTTCAAATTGTAGGTCATTCCAACTTTTTTGGAAAGTCAAACGATTTATGCTTGATCAAAATTATAGAAAGAATTACAAAAAATTATAACATTGAATAGGTATAGTATGAAAATATATCTAATGAAGAATCTAATAGTACTTATTTGTATCATAAATGTTAGTACTTTTTTGCATAAATTTTTTCTAACTTAAGATGCTTTGACTCTTCAAAAAAGTTAGAATTGACTTATAATTTAGAACGGAGGGAGAGTACAACATTGCATTTATTCCCACAACACTGTTTGTGGTACATGCATGTGTACGGTAGTACCTGTAGTACTTGTGAGCAATTGAATTTGCATCTCACCAAATCGATCCACGACCAGCTGGACAATCAAAGGGCCTGCGTTTTAATCACTCTTTTCGGAGGTGGCACTCTGACGAGGTTGGAGCATTAGAACTTCGAAAAATTACCATTTTCGAGGGCGGAGATCTTGGATTCCTTGAAGGTGAACACCATCGGTTGTGAAGGGTGATTTTAAAAAAAAAAACTGTTATGAGGTCATTGATGTGATATAAAGCACAATAATGTAAGCAAGCTACTCTAGTACTTGTTGGCCAGGTAAAAAATGCATCATGGACCATGGAGTAATATAGACCTGACACCGTTGACAGACATAACTCATGTACCTTGCTCCCCAGGAGTAAGATACTAAGATGCACGTCATACAAACTGATATTCAGACACCAGAGCATCATCATGAGTAGAACAAGATTATTTGATTCCTCGCAAGATATACAGAAAAAAGGTGCTTGCTATGCTATACTTCTATCAGCTTCCTTCCATTCACACAGAACACTAAGCCTCTTTAGGGCCGGCACAACAAAAGTTATTCAGGGTACTACACATGAAATTTTAACAAGCAGTGTCGTCGATGCACCAGATAACAGGCACAATCACAACAGCTAAATATAACAATGCAGCTTCGTGCTGGTTATAAACCTACTCAGAACCAAGGGTTGTCATCAGGATCGTGATCGAATGTTCGTGCGACAGTATGGGCAATCTGCACATTTGCGCACCCAGGGCTCCAAGCATGTTGAGTGGAACCTGTGACCGCAGCGCAACTTTATGAGCTCATCTCCATCATAGAATCCATCTAGGCAAATGGAACACTCTGGCGAGGGCTCCCTATTGTCATCTTTTCTAGCCTCAAAAATCTCAATCTGTAGCCGCAGGAACGCCGCCTTGCTAAGTCCGGATGACCTGTGCAAGTTAGTGGAACTGTTGGTTGGTCTTTCTTCATCTGATTCACTGCTCAGGTGGAACGATGATGAGCTGGGCCCATTTGCTTGATGCCGGGGTTCCCTGTTTCTAAAGTCGATGATTCTAAACACATCGCTAGCAGAAAATTCATCTAATGAAATGGATGGCCTGGAAGCAGATGAACCAAGAGAAATGCCTCTCAGTCTCTCTAGGACACGTGCTTGTGCTTGCAGTACAGCACCTGGAAGCCGTTCATTTGTCCTGAACATCAGCCTATCAAGTCTGTTCCTCCGAGCTGCAGCATCCCGGATGTTATTATTGTCTATGTATGATAAGATCTGGTCCTGCAGAGAGCAAGAGAGAGAAGCATTATCATTTGATGTCACATCACATGTAACGCACCATTTTTTAAATGAACTTGGTGCAGATAGCCAAAGGGAAATGAGTTGCATCAATGTGGTCAAGCTTTGAAGCTTCCACTACAAATATCTGATAATCCAATTTACACGCCCGAGAAATGAAGCATTCTGAGTGGAATTCAAAGGATATAAAAGTAGAAGTTTCTTGGTAGATGAAATGTGCCCGACACCTTAGAATTCTAGCGTTAGGGCAGAATATAGTCTGAATATACATTCCAATATAGCACATGACTGGTGAGGCAATTGTGTGTATTCAGGCTGATGAAAGAAAGATGCCATAACAAGACATTAAAGTTGCATAGATCAACCCTTGCCAAAAACTATGTTGAGGCATGTTGCTTAAGCTAACTGCAGATGCCCACTTTCCAAAGTATACGCCCAAACCGCAAACTGCAGGCGCAAAGATTGCAAAGTATATGCCCACTTTCATAGATCAAGACCATAAGCAATGAAGAAACCGCCTCTACTACATAGCGCATACACCAACACAATAAGGTAGGCTCATTTCAACTCTTCTGCAACACGGTGGTGCCAATGGGATCATGAAAATTTTAACCAAAACGATTCAGAATCTCATATAGGATTATTTTTCCATATATTTTAGCAATTGGTGGATGAATAATGCTAGCCCCAGTAGTGCAGGTGTGCAATCCTTAGAGTTCCCTATTTCCCGGCATAAAAAAATCAGGATAACACAACTCCGCACTTCCAATCAGCAGCGAATTACGCACAAGCCGAACTCGGAACCCTAATCCTCCCGACGAATTATACAAGCAAACGCCGGAGATGCACCGATCCAGCCACAACACAAGCGATACGGCGATAATCAAGCGGGAGGTAAGAGGAGGAGGAGGAGGCCTCTCACAGTGTACGACCCGCGGCGGCGCGGTGGCGGGGCCCCGGTGTGCAGGTGCTGCCGGACGTCCCCGGCGGCGTCGAGCTGGCGGCGCGGGCGGCACCCGCGGCGCCTCCTCCGGCCGCCGAGGCCGTGCGGGTCCCGGAGCGCGTCGGCGTGCGGATCCGGGTCCGCGGCGTCGGGGTCGGAGAACCGCGGCCCGCGCGCCGCGTTGCGGCGCGCGGTGAAGAGCTCGGAGGCGCTCGTCATGGCCAGGCCACCGTACGGATGAGGAGCACAGAGATTTGGTTGGTGGATTGGATTAAGTTCCCGGCGCTTTTTTTTAATGCCAGCCAGATGCTTTGCTTATTCTGGATTTCTGGAGCAAAGCAAAGGGAAGGGGGAGGAAGGTGCGAGGAGGCCGCGTGGTGCGGCGTGGGACGGACGACCACCGGTGGACTGGACGGCGACGGGTGCCCGCGCCGGGTTGGAAATTTCAGTGGTCGGACGCGGATTGCTCCATTGATTTTGGGAATTTCGTCGTCAGTCATGGCCGCCGTTGATGATGCGTCAAGGAGACAGCAAGTCGGCAAGACCGCGAGACCGCAGCAGGGCCGATTTTCAGGTGCTGGGCCGTCAGCCAGAAGAACCAGCTGGGCCGTAACATAGGCCGATAAGCTGGTGATGGGCCGTAGGACCGCACAAGCTGGGCCCTGACATGATACCCGGCCTTGTAGAAAAGCCCAAGTCTTGGGTGTTGGGTCCCAGACTCCAGAGTCCCCATCAGGGCATACCGCATACGGCATACGGAGTACGTAGTACAATACAGCGTACGAAGCGAAGCGAAGCGTAGCACGGCTCCAGCCCAACCGCGCAGAGAAGAGTCGCCGGAAAACGATGGCAAAGAAAAGGCAAGGGGTTTTTTTTGCAGCAAAGTGCCAAGGGAAGAATCCGGCGGATTGGCCGGGCAAGCCAACTTTGCTTTTTGGGAGGTGAAAGAGGGGTTGCATGGATTAGATCTGGGGCCCACATGTCGGTGGATGGTTACGCTAATTACTTGCCCGGGCTCTCGCTCGTGTGTTTATTCCGCCGCATTTATCCACATCCACGTCCACCCACGGCCGCTGTGCGATGGCGCGCGGGCAGTGTGTGGCAGCCAGCCGTAGCCGCGCGCGGCTCGATCCGGACGGAGGGCCGGCGCGCCTGCTTCACTCGCTCCGCACTGCCGTCATTTCCTTCCTCTTGACGTCGACGTCGGCCCGGGAATGGAAGGCGGGGAGAATAGGATATGGGGCGCACAGGTTACAGGAGGGTAGAGTGGGGGAGGTGAACGGCGGCAGCTAGCTCGGTGACTTTGCCGAGATGGAGAGCCGGTTCGATACGCCGGCGATGAAGAGAACCAGCGACTGGTACGCCGCCGTTGATCTCCTCCTACTCTCCCTTGCTGCCACCGCTGCTTCGCCTCGCTTTGTGTGCTTTCCATTTTGGCATGTTCGGTATATGCTCATGTTCGATTTTCGATTGTTGGTACGAGCCCCGTCGTCAGTGCGTGCTGTTCGGATGATTGGTTTAGACTGGACGAGGCAGCAGTTTTGTTCCAGCAGCATGTGATCTGTACTTTCAGATGTTTGTTCATTGCGTCGCTCGTTAAACAGAAAATGAAGCTTTCCAAAAGAGCATGTTCGTGAGATTTGAAGCTCTTGTTTGGTCCATTGTTGCAGGATCCTTTCACAAGCAGCAGAATACCCCAGCGATATTACCATTCAGGTTGGGGAGGCGACCTTCAACTTGCACAAGGTAACCTGAATCGCAGCTAGCGCTTCCGTCTGTGTTCGTTCTTGGCTGGCATCGTACAATTTTTTTGTTTCAGTTCTGACAAGTGGCGCGAACGCTGCTGCTTGCAGCTCCGGTTGGCATCGCGATGCGGCTACATACGGAGGCAGGTGTCGGGGATCCTTAGCTCCAAGACCACCCACATCGACATCACGGGCCTGCCTGGCGGCGCCGGGGCGTTCGAGCTCGTCACCAAGTTCTGCTACGGCGAGAACGTCGAGATCACCGAGGACAACGTCGCGATGCTGCGGTGCGCCGCCGAGCACCTGGAGATGACGGACGACGACGGCTGGGGCTTGAACCTGGCCGGCAGGACGGAGGCCTACCTGGAGGCCGTGGCGCTGACGAGCCTCGCCGGCGTGCTCACCGTGCTCCGCAAGTCCGAGGAGCTCCTCCCAGCGGCCGAGGACGTGGACCTCGTCGGCAGGTGCATCGACGCCATCGCCTACATCACCTGCAGCGACAGCGAATTCAGCGCGTCCCTCGGCTCCACGGCCGCCGGCGGCGGCGGCGGCTACAACGGCGTGAGCGTGGCGAGGGCCGTCGATGACTGGTGGGCCGACGAGCTGACGTCGCTGCGGATCGACACGTTCCAGAGGGTTCTGATCGCGATGAAGGCGAGGGGGTTCAAGGGCATTGCCTTGGGCACGCTGATCATGCTCTACGCCCAGAAGTCTCTGCGAAGGCTGGTGAGATCTGAATTCTACATTCTCAAAATGAATTAGCATCGGATCCATCAGTACAGCATACAGTTAAGTTCTTGCATTCATCCGACAATGTTGCCGTTGTTTCAGGACATGCAGGGGAGAGACAAGAAGAAGAAGATGGACCCGAGGCAAGAGCACGAGAAGCGGGTGGTTCTCGAGACGATCGTGAGCCTGCTGCCCAAGGAGAAGAACTCCATGTCCGTCAGCTTCCTGTCGATGCTGCTGCGGGCGGCGCTGCACCTGGACACGACGCTGGCGTGCCGGCTGGACCTGGAGAAGCGGATGGCCGCGCAGCTCGGGCAGGCCGTGCTGGACGACCTCCTCATCCCGTCCTCGTCGCCCGAGGCCGCCGGCACGGCGTTCGACGTGGACGCGGTCCAGAGGATCCTGGCCGGGTACCTGGAGCACGAGGGCGAGGACGCACGGCTGGATTACAACACCGACGACGACTTCATCTCGGCGGCGTCGCCGCCCAACGACGTCGGCGTGGTCGGCAGGCTTATGGAGTCCTACCTGGCCGAGATCGCCTCCGACGTGAACCTTCCCATCGACAAGTTCACCGGCCTCGCCGAGATGATCCCGGAACGCGCCAGGTTTAACGACGACGGCATGTACCGCGCCATCGACATCTACTTGAAGGTAAGAATCTCGTATCACAATTTTTACTGCCTCAACGGCTCAACCAGATGGTGCTTATTCACTGGAATCACTGCTAGCTCCGTACACGATTGCTGTTGATGAATCATGGTGGATGGATTCCTGCAGGCGCATCCGCATCTGAGCGAGGCCGAGAGGAAGAAGGTGTGCAAGGCGATGGACTGCCAGAAGCTGTCGCGGGAGGCGTGCGCGCACGCGGCGCAGAACGACCGGCTGCCGGTGCAGACGGTGGTGCAGGTGCTCTACCACGAGCAGCGGCGCCTGCGGGAGGGCCACACGCACGCGCCCAGCGGCGCCTCGTCGTTCTACGGCGGCGAGTCACCGGCGCCGTCGCGCGTCCCGGGCCGGCACGCCCGGGGCGGCGGCGCGCCGCCGGACGAGCTGGCGCGGCTGCAGCGGGAGAACGACGAGCTCAAGATGGAGCTGCTGCGGCTGAAGATGCGCCTGAGAGACCCGTCGGCAGCGCTCCCTTCGACCGGCGCCGCCCCGCCGCCGTCGGGGCGGACCCCGCTGCCGAAGAAGCCCGGCGGCGGCGGCGGCGGGTTCATGAACAACGTGTCCAAGAAGCTCGGGCGTCTCAACCCGTTCCTGCGGCTTGACGCCGTGGGTGGCTCCAACTCAAAAGTGCGCACTGAGACGCCCAAGGATCGGAGGCACTCGATCGGCTTGGAGCCACCCAAGGATCGGAGTCGGAGGAACTCGATCGGCTGGTGAAATGGTTTGTTCTTATGGCCGCCGGCTTCATTTGTTGAACACGGATCAAATGGGTTCGAGTTGTGAGTAGTAGATATACGTAGCAATTTCACTTGAACGTAACTAAGCATGTATGTTACTCTCCGTATTAGGGGGCATGGATTTAGTGGGCTGTGTAAATCCTGCATTGTAACTAATTCTTACAGAGGAACTTCTGTGTAAAATTTTGAGCTAAGCTACAGTTTGAATCTTACAGAGGATCTTCTGTGTAAAATCTGGAGCTAAGCCTGTACCTCTGTACGTACAATTTTAGCAGTGGTAGACTGCACATGGATGTGTCGTATTCACCCGCGCCCTAGATCTGCAAACGCTTTGGTCTGGCCGGAATTATTTTGGCTGTGCAAAAGCTCGTACAAGGGTACACAAAAATGTACCCTTGTAGATGGTGCATCCTGCATTTTCAGGCAACGACGCCCGGGCAATTGCGGTGTTATCCTGTCTCTTGTCGGACCACTGTGGCGGTGTTCACTTCCCTTCAAATTCAAAACTTTCCCCAAACTTTCTCTCTCTAAACTTCACTATTCACTATCACATCAAATCTCTCTCCTCATGCATGGAGCATTAAATGTAGGTAAATAAAAAAATTAAGTACATGGTTTTGATGTACACGACGAGACGAATCTTTTGAGCCTAGTTAGGTCATGGTAGGACAATGATTACCACAAACAAACGAAAAGTGCTACAGTGCGCTACGGTGTTCGATGTGACATTTTCACCCAAATTCACGTTTCCTTTTTAGGAAGTGAACACCGCCTATGATAATCTTCCTCTGGCTAAGAGTGAACACCCGGCTCGTGACAAGTGACAACTGACAAATGGCCTTTGGATAATGACATGGCTTTTGGCTCCTGGACATCGCTACAATCAGAACAAACAAAAAGGCGCAAGAGAAGCAAAACGTTGCAATCTGCCAAGAAAAGAGAGAAACCCCGCACATCATTGCAATCCAGCATCATGTCAACAGCCGATGGGGAGACCTCAAGGATTTCAATGCTTCTTTGCAAAGATCAGAGCAACCGCAACACAATTTATAAGGCAAACCTTGCCAACGAGCTACGACGACTTTCTCAGCACCATTAGCTCTCTATATGCAGTATACATGGTTCAGGAGTCATCCAGTACACGGAAACCTAAATACTCATAGAACTGCAAGGTTTGGCAGCAATGCATTTGCCAAACAAGCCGTTCCCTATTTTCTTTGTACAGGTTAAACTAGATATGCCGGGGTCATAGCATCATACCCTACTTCAGCTGTCGATTCTAATACTACTAGCTGGGCCACTCTATCCAGTTGTCGCTAAAACCACAGTTGGGTGCTCGAACTGCTCCAAAATCAGGCTTTATCCTCCTTTTCTATGCAGCTACGACGCGGGTAGATGCGAATGCGAACGACCAAAAGTTCAGCATAAAGGACGGTGAGAGAGAAAAAGAACACATGAACGCCATTGTTACTGCAGTCTGGAAACTAGCACAGTGGTTCTCCGAGCATATGTTCAGATCGTTATCGATCAAGACGGTGATTCCTGCCGCAGCGCATGCTCCAGAGAAGGTTACTCCGAATGTGATCTGCCATCAAACGATTGTGGTCACTAGAACAGAACACAGGAAATCAAAAGACAAATGCACTCCTAGCTCCCCTAAGCTAATCTGCAGGCAATTTCATTCGACTGCAGATTGTATAATTTGACTACTTATGTCTTATTTGTGCTACACAATTAATACTCTACATCAGCATCTCACTGTTTTCTTAAAAAAAATGTCAGATAATCCCAGCTATATAGTACTTCTATTGTCTGTCGTGGGCAATTAATTCTCGCTGCAGAGGAGACTTCTGAAATTGCTCAACAACACCTATCTGTAAATCTTACAAATTACGTAGATTGACTAAATCAATTTTATAAGCGCCATGAAGAGCAACTGAGCAACCACAACGTTTTACGTACCGCATCTCCGATGGCAAAGAAACCAACAGCCCGACGGTTTCGTAAACAGCGCTTAACAAGAAGGGCATATAAGTCCACAATGGCTACTAAAAGACTCCACACACATTGCAAAATAGCTCCTGCAACAATGTAACTGGTCAAAAAAAGCAAATCATCAGTTTGTTACACGCAAAACTAAACCAAATTTAATGAGGGGGCAAAGGCATGAAGTTGAGGGTTCCAAATAGAAATGCAGAACGCAAAGACATGAGTTTGTTGTGACAATCACAAAAAAGAATAACGACACAGTACAATTGTCATTCTCACCCGGTCATCACACTGTCCCTGTTTCAATAGAGTCAGCAAAAGTACACAACCATGTCTATAACAATCATAGAAAAATAAAATAAAATATTAATGAATAACAAAATAGCACCATGCATATATCAATTTCTGCCGTACATAATCAACAAAGAAGTAACAAAACAGGATATACTAATAGGCCCAAGAAGAAAAGACTAAACCAAACTTGGAAAATATTCCTTTTCAGATAAACAATGGTTTGCCCGACTCTTAGGATTCTAAATTAATTCAGGAGCCACACTGTACTTAATTCTGCGAATTATCAATGTTCCATTTTGTATTATGATCAAAATGATTACATAATCACTCGAAAGGTTGGGCATCCATACACCATAGTTTAATAACAAACTAACACATTAGTACCAGGAATCATTTAAGGAGGCAATAAAGTGCCATGATAAATCATTTTTGTTATATGAAAAAAGCCGCTTCTAAACATTTATGATGGCAAACAAGAAAGAAAGGGGTAGCCACAAAAAAAAAGGGGTACTTATCCCCCAGATTGCCTAAAAAAGAAAAGAGAAAGGATATTTAGTGGTGCTGCTCACTAAAAAGAACGATAACAATAGACGATGATGGTTATGTGTTATTGGGATCCATGTGTTACCATTGTAGGCAGTGCGAGTATATGATGCCTACCATTTAACCAAAAATGTGCAATGGCGAATCATTATTCCGTACATTTTTTTATCGATATGGCTAATTTATTATTAGATGTCCTAGACTATCAAAATAATGATGAAAACCAATAATGTGTTCTTTAACATAAATTATGGTATTCACTATCAACCCGCAAAACCATGAATTCAAATTCCACTTGTGCATGGAGAAACAAAAAAAAATACAAATCTTATTGAGGGGTAGATTGGACCAATTGACATCTTTGTGGGAGTAAATCAAACCAAAAAATAGTTCCGGTGGTTAACCCAACTTAACCATATTAAGGAGAGTTATTTGGACGTTTCCCTTATTAACAAGACACATGTGTTCACTCCAGCCCCAGCTCAACATAATCCAGCTCGTCCATTAATAACCTTGTCAATCTAGACGCAGAACACTGAACCAGGCCCGTCCCATCTCAAGCCTGAGCAGGGACCATCTCAAACAATTCCTTTAAGTTTGAGATGAAAATACATGGCAATATCTGAACACCTTTTTCCACTAAACTATTGACTAGAGATATAGAGATCCACTTACTTCTCCACATTCATTTTCTACTGATAAATTCAACTCCCAAGTTCACAAATCAAAGACAATATCCATTTTTAGCACTGGAGCCCAGTGGCTACAGGAAATTTTGACAGTCTGCAATATGATCCACAACACAACCAAATACAGTTGAAATGGATGTTGCTTGCCCTTTTTTGGCAGATGGCACTCCAAGTAAACTGCCTTTTTAATCCATATAAGAGTTGCCCCTTTATTATTTTTTATGGGCTATGTGCTCGCTTAAGTGCAGTTTCTGGGGGGGGGGGGGGGGGGGGGGGCAAAAAAACAAGGTGTGACCCAGTTCTAAAGCATTATCATGCGAAAAGTTGCAACGACAGGATTAGAGCAGAGATGACGACTAATTAGGTTTAGCAACAGGATTTGCACACTAGTAGCTGTTGACATGCAGAGACTTGATCCAAAATCACTGTGATAAAAGTAGTCGACCCTAGTAAAAATACTCGCCCGTGTGGAGGAACCCGGAGGCAAGATGCATTTTGGCGGTTCAGTGTCAGTGGAAGTCACAGATTCACAGGTAAAACTGCCCAGGCGTCGTGTAAGAAAAGGAGTTCCAAGGTTTCACATCCCATTGCTGAATTTAGCAACAATCCAAGACATGAAGTCCCAGGAGCTTTAACTCTTGAGGACTTGAACAGCAAGCCCCACAGTCCCACACTCACGGACTCACCCAACCACCTGGAACTTCGAATGTAAATACCCTTTACTACCCGCTAAGGTTGCTAGTTGAGCATCACAGATCACGTCATTTCCCTTCTCTAAACCGCCAAATCGCACCAAATCACAATGCAATTCCAGAATCCTAAACAAGCGACCGAGAACGAGGCCAAGCGGAACGGAAGATAGACGGGGAAGGTGAGAGCTAGTCACCCGGGCGGGAGGAGCAAGAGAAAGGTACCAGAAGGCGGAGACGGAGGCGAAGTCGTTTGTGGAGGACATGACGGCGAGCGAGATGGCGGCGAAGAGGAGCTGCGTGACGCGGAGGCCGAGCCCCGCCGGCGTCCCCGGCATCCCGGGCAGGTCCTTCATCAGCACGCCCGGCGGCTGCTGCGCCGGGTTCGCCGGCGCCGCCACCTCCATCGGGTGCACCACCGGCCGGCTCGCGAACATCTTGCCCCCGCGCACCGCCGAACACACCACACCACCTCGTACGGGAGCCGGCGAAATGCTCGCGGCGCTGGCCTCACCCCGGCGCGTCCGAGCTCCGAGTCGGTACCGGCGGCGAGGCGGCGGTGGATTCGGCTCACGACTAGAGGCAGCGGCGCGGCGCGAGCCGCTAGGCGCTAGCGTGTGGGGTTTTCGCCTCCTCTGCGCCGGCTCTGGCTGCTCTCTGACTGGCTGCTTGCTTTGTTTATTCCGGGTTCCGCGACGAAAAGAAACGCTAGTTTATGAACGCAACCGGCAGCCGCGGACGCGGCGTGCCGCGCCGTGGGGCCGGCGGTGGCGGTGCGCGCATGTGGCGGCTTGCCTGCCTGCTTGAGAGCCGAGACGGCAAAAGCGTGCCGGGTCCGGGCGGGGCTCGAAACAGAGGACGCCGAGGCCGAGTCCTCTTCCGGCAAGCGAACAGCGCGGCGCGGCGCAGGCAGAGGTCTCCGGCCGAAACTTCCCGGCAAGTTCACGCACGCCGAGAATGGGCGCCTTCGCCCCCACGCAACGTTATCACAGGCACGTAGTAATTCTAGCATGGAAACTCGCTGCCTAAACCTGCCATTGCCAGGCAAGGAAGGGGTTCGGCATGCACTTCGGCTCATCCACCAGCTGGCTGGTTGGTCCAAGTGTCCCAACAGAGACTGGTCCGATCGATAGATCCAGCTACCGGTCACGTGTGAGGCGTCCTGTCTGGTGGTGTGTGTGGGCATGGTCCACGGGAGAGCATCGGTAAGAGGTAATCAGGTAATCAACCGCAGATTCCCGGACAATGGCGATTTGGCGAAAGGCACCGGACCACCCCGGCTCTCGGCGCTTTCTTTCTCGCGCGACGCGAACCAAACCACGATGGCCCGCCCGCCGGCCGCTCGCCAACTTTTGGCCGCTGCGACCGCGGTCGTGATGGGAGATAGTATATGGATATTGGATGGGATCCGATGACGCGCTGATCGGGCGGGGCTCCAGATCGGGGACGCGGTGAGAAACTGGACAATACGGGGGGTGACTGAAACTGAAAGATATGGGTTAGGCACAGTTCTGGGGTCGTGATCGCGAGCCCAGAATCCAGCACACTTCCTTCAGGAGATTTGCTTTCCGCACATGGCTTCCCGGGCCTATACGTACTGTCGCGATCACGCGGTACGGTACGGGGCATGTTGATCTGCAGACGACATTGGGTGTGTTTAGTTTAAAAAAAAAGAAAGAGAAAGTTTCGTAAAAATGTCACATCGGATACTGTATCGTACCGTAGCACTTTTTGTTTGTTTGTGGTGAATATTGTCCTACCATGACCTAACTAGGCTCAAAAAATTCGTCTCGTCGTGTACAACAAAACTTTTTTTATTTACCCATGTTTAGTGCTCCATGCATGATGAGAGAGATTTGATGTGATAGATGAATAGTAAAGTTTGGAGAGAGAATTTTTGAAAGTTTTGGGGAACTAAACACACTCATTGCCCAATCAGAAGCCTGGGGTTTTAGTCTGGGTGAGCGAACACTAACAAACGTGGTGGGTGGGGCCACTAGAATGTCAGTGGGTAGCTTAGGCCTTGTTTAGATCCAAAATTTCACCCCCAAATTTACTATGCAAAAAGAAGATTCCCCGTCACATCAAAATGTTATAACTTTATGGAGTATTAAATGTAGATGAAATCAAAAACTAATTGCACAGTTTTGTTGTACTCTGCGAGACGAACATTTTGAGCCTAATTAATAAATTTTTGGACAATTTTTCGCACGTGCAAACGAAACGCTACAGTGGCCGGCCTGACGCGCGTCAGGCCGGCCAGTCCCAATTCGGGGGTTCGTATTCTGGAAGTGAACACGGCCTTAGACTCTGCCCAAGTGATAATGGTAATTTAGGAGTTAGGACTAGTATGTCTTTGGTCATTTGATTCGTGCGTTTATTCGCAACGTGCAGCGGATGGGTTGCTGTGACCACCTTTGGAGCTTCTCACAGTGAGAGGGTATCATTTTGGTTCTTGAGGAACTTGCCAGCTCGGAATTTCCAACATCCGCGTTGGATGACTGGTCAGCTCAGAATAAAATGTCCGGCTGTTAGTTAACAGAAAAAACAAAGAAATCACTACCAGAATGCTTCACATCCGCCCGCCTCCTCCGCCTCGGCCATTTTTGGACCTGGTGTTGATGGGGCTTCAGCACCGAGTCCAACAGCTAGGAGCGGGGGCGGCGCTGCGGGGTGTCAGGGTGAAGACATTAGCACCGGGTCGTGGCAAGACCCGGTGCTAATGCGGCCCCTTTAGCACCGGGTGCAGCCAGCAACCGGTGCGAAATGGCCTCGGCACATTAGCACCGGTTGTTGGCTGCACCCGGTGCTAAAGGGTGCGCATTAGCACCGGGTCTTGCCACGACCCGGTGCTAATGTCTTTTGAATATAGGGGCTTCTTCCTCCCCCGGCCGAGCCAGCTGAACACTTAGGCACTGTGTTCATGCTGCTCGGCCGTGGGAGGGGAGGTGCTGCCCAATTTTTTTTCAAAATTTGTGAAGATTCTACTCATCTAAGGAGCCACATCACCAGGCGCACAGGCGCCACGTCACCGGGCGCACACGAGCCACGTCACTGGATGAACAAGAACAATTTTTCTTTTTAATCTCTGTATAAAAGTTGTAACTAGTCGTTCTCCCTCGTACAAACTTCAAAAAAGATCATTTTTCTTCCTAAAAATTCCTAAAATCATACTTTATCAAGTTATGAAACTTATTAATGTTATTATTTTGAAAAACCTTCTCGTGTGAGACTGTTTGAACAATCCAAATTTTGAATTAAAAATGACAACTACAACCAAGGTTTTTTTTCACACTAGGTGATGTCAAATGAAAAAGTGATGAATACCAAAGTTTCATATTTCATCATGATCTACAATCTTTATTTAGGTCATTTTGTCATTTTCAAAAGTGGTAATAACATGTAGTACAAATTTGACAAGTCTCTAACAAAGTTTTAGAAACTATGCGAGTGAATCTAGGATTAATGAACAATGTATACTACCACTTTCTCAAATGCAAAAATGACTTAAATAAAGATTGTAGATCTTGATGAGATATGAAATTTTGGTATTCATGACTTTTTCATCTGAGACCATTTAATGTTCCAAAATCTTTCTTTTAGTTATCAATTTTTGAAATTCAAAATTTGAATTATTCAAACTTTGTCACATAGATTTTCTAGTAATTTATAAGATTTTCTAGTAATTTATAATATTTTCTATTAATTTATAAGATTTTCTATTAATTTATAAGATTTTCTATTAATTTATAAGATTTTCTAGCATTTTATATTGATTTTCTAGTAATTTATAAGATTTTCTTATTTAATATATATTTTTAATAGGTATTAATAACTGAATTAAAACAAGTATTAATAACTATATATTAAAAACTATATTCATAAGATTCCCAAATAGTAGCCACTGGTGCTAAAGGCCGGTTTGGAAACTGGCGCCAAACGAAAATTTGGGACCTTTAGCACCGGGTTGATCTAAAATCCGGTGCTAAAGGCCCCCAATTTTCGTTTGGCGCCAGTTATGGCCTTTAGCACCGGGTGGTGGGAAGGCTCGGTGCTAAAGGGGGGGCCTTTAGCAGCGGGTCGTGGCTGCACCCGGTGCTAAATGCCCCGGCTCTATATAGCCTCGCGCCGGCCCCCTCCCCCGCAGCACTTCGTATTCCCCCAAACCGCCGGCCCTCCTCCTCGCCTCACCGCCGTCGTCGCCGCGCCCGTCGCCCTCGCCCACGCCGCCGTCCGTCGCCCGCGGCCTCGTCCATTCTCCCCGCGCCGCCACCCGTCCTCACCGCGCCTGCCGCCCCGTCGTCCCCGCGCCTGCGCCCGACGTCCCCGGCCGGCCGCGCCGCCGCTCGCGCCCTCGCCGTCTTCCCCGCGCCGCCATCGTCCCCGGCCGCGCCGCCCTTCGTCGTCGCCGTCGGCCCGCCGGATAGTTCAACAAGTCGTCAATCTTAATTAAGTAGAAAATACAGTTTAAATATATATAACTCGAGTTGACATGCATGAATATGTACTTTTGTAATATATATGTCTTCTATTTTGATGAAATGTCAGCTAATATGAATATAGAGTCGGCCGAATACGCATTAGAATACACGTATTAGAATATGTATGTATATACACGTATATAGACGTGCATGCATGGCTACTGAAAAAAAGCAAAAAAAAAAGAAATCCGGGGCCTTTAGCACCGGGTTGTGTCTGGAACCGGTGCTAAAGACCCTGCTAAAGGCGCTGCGGGGCAGGCCCTTTAGCACCGGGTCGTGGCTGCACCCGGTGCTAAAGGGGTACCCCTTTAGCCTCGGTTTAGTTGCACCGGGTGGGAAACCCGGTGCTAAAGGATTTTCCCACCCGGTGCAGATGTTGATCATTGAATGGAAAAGGAAACAAAACAAAATATAATCGCCTATAAGCAAGCAATGCAAGGGCGGCTAGACATATGTGTAGGGGTACGTGTTTTCCATTGCCTTGTTGATCCGAAAATTGCTATCAATTTTGCAGGCATTCTCCAAGCTCTTAGTTTTACGGAAGAGCCAGCCAAGCTAATTAGAAGAAAAAAAATACTAGACACACTATCACAAAGTCCTAAGTCACATATCTATTTAGCGTATTTAAATCACATGAATAGAATTGTGATATCTTATTGCTCACGTAGAGGATGGATTCCATAATAGTATACATGCATGCAATCAATCCACAAAAAATCCTTCAATATGAATGAATTACAATAAAATCCCCCAATATGAATGCGCTGTGACCTACCACTACTTCCAACTCTATCTTTGTATAGTTGCGATAAAGATATGTTTACTTGGTGGACAAAATGACTTACCATATTCGTTGCTTGGCCTCGCTTCACGTTAAAGCAAGGCTAGGCGAAATGAGGCAATGAAAATCAAAGACTTCTACGAGAGGACATGGTATCCTTAGAAATTTCTGCCTGGCTTGACCAAAGGAAGACCAAGCAAGATCAGGCCGGAGACCTTGACGTGCTCGTAGGCTCGTAGCGTCGTGGTATCCTTGTCCCGTTGGAATGACACGTCCACGTACTCATCGTGTCGTTACGCCCTACTTTTTTTTTAAGCACATGTCGTTACGTCCTAGTGTCCTACTAGCAGGGTCGAACGAAAATCTAGTAGCAGGCGTCAGGCGTCTGGGCCCGGCCCATCACAACACCAGCTCGCGCGGGTGACCTAACTCCTTCCACTGACAAGACCCTCGCAACCACCACTCAACCGCCACATACCCGCGGCTACCACTCACTGCACATGAATCCCCGCTGGGCCCCGCTTTATCAGGAACCCGAGCCGACGTGTCCGCCGCCGCCTACCGCCTCCTGGCACGTGCCGGCCGCCCCCCGCTAACTAACTGCCCGCAACCACCGTGCCCACCCGCGCCAGCTGACGCCCCTGCCCCACACAGCACTCTCTCCCCGGGCCCGCGCGTCAGTGTCGGCGTGAGCGGGAGGCCCCGTGCTCGCGGTGCTCCTCCCTACCTCGCGTGTACAAATAGGAGACGACCGACCCGACCGGACCCCGGTCTAATAATCGAGGAGGAAGGAGACCGAGGGCTAGGGTAGTATAGGGTGCTTGGTCCTGTCCGGTGGGTCTCCTGGCTCCCGCGGCGCAAGTCCGGCGACTGCTTGGCGGCGGCGGCGGCGATTGATCGATCCATGGGTTACTGGTGGGACCGCGTCGTGCTGCCGGTGCGGCGGGTCTGGCTGGGCGTCGCGTCCCGCTTCGGGGTTCGCCAGACAGGTAAGGGCAGCTAGCGGCGGCTGAGGCTCTCGCCGTCGGCGGCGCCGGCGCCGGCGAGCGCTGGACCAGGCTGGATTCGTCTGACTCCGGCGGCGCTGGCTGCTTGATTTCTCTGCATGCAGGGCTGTGGAGGCTGCGGCAGGAGGTGAGCACGTGCGAGTACGCGGACGTGCACGTGATGTGGGAGATGCTGAGCCGCACGACGGCGCCGGCGCCGGCGCCCAGGCGGCACAGCCGGTTCCGGCAGCAGCCGCGGCCGTGGGGCGACAGGTTCCGCCTCTGCCGGGGCTTCTAGATCGAGAGGCCGCCGCTCTTGCTGCTGGTGCTGCGGGATAGCTCTTCCTTCGGCTTTCTTTGACTTTTCTTCTTCTCTGCTTTTCGGTGCTTGCTTGTACCTACTCGTATCTATCTATCGACCTCGCTCGATGGGCTCTGAGACGTACTACTTCCATTCCTCCCCGTGTATCAGTCCGCCCTGACTCAGATGATACTGGGGTATGTGAATGAACAGAGCTGTCTGGGGTTCGTGACCTTGTGTGTTCTCTTGTTTCTCGCTCTCTGTTGCAAAAGCATGACCCTTTTTTCCTTCTGGAATTTGATGACGAGTTTATATTAGAGCATGGTATCAAACCTAAAGTAGTAAATCGTTTATTACTAGACCTGTTTGTTTATTCAGGTTTCAGGCAAACCAGTAATCTACCGGGCACAGGCATCTTCATTCGACAAAGCTCGTCAATCATCCTCAATAGAAGAAGGGAGTGGCCGACTACGACTAGGACTAGGTTCTAAAAGTCGGATATTCCCTGCACAAGCGCAGATGCTAGAAGATGATTCTGCCACGTTACATAATGACTGTCAATTGATAATCCATCTTCAGACCCCATCATCGTTCAGAGAAGCCGCTAGGCGCGCAAGATCTGACGGGTCATTCCGATACTCCTCGTGTTGATGCAGCTCTGTGCGTAGTTTTCAGCTCTTACTGAAGCGATCAGTCTCACAAATCACCGCCAAATGGTCGATGGCCTCTCTTTACCCAACCGATATGTCCCTTCAGGCTCACTTCAGCTAGTCTCAGCTGATACCTACTGGCTACTGACTACTGAGCCATCTTTCAAAAAAACTGACTACTGAGCCCTATCATCTGAGCAACAACCCTGTTACTCCGTACTTCTTTGCATCAGTAACTTCAGGCGTAAGTATTCTCGGAAAGAAAATTAAAGAAAGATTTGGGGGGAGCTTTCGGTCGTTGGACTGACTTTTCGCCTTTAGCATCTCTTGGGCCCTGGCAAAAGACGAGGGCCAGGGCCGCCCTGATTTTTAATGCCAAGCCGCCCTATCCCACCGACGGCCACGGGCCATGGTAGTTTTCGAGTACTTTTCTGCCCCTTCTTTGGATTCTGCTCGGATGCTGCTGTCGCCCGCGGAAATCCGCTCGGCCGCACGGGCTCCTGTCACTCAGCACTCACAAGCCTCCAAAGAGTAACTCCCAAATTTATTATATAAAAAAAGATTTTCCATCACATTAAAATATCATGACATCTATGGAGTGCTAAATGTAAATGAAATCAAAAACTAATTGTACAATTTTGTTGTACTCTGCGAAACAAACATTTTGAGCCTAATTAATAAATTTTTGAATAATTTTTCGCACATACAAACGAAATGCTACAGTGGCGCATTTATTACCTAACTGACGAGTCAGTCCCAAATTGGGACTCCCGATTCCGGAACTAAACACGCCCTTAGATTAAGTGAAGTGCTTTTGCATAATTATTTTTTCTTTGACATTTGGTTTAGACTTTGGACAACATTGGTTGCTACGTACTACGCAACATAGTGATGACTGAGACTGATGAAGTGATGACTGAGACCAAAACATTGGTTACTACGTACTACGCAACATTATTGGTACATCTACCATTTTCCTTTCACCTTCACGGCCTGGGATGACTGAGACTGATGAGGTGATGAATAATGTTCAGAGTACAGGAAAACAGAATCTATACAGTGACCAGTGACTACTAACTACTGTCAGTTTGATGCGGGGTGTTCCTGTAGCGTGAAAACTGTCGGTACAACAACACTGGTATTGCTGTAGACGAGTACTACAGTTGATGCGGATTAGCCGGCCAGTAGCTTGTCGGCATCACGATTAGCAGCAAGTCGCAGCCTATTACATCGAAATAAAAACGGCATGTCAATGCGCATCCTTTCTGAGAAGGTCCTTTCTCCAATAAAACGGCCGGTATGATTAGGCCCGCTTTATTTTGTTTTTGCCGTTGATGATGCCTGCCGCACCGCAGCCTCTCGCCTCGTGTATGAAAAACAATAAAGCCGGGGCCACGATCATATGAGTGGTCCTCGCACTTGTCAAGCTTTTTTATTTTTCATTTTTCAACTCAACGAAGCATTATCTATCCTACATGACATATGCGCGCATGCTTAATGAACACGTACTAGTTATTTTTAGCTGGATTATTCCTGAAAGTTTGTTATATGCCTGCGGTCGGCCGGCAGAGGCATGGTTTAGCTTGAGAGCGTGCGTGGTCCTGTTCATTTTCATATGCGTCAGGACCATTTCCCCTTGTGCTAAATTAGGCCAATCGTTATCTAAGATTCTAATGCGAGTGTCTAGCTGATTGCATACTCGTACATGTTTATATATTGTTTGGCACACGCAAAACAATCCGAGCATTCCAATCAGTGGCCGAACGGCGCGGTGTGCGCGATACCACTGGCGTCGAGGTTGCGGCCGGCCGAGGCTGATGGGGACGCAGCAACGGCTCGTCACGTATCAGGATGCAGGCAGGTTCGTCTGCAGGCTGCCTGCCGGACAGCCGCAACGTCCACTTGCATAAATTGCATTCCCTGCAGGAACCTGCTATCATGGCTTCACTGCCCGCTTGCTCCTGCTGGGCGCTGCAGGCAAAAGCTAGCAGGTAAGGTGGGCGCCTGCAGGAGCCTGCTAACCAGCTAGCGACGTGTGCTCGTATGCGACAATGACGAGGGAGGGGAATCGCTGCTTCGCCGGTAAAAGGCTTCCGATGCGCTGCCAACGCCGTGCTCTTTCCCGACATTGCAATTCTGACCAGTTGACTCAATAGAGAGGGAAAAAAAAAGAAACTTCAGAATATGAAATGGTGAGGTACTGAGCTGATGCATTGCATTTGCATTTTGCATCACAGTGATCACATGGAACACAATGACAGAAAGCAGCTATACTCCAGCGGCCCCGGAGTGCCAGATTACGGCACGCACCATTGATGCACAAGACAAAGGAGGAAGATTACCAAGAGATTAAGCAACTTGTCACCACATGATTCCATTTCACCATACCACTATTATACCCTCCGAATTAAACCCAGCCATCTGCTGACACATCTCCAAAACTTTATGCTGCTGACAGAGCTCACTCAACATGCATACAGTCGACTGGCAACAGGTTATACAGTATAACTTATACTACAGGAAAGGGAGGAACAATCTTTCACCAACAGTATAATGTCACTGTGACTGCAATCACCCCCTGCTGGTGATCGATGCCTCACTGCTGCAGCTAATTCAGCTACCGGTAGCACCTACTCAGCTGACGACGACCATGCATGCATCTTTTCAAGACTGCAAAGGTTCAGCTAAACATTAGTGGCCCTTCAAATCACATTTCTTGTACAGTGCAGCAGATGAGGTAAATAAAGCAATGGATGCGCAACAGGAAAACATTAGAATCACATCGTATAAAGAGGAAGATTGAGATGGGTGAAGGTGAGAAAATGACCTTACCTACATCAGCTTGAGTGTAGCGGCATTCAATTCAGAGACAAGCTTGCTAACAGAGTCCTTTGTTCCATTCTGAAGTGAGGGAAAGGGAGTGAAAAAAAGACATCAACACCTGAAATTCTAAGATGACTTACTAACACAAGTAACAGATATAACTTAGTATTGCTAGTATAAGCTCCCTGAGAAGCTTCATATATGAAATAAGATGCTTCTTCAAGAGTTAGGTTAGGTAATATAAAGATGACCCCAAAAGGAAACAGAGAAATTCAACAAATCAGAGTTCTTCAGTGCAATATGGAAACTTACATTTCTTTCAAGTGATCATGCAACTGCTCCAGGTTCTTCAGTGTTGCTACCCAAGCTGTCAATCTTTATGATGTCCAAATAAGATGGGCCTGCCTCCCTAAGCCAGTCTTGAAAACAAATCAGAGCTTCAACTGTGTTGCCTGATAACCTTGCCCTGTGGTCAGTGATGATTCGCCCACCCGTGCTGAATGCTGACTCAGACGCCACGGTAGATGCAGGAGCAGCCAGAACATCACGGGCCATTCGAGCTATGATAGGATACTTTGACGCGTGCATTTTCCACCAGTACAAGATATCGAAGCTCTCATCATTGCAAGGGAATAAATCTTCACGGAAATATCTGTCCAATTCCCCTGTGACTTGATTTCTTTGAGTGCTTATATGATTACTCCAATCTGACCAGGAGCAACCTGTCTCCAAAGGCGCATTGTCATTTGCTTGAGTAGAAGCTGCACCATCACCTCCCATTTTAGATGAGTAATCACTGTAAAGCTTCCTTATAGCTTCATCGACTTTAGCGATATGAACACTGGCTGTGTTTCCAAATGCTTGCTTCATGCGAAATTCAACAAATCCAAACTTGAACCGAGGATCTAGTATCACTGGTATGCAATTTGTCAAATATGAGATCATCCAGTATTTATCAAATTTTGCTTTCATACCTAGAACCATAGATCCAATGATTGGATCTTTACTTGATACTTTTGAATCCAGTTCTTGTTTCACCCTCCAAATTTGATGAAAGTAGGGATTAGATGTTGGGTATCTTGAACCAGAGACAACTTCAGTTGCTTTCTTAAAGACATTCAATAGTCTGCAAACTGCATAAGCCTTTTCCCACTCTTCAGCTATGGGACAGTACAGGTAGTTGCAATCTTGACGTGCTAATTCACAGAAAGCATCTTTAGATGGGAAGGCTGATTCCAACATATCGCATGTTGAGTTCCAACGCGTTGGTACATCTAGCGAAGGGCGACTCTTACGTTCAATGCCCATCTCTACAATTATCTCCTCAAATTTCTCCTTTCTAGATTGAGAACTTTTAAGGTATTTCACACTCTCTCTTATATCATTGATGACACCATCAATTGCTTCCAGCCCATCTTTTACAATCAGATTAAGCACATGAGCAGCACATCAACTATGAAATAGCTCACCGTCGCAAGGAAGCATTGATTTTTTCATCAAATGTGCTTTCAGGAGATCTGTCATTGTTTTGTTAGCACCAGCATTATACAATGTAATGCTAAACAGCTTGTCTTCGATTTTGTAATATAGAATAGTCTTCATCATTGTATTATATAGATTAAATCCATCGTGTGGTGTATTACCTTGTTGAACTGTATTAAAGGGAGTGAGCATGTCTTGGATTATGGAACAGGCACTGGGATTGTGGGGAACTATATTAAGAAGGCAGTGTTTCCCTATTTCTTTGCAGCTCAGAAAATTGCAGCTAGCAGATGGGTGCTCTTCTAGTTTATTTGAGAATCATAATAGTCTGTCCAGATTAAACATATCAGCCTCTCTGTCCTAAGAAGAAAAGAAGCAGCTGAGCTGCGTTTGTAGTGTACAAGGGACATGTACCGTTGGAGGAAGCCGAGAGGGGTCGTCGATTTTTTCATCGCGTGTAGATCCTCCACCTGCTTCCATGGTCTTCTTGTCGAGGCTGGCTCGGGAGCAGGAGTAGATGGGCGCGAAGGTGAGCAAGAGGCGAGCTTAGGGTTACCTGGGAGAAGGAGCCGATGAGAAAACTAACAGCGAACTCGGCAAAGTACAGGGAGAGGACAAGTCAAATTTCAAAAAAAAAAGGCGACAAGTCACAACTCAGAAGTGTAAGAACAATGCAAGAGAGCCAGGTGTAGTACCCCGTACGTATTCGTGCTACATTACGTCATAGATAGCAAACCAAGTTGCTAAGAACTTACTACAACAGGATGATGGGAAAGTGAAATTTTGGTGTCAACATAAAAATGTAGAAAAATGCATGTGTCTGGCACGGTCATGCAAAGCGTGGAAATGAATCATTTGCCATCTATCGAGATCAAGACGGTTAACTCGTATACAAATCAAAAGGAAAAAAAATCAAGACAGAATTGTCACCATTAGATGCCAAAGTTGTCAGGTGATTACCATATGTTGCATATGTGATCGGAACTCAATCATTCTCCCGTGGCTTACAAGTGGGCTCCATGTTCTCTCTGTCTCTCTTAACCTTTTCGTGGTTACTTTTTTTTCCCTCCTGATGATGGCATCACTTGCGTAGAGTTTCAGCGTTCGAATTCAGAGTTTTGAGGCTTCTCATTTTTTTTGAGCACATTTTGAGGCTTCTCATTATCTCAGCCGCTGGCAGCACTTGCGCAGAGGAGTCATCTCCTGTCAGAGTGGGCCATAGTGCGTGGTGGGCCGCTAGTGGGCCTTTTACGATGGATCTGGCTCCTTCCAGTGGCCAAAGCAGAGAATCCCATGGGCGGATCCGGCCGACGGCCCAAGGCGGCAACCCGGGATCTGACCACGCCACGCCACCAGGTGCGGCCCACAGTACTCGATCCAATGGACTTCGCCTGAAATCCACCGATTTTGTCGTGCTTCCCATTCCTCTGCTCCCCCGCACCGCACCCCGTCGCCGTCGCCGTTGCCGCGCCCGCCGGCGCACCCATATCCATCAGGACCATCGCCCACCGCCTTCGCACGACTGCGCTTGCAACTCCGGGTCGCCGCGGTCACGGGAGCCCTGCGGCCGGCCACCCCGATGCCGCTGACAGGCTGGAACCCTCTGGCGCCCGTCCTCCAGACCGTCGCCGCCTTCTCCCGCCACCTCGTCATCGCCCCCGACGGCGGCCCCGACGACCAGCGCCTCCGCCCGCTCCTCTCCCTCTCCCTCACCGCGCCGCCGACCCCGCCGCCGCCGCCGGAGGTCCTCAAGGCAAGTCGTTTTTCTCTGACCTCGCGCAGGGTGAGGTGACCTGTGAGTAACGTCTTGGAGTGAATGCGCAGGAGAAGGATGCCAAGGCGGCGCCGCTGACGAAGGAGGAGGTCGGGCGGGCCACGTGGATGCTGCTCCACACCGTTGCAGCGCAGGTGCTCGATCTCTTGCCTCTGTGAGTAGCACAACGAAGCACAAAAACAGTTCGGCATTAGCCTGAAGATATTTTCTAATTCACATTATGGATTATCGATTAAAACTGTGAACGCAGGACACGGATTGTTCATGTATCATAGCACATTTGCATAAATTGATTTGTTTACCTGAGGGGTGTGGAAGGGAATACATTGTTTGATTTATGAGTTTCTTTTGGATCTCATTAGCGTCAAATTTGATTCCTACTAAATATGTGACTTGCATTTCAGTTCCCAGATGAACCAACGAGGCAGCAAAAACGTGATGCAAAGGAGCTGGTAAGTACTGAGAGACGGCCCTGTTAATTTGCTTTAGAGTTGGAACACTTGGGAAACCTCTGCTGTTGTTTTGGAACATGTGTAAAGATGTCGGTGCTGGGATCGGTCGATCAATCCCCAGCGCCTAACAGAATGCGCTGTGTCCCGTCCCTTGACGGTTGATGCAAGAGCTAGCACGATGAGGCGAGCGATTATCCTGGTTCTGACCGTGAGGTCGTACGTCCAGCAGGGTGCGCTCGGGGCGCTGTACTATCTTGCACCGGAGTGCTTGCAGAGGGGGGCTACAAGCAAGGCGGGAGAGGAGGAGGAGTCTCCAAGTCCCTGAATGTGATTGAGGCGAGTGCCAATATCGTGTCTCTTGCTGTTGTCCTCCCCCTACCTCCTTTTATAGATCAAGGAGAGTAAGGCGGGGGAAGGATTTACAAGTACAAGCGTGACGTGCGCCACAGGGGTGTGCACTGGAGAGTATGGCGTCGGGCCTGCCATCGTTCTTGACTTAGGCGGGGGATTTATGGCGAGCCCCGGCTTCTGCGGGTGTCGTGGCCGTCCCTGTGCTTGTCCTGGAGCGGTTTCGAGGGGCGTTGTGGCCGTAATCGGTGTCCTGCTTCCCGCCGCTGGTTGACTTCGAGGGCGGGGCAGGTAAAGAAGGACCGTAGTTAGTGGTGCAGCAGCCAGCATGGTGGTCGCCGTCACCCGCAGAGAGTTGGCGGCACAGGGGCTGGCATGGCGCTTGCAGTCAACCACAGTGCGCGGCTTACCCGGCTCGCCAGGGGATGGCCGAGAGTTGGTGGATTAGACCTGGCACTCGTCGCTGCTAGGCTGCGTTTGACCAGAGCCTGCACTTGGTCGTCGCCCAGACATTTGTTCGAGGGTCCTCCATGCCCATTCGAGGGCTCCCCACCGGGGGGAAGGACGGGAGTGGGTAGAACAGTGGCTTGGAATGACGCCCGCCAGTCAGCACAGGACCTCGCGCAGTTCCGCGTGCGCCCGCACAGTGTTGGAGAGGACGCTGAGTGACCGGAGCAGGTGGAGTAGGTGGAGCAGTGTGCTCTGTTGGTGTCAGCGGCGCGGCGTGAGGAGATTGCCCTTTGACTTTGGCGCTCGCCTGATGGGGTTGGCTTTGAATGCTGCTGTCGGGCGGGGCGCCGGGGCGCGCTATATTGAGCAGAGGGTCGGCCTCGAGCGAGGCGGAGTCGGCTCGTCCGCTCGAGGGGGTGCGCGGCCCTCGAGCGAGGCGGAGCTCGCGTGCGCCTGCTCGAGGGGGTGCGCGGCCCCTCGAGCGAGGCGGACATAGGGGTAGCGCCCCGGGACCCCTCGATGGGTGAGTTCGGTCGTCCGTTCTCGGGTCGCGCGAGGCTGTGACGGGCCGAGCTGCCCTGGTGGCCTTTCTCGGTCGCTGGTGATTCAGTCCTTCGTGGCTGAATGCGCTTTTGGAGGGTGATTACCCCGATGGTTAGGGGACCCCGTGGGTCTGTCCCCGACAAAAGATTTGCTGTAACTAGTAATTTACTCTTGGTCAAGTAATAGATGAATTCAGAAATGGCGTTCTGTTGATGTTACCGCCTGAAAAACCTAGAGTTTCATGTTGTTTGAGTACATTTACAAAATCCTCCAGGCTCTAATCCTTTTCGTCATTTCTAGCTTCGGCTTGCTTTCTTAAGTGAGTGCACGCTTAGTTTAGCATGATTAGATGCCACATTTAGAAATAAAATGCCATAAGCTATGTATTACTAGATTTACCACTAAATTTCCATCAGGAACAGTAAGTCTAAAACATATCTTTTAGGAGAGTAAGGGGAATGCAGGAGTAACTAAACATTAGTGCATTAAGAAGGGAAACAGAAACATGATTTTCTTTTCCTTAGGGATTTTCCTTTTCCACATCGCATTGCTTTCATTCTGGATTACTTTATTTACGCACAAAGATAACATTGCTACTGGTTTGCATGTTCAGATGCATATAATCTCAAGACTATATCCTTGCAAAGAATGTGCTGATCACTTCAAGGAAGTTTTGAAGTAAGCAACGCCCACCAACATCTTCGATAAATTGCAATGCCTGTTTAATGGCTTTTTTATTATATAAACGAAATGGTTCTGTGCACTACAAGTTTATCCCTTTTGAAAATGTTTCCACTTGATTCCTTGATAGTTTATGTTTTATGGTGTGATCTAAAATCATCACATAATAACTGTGATTCCATGCCACTGCAATACAAAAATGTGTTTGAATCATAGATGTTGACGCTCTTAACTCTATTGATTTGGCTGAACACTATCATTCAGTGTTAAACAATTTTTTATGTGTACGATGCACATGATGATTAAACTCTTAACACACACTAGGTTTTGGTTCACAGACACTAAATTGACATCTTATAACAATCAATCACAGTTGTCGTTAGTGTTTATATTTGTGAAGCTCATTTCTTCAATAGCTGATATCAAACATGGCTGAATTATCTGTCATTTTTTGTTGTCTGAATATTCTTGTAAAGGAGAGCTATTCTATGGCTGGGTATGTTTTAGTTGTGCAGTGCTACCCCATTATCCTGTTGTTTTTATTCCATTATTTTCTCCTTTTAAATTCAGTGATAACTATTATCTTTACCATAGAGTGAACTTTAAACTGATTTAATTATGTGTTTATTTTGTAGAGCAAATCCTGTGCAGGCAGGATCTCAGGCAGAATTCTCCCAGTGGTTATGTTATGTGCACAATGTGGTTAATCGGAGGTAAGTCAATACAGTCAGCTTTGAGCTGTTGCTTGTTGTTGCCTTCGAAATCATCTAAGGCATTGTAGTGTTGAATCTGTTTCTATAGAATCATAGGAAAGATAAGCTCTCAGGGCCAAAAGGAGGAAAACTGAGGCATTGTACATATTTGGCACCCTTTTATTCCTTACCTTTAGGGGTACGTCAGTATGCAGTTTGAGAGTAGATGTTTCCATTCTGTATTGTCATATTTTTGCGTAATATTCCAGACTTCTGCCCTTTACTTTTGAGACTGTTCTTATGTGTTGCCGACCTGAGCGTTTGTGGTTGTCTTTTGCAGCCTTGGGAAACCAATATTTCCTTGCCAAAGAGTAACTGCTCGATGGGGTAAGCTGGATTGCCCCGAGCGCACGTGTGATCTAGAAGGCCCCAACGACATCATGCCAAATCGATGACGCAAACAAGAAATCCTCTGGAGTGTATACCTCAATGAGGGTTTTTAAACAAACTAGAAGAACAATACTACCAGGGAGATGAGGAAAGAGAATTCAGGACGCCATGCCGACATAGCAGAGCTTCATCTTGTATCCTTGGTGTTGTTAGTACTATTGTAGTATTGTTGGATATGAATCTGGCCCTTGATATTTGTACTATGTACAGTTTTAACATCATATCTGTGATCCAATTTTGTTTGAGCTACTGATCGTGTTCCCACATTTATTTTTGGCTAGGTTTTATGTATGTTCCCAAGTCTGAAGTCCGATGCCTTTTCTATCTATCAAACCATAGCGGCCCAAACATATTTGCAGCCGACTTATGTCTGAACAGTTTTGTATAATATCGCAGTTCACAGGAGTCAGGAGTGTATACTTTATTATATAGAAAAATCTGGAAAACAGGATGATCTTATAATTGGAAAGTCAGGACCAACAACACCTGCAGCATGGCCATTAATGCGAGCAAACCGGGCGAGAGCGGAAATGCATGGAGGCCACCTTCCTCGCTTTCCCCGGCCATTTTTCTGCACCTCCTCGTTGTTGGCAATGACATAAATTCTGTCGTCTTATCACATCATTTTTTAATCCCATGCTGACATCTAGCAGTAATGCCAATGAAATTGCTTCAAGCATGGGCCTGTCCTGTCTTAAGAAGAGGAGCTGCAGGAAGCCAAAGGAAACGAAGCACAACCGCACAAGCATTTGAAACTTTGAAGCATTGTGCTTGCTCAGGGTAGGAGATGAGGCGTCCCTCTGTGCAGATTTTGCTGATATTTGCATTTGTTGGGGGGAATCTGGTCACAAGCATCGCTTGTAACGAACGAAGCGCCAAGATTTCCACAGGTACACACAGCAGGCCACCTTATCTCCGGTAATCTTCCTGTATTTTTCTCCTTTCACTTTGTTTTTTCTCTCTCGAAATGATCTCCTGTCACTTTGCTCATATAGTTCCTGTTCTTTCCCTTCTTTCTCGTCAGTTTTGGAGTCAAGGGTGATAGTTACAGACTTACAGGTTTTTTGCCTGAGTAATGATCCCATCTTGAGTTCACGTTTAATGATGGGTATTTGAAAAGAATGTTGATGGGATCTGATACTATTTTTCTCAAAATTAAAAAGGAAATAAAAACATAAGATCCGAATCATCTGATGACTTTGGTAGCTCAACATAACAGTGAACTTTGATACTCCCCTTCCCTTTTTTGGGCGGTCTTCTCTTCAAGCAAGAATACCATTGGAAGCATATGCTTGGTGGAAAAGGTCTCCAAAGTTACCTGTATAAACCCTATACTAACATAAGTCTCTGGAGTCTGGAGTTCACTTTACTGATTTCTACTTACGGTATAAACTATATCTTGCAAAGCACCATGTATATATGCATCTTATCCATTAAATCGATATCATATGCATCTTATCTCATATATCGGGACCATGAAATCGATATCATACGAAGTACTTTTGAACCAATGCTAGTAAATATCTAGTGTATAATCTACAAGTTCTCGATTAAAGACCAAGTTTTAGTCTTGAAATGCACGTGTGCCTTGAAAAGGAAAAGGAGGGAATATATGGTATACCAATTTTTGCCCGCAACTAAATGTATGGACTTCCGACAGTTGGGGTTGTAAAATGCTGGTTATTTAGGCTGTAGGTGCTGTTTCGACTAGTTGGTTCTGTTTTGTTCTCTCAACATCTTTTTGCTAAGCAATTATTGAGATTATATGCAGGGAATATATGGGCTATGGCTGACAATTAGTTGCATTCATTGCAGATCCAGGGTATGGAAGCATTGAGCTAAACGGCAGGAGACTAAAGGTGTGTGCTAAATGTCCTGCATTCCCTAGATCACCACTGCTATAGTCTGTATGCATTCAATTTTTACACCACTTACCTCAATGTATTTTTTCATGAGGAGAATAATGTTAGTCCGAATATATTTTCTCAGTAGTAGTGTTGTCATGTTGACTATTAGTAACCAATACGACATGTGTTTCTTGATATATCTTTCTTGAGGCAGCCATTTTCCGTTACCAATCAGAGGGCAAACCATGTTCTTAGAAATGATTCATCATTTACCATTTTTCAGGAACAATATAATTTTGCGATCCGAAAGACAAGGGGGCTGGAAAATATTAGGACAGATGACTACCAACCTGTTGATCCAAGCCCAAGCTCCAAAGCCACTATCGGACCAGGTCCAATTGAGCATGGCACACCGATTCTTCCTTATGTACCACGGTACCCGCCGCCCTCTGGTCACCCTAAGGATGCGCCCCCTGCTGAATCCCCTGGATCCCCTTCCACCTAGGCACACACTGAAATTATCCAAATCTACTATAACCCCGATGTTGTCAAAGTCTGCTTTGTTATACTGTTTTTAATGTTTTCTATAGTGTACCATATGTCTGAAATGTTAAGTGTTTAGTGCTTGAGTGGTGCTTCAACTGTTCATGAATCAGCTTGTAAGAGGGGGTGGTTGTTTTCTTTTTGTTGCAGTGGTGAGTTAGCTAACTTTTAAAATCTGGAATACATGCTTCTATTATGAACATAACCGTTCACGATCATTTTTTGATTTACTCAGTTGCTAAGGGATACTTTCCCGTTCCAAAAGAATAATATTCTCACATTTCGTTCATGATAAGTATACACAGCTTTTTAATCCACCCTTAATATTCTCACATTTCTTATATTTTGGACAGAGAGAGCACTTATTGAATATCAAGCTTTTCTGGTCAATATTAATTAGGTTACCCGCAAAAAAAAATCAGGTAGATTTTAAGTTGAATCGGTGCTGAATTATCATGTGGCCTTGCGAACGGATGCATCAGCACGTATCTGGAAAGCCAATATGCATGCATTTCATTGGGTTTTGTTAGGAATCCTCATGCGAGTTTGAAGGTTTTGCGAACACGATTTCGTGTCGGCTCCGGTGATCGGCATTTACACGACGGTCCTCCGATGCTAGTAGTACGCCGGACTACGGAGACGATTTCTATCTTGAAAGCAAGCGTGTCGAGCCGGCGGGAACGGGAAGGACCCGCGCAGATAGGCCAGAGCCATGCCGAAGCGGCACCGGTCGGATGACGAAGGCGACCGACCGCAGATCCAGGAGTACTTCACGCCGCCGTTGCTTGGCCGCCGCATGCAGCGGCATCTCCACGTCGCGCTGAACGACGAGTGGGCCAGTGGCTACAAGCTCGACGTGGACGGCGGCGACCCCGACGACTCAGACTTGGACCTGCCGCGCCGAGCGCCTCCCGGGACCGCCGGTGTTTCGCCTGGAGACGCCCGCCGCGGTGCACCGACCGTGTTTCGCGCTCATCGCAGCAGTTGGCAGCAGGATCTTTGACGTGGATTACAGGACGAGAACAGGGACGCCCCCCGTGCTCGTGTACGACACGTCGACGGGAGCCCTGGCCAGGCCGTCGGTCCTGCCACCCCCGTCGAGCTGCAGTACCTCCCCAATTAAGCTCCTGGCCGTACGCGGCCGGCAGTGACCACCTCGTGCGTGGCGCTGGAGTCGGACGGGATGAACCGTTCATCATGAGCGGGTGGGAGTGGACCAGCCAGCCTCAGCGACGCGCCCTTCCGGCCTTCCGGAACGGCAGAGACCACCTCATGGTCATGGCACGGCGAGTGCGAGTGGATGCTGCCGTTCCGGGGCCAGGCCTACTACGAGGCCGAGCTGGACGCGTGCAGTGGGTGGGGCTCCGTCCGCTGGGCTGACGCGGCCGAAGGGCTCATCTGCTCCTGCGACGTCGTTCCTCCTGACGACGGCGATGGCGACGGCCACGGCCACGGCGCGGGGCGGGAGACGGCCTGGAAGGTCCCCCCAAGGTGATTGAGACGGACCGGAAGACCATGGCCGTGACGATCGCGCAATGCCTAGGAAGCAGAGAGAATCGTCTGCAAACAGCAGGGTGTTGAACTGTTGACTTGCTCTAGTGCAGATGGAGACGATCGTTACCAATTCACTTTGCAGCTGCTGTTGCTAATAACTGAAATCTAATTTAAGTTTTTTGTTTTGAAAAAACCTTCTTAAAAACATACTAATGTTGGTTGGATACATCATAGTCCCGTATTGCTAATGGATAAGAACATGTAGAGTTTTTCTCTCTATAAATACGGATCACACTCTAATAAAAGAAATGCACCATAGATTATTATATAGAGACCTTACCTCTTCTATATGCTATTGCGTTTAGGGTTTATGGTGCACGAGTGCAGGTCATAGCCAGCATCAGTGCAACTCAGCCAACAAGGCATACCGCCTAGCATCCTGAAATCATATTGGTATAAATTGTAAAGGATCCTCCAGTGTTGAACAATATTCGGCGAGAATCCTGCATGTGTTCGGAGCAGATGGATGGTGATGGGCCAATCCCAGAAGGTTCCTCGAAAAGAGTAAGAAAGAATCCAGGAAGGTTCCATTCTGCGTCTAGCCATCTGCTCACCGCGTCTGGATGGCCGAAATTTCTAGCCACTCCAGATTGCCAGGGTTAGAAACTGAACTGAATTTTCTTAAGAAAACCGAATAATGTTAAAGAATATTTTGAACGCGTGCTGTACTATGTTATCCAGCAAAGTATGCACCTTTCAATTTTCAAAATGTTTTCTGATGTTTTCCAGAAATTTTATGTGACCCCGGAAGCTTCATAGGAAGTGAGTGTCTTGCACTCTCGCCACGGCCCATCCAGGCCCAAGAGCGACCTTTCCCAAAACGGAAAGGCGTCAGCTGTAAGCCATCGAGTGATCCAGCCACTCCCCCCGTCCGTTTCCCATTCCCCACTTCCCCTCAATCCCCAGCTCTTCACAGTCCCCCACTCCACTCATCAAGGTCCAGAGCCAGCGATCAAGCCGATCGGCGCGATGCCGTCCGCCTCCGGCAGCCGCAAGCCGTCGCGGTCCTCCTCCGCCATCGTGGCGGACAAGGAGCGCGGGCGCCACGAGCTCAAGGTCGACGCCGGCACCCTCGACGCCGCCGCGCCCGCCGGAGCCAGGGGGCTCCTGGCTTCCTCCCCCTTCACCGTGGGGGGACACCGCTGGCGCGTCCGGTACTACCCCAACGGCGACAGCGCGGCGAGCGAGGGGTACGTCTCCGTCTTCCTCTTCCTCGACGAGGACGTCGCCGAGCCGGTGAGGGCGCGGTTCCGGCTCAGCCTCGTGACGGAGGCGCGGGCGCTCTTCTTCCTCAAGTTCAAGGGCCACCTGCTCTCGAGACCCGAGCTGCAGCACGAGTTCCCCAGCCGGAGCGGCTGCGGGCACCCCAAGTTGGAGGAGACGCCGGCCATTGCCTCGCTGGTGTGCCGTCGCGGGGTCGATCGGTTCGTCGTCAGGTGCGACCTCGTCGTCCTCAACGGGTTCCGCACGGAGGAGGCGGCGCCGTCGGCCGCCATTATTCCCCCGTCGGACCTGCACAGGCACCTCGGCGACCTGCTCCAGAGCGGCCGGGGCGCCGACGTGGTGTTCGAGGTCGGCGGCGAGGCGTTCCCCGCGCACCGGTGCGTGCTCGCGGCCCGGTCGCCGGTCATCAGCGCCGACCTCCTGGGCGCCGCTGCGGGAGCCGGCGTGGTGCGCGTGGACGGCGTCGAGCCGCGGGCGTTCAAGGCGCTGCTCCGCTACGCCTACACCGACTCGCTGCCGGAGATGGACAAGGAAGACGAAGACGCCATCCTCCGGAACCTGCTCGCCGCGGCGGACAGGTACGGCTTGCAGAGGCTGAAGCTCATCTGCGATGACAAGCTCTGCAGGCTCCTTAACGTCGGCACGGTGGAGACGACGCTCGCCCTAGCGGAGAAGCACCAGTGCGAGAGGCTGAAGGAGGCGTCCTTGCAGTTCCTAGGTGCTCCGGCGAACCTGCGGGCAGTCATGGGCGCTCGTGGCCAGCAGTCTGGATCGTGTGCTCTGCATTGAGAAGGCTCTAACACGTAATGCCGATGCCGGAATCGTAATTAGGCGATGCTCACTGTTTTTTGCGTCTGTGGTTCATCATCGATCATGGTTCCTGCACTTGTCAGTGTCTTTATCTCATCTGCTAGTAATTAGTAGTCAGAGTGCATAGCTACTTCGATCCTACGGAGAAGTTGTATCTTGCCTCTGGATGATAGTTAGGTAGTTGCATTGCAGACTTCCGATTGATCAGGATTCAGGAATGACTGTTACTGTAGCTGTGCAGACTGAATGTTCATTAGGCATCTCTGGTTATGACAATGCTTGGGCTGAAGAAGCTGTTTGCAACTTTGCACGGTTGTTCCTATCAAGATATATATGCTGTCAGGTCGATGACTGCATCTTTGCATAGTTGTTCTTGTTCCTCTCTAGATATATGCTACCACGTCTATGGCTGCAACTATCCTATGGAGATGCAAAACACTGAGAATGCAATTGCAGTCTCTCATGCATGACTCTGTTTCAGTCTCTGTTCCCTTTGTTGGTCATATACATCTCTGAAACAGGTAGGAGGGCTGCTTGTATGGTTACAGAAGAAGCGCCTGTCTCTAGACAAACAAGCGAATAAACAAAGGAACTTGTTACATTGTATGGATCACATGCTGATTATTTTATCGCTGATTTGCCTTATAAACTACGAATGTTGAGTTTCAGGAAGGTCTACGAATACGGTTGTTGGTCAGAAAGGGAAGCCTACTTTTAAACAGTGTTCTCAACCTGCATCATGTGTTGAAAAGCATCTTTGTTCTAGGGACAATTCAGTACCATCAGAATGCAGTTTTGATCGTGATGAGTTTATTAGTCAGTTGCCCATCTTACCGACAACAGAAAAAAAGAAATAAAAAGGCATGATTATATAGAAAAATTATGAACTATAGTTATATAGGCGCATGATACCTGATATCATGTTGAGACATAGATGTTACTAGCCACCTATCTGATGTAATCTTCCAGTTCCGAGTTGGTTGTTGGGATTTCGAGGGTTGCTTTTAACTTAAGCTCGGACAAGCAGAACAAACTAATGGTGATGGTTTCCATTAAGGCCTCTTTCCTTTCAAGCTTGTTTCAATTGTCCCACTGGCACAAACACGCATTTTTTTTAAAAAAGATCATAGTGAGATTTATTGAATGATATACGTCACTGATCCACAAATAAAAAACTAGTACATGTCAAAAGCAAATTTGACCAAAATGAACTTTATGCCAGAAAGTGTATGTTTCTGTTGTGCTACATACAGACTCTGTTTAGGTAGAAAGAAAGCGTATACCAAGTCCAAAGCAAGTAGAATTAAACATGTAGAATACCTCATCCTGATCTTAGACCACCACATTTGATTCACATGCCGAGAAAAGAATCAAAGTATTGCAATCAACTTGGATAAAGCTAGATTGACATGAGACCTAATCACCATGTATCACCTGCAACAACTCTGATTACCATCATGGCATGCACGTTCCTTCTGTTTCAAGGTAAACACCATTGGCATTCTAGTTAAATCCACACACACACATGCATTATCTTCAAACCATGAAACATGCAATCATGCCAAAAGAAAAATAACATTCTTAAATGTCACTAGGTAAGATAATTACCTCTCCACTGGCAACTTCCATCAGAATTCAAAACTGAAGAATGCAGTAGAAGGCTCCCTTGGGTTCTTTCTGGTGCTAGCTGACCAAATTGTGCTTTATTGATGGCACTTACCTTCAGCGGTGGACCTATTACTACTAACTAACTAGCTAACAAGCATTATTAGCGGACAACTCTGATGGCACTGGTGTTTAAACTCAGCAATCAACAGTCGCTGCTAGGCGACACCTCGGCTAATGCTGACCTTGTCCGAGTGAAACCTTGATGGTGTTGCTGTTGTTTCTTGCGGCAGTGTTCCTAGTACCCGGATAGAGTCAGATAAGTTGTTAAGAAGCTGTTGTTGCAGGAACGGTTCTTTCTTTTTTGTAAAATAAATGTGTCCACTGATCTCTCCTTCAGTACCGTAACGCAAACAGCATTAGTTACATCGCTGTATTAGACCTTGAATCCAAAGTAGTTTCTTGGATAGTTAACATCATAAGAACTTTTGCATGATGAATCATTTTAAATGGCATCATCCTGCATCTTGCAACTGAAGTCTGTTTGCACTTCCTGATGTTCATGTTGCTTGTCCATCGAAATTCCTGTAGACTGTGAACTACAATATCCAAAAAGGGAATCTTATTGCAGATTTGGATGACATCAGTAATACACCTTACTAATTTATAAATGTATCACCGATATTTCTTCACCAACACAACAAGAAGCACATGTATCACTGATCTTCAACGCAGTTAAGGTTGCATTATTCCATTTAGCTGAGCTTTCAAAGAGAAAAGTGGATTCCACTTTGACAAATTCCTAAGTTTCAGATGAGAATAGATTCTAATACAAGTCAAACACTACAAACAAGGTCTACTTTTCCTTGGGCCATATGTGAAGCAACTGCATTTTAGATTCTGAGTGGTCCGTTCCCAGTATAAGCAAAGATTATTCTCAAGACTATAGAATGGATACTTCCTTGACATGAAGTATGGAGTATGGACCTAATCATACAACTAAACGGAGTCTACACAACAAATTGGAGCATTGAATTCCAAGCTCGTTGAGCTTTACTTTGTGCTATCTTCAAACCGAACCATCCTTTGTAACTTGCAAGCATCGGGTATGGCAAACATAGAGCATCAAGCAATGCCAAAGAGGTGTGACAAAATGATCTTCTCTACTTCAGAGTTCAGAATAACGCAGTGGACGTAACTGCACGCAAGGTGCAGGTTTCGCAGAAGGTGGCTGAAGAACTCTCGTCTTCCATGGATAAGGCATTCAGAAACTGTACATGACTCAGAAGAGGTAGTCAAGTTCTCCGCGCACGCTTAGCTGTTGCCAGTTGCGATTACAAATTGTGGTGCTCATCTGAAAGTTTGTGCGTATAGCTGTTGCCACTGCAAATTGTGATGCTCCTTATCTGAAAGTCACTCGCATTCTTCGTAGTCACGCCGTGCTGATGCAAAGGCATACGCATCATAATGCCTAAACAATTATTCCAGCCGTGCACAGCTTAGCAACTGGAGTATGATTGCACATATATCCCAAAGCTCTTTCTTTTCTGTAGTAGTCAGTATGAAGCCATGTAAAGATATGGTACTCAAAGTCCTCTTCTTTCCCTGTATGTCACTTCGGCTTGATAGTACATACTACATATATAGTCACAATTATGAGTTCTAATCCTATACGTTACAAATAAAAGAAAGAGTCCTGGTTTGTTAAGAGTGACAGCTTGTTACATCAGTACAACCAACTTAAATGCTTATGTTCAGTGAAGGTACCTGAATACGTTGCAATGTACAATTTGTTGTAGTAAGAGGCAATTCTTCAGTACAGTACCTCAAACTGAACTTTCCAGTTACTACTATGCCGGTACATGAGATGAGTGGAGAACCGCCTGGCTTCTTCAATGTTCTTGTGCTGATCGAAGTCAGTAACTCACATGCTGTAACACTGTTGTGATTTCATACCAACTTCATTCCTTTAGACTACTTTACCACTGCATTAAAAACTGCAAATCTTCACGAACTCTGTCCAGTGCAATGGTCCAGCTCTTCTAAGATGCTGTCACTTTTACTATCTGGAACAGCAGGCAGATACCGGCCCTTTGTGCACATGCACTAGCACATGGCTAAATTCCATGTGCTTTTGTATTTGCAAACAAATACAGTGCGTATGTTTTATTTTTGGAAAGTAGATACACTGTTACATACAGTCTGTAAATTAACCTGATACATACTAATGTGACCCCAGGACTGAATTGATTAAAGGCATAAAAAAGATAGTAGAACCTCCTTAGAAGCAAAGGGGGTGAGGAGGACAAGGAAAGGTATACAGTACAGAATGCGGAGGGAACAGTGTGGGGCCTCACGAAGCTTAATCTGCAAATAATGGCTCCCTTCAAGGGCCCTAAAGCTGATGCTTGCTGGGTTTTGGAGCCTCATTTGTGAGGACCTATCGATTAAGCGGGCGGGCCTGGGACTAGGGAGGCCGGACTGCAGCTGCCGAGCTCCGCCTCCTGGCGCTTCTGGTTCGCGTTGCCACCTCATCAGGTACTGCTGAAACCTTTGCAGCCTCTGAAAGTTCAGATTTGCTTTCTGCTCCTGTGCAGTTTGGTTCCGGATTCGGTTTCTTTGGAATCTTGAGGTGCTTGATCTCGTGATCTTTCGCCAATGCCTTTGTTTCTCCTTGCTCCTTTTTTTCACTTTTAAGGAGCATCTCTGAATTTATTTCAAAAAGGAGCATCTTTGAATATATCAGCTTATGAACTGGATTTGAATTGTAAGCTGTCAGCACGATGCAGCTCGTTGATCTTTTTCTAGCTGACTAGTGTGTATTGCATGGCCCTTACAGGGTCCTCATAGGCCCAGAGTCATTTTTATTCTAGGAGCCCTCATTTTGAGTTCCCAGCAACTAGAATGAAGAGAAAAACCACGTTTTCTGATTGCAGACTTTGTAGTGATGACCGGTGACCACCCCGTTTTCTGATTGCAGCAATTAGAATGTTCCCAGCAATTTTTTTGTTTCTTACCAACAGATCAACACCATTCAGAAGCAACAGCAATTTGTCTTTATTTCAGCGGGGTAGATGCTAGATTTTCACACCAAACACACAATAGTATAAGAACAGTTGATTCGATCATAGAGCATCCAAGAAATTTTCGTAGTGATGACTGGTGACCACCCCCGTATTCTACGAGAGTACACGTGATACTTTACGTTCGTCGGGATCGATACAGCAGTTGCAGCCATCGGTATCAGTCGGGGTGGTATTTTGGCGCTTTCAGAGAGACGTCGTCGGCGTGGTATGGTAGCAGTTCTTTCTGTGACGTTTACACGCGCAAAGCAAAGCACCAGTGTGTGAAGCAAGTACGCGCATCGACCCAGCCACAAGAGCCAAAGAAGCTACACGAAGGAAAACGTCCACGGGAGCACCCAATTGTTGTCACATCCTTGTCGATGGGATCGTTGCCCGTGTCGTCATCCAGGGGCTCCTTGGCACAGCCTCTGTAAATCGCCATCAGAATACCTGCGTAAGTAGCTTCTTAGTTACTGATGGTCCTGCCATGAATTGTTTTGGTGGTGTTTAGATGTTAGAATTGGGAGGTTGAATATGTCACTTAATTCGTAATCATTGCGCTACTGTAGCCTTTCGTTTGTATTTATGAAAAATTATCCAAAATTGATTAATTAGGCTCAAAATATTCGTCTCGCAGAGTACAACAAATATGTGCAATTCGTTTTTGATTTCATCTACATTTAATACTACATGCATGTTATGACATTTTGATGTGATGGGAAATCTTCTTTTTTCATAGTGTATTTGGGAGTTCCTTTTTAACCAAACAGGCCCTTTGTGTCGAAAACAAGATATGCAGTAATGAAAGCCTAGAGATGCCGACACGTTACAGTAGCCTGAGCCCGTGGTCCGTGAGCACGTCCAACATGTGAGCGTAATTTGACACACGTATGATGTTTTCTGACAGGTAACTACGAAAGCACATGGTTTTAGAGCCTTATCCTAGCCACAGTACCTGCAGGCACTGTACTGTACTGTATATAATACATGCACATTGCAAATAAGCCTGCATGTGTACTGTTGTTGAGAGCATTATATTAGCTAGCGACCTGAACCGCAGGGCGTGTGTAGGCAAACGCAATCATGGAGAAAGAAATCCCTGGCGCCTTCCCCTGTCCGATCCCGTGTCCATTGCCCTCACCTACGTCCACGCGACCACGGTACGCATTTGCCGGCCGAGCTGAAACGAGAGAGAGGTCTGGAGCTGATCATTGGGATGGATTGATGGATCCTGTTGCTGTCCAAGATCTGGGAGAATAGGCCGGCAATGTTTAGGGCAGTGTGTACTTCATGCATGGATTTGTGAGGGGAATGGAATCTTTCGTGGATTATTTTGCCTCGAGGTGCCCTCACCTGTCAGTGTGCTATTGGCTTGGCTGGTGGTTCACTGCTCTTGGACAAGAATTCAGGCCACATGGTTTTTTTGCATGATCTGCGAAGGATCAGCCAGTGGATGGAGAAGCGTTCAACGTAGCTTCTTCCGGTTCCGGCACGTTCACTGTCGTCACGTTGGAGGCGATGTGCCGACCAAAGACCAAAAGACCCAATAGGTCAAGCAATAGGTCAATTTCGAGAGAGAGAGCAGTGACCGTAGGTCCGTAGTACCATTTTCCCCACATGAAGTCACGGCTTAGGCCGCTCGCACTGGGGTTCGCTAAAGGCTCCCCTACGAGATTTTACGGGAACGAAGCCCCGCAGCGGGGGCTGGTAAAGGCTTTGCTAAAATAGCAGAGGTTCCGGTTTCCCCCATACGTAGGGGGATGGCGGGGCTTTGCTATCCGCTGATGTGGCGTGGGCCCACGCACCAACCACCGCCCCTGCGCGGTGCTCGCGGCGCCTCGCCCGTCGTCGCCGCCGTCTTGCTGCCGCGGGGACCACCGCCCGTCGTCCCCGCCGTCGCCGAGCTTGCGGCCCGCGCCGAAGCCATCGACCGCCGCGGCCATGCGCTCCGCCCCGCACCATCGAACGGCGTGCTCGGGACGACGCGAAGGCCACCGCGCGCCGCTGTAGGCCGGCCCCGCCGTGGGCATGCGTGGGCCGCCGTGTCCGAGCCTCACCGCGCACCGCGCGAGGTCCACGAAGAGGGGAGGAGCAGGGGTCGGCGGTGGGAGGCAGGAAGGATGGAGGAGCAGGGGTCGTCGGCGGTGGGATCCGCGCCGCCGCTGTAGGCCTTGTCGTCGCCGCCCGCAGGATCCCGCGACTGAAGGGGCGCCGCCGGGGGCTGACCGCGCCGCCGCCGTTTGACCCGCCCGGCCGTGGAGGGAGAGGGAGCCGCGGCGCCGGTGAACGGCAGATCCGCGCACCGCTGGCCGCTCCGCCTCGCCCTTCCCCATCCGCGGCGGCGGCGAGCGGAGGAGCGCGACGGCGTGGACTTCGACTTCATCATCTCCTCGACGCCGATGGAGGACTCCGGGACGGCGAGCGCGACCACGAACGCCGACCTGCCCGACGGCGTGACGAGCTGCCCCAGAACCCGCGTGACGAGTTCCTCCGCCTCGATCCACGCTTGCCGCCGCCGCCGCCCCGCCGCCAGGGCCCGCTTGGCCGCCGTCACCGCGCGAGACACGCCGTCCGTCGTGGAGGCCCCGGTGGCCGCCTGGACCAGCCACCGCTGGAACGGGAGGGGAGGAGGGAGAGGCAGGCCGGCGAGCTCGGCGACATCCTCGAGGGAGGGGCAGGCCGGCGAGCTCGGCGACGTCCTCGTCCAGCAGCCGCGCGGGCCGCCGCCGCGTGCCGTGCCCGCCGTCCGTGGCCGAGGATAGGCGGAGGGAGGGGGGAGGCGGGACGGCGGGGATGGCGGGGCCAGCTTGGGCGGAAGAGGAGCGGCGAGGACGGGCGGGGCGGCGCCGGAGGGAGAGTAGGCGGAGGCGCGGCGCCGGGTGGAGATTGGGGAGGGGAGCAGGCAGCAGAGAGGCGGGGCGCCGCGGGGAGAAGGGGAAAAGAGAGAGAGGCGGGGCGCGGCGGGGAGAAGAAGGGAAGAGAGAGGGGGTGGGAGAGAGTAAAAGAAATAATAAAATATGTGGTAGTTGGGATAGGGGAGGATGATAGAGGAGAGACGAGTGCGGAAGAAATTGGGATAGAGAAAGAAATCTCGATGACCAGGACAGAATATTCCGTTTAGGGGAGGGAAATAGAGAAAGACGAGTGCGAGCAGCCTTACGGTCCAGCAGAAGCGCCTACGGCCAGGTGTACGTATGTGCTAGGAGGACCACCGGCAGCGCCAGGCAGGCTGCGGTTAAGGGTGCGTTTAGTTGCCTGCATCAAGCCAGAACCAGGCTCGCGGGATGCAGGAGCTCTAATTTGGTTGCCTGGTTCACCATTTCAGCCAGGCTGCATTTGTGCACGAAAGCCCCTCGAGCCAGGCTCCACAGATACGTGAGAATTGGTCGCATCTCTCGGGCCAGGCTCGCTGGATGCGAGTAATTAGTCAGCTAATGATGTTAGTAGCACATGATTAACAAATATTAAATGATATTAACATATTTTAAGTGAGATTAAGAAGTAATAAGATGAAATAAAAGCTCCCCACACAAATAATTGCACATATTAAATACCATAATAATTATTATTTTTATCATTTTTTTCTCGTACGACATGTTCCGCGCGAGCAACCAAACACCATCTCATCTCAACCAAGTCGAACAGATGCAGGTAAATAAACACGAGTATATTGTATACATCGAGCCTGTCCCACGAGGACCAGGTACGAGCCAGACTGATCTGATCGTACGCGAACCAAACGCGCTTAAACGGATGCGACGAAGGAGAAGGGACAGAGCCGGGGAAGCCGGCAAGATAGAATACTGCGAAGTGTAGTACTGGGGAGGCATGCGGTTTTTTTTTTGGCCTCGTTTCCCCGTCCGTTCCCTCCCTTCCCCCGATGCCTCGGTGTCTCGCCGTGCCGGGCGGCTGCTGGCTCGGCGCATGTGCGCCCGCTACCTCGGTTGGTCTGGTCCCCCTGGCTGCCTGGCATGGCAAATTGGTAATGCCCCTGCCTTCCCCTTCCCGCACGGTTGGATTGGATGGCAAAACAGAGCGGCAGGATGCTACTTCTACCTGTACTGGCAGCTGTTCTGGTCCTTCTGTTCACTCCTCCGCATGGTCATTACTGGCCAACCACAATTTCGTTGGCCGCCTGTAATGTACTCGGTTGGTCAGTAACTGTGGCTTATCCGTGGACCAATCCGATCCCGTTATGCACTCCGCAGCTGCAGCACCCTCCATCCAACTCAACCCAACCCAAATACTTCAGAGTTGACCCGTCACTCGTGAGTGACCCGGTGAGCCCGCCCGACAGCTGGTCTTCACTCTTTCACTGTACTCTCATCAGCTGCTGATGCAGCAATAGTTGGTCTCACTGTGACACTCAACTGATCCCTCGAAAGACGAGGTTTCTTAACGCCGTCTAGAGCCCCCCCTAGCTTTACAGCTCCCCAGCTTTTGTATCCGGCAAGCGCTGCACTGTCGCGGGAGGCCGGCTGCCGAGCGCCGGCGGGGACCATGGATAACCTGGCCGTTTGCGCGGACGACGCGGAGGGCGGAGGCAAAGGGAGCCGATCCGAACCGCCCGCCGCGCGACCACGGTGGCGTGCGGTGCTTTCCGCTGTGCCGGCCGGGCTGGCGCGCTGGCTTTACAGCCTCGCCCGCCGCGGGTGCGGGCGCACGGGCGACGTGGGGCTTTTCCATCGGCTCCAACGCTGCCATTGCCAGAGCCGGCCGCCTGGCTCGGGTGCGGAGCAGCAAGGATCGGAGTTGGAGAACGCCCTGGTTGACCTCGGTAGCGCGGCTAGCCAGCTGATGCAGCTGAGCTACCTGCCTCTGCGTTTAGGTGCGTCGGGTCCAGACGGACGGCCAAACCCACTCGGGCGTCTGGTCTGGTGGAGCACGACAGACAGCTACTCGACTCGCAGTCTTGTCGGTGTTTTTCGTTGGGCTGAGCAATGGCTTCAGGTACTGTAGGGTGCATGGTAACAAAATCAGGTTCCTTGGTTGCCTTTCTTTCTCCTGGAGAGACTGGAGTCCTCGCCAGCGTGTCTCGTCGATTGGGCACTGGGCAGGGCTGGACGAATGAGCGTAAGTGCAGTAGCCAGCGGGTGCTGAACACGAACTAGTACAGACGTACAGTGCCTTTGGTTACGTAGCTTTGCGGTGATCGTGTTTTGTTTTAAGTTCCCACAGTGTGTGTACTCTGTACACGCACACCCCCACCTTATCACACTTGAGCCCGCCATACGTGACACGTACAATAGCTAGCGTCGGTGGTATGGTACTAGTTGGGGAATATATATATTAAGCTAAATTAAGCAGCTTTAGTTGTTCAAGCCACCACGCTGTACGCACGTACAGATTAGTAAAGATACTTATCGTGACGGATACCTAGCGTAGGATGCAAAGCAGTGATCGATCGAGATATACACCCTACTCGAGTCGGTCTCAACTGCTCCTTGGACTGGCTGTACTGTATTTGCACTGCTTTTTTTATGACTTCACACACACCAAACTAAGCATAGTCGCATAGGGAACCCGGAGCTGTATGTGTGTGATACGTACGCTACCCCTGATCGAAGCGTGTCAATTGCCTGTCAGGTTCGGTAGGAGCCGTGTGAGCCGACCACACGGGCGTGGACGCACCAACATCATATCACGTGATAAACGGGAGAGCAACAGCGGCTTCACATGATACAGTAGTACTAGTAATTACCAAACTACGACGAAGATGCTTGCAGTGATTAGCGGCGACGAACCGGCAGACCTGATCACCTGATGTTGCTTCAGCGACACACTGCCACAGGACCGTCGTCCTGCCAATGTATAGACGACCACGGCCGCGGGGGTGTTTGTGTTTCCGGCCGGGTTTGGTGAGCTGTATTTGTCCAACTACACTTACCATCACCACCGTCTTTTGGCCGTCGTACGCAGCTACTGCACTGCAATAGTGTCTGCTACTGAACGCACACTTTGGTCATGAGGGGATAGGATGATGGGTGGTCACGGCTCAGATTGATAATTATAATAGCCAGCTGCAGCGATTTTTATGTGTGTGTGTGTGTGTTTTAATTTCTGCCCATGCATGAGAGGCACCAAAAATTCTTCCATTGAGCACACGACTAGCTAGGCAGACTCTATGCATATATAGTACTTCTTTTGTGCCCATATATCCGATCCTGTGATGCAATAATGTGTAGTGCTAGTATCTTCCTTTTCTTTTGTTATAATTATTATTGTGTGATTAAAACAACTCGATCTGCCGGGCAAGGCACATGGCTAGTATATATCACATATGTGTGTGGGCGTGTGGCATATTTTATATAGTGGCCGATTTGGTTGGAGCTCGTAGTTTGGTCAAGAATTTGGCATGTGATTGACGTTTAGACCTCATCCATGTGCCATGATTTTCGGCTGGACAGTGGAAACAAACTGCCTCGCCGGTTCCCAAAAGAATCACAGCGTGCTTGGTATATGCTCGACCTATAAAACACCCACTTGATGAGCATTACAAGTTTATAATACTAAATTTATATCCACTCAAGTCAATGTTTGTACGTCAACACTAGCTGGGGGTGCAATTTACATTGGGCAAAAGTCACAAACTAAGCACAGCGGACAACTGTAGTACACCTCAAAGACAAAATTAAAGGCTTCTTATTTCCTCTTTCGTCCTGACAGAAGAGTTAAGGGGGAGCTTCCTTGATATGGATAGTTAAATTTAAGATTTCCCGTGACCTCTTTTCTTGTCTTACATCATACTAACACGATCATCTTTTTGGGCAAATGGACCAAATCACTGCACCCTCCTGATGAATCGCTGTTACTCGACACCCTTTTACTAGGCCCTAGTGGCGCCTGCTGGACCTCACAAGACACTCTCAAGAAAAGAACGCGTTAGGAAGGTTAGATGCTAAGCAAGCATGCAATTAGGAAAAGAAAGTGCCCGTCTGAGGACGACTCCTTAGCGAGAGCACTGTAGTCGCCACGACGTACACAGATCTGGGCAGGCATGACATTAGGGCTTATTGGAGCGATGTAACACTGCAAAGTGTAGCTCCAAGCTGTCGTTAAAAAGGTATTGTTTACCTAAAACCCAAGAAAGAGGGCGAAAATGACGTTATTAATGTGCTGCAAATGAAGCCCCTGGGATCTGTTAGATTTAGGGCGTACTGTATAGTAGTACATAAAATTAATGGCTGGCAGATGATTATGTGTTCACATGAAGAAACCAATGCAATTAATAAACTTCGTCAGGTTATTATTTTCTTTTTGTATACTATACAGCACACTTTATCATAATTGTAGCCGTGATTGTAACGCTTTTTATATATCATCACGAAAGCAACTAACTGGTGAGTGGTGTGTGTGGTAATATGCTGACTTTTTGTATCGATCTTTCTCATGGGTCACATAAGCAATCATATTGCAAAAGACCTGATAATTCAAAACTAGTTATCACCTATATTTAAGAGATCTTATAGGACAACCATCTGGGAATTTTGGAGATTCAGTACAAAAGCTCCAACAAGAAAACTCACCTAAAAAGGCTAGCTTTCCCATGCTTGCTCTTTGGTTCCCATCTACGGCTTTTATCATTTGAGAAAAATACTAAAATTGTTATGCCTGACCACATGTTCTAAGCTAGTCTTGTTGTAGCTCACACTAAAATTTATCTCTTTTTTTTAAAATAAGGAAAAATGTTCACGTCATTTAATAGCTTTTTTTGCGGGTAATTTAATAGCTAACACATGATATACACACAAGCTTTTGTTAAGGGTGGTTCTGGTGGGTCATCCATCAAGGAAAGGTTGGGTTATGATTTATGATTATATATACGCATACGCTCAATAATTGTGACGTTTAATCGAAGTAAACTGAGGCCGGTTGAGGAATTGAGATCGCAAGTAGCCATCAGGAGCAGACGTCCAGACCACATAGTGCATGCGGTGCAAGCCATGAGGTGGACTCATGTCATTGCCATCGATCAAATCGTGACACCCTTCGATCCGAGCGTCCAACCATAAATTCAGCTAGCTAATCTGTCCACTATTCGGTTAGAATCGTGCATGGTGGTCTGGTGGATGGCAAATGCTTTTTTCGATGCTTACAAGGTGTTATATATTTATCCAAAAAAAATGTTAGGTAGTTTCTTTTTTTGTGTGTGAGAAGGTAAAATTTTCTTTGTTAAAAAAGGAGTGTTTGCATAATTTTTCTCACCTTGGTCCACTCTTCGTGAATTTTAAAACGGAGAGTGAATTTATATCTTCTATTTCTTCCTTTGTAGATAATTTTGATCATGGTTTGACACTTGGCTTTTTTATTTATAATCCTTAACTTGAGTTTTGTCCCTCTCGTTGATATTAATGAATTAGGTTGAGACCACTGCAATAACGAACTCGATCGAGTACAACACCTACGAAAACAACGCAAACCTAGACAAGTGCCCGCCATTCCTTCAATAGCGCCCTATATTAGTCCTAGTAGATGAACACAGTTTAGCTAACCTACCCAAGCTCGTCACAGCTCCCGTATGCTTGTCGTTCACAGCCAAAACCTACCTATATTGTCACTTATAATTCCATTTGGCTTAGTTTTTTTTTTGACATTTTTCTCAACTAATCCACAGCTGCATAGACCATTGTTTTTTTTGAAATAAATGCATAGACCATTGTCTCACTGACATTTCTAGCACATTAAAATATTTTTCATTATTCAGTTCTCCCCCTCACATTTATTTGTATCTTCAATTTCGGCCATAATTAGCTATAAAACAAGCCAGTAAGATAGATAACTATATGGGATAGGGAATCCACCTAGGTCATCTTGCTTCAAACATCTGCACAAGTGTCGCTTTCCAGCCTAAGAAGTAATGAATTGGTCAGATAAAAACAACCGTTTTCATGTGTTTTTCCTTCGCTTCTAAATTTGTACCCCTGTGGCCTTGTCAAATCCCATAGCTACCAACTCAAGAAAGAACTGTTTCTTCAACAACCCTTCTGACCAAATTCATGGTTTTTCACATGCTACCCCACCGAGAAGCTGTTGTTCCAAAATGGCACAGTCACTCTCACTCCAGTGGAAATATTCTAATAATCCTTTTCTTAAAAAGCGAAAAATAAAAAAGAAGAAAAGGTTACACCGGCCAGTCTCACCCTCCTGTCCCTGGGCTGGGACGGGTAGCGTCATGGCCACACAAGAGGGGGCAGCAGGGCCGCAGGCCAGAAGAATCAGCAGCAGAGCTGCCCAAGCAAAATCCCCAAACCAAAGCAAGATACAAAAACGAGTAAAACAACTGCAAAAATAAAAAAATAAAAAAGTCAGGCAAAATCCCCACTTCACTCCTCCCCGAGGCTGCCTCTCCTCTCCTCTCCTCTCAAACTGTAAACACTGCTTCACCAGTTCGCTGCTGCTCCCCGTCCTCGCAGGCGCGTCGATCCGGAGGGGCGCCCCGCCGCCGCCTGCTGGAGCGGAGGCCCGAGCGGGAGCGGGAGCTGGGGCGGCGAATCTGGAGCCCCGGGGACCTGCATTGCCGCGGGGCCGCCGCGCGTAGCCAGATCTCCTCCCCACCTGCCGCGGCACCGGCACGGCATGGTGGCTGCCGCGGCGGCGGCCACCGCGCCAGATCCGGCCCACCCCGCGCGCCCGCCGCTCACGCCGGCGCTCGACAAGCCCAACTCCGCCGCCGCGCGGAGGAACTCGCGCTCCAACAAGCCCGTCTCCTCCAGGTACCTGTCCGGCGCCGCCGCGTCGCCGGCCTCCTCCACGTCGTCGTCCACGTCGTCGTCGTCGTCCTCCTCGTCCCGGCGCTCCCTGTCGGCGCAGCGAACTCGAGCGTCCACCCCGCCGCCGCAGCACTCCACGTCGCCCACCACCACCGCGTCGGCAGCGGCGGCGGCCGCGGCAGCTACAGCCACCGCGACCACGATGCGGAGCCTGTCGGTGTCGTTCCAGGGGGAGTCCTTCTTCTACAAGACGTCGCGCGCGCCGCGGGCCTCGTCGCCGTCCTCCCCCGCCGCGCGCCGCGGGCCCACGCCGGAGCGCCGGAAGAGCGTGTCCTCCGTGCCGGAGGCGGAGAACGCGCGGCCGCAGGGCCGATGGCCCGCGGTCAAGCCCAAGGCGTCGGACCCGCTCGCGCGCAGCCTCGACTGCAGCCTCGACCGCAAGGACTCCATCCTCGCCGCCGTTCACCTGCTCCGCCGCTCCATGGCCTTCGACTCCACCACATCGCTCTCCCCGTCCGACCCGGCAGCTGCAGCCGCTCCAGACCTGTCCGCGTCCTCCGACACCGACAGCGTCTCGTCTGGTAGCAACTCGGGCGCCGGTGACCCCCCGCGCCGCGGCATCAGCGTGCCGGCGAGGTTCTGGCAGGAAACCAACAGCCGCCTGCGCCGCCTTCCGGAGCCCGGCCTGCCACTACCGTCGTCTCGTCGGAGGTCGTTCTCAGACAGTCCAATGTCACCGAGGCTGCCAGGTCGGTCCCCATCTCCATGCCGTGGAAGCAGGGGTGTTGCAAGCCCATCAAGAGGGCGTGGTGGGGAGGCATCACCAAATGGACATGCGATGCAAGCTCCAGCGAATGCACCATCTATCATCAGCTTTGCTGCAGAGGTGAGGAGGGCAAAGAAGGGGGAAAACAGAATCGAAGAGGCACACAGGTTGCGGCTGCTGGACAACCGGCATTTGCAGTGGCGGTGCATCAATGCACGGACAGATGCGTCGCTTCTGGTGCAGAGCTTCACTGCTGAGGTAAATCAAACCTTGATATTGCTAATAAGTTTACCCATGCATTCCACTTTGCTTATCCTACATCTAGTGTTCTAGTACTAGTTAACAAAATCAGCTGTGTGATTTGGGGCATAAATGTTGCAAATCTGTGACACAACCAAGGTATCTATGATCCACAGTCTAACACAATGTTTATTATTTGTTAGTTTTGGTGCTTTGTTGATATGATTTATTAGGATAGAGTATTCAACACATTGCACGGATAAGATCGGCAACAGGAAACAATGCAAATTTTCTGTATTTTCCTCTTTTAGTGGTTTGAGAAGGCTGTAGCTGCGAAGAAAGTTGATACTTGTGGACCACTAAGACTGAGCCTTGCGTGATACTGCTTACAGTTATTGCATTGGAAAATTGGGGTGAATTATGTTGCAAGTCTGCACTAAAAGAGAACAAAGGAGTTATCAATAACTTACTTATTGATTTGCCAAGAATATATTTTAGCAAGAATAGATGGTGTGAGCAAATAAATGGAAAACTGCTAAGTATGGATGATCGAGCTATCATGCACAAGTTCCTGCAATTTGCCGTTCATGAAAATAGTAGGGATAAAATTTGGTACCTTTGGATTTTTGGCAAGAAATTGTAAATTACGTGCATATATTTAGTAGTTGCCTCTAGACTTAGATTATATCAAGTATATTGAAAACATAATATCTGGTCATGTGCACGCTTTCCCTCTTTATTTATTTATGTGAACCCAGACGTTGCTAGGTGCCACTTTGATTTGCCATTAGTACAACCCCCAGTTGACTGTTTGGTGGATACCATTACCACTAGGTTATGAATGGATACGTTACCATGATGCTAGGGAAGCCATCACTAGGTGGGAAGACATTATGCCAAGTCAGAATTTGTAATGTTTCATTTCATATATATGCCAGCCCTTCTATTCAATTTTTTTTTTTCATATGACAGCCCGTGCTATTGTTGATAGAAACATTTGTCAATTATCTGGATAACTTGGTCTCTGGAATAAAAGGAAAAGACCTTGTAGAACAATTTATTGAATAAGGGTATTAATGGAACCATCCATGACAACCCAGCAATCTTTCCGTGGTACATGTCTTGTGAATACTTGCATGATCTGAGTCTTGCTATGGTGCTTCGCAGTATATCGACCAAATCTTAGTCACCTTAAACCCTCTGCAGTGCACCATGCTTATGTCAAGATTTGCTAGATCGAATTGTTGTTCAAGTCTTGTGGTGAAACCGTGGAACACAGTGATATTTAAGTACGAAAGAACTTGATTAAGATATGTGGTTTTTCCACCCATCGTTGCAGTACAGACTTCAAATATAAACTGATCCTGGATTAAACAAATATGATAACACTGCATATAAAAATGAGAAAAGGGTAAAATGTTTTGAACTAAAATTTCTTATTTCCTTCTTCAGAAAACCCTTCACAGTGCATTGAAAGAAATATCAAGATTGCGTGACAATGTCAGTACCAAAAGATGCAGACTCCAACTTCAGAAACAAAAACTCAAGCTGTTTGCCATTCTTAGGGGTCAGGTAAGTGATATTTTCTGTTTGTGTTCATGTGGCTTGCACTAGGATTTGTTGTTTCTGGTTCGATGTGTATATAACGTCTCTATTCCATTTGACACTTTCAGATGTCATATCTAGAGGACTGGTCTCATATAGAAAAGCATCATTCAAGTGCTTTATCAGCAGCAATCAAAGCACTGAAGGCTAGTACTCTTCGTCTTCCAGTTGTTGATGGTGCAAAGGTTGGCAATTGTCTAATCAGATCTAGCTGCGTGGCTTGATTTGATATGCAAAAATTAATAGTCACCTATCTCTGTGCAGGCTGATGTGCAAGGTGTGAAGGAAGCTGTTAACTCTGCTGTGGATGTAATGCACACGATGACATCCTCGATATGTAATTTGCTGTCTAAGGTGTGTATGTATACTCTATCTTTGTACAGAGCTTCAATTCATATTTCCCCCTTGGGTCTTCTTTTTATCATGAGATATGAATAATCAATCCCAAATGTGAACATGCTTCCAAATAAACTTTTGGTGGATGAAATTAGTATTTATTACAAACGTTATGGCTCTGTTGTATAAAATAACTACGAGGGTAATGTTTTCTTAATATGTGAACTGTGCTGTTTGGTGCCATCTTTTTTTCATATTTCTTCTCTCCTGGTGTAAAATGTCTGTGTCAATAGCCAGTGCTGTTTCTTCTCTACTGATGTAACATAGCTGAGTCTAATGTTCTAATTCCTATATTATCTTGAGAACGTACTGTAACCTCAGGTCTTGCAATTCCAATTTAGACAAAGTGTGGTGTTGCCATTTCCAGAAAACAAATCGTATGGCGGCAACATGGATATTCCTCTAAGCGAACAATTTTTTCATGTAGATTTAATGGAAAAGGAACATTTTCCTAGACATGTTCAAATATGATATCATTGTTTTCTGGCGTAATAGTTAGCTTATATAGGCTGCCCAGTGGATAATTAGTATCTTGAAATCATTGGCAATATATTGGACTGCATTCCTTCGGTTGTGGTGACGGAGATACAAGTTTTTTGCATTGAAACCATAGCATCTCATAGTTATCTATTTTCTATTATGGCATGTTTCTCGATAACTAGCCCTATTGATTGGTTGCCTGTTCTGTTAGCAGTGTGACTTATTGCTCCATGAACCCAGTTTTACATGGAATAAGTCCTACATGAACATGCACTACATGTTGATGACTAACATTTACTGTGGAAAACTCTAAATGATGTATTTATTCATCTTCAGGTTGAGGGAACAAGCTCTGTAGTGTCTGAGCTCGCCAAACTTGCCACACAAGAACAAATGTTGTTGGACCAATCGAAGGATCTCTTGTCCACGGTTGCAGCAATCCATGTAGGAAGAGCTTCTATGATCTTTTCACTCAATTGTACTGTTACTCAATTTTTATTTAGCTCACCTCCTTTTTTGTGTGTTGGAAAACAGGTCAAAAAGTGTAGTTTGCAAGCTCACATGCTACAACGAAACCAAAAGCAGAGCCCGACACAGTTGTAGATCAGTTTGCCTTTGCCACGTTGGGTGGTCACTAACATCACACGGCCTCGCCTTTTCTCACCAGAGACTGTGCTACAGGTAATAAAAAGCTGTAACCATTTGTTGGGTGTGAAGCGTGTCCTAATCTGCTCGATCGACCTCACCGAGTGTAGCTGATTCATGTAATTTTTTGAGTGCATATCAACCCATAGAAGCGGCCCTTCTTACCTGCAGTCGCTGCAGTTGGTGTATACAGAAATCCCTAGCCTTGACCCAAAGATAAGCTTTCTGTAGATATGAAAAAAGCTTGTCGTTTGCGTGCTTACTCTTGTGTGTGGAGTGCTGGAGTGGTGATGAGTGTTTGTATTGTTAAAGGGTGACATTTGTTGGCTTGATACAGGGTGTTTTCATGGCAAAATTAACATGGAGGTTGTTTATCCTGACTTGCTCGTGGAGTCATGGTATCTGCTTTGATGCATCCTGATTCCCGAAGAGTGGAAATCTAATCCTTAGCGCTGTAAAATGTTCTGCTTGTTGCAAAAACCATCAAACGTCTGTGTTGCAGACCTGCACTGTTTTCAGCGTGTTGTGCTGTGGTCCATTATTTTTAAATATATCCAGTATATTGTTATTATCCAGTTGGGATGCAACAAAGTGAAACGCAATTGAAGATTTCATTAGAAGAAATAGCCTAGGATTCATTAGGAACTCTTGAGTATTTTTAGACTGGGAGTTTGTCCAGGTCCATTGGGGCTGTGGGCAGTGGGCACCCGTTTGGCGGCTCGTCACATCACCGTGACATCGTCTGCCTCGAAGCCGACGCGGCCGAAACCAACTCGCCACCTCGTTTACCTTTTTACGGCTTTACCGGCTACACGTACCGACCGCCACCGGCTTGAGCGCGACGCGAGCCGACGGGCGGGCGGCGCTACTCTGCTAGAGGACGTGGACAGCCGCTGCCGCGTCGCGTCGCATCGTGCTCGCGCACAAACACCATCGAGGCCGCCCGCCAGAGCGCGCACCCAGGCTTGCTTATCCATGCCGTCGGTTGCTTGCGCGCCCGTCCGCCGCCGCCGCCGACGACGACGGGGTAGTCGGGCACCGCACCACGGGCGAGCCCGTTGCGCGTGATGGGTCAAGCCTGCCTGTCGAAGAAAAAGCCCAGCTCTAGATTCGGCCCAGCAGCCCAGCCAAGTCGAGCTAACCCTTTGCTTGGCTTTGCTCGGAGAGACTGGGACTGATCTTTTAGGGCTGAAGAACGAAGATCAGTGTCAAGGCTTCAGGTTGACAGCACTTCTGGGACTGGCGTCGCTTACAGGACGCCCAACCGCGTTATGGTACTGCACTACTCCAGTTCAACTGTTAACTGCCTTTTTCTTCTAAAAAAACTGTTTATTGCTTCCACACTCGATTACTGCTGAGGGAGGGTTTTTCCCCCATGTTTTTTACATTGCAAGGTCTTTATCAAGTCGTCTCCTTTCCTTTCACACAGCAAGCGGCCTTTCTGGCCGGCAGCATTACCGCAGCAGAAATGGCCTTTCCTTCTCTAAGCCTTTTCGCGGTTCACTCGAGCTCAGTTTTTTCAAGCTAGCCGGCTGCAAGTCGCGGCTTCAATCATACCTATGCATGAGCCATCTCCTTGGCCCATATCAGACTTTGATCAGCCCACTTGCTGAGAGATCTGTGACTGCTCAGGGTCACTAGCAGCCTCGCTGAAACTAGAAAAGGCAGGGCGCAACCGTCTGAACTAGCCCATGAACGCGGGACGTGAACTTCGGCCTCACAGGCCGTCCCGTCACTCCTTACGATCCAATATTAGAATTGAGAATCTTGTTACTGGGGTAAGAAATGTTTCAGTGGTTTTCTTTATGGCTTAGTAAAATATAGAAATATTCTGCAAGCGCACAGAATCACCGCTGTAGCACTTCACCTGGGAGTATCCCGAGGTATCGTAATTTATATTTTCGCATGGAGCTTTGGCAAGATTACTAGTGAACAGATATTCGAGACTACCAGAGGAGGGTACACGACAAGACAAGACATGGGATAACGGTATTGGATAGGAGTGGATATACCGGACACACAGCTCAAGGGATGCTCAGATAAGGGAGAGAAGAGATAGATAGCTGGGAGGACAACGAGAAGAGATAGAGGACTCCTGGATACATTATCTACCTATGTCACTCTAGCTTAGAGATACAACGGCTACAGAGCCAGCACTAGGAGATCTGGGATAACTCTATTGTCTTAGCTTCGGGACAAGGGAACCGGTGGACACACAGAAAGGGATGAGAAGGGGTGCCACTATTTCCCGGGTTGGGGGGATCCTACGGACCGGAACTAACGTGATGGGCTACGAAGACCGAAAGGGCTGTCACCACCTTACGGCTACCACCTCCGTTGCGACGGGAATACTCTAAGGCCACTGGCTAGGCTAGGAACCACTCATACACTAGTCGACGACTACTTACTCCGCTAGCAAGAGCAAGCAACCTTGTCAATACTCTTGGTGACAATTCACCTCCAGTGTTAAGTAAGATCGAAGAACCAGCCAAGACAAAGACTTAAACAAGACTACAAGCACTAGAACTATAACTAATTATAGTCTAAACAAGATATATTTGCAACTAGAATAAAGTAGAAGCAAGATATAAATGACAAAGGCAATAAGATAAAGATAACTATATTGATAACTGAAAGTCTTACAAAAGAAAAAGTAAAAGATACAATAGCTATTACCAGAGCTTCTGAAGACGACTCCGGAACCTCCGAGGCAAAGCTCGACTCAACTCTAACTCCCAACTAAACTATCTTAATTCTACTAGAACAAGTGGAATGAGAGAGCTCCTTGGCTTGGTGTGTGTTGAATGAGCAGCCTACCTCTGCATTTATAGGTGTCCAAGGTCGGTTTGGCAGTTGGGTAACCGCCAAGGCACCTAGGGTCGGTCTAGGGTCGGTTCGGCCGAACACCCCGGGTTCGGCCGAACTGCCCGGTTCGGCCGAAGGCCCTTGGATGCACCGCCTTGCTCTGGACGCCTGGGATTGCATCTGGGGGTCGGTTGGCTGCTGGGGGCGGTTCGGCCGAACGGGCCTGGAAGCCCGGGCCTACCCCCCTGCACCGCCTCTGCTCTGTGAACCCCCTGGGCCAGCCTCTGGTGATGTGCTTCGTGATGTGTAGGCCCAGGTTGACATGGCGGTGCTCCGGGATGAGTTGGCGGTCGTCCACGTGTCATGTGTTGTGTCGCTTGGTCATCGTTGTCGTGGACAGCTCCCGGTTGCTTGTACGGCTAAGGGGGGTAACCGGCCGAACGGAGTCGTTCGGCCGATTTGGTCATTTTCGGCCCCAATAGCACGTATTCGTCGTAGTTGTACCTGCACAAGTGACACTCACCAAAACTAGTGGAACTTTATTAGAAATAAAACCTAAGTACATGAAATGTTGCATATAACCTCATTTATTCCCGAGTATTGGTAGTCGGATTTGAGTTGTAACGACCGCCAACACAGGCTTTGTTGAATGTTGACCCAGCACTTGCCACGCCTTCAAAGGTTGGACCCGCTGCAATGCAACGAAATTGACAGAGATTCAGAGCGCATGGTACCGAACAGTCATGTCCTCCTGATCAGGTCTGAGCTGCATGGTACGCATCGCGACCTGACTACTTGAGCATTGCAGTGAGAAATGCTCCTGAATCCTGAAGCAACTTGGCCTCCCGGTCCCATGCAGCACTGACGACTTCGCGCGTCCAGCTTTTCCCGTTTGATGAAATCAGACCTGAATACGAGAATTTCTACGCTCGTGGTACTCTTTTGGACTCGCGGAAAGCTCTGAACTGCTCCAAATAAAAGCTATTTTCAGTTTACTTGCAGCTAGCATCTGTCAGTTGGTTGTGCACTTGTGCTGACTGCTGAGGTTGGGTAATTAATCCGGCTGGCTGGCTTTCCTTTTGTCCCGGGGAAGGAAGATAACAGAACGCACGCCTCCCCTTCGATCATTGCGGCAGCGTCCGAGCAGTTAGAGGGCCTGATCGACGAGGCCCTGCATCGCAACGCGGCGGTTATTATTTCCACGATCGGCAGCAACGCGTTCGGTTAATCGGTTATACAGTTCTGTTGCTGCAACGGACGGGTGACGCAGGTGACGATCTGGAAAGCGGTCGGAGCGGTTGCATGGTCGGCGAGTTGAGCTCACGGCGCCTCACCAGACTGCTTTGCTCACGGTACGCATACATAACGCTTCCACCTCATGATTTTTAGGGTTTCAGGGATCGACTTTCACCGCCTGAAGTTCATGATGGGAAAAGGTCCGGGAGTTAGTTGAACGATCTCTGCTACAATAATGCTCTCTTTATTTTTTGCGAAACATCAAATACAATGCTCTCATCTTGAGGGAAACAACGGCGAAGAAGCTGGCACGGGTAGCACTGTAGCGGCAGCATGGCATGCCGCTGCACGTGCCGTGAAGTGTCAAGGACGTCGATCGATCAGCTTGGATCCCACTCGTACGATGAGCTCATGTGATTCATGATTCAAGCATGGGTTGGGTTGCATGCAGCGAGGGCCCCGGGGACACTTTCCGGCCGTCGCGGCCGGCGTCGCTCTCAATGCTCGACCCGGCCACCGCCGCCGCCGCCGCCGCGGTCCTTGTCGGTCGTCGCGTCCACGTCGGAACGCGCAACATATCGGCTCCCAAAAGAGCCCTAAGGCTCGATCGCTTCCCCGTCCGCTAGGGCAAAGCATAAATTCGCCATTTGATGTGCGTGGAACGCGTCGTGACAGCTCTGGAGTTCTGGCACGGATCGAGTTGAAAAGGAGCGATGCACTCCATGGCCGGCGCAGAAATCTGACTAGACACGGACAGACAGAACAGTGCTAGCACAGTAGCACTAGCAGGCGAGGAGGATTCTAGGATGTGGCGGCGCAGGCGTCGTGTAGCCGTGAAGATCAAGTTTCAAGATACTGCCGTCCAAACATCAGGCTCGATCGCAGTAGGGGCCGGCCGCACGGGGCGGCGAAGTGGGAAACAGGTGCGCATCGCAGGTGGTGGCCTAGGCCCTACCTCGCATCAGTTCGTGTCGACTCGACTGTCCCGCAAATACGTGCGCGCGTGCGCCCCCGCCTTAGGTGCGCTACGCGACGCTCGGCGGCCACCACAACGGGACGGCGGGGTCCGGGGGCGCGCACGTCCCGTGTCGCGTCGCGTCGCGCGTCCCTCGTGCACCTGCCGCCATTTCGCAGCCGCCCGTTACCTGAATTGAAGCGGCGGCTCCGGTGGCGCTGCGTGCGCCCGCTTCTGCCGTTTCCGCTTTCGTTATGTGCCATCCAGCCAGCGTCCCTCTGGCTTCACGTACTGCTTCAGGGTCGAAGCCACCAAAACCTCGTAGACCTGCTACGTTACTCACTGGCTGGAGCTCTGATCATCAGCGACCGCGGTCGCCGCGAATGAGAGAGGAAGATCTGCGGTGCACAGTAACAAAAAAAATCGAGCACCCAATCATTGTCTGCTCCGATCCGAGTCCACATCACGTGAAAAGATCCCAACAGTGGCCGCGCTGTGCGCACGCCGCCAGCCGCAAAACTGAATCCAACCACACAGCTAGCCCGCTCCGCGCTACGTGACGCCGCCACCCTTTCCACTTGTAATAAAGCTGGCCTCCTTTTTTTTCCCTCCCCGCCCCCACGGCGGAGAAGAGAGAAGAGAACCCGGCCGGCCGCGCGCGTTATCCGAACCCCACCCCCGCGTACGCCCACCAACGATTTGCGACGTAAAAATCCCCCGCCCCCGCACCCACCCGAGGATCGCGATCGCGACCGTGCCCCCACCAGCCCCGGTCCCAGGCAACTAGCAATCTACAGTGGCATCCATCCAGATCCGAACGACCCGATCGCGGCCACGGGACCCATCGGACACGCGCCGGGCGGCAGCGAACCAGGAGGCGAAACGGGAGCGCGAGGTCCCGGCGCTAGGCCACGGCGCGGCGACGGTTGGCAGCAGCAGCAGCAGCGCGCGCACGGGCGGCATCCCCCCTCGATCACCTGTGCCGCGGGTTGGTTGCCTGTGTCCGGGGCCCCCGGACGCCGCATCAGATTCGGCCGCTAGCTTGGCCCGGCAGGGCGCCGCCGGTTGCCCCGCGCGCCGCACATGTCCTCTCGCAGGGACCCTGGCCTGAGCTGAGCAGGAGGTAACCAACAAAGGGAAGGAGGGAGGCTGCGGATAGGGATGTCCCGCAAATAATGGCCTCCCTCGTGACAGGCAGACAGCGCAGCGCAGCCCTGGTCTGTTTCGACTTTCGAGAACAATGGACGGAGTAGCAGTGCTGGAGTTGCATTTCTACTGATCTGGATTCGTCCGTCCTTTGGCAGCCACACGGCCCACACGAGCACCAGTTCATCTGCTGGTGTTCAATTCTGAAAAGACCTAGCTGGTCAATGGGTCAACCAGTCAGCCACAGGAGTATACGGTGAACAGTAGTAGTATTTGCTTGGTCGGTCAAAGCACATCACACATTCTGTTGGTGTTGAGCTAGCTAGCGAGCAACGAAAAGTCAGTTCTCTCTGTTCTGGTCCAACTCAACAGACAAAAACAGGTCCATGTTCTTTCTTTCCCAGAAAGAAAAGGAAAACGCCTGACACAGCTTGTCCTACTATGCAGCCCTGTCTGCGCCATGCTTGCACCGGGGCAAAGATCGACCATAATTCATAAACAATCAGTGGGCCGAGAAGCGATGTCAGAGGCGATCTACAAGTTGGATGGTCGAGCAGCTTGGCAAATGGCAAGCAAAAAATCAAGCCTAGGCCTAGCTCCGTTAGATAAGGTTAACAATGGGCGAGTTGCTTTGCGCCTCGTGGAGCCAATACGGACCGCGGTTCATGCATGCAACTTTTTTTTTGAAATAATTCGTGCATGCAACTATACGCGATGAATTGCCTTCTTCCCCCTTTTGACTGACTCGGAATCCACTCCATCACTCCCTGACAGCGCAATGCACGGTAAAAAAAAAGACAACAACCCCCGACCGTTGCTGGTGTCGTAGCGACACTAATGCCGTTGCCGGTACCTTTCGCGAGGGATCGACGATCACTACGTGCTGTGTACGAATACTTGTACTGCGAGCGAGCTTTACGGCCCAAGAGCGTGATGAGGCAGCAGGCGAGAAAAGCGAGCCAACAATCACGAAAAAGGCGCCGGTTTTTGCCCACTGGGGCGCTGCCACTAACGCCACGATTTAAGCTGCGGGTAATGCGCAGTTAATCCCCCGCACCAATCATACGTTCAATTAATTACCGCACCATCATCACCGGCCGGCGGCGAGCCCAGCAACGGCTTGGATGGATGGTGGAAACGGATCAGGCCAGAGCCAAAACGGCAACGGCCAATCATCCGATTGGGCGTCTCCTTTCCTTTAGCCGCTTGGCTTGCTCGTCATAGGCTTCATGCGCTTTGCTTTGCTTTGCTTTGCTTTGATCTGATCTACCTGCCCCCACGCATGATTCAGGAGAGTGATCGAGCCATAAAGAAGTGGCCTGGACGGGGATTGCGCCTCCGTGGGCGTGGGGGTTTTCCACTTTTTTGTTTTTAGTTTTTACCCCCAGAAACCTTAAGCGTTGTGTACGAATTGAAAGCAGAAGGCCAAGGGCATAATAGCATAGCAGCAGGCGTAGAGCCAGCCTTCCTTCCTCTCTTGTGCTTGATCTTCGCTGCCCCTATATATACGATGCTACATGCTGCTACCGATGAACAACAACCGGAGAGGGTGCAACTTGCTGCTGCGCTAGGCCACAGGAGTAGTAGTGGATACGGAGTGGCTACAAGCTATAGACGCCGTCGTCGATCAGCAGCAGCGCCATGAGAAACGAGGAGGAGCAAGCGGTGGCGTCGGCGGTGGTGATCCGCAAGTACAACCCCAAGACTGACCGCGACGGCACCGACGCCGTCGACAGGGAGTGCGAGGTCGGCCCGGCCGGCGCCATGTCGCTGCACGCCGACCTCCTCGGCGACCCCGTCGCGCGCATCCGCCACTCGCCGCACCACCTCATGCTGGTACGTACGCGTACTACGTCTGCGGATACCGTACACGCCTGGGGGATGTATTTGTACGTATACGTACGCGGCAATGCGCGCGGATATGATACATACCCTGCTTGATTATTGCACGGTTGCACGTAGCTATTAGCGGGCGGCTGATTGTTTGTTTGGGTCTTGAATTTGCTGCTGGTGTGTTGCTTTTCTGAATGCGCTTGTTTGATTTTTGATCTCGACATGGCACGGCAGGTAGCTGAGACATCCGGGCCGGGCGGCCGGATCGTCGGCCTCATCCGCGGCACCGTCAAGTCCGTCGCCACCGGCAAGAGCTTCCCTGGCGCACCGTCCTTCGCCAACGTCGGATACATTCTCGGCCTACGCGTCGCGCCTTCCCACAGGTAGTCTTGTCCTCTGCTTCTTTCTCTGACGACATTCTACTTTGTTCAGTCGCGACACCTGTCGACATTGTAGCATCCAGCGATCGATCGATCATGTCTTTGGTACGAGTATTCAAGGAACTGAACTAATCGTATTTGTGCAGGCGGATGGGGATAGCGTTCATGCTGGTGCAGCAGCTGGAGCAGTGGTTCCAGCTCGAGGGCGCCGAGTACGCGTACATGGCCACCGACAAGTCCAACGAGGCGTCGCTGCGCCTCTTCACCGGCCGCTGCGGCTACTCCAAGTTCCGGACGCCGTCGCTGCTCGTGCACCCCGTGTACGTGCACCGCCTCAGAGCCCCGCGCCGCGCCACGGTCATCCGCCTCGGCGCCGGCGACGCCGAGCGGCTCTACCGCGGCCGGTTCGCGCACGTCGAGTTCTTCCCGGCGGACATCGGCGCGGTCCTCGAGAACCAGCTCTCCCAGGGCACGTTCCTGGCGATCGTCGATGGCGACGGCGACGGCGGCGGCTACGAGTGGCGCGGGGTGGACAGCTTCCTGGCCTCGCCGCCGGCGTCGTGGGCGGTGGCGAGCGCGTGGGACTGCGGCGGCGTGTTCCGCCTCGAGGTCCGCGGTGCGTCCCGCCTCCGCCGCGCCGCCGCCGCCGCCACCCGCGCGCTGGACCGCGCCGCCAGGTGGCTGCGCCTGCGCGTCCCGTCCGTGCCGGACCTGTTCCGCCCCTTCGCCGGCTGGTTCGTGTACGGCCTCGGCGGCGACGGCCGCGACGCCCCGCTCGCCGCGGAGGCGCTGTTCGCGCGGATCGTCAACGCGGCGCGCGGCGCCGCCGCCGCCGTGGCCGTGGAGGTGGCGGCGCTGGACCCGCTCCGCGCACGCATCCCGCACTGGCGCCGCCTGTCCTGCGCCGAGGACCTGTGGTGCATGAAGCGCCTCGGCGGCCACGTGGACGGCTGGGATTGGGCCAGGTCGGCCCCTGGCAGCTCCATCTTCGTGGACCCCAGGGAGGTGTGAGAGCGTGACCCAGCGGACAGACGCTTGCGAGCAGAGCAGCTAGTGCTCTGTTTTCTTGCCACTGGACTCCAGCAGTTTTGATCTCCTTTCACTTCCAAATTTTGCGACCTCTTTGTCTATAGCTTTTAGTTTTGGACGGTGAGATTTCGTCGGGTGATGATGATGATAGATGGCCATCTTTTTGTAGAACCAGTGAGAAATAACCATGTATATACACACATGCCTCTTCTCGTCTCGTCCTTCTCCGCCGTGTCTTCTCTGCATGTTTGCACCGTGACAAGTGTGCGGTGGCCAGGCGATCGATCCAACACAACCACGAGTATCATCGAGTGATGAATGCCACTGCAACCACCACGGGAATATATGTTGCTGGCTCGTGTCCGCGTCCGTGTCGCTTCGCCCCGTGCCGTCGGCGCCGCTGATTGGTGACGATCATGAGCGAATCAGTGCGTGATGTAATGGCTGGTGGACGGAGCTCGAGCCGACACCTAGCATCGCCTCCCTTCTTTTGACCGGCCATTGGCCATGGCTGTGGCTTCACTACTGTGTACGCGCACTGTGCAGCTGTGTGGTATACGTACATGTACATGGATACAGAGTGCATGTGCTACTGGCTTGCTAGGTGTAGGTGTGAACATTGTCCAGAAAAAGCACCCGATTGTTGCTCTGGTTGTTTCGTAGCGCGTGCAGAACAAATGGTTGGAACCTGTCGCGTTGGAGCATCGGTTCCGTTTGTCCATTGCACCACTTGTTGAGGTTGCAGTTCCAGTCACTCCACTCCATGGCACTTCCTTGTCATCTATCACTGCGCTGTTGCCAAGACACACACATGCGACGGCGATGCAACGAAGCTGGAGGTAATTAGGCCGTGTAATATGATGGTATATGCATTATATATCCGGTTCCTGTCACAAGGATCCGGCGATCATGTAGTAGCAGTGCCGTGCATTGCAGGTAACGGGGGATTCAATTTGAGCCAACGATGGGTCACTATTCCACCCAGAAGTGGTGTCCGATCAACGATAATATCCATGCCAGTATAGGTGAAAAGCTAACAACAATATCCAAGGTTAGGCGGGATAGTATCAATTCAGCTCGCAGTCACGGAAGCTGGGTGAATATCGCCTTGAGTTTTTTATTTTCAATTTTGAGCACTGATTCAATTAAAAGGGCACATCTTCTCCGGAGCGTCAAAAATGAAAAATGTTCGTGAAAAATGAAATGCCTTATCGGCATCTTTTCTCTTTCATACAACCTTATTTCGTCGCTCGTTTGTTTCTTCCCCAGGCGAATTTCTTCCCTGGCCTTGCTTGAGATAGAGCTCCCTCACCACATTCTTGCTCTTGCATGAAAGTCGAATCATGGTCAAGGGATATGAATATGGATCCCGATCTTGTCTCACGAACTATCCCATAGTCTCTTTTCCTATGAGATCTCTACACCAATAAATATGATTTTTTATGCATGCGATCGGAAAACGGATGAGATCAGAAAGGCCATCATCGGGGGCAAACAATGCAAAGTTGAAAACTGAAAAAGCATCAGGGTCGTCACGGAGTGACGCCCAATCCTACCGTACCCAACCATTTCGTCTCTGCACGACTGCACTCTGCATGAGGACACGAACAGAGCGAGACACGGCCAGACAGTGAGTCAAAGCAGCAATGGCGAAGCTAGAGCAAATTAGGGTGTGTTTGCTTCCTGGCCACAACCGGCCATGCCCCATGTGCGGCGTCGCCACAGCTTAAGCGCTGGTTTTGGACGCCACAACTCTGGCGAGAAACAAGAGACAAAAAGCTACCACCACTACAGGTTTTTCAGTAACCAAACACTGACTCAAGTTTTATGGCACCACCTCATTTTGTGGCTTGGCTGGCGATGGCCGGGAAGCAAATACACCCTTAGAGCGTGGTGCATCTACCTTATGAACGCATAAACTTGAGCTGTGGGGGTGCATATATGGTGAAATTTTGATTCAAGTCGCTAGTTTTTTATTTTCTTGTGGGTGCATTTGCACCCCTAATTACTATGTACCTTCGCCCCTGGCAGCAACTCAAATGCACCATTGTTCGCGCCGAATAGCTGGCGGCTACGCCTGATACATGTGCGATCTACTGCTAGTGTACATGTGGTCGATCGATCATTCGATCAGTAGCTACTCGCCCTACTCCTTTATATGTAACTGGTAGCTGGTGATCTATCTCAGTACAAAATGGCACATGCATGCATTACGCGATTAGGAAAGCCATGTGCCTCTGAAACTGATCGCACACTTACAGAAATCCCTGACGCTCATTGCAATCTACAGCTAGACTATAGGTTCGCTGTGGCCTCGTGGTTGATTTCTGTCCGGTTCTTCTTCGGTCCGTCCCTCTCCGAAACGTAGACTGCATTAACCCAAGGATGCATCATCAGTGGATAGGTGTTTCCGTATATGCACCCATCTGATTCGTAGAACGCATTCATGCAGGGAGTACTTCTGGTTTAGTGAAGTGGATAGATATGTGTGTACTTCCGAATGTATATAGTAGTGCTTCTGATTCATAGATGTGGATTGTGGATAGATGTGTGTATATATAGATAGAACGTGCGGACACTGATTTCCTGGTCGATATTTGTAGTGAGCTTGGGGCCCCAGGGGTGGTGTCCAAATGCGATGAGAGCACGGTCGGCGTTGGCTTCCCCTTTTAGCCCCTTGTGTTGTCAAAACGGTTGGTTTGGTGAACATAAACACATGTTGGGGGTGTTTAGTTCCGGGAAAGAGGTGAAAAAGAGAGGTGAAAAAGTCACATCGGACATTGTAGCGCACTGTAGCGCTTTTTGTTTGTTTGTGGTAATCGTTGTCCTATCATGACCTAGCTAGGCTTAAAAGATTCGTCTCGTCGTGTACATCAAAACCATGTACTTAGTTTTTTTATTTACCCACGTTTAGTGTTTCATATACGAGGAGAGAGATTTGATGTGATAGGTGGATAGTGAAGTTTAGAGAGAGAATTTAGTTGCGTTGCGCATCACGCCGATGTTGGTAGTGCAACCGAGCCCCTCCCTCTATCTGGGCTACCTAGCCAGGACGGCTGCATGCCCTGTTATCTTGTCTCTGGATAAAGATGGTGATTGGATCGTGATTATGTTTCGGTGGGTTTATAGTGAAAATGCATTTCGTGCTAAGCTTTTGCTGACGAATCAGCTAGACAGTACTTACCTTTCTTATGGCTTTGTCAAGTTAATAGTGTGCATATGCGTCTACACGATGTTTCGTAAAAGAGAGGTGATTTTCTTGGTAGTACCAAATGAGCTATTGACGTGATGTGACTGTGAGCTGGATGGTTTATTTGCACAAAAAAGAGAGTAGTATGTTATTGAACGGACTATGGACCATTGCTATGGTCTTGAAATTTCCATGATCAATTAGATCATGCCAAATTTTTGCGGGTCACGGGAAAGCAAAAGTCTATCACAATCGTCGAGCTTGAAAATTTGAGAGATGCTCAAGCTCGGTCTAGACTATTGATCATTAAGCCAACAAAGATCGCTATTCAAGTCAGGGTCAAAATGCCTTTTGACCTTTTGAACCTGCAGGGTTTGTTGGCGGGAGGCTCATGCTCGGGAGAGTCTTGTACTCTGGTCTAAGGTCAATTCACCACGGTCTTCCTTCATCGCTTCCTCGTGGCTTTCCATCTTGTGACCTTAGAAGACTTGGATGGTGTTTTTTGGAAAATTCTGAATTGCGTCTTGAGTTCTGAAATTCTGCACAGTTGATGAATGGAAGTTTGTTTTCATTGTGCCAATTTTAAATGTTGTTATACACGATGGATTTCTCAAGACATAGATGTATTTTTTTTTACTTTGTCGGTTCAGATATTTGGTGAAAAGAATTCATGATATTTGGAATTCACCTCAATTTTGGAAAATAATTGATCGAATTCTAACAAGTTTTGTGCAAACTTAGTTGAATAAGTTGTTCTGGAAACATGTTTTTGAACAAGTTTGATAGGAGAAGATGAAAAAGCTTATGGAAAATTTCAAAATTGAAATATCTTTCCAGGTAAGTTGCTCGAAGGAGATTATTGCTTAGAATCCGGATATGATCTCAGCCTTGCATCATCACTTGTTTTAAGACATCAAACATGCATGGCACTAGAATTTCCCACACCACACTAAACTTCTCATGCTTTTCTTTTGCGGGGAAAATTCTCACCGCCACTGAAAACTCTCTTTCTTAATTAATTGCTCAAACCTGCGCCCACATGCTGCCGAAAAGAAAATGCAGTTGACAATGACAAAAATCTAGAGTGGTGCATGCAGAACGATATCTTCCGGATTGGACAGGGTCGAGCTGGCAAGTACAACTCGATCAGCTATTGACGATGAGTATGTGACACGTTGAGTGAGACACCGAGACCTGATTGTGGGTGATTTGACCATGGAAAGGATACATGTAGGACCACTGGAGACCAGCATTGTCGGCCTCCAGTAATAAAAAGGTCAAAGAGGGACATACCTGCCCAAGAGGCCAAGACCCCTGTACCTGGCCTGTCGCACTGACTTGTTGGTCTATCCGCAACCGCCACCAACTGTGTTTTTGTGACGCAGCCGGCCAAACCGAGCAGCTACACTACACTACACTACACTACACTAGATGCCCCACCACCACCACGGCTGTGGATCACTGGATCCGCCCGCGCTGCCGGGCAAAACAACCCTTCGTGTCGATGGCGGGAGTCGCCGACGTGTCGCCGTCGTGCGCAGTCGCGGGAGATGCCTGCCGAGACCGTGTGGAGCCCAGGGCGGCACGCGCGCACGCACGGAAGAAGACGCGCATTTCCTCCGATCTGGGCGGCCATTTTCGATTAGCTTTTGAGCGAGCGCCGCGGTGATCGCCGGTAGGATTGCCTATCATGCAGTTGCAGTAGGTTTTGCAGGTGCATGGTCACGCGACGGCGCCCAATAGCCACGCCGAGGGAAACTTAGGGCGCGATTGGTTTCCTTCCGAGCGGAGCCTGGCTCGCCCCAGACAACCAGGCTGCCGTCAGCCAGGCCAAGCGCATGCAAGGCCAGGTAGTTTTGTTGCTTGCTTTACTCGGCCAGGCCACGGAGAGCATGTGATTGGTTGCCTGAATGTTGGACCAGAACAAGTCATTTCGGTCATGCATGTGCGTCTACTGCGCCCGCGTGAGCCAGGCTGAGGAGAAACGGAGAATTTCTTCGTATCTCCAGAGCCAGGCCGAGTGGAGCTTTTTACATGGCGCGGGCCAGGCCCAAAGACGGTTCAGGCAACCAATCGTGAGGGTGCTGCATCTCCAGAGCCTGGATGAGGAGGCATCCGATCGGGAATACTGTATGGGGCTTGACCCGACCACTCGGTGTCCATCCGGAGCTGTATACCAGACCACCAAGGGGCAGGGTGGACGCGGTGACCGGTACGTACACCTAACTCCTTTTCGCCAGACAACCTGACCGGACGCGGGTTAGCATGGTCGTGTGAGTGTGTGACAACTGACAAGGCAGGCGGGAAGGCAGGCATCCTCACCGGTCGCAACTAGAATACGTACATCATCAGCACACCTGGTGAATAGACAGCGAGAGATTTGCGTTGTTCCGTTCGCAGGCTTGATGTATTTTTCTACGCGGCGGTGACTATCACAAGTACACTCATACTCATTGTCCCTAATCTCCAATCTTGGGCATCACGTGTTCTCCACTACACATAACCGTTTTCAGTCTTACATACATAAAAAAAATGTTTATAAACTTGTAATTATCCATAGGTATATGTTTTCGCTGACTAATCTGAAGATTTGCTGTGTGTTAGTGCCCAAAGTTTTTTTATAGGCCCACCACATACACACATCTGTTCCAGTATTCCAGTCCTTCCCTCAGCGTCCGGCCGCACTCATAGGCTTATCGATGTCTGCCCACCGAATCACGCGATAATTCGACACGTTCCTTGGCTTTTGGCGTTGGACGTGGATCAGCACGCGCCAAACAGGCACTTGCTGTTGGCTGTGGCACCTCACCTCAGAGTACCTCGCCACCACGTGATGCTTAGCTATACCTATACCAATCATGGCGCTGTTTGAAACGAGACCGGGAGATCATATCCCCAGGCAACCGGACGCGGAGACACACGTCGTGTTGACTCGACGGGGCAATCAGAAACACGGCGCGTGGTGTTTCTCGTCCAGTCGTCGTCCCCTCCTGCATTGTGCTCGTGCTCGACGACAGCGGTGAGACAACCTTTTCTCCACTCTGTCTGTCCCCGGAACCACGCCGTCGCCGTCCTCCTCCCATGGCAAAGCCGGTCTGCCCCGCCCACTCCCCGTGGCTAGGCTAGCCAGGGGTGGTGTGGTGCCGATGCCGTAGTGGTAGGCCTGGTCGCCGCCCCCCTCCTGCACGGCTGCACCTGCGCGAATCTTGGCGTGGCCCAGCCAGAGACCCGACGCGCCAATGACCTCCCCGGTGATCCCCTCTTCTGCTGTCTTTTGGACCGGGACGCCAGCCACCACGAGCCCAGGAGTCCAGGACGCTGCCGAAACCCACGACGGGAAGGGCGCAGGCATCACTGCGTGTTTGACCCTGGAACCGTCCGGCCGGGCAAATTGTTGGGGCGACATGAGAATATGTCATGGTCCAGGCATACCTTTTTTTTTTGCGGGTAGGTCCAGGGCTCCAGGCATACCTATACCTACACTGCCCTGCACGAGAAAAATGTGTGGGGGCTCCATCTGGTGAGCACTGTCCTGCTGGGAATAACTTCGTGGCCTAGAAGGCTAGAACCTTAGGCGAGCTCAGTCTCCTAGTAGTTGGCTAATCAAATGCTGGTATAGCTAGTCTTAAGGGAAAATTTAGTTTGAATACGTACCTTTGTTAGCTTGGGTTTGTTGGATTGTTTCCTTGATTGTGAGTGCGCAAAATCAATTAGGTGAAAATAGCTAGATGAGATCACGAGATTATAGAAAAATTAAATGGTTGGGTAATTTAAAAGTTGGACTATAACTGTCCTATCAGAATCAGCTTATGATCCAAACATTAGGCTCTCAGCCATCTGGTGGGCGAGTTAGTCGGTGACCGTCCCCCGCGCCTTGATACTTCAGGCTTCTCCCGGTCCGGCCTGTTTCATACGTGCCTTTTCTATTTGCCGTGCTAGCATTTCGGAGACCCTGGGAAGATTATATGCCTTCAGCTTACATGAGGCATCGTTGATGCGTAGAAAAGGTTGCTTCTGCCATTTTGGTCATGGATTGGACGGCTAGCATTGCTAACGATCCAGCAGGGATTTGAGTGAGGTAAGTTTAGTGGGCCGGGCCCCGGGGCCCGGGCTGATATTTCAAATTATAGCAGATGCTAAGCGCCGCCCCCGGGCTGTATTCCTGCGCAAGCTTACCTTTTTTTATCTCAACTCGATCATATGAGAAAGCATATATACCTTCTTTTTTCGCATAACTCCACCTTCTCATTCCTTTGTATCTGTTCAGCAACACTAATACGCGCGTACGCGGCAATCCTAGTACAATACCATGAGCACACTAATGAGCTACACTAATACACTTACTGGTGCCTGAATCTGAATACGATACCATTCCGTGTGCTCTGAGACAGTTCAGACGTAGATCTGATGACTTTCCTTTTTTTTTGAACGAACCGCACGAGATAGCGCGTGTTTCATTGATATAGCAGAAGAAAATACAAGCCTACGACCCTGGGAGGCCAGAGACAGGAAAATCGAAAAGAAAGAAAAACTAAATCTCGCCCGGTTGGATTGAGACATCAACCCGGGGAGCCGCTCACAACCACACACCGGCCGCCACCCACACACCAGCAGCGGAGAGAGACCAAAGCCGCAGCTCCCACCCACATGCCAAACCCCTATAGGCATCCAAACTCCGACGCGATCCGACATTGGAAGAGAAAACAAAGGAGGTAGACGCCTTCATGAACGTTGCAACCATGCAGGACCTATCCGACGGGATGAAAGACGCCGAGTCTGAGCAAAACAACACGCGGGGGCCTCGCCTCATCCGCCGTTGGACGCCTCCTCTCGTGCGCGGGGGCCTCGACACGTCCGCCACACCTCCATGCTCCGGACTCGTTCCTTGTATTGCCGTCAAGAAAGCGAGCATGTTGCCCCACCTCCAAAGCACCTCCCCGGCAACCGGACCGGCGTCGTGGTCAAAATCAATGCGTTGCTTCCCCCCACACGAAGACGTGAGGAAGAACAACACCCTTGAGCTTGTCCCGCGATGGAATAGCCAACCCCGGTCGTCGGAGCAAGCCGTGTCGGAGACCGAGTAGGGTCTCTAAAGACGACGCCTCCAACGAGGAAACGACGCCAATGGCGCCGTCGTCGCTTGTCCATTATAGGACAGGGTTTTCACCCAGAGAACCCCGCGCAACAGGGTATAGCTCCATAATGACGCCCTCAACAGGGGAGCGACGCCCAAGGCGCCGCCGTCATCTGCACCAGCATAAGCCGGCGATGGCTTTCGCCCGGAGCATCAACCCATGTTGCACGTACCCGGCTTGACACCAACTCCGAAAAACCAGGGCGGCGCCTCCGCCGCGTCCCGCACGCCATGCTGCCGCCCGAACTTCTCAACTGCCTCCGCGTGGCCTCCTGCCCGCACGGCGGCCCTCCCTGAACACCGGCGCAAGCGCGCACTGCATGCCGGCCACCTAGCCGGCCGCGCCTCGCCGCGTGCTCAAACCGCGGCCACGACGCCCCGCGAGCCCGCCACCCTGACCTCTGCCGGCGACACCCGCCGCCGCATGTCCTCTCGCGCTAGGACTTCACCGCCGGGCTCTCTTGCTGGCGAGCGCACGCCCTCCGCCGTAGCAGCGAGGCCGCCGCCCTGGCCACTGCTGGCGCCGCCCGCCGCCGCTTGTCGTCCTGCGTCAGGGCCATGGCCTCCGCTCGCATCAGCCCGCCGGCCGTCGCCCCGCACACGGCCGCCGTCGCCTCCGCTCCGCCGCTCGCCCGGGGCCCCAGCACACGCCGCCGCCTCACGCCCGCCGTGATGCCGCTCTTGCCGCAGATCCGGCAGGGGGACGGCCGGATCCGGCCCTATGGGCACCGGATCTGCAGCCCCGCGCCGCCGCCATCACCATGGCCGGTGGGGTCGCCGCGCGAAGCTCCGCCGCTCCGGAGACGTCGCTGCCGGCCGAAGTGGCCTCGCCGCCGCCGTCCTGGAGGTCCACGCGGACTTCCGGCGGGCCTCTCCGGCGGCGGGAGGGGAGGGGAGGGGAGGGGCTCGGCGGCAGTTACAGCGCCGCTCGCGTCGCCCGAGCGGGGGCGACCGAGCGGGAGGGAGTAGAGTGTGCAATGCTGTGCCTCCGCGAGCCTAGTTTAACCATCTGATGACTTTCCTTGCACAGTCGGCAAAGCCGCAAAGGGTTTGTTCGCAACAACATGTCCTGCAGTAGGATACTTTCTTTGTTCACAATAACATGTCCTGCAATAAGTTACTGTCTTCAAATGATCTCGCAAATATCAGAGTGGAACACAAGAGTGCACAACACTACAACAGCAGAGAACAGTTATGCTTCAACTCTAACAAAGTAGGCTTCTTATAACACTACTTCGAGTTCGACATAGGACATCAGATACAACCCAAGATTTCACAGGTTTATGGCAACCTACACCCTAACAACATCACCTAAGAACAGACCTGGCATTATAACATCCCTACAGACGTGTAAAAACATCAGTCCTTGCTTCTATGCAACATTCATAAGAAAGAACAGACGACTGCTAAAATCTAGTGCCTCCTGAAGCTTTCTTTCAGTTTAGGCTGCAGCTACGCAGCTGCTGACTTGGTGGTGCTCCTCGCGGGGGTCCTCTTGGGATGCTCCTGGCTCGGCAAGATGGCGCTGTCCGACGAATCTGAGCTGCTGCGCTCTCCAGCCTGCCCTTTGTTTGACATCATCTTCCCCAGTGCCTTTTTTGGCGTTGCACCACCTTTCACCCTGCCGTTGGCGCCCTTGTTTTTACCGTGGTTCTTCTCTGCGTCAGTACCAGCGGTGTCACATTTGTCGAGCTTTGTGGTCTTGGACAGGCTGAGGTCTTCCACGGCCATGACACCATCCCACTCGTCTTCAGTGTTTGTTGTGGCACCTGATCTTGAGCTCTCATAGGAGCCAATGCCGATGCTGTCAGCTCGGATGGTGGCTGCTGCAGAAGCCCTTGTCTGCTCGTGGTATAGCACCTGCACCACAATCCTCAGAGGTAGGCGCTCGTTCTGCACAGCATGAGCACATGCATCAGCTGACAACTTCTTGCAGTCCATGAGAGCGCAGAGCCTCTTCTTATCGCTCTTGCCCAAGCTTGGGTGCTCCTGCACAAATTTCAAGAGAAACATGTCAACCTCCACGTTATTTTTTATAATCAAGAGTTATATGTCAACTTCCATGCAATTTTTTGGAATCAAGAGAAATATGATGCGTATCTTAATCCCCATAGCATATGTAATAGCCACGCATATGAAACAATTTCTTGAATGACAAAAATGGTCACTACCCAAATGCATCAGGAGTATATACTGAAGTAACTAAGCATAACAAACTGACTCACTACGCATATGATGTTTATCTAAATGATCATGAAATTTTAGCAGGTAACTGTAACAATACCTTAAGATACATATCAATGGCACGATACAACCCATCATGAACTGGCCTTGAGTTGCCCGAGACTGTCTCAGCTAGACTGAAAAACTTATAAACTGGGATATTTGGGTCCTTCGCAACCTCTGCGAGGTATGCATCAACGATTTTGGCCACTGTAATCATTGATGAACTAGGAGCTGATACATGATCATTCACTTCCACACCATTATGTTTCTGGGCATTCTTATGGTCTTGTCTGACAAATTCTTCAACAATGCTAAGAATCAGGTCAATGTCATAAACAGTGGTATCCCCATCTACTGTAGGGATCAAAAGATCCGACACCGATGCTTCTTCTAGTTGCCGGGCGATTCGCTTCATAAGCTCTTTCCTGCACATCTCTCCACACTTAAGCAGATTTGTGGCCTTCAGTAGCTTTAACAGGAAACTGCATGAGACTGAGCCTTTTTCAGATGGCAACAGGCATGTGATGGTAACTAGCATGGCCCTAACTTTGGCATCACCATGGATCATTGATACCTTGCTCAATGATGGAAGCTTCTTGTAAGTGTAGGCTTTGATTGCCTCACCAATCACATCTTTGGGCACCATACCCTTGGTTTTGATTGCTGTTATGACTTGCTTGTAGGCATCAATGTCAAGGTCCGTCAGATCCTCAACCCACCAATCCTTTGGGACAAACTGCTGCTGTTTGACTCCATTCCACGGTGAATCATTGCCATTCTCTGTTGGGAGCTTCTTTCGATTGTACGTGTATGACCATTCAACCTTTGAAACGTCAATAGAGGCTTTTGAAGCAACGGAATCAATGCAGTGGGTAACCAGCTTAAGATCCTCTGCCCAAGGTAAATGAGCCTTTGTTGTCCCAAGAACAATAATAGAGTCTTTCCAGCTCCGGAATATGCTTGAGTTGAGGAAGACATCAATCTTGAAGATCAGATTGCCCTTGTCAACAGTCTCATTCATCTCCAAGTACTCTGCAGCACAGCGGGCAGCAATCACATTGTAGGCATTGAGTGTGACTATCATACCATAGCAAAACTTGGCACAGATCTCAAAGGCCTTTGCACCACCAGGAATGTCATGTATGTGTATCTCAATATTTTCATCGCCAGTGGTCGGGATCAACTTTTGAAAGCGAGCACACTTGGACAAGAGTGGAAACTGCATGGTTGGAAAATGTGAATCAGAAAAACACCCATAAAACTGCACACTCAACTACTCAAGTGATTGTGCAATGCATAATGAGAACCAAAAAAATTATTAAGTCCCTGATATGTAAAACCCATCCACAAGAGTGAGAAAATATCAATCAAATGATGCATGACAGAAAAATAAGCAAAGCAAGTGTCGGCAAGAATTGTCAGCATAGAGACCATTTTGGTAAAGAAATGTCAAACCACAAATGACAAAACAAACCTTGATCTGCAACTTCTACTCTCTATAGTCTCAGAAAGCAGCTCTAAAAGTCAAATGAATGAAAATGACATATTGTTACCTTGTGAAGGTAAAACTTTGTAGTCCCTATACGAACAGTGATGTCGCTCACCAATTCAGATGCCACAATACTGCAAAGATAAGCAGTTCTCATAAGTAAAAGGAGTGGAAAATAACAGGAATTACAAAAGGAGCACTTAATGCTTATGAAGGAAAGAGAACCTTTGGATTCATATTTTCGGAAGAAAGAAAGGAGATCTATGGTGTTACCTATGGTTGTAGATCAGACATAGTTTTGGATGAAAAATAATCACTACTATTTTTTACACAATTCCAGAGAAAAGAAAGGAGATTTATGACACTGCATTTTTGTTAGCATCCAACTAAAGTGGTACCCAACTTTATAAACTGAGAATACTAATTCTATGCTGCATCCAACTAAGTATTTAACAAAGAATTAACAGTAAAATAAAGAATGCTAACACAAACAGACCTTTTCTATAAGAATAAGCCAATTTCTTGTACTAACAGAAAAACATAGAAAAAATTGTCATGAGACTCTAAATGAAGCATACTAAAATCAGTTCCTGGCTTTCAGTTGCTCTATCTATTTGTTCCTTGTTGTTATGCATGTCTATGTTTTCCTTTTCCGAAAAGTACGTTGTCTTTAGGCTTTTCCTCGTATCATGCAGCTGTACGACCTTTATACCAACATAGAAAACCGAAAACCTTCCTCTCTAACCAAGGCTGAAGTTGACCACATTGGACATGCATCAAGCAAGTCTATATTGGAAATATCGAGTGGATGCAACAAGTATGCATAATAAATGAAGACAAACAAGAGACAGCTATTATTCATACTAGATCACTGTTAGTTAGATAGCATGAACATCCAAGAGGCCTAAAACTAGGGAAATATAACATTTTTATGGGTTCTACAAATTCATGTACTATGAGAAAATAAACTGAAGCATAAACCCACAGTGCAAAGGTAACTACCAAAAACCCTATGAACTGATCCCATTTAAAAGTGATAATGATATAAAAAACATCCAGATATTCCGAGCATCAGATGAGTATTGAAAGGCAGCAATAAAGAAACAAGCAAAAAGAATCAATCAATCACCTGACTTCATTCCCATCACCCTGAAAGGTATCCGGATTGGATCCAAGCTTCATGAACTTCATCTTGAAACACGGAAGAAGAGCCCCACAGCTTCCCGCTCCTTTCTACACCAATGCAAGCACAGAGACCACAACCACCACCACTTGTAAGAAGCAAGAACTGGCGCACAAAGCACCACTATCCCATACTTGTCCACAGCAGCAACGGCAAACTGCTCAGAGCAGAGCAGCAGTACAAGAACAAGTTGCTGCGCCGAGAAGACCGAATATTGCAACGTGCCGGAGCCGGCCAGGAGATCGCTCGTACAACGAAAACAAACAAATAATAGGATCGGTTCCGATGCAGCAACAGCAACTCCTGCTTCAAGCACACTCCACCCCCAACCTACTTATGCGGCGGGTGCTGCTGCTATCGTAGGCAGTGAGGCCAGAGGGGGAGGAGCACAAGCGCCTCAGGAGAAGTAAACTATATGGAGTGGAGGGGGCAGTGAACCAGAGGAGGGACACCCACAAAGCACAAAGCTGACACACCCCCACCTCCCCCTGCTACTTGTTAATTGCCTGTCCTTCTTGATCTGGGGAAAGATTAGTATAATTCCTTCGGGCCTCCAGTTTTCTTCACCGCACTTGGTCTAAAAAAATGGCGAGATTCACAGAGGATCTTGTGTCCAATGCACTATCAAAGTAAACAACTAGTCCACATTCCTCGCCACACCAGTCCCCAGGTTTGATCCCTCTCCCCCAACGATCTCTGCAGCAGCAACGGCAAAAACAAACGTTAGTGGTGCTCTGAAACTGGTTAAGGCAGGAGACACCGGGCATCTATTTTAAATGCGATATGGGGGAGGCAATGGAGAGACCAAGAACCACTTGCTCACTCGGGTCCGTGCTTGTGCGGGAGAATCTTATCACCAACACGCCAAGATCTCAGAGTTTTGTGCTTGCCGAGATCAGAGATGACGAGGCTATGCTACACGAGAGAAGTGGGACGACGGAGGAAAACCATAAAAGAATGAGCAGCCATCAACAAGAGGCGGCAGGCGCCAATGTGTGAGGCATGAGGCGGCATGTGGGCGGCATCGAGAGGGTTTATAGCAAACCAGAGGGAAGGCAACAAAACAGGCTACCCAACAAGGCACGCAAGAACAAAGGCAAAGCGAAGGGCAGCATCAGCCATGACCCGAGAAAGAGGAACAGTGTGAGACCCACCCCGAGAAAAAAAAGGCCCTGGCCTGGCCCCCGAGCAATGCAATGCAATGCAATGCAATGGAGCCCAAGGACCTACCGTCCCGCTCGGGAAGACGGGGACGGAGTGCGCCCCAGATGCGGCCACGCAAGTGTGTGCATGCGCCGGTCGCGTGCACATGCGGCTGTCGCTCTGCCGCCCCTGCTCGCGCTCGTGCTCGTGCTGCCGTGCTGGTGTTGGTGTTGGGACTGGGGAAAAAGACGGTGACGGTGGTGGTGGTGTGGTGTGGCGAGGGCAAATCACAAATGAGCAGCAGACCTCAGTGGCCGGCCTTGCAGGTGTCCTTCCCTCCCCCTCCAATGGCAGCGCTGCTGGACTCGGGAAGCGGCCCCAGCATGCCTCCCGGCCTCCTCCTCTCGAGCACCCACGCCGGCCGGCCAACCAACCAACCCTCTCTCTCTTTCTCAAGCAGCAGCAGTCAAGCTATAGCAGTGAACTAGTGAAGTGATGCAACATCCAAGGATGGATCCAACAGCGAAAGCAAGAGAAAAGTTGAGGGGGAAAGAGAGTGAGAGAGAGAGATCGGCGGAGAAGAAAGAGCATGCAAGAGCCTCACCGCAAGCAGCCAAGAAGAAGAAGCCTAGGCTAGCAAACAGCGAGGGAGCAGCGGACCCTTTGATGGAAGGCTTTCCTGCCCGCCTTTGCCTTGCTTGCTGGCCTGTTTGCTCTCTCTCGTTTTGGTTCGCCCCCCGCTTTGAATGAAGAGGGAATAGAAGAACGCGAGCGAGCGGCCGCGCGCGATCGTGCTGGTCCTGCGCCTCCTTCCTGCCGCAGGGTGGCCGGCCGGCCGTGCCCTCTCGTCTCGCTGCCTTTTTCTTCTCCCTCGCCTGCGCTTTTCCGCGATACGTTCCGATGCTACAGTGTGGGTCTCCGTCTTTCCAGATGCACGCTACAGGCCATGGAATGGAATGCGCAGCGCAGAGAGGAGGACTAGCCGTGCACTCGTCTCCTTTGCCTGTCTGGGTCCACTAGACTCTAGCGCCAGCCAGTTCAAACCCAGGGCCGGGCCGGGCCGGATCTGGGGTTGGAACACTGGGCCTCAGCCGCCGGGTCCGTCACTGACTCCTCATTAACAGTAATAGCTATTTATTTCCTCATTAATAGTATCTGATTTTATTTTATTTTCTAGATGGATGCAGATTTAGTTTTGCAAATGTTTATTACACACTTTTTACAGAAAAAAGCACTGATGTAAAAATGCTAGGATATTCCGTCCATCCAAGAAAAACGCAAAGGGTAGTACGCCGGGCATGAAGGGAACCCGGGCTAGCGAAAAGGTGCCTGCCGCTACTAAAAATAAGCTCGATCAGGCTAACAAAGCTGCCGCCTTTTCGGCTAAGCAGGCCCCGGATGACACAAAACCAGGGACGTCAAGGCCTTAATCATCATCTCGTACCGTCCCGTGTGTTTTTTTAAGCCGCGGCCGGCTAAGGTCTTTTGCGCACGCTCGCGGCGACCCCAGCCGAACGAAAGAAAGCGCCTCCCGGACGTGCTCCGGCTACCTTTGTGGCTTGGCCGGTCACTTTGGAGCGGGCCGATGACGCGTGTGCCGCGGTGACGGCAGGCCGACGTCGCAAAGCTTGCGCGTGCCGGCCGCATCGTTGGATGGTTCGGTGGGCGGCTCTCGTTTGGTCGGGTCGGGTGGGCCGGGTGGGGTTTGCGGCCGCCCGCGTGAGCCGTGTACGTGCCGAGGGGGGCTCGTGTCGCGCGCTTAGTTTGTTACAAACGCGTCCGTGTGTTTGCATGCGCCCACGGCTTCGTTTTCCGGTGGCGGATCGGCAACCTGTGTCGCTGTACGTCTCGGGGGCCCGTCTCTGTGTAGAGGCGCGCCGGAGGAGATCGACTGGACCCGGACACTGGACGTCGCAGGGATAAGTACGTAGCCCAGCTCGTCACAAAAGAAGAAACAGGAGGAGGTAGGCGCGCGCAACCGTGGCACAGCTAGCGTAGTACTCTCTCTCTCTCTCTTGAAGTTAAGCGTAGTACTCTCTCTACTCCAGTACTTCTGTACACTCCCGTAGAGAGAGACAAGTCAAATACTACACCCGTAGCCAGAACGGTAGTCGGTAGGGCTGGCTCGCCAACGGGCAATGTGGCATCATGGCAAGCCCAGCGAGCGATGAGAGGAGCGGAGCCCCGCCCCGCCTGCATGGTCCAAGTCTAAGCTCATGATGATGGGAATGGCCTGGGATGGATAGCCCCGTCTCCTATTCGTCTACGAGGCCTCCGGGGCTCGGCTCCGGCCTCCGGGGCGCGGTGCTTTTGAGGAGGGTGAGGGAGGGAGGCGTGCCGTGCTCGCTCTGCCCGCGACAACTTATTATGATGTTGCGCTTCACGAAGCAGCCGCTGCTCCTCTGCCCCTCCCCCTATATCTCTCCTCTGCAGTGCGTCCCTTTTCCCCTTTTCCCGTACGTAGGTGAACTCGAGAGCAGCAGCACTATGCCCCATCCGTCCTGTACTTTCCCTCCTTTTTCGTCTCTCCCGTTCGCCTCCGGCCTCCCTCTCGGCCTAGTAGTGTACACAGTATCGTTTCTCTCTCTATCCACTCGCACACAAACAGAGACGGAGACCGTCCGACGGCGACGGGCATGCACGCCGGCCGCGTCGTGCATCGCTCCAGTGCAAAAAGCAAGCCGCCGCCGTCCACCGGCCTCCGGTTTCTAGACGCGCTAGTTTAAAACAAGCCCCGGCCGGGTCTTCCCCGTAGCCTCCTTGTTTTGTAGCGCGATTATATTAGATTACTGGATCGATGGATCCTGGATGGATATATGGGCCATGGTTTGGTTTGAGCACCATCATGAGCTCGTACGTACGTACGTGTTGCCACCGGGCGGCGTCAATCATGCCCGCACGCTGTGCAGTGCATGCATGGCCGCCGCAGCGGGATCTGGATCGCCTTTTACGTGCAAGTAGTAGCTTGGCAATTGGCATCGCTCGTTCAATTAACAGACGTGCGCTAAGCACAGTACAAAGTGCGTGCCGACCGGTCCCTTGGTCGCATTTCTGATTTCTCCGGTACCTTCTTCCCTGTATCCAAAGCCAAAAAGGCAACTATATATACTCCATCCAGTACTGTAAGATAGTAACAACGCCTGGAACTCCACCGAGAATAGCGCTAAGCTTTATTCTCTGGACACTGCTTTCTTTCTTTTCCTCTGAAGCATTTTGATTTCCCAGCGCAAGCAGGATCGTGGAGAGCGAGGACGAAGAACACCATGGTGCCGGGCCTTGCTTTTCTTCCACGACCACGACCACGACGCGCAGCGCAGCACAGAGCCGGAGAGGATCCAAATCCCATGATGCCACTGCCTGCCCTCCCGCATCTCGCCCTTCATAAGTGCGCATTGAAAGTTTGGCGCAGCGACAGCCCGAGTGCCTGCAACTGCATGCGTTGCGTTTCCTTGCACGGGAGAATCATGCATAGCACGCTGCTGTGCTGTGCTACTCTACCCGGCCTACCCCAGCGTCAGAGAGCGAGCGAGCGAGAGCCCATTTGTCTTGTCTATCCCAACGGAGACCTCAGCGCCAGAGCGCGTGTACGGACGCGAGTTTTCACATCGCTTCTCGTTCTCTGCTGCTGCCGCTGTATTGCTTCTGTGTTGTATGCTATCCGGGTTCTGTAGTGCTACTGACGAGAACACCGTCTAATATTTCCCTTTTCAAAGCTCCAGATCCTTGGGAGTGGTAAAATCACTACGGAGTAGCCGCTTATTCAGATTTCCGACGCACAAAGACCACGGCGCATCATAACCTGGAGCCCTGGGCACACACACACACACTAGCAACTGGCTTCCTGCTGGGTCTCATGTGTGATCGATCGATCAGTGGAGGAAAGGTTGTGCGCTGAAATGATCGCACGCAGCAGTGAGTGCGTGTGTGACTGTGGTGTGGTGCGCGCGCCCCCGCGAACGCCACCATGCACTCGTCGTACCCATCATGCCGTGGCGAACGCAGCGCGATGCGATGCGATGCAGCCGCAAGCAGTGGCCGCACTGCCCATGCTCTGCTGCTGTGCCTGCCTGCCTGTCCCGTGGCGTGACGCATCATGCAGCGCAGCGCAGGTGCTGTGATGCTGATGCAGACGACGCACAAGCCGCGCAGCTGATGAATAATTCATTCGATGGATCGACGCTGGGCTGGGGGCGCAGGCACCACCACCTGCAATAACGAGAGGTGAAGTTGGTGCTCCATATGGACCATGGGGGCCTCTGAACCTACGCTGCTGGTGGAGGATGACGACAGCCTGTGCTGGGGTAAGGCAAGTTGTTGTACGCAAGAAACGAAACAGATCATGCATCATCTGATCTGCAGAACGAACGGGCAGTAGGAAATGGCACCAGCAGGAGAGATGTCAGGTAACAAGCTGGGATGGGGACGAAGCAGGCCGACACAGTTCGGTTGCCTTGCTGTGTACTACCCTGGTGTGGGTTTTGTCTGATGCGCATATTAACGTTCGTTCGTATGTAAGAAGATGTGATCTGCACAGGCTCTGTCTATTAGCATTAGCTGTAGCCATGATCAAGACTTCAAGAGACACAGGGGGAGTCGACGGATCTGCATGTTTACGCAAATCGAACCTTACAGGATGGGAGCCAATTCCATCTCCAAGGACAAATCTTTGCAACGGAGAGAATGAGTCTGGGATACCGGATACGCAGGATAAAGATGATGCTGACGGTGCAATCGGCAGCTTGGACCGATCGGCGATCGACAGCCAAGGCCCCATGCTAGCTATTAACATGATGGACAGCCTTTGCAACCCTGGCCTACATGAATAATGCGTCGCAGTGCAGTGTTACCACCATCAGATATATGAATCGATTGCACGTATCCTCCAATAATCAATTGCGTATCGTCACTTCTGAAACACGACGATCCGCCAGGTATTTCCAAAGGATGGATCGATGCAAGATTGCAACCGCACAGAGAAATCGATCATGATGCGTGGCTCTCGTGCCTTTGGAATGTCATTGCTGCTGTAACCAACCTTGCACTGAGTACGAGTTCATGAACAGGGAAAGGAGGCGTACGGCCTAGTTTACTTTGCAAGACTTTGACAAATGATCACAGCCTTCGTACGCCACTAGCCCGGGTTTGTTGAGCTCATCTTCCTGGAAACAAGCGCACCTTTGGCTAACTTGTCCTGTCAGAGCTATGTCGCCTGGCCTCCTCACTAGTCTTGGATAGCCTGTATCGCACCAAACCTGAAACAAGCAGAACAATCTTAACACGGCGAAAACAGCCATCTTCAGCAAATTGTAGTATTAGAACAACTTTGTTCATTTGAAACATAGTGTAGCACAACTGAGATGGCACGCTAAAATGTGCTGTTTCAACAAAAATAGTTCAATTAAATAGTGTTTGAAACATTCAAACTGCAATATTCAAACAGAGCATGAGCAAGGACGAGATAACTGCATTAAAAAGATGACGGGACACAAGCCATCCATTTCTTCATTTCCCAGCAATGGCTACGGTTTGTTGGGTTACCGGATATAATCTCAACATGTTACACCAAATCATTGCTGCTTCTTATCAAATCAATGACAGATGTTTCGTATGTTTATTGTGGTCCATTGCTCAACAACTCATTTATTGGCACCTCTGTTGAAAAACAGTCATTTTATAGAGTTCAATTCTGGGTTAGGGAAAAAGCCTTTACTGGCAACTGTCTAGAACCATCACCAACAAACCAGAAATTGGTGCTTGGGAAGGTAACAGGCTCATAACCGACTAGGGTCGCTGATACAGCCTACATGCCATACTACTAAATGCAGAAGCAGAACTTTCAGGACAATCTCAGGTCTGTTAATTTTCACCAACCGGTCAGTATCTTATTTTGGTCTAGTTAAGTTAAGTATTTTCTTTTCTGTGTTCTGTTTGAATATGTGATAGGACAGGAAGATGTCCAGTTCCGTTGATAACAAGGTATTTCAAGATAAATCGCATACAATATTGAGGAGCTAATAAAACCATGTTTGAACAAGAAAAGCATGGCACAACGGGCACTTACTTCTCCGCCTTCGTGTTCGCTCCATTTTGAATTGCAGCTAGGTATTTTAGCTTCCTCACTCTTTTGCTTTTCAAGAAGCTGTGCGCCTCTCTTCGCCTTTACTTCTACACCCTTCAGGTACTTTGTAGGATTTCCTTGGTTGTCGTAGTAGCGCCCAATAAGTTTACCAGCAAATCTGCATTGCACATGTAAAGGTATCTTACAAGGGGATACATCATGCATTAAGTTGTTCTTAACTTCTTATAACATGATCCACCTACTTCCATGATGGATTAATGTCTCTATGAGATTGAGGACTACAATGAACAATACATAGTAACAGATCCGGGAACAAGAAGAGCATTGAGTGCAAATGCTATAGCAAAACATGGCCATGTTCCAAAAAGTGGTTCACTAGCCTTCCTAGGTGCCTAGAACTTTTTAGAACAGTATGCACGATTCTTTGAGCCTCATATACCAGGTATGGAAGGAAAAGTAACACCAAGAACATGAAGATACATCTTAAAAAGTAGGCTCACATGTATCTCTCGAAGTAAAATTTCCTCCAATCAACTATGCTGTTTACCTGAAATAAGTGGGAAATCCACCATGTTGTCAACTTTGGCAAAATAAAGAGGAAAAAGGAAATGTACATGCTTTCATTAGAAGCACATGAAAACAATGATTTAGGTGAAGCAAATTCTTTAGTAGGAAAAAGGTCGGTATTTATTGTAATCAAGTAAACAGTCAACTAGATTTTGCAGATATGAATAGAACGGAGACCAAACGATTTTGTATTAGTAGAATCTAGTTGCCTTCCTAGCCCTAAATTTATGAACATGGTGCTTTTACCACAGTGGCGGAGCCAGGATCTGGAAGTTGGGTATTACCGCTTTCTAAAAGAGTTCGTGACAGGCAACCACAGTCGCCATATGACCTGACGGCGCGGTTGTGTAAGCTGCGTAACAGCACAGTTATCACAGCCGGGATGCCAAGACCGCCGTGCCTCATCTGACACCGTGCCACCACCTAGCCGGGATGCCACACCATTGCGCCGTACGATAGGTTTCTATGGTTAGGATTGGTTAGGATTTTCTGCACGGGGAGTGAGCAATCCAGTCCACATCCAGCCAAAATGACCAATCCATTGCCAAGCAAACTTCCTCTTCCAGCTCACCTCAAAAGCACACCACACGCTCCAACAAGTACTAGCAGTATTCAGAGAGAAGCAGAATCACGCACCTGCAGCCCTTGGCCGTGGCGCAGACAAGCTCATCGGCCACGTCTGCGCCCAGCTGGTGCCTGGTGGGCAGTTGGGCTGATGTTTTAACTAAGAAAATGGAGAATCAGGCACCACATAACACATATGTATGATAGATATATGCATGATTTTTTGAGGAAAAAAAGTTGTCCAGGCATCCACGTAGCTCCGCCCCTGTTTTAACATTTGTCCTTGGCTTTCTAAGTCTAAGTTTCAGATTTGCATTACCTACAAGATCTAAAAATCTAAATAATACATGCATATTGTGTTCCAGTACCTCACTGCTTGATAAACCCTGTAAAGAATCAGTCAGACCATCACCTGTTGAAGCAAAAAAGAGTTATTCTAGCAAAGGCCATGTAAACTTCAGCAGCATGAATCATTCCATTTTTTTTGCCCTAGAATATAGTAGTCATGGATCATGAACATTATCTTTTACTTATGGTGAATTTACAAGAGAAAGGTTTCTTAGAAGCTGGTCAGCTAGATTAGCTTCAGAAAGTTTAATAAGCAGCCATAGTGCATTTACAATATATCCTTATCAGTCTACCTACTGCAAGGAGATAAAGAGTCAGTAGCAACATTTCAGTGGTTTTTAAACCAACAGGAAAGTGTAGTTAATGTCTTGATCAGTCTATCTTTTTGTTTGTTCTTGAAGAGATAAGTCAGGTATAAGAATCAAGATAGCTGATTCAACCATATTGATAGCACCGAATTAGATGCACAATTCACCTGTTACCAAAATAATTCAATTGATATAATACGTTTCTTCATCATGACAAATATTCTCTAACATACATGATATGCAAAGTGCTTATGAAGTTGAAACAAGTGCTTATGTATATAGCAGTAATAACTAATAAAACATGAAGCTGAAGAACACTTATGGTGTTTGCAGTTAAAAACCAAACATTCAGGATCAAAGAGGAGGACGACAAAATCAGGTCTATACAGCCAACACCAATCCGTGCTCACAGCTCCTAAATGATTTACTAAGCTGATTAACTAGCAAAGAAACACAGACTTACCTGTGAAATTTCCAGAAACGAATGCTCGTGATGCATCCCTGTCATTGAAATGCTGTTTTAACATCAGCATGTGAAGCAACTAAAGGAAAAGGGTATAAGTTTTGATGTTTGCCACAACATAAGAAAAACCCTTCTGTAGTTTGTAACATCAAACACCAAGCAGCAGAATACATATGATTCACGACAATGAAATTGGAAAAAAAAGGGCACTAAAAATATAAGACTGCAACCTGCCAGCAAAATGATGATAACCTCCTCCAGGACCATAGTGTGACCTTCCTTTTGTAACATCAAATACTGAGCTGCAGTGTGAAAGGAAAGCCAAGATCATCCAAAATGTCTGAACAGTTGAATAGCTAACTCGACAGCGTAATTTGGTAATACCATTGTACACAGATCTCAAATTACACATCATATAGACATTCTTGACTTTGCATTTATTTATCAGATTACCCTTCTTTTTCTCATCATAGTTGACTACCGTATTATTATTTAAATAAGAGGGGAAACCTTCTAAAATGACAAAACAAGCTAGGGAAATGTAATCACACGAGAGAAAAGTCCAAGTACCCCAAAATCCCTAGTAGTATGGGCAACCCCTCATCGGTTCCATTGTAAATCGATAGCTCCTGCACTGTCCATAACCTCTGTTCATCGCAACATGAGACTTGGGTAAGTAAAAACAAAAAACAGGTGCTGCCATCTCAGGAAATTACAGAGCTCGTAACTGACACTATTTCTTAGAGGCTATAGCCACGAATCAGACGAAGCCTATCTCGTCCATTTTACTGTTACAAGGCATCCCAATGTTTGCCATCACCATAAGGTCACTCAGCCGCACCCAGCAAAAATCAAAAACCGCTTATCATTTGTAGATTTTGACCATGGTTGATTGAACATCACAGTTATATTCTAGAGCGCCGCACCCCCCTCCATTCCTCTCTAGCTCCGCCCCTGAGGTCACTCATATAAGTTGTGAGATGTGGAATCATAAGCTATTTACTCGATGAAAACGCCTAAACAACAAGGAAAGCTACCGTAGTTTGTTTATATCTGAACTCGCTGCAATTGAGAGCATCAAGGCCGCTTGCGCATATTAGATAACACAAGCGAGATCTAGCTCATAAACTTCGAGAAGCATATCAAGGTATCGAGGAAGAGAGGACAGACGACAGACCGGCTTCCTGAGGCGGTAGAACTGGAGGATAACGGCGAGTAGCGCCGCGAGCAGCGCGAACACAAGGAGAAGGCGGGCGCCGTGCGCCATCACTCTGCCTCCAAAGAGGGCCGCGAGCCCGTTCAGTTCACCAGATCAAATTCTGTGTCCTCGGCAACCAGTATCGGCTTGCTACCGATCGAGCTCCGAGCTGGAGCTGCGTGCTGCCCTTGAGATCTGACGTTGAACCTTTGGCGGGGCGAGCTGGTGGTGCTTCGAAGCGGCTGCCGGTAGGGCGGATGTCCACAGGTCGTCGGAGGCGGAGACGAAGACCGGGGGCGTCCGGGCGGTGGATTTGGTGGAAACGCAGACGGGCCGCGGCCGAAGGCGATCGGCGGAGTGGTGGGAAACGCCGGCCGGGTCAGATTCGAGTCCCTCAAGTCAGACGTGAATGAATTTCAAGGATTCTTTTACCTATATGCGAAAGTTGTCGGTTAGTTGTGTGCTTAGTAAGTAGTTTGTAGACGCTGTGTGCCATCGAACTTGTTTTTACCTCTACGCTATTCCGTACATGTTGCATCTGACATGTGGGCCCCACGTAGTAAAAAGACCATTTTACCCCTGTGTCTTTACATCTCCCTGTGCCTGACACATGGGATCCACTTGTCATCTTCTTCCTCCTCTTATCTTCTCAGGGTGCAGGTGCCGCCGGCGAGCTCCGCCTGGCGCGCCGCCGCGGGCTGGCTCCACCGTGGCCGGAGCTCCGCGCCTCCGCCTCGCGCGCCGCCGCGGCCGGAGCTCCGCACCTCCGCCTCGCGCACCGCCGCGGCCGGAGCGCCGCCGCGGGCGAGCGCCGCCTCGCGCGCCGCCGCCGCCGCGGCCGGAGCTCCGCCTCGCGCTGGCGGCGGCGGCGGCGCCCCTTCTCTTCACGCGAGGACCGACGGCGGACCGCCCCTCCGCGCGAGCTGCTCGGCGGCGGCGCCTCTTCCCGCACGGCGGAGGCCACCCGCATGGCGCAGCTCGCCGGGGTCGGCCTCCCCGACAGTGGTGGTGGCGCGAGGAGAGAGGAGCTCGCCGGGGAGAAGGGGAGGAGCTCACCGGGGAGAAGGGGAGGAGGAAGAAGACCGGTGGGTCCATGGGGGTAAAATGGTCATTTCACCCGCCAGTTTGACACAAAGTGGACGGAACAGCACAGGTAATCGAAAGTTGAGCTCATGGCATACAGGTATCCATGACCAAATTCAGCAGAGGTTTAGCCCTTTCGCCGAAAAAAATAACAAACAGACGCAGCCAAACTTGAGAACTGCAGCTGAAGTTTAGAGTCGGTAAAGTGTGTGCACATGCAAGCCTAGGTGATACGTGTATCGGTATCGGCTACGGATACGCTGATACGATACGTCATTTTCAAATTAATCGGTACTGAATAAGTATCGATGGAGTATCGGTGCCGTATCGCGAATCGGGAACGTCCGCGACACGCGATACGGCAGCCGACCGAAGTATCGGCGTGGCGTAGATGCAAGCCGTGGGAGCTTGGCCATCTAACAATGTGAGCAAACGCAAGACCAGAATGTGAACGTGAACCGTACGCGCATGAACCAAATAGAGACCGTAATGGCATGCAACACGCCGTACATACATTGCAAACTTTTCATGATTTTCTCCTACGCTTGGTAAGAGTCGGCATGGCACTCAGACCACGACTTGCCTTTCGTCTCTGCGGCGACGAAGATGCCCCTCTGGTCTCCATGCCTGCATTCTCTATACACTCTGCAGCCATCGACAGGCTCACACTCTTGCCGCTGTCTGAAACCCCATCCGTATCGTCACATGGATCACTTGTTCCTGGCATTTCTGCACCAGATCGATCGCCAGCTGGTTCTTGTTCGCCATCATCCTCCATACAGAAACCACCTCCAGTGAAGAGGTAGTCTTTCGGTGCTGAATCTGCCTGATGGTCCTCAGGTAACTCCAAGCCCCGGGAATCTTCATTGATGTCTTTGGCCGTGCCTGTATCTGCATGCACCTGATTGCTGTTCGGTTCATTCGTATTCTGATGGACCAGATCAAATTCTGTGTCTTCTCCAACCATGCCTGTGTTTGTAGCATCTTCGCTTGGATCATTTTCATTGTTTTGATGCATGGGGACATCATTGTCATCTGCTTCATCACCATCTTCTATGTATGTCACTTGTTTCCGCTCCCTACTCGACTGCAGCAAAAGCACCAGAAAGCAAACAATATAGTCAGATATTTTGCAATGCATAGGCAACTGGTCCTCATAAGGAGAGCAAAAGAAATGCATCCATAGACCAGCTACGGTTCTAGAAAATGTACATGTTTGCGAGTTCAAGCAGGGGTAAACAAATTCACTAATGACCATACACTAGGCCAGACTAGATTTTCCAAAGGTTTTCAGGCCATCAGCAATTGAGCATACATATCAAAATAACTTCAACATTGATCATGCACCCCGAACTGAATCATTAAAAAATCTGGCAATACTTGCCCCCATAGAAATTTAGTATCGACAATTGATCACCAGCAACCCAGAATGAATATCAGATAAAATCATAAAAAGATTTCTGGTGCATAGTGCAGAAGTGTTGAGATAAGCACCATATAAAAGCAAAGGCAAAACAAGAGGAGCTTACCCTTCGAGGCGCAATTCCTTGTGATTTGTAGCTGCCTTTGTGCCTCTTATGTGACTCATCATCTGAAGCTGAAGAAGAACATTTCGTGTCAGAATCCACCTGACTTCCTGTTGCATCATGTCCACCATTCTTCCTGCTTCGTCCTCTTCCTCTGGAGTGAGGAGAGGGCTTCCCTTTTTTTCTCTTATTGGTCTTGTTGCTTTCTTCAAGCTCAACAATATCAGCAAAGCTATTAGGATCGCCAATTTCCTTATCTGGACTCTCCACATTCCTGATTTCAGAACTGTTGTTCCTTTTTCCTCTACCTCTACCACGGCTAGAGGAGTTTGCCTCTTTCTTCTTAGTAGTCTTGCTAGTACTAGGATTATCCTGCTCAGGTTCATCTGTGTCAGGGAAGCTTTTACCTGTAATGCCCTTGATAGCTTTCTTAATCCTTTTGCTACGAATCTTTGCAAATCTCTCGTTGAATGAATAGAATGCCTCCATCCGTAGCTGAGTCTGTATACAAGTAAAAGCCATTAACATCAACAATGCAAGAATGTTAAATATTAAATCCATTGATTGTGTCGGCATGAAACCCAACAGAGAAAACTATAACAGCTACTCCTGAAAAAGGTGGAGAATCATTTCCAAATAACAAAACTGACAAGGAGCTGGCAATGAACCCACAGATATTTGGCTTTACGATTTCACAATTGCCTAAGTGGAAATATTGCAAAATATGGTCTGAACCACCGGTATTAGATCCAGAATTTACACAAAATTGAGTTTAACTCTAACATGTTTGCATAATTGTTTTATTGTAAAACATTAGTGCCATCTTTCTGACAAATAAAAAAACGAACTACAAAAGTATGTACAATAAATCATTATACGCAGCTTTCAATACAAAACAGAAGTAGCCTACAATGCAGTAGATATCATTGAAAACTTGTAAGACTAACCTCGTGCTTATTGTACTCTCTCAAAACAGGAAGAAGCAGTTCATCAGCCTTCTCCTTGCCCCACCCAAACCTTTCCCAACACAACCTGATAGAACTTGATATTTTAGTTCAGCTGTTGCACCAAAGATGTAGAAGAATAGAGAAATCTATAGCATTTTTTTTCAGTATGATTTTTTTTCCTTAAGGAAACTATACAGGTTCTCTTGTGGAAGAAGATAACAGTCATCAACAGATGCTAATACACAAGTACGAGAAAGCAACACTTTATAGACCAGCTTCGATGCCTTACTGATCCCTAGTACACATATTTTAATGTTTTTGAACAGAACTCTGGTTTGCTTACACAAGCATTCATTTGGTACTCGACAATAATACATATATAACCTTTCAAAATTCAAACTATTCGCAATTTGATTCAGTACCTGAAAATTCAGTTAGACGAAAACCATTTTACCTCAAACATGTTTTAAAGAACAGCATGGTCAGAACTCAGAAGATCATGCCACCTAAGACTATAACAATATAACTCTACACTAGTATGACAGATCTAGAAGAAGCATAGCCCTGACGAATAGGAGATATACTTCTTGCAAGTATAATTGCTTGCAAAAATAATTCTCAACTTACTTGCGAAGTAGGCCCAAATCTGGTCTTCCCCATGAAAAAGGCTCCGTCGAATTATCAACTTGTGGGGTAATATATGCACTTATGACTGACACACTAGGAAAAGCTGCAGGGATATGCCAATTCTTGCTCACGTTTCTCTGATAAAAGAAGCAGTCAGAGAAAAAAACATGACCAGAGCATTCTTGTATAAGAATCAAGTGAAGCAATTCACATGTAGTTTCTTACAAGACAAGAAAACATGCTTACATGCTTACTCATAAATATTTCCTTGATGCGCTCAGTCCCGTTAGAAGATAACTCATCAGAACCCTGATCGCATTCAGGTTCAAAGCCTTTCCCCTTTCCATCTGAATAATTTCCACCAGGTTTCTTTTTCTTTGATTTACTACTTGTTTCCATATGCAGTTGACCAAATATCGATGGATCAGGTGATTCAATCCATTCTTTAAACTTCTGCAGTCCATCTTCCTCAGGAAATGCATGCACAACTTCAATAGCATTCACAATGCCAATACCACTGCATGCCAGAATATTATATAATAAACATAAGTGAAGTTGAATAAGCCTGATTCACATAAGTTGAAACTTAAAAGGAAAATCACATGATTTCAGTATTACTATTAAACATTTCCAATTGAAAGGCATTTCCTATAAGAGAAGGCATTCAAGCTGCAAGGAAATGTGTAAAATCCCTTCTTAGAAACAAAATTACATTCAATATCTGGAGCACAAGTTCACTTGTTTGACACCCCATATATAAAAATGAAACTTTGATGTGACAGGACACCATTATGAGTAATAAATAGTGTAGATATGCAGAATTGTTTCAAGACGTACAAAAATGTGGGAGAACTTCCTGATAGTGTTTTCTTATTACCTAACTCCTTCAGTGTAATCACTCCCAAGAAGCAGAGCCATACGAATCAATTGTTGTCTTGTTAGCCCAAGCTCAGACTCAATGTCCTAAAAAAGTTTACAACACGAATTAAAAAACAGATCCAGCCAAATATGCATACTTCAGTTACTGAGAAGACAATGAATATATGACATAATGATATGCAGCTCCTGCGTTTTCGAGAAAGAAAATGAATATACAACTAAAGTAAGGTGTGGAAAGAGGATATACCTTCATAAGATATGTTTCCACATACTTTCTATCATCAAATATGTTCTTGTAAACATTCCTTGCTCCAAACAGAAAGACATCTGAATCATCAGTGACGACTCCATCAACGAGGTTACTCATTTCCATGTATGCACATTGAGCTTCAGCTTCCATTGGTGCAATAATATATGGCAAGCCAAACATTTGGAGCAACTCCTGCATCATGCAACTGTATCAGAGCAGAATCTTGTTGTCAAAAGAAAACTGGTATAATATATTTTTTGCTACCAACCCAGAGTGGTTACTTCTATCTCTATTTTAGGGGACATAAATTCAGACATAAACTTTGCATCGAGAATCTAAGTTATTAAGTGGAAAGTAAGGATTGCATCAGACCTGGCATTCAGCAAACATCTCACTGCTTACAGATTCTGCATGACTTTCAAGTTTTCGTCTTTCATGGCCAAGATCTGTCTGTTCTTGTCTAAGACGAGATAATTCCTCATCAAGATAAGTTTCTGATATACCATGGTTGTCATCATTGTCACCAACTTGTGTATAATTTATCTCAGAAGGTGAAACCTTCAGATCTCCCTTGGTAGCATTTTCTTTTGGTTCAGTGGTGCCAGCTACTGGTTCATCAACCAAAAGATCCTTTTGGGGTGACTTCAAGGTTTCTTGAATATTGGCAACTTCTTGACTGCATTTTGATTGATTAAAATTCATACTGTTTTTCTCGTTATTTTTGTCATGGTCATCTACAGGCATTTCAGGAATCACAGTTCTAGATATCACCGCATTGTCGACATTAGCTTTTGAGCTTGCAGATGTTTTTTCTGCCAGATTACAAGTGGATGTAGTACAAAGTGGAAGGGACTCCAGCAGATGAGCTCTGTGCATATCAGCATGTCCATCATTATTCACCAGTTGAGGTTGGTTTTCATTTTCTTGTCTATAAGTTCCAATTAGTCCAGTACCATGTATCAAATCATTGTCATCAACTTCTGTTCTTGACTCTTCATTTGTCTCTTTCATGAGAACTGCTCCGGTATGTGAGATAGTTTCACAAGGAGCTTCAGATATTCTAGAAACATCATCAGAGAACTGCAAAGATCTACCTTGACCAGATGCTTGCAAATCTTCAGTGCTCACATTGCCAGATGCCTGCTTGTCGAAATCCTCCAGACTCCTCCTTATTGCTTCCTGTACAAGAGCTTCTTCTTCCAGATCCCCTTTCGGTACATTACATGTATTATTTTCACTACTGGAAGCAACTCCAGGTACAAGGCTATCACCCTCCTCCCATTCCACCTCATCATCACTGCAATTCTCTGGCACAGATGACTTATTATCCTTCTCAGCAAATTTCATTGGAAGTGTTTCTTCTTCAATTATACCTTCCTCCCAAATACACTCGGAACCTTCAGATTCCTCCATCTTCTTAGCCGAACTATCATTGCCAGCAAATAAGTCAGATGCCGTTCCAGACGCTAAATGCAAAAATATATCATCATAGTTGTCCTTCACTTCGGTTCGATCATCCACGAAAGATATCTCTATTGTTTCCTTGTTACCATAACAGGAACTCTCAGAAATGTTATTTGTTCCTCTTTCTACTGATGAGGTCTGATGATTGTCTGTAGCAGTTTCTAAAATTTCTTCATGAGGACTAAGAGAACTCTGGATCTCATTACTGTCAAAAAGATGTTCCGGAAAATCAGGAGGCTCTTCACTGCCAGTTGATCCTCTCGGTAAATTGGCCTGCACCCTACTATTGACCTGCTCACTCTCTTTAATAAAATCCAAATTCCTCTGAATGTCACGGGTCATACGAACTCCCATTGCTCTGACTCTACTTACTCTAATCCGTCCTCTCTCATCACGATATGTCTCAACATCAGGCCCAAAATCCCTCAAATGCTTGCTGGTAGAAGGCTTCGCCGTTCTCGAACTACTTGTGGGGTTAGATCTGAAGACAGCAGAATTTATCTCCCTTTGTGATTCAGCATTATCAACAATCTGCTCCTTTTCACCTCTTTTTGCCAGCATCCTGATCCATATGAGAAAGTAATCAGTTAACTGATATCAAGCTGGAATAGGACAAAATGGTATCTGCAGAAACTTGGGAATCTTCAGATGGTCAGCCCTTGAACCTAATGCACACAGCCACAGATGAGAAATAACACATCACTTACTGTTTATCACCAGTGAATGATGTTGAGAAAATGAACTCTCTGTTAGCTTCTGATGCTATTTTTGATGTCTGCACACCTCCAACACCCCTGCCTGCAGCACACTTCTGAACTTGATCTATCTCTCGACGGAAAGCAACTGTTTTGAGATAGGACTGTATTTGAAGCTCTGAAAATTTTGCCGGTTCCTGAAAGGGGTCACAGAAATTGTAGGACCCGTTTGTCCCAGCTTTTCATTGCCAAAATGGCAAAAAAAAAGACGTACAAAAAAGGGTGAAAGGGCAGATAACCACCAAACAGAGTGTTACTATGTTGCTGTAATACTTACAAAAGTATGACTATTACCTTTTTTATTTTCTGATACTTCTGCCTATTTTCAGCCATAACTCTCTCCCTCATCTAAAGCAGAAACAGAAAGGGAAAAAGATATCATCTTCATTAGTGTGTAACCATACACAGTTGAAGGAAAAAGAACAAACATAGGAACCACTAGTTGGTTGTCATTTTACCTGAACAAGAAGATCCAACTGCATCGATGGAGGAAGGGAAGCCAATACTGCTGGATCAATGTCGCCAGTTGTCATAGGCTGCAATTGCAGTAAAAAATTGTAGCGTATTTTAAAACAACTAATTAACAAATCAACTCAACAAATATTAACTCTGTTGTAAAATATACAAGAGCAAGAAAGCCAGAAAACTAGTCCAGAAACTATGGAAACAGGAGTACAAAGTGAAATAAGGGCAAGTAGACCTATAATCATCAGGCTTTTTCCCTATCAAGAAGAGGCTCTGATCGTAGTGGAGTTTGGTGGAAAAAAAACTTTGGTGAATTACTAACTGATGTAAACAAGGACTTTAGTCCACCTTTATAGAGGGGAGCCATCTAAAAAATTCAGGGAACAGGAAGACATACTAGAACCCACAACTAACCGACTAAGACTCACAAATATCAATCTAACAATCCAGGAAATGGCAGTTGGTTCAACTAGATATGGTTTCGATAACACCCGAAATAAGCTCATAACACTAAAGCAGAGGCACAATAAATATACACCAATAAAATGTGAAAGAAAAAAGTATGAAATGTCAACAACTTCATGGGAACTGTAAGTTTAATTGAGAAGATACACTTACGAAGATCATCCCTTCATCATCATCATCTTCGTCCTCATCAATTTCAGCTCCTTCTTGCAATGGAGCACTTGTGAAATGGTGTTTCCCTTCGCCAGTGAAACCTGTCTCTTCCTCTGCAGCAAGTGATGCAGCCAACCTTAACACAAGCAATAGAAATATCAACTCACAGACCTTATAACCAGATAAAAGAAACATGTAGAAATTTAAAGGCAGACACATACATTTCATCCACTTTCTCTTGGTTGACTGATGCAATAGTTCCCTCACTGTTGTTGGTATCACAATTTTGGTTTTGATCTTCATTTGCATGTTCAGTTTCTCCTTCTCTACTATTCCCAACTTGCTTGCCCTTGGCATCATGCTTAGCCCTGTCACTCCTAATTTGTTCCGCCAATTCTTCAAGTTTCCTCGATTTGAGCTGACAACCACCGATTCTAGATCATCGATATCTTGATCATGAATTGTTCAACAAACACATAGCCCTACTGCACTTAATTTATTGCACAATCATTGGTAAACAAATGATGACTGGAACACACACTTGAGAAGAACAGTTAACATGATGGCTTATTCAGGAACGGAGTAAATTAGGACGCGCTGCCTTTTGACTAGGACCGCAGCATAGAATATACTCTGCAAATTCTGTGCCTAATGTTGATAATTTTGCAATGAATGATTTGGGATTGCCAGTATTCTCTCTAAATAAACCACCATCCTCATCGTGTAGAGAAAATGTCTAGAGCGAGTTACAGAGGGATGAGACTCACATGGGACAGCAGGAGCTTCTCGGCAGTCTTGCGGACCTTGGCCTGCGCGGCATCACGGTGCCTGCGGCGGGCAGCGAGGGTGCGGCGCTTGAGCGCCGGAGTGGCCCCGTCGAAGACGAATACGGGGCGGACGCGGAGGAAGAGGAGCTTGCAGATGCGGCGGAGGAACCCAAGGAGGTGCGCGTCGCGGATCATCTCGCCGCTGTCGTCCCGCATCGCCCTCATGAACTGCACCATCCAGATGCTCGCGTCCACCGCCACCCGCTTCCCCGCAAGGGTCTCCACCGACACGCGCCGCCCCACCGGAGCCAGCAGCTCCCAGAGGCCGTGAACTCCCATCTCCTTCTCCCGGGCGCCGGCGGACGAGGTCGAGGCGGAGGGCGCTCTCGGCGACCGGCGACTCGGAGAGGCGCAGGCGCGGCGGTGGCGCGACGCCGAGCAGGGCTACGACTCGCCGTCTCGGTTGGGCGTGGGGCGTGGCCGGAAAAGGTCAAAGGCGGTTCCGTTACTCCAGTTTGGGCCGTCTATTTGGCCCACTTATTCTGTTCGGATGCTAAACTTGGGTTCGGATGCGAGCAGTTGGGCTTCTTGAGATGTTCACTGTTGGGCCTTTATGGCTCAATTGGAAAAACGAGTTGCGGAGTTGCGGTGAGGGCGAGATTCCTATATGGCTTCCGGAAGCCACCGAAGCAAGCCACTTTCCGGTGTTTGAAATTCGTGCAGCCGTCGGTGGCCACACGATCTCCTTCTTCCACCTTTGGTGAGCGCCGCCGCGCGTCGGGCGGGAGGGCGCGAGCCGGCCGGCGGAGGGGCGGGAGCCGGGCGGGGGCGGCTCGGCGGCGAGGGCGCCGCCGGCCGCGGGCGGTAGGGTTAGGGTTGCCGGGGTTGGCGGTTCCAATGGCCTCCGGCCATAGAAAAGAAGGAGGTGGGGTGGAGGGAAGGTCCGGCGGTGGTGGCGGTGCAGCCGGCGGCGCGGGAGCGCCGCCGGCCGGGCAGGGCCGGACGGCCGGTGGGCGGCGAGGGCCACCGGGTTAGGAAGGGCGGGGCGGAGCGGCGGGGGTGGATGGTGGGCGGGCGGCGCGGCGGCGCGCAAGCCGCCGGACGGGGCGGCGGCGGCGGCGGGGGTGGAGGTCGCACCGGGAAAGAAGGAGGCGACGGTGGGGACGGCGAGGCCACCGGGTTAGGAAGGGCGGGATGGCAGGCGGGAGGCGCGGCGGCGGCAGCCGCCGGCCTGGGCGGCGGGGGCGGCGGCCGCACGGAGGAGGAAGAAGAAGAGGTTTAATTTTGACAAGCGTAGAATAAGCAATGAGTCCGAGTTGATTAAATTAAAGTATTAATATGAGTGGACCGCTGCTTATTGTCCATGAGTCCCCCCTTGAAGACTTGCAGTGAACAGGTGTTCATTTCTCTGAAATCCTCATCAGTGCATTCCAGTGTGTTTAATTTTGTTGAGATTCCTAACGAAAGTGACTTGGGACATGCATTTGACTCAGTTGTTGCATATTGCTTATTGCCATAGCCATTATCGCCCTTTTAGCTCTGTATCCCCAAATTGGTGTCGTACTGTAGTTTTGTCATGTGCTCTTGATTAAAATCAACATATTAGAAGCACTCTCAAAAGGGAAAAAAAATACTAGAAGCCCAATGGAATGCATTAATACACATACAGATCAAATATGTACAGTGGATTCTAGTTTGGTGCATTTTTTTCCGTCAATAATCAGAACACATGATTGTGGCCTTCTCTTAGCCTGCGAAAAGGGGCTTATAGCCGCAATGACAAATTAAGAGATTAATAGGTAAGCTATCAGGTTCTCGTTTTAGGATCCGAACATCCCTCTGTTGTGACATTGCCCATTGCGCTCTTGATAATTCCCCTGCAATAGCTATTTTCATGGATTGCATGCCCTTGACTATGCTAGCATTGTCAATTTGCCCTGGATATTGCCAACTCTTCAATCCTTGCAAATGGTTCTTTGGGCCAGTTTACCAGGTTTAACTGCTGAAGAAAATGATAGAAGATTTGACATTGCTGCTTAGACTGTTTTGAGGTGCATTGAAGCAACAAGTGCTCTGTATTTTCTGGAAACTACATAGGCAATGGATAGTGAAAATGTATTTTTCCCCTGCAGTTGAAAACGGTCCAGAGAGCAGCCCGTCAACTAGCGGGGGGCGATCCTGGAGGAGGGGCACTCCTGGATGCTTGCGGGAGCCAAGCATTTAGCTGCACTAGAGTTGCCTACTGCAACACCAGTGTGTATTGTTTCCATAGGTTGTTATTTTGACCATATAAACTCAGTACGTAAGAGGATCCTGTGTGCGTGTACCGGGAAGGTTGTAAAATGTGCTTTCATTTCTTCTTAATACAAAGATATGCAGCTCTCTTGCGTATTCTCGAAAGAACATTTTCCCCTGCAGAATGACATAAATTTTATTCTTACATGATTGATCCCATCTCCACCATGATTGAATGATAGAAGATTAGAATTACAATTTCATCTCTTCAATTATTGGAGCAGCAAAATCCCGTCCTGCCAGTTTGCTCTATAAAAGAAGCTCTTTCTTCTTGATTCTATTCAAAATGCATTTTTTGAGTGTTTGGCATTGCCAACGAGACTGTTTTGAGGTGCATGTGCATTGAAGCAACAAGTGCCCTGCATTTTCTGGAAACTACATAGACAAAGGATACTAAAAATTAATCCCCCCCCCCCCCCCCCCGGCAGTGTGATTGATCCCATCTCCACCAAGATTGGATGATAGAAGATTAGAAGTATAATTTTATCTCTTTAGTTATTGGAGAAATATTCGTCCTGCTAGTTTGCTCTATAAAAGAAGCCCTTTCTTCTTGATTCTATGCAAAATGCAATTTTGAACTATGCATATGTGATAGTCTAAGATCTGTTAACTGTAATTGTTAGCTTAGTTAAATTTTTTATTGCTGTCCTAACTAATTAGTTGACTTTGCAGATATGTAGTGTTAGCGTCGTTATCATGGAACATGGTTTTCCATATGCACCTATGTTTTACAGTTTCTCAGGTGCATCCCCTACATTTATGTAGGTCATTTTTCATGGTCAATTGAAACACTACTCTTATAGAATATTATTTGTTCAAATATATCATGATGTTTAACTACATGAATAGGTTGATATAAATTGCATCGTTATATTGTAAACCTATAGTTCAAATACGGTTGCCATGTCTATGTTTTGACCTAAATTTGTTAATTGCTGAGTACTATTGAGAGAACATAGTGAAGTCATTTGCATCCTAGGTCCATATACATTTTCATATAGTTCAATGCCATAGACTAAATTTGTTTTAATCCAAGCATCTGTCCTCTATGCCCAAGACCAATAATGTCAACTATTATTCATTTCAATGCAAAGTGGAACAATACACCAGCTGTATGGTTGCTCATTTCATCTATTTTGATGTTGTAGCTGGCATAACACTCAATAGATTTTTCCGAGATCAACAGTAGCCATTAGTTCAGGCAAAATTTTATATCTCGTTCTTCTTTGGTGACTATGTTAAGTGAAACTATAAAGAGTGTTGCTAAATGGTCGGATGCATTGTGAAACTGAGCTGGTGATTTCAGTATCCAATATTTTGCTCACACTACTCATGAGAATTGTGCGTCATTTCATTAAGGTAGAATAAAAGTACACAAGCCTAGAGAGACCCAACCCGAGTACAGTAACATCACACACACCCAAACGCAAATATTACAGCCACACCGCCGATAAAAAAACAGAAGAAAAAAACGACCAGCAACCTTCTGAGCTCAAGCTCAAATCATGGCGACCTCGCTAGAAGCTCTTACTGGCCTTAGCACCTCCTGGGTATCCAGTCTCCCATGCTAAAAAACACATTTGTTACGATGTTTCCATATCTCCCAAGCTAACAAGATAATAAAGGAATTGAGCCCCTTCCGCATCATTTGGTACTGATGGATGTCTGCCTCCACCAACCAGGGAATATCCAATTTTTTGAGGCATGCTACCTTGCACTTGCATTTTTTTTGTTGAGGCCAAAATATATTTCCTTCTCAAATCTTGTTTAAATGTTTATGGTAGCTTCTAGATTATTGATCTGAAGTGCTTGGTTGGTGTAAACTAAACAGCTATTATACAAAGTCAGAATTCAGAAAATGGAAGAGGACTCTTCATATTGTTAAAATGACAAATGACATTTGGGTGGGTGGGCGGCACAGATGTGATGATGAATTGATGATGGTTAGTGGCTTAACAATTCCCAAATACAGTAGTTAGTTGCTAATTGTATCGTCGATACTTGATACAAGCCAATTCCAGCGACTTCTAGCCTTTCAATGTGTGAAATGCAGGCCTGCTAAACATTTGGACAAACTGGTTTGCCACCTCTCTCCAATAGCCACTCCTGAGTTTTCATGCATTACTGTGTGCTGCCTTTTATTGTTCATTTAGCTGTTAGTGTAAGTTTTCATACGATTGTATGAGGGGCTCAGCACCTTACTGCCGCCAAGTTAACAACGCTACCTTTTCCTTAACAAAAATAGCATGACACTGGCCATTCAGTTAAGAAGGAATAGATGTTTATGGTACAAAATGGCGAGTCCATCTTTCTGATTGGCAATCTCTGCCGTGTGTAAGCAATTTGTGTTTGTTTCTACAGTATTGATGTACTGAAATACATCATTTTAAACTATGTTTTATCTAGGAAAATGCAAAAATATTTGTACCTGCAAGTAGCAGTGTAGTACTGTCAAATATTTGCATGTTCTTAATTTTGATCCAAGCACTTGTTGCTTATCTTTGTGAATCTATGAACTACTATTTTTCTGTGCATTTAGATCGCTTGTTTCCTTTTTTTTAAACACGCAGGAGAACTATGTGTTTTTGTATTAGCAGATAGAAAAAAAACTGTCTGATTACATGCCAATTTACTTGTTTCCTGCGGTAGTCCTCTTATGTCTAGTGCTTTGAACATTCTAGCAATTATTTTGGGACCCAAATGTCTCCATCCTACTACCAAAATTGTTTGGTCTTGTTGTTCGGGCTGTAAAATGACCAAGTTTTAGGAGATTTTGTTCAAATTTTGCATGCCTTCCATATGCATTCTAGTTAGTCAAACGTAACTCAAGCAATGATTTAGTTAAAAAAAATATTTGAACAATGGCCGGATCAAATGACTGGATATTCTCATCATGCAATAGTTCTATAGGTATGGAACACGCTGATTAGCTGGACAGCTATTGTGAGCAACCTGCATTATTGCAAATGGCAAACCTCCCTATTTGGGTAGCGAATCATGCATATCCAAGAGAGGTATCTTGTATCTATCATCAATCATTAGAGAATCAGACACATTAACATTTTTTCCTAACTATCCATCTAGTTTCGCGCAAATGCAGTTTGTCTTACAAAATCTTTGTTTCTTTAGATATCAAAGTGCTTGGCTGCTGCAAATCCACCAATTATGCGCCACTAACTCACACGTACGCTTGTTAATATATGCAGGGGCATAAATTTATTGATCCTGAGCTCATCCTGTGGACGTGTCGACCCCGTGGAAGCAATCAGGGGGGAGGTGACGCCACTACGCCAGTATAATGTCTAGGAGGTCGAATGTCAAGATTAATTATGCTCTGTCAGTTGTGATCCGGATACGTTAGCTGTCAATGGGGAGATTTTTAGTTCGTCTTGTTTGTTGGGTGATCTTTGGTGCTGCAGCAACGTTTTTGCAGGAACAAAATGTGCACAGATGGTCTGGACATCATTATGGTGTGAATCTCTCTTGATCATCGTTTGTGATGCCACCCAAAGTATTGTCACGTATAGCTCTCACCTCTCAGCATCAAAGCCAAGCTACCACCAGCAATGCGAGACGCCTTCTTCTCTTCTCTCCCCTGGGCTCTGCCACACGTGTATTAGCACAGCATGTCAGTAATAGAATAATAAACAGGATCATATATGAGCTCGTTAACCACGACAAAAGTACGCACAGATGGCATTCCCTGGTAGCAGCTAGCTAATCTGTCGTCTGAAAACCGGATCGGAGCACGTCTGGAAGCAGGGTGGCTAGCTAATTTGTTGGTGGTGCCTGTCGGCGTCTACAACTATGAACACACATGAGATATTTTTTACCAACTAGCAGTCATTTTGTGTTCTCTAGACGAAAGGGGGCTCATGCATGATGCATTCTCTACTTCCTCCGTCTCGTAAAAATGCAGCTCTGGTACGAATCTAGACAGTGTTTGCCCATATTCATATATTTGAGCACAAAGTCAGACATCCGTGTACCAGCGCCGTACACTTCCCTGCAGGCTCTACTTCTGCAAGCTAGCTACGGCCTAGGGATAGTACTCCTGTCCCACAATATAATCATTTCAGCTGTGCACACACTGCACTACTGTGTCCGTATTGCATTGTTTTTTTAACCGCACGAGACAATACGTGTTTTATTGATATAGCAGAAAAATATAAGACTACAACACTGGAAGGCCATAGACAGGAAAACAGAAAAGAAAGAAAAAAAACAAAACTATACTCGTCCAGTTGGATTGGGAAATCAACGCGGGATACCACTCACCGGCCGGTCGGATTGAGTCATCGACACGGCCGCATCCCTACACACGAAGACGACAACAGAGAAAATCAACTGCAGCTCCCACCCTCATGCCACATCTTTGCATGCATCAAAACTCCGACGTGATCCGGCACTGGCAGAGCAAGGATAATGTTGACCAAATATGTGGCTCCGGACTTTTCTCTGAATTTCTTTGCATTTGGTTGTTGAACGTGGTTATAACGTGGGTCTGTAATTTGAGAGAACCCGTGCCGACTTTGTCCGTCCTCCCTCAACGGACCAAATAATCATCAAGAGATTGCTGAGGTATATGTGTCCCTTGCTAATTGGCGAGACGTACACTGAGAAATCGTGGCGAAATATCCCCAGCTTAAACTACTGAAAAATGGCGTCGGAGTGCACATTTGCTGATTGAGCAAGGTATGGGCGTACAAGTACGGCGGAAATAAACAGACAAAAATCAAATCACCTTCACACTTGACAGCTTAATTTTTATGAAGGAAAGAAATTTTCACGTCTTTCTGAAGCATTTGTTTTAGCAGTTCAGATGAAGGCGGCACTAATTCAAGTCTCAAGTTCAGACGAGTACAGCGAGAAAAGAACTTACAGTGCGTAATGCATGCCCATTCCTCAAAGCAGTGAATGAACCGGTGACATAAAAGCTAGCTATTGATAATATATGCCGGCAAGAGAACAGACAATATGCGTTCATTTGAACAAGGGGGACAGAGAACAAACACACGCACGAATGGAACTAAAACTATCAGATGTTTACCTAATAATCAGACACAATGATGCCGAGTGACTCCAAATTAGCCCCAACAACTAATTAAAAACACACAAAAATATGTGTTAGTTGTGAAGTCCCTATGTCGGAATTGAAGCAAAGATCAGAATCAATGATATGAAGCAAAAAATTATCTCCTCCTTGTGAAATTATAATGCATAGAACTCTTCCCCACGATCTTGCCAACTCTTCATAACCATCTCGTTCTTTATTCCCAACTACAGTCCTACCATCCAAGTCTCTCGTTTTTCTCCAAGTTCATCATCCAATCCAAATCACTCTTTAAAGACTACCACAGTGCATTAATTTATCTAGTGCTCACCTAATCATGCCTGTAATTTCAATCATTCATGTAATCATCTGGGCTAGCCTCTCAGACTCATTGCACCCATTGCAATGGCCCAAACGGACGAAATCATGTATTTATTTTTCTGAACTTTGCCTCATTTTTCAACTCCATGGTTGCACGGTTTTCAGCGGTCTCATCAAGCTGTTAGCTAGCATCTCCAACTGGAAATGCCTTCCCCGGAATGCTTCGAAAATTAAACAAATCCGCCAGTCTGACGTTGAAGGCGCCAATGGTCAGACTTGTACGCGGGGACATTCCCTTAACTGAACTGAAAACTAGAAGCAAGCTGTACCAGTGCTACTACTGCTACTACTATAAATTCAGACACGAGCAACACCATTTGCCAGTAGCTTGGCCATCAACTGCCGGGGAAAGGGAAAACAATGGAGTCCTCCGAGGCGAGCTGGCACTCGTTCGACCCGTCAGTCGCCGTGGAGGACTCCGAGGCGGGAACCATCTCTGTTAACAGAGTCACAGAAACAAAATAAAATGCATTGCGAGTTTGTAACAACCTAAACAAGCTTGTTATACCCCACAGGCAACCGAAATTGAGATTGTAGCCCTCACTTTACTGTCACTGGATACAAGAAGCAAAAGAAAAAGGAATGAAATGGTTGAGCCCTCCAAACCCTCTATTTGAGGAACAAAAACTGCAGTGCTACATGTAAGAACGCTGGCATTTCTAATAGCAGAATACTACTAACTACCAAGTAAATCTATCAAGGGCATTCATGGCATCAATATCCTTCACCAAGCTATTAGTAGCTTTTGTCACCAGAGGATTTAGACACTATTCAGACAACGCTCAGCATTGGTTCACTCCGAAAAGCTCTTGTGGTCCACCATGGAGTTTGTGCAGACCTTGCACTCCTGCTTCAGTAGTGTCTGTCACTGAAACCTGGAAGGTTGAGATTGAGACGTAGCAATTGGCTATCCACTTCAAGCAATTGCTGTCCTGTTTGAGATATTGCAGAGTTGGGTGATGCTGCAACCTTTCCATGATCAGGAACTTTGTGAAACTTCTTATGGCTCGCCAATCCTTTGCTGGATGTGAACACCTTGCCGCAGAGCTTGCAATCATGGCTTTCTGTCACCTTCAACACTTGCGAAAGACTGATGAACTTCAGCTTGACATCAGAACTGGGGCTTTCTAGCATCATTAACTCAGCATCCCCAGTTTTGCCGTGACAATAATAGTCCAGCTCCATCTCACTCTTCTGCACACAATGGGCTGAGCAGGTGAGAGCGGAGGAGAAGGTGGCTGCGCGGGAGAGGGCAGGGAGTCCGCCGCGGCAGGCGACGGCGAGGGCAGGGTAGGCCGCCGCAGTAGGCGACGGCAAGGGCAGGGAGGCGGCGCTGCAGGATAGGGCAGGGTGGCGGCGGCGCCCACGGTGGTGTAGCAGAGGGAAGCGCGGCGGCAGCAGCGGCCGAGGACAGAGCGAGGGGACGGCGGCGTGCGAGTGGGCGAGGGCGCGGGCGGAGGGCGGCGGCGTGCGATGCACGAGGGTGCGGGCGTCAGGGTGGGGTTTTTAAGGCACAATGACCATACTACCCTTTGACGAATTAAAACAACCAAAATAATTATTTTGTGTAGGCCTTAGGAGCCATTGGGAGGCCTTGGGAAGTATTTCCAAGCATTATAAAAGGCCTCTTCATATATAGGTTCTTGGGCCCCTTCCTTGGGCCTCCCGTGGTTGCCTCTACTACATGCGCCCAAAGCAGACCGCAAGACCCTAGTCCTCTTCCGCTTCACCTCCACGCTTTGCACCATCGAGCTTCCTCTTCTGCCTGCATTGCTGCCGCGGGGTGCCCATACCGCGTGTTTGGTTGCGGGATCCGTGGGTTGGGTTAGCTTCAACCCGGATTTTGGGGACGGAGCCGACCCATCTATTATTTGGTTGTACTTTTGATTTTAGGAACGGAGTGAACACATTTCATGTTTGGTTGAAGGAATTGAGAATATGGGTTGGATGACATGATACCACCGTTAATGAGGGTCCCACTTGTCACCAATAGATCTCACCTTTTTCTTTTTCTTTTTTTATCTCTCTTATCTTCTTCCTCAGCCCGACGCGGGGGACGGGGCATGCCGCGTCAGGCCGGACCCGCCGGCCTCCTCGCGGCCGGTGGAGCTTGCGGACAGACGCGGGCGGGTGGCGCCGGTGAAGGGGTGGACGAGGGAGGCCGCAAGATTGGTGGGGTCGATGGCGAGGGTCCAGCCGTGCGGGGACGCGTAGAGGAGGCGGTGGCGGCGGTGGTGCGCGTCCGCGGCGGGGCAGGGCAGGCGGAGGTCCGGGTAGATCCGGTCCTCCCGGGGGCAAAAGAAGAGTCGGGACAGGAGGAGGAGCCACGGCGGCTGTTGCGGGGGCGCGGCAGCGGTGTCCCCCGCCGCCGAGCGCCAGGACGAGCAGACGGAGCGAAAGCGTGCGATGTCGGCGAGCTCCGTGATCCCGTCGTCGATGTTGGTGAGGAGCTCCAGCGGGAGGTCCGACCAGCCGGTGATCCCGTAGGCGGAGTTCGGGCGCAGCGCGTCCACGCGTGGAGAGGCGAGCGCGACACAGCGTCAGCGCAGAGAGACGGAGAAAAAGGAGATTGGCTCCGTCCGCCAGATTTTGAGGGAGGGAGTCGACCCGCATCTGGGTGGAATATTCCCTCCTCGAGCCAACCCAAGCCTCCCGGCTTCCATCCAACCAGCCGCGAGGACGGGTCCGCTCCGACCCGGCTCGCTCCGCTCTCCAACCAACACGGATAGTGGGTGAGTAGTTGCCCATGTATCGATTTGGTAATTTTTCATTTTTGAATGAAACTAAATAAACTCAAACTCAACCATGCCTCATGCTCTACCTCAAATCCTCAAAATAAATTTAAAATTGAATCTGGGATGAGATGAACAACTTTGGCTTAGGTTTTTCTGACCGTATTTGAATTAATTCAAACATTCGCTGAAAAAAGTTTAGATTGGACATGGCACAAGATGTTGTCTGTTACATTCGTGTTAAGTGTTGCGAGCACATTGAATATGCTACCATGCTGGTTACAGTGAACTTTTGAAAGTATTTGCTTGGTTCTCTGCGCTGCAGTAGTCGTGAGCTCAAGCTCAATGCAGCTCTTTTTTTTAAAGACAATGCAGCTCTTTAATTTGGAACCACCTTTGGGGAAGAAATATTTCTCCCACAAATGTCTGCTTTTCTAGATGGAAGAATTTTATGTAGGAGAGGTTGATCATGGTAGAACCCAAAATAAAAGTACTCCATGGATTCCACACGCATTTACTTGCAACTACAAGTTAGCTATCACTAAATATATATGGCGTTTTTTTCTAATTAATGGAACAAAATAATATCCCATTTTTTGAATTCTTGAAGAAAATCAACAGCTCTAATATGCACTATTTCAACATTTCGAGTTTAGTACCTCAACGTTTGATGAATTATTTCAACATTTCAAATATATAATTCTGAAATTCGGATGAACCTTTAAGATTTTGAATTTATTATTTCAAAATTTGGGCACACTATTTCAACATTCTAAATTTAGTATTTCGACATCAAAATTTGAACTTATGTGTTGTTTTAACAGTTTCTTAAGAAAATGTTGATATTTCATATCAAATTGTTAGATTTTAGCTTTGGGTTCTGCAGCCAGCAGTTTCCAGAACGGCTTAATTGTAGCTCGTTGTTAGTAAAACTGTGCGTTTGCCCGCTAACTTGATTCAGAGAGGCACAAATACAGTTGTGTGCTTCCACTGAGGCACTGACTCTTCCACGAGTTCCTCCGACTTGGCGCGATGGGCCAATAGCGCCGGATTGGGTGGGCAGGAGCTGATAACCCAACAGCGTGCCTCTGCCTCGGCAACCCCCTTCGAGTAGGCGCCCAGATTTGCACTGTCATCGAGGCCGCGGCCGCACCATCGCTGCCATCTTCATCGGGCAACCGCCACGTCCAGGAGCGATTCTTTCCCGGCAACGCGCCAGTGCGCCACCGTCTAGAGGCTTCCTCTTCCCACTACTAGAAACGGGAATTTCCCTGTGGGTGCAAATACCGACAGGAAAATACAAAATGCCGACACGGAAACAAAAAAACAATTTTCCTGACGGTCCACCAACAGGGAATAACCGACAGGGCTAAAGAAAATTTGCTTGACGGTAACTCAATTTCCCTGTCGGTTTTGCACCCACAAGGAAAATGTTTTCCTTTTTCCCTGTCAAATAAAACCGACAGTAAATAACTTTTTGACCGTCAGGGAAATACATTTCCCTGTCAGGTTATATCACAAGAAAATTACTTTTTATCATTTTTATTTACCAACAGGGAAATATAATAAAGCTGGTTAGCAACAATCCAACAGGACAATTATATTGGGCAACAGGATAATTCATTTCAAGCCACATGAGGTCATACAAATAGCTGGATATCATATTAACCATTGCATACATACAGTAAATGATGTCCAACGTTTGGCATCAATACAGCTCACATGCACATCAAAATACAGGTCAACTTTCTGCTAGAACAACTACCTGAAACCTTGTACTAGCTATAAGCAAAAGCACAGTTTAAAAACTAGCACAAAAGTACTGTCATGATTGTTGTAACCATGGTTTGCAATGTAATCCTCGCTGTCATAGTCGCCATCAATTTAATTGTCTGCAGATTCAAAGGCAGCATGAGAAGAACAAAGGTTAGATTAGCTACTATCTGAAATATGTTATAATCTGATAAAAACAACAGGAAAGTCCTATGGCAACACACCTGTTACTCTGGTAGTGCTCATCTTCTCCTAGCCAAAGATATCAGAGTGCAGCACCTAAAATTCAAAGGATGGGAGTATGTCAATACAATTGGCATGCATCTGCCGATGCACTACGTCACTTCTAACCGAAACAATGTATATCATGCTGTTTTTGCAATTGACTAGCCTTGTCACAGAAATTGGTTTCCACTCTGATCTCGAACAATTGCTGCAAGTGTAGGAAAAAAACCAACTATTATATCTCTTATGAATTAATTTTCAAAGCACTAGCAAAGGAAGAAGAGGTTTACCTTGAGTCACAAGGGCAATCACCAATCCTGAAATATTCTTGACTAAGTGCACTGCAGCTTCCCCTCAGGCTCCTCTCCAGTCCTTGCTCAGCCCCAAGAAGCAAAAGCAAAGATGTGACTTTCAATAACATACTGTAAAGATATAGAAACAAAGTGAACTAAAGGAAAAGGAAATACTCCTCACCTGCAAAATAAGCCAACTCCAGCCGCAAGGCCGGCTCCAGTGCTGCACAAGTCTAGTGGCAGTGCCATACACTGAATAAAGTAAATAGTCAATAGTTACGAAATGAAAGAAGAGAAAAAAAAATAGGAAACAAAATACACCATATGGTAAACTAAATTCAAAATGGATCAGAGGTGCAGATTCAAGAATTGAATAGAATTTTGAATAGTTAGTACTCACTGTTTCACAGACCCAAGTTTGCATGGCATGTACCAAGAATTTCAAATCATCATGGGATTCCCATCAATTGATTTATGCTAATTAAATTGCAAATCGTAGAAGAGCATTGCATCCAGAATGTATGACTTACTTTTTCTACTTGCCACACACTGAAGAAATTCCCCTCCTCGTGTCCATGAACCCAGTTTATAGTATTGCTGTTTCTGCTATACCAAGTAACAGATATATCATAACAATGTGAAAGGATTAAAGCATTCACATCTCATCAGAACCAGTGTAGGGTTCTAACTTTAACCCAATTTCCTTACTACTAAACTAAATTGATCTAAATTGTTGACTAGAGCAGGAGACATAGATGCAGAGCACAGGATAAGCGACATAACAGAGTGGGGAGGAAAATAGATCCCGTAAACAACATGCTAGCTTCTTCCTTGTTTATCTACCTCACCCAAACATGCGCAAAGGACTGCACAGACCAGAATGTACTGCAATCAATTGTTTGGCGACGGGAAAACTGGGGATACTCACCTAGGTGCAGATCGACGAAGTTGGGGCCAGGTCCAGCGGCAACAACAGCAGAGGAGAGGACCCTGGGTTGCAGATCGATGAAGATGGACACCAGATCTCGTCTACTGCGGTGCTCACCTCCGGCCGTGGCGCAGCTCATGGAACACGACCTAGAGCACCTAGGACCGCAACCTGCTGCTCGCGCATCACCCCACTTGTTCACCGAACGCCGCCGCCGCTCGTCACGATTTTCTGGGAAAGGGATGGGGTTGGCGGCGGCATGGTGGAGGGACGGGTCGGCGGCGGAGGGGGCGGGTCGACGGCGGCTTGGGGGAGGAATGGGTCGGCGGAAGAGGGGGCAGGTCGGCGTCGGCATGGGGGAGGGAGAGCTCCTGCGGATGGGAAGAGGCGGCTGGGGGAGAGAGGGAAGTGGATAAGGTTAGGGTTAGGGTTAGATCAGTGTTTTAACCCGTGCGGGTGCGCTGTGAACCGTTGGATCGAGATCGAGCGTGTCACATCACTCCAAACTAAACAGGCCGGCAAAGAGTTTGGGCCGTTTTCGCATGATGGGCCGAGGTGGGGCTATCATGACACATATTGTTTAATGTTTTTTCCTTTTCTTTTTCAGGGAAATTTACCTCAATTTGATTTTATTGATGAAACTTTTTTGTTGGTGCTAGTAGGATGTACTTTGGCCCCAGCAATATTTCATCATGTTTTGAAAAAATAATGTATTGTTAACTTTTAGAAACTATAAAACGACATAGAAAACTAGAGTATAAGGCGTACAAACATTTAAAATTTTCCTTTTCAAATTTGAATGTGGAATGTAAGTATATGTGTTTACAATTTTAAGACCATTTTTACAACACTTGTAAGTCAAACGTGAGTCAGCTCCAATAAATAGGCTACTGATCACCTAAGTTTTGTTAGAGAGAGAGAGAGAGGAGAGTTAACTATAATCTCACATATAGATTTGGCGCAGGGTAATTCAGTTTCTATGTCGTGTTGTTTAATCTTTTCGGTGTGTTTTAGCTAAGTCACAGGATGAATATCCAATAAATGTTGTTTAATTTTTTTGGTGTGTTCAAAGGGATGTTGTTTAATTCCCGTGCATTTTTTTTTGACAATTTCCTTGTGCGTTTTGCCAATTTCCCTGTGAGTTTTAACTTACCCACAGGGAAAGGTCTGGATGTTTCCCTGTGTGTGTTTTGAATACTGACAGAAAAATACGATTTTTCTGTGTGTTTGGTAATTTCCCTGTGTGTATTTCGAAAACCGACAAAAAAATTGCAATTTCTGTGTGTTTCCAAAAAAAACCCACAAGAAAATCCGGTTTCCAGTAGCACCCCTGCGGCCCGCCTCTTCCTATCCAGCAACTTGCACCATATCCTCAGTTTCTGCCACATCAGCTTCCTCGCCAGCAACTTGTACTCCCGGTTCAGTTTCTGCCGCCTCCATCGTCGCCGCGGAACCTGTTGCCGTGGTTCCTGCAGCACACGGCGGCGGCGGCGGCGGCCGCGGGTTTATCGCTAGTTTCCTCTTGCCGTGATTAGTTGGCTTCTAATATTTTTTCTTCTCAGTATGGCCTACAAGTCAGTATCGAATGGATGGACGAGGCACCAGGAGGCCCACCTGTCAGTCTTCTGGTGGCACGTCGCCGAGTCATATGGTAACGTGCGGTCTTGCTGCTTGGCTTGGGCAGTTTCGACTTTCGACTTCTTCGAGAGTTCGAGAGGCGAGGTGGGAAGGGTGGGGAGGAGGCGTGAGCGCGAGGAAAGTGGGGATGGAGAGGCTTCCGATCTCGATTACCCCGGTTGCCGAATCGAGAATCTAATTCGGTTCCGCTCAACGCCTCAGATCTGATTCCAATCCCCCAAATCGGCCCACCTGCTTTCCCCAAATCGATCGTCTTTGGGGATTTTTTTTTGGGGCACCCATCGGATCGGGCTGAGTTGAGATGATCGGGGAGCGATGCGAATCGAGGAGCTTCCGGGCGATTCCGGAGGAGGAGGAGGCGGGGGAGATGTCGGGGAGGAGCTTCCGCAGCTGGGTCGCGGGGATTGCGGCGCCGCGTTGGGGGAGGGTGGGGTGGTGATGCGGATGGCCGTCGACGCGAAGCGAGCGGCAGTGGGCGTCGGCGCGCGGATGCTGTTCTACCCGACGCTCTGCTACAACGTCGTGAGGAATCGGCTCGAGTCGCACTCCCACTGGTGGGATCAGGTCGACGAGGTGAGGATTTTTTCTTCTCCTTTTTGATCGATTTTGTTGTGGCTGCTTTGCTGATCCGGTAGCTTTGTTCGATCTATTATTTGGTTGCTGTGGGATTTTGAGTTTACTGTGCGTCGGCATCGGGCTTCGTACTGGAATGTTGCTTGCTTCTCCTATGGTAAGGCGTGGCAGTTTCCCGTATGGTGTTTGGTCTTTTAGGTTTTGTTTTTCTCCTTCTTGGCATGGGGATTTTTTTCTGGCTCTGGATTTCATTTTGTGTTTGCTGATAAGTTCTGAAAACACAAAAAACTCTGTTGCCTTTTCCTGTTTCAATTCACCCAGGATTTCTGCAGGTTCTCCTCTAACTGCCTTTGATCTTTTTTGGTTGGATCAGCATGTTCTGCTAGGTGCTGTTCCATTCCCTAGCGATGTTCTCCGTCTAAAGGAGCTTGGAGTTTGTGGTGTGGTGACACTGAATGAGTCATATGAGAGGCTTGTTCCCAGATCGCTATACGAGGTTAGTATATTACGATCGAATGCATCCAATTATACTGTTCTGCAGCCATTTTTTTGGTGATATATTGGTTGTTTGGTGGATTATGATCTCATTGTATGATGTAGTTGTAATAAACCAAATAGTTGGTCAGATTAATTAGGACATGATTCTTAGTTTAACTTTGAGGACTTTTAATCTGATTTTTCTACAACAATAATTTGTTGAATGTATGCAAACCATCAAGTGCAGCTTTGTTGGTTGGTTCCTCCCATCATATCCTGTGTATGGTCAATTCTTGAAGCGTTCATGAGGGATACTATTTTTGTCTGATTGAATGATGAATTGAGATTGTTTGGTAGACTGGTCTTGAAGTCAACTATGGTGGTAATTGAGGTGGATTGTGGAGCTGATACTGATAACTGGAAATTAAAATTTCCTAAATTGAGGTGGTTATAAGAACATTAGCGCTGATGCAGCAACATCATTGATTTGTTAGAGAAAACAGTGTTGATTAATAGATTTTTATTAACAATCTGTTGTATGTTCTCCTTTGCACCATTTGGACTACTGTATTCCTTTACATGTTATCTTTGTTTGATGTGAATTCAGATGTTGTATAGGGTGGCGATAATTTACCAATTGCCATGATATGCTACTATGCTAGTTATTTCTTATTTTTGTCGGTTGTGATATTTTCAACGTGCCTGAACCATGATCTTTGTGTCTTTTGGGTTTCATATCTAGCCTACCCCAACTTGTTGATCTCTTCTCGGAAGCAATTAGTAATCGGATAATATTTGTGATTTTAGGCTCATGGAATCGAAACCTGGTGCTACCAACAAGGGATTACCTTCTTTTGTCAACCTTTGTGAAGCTGCTGATTTCATCCACAGTAAGAACCTTTTAAAAGAAATCTCCTTATGTTACATTATGTGAAGTTTACAGTTTTTTGCTGGATTGTTAAGCTGAGCTCAACACTTGTGATATGAATATTCAAACTCCTTTCTAGTGTGCTTTGAAGAATAAAGTGCTCCGTTCTTTTCTATATGATGTTTTAGGAGTGGTAGTTCTTTCTTATTTGATATCATATTATAGGAGTTAAAAGATGTAGTTAAATCTTCCTGGATTTCCTTATTTAGTGTATGGTATGATAGATGTGCATGCTAATTAAAGATTTAGGAGACAAATCAATTTGGTGAGGTAGTAACATGAGTGTTTAATATCAGCATGTGCACATCTTCCGATTTTCTTTCTTATTTTCAAACAGAAAAGAACTGAGAATGTCTATGTTTTTATGAACTGCATTGTTTTGGATACTAATCTACGTGAAACATGGCTAGATAATAATATGATACACTTTGTTTGTTCTTTACCGCATTCAGTTCCTTATTGAGTGCCCTCTCATTTTTATCCTGAAATTTGTCTTGAGCATATAATAGAAAACCTATCTATGATTCTTCCTAACTGGAAAAAGTCATAAGTTTGTTCATCACTTCAATATATTTATCTTTTCTCTTACCTTGCCTTTAATTTTCTGATTTGGAGCATGGTTTAATTGTTTTGTTTCAAATTTATAATACTTGAAGGAAATGCTTTATCTGGGAAGTTGACTTATGTCCACTGCAAAGCTGGTCGTGGACGTAGCACTACGGTTGTTATTTGCTACTTGGTATGTCAATTTGCGCTACTAAATATTGTCATTCACTTGATTCTGCAATATGAATAATGTTGTGACTATGCTCTCTAGGTGCAATATAAAAATATGACTCCTGCAGAAGCTTATGAACATGTCCGCTTGCGTCGGCCTAGGGTGTTATTAGCTTCTGCACAGTGGCAAGTAAGTTTCACAAACTTTTCTCTTGCTTGCATACAATTGTATCAATAGTTTTTTTTTCCTGAACACTGTTTACATAGAAGAAAAAGGCTGTCAGGTATCTGTTGGGCTCATTTTAGTCATGACTTCTCTCGGTAAGCTATATTGCTTGCTAATTTAGGTAATCTTATAGTTGCTTCTGGGAAATATAGTTGGCAAAAGAGCTTTGTATGTTTCAATACTCCATTTTTAATCAATAGTTAGGCCATCTGCCATACTGTCAAGATTCCTTAAGATGTTAGATGGTATTTTAGTAGATGAGGAGGTCCTCAAAGCTTGGTGATCGAAGAGTTCAATAAACAGCATTTGACATAATTGTGTGTTCTTGGCAGTTTTCTGCTGGAACTGCAAATATCATTTCATGACTCATTTATCATTTTTTTTTTTCATTTTGTTTGTTCAAGATACGATCCGAAAGCATGTACCTGGATATTTTCAAATGATAACAGCATAAGCTGATATATTAACCGATCATGAACAAATGTATGATCACTTAAAACAGAGTGGGTGGTGTTGAATAGGTTTAGCTTGTGCTCTGCTGGTGATGTACCAGTGAATGCACCACTAATTCTGTGCTATTGCTTATCTTATTTTATAGGCTGTGCAAGAATTCTACCAACTTAGAGTGAAGAAAACTGGGAAGTCTACTTGCCTCGACAATCCTATCATCAAGCCACCGTTGTTCCTTGCGACTCGCAACCTTGTTGCATTTGATGACAGCGCATTTGTGATGGTCTCAGAATCAGACCTAGAAGGGTATAATGCGGATACGTTGGCGCTTAATATGGGCAGTGGATTGTGGGAGATAAGCTTAATATACCGTGTGCAGTTTGCTAGCAAGGCAGCTTTTGCTGGTTTTTCATACCTGTGGCTTCGATGTTGCGCCTGCAAGGAGGCTCTACCTGAGAACGTGGGGAGAGAGACCTGCTCTCTTGAGGCAGAGCAGATGACAACAGGGCATCCCTGTCTACTGCAAGGTGTCGTGGTTAACCCATGATTGTCTGAGTTCTCGTGTTTTTGCATTGCTCGTGTACATATTAAAGAGAAGGACGTGCAATGTGGGTCGGTAACTCGCGTCTGCAGCAACCAAAGAGTGAAGTTGCTCGGGTTTGTATATATATCATGTAATAAGTTGACTGCTACGTGTATATTATGTTAAATGAAAGTCGTCTCAACTTGCTGACCAAATGTGTTCCGTCAACACTGACTAAAGCTGCCATGATCGGGAGTGCTATCTTTTGTGCTTGAATTGCAAGATACTAGCAATTTGATTATTCTCGACGTTAACAAGTCACCATGGATTATTGTTCCTTGCTCTATATTTTCCTATTTGGCCTAGCTAGTTATTTGTTATTTACTTTACCCAAAGACCCCTAGCTATTTGTTGATTGCTTCTATACTAAAAAATGTGTCAAATCTCAAATGTATGCATTTGGACTCCCCTTTGATCTTTGTCGATGTTTATTCCATATTGTGCTGCATGATCAGAGCCTGCACATGCAAGGCTAGTGCGTGCACGTATCTTCTGGGCTCAGTTGGATTTGTTAAGTGAGTTTATCTGCCATTAGCCATTGTTGGCTTGTCATCTAGTACTTTTGGCTGTTTCTATTTGTGGTTCTCGTGATTTTGTTATGTTCCTTTATAAAGATAATGGCTTACCAAGATATTAGTTGCTAATGTGCCCGGCTTTACACTCCTTTTTTATAGAAAAATTGCTCATATACCACTCTTGAACTGTTTTTCATACAGACCTCACGGCCATCTATGACTATATATCTAAACATGTTCAAGATGGCCGGACCTCACGGCCATCTGTGACGTGACACGGCCATCTGGAGTATTTATCTAAACACGTGCCACGCTAATTCACTAATAATAAAGTTGCCATGTAACATTTTCTTCACGCGTCACAACTTATGTTCTACAGATGCATGCTTGAAGGAGACATGAGCAGCAGAACTTGAAAAAGAAAAATTTCATTTTATCATGGATATTGGATATGTAAGCATAGGTATATAATTTTAATTATTTTATTTTACATTTATATCCACATGTAAATTCCAGTTTAAGATTTTAAAGTGCATTTTGATCAATGTAGCGTGCAACCAAGCACGCTAAACCTGCCAAATGTCAATTGCCAATAAAGTTTTTCCTACCCTACGCTAGCTTGCGACCATGGAGCTGCCAAGATGGACCGCTGTGTTCGCTCGGCTTCTCAGTCAACCAACCGAGTATTGTTCTCTCATACTAAATCAGCATCAGCCACTAGCTACTAGCCAATCAACAGTATTGTTCTCTCGTAACAAATCAGCACTGGCCACAGCTCAGCGAACTGGCCACAGCTGCCTGGGCCAGTCAGCGCTCCCAGGCGTTGGATTTTGATAGGGCTGAGATGGATGCCTGGGTCGCGAGCTGCCGGGCACTGGCAGGGCACCAACCAAACAGGCGCATTTCCATTTTACATCTCTACACCTACGAGAAATTCAAATCCCCAATGCGAACCTTCCAAAGTCCAAACCCCACCTCGCCGGAGCGGTAGGCCGCCGGCCAGCGAGAGGACTCACTTCCGTTCCCCGTCACCCGGAGGCCCGCCTCGGGTGAGAGGGAGAAGAGGATGGAGTTCACGGAGCCTTACAAGCAGACGGGCCCATGCAGCTTCTCCCCCGACGCGCGCTTCCTCGCCGTCGCCGTAGACTACCGCCTCGTCGTCCGGGACGTCGTCTCCCTGAAGGTGCCCACGCCATCCCTTACGGATCTCCTTTCCCCCGTCGATCTCATGGTTCGTGAGGGAATGCGGGTTTAGGGTTTGTGTTCCTTTAGTAATCGCCGAATCTGGAATTCTGGAATAGGGTAATGTGACATTGTGCTGCTCTAATCCGAGCTTGCCGGTCCATAGAATGCGCCTATATCTGCCGATCTTTAGTCCCAGAGGTCAGGAGTAGGCTTTGTTTAGCTCAATTTCGAGGTACATTCTGGATCGAAAAATCTGCACCAAATGGTAAGGGGGGAGGGCCATGTTCGCCTCCGAACGGGCGTATCAGCTAGTATTTTGCATTATTTTATTCGTGAACTGTGTTTATGATTTATATCAACCTATGCAAAATTTCAATACTTTTATGGTTTAAATTTTTAAAAGTGGTCACACAAGTACATGCCTTGAAAGTTTCTATTTACCAAATGGAGGAACTGACGAGGTCAAGGTCATATTGCTATAACAAATGCACCCACGTTGATATTTGAGAGGCTACATTGTATGCTTGAGCTTGTGTTTGTTCGAATTCACCTATGCAGGTGGTGTACAATTGTTTTCATGTGTGGACAAGATAAGCTCTGTGGAGTGGGCTCCGGATTCAGAATATATTCTATGTGGACTTTACAAGCGGCCCATGGTTCAGGCCTGGTCACTGAGCCAGCCTGACTGGACCTGTAAGATCGATGAAGGCCCTGCAGGGATTGCATATGTTCGCTGGAGCCCTGACAGTCGCCATATACTCACTACATCAGAGTTTCAGCTTCGTCTCACCGTGTAGTCTCTCGTAAATACAGCGTGCTTTCATGTCCAGTGGCCAAAGCATGCTTCTAGAGGTGTTTCTTTCACCAAGGATGGGAAGTTTGCTGCAATCTGCACCAGGCGTGACTGCAAGGACTACATAAATTTGCTCTCATGTCACTCCTGGGAGATAATGAGTGTCTTTGCTGTTGATACAGTAGACTTAGCTGGTGTTGAGTGGTCACCAGATGATAGTGCTATTGTTGTCTGGGATTCACTTCTTGAATACAAGGTACGCTTGTTTTCTCCACAAATCCCTGTTACTGTTTATTTGACTTGCGACTATCAATTCACATGCCTGTATCTTAAATCTTTAGTTATCCTCTTTCAGATGTATTCACGAAAAGCATATTTACTATAAGTATTCATCATCTTATATAGCACTTGTAGCTGTCTAGTATTCGTTCTGCTAATTTAACTTCAACAAATTCGAATAAGGTGTCCATTGCTTGTGAGTTACCTTGTTTGTCTCGTTCCGCAAGGAAGCATATATTTTGCCTTTCATTTACATCCCTAATGCCTCAATTAGTTAGTTGACACCTGGCATTGTTGGATATGGTGGTCATATGCACATGATTGTTTTCAGTCTTGATGATTGAACTTTTAGTTTAACCAATAATCTCTTGCCAACTCTTATGAGGTTGTTTTAGTTTATCGTAAAATAGAACAAATCTGTTGTTTTTCCTACTTTAAACTGAGCATAATATAGTCATACAGAGATGCCAACTCTTTATGTACGCTGATCATCTGAGGACAATGCCTGTTACAGGTTCTGACATCCCCCCCCCCCCCCCCCCCCCTCCCCGCCCTCATTTACAGGTTCTGATTTATTCGCCTGATGGGAGGTGCCTGTTCAAGTATCTAGCTTATGAAAGTGGGTTAGGTGTGAAATCTGTTGCTTGGTCACCATGTGGTCAGTTTTTGGCAGTGGGCTGCTATGATCAAGCAGTGCGTACTTTGAACCACCTGACATGGAGAACTTTTGCGGAGTTCACACATACAGTCTCTATTCGAAGTCCCTGTAATGCGGCTATATTTGAGGTAATCCTGTCATTTTCTTTCATTAACTGTCATATTAGATTATTAGCGTAGCCGCATGGTCCAAATCTTCTTCTCTAATTAATAATCTTATTTCAAATTCTAACTGCCAAATATCAGCAGGAAGTAGATGACCCATGGCAGCTTGATATGTCAGAGTTATGTCTTAGTGAAGGCTTCTCTTGTAACATGCAAGACAATGGTGCTGGTAAGATTAGGAGTGATCATTCATGCTACTCCTGCTATTGTTTTTTAAAATTTTTGAGCATTGACCTTGGGGCCTTGTTTTTTTTAAACATTTATTGCGTGATGAATTTCCTATTGAACTGAAGTTGGCTGTTGTGGTTCAATATGAAACAATCTTTAAGATGCTATATCCTATCTAATAGACTTGAAACTAAAACACTCGGTGGCACATTCTCAGGCTATTTTGTGTTCCTGTAGTCTGTAGTAGACTTGTAAACGTAGTGCTCCTACATGTTCTCATCTGATTTGGCTATGCACTGCTGTACTTCTAAAGATATGTTTCCTTTTTATGGATACTGAAGATGCTTAATATGGATCCTTTTATTTTCGCAAATTGGTATCACATTGTGGATTACAAAATGTTTCTTTCACATTGTTATTACAACAAAATAATCGGATTATTTGTTCCATGTTATTTATATAATGATAGATAGAAAACCCATACTGACTGTGATACCATACTTCTGTTGAAGCTATAGTAGCTTAAAACCATGTTGTTCATAACTGCAGTCTCCATGTTATTATCTTCCTATCACACTATATGAATGAGCCCATTGCAAATTGACATGTTGTGATGCCTTTAATTTTTGAACTTGTGCCTACATACTTGTTTAAATTGTCTAATGAATATTCCCTGTTTTTGTTATCAGAAATTGGCACCGAGGGAGGAGGTTCTAGAGTAAAATATGCTGTGATGGATGTTCCCATCAGCTTACCTTCCACGAAACCAGCTACTGACAAGCCCAACCCCAAACAAGGAATTGGTGAGCTCCTCTTGTGTTTTGCCACTTCAGCTGATGCTTGTTGTTAGGTCATATTCATGCATATGGGTTATCAGTTGTTTCCTTCTTGACTAATGCACGTGTGTCTACTGTCTAGTATCATGAGCTTGTGATCTCTTTTGTTTCTAACAGACTAACACATCGCTCGTCTTATTTTTTACTCTTAACACAAACTGCACTTGTAATCTGCAATTTGTCTTGAATTCATTTGTGAGTTCTTATATTCTGCACAACATTTTCAAACACAGTTGATGTTGTAAGTCCTAGTCCGGTGTATCATGGACAAAACCTTTCTTCAAGGAAAAGACCTCTTTCTCACCATCTAACATGTTGCAGGTATGCTATCATGGAGCAGTGACAGCCACTATTTCTTCACCCGGAACGACAACATGCCTACTGCTCTTTGGATATGGGATATCTGCCGCCTTGAGCTTGCTGCAGTGCTTGTGCAGAAAGACCCAATCCGTGCAGCCGCTTGGGACCCTACGTGCACACGCCTCGTTCTGTGCACGGAGAGCTCTCACCTGTACATGTGGACACCGTCCGGTGCCTGCTGCGTGAATGTCCCCATGCAGAATTTCCGGATTGTTGACTTGAAGTGGAATTCAGATGGGAGCTGCCTACTCCTGAAGGACCGTGAGTTTTTCTGCTGTGCTGCAATCGTATCTGCCCTGCCCGAGGAAGGACCTGATCAATCTGATAAAAGTTCTGAAGATGATGAATGATCTCATTGTATAAGTATGACATACTAGCAGTAGGTGAATTTGGGGCACCAGCTATGCTTCTTTCATCTCAAAACTCCTCATATAGATGATGCTACCGTTCTAGGTCATATTTCCGTGTAACATCTTCTAGATTGGTTGTACCTTGTCAATTCTTTTGCTGTAGAAAGTATGAAGCAAATATCTGCATATGAACGGTGCAGGACATAAGATGTCCCGTCATGTTTTATATGTAAGTAAACAACAAACATTGTTTTTAATATAATTTAGCTGGAAATCTACTTGCAGCCGGAGCACCGAGCACGTGCTCTCACTGCCGTTGGAACTGATCTCGCAGTAGTCCCATGGCGTGCTGCTAATTGTTAATCGGTAGCCTCTTAACTCCCTTTTGAGTCAAGGTGAACTCTATGGTTCAAAAAAAATAAAAAATAATATGAAAAAGATGAACTCCTCTTGACCTCTAGCTGCAACTAATCGTCCCACGAAAATTGCAGTGTGTCATGACACGGATGCAACATTTAATTCTTGCATGATGAAATGACAAAAAACGCCATGTGAAATTATGCAACCTTTTGTAATTGTATGTAAATTAATAAACATTAGAGAACGGTAGCATACTAGAACATGACGATGTTGGCAAATAAACATGGTGTCGATGCAAGGATTGGTCACCCCTGCGTCAACGAGCAAAGCCGCGTATCTCCAATCCCTAACTGGTCAGTGGCAAGGAAAACACAGACAAGCAATATATCCTGGTTCCGGCCACTGGGTCGTACGTCCAGCAAAGGGGGTGTGCTTGAGCACTGTATTATCTCGCACCGGGGGTGCCTGTAGCGGGGGGGGGGGGGGGGGGGTACAAGCTGGTCGAGAGAGAAGGTGAGGCCTCCAAGTCTCTGCTAAGTGATTGAGGCGAGTGCCAATATCAGCACGAGTGTTGTGGTTGTGGATGAATGAGTCGAGTATGGATGATTGAGTGGAGCTTGCCTCCTCCTTTTATAGATGCAAGGAGGGACAGGTACATGGGTGAAGAGGGGAGGGAGCAGGTGAGATCTCCCCGAATCCGGGAGTCTAGTAGTCTATCCTACTCGTAGAGTGTGCACTGTGGGGCGTGCTTCGGGCGTCACGACAGGACTGGCCGAAGGTCGTGGCGTCGCTCCCCTGCTGTACTTGCCTTTTGACTGGGAGCCGTGCCGTCATTCTTCGGGTTAGGTGGTGGCAGGGAGGCTTCCGGAATTCGCGTGGTCCCCACGGCCGTCTTCAAGGGCCTCCGGGGAGTTGACTCGAGGGTCTGGTCGTGCGGGATTCGCTCCCGCATCGAGGGTAGCCTCGAGGTCGAGGAGGTTGCCCCTTTTCGAGGGGCACGTGGCGGGTGTCGTACGCGTTCGGCACCGGCTAAGGACGGGGGCAGGTGGCACAGTGTCATCGGTCACGTGCCCTGTGCCCGGTGTGGGAGTTCGCGCCCCCCCCCCCCCACAATGCTCTGTCACGGAGGTCTGCCGCCTGCAGACGGGGTTGGCCGACGGGACGGGGCGGGATGATGGCCTGCACGCCCCGCGATTCGTGAAGCGCAGACGTCACCCTGGTCGTTTTGACCAGAGGAGTGGTGGAGCGGCCTCTCCGCCCGTACCGGGTGCAGGGGGCGTGCCCCGCATCGCGCGGGGAATGGAGGGCCCCACCAGGGCCGGTCTTATCCTCTCGCGTGGAGGGGTCTCGAGGGGGTCCCGTGGCCCTCGAGCGAGGCGGAGTGCGGGGGAGCGCGGCGCCCGGGGCTCGAAGGCGCTCCTGGGCCGCTGGCGGGGCGGCCCACTGGGCGGCCTGTTCGTTCTGGGGCGTCAGTGTTGGGATTTTTACTGTGGAATCATGTCCACTCGATTAGTGTTATGACACAGATTAGTCCTCGGGTCAGGGTACCCCTAATCCAGGTACCCGACACATGGTTTTTTTTTGTGCAAAAAACATGGGTTATATGAGGCCATCCATCGTATTTGAAGATTCACGTAAATAAACATTGTCATAAAATTATATCGATTAACCTCAATATTTGTACAATTTTAAAGAGAATCGCATTTATCAAAATGATTAAAGGGCGGGCGATTTGGAGGGAAGGGCTAGCAATTTGGCACGTGTACCAGAGGCAAAAAAACAGTTAGGATGAAAGTCTATCTTTTCTCTCTTTTTTTCTCTCTTTTTTATCAAAATGTTTTCTCTCTTTGTGCCGCACGAACGATTTTTACAGTCTAAACACTGGCCCCTTCGAACAGCGGAGACTCTGCAATGAGATGAACTTTGTATTGGCAGTCTGGCACATAAAAAAAGAACGAGGCGCGATTGGCGTGCCTGCTCTTTGCCATTACCTTACCTCTGCGTTAATTTCAGTGAACTAACGATCCATGCTGATTGTGTGGCGTGTGGACATATATGAATTCTAATACCTTGGCCGGTGAGAAAGACCAAGATACATAAAGGCGTACAGGGATTCGGATACAAAGAATTTAAAGTCCTCTTTTTTTAGAGCAAAATTTAAAGTCCCCTAACATAGCACGGTAGAGAGTAGAGAATATCATGAATGATAGCTACATCATGCTGCCAAACAGAAAACGAAAAAGAGCACAGATAAAGTCTTGTCGAATTGAGATATTTTATGAATTTGAGACAGAACCATGTCCGAAACCAATTCTATTTCATAATATCCAAAGTTCCAAACACGTTTCACAGGATTGGCACACAAAACCAAATCGCACGGGCTCACGGTCGCACCCCACGCCACCACCACTGTCCTCTTCTTTGCCGTTGCTGGCAGCGCTGAAATCTCCACCGCTTGCGCTTTTCTTTCCTTGTGGTGACGGTTGGGCGAGCGTCCCCGCCCTTCTCTAGGTCTGAAACGCTATCATCATTGCTCGCAAGCTTGCTGAGTTCACCAAGGATCATGGTACAAATGAAATGTTCCAAGTAAAGGAGGAAATTGCCCCATCATGGTTCAATCCTAGAAGACTCTTAGGGCGGGCCTGATTGGTAGGGTGCACAACCCCCTAGCCAGGCTTCCATAATGCAGGCCCGGCTTGATTGGTTGCCTGGGCGGCCCTTTAGCCAGGCCCATCGGGGCCTGTACGGCCTGCACAACTGGAAACGCGATCCATCCGCGTTTCCAGCTTGTGCAGCCTGCATAAGGCTCCGCGGGCCACAAAACACGTTCAGCTCACCCCCATGCGATTCTACCGCTCAAGCGCTCCGCCGTCGCCGTCGCTCCTGGCCCTGCCTTGCCGCCGCTGCCACCGCAACCTCCGATCGTGCGACCTCTCTTCCGCCACTGCCGCGTGTGGCCCCGACGTGGTCTCCGGCAACAGGTGCTCCTGTGCTCCATACGGGGCAAACCATACCAATCGATAGGACTCAGGATGCGGATGAGCTACCCGATGGCAAGGATGAACTCGATTCGTGATATTGGCGACCTCAAATTGGCTAGTGGTGAGCTCGATTCCAAAGTCAACTAGCTCAATTTGATGGACAAAAGTTCAATTTAGCTTGGAGAGGAGGTGGGAAGCGAGCTCCTACCGCCATGGAGTGAGATGGCAGGTGGTGTCGCAGCTGTGGGGGCACACTGCAATGAGCTGGCCATGGTGCGGCGGCGCGTGGAGACGGTTGTCGAGGAGCGACGGTGCTTGTACCTCAGCACCGCGCTTGACGCCGAGGAGCACGGGGGCGCGCCATGGAGGAGCGCGGGAGGCGTCGGCGGCCACGCGCGAGGAGCACTGGGGCGCGCCATGGAGGCCGCCGCCAACACCGCGCTTGTCGCCAGCACCACGCTTGTCTTCCTGGCCCCGAAGCTCGGCGACGTGCTTGCCTTCCTGGCCGAAGCTCAACGTCCGGAGGCCGCCGTCAGCACCGCGCTTGCCGTCGTATTGCGCTAGAAGGCCGGTGGCCTTGGCGCTGGGCTCGGACGCGCAGGACCTGAGTTGCGGCGGCGGGGCCGGCAACGACGGTGGAGCGAGCATGCCACGGTGGAGCGAGGCGGCGGTCGCGGACGGGGAGGAGTGCGGCTGCGTAGGATTCACCTCAACCAATATAAGGGTTATCCTACCACGCTACGCAGCCTACTTCCTTATGCACCCAACCAATCAAGACTTGCTTCATCAGACCAAAGTTTCCTTATGCACCCAACCAATCAAGACCCTATTGGCTTGTGGGAGTCTGGCTTTGAGCTGGCCATGCATAGGAATAAGTCAGGCCACTTCTAGTGCAGGCAACCAATCAGGCCCTTAGGGCATATACAGCCTATAAATGGTGGGTCGTCTGCAAAATCTCGAACTTAGCATATAGACAGATATAACCCATAGACAACAGGTCATACAACCCATAGACAAAAAAAACGTTCGTAAGTTGTTTAATGCAATGCATGTAACTTAAGATCAACTACAGATACATTTGTGCAGACCATTGTGTGACTATTTGTTAGTAAAAAAGATACAACATATCTCATAAATCGGAAATATTTAGATCCTAGATTGAAACAAATATAGATGAAATGGGTAAAAAAACATCAAATATTTTTACACCACATCTTTTTTTACATTATCTACACCGGCCGTGGAGCAGCTTCCCGTCATCCTCATCCACATGACCACATCGAGCTCTCTCCCCTGCGCCGGCGGACGCGCCCTCTCCCCTGCGCCGAAGGACGCTGCCTCTCCCCTGCGCTAGAGCCGCGACTGGATCGGCAGCGGCGGCCATGCGATGGAGGCGGAGCAGCTCGTCGCGGCGCTCGCGACGGTCGGGGCGGAGCAGCCCGCTGCAGCAGCCTGCCACGGCTCGGGACGGCGGATGGCGCCTTGGCGGAGGGGGCCGGCGTCCCCTGCCTCTCGCCCTCTCCTGTGGCAGCTCAAGGTCCTCCGCCCAGCCACACCACGATGGCGCGGGGCGGTGCTCGAGGGGCGCGGGGAGCTGCTCGGCGCAGGCGGGCGCGGCGCGACGGCGGCGGCGTCGGCGGCGGCGGTCGAGCGAGCTGCCGGTGTTCTCTCTAAGCAAAGCAGCGGCATGTGCTAGCCGGAGAGCCAGGCAGGTCACAGTCTCTCCTCCTCTGCTCTGCGCTACTGCTCGACGCCTTCGCCATGGGCGTCTTCCTTGGTTTCTTCCTGGCGCTCCTCGTCTCCCGCTCCGCCGCCGGCGTCGCGGTGCGTGCGGCAGGGCAAGGCCGCCTACGCGTCGTTGCTGTCCCCGCTCCCTCAAGGTACGTGTGGCCACAGATCGACGGCGCCCGGCCGGTTCCTCTTCAGTACACAAGGGTGTGTATTCCGATTCGCCGAGGTTCTGAGCGATTCTTGCGGTCGGTTGATGACCTGCAGGCGGCGGAGTCTGCGGGTACGGCGCCATGGCCGCAGAGATCAATGGGGGCTTCCTCGCCGCCGGCGGACCCAGGCTGCACAGGGGAAGGCGACTGGGAGTTGGATTTGGCGGGCAATCTCCCGCGCGCGGAGTCGCCGTACGGGATCACACAGCTCGTCGATTTGGGGCGACGAGGAGTACAGCGCCGCCGGTTCCCGTCGATTCGGCCTTGGAGAACGGGACTCCCCGTCGACTCGCGAAAGGACGGGGAGCCCGTCGACTCGCGCTCGCAGGGTTGTTTCTGCAAAAGCGTCGGCTTACCGACGGGTCTTACAGTAGGGCTGTACATGCCCTTATAAAGGATCTGGGAGACAAAGTCCTAGAATTGGAGGAGCAGTTGCTTTTTCTTTTTCTCGAATACGCAGTTGTATTAAGAAAAGAAGAATGGAAACAAGGTTCCACAATTACAAACTCCGGTGAGGAGCAGTTGCTGAAAAACCTCAAAACGTATGCTGGAGAAGTCGAGAAATCAGTTGAAGCACGACTCGCTTACTTGCAGCACCAAATTGAAAGGGTTAAGAAAGATGATTGATTTGCTAGGATGTTTTTCATCCGTCAACTCTAAATCGTATGAAAATGAAGTAGTACTTGTCTCAGGTTTTGTTTGTCATTTATAAACTCTTTTCTGAATCGGTGTCCAATTGTTTGTTTCATTTTCTCTGCAGCTCTTTACCAGATGTTGTGAGCTCTACCCGTTAATATATCCTGTTGCGTCATCGTATTAGCACAATGATGGTATTTTGTTATCTTTCACTGAGAACTCTGTTGTCGTCAATGCTGGAAGTAATATTGATGCGGCCTTCTGCTGTTTGTATGTTTCTCGGTTCCTGGCACCATTTTCTGTGCATGCAAAATTTAAAAAAAAAGACGTTTAGAAGCCTAATAGTTTTTTTCGGAAATTGTTTTCTATAATGAATTTCAATTTTAGAGAGGTGCTAGAATCCTTTTCATGAGCTCTAGACATTTTATTTGGGTTCATCATGTTTAACTTTATCTATGAGATTTTGTTCCAAAATTTTATAATTTTTGAGATATTTTTCATAGCTCAAACAATTTATATAGAATTTCTCAATATTTCTCTGCACCGTAAAGTATTTCCTGAAAATAAAAAGGAATCCTATTTTTCCTACGGGACAGGATCTATGTCAAAACCAGCCCGATCCACTACCATAAGGCAGTATTTGGTTCCCTGAACCAATCTGATCCTGAACGAACCCATCCAGAATCTAAATAACCCGGTGTGTTTGGTTTTCTTTCAAGAATTAGTCAGTACAACGCAGACGCTCACACGCGCACACTCACACCTATTAATACACGTACGTAAATCCTACTCCTATGAGCACCTCCGAAGAACTGAACACTCGGCATCTGGAGATTCCCGAAGTCACCATTGACATCGTCGACGGAAACACCGCTTACCACTTAACGCATAACGCCGAAAAATTCTGAAAAAATCTCAGAAAAAAATGCGAGCATCAGGATATAAACAATGGACCGTTATTGGCGGTGACGCGGTGTGTTTGGTTCCTTGAGCTGTACCGTTTGGCCCAGAATGAGCTCGTTTCAGATCCTCTGTGAACCGGCCCGTGCGGCGAAATCCATCGAACGAACTCGTCCAACCCACGCGGACGGGTTTCTTTTCACCGCTTGACTCCCTCCACTCGTTATTTCACCGCCCGCACTTTTTTTTCCCAACGCACCTCACCTCCCAGTCCCAGCCCCCCTCCTCCCGTTCCTCTCCTGGGGACGCCCCGCGCATCCTTCGGCACCCTCGGATCCTCCTGCCGACGGTGAACACAAGGACCAGGTCAGCCGGCACTCTCCTCTCCCCCCTTTCCCTTCCATTCATCTTGGGGTAGAAACGCTGTGCCCTAATGGAGAAGCTTCTGGTTTTCCACTTGCAGTTGCAGCGGGAGAGGAATTTCCTTGCAGTTCATGTTTGGATTCGTCCTTCCCTCAAACAAGGCATCAATCTGAAATTCGTTGGTGTGAATGTGCACTGCTAATCTGCTATTAGTCCTAGATCTAGGACTCATGCGTGCTAAGCTGTTGTAATTTCTTTTTCGAACAATAGCTGTTGTAAAATTGGAAGCTCAACCCGCTTCCTTTCTCTGTCTATGCGAGTTGGCCAATTTAAGCATAACGGGCCGAGGCCTGGTTGGGGTCCGTCGCGGCCCAGCAGACCTTGTTCGCCCTGGATCTCCAGGCGCCGAACGGCTTGTGCGGCCGCCGGGCACCCCTCGGCGTGCGCGCCAAGCGCCTGCCTATTAAGGGCGAGGCCCTCGACTCGCGTGCTCCTGCCGCCGCTCCACCCCCCGCCCTTGCCCTGTTTCGCGCAGCACCGGCCGCCTATAGCTCGCCGGGGCCGAGCTCCGCCGCCGGGTTTCAACCGCCCAATCCGCCGCCGACGAGTCCCAATCGAGCAACCGGCGCCACCTGCAGCTTCCCCTCACGAAGCCGCGCCTCTTCGTCCGGCCGCCGTCCTGAATCGCCGCCGAGGAGCCCCGTCGCCGTGAAGACGTCGCCTCCGGCGACTGCCTCCGCCGCGGGCCAAAATCCGGCCGCCTCCACTTGTCTCCGCCGCTGGTGAGCACACCCACACGTTCCCCTGCGTCTCCTCTCCAACCTGCGTGGCTTGCCTGAGCCCCTAACTCGCCGGACCGCCGGCAATCTTGCCGCCCAGTGCCGCCGTCGGCCACAAGGAAGAAGCACCGACGTTTTTGCAATAAGGCCCCTGGAGAATCCTGTAACTTTTAAAACAAATCTCGTCTCTTGCTTAATTTATCGAAACGTGCACTGTTTGCAGTGTCTTGCAAATCTTCTCTGACAGCTTTTTTCGTTAATTAGGTTTAGGTCCCTGTGGCCTTGTGCTAGCCATAGATTACATGTTTTAGCTTCGATTTAATCCGTTCTTATTACATTAGTTGTTAAGTTCTTATTAATGTAAATTATGATTTAGAACTGTTGTTCAATACTCCCTCCATTCTGAAATAACTGACGTTTAGGACAGCGACACGGTCTTCAAAACACAACTTTGACCTCTTGTTATTATAAAAATATTTATCAAAGAGTGATATATATATACTTTTATGAAAGTATTTTTCAAGACAAATCTATTCATATAGTTTTCATATTTACGAACTCAACAATTTAAAAGTTATTGATGATTTATATTCACAATGTTTGACCCAAACCTTGTCCTAAACGTCCATTATTTCAAAATGGAGGGAGTACGTAGCTTATTTCTGAATTTTATTTATAGTAATTTGATTAAAAATTATCTAAATGTGTTTTCCTAATTAAAATATAATTAAGGTTTATATTCAGGGTTTTCATATTAATGTTGAATTGATTAATATTTATTCAATTATTTTCTGAATAAATTCTATTTAGTTATATCTCAGTTTTTTCATAAATCAATGTTAATTTGTTTAATGATTTTAATAATCGGTTTTCTAAGGAAAATATAATTAGAGTTATACAACAACAACATAGCCTTTTGTCCCAAGCTAGTTGGGGTAGGCTAGAGGTGAAACCCAAAAAGTCAAAAAAAAACAGAAAAAGAGTTAGAGGAAAGCAGAAAAGAAAGCAAAGATCACGACTCAGGCACATTAATTGCTAGTCTCCAAGCGCTCCTATCCATAGCTAAATCCTTTGAGATATTCCACTCTTTAAGGTCTCTAATAACCGACTCGTCCCAAGTTAGTTTGGGTCGACCTCTACCTCTCTTAACATTATTGGCCCGCTGTAGAACCCCACTACGCACCGGCGCCTCAGGAGGCCTCCGTTGGATATGTCCGAACCATCTCAACCGATGTTGCGTCAATTTCTCCTCAATTGGTGTCATTCTGACTCTATCTCGAATATCTTCATTCCGTATCCTATCCCTTCTTGTGTGACCACAAAACCAACGCAACATACGCATCTCTGCTACACTCAGTTGTTGTATATGTCGCCTTTTTGTAGGCCAACATTCAGCACCGTATGTCCCAAGTTAGAGTTATACCACGCCTTTTATTATATTATATAAATGTTAAGTTTATTAACATCAACATAAATATATAAATGTTAACTTTATTGATTTGCAGGAGGCATATCAAGTTTGGTGGTAATGGACCCAAAGCATTCAGCCGAAGTGTCCAAGTATAGTTTCTTGACTATCCTTTAGCACTAAATAAATCATAGTTTCGATTCATTACATAACATAAAGGTCATCTGCAGGCATTTGGACAAGCAAAATCAAGCACTAATGGAAACATACCGAGCAATGTCCCATGAGTTGCATAAACTTCAGGTGAGCTTCTGATAGTATGAGATTTTTTGCTGTGGCCTTAATATTTCGTATATACTGATCTTGTCAACACTTTCTACAGGTAGAAGAAGAAACAATCATGCGTAAGTTGTATGAACTGATGTCTACAGAAGGGCTTCTTCCAAAGGTACAGTATTTCCCTACCAATGGATGCTATGGAAGACTACAGTGCTAGTTTCCTGATTTCACTGTTCATACTATCCTATTGGAGCTGTCGCGGCTAGCGTCATTTTTCCATTAAGCCATCTGTGTTTTTCTTTTTCATTTTTAATTCAGAGTGGTAAGCAAACTCTTGAAATTTCACTCCGAACTGGGACATACAGTGCATAAATATACTGAAGAATGAGGGGCGTTAAAATAAGAGGCAATGGCCTGTTACTTTGCTAAGAGTATTAGATTTGTTGGTCCTTTTTGATTTTCCTATCTTGATCTTTCCTCTTAATGCTGAACATATGACTAGCATAATGGTTCAGGTGAAAATTTATCGTGTGGCAGACATATCTAGGACCAAAAGAAGATGTTGACAGAAGTAACCTGGATTATAATATGATAAATGCTTTTGAGTTTGCATCTTCCTCTACTGCTCAAGCAATTTAGCATCCATGCCCAAGGCCAAATGATATTCCCACATAAGTAACTTGCATCTTCTTTTACTGTTCAAACAATTTAGCATCTATATTTAAGAGCAAAAGGTTGCCATGTCAGAAGTGATGTATCCATGAAAGAGCTTCTGAAGCTCAGGATTGAGCTAAACTAGCACAATTTGAGAAGTTATTTACACTTAAATTGAAAATACGGATGTTTAGCCAACCCTAAGAGACAGGCCATGCACTTGAAGAAGTAATCGGATAATTGATACAATGACACCTACTCTCAAGGTTCCACCACTTATATCTCTGTACCTGCATAAAGAGCTATAATATATGTTTTGTTTTGATCAAGTTGCTTCTCATGTTTATACCGCTTAACTCACTACTTCATCCTTTTGTCTACTGCACTTTGGTGTAATGGTCAAAGGGCTTCATTTTAGTGTTTCTATGCCTCACTCCAGTTTTGTAATAATTGATGCAGCGCAAGAAAGAAAAGCAACAGGAGGAAAAGGTTGTGGAATCAACTCCGGAGAACAAAGAATGGGAACCATAAAGCTTATTGACTCACATATGATCCGAGTTCAGCTGAAGAGCTTGGTGTCTGTTATCTTCATGGCTGTACGCTTCCATCACAGCATGGACGACCACAGCATTTAAATTTGCAATATGATGGTTTAGCAGTAGATCAGCTCCAGTTGTTTCACAGTTGAATCTTGAACCTGTATATTGGCGCTACGAGGAATGATATATAGATGAACAGAATCATGTCTCTTGCTCTTATGCTTGAAATATGGATTAGCAGCAGTACTATGGATAGTGAGTACAGACAAATACTACCATATGAAGTGATGTACAAATTCAATGCACAACTAGCTGATAGCATTTTAAGCTTGTTTTTCGTGTGATTTGTCGTGATCCCCGGGGCTCAACATTGATATTCAATGCACAACTACGTGATAGCATTTTTTTCATTTTTTCTGGGTGTGCTTTGTCGATCCCCGGGGCTCAACATATGATGCCAGCGCTGTGTGTAAGCATTGAATGGGCTATAATGGAATACAATAATTAAATTTGTTGTTGAACAACAACATAACTATATCAGGGTGGCGCAGCGGAAGCGTGGTGGGCCCATAACCCACAGGTCCCAGGATCGAAACCTGGCTCTGATAAATTTCATTGAGCTTTTTTTTTTCATCTTTTTTAAGCTTGCTTCTGCGGTACGTGATTCTACGGTACGTCATAAATTTGCAACAAAGACCCTAAAACTTTTCATAAATTTACAATAAAAATCCTATAACTTTTATTAATTAGTCCACGGTTCTTTTATATTAGACTCTTTTAGCCCAGCCCAATTTTTGGATAATTTTTCACAAATACAAACGAAATGCAACAGTAGTGCAATGATTACGAAGTGACATCTTTTCCAATTCTAACATCTAAACACCGCCGTAGTCGCTCTCGATTCCCGGCCCCACTGGGCAAGACCCGTCCCCGCATGAAGGCGATCGAGAGTACAGAAAACAAGAACAAAAATCAGATCACTAGCACACACATCCATATATGATTTTGTACGGATTTGCAAGCCTTATCTCATATCAGATCAAACAAAAAGCAAAAGGGAAAAGGCGAGACATGTCCCCTCACGTACTATTAGCATTTAGCAGATTGCCTGTCGATTTTGAGCATGCATATATAGCTTCACCTGGCCAAGGCTTCTGTAGCTGCAGTGCCTGGTTCCTTCGGTCCATCTCTGGCAAGTAACGGGTAGAAGCTGCATGCTTGCATGGTGCTGGACGAGAGAAGTGTGAGGCGTGGCCAGGGACATGCGCTGTGGGTCGCAGTCTAGCGGAACGGCACGATTGCGCCGTTAGGGCAGTACAGCCGTGCGGGCGGGACTGGAGGAGGGTTGAATATGAATAGAAGCGGGGCAAAACTCGCACCGCAAGCCGCGTCACGGAAGCGGACTATGCAGCTCAGCCTGCAGTGCCGCAACGCTTGCAGGCGCTCAATATCTCTGTCATCCTACATACTCCACGACAATCCGTTGGTGAAATTGTCACCGTTTACGAGTAAACTTACTTCTCGCAATGGCCGGCGGCGGCACAGGACATGAATGAGATTCGTCATTGATGCTCGCGGATTGGCTGATAAATATGTTTTGATGTTTGGCTTTCAACTAGCAAGCCGCTAGAATGGTGGCAGTGGCTCGCAGGGATGATGCGGGCAGCCGCATGAGCCCACATGCGCCCTTGCGGCTGGTGCAACCAGAGGGTTGGATGTTAGGGTTAGTCAATTTTATATACTATATACTCGTACAACACAATGACATAGGTTGTGATTTTTTTTTGAGATAGTGATATGCAATTTATGTAATGGTGATATGCAATACTTTTTCTTTAACCTCTTAGCCAAACTGTAATGGTGATATGCAATTTATGTATTACTTCTCAAATCAATTAAGTAATTGTCTGGGAATAAAATAATTAAGTATTGAAGCAACTTTATAAACATCCGTCAAAATATTGTAAATTACTTTAATTTAGACAATAATCTTTACATAGTATATATGTGTTGGGACTTTATATTTTATCCCATAGGGCACAATAAGTTCGCTTTGGATCATAGGGCACACCAGTAAAAAAACAAGTGCAGAAAATATGCAAAATGTGTAAAGTATATATGTTGTTTGGATTAGAATAACAAATAAAAATGTAATTATCTGACATTAGCCCGTAGCAACGCACGGACATATTTGACTAGTATTATATAAATTAGCAAAGGCACATGTGCGCACGCACATGTATAAAATAAATCAAATATAACATATAAAATATTGTTGCACATGTGCTAAACTCTCTTCTATACATTTGTCTCAACCCATGTACCACACACGTTTATTTATATGAAGAAAAACTCTTCGATTTATTGTCTATTAGTAATACGGGATAACTATGTATAGACGTGGGTACAAATGTGGGTATATTTAGACGGGTTCTTTTTTTGGTGAAAAAAGTTGAGCGGAGAAACAACTAAAAGAGCCTGGAACATGCAAATTTTTCGATGCTTTCTAGTTTTTCCTTCCCACCAAAGCCCGACAGGTGGGTCCTCTGTGAGAGGGTGGGGGTGGGTTTTTTGGTGGGAAGTGTTTTTAATTCTCTAGGATCCTTTTAGTAGGATCCTTTTAGTATAGATACATAGATGATGAGTTTACACCTTTTCTTTGAACTGGAAATTGAGATTTTATCCTTTTATATCTTACGTTAGTCAAGTTTTTTCGTCTTTTTCTTTTTTTTTGACCCATCGATATTGTATTAAGATTGAGAATTGCTAGATATCAATCGACTGATTTTTGGGTCTTTTGTCAATCGACGCTCTTGATCGTTGGATCATCAGTGAATGGACGAGCTTGCTTTATGCGGAAAACTTGTTATCGGGCCCGCGTCTGTCCGTTTTGGTCAGTTATCGGGTCCCCGTGTGTTTGCGACCCGTTATCAACTTGTGTGGCTGTGCGCGACCCGTGGACGTCGACCACTCATCTCTGGATGTGACCGGGGGTCATTTCGTTCTCATGGCCCGAGCGAGGCGGCGGGCCGGCGGCGAATCGGCAACCCCCTCTCCGGCGATCTCATTATTGGATCGGCAAAGATCCATAGGGAATCAGCGAGCTCGTCGCCAGATTGATAGGCTCGTCGATGTCAACACCTGGGCGGCACCGGCATCTGGTAAGTTCTTCCCACCACCCGACCAACTAGATGATATTTCTAGGGTTTTGATATTTGCACAAGGATTAGGAAGATATTCGTTCATTTGAGGGTTGTTTTGGTTCCATTTATGCGGCGGATTTGGATTCGATTGTGTGCGTGAGGGAGGGCTGGAGGGGTGGATCCCAATTGATTCATGTATTTGCCGTTGTCTGCAGGGGTGAGACACCTGTTCCTGGGAATCTTCTTTTGATCGATTAGGGGCCCTGATTTCTGAGAATGAGGTTGTAATCAGTAGATATGTTTTAGGTTGTCAGCAATCGTGGGATGTATGAGGCGCAATATCCCGCCCCGCCTAGCTTATGCTGATTTGCGCCGCCCAGCTTATGTTTTGATTTTGTGGTGTGATTTTGCGCCGCCCAACTGCAGCTGCTGCGCTAGATCGATAGAGGTGGACCCAATAGCTTTAATTGTATCAGTTTATTTTCCTTTCCGCACTGTGCTTGGCTTGCATAATTTATCTGTGTGTCATTTTTAATCAGTTTAGATCAACGCCAAGCAGCGCTACGATTTTCTGGTGTCAGTAGCTAGTGTTTCTGTACTTTTGCTTCATGATAGGAAGCTGTAGCTCATCCCTCTTTGCTTGCATTGTTTCTCATGCAGGAAAATTTGGGAGAACGCATTATTGGCTTTGGCCCTTTATATTAATTTATACCTTTTATGCATCTGTGGCCGGCAGAGACGCGTTTTATTTTTACAATTTTCAGTAGGGTAGTTTCTATCCAATCCTTCGCCTTTCTGAAAATGTTTATTTCTTGAGCTTACTCATCTTGACCATTAGTGCTGATATGTGCATGTGCCTGTTGATTACTGTCAGTTCAAGCTATCAGTACTTTTCCCTGTTCAGTAATCTTATGTCACTTGGTCTGGTTAACTTTGGTATTAATCGCTCAAAGCTTTATGTAGGTTTCAGTAGGTTTGGGACTAGAGATCTTGGTCTTATCAGTTGACATATTTTTTGTATTATCCTTCAATATGTTCCGACTGTGTGTCAAGGATGTTTGTTAGTTTGATATGTGTTTTTTAACATGTTTCCCTGTGTCAGAGTAGAACATTCAGAACTGTATTTTTATCTTTTTTTCTTCCACATATTGCTCGTGTACCCTCCTTTTATTATTTCAGTTCAAGTACAAATAGATGTACTCCCTTTTTGTTTATTTCGTATGCTTCCTTTTTGTACTTGTTGAACTGAGATTGTGAGATGTATGGGGGGAGTTGGATTTGGGGATTCGCAATTGTAAGCACACATGTGCTAACCACAATGCTTTTTTTTTGTTCTGAAAAAGGAAAACAAGTGAAGCTAGCTGCTTGTTGAAGCCAACACCAACTTTCTTCTTATTTCTTTATAGGATTACATCACCATGGCATTATGTCATTTCTGCTGGAAATACAACCTTGTATGGTTATCTATGAAATTATTACTGTTGGTTCATTTTGGTCTCGTTACTGTCGCAGAGCGGGGGGTTGGGGAGCTGATGTGTTGGTGATGGATGGGATAGGGGGATCGTCAATCTCATCGGCGACAACACTCTGCAGTCTCAGGCATGAAAGGTATTTTTCATGCTGCCTAACCCAGGAAGTCAAGGGTGAGTAGGCGCTTCAGATCTGCACTTGGTTTCTTTTTTGCGCCTGGTTTGGCTTCATATAGGTTTAATTTTTTGAGTGATTCTTGATAACTTGTGATCTCGTTAGATTCAGTTTGGGGATTTAGCAGTCCACTAGGTGACATCTATGTCCAATTATAATTCAATCTCCTATTTTTGAAGTATGTTATTGTTCGATTTTGAGCTTGATTGGGGAATTTTTGGGCCCCTCGGTGTTCGATTTGAGTTCAACTGCGGTTCGATTTTGGGGATTTGTTTTCTGTTTAATTTGTTCTAGATTAGGTTTTTCATTTGTGGTTGATTAGGATGAAATGTGTACTCATTCTACCTAGCTGACCTGGCTATCGAAAGTATTAGATATTAGTGGAATATGGACTGCAAGGGAGTGAGCTTCACTTTTACATAATGTATCTAGCACTGCATTGCATACCTAGCCTACAAGGAATAAGCTAGCATTTGTTGAATTAAGTCCAAAATGAATTAGGAGTCAGCCTGAGAGCATGTCCTCTGTTGGTTGCTAGGGGTGGGCAGAGGGAGGTAGTGATGGTGATTTTGTGTCTTGTCTGTCTATCAGATAGAAAGTCACTTTTTTCGCCGAGATGTTATATATGATGAGTGTGAGAGACTTCTTCCTATGAATTCACTATGCAAGTAAGGATGTATGTCTTTTTGTTTGTTTGTGTGTGTGTGTTGTGAACATGAACATGACTGAGTTGTTTGTGTGTGTTGTGTGTTCTGTGCGCGCGCGCGCGCGAGTGTGAGTGTGAGTGTGAGCGCGCGTGTGTGTGGTGTGTGGTGTGTGTGTGTGAGTGTGAGCGCGTGTGTGTGTGGTGTGTGTGTGTGAGTGTGAGCGCGCGTGTGTGTGGTGTGGTGTGGTGTGGTGTGGTGTGGGTGCGTGTTGGTGTGTGTGAGTGTGTTTGTGGTGTGGGTGTGCGCGCGCTCACTGGAGAGTGTCTGTTTTACAGTCCGTGCACGTGAGTGTGTGTGTGATTGTGGATCACCTAAATTCTGTGGTGTGGTGTGGTGTGGTGTGGTGTGTTGCGGTGCGTACGTGTGTGTGGTGAGGTGAGGGGTGTGTTGTCTGTTGTGGTGCGGTGTGGTGGCACGCGCGTGTGCGTGTGTAGTCTGTTGTGGTGTGGTGTGGTGCGGTGCAGTGCATGCGGTGTGTCTGTGGTGTGGTGCGTGTGGTGTGTGGTGTCGTGTGGTGCACGCGTGAATATTTTTTATTCACATCGGGAACTAGGATTTACAAGTTGGCTCACATCAAGAACTATGTTGAAATGCACTCTTGATTCATGTTTCTTTCCCAAGAATAGCAGCAAAATGTTGTGTGTGTGATGTGGTGTGGTGTGATGTTATGTGTTGTTTCTCTCCATCTATTAGAATAATTATTTTCTCTATTTTAATATTGGTCTGATGGCATCTTTTCTAATGTTCTACACTAGATGGTTCTGCATAACAAATATGCAGAGGATAAGTTTGCTAATGAGTTTGGCATCCAAGTCAGCAATGTTGTTCTAGCCTATGTGCTGCCTCCACCCCTGGTAACTTCGCTAAATTTTGATTAGAAGAAAAGACAAGCAATTTTGATTTTTCCTGTTGTATCAATCGCTTCACTGTTGCACACATTGAGCTAATATGCCCATGCTATGTGATTATGTGAACCTAATTGGGACCATGTGCTTATAAAAACCGTTTTGTCGGTTTGGACTTTGGACATACTGCGAATTGTATATGGTCTTTGTTTGATGACCCCTCTAAGAATCTTAGGTCACAAATTGTCAAAGTTTTTTGTGCATAGGTTTTTGTTATCTCATCGTTGTGTATATGAAACTGTGATGGCATAAATCTGATAAAGTGTTTTTGTGCTTCAGCTTAAAGCTTGGCAATGGAGAAAACCTTTAAACATGCAATGGCAGATGGAAATTTTCAACATAAAATCTGGAATTCTGTTCTCAAGAAGCCTATTAGATGTAACAATGCCCAAGAAATCGGCAGAGATTGTGCAGTGTAGTTGTTTGTAATGTGCTTTTGGACTACTGATAATTATGCCATTATTATCTACTTGTGGACATATGTAATGTATTTTCACCTACTCGATGCTCTTATTTGATTCCCTGCTTGCATATTTCTTTACCTGTAATTCCTGTTGTCAGCCTAAAAATTTGCATGTATTTTTTCATGTCTTGTTATTTGTGTCTGTATACTTTAGTTGGCAAAATAAATACTAAGAAAACATATAGCTACTGGGCTTTTTTTTTATCTCAGCTACTGAGTTGGTAACAAACTACCCATCGGCTAAACAGGCTACCAACAACCACAGAAGCCGAAACCAGCTTATCGGGTCCGCAAGACCACAACAGACAAAAATAGACACGTTAGTGAAGCCAATATGTCTGTTTGATTCTTACCGGGCGCACAGCTGGAGGTTGTGCGGACCCGTTAACGGACATGCAACACCAACAGAATGAATATAGCAGCAACGGTTGGATGAAGATCCAACGGCCAGAACAGGTGATTGATAAATACGTTAAATTTCAGTCGATTGATAAGTAGACACATCCATTTTGTCTGACTATTGTTTTGGAAAAAGTTAGGAAATGATTAGATCTATCATCTCCTTCGTACACACACGATGCAAGTTTCATTCCAGGAATATTATATAAAATATGAGTTTTGGAAATTGAGATTTTTATCCTTTTTATATCTTACGTTAGTCAACCAGTTCTTTTAAATAGCCCATTTGGCTCGTGGCTGGTGCGGATTTATGCTGAAAGAAAAATATTGTTGTCTGGCTAGTACTGATTTATTGTGAGAGAAAAATACTGTCCGGTGCTGATAAGACAGATGAACGGTTGAAAATCTAAATTTTGTTCGGCTCAACTAAATAAGGGTATTATCTGTACCTGAGAAGTATATTATCTCACAAACCTTCCGATTTCTCAAATTTCGCGAAACACACCTAGAGTCGGGGGTATTATCTGTACCCTGAGTATTATCTCATGAACCTTCCGATTTCCCAAATTTGGCGAAACCCACCTAGAATCGAGGAAGAAACTTCCTTCTCCTTGACCCTTGAGGCTGGACACTGGACTAACCAAACCGTCCAAAGCCCGTCTCCCCTTCCAGTGCTTCCTCCTCGATCCAGCCATGTCGTCCGCGCCGCCCGCCCACCAATCGAAACCCTCCCAACACCGCCGCCAACACCACAACCCCGGACCGAGGCAGCCGCCGCCGCCGCAGCAGGAGCGTTATGTGCCCAAATCCGGCCCCGTCGCGGCCCCCAAACCCTCGCCCCCGTCGCAGCCATCGCTCACCACTGCGCTCCGATCGTCGACAGCCTCGTCCTCCGCGTCAGGCTCCGGCTCCGGAGGGAGCATCAGCGGCAGAGTAGGTAGCGGGGCCGGGGCAGCTGGTGGATTCGTTGCGTACCTGCCACATGACGAGGCGGTCGCAGCGGGGCTCGGTGGCCTCGATGCACATGAGTCGCAGGTCGTCGTCGACCTCCTCAACGACGCGCTCGCCGCGCTCCTCCGGGCCAAACCTCGAGAGTTCTGGCGCCAGGGTAAGCGAAAACACTCGCCTGCGTAATGGCCACCGATCGAACCTGCTATCGATGTGCATAGTGGCTTAAACAGCTGAGCTTCTGTTTGATTTCTTGTTTGAAAGCACTACATGCTTTTTTAGACATTTTCCTGCCTATATAAAATGTTTCAGGTCAAGGCTCTTAACGGATTATGTTTACAGTACAATTTAAAGTATATTAGTTTGTGTGGATAATTCAAGTGCAGTCCCCCGAACATATCTCTAGTTATTTCTAGTTGAATTGTGCTTAGGCTGCAATAACAATCTCAGTCAATCTGTTCAAATATTGAAAATGTGACCTGAATCGAATTTTTCGAAACATCTGATTTTAGTTAAGTTGCTGTTACACCTATAATTGTGGTGACACAAGAGTTGTGTTATCTGAAGTCTACTATTCAGACAAATAACAATCACGATTTCTATAGGGAGGAAATATCTGGCGCACAAGAGTATAGTAGCGAACGGCTCATACTCAAATTTATATCTCAAATCTGATCTCTGGTCTAAACGGTGGTGGGAATTCCCTCACCCATCTTAGGATGACTTAAAGACAATTGCATCTAGCCAAATGAAAATATTGATAAGAGGGATGAAGAAATTCCCACCTCCCATTTGGGCCATTCAGATTGGATCACAAGATTGAGTATGTGCATATGTTTACCAATATGCTCTTGGGCACCTGATTAGTTAGTACTCTCAAGTATAGCAATATCCACATGTATTGTCTTGACTCTTGCCACATTCTGATTAGGCAGTTAGAGAAACAGGGTAATGAACAGAAGTTATCCCATTAAACAATTATTGAATCAATAGATAAGTTGCTCGCAAAAAGAAGAATCCATAGATAAGTTGATATGATTTATTTAATATTACGGTTTTCCACAATTGGTACTTATGCATCTAAACTTTGTCAGTGACATATTAATGCTAACTTTATTCTTTCCCAGTGGCACAGAACACTTCTTTGCATGACTTCCTGGATAGTTACCTACAATTCAGGCACCGGTGGTATGATTTGCCACACCGGGCCCCAAAGGGGGCAGTAGCAGGTTTGGTTGTTGGGGAGCTTGAGCTTTGCCGTCGTGTTTTTATGGTCCTCTACCGCATGTGAGATTTCCATCATTTCTAGTTTTCTTTGTAACCTTTTCACTAAGGCGTATTTGTTATGATATGCTTCTTTTATGTGTTTTAGATCCTCGAACAAGGATCCTGGAGCAGGTCGTGGTGAGGCCCTTAGTGTGAAGGAGCACACAGGTGAGATTAGTACCAGTCATTTATTCACAGTATCGGGTTTCTTGAGGAGCACAATTGGTTAAAGTGTACTGTAATCACAATTCCACAATGTTCTTTGTAGCCGTTCTTCTGGAGAAAAAATTGCTTGATCTGCCAAAATTGTTGGATATATGTGCTATATATGAGCATGACAACAGCAAGTTAACAAGTTCACTGGTTAGTCCCTGAAGTAGCCTTTTGTTATTTTGGTTGTCTTAAGCACTTTTTTGTTTGCAAATTTTGAATTTGAAATATGTATTTTTCATTGCTTGTAGATAATTTTTCTTAATCATGGACACTTGTCTTGACAAAGAATGCTCTTTCTGGATCTCCAGGTTACGAATGCTATTAATGTGCAGCCAAATGTCCTGGATGGCATTAATATTGTCATTCCCCAGTTCCTCGGCATTTTCCACACAATGCATGATAGGTGCATGACATCTTTACAGGTGATCTTTGCCATTTGTTTCTATACCCTAGATACACTAATCACTCATAGAATTGATATAAAAGGTTTTGTTTATTTGGTAGCAATATTCCATAACATTGTTTAATAACTTCAGTTTGTATGAGTCTGGAGAAACTGTGTAGGTGTGGTAGGACTTCTTGTATCTACTTTATGTCATGCATTCTTCTTTTAGATCCAGGATTTTCAGTTCCTTTTTTCATGCTATCAATCGTTATTTAGTGCTTATTCCTTAATCTGTGACCACTGCCTTGAAGTACAATGTGTCTCCCATTTCCTGATCTGATGTGTGTGTTCTACTATGCTGTGCAATATCTGGTCAGCTTAGCATAATGTATGCTGTTGTCCTGAAATGAGAAGGATCGACTCTTCTCCAACAAATAAACTATCAACCTCCAGTTTAATTAATTAATTTAATTAAGTAATATTTTTTTTCTGAAAACAAAAACAATTAACTATTAACCAAATCTTCCACATTATTGTTGCTACCGTGTATCTCTATTAACCTTTCCATAAAAAGCTCTGTTCCCTGTTCCTTGAGCATTAGTGCTACATGCCTGGTTTGGTTAAAAGATTTTGTTTCTAGCAATTCAGACGATTTATTAGCTGTTCCAGGACATTTGTTATCATACTCGGAAGTTGACAATTATGATAATTAAAAGTAATTTATTTGTATTAATAATTCATATGCTTGAATGTTTACTCGATGTGCTTAACTTCAACAATAGCAATAATGAATTTGTCATGCATTTTTCAGCTATTGGATAATAGTTCTTTCCTGATATCTCATATGCATTGAACCTATCTGAACCACAATTGAATACAGGTGCTCACTTCAACTGGATCAATTGATACTGGATATGTTCAACTACGGAAAGATTTCTTGGAGGTTTCTTCTATCCATGCTTGACTTATTCTGATTTGTGTACTGTATATTTATCCTATTGCAACCCCATCCCCTGAAGCGATGATAAATTTGATTTTCCACAGGTGTTAGATTTTATAAATGATGCAATTGTTAGTCTGGATTCCTTTGTCGGTGCTTATCAACCTGCTGCTTTATTGTTCTGTACTAATTTTGAAATGAGGTAAGCTTCTTGTTCATCCCAATGATGGTTTTATGCCTTCGAGATCCTTCCCTGTTTGTCACTCTGTAATGGTGCTTATCTCCTACTTCATTGCAGCTACGGAATCGAGGAATTACCGAATACCCTCTCAAGATTGCATGATGCATTGTTACCATCATTGCTTCAGGGGTTTAAAGTTATGTCCAAGTCCCTAAGCAATGGAGAGGCATCGCCTGACAGCATGCTTAGTGACACTGCTCTCGGTATACGGATGTTGTCAAAGAGAACAGTCAGATTTGGTTGGAGATTGTTGCACTACTGCTATTTAAATGATCAACTTAAGGAGCATGATGCTCAAACTTCTACTAAGATGTTTCCAGCTAAAGTTGAAGACCCGATGATAAGGGGAGATATCTTGGTTCAAACACTCAAAGATATAAATAGAGAAGCAACCTACTCTTCTCAACCAAACCATGGCAATACTTTCCTTCAAGCACTTGAAAGTGAATTTCAGTTAATGAGTCGGATTGACAATATTCGGAACAAAGGTACACAATCAAATTGTAATCAAATTATTCACCCAGATGCTTAGCTAGTGCTTATAATGTTTAGTATGAGATCTAATAGCTTATTTGTATAAGTCGTCACAAGTTAATGCCCTCATGCTCTCATGCAAGGATATTTTCTGCATATATTTATGAAAAATATTTATCCTACTGTGTTGTCTGCTCTTACAATCACTGTGTGAGTTTACACAGTTGAGGTGATATGCTTCAGTTATTTGTTAGAAGCTTAGACTTCAGTTTATGAAGTATATGCAGGTCTGTGTTAAAAGGAAATATTCTTGTCAGACCATTCAATTGGATTTTTCATGCATGTGTCTGATGTCTTCATTTGAATTGACATTTCCCCGTCATCTAGTCTGTTGTTTGCTGCGTGTTGTTTCGATGATGCTTAATTCCCTCTGAACATCCTAGACTATGTATGGTTTCTGAAGGGTGGTATAGAGAGTTATCTTTTAATTGAATGATGCCCTTGCATGAAATTACACATGTAGTTTACAAACATGCATCATTTTACTTTAAACTAATAATCAAAGTTTTTTCTTAGGTCTAATTTTCTTACTGATTTCGAACATGTTTCTACATTAATCAATTCTATAGAGTGAGTAAACTAGAATTTAAGTCTGCTTAAAGCTTGTATTGAACATTTCAACTGTTGTGCACTTCTATTTCGCTGATATAATCCTAGGTACTCGAGTTATGATTTCAAAAGTGTGAATAATTTACCACAGTATTATTTAATTAATTTACATGCTACATCTTCTGTTATTTTGAATTCATTTTGATGGCAGAGACCTTTTGTGTGTTTCTTCCACTCTTAACAGGATGGATATACATGGATGACGAGCAGTTCCAGTTCATATCATGTTTGTGTGGATCTACTCACAGTTGGAATAATGCACCTGATTTGCCAGTCTCTTCTCATGCTGGTGAATTACAACAAAAGGATGAGGAAACGGTGATGGTTGAGTCCAAGATTAGTCAGATAAGGGACCTTTTTCCTGATTATGGGAAGGGTTTTCTTGCTGCTTGCCTGGAAGCCTACAGCATGAACCCTGAGGAAGTTATCCAAAGGATATTAGAAGGAACACTTCATCAAGACCTTCAAGCTCTGGATACTTCATTAGAAGAGATGCCGCATAAAAAACTTGGACCAACAGCCGTGAAAGATAAAGGAAAGGGCATATTGGTGGAGACTGCACCTCAAGTTACAAAGAAACCCCATAAAGTTGCTGAGACACATTACATTGTTCAAGATGGCCCATCTTCTGCAACTTCATCGGCATACCAGGGTCCATCTTCTGCAATTTTATCAGCATCACAGGGTCCGTCTTCTGGAGCTTCATCAGAATTCCAGCGATCATCTTCTGCAATCTCATCTGTATCATCTGTCCCACAAGGTAGATTTACGAGGAAGGCCAATGATGATTTGCCTGACACTGCAATTCTGGACTCGAAAAATGCTAAAGATGCCGTTAGATCTGTTATCCTGGACTCCCAGTATGAATATGAGGATGAGTATGATGATTCATTTGATGATCTTGGCTTCAGTGTGGTAGAGTCAAGTTATGAGGAAACTGATGGTGCCAATGATGCTGACATGTCATCACATGGCCCAACATGGAGTTCACAAAAGAAACCGCAGTTTTATGTCAAGGATGGGAAGAATTACAGTTATAAGGTTGCTGGTTCAGTTGCTGTATCCAATGCTCGAGAAGCAGCTGTCATGAGGCAAACTCAAAAAGATACAATCTATGGTCTTGGCCGTGGTGGAAATGTTCCTTTTGGTGTTCCCAATAGACAACCCATAGATGTGGACGGAGAGGAAGTTGATGTTACAAACAACTTTAGCAGAGGAGTTTCAAATCCCCGTGGACGAGGAAGAAGAGGTGGCAGGGGTCAAGGCAACCATCTAGAGGATAATGAGAACCCCAATGGACGTGGCTACGGCCGTGGTGGTAGAAGAGGGGGCTGGAGTCAAGGCAACCTAGCTGAGGAAAATGGGAACCCTAATGGTCAACAAGGTTTTGGCCGTGGTAGTAGAAGAGGGGGCTGGAATGAAGGCAATCCAGCTGAGGAAGACGCCAACTCTAATGGCAGACAACAATGTTTTGGCCGTGCCGCAAGGCGTGGGGGGAGGAGCCATGACCGTCCAGCAGGGGAAAATGAAGATCATGATCCAGCACAAGGCTTTGCTCGAGGTGGGCCAGCGCCCAGGGGTGGTGGCCCTGGTAGGGGAGGTGGCCGGAATCACCACAGGAGAGATCGGGCAATGAAGAAGCATATGCAAGGATTGACAGGGCTTTAGCTTCTGGTAGCATTCAACGTTTGAAGAGCGAAACTGTAAATGCCATTTTTTTTGGAGGCACCAGACAAAATTTTATACTCATTTTGAATCATAGATACAGGATTCCATGGAGCACCCTCCATAGGTGCTCGTCCATCCATATTGTCGAAAATAGCATATGTAATGAGAATCGCATAGAGGTGAATTGTCCTTTGCACTTTGTTTCGAGCAGTGCTGCGCACTCGTCGCTCCTGGTCACGTTGCTCTTATAGTTCTCCAAAAGGTTTGTTCCATTTACTCAAAAAATGCAGACCTGTGTGTGCCTCTTCGTGTTGCCTTTTATCAGGAAATATTTCTAGTGGTGCCAAGCTTATAAAATTCAACTTAGTTCCGGATGTGTCCAAATCTATGGACGCGACTGATTTGATACAGTTCTCGATGATAAAATCCTAGGGGTGGAAATCCTATAAAATTGCAGTTAATTTCTTTTTTTAGGCAAAATAAAATCGCAGTTAATTGGGATACGGTGGCATGTCCTCAACCTGGGTGATCCTACGTAAATATCGACTCTCTCGCATGTAAATTATATGCGTTGTATGATTAGTTGTTATCTTTGAGATTTTTTTTAGCAGAAACCAACTCCTTTATTAACCATCTAGTGCATAGGAGCTACAAACGCCCTCTGGCGGAGATAAAAGCCACACATGTCGTCCGAGAGAGCTGAAAATTGAGCTCTTCGCTAGCCTATGTGCGTGTGCGTCTCACATTGGCACTTCTACCCTTGTGGACTAGCTCTGCTGTAGTGAAATCTACCATTCTCGCCTTGATTTCCTTGACGATATGACCATATACTCTCCATGCCGCTACCCTGGACGACTCTCCTGATGACATTGATGCAGCCTTGCTAAAGCCAGCTGGGCAGTTCGTCAATCCAATTAAATTCCAAGCCATGCATTTACATTATGCGTCCAAGTGCTAAACAAAGAATCCTTACTGATTTCAACAAGACTTAGCTTCTACCCATCCATAAATCAGGTTTTAAAGATTATTTTTGTGTAGGAAACCCCAATCCCGAGCTGATCCAGTATCATCTCTTGCTCGGACTTATTTTTCGGAAACACAGAACCTGTCGGACAACAGGTCCGACTGATGTTGACTGCGTCACAGGATTCACATGGATCTTTATCTTGCAAAAGAACTGCCTCCAAACTAGAAGCATAGTCCATGACACCTCTAATAAACTGCATATGTTTCTTGATTGGCATGAAACCCACAAATTCAAGCCTTTTTAATTGCGGATGCGTGGAACTGTTGAACTTATTACTTTTCTGCCAAGGATTAATTCTTTTAGAGAATGCTATCATCCTGGTTTCTTCGGTGTCCACGTCACACACATGATTCCACACCTGAATTGAAAATGGCACGACTCACTGTTAGTACCATCTTTCTTTGATAGTAGTTCAATTTCCATCTGGAAGTGATGTGTGTTAGAAATCTAGGCAAATTTCGGTACATTTTAATTCCAGAAATTACCAACAAATTCATGACAATTGTGAGTGATCCAGTGAGAACAAGGCATGTGCAAGTGTTCAAGTTAAATCTCATATTAAACAAGAACAGCAAACAAAACCAGAGAAGGTTAAGTGTGTACCCAGGGGCGGAGCCGGAACCGGAGGCACCGGAATCGCCGTTACCAGTCATCATTCAGACTAGCCTGCTTGAAGTAGTCGATCAGAGTTGAAGCAGTGACGAGGCGATGCAGTGAAGTCCCACGAACGGCCTCCAGGATGTAGTCGTTCGCGTGATGAAGAGGACGTAGTCGTTCAGCTTGGGGATGTGGGGACGAGTCGTACGGTTGCAGGAGATGGCTGCTAGGAAGTAGACGAAGTAGTCGTTCACAGCAGCGAGCAGGCGCGTACGAGTACGCTCTCCAAAAACCTTATCGCCCGCCTATCCCGAGCAGGATCACTAGACAGACATGGTTCGGAGGCAACTGCTCACGCAAGCAGAGTTCGCACAAAGCTTGCGTTGGGAATGCGAGAGAGCAGCAAACAACAGGGAGAAGAGAGTGGTTTCCTGAAAGGAATACCAGAGAGAGAGCTTTCGGTGTGTTGTGCCTGGGAGGAGAGGCATCATCTTATAGGCGCTCACGGAGGAGAGGGAGGATGAACCTGGACACTATTGACCAGCCATAATGCCATTAAGCGTTGTCAGTTACTCGTCCTGACAGTAACGGCTAGCAGTTACCAGTCCCTCGTGATGGTAGTAACGGCTAGATTTGACTGGCAAAAAGTTCACCACACGACACACGCCCAGGTGGACCAGATCACATGGCATTCTAGTTAGTAGTCATGCTTATTTAGCTGATTATTTATCATAATCAATAGAATAAAATTACCAGAATTTTCCAGGTTGTTCTAAATATATTATGCAAGTGTAAAAATTTATCACTTGGCATTTCCTAGTAAGTCCTATTTACAACCAGGTAGAGAAGAAAAATAGCAGAAAAAAATAATGTGAAAACTCTTACCTTCTCTCCATAGAAATCCAATGTAAGAACCTTAATTTTTGTGGAGCCATGTAAAAGGTCAGTTAAATTGAATCCAGATTGATATCTTGCCGCGGAACAAACAAGACTCAGATCCTCAAGGCATGGAACATGGCCAAAATATAAGGGGGTACCCGAAGAGATCCAAGATTCACAATATAACACAGATAGTTTAGGAAGACATAAAAACTCAATCTTCTCAAAGTAACAGGACTCAAGTCTCAGATAAGAGATTTTCGAGTTTGGCATGTCAATCTTCAGTACCGATAGATCCCCAGCATCACATTTGTTCAACTCCAGATGTTGCAGTAGTAGCTCACAGCTACTTAGGAGATGGTGCATTTCTAAGTTACTAAATCTTGCGTTATACAGAACAAGTTTTGTCATGCACTTAAAGAGATTGGGCAAAGTATCAAAAAAACAGACCAGGTTCTTTGCATGCTGCATCATATCGGCCTCATCACAATCTTCACCAGGCTTCTTAGTGGGTAAGGCAAGCTCCACACTTTTCACATAACCGTTCTCGCTAGCTTTGCAAACTAACTCACCAATGTCATACAAACAATTTGCAGTCAGACAGAGACGAAGGCTTGCTGTTTTCATGGTCCTTTCACTCCCTGGTACACCCAGACATATTCTCATTGCTTTAGTCATAGCTGCCATTGCTTCATCTACCACTTGATTATAATTAACCGAAGTGTTGTTCGAATGGATAAAATCCCAAATAGTTAAGTCGATGTGAGGCAGTAATGAAGGAAGGTGCCTCCAGCGAGTTGACAAGAAACTGGCTCTTATAAATGTATGTATATTTGTTTTGCCAAGATATGGAGTAAAATGTCATCAGGCAATTTGCTAAATCTATCGTCATCGCCCACCTTCATCAAGAAACAAAATGACATCCCTTTATTACTTTTTTTCAGGAAAAATCCCTTTAATTACAAATAAGAATATTTGAGTAAAAATAATTGTTAATAAGAATAAGTGAATAGCTATATAGGTTTCGATAGGAGCGTAGCAAACCTATATATATAGAAAAACTAAAACATCTACAATCAACGATTAAAGACAGACTTGTGCAGATGAGAAATTCCAAAAATACCCCTATGTTGCTGATGTTTATCCATCTCTTGATCTATAATTATCTCTATGGTACAGTCAAATAAAGTTGGCTAATTATTGTGATGGAAACAACCGATTTAGTTAGAGAAATAATATAAAATTTCATGCTCAATTAGCAGCCATGTCATCATGCATAGGAGTATTTTTGAAACTTTAGACCTAGATGACACGGTTTACGAAAGCTCGGGGACTCAAATATGTATTCTGAGAGTTCAGGGATCTAGATGACACCGTAGGATAAGTTTATGGACCGCTGGAATGGCCTGAAACATGGACCGTTTCAGCCGGATCGATCCGGACTGGTTTAGGAAAGGAATTGCTGTTAGGTTGAAGTTGGGCCGAAATAAATATAGGCAGAAACGGGCCAATTCATCCCTTCATAGGCCTGGATCGTGGCCGTGCCCACAACTCTCAGGAACGGGTCATTTCATTTAGTTTCAGTGACACGTTGGATCAATTTAATCCTCGAGTTTTACACGCCCCAGAATGGTGATGTCATTTTGGCTGAATTCGTTGGATACTTTTTTTTTTGAGGGAAAATTCGTTGGATACTTAGATGGCTAAGAAAAGAAATAAAGACTTTTAGTCATCAGAGTTTTATTATACGCCCAGGAATGCGGAAGGATATTTGTGGGCCGCAGTACTTTTGGCCCAGCAAGCCCAGCACAAGCCACCCGGTTTCTTGATTTGCACGGCAGCAGAAGCACCCAGACTCCAGACGATCAGACGGTAGGCCCCACCCACGGCTCAGGTAATCAAGAATTCTGTTACACCTGATGATAAAAGAACCCGACGGGCTCGGCGCTAACCACGAATACCCCACTCCCCCAAGCCACCGAGTCCGCCTCGTCTCGTCACAGCGCTCTCGCCCCCACCAGCGCCGCCGTTCGTCGCCCCGCGTCGGCAGCGCCGCCGGCCTCCACCCTCGTCGCCTCCATGGAGCGGTGAGATACTCTTCCCTCGCCTCCCCAACCTGCATTTCTTCACCACGGTGGGACGGTGAGAAGCCCGCGAACCCCTCCTCAAAACCCTCGATTGATTTCGTAGTCAGAGACGGTTCGGTTTGCTCTGATTTGGGGATCGCGGGGAGGGATGGGCAGGAGGGGATGTAGGTAGTTGGGATGGGAAGTGAAATGATTTTGTCAGAATCGAGACGGTGAGAACCCTTGGTTTCTCCCCCGCAAAACCCTCTTCAAAACCCTCGATTGATTTCGTAGTTACGGTTCGGTTTTCTCTGATTTGGGATCGCGGGGAGGGATGGACAGGAGGGGATGTAGGTAGTTGGGATGGGAAGTGAACTGATTTGGTCAGAATCGAGACGGTGGGAACCCTTGGTTTCTCACCCGCAAAACCCTCTTCAAAACCCTCGATTGATTCGGTTGTCAAATACGATTTGGTCCCACATGGGATCGGAGGGAGGGATGGACAGGATAGGAGGCAATTAGGGAGGGATGGACATGGACAGGACAGGAGGCAATTAGGGAGTTCGGATGAGCATTGGTTTGGTCAGAATCAGGATTCAGAGAGTGATGGGCCGGAGAGGATGAAGGGAGAGGGTAGCAAAGTGTTTATGGTGCCTAGTCATGTGGATTTAGTTTACTGTGCCTAGTCTACCTGTGGATTTAGTTTATGATATTAATTTGCTGGATTTGCTATGAAATTGTTGTTTCAAGTTACAAATTTTGATTATTCTTTCATCTTTCCTTTGGGCTAATATAAATTGTGTTCTAGTTTGTCTTACAATGTGCTCGTGATTCATTATTGTTTACAGCTTGGAGAGTCTGTAAGTCACATATAGCAGATGTTGTGACAATGACAGACAAAATAAGGAGATACAGACTTATTTAAACGGAACATGTGTGATTTATTCTTTTAAGTTGCTGTCTTTAGTTGTCGTTTCTCTTTGTCTTTGGGACAACACAATCTGGCTTTCAAAATATTTCATAAATGCTTATGGTAAGACTACTTGTTGAAGTGTTAATTTGGGATATAGGATGGTGCTAAAAGATAAGAGAGGGTGGTGTGATGTTGGTTTGTCCTGTTCTCTTTTTCATCAGCTTAGATGTTAATAGTATCTTCTAACCTTTTTGTTTGAAATGTGGCCTTCTAAACTATGTGGTCTGCTAACATGGAATGTAGAATATTCTCTTGAATTCCTTTTTTTTATTTACTGACTCATGGAGCATAAAACCTTGTTCTCATGTGTGTTTAACTCCTACCTTTCTGTGGTAGCATAAATAAATCACTGGCTTCACTTCCCTTCAACAATTGTGTATGCATGTTTGGTACTTCATCTTGATCTGATGAACTATGGACGCATGCACTTTTTTATGGTGTATCATCATGGTGAAAAGTAATCTTGTTCAGGTGCATTTCTGGTTGCTTGCTTTCATGTGTTCTCATCTGTTTTCTCTTTTTGTTGTAAATTTCAGCGGTGAAAGGGGCAATGTTTGGATCGCGGACAGGAACACAAAGCACAAGCTGCGTAACTTTACCTTGTCCCTGCTGGAGGAGGACATGGACATCCACGAGCCAGGGGTCCTTACCCCAGTGAAGGCAGCAAAGGAAGCTGCAAAGGAGGATCAGATCCTACACGCTGCTCGTGCAAAGGTGGCTGAGTTCGAGTCCCGTGCTCCGCCAGTCACTGCCCCAGCCCCTGGTGCTCCTGCTTCAGCGGCCGCCAATTCAACCCCTCCACCTGCTCAGGCCATCGCCCCACAGGATTCCTCCTCTGCCCCGGCACCAGGCCCGTAGAGATCTTCATGCGCAGCGACTGTTATGATGTGTTGATGTTGAGAACTTCAAGTGAGAGCTCCCAGAAAACGCATGTGATGTTTGTCAAAGTTGATGCGATCTTATCAAAACTGATGGGATGTGGTGGTGTTCACATGATACATCCCTGAAAACTGTTGTGATGTTAACGAAGTGGTGCCATAAGTCTGGTTTGTTGGTGTTCGTTGTATCCCTATCTGATGTTTTAACGTTTACTTGTTGGATACAAAGCCACTAGGATTGAGAAAATTGCGTTACTTGTTGAACTAATTTGTGAAAACGGAGAACTCTACGGAATATCTTCACAACGAGTGGTAGTGGATGGATGCTATGCCAGAAAGGTTTATTTGATACGGTAATAACCAAGCCACCGAGTGTAAGGAACGAGGTCATGGTTTCCCGTCTTGTCGAATTCACTGAGACAATGGAGCGCAATAGAATCGGACCAATATTCAAACAAACAGGTCAGGAATTAAAACAGCATATCCAAACTGCTTGACAAATAACTCAAAAAAAAGATGACCTCATCTAACGCAACAATACATAGGGCCTGTTTAGTTCAAAAAGTCACTCCCAAATACACTATAAAAAAAGAAGATTCTCTATCACATCAAACTGTCATAACATGCATTGGAGTATTAAATACAGATGAAATCAAAAACTAATTGCACATTTTTGTTGTACTCTGCGAGACGAACATTTTGAGCCTAATTAATCAATTTTTGGATAATTTTTCGCAAATACAAACGAAATGCTACAGTAGCGCAATTATTACGAAGTGACATCTTACTTCCAAATTCAACCTCTCAATTCTAACATCTAAACACCACCATAATCCTATGCAAGATGGAATGGAACTATTTCTTCAGCATTGAAATGGCTGGGAAATTATTTGTATGGGGCGGCTGAGACCATTGGCTCCGAATTGCTTGACCATTATCTCTTCCTCGTTCTTCCCAAACATTAATGGCTTTGTAGAACAAACTGAGCTGGTAACGGCTTCACATTCTTGGCAGTATTCTTTGTCTTCTAAAAGAAGAGTCTCCAAGTTGGGAGCACGCTTGATGACAGCTATAATAAGATCCAAATGCTCCTTTCGTTGCTTGAATCCACCAAATTCAAGCCTTTTTAATTGCAAGAAAGATGTCGAGCCACCAAGCTTTGTGGTGCTCCAAGAACCAATTGTTCTTTCAGAATATTGTTCTCTCCCCTGTGTGCCCTGTCCACAAATATGATCCCATATCTGCAGTCAATCATAAACATACTTTGTTAGAATTCATTTGTACATGCCAATACAGGATTTGTAGTATTACAGGAGCATGAGCTCAAAACGTCGTTAGAAAAGAAATACCGAACATGCATGAGTTTCCAATGCACCTGACTAAATGGACACTAAGGAGAAATTTGATACCTTGATGCCAAAAATTTGGACGGATGTTGCAGACTCAAGTAGGACTAGTGTCCATAAGAGATCAAATTCCACATAGATCTCATGCAGGAATAGCTTCCTTAGTGCCTTGAAGGAATTTCGAAGTTCTTTTCCTTCTGGTGCAATCCAAATCTGTGGAGAAAGTGGATTTAGTCATGAGCCTCAAACAATTTTCCTTAATCAGGGATTTTGTAACCATGAATAATGATGTGTGTGCAATACTTTGGTTTGCCATTCTAAATAAAAAGCATGTTAGATAGAGAACATAGGGACAGAAGAAGTAGCTGTTATCTAAACCTGGAAAACGCAATCAAATAATGTTTTAAGTTATTCCAAATTGCGTAGAAACATTTATTTTTCCATAATAGTAATAGTAAGAAAGTGCTTGCCTTTTCTCCCTTGAAATTCAAAGTAAGAGCCTGCACATTTGATGTATCACCTAGAAGTTCAGTTATCTTGAATCTTTCGTGATAAATTGTTGCAGCACAAATAAGTTTTACTTCATCAAGGCAATGAACAAGGTTGAAAGAAATAGGAACAGTACTGGAATCCCAATTTTCACAGTGTAGTTGCACCAATTTCGGAAGGCATATTAACTGAACCCTCTCAAAAGTGCATGCACAGAGTGTAAGTGCACACAGTTTTGAGTTCGGTAGATCGATCTTCAGCACCGATAAGAACCCAATATCACAATTATGGAGAATAAGATTTTGTAGTTGCTCACAGCTAAGTAAAAGATGGTGCATGTCTCTTTCTGTGAAACATGCATTATACAAATGGAGTTTTGTTAGGCAACCATAAAGGCGAGGAGATGAATCAAAAAAGAACATCAGGTCCTGTGCATGCTTCTTCATATCCTTGTCAAAACAAACAAGCCAGTCCTTTACAGTTGGAATATCAAGCTCCAAGTTCTTCAGTTTACCGCTGTCAACAGCACTGCAAACTAGTTCACCAATCTCCAACAAGAGATTAGTGATCAAGCCGAACCTAAGGCTCAGTGTTTTGATGCTGCTTTCCCTCTTGGGGGAAGCCAAGAAGCTCCTCATCAATTTAATTTGAGCTGTCATTGCTTCATGTATCAATTTGTGATCAACCACTGTGGTAGAATTGTGGGGCATGAAGTGCTCTGCTTCTAAATAGAGATGAGAGAGCAACATAGGAAGGTGCCTCCACCGTGTAGACAGGATGCTGGTCCTTATTACTGTACCTATGTTAACTTTCTCCAAGATTGCAAGTAAGATATCATCTGGTAATTTACTGATCCTGTCTTCATCCTGCACAAAGTGGGGAAAGGATTCTTCAACTGGGATGGTTTTATTCATTTGGTTTTAGATCATCAGGTGTTAACGGAAACAAAAAGAATAAGGTTTACATATACCTAAACTAAGAAAAGTAGCACAAAGCCACGGGGACACAATTAAGTTACAATAAACTTATATAAAAAAAATGCTGTTTATCATTCCATGATATGCCAAACGATAAAAATAATGATGGTACCATGTGAAAAAGTAACGAAAAAACTTACCAGGTTTTGGGTATCATTGGACTCCATAAATAAATTTGAGAAATCTGACACCTCTGCCGGACAACTTGGATATTTAGCAGAAATTTCAGAAGCCATTAAATCCTCAACAAGAACCGAGAAAAATTCCCGCTAAACTGCTCCAAAGAGGTTCGGGAAAGGGATCACGATGCAGATCTGCGCTGAAACTAGGCAAGCAAAGCTCTAGAGTTTCCCTGCTGAGCTGAGCTGTTTACAAACAAAGCCAGCCCAGGGCTCGATCCCGCGCGCCGGCGACTTGGGTGCGAGGAAATTCTGGGGTCGTGCTCGTGGCCAATACGACGCACAGGTGCAGATATATGGTGCGGCCAAGGTCTTCTCCTCGGAAACGGATACGATCACGAACCGGATTAGCTAGGTACGACTAGAAATGCAACCGTTGATATGAATATGATCCTCTTTCCGTGCCAGGTGCGGAGAGAAGGCTACGGAAAACATTTTTTGCACGAATACGGGAGAGACAAGAATTCGACAAGGGAATCGTGGAGGCAGGGGGAGGGAGAGCCGCCGGAGAGAGCTGCTGGAGCCTGGAGGTCGACGGCTCGCCGTACTCGGTGGGCGGCTAGGGCAAACGCATAGCGGCAGACTGGCAGGAGCAAACGTGTTGGTGAGCGGTACTGCTACTGCAGGCATAGCATGGGCTGGGAGTCGGGGACTAGGGCCGGCCCGACTGAGGTGGTGTATAGAGGTTGAATTTGGGAGGGTGAATTTGGGAGTACGATGTCCCTTCGTAATCATTGCGTCACTGTAGCATTTCGTTTGTATTTGTGAAAAATTGTCCAAAAATTGATTAATTAGGCTCAAAATGTTCGTCTCGCAGCGCACAACAAAACTGTGCAATTAGTTTTTGATTTCATCCACATTTAGTACTACATTCATGTTATGACATTTTGATGTAATGGGGAATCTTCTTTCTGCATAGTAAATTTGGGAGTGGAATTTTGGAACTAAACAGGGCCTGAACCTCGAGCTATGCAAATCATTTCATTCGTCAGACGCAAGATCTATATTTTTCAAAAAAAAAAGTCAAGATCTGTACATGACCTTGGGCCATCTGCACTCGTCATACTCAAAACACATACTCTACTCTAAATGGAATATTTCATCCCGGTCATCAAGATTTTACAATACAGTTCCAGTTTTTCCGCATTCATCGTAACACATCCACTATACCAACTACCAACCCGTGGACCCACGTTATATAATTTTTTTCCTCCCATCCTCTCTTTCTCTCTCTCATTCTTCCCCATCTCTCTCCGTCTCTCCTCTCTCACCCGACTCCCCCTCTCTCTCGGTCCAGTGGTGGCGAGGGGCGCGCGGCGGCGGCGGCCCCAGGGCGACGGGTGGCGAGGGGCGTGGCGCTGCGGCCCACCGGCGGCGAGGGCCTCTACCTCCGTCCGCGTTGCCACCCCACTCCTCTCCCCTCCGTCCGCGGCTGCCGGCGGCTCCTCCACACGGCGGGCGAGGGCGGGGAGGCCGAGCGGCGGCGGCGAGCCCTCCCCGGCGTGGATCTGGGCGAGCAGGACGCGCACGACGACGGGCGACGGCCGGCGGCTCGCCCTTCCTCTCCAGCGGCTTCCTCCCTTCCTCTCTCCTTCGGCTTCCGCGCGGCAGCGGCCTCCCAATTGGCCGGCGGCGGCCTCGCGCGATGGACGTCGGCGCAGGTCCCCGCGGCTTCGGGCGGCCATCGCGAGCGGGCGGCGGCAGCCATCGCCGGCGGAGCGGAGCGGGCGGACGGCCATCGCTCGGCCCACGGCGGCGGGGCAGGCAGGCGGGCGGCCCACGGCGACGACGGCTCGCGGCGGCGGCCGGATCCCGGAGCAGCGGCAGCGGCGAAGGCGAGGCCAAGCGCGGCGCGGCGGAGGCGGGCAGCACGGCGGGGCGGTTGGGCGAAAAGTGGGTAAAATTTGGTCGAAAAGTCGCATCGGACACACTGTAGCCTTGTTCGAGGTAATCGTGACCTAACTAGGCTCAAAAGATTCGTCTTCATCAAAACTATTTATTACATCGGATGCTCTATGCATGAGGAGATTTGATGGTTTATGAATGGGCCACGTCTCGACTCCTCGGCCTCGCGTGGTTAGTTCAAGTGCCGTAACGGAAAGTGAGGTCTATCTGAAATCGAACTGTTCAGAGCCGAAGAGGAATTTCGTTTTTTGGAAGCCAATGAGGATTGAGGAAGGGTGTCTCGAATCCTGGTTCCTGATTGTTCTTGAATCCGAAGCGGCTATTTCCAAACGGGCGCTTGAACTGTTTTTTTAACAAAAATATGCTGGATGCCCGCATGAAGAGAATTCATGGAGCTTTCAGTCATTCGCCTCCATAAAACAAAATGAGAATATACTTTCTCCGCAGTCATGCCCTGATGCCCCCATGGCCCCATCCTTTCTTCACCTCTACGCAAAAGACTGAAGTGATCACCTGCGCAGAGAAAAGGCGGCGACATGGATGATCAAAGCTGCTTGCCTGTGCTTCTGGCAATGGAGTACACTATGATGGTAGCTTTGCTGGCAGTTATCCTTGCACGGCTTTTTCCTCTACGGTGCTTCGTCTTTTGCAGATATCAGGAAGGATGACTGACAGGCTGATCTCTTCTGTAGCTGTTATGCATGGTGACATAAGAGGAGGCTTTATCCACTAGATATGGTTGGAAGGTGAATGTTTGCTGTTTGGCGATGCATCACGCATCAGGTGTAATACATGCAGAAGAGACTGGTTCAGAGGGAAGAAAATCATGAGTTGTGTGCAATTTTCGAACAAAAAAAAATACTGCCATGCTGTTATTATGATTTAGTATGAGACAAAGTTTTTTACATGCTGGTGAGTGATAACATTTACCAGGTTATATTAGATGAGCATAATTACATAAGAACAGAGTGTAGCCATATCTCAGAAGCTGCAATGCACTACTACGTACTGTAAGCGAGCAGCTTCACTGAGCATCAACTTCAATTGTGCAAGTTACTACCCAACAAGAGAGAAAGAACATTGCTATAATTATTTTTCTTTTGTACAAAAAAAAATTCCATAGGATTCAAACTATCCCATCTTCCCTAACTTTGGTGCTCCGAAGGTATTTGCCTCGTTGTCAATGTCATTGCAGCATCTGCTGCAGCTGCTAAAGCTAGCAAAGCTGATGTGCTATGTTCGTTCCAAAATTCAGTTTGTGACTTCCTTCCTGAACCTCCCTGTTCTATGACGATGAACTGTCATCGTCAGAGTTGTTCTCTCTTCGTTGCCCATACAGACTTAGAACTGGCAATGAGCTCGTAGCCGAAATGCGGAATGACCTGGCCGAACCAATGACCGTTCTGTCTTGCTGCATCCGACCAACCTCCTTGCAGACATGATCCAACGACGAGAGGAAGTCCCTCACCACCATGAATATCCTAAGAGGGTGTGCTTCCTCTTTGGCAGTGTCACCATGGAAGTACTCGGTGATGTCTTTTACTCTCACCAAAGCCCTCTTCTCCTCTCCTCTGAGTTGCTCGATCTCCTTCTCAGCTTCCTTCAGAAAACTTTGCATTGTTGTAAAGAACTTCTGGCCTTGGGTGCATTGCCTCTCGAGCTGCAAGACTGACTTGGTCTTTTCAAGACCTGTTGCTAGCTTATTGACATAACCATGCAACACATCAAAGTCCATCATGGCCGCTTTCTTGACATTTCCTAGCTCAGTGCTGAGCCCAGACACAAGTTTCAGTCCTTGCCTCCGTAACTGCTCATCTTTAGAGCTATGAATAATCATGGCACTTTCTTTTTCTGATTTTGCATCTTCTGATCGAATGATTTCTTGGACGACAAAATGCAATAGCGTTGTTTTACCATCCGTGCCCTTGACGTCAGCAAGTTTTAGGAGAGTATCAAGCTTGAATGCTTTTGCTTCACCACGGTTTGTGCCAACATTCATCCGATTCCCGGTTCTCAGAACGGCTTCAAGGAGTTTCAGGAACAACCTACTGCCTCTAAGATCCTCACAGGCTGCCTGAAAAAAAAGTGAAGAAATGTTAGGTAGTTATAAGTAACATCTGCAGTAGGGATTGAAACATAAGTCAGTGGCAATGTTAGTATCAACATGATGAAGTGATAGAAGGATTCATGCAGCATGGATTAGGATTTTAGCATACCTCTAGTGTTTCAAAAGATTTTCTTAGGTAATTTATTTCAGTCTCAAAATTGGCCCGGTATAGCATGGCATCAACTCTTTTGAAGGCAAAAGGTATATCAAGCACAGCTTTCAGAAAGCGCTCTGCAGAACCAAGTTTCGACAGGTCACCACTATAATCTCGTAGTTTGAGTTCTTCCTCTTTAGTAGGAGCCATCTTGACTAAAGTCTCCAAAAGTTCAGTCCCCAAGCATTCAGCATTACCTGTTAGATAATACAGTAGAAACGATAAATTAGTCCAGCGAACTCCATAGTATAGATATTACATGCTAATCGTCCTAGCACAGCAATAGGCACCAGCATAATCATTAAACTGATAATGTGTAAGATTCAGCCTTTCTGTATAGAAACAGAGCAATAAACTGGAAAATGTCCGGCGTAAACAGTGGATACATTTTCTTTTCTCAAAACCTGCCAACTTCAAAAATGGAAGAGGCATCTTTGTCCTATAGAGATTTCAAGTCCTAGTAATATTGATCCTCAAAAAAAAGTCCTAGCAATCTGTTGAAATATCCATGTCAAAAAATCTGTTGAAACATTGTTATCAAGAATCAAGGTTTCTGCTAGTTTCAACACATCTCAAGTACCTGTCAGTATTGAATAGCTATGTCAAATTGGCAATTAAGCTCCAAAGGAAAATATCATAGGAAGGAAAACAAAGAGCCACTAATATCTGAAAAGAACATCCTACCAAAGCATCCGGATGCTGAATGCCGAATTGCCAATAGCAGTTGATGACAACAAATCCAATTTGTGAATTAGAACATAAAGAGAAAAACAGCTCTTATTTTTCCTAGATATTTAAAGTTGTTTCGATGTTTTGAGTATCAAATCAGGAGAGTTACTTTCGATAGGACACCTGGGCCACTGAATTTATCCAAACACGCAAAATCAGAGCTGCCATGGGGCAAGGTGCCGCGTAGTGACACTCACCATCCAGCAGTGCATCAGAGACCTCCTCACGCGTAACATTCAACGCACGGAGCAGGATGGCGATGTTCTGTGCTTTCTTGGGGTCGAGCACCCTCTCCTCCTGTCTGAACGGCGGCACGGTGGCCTTCCTCCCAGCATCCCTGGGCAGCACAGCTGGTGTTGAGTTGTTCATGAACAATGCCTCGATCATGTCCTCATCCAACCTGAAAGAATCGCCTCAACATCAATCCAATTCAATGCTATCCAGCCATAACAGCGCATGTAGTAGTGGAGTATGTAAAAAGATCTCAACTGGAATGAGCTTGACTTCAGCTGGTCCCAGACCATGGCGCGGTCGGAGGTCGCCCGCACCTTGTCCCAGTGCAGAGGCTTCAGCTTCGGCCGCGTCTCGCCGTTGCCAGCGAGACCGTCTACCGCGTCGTCCTCTTTACGCATTGACGTGCTCCCGTTGTAGTCCCCTGATGTTGCCTCCGTGATCGGCATCGGCATGGCAATGCGGGGCCCTTCCGGAGGCAACGGCTTGAGCAACCGACGCCGCGACGTCGGCACGGACGGCGGCTCCGCGGGCCTCGGGATGGTATTAGATGGAGGCTTCGGTGGTGGCGGCGGCGGCGGCGGAGGCTTAGGAGCGGTGTTGGGCTTCGGCGGCGGAGGAGGAGGTGGGGGTGGCGGCGGTGGCGGCGGCTTCTGTGTTGGTTTGGAGGATTGCACCGACCGCGGGGACGGCGAGATCACCTGTTTGATGTCGGGGGTCGAGCCGGCGGAGAAGCGCGTGCGCGGGGGCGTGCGACGGGAGCGCGCCGGGGGCGGTGTCGGCGCAGCAATGGCCGCGACCGGCGGGAAGCAGTCGCTGGTGAGACTGGGGAGGCTTCGGCGGGATGCGGTGGTGGTGGTGGGCGGGCTGGACGCGCTGGCCTCACTCCACGTTTCGCCGCCAGCCCCGCCGCCGCCGCCGGAGCCCCCGGAGCGCTGGCGCGGGGTGTAGTAGGCCGCGTCCTCGTCGGAGGAGCCCATGGTGGCGGCGCGGCGCAGCGGCGGAAGCGGCCGGAGCTCCGGGCTCGGGTGGTCGGTGGGCTCGTCGCGGCCCAGCCCGCGGCGCGCGCGCTCGGTGCGCAGCTTGCGGTACGGGGAGCCGACGAGATCGGCGGCGGTGGGCCCGTGGTGGCGGCCGGGCGTGGTGGGCTCCACCGTGCCGACGTAGAGGAACTCGGCGGCGGAGGGCGCGGCGTGGTGGCGCGCGGACCCGCGGTCGGGGCCCAGCAGCTTCTGCGAGTCCCCGCGGCGGCGCGCGCGGCCGGTGATGAGGAACGCGCACGCGAAGGCCAGCAGCGCGAGCCCGGCGGCCGCGGCCGCCCCCGCCGCGACGATGGTCGCCTTCGCAGGGCCACCGCCGTGGTGGCCGCCATCGCCGCCGCCGGACGGGACGTTTGCCGCGACGGTGGTAGGCGTTGGCGAGGAAGTCGTCGCCGCCGCGCCTCCGCCGGCAGCAGGCGACGTCGGTGGCGCCGGGGGGAAGAAGTCGCCGGGAGGCCCGTCCGGCGTCGCCGGGTCGGAAGTGAAGTCCGGAGCAGGCGGAGGCGGCGGCGACGGCGGCGGGGTCCACTCGATGGGGAACAATGGCTGGTGCAGCACCCGCCTGGCCACACCGCCACCGACATCGCCGGACGACGCCGCGGCCGCCGCAGACAAACCGCAGCGCAGCAGCAGCAGCGCGGAGAAGGCTAGCAGCAGCCTGACGGTGGTGGCGGGAGGCATTGGCGATGCCGCAGAAGAAGAGGAAGAAGAAAAAAATAAACCAATCGGCCGCGGCCTCGACTTTCTAGAGCGGGAGGGAGGGGAGCGAGAGCGTGGGAAGGGGAGAGGACGCCGCCATTTCTGGCTCCGGAGAAGTAACAACATAGACTGCGGCTGCCATGGACGGAGGAGATCAACCGTCTCGCTCACACGTGGCGCGGGAATCTGCTGCTTTCCGTTTGCTTCTTTTCGCTGCTCGTCTTTTTTCCCTCCCCTCCTCGCTTCTTCACTTTGGATCCCACTCCGCAGAGGAAGAAAAGAAGATCCAATCAGAAACCGCAAGGGGTTTCTGGTGTGATTATCATACGCAATTATACAACCGACGGAGAAAAGAAGGTTCATTAACGCGCGCTTTTGGTTGGAAATGGAATGGAGATTTCTGCGTCGCCTTTGCAAATCCGGGGTGGATTAAACTATTACAGCCGAGGGAGGAAGGTTGGTGCTTGGTTCGTCGAGGAGGCAATGAAATATTCCACACACTGAGCGCGGGGTAGTGGCCGTGTTTCTATAGGTTTTGGAAATTTATTTCCAAAAAAAATCTTCTGAGCATTAAACGAAGTCCATTTGCAAAATTCTTTTAGGGATGACCGTAACTTTACGCGGTGAATCTAATGAGCCTAATTAGTCCATGTTTGCTACAGTAGTGCTACAGTAACCATCTTCGAATCGTGCGATCAAAGGCCTCGTTAGAATAGTCCAATATCATGAAGGTAGTTTTGTAAACTGACTTTATTTAATACCTTTAATTGTTGGTCAAAGGGACCGACAAAGAAACACGGCCAGTAAACACATGCCGAACGAAGTGGAACCTGATTCTTTGCGTGCCAACAAACTTGACGTGACTTATCTTCAGGGCAGAAAAAAGAGATCTACGTAGTACGTGAACACTCGGTACGTCTCGCTGCCTTAACAATTCCTTCGTGGATTTCATGAGTTCTCCGCGGTACGCTGCTGGTGCTAACAATGAACACGCTAGCGGCATTGAGAAGTACGGAGTACTCCTTACTCCAACCATGACAAGTGGGCCTGGCCGCATGGCTCGCTTGTTATGATTAGTGCTAGAATTTTGTCCCACTGAGACTGGCATGCGGGGCTCGTTGTGGGAGAAGGACACGCCCTTTGCCCGCGCCGCCGCTAACCGGGTAGTGCATCTCCAATGTCAAACACCTCCGGTCCATTAGAGATGCCCTAAGACCATGACAGAATAGCTGGTAGCCCCGGCGCTTGTCCGGTCGCGAGCTGCCGGCGAACAACGACGAACAGCACGGAGCCAAGCAGCCAGATTTGTCTCCGCGCGCACGGCCGCGTCGCGTTCTCGGTGGCACGCACGCACGGACTCAGCTGGCGTTCCACTGTTGCTGGCGCGCCACCAACCGTTCGTCCGTTCCGTTCGCCATGGCCACGGCAGTGTGCATTGCCAGATATATTACTGGCTCACTGTCGCGGTTAATTACTGACGTTGCTTTAGCGATAAGCCGATAACACGGGCATGAACCGCAATGATCAAAAGCTGCGTCGCGCAAAAGCGGTAGAGTATTGTGGCGTCGTTGATGCTAGCTAGCTAGCGCCCGAGCTTAGTGCTGTTCCTTTTTTCCTCTCTGTCTTTATAAAACCATCTGGCACTTTTAATGTTGCATCATTCCGTCTAGTTGGTGTAGGGGTCTTCAAGAGTTCATTCAGGCGCTTTACTACTCGCTTTCCTAGTGCTCGCTTAGCTTTAATCCAAAGCGTTTTACGGTGGGGAAGGAATGCCGGATGCCCCTAGCGGTCTGGCCTGCAGAATAGAGAGACTGAGAGAGAGAGTCAGAGAGAGACATTTGTTATTGGGCCCACGTGCATGGGTGATGGGCCCGGCCTTCGGCTTCTCTTTTGTCCGCTTTAGTTTAGTGGTTAAACTAGTAGCCGGTGATTTGTATAATGGGCACGGCAAGCATCTGCTTTGGCTGGGAGCCTTGGGATCACGTGGAAAGCGCCCCGATCCCGGAGCGCAGCGCACTGTCTGCTCCGCCCTCCCCTCTCGGCTACAGCCGGGGCGGTGCTCAGATTTTGCCGTTTTCCTCTTGCCGCTCCGTCACGCGGCCACCACTATCGTACTCTCGAACTTGCCCATACATGCTTGCTTGGAACTCGGAACAACTCTGTTGTGCAGTGGTACTCTACCTACGTGCAGCATGTTGTCTCGCTCTGTGGGGGTGCTTTGGCCTTCTCCAGTGAATAATGAAAACGATCATATTGAGCTTGTGCAGTAGCAGAGCTAGGAACAAAATCCACCTATGACGAACTCATGGTCTCGATCTCCCTAGTCCAGTATCCTACTCACCATCCGCCATCACCACATGTTCAAAGAGTATTTCACCGAGCAACGGGTGTGGCGCATGTCAGTCCTTGCCAAACCAGTGGCTCTGCCATGGAGCTTGTGTTGCGTAAGTCAAACCAAATCCTAGAGGACATCAAACCTTAGAGAAGAGGAGAGGAATTGATGGGGCTATATATAATTTACAAGCATGGGCAGCGACCGAGGACCCAGAAATAATAGCACGCGCTGGCATGGCATGCAGCGTTAACGGGAGCAATGTACTTGAGATACGGCGGCCCCACGTGGTGGTCTCGTGCTCAGGTTGCAATTAGTTGCGCGTGAATCTGCACGTTGATTAGGGGACACACGTAGGCCCATTTGATCCCGTTTTTCTATCCTGCCGCGACTAGGTTATTGATGATTCATGATCATGATGCTCTCCAGCCAGGGGAAAAAACAAAGGAAACGATGATGGCCACGATGCAGCACGGTTAATGGCGAAGGAATTTCTTAATTAGCCCCAGTGACCGAGCCGAATGAGCATGATGGTCCTAAGCTGGCCACGATTCGGAATCGGCAACTAAACGCGGCCTTTGTCTTGCTACCGACAGAACATATTCGAAAGAGTACTGTTCCATTGGAAATCGGAAGTCGCGTAGGTAGGATGTGAACACTGAACAGCAGGCCGCACCTGCCCCAAAGGACCCCGTACAGAAACGTCGGTGCTCAGCTGGTCTGAATCGTACTGGAGCGGAGCAGAGCAGGAGTACGCGTGTCGCTGCATCGTCGTGATAGATACGGACATACAGTGCCAGACTGCACGAAATCCACGCATTCAATGTGGGATCCGAGACCAGCGGACCAGCCTGACGCTCTGACACCTGTGTCCCAGAGGCTCGGATCGAATGGGTCGGCGTTGGGTGACGAGTCGCTATCCTCCGGTAATCTCTGCATAAGCCTTGTGCTTTGATGTGTTTGTAGATACCCGGAGTATAGATCATCTATTACAGACCAAGAAAAATGTTCGCAGATCTGATGTCCACGTCACGTCCAAGCACGGAAAAGAGTACTGGTACAGCCCTGTGCACCTGTTTACTTGTGCGCTGCTCAGGTTCTATGATCTCCATTTATCCCACGTGTTATTTGTTTTACTATGTCGTGACTGTGTTTAGTTACGAAAAAGTGGATGAAAGAGTTCGGTGAAAATGACGCATCCGACACTGTAGCGCACTGTAGCACTTTTTGTTTGTTTGTGTTAAAATATTGTCCTATCATGATCTAAGTAGACTCAAAAGATTCGTCTCGTTTTGTACATCAAAACCATGTAATTAGTTCTTTTATTTATCCATATATAGTGTTCCATGCATGAGAGAGATTTGATTTGATAGGTGAATAGTAAAGTTTGGAAAGAGAATTTTGGGGAATTTAGTGATGCGACGGTGAATTAAACACAGCCATTGTCTAAATTTTTTGGTGATCGATGATTGGAGCGTACGACACCGACCACGTTCATCGAACTCGTTCACCTTGTTTCAGTCGGAGAATGCTGAATGCATGTCAAAATCTCATGGTTTCGGATCCTCGAAAGTTTACATTTGTCTGTCCTAAAATGTTGCAAGTCGCCAACGGGTATTGGTACAACGGGTCGAGGCCCAGCCCAACCGAAACATAGGAGAAACATGGGCCACCAAGGCGCCAATCTATCGTTCTTCTTCTTCTTGGCGAGCCGCGAGCCTGTGCATCTAGCCCGCGAAGAAGATATGTAGCCCGCACGTCCCGGTCCGTGAACAAGATTAATGCACGGGCTTTCTTGACAGTGGCTACCACCTGGCGTCCTTATTCTACCTCAGAGCCCATTCAGTATTTCAGTGTGAGTACACTGTACTTGGTACACGACGCGGTACTATCTCCCCGCATGTGCTCGAGACTTGAGAAAGGTAGCTTTACAAGCACACACTTGATGTGCATGCTCCTCTTCCTCAAAAAATGTGCATTCTCCTGCTGGTAAACATGGTACAGGAACCGCAAACTTTGACAAGCGGAACACCTGCACGTACTACAAACTCCAAACACGACCTCACACGCACGTACGCGATACTACGTATCCCTGCCAGCTTCTACGTACCGTCGAACAGGTAGATAACATTGACTTGCGAGCGAGGGCGACCATCGTACCGTACGCCACCTGCAAAAAAGCGCCTGTGATGGCTGAAGGATCGCGGCTGTACCGGACCTTTTCTTTTCGCTCAGCAGGTCGGTACTACACGGCGGCATGCATAATGCATTGGATTCGCGTGGTCAAGACTCGAGGTTCAGGACGTTCCTTCTCCTCCAGCACAGAGGGCTCGTCCTTGGGATCTGTTGTTGACTGGTGACTGCTGCGGCCAGCAGGCAGCAGCCGTAGTACTGAACTACAATACTACTGTTTATCTGTGATCTACGCCGTTTCTTTTTCAGGAAACAACAGTTATCTATTACGGAGTAACTCTGTCTTACTATCAGGGGATTCAGGGCTATAGCATTTGGCTATTATTTGCACTGTTCTCTCACACTCTCAACAGTCAACACAACAAAGCCTTGGCTTGGTCTATATCTACACCATATTTAATCTGATAGTCCTGCGTACCTGGGGGACAAAGAATAATCCCGAGAGCGAGCCGTCTTCGCCAATCTCAATCAGCTATATCTGTCCAAGCCAGCTGCCAGCCCGCTCATACCCTCAGCCTCATCGCAAAGCACCAAACCATACTGTCGGCACGTTTGGTCCGGCTGCCCTCCGATCGCCGGAAAACGCCGCATCGGGATCCAGCGACCGGAGCTCCAGGACACGCGCGCACGCATCGATCCATATGCCATTGCCATTGCCATGGCCACGAACGTGAACCCGGCCTCCCCGTCGGAATCACAAATCACACCCGGTCCGCGACAAGGTAGAGCCTGGTCCGGGGCGCGGCGCGTCGCGTCGCGTCCGCCCCCGCCCCCGTCGATTCCAACAAGCCTAGCTGCCGCGTGCGTGTGCCCCGGCTGGCGAGACCCTACGCCGTGGCCGTGCCGGGTGCCTGTTGTCGGGAATATGATCAATAGACAACTGGATTCGATCCATTAGTCTTAATGGGCCACAAATGTTGTAAAGTCCATTATCAGGGGAAAGGGGGTGCTTTATTTATTAGTCCCATATTGCTAATGGAATATGGTGTGGAGAATTTCATCCTAATAAATAGAGATCAAACCCCTCCTGAGAAAGACATGACATCCAAGCAATAGTTGCTTTTCTCCCCATCGTGCTCGCGGACCTAGCAGTCCGGCGCGCGACGTTTCAATCCTTGTACGTGTGGATACCTCGGAGGTGCTGCGCCTGGAGCACAAGGACGAACCGCACGTACAAGACCAGACGGACGTAAGCAACTGCACTGCCTGCCACTTCGACGCGTTCGTCTACATCGAGACGGCTTCCGCTGCAACTGCGCGTCTAGTGGTAACGATCCGTGATCTATAACTGCTGCTGTTCCTTTTATGGGTGATCGAGTTTTGTGTGTGCTAGTGTAGCCCTCACTCGTTTCCCTACAGTGGTATCAGAGCCATAGCTGTTTCGTTATAGATTCGGATGCCAGCATATAGAGATATGCTTGGTTGTAGATTGGTCTCTGATCGGTTCGTGATCTCCACTATGATGGTAGTGTAACGAATTACTCCTACCGGTCGGAATTCCGCCACCGGAGTTAAGTGATACACACAAACCCAGTCATGGTGAGATATAGACCAATTGGATTGGTCGAATCGAACTTAGATCAATGACCGCGTCGCATGTCGATATACGACTATGTTGACTAGGATTCACTATGATGGTGGTGTAACGAATTACTCCTACCGGTCGGAATTCCGCCACCGGAGTTAAGTGATACACGTAAACCCAGGCATGGTGAAATATAGACCAATGTGATTGGTCAGATAGAATTTAGGTAAATCGCAGGTCCGCTCAGGAACGGCGGACGGTCCGCGAGAGAGCGGCGGACGGTCCGTAAATTCGGTCAAGAATCTTACAGATACATTGTCTAGCGTTCCAGAGGGTCGGACGGTCCGCCAGAGCAGGTCGGACAGTCCGGGAGAAACGGCGGAAGGTCCGCGCAAGAACGGCGGACGGTCCGCAAGAGAGCGGCGGAAGGTCCGCAAATTCAGTCGGAATTTTGACAGAAGCGTTTTTCCAGCGTTTCAGAGGGTCGGACGGTCCGCCAGAGCAGGTCGGACAGTCCTCAAGGAAACGACGGACGGTCCGCAGGGAACGTCGGACGGTCCGGCGAAATTAAAATTTTGAAAACGATCCCTTTAAAATTGTTTAAGTTCTAAATGTCGTCCCAACTAAATCTTGCACCATCACATGTCTTGTACAATTAGTGGTGGGTCTATGAAATTAGGGTGCCACTAGTTTTCCTTGACTAGATGGGTTTGTATCGGATACTTACTTGCATAAAGAGATGGTTAACTTAAACAAGGTCATCTTAATGGTTAAGGACCTTGGGACATAAAGGTTGGACGTCGAGACATAGAGATGTCAACCAACAACAGGAGTCATATATGATATGATTAGCAAGAGTTGCTTACTAATCTACCATGTCTTCTAGCGGTGATGCTAAAGCTCACTAATCGACTTGTTAGTTGTGGATCCTGAATCACTAAGTATCAATGGAGGGATATTGATTTTAGTGGGAGTAAATTCCGTTAAATTGTTTAATGTATTTTATTCTGTCATAGATATGTTGTCTTAGTATTTTGCATTATTTTCTGTTGTAGATCAATGGCACCTAGCACACCGTTTTCTTTGCGTTCGATCCTTGAGAAGGATAAGTTGAATGGAACAAATTATGCGGATTAGATCCGAAACCTTAGAATTGTTCTCAGGGCTGAGAAAAAGGAAAATGTTCTAGACACCCCATTACCAGATGAGCCTGATGATAACGCAACTGTTGCTGAGAAACTTGCTTACAAGAAGGCATGTGATGTCAATCTTGAAGTGAGTTGTCTTATGCTTGCTTGCATGGAACCTGATCTGCAGATGCAGTTTGAGACAAACCATGAGGCGCACGATATGATCGAGACGCTTAAGGACATGTTCCAAACTCAGGCCAGGACTGAAAGGTTCAATGTCTCAAAGGCCTTTGTGGAAACCAAGCTAGCAGAAGGCGCAGCTGTAGGGCCGCATGTGATCAAGATGGTTGGTTACTCCCAGAGGTTGGAGAAGCTAGGCTTCCCACTTGGTCCAGAGTTAGCCGCTGATTTTATTCTAGCATCACTTCCGCCTAGCTTTGGGAACTTCATATCAAACTACCATATGCATGGGGCGGAGAAGGGATTGAATGAGTTGTGTGGCATGCTCAAGACAGCAGAGGCTGACATAAAGAAAAGCGCTAGCAGCAGCCATGTGATGGCCATCCAAAACAGGCCTAACTTCAAGAAGAAGGGCAAATCTTGGAAGAAGAAGGGCAAGTCTAAAGATATGATCTCTCAGCCAAGCTCAACGCCCCAGACTGAGTCTGGACAAGCTGCAGAAAAGAAGAAGTGCTTTTATTGTAAGGAAATTGGTCACTGGAAGAGGAATTGTAAGAAGTACCTGGCTTTTCTGAAGAATGGCGGTAGTAAGAGTACTTCCGCATCAGGTACACTTGGCATTAATATTACAGATATTTTTCTCGCTGAATCTTCTATTAATTCCTGGGTATTTGATACCGGATCGGTTGCTCATATTTGCAATTCGATGCAGGGATTAGTAAGAAGTAGAAGCGTGGGAAGAGGCGAAGTTGATTTCCGCGTGGGCAATAATGCAAGAGTTGCTGTTTTGACCGTCGGAACGATGCAACTCCACCTTCCATCAGGATTTATCATGGAATTGAATAATTGTTATTTTGTTCCTAGTTTGAGTCGAAACATTGTATCTCCCTCATGTTTGATGAAGGATGGTTATACATTCGCGAGTAAAGACAATGGTTGTATGATCTCAAAGAATGGCATGTTTGTGGCTCTTGCATCCATTGTGAATGGGTTGTTCATTTTAAATCTTGATGATTCACCTATATGTAATATAATTGCTAAAAAGCCTCGGCTAGATGATTTGAATCCTACCTATATGTGGCATTGTCGTTTGGGTCATATAAGTGAGAAGCGCATGAAGAAGCTCCATTCTTATGGACTTTTAACTTCGTTTGATTTTGAATCATACGAGACATGCGAAGCTTGTTTGCTAGGCAAGATGACCAAGGCACCTTTCACAGGTTTTCCTGAGAGGGCGCAAGACTTGTTGGAACTCATACATACTGATGTATGTGGACCAATGAGCACGACAGCTCGAGGTGGATTTCAATACTTCATAACTTTCACTGATGATTTTAGTAGATATGGCTATGTCTACTTAATGAAGCACAAGTCAGAGACTTTTGAAAGGTTCAAAGAGTTTCAGAATGAAGTTGAAAATCAGCGTGGTAAGAAAATTAAAGCCTTGCGATCAGATCGTGGAGGCGAGTATTTGAGCCACGAGTTTAGCACTCATCTAAAGAGTTGCGGAATTGTTCCACAGCTAACGCCACTTGGAACACCTCAGAGGAACGGTGTGTCCGAGCGACGTAATCGAACCTTGTTAGACATGGTGCGATCAATGATGAGCCTGTCAGACCTACCGTTATCATTTTGGGGTTACGCTCTAGAAACAGCAGCTTTCACACTGAATAGGGTACCATCTAAGTCCGTGGAGAAGACACTGTATGAGATATGGACTGGCAAGACTCCCAGTTTGTCTTTTCTGAAAATTTGGGGTTGTGAGGCATATGTCAAGCGACTTCAGTCGGACAAGCTTACACCAAAATCGGACAAGTGCATATTCTTGGGATATCCAAAGGAAACAATTGGATATTATTTCTACAACCGATCAGAGGGCAAAGTGTTTGTCGCTAGGAACGGTGTTTTCTTGGAGAAAGAGTTTCTCAAAAGCGAGAAAAGTAGATAAAAGGTGTATCTTGAAAAAATTCGAGATGAGCCTATGAGGCAAGACTTTATGAGTGATGCTAATGTAGCAGAACAAGTTGAGGCACCTGTGGTAAGAGAAGAACCGCCACAACCACGAAGGTCGGAAAGGCCACATCGCGCTACACAGAAAATGAATCTCCTAGTTACGGGAGAGCGCGACATATTGTTGATGGACAACGATGAGCCTAGGACCTATGCGGAAGCTATGATGGACCCAGATTCCGAGAAATGACAAAGTGCCATGAGATCCGAGATAGATTCCATGGGGCAAAATCAAGTTTGGAACTTGGTTGACCCGCCTGATGGTGTAAGACCCATCGAGTGCAAATGGATCTTTAAGAGAAAAAGAGATGTAGACGGAAATGTTAACGTCTACAAAGCACGACTTGTTGCAAAAGGTTTTCGACAAGTTCAAGGAGTTGACTACGACGAGACATTCTCTCCAGTAGCGATGCTTAAATCTATCCGGATCATTCTAGCAGTAGCTGCGTATTTCGATTATGAGATATGGCAAATGGATGTCAAAACAGCTTTCCTCAATGGGAACCTAGAGGAGGATGTATACATGATACAACCCGAAGGTTTTGGCGATCCAACTAATGCTGGAAAAATATGCAAGCTTCAGAAATCAATCTATGGATTAAAGCAAGCATCTCGGAGTTGGAACCTTCGTTTTGATGAGGTAGTCAAAGGGTTTGACTTCCGACAGAATAAAGAAGAAGCTTGTGTTTACAAGAAGGAAATTGGGAGCTCTGTTGTATTTCTAATCTTGTATGTGGATGACATATTATTGATTGGGAATGATATTCCTATGCTAGAATCCGTTAAGACTTCGCTGAAAAATAGTTTTTCTATGAAGGACTTAGGGGAAGCTGCATACATTCTGGGCATAAGGATCTATAGGGATAGATCAAGAAGGCTTATAGGATTAAGTCAAGATACTTATATTGACAAGATGCTGAATCGGTTCAGCATGGAACAGTCCAAGAAAGGGTTCTTGCATGTGTCACATGGCGTACACCTCAGCAAGACTCAGTGTCCTACGACGACTGATGAGCGGGAGCGCATGAGTAAGGTCCCTTATGCTTCAGCAATTGGATCCATCATGTACGCCATGATAAGTACTCGTCCAGATGTCTCATATGCTTTAAGTGTTACGAGCAGACACCAGTCTAATCCAGGTGAAAGTCACTGGACAGCGGTGAAAAACATTCTTAAGTACTTTAGAAGGACTAAAGATATGTTCCTAGTCTATGGAGGTGAGGAAGAGCTCATTGTAAAGGGTTACACTGATGCTAGTTTCCAAACTGATCCAGACGATTCAAAGTCGCAATCAGGATTTGTGTTCACAATAAACGGTGGTGCTGTAAGCTGGAAAAGTTCTAAGCAAGATACTGTGGCTGATTCTACAACGGAAGCAGAGTACATCGCAGCTTCGGAAGCGGCAAAGGAAGGTGTTTGGATGAGAAAGTTTCTCATTGAGCTTGGTGTGTTTCCCAATGCATCTAGCCCATTGGAACTCTACTGTGACAACAATGGGGCAATTGCACAGGCTAAGGAGCCGAGGAATCACCAGAAAAACAAACATGTACTGCGGAAGTTTCACCTCATTCGAGAGTTCGTTAAACGTGGTGAGATAAAGATATGCAAAATACATACGGATTTGAATATTGCTGATCCTTTGACAAAGGCTCTTCCACGGCCTAAACATGAATCACACACAAGAGCTATGAGTATTAGATATCATTTAGATTAGCTCTAGTGTGAGTGGACAATGTTTTGTATCTATGACATATTGTTTATTTATTGAATATCCATGAAAGGCAACTTGTATATGATTAGCAATTATGTGAATTGTTTGTGAAACTCTATACTTGTATGGTTATTCAAAAGGATTGTCCCTAATTTGATTAGCACATGTATTAGTTGATGACTATGTTTCGCAAGTCATGGACATGGAGATGTCAAACTAATAATGTGGGCACATGTATGACATGGGGCTGGACTGACCAGTTTGAGACTTGTTTATCTCTTCTTCACAACGCATATGCTTTGTCCTTAGACCTAAGATTGTCGTATGTACTCAAGATGTGAATTGACCTACTTAGGGACTACCAAATGATGCTCCGTAACTGGGTAGTTATAAAGGTGGTTTTCGGGTTTGTCAGGAAGCATGCTGTGAGGCATGGTCAATCAAGATGGGATTTGCCCCTCTCTATACGAGAGAGATATCTCTGGGCCCCTCGAGTGATCGGATCAAGAAATGCATGGCCGTGCTAGGTTAAGTGTTAACCTCTTGAAGAATCCGACTCACAGATTTGAGAAAGGGAGGTCTTACTTGGAGTTAGACCAAATATCGTGAGGCAAAGGGAATAGCTTGTACATGATGTTGTGGCGGTTCGTCTGATATGATCTTGACGTATTCATGGGAGTTGACACGTCTTGCTAGAGGCCGCTATCAACTATTGGAACGAGTAGGAGTACTCGAACCATGTCTATGTATACGTGAACCCAGAGGGTCACACACTTAAGAGGTTTGGAACACTGAAAAACTTGCTTATGAGATTGTCTCTAGTGCAAGTGGGAGATTGTTGGGAATATGCCCAAGAGACAACTAGATTCGATCCATTAGTCTTAATGGGCCACAAATGTTGTAAAGTCCATTATCAGGGGAAATGGGGTGCTTTATTTATTAGTCTCATATTGCTAATGGAATATGGTGTGGAGAATTTCATCCTAATAAATAGAGACCAAACCCATCCTGAGAAAGACGTGACTTCCAAGCAATAGTTGCTTTTCTCCCCATCGTGCTCGCGGACCTAGCAGTCCGGCGCGCGACGTTTCAATCCTTGTACGTGTGGATACCTCGGAGGTGCTGCGTCTGGAGCACAAGGACGAACCGCACGTGCAGGACCAGACGGACGTAAGCAACTGCACTGCCTGCCACTTCGACGCGTTCGTCTACATCGAGACGGCTTCCGCTGCAACTGCGCGTCTAGTGGTAACGATCCGTGATCTATAACTGCTGCTGTTTCTTTTATAGGTGATCGAGTTTTGTATGTGCTGGTGTAGCCCTCACTCGTTTCCCTACACCCGTGCCGTGCGTGAGCTCGCTCGAGGGCGAGGCGCGCGCGCGTCGTCCCGTCCCCGCGCGGCCAGCGATCTCGTGACCGAGAGTCCGGACGCGCTCGTCCGGCCCAAGTTGGTCGCTAGGCGCCGTGCCAGCACACACACGGAGAAAAAAGTGCCTAGGCCGGGTACGGCGCCCATCCGAGGCCTAAGCGTCGAGCCAGCCGTCGCCTTGGCCGTATTGCACATTTGCATGCCGCCCCGGTCGACCGATCTGTCAGCCATGCGATGCGCCCATGCATGCCAAGGTGCAGGTACAGGGAGTCGAAGCCAATAAGCGCGGGAGCAGGTGGCCAGCCATCGATTCGATTCTATTGGCAGGCAGGCACGGGTACAAGGCTACAAGCTGGTACATCCGCGCAGCCCGGCTTGTGTGTGACTCGTGAGGGATTTCGTCCCAGGCAGAGGGAGCCTTTTGCGCTTGTCCTCACCTCCTCGGGTTCGCGCCCTTGGCTCGGGCGGGCGTTCGGCTGCCGGGGGGACCGTACCCCGCGCCGCGGCGGCAGTGGCGCGAGACGTGCTCTGCCTGTGCACGATTGCACGAACCGAGACTCGAATGTCTGTTACTCCGTATTTTGAAGAGATTTATCACTATTTTGCAGAGTGTCTTCGAGAGAGGGTACAACACAACGGAAAATATAGTGAGTGGTCGAGGGTCCATCGTTGCTTAATGGAGGGTCACGAGATCGAATGTAACAAACTCGCGGATCTGCAGCCTGCGTTGTTTGCTGCTTCGACTAGACCGTTCCATTATTTAGCAGAAACAAGCAAAACGTTTACACTGACAAGACACTAGACGGCTGCTAATCCATTTACCCGTGACTCGGGAATCGGGATGTTGTCTTGGCTAAAAGTAGAAATGGATATTTTTCATCGACATCACCACTTGAGCAGCATTTTTCGGCATGAATGAAGTTTCCCTAATAGAAGTGCAGGAGCATGCACTAGCATGTATATTTGGTGACCTTAAAACAATTTTAGATATAAAAGAGGGGAAAATTTAGGTGTTCCAAGATTATCTTCTCTAGTAGCATATGTACATGTGAAGATCTAATTTTCAGGATATATGACATTGACGGATGGGGTCCACAAATCACTGACCCTTCTCTTCTCCCTAGTCCTTACCTCTCTTCTTGACCGCCGCCCCCACCCCACAGTTGACACCGTCATGCAAGCCGCCTTTTGCCTCGGTCGACCCCTAGCCGCCTATCACCTCCTCCCACCCTGGCCGTGATGACTATATTGTTGCTCCTCTGCCCCAAATAATCGAAGCCGACCGCTACTCCCGTGCCTCAAATTGAAGCCGACCGTTTCTCCCGTGCTCCAAATCCAAGCCGAGCACAGCTCTTCTGCCCCCAAATCGAAGTTGGGCACGACCCTAATCGAAACCAGCCACAAACTTCTCTACCTCAAATCGACATCATCCTATACGTAAGAAGATTGTTGCGCCCATGCCCGTGCATCAGGGTAGGGCAGACAACAATAGAGGAGTGAGGTATTAGAACCGGTAGTTAATGACATAGTTTCGCATGTAGAAAATACTAAAACAATATTCACATGTAGTTAATGACATAGTTTCAATAAAAATGATGAGGAAGATCATGTCTCGATCTTCTCCATAAAAAGCCAATTTGTTACTTAGTAAACATATGGTGGATCATAAGTGAATAATTATAACATTTTTATTGAATATAAAAGGACAAGTCTACCTATGTCTGAGTTTCGCAAGTTTTGTCTTTTGTTTATTTATCTTTTCAATCATTTGTTTCACAAGTTGTCACGACACTCTAAGGACTACAATTTGGGATCAATATCATGTGTGGGGATATTTGGCATTCAAATGGTGGATATGAGATGATACATTGAAGTGAGTAAAATCTTTCATAATAGAACAAAATGATTACTATATTTCGCCCCAATTATGGTAATATGTGGATCACTGATACTACTGTTATGCTACAAAGGGATAATATGACTTAGAAAATAGGAACAATATATAATTATGATAACTGAATATGAAAGTCATGGGATTATATATGACGATTTTATATTGGTCTTATCTTTGTGGTTCATATTATGATTATTAGGTTAATGAGAGGTGGGAGAAAAAAATAAAGAGAGAAGCATAGTGTTATGCCATCCAATTTTTGTTGAAACATAATATGCGGGTATTAATAGTATTTTTGCTGAAACATAGGAAGAAAAAAACAATATTTATATCAATGCATACAAAAGAGGTTGAACTCATTATAAACAAATGACCGAGTGACAATTGGTAACTTAGAATAACTGAATTTCAAAGTACGATTAAGTTAACATTTTAGAACATAGAAATAAATGATGAGCGATAGCACATTTTGTACAATAACTTCCTCCTCAAATATACACCATATTGATAGTGTTATAGTTAATTATATTTCTTGTGAATTTAAGAACACTAGCAAGGATAAAACATGTCATTGAACTAAATTTCCACACAAAAAAGAAAATAATTGTTTTGCTTGGTTACACATATGATAAGAAAGCAAAAATAATAATACCACACAATATATACTTAAATGACCACACTATTTTCCCTAGAATATAAAACTATACTAATATAAATCAAGGGATTGACTAAAATAATAATGAAAAACATAATATTTTTTCTAATATTATTCATGATTCTCTCTATTACAGTATATCATAAAATTTCAATTGAAACCATGTGCATGGAGAAATAAAAAATATAAATCTTACAAATGGGTAGATTAAATCGATTGAGATAGTTGTGAGCATAACATGAATGAAAACATATTTTTAGATATTATCAGAATTTTGTTCATAATTAAGATAGTAATTTAGATTTTTGTTTCCTATATTTACCTATGAGCTAAAATGTGGTTCCTTACTATAACCCTTTACATTTATTTATAGACAAAGCCTGAACAACATGATTTTTTTCATTCTAGAACGGGGGAGTGCACGAGCATTGCTGCCGAGCTGCCACTTCTAGCAATGCCTGATCAGGATCCTTGAAGTCACACCATCGCCGCCACTTGCCGTTTAATAACATCACGTTTCGCGAGCAAAACCAGAATTGCAAATCATAACACACATAAAACACGAATGTTACATTTGGCCAGCAAACTTGCATCTTGTACAGTAAGGTTGAGGTCAGGTCACGCAGGTATTTACAAACCGTGGTCAGCTGGCGCTCGTCACGAAACTCATCGCCCTCCCTCGTCTCGTCTCCCGAAGGCCCTTTCTTCCCTTCCGCCCTTCTCTCCCACGCGCGCGCGCAGGCACGCCACCTCTCCCGCACGCCACGCACAGCTCAACTCCCCATTCCTCTCCTACCCCAACTGCACATTTCTGCTCCGGTCCTCCCCCTTTCACCGCGGGAGTGTGCCGTGGAGGGAAGGAATCCCCCTCCCTTTTTGTTCCGCGCCGTGCTCGCGCGCGCGCACCCACCCGCCACTCCGCACGCCGCCTTTTCCTCCGCCTTGCTGCTTGCCCAGTGGACGAGATCTTTTCCCTTCACTTTTCCTTCCTTTTTCCCCGCGCATGCACGGGCTCTGATTGACGCCATGGGGGACGACGCCGCCGCCGCCGCATCCACGTCCGCTCCCGCCACTCCCACCTCCATCCTCATCTGCCGGGAGGACGGCAACGACCTGTTCCCCGACGCCGACGACGACGATGGCGCCGGCGCTGACTTCGTCGTCGCCCGCGACGACCGTCTGCTTGTCGTGGACCAGGACGACGAGTATGTCGCGGCGCTCCTGTCCAAAGAAACCAACTCCGCCGCCGGCTGCGGCGCCGCCCTGGCGGAGGAAATGGAGGAGTGGATGAAGGCCGAGCGCTCCGGGTGCGTCCGCTGGATTATCAAGGTTGTTCGCACACTCTTCTCCCCCATTTGCCGCTCCCATTTCTTCCATTGTGATTTTTTTTGATCTTTGCCGATGTTTTCCATTGCTGCTGCTTGCAGACAACGGCGATGTTCCGGTTCAGTGGGTTGACCGCGTACGTCGCGGTGACTTACCTCGATCGCTTCTTGGCGCAACGGCGAGTCAATGTAATCAATCCATGACCCTGCATTGATTATTTTCCCATTGCCATCCCATTGCCGGCTTCTTCTTCTTCTCCCGTTGTCGGGTGCCTCTGATCAATGTACTGACTATCGTGTCCGTCTTTGGCGATGGATGGGTTCAGAGGGGGCAGGAGTGGGCTCTGCAGCTGCTCGCGGTGGCGTGCCTGTCGCTGGCGAGCAAAATGGAGGAGCACCACGCGCCGCGGCTGTCGGAGCTCCGGCCGGACGCGCGCGACTTCGACAGCGAGTCTATCATGCGGATGGAGCTCCTCGTCCTGGCCACGCTCCAGTGGCAGATGATCGCCGCCACGCCGTTCCCCTACATCAGCTGCTTCGCCGCGCGGTTCCGCCAGGACGAGCGCAGCGCGATCCTGCTCCGCGCCGTCGAGTGCATCTTCGCCGCGATCAAAGGTCAGTGGCATTCGATTCGGTCATGCGTTTCTGGTTCCCACAGCATCGCCGCATCGGATCGCAGGAACTGAGATTTCTCCCCCATTGATGGCAGCGATGAGCTCGGTGGAGTACCAGCCGTCCACCATCGCCGTGGCATCCATCCTCGCCGCGCGCGGCAACGAGGAGACGCCCGCCGCGAATCTGGACGAGCTCAAGGCGATGCTGGGCTCATCATGGCCGCAATTAGACACCGTAAGCCGCCATCCTGCTTCCTGCCTGCCCACCTGTCCTGTTCATTCTCGCGCCAAGCACATCCCTTTCGGGAGGCTGTTGGTGGAAAGCGCCATGATGAGTAACTGCGGCCGCTGTTTGGTGTGTGTGTGTGGCAGGGGCATGTGTACTCCTGCTACAGCGCGATGGTTCATGGCGAGGACAAGCCGTCGTCGTCGGCGGGGGTGGCGTCCTCGGGCGTCTCTGTCGCCGCGCACGCCGCTGGGAGCCCGGACGACGCCACCAATAATGCCGCTGGCACCACCGCCCCGCCGGCAACCCCGGACAGCAGCAATAAGAGGAGACGGTTGCGCTCACCTCAGCGCCAGTAGGAGCCTTCTGCTGCTGCTGGCCTGGGGGCAGTGGAGGCCAGCTGCATTTTCAGCTCACCAATTTTTTTGTTTTTGTTGAATGAATGAATGGGTTCAGGGCTTTAGGCAATCAGGCTGCTGGTTGTTTCTCAGGGGAGGGGAGGCCAACAAATGCCCGAATCCAAATAGGGGGGGCAGGATTTGATTCTTCTGATTGGTGCAATTAGTGGCAGGGTGATTTGGTAATTTAGAGTTGGGAAGATTTTTGGTTTTGAGGAGATCTTTCCAGGATGGATCGAGAGGTAGTGTAAAGAGGAGAGAAGAAAGCTGAGGCAGAAGTGAGAAAGCTCTTGCTCAATTAAGGCCGCGTTTAGATGCCCCGATTCGGGCCTGGCCGGTCTGACGCGCGTCAGGCCGGCCACTGTAGCGTTTCGTTTGCATGTGCGAAAAATTATCCAAAAATTTATTAATTAGGCTCAAAATGTTTGTCTCGCAGAGTACAACAAAACTGTGTAATTAGTTTTTGATTTTATCTATATTTAGTATTCCATGCATGCTATGACATTTTGATGTGATGTGAATCTTCTTTTTGCATAGTAAATTTGGGTGTGAGAATTCTGGAACTAAACAAGTCCTAAGTGAAATGCCTCAGACGGTCAGTGATCGCTGAGGTAGCGAGGTGAAAGTGGAAAGCAAGAAGTCAAGTAGTGGGGGGTCAATTCTTTTGCTTGTGAATACTGTCTGTACCAGCTACTCTATCTGTCTGTCCTCTATCCTTTTCAGTTTAATAGCCTGTCACTGCATCAGTGACAATAGTTAACCAGATAATATCATTTCACATGATCACTTGTTGAGCCATGTTGTTTAGCATGCTCTTTATAGATGCTAGCTAACCAAACGCCACTGTCCCATACCATTTCACCTGTGATTGATGACGAAGCCACTCGTCGGTATGCGTGCAGTTGCCGTGCACAGCAGGCAGCTGGTGAGTAGTTTAATGTTGTCGCGCGGGCCGTGAAAGAGACGCTCGGGCTCGGCCCGCTGCCGCCTCCTCTGACGACGTTGCCTTTTGTGCCGTGTCATCAAATCGACTGTCTGCTTTGCTTGCTGCTCGCGGCCATGGCCCCCCTCGGCTGTTGTTGGAGATGGCTGGCTGCTACTGTTCGTCTCTCTTTTCCTCTCTGGGTCTCCTGCACTGTACACATGCACACACGTTGAGCACTGCGTCGCGTCTCATGAGCTGCAAATGGCTTGGACTTGGTGGCAGGTTGCAGCAGGGCAGGTGAAAACGAGAGAGGTCCTCTTCACTTGACTTGAGCTCCCTCTTTACTCTCAGGTCTCAAGCCTTGTAAACACGAGAAGATCAAGAATGGCTGTGGATGGCCATTGCAATCTTGCACTGCATTTCTTTAGGCCACATGGCCCATGCTATGCAGTCAAAAGCGAGGGCCAGGCACTGAGGTGAGAGGGACATGACCTGTCCGTGTTCACTTTTACTAAACTTTCTAAAATTCTGTCTCCAAACTTCACTATTCACATATCAAATCAAATCTCACTCTTTATGCATGGAGCACTAAACGTGGGCAAATAAAAAACTAGTTGTATGGTTTGGATGTACACGACGAGACGAATCTTCTGAGCCTAGTTAGGTCATGATATGACAACGATTATCACAAATAAACGAAAAATGCTACAGTACACTACAACGTCGATGGTAATTTTGCTACCTTTTTTTGGAACTGAACCTGCTTGGTTCAGTGCCAAAAATTTGACATACCAAGATTTTGGCAAGCCAATTATTTGGTCAACATTTAGTTTGCTACCAAAATATTGGCACTCTCTCACATTAAACTTGCCAAAATGATGGTATGTTTTCCGCCCATATTTTGGCTTGCCAAAATTTTGGCATTTTGCTAGAGAACCAAGCAGGCTCTAAACACATCCCTGGTAAAAACTCGGTGTACCGCGATGTTAGGCTGTCGTGCGCCTGGGAGCCGGTAGAAAAAAAAATAGCGTTTGCTCAGCCCAACATGGCAGGGCTGCTGCGTGCTGGGTGGTACTGTTGGAATTTTATTCCCAGTGGTTGCTTCGTGCAAGTGCTAGGTCAGGTGGTGTTTGTCTCGTTGGAGTAACGTGCTCGGGCCAGTGCCTTGACTGGTCAAAAACGCCTTGGCATCGATGAGGCTGGGGGCACACTAGTCAAGCGAGCTTGCTTGGTGTCAATGTGTGATGTCAAGATATGCCTGGGATGCCGAAACAAGGTAACCGACTGGCAGGCTGATGCAGTGCCTAGTACTTGTTCTTTGGTGTATCTTCTGACGCTGGCATTTGGATTGAATCATTGAAATAGATTCATGGTCAATCTTAAATAATGCTTCTGTATTTTCTTCTTTAGTATAGTATCATGTATCAAAAGTCCCGCCCGCTGGATTTTCCTGGTGTTATTTAATAATTTGATATAATTTAGACTAATGAATACATAAATTACACACAGTTGAGACGCACTAATCTAATAGAAGAAAATTATAAAAATTATCTATAAGTCTATCTACTATGCTTAATATATTGCCGCTGTAAAGTTTAGACTGCACCGATTTGTCATATTATATTATACTAAATTAAGTATTTTACACCAAGTTATTGTACTAATTTAAATATTTTATAAGTTATTAAACAAATTTACATCTACTTATTAAGTTTTTTACTAAATTAAGAATTTTACAAGTTGTATCAATTTGCAAGGCCTTGTAAGGTGGTGTATATTTACTACTCGAAAAGAAATAGGACCTTGTGAAATATATGGACTGGGCCGGACATTATGGCCCAAAACTACGCACGGTGCAGTGTGCAGTTGGTTGAAGTGGGCCACTCCTACAGCCACCTTCCCTGTCCCTCCGGTAGCACGTAGCAGCAGCAGGACAGCAAACAAAGAGGAGGCAAACGCGAGCCAAGGCAGACGCGAGCCTGTGATAGCCACCGTCACCAGATCGACGAGGCGCCGGAGCTCCAGCGATCCAGCGGAGCGGAAGGCAGCAGATCCCGAGAGCATAGCAGAGCAGGAGGAGGAGTAGCCACGGCAAAGGGAGGCGGCGAAGATGCTGCCGACGACCGCGTCCAAGGGGCGCGGGGCCGCCCGCTCTGCTCCGCCGCATCCTCGCTCGGATCATTCTTTTGACCGCTCTGTTCGGCTGGATGGTTTTCGGCCAGCCAGTAGTATTTTTCTCTTAGCAGAAACCGGCACCAGCCACTAACCAACCAGCAGTGTAAAAATCAGCACCAGCCACCAGCCAAACGAACAAGGTTGTATTAGGTGCCTGTGGCAGGCCCACCCATAGAAGAGAAGAGCCTTTTGATTGGTATCTACTCCGTATATCCCTTTTGGTGTCGACTTGTTCATAATATGAGAGCTGTTTTCTTTGGTTTGAGCCCAGTGACCAGTGTATAATTAACTAGTCTGTTGTACGGAGTACTATCACATTGGCATCAGAATTGCACGTAATACGCTCTACCATCATTCTCTTGCCAAGTTTGTTGTCCTTGCGTCATGGTATCTTGCCGAATTCCTAACCATGCCCAGCGTTCTTATCGAGTTCGTTCATTTGGCAATAAAACAATATGGAATTTGTAAATGTTGCTTGGCTCCAACCGGCTAATGAATCAACTAACACACTGTTTGGTTCGTACAACAGTAATGTGAACAGAGGGAATGCGATGGTGTATTCGATTGCGGAATAAGTGAATACTATCTTTGTTTTGTAGCACTACTGTAACGTTATTAGATAGCTAAGTTCTTTTGGTTTTGCAAAATCAGAACACTGCCAGTGGGGGAAGTTAGGAATATATTTTCAGTGGCTGCCGCCAATATTAAGGTTTAAGTTTTATTTAGATCTATTTTTTTTATTGAGAAATAAATATTGTTCATAGTAACTATGGCGAGAAATTCTTTTACTATGATCCTATGTTCTTATTTTTCTCGACTGTATCGATGAATCCTTTCGTATACTATATAAAAGGATGAAAATCTTATTTATCTTCTTTGTTCCATTAAATCCCGGCCGGTTGTTGTAGTTGTAGTCTCACAGTATAAATAACCGCCTTCGTGTACAAAACTCGGCAGCAATATATATAAGCGTCGTACGTGGTCGTGCACGCGCACGCCCCGGCCTTTCCGACTTGCGAACAATCCGATCCAGCGCCGACATCGATCGAATCGGCGAGGGCGGCATGGAGCACGGCGACGGCAGTATTGTGGAGCTCGAGGAGGGATGGGGGATCATATCCGCCGGCATGGCCAAGATTAGACTCTCCATCGAATCCGACGGCAAGGTTTCCCAAGACCCCATCCAGCTATATACGTACGTACTGCGCATTAATTTACCTCATCGATTTCGATCCATCCTCGATCTGATGTTTGCATTAATTATTGGCTGTTTGTTCTTCATTGTTCTCGCTGTGTGACTGTTGTGCTTCCGTTGCTTTTTCTTGGATCTTAATCTAGGTACGTCGTGCCTCATCTGATTGTTGCTCCTGCCATTGCAGGATGGTGTATAACATGCAGAAGAGGCCACAGTGCCACACGACTACTCGCAGCAGCTCTACGAACGCTACAAGGAGGACGCCGACAACTACAACAGATCCACCGTACGTGTGTGTGCTTGGATGCTTGCGTTTCTCAATTTTAGGGTTCTCACTTTGCAATGGAACAGACCCATATATGTGTCCTGCTACTTAGTATATTTGCGCTGGATCTGACGATTCATGCAGGTGTTGCCGCCGCTGAGGGAGGTTCAAGGCGAGATTCTGCTGAGACACTTGGTGGAGGTGTGGCGGAAGCACAAGAGGATTCTCATGTTTGAGGGGATCGTCTTCCGCTACCTCGAGCGTTACTACATTCCGAGATACTCGCTTCCAGTAATCAAACAACTTGGCTCGACTTCGTTCCACGCGCTGGTCAGTCAGGCCTAGTCACGTCCTATAGATTAACTGTTTCGCAAGATGATGGATTGTCTATAAATAATTTCGTATTGATCTATTGCGTATGTGTTTTCACCCTTGTGGTAGGTTTTCAATGAGGTCAAAAGTTCGGTGACAGAAACTGTGATAGCCGTGGTGAGCCTTCTTGATTTATTTCACATAAATCTCAAATTCTTCTAGTAGCGTGGTGCTAATTAAATACGCATGACATGGTAATGACATGGCAATCGTTCTGGCCGTGGACAGGTTAATGATGAGAGGGAAGGCAAACTTGTAGATCGCGAGCTTCTCAAGAATGTTCTTGATATTTATGTCCAAATTGGTTCGGGCAGTTTAGATACTTACCAAGTTGATTTCGAAAGCGCATTTTGCCACAGTACTAGAAATTACTACGCGACCAAGTCCCAAACTTGGATCCTGGAGTACTCGCATCCTGATTACATGCTCAAGGTATCGGTGCAGTTCTTTATTAAACTTTTGTTAATGTTTAGACATCTTCTCACGAGCTCTCTGTTCCCATAGGTTGAGGATTGTGTCCACAAAGAGATGGAGCGAGCTGCACACTACTTGCATTCTTCAAGTGAACCAAAGATATCGGAGGTTTGTCGTCATTTGTACATCTATTACTGTCCTGTTCCTAATCAGGATTCTTTGTGGTGTATGTTCATCTGCGTTGTCGACATTCTGTGCTATTTGTCAAATCCGGTTAACCCCTATGCTTACAGGCTGTGCGATCCGAGCTGATGGCGAAGTACCAGCAGTCACAGCGGCCTCAAGAAGAAATCTGAAGGAACTTGTCAATAGCTTATTCATATTTTTTTTCAAAGTAATAGCTAGATTGGTTCCTCCTTTATACAAATATATGGTGTGTTGGACTGGGAAGAATTTGCTTAAGAATACTCTATGTAACACTATTTAATATATATTTTCAGTAGGTCTCCTTATATATAGTTTTTTCACAGAAAGAGAGTTCAATTGCAAATTAAAATATTTGAAGGGAACAAAGCAATGTTTGGTTCGGCCAGGAAAACATGCCAAAGCAATTTTTTTATCAAGGCAATGATCTCAAGAATGTTTGAGCTCTTCTCTAGGGTAGGCTGTGAGCTGTTTCATGTATCAATAAAATTTGAGAGTATAATCAAATACAAATACAGAAAAGCGAAACATTCATTTCTTCCAGCTGTGAAATATCAAAACTAGGAAAGTACCGGCTAATCTTATTTTTAACCTTGAATTTGTCCACCTTTTGTTTTATATAATCAATAAATAGAAACCAAATGATAATCATAATCTATTTATGGCGACAGCTAAAGCATGCCTAGCTAGTTTGATTACTAGCTTCTTTAGTTTTTCAATCTATAATCCAAACCATTAAAATGACGGTTTCTTGTTTCTCATACTCCATCAGTGTAGTCATGTGTACCTTGGCTAATTCATGCCACAACGAGCCAACAGGGGCAACTAGAACTAGACTAAAGGCAACGATGCCGAGCCAACAGGGGCAACTAGAACTAGACTAAAGGCAACGATGCCGACAGTACTTCAGTCGTTACTCTCTGTATAAATCTGTAATACAGGCTCCAAGGCGCAATTTTTGTAGGCACTCTATTACCTGAGCATGGGCTAAATTGCCTCTTGTACTGGAGCAAATATTCTGCTGGGTTACAAAATTTTGTCTTTGACAAATATTAGTTGTTCAAAACACATGAATACATTGAAGCATGTAGTATCACGCATAGCGACCATTTGATTGCGGTCACGATCTTATCAGATCCTGGAAGCTAGTGGGGGACATTTTCTTGGCAAATCAGAGACACTACAAAGCCACCCATTTCTGGGACTTCTGACTGAAATATAAATTGGCAGATGAAGCAAAATGGCAGGTGTCAAAACAAGCAGTCAACTAGTCAAGCACATACAGGTGAACAACAAGAGTGCCATATACAGTTCCAACCTCCAATGTTACAAGGAAAAGGCACAAGGTTAATAAACAAACAAAATAATGACTAGAAGAGTCCGAAGCATTTTCTAATAATCAAGCCCTCAACCTTGGCTCAAGCTCTAAAATTAAATACAGGATAGCAAGGGCAAAGATTCATCTGAATAGAAGCATTATGGCAGAAAGATCTATTGCCATGATCAGACTACTCCTGCCCAGCTTCAGTTTCTGGCTGAAATTAGCTCTAGTTCCCTACAAAGAACCAACCGGGATCATCTTGACGATAGCAGCAATAGGCATGCCAATGAAACCGATGCAAATGCATGCGATCCACTGGTTGACTGTGAGAGGGGTAGTGTTTGCGAAATCGCCAAGGAACTGTATTATGATGAACTGGAAGACAACGGTGCTGCTGAGGACGGCAATGAACACGTTGTTGTTTAGAATGCCTTCAAATACGTTTATCTTTTCCATCTCTCTCGAGCTCACCTCATTGAAGACCTGTACAAAGAAAAAAAAAAGTTCAGTCCACAAATAACCACATCATTAATGCACGAAATTGAAACTTAACACAAGTGAAGCCTAGTGAACTAATCAACATTTGGCTTGGAAATTACCTGGCAGAACACAAAGCAATTGAAGATAAGTGTGTTCAAGACTAGGTCGGCATTATCGCCCTTGATTCCAAAGAGCCACTTCCCCTCTGTCTGTAGGTACCAAATTACAAGAAACTGGTAGAAGGCCTGTCCCAGGATGTTCCTCCACATAATGTTACTGATGAAGTTTCCTTTCCTTCCAACAGGTGTTCTCTTCATCAGCTCATTGTTTGGGGGTTCTGTAGCCAGTGCCAATGCACCCAGGGTATCCATGATCATGTTGACCCAGAGCAATTGGACAGCAGTAAGTGGAGCACTCCCTGAATCAGCATGCATACAAACAATGAGATGCATATTTATGAACAAAAACAAAGCAATGAAATTCAGAATACGCTTTAGTACAGGGATTTCTAAACAATGAACTAATACAGGATCTGAGGTGTACCTGTCAGGCAAGCTGAGGAGAAGTTTACAACGAGAGCAACCACATTGACAGTCAGCTGAAACTGCACAAATTTCTGAATGTTGATGTACACTGACCGTCCCCATTTTGCAACAGTGACAATGGTTGAGAAGTTGTCATCAAGAATAATGACATCAGCACTCTCTTTAGCCACCTTCAAGAAGATATTAAGATGAGTCAAGATAGTGAATTAACTTGGGATATCATGTAATTGATAGCGCTAGTCATGGGTATTAAGAGCCCATATATGTTGGAGTGGTATACTGGTATAAAAGAATGAAAGAGAAAAAATGACACTAACAAATATAGCTAACAATTACACTCCTAGATACTCGATATCGGTGATAGTTAACTACCAAGATACCAGTAATAGTTATTTGCCCCCAAATTTAAGGGAAATCTTGAAATTACCTCAGTTCCAGCAATGCCCATTGCAAGCCCAATATCAGCCTCATGTAACGCAGGTGCGTCGTTTGTCCCATCGCCAGTCACTGCGACAACTTCATCGAGTTTAGTTCGAAGGTGCTTGACAAGGGTGTGCTTGTCCAGTGGCGAAGACCTTGCCATCACCTGATGCATCCAAAGTAGAACACATTGGTCAATGAACCACAAGAATAATATGCAAAGGTGTGCAGATATTAGTAGATGCCATAAACTTACCTGTATCTTTGGTATCAACTGGGTCAGCTCTTCTTCACTCTTGGTTCTGAAATCAGGGCCTTCTATGGCAATGCCACCTTCAGTTAAAATGCCGCATTCCCGGGCGATTGCCTTTGCCGTGTTGATGTTGTCACCAGTGACCATCCTGACAGTAATACCTGCCGACCTGCAGATGGCAACTGATTCCTTCACTCCAGGCCGGACGGGATCTTTGATACCCACAATGCCAATGCAGGTGAACCCATCCGCTGGAATCTGATCATTGACTGAGAACCCGTCCTGAACTTCCATGTAGGCAAGACACAGGGTGCGAAGTGCCTCATTTGCGAAGCTATCAATTGTTGCATTCAAGTGATCAATGGTTCCTTTATCCAGGGGGACAACATTGCCTTCCTCATTCAAATACTTGTCGCATGATGCCAGTATGATCTCTGATGCGCCTTTGCAGTGTGCTCGCAGTGCACCCCCTGGGAGCTGGATGACTACTCCCATTCTCTTCTTGGCAGAGTTGAATGGCTCCACCTTGACAAGGGTGCTCGCTTTGCGTACTGCCGAAAAGTCTCCGCCAAGAGACAGGCCAAACTCTAGAATTGCTGTCTCAGTTGGTGTGCCCAGTATTTCACGTTTGCCATCCTGATTGAAGACAACGTCACCGCCAGTGTTGTTGAATATGGACTGCGAGAGCATCATCATGACAGAGTCTGGCAGTTCAGAGAACAGGCTCTTGGTATCCGTGGCACCATCCACTTCTTTGATCTTGCCACAGATGCAGGCCTTAACGACGGTCATGTGGTTTGTCGTGAGTGTGCCGGTCTTGTCGCTGCAGATGGAGGTCGCCGAGCCCATGGTCTCACAGGCTGCAAGGTGCCTGACAAGTGCCTTGTCGTTCATCATCTTTTTCATTGCAAATGCAAGGCTCAGTGTCACGGCAAGCGGCAATCCTTCAGGAACTGCCACGACCACAATTGTCACAGCAATGGCAAAGAACTCGAGCAGCTCCAATGCATCATCTCCAGTCCAGCTCAAGTATGTGCCCTCGTTGATCTTGCGCCGGAAGAGGCTTTCGGTGAGGACTGCAAATGTGACGACTGCAAAGATGAGGCCTATCTTACCAATGATGGTGGCCACGCCGTTCAGCTTGACCTGCAATGGTGTCTCGTCGTCGCCACCTTCACTGAGAGTGGCCATTAGCTTGCCCCATTGAGTCCTCATGCCAACCGTCGTGACAAGCATCTTGCAAGAACCGTCCTGCACTTTTGTCCCCGACAGAAGGAACGGGTTCTCAGCGTTGACAGCAACTGGCTCGCTCTCTCCGGTCAAGCTTGACTCATTGATCAGCAGTGAGAATCCAGACAAGAAGAGCCCGTCGGCCGGCACCTGATCACCAATGGACAGGTGGACAATGTCGCCGGCGAGAAGGTCATATATTGAGAGCTTCTGCCTGTACCCGCTCCGAGTGACCTGCACTGTGATCTTCTTCTTCTCCTTGTCGAGGTCCTTGAACTGCAGGGACTGGCGGTAGTCACTAGATGCTGTCACGAACACAACCAGCAGGATGCTGGCCACAATGCCGAGCCCGTCGTGCGCGCCCTTGGGCCACCCCTCGGTGGCGACGCCCACAATGAGCGAGACGAACGCACATACGGCGAGGATCATGAGTGTCATGTCCTGGAGCGCCTCCCAGACGAAGACCCAGAAGCCGCGGGACGCTGCCTCCGCGAACTTATTGACGCCAAACAGTTTCCGCCGTGTCGCCAGCTTGTCCTCGGACGTGGCGAGGCCATCTGACTCCGAGGTGGACAGCTTGGACGCGAGGCTCTCCACACCACCATGTGATTTCAGCTTCTTGAGGTCATGACCCTCAACAATAGAGCTCAGCTCCTCGGCACAGATGCCATAACCCGCTGCCTTGACATCAGCAGGGACCTTGTACTCACTTGGTGGAGGAAGGGCTGCGGAATTATTGTGGTGGTAAGCCTGATTCAAGAAAAAAAAAAGAAGAGACTACTATGCTAGGATGCTCATACCGTGGATGAACTGAAGTGCAGCCTTTGAAACAAGGACGGCAACACGAAGCTTCTCCTGGAATAGGTAAAACATACAGTAACTGTAAGCCTCAAGAAGCACTAATTTTGTTCTCAGTTAGCTTGCATATACATATTAAAATTGCAGGCAAAGGCTCAAGATAACTAAAGGTTGATTTGGTAAAAATAAATCTACAGTTGCAACTCTGAAAATAAGCATGTGGATATAAACTGTCACAATGCGTGATTCATGGTGAACTCAACCTTGTTAGTAGAAAAAAGGGTGAACCCATAAGTTTTTTACTGGATAACAACCGACTGTCAGAGATTGGTCAAGCCTCTAGTCTTGTAAGCATTCAATTGATAAGTTGCTCTGCTGAATCCAACAGTTCGCTAATTACCAATTTGGCATGCATACAGGAAAAAATGGAAAAATATACCATACCAAAAAGTTTATTTGCGAATAATCTTCATAGTTTCATCTATACTACTAGTAAACAATCCGAAAAACATGAATATCCATAGAATTTTACAAACAGTCTTCACAGATACACAAATTTCCATGCAGCAAGTTTGTTTTCACATAGCTGCCCAAGAGTTTATATTACAAAAAATGAAAAACAGTCTTATTTTCCGATCGTGATCAGTGATCTAGGTGCACTTGCATATAGTATATTTCAGTAATCAGAGATACAGTGTAATGTTCACTGGTAAACAAATTGGTCAAAAACCTGATCCACGCCTTTATTATTCAATTGCAGCTTAGAGGTCTCTTTCATGGTCTGAGGAAAACATGATGATTTAATATTTTGGTGTCCAGCTGTCTGCACTTTTCCGTATGCAATCTGCACTTATTATAATACCGTGGTCTTGTGTTCCATAATGCCATATGGTCACTGGCTAACTGGTGTATTAAATTAAGCTGCAGAGGCGCAGGGTTTGGGGAGAAAATAGGAAGGGCTAAAAATTATGTTGAACTGTCCCCTCTAAAGTACAGTAGTTGATTTTTCTATTGACTCCGTATCGCATTATGTTCTTCTATGTTATACAAAAATATATTTTCTTTCTTTCCAGCGCGAAGCAAAATACTTATACAAAGGACACAAGTGAGGCTTTTTTACCACTATGTGATCAATGGAAGCGTGTGTGGATTTGTTCTCCTAGCAATTGTATCCACCAACTTTCCTTTGAAACTGTGGGCAATGGTCTTAAACCTTTTACAAAACATGTGTAAATGATGTACTACTGATTCATTCTGAAGTCAGACTTATCCTTAGTTGGTGTCATGTTTCTGTCTTTACTCAAACCCTGGGGCGACTCTTTGAACAAATCAACCTAGCTTTTTTGACCGATCCCTTCTATCTAATTTCGCAGCATTTTTCTGGAGACCAAAAGAAATTCCTTAGAAAACGCTGGCATCGGTATGTACGACGACTCGAAGACATGAGCACTGAAATTGCAGGGCAGCAACGGGGAACGGTGCGGGAGCGCAGCGCAGTGAGCTGAGATCAGGGGTGGGGGGAGCAGTCTGTGTACTCACGTTGTTCTTTTTCTTCATGGCGTTGACCTCGCTGCGCTTGTCGAGGTTGGCCGTGAAGCGGAAGCGGCGCTTGGGGTTCTTGACGACGCCGACGACCTTGCGCCATCTCCCCAGCGCCTCCTCCGACGAGTGCTTGGCCTGGACGCCCCCGAAGTTCTCCTTGAGGTAGCTCTCCATCTCCGCTGCCACAGCCGGATTCGAGCAGCTCGAATTGCCCTCCTCTTCCACCAACCCTACCGGGGGCCTGGCGCTATACTTTATATTCACGCGGTGCCGGACGCGGGGCTCAGGTTCGGCAGCGTGGGGCCCGGCCGTTGACGCGCTAGGACGTGGCCGCAACGACTCCTTCCGGCGTGGGGGAGCACATTGCCGGCGCGTTCATGGAAGTTGCGTCGTGCGCGCGCGCCGGGAGGGAGAGGGGTTGCTGCCTGCCGGTAAGGAAGTGCTCGGTGGTTTTCTGGGGATCCGAGGCGGAAGGGGACCAAACGGGAGGGATCGGGGCGCGAGGAAGAGGAAGGAAAGTGACGGGAAGGATGGAAATGGGGGGATCAATGGGAGAGAGTGCAGGAGGGGGCTTTTTGGAAATTGCGATCCCCGTGGTTGGACGGGCCGAGTCCTCGCCGTGAACGTTGCGGTGCAGGCACTGTTGCCTGCTAAATTTCGGGCATGCGTGGACCGGGCCGGGCTTGGACCGAGGATGACACCAACTCGGCACATGCTCCTGCGGTCCTGCCACAAAGAAAGTCCAGCTCGATTTTTTTAAAAGGAAGAAGAGACTGCCCGGTCCAATTTGTAAGCAGTACTCCCTCCGTCCCACAATATAAACATTCGTTGACTTTTTCTGTTCACGTCTGACCGTCCGTCTTATTCAAAAAAATTATGAAAATATTATTTATTTTATTATGACATGTTTTATCATCGTATATATTTTAAGTATATCATAATAATTTTTATATTTTTATAAATTTTTTAAATAAAACGAACAATCAAACGCAGAAATCGAAAAATACTTATATCGTGGAACGGAGGGAGTAGTAACCAAACCACGAGGAGGGTTGGAGCGGTCGGTCAAACATGATGGCTTGCCGGTGCAGATGATTAGGATGATCTATTGACTCGAGGCAAGAAGCTTTTTTTTCCCCTTGAGTCGAGGAAACACAGAGCTTAAACATAATAGGAGGACATGTCCCAATGGTCATTACATAATAAACATAACAGGAGGACATGGCCCCAAGGTCATTACATAAACAAACAACAGAACATGGTCCCACGATAGCACGATCTCCATTGGATAAGGGCTCAAAGCGCGTCCTGCGGAATGGCGATGCGCAAGCGCCAAACGAAGATGAATTTTGTTTTCAGGGTTCAGAGAGCTCGATAAGCGCCGCGTTTCGAGAGCCATCTGTCGCGGTCGCCGTGGTCGAGAGCGACGTGCTCGCAAGCCCGCGCCCATTTTCCGTGTAGTTCGGCAGCAAGTGTGAGAGACCCATCAGTGATTCACTGCGAAGTGCGCTGCATAATCATCCGGACGGGCGCAGCTCGCGGGGCGAGTGAGACAATGATATTTCAAGTCAAGTCAGGGGACAGGGACCAGCGTTGCATCGTGTGTTTCACCGCAAAGGCCGAGTACAGAAAAGGAACTTGCGACGCGTCTTCTCCGCGGCCGGGGAAAAAGGAGTGGGACTGTGGGAGCGCGTGTGCGTGCGCCCACCGGCCACCGCGACTGCGACGCCCTGACCCTGCGTAACCGTGTGTACGCGGTAGGTCACTGGGCCTTGGTCCTCACACGGTCCAAGTGCATCAGTGCATGCACTCTAGAATTTGTAATCCGTTTTAGCGGCATCTCAAAAGTTCAGGAAAATACAAGGAGTCTGTTTCTATTCCGTTTGGGAACTTGGGGATTGTTTTTTACGTTTATGATTGGTGGTGCTGGGGTTTGTGCGAATTGGTGGATTCTTTTTTTTTTGGGAACTTGGATTCTATTTGTTATTGGGCTGCTTTCGTTCGTTCCTGTTGGCCCAATATGTCGTGTTCACTTTTTTCGGCTTGTCGGCCGTTTGTTTTGTTTGAGTCTGTGATGATGAGCCCGCGCGTGTTCGGGAAGGCCCGATATTGAGGCCCAGCCTACTGTCATTGGGCCTTTATATATAAACTGGGAAGGTCTACTCTGTCGGGACAGCAACGTGACACATGAAGCCGGCCCAGCCCTCGGAAGACCGGCGAATGTTGAGCGGCTTTGCATCAGCAGCGCAATCGGCTAAACAGATCATACGCCGTCGTTCGATGGAACCTTGCAGGCCTGCACGCATTGTTAAATAGAAATGAATACATATGGCATTGTCACCACGTGAATTGAGAAGATTAGTTTTCACCATTTCGATAGAAAATTGGGAGACTAACCTAATCAAGTAACTGGACTTTTTTCTCGAAACTAAAAATTTATGCTCTGGGATTGGAGGTTAGAATGTTGGACTCATAGATGACCACCGGAAATTTTAACCTCGAGAATTTCACGGGAACGCCAAGCTGGGAAAAGAATGAGAAGAAAAAACAACAGGCGGTTTCACGCTGCCGGAAGAGCTCTGTTTCGCCTTCACGTGCTTGCTAAAAAATCCTGCTGCCACCGTCCGTCGTCGCTCGGCGCAGCAGCACGTTCGCTCGTCCAGAGTTTCAGACTGGCAGCTGCTCCCCGGCCCGTACCACGTGTACCTTGGGCTTCAACTCTTCAAGCCTGCAGCCACATCCTCCGCAGAAAAGTCCAAGATGAAGATGGGATGGGTCCGTGATGAGCCCGTGAACCGAGCCGCTGCTGTTCATATGTGGCAACTCGACGCCTCCCTCGATCTGTCACAACTGGACAGCAAGAGCCAGCCCGGCCCGCCGCACAGCTGACAGCTCAGAGCGCCCTAGAAGAGCAGGGCCCCACCACCGTCTGTCTTCTCTCCGGGCGCCAGCAGCGGCTGACTGTCGCCCGGGCCGGCCAGCTCTTTCGTTCTCTCCGGGCCCGGCCGGCCACCAGGGCGATAAGGCCGGGGCCCATCTTATCGCGCTGCGGATTCCTCACATTCCCGTGCCGGGCCCCGGCGAGGCCGGGGATCGGGAACCTGATCGCCCATCTCCGCACCAAATCGCCCACCCACCCAAAATCCCTCGCGCTCCACCGGCCGGCCCACGCACGGAAACGGAATCCTCTGTCCCCGTCGCGTCACGCTGGCTGACTGGTGCCCCCGCGCCCCCGTCGCGGCGGAGGACGACGGCGCCTTCCGTCCGCAGCGTCCGACCCCGTCCAAGGGCCTCGTTTTCGCTTCACGTGGCCGCGGCGCCCATCGCCAGCTGGCTTCGGCGTTTCCGTTGCGAGCAAGTTGGGGGGAGTGGACGGGACGGCGTTTCCGTTCACGCGCCGGCGATTCTCCCCTGCACTTGGCTAGCACTGGAGGTCGGACGGGACGGGACGCCCTAGTTTTTGGCTCGTAGCTCGAGTGGTAATCCGACGTGGCGACGACAACCGGTGAGTAGTAGACCGGTCTACTAAACGGATAAGAATATGCAAGTTGGTAATCGCGGGAGCCAGTGCTAACAGTCGGCGATTAGTTTTGTTTTTTTCTTCTACGGATGGCTAGTAGTGGGACACGGTCGGCCTAGCTAAGCTAACAACGCCACACCTACCGGGCTACCGTATCAAAAGCTAAGATAAGCATCACGGAGATCAGCACGTTACTTCAGCTGGGGCCATTCGGGGACCTACGCACCCACTCTCGATCACACGCACTGACGCACATACATCCAAACGCTAAGCATTCTAAAGACAATGGCATCACTCTGAAAAAAATATATATGCATGTACTCGTACGAACCTAAGACAGCAGTAGGCAGCAGCACAACTTGTTGTACTGGTAATCTTTATTATTGTTATTTTTTTGGTAAAGGGTAAGGAAATGAAGGCACAAATCAGCTACAATTCTTGTTCCACGAGTAGTAAACCAAGTTGTTGATTGTGGCAACACGTCTCAACCAGGGCCGTGATAGCATGATAGGCACTTCTGATTTCTGAACTGGGGAGCACCACACCTGTACTGAACTACTGATTTGGGCAGGCTATTAGGATACGGTTAGATGGCATGGTCAACTTCGTTATCAGCGATAAATACGAATGTGTGACGATAAGATGGGCCATGCATGTCGTGGACAACCATCCACCACCACGCCTTTTTTTTGTTTGAATTTTCTTCTCCGGGACTTATCCAAAACCCAATTATGCACGTAACATAATGATTCCAAGCAATCGATAACATTAGCCGCTTACTTAGGTCAGGAGATCCGCCGGGACACCGGCTGATCCCAATCTCATAGCAGTAAAAAAAAATTACAGCTAACTCTTGGCTTAGCTTTGCAGCTGCAGATAGGGACAAGGCAGGAGAAGCTGAAACAAACTCGTGCACCGTCTCGAGTACTCGCCACTTGGCGCGATCAGGCCCACTTATCTGTCCTTCCGTGCAGGTGCAGTGCAGTGCAGGAGAGGCAAGATGCGGAGTACCACCGCTCCAGTAAAAAGTTACTGGTAAAAAAAATCGGGCACCAGAGAACAAGTTCTACTGCGGTCATTGCACACACAGCACCGGCGCGAGCCGCGCCATTTTTGATTCTTGGGCAAGGGTAAAATCGAGGCGGTAAAAATACCGATCGCCGGCAGGGCGCTTGGCCGGCGTGCTGCTAGAACCGGGCGAGCGCGCGGCGGAGCACCTGGGCGAGGAGGGCGGGGGCGCTGAGGTGCGGGAGGTGGCCCTCGGTCTGGAGGAACTCGACGGTGGTGCGGCCGCCGAGGTGCGCCTTGAGGTAGGCGGCGACGGAGGCGGGGACGGAGACGTCGCGGGTGGTCTGCACCACCACGCAGGGGGAGCGCACCATGCCCAGCACGCCGCGGAGGTCGGTGTTGAAGACGGTGCGGCAGACGTGGAGGGAGATGTCCGGGCGCATGTTGAAGAGGGTGCGGCTGAACTCCTGCACCGCCGCGGGGACGTCCGCGCCCACCGCCAGCGGCGCGTAGCCCGTCGCCCACGCCGAGTAGTTGGCAGCCATGGCGTCGAACACCTGCTGGATCTCCGGCAGCTCGAACCCGCCGTGGTAGTCGTTGTCGTTCAGGAACCTGCCCACGGATCAGACAGGATCGCGATTATTTCTTTGCTTGCTTTTATTAGTTTCTTTCCCACCTCATCAGAAACTCCATCCGCTGGAGGCTAATTGATCGGATTGGATGTTTGGTGGAATTGGAATTGAATTCGATCGAGTACCTGGGCGAGGCGCCGACGAGGATGAGCTTGGCGAAGAGCTCGGGGCGGCGGATGGAGGCGAGGATGCCGATCATGGCGGAGACGGAGTGGCCGACGAAGGCGCATCGCGGGATGCGGAGCGCGTCGAGGATGGCGAGCAGGTCGTCGACGTAGGAGTCGAGCGTGTCGTAGCGGCGGAAGTCGAAGTGCTCCGGGTTGACGCTGCCGGCGCAGACGAGGTCGTAGAGCACCACGCGGTGGTCGCGGGTGAGGTAGGGGAGCACGCGGCTCCACGCCGACTGGTCCGTCCCGAACCCGTGGGACAGCACCACCACGCGGTCGCCGTTGCCCACCACCCGCACGTTCAGGATCTGCAGCAGCTTCGCCCCGCTCGGGGCGCCGCTGCCCGCCGCGCCGCCGCCGCCGCTCCCGACCATCGTGGTGTCGGAGCTGGACGCCGGCGCCGCCGAGCTGCCGCTGGTGGGGCTGGGCGGGGGCGTGGACCTAAGCATGAGACCAGGATATGGGGATTGGGAAGCAGAGGCCCGCGCCCGGGTCTGTTATATAGCAGCAGGAGCAGAGGCCATGGCCGGGGGATGATGCTGTGCTGCGTGTGCACACCTCTCTTCTCTCTCTCTCTCTCTCTCTCTCTCTCTCTCTCTCTCTACACAGACAACACAAGCTTTCTTCTTCCTCTTCCTCCTTTTGATCTCCGGCTCTCCCTCTCTGCTTTATTCCTCCATCTCTCTCTCTCCTCCTCCTCTGCCTAGCGTGCTCCTCGGTTTGGTGCCGGAGAGAGAGTTGCAGATATGGATGACGAGGGAAGTTTTGGTTGTGTGCCAGGGAGGAGAGGAAGGAGACCTTTTGTTTGGATGCCCAATTATCCAGGCCACAGTAGATACTGTAGTAAACACTAGTAGAAAAGACAAAAAATAGGAGAGGTACCGATAATTTCTCCTCAAGCGAGCTGGTTTTTGTGTTGCCGTGGTTACTCTCCCTCCCAGAGCGAACAACACCGAGTCCCTGACAAAGACTCCTTGGCAATGGCAACGCAGCAGGTGTCTCGAAAACGGCCTGTGAAGATCGAGCCTGGATTGTGCAGGAAGAACTGTCTGAATCTGAACAGGGGCTCCCAGCCAGGGGACGACCAACCAGAGAAGGCATCTGCGGCCGCCTCCATGTTGTTTACCGGCAAGTTGCTCCGATGGATGGAGTCAAGCATCCGCGCACGAAATGGGGTTCTCACGCACGCAGGCAGCTGCTTTTGGCCCACGTTCGCACGGCAGCCGGATGCGTGAATCCCATGGCGACGGCCGCGACGCCACCCATTGGATGTTCATCTCTACGGGCGTGTGAGAAAAGTCGCCGGCGATTTTAGAGACACCGTTCCCGGCGGCACTAGGCGTGGATAATGCTGTGCCACGATTTGTACCGTGTATCCTTCCGTTCCGTGCCGCATGGTCCTATGTTCCGCACCAAAAGGATACAAGAGGTAACAAGTTTCACGAGCATTTGTCTGCTCCAGCTCCAACCAAGCCGGCAATATACTACGAGTAGTTGTTTGTCTATTTGGGACAGACACAGACGATGTGCCGTGATATGATATTCTCTCCTTCTCCACAGTTTTGATCGTGCACGCTTTCGCGCCCGTCGGTCCCATGTCGGCGCCAAAATGACAACTGCACTACTTAGAACAGAGCACAAAAGAATCACAAAATCGGCATTATTTTTCCTGTTTTCTCAAGCCGCGCCATGATACCCCTTTTCATTAGCTTGCCCATGCATGCTAGTCTACTACCGATGCGGCCGTATCGTCCATTCGTCCGTCCTCTGTTGCGGATACGTTTGCGCAACATGAGATGCACGCACGCACGACGCAGCGTGCGATCGGCCACCGAGAAAGCAAAGAAAACGCCCCGTGTGCCCTGACGCTAAACGACGGATAAGGAGGGAGTCCCAGTCCTCCCGTCGCGAGGAGGCTGTCGTCTTCGCGAGCCACGTGAAGCCAAAGCCCGCGTCGCCGTCCATCGACGGGGGCTTACCAGCTAACCAACCGGCCGGCAACAAGCCCACCCAGCGATCCAGCTGCTCCACCACCACCACGCACCCGGCGATCCCGCCGATCCACAGAAACATTAACCCCAAAGTTTCTGCGAGCCGTGAGCCGGTTCGGGCAGATAGCTTCAGGTCCAGCCCTCGCCAGCAACAAATTTTGCTGACGCTCTCCCCCGGCGAGCAACCTGCCAAAGTTGCGAGGGCAGAGGCTTCCTCCACGCTGCTACCAACCAAACCCGGCAATTGTCACCGAGGGACCCTAATCGATCTCATGTGTACTCCAAAATCTTTTTGGACGTATTTCTTTTGATTTTGTCGATATTCATCTCTATCTATCTCTCTGGCTCCCTGAAGGCACTGATGAAATAATTGAGAAATGGTAGATAGATGAGCTGTTGGATGCGTTTTTTGAGGATTTTTTCTTTTTAAGGGAAGACAAATAGGGAATTTTGTTGGAGATGCTCTAATTCTTATTTGTTGTCTACAGTCTAAACAAATGCATACCTTATACTAGTACGTATCCGTACCGTAGATAATATGAAATTGTATTTGGAGATCGATCTGCAGAAGATTGTATGTATATGTCGCCACCGGAATTTTACTCTTTACACGGATTGGACATGTTGCGGAGATATATGCAGATATATGCCGTTTCACTAGTGCGAGCTTTTAGCAGATTTACACTTATAGCCACAACCCTTGCCGACCGAATCGGAAGAAAGAATGATACGGCAACGCCCTGTGTATAAGCAATGCTCATGCACCACATACATGTTATACTCCTGGGCCTACAGCCCTACGAGCTTTTTATCTGTACCTGTTGAAAGGTATTCGAGGGTATATTTTTTTATATAATAAAAAAGGATTACATGAATGGATTGTGCATATTTACAAATAGTACACCTTGGGCAGATATTGTCTAGTACAGCAGTAAACGGATGCATCACCACGCATTGATGTGACCACCATTTACATAGAGAGGCTACAGAGAACCTTTGCTTTACAAGGTGCAGTGCACCCATGGTTTGGGCAACAGGGCAGAGAGCATATTTGTGGGGCTCTCTTTGGATATTGTGTGGTTAGGTACCATGGCCTCGTACTGCCTTCTTAGCCGCATCGCATCACTAATTGGCGTCACGATGCTTATGTCAAGACGAAGTTCATACGTATTCTCTAAAAACCTGAACAAGGGTTGGTTCTCCTACGCTAAAAAAGGGTGGGCTCTCCAACAAAAGTTTTTGGTGAGAGATAGTCTTACTTGAAAACTTGAACTTAACTGCAAAAGATTAGGCGAAAATAAATAAAATTTTAAATAATTATTTTAAGTTTTACAAGTGATGATCTTTAGAACACAAAAGGACTACATAAATCGTGTCTATCATCCCAAAACAAGACCATTCATATATACACAACAAATTCAGGGGCCGGAGGAGTTAAATAACAGGAAAATGTTGCAACCGTACCAACCACGAGTTATCTTATCTGAAAGAAAAATTCTGACGAAAGCAACTGAACATCACTGAATGATTAATAAAATACTTGGTTCATGCACATCTAGAAAACATCTTTTCAGCTACACCTAGGTATGCAAGTGGGTGCCCAATAGTGTTTTCTGGGTCAGCCATTCGTTTCATCTTGTAAGGGCACGTATAACGGCTCGGCGACTGCCTTCGCCATGCACACCATTTTTGCAGAAACCCCCCTACGCGCGCGTCGCCGAGGCCTGGCCGTCGCCTCGCTCTTCTACGAGCTCCGCTCGTGCTCCAAGAACCGAGCCGCTCTTCTACGAGCTCCGCTCGTGCTCCAAGAATCGAGCGTCGGCTCGGTGGGCGTTGTAGCAGCCGCTGCGGGGAGACGACGGCAAGAAGGATCCCTTGTGCGTGCGGGAAGCCAACGGATTCACAAGCACAAATAACAAAACAAATGAAGCTACAAGAAGACCGTGGGGGCCTCACCGGCAAGAACGCCGGACACGAGCCGCTCCCGCGCGGAGATGGAGGCCCGGCGGGGACACGAGCCGCTCCCGCGCGTCGACGGACGCCGCGGATCCTCCGGCGGCGAGCTGCGCGGCGAGGAGGGGCCGGCGCCCGCGTCCGCTAGAGCCTCACCGGAGATGGAGAGATAGAGGAGGAGGAGGAGAAGAGGGTGCTCGCCGGCCTCGCGGGGGCCGCCGGCCGCAGCCTCGCCTGCCGCGCGGGGGCCGCCGGCCGCAGCCTCGTCGGCCACGCCGGGGCCGCCGCCCTCGCCGGAGAGAGAGGAGGAGGAGGGGAAGGAGGGAGGCAGGAGGAGGAGATGAGCGGCTGTGGATCTCGGGCGTGGGAGGATAAGGATAAGGTTAGGAGTAGGGCCCACTGGTCAGCCACGTATATGTGCACTATAATGTATAGTGCAAAAACATTTACAAAGATCAATTATGTATTAGATCACAGAGTTTGTGTGTCAAATGATGAATTAATTATCATGCAGACAGCCAAACAGACAGCCCATTGTACAAATTGTCTGTTCAGCTGTCTGTTTGTGTCAAAAAGACAGCAGGTGTCTTCACCGTCGTACTTGCCCTAAATTAATTAGGTGTGATGTCATTCTGGTTCATCTTTCTAAATTTTGGGTCGACCACCAAAAAATAAAGATACTTGCATCCTAGCTACACCCATGACCTACATCAGTGTTATCCAGGATGACTACAAGTTGAAGAAAATGAGATTCGCAATATGTTATTTTATTTATAGAATAACAAACTATTGCCGTATATATAAATTCCACCTAGAGAATATTTTTTTAAAAAAGATGCATACCACAATATTGCTCTCGTCCCATCTCTCTCATTGAAGACAACAGCTGCCGGAAGGTACGCCGCCAAAGAAGACAAAACAAATGAGGATGTGCCAAGGATAAGATAGTTATTTTTCGTCCGAGTCGCCTGTGACTTGATTCTTTCTTAGCTGATGTTACTAGCTATTGCTTCGAGGGCCCAATTTGTTCCGGTCCTTCTAAAATTCTGTAGAGCACTACAGCTCATAAGTTCACCTTTACATATCATATTACCAGTGTCGGTGCTGAGATTGGCCGCCCAACCTCAGCGCCACACAGAATGCGCTGTGTCCCGTCCCCTGACGGTTGATGCAAGAGCTAGCACGATGACACAAGAGTTTATCCTGGTTCCGGCCGCGGGGCCGTACGTCCAGCGGACTGTGCTCGCGGCACTATACTATCTTGCACCGAGGCGCCTGCAGTGGGGGGGGGGGGGGGGGCTACAAGCACGGCGGGAGAGGAGAGGAAGTCTCCAAGTCCCTGAAAATGAGTGTGAAAGTGATTGAGGAGAGTGCCAATATCGTGGGAGGCGGTGATCGTGTGCCTGTTCGTTCGTCTCCTTCTCTCTCGCTCCCTTCCTCCTTTTATAGGCCAAGGAGAGGGGGGGCTTACAAGTACAAGTACAGTATGTGCTACAGGGGCGCGCACTGGAGAGCATGGCGTCGGGCGTGCGGTCGTCCCTGACCCCGGCAGGGGATTTATGGCGAGCTCCGGCTTCTGCGGGTGTCACGACCGTCCCTGTGCTTTTTCTGGAGTGGTTTCGAGGGGCGGTGCCGCCGTAATCCGCGCACAGCCGTCCGCCGCTGGTTGGTTCGAGGGCGTGGCAGGTGGGGAAGGACAGGAGTTGGCGGCACAGGGGTCGGCATGACGGTTGCTGTTGACCACAGTGCGCGGCGTGCCCGGTTTTCTGGGGAATGGCCGAGAGTTGGTGGATTTGACCCGGCGTTCGTCATCACCGGGCCGCGCCTGACCGGAGTCCGTGCTCGGTCGCTGCTCATATATTCGTTCGAGGGTTCTTTGCGCACATTCGAGGGCTGCACCGGGGGGGGGGAATTGGAGGAGGGAAGATGGAGGTGAACGGGTGGAATAGTGGTGCGGAATGACGCCTGCAAGTCTGCACAGGGCCTTGCGCAGCGCCGCATGCGTCCGCACAGTGGCGATGAGGACGCATAGTGACCGGAGCAGGTAGAACAGCGAGCTCTGCGGTGTCAGCGGCGCGGCGTGGGGAGAGATCGCCTTTTGACTTCGGCGCCCGCCCGATGGGGCGAGCATTAAATGCCGTTGTCGGGCGGGGCGCCGGGGCGCGCCGCGTCGAGTAGAGGGGTGGCCTCGAGCGAGGCGGAGTTGGCTCGCCTGCTTGAGGGGGTGCGCGGCCCTCGAGCGAGGCGGAGTTGGCGTTGTGCCTGACCCGGGGGGTCCGGGTCCATCGAGCGAGGCGGAGACGGGGGTCGCCACTTGGGTCCCCTCGACAGACGAGCTCGGACGTCTGTTTTGGGCCATGATAAGCTGTGACGGGCCGCGCTGCCTTGGTGGCCCTCTCGGGCTGCTGGCGATTCGGCCCTCTGTGATTAACGTTTTTTTGAGGATGGTTACCCCGATAGTTAGGGGACCCCCTGGGTCTGTCCCCGACAACTAGAATAATTTTCGAAAAAAGGTCTTTGTCGTGCTGGCACACCTTATGTTAAGAACCAGTTTTTTATTAATCGTAAGTACAGCTTATTAAAAACAATATTGCATACAGTTTATGTTTAGTTTATGCTCTTATGTAGATGTTTAACCTTGGCAAGAAGTTTAGGATCTGAGAAGTTATATCTTTTTTTTTGCGAAAGAGAGAAGTTATATCTTGTAAACCTTATATAAAAACCAAACGATGCAAGGGGTGTAACTATGTGCTCCTTTTCACCCAACATGCTTATTATGTATATTCAGATAAGGTCCGCCTTCAAAAGGAATTTTATTCAAGCACACCAAAGGCGACCAAAGAAGCAACAGATTACACTGGTTGGCTGTTGATTGGAGAGGCCAGATTAAGAATGCTAAGGCTGCTTTGTTGCTGTAGTTGGTGAGGTGTCATCATTAGGAACATCCTCATCAAGAAACCATCTTAACAATTAGTTCTCCCATCTCCTTTTCGCTCTTACATTCCGGTGATTATCTATGTCCACATTAGGAGATTTAAGTGAGCCGGCCGTGATGCCAATGCGTTTGGTCCCAGCTTTATTATAGCTGCTTAAGAATAGCTGACTCAGACTGTGATCCACATGAAATGCACTCCACACAGGAAACCATCTTAACAATTAGGGCCTTGTTTAGTTTCAAAGTTGGGAGGTCAAATTTGGGAGGAAAGAGTCACTTCGTAATCATTGCGTCAATGTAGCATTTCGTTTGTATGTGTGAAAAATTGTTCAAAAATTGATTAATTAGCTCAAAATGTTCGTCTCGCAGAGTACAACAAAACTGTGTAATTAGTTTTTGATTTCATCTATATTTAGTACTCCATGCATGTTATGACATTTTAATGTGATGGAAAATCTTCTTTTTTCATAGTAAATTTGAAAGTTGTTTTTGGAATCTAGGGCCTGTTCTCCCCTCTCCTTTTCTGCCCGTATTTGCACTTTACTGCTTGTTGTGGCATTGGGACGTTCCTCCAGCTTTGAAGCCGTTTTGTTACCGTCGCCGTCAGCGCATCGTTGGAAAATACGGCGAGCCCCGGGCTCCCTCGATCGTCCTCCACCGAGCAAGGTGACGAAGCCTAGCTCGCCGTAGGGGGACCTCTGCACCGAGCCCCAATCGCGGCATCTCTTGGAGGATGAAGCCTTGCCGATCAGGTCGTTTGATTGGAACTGCCGGTGCAAGGACAAGAAGATATTGATGGGATGTGGATGGCGGGCGTGCCGATACCCTGCATCGGGAGATGGTTGGCGGATGGCAGATTTGTCAATGGCGCCACGCCATCTGTGCGGCTAATGCTCCTTCCCTCGCCGGTGGCTAATTGGAACTCCTGTACGTGAAGGGGCTGCATTTTCTCACTCACATGTGTTCTTTTTTCCCCTCAATTTTCTTTCATGTGGTTGCCAAAAAAAACTTTTTTCATGTGGGAAATGGATGTTTGTTAAATACTTCAAATCTATACAGGAATGAAAATGACAGCTTACTGATGACGATACTGGATAGCTTGGATCAGGAACAATATAGTCCAAGACAAATCGGTCACGCTGGTTCCCAATCTACGTACTTTTTTCTGGACAAATCGGAATGCATATGCAGCCTGCGTATAATTTAGAGCATTGCAAGGGGAGAGATCGCATGGTGCGTGCAACACGGGATATGGTCAGCTTTACCTTTCGCGCTGGAGCTCTCGGGTTAGTGCGAGAAGGGTGCTGACTAGGAGTGACAGTGCGTCGGCAAACGTGGCCCAATGCTAACTGGAGGCCGAGCTTTGCACGTCCTAGTGCCGGTTGGAGGAGCACAAAGTCAGCAGCAAAGCCTTGGAAAAGGAGATGGAGCCTCCGGCAAGCCCTAGCCTTTTTCTCTGCATCCTATGCGAGGAGATGGCGATTGGAGCCGAGCCTCATGATGGCCGCAAGACAAAGCCTGGAACTAACAAATCACGCACCAGATCTTGATAGCGGAATGGAACGAGGGGGAAAGAAAATTGAGCTGTGCACACGATGGGATGGAAAAAATCCTGAAAGATTGGATTAGGCTGAACATGGAAACGTTTTGGGTCAACTTGTTTGTTAGTGTTGACCTACAAATCTGCTCTTTTTTTAGTGGGAAATCGTGCACTTACACCGCCAGATTGATGCGACCTGCTTGCTGCCATTGTTCAATACTCCCTTTGCCCTCCTGAAATCTTTTTGACTTCTTAGATACATAGTTTTTGCTATGAATCTAAATATAGCAAAAGTTATGTATCTAAAAACGCCAAAATGACCTATTGTGAAGATCTGTTTTTTTTTACAAAGTCAATTGTGAAGATTGTTTTCACCCACAGCGCAAACAGGAAAAAGATGATATTATAGGCTTACAGCACGTTTTCCGACTTCAAGTACAAACAGAAGGAAAGTTTGAAATGCAACCACTAACCAAAAAAGCAATCAGAACCTTTGAAATGCAACCAAGTACATGCACGTTTCTTGCATGGGCACACACATACATCAGGACACAAACAATCAGTATCATGATTGACCAGAAATTATCCAAAGTTCCGTTCGGAAGCAGAGTATAGGACTTCATGACCCAACGATACGAGAATAAAATTGTACGGGTTTTTCTATTGTAAGCAAGCAAATAAACCCATGACAATAATTAGCATAACCAGATGCAGAGCACAGTGGGGCGCATACCACACACATGTGGATCAGGTTGAAGTGTCCAGTCATGGACAGAGTTGGATAACATATCGTGGGAATCTGATTCATCCCGGTGGCCTAGCAAGGCTTTTTATCCAATGATAGTGGCTACTGTGTACGTGTGTGCGCCAGCTTTTGGTCCCTCTCTCGGCTATCTTGTTGCCGCATCCACCTAATTCCTCCGCACGGTCCCACCATGTGTAGTACTCCCTCTGTCCGTTTATGTCTGTCGCCTTTGGTTTCCGTGCCACAATTTAGATTCGATTTATAGAAAATATGTGTAACATTTTAATCTCTAAAAAAAAATTGTTAAAAAACTAGATTCAAATATCTATCTAATAATATTTATTATGTACTATAAATATTAATATATATTTTTTATATTCAGTCAAAGTTGTTTCTCGGAAACCGTAAACGACAGATAATAAGGGACGGAGGGAGTACATCACACCTTCCATGGTTCCCTTATCCCCTCTTCATATCACTTCAGATATTCTCTCATGGCCGTGAATTGACACCGACCACGACTCGTCTAGGAGCATCGATTATCCCTAACTCTCAAGTCGGCAGCTTCGGGTGGAACTGTGGTGTCAAGAGCTAAGTGCACAAAACATGCGCACAAGAGTGATCTGGATGCTACACCCGTAACCTACAAACCCAGCCAGTGCTTCAGAAGTTTTCTGATGCTTTTTTTTTTCCAGTGCAGATCGGTGAAATGCTCCTTAATTTCCACTATCTTGACCATCTTCCTTCTCTAACTTTTTTCCCTTGCTCCTAGCCTGTGGGTCTTTGCAGCAAGTGCCAGCAGATGCAAGTCGCCCGCTCAATCACAGCAACAACAATCCAACTAGGGTTTTGTTAGAAGCAAATGAGCTTCACATAATTCAGTTTCCACAGGATACTAGAAAAATTCTCCCATTCCCTTACAAAAGACCTAGTGTGAGGGTGAAGGGAAACTACAAAAACAAAAGGGGCAAAATAGATGTAGGGGAGGTTATGAATGACAAATATAATGCTGGATTGCACCATAAGCATTTGCGAATATGGTTGACCAAGACACACCAGAACTTCAGCAGAACACAAGATTACTCTCTTTCAACAATAGCTTTAACATTAAAATGGTTTGATCAGTAAATCTTTATAAGGTAGCCAAACACCACTAGATCATAACCACCTACCACCCTATAACCTTTACAATTGTTAAGGAATTCAATTGAACATAATATCTTCAATAGCACAAACTTTGTCAAGGATAAGCATGCAAGCTATAAATTACCCTTGAAATTGAAATGACAATGTGTGCTTAATATTACCAGGTTAATTTCTGGAACAGCACTGGGCAGCTATAATACTATGAACAATCTGCTTCGTTCCTTCTCATATGTTGCGGATACCAGATGCTGATTTGACAAGCCTTAACTCTGTGAAACAAGAATAGAGAAATCAGAACCAAACTTCTGTTTGTTTGGCTTGAACTCAAATTTTAATCTATAACGTATATAACTATTGGAAACCTTTCATCTTTCGTCACCACCATACCTCCTTGATCAGCACAGCAAATAAGCAACCCAAAAGTCCAAAACATAAGATCCTCCAGAAGATGGCACTCCGAAAATAAATTACTCCGAAAATAGCAGGATAAATTAACCCATAGCAGGATAAACACCAATCACTCCGAAAATAAATTAGCTTAGATCTTGCCCTGATACTGGAAGTGTAATTTATAGTCATGCACCAGATCGGCTAGTGTGGTTCGGCATGGGCCCTCTGGAAAGACAAAGGAAAAACAAGAGATAAACCAAAGGAGTTATCTCAGAGGTTATATATGTATGTGCAAAAGTTAAAAAATTTCAAGCAGAATGAGCTGGAGTTACGGACCACCCAGGTATGTGTGGAGCTGTTGAAAATCACTTTCCTCGCATATATCAATCAGGGAATACACACCAGGTCTCAAGGCCTCGTCAATTTCTCTGCCATGTAAGAAGGGCACGTCTGATGAGACAAGCATATAATGAAATAGCTTGAGTGCTTGACTTCAGTCAAGAGCACAGCATACCGTATTATCCCTGTCTGAAATGGACCCTGTCCTGAAAACATGGAAATATAACCAGCAAGGAGATGCATGGCATGCTTTCCTAGGGTTTCCCTCTGCTGACGCATCTGCATTCCCAACACATAAAGGAGGAAAGTAAGTATTTGTACCACATGAAACATAAATATGCATGCCTTAGTGGCATGTGCATTGTGTCGTTAAGTTTTCTAAAATTGATTTCTAAAAGCCAAACTGCAATCTTTTGTCAGAACAAATGGTTCAGTACAAAACTACTATTAGCTATGGGTTTAATGATGCCAAAAACCCATGGCAGTTTTTTTTTACCCATAATAATGTAACAGAGAACAAGATCCATAATCTAGCAGACCAAACAGCTCAGCCACACTACCATAGTGAGATTTGTATCATTTCAAATAATAAAACATAACCATCACTCACCTCTTCATAGATCCTTCTAAAAAAGGAAGCACATTTTAGCGCCTCCTCCATGTTCCAAGCAAAATATCCAGCCATGTCAACCATCTTAGAATCTGTAGACTCCAAACAACTGAGCAGTATGCTTACTGAATCCTCCAGGAGTGCCACACACCGCCCAACCTCACTAGAAAAAAAAAATGTAACAATATGAAGACCAAATGGGAAGAACACAAAATCACAGGGGAAAAGTCAAAACCTCTACCGTTGTTGATGCCGAAGAGTAGTGCATAACAACTTGCAACATGCAGCATATATATCAACTGAAAATTGTCTATCGAGTATATATTCATCATGATCTGTGTTTTCCCTTACACTTTGGTTGCGATACTTTGCCGAAGAACGTGATATTCTACGACAAGCAAGGTGTTTAAACCCTTTGAAAAGTGTCACAGGAACATGCAGGCACTGGGAAACATGAGATGCATCAATTTGAAAGGAATGCCTTCCCACAAATGACGTGATAACCTCCACACACATCAGAACAACGGCTCCAGCATCTGGATGGAACTCACTGCAATGAGGTGGCAGCTTTTGAATGTAGAAAACAAGTGGACTCTGAAGGTGTAGTACAATGTTGAATAGAGCACCAACTAGGCCTGGGACAGTTCTCTTAAAAACACGCTTATTTCCTGCAATATCCATTCAGAACTCATTAAAATTAACCTTTTCAAACCAGGTTTTCCATACAGATACTCTACATAACACAAGATATTAACCCCATAGTGCTGATTGAAAGCAATGAATATTGTGTGGAACAATAGATTATATTGATTAGAGGACAGGGGTTACATATATATAGGGGGAGGAGATCTTGAGGTTTATGGAAACAACACTGTCCAAGATCTCATCTCTAAGCAACCCTAATCAGAGGGGGAGGGGCAGCCTGGCCTTACCTGCCCAAGCACAGGCCCACACACATATTATTAAAAAAGCCATGTAGAAAAATATCGAATTAAAAGTTTGGCTACTAACCTGGCACAAAATCAAGAACCAGATAGAGGCAGTCGATCCCAGCAGAAACATCAGCAGAAACTGTCCCACCATCAGGATTGCCAGTGTAAACTTCATATATTGAATGGCTATACAGATTCACTCCAACCAATGCCCTTTCAATTACTTGTAGAGATGCATTTAGATGTGTGTTTGATGCAATATTGACAAATTTTCCAAGCAACAGTCGAAGCCTCGATTTCAATGATCTTAATCTATTCTGCCTATCAATGAAATCTTTATGAAAAGCATAGCTGGATGCATTCTGTAATTGAAGTGTTTTTGTGCTTGAGCCAACCTCATGAGTAGGCAGAGTTGCATTCTTCCCTTGAAGTAAGATGCATTTTCCAATAGCCCTCAATAGGGCATTTATTATCTGAGTATACAATTCTATTGAGATGTTGAGCTCAGGCAATGTAAAGGCACTCCCTAAGACTTCAAGATATCTTAATACACCATCAATCCATACAAGACAGATCATGTGTGGCCAGCTAGACATGTCTGCAACTTTCTGTAGAGTGAAGAAAGCTGTCCCAAGCATGGTACCCAGCGAAAGCTGTTGGACAGGGCTGCATGTCTGGCTAGAAACATCACTTGGAAAGGATAAGTTGCCATGCAGCTTAACAATAGCAGCAGATATATTGTAGACCTCCCTCAAAGTGAATGCTATGGGTGGAAATTCACCTTTCAACAGGTTTTCCAAAAGAACATTTTCCATGCATTGTAGCTTAGACAGGTCAACACCATGGCTTTCACACTTTGTCCATTCGTCCATGACCGCGTCAATATTCAGAAAACCGTTCTCACAATCCAGCTCTTGTGGAAGACGAGCAGAGACCAAATCAATAGAGCCAGAACCCTTGTTATCCATAAACAACACATGAAGGCAAATATCTACAAAGGTCTCAAACTTAGCAATATAACTTCTAAATCTTGAACAATACTGAAGCAACATTTTCTTGTCCTCTGAGCCTGCTAGCGGATGATCTTTGAATGCGCTCTCTAATGCTGAATTAAGCCCCCACAAGAATCCACCAATGCAAGACATAGTGCAAGACAATCTTTTCCAACATACAGTGTTACGGCAGTTTTCTAATTTGACAACACACTTGCTGTCCTTTACGATAACAGGTATGCCAGTTGTAGTCTTTTGTAACAGTTCAGCCATACTTTTGACACACTCCAAGGCTGAACTTTCTAGTATATCAAATGTCTGGTCATCATGCTCTGAAGCCTCGATTTCAATAGGGTTACCACTAAGGGAAGATTTAATTTGTTTCTTGTAATCCAACAAACAAAATGATAAATTCACACTAGCTAGTGTAGAAAACAATTCTGATGTCTTATCCAACAAGGAGAACATCATACTATTCACCTCATCAGTGCAATCATCAAATATTTTATGTGACGAACCAACAATTTCCTGAACAGATCTCAAAAACCAATCGAGAGACTGTGAGTTACCAATTTTTTCTGAAAAGGCCAAGTATTGCTTTGACTCTGGGTGCTCCTTCTCAATTTTCAAGATCAGATTTATCATAACTCTACGACAGCATATAAACAAACGCAGTAACTTCACGGGATTGCAGGATTCACAGCGAATACCTAGCAATTTTAGTAGCAGCATTCTGCAAGGAAAGAAAACAATTAATGGGCAGAAAAAAGTTAATCAAAATGTTAACATTGCAGATAACAAATGCATAAAATGACATCTATTTCCCCTTAATTATCTGGAAAACAGCATTTATCGATTATCACGTGACAAGTTGAGCTTGATTCATTGACCATCACTGATAATGAGTAGAAACTAAAGACTTTCAATAAAATCCAACTTAAACTTCTTTGGTTGTACAGATCAGTGTCTATTTTAACAAGGTTTTTGCAATGCCATGAAAGCAGTCAAAACTCAAAAGAAAAGAGACAAAATAGTGGCTATGACACACAGAAGTCATGGCAGTTGTATGCCATGAGAGATCCATATATAAGGGGATAAATGAAATGTCACTTTTGCTCTTCCCTTGATAACAAAGCGAGATATAGTAGAAGAGATGGTGCTTTGTTGATCCTAACACCTCACATTGGAATGCAATTACCACTTTCCACCTTGCCTACAGATTAAAGAATTCAACCAATTTGTAGCAGCTCATGCTCAATCTTGTCAATAAGCACATCTAGACCTCTTTCTATTGGAGGAAAAGAAGTGCAATCTTTATTTTTTATATTCTCACTGTGCAATCATTAAATTATCTTCCCATATGATTTAGGCGCACCCATCAATTAGCAATAGAGATACTGGCAACATTACCCATGTTTTTGTGTTGTCATTGTCAATAAACATTGAGATAAACAACGCAAAAAGGAGACAATGAACCTGCTATTCTTAAATTTTGTCACTCTGACCGCATTAGACAACACATGTAAACTGCAATTTCCATAATTCCATCATAAGACCAAAAGACGAGTCAAAGACTTATAGTTAATTAAGTTAAGGAACTAATAGAAAATGGAACCAGGAGATGAAAAAGTGCCTAAGATTTGTAAAGAAAACTATCAGTCAAAAGAGACTTGTATTTGAGAATGGATGAGCATAAAGTTTTGTTGTCCCGACATTTGTACATAGTATAAGATTGTACAAAGCATAGGAATCACAAATCGCACAAATGAACAAAGTAAACCACACTTGCCTTTCAAGATGGAGAATATAGTTTACAAGCAGTACGGATGATTTGGAGTTTGCATGAAATCCAGGAACAACACTGAAAAAATTAAGTAAATCCTCACAGATCCAGTGTTTGTCTATGCAGTGAGCATGTGTAGCACCAGAATCCCTACCAATCAATTTCTCATTTTCCAGGTTACCAATTGTCTCCCTCAAATCAGGCAAAGAGTCCAAGAGGACATTATCTTCATCACAGTAGACAAAAGATATCGATTTCTTCAAAGCATGGCAAAAACTTGATGCCAAATTCTTCAAAAGTGCCTAGGAAAAATATTCATTTCAAATTTGATAAAGCCGTTAGGAAAAACATAAGAAAGAAAGCACTTCAGCTATGAAATATAAAATAGACACTGATCATCAAATAGCCAATTCAATATTATCAATATATTAGGTAGGTTACTCAATAGCAATCTTTTCTTGGAAGGGAAGAATTATGAAGATAAATACCTTTTGATCATAAATAATTGTATCACAAAGGAACCCCACAGAAATACTATGCAAAGTCATTTCTCTGTGTGAAGATACAGTGTCATTATTCTCCTTGTCTCTGGAAGATGAAGATCTCTTTTGAACAATAGAAAACCTTATCAGGTTAGAGAAGAAGTTCTTTAAATCCTTCTTAGATGCATGAGAGCTCCAAATATCAATGTTTTCACACAGAAGCCGCCAAGTTGCTATAGGAAAAGATCCTTCATCTAAGGAACATAGACTCAAATCCCAGGAACCACTAGCTTTGTAACACCCAAGAGGACCATTTTCTCCTGAAGATAATAGCTTCACATAACTCATCATAAAACTCGTCAATTTAGTGGCCTCGAGGCTGCAAGATTCCTTTAATAGTTGAGTGTTCCCAATATCCTCCTTATCTAGTTGCCAAGCATCATCTTCAAGCAAAAATTGAAATGCCTTAATCTGCCTGTTAAGGTCATTGAGCCTCTGTAGAGCCATCACGTGAAAGGTGTAAACAAGTGCAGCAAAAGAAGCACAGTTTCTTGAAACAGACTCTGATAAAACCTCAATAACATCCAAAAGGGAGTTTGAGTTTTCAACAATGAACGCAAAATAACCCTTCCCAAGAACACTGACTGGATTGGTCCATTCCTTTCCTGAGCACACAATGAAGGGATTTCCCAAAAATTTTGTTGCTTCTGTGGCTACATCTGGAGGCATGAGGCCAATAGATTGCTGATACAAACTTCTACATGATATATATAGGCGAAAGAAAAAGGCACAAATACAGGAAAAGCTTGGGATCTTCTGCCAGTTGGCATGTTGTTTTTTAGATGTACATTTTCCCATAATTGAGGAAATGAATCCACTTAAATTTTTTGATTCATTTCTGACCAAGTGACTGAAGTGTGGTTGGATTGCATTGACCAACCTTTCAATAGATTTTCCAATCAGAGTACTATTTGAAGCTGTGACAGTTATTGAGTCAAGAACACTAGTGTATATTTCAGACAAATGCCTGCCAAGAAATTCTGCTTTCTGACAAAAAACAGACTTACTGACAATGGAGGGCTCTCCCAGTTTTCTTAACTCATCTTCAAAACTGCAACCTGTCATCCAGTTCAATGTTTCTGTGAGATCCGATGTAAGTTCCTCTATACATCGACTAGACTGCCCTTGCGGCATCAACTTTATTGAGGTGCGAATAGCAGCCATAAATGTTTCAGAACTCAGCAATGCCGTCAATGATTCCAAACATTCCTGGGATGATAAAGAAGCAACAGAAAATGGGCCCTGTAGTGCATCAGGGCCACCAGCTCTGAATGCTCTCACAGCATCACACAGGCTGAAAATCGAGCGGGAAACCTACATTACGAACCAAAGAGAGAACGTGAGACCAGGTTGCAGGAAAAGAAGAATATGCAAGCAGAATGTAAAAGGCACACAAAAAATACGCCCAAAAGAAATGTTTGTTTGCCAACATTATCAAATAATAGAGTGAGAAATTACTGTAAGTAACCGCTGAAAGTACATAACCAACCTGACGAAGCTCACTGAATGTGCAAATCACTTGGGCTGAAAGGCATGAAATCTTTGAAGCTAGCAGGAAACAGGGTTTGATGTCCTTAGAAGATGCATTGGTAGCAGACAAAGCAAAAATCATTAACCACAATTTCATAAGGTTATCCCCCAGTACTTTGTACTCAATTTCTAGAAAACAGTTAACAGCAGCAATGATCTCTGCAAACATTAAAGGCACTATCTTCTTAATGCTTACATCTTCTAGGTGCACAGTCGAAACCCAGAATTCGTACAGCTTTTCAGATATTGAGATCAAGACAGCATAAATATCTTGCAAGAAGTTGAAGTAAGATCCTTCCGATGTGTCCTCTGTAGGAACATAGATCTTCTCTTCAATAAGTGTTGTCAACATCACATTAATGGACTTCAACATGCAATGAACCTCTACTAGCCTTGTCACCCCTAGCTTCGAAAATTCTTTTTGGGAATACGATTTACACTCTAGCACCAAGGGTTCCATAAACTGAATAAACACTTCAAAAAGTGATTCTCTATGTTGTTGTGGTTCTTCAGAACCCTCACTGCTTTTTTGCAGCCTGCTCAAAGTTGTCCCACTAGGTGCTGGAGTTGTTCTTCGATTTCTAGCTCTGCTAACAAACAATTGAAGCAAGTAACCAAACCCAGCCAGCAATACAGCCTTGTTTTCTGTTTTTATTTCTTTGAATCGCTGAAACAGATGTCTATGGTAGCTTCCTTTGACATCCTTGGCTGCAGAAGATTTGCTCAAACTCCTGAGACCAAAATATCCACTAAGATGTTGGGGATGAAACAGTCCATTTGACAAAACATCTTCAATAATTTTCAACATAGTTCCTGCATGCTTGTGCTTGTTGGAATTTGATTGTGAATTAAGTAAAACTAACAACTCCAACAATGGTCCAAGAATCTTATCAACAAAAGCATGGAAAATATTCTTTGGATTTGCATAGAATCTCAGGAAGCTTGAGAATTGCCCAAGGAGGCAATTTGCAAGCTTTTGAGGAACAGGGAAGAAATTATCCTCATTAGCTGAACCCTTCTGGGCAAGATTGATAACCTGGATGACACAAGAGGCCCATAAATCCACACCTGCGTTGAAGAAAGCTCTTGTATTGGAGGAGAAAAGCAATGCCATACAGTCAAGAACTCTTTCCAAGAGCTCAATAGATTCATTGTTAGCACATGACGTGTCACTATCGACTCTGCTCAAACCATGCATTGCAACACGGCTAAGTGACTTCAGTAAGCTCAGAGATACTGAAATGGATGGCTTCTTTTCAATACAAATTCTCAACATTACCCAGCATCTACTATCCAGTGCTGGATCAAAAGGCTGTAGCATCTTTTTACTATTCTCAGGAAAATTTAAGATAGACTGCACCCAGTTTCCAACAAATGAGACCAGCCGTGATAGCTGAATGCTGTGCACCTTATGGCCATGGCTCGAGTTATTTGACAGTGTGGTTAAAAATTCAAATGCCAGCTCAATCTTTCTGCACAAATGAACATGTTGTTACAAAGATTCCAAATTACAATAAGGTCAATTTATGCAGGATTAGAAAAATCAATTCCATCATCAGTACACAATATGAGTAAATTTGCTCATCTTACTGCTTTTAAAAGCCCTGAAAGTAATAAGGGAAAATACTATTTGACATAAACCGATGTGATTATAGTGTAAAATCCACAATTATGAAACCAAGCTTAAGGTATCTATAACCAAACTGTATCGCTCAAAATCCTATCTGCACTAAATTAAGCAAATCGCCTCGTGCATTTAGTTACGGCATTAACCAGGCAATCCGCAATCCTCCATAACTGAGCCTACTAAACTAGCAGACCAGAGAAGCATAATCACTGGGTAATTGGAATTCCTAGTCACAGGATTATATGAGCTAAAGTTCACCGAAACGGAAGCAGAAGTGGTAAGCGGGCGACCTTTCGAGCGAGAGCTCCTTGCCCTGGAGGGAGAGGACGAGGTCGAGGTGTTCCCACGCGCCTTTGGCGCCGCCGTCGCCATCGAAGCGAAGCCTCGCGTACTTGAGCTCCCTCGGCTCCTCTACGTCGAGAGGCGGCGATCGGCTCCGCCGCCGCTTCCTCTTTCCGCCGGACCTCGCGGTCGCGGCAGCCGTGTCCATGGCGATGCCCGTGCGCGAGAGCAGAAGTGGAGGCTAGGGTTCTGGGTTTTGGGACACGACGCGGTTATTGCCTTCGCCCGTTTGATTTCACCGTCTCCGTCCGTGCTCGAAAACACGCGCCGTGTCTTCTGCCGCAACGGACCAGTCTACAGCACGAATCTCAAAGCTGCCTAGAACCAGACTGGCTCACGGCGTTGGATGACTGGATGAGCATGAGCTAGTCCGGCCCAACCCAACCCAACCCAACATTCTTCTGGGTCCGGATTGTACAGGCTACAAACCCTAACCCATCCAGAAGGCTTCGAGGCGAAGCGGGAGGGGGGAGAACTGGAGAAGACGATGACGACGAGGGAGCCGCAGGAGGGGTCTCGTCGAGAGGGGCGCGACTCGCACGGGAGGCGCCCCCACTCCTCGTCCAGGTCGCGGCGGGACGATCCCAGGTACCAAAACACTGCGCCTCCATCGGATTCTCGATCCGGCTGCGATTTGGTTTGGATTAATGCCGGTGTTTTGGGGGATCGGGAATTTCCTTCTGGGACTTGCAATTTCTTACAAGATGATGCGATTTGCATCGTTATTAACCCATTTTCGGAATTGCTTTTGGTAGCCCAAGGAGAAGAAGAGATGGCAGGAGGCATGAATCGGATAGGGCGCACTACAGAAGTCGAGATGAAGAATCTGCGAAGGTGTCGGACCGTGATCAGAAGCGGAACAGAGATGCTGAGCAGCGCGATGATCCTCCGAACGCTGAGCCCAAGTCAGTGAGTGATGCCAAGAATGACCAGTCCGACAGGCACGAGAAATCTCCTAGGGGAACCAAACGGTTTTCTGAGTCGAGAGAGGCTTGGCGGCCTCGATCTTTCTTTCAGGTTCTTGTCTTTTCTCTCCATTTATAAAAAGGGAAGACCTCCAATGGTTATGCTCTCTGTTTCAAATGGTTTGATAGCTACCAATAGTGTGCTTAGTTGTTACTTAGACTGTCATGGCCTGAATAACCTTTCACATTCACATTGTCAGGATCTGTCATATTACATTGCTGAATAATGTACATAGTATTCCACATTCCCTAACCTGGCTGGTGCTGGATAATGTACATAGCAGATTAGTGTTAGGCAGATCCATTGGGCATTACTTGCTGGTTGCGCTGAGTGCACTCTGATTATGACAGTTCAGATCATATATAAATGGCTGCCCTGTCTGTTGAAAATAACCTGTACCACATTATTGCTGTGTTTGTAGAGTGTATTGTTGAATAGGCAAATATTGCCTTGATATTGCTAACAGCATTTAGTCTACAAAACATTTGCCAGTATTTCCTGTTGGTGTTATTCTGAATAACTGCTATGTATTTGTGTTCAATTGAGTTCGGGGGCAGAGGGAGTGGAGAGGATTCTAAAGTAAACTTTGCTTGTTAGATTTGAGATGTGCTTTGCCATTTTATAGATGTGCACTATTCTAATCGATGGCCATAGATAAATTTGATTCAAGGGTATGACAGTGTTATTTCTTGCTAGTTTGAATCAGAAGACCGTCAGATGCCCTTTTCTTTCTCGTAAGTAGATAATGCAAATGCAACTTATTTTAGTTTGTAGCTGAATTTCAACTGTTTGAACAGGCTAAGCTATTTCTTCTGAACATGTATACTCTCTTTGTGATTCTTGTTGGGATTCATCTCTAGCCTATCCCAACTTGCTTGGGATTAAAGGGTTATATATAAGCTATGCCCTGTTTGCCATTATGCAGAAATCTATCACTGACCCATTCCAATGATTTAATTTCATGTAATGCAGTTGAATTGTACAGATTAGTTAGATTCATGGTCTGCAAGCTATATGAGTAACAGGAACATACAGTGTTGTAATAGCTACAACCGTATCCTGAATATGCTTATTTTTTAGATTGATCTGCATTTTTCCATCAACTTGTCATACAAAATAACATATTCCTCCTGATGTAGTGGGAGTTCTTTTACGGCACATGCATTCGAATGCTAACTGTTTATAACAATGTTAGACTACCTATGCTTGTGTGTACAGCACAATGAGCGTGGAAGTGCTGGGCAAGGTGGTCGGCACTATGACCGTCAGGCTAGTGGTGAGCTGCTTTCTTGGTTTGTACTTTGGGCACTTATTTAATTCTCCAACCTTTATGCATGCTAATTCATTATTATTGTTTTCAAGGCTATGGAAGACAAAGGGATCAAAAGGAACATCTTGCTGATAGAGATAAACAGAAGGATGCGGGACACAGTTTGCAGGGAAAGATTGAGCAGGACAATGGTGATTCTGTGTGGAGGCATGACGGATTTTTCCAGTTGGAAGAAGAAGCTCCCCTTGCCAAGAAGAGGCCACCGTTTCAGGAGATGAAGATGCAAGACTCTGCTGCCACTGTTACAGATGATATGGACTCTGGATCAAGGAAACCTGATCAGCCTGGGGCCACTTCTGCAATAAGAGAAGAAAGGAGAAATTATCACCCACGGGGATTCGGAAATCATAGGCCATTCATAAGGCCAGATGACCGAGGTTTCAGACGTGGATTTCCTGACCACAGGAGTGATAGAAATGGATATGATTCAAGGGGAAGATTTCCTGGTAGGGGAGGAATGGACAGGGACAGATTTAGCAACCCATTTGGTGGGAGAGGCAATGGATATCACCATACTTCTGGTGATCAAGAAGAAAAATGGAAGCATGACCTCTATGATCAGTCAAACAGTAGCCCGCCTCCAAAGACCGAGGAAGAGCAGATTGCAAAAGTTGAAGCGTTGTTGGCGCTGTAGTTATCTTCTCTATCTCTCTGGGGGTTACTTTGTGGTGTTAGGTTATCATGTACTCTTGCGTATGTGTTGAATGCTGTCAATTTGTTCTATATATTTTGCATATCTATGGGAATCAGGACATCTTAGAGCTATTCCATTTGGAGTGAATTGTACTAGACAACCATGAGTTTCGTAATGTAGGAACCATGGAGCAAAGAACAAAAGTAAACAATTTGCTTCTTCTCAAATGCTTTTAGAGCTGAAATGTTCCTTTAGCGTGTTATAAGTCTCTTGTTGAAGTTGTATTCGGACTGTCAGGACAACTGTACTATCCTCGAGCACCGTCCTGCGTCTTAACTGAACGTTGCACCATTCCTCAAGAAACATCCGAAAACGTAAAATGTATTACGTTTCAGAAAACTAAAAGTTAATGATGACGCATTTATTTTTTGTATCCCTTCTGAATCGAGGAAGATCCATAGTAATATTCTCATTATCTTTGAGTAATAGCTTGATTTATGGCATTATTAACCATGCCATGCAAGAAAATCATATGTGAGATGAGCACCCTTGGTTATATTCTCTGTGGCAGAACGTCTCTGTCCGGGATTCAAATACTAGACTTAGGTGATCATATTTTCTTTAGGTTGAATCCTTTTGCAGCAATAGTGCACGCATGGTATGGGCGTATGGCCATGCTATGCAAGGTTTAAGACTCTAGATGTTTAGCGAAAAGCATTTGTTCAAGCAATGTGGTGCTAAAGCAACTATAATGTGCTTCCAATGCAAATCGAAGGAAAAAGCATGGCTCGGCTTAATTCAACCAAGTTACTCGAGCAATCGGATCAAAATCGAAGTGCAAAATATTCCAACACACGACAGTGTGGGTGTTTAGCACTTTGGCGCAACGCATGGAGTTCAATCATCCTGCATCGACGGAGTAGTTTCGAATTTTTTTATTGTTTTTACAAGAAACCGAAATCCACCTAGTCCAACTTTGTCAGTTCCGTTCGCTGTAGCACCAGAGGTCCAGAGCTGCCTCAATCCTTCGGCATTAAACGTGTCTTAGCACACATTCACGCACGCGGGTATGAATGTCATTGCAATTTGCAAATGTGAGAGGGGGAGAAATATACAAAAACACATCGTAATCATTTTGTTTATGGCTGTATTTACTGCGCACCAGCTCACCTCGAATCAGTTTCACACTTCCACTCAAAGCCCCTTCAAACCCCCCCACTCCCTGAGCCCCACTCTGCTCGAGCCGCCAACGCAATTTCGCCCCCAAACCCCCGCCGGCCGCCGCGTTTCCCTCCCCTTCCTCCTCACGGACCCGGGGCCCCAATGGCGTCGTCATCGGCGGCGGCGCCGTCCCGCCGCTCCGTCTTCGACGCCGCCTACATCCGCTCGGAGTTCTCAGCGGCCGGCATCTCCGCCCACTTCATCCCTCTCATCTGGAAGTACGCGCCTCCCGACGCCAGAATCCTACGCGCATGCCACAATCTCGTCCCCATCTTTCTCCCTCTCTTCCTCTCCATGTCGCCCTGTTCGATTTTTCTAATCTGAGGCTCTGCGTGCGCAGATACGTGCTTCACAACCCTAGGTTCGCCGACCTAGACGGCGTCCCGTCGCTGCCGGCGCCCGCGTACGCGCTCCTCCGGCAGAAGTTCCGGCCGACCACGTCGACGGTAACCACTGCCGCGGACTCCAAGGACCGCACCACGACCAAGCTCCTCATCCGCCTACAGGTGATTTCGTTGGATTACCTGCTTGCGCAGTCATACGGGGGATGCGGCGTGCGAACGTATGCGATCTACTAGCATTTTGGGGGTTAGACATAATTGGGGATGTGGTTTTGTTACCCTGATTATTTCTCTACTATTCGCCGATTTTGCATTCGTTTCTAGTGTCAGTGTACATCAGCAATTTGTCCTTGATGATTTTGGGCTTATGGAACGATGCTTGTTTGATTACTCTGTTGCGTGCAGATAGGGATGAAACGATTTACATGCAATTGATTTGCCTCAGGGGTCTTATTTTAGGAATTGAGTATCAGAATTCACCCTGACCATCTCTGGTAAAGTAGGTGTTAGAGGTTTCCCAATGTTTATTAATGTTAATAATATACTTTGAAATACCCCGTCCATGTAGTTTTTATGTTTTTGGAAGAGGAAATCATCACTATTGTTCTGTTGGATGCAATAGAGCTGAAATATGAACAGGGAGCATCAGGATGCAGACACATGTTAGAGACCATTTTATCTTGTACTCTTAGCTGGCATGGATCCTATCTGCAGTACCCGAACCATTCAGTTATTACATATTTCTAGCAAAGACAAGTATAACTTTTATGGCTTGTTCCACTTGTTGACCTGTTGCTTCTGTCACCTATGCCAAATATTGTGCATGATCATTTCTTTTCTGTTGATGTCCTCTTTGCTATTTGGATGGATAGTAGGAGGCAAGCCATAGTTATTTCATTCTCCTTGTTTGAGTTAGTACTTTAGCTCTCTGCCTCTCTTAGCATGTCCTGTGTCCTTTTCGTATTTTTTGCCCCTTTACTGTATGGAGCTCCAACCATCTTCAAAATATAATGGTTTCCTTCTCCTTATAATATGTGCTATGACTTGTGAAAGCATCTCCTGTATTTGTTAGTCTGCAACTCTATGGTTTTAGTTCCAACCCTATTTTTCACCTACTGAGCAGGCTGAGAACATAGCCTTCATAGTTCCATTTCATGACCAATTCTTTCTTTACCTTGGGTATTCCTTTTTGGGTTTTGTAATTTTTAACATTAAAGAACACTGACTTATGGGATTTAAAAATTTGTGGTGTAGAATGGTGAGTCTGTAGAAGCAGTGGTCATGCGATATGACACACGACTAGGGAAGTATGATGGGAAGCCCCGTTCTGGAGGAGTGCGATCAACTCTTTGTGTGTCATCACAGGTAAGTATATTTGTTCTTCTATTGGATGCCAGGTGTTATTAGTCTGGAAAAAACTTGTTTGTAATGGTTCAAACCTTTTGCCAGAAGACCTATTCAGATCTTTATTGTCGCCAGTGTATTATGATTTTTGGTGAGCTTGTGATTTTCTTGTTAATGGTGTTGATTTTGCTTTTACAATACGAAACAGGTTGGGTGCAAGATGGGCTGCAGATTCTGTGCTACTGGAACAATGGGCTTTAAAAGCAATCTTACTTCTGGAGAAATTGTAGAGCAGTTGGTCCATGCATCCCACTATTCTCAGATTCGAAATGTTGTTTTCATGGTAATTTACTAATCTTTAATTCAAAATTTCAAATAGTTGTAGGTTGCCTGGAATTTCTGTTCAAAAGAAAGAACAATCATTGTGCATATTTTATAATGCAATGATTGTGCATCTTTTATAATCCTGGAATGATATTCTCATCTCGATTGTGCTGACCAGATTTAACTGTATTACTTGGTTTTGTAGTTGATTTTGACCATAAATTAGCTCAATAAGATTCATAGATTGGAAAAGGGCACCTCTTCTTTGCTAACATGTCACACATGCACCCTCACATTAGATGGTATTCCTAACTTGATCATTGGCGATGATACTGTTACCCTGATTATTTATTTACTTTACATAGAGGTAATTTACTTACAGACAAAAGAATGCTTCATTTTGCAAGTAGTACTGCCATAGAATTGGGGAAATAATCCCGTGAGATTTACATGTAATAGAATGTATGTTAATTTTCTTAGTGAGCTTGCTTGTATGGGTACAACTGGCAAAATGGTTATCTTTTCTTTTCCTGGTGAAAAAATGGCCCTTGACCCCTGTAACAAAACAGTTGTTCCATTTCACCTATAAATGGAATAAGGGCATTCCCAATTCCCCATTTTGCAAAGAAATGGTGATCTGCTGTTTGCGTTTGTTCTTGTCGTAAGCAGGATTAACTCTGTCCTGTTCATGTTTCATGGCACTTGCCCTCCTTTCATACAGAATACAGATGTTTGTGCATGTTTAAAACTGTAAATTATTATGTACATACCTTAACGTCCTTCCAACTGGGTAGTGTCATGTCATTACTAAGAAGATTAGAAGAATAGCGATAAATGATTCTTAGTTGATGTTTGTTAATCAATCTCAGTGTCCCCCATAGACTAGAGAACTATACTAATGTTCTTGTTCTTGTGATGCAGGGAATGGGAGAGCCAATGAACAACTATAATGCTTTGGTTGAAGCAATCCAAGTGTTTACTGGATCTCCTTTTCAGCTTTCACCTAAGAGAATTACCGTATCTACTGTAAGCATACATGGATAATTCCATTTCATGTGAAATTACATTCTTGGGATGGCTGTTGAAGCACTATATTTTGGTTGTAGTATAAATCTTGTACAGACTATATGCTAGCGGTGCATTGATACGGTATGCTGTCTAACGTCTAGTGGCTGCTTGTACTCAATTTCTTCTGTTATGAACCACACAGTGGACTGGTGGAGAATGCGTGGAAAAATGTTTGTTCTATTATACAAACATCACTTGGTAAATTGTGTTGTTGGCCAGATGTGTCTTCTTTTGGGATGAATTATTCTATTCCACCTTATTTTAGTTGACATCTCTTGTTTTAGCAGTCTAGACTTTGAATGCTAACATTTTGCATCATGCTATTCTAAAATCTATTTGCTCAAGATTATGTGGGTTCTTATGCCAAACAATTTGTGTCATGTTATTCTAAAATCTAATTGATGCTTCTAGATTTGTATTGCAGTATCGCATGGTTTCCATCAGGTTCTCTAGTAAAAACTTTTTCTGTGCTGTTAACTTACTCTTTATGTGTGCCCATTTGTTAAACATACTTTTGATTTCCATATTGGCTTTGGAATCATGGTTTATTCCATCAATGTGTATTTCTTGCTAAAAGTTAAAGATTGAGCTTTTGAATTAGAAAGCTGAAAGATTGATTTTTCTTAATGATTGGTGCAGCTGTAGTAACTTCCACTGGTAATTGTCCTGTCACATTGTGTACGCAGGTTGGAATCATTCATGCAATCAATAAATTCAATGATGATCTTCCAAATGTGAATTTAGCTGTGTCATTGCATGCTCCTGACCAAGACATACGTTGTCAGATAATGCCTGCTGCACGTGCCTTTCCTTTAGCAAAGTTAATGAATGCACTGCAGTCCTATCAAAATGAGAGGTGAGACTACAGAAATATCATCTCTTACCAATGTCAAATATTAACAGAAGGATTTGATTTCTGAGCACACTTGAATGTTTCATCGCAGCAATCAGACCATCTTTATTGAGTACATAATGCTTGATGGAGTTAATGATCAGGAGGAGCATGCGCATCAGCTTGGTAAATTGCTTGAAACCTTTAAAGCGGTGAGACACTATTACATTACTTGGTCTAATTCCTTTATTTCTTGTTACCTGTTTGATTTTCTCAAACAAGATTTCCATTGAGACATGTTTGCTGTAGTTAACTTCTGGTTTTCATTTTTCTATCCATTTTGTATTTGCCTTGACTAGTCTTATTGTTCCATCTTTTCCTATTTGTGCACTCTTGATGTTTTTGTTTAGTAATTCTGGTACCACAAAATGTGTGCTTCGAATCATATTGGTTAGCAAGTGCATAATACTGCAGTCATGATTAATTCCTTAAAGCTACAGTCCTGTCCCCATGTATAAGGAATAGGACATCTTTTATTTTGGCACGGTTACCAATATTAACTTAGGCCATTGTTTTCGCACATAATATATTGCTTATGACTACAAAAACAATAGTGCGAAAGCACCTTGATATATGAATTTAGTCGTGTAAGTTTCACACACTGAACTACTTGCAATTTGACCATGTGACGCTGGTCATTGTATACAAAACTTGGAAGTTCCCCAAAACATGCACACTTTATAACTATATAATTCACTAATAATTAGATGTGGGTAGTGTTACTTTACTTGTACATACATCTTTGTGTTTCGGAAGAAATCATCATTATGTTCTCTAAACTACAAACAGGTGGTAAATCTGATCCCATTCAATCCAATTGGGTCATCAAGCAATTTCAAGACAAGCAGTGACCAGAATGTGAAGAAATTCCAAAAGGTAATAAGGGGCATCTATGGCATCAGAACCACTGTTCGCCAGCAGATGGGTCAAGACATAGCTGGTGCTTGTGGCCAGTTGGTGGTTAGTCTTCCAGATGAAAGATCAGATGGTGGTGCAACCCTTCTGTCAGACATCGAAGACCTTCGGATCTGACCTCTCCCATTTGTTACTTTTACCATCTTTTCAAATCATATCATCTTACTAATTAGCCTTACATGATATTGTAACTAGTGCTATAGTTTCAGTCAAGCTTTAAAATATGGAGATGTTGAGTTTGGCCATTGTGGTGTTTCCCTTCTGTTCTGGGATGCACAATTTTGCTGTAAACACTATGGCGAAGACTCCTGCTTTTGTGGATAGGTGGCAACCGAAACAGTTGGTGACTTGGTATTGTAAATGGGACAATGTTTTCGCAACATTGCCACCATGATCAGATAATGGTATCGTATCGCCTGACTGGTTGGCTATTTACTGTCGGACCTTGAATTGGGCTTTCAGTTGATGCTTTGTTTTATTGATCATCAGATTCTGTGTCGGTGTCGTGTGCGTAATGGTGGTGGAAGGCGCATGGGTTTGGTGCAGCCTGTGTGATCTGCGAAGCTGGCAATTGCTGGAGAGCATGTGTGATTTCTAGGCGATGAGTTGAAGTATATTAGCCGTCCGGTTCTTAGTTTATGTGTCCAGGAATTGGATGCATTGCTGGGGAGATGCAAGGAGATGTTCAGATTCAGACTCCTGAAACCCGTTCGTTATTTATTTGCTCACCACAGTTTCCTAGTGCATGCTGGCGAGATTTGTTCTCGTGTTCCACGTCTTTAATTTAGCGCTTGCTGAAGCAGAACCAACATTGGCAAATTGACTCTGGAGTTTGGTCAAGTACATATTGTTTACTTGCAAGCTGGATAAGGATAGAAATTGGATATAAAAAATACTCTTCTGAAAAATAAAAAAACAGGGGTTTATAATTAAGTAGTTTTACCTTAATAATCGAATAATGTTTTCATCGACAAGTCTGAATGATCACTATCGTCGAATTCATGTTACGGAAAAAAAAATTAAAACGAGTCCTCCATCCGGGGGAACCGAGGAGCGAGGACGCAGCCAGCGAGCCACTGAGCTGACCCGAACCCATCAACCTACTACCTACCCCTCTCCGCGCCCCCACACAGCTCCTCGTGGCGGAACTTGGCGGCGCCCTCTGACCTCCTTTTTCCTCGCCTTCGATCGGCGGCCGCCTCTCCCCCTGCACTCCCGTCCCCTTCCCCGCCGCCGCCGCCGCCATGGCCATGAAGGGACCGGGCCTCTTCACCGACATCGGCAAGAAGGCCAAGGGTACCTCCTCCTCCTCCTCCTCCTCCCTTCTCGCCATCATCATTCACCTCTCTCCAGTAGTCTAATTGGTCCCGGTTTCCCCCGTCTGTGGTTTGGTGATCTGCAGATCTGCTCACGAGGGACTACACCTACGACCAGAAGCTTACCGTCTCCACCGTCAGCGCCTCCGGAGTGGTAAGGGTTCCTCCGATCCGATCGCGCCCTTGTGATTCCACACTGCCTGGTCCGGGCCCTCTTGTCAGTACCCTACCCGCGACACCTGATCTGGTTATGGCTGTGGTTGTGTTCAGCGGCGATATGTCGTCGTGCGGTACGGCATGATAGTCCGTTTGTTAGCTTGCTCTTTCGGGCCCTGTTTTACCAAGTTCCTTGCGATTTACTTGGTCGTTGCATCCCTATGTTATGTGAGGGCACCATGTGTGATACTTGTTAACTGTGTTATAGAATTCTATGAAGTGGTAATTTTGTCATGTCCATGTAGAGCAATGCAGTTGCTTATTTGTAGTTAGAGTTATTTTATTGTTTGTCGAATAAGCTCATTGAGTACTCCTCACACGGGAGGAGGCCTTGTAGTTAGCCAGTGTGTTTGAGATGCTGTCTTTAGCCTCCGTCTACTGGTACATTGGTGCTAACTCAGGGTTATCCTGGTTCCAAGTTGTTAACATTTATGCAGAGTGTCTGAAGAAATTGGTTGGTTCTTTACGTGCTTGTTTTATTCTTTTGGTGTTCATGCCTTATTTTTGCATTGAGTCTTCATATTAGTCCTTTTTGCCTGCGGTTGTTATTAAAAGCTTAACTGCTTGTATAATGGAGAATTTATTAAGGTCACTGTTGGAATTATTTTGGTAGATTGGGCACTTTCAACATTGATATAAGGCTACCCTTTCTACAAGATTCAATTGTAGTTTAATCTAAAAAAAGAAGAATATTCAATTGCAGTACATCCTGCCACGATATCTCTTGTTGCTACCTTTTTTTTTCACTGTGTTGGCATATGCACATGATCTACCTGTGTTCCGTTCTTATTAAATATTTGGTTGTTTCCACTTGCCTAATTCGTGTCTCTGTCAGTATCTGACAAACACAAATACGTTTTTGGTGTCAACATGTTGGCGCTTCACTGTTTTGAGCGTTGATACTTGATGTATCCAATGAAGGGAATTCAAAGTTGTGCAGTTACATTTTCTTCTTACTTTTTAAACCTAGTTTCACCAGTTACTGTATTGAATTTATCTAATTGAGTATTTCTTTTAGAACCTTACAATCAGTAGATGCTTTCATTGGATGTACTATTACTGATTTCACAAAATGGGTTTTCACAGCTGTGCAATTAGTGCTTTCATTTTGCACAAGAATATATACTGATCTATAATCATTGTTCTTAAAATAAACCAAAGTTATGTCTGGTGAATTCTTGAATTATTTTCTTTTTGGAAATTGCCACAAGTAACTCTGAATATGCCTGTGCCAATATGCCATTATACTCTTATCGTCAGTATTCAGTAACATAATGTTCATTAGCTTAATTGAACTGTCTCAAAAGTTGTCTTTACTCGAGCATGATATATATTAAATAAATTAAAGTGCAAACTGGTGATTCAGTTATATAGTAGTGATTTGAATTCCCAATGGGTCATCAGGTGTGTTTTGCTCATCTTAAATTTGCAAATTTAGACTAGATGTACATGCAACTGTATGGATAATTAGCGCTGACCAGCCTGTAATTTGTTGAAACCACAGGGATAATCTTATATTAGATTATTGGCATTTGGAATGCATGGGCTATTATCTTGTATGCTCTGTTTGCAATTCATATCATTTTGCTTCTTTCAGAAACAGTAAACCTATATATTCTTTATATCATTTCCATTTTAGGATTGTGTTCACAAATCCTGCTGTTAACTGCGATGAAAGTACTAATGTACTTTATGCTGTTAGAACCGTATTCTTCATATATGGATTACATCTTGATAGAGTCGCTTTTCATGGATCTTTTTATTTATATTTTTTCAGGCCCTCACTTCCACAGCTGTGAAGAAAGGAGGGCTTTATACTCTTGACGTCAGCTCAGTTTACAAGTACAAGAATACTGTTGTTGATATTAAAGTGGACACACAATCAAATGTTAGTGATACAAAACACCCAAATCTATGCATTTTCTCCTTGTAGCCTATAGCTGGATGTAAATCTGTAGCACTTTTGTATGATTCCTGCAGATCTCTACTACCTTGACTGTGTTGGATGCGCTGCCATCCACAAAGCTTGTGACGTCTGTGAAGCTGCCTGACTACAATTCTGGAAAGGTACTTTCACTTCATGTCAATTTATGGTGGTTGAATTGAAAACTGGTCCTTCAGTGCAAGTGTTGTTCGTACCAGGTGGAATTGCATTACTTCCATGAGAATGCAAGTTTTGCTACTGTTGTTGGCACGAAGCCCTCTCCCGTGGTTGAGCTTTCTGGGACAGTAGGTGCTCAAGGAGTTGCATTTGGTGCAGAAGCTGGGTATGACACTGCTACAGGAAAATTTACCAAGTACACTGCTGCTATTGGTGTAACCAAGCCAGACTACCATGCTGCATTCATTCTGTAAGTTGACGCTTCATTGTGATTTGTGTGGTTTATACTGGTATGAGGTTGGAACACAAGTATTGATACATCACACGTACATGTACAGGGCTGACAAAGGTGACACCATTAAAGTGTCAGGTGTTTATCACCTTGATGAGAAGCAGAAGACCTCAGCTGTGGCTGAACTAACCCGGAGGCTCTCAACAAACGAGAACACACTCACCGTTGGCGGCCTATACACAGTTGATCCTCAGACAGCCGTGAAGGCAAGGCTCAACAACAATGGAACGCTTGCCGCGCTTCTTCAGCATGAGCTTAAACCCAAGTCACTCTTGACAATCTCTGGTGAATTCGACACCAAGGCGCTGGACAGGGCCCCCAAGTTTGGCCTGGCACTTGCACTGAAGCCCTGATCAGATCATCCGCGGTTAATTGCTGGTGAATTTTGAATTCTTTGGTTGTTTTTGCAAAGCTGTAGCCAATAATTTGTTCCACGGACCTGTTCTGTTAATCTGGCGAAGGTTTGACGCTGTGGGAAGGATCCGGATCGGTCGTCTACAGGATTTTTTACCCATCACAGCTTTTGTTGTTGAAAGCATCTGTAGATGTATGCCACTTGTTTCTTTAGCGTCTAGGCTCTGCCACTGTGAGTACCGAGTAGCCGCCACGGTAATCTTTTGCATGCGGAAACAACATGTGATTTTTTTGCGGTGTTGATTGATTTACCGCACATTGAGATTTACCCATGTTTGGAGCTCATTTATCATGTACTATGTGGTGTTCCTCCGCTGATGCTGAGCGTCGTTACCTTCCGCAATACATGTAGTATAGTACTATAGTCACTCGACCGAGAGTTGGGCGGTCATCTGTTTGGGATCGGGCTTAATCACTTCGAAGCTTTTCTGTGGCAGTCATCTATTTGTGATCGGACTTTAATCACTTCGAAGCTTTTTCTGTTAGTTTTGTCATCGGCTCATCGCGGTGCACTCGCTCCTGTAGCTAAGAAGATTGTGAGCAGAAGGCATTTTGCCCCCTCATCTCGGCTCTTCTCGCTTTCACGTGTTCCACGATTCCATTCTTTTATTTGGCTCAGATGGCAGGTCACGTGGCAGTTGGCGTGCCATCCTACCGACAGGCGACAACCGCGTGGCATAGCCCATATCCGGCAGGTGCGCTCGGGCCCTCTGCATATGCTGCTCATCTCCTCTCCTCTCCTCTCCTCTCCAGTGAGATCCTGCAGTTCACGCATCGCGGTCGCGGCCGCCCCTCGACCGCCCAACGCGAGCGACACCGAGGTGCGGGGCGCTGCTCTCCGTCTGCGATAGGAGACTATAGGAGTGCATTGCCGAATTTTTTCGAATCCCAATATAAATTATTCCTAGTTTTAGTTTCAGTAAAAAAAAAGCACCAAACTACATTTCTAACGAGTTAGTCTACTCGGCCAAATGGCAAATCACATGCATTTGCGTGACCCAACCATTATACTGGCGTGGCGCCCCCAACTGACTGCGGCGTTCTACGGAGTATTTCATCGATGAGAACCTGATTCCAAGCAGCGACCGCCGACCAGCCTAGCGTCACGGCCAGGCAGCCCAGGCCAACGCTCTCTTCCAAGTTCCACCCGTCGCCGGTGCCGGGAGCGGCCGCCCGCGCCCGCGCCTGCGCCCCGTGTAAATCCAGAGAGGGCACGCGCGGCCCCGTCCACCCCGGCGATGCGCCGGTCCCCACGCTCGTGAGTCGTGACCCATGGTCTCACTCTCCGTTCCTCCTTCGCTCCCGCGGGCCTCGCCAGCCTCAGCGGCGGCGGTGGGCGCGGCGAGGGGGAGGAGGGCCGCGGTGCGGGTGCGCACTGCCGCCGCGGCATTGGGCGGTGGGTGCGGCGGTGGCGGCGGCGTAATGGAGCAGCACCAGGGAGACGCCCCGCGCGGCCCAGGTAATTCGTCGACTTCAATTCAATTCAATGTCGCGGTAAAGTTAGCGCCGGGAGTATTCTGGAGGGGAATGTGTCGAACAGGGCGTGGTGGCTGTAGCTGTGAGGTTATCCACTTACTGCTTCATCTTGAACTGAGTCATGATGCCTGATAAGTTTTCCCTTAAAACATCTTAATTGTACGGTATGACCTAGTAGTAATGCGATGGACAATGATGAGGAGGTTTACTTACTTTTAAGGGGTTAATTGCTAACTACATCACTACATGGGACTATGGGAGGGGTGGTGGTTGCAAATAACCTTGAACTCTTGAAGTGCGATGACTCCATGGCATATGTTTTATGAGTTGAAGGTAAAAACTAGGTGAAAACTCATTTAGTTCATAGTTCACAATGGTAGTAAGAAGATGAAGGATAATAATAGGTAAGAAAGCAAAGGAAGCGTTTTCATTTATGTGTTATTTTAGGATCATGGATAGTTCTAGTGTTTGATTTTTCACAATTGCCCCCAAACGAAGAATTTATGATCTGTAAATCTGATACTGGGAAGGGAACCATCATAAAGAAAATATATGCCATGGTTATGTCGATATATGTTTATTTGCTTTGTTTTTTTATCGAAAATAGCAGGAGAGTTGTGCATCTTTTCTTTATATTAATAAGAGAGAAAAGGGTAAAGAACCCTTACAGGCTTACAGCACACAGAAACCAGAACCACCCATACAAGGTTTCACAAGTTACATCTGTGCCCTTGAAAAATCTCTGCTACCAAACCATCTTCCCTTGTCTGGGCCATTAGGTATGAGATCCCTCTCCCCAGGCTGTCCAAAGCCTCATTTCTTCAGTGGCACAGCACAAATTGTCTGCTAGCCTGGGCAAGGTGCCATAAAAAACGCAACAGTTGCATTGATAGGTTTACTTGCTTTGTACTGTTGTGCAAATGGATTTGAATATTTGATCAACGAGAGGGACAGAGCTACACTAACCATTTACGTTATGGATATCCATCATCAGTGAAGAAGCCTGTAATGTCAAACATTGGGAAATCAACTAATATTCTATGGCATAATTGCCCGATTGGACAATCTGATAGACAGAAGTTGCTGGGACAAAAAGGCTGTGTTGTTTGGATCACAGGACTCAGTGGTTCAGGTATGTTTTCAGTGGATTGTTATCTTGATCTACATGCAGCCAATAGTTTTTTCTTTCACATTCTTGGTCAGGTTTATATGAGGGAATTTCCTGTTCTTTTTTATCAAAAATAGTTTCTGGATGCTATTGTCACCATAAATTTTTGAAGTTAATCTGGTAGCTACCCTTGTGATAGAGTGCAAGAATTTGTCATTTAATTCGGGCATTCAATATAAAGCACTATGCCCTTGTTTCCCAGTTATTTTAATAGATGTTATTTCCTTTCCATCTTATAATATAGTATCTGGCTATATGTTGAACTAAATCAGGCTTCAGATTGGACATCCATACGATATAAATACTTCTTTCATAGGCTTCCTATGTGAGTTAAATGCACATATCAGTGTGATGTCTGCTCTACAGGCGCCTGAGTGCTGGCATCTTGATTGCCATTGTTACTCACTTACTCAGCATGTAGTGTTGCCCTGTTGGCACATGAAATTTTCACACGGTAGTATGCTGCTTAGCTGATATCACCATGATAAGTACCAAATCTAGTATGCTTTTTGTGAGTGTGTGTATTGGCATCACTGCATCAGTACAGGAAAAGGTCTTATGCTCTCACTCTACTAGGTTCATTTGAAATATATTTTCTTTATCTTTTAGCACTTCCCTCTACTATACAGTGGTTGGCCTATAGTGTTAACACATTACCTGGTGATTGTGTTTGCAATGTTGTTCATACCGACTGTTCTTCCTTTCTCTTGCATGCTGTTCTAAGTTAGCCCCTGAGCTTTATTCCAATCATATTTCAGCTTATTTTGGCTAGCATGAACCAAAGTGTTTTCTTCATTCTCTTGTATCTACATAAGTATACAGAACAAAGGAAATTAGGACAAGGAAGCCATCACGACAACCTACCATCTTTTTGTGTTAGGGAAAAGTACTCTTGCATGTGCACTGAGTCGGGAGTTGCATTACAGAGGCCACCTCACCTATGTCCTTGATGGTGACAACCTCAGGCATGGCCTAAATCGAGATTTAAGCTTCAAGGCAGAAGACCGTGCAGAAAATATACGAAGAGTTGGTATGTTCTGAAGAAAAGAAGACGGTTCACTATAAATTCTTTTTTTTAACACTAGAAATTCTTTCACTATAGCTAAATCTTTCGTGCAGGAGAAGTGGCAAAGCTTTTTGCGGATGCTGGTATCATATGCATTGCTAGCTTGATTTCTCCATATAGGAGAGACCGTGATGCATGCCGTGCTCTACTTCCGGATTCTAAATTTATTGAAGTATGCTTACTGATGATTCTCTCAAGTCTTGTTACTGACAATCATCTATCTAACTACATTCAAGTTCTGTAGGTACATATGGATTTGCCCCTAGAAATTTGTGAAGCTCGTGATCCTAAAGGTCTGTACAAACTTGCACGCACAGGAAAGATCAAAGGTACAAGCGACTACAGTACTAGTTAAATGTAAACCCAATACAGCTTAGCTGCTAAAATATGAGTGTGTGTAGTCTTACTTCAATCATTGACTTTTGAAAAACAGGTTTCACTGGAATTGATGATCCATACGAACCACCAGTGAATGGTGAGGTGAGCCTAAAGAGCATGCCTTACCTCCTACACGGTCGCACTTTAAAATTTCCATACAATAACTGGAAGTATGAAATATAGAGTCCTTACTGGGGATGTAGTTGTTCCTGACGCCATTATGCTGGGACTGCAACCATTTAGTACAAACAAGCACTTTCCATGCCCTTATGGTTTATCATTGAAATAATTGAGATGTAGAACTATTACCATTTCCTCTTATTCATGTTGTGATTTCCATACTCCAGTGGCCCTCATTCAGTGAAGAATGACAGAATGTAACAAGGTTAAAATTAAACAATATTTTGCATTTCATATGATAATGTCCATAATGGACTACCTAAAGATGATGACATGAGCACTGATTGATATATTTAGCTATGAGTTGAGTTGATGCAATGTGGGAACGACATGCATCCGGATGAATCCTGATTAGCAACTTTAGAAATGAGAGCAATATTTTTCTTATACTTTTAGATACGTTTTCCTTGTTAAACTTGAGTGGCCCATTTATGAATAAACAATTTAGCTTTGGTCATCCAGCAATCAACCCTAACCCTGTATTTCTATTACCCCGCATATATGCAGATAGTAATTAAGATGAAAGATGGGGAATGCCCTTCACCCAAAGCAATGGCCAAGCAAGTTCTGTGCTACCTTGAAGAGAACGGATATTTGCAAGCTTAGTGCATACGTGAGAAGGTTGAACTGATTCTTTTGTGTCCACTACTCATGGACACAAGTATGATCCATTGATCCAGAATAAAAGGCATCGACACGTAGCAAGCAACAGAGGTGCAGTTCATTCAGAGATAATTACCGATTCATTCGTTTCATTGTTGAGGTTATTTGTTTTGCATGTATTGTGCTTGTATAGCTGCAATGTATCTGCATCAGCAATTTAGAATGCATTGGGTTAACTCGCGTTGACCATGTGCGGGAAGGCTGGTGGGGTGTTCTGTGGCCGTGTGCTGGTAATGTATTTGATATATCAAGTAAATACGACAAATAAACTATCCATTTTGTACATCAGTCGTTTCCACTTGGAATAAAGGAGAATTTGAATACCTTCCATAGAGTTCATACCTTGTGCTGTTTGTGTCTCAGTAAATGGGAACGGGCTTACAAACATTTCCGCAGAAAAGCTGCATTCTTTTTACTTATTTCTTTTTGCAAATAAGATATTGTCACCTCTCCTCAGTGACTGTTATATTCATATCTTCATTGATCTTGTTGGGTCCTATTTTTCTCCCCTCCAAGGGCACACATCTTCTGATCTTCCCCGCCCTGATATCACAATCCACTATTGTAAGAGCATCTCCAGCAGCATATATAAAACCAAATACCTAAAATGAGTTTTAGGTATAGGAGAGAGAAGATTTTTAGCAAATACATGTGCTCTTCTCCAGCAGTATACCTAAAAACTGGATACCTAAAACAAGATATAAATATCTGTTCATTTTGGGGAGTTAAATATAAAAGATGCAAGACACAAAAAATCATATAAACATTACAAGGTTTCTCAGGGTTCTTTCTGCAAAACATATGAGCTTGTCCTCAACCTCCCAGCCGATTTTGCTCTTCCGGTCTTTTCCTCCCGAAGTCATAGCCGCCGCCGGAGCAGCTCGTCCGCACGAGCGCCCCTCAGTCTCACCCACATCGCCGCCCCCTTCTCCATCTCCTCCCATCGTCTTCTCGAGCCCCGCCGCAGAGGTCGCCGAAGGGTGGGCTAGGCCGCAGAGGGCAGGGGAGCGAGCGAGCTTCGTCGCCGAGCGGCCACAGAGGGCGTACAGGCGAGCGAGCGAGCTCCGCAGCAGAGCACCGGCGGTGGGCGGGACGAGCGAGCGCCGGTGGTGGGCGGACGAGCGCGGCCGCCGTGGAGCGCCGGTGGTGGGCGGAAGAGCGCGCCCGCCGTGGAGCTCCGTTGGTGGGCGGACGAGCGAGCGCCGCCACGCGCGCCGGCGGGGCGGGCTAGGCCGCGGAGCGCCGACGGGCGTGCTCGGCCGTGGAAGGCGGATGGGGGAGCGCCGCCGCGCAACGCCGACGAGGTGTGCTCGGCCGCGAGGGGGCGGGCTCGTGCGAGCCTGCGCCGGGGATCTACGGTGCGCCAACGACCGGACATCGCGCACAAACACGGTGGTAGGCGAGCACGGAAACGTCCCGGTGCTGGCAGTTGGACTTCCCGCGCAAGAGCAAAATTATAGCAATCCAAGTGTTGCATTGGTATATTTGGGTTCAGGAGAAAGAAATTTAGGCTATAGCCTAAAAATTTTAGGTATAGCAATCCATATAGCAATGCTGCTGGAGCAAGTTTTTAGATATTTTGATAGTTTTTAGGTATAGCAATCTAATATAGTAATGCTGCTGGAGATGCTCTAATCATCATCATCCAAACATGCACCACACTGACAGTGGGAGTCGCAAAGCAGCCGGAAGTGAACGCCTGACATCAGGTGCCCGTGCCAATACGGCCGACCAGCACCTGATCCTGCTTCTTCTGACTGATCGAGCTTGGCAGCAACGACGCATTCCATTGGGCAGAACGGCAATCTTTTTCCGTATGCCTTCGGCAGTATGATGACCTGAAAAGCTGCAAGTTGCACCACTCAGCACTCGCTACGCCGACTGGCTGCTGCTTCCTGTCGCCTTCCAAGTCATGGCATCCATACTCCGAACTCTGAACTTCCGGGTTCTGACCGCTTTTCTCCTACTCGGATGAAGAAAAGTTTGAGCCATGAAAATTTTGGGTGGTGGCGAGGTTAGGGCAGAACTCACATCAGGCTTACGGTAAGTCCATGTGCAGCCAAAGTTAATTACCTAACCAACAACACAAGGAAACGAGAGGAGAGAAGCGTCTGAACTCCGAAGTCCAGCCTTCGTCTTCCCCCATTTGAATTCTCTGTCAGACGGTAGCAAGGCCAGCACCCAGCAGTAGCATGTGCATGCACATACGGCGTACTAGCCGCGTAGACTACGGTGTCTGTCTGTCTACGGAGAATTAGCGGCGGTAAACAATGCGGGGATCCGAGCCGAGCTCACCCAGGTCAACTCTCGCGAACTAACTGTTCTTGGCCGTCGATCACTGCCGGCCTCACGTTTCGCTGCGTGATCTCTAATCTGGTCCAAGTCGCAGCACAATAAAAAAACAAAACGAACGAATAGATCAAATCGATTGACCTAGAGCCGAACCTTTATTTTTCCTCTTTTTTTCGCTCGATCCGCACTAACTGGCGCTTAAATCAAATCAGGCACGCACCTGAGCTGACCTCGCGTGCATCGCAGGGCGTCAAAATATTCCGGACGCTCATCACGCCAAACAAAGGTTAGGTGAGGTCTGGAATAAATTAGCAGCTGAACAACACAGAGAGAGGAATTCCACGCGAACTGGTACTGCAAACACAGCACAGTGCCATTAGCCTGTCTAATCACTACCCGTCGTAAACTCGTAATTAACGTTAGCCAAACCCTGGGCGCGCGCGTGTGGTTTCCGTCAACGCGCCCAACAGTTGCTGCCACATTCCGGGGAGGTCAATTCCAAGGCCGGGATTCGGCCAAGGTTTTTGGGCATTGGCTCGCGGCCCGCCCGAGTCCTGAGCCTGACCGGTCGATCAGACCCATGCCATGCTACTAGCTCGGGTCAGCCGAACTCGACTTGGACTCCGCCAGCGCTAGTTCGCCGGGCGGCGCACGGCCGTGCGGCGACCCACGCGCGCGCTCGGCCCGCTAGCTCTACCGGTTTCCGTTGGAAGTCACGCATGGCCCCCGTGGATTCCGATTCCACAAGGCCACAAAGGCTGACGGCCGGGTGCCGTGTGGCGTGTGCCCGGCTGGCGCGCTCCCGTCCAAGGCCCGCGCCGGCCTCCACCGAACTTAACCGCCACGGACGCGTCCATCCGGAATTCCCAGCCGGAGCCGGCCGCGCGCGTCGTCATCACACGGCGGGCGTCACGTTACGTTACGTTACGGGCGCGATCCGCGGGCGGCCGAAGTCAGCGGGCAACCGCACGGGATGCCGACGGGGCCGGGAACTGATCTGAGCTCCCAAATGTGCATGGGGCAAGTGTCTGTCGTGGCCTCGATCGTGTGGGAGAGGAGGAAGAAGACACGAACGGCCGGGCCCGCGCCATGAATAAGCCAACTTGAAAGTGTACAAGACAGGCTAATTAAGCTTCTCCTATAATCAATCAATATATAATCATGTCTAATCGCCTCGCCCGTTGTGTTTCTGTTTCGTAGAGTGTGTGTCAACCGGACAAACGCGACAAGGCTGAGATCGATCGTGTTTAGTATTTTAGAGCGCGTTTGCGTTGCGATCCTACCTAAACACAAGCAAGCAACTATCTCTGTACATGTACGGCGTGTCCGTATGTGCAACTGTGCCCCGTACCTACTCCTACATGCAGATGAATACTGGAGTACGTTCTCTTTTGGCTTTTTGTAAGAGAAGGATTTTGGATTACTATAGTATTTGTGTTTTCTTTTGGCTTTTTGTAAGAGAGGATTTTGGATTACTATAGTATTTGTGTTTTTCCTCCACTTTTTTTCTTTGAATGTTCTTATGAGTATAATTTTATCGCATACTAGATATCATTCTTCTTTACTCGGGGAATATTTTTTTCTCAAAAAAGAACAAATATAAGAGATGTATATTGTATATCGCTAACAAGGCGAAAATTCCTTATATACTTAAGAAAAATATACATCGTCATCACGGGCAGGCACTTGTAAAGGGGGAAAAATAAATTACTAGACCAGTTAATTCAGGCAGATCGCTAATAATCGATGTGAAGGCGATGTGCGGCGGCGTCGCTGTTGCATTGGCAAATCCAGGCATCCACGCGCGCATCATGGCGCGACGCCCAGGATGATTCTTGTCGATATCGTCGGCCGCGCGCACCTGACGATCGATCACCTGCTGGCTGCTGCGGTGCGGCCTGCGGTGTGGACGCGACGCAGGGATTTCGGCCTCCCACCAGGAGAGATGGGCAAGCAACACCCCCCATGCACGCACGCCTTGTATGCCGGCCGGAGTGCACTTTGCTGCGTTGCTTTCTGCACCCTACTAGACCTAGAAATCTATCTCAACTTCAGCTACCGATGCGCACGGCACGCACGCACACCTGCAGTGCTGTGCTAGCTCGATCTGTTACTCCTGTTCAGTATGTAGCGGCGTACGTAGGCGTAGCGGTAGCTAGCCCAGCTTCTCAAGACGCCGCCGCGATTAATTTGCATATGCGCACATCCGAAAACGAAGCTATCTAGGCGCAGTTGTTTCAGAAAGAGTTCCTGATTGCATTGGAGGAGCGCGCGCGCGTGATCTGAGAACTGAATCTCTGGAACTTCTAAAAAAAGGGTTCCTGATTGGAGCTGAGCCAAGGGTAGAAGCAAGCAATACACGATCGACGAATATTGATCCCGTCACCCATGTTGTTGCTTCTCCGCGGTCTTCCTCCACGGCACTCCTCCACGGGCACACCGGCCACGCCACGCGGCGAGAGAGCCGCCGGGGCCATGCCCTGCCCCCGTGGTGTGGCGTACATGCGTGGATGCGTGCGGGTGTTCTCGATCCGCAGGTGCTCAGCGCGGCGTCAGCAAACCGTTACGTCGCAGGTCTTCCAGAGTGTTTGCTAACCGCCAGGCGCGCGGCTCGTTTGACCCCGGGCGTGTGAGTGTGTGACGATGACGTATGCACGTATCGACTTGGGCGCCGTGAATGAATTATTATTGTTCCGTGTTTAATCCGTTCGATTTTGGAAACGAATGGAATATTAATTTCGTCCGATTTGAGAATTAACCGGGAGCTAATAATCTGCGTATATAATTACGGGTGCAAGCCTTTTGTTTTCTCGTGATTATTGAGTTGATTCGAGACTCATTTAATTAATTGGGGGCGATTCAAAACTCATTTAATTGAGACGATTTGGGTTAGAAAGCAAAGGAACAAAATGAACCGATCGACGAAATGACCGGAACTGGTTAATTAGCACCCACACTTTGCGTGCATGACTGTCATGTTGGAAAGCACATGCTACGTACAAACATACCGAACCTTCGTTTGAAACAAGGAACTGAACGAACCATGACGTCGTCAGAGTTCAGTTATACACTGATCGCACGGTGGACCCGCCGCGCCCGGCGGGGGCAGGCCGGTAGTCCGTTCCGTCGTCAGTGGAGACGAGTGACGGAACGGGGTCAAAAAGGCAGCGCTCGCTATAGCGCAGACCGGCGGCCAGCCGGTAGCCGTAGCGATGGTTTGGTTTGAAGCACCAGCACCATCTCAGCCAGCAAGCACCCGGCAAAAAAAAGAATCACACGACCCAAGACCATTTCCCCGATCCGTTTGAAGATAACTAACCAGCAGCGGGGCGCGGGAACCCCACCTCCGCCACCGCTAGGCCGCAAGCTACCGGCCGGCAGCCAAGGAACGAAGCCTCTATAAATAGATGAGCCCCAGCAGAGGCTGCGGCATGCACGGTGCAATCAGCTCAGCTCAGCGCAGCGCAGCTAGCCCTAGCCTTTAGCCTCATCTCCCTCTCTCCGACATCTCTCTCTTCGGAGCACTTCGATCTCCTGAGCTACAGAGAGCAGGGAAGAGAGGGGGTTTCAGCAATGGGGAGGGCCGTGTTCTTGTCGCTGCTGTGGGTCGCCATGTTGAGTGGTAAAAGCTCGAGATAGCCTGCTTCTTCATTCTCTGGTTTATTAGTAACAGTCTGAGATCGAGAATCATCGTATTGATCGTGAGTTAAAAACTAATCTCGTCGAGGTTCTTCCTCCTCCTTTCTTTCAGCTGCTAGCCTGGTGCAAGCTCTTCCGTACGACTATTCGTCGAGCTCTGAGGTACGAACGATGCCTAATCTCTCCTCCATCTTCTCTCTCTGTTCTCGATCTCTCACATCCATACCTGTGACGTGCTCGGCTGCCGAACTTTGTTACCAAACTGCGGCATGAATCCATTTGAGGCATCAGCTTCACATCGCATTGCGCATGTCACGCATCCTAAATATCCCTGCCGTTATGACTTTGTTTTTTTTTTCAAAAAAAAGTTGTTCAAGCAAAAAAAAAAAAGGACCAGAGAGAGCAGTATACTGTGTGCGTGCGGCGCCAGCGCGGTTAACACCGGCCGTTGTTAGTTGCCTGTTGCTCGCGTGCGCGCGCGTGACATGTAACTGACAAGTGACATGCGTGCGGGCTGGTGGCGTGGGCCATGGATGTGCACTAGCTTAGCTGCGCACACAAGAATATTTGTCTAGCTTGCCTCCTCTCCTGTGACTCGTTTCTGCCGGCCGGAATCCACTGATGATGAGGCACAGGCACCCAGCCACCCACTAGTGATTTGGATTTTGACATGTCGCGTACAAAGGGTTATATTAGTGATCGATCATGTGAAGCTTTTTTTAGGCCAATCGATCGGCCATGTGAACTCAAGACAGTAAGGCGTCATTAGACATGATGCAAATGGGTAAGCTTTCTTGGTTCATTATTTAGTACTAATATTTCAGGCACAATAGTCTACGTTACCCCTTTTGATCGGGTAGCCTGCACATCGAGATCATGGGTTCGTTGGTGCAAACGGACCAAACAACAAGTAGCTAGGAGCAACAAGAATTCACTGCCGAATCTCCCCCTGCCAAATTCATTGCTCCCAGAACAGGGCCAAATATTTTCCAACAAGAACAAAAAAAGTTGGCCAGGTGCCTAACCACAAGCCATGCCAATGGTTATGAGTTTTGACCCATTCTGATGAGCCTAACTGTTATTAGCTAGTAAACACAATACACCCTGATCATTGTTCTGGATGACTGATCACGCAATCATGCAACACGCACCGACCCACTTCACCACTGATCGGTGTGCTGCAATATGTGCACGCTCATATAGCTTTATTTGCTGACTGATGTATTGTGAACACATCTTTATTCGCAGTATCAATTAATGTGCCTCAGCTAGTCACGATCGATCGACACGGTCAAAACCAGAGCCCTTTCTAGTTTGCATTTTCGGTGCACGTACACCCAAGCAGGGGAGGGCGTGTGTAATCCAGTGTCTGCCACACACCGGCATCATGCTCATGCTTTCCCCCACTGATCTCTCTTATTGGACACATCAGTAATCCACACCAGCAGCTCAGCTTATGCTGGCTAATTTGGTTGGTTGGTGAAGATATTTCAACTGGCTCGCTCTCACCGAAAAAAGGGGTCTACAGTATACTCGCTAGTGTGTGAAGTTGTCCAGGGCCAGGATAGGGAAAGTCAAGAGCTTCCAAACAAGGGCCTAAAAGGGACACGCTTTCTGTTATTCTGCACACCACAAATCTGGTTTTCACAGTAAGACATGCCAATTGTTTCTTCTGCCAAGTAGAACGTGGTTTCGTTTGTTAGTCTTATGTTAGGCCAGGCAGTTAGATACCCGATCACTTGGACTCTTTCACATCTGCAGACTGCAGTCAGGTCAAACATTATATATTCCAAGTATGCTTCTAGTGCTAGTTGACTGGTAGTCAAATACTCCAAAAGAAATGTAGAAATAAACCAGAGATATATGGGGCTGCAAATGAGTGACAGTGTACCGAACAAAATCCGGCATGTGCGTGTTCGTCACCTAGCAGCAAGTACTTTAGTCCACAGTTAGTTACCGTACACAAACTTTTCAATGGCTTTTACTGGGATCTTGACAGGCCCGGCAGTTTTGACAGTTACTTACACTGTGTAAACCACCTTTAGTTGAGTAGTAACTAGCTTTCACTTTTCAAAGTTTCAACTACTTTTCACTTTTCAAAGTTTCACTGCACCCATCTTACTGCCATGCAAAATGCAACGGTACACGGTACTATTCTACCGTTGGTACAACTTTTCTGTTGACCTGAACGTTCATGGTGTCAAACGTGTGGATGCATGCAGTGCTTGCCGGAGCCGCTGGAGACTCACTACGGCGGCGGCATCATCCGGAACTCCGACTTCAGCGCCGGCCTCCAGGGATGGTCGGCGTTCGGGTACGGCGTCGTCGGGGAAGGCAAGTCGGCGAGCGGCAACAGGTACGGCGTGGCGCTCAACCGGACGCGGCCGTACCAGAGCGTCAGCCAGAAGGTGTACCTGCAGAACGACACGCACTACACGTTGTCCGGTCAGTGATCTTCTGAGAAGAAAATGAAAATTGAAAGGAAATCATCTTCGTTATCAATCTCAGAACGGCGGATTGTATATATCGGATTAAATTGATTTGTGTCTTTGTGGTGTGCGCAGCTTGGTTGCAGGTCAGTAATGGCAGCGCCGATATCAGAGCCGTCGTGAAGACCAACGGCGAGTTCATCCACGCCGGCGGCGTCGAGGCCCGGTCCGGGTGCTGGTCCATCCTCAAGGGCGGCCTCACCGCCACCGCCGCCGGGCCGGCAGAGCTCTACTTCGAGGTATATATGCCGCGTCGCATTACTGGAACAGTCTGAGATCGTTGCAAGAAGCTGTAGGCATTGTCTATGGTTATAGCTCCTCTGTTCTTACGGGAAGTTTTTGTTTGGATTGGATGCAGAGCAACGCGACGGTGGAGTTGTGGTTGGACAACGTGTCGCTGCAGCCCTTCAGCAGGGAGGAGTGGGCGACGCACCACCACGCGGCCATCAAGTCGGCGCGCAAGAAGACGGTGCGGGTCCGCGCCCGCGACGGCGCCACCGGCAAGCCCGTCCCCGGCGCGCAGGTCCGCATCGAGCACGTCCGGAACGGCTTCCCCCTGGGGTCCGCCATGAGCGCCGAGATCCTCCACAACCCGGCGTACCAGCGGTGGTTCACCTCCCGGTTCACCGTGACCACCTTCGAGAACGAGATGAAGTGGTACAGCACGGAGCGCGTGCAGGGGCGCGAGGACTACTCGGTGCCCGACGCCATGCTCCGGTTCGCCAAGAGCCACGGCATCCAGGTCCGCGGCCACAACATCTTCTGGGACCAGCCCAGCCAGCAGCCGTCGTGGGTGCAGTCGCTGTCGTACCCGCAGCTGCAGCGGGCGACGGCGCGGCGGATCCAGTCGGTGATGTCCCGCTACGCCGGGCAGGTGATCGCCTGGGACGTGGTCAACGAGAACCTCCACTTCAGGTTCTTCGAGGACAAGTTCGGGCTCGACGCGTCGGCGGCGTTCTACCGCAAGGCGCACCAGATGGACGGCGCCGCGCTCATGTCCATGAACGACTACAACACGCTGGAGCAGCCGTTCGACACCAACGCCGTGCCAAACAAGTACCTGGGGAAGCTGTTCCAGATCAAGAAGTTCCCGGGAAACACCAACGACGGCAGGATGGCCATCGGGCTCGAGGGCCACTTCACCAACCCCAACATCCCCTACATCCGGGCGGCGCTGGACACCATGTCCAAGGCCGGCGTGCCCATCTGGCTCACGGAGATCGACGTGGCGCCGGGGCCCAACCAGGCGGCCAACCTCGAGCAGATCCTCAGGGAGGTGTACGCGCACCCGGCCGTGCACGGCATCGTGATCTGGGGGGCGTGGCACCCGCAGGGCTGCTACGTGATGTGCCTCACGGACAACGGATTCAGGAACCTCCCCACCGGCGACGTCGTGGACAAGCTCATCGCGGAGTGGCAGACGCGCTCGCACGCCGGGGCGGCGGACGCCGACGGGTACTACGAGGCGGAGCTGTTCCACGGGGAGTACAAGGTCACCGTCAGCCACCCGGTGGCCAACGCCACCGTGGTGCAGAGCCTCAGCGTCGACAGGGACACCGAGCACAACACCGTATACAACATACACGTCTAGCCTGCCTGTCGTTATTATTGTTGATTAGCTCCGATCCTATTGGAGGAGAGGATTGATATACCACGCGTACACGCGTGCATGATTGTTGTTGGTCTAGGGTCTAGAGAGCATGCATTGTGGTCTGTTTGTGGTGTCGTGAGTCAGTCAGTCAGTCATGCATACGCATACGCGCCCGAGAGATAGAATTCCTGGTGAGGCGCGGCGATCCGATCATATGTCTATTATATTTTCAAAAGAAGGAATTCGATTTGTTTTTCAGTATACACACACATTTCTGTCTCATTCTTGTCCCTGTCCTGTCCATATCACTCGCCGCAAGAATTTACATGAATGCGATCGATGTAGTGGTAGTGCTACCCTACTACGGAGTACTAGGCTATTCAAGTTTTTATAAAGCTATAGTTGAATGGAAATCCTTCGTGTCAAAGCTCAACAGGAATGCAGAATAGCTTGTTTGAAGCTTAGTCCCTCTGTCTTTCGCGAGATACAGAGGTCGGAACTGTTTTCCATTATATTTGAAAGAGGTATGATTCAAAGTTTCATAATTAAATTCAGAGACATCATAGAACACCCTTGATCTATTTAAGACAAACATCTCGATTCTAATTCCGTCACTAGTTGATATGGACCAAAAGCTTACTAGAGATATATAATTCGCGCTGAATGACCATGGACGCCTGGCAAATTAATTCGCCCCGATGCTGGTACCTCCAAGGCTCCAACAATGTGCGTTTCCCAGATGGCTAGTACTACATGCAAAGCTCTTCATTTTGTGGTTAACCAATGTAACCGTTGGGCTTGGAATGCGTTGCTAGGAGTAATTTTATTACCAGCCTCTAAATATATTAGTAGTACTGTGGAATAATCCCCTCCCTACATGTGAAACAGCTTTCCTCCTATTTTTATCGTAGACTTTTTTAATTTAACTTGAATACGCCAAATATAGCTCATTGTTTGCTTAGGTTCTCTCCTCCTAGCTCTATAAACAGAGACACCATGCAGTGTTAGTAGCTATTGGTAAAAAAAAATATGAAGATTTCAACAGGAAAGTTGATCTTGATCTTGTTGATCGTGCTGTTTGAAGGTTAGTTCTTCTATTTGTTTCAGCTACAGTTTATTTCTTTTTCAAATGCAAACACCACGGAAATATTACTACTCTGTCCAATAATATGTAGAAGTATATGGATTTCTTGAGTTTACAGTATGGGGAATAACCTAATTTTAAACTGCAAGTGGGCATAAAAACAGTTTATGTTATAGGATTTCTATCTGAGACAAACAGTGAACCATAATAAGTGTAGTAATATGTTACAATTCGTGTTAATATATGATTGGCACCTCTGAACTTTCCATTTTTTTTCTAAAAAATCTTAAGATAAATAAGCGGGAGATTAAACAGACACATTTTTCCGTGTCTGGTTTGGACTTTGGATCCATGGGTGTTTCTGTATAGGCACGATCAAGATTCTGACGCATAGACATCTCTCCTCTCGACGCAGGATTCTTGGTCACGTCAGTAAAGGCAGGTGGTTATTCCTCAGAAAAATCAGCCGAAAAGGCTGATGATTCCTCAAAGAAAGAAAAGGCTGATGACTCCTCAAAGAAAACATCAGGAAAGGGCTATGGTAATGCCTCAGAGCAACCATCAGAAAAGGCCGATGATTCCTCAAAGAAATCATCGGTAAAAGTTCCCTACGACTACTCAGCAAACATTGAGGCAAGTACCACATTTCCTCCTAGCAATATCTTCCTCTCTGTTCAACCTTGTCATTCAGACTGATGACCGCCGGCCTGTTCCATAACGCCTTTGCTTGCAGTGCATCAAGGAGCCGGAGAAACCTCTGTATGGCGGCGGCATCATCGCCTCGTCCCCGTCATCAGCCGGCGGCAAGAAGCTCCTGAGCAAGAGCTCCGCCCCGATCAAGGGCTCCGTGCTCAAGGTCGACCTCAAGAAGGACCACCACTATGCGCTCTCCGGTAATCAATACGTGATCAATTACTTTCCTGAACTCTGATCCATGATGTGACCCACGGCAAACATCAGGCGTCGAATACAATTTGTAGCTAAATGATCAATGGTTGTGCTTGTGTTCCCAGCTTGGCTTCAGCTCTCCAAGGGCACCGGCGACATCACTGCCGTGATCGTGACGCCCGACGGCAAGTTCAACACCGCCGGCGCGATCGTTGCCCAATCCGGCTGCTGGACCTTGTTCAAGGGTGGCGCCACCTCCTACGCCGAAGGCAAGGGTGATCTCTTCTTCCAGGTAAGGGAATAGCAGGAAATGATGCAGACTAAATCAGCTGAGCAAGATGTCGTGGATGGAGAACTAATGAAAGCCGTTCCAAACTGCAGAGCAACTCAACCGCGGAGATCATGGCGGAGAGCATCGCGCTGCAGGGTTTCAGCTTCGAAGAATGGAATGCTCACCGCGATGAAGTCATCGCCAAGGTAATTATTCCATCCAATGCTGCCGATGCAGGAAGAAATGCCAATGCCAATGGATTTGTTAAAAGAAAGAGGCTTTGAAATTCATTCCAACCCGTGTACGTGCAGGAGCGCAAGAAGAAGGTGAAGATCACGGTGGAGTCCGACGGCAAGCCGCTGCCGGACGCGGAGCTGTCGGTGGAGTGGGTGGCCAAGGGCTTCCCGCTCGGCAACGCCATGACCAAGGAGATCCTGGACCTGCCCGAGTACGAGGAGTGGTTCACGAAGCGCTTCAAGTGGGCGACCATGGAGAACGAGATGAAGTGGTACAGCACCGAGTACACCGAGGGGCACGAAGGGTTCGAGGTGGCTGACAAGATGCTGGCGCTGGCGGAGAAGCACAACATCACGTTGCGCGGGCACAACGTGTTCTGGGACGACGAGAGCCACCAGATGCCGTGGGTGGAGAAGCTCAGCCTGGACAAGCTCAAGGCGGCCGTGGCGAAGCACCTCAAGAACGTGTTCTCCCACTTCGCCGGCAAGGTGATCCACTGGGACGTGGTGAACGAGAACCTGCACTTCAAGTTCTTCGAGGAGAAGCTCGGCGAGGACGCGTCCGGGCAGATCTTCAACGAGGTCGCCAAGCTCGACAGCAAGCCCATCCTCTTCATGAACGAGTTCAACACGATCGAGCAGCCCGTGGACCTGGCGCCCGTGCCGACCAAGTACCTGGCCAGGCTCAAGCAGATCCAGTGCTACCCGGGGAACAAGGACCTCAAGGACGGCATCGGATTGGAGAGCCACTTCGACAAGCCCAACATCCCCTACATGAGGGGGTCACTGGACACGCTGGCGGCGGCCAAGGTGCCCATCTGGCTCACCGAGGTCGACGTCACCAAGGGGCCCAAGCAGGTGGAGTTCCTGGAGGAGGTGATGAGGGAGGGGTTCGGACACCCGGGCGTCAAGGGCATCGTCATGTGGGCCGCCTGGCACGCCAAGGGATGCTACGTCATGTGCCTCACGGACAACCAGTTCAAGAACCTCCCCGTTGGCGACGTCGTCGACAAGCTCCTGGACGAGTGGAGGAAGGTGCCCGAGAAGCCCAAGACGGACGCCAACGGCGTGTACGAGGCCGAGCTCTTCCACGGCGAGTACAGGGTCACCGTCAAGCACAGCTCGCTCAAGGAGCCCATCGTGCAGACGGTGGACCTCGACTCCAAGTCGGAGGCCAAGCTAACATGTTAAGCTTAGTGCTGGGCCTACATTTCATCAAGGAGGTTACAATGAGATCCCGTTCAAAAACGAACGAGCTCAGGGCGTTTAAAGCTCATCTGTAAAATATCATTTTCCCCCCAAAAACTGTCCTGTAAAATGCAAGTCATTGATTAACATTTATGCACCCCCAAATTATTTTTCTTGTGCATTTTCAACCTTAGCAGACAGTAACACCTTGGTCAAACAAAAAAAAATAATTTTGAATATTTTAAGTCTGGGTTCGCAAATGCATAGGCAACCGCGGCCTCTAATATATACCCCTCCATTTCATTTAGGCACTGTTTGTTTTCCAAACTAACTTAGTCAAAATGTTGGTTTCTGATACCTACAATCTGGCCAAAGCATTGGTGCAATGTAATTAAACAGATACAGGTTTATCAAAGTTTTGGCAACATAAAAAGCAATTTCTTGGGGTTACAGGAAATGGACAAGGTTGGTTTGTGCAACCACACTATTAAATAAGCACCAGTTTTTTAGTACTTCAATATTTATGCAATTCCAATTAAAAAAGGTGAAGCATAGAAGCGCTCAAAAAAGGATAACAGAAAATCCTGCATTTCTGAATGGATTGATCTGTCCATGCCTCATACAAAGTAAAGAGCTCATACATTGCCTACTCATATGTCCAAGTCATCATCTGGATCTTCATCTGAGTCAGGTTGCTCATCATCTGAATCACGGACATAATGTATCTCACCCTTCGCAGTTCCAGGTTTTGGAGCTATTTCATCCACAAGCGCTGGTGCTAAGTTGGGGTCTCGTTGACCCTCAGGTAGGGATCGCCTGCCATCATATATTTGAATAGGCTCACCCTTTCCTGAAATAATTTAGCAAAACTTAGTTCGAAATGCACCATCAATGCGCCTCCCAGAGTCAAAATGCAACCAATGATCCCTTCAATTGATGCTAAGATACTACTTGATAATAATTTGAGTGCATAAATTACCTTGATGTTCAAAAGGAAGAACAACATTTGCCCTGTCAGCACGCTCTTTTTCTGACAGATCAAGATTGAAATGAACCTGTTGAACCATATTATCAGAGTTCAGAACCAATATGGCAATATCTGTATAATGTACCAAACTAACGACTAATATAAGTGGTACACAACAATATTTAATTGTTCTAGAATCTAGAACGCAGGCACTAACCTTAGGTACTAGACTTTGGTTCACTTCTGAGCTTACAGAAGGAGCAGAGTCAAATTTGACATCAATTCCCTCGACGTACAAGTCCTCATACTGCACAGGCAAGGACCATACCAATTATCAACACGCATTCTTCGATGGAATTTAGAAGGGGGAAAACACTGGAGCAACAGTGAGCCTTACAAAGTGCTTCACTCGTCCATTTCGTCTCTTAAGGCGCACGATAAACTTTGCTTTTGAATAATTCTGCTCCAGGATAGACAAGTTTCCAGGACTTTCTACACACACAGGATCTACAAGTGCTGGCTCCACACAAGCAACCATAGTAGAAAGACATTCAAATGCTCGGGGCACCTTGGGTTCATGGAGGTCTGAATGTACCAGCCAAAAAATCGATGATACTTGTTCTGCAATAGGACAGATTTATATTAATGCAACTTACTGCACGAAGTCATTTATGTGTCAATAATTTGAAATAGGTATGTACAGTGTAGTGATTAACCCAAAAAGATGTAGATGATTTCACATCCCTAAAGCATTACTATGGTGGTGGAAATTCTGTTTCAGCTGCCCATGAAGGTCACACTAGAACATGAATCGAAGATAGGGCAAAAAGGAGGAAAGGAAACAATTACCATGGCTTCGAAGATTACTAAGAAGGCCTGAAATTGATGACACTGAAGCATGCCTTAACATAGAACTGATCTGAAATAACACAAAGGATGCTTGGTGTTACGCATAAAATGGAACTTAAAGTACCATATAAGCGCAATGAGTCAAGTAGTGAATGAAGTTTCATCTTTACGGTAAACAATGCCAGCTCAAACAAATAGTGGAATACTTCAGAATGATGTTATGCAGCTCTGTTGTTTGTGGGATAATGCTTTACTTCCAGATATGTGATGATAATTTACCAAAATTACAACCTAATGAGCAATAAATGAACTCCAATAATAAAACCATCAAAGACTATATATTCTGTTTAATTTTGTTTCATACTTCCAGAAACTTCATCTGTCAAATCAATTCCATAGATAATTAAACATAGACGATGAAACAATCTTCAAACAATGATCCAGCACACAAAAAGTTTAACTGAGAATTGGTTAGTTCTTACCGAGTCCACAGCAATAGAAAAATACTTTTTGCCTTCTCCTTCAAACCCTGGCATCCATAGCATAAGCAGGTTAGACATAGGCCATAAACAAAGTACCATTAACAAGTAAACAATCATCTATGGTGGATAGTACCTCCTCCAAGTTCAGCAATGGAGTACACCAATTTTTTAACGTCCTTCACATTTCTAAAAACAGTAATGTTCTGTTTGTTTGTTGACAATTGCTCTGTACTGTTCACTTGATGCTGCTGATTTTGAATCTTCTGCTTCCATCCAAGGGGGTCAGAGTAGCAATCCAATATTCGAACACTGTTCAATGCATATAAAGAAAACCCACGTACATTTTATCAATAGGAATGCATTCTAACTTACAAACAGTGTGACAATAGTGTGTTGTTAGCTTGACCATTTCACTCTGAAACGGCAATTATGAAGTTTAAATTTCTTTGTATAGTGACCCCACGATTGCATTTGGTATTTGCCTTGCCAAAAGAACTCCAGGTCTTACTTTGCATACACAGAGATACCAGCAGTTCAAGTTGTATTCAGCCAACCAAGACAAACCGGATATGAAAGTTTGTGGTACTTTAAACATCAACTAAAATGCATAAGCTCCCTGTCCAGAAAGTTGGTTAATATGAGAATCTACTTTGATCTGCACCTTAGGAGAAGGTACAATTGGCTCAGCGCGGAGCTAGGAAAAATTAGCATTGTGGGTCACAAGGGTCAAACAAGAGGTTATTTAAGGGTAAAACAAAATGACATTGGGATCATTAGACCCCAGTGCTAACATGCTGCCCCTGCCCCTGCATTGGCTAGGCAGTATAACATTCTGATAGGAAAGAGTCTCTGGTTTTACAATCACTCCGAGATTTGAGCAGTACTGCAACAAATCAGAATCGGATTGAACACCCTTACATTTGTTAACTCCGGTGGGTCCACAGCCAACACCCTTTTATTTATATATCTCATAAAATGGTTTGTGAAATCATACCATCGGCTCAAGGTATTGGCATCAAGGCCGCGCCGCCGCATGAATTGCAGGTACACATCCGGGCTCCGATCAAACGCCACGACCACCAGCCCCCTGCGCCACCAAAAGTTCACAACCAAAGCCAATGCACATCATCAGCCAAATCTACGCGAAGACTACGCACCAGGAGGCGAAGAGACTGACAGAACCTGGCCTGCGCCTTCCCCGCGGCGGCCTGGGAGGCGAGTGCAGCCGCGACGTGAAGCATCGCGCCCGCGGCGAGGGGGCAGCACTGGAGTGTTCCCTCCACGGCCAGCGCCGGCGCGTGCTCGCCGTCGAGGCGCCCGTCCCGGAGGTACCTCACAACCGCCTCCGCCATCTCTGCCCCTCGCCGCCGCCGCCGCCGCCGCCACCGCTCCTAGCGCTTAAACCCTAGGCCACACAAGAGCGAGCCCGAGACGATTCGCCAAACTCCAGGAAGCCAGGAATACCACGGGCCCAGCTGTCAGTGAGACACAGGGGACCCCTGGCCCTTACCCGTGTCGGATTAGTCAAAGCCGAACTCCTTTGACCCCACCTCGAAAGCTCTTTTAACGCCTCCTGCTTCTCCGCTGCTCGTTCTCCCCTCTTGCGTCGGCCTGCGGGGAGAGAAGAGGAGAGGAAGGGGGAGATGAAGGCGTGCGTGAAGGCGGCGGGGGAGAGACTCCCCCTGGTTCGTCCTCCGTCCACGAGGCAGCCGCTGGCTCGGAGGTATTGCTATCTCGCCGGCCCTCCGATTCTTCTCCGCTTGCTCGCTAGTCGATGCCCCGTTGAGATTATGAGTTCTTTCATTGTAAGATTGGGCATATTAAGTCCATAGTGTGAGTTGTTCTGCTAATTTTCAGATAGTTGGTGTGTTAACATCGTTACAGGGTGGCCTGACCTCATAAATTAATTGATAATTTGGTATGTTTTCATGCTCTTTTTATGTACCGGGAATGGAAGATGCAAAATTACATGAACAGCGTTCCCTCAAATTATTTTATTTGGATGCAAATCATGTGACGGCAAGTGATGCTTCTTTGTCAATAACTCACTGTATCTGCAAAGTAAAGATGTCAACCAGTAGTAGCCTTCTTATGCTTCTTGAGCTTGTTTTTTATGATGCTTCTTGAGCTTATTATCCTAGCCATGGTTCCAAATTCATATCACTAATATATATTGTGTGTCTGCTAATTAATAGTCTGTGTAATCCTTAATTGTGAGAAAATTGGGCTTGCTTTCTTTACTGCATGGACTTTGGCTTGTAAATAAGTATGGAAACACATGGTATTGAGAAAATTGTGGGCATGGACTCAAAATATTGCCACTCGTTAATCCTGAAATAAAACAGTCCATTCAAATGAACTTGTTTGCTTGAGATTTATACATTTATTGTTTCCTTTCCATAGTGATTCATTTTTTATAGAACAGAAGAACAACATTTTTCTTCGTCTTTTTGGCAGTGCTACAAAAAGTACCGACACAGTGACACATTTTTTATATGCAGCTTTGTTAAGGTAAACAGACTGCCTTCTCAACATGAGACAAGGTCTCAAGTATCATGCTCAATTAGGCTGTCAGAAAATGCAGCGCATAGAATAGAGGCCAGGGCAGATAACATTTTCCCAGGAACGAAAGATCATGTCATGAAAGCAACTGATGCAATCAGCAGAGGACAAGTGATTGCAGTGCCCACTGATACAATATATGGGTTTGCTTGTGATGCCTGGTTAGTCTTTTTTTAAAAAAAAATTATCTGTTGTCGTAGGAATTTTTAATTCATAGCTCGCTTCCTTTTTCCCCTGCTGTTTTCCTTTGACTCTGTATTTGTGTGCATTACAACTAGGCAGCAATATTTTATAGCACATCAATTCAAAAATACTTTCATGATAACTCCAGAATTAAGTTAGGGAGAGGAAACATCCACAAACATAATAAACCTTCATCAGATACTTTTGAGTTCAGCTTTCATCTCCAGTTAGAGCTTAGGAATGTTTCATCCTTTCAAGATAAGAATTCTGTTTAAGGTGTTAGGGCGTTTTAGGTTCTCCTCCTAGAGTTGCCCCTGGTTGTCTCTGGTGTGTCGCCTAGGGGGCACCATTGCGGGTTTGTAAGTAGTTGGTGTCGTCTTGGGACTTGTACCTCATTGTATAACTGGTAACCCAATACCCTTGCTTTATCTATAAAACGGCCATAGCGGCTTTTGGGAGTGTGTTCCATTTTCTGTATTCTTTTGTTGGTTCAGTTTATTAAAACACTCTTCATGGCAGCTCTGCAGGAGCAGTTAATCGCATTTATGAAATCAAAGGGCGCATACAAACACGCCCTCTGGCCATCTGTGTTGCTGATGTCTCAGACATTTCACGGTTTGCTTTAGTGGACCACTTGCCACATGGAGTGCTTGATAGTCTACTTCCTGGGCCTGTCACTGTTGTTTTAAAACGAGGTTCAGATACTACACTTTTCTTAGTATTGTTTTTTTTTCTGCGGGAAGTTTCTTAGCGTTGTCTAACATCTGTATTAAGCAGAATGAGGTGTTGAGCATACTATTCATTTGTTTACATTTAGGTGAAAACAGTATATTAGAGAGATCACTTAATCCTGGCTTGGATAGCATTGGAGTTCGTGTGCCGGATCTGGATTTCATAAGATCCATTGCTCGTGGTGCTGGAAGCGCACTTGCACTTACTAGCGCCAACTTAAGTGGACGGCCTAGTAGTGTCAGTATCAAAGACTTCGAGGATTTATGGCCCCATTGTTCATATGTCTTTGATGGTGGAATACTTCCTTCTGGGCGTGCTGGCTCAACAATTGTTGACCTAATAACACCAGGAGTCTACAAGATACTGAGAGATGGAAGGTAAGCTGTACTAGCAATATCAATTCCTTGAAACTTTAATTGAACCCCCTTCAGTAAATTGAGCAATGGAAGAATAATCTTTGACACCAAGTGCAAATCTGCAGTTCAAGGGAGGAAACAACAGCAGTGCTTGGCAAGTTTGGCTTTGTTGAAGCTTCGTGACAACCTGAAAAGTTGGCAGGGTCAAATGTTTCCTTTGTTATCCCTCTTATCTCCTGTTTAATTAGGTGGCGTGTCAGAGTAGCTGTTGCTGTTTGTGCTTTTCTTTTACATCCTTAAACTTATTGTTGTGATACGGTGTTGAGTATAAAATAGCAGAGTTCACAACTTCACATTATTTAACCCGTGTAAAGTGCGACATGGATTTGTTTTGTTGCAAATGAAGTAACTCGGTTGGGGACTTTGGATGTGTGCTCTGTGGCCTTCAGGTGCAGGAAAATACGGCGCTCGCATACGTGATCCACCACAAAACAGCAGCTGAGTGTGTGCGGCTGTTTCATATTTCCATCAAGCATGCGGAAATTGGAAGTCAAAATTGGTTGCCATTTCTCTGGGGGTCCCAAGAAAAACTGCACCTGAAACCTTTTTTATCCGGTATTAATTTGAAACAAAGTGCATCTAAAGCGCCTTTTTACTAAAATCAATGTAGTTGGATGCAAATCTGCAGCAATAGCATGAATCATGATGAACCAAGAAATCTCTGAGCCCCATTGTTAAGATAAGAATCGCTAGCATACAAAGGAAACACAGTATTAAACGCTCACATACAGATCTTGCATTGTTCCTCCTCTACCATTATTTGAAAATACGTCAATACATGCTTCTCTATTATCCACCTCTCCATTATTAGAAAATAAATCCAAGATCCGAAATAAAAAGACAATAAAATTTAATTAATGTATAAGTTGACTGTTATATGATATGCATTTAAGACATCAAAGCTGTAATTCTCATATTATTCCATGTTAAAATGTAATTTCAAAAATAGAAACATGGCTAGGTGCAATTCACATGAATAAAGTTGCACATTATATTACTTGAAAATATAGCTCAACGTTAATGTTGTAGGTATGTGAAATCGATGCATCAAGTAGTTGTAGTTTTGTGAAAAATGATCATAGAAGTTGTGCTCAGTGACAGTTAAACACTAATGGTTGTAGTTCATTGATAGTTAGGCACTAATAGTTTAGTTTTTTTGAAATGAACTATAACAACAATAATAACCACTAATTTTGGGCAGCAAAATTTGACCTGAAGCCAAAGCAAAAGGGGTGACAACCTGAAGCATGGAATATTTCACTTTGGAATATTCCGAGAGCAGGATAAAAATGTCCCCTTTTCCTTTGCCTTTCATTGCAATTTTTCAAGGTGAAAGCAGATACATGAATGGCTAATCTTCTAAGCTTTTACTATTCGAACATAATAGCAGGTAATTCTAATCTAAGCACTCCAATTTTTTAGAAATATATATGCTACACTCATAGTTCTTAGATAGAGAAAGTTTGACATCTTGAGTAATGAAACGAAATGTTAAGACAGAGCCACTAACACCAACTATAGATTTGCTTCAAGGGCAAAAACAACAGGAGTGCTCAGCAAGTTTGGTTGCGTGGAAGCGTCAAGACAACCTAGTGCCTCTACAAAGTTCAAAGGATCAAAGAGTTCCTCTTTTTTATCCTTCATAGTTGCTGTTTTTTACTAGGTGATGTGTGTAGATTCCGTCGTTTGTGGTTTTCTGTTTTACATCTTTCAACTTATTCTTGTGATGTGATGTTGAGTAGAATAGCAGAGCTAAACCTTATTTAAGCAGTGCACAAAGTGATGCGGATTTGTTTTGTGGGAAATGAAACAACTCAGTTGGGAACTCTGGATGTGCTGTGCACACGACAGAAGTCATGCAAGAAAAATATGAACTTGTTTTTTTGTCCCTGCTTCACTCGTGGTTTTCCTTGTCTGCTCTAGCTGACATCGAGCAGGATAAAAATGGCCTTTTTCCTTTTCCTTTCAATTGCAATTTCCCAAGGTGGAAACTGATACATGATGAATGGCTAATCTTCTAAGCTTTCACAATTCTGACACAACAGCAGGTAATTTTACCGGTAATCCAGAGCCCTGAGACTGAAATGTTGCATTACACCTAGCCACTGAAGAATCAGTTGTGCTTAGACCTGGATGTCAACGAAGTACTGCTCATCCCCTGAGCCCAGCTCGACCTTGACGCTCCGTGACACGGTGCTGTTGAGCGCCGGGTGGCTGACGGTGAGCTTGTACTCGCCGTGCACGAGGTCGGCCTCGAAGTACCCCTGCTCGTCCGTGGCGCCCGCCCGCGGCGCCGCCCGCCACTCGGCGATGAGCCTGTCCACGACGTCCCCCTGCGGCAGGTTCTTGAAGTTGTTGTCGGTGAGGCACATCACGTAGCACCCCTCCGGCCTCCACGCCGCCCAGAGCACGATGCCCTGCACCGCCGGGTGCGCGTACGCCTCCCGCAGCACCTCCTCCAGGTGCTCCGCCTGCGCCGGGCCGGCGGCGACGTCGACCTCGGTGAGCCAGATCGGGATCCCGGCCTGCGCGAGGGTGTCGAGCGCGGCGCGCATGTAGGGGATGTTGGGGTTGGTGAAGTGGCCCTCGAGCCCGATGGCCATGCCGGCGCCGTTCTCCGGGTAGCCGGCGACGATCTGGCGCAGGCGCTGCAGGTACCTCGCCGGCAGCGCGGCCATGTCCCCCGGCTGCTCCAGCGTGTTGAACTCGTTCATGAACATGAGCGCGGCGCCGGCGTCGAGGAGGCGCGCGGCGGCGTAGAAGGCAGTGGAGGCGTCCCAGCCGAAGCGGCCCTCGTAGAAGCTGAAGTGGAGGTTCTCGTTGACCACGTCCCAGCCGATGACCTGCCCGGCGTAGCGCGACACGACGGAGCGGATCCGGCGCGACGCCGCCGCCAGCAGCTGCGGGTACGGCAGCGACTGCACCCACCCGGGCTGCTGGCTCGGCTGGTCCCAGAACACGTTGTGCCCGCGCACGGCGATGCCGTTGGACTTGGCGAACGCCAGCATGGCGTCCGGCACCGTGTAGTCCTCGCGCCCGGCGGCGGGCTCCGTGCTGTACCACTTCATCTCGTTCTCGAACGTGGCCACCGCGAACCGGGACGCGAACCAGGTCTGGTAGGCCGAGTTGGTGAGGATGTGGCGGCTCATGGCGGCGCCCAGGGGGAAGTTGGTGCGCACGGCGTCCAGGGACACCGCCGCGCCGCCCAGCGGGTTGCCGGCGGAGTCCGTGGCCTGGAGCCTCACCGTCTTCTTGCGCGCCGACACGACGGACGCGGCGCGGTGCGCCGTCCACTCGGCCTTGGAGAAGGGCTTCAGCGACACGCTGTCCACCCACAGGTCCACCGTCGCGTTGCTCTGAGTGTGTGTGCGCGTGCACCGGTCAGCTCGTTTGTATGAAATTGATTAAGGAAGCTTAATTTGAGAATTCTCACCTCGAAGTAGAGCTCGGCAGGGCCGGAGGAGGCGGCGGTGAGGCCGCCCTTGAGCATGGACCAGCACCCGGCCTTGGCGACGACGCCGCCGGCGTGGACGAAGTCATCGACGGTCTTGACGACGGCCCGGACGTCGGCGCTCCAGTCGCTGACCTGCAACCAAGCTGTGCCGGCGGGGGGCGACGACGGATTCGAGCTCGATGAGTTCAAGTCCCGGAATCGGAAGCGACGCGTGCGAGAGAGATGGATGGATCGTACCGGAGAGGGTGTAGTGCGTGTCGCCGTGCAGGTACACCTTCTGGCTGACGCTGTGGTACGGCCGCGACCGGTTGAGCGCCACGGCGAACCCGTTGCCCGACGCCGACGTGCTCTGCGCGATGCTGCCGTACCCGAACGTGGACCAGCCCTGGAGACCGGCGCTGAAGTCGGCGTTCTGGAGGATGCCGCCGCCGTACTGAGGCTCCAGCGGCTCCGGCAAGCACTGCACGTACGCGTGCAGAATCCCGTTACATTTTTTTTCGATTATTCAACTAATAATCAATTATTTTTAATCCTTAATTAACGAAGGCATGAAGCAAGGTCGATCATGTTCCTTTGATCTTGGAAATAACCAGAACAGCAGATGCTTTCTTTGCTTTGCTGTACAAACTGCAAGCGTGCACCTGACATCATCACACAATCGACTGCTAACGACTGGTAACAACCAATCAACAAATTAAAGGTTTATTAGCTTCCATGACCATGACGTGTGTCGTATGCCAGGTGGAGTAGATTAAGTTGGAATCGAGTTTAAAATTCGAGATGACGTGTGCTTCTTTGTCGAGTTTGTTGGAGTGGCTTACATGACACGTAAACGGATATATACACACTCGGCTGCGCCGGCGCCGGCCGCTGTCGTGCATGGTACTGAAAAGCATATTAAGGTACGTAGTACGAGCAAATTCCATCTTACTAGCTCACAACGGAAACGAATTGCGTGCGGTGGATTATCGTGCGGCCCGTGATAAACCCGGCCAATCGGCAATGATTTGTTTGCTAAACTAGGCCCGAATGCCGGCCGGAGAAGCTTCTGCTGCTGTACCACGAAGGTGACATGGGTTGGGCAAGAGGAAAGAAACAGGGCATAGGGGAGCACCGGAGCAGGTACTTGCCTCGATGCTTGCAGAGTAATCGTAGGGAAGAGCTTTCACCATGCACCCTGCATAATTCAGAGAATTGGTAGCAATGTCAGGTCAGAACAGCTAGCTTTCTTTCTCGAGGAATGCGAGCTGAGCAATCGGTGGTTGCTCCTGTATGTACCTTGCAGGAGAGCGATCCATCCGAGCCAGAACGCCAGTTTCGCCATCATCAGGCCTGGGAGTCCTGGGACCTTCCTCATCCTCTCTCAGCAGTGGCTCGCACTCGACCTGCACAGAACACGCATGGACAACAAGACAGCTGGTTAGACATGTATTGGCAATGACAAAGACGATGATCCTGAACAGAAGCAGACCGAGCTCTGGCAATGGCGCATTCAGAATTTCAGATTCAGTTTCCGTACGTACCCTCAAGAAACCGAGGTGCTCGTGACTACTCGTGAGTAAAAGTGGGCAGCGGAGCCAGGAAGAAGAAGATCGAAGAAGGAAGTCGATCGATCTAGTCCGAGGTTGTTGTTGAGCTCGATCTGCTGCTTGTTACTACGCGGAGGACTAGCAAGAAACACTCGGGACCACGGGGGCGATGATCTTTGCGTGGGCTCCCATTTATAGGCGGCGGCGGCGGCGAGCACTCACCCCCTCCGCAAGCGGCTGTGGGATATCCGTTGCATTTGCTTGCTGGTTGTGGTCACCTAGCCCCACGGGAGAGCGAGCTCCCAAACCCAAAGAGTGCTCGCTAGGGCTTTGACTTGATGGCCACACACACTTGCCGGCTTGCCGCCGCCCCTTCTCATATTCTACTCTCGCAACTCGCAAGTGTGACTTGGCAGTGCGTCACAAGGGTGTTTGGTATCCGACCCCCGTATACAAAGGGGTGTTTGATACAACTATTAAACTTTAGTCCCTGTCCCATCAAATTTAAGAATGTTAATTAGAAAGTATTAAATATAGATTAATTAAAAATAATTACATAAACAAGAACTAATTTATGAGACGAATTTATTAAGCATAATTACTCTATAATTTAATAATCTAGTGCTACAGTAAATATAATTAGACTTAAAAAATTGTCTCACGAAGTAGCCCATATTTATGTACTCCCTCCGTTCTTAAATATATGACGTTTATTGTCCTAAACGACATATATTGAAGAACGGAGGTAGTAATTATTAATTTTAGAATTAATCTATATTTAATACTTTTAATTAGCATATTTATATTCCTGTGACATGGTCTAAACTTTAGTCCGAGTAGGCCCCGCGGGCACTCACGGCCTTCATGTTTGTACTACTTCACCGCAACTGACACATTCTCAGAGAGTGATCGAACTTCTTCTGGTGCCTTTGGTTCAATTTGAACCGCAACCCAAATTTGGCTCCGCTGGTTTGTCATTATTGTTACATATAGTCCATCATGAACAAAGGGGAAAATAGAACGACTGGTTTACCGGTTTTGAATAATGAATGCTAGTGTCGGGTTTAGTGATCTGTATATGAAAACCAAATTCAAATTTTAAAATTAGCAGGATGATTGGTTCGTTCTATGCCCATTGCTGGAGCTGGATGCATGTGAACCAGAGCCGGCTTTGGCAACTGGCAGCTCGATCATGTGATGTTGTGTCGTCACAAAAGAGTTCGTGTCAAGTTTTTAAAACAGGGGGAGAAATATACATATTGGTGTGGCACCAGAGATACGAACAGATCCTGGTCCCTCCAACATTCGTGGCCCTATATACCAAAGTCGAAGATGAACCCCACAAGCTTTAGTTTACCTGTCCACGGGCGGTCGCCAATATTTGCCAAAGAATGTTCTACATGGTGCCTCATGTGAACGCTCAGGTCACAATCAGGTGCTGCGGTTTTAACTGGTGCGATTACCTTTTTCGTCATGCCGGGGGTACGTGTACGTCCTAAACTTGCATCTCGTGACTATAGATGGCATCAAAATGTTTGGGACGTAAAGGGACAAAAGGAATATATTTAACCTATATTTAGTTAGTGCAACCAAGAAGTGAAGGTTTTGCTGCTGGCCTGCTGCTGCTATCCATGGTTATAGCTAACTTGGACGGCACACAAGTGAAAAAGGGTAAATTCTTCCTCCATTGGCCCTTTCTAACTTGGGTGAATAAATATACCTAACTTGATGTTTAGTTGATAATGAAAACAAAACTATTTTGTTTAGATACTACCTGCTCAAATCCTATATATCTTCCTTTCTTTTCTTTTTCCTTTTATATGGGTGTTCATTTAAAATTTATATGGGAAGAAAGTCATTCATAAGATGTAAAAGTACGCAACTTCCACGTGGAGTATATTCGAGCGAAAAAACATAAAAAAAATAGAGGCCATATATTACTGCACGGTGGACTCTTCATACTAACAGCATGACCTTTTACCGAGACTAGCAAGAACGCACGTGCGGCACGCATGTTTATTGATGACATATGTAATAAAACAATATTACTTTAGTGCAAAGCGCTTTTCAAAATATTTTATATCCGCTCTGAGAGATTTATGTACATTCTTAAAACTCATGATAGTTGACATTTATTTATATGGAGAAAAACTCTCCAATTTATTATCTATTAGTAATACGGGATAATTGTGTATAGACATGGGTACAAATGTGGGTATATTTATATGGGTCCTTTTTTGGGTGAAAAAAGTTTTGAGTTTCGAGGAGAAAATCAACACAGAAATGTCCCCCCTTTTTTCCACCATTCATGTAACTTTCAGCCTGACAGGTGGGTCCTCTATGAGGTGTGAGGTGGGCCTAATCTTAGTGATAATTGTTTTCAAATCTAATTCTCTTTATAGTATAGATTAACAAAGATGGCCACATACTCGAGGATGGCGTCCACAGTATGACAGGAATACAGATGTAGCTTCCAAGTTCCAAGTTTCAAAGTTCAAAGTGACATTACAACCATTGCTTCACCACCAAGGTTCCACTCACCATCTCCATTGGTTGACATAATTGAAATACTCGCAGTCACAGGTCACCGTGAGCTTAGCCAGGAAGCGGCCGGCAAGGCACGACCAACGGAACGTACAGGGGAGTAGGAGACGAGCAGGAGCTTACAGCAGGAAACTTCCCCTTGCATGGATCAAGCAATAGTATCAGGGCCGGCGCAGGGATGGAGACGGCAGTGTCCTATGCTTGGCTCCCTTCTCCATGAGGAATGAAAATGTTAAACGGATCTTTCCGCCAAACAGGTTAGAGTGCATGCTGATTTTATTATACGCTTGCGTTTGTACTGTATGGGACACTTGCACAGTTAGGCCAGCCATGTTTATTAATTTTTCTTTGAAGCGAAATCTGTGCTGCAGCAACCATATCGGCATGTTTTATTCGGTGCTGCAGCTACTAGTTCCAATTGCAGGAAATTTTAAGAAGGTTCGAGTTTTCATGCTTGCAACAAGACACTTTTATACGTAGTAACAAGGTACAGCATCAGAATGGCTGGTTGCAGACTCAAATTTGGCAGGTGGAGAAACAACAGAAGATTAAGCTGATTCTGTACTATTGTTATTATTGCAGGCGACAGCAGATTGATTTGGCACATTGAGGCGCAAAGTTACGTATGGTAACACAAAGATTGGGCCAAGGATTTCAAGTAAAACAGGAACCATAAAAATGCAGTGTTCTCAAGTGTCAAGGATCAAAACTAAGCAAAACTGAAATTGCAATAACAATTTCTACATACTTATTAGCCCAAGTTGGCTCAAAAGTCTTGACAGATTGTTTTATGCTTTGCTTAACTGCCAGGCAAGCTCTCTCGAGTGGCAATACCATAGAGGGAGGTAAGGACCAACATTACTTAATTATGCCAAACTAAGCCCAATGAAACCAAAGAATGCCAATAAGTAGTCATATCGAATATTCAATTCTCTACTATAAGCTTGATGTCGCAAACTTGTTCATCAGTAACAAACAAAATAAGTTTAAAATCTCAACTCACTGTCTAACCACAAAGAATAAGCAAACTATGTGCACCTAAAGCAGTATTACAGGACGCAATGTCACATACAGTAAGGCCCTAGGCCCAAGGGGTACCAAAAGTTGTGCTAACCAAATGGATGGTGAGTGCCCCCACTAGTCATGAACACACCCTATGGAAGTGGGACTAAGATGGTAGTATGCTTGCCACCAAGCTTTTCTGTAAAATGTATTCCCCACATTTCAATTGAATTGCCAGCTGCAGAGGAAAAACGAAGACCCATCATGAACTATGTCTTCATTTCTTCTAGGATTATGCATATAAATTAGGAACTCGTGAAACTTTTAGCTGTATAGTGCTATGCATTAAGACAAGTGGAAAGTGATATATTAATAAAAATTACAAAAGACCAATACATACGCACAACTTAAAATGAATGCAAAGGGCAACACAAGGATTTTTTCCTCAAAAAAATGAAAGAGAGATTATCTTCTGATAAACAAAATACTAGTTATCTATGACGTTGAATCGCAAGCAAATCAGGGTCAATTCTGCAGTCTATGTTCTCACGAAAGTAGGAAACAAGTGGAAAATGTGGTAAGAGTGAGGCTGTGTTTAGTTCCCAAATTTGGGACTCCCAATTTCGGAGTACGGAATTCCATACGCACTGTATCATTTCATTTATACGTGCGAAAAATTGTCCAAAAATTGATTAATTAGGCTCAAAATGTTCGTCTCGTAGAGTACAACAAAACTGTGCAACTAGTTTTTGATTTCATCTACATTTAATACTCCATGCATGTTATAACATTTTGATGTGATGGAGAATCTTCTTTTTGCATAGTGAATTTGGGAGTTGCTTTTTGGAACTAAACAGGGCCTGAATGTCTCCATCTCAAAAGAAAATTAAAAGGTTAAAAAGAACTACATGCTCCATATCTTCAATCTAGTAAGCGATTTTTCATAAGAGCTGACAAAGTGAAGGTAAATGAAAGTTGAAGAACAGGAATGAGAACAACAAACAACATACACAGTTGCTCTCAAATCACAATGGTTTCTCATCCATATTTGATGCTCCATTTGCACTAACTTAACCTGTTCAGAATGATCTTCATTTTCTCTTGCTATAAAGGATGGCATCCCCCTCTGGTTTCACCAATAGCAGAAAGGAAAACCCGTAAAGACAACATACTGCCCTAATTAATTTAAAATAATCCTCGATGCAACTAAGTAGTGTGCGAAGAAAGTGGTTAAAGTATATGTTTTGATGAAACAGGAGGGGGAATCCCCTTACAGATCAGATTTTTTAATATGTTTTGACGAAACAGGAGGGAGATTAAAAAACTGTACAGAGAGGTTATGTACAAAAGTTAAAGTATCATACTAAATTCTAGCAAAGATGTTAATTCAGTCTTCACTGACAGGTTCAAATAAGAAGTATTCTTTAAGTTAAAGAGGGGCCAACAATTTAATGAGTTATTGTTATGCAACATGTCATAATAGGACAGTAAGAACTGTTCCAGAAAACAGATATCCCAAGTAAAGACCTAATCAGGACTTCAAAACACAGGCCAAGATCTTTTACCTTTTCTTAGTCAGCAACTGTATTTACTCAGTGGTTTTATTGCCCCTCTTTTCTTTCCCCCAAAAAATCCCATTCGAAATCTCGCAACACGATTCTGAAGTTGAAATACACACATTTCAACCGTACTTGATGCATTTGCTGGTAGCCTGGTAGTCGACTGGGGTGTGAGGACAAACCACAAACCAGGAAGGGTTCTGAAAATCAGAACCAGAAATTTCAGTTTATAATCGCTGGCAACAGTTTTCAGAATCTTCCACAAGACTGATAAAGCATATAGCTCAACTCTTGTTTCTAAATTTGTCTGCAAACAGTCTAGTAAGATTCATTACTTTTGCAGGGAATAACACAATACGTTATGATCTGGTGATTGTACATAATAAATACTTTTGCTCTATGTTTCTATCTATTGTGTTCCAGGGGGCTCACATTTTACCAGGAACACGAAAATTCCAAAAATTTGAGATGTTGCTACTGTTATTCGCACATTCAATATATTCCAATTTCCAAGGACCAGATAGTATACCTAGTCAGTTTATGACCATTTGAGGAAGTTATGGCAAAAGCATGGACAATGTCACATCCAAAAGCAGCAAAACCAATATCATCTCCTATCCAGCTGCATGTGTTTGCCTCTTTTGTCTTTTGATAAGGCCTTCCATCAAAGTGAAATAAGTTGAACTGTCAACAGACATGCCCTTTTGCATCATCTCATCCAAAACAGCCTTAGCTTCTTTAAATTGCCCACCAATGCAGAGTTCATTTACATGTTCCTTATAATTCTCTTGATCATCGTCTTGTGCATTTCCACCAGTTCCAGTGTCAGATTTAACTTCTGGGTTCTTCCCGGTCTCCACCTCCTCCAAGGAAGATTTCATGAGCGGATAAGAATATTTTTCAGAAAATTTTCCGCTCTCATCTAACTTATGCAGCATATTCTGTGCTTCCTCTGATCGCCCTGCCTCCGATAGTGCAGACAACACAACATTGTAAGTAAAAGCATCAGGCTGCAAGCCTCTGACCTCCATGTCGGCAAAGAAATGCAAAGCCATATCAACATCGCCATTTTTGCACAAAGCTTGAATTAAGGTGTTATATGTGATGACATCAACCTTCTTCCCCTTCTCTACCCATGATTCGAAAAGTTTCAATGCTTTGTCAAGCTTGCCTAATAGACAAAGTCCATTCATCAAAGTGTTGCAGGTAACAACATCTGGCTTAAAAGAATTCTCCACCATCTTGTTGTGGAATTGGAAAGCGTTCTCCAAGTCCCCTTCCTTACAGTAGGCATGAATGATGATATTGTAGGTGGTGTCATCTGGCACCAACCCCTTCTCCATCAGCTCATTCAATTTATCAATTGCTTCTTTCAGCCTCCCCATTCTGGAAAGCCCTTTGATCAATGTGTTGTAAGTAGAAACACTTGGTGTTAACTTCCTTTCGACCATTTCATCCCACAGATGCAAAGCAGGTTCTGGATTATACTCCTTGAAATAGGCTGCCATCACTGTACCATAGCTGACTTCGTTAGGCACAAAACCCCTCTGTGGTGGGGAACGCAAGAGCTCCTCAGCCTCTTCATAACGCTTCTCTTTGCATAGGTTATATAGTAAAGTGTTCAGGGTGAAGGTGTCCATTTTGAGTCCCCTTCTCACCATCTCATCCATCAACTCAAATGCTTTGGCAACATTGCCTGCTTTGCAGTATGCATCAATCAATGTATTGTATGTAACCACATCTGGTTCCAACCTCTCCTCTGCTATCATTTTGAGGCGCCCTAATGCCTCTTCCAATTGTCCCTCCCTGCAGAGCCCCTTCACAACAATGTTATGTGTAACCAAACTTGCCTTCACCCCTTTGCCATGCATTTCCTCGAGCAGATTCCGTGCATCTGAAGAGCGCTGCCACTTGAAACATGCATCCACAAGCGTGTTGTAGGTGACTACATCAGGCGATACTATGCCAAGCCGCTCCATCTCATCCTTCAGCCTAAATGCCTCATCCACCTTCCCTGCCTGGCAGAGCCCTGAGGCGAGCACATTGTACGTCCACAGGTCAGGCTCAAACCCGAACGCCGTCATGGCCTCCACGACCTTGGTGGCCTGCTTGATCCAACCAAGCCTCGCATATGCCGAAACGAGGGTATTATACGTGGGCCTGGTGGGCGTGATCCCCTCCTTCTTCATCCTGGCCAGCAGCGCCCGCGCCTCGCCGAGCATGCCCTTGCGACAATGCGCGTTGAGCAGCGTGTTGTAAGTGACAGCGTCGGGGGAGAGCCCAAACCCCTGCATTGTTGAGAGCGTGGAAAGGGCGTCGGCGAGGGTGCCCTTGGAGCAGTGGGTGTGGACCAGGAGGTTGAAGGTGTAATGGTTGGGATGGAGCCGCAACGCGATGAGGGAGCGGAAGGCGTCCAGGGAGGCCTGCGGTGAGGTGGAGGGGCTGCGCGCGAGGGCGGAGAGAACGGCGTTGGCGGCCTGGAGGGAGGGGCGGACGCGTCCGCGGCGGCGGAGGGAGTGGAGGAGCTGCGCGGCGAGGTGGGGGCGGCGGAGATGGGCGTAAGCGCAGAGCGCAGCGTCGGCCAGCGCGCTCGTGGGGAGACTCGCGAGGAGGTGGCGGTGGAGGTGCCGCAGCGGGTCGAGCGGGACGAAGTCGAGGAGGAGCGGGAAGAGGTTGCGGTAGGGGAGCACGGGGAGGAGCGGAAGGAGGGAGGTGAGGCAGGACGGAGGAGAGACGAAGCGGCGGTAGGCGAGGAGAGTGTCCGGCGAGGCGAGCGAAGGGTTGGCGATGGCAAGGGCGAGCACGCGCGGGTGGTGCGAAGCGGCGAGGCGCGGGAGGTACGGGGCCAGGAGGGTGTCCATGGGCGGCGGCAATGGCAGGCGGGAGGCGGAGACGAGCGCGTCCGCAACGGAAGAGACAAGCGCGTAGTCTGGGTCGGTGCAGGGGCTGGATGCGGCCGCCGGCGAGGAGGCGGCGGAGGTGGAAGGTGGGGTGTCCATGGGGGGCGGGGGCGGCGTTGTGTGACGGCGCCGCAGGCGGAGGGAAGAGGAAGAAGGAACTGGCGGCCAGTGGAGACGAGGCCTTGGTGGGCTTGATGAAGCCCAGCACAGACGAGGTGAATCGCTGGCGGGCCTCCTTGTCCGCTAAATGTCGGCCCACTGACCCAAATAGTGCCACATTAGCCCAACAAACCTACAGTACATACCATCCATCTAGTTGAATATCAAAAAAAGAATCCATCGAGTTGAAAACATTACCGAGTTCAATTACTGCAAAATGCACTTTCATTTCACCGCGTAAGGAAAAGAGAAACGGAAATACTAGCGCCCGGACGTCCGACGTCCACCCAAAAATCGGACGGGTGACGTGGCGCAATTTAGATCAAGTGTTCTCCTCCAACGGTACTGCAGCAATTAAAACTCCCACCGCAACATGAATATTATGTTGCATGCAACATGTAAACTTTTTTTTGCAACATTCAAGAATAGAGTATGCAACATCATAGAACTATACTTGCAACATGAAAAATCATCAGTTGCAACATCGGGAACACGTACAGAAACACACACTGTCGCATATCATCCAGTTGCTACGGGAGTTGAGTAAAAAATCCCGCCGCAACATCAGAGCATGTTCATCCGATTCAAATGAAACATCCAATCAGAATTCATACGGAACATCCAATCAAACTTCGTGCAACATCAAAACAAGGCTATTGCAACATCAAAATTATACAACTGCAACATTGAAAAAACCGTTGCAACATCTATAGCACGGTGAAACATTGGAACACGGATATTGCAACATGAAAAATCAACAAACGAAACATCCAAAAATAATTGTTGTAACATGCACAGAGTTTATGCGCATATGAAACAAAATTTGTTGCAACACCGTGGGGTGCTTAACGCAACATCACTCTGGAGCTCGCCGCCACTGCCATGTTGCCCGGGGGCCCGAAGCCATAGAGGAGCACGAGGACGGGTACGTGCCGACCTCGCCGCCGTCGGCGCCCGGCGGGAAGCGCTAGTAGTGGACCGTGGTGGTGCCGCCATTGAGGGGCATGGAGGCCTCCACGAGGCCCGTCGGAGCAGCGGCAGCGATCTCAAGGTCACGGAGGAGCGGCGATGAAGGAGGTGGCAGCAACGCGGAGGAGCAGCGCGGAGGAGCGGTGCATCGGCGGCGGCGCGCGGAGGAGCAGCGTGGAGGAGCAAGGGGGGCGGTGTCGGTGGCGGCGCAGTCGACGATGAGCTTCCTGCCTTCTTCCTTGCGGAGGAAGCCGGCGAGCGGGTAGTACAGGACGAGCGCCATGGCGAGTGCCTTGCGGATCGACCGGCGACCGGCGCCCGCGGAGGAGCGGCCAGCGGCGGTGGCGGCGGCGCCTGCGGAGAAGAGCCGACGCGTGGAGGAATAGCCAGCGACGGTGGCGGCGGCGGCGCGTCTGCGGAGAAGAGCCGGCGCATGGAGGAGCATCCGGCGGCGGCGCCTCGACGCTCGAGCACGGATGGCGGTCGGCGCTGCTGGGGAGCGGCTTCCGAAACGGGCGGAGGTGAGGGGCTCGCCGGCACCGGCTCGAGGACGGAAAGGAGCAGCTCACCGACGCCGGCCTCGAGGGCGAAGAGGAGCAGCTCGCCGGCGCCAGATCTCAGGGATGGAGGGGAGCAGCTTGCTGGTACCGGTGTCAGGCTCGGGCGGATGAAAGCGAACGAGAGAGAGACGAGGCGAGCAGATAAGGACGAGAGAGAGGGGCGAGCGGATAAGAATAGGCGTCCGAGGCATCGGACGCCTGTGTTGGAGCATTACCGAAAGAGAAACAAAATGCACTTTCGAAATTTAAAGATTGCTACCCTATCACATTCTGCAACTTCAACCGCAAACTTTGCTACAGGACTTTCATTAAAAGGGAACGCTAGTACCCAGATCTGAATTCTCTCAATCAGAAAAATTTTCAGAATGCAAATCTATCTTGATCCTATCACCGTCACCAAATCTACAATAGAGCACACTACTTCTGGCCACTCAGCAAAGGGCACCATATCAGCGCATGCAGCCGAGCCTCATTGATATGTAGTTCATTCCCTTCGCTGCTCCCAAGCTTTTTCTTCCTGCGCAGCAAAAAAAAAAAAATGAAACAGCGATATACTATGCACACCTATCACAACAAACACTTGCAATTGGAACAATGAATTACAGTACATGTAGATATTACAACTGACCTTCATTTGTCTAGCAATAGAAGGAAGCCATTTCTCTCCCCTGACCTTCTTCAGTTCCTGCACCCTTTCTTCCTCCATCTTTGCTTTTGCCTTCGCCGCAGCTTCTCTGGCTTCTAATCTAGCCAATGATTTCTGGGAAGCTTTCTTTGCCGAAACAATAATGTCACTGCCGTCAACAACAACAGACCGGAGCATATGCCTGAACTGAAACCAAGATCGAAGTAACACCAGTATAAATGAAGACTAAAAACTTCAATCATAGGCTGAATTAAAGAAATAAATGGTATCCAACCTTCTTTGATTTCTCATCGACCTCTTCCCCAGGCACAATTTTTGGTCTCTTGAGTTGCACATGCAGTTTATCTGGAAATATACGCAGCATTAAGTATGTTTAGACACAGGCCACAATGGTAAAATTTTGGCTTTCAGATTGATAAGAGGACTGTTTTGTCACTTACCCATAGAATCCATTTTAATACCAGGTGGTGCTTTTTTAAATAACTTTATTCCTCCTTCTGTTTCCGTAGGGTCGGTTAAGTTCAAGCAAGGAGCTTTGACTATTTCAAGATTTTTCTCTAACATATCCTCCAACATATTTCTTACCTGAAATGTACAATTTGAAGGTTGTAGGATTAAAATGTAAAAAAGAAATAGAAAAATAGCATGATTGCTTGACTAGAAAGAAAGCAAAGTATTTGGACAGAAGCACAGATGGATGGAGGACAAGACAATACAACCAGGAGTGGAAGTTGTTCAAAAAAAAAACAACCAGGAGTGGAGAGGGTGGTAAGCTCATTGAACAGAAATGGTTATGCTACAGGTTACAACTCACATCCAGCGATGTGCAGCTGTTTGTCTAGTCGTGCATTAGAATTGCCAGGTTGGATCATGGCATCACTACATCAGGAGAAGAATTGTTCAAGCAAACAATGTATTTATGCATATCACGTAGTAGATGGATTTCATATGTTTCACCACGAGAGCATAAACGTCGTATGAACTTAGCTGTCAAAAGGTCCAATAATCACTCAATTGATGTGTGATAAGATAAACAGACCAACCATCGCGGTTCCTGAAGGCAACAACCTATGCAATTTCACCTTTTACACAATTCAGTCTCAGGATTCCTCTACCTCAAATTTGTTTTCTTTGATCTCTCCAAGGGGAAAAAAAAACTTCGTTCAGTCTGCTATGCATGCCTGTGGGACACACACTAAACCATCCAAACTGCCAATCCCACAACTTGGAACGGCAACTTCTGCATTGACATGAGCTCAATTCATACAAGAAGGAACCATATCATTTGCCATGGTGCCACAACCATGAACAGAGAATGTTGTGCAACGTTCATAAAAGAATGAACCATATCATCTGCCGTGCTTCTACAATTGCAGTGCTACAACCATGTAAACAAGTCATGCGGTGGTAGTTTTCAAGCTCATGACATCTGCTCTTGCCCCTAGTAACATTCATCACTTCAATCGACCATACAAACAGAGAAAATGTGCTCGCTTAGCCCATAGTTTACTCCCAGTTTAGAAGATGGTAGCATGAATTCCTCCACGGGACAAAGGGAATGCAGGATTCACGATTCACGAATCAACCTAAACTCTCACATCCACTGAGGCTCTGACTCGCGACAAAGGAAAGAAAAGGGGCAAACAAAGGTACCTTGATCTGGTATAGCTTAAGCTTAGGAGCCTGTGGCTTCCCCTCGTCCGGCTGCTCCTCCAGCTCCGCGTCGCTGTCCGCCTCGCCGCCGCCGCCAGAGGCCGCCTTCGCCACGCCGTTGGACGACGGGACGCCGAACCCCACGGAGGCGACGGAATCAATGGCCGCCTTCCACGTGGCGTCTCCATCATCTTCGCTGCTGCTCCCGCTGCCGCTCACTGCCGGGTTCCGGCCGCCGCCGCCGCCGCCCATTCTGTTGTTGCTCGAGCCGACTCGACTCGTTCGGCCGGAGCCCGTGCTGTCCGTCTCCTCTTTGGGCCGCTCGTGGGCTTTGTTACTAGCCTGGGCCCAGCCCAAACTGTTACGGACCGACCTAGTAGCGCAGCGGCGGCTCGAGCCGTTTTCCAACACGACGCCGAGCCGCATCTTCCCCAACCTGCCGATCCAACCCCACGCTTGCCGCCGTCGAGCCGCTCGCCCGCCTTCACCTCGTCGCCGGCGAAATCCCCGGTGTTGGTTTCACCAGCAGCAGTAGTATAGTGTGCGGTTTCAGTTCGGGGGGCAGAGATGGGGAAGAAGCAGCACAGCAAGGACCGGATGTTCATCACGGCGACGGAGTGGGCGACCGAATGGGGCGGCGCCAAGCAGAAGGAGGTCAACGCGCCGTTCAAGCGCCTCCCCTTTTACTGCTGCGCGTAACTACCTTGCCTTTCCATTAATCTCTGTTCCTTACTAATCGAAGGAAAGATTGCCGGCGTGTGTCTGTTCGGGGTCTCTGGTTCTTAGGGAGCTTGTGCTTGTAGGGTTTCGTCCTTAGGATGTGGACTTGCGTATGGTGTATGTTTTTTTGGTGCTAAAAGTTAGTCCCTTCGATGATACGGTGTTAGTTCAAGCTCTCGATTTTAGTTCAAAAAAAAAAGTTCAAGCTCTCGAGGACCCAAGCATGTGAATCGTATAGATGATTTAAATTTGAGAGAAAAGTCACTAAGTTTGTTAGTGGTTAGTAGCTAAATTGTTTATTTGTCTTCTTTCTTGATTATAATTCTGTTGGGTGGTGTAGGCTCACGTTTCTTCCATTTGAGGATCCAGTGTGCACTGTTGATGGAAGCGTCTTCGATTTAATGTGAGTAGCTAAGCATTCCAGTTCAATGAGCTCATAGATTTTTTTTTTAAATTTGAGTGGCTGAAATTATTTGGAATTCTGAGTTTTTCCCCCTGTTTATGTAGGAGCATAATCCCATACCTCAAAAAGTTCGGCAAACATCCGGTAACTGGAGCACCACTCAAGCAGGAAGATTTAATTCCTCTCACGTTCCACAAGAACTCAGATGGTGAGTTTAATCTAGACTATGAGAATAGCAATGCAGCTCTTACCTGTTTGATCTTCTAGTACAATTATGCCTCCTTTCTATCTTGATATATCTGTGCTTTACATTCATTTCATATATTAAATCAGTGTTCATTCATTTTTGACAGGAGAGTTCCAATGTCCCGTTCTGAACAAAGTTTTTACAGAATTCACTCACATAGTTGCTGTAAAAACTACTGGAAATGTCTTCTGTTATGAGGTAATTTCATAAGTCTTTCAAGTGTCCAGGTTGATGTTATGGTATTTTCTTAGCTTACATGTTTGTGCTTCATAAACACAGGCAGTCCAAGAACTTAACATCAAGCCAAAGAATTGGAAAGAATTGCTAACTGATGAGCCCTTCACTCGAAATGACTTGATAACAATTCAGGTACCTATTATGAAGAGTCTACTTGTGCGGTTTCTTATTAACATTTAGCTGCCTCTAGGCTAACTATGATTACCTTCTGTAACTTTGGTAGAATCCAAATGTGCTTGATAGCAAGGTCCTAGGGGAGTTCGACCATGTCAAAAAGGGCCTCAAACTTGAGGATGAAGGTTTGATTATGCTCCCTCTTTCCTATACCTTTTTTCTTTGTTTCAGTTTTAATTTGACTTGCACATTCTGACAGTCGGACTGCTTTGCAGAGTTGCAGCGAATGAAAGATGATCCAACCTACAATATCAATATTTCTGGTGATCTTAAGCAAATGATCAAGGAACTTGGCACAGAAAAGGGAAAGGAAGCCTTTTTGCAGGGGGGTGGAGGACAGAAAGCTCAAAAGGAACGAGCTGCCGCACTTGCTGCTATTTTAGCAAGAAAGGAGAAGGATGACTCAAAATCAGGAAAAGAATCTAAGCCTCAGCAAACTTTCAGTATTGTAGATGCTGCTTCTGCTTCTGTTCATGGCAGGAGTGCAGCAGCAGCAAAAGCAGCTTCTGCTGAGAAAACTGCTGCTAGAATTGCTATGCATATGGCAGGGGATCGAGCTCCTGTGAATGCTAAATTGGTATACAGTCATCTCTTCTTCATTTGTTAGACTGACCTTGTTTTACCTATCTTTTAGTGTTATCTTATGTTGATAATTCAATGATTTCAGGTCAGAAGTCGTTACACTACTGGAGCAGCTTCACGCTCTTTCACATCGACTTCCTATGATCCTGTTACCAAAAATGAATTTGAGTATGTTAAAGTTGAAAGGAATCCAAAAAAGAAAGGATATGTTCAGCTACATACAACCCATGGTGATTTGAATTTGGAGCTTCATTGTGATATAACTCCCCGTACATGTGAAAATTTCCTCACACATTGTGAAAACGGCTACTACAATGGTCTCATCTTCCATCGGAGCATCAAGTATGTTCCTGATTGTGTTTGTCCTTTTTATTCAATCCTCCTTTAAATGTAATTTCTAAATCCTGTTGGGGTGTTTTCTTTCCATTCCCTTTTACAGAAACTTCATGATTCAAGGAGGTGATCCAACTGGCACGGGAAGTGGAGGAGAGTCCATATGGGGTAAGCCATTCAAGGATGAGGTGAACTCAAAGCTGCTACATTCAGGAAGAGGCGTAGTCAGTATGGCAAATTCAGGCCCTCATACCAATGGATCCCAATTTTTTATCCTGTACAAGTCTGCACCACATTTAAATTTCAAGCACACAGTATTTGGCATGGTGGTGGGTGGTTTGACCACACTTTCAGCTATGGAAAAGGTTCCTGTTGATGACGACGACCGGCCATTGGTTAGTATTGTGCAAGCAACTTTCTGATAGTATGATCGCTATTTTGAATGTTATGTTTTTTTTATCCACAACGGCATCTTTTATATTTACAGAAACTTAATGTGGTATTCCTATGCCTCTATTTGCAGGAGGAAATAAAGATTCTAAGAGTCAGTGTATTCGTGAATCCTTACACGGAGCCAGATGAGGAAGAGGAAAAGGCAAAGGAGGAAGAGGAGAAGAAAAAGGACGAGGATTATGTAATGCTGCCTTTTATTTCTTGTTTTAGCTGTAGTAATGGGCTTTTTGCATTTAATTTTCCCCAATTGTACTAACATCCGTTTTCATTAATTCAGGATAAGGTGGGATCATGGTATAGCAACCCAGGAACTGGTGTTGCTGGTTCCACAAGCACTGGCGGTGGAGTTGGCAAGTATCTAAAAGCTCGGACTGCTGGCTCTGTTGATGTGACTGGAAATGCTGGTGCGCCTGATGATTCAAGCAAGAAGAGAAAAGCGACTGCATCTAGTGTAGAGTTCAAAGACTTCTCTGGATGGTAGATGTTATGTGTATGTATTTCCACTTGCTTCTCTCAGGAAAATCGGCTGGTGCATGCTCTGGTTGTATTTTTTGACATGCTCATTCATGTTGTGGTACAAAAAAAAAGGAACTGTCCAAAATGCACAAGGGCTCATTTGGGGAGTCTGAGTTTTCATCCAAACCTGCTTCATACTGGAATGCCAAAAAAATACTGTTCCATTCTGCTTCTGCTACAATGACGTTCATACTGGAATGCCAAAAAAATCGTGTTCCATTCTGCTACAATGACGTCGGTTGTTGCACGAGAAGAGGTAGCCAAATTTTGTTGCACGAGAAGAGGTAGGCAAATCATATATCTAGCTGCATCATTTGCCCTGATTGACTTTTCAGATTGACTATGGAGAAGTTTGCCTGAGCTGACGAGTTAACGTTCAACAGATTTTCCTACTTTATGGATGAGGAGCTGTTAAGCAGAATTGAACATTTGAACTAGAGGGATTATGGAACGAATAGCTGTGGGTCAGTTTTTTAATCCTTGTTATGCCAGCTTAAGGATAAGTTCGATGCCTACTTACACAGTCCCACCTTAAGCCACAGCTTGCCGATGCTACCAACCCAGCTGAATCGATACCACTTTGCTCGAGATCGCGTACCAGCTAACTGGCAGACTCCAGTTTACATAAAGATCAGATGCCATATTATGCTCACATAGAAGCCAGTGAAAAATTCTTGTCTTGCGAACAGATGCACGCTCTAGGTCAACCCATTGTTGAATAGTATGAGGAGATTAAGCCCCGCCACATAGCCCCAAAAGGAATGTCGCAAACCTAAATGACAAACAACCACGCTAACACGTATGGAATGTATCCTTTATCGAACAATCATAACGGAGCAAGACGTCGGTCCGGGCGGCTGAAGCTCCCCCGCCGTCGGCGCCCCTCCACCCAAGCCCCTCCGCCGCGCCGCCGCCGGAGCAAGACGCCGGAAGTCCGGGCGACTTGCAGGGATGGCGGCGGCGGGGCACCTTGCTCCCCCCTCCCTCTTCTTCGGTGGGCGCGGCCGCCGTCGAGGGACGAGCTCCGGTGGCCGGAGTCGAGGGGGATGGCCGGATCCGCCACCACCCCTTCCGGATCCGTCTTCCCCAAGCCCGGATCTGGGGGGATGGTGGGGGCGCGCGGCTAGGGCGGCGGCCGGCGGCCGGTGCTTGGCCCGGCGGGCGGCGTGGCCTGGGCGCTGCTCAGGCGGCTGCCGCGGCCGGGCGCGGCCTGACGGGCGGCGCGGCCCCCCGGCGGACGGCGTGGCTCCCTGGCGGCGGGCGGCGCGGCTGCCCGGCGGGCGGCGCAGCTCGGGGCTCGGCCGGCGGTCGGCCTCGGCCTGGTGGGCGGCGCGCTGCCTGCAGGCACGCTCGCCCGGCGGGTGCGCCTGGTCAGCGACTCCGGTCGGGGTCAAGGGCTGGCCCTGGCGTTTCCCTGACGATGGCGGCGTCGGGGTGGCGTCGGCCCTTGTCCTGACTCTTTCCTGCAGCTTCATCATGGCTGGTGGTGCCACCTCCGTCTTCGCGTCGCCAACGAAGCCGATCCCGTATCGCCGTCAAGTCCCCTCCACTAGGTTCATGGTTTCTATCTCACTCTGTGAAGCACGGTGTCGTCCAATCGAGGGGATGACAGGAGATTTGGGGCCAATAGAGGGCCCCAAATTTTCCCGAGAGGTCGGGTGTTGCCATCGGGTGCATATGGAACCTAGCGGAGAGCTTCGGCAACGGCGTTTGCTCTTCCCTCTTGAGGGCGTTGTCTGCAGGATCTCGTTTGACGGCGGCTCGTGGAAGTTCTCTCTGGTGAAAACCAAACGCTGGCGCCGTCGCGCCTTTGCCTTTCTGAAGGCGTTGTTTGGAGTTTTTCCTGTAGCCGTTGGTGGTGAAGTCGTAGGCTCCGTGGAAGGTCGGGTCCAGTCGATTTGTAATGGTTTCATGGCCCTTTAGTTTGTTCGTCGCGAGTAGTGTCTTGCTATCTCTGGCGCGCGGCCTAGAGAATCCCGTTACAGGTTTCTTGGATGCCGCTCTTCGTACGGTGTGTGCTTTTTTTGTAAACTGGTAATCCGAATATTCTTTGATGGATGCTTTATATATAAAGCTGGCTACGGCCTTTGCCTGAGGGAATGTATCCTTTATCTACTCTATTTGACTGATCTAAGCACGCTTAAGCAAAACTACCATGATGGACGCAATAGCCAATAGCACAAAGGCTGATGGCGCACTCGGAAAATCTTTGCTGGAGCTCATGATCAGTGTCTTGATCTTCCCCTTGCAGCGGCCCTCGTCCGAGGTTGCGACGAGATCTTGCATCATGTTTGACAGATTGGCCATCATCTCGGACACCAGAGCCTTCATTTTCTCCAAGTAATCCTTGAGCGACTCGCCACTGCTTGGACGGAAGTCAGTGCTGCTTTGCACGCTAGCTGCATCACCATCCTCCACCTCATCGCCAGAAACGCTTGAAGCAGCACTGGAGCACTCACTGAGCTCTGTAAAAAAAAAGGAAGGTTAAAGTTCAGAACAAGCTGTGCTATAGAGTTGTGGAATCTACATTGAAAAATTTTGCAATTCATGCTTACTCGTCTCGTATGTCTTGTAGAACTTCATAACCTTCTCATTCTTCATCACGGCATCCCAAACATTCTTATCAGAAGCAAGTGAGGCAACAACGTCCTGCAGGCAACAAAGTGAAGGTTTTTGGAGAAAGAAGTCTCTATGTAAACAGAAGTCTCACGATGGGTATGGAGAAAAGGTAGAAATGATGAGAAATAGAGCGTGTGATCAAAATGGAAAAATTTAGAGTTTGGTCAAGGCAAACTAAGTGTGTTCATGGGCACAAGTTATCGAACTATATGCCCAAACAAATATTAAATGAGACGTGTACTGGAGAATATATGCTGCGAAATTTTTCACTTACCAAAAATAGGATTATTGTGCTCAATGTATGGTGGAAAAGAGTAAATATGACTATGTTCCTAAAAAATAATCAAAACATACATATATACTCATAGGAACTTTTGTTCAGTTATCATGGGAGTAAGGGTTCAAGTACTCAAGTTGAGTAATGATTTCCTAAATAACGAAAATGGTTTTCTGACTGAGGACCTTTGATCTCTCCGTGACACAATACTAAATCTAACCCTCATGATAAAGAGGGGAAAGGAAAACACACACACACACGCACACACACAAAGGAGGAGGAGCCTATATATGTCTTGCCATTTGCCATACAAAGGAGGATCAGAGAGACAAACCTGAGCTTCAGGGCTCTCTTGTAGCAATGTGAATGCTTGCACAACACGTCCAGGCGTTCCGGATGCAGCAAGTAAGTTTTCGTAATTATCTTCCTTCTTAGATGTTTCTGAATGAACAGCGACCTGATGTGTTTCAGAGTGAGCAAGTTCCGGAAGTTCCATTTGTTGAGCAATATTTGCATGATTATCCTGGTCAGTAGGTGAGAGATGCGTCTTCGGGGTGTCAAAGTGAGCACTTTGAGATTCAACCGCACTGAATACATGAAACACTGACTCATCAGGTCGATCCAGGAAAAAACTTTGAATAAATGCTCCATATATACAAAATTACTGAACTGTTAGGTTCTTCTATGTATATAATCTAATCATGGTTTATACTATTTCGCATGCTCCATTGAGTTTGAGTTACTGATCTCTTCCATATATAGACTCATTTGTTTCTGAAACGTATCATTAAACCCTAAGCATGAACAACGTATCCACCGGTCTGTAGGAAAAGTCCTCTGGCCATGTCTACTTAAACAACGAGACAATGGTCAACTAGCAGATCTTTTTAGTTTATAACAAAAAGTGCAATCTACCAGAAGAGAATTTTATCACTTATGCGACCAAGAGCCATATCATTCTCTAGATTAAAAAGAACTCGTTGATTGGACACCATTAAGCATTAGCAACCAAACGTGTGTAGTTCTCAACAATTTGTAACTCTCCGTGCCCAGGAACATTGCAATCACTAGTGCTAATGTTTTTCGTAATCAGATCACTTACGATAAAGGTTAAGCAAAGAGATCGCAAAAGCAGAGAAATCTAGGAGAACTGAAAAGAGAGCGAACGTAAGCAAAGCGAGATCACGCACATCTCGAAGGCGTCCTTGAGGTCGAGCGTGGCGGCCATGGCCTCCTCATGGGTGGGCACGGGGCCGAACACCTCGTGGTCTGTGATGACCCAGTCGTCCACCGCGATCGTGGACGCCTTCCGGCTGTCGGCGGCCGACGACGAGGAGTGGGACGACGGGACGATGGTGCGCCTCATGTAGGCGGCGGAGCGGTAGCCGCCGAACATCGCGGCCTTGGCGGCCGCGCGGATGCTTCCCCCAACCATGGCCGGTAGCTTGATGGTTTGCTTCGCCGCGAGAGAGATCGCTCTTGTGCGCCCTAAACAAATGATCCGGCGTGGCGAGGGAAGGGGTCGGGAAGTCTGTTGGGCAAAGATATTTATTATGGCAGCTGAAAAATAAAAGGAAAAAATAAAAAATCGAAGAATATAGGGAGGAGGGAGAGAGAGTTTTCTGGAGAAATAAAAAAACAGTTAGAGATAAAACACAGAGGAATTTTAATTTTTTCCATTCCGTTGCTTTAAACGCCGAGCGTGAAATCATATTTGGATCGTTTGATCTGTAATCGATGGTTGAGGTGCTCCGGATGCATGAAAACGTCATCTGTTATCTACCGGAGACGACGCGTGGGGCCGTAAACTGCGTAACGAATCACGTAGCTAAACAGCTGATTGCAACGGGATAAGCGGAATCAATCAGATTCGATATCGCCCGTCGCCAGGCCCAGTCTTGGACCTCTTGGTTTCCTTGAGTTTGAAACTTTAAACTACTGATGATGATAAGTCAACTTTTTTTTCTGATCTTGGTGGTAAATAAAAAAGAAAGGGAAATGCAGAAAACGCAACCCCTGTGTCGACGGTCATGCTCGAGTGCTCGACAGAGCAGAACACAAATTTCAAACGAGTACAAATAAAAGATCAACACTGACGGTGCAGCCAGATTATTTTGAAACTAAGACGAGGGGATCAATACCACACCTCGCCCAAAAGGCAACAAACTTTTATCTGAATTTTAGTTCAAACTCAACTGCACATTTACAAACTCTGCATCTACATCTGATCTATACAGCGCAGCCCAATGTGTCAAATGTCAATACTTTGATATCTATCAATGTAACAGCGTATAGGAACTTCAATTCTTTGTAGAAACTTTTAACTTTCATGAATCCCTCCACCCCTCAGGGAGACGCCACTGTTTGTGCCAGTAAATGGACACCCGGGACCAGAGAGGGAACATGAAGCTGTAGTCCGCAGCTTCATCAGGGACACCCCCTATCGTCAGAGGTAGCCACACATACCGCGATTCTTTCAGGTCGGACGGGTTCCACCGATCAGCCATGAAGATGAATGAGCCTGGTAGCCCTGGAACTGGCAAGACAAATGTGCTCTGAGAGAAGAATGTTGTTGATCTGAAGACCTCATTCCCTCCCACGCAGGGGTTACCCAGTGTCTCCCAAGGTCCCATTACTGAAGTTGCCGCATGAGCCAGTGCAGTGTTTGGCGCCCAGCCTGTGCAGCCAGAGGTTACCATGTAGTAGGTGCCTTCGTGTTTGAAAAGTGCAGGAGCTTCCCGGTGCTGTGCAATGAGAAACCTCCGCATAACATCGGTTACATCAAGGTAGTCATCAGTTAATGGACCGATATGGAGCTCACTGTTGTCCTCAGAAGAGTATATCAGGTAGGCCTTCCCATCATCATCCTTGAAGATGGTCATGTCTCTACTTTCGCAGTCATGTGGGCGCTTGCTGTAGAGATAAGTGAATGGGCCAGTTGGGGAATCACTGACAGCCACACCAACTGAAGCTTTAGTGTAGTTAGCATCATCTATGTGCATCCACATCACATACTTGCCAGTCCAATCATTGTATATCACCTTGGGCCTCTCCAGGACATTGGATTTGTGGAGATCATGTGTTATATTCTTTTCCTCACCACGGAGAACAACTCCTTCGTTTTTCCACGTCCATAGGTCTTTGGAAGAATAGCAACTTACTCCAACAATATCAACCTGGAAAATTATTTGTCCTAATTAGTGATTACAGATGACAAAGACACTGCTAAACAGGAAGCTGGACAAAACAGACAATCACTTGAAGTACTAAAGTAACAGTAACAGTAACCAGCAATAAAGTTTTGTTGCTGAAGTATCAATTCAGTTTGTCAGCAGCAAATCATATAGTTCTGTGTTCTTGTTTTTTGCAAAATTTAGTAAACTTTGCCGGTTCCCACAGTCCACTCAAAATTGGTATTCTTTATATCAGAATAATCAAGTTGAAGTCTATCCAGGGAATCCTCAAATAATGTTTTGATGTCCAGAAGAGACTATTTGTATTAAAAAAATTAAAAAGCACTTTCTGGTTGTTGGTAGCATCATATGCAGTTACACTATCGCACACACTTTTAGATTGACTTGATGACAGAACTGCAATCATACAGCACACTGCACTTCTCAATACATTACCATTGCCGTTGGTGTGAATGCCTATTGGGTATGAAAGAACTCGCAATCACACTAGTACAATGGACTTCCCAAATATATCAACACTGATCTGCATGTCTACTGGATGGATGAGTCCGTGTGTGTCTACTTTATAACCCGAAGCTGTTGCTGTTTTTCCAATGCTGATTTAACCTTTTGGCTTTACGGGAAAAAATCCACTAGGTTGGTCCTTGCACGAAAACATCCTATTATGTGAACCTGAACCAAGATCTACTGATGCAATTTGCCATACTAGAATTCTAACACCACTAGAACATAATCATGTTAGTTTCATATTTTGTATGAAAAAAAATGCTGGATCCCAAACCAATTTCATATTAATAAACTGCTTAAATTTTTGCTAGCTTTCATCTCTACACACCAAACGACCCGCCTGCCCAGTCAATTCTTACCTTCCCAATTGATCATAACTTCCAACATGTCCCCTAGCAATTTGGCCTCGCCAACAGAATCTAAAAGGTCATGAAAATTAGATGTATGCATTAGCACACACTGCTACACATGTACTGAAATGTTCGTTCATACTTATAAAAACTAAAATTTTCTTCTGCGTACTAGTTTTTAGGTTTTAGCTATCTCCAAGATGATTTATCCAAAGAGGGGCAAAAACACTCTCCGATGTTATGACTAGTTAATCTTGGAGCAAGACATTAGTTTAGGTTAATGTTGACTCCTACAGGATTCTCGAATGGGGCAAGTTGATGTTTTTCCCATCATTTTTCTTTACGCTTCTAGCACCACATCCACATTGAGCCTGCCCTGATCATGTGCGGTACATGCTAAAGCAACTCAATTTGGTTTCTACATGTAGTCATGTACTATCTGCCTCAGCTCTAAAAATAAAGTGTGAAGTACAGTGTATGCACTCTGATATTGTATCTATTTTTTTCCCCAAAAAACAGGCGAACCCAAATTTCATTTCCATAAAGGTAGCGAAGTTGCAACTAAGTTCAACCTGACACCAAATACTGCAACTAATAAGAAACTAATACCAGATGCTAAACCGGGTAGGACTGTCACACAGCATATGAATTGTGTATCTAGTACTCACACAATCATGTTCGCCTATGGCCTATGTAGTAGCTATTACATTTGAAATTTACTGAGGAATGTGACATTAGTTGAAACATTTGAGTTAAGTAATTCTACCGCTACATATAACAAGTCCCTGAACACAAATGGTGTTAACAGCATTAAAATAGTACAACTCACCCGGTCTGCTCCCTTGCTGTGAGCTTTGTAGGTTTTGCCATCCTTATTCTCCCCATACCAGAAATAGGTCTTGGTCTTCTTGTCATACAGTACACCTCCTCCATGAGCTTGGATCGGTTTGCCATCGGTATCAAGCCAAACTCTCCCTGGGTAGTAGAAGTACATGCTGTCATTCCCACCATTGACTGGATCTACAGCATTGTTCGATTCTGGGAAGAACATATCATGCACTGCAGAAGACTCGTCCAAGAACTCATCCACTATTGTAGGTGGCTTCCTCTCGCCCTTTCGCCGCACAGCCCGGGGATTCCTCCGGCTCCGGGGAGGCGATAACCGGAACTTCTCCTCCTCTACAGCTTCCAGCTCCCTCATGATCGATCTACGGATCTCGTGTGTGCTCATACTCTCATCCTCCTCCTTATGAATGATGAGAAGATGAAAATTCACAACGATAACCAGTGCTGCTAGGCTCCACAGTACCAGGGTTACGGACCGGTTGCTTGCCGGATAGCAGCGGAGGCCCAACGCCTTTGGGTGCCTGCTCCTCATACCCATGGCGCCCCTTATCTACTCCAACTGACAAGCGCTGCAGCAAAATGAAACGAGTTGAGCTCAAAAACTACAAAAATTAGAGGGACAAATCTATAGCGGTTGGAATTTCTGGAAGAACAGGGTGATTAGAAAAGGCACAGTTGCAGCAAATGAAATTGGGGACTGGAAATTCTCCAGGAAACGAAAAGGTTCATTAGCAACTTAACCAACCAGATTCCATTCCTGAATTAACGTCGCCTGCAGTCAAATCAGGGCGGCTACCAAGCAAAAACCAGCAAGCAAAGCCAACAGCTTATCATTGCCTAACCACCCGCTCGCTGACCGCCACAGCAAATGGGGCAACCCGAACTGGAACCTCCAGCAAGACAGCGCAAGTTCAGCCGTAGATTCGTAACAAGACCAAAGAATTCATCAAGAACCGGACACACTCTTCTTCAGCCAACGAAAAAAAATGAAGAAGGCGAAGAAAAAAATAGGAGAGAGCGATGCTCACCATGGCAGGTTGATCCAGAGAAGCTAGCGAAGAGGACAACCAAAGACTAAACGAAACTAAAAAGAAACCCAATCCTATCAGGTAAGTACCTGCTACCAGCTAGCAGTGAAGTAATACAATCTGACCGGCTAATATAAAAATCGGCGGCGCAGCTCACCATGGGCTAGTCCTGTCGAGATCTTGGCGGCGGATGGTTGGGGCGCCCCGATTAGCTTAGCACGAGCCGCGATCCCAGGGTGATTTGGAGGCTGTCTTGGCTTGAGCGGCTGGCAACGCGGCCTGATGACTCTAGTGGTTTGGTGTGGCAGATGGTGGCGGGGCTGGCTGGCTTCCCCCGCGGACAGCGAACTGCGGCGTCGCTCTGGAAAGGTCGCCCGTCACATTGTGGTGGGTACGGCGTGGTAGGCTAGTAGATCGGAGGGGCACCCGGACACCTGTCCTGTGTGCGCGCGGCGTGCCTGCGGTTGGGGTCGGGGTGGAGGTGGACGACGGATGGTCTTCTGCGGCAGGTGGCCGCCGTGCTTCATGTGGCGAGCTGCTTGTTCCTCTCTGCCCTTTTGGTTGGGGTGCTCGACTGCTGAGCATCTCCCGCACACACCGAGTTTAACAATTCGTACGTTAAGCTACCTAATGATAGATTTATTTTGGTAAAATAGTCACTTGCATCTCAATTTTATCTTGAGAATGAAATTTAAAATCGGCCAACTAATCCTTCACAATACATTTTTTATCAAACTCGTTTCTCAACTTTCAACTCCACCTATCTAAGTGTAACGCCCGTGTTGTAAAACACTAAATAAATCACCCGCTAAAAATCTTTTCAAAATCTTTTTCATCGTTTGAGCTCAATTCTTGTTCATCCTTAATCCATCCCAAAGCTTAATCTGTTTTTAATTGGTTTATCTCTCCAAATCAGTATCAATCCTTTAATCCTCTTGTGCTCCTAAACCATCACCAGCAGTCACTGAGCCTCACGTTCACGTACACAAGTTGCACTACCCTTCTGCCTTCTCCCAGCAGCATGCAGTGCACCCGCAAGGCAGCATAGCGCTAGCAGACAGCAGCACTCGTGCAGCACGCCATCAGTGGCACGGACGACGCCGAGCAAAAGCCGGAGCTTCGCTCACAAGCTTCGTATGCCAGCCACCCCTACCCAGCAGCCCCACGCATGTGCCTCCACAGAGCTCTGTGGAGTCTGTCGTGCCATCACATCACCCACGCCGTACCATCATCACCAAAGCAGACGCTCGCTCGTTGCCGCAGCGCCCTCGCCGGCCTCCCCGCTGCGCCATTGCACCGTCCACGCAAGCTCGCCGCCGTTGCGCTGCCTGGCCGCGCCACCGCCCCACGTGTGCGACGCAACGTCGCCGCGCTCGCCTCTGCTGCCAGCACCGGCCATCCCGCGCCGACGGCCGCTGCTCCGTCCCGTCGCCCAACGCCTCGCCACAGTGTGCTCAACCCGCCGCAGTGTGCCATCGCCGTCGAGCTACACCTGGCACCATCCCATGTGCTCGTAACACCGCCGCCGCGCTCACCGTCGCTGCTGCCCGCCTGCCACAACGCGCGCACCGCCGCTGCAACGCCACCACGCCGCGCCAGCCGCAACACGCCAAGCACAGCGCCACTGACCAACCGCACCGTCCGCTGTCAAGCTTCCTGTGTCGTCCTCGCCGCTCGTGCCTTGACCGCCGTGCCGTCCCGTCGCCGGCCGCGAATCCCGGCCGCCATTAATTCATAGCTCACCGGCTGACGAACGCCCTCTTGTCAGCCCACCGCCTCGAGCCCTCTCCGCGCCTATAAATAGGCCCAACGGCCTCTCCTCCACGCCACCGAGCTCGCCAGACCACCCAAGCCTCGCCAATCGCTTCCTCCTCTCCCACGTCGAGCTCCTTGCTCCCCCACCCACAAACGAGGCGCTGCCTCGATCTGCCTCTCCAAGCAGCCCTAGCCTGAGGTAAGCCTAGCACAAGCTTCCCCATCCCCTCCTCTCTCTCCTCGTACCCTTGGATTTGGGAACGGTGGCCAAAACCACCGTTCCGGTCAAGCCCCGGCGGAGCTCCGCCGCACGACTCGGCGGCGCTGATAAATGCCGCTGCTCCCTCTGTCTGTCTCCCGTGGCCTCTCTCCTCTTTCTGTTTTCTTCTCTCCAAACACCCAGATAAATAAACCGGTGGCCCATTCATTTACCGCAACGCCCAGCCCAGCAAATCCCTCACGTGCAGCAAAGCCCGTGAGACCCAACACCAGTTTATGTTAAATCAATTCCGGAATTAGTTAAATAGCCAATCTTGCAAATACAATATCTCCTCCATCCTAATTCCGATTCACTCAACTCTTTTTTCTAAATTCTTCTAAAACAATAAGCCATGCTTTCCAACTATCCTCATATTCATTTGAGCTCGATGATAAAAACTTTTATTTCCTTTTTATTTATTGTGTGCCTGCTTATGTGTGCCGTAGACTCTGCTGTGATCGAAGAAGGACTCGAGGAGGAGCAGGGTTACGAGCAGGAGCTTGGAGACCAAGACCCCGGGCAGGAATCCCCCGAGGGTTGGGAGAACGGCAAGTGCAATCCCATCCTTTGATGCATATTCTTGTCCTAATTTTTATAAACACAACTTATGGCCTGTTTGAAAGGACCAACACTAGGCCTAGAGGGGGGGTGAATAGGCCTGTTTAAAAAATTCCTGCAAAATCCTCCGAAAACTGTCAGTAAGTCGGATGATCCGACACAGTCTCGGATCTTCCGGCCAGGAAGATCCGACACTGTACAGGATCTTCCGACTGGAGCAGAATACCGGAAGATCCGATGAAGAGCCGGATCTTCCGACAGGCAATTCAAGTGTACTTCGAGATTTGAAATCTAATGACCTTTTGACAATTCCACCTGAATACAAAGCTCACAAATGAAGTAAGGAACCTTCTATATATGATCAATAACAGAGTATAACCACAAATAAGTAGATCGGGACAAATCAAGTTATGGAAACAATAAGAATAAGAGCAAATGTGGAGACAAAGGATTTTCTACCGAAGTTCACTCCACAAAGGAGCTACGTCTCCGTTGAGATGCTCACAAAGAGTCGAGCTGTCACACTAACCCCAAGTCTCTCCCAATCAACCACAAAGGAGGATTGAGTTACTTACTATGTGCTCCCACGAAGAGAGAGAGGGTAATACAAACTTCCGGGACTCAAACCACAAGAGAATGGGAGTTCACCGGCACCTCTAACCGTCTAGGAGCAAGCTCCAAGAGTAACAAACGTGAATCAATGAACTCAAGTTGCTCGAAGTGCTTCACGAGATGAACAAGGGGAGTTCTCACTTCTAGTCTTCTCTCTCACTCAAACCCTAGGTGAATCTTGGCAAGAATCAAGCTTGGGAGGGGATTTGAGGAGGAGAGTGAATGCTCTTGTCTTGTGTTAGGTCGTGTGTGCAGCCCGTCATGAATGGGGGGGTGTGGGGTATTTATACCAACCCCCCAAAATATGACCGTTATGTGCTCTGCGAAGAGGTACCGGATCTTCCGACACTAAGTCGGATCTTCCGACAAACAACAGATACGTGTTAGGAAAACTCCAGAAAAGTTCCAGGGGCCGGATCTTCCGACTGTATGTCGGATCTTCCGGGGGACCCCGGAACTTCCGGCCCAGAGAAAACCAAGACAGAGCCGGCCGGAACTTCCGGTCGGATCTTCCGGCCTAGGGTCGGAACTTGCAACAGGACACTCGTGAGCTCGAAAAACGGCTAAGTCATGCATCTTCCGAAGCCACGGCCGGATCTTCCGGCCAGGGAAAATTCAAGACCGAGCCGCCCGGAACTTCCGGTCGGATCTTCCGGCCCAAGTTTCGGCCGAGCAGAAAAAGGTATTTGTGAAGATTTTTGTGTCTCTTAAGAGTTTGTCATCTCGAGCAAAGCACTTTTAGCATCTAGAATTTATCAACTACGTCCCCCTTGATAGTACGGTGGTCCTATACTCAATTTCAAACGGAAAATTAAATTCAAATCCACCAATTGAGTCCTCCACCATATGAATGAGCGTTGGGGTCCTTCCTTTAGCATTTTCTCCTTTTTATTTCATTTTAGTCCTGCACAACTCATGCAAAGCATCATATCCAAATTTCTATTGCCATAAATCACCAAAATAGATTAAATGCCTAGATGCACTTTCACTGTTTTATAAAACTTGCATGATTTACTGCTAAACCCGGTTGGATAGCCATACCTTGATTGCTATGACTGCTTCCTTGACAACCTAGATTAATGTTTGAATATGACATAGCTCTGTTTGAATGTTAGTCACTGCTAGAAATGCTTAGGAATGTTTTACTGTTATACTCTCCATTACAATCACTTGGTGTTTACAAAAGCAACTGTGTGCGTGCTTTAAAACAAAAGAGATGGATTTTGTGAAATAAAAGAGTACCCGTGTGGGATGAGACAGACGGTATTTCTTGTGTGAAATGTCGAGGTGAGCTCTAACCTTTGTGGTTGAGCATGGTGGGAGTTGTCTATCCTGTCACAGTTTTTGGGATGATGTTGATGTGTCATCTAGCCTAACTCACTTTATTGTACCTCCACTCGACCGTTGTATGTGGCAACGGCCTAGCATAAATCCCACTAGTTAAGCTGTTGGTTATGTGGTGTGCTGGAGCAACAGAGGGCCATGGAGCTGGGGATACGGTCTATGTGAGGTATGCCCCTGGGTAGAACCTCAGTGGTAGGTTGCTGACCCCCTGGTCGTGTCTGTGGTAACTTGTCAGTTTAGCTATGGTGGGTAATGGCTTTGAAAGGATCTGCACTGGCACTAAGGTGTTCATGTTGTGGTACCCTACTTGTGGTTGTGTACACCTCTGCAGAGTTAAAACCTATCCAGATAGCCGTGTCCACGGTATTGGACGAGTTACGGCTTGGTCACTTCACTAATTCCCTGGTTTTGGTGTAAGAATGTGTATGATAAATGTCGAGTTGAGAAAAGATGTTGGCATAGGCTATGACAGATGGGGAATCTGGTAGCATAGAAATCTTGTGAGAAAGACAGTTAAGTTTATTGATGCAACTAAAAGAAATGTTTGTGAAAACCTTTTGTAAAATAAACCCTTGCATGTGTAAAATTAGCTTTGCTGCAAAATAAACCATGAACATGTCCTTGAGTATATTCCTATGCATGCTTCTGTTATATCCCTTCCGTGGATGTGGTTGTGCTTGCTGAGTACGTATGTACTCACCCTTGCTTAAATTGTTACAGAGGCAGACCCGGACTTTGTGCCTGAGGACGTTGTCTAGAGGGGGTTCGTTCTGCACCCAACCTTTGCCTGTGTGTTAGGGTCACCCGCTTGAAGCTGCATGGATATCCACTCTGATGAAGACATCTATGTTGTCAACCTGTTTATCTGGAGTCTAGCTTTAGTTCTGGTTGTAGTGGCCCTGCAGTGCCATCGTCTCCCGTAATGTTGTTTATGTACTGAACCATCTGTTGTAATAATGTGAACCAGCATCCTGGGACTGGTATTTATATCACATTAAGTTCTCTCTTTCGAGGGGACGCTTCAGGTGGTATCTGAGCCGATAGGTTGGCCGTAGGACGTAACCCCTAGGACCATGACCCTTTTCTAATCTTCTCTCACTAGTTTGCTCTTGTCTAAATCTTTTCTCCACACAAGTACTCACCGACGGCTTTTTGACTTGTTCCAGATGGCCCAGCTGGTTGACAAGGGTTGGAGCGAAGGAGTCTGCCCCGCAGAACCTGGCCTTCCCAAGTTACTGCTGCTCAGCCTGGATCATGTTGGAGTCACAGAGACCCCCGAGTACCTCTGCCGGGAGTTCACCACCAATGGTACCCGTCGGTGCCGGATGTTCATCTTTGTGGGGGAGAGCTCACTTTACACGGAGGTGGCACCTTGGTTTGTCCACGCCACCGGCTACGACCGCCCCAATGCCTACCGCAAAGCCGCAAGAAGAGCCCTGATGTGCCTTCGCGTACTCTACAAGCAGTACCTCGTGGGAACAACAATGGGATTTGCCCCACCCCTGGAGAGTGGAGGACGCGAGTGGATTGCCTAGATGAGGAACCTTGGGAGAGATGAAGATATGGAGGACACCGTGTCACACTTGTCTATTTACCTCACTGGCTTAGACAGACTGTACCGAGAGACATCGGGACAGCTGAGGCACCAGATCCGCAGGGCAGAGAAGGCAGAAAAAGAACTGAGACTAGAACGGAAGAAAGCAACCCAGGCTATAAGCACCCTAGTTGCTCAACGGGTTCAGTGGCAGGCCCACTCCGAGGAACTAGAAAGGATTGAAGCCTACAGGAGGGAGAATGGGTTGATGGAAGGAGAACCAGAGATGACCCACATGGACGCGAGCACACAAACTGAAGATGAAGTGCCAGAGTATCAACTCCCTCTGAAGAAGCGTCGTCGTTTGGTGTTGAGTGAGAGTCCTTAGGTTAGCGTATCTCATAGACTAGCGCCTAGTCTAGCCTCTCCATGAGTAGAGTCTGTTGTATCCAGTTAGCACTACCATCTTAGCATCGATGTATCCATGATCGTTGTACCCCACCATGTTATGCAATAAAGATCATCTTTTATCCTACATCTGTTCAAACTTTGTTTCCCCCTGGTTTCAGATGGCTGAAGAAGGATGGACCCAGGGAGTCTGCCCAGTCACACCTGGTTTCGCTAGCCTGTTGATCCCCGCGCTGGAACGCCTCGGTGTACCTGAACGCCCGAGGTACTACAGCAGGGAGTATGAGCACCATGGGACCCAACGCTGCAGAGTGGTCATCGTCGTCGCCAAGAGTGACCGCCACCCCATCGAGGCATGGCGTGTGACCGCCACAGGATTCAGGCACCAGAACACCTACCCCTTGGCTCTCAGAAAGGCCCTCCGCTACATGTGCGGAATCTTTGAAAGACACTTGGTCCCCACCCCAATGAGGTACTTTCCTCCGGTCGTCAGAAGTATAGTCTGGCGGGCCCGCATGAGAAACTTGGAACAACGCCGTCAAGAGGAACCCACCTTGTACCAAGTGGTCACCTACCTCAACTCTTTGGACCAACTCTTCGACGAGCAGGCTGAACTCCTGAGGGAACAAACCTCCCGGGTCGAACAAGCAGAGTTCTCGGTTTGCATGCACCAAGTCCAGGTGGCCCAAGCTGAAGCAAGAGCTGCTACTGCTGTCAGCAGTGAGGCGGTCGCCCAAGAAAGCCTCAGGCAAGCTCGGGACCTGCGTATTCAGGACTGGACTAGAAGTGGAACGCCTGTCCCAGCAATTGGGGAACCCCATGTCCTACTTGGAACACCTGTCATGGCATGGGGAGAAGTTGTGGGGAACCCTCAAGCACTGCCTGGGACCCCCGCAGGATCACCGCCCGCTGAAGAAGGACCGTCTGAGCCGCATCATGAGAATGGAACCTTGACCGAGGCTGAACGTGCACGACTTGCACCGCCAGAAGAGCGCTCCAACCCAGAAGAAAACTCGCCCCGCGAGTAGATCCAGAGTCAAGCGCTCATATGGGAATGAAGCCAACCTGGTCTGAAGTTGGAAGAACCCTTGTATCCCTAGCAGTAGTCTCCTTACCGTGTCTTGTACCCCACCTTGTAGTACGAGTCTGGTTGGACCCCCAAGTGTTGTAGCCCCCCAATTGTTTGAATGAAACCTTGTGTGCTTGTTTGTTAGCTTGTGTGCTGTGTGTGCCTCGGCAGAAGTGTTTCTGCCTTTTCAAAAATGCGAATTAATCAACTTAAACACCATCTTAACCCAATCTCACGAAGGCCTTGCTCAACCTGCAGATGGTGAACACTCGTGCTAGCGCCTCTCAGAGACGCATCCCTCCTGCTGGTGGAGAGCAACCAGAAGGGAGAAGAGAGAACCCTGAGAACCAGGAAGTGGATCAGCAAGACCCTATGGGAGAAAACCAGCCTATAGGACAAGCGCCTGTAGGAGGCGGACCAGAAGCGAGTGATCCAAGAAGTCAGAATGAAGGATCGTTTGTTGTACCCCCACTCCCGCCGGACTTCAACCTGGCACAAGCTTTGTACCACCACACCATGTTCATGCAGAATGTGTGGAATGCCAGCCGCCGTCAGGAGACAGCCCGTAGGCCCAATGCGGGTGACAAGTTGACCAACTTTCTGAGAACCAGACCACCCACCTTTGGAGGATCCAACAACCCCTTGGAAGCAGATGACTGGCTGAGAGCTATCAAGAGAAAGCTGGAGCCGTTTGGATGTGGAGACCGTGAAAAAGTCCTCTTGGCCTCCCACCAACTCACTGGAACTGCCTTAGCGTGGTGGGACACTTACTGTGCAGCTTCCCCAAACGAGTCTGCAATCACCTGGAAAGAGTTTGAAGAAGAGTTTCGTCGCTACCACATCCCCGACGCCACCATGAAGCGCAAGGCAGATGAGTTCCGTGCACTAAAGCAAGGAAACAAGACCGTGGAGGAGTACACCCACGAGTTCACTGAACTATCCCGTTATGCACCAGATGAAGTGAAGACCGATGCAAAGAGACAGGACGCGTTCATCAAAGGGCTGCACCCAGACCTTCGAGCCCTGCTAGTCTCCCACAATTTCCCCGACTTCAATATGCTGATGAACAAGGCCATTGTCATAGAGAAGGCCAGGATGGATGCAAGGCAAGAGAACAAATGCAAGTTCCTGGAGAGCAAGAACCGTCAGCTGGACCGCTCGCAGAAGCCCAGGAGCTCCGGTTATGCTGCACCTAGGCCCCAGGCCCCCATGCAGTATAGGACCCAGTCTCAGGCTACAGGCTCCCAGGCTCCCAACAACCAGTACAAGGGCCAGAACACCATGAAGCCCCCACAGAGCAAGGTCAGTCAAGTCACGACCAGCAACAACAATGCAAGGGCCTGCTTCAACTGCCGTGAGACCGGACATTACATCGCTGATTGCCCATACCCTAAGAGCAAGCCTGTTGTATCAGTCTACTCCAACTCGGTGAATGGACCCAAGCCACCAGTGTCTGGAGCCAACCGTGTGCCCGTCCGCAGCACCAACACCGGCAACAACAACAACAACACCCAGCAGTCGTATGGACGAGCCCGCGTCAACCACATCGACGCGTAGGAGGCTCAAGGAGCACAAGGAGTAGTACTCGGTGAGTTCCTAGTCAGTTCAGTTTTGGCAACAGTATTATTTGATTCTGGAGCATCGCATTCTTTCATATCATCAAATTTTGTGGAAAGGCACCAAATACCTACAGTACTACTAAAGACACCCCTATTAACCCGAACACCTGGAGGTGATATTAAATGCCAACTAGGTTGTTCACGGGTACGGATTCTTTTAAGTGGGGTAGAGTTTCTAGCAGACCTAGTAGTACTAGAGTCCAAAGGAATAGATGTGATCCTTGGAATGGACTGGTTAGGCAAACACAATGGTCTCATAGGTTGTGCTGATAAGATAGTGCACCTAACCAACCCGGATGGAATGCAAGTGACCTGTCACACCAATGGAAATGGACCAGACCCTATGATCTTTAGCATGGAGGCAAAAACCATAGAGGATGTCCCGGTAGTTAATGAGTACTCTGATGTTTTCCCCGAAGTTTTACCCGGAATGCCACCAGATAGAGACATAGAGTTTGCCATTGAGCTTGTCCCTGGAACCTCTCCTATAGCCAAGAGACCCTATAGGATGGCAGCCTCAGAGTTAGCAGAATTGAAGAAGCAACTAGAGGAGTTGCAACAGATGGGATTTATCAGGCCCAGTACATCCCCTTGGGGAGCCCCAATGCTCTTTGTCAGGAAGAAAGATGGGAGTATGAGGTTGTGCATCGACTATCGTGCACTAAATGAGGTCACTATCAAGAATAAATACCCACTCCCGAGAATTGATGATCTCTTTGATCAGCTGAAAGGAGCCAAGTACTTTTCCAAGATTGACCTAAGGACTGGTTATCACCAGCTAAAGATTAAAGGGAGTGGCACCTCAAAGACCGCATTTGTCACCCGTTACGGGCAGTATGAGTTCATGGTGATGCCATTTGGGCTCACCAATGCACCTGCTTACTTCATGAATCTCATGAACAAGGTGTTTATGGAAGAGCTAGACAAGTTTGTTGTAGTCTTTATTGACGACATACTCATCTACTCCAAGAGTGCCGAAGAACATGAACAGCACCTGCGAGTAGTTTTGGAAAAGTTGAGGGCGCATCAGCTTTATGCCAAATTCAGCAAGTGTGAATTTTGGCTAGAGAAAGTAGCTTTCCTTGGTCACGTTCTGACCGCAGAAGGAGTAGCAGTAGACCCTGAGAAGGTAGAAGCAGTCTCAAACTGGCAACAACCAACCAACGTGAGCGAGATCAGGAGCTTCCTTGGTTTAGCCGGATATTACCGGAGGTTTATTGAAGGATTCTCCCAGATAGCTAGACCTATGACAGAATTGCTCAAGAAAGAGAAGAAATTTATTTGGACTGAGTCATGTGAAAAGAGCTTTCAGGAGTTGAAGAAAAGGCTGACCGCTGCCCCAGTTTTAACCCTATCGGATATTCACCGGGATTTTGTCGTTTATTGCGACGCGTCCAGCCAAGGATTAGGGTGTGTTCTCATGCAAGATGGGAAGGTTGTAGCATATGCCTCCCGACAGCTTATGCCTCATGAGCAGAATTACCCAACCCATGACCTAGAGTTTGCAGCTGTAGTGCATGCACTCAAAATATGGAGACACTACCTGATTCGGAATAAGTGTGAAATATATCTTCACCCAACCAGATCTAAACCTTAGACAGAGAAGATGGTTAGAGTTGGTTAAGGATTATAATGTGGAAATTCATTACCATCCCGGTAAGGCTAATGTAGTGGCAGATGCCCTGAGTCGAAAATCCTATAAACCCAGGAATGCCCACTTGCAAGAAGAGATGGCACGATTGAATGTGCACATCGTTCCTCAGAATGCTAGCCACCTGCTGACTGTCCAATCCACCCTGGGGGATAGGATCAGAGAAGCCCAAGGAACGGACAAGGATTTAGTACGGATCTGCAAGCATACCGGAGAAAATAAGGCACCGGACTTCAGAGTCGACAGTAAAGGAACGCTGTGGTATAAAAATAGGATTTGTGTGCCTAAGGAAGGAGACTTTAGGCAGATAATTATGGATGAGGCTCACAACTCGCCATATTCCATTCACCCAGGATCCACCAAAATGTATTTGGACTTGAAGCAGAACTATTGGTGGAAAGGAATGAAAGCTGACATAGCCCAATTTGTCGCTCACTGTGATACCTGCCAAAGGATTAATGCCGAACACCAGAAACCAGCAAGATTATTACAACCTTTGTCTATCCCGATTTGGAAATGGGATGAGATAGGAATGGATTTCGTAGTAAGTTTACCCAGAACACAGAAGGGACATGACTCTATATGGGTAATAGTGGACCGACTCACTAAGGTCGCACACTTCCTACCTGTACGGACTAATTATGGCGAAGAGAAGCTAGCCAAGCTTTATGTAGAGAATATAGTCAAGTTGCATGGAGTGCCCAGTAGGATTGTTTCGGACCGAGGGACCCAGTTCACCTTGAGATTCTGGAAAAGTTTGCATAAAGCTATGGGTACCAAGCTGGATTTTAGCTCCGCGTATCACCCACAGACCGATGGCCAGACAGAAAGAGTAAATCAGATTATGGAAGATATGCTGATAGCATGTGTCCTTACCTATGGTAAAGATTGGAAACAAAATTTACCCTATGCAGAGTTCTCCTACAACAATGGTTATCAGGCAAGTTTAGGTATGTCGCCGTTTGAAGCCCTCTACGGGAGAAAATGCAGAAATCCTCTGATGTGGTCAGAAGTGGGAGAGCGTACCCTAGTGGGACCTGCGCTCATAAAAGAAGCTGAAGAAAAGGTAGCCAAAATTAGGGAGAAGTTGAAGGCAGCTCAGTCCAGACAGAAAAGCTACGCAGACAAGAAGAGACGAGAACTAGAGTTTAATCCAGGAGATTTCGTTTATCTCAAGGTTTCACCCATTCGGGGGACCGGCAAATTTCAAGTACATGGGAAGTTGGCTCCTCGGTACGTTGGACCATACCCAGTATTGAAGAAAGTTGGAAAAGTAGCCTACCGGTTGGAGCTACTCGATGCAATGTCGGATATACACCCAGTTTTCCATGTCTCACAGTTGAGAAAATGCTTGAGAGTACCTGAGGAAGAACATATACCGGAAGAAGAGATAGACCTACAGACAGATCTGCGGTATCAAGAGGTACTGGTCAAAATTTTGGACACCGTCACCAAAAGGACCAGAAACTCTGAAGTACGGATATGCAGTGTGCAATGGAGCAGACACGGTGTCAAGGAAGCCACATGGGAACGAGAAGATGCTTTGAAGAAAGAGTTCCCCCACCTTTTTAGGAGCCAGCCGAATCTCGAGGACGAGATTCCTTTTAAGTGGGGTAGGTTTGTAACGCCCGTGTTTTCACTCTCTGGTTAAAACACTAAATAAATCACCCGCTAAAAATCTTTTCAAAATCTTTTTCATCGTTTAAGCTCAATTCTTGTTCATCCTTAATCCATCCCAAAGCTTAATCTGTCTTTAATTGGTTTATCTCTCCAAATCAGTATCAATCCTTTAATCCTCTTGTGCTCCTAAACCATCACCAGCAGTCACTGAGCCTCACGTTCACGTACACAAGTTGCACTACCCTTCTGCCTTCTCCCAGCAGCACGCAGTGCACCCGCAAGGCAGCATGGCGCTAGCAGACAGCAGCACTCGTGCAGCACGCCATCAGTGGCATGGACGACGCCGAGCACAAGCCGGAGCTTCGCTCACAAGCTTCGTATGCCGGCCACCCCTACCCAGCAGCCCCACGCATGTGCCTGCACAGAGCTCTGTGGAGTCTGCCGTGCCATCACAGCACCCGCGTCGTACCATCATCACCAAATCAGACGCTCGCTCGCTGCCGCAACGCCCTCGCCGGCCTCCCCGCTGCGCCACTGCACCGTCCACGCGAGCTCGCCGCCGCTGCGCTGCCTGGCCGCGCCACCGCCCCACGTGCGCGACGCAACGTCGCCGCGCTCACCTCTGCTGCCAGCACCGGCCATCCCGCGCCGACGGCCGCTGCTCCGTCCCGTCGCCCAACGCCTCGCCACAGTGTGCTCAACCCGCCGCAGTGTGCCATCGCCACCGAGCTGCACCTGGCACCGTCCCATGTGCTCGTAACACCGCCGGCGCGCTCACCGTCGCAGCTGCCCGCCTGACACAACGCGCGCACCGCCACTGCAACGCCACCGTCCGCGCGCACGCGTACGCCACCGCGCCGCGCCAGCCGCAACACGCCAAGCACAGCGCCACCGACCAACCGCACCGTCCGCTGTCAAGCTTCCTGTGTCGTCCTCGCCGCTCGTGCCTTGACCGTCGTGCCATCCCGTCGCCGGCCGCGAATCCAGGCCGCCATTAATTCATAGCTCACCGGCTGCCGAACGCCCTCTCGTCGGCCCACCGCCTCGAGCCCTCTCCGCGCCTATAAATAGGCCCAATGGCCTCTCCTCCACGCCACCGAGCTCGCCAGACCACCCAAGCCTCGTCAATCGCTTCCTCCTCTCCCACATCGAGCTCCTTGCTCCCCCATCATCGACATCTCGAACTCCCTGCTCATATCTTCAGAGAACTTTGCTACAAGAGCCACCAAAAATAATATCATCCACGTAAATCTGAACAATTAGAATATCTTTGCCAACACGAAGCAGGAACAGGGTCTTATCAACAGTGCCCATCACAAATCCCTTACTCAGCAAAAACCCTCTCAGCCTACCATACCACGCTCTAGGTGCTTGCTTGAGGCCATATAGTGCTCGGTGGAGTTTGTACACTCGGTGGGGATATCTCTCACTCTCGAACCCAGGTGGTTGTCTCACATACACTTCTTCCTCTATCACCCCATTCAAAAAGGCACTCTTCACATCCATTTGGTGCAACTTGAACCCTTTAGCAACAGCAAATGCTAGAAGGATTCGAATTGCCTCCAAACGGGCAACAGGAGCAAATGTCTCCTTATAATCAATTCCCTCTTTTTGTGAAAAGCCCTGGGCAACCAACCTCGCTTTGTTTCTCACAACCTCACCACTCTCACCCTGTTTGTTCTTCCAAACCCACTTTGTTCCAATAGGGTGGCAATTTGGTGGAGGCTCGACAAGTTCCCACACCTCATTCCCCTCAAAGTTCTCAAGCTCTTCGTGCATGGCATTGACCCAATTCGCATCAGATAAAGCGTGTCCAATATCTTTGGGCTCAAAAGACGCGACGAAAGCAGAATGAGCAAAGTGAGAAGTGTTTCTTGACCTTGACCGTGTAGTACGCTCATCGATGTCTCCTATGATCCCCGAGGGTGGATGGCGAGCTTGAATGTGTCTTGGTGCCTCACGTGTTGAAATCGCCTCCCCCTCAACAGCTGCTTCCACTCGCTCTCCATGTACATGTGTCGATGTTGAAGTGGTGGATGGACCATCTTCAAACGTAGTCGTCGTAGTGGAAGTAGTAGGGACAGGCGCCATCGGAGGATCACCATCTCCATCGTCATCTTCATCATCCCTATCCTTGTCTTCAAAGATCGTCTGTCCCATCTATTCATCACCTGCACACTCAAAAACAGACGAGCTACATGGAATTGTCTTGTCGAATGTTACTTCGCAAGTCTCCATGATTTGGTTAGTGGCAAGATTGAGCACACGATATGCTCTAGAATAATTAGCATAACCAAAGAAGATACCATCATGAGACCGAGACTCGAACTTATCTAGATTACCCTTTTTGAGAATGAAGCACTTGCAACCGAAAACTTGAAAGTGACTCACCTTGGGGGTTCTCCCATGAAAGAGTTCATAGCAAGTCTTCTTCTTGAACGCACGAAGGAAAATCCGATTAGACACATAGCACGCGGTGCACACCGCCTCGGCCCAATACTTCCTAGGAGTCCTATGCTCATCAAGCATCGTCCTGGCCATAGTACAAATGGTCCGATTCTTTCTCTCCACAACACCATTCTGACAAGCGACATAAGGCGAAGAAAACTGATGCTCAAGACCTAGATCACGGCAGAAGGTTTCAAATCGAGCGTTCTTAAACTCTGTGCCATTGTCACTGCGTATAGCTCGTATGGCATCACCATTTCGCTCATTTTTCAACCTCAAGATCAGATCTCGAACAAAACCAAACGTTTCATCCTTAGCCGCCAAGAAATTCCCAGGTATAGCGAGAATAGTCGTCCACAATCACAAGGACATACCACTTCCCACCGACTGAGCGAACGCGAGCTGGACCAACCAAGTCCATATGTAAAAGCTCCCCAGGACGTTCAGTCATCACATCGGTCAGAGATGGGTGGGAAGTAGCGACCATCTTGCCATGCCTACAAGGTGCACAAATCAAATCCTTCTCAAACCGAAGCTTGGGCAATCCTCGGATAAGGTCAAGACTGCTCAAACGAGAGAGCAAGTCGAAGCTCAAGTGACCCAACCTCCTATGCCACTTCCAAAGCTCGGAAGAGGAACCAGCAACGAGACAACGAGCAACACCAAAAGACCTCGAGAAATCAGCAACGAAAACTTGACTCTCGGGAATGATCATGCAAACAAGGTCACCTCGAGAATCAAGAATCCGAGAAGCACCACCAACAAACTGAACCTCAAAACCCTCATCAAGCAGCTGAGAGACCGAAAGCAAATTAAAGCCAAGCGACTTGACAAGAGCAACACGCTTCAACACAAACTTCTCGCTCACCTGAATATCACCTTCTGAGAGCACTCTTCCCTTACCATTATCCCCAAAAGTGATGTACTCCCTCGTCATCACCGGGGTGAGGCTTGAGAACCACCTTTGATCTCCGGTCATGTGTCGAGAGCAACCAGAGTCAATCAACCACAAGCTCCTCAAGCCTCCCACCTGCAAAATCAAAAACGAGATCGAGAATGAGCAAACGACTCAACACTGGGGTTAGAACAGAAGGAGTCAAACCAGTGCTGAGTCATCTGCTCAAAAGAAGGGTTAGCAAAATCCACTCTACCAAACCTATCAAACTGTGGAAACCTCTCACGCCTAACCGGAGGAACACCACGCGGGGGAAAACGCGGTCCAGGCTCCCTCCGGTAACCAAAACCACGGTCGTCTCTCCTGAACTCGTACTGACCACGAGGAGGGGGACGCCTGGCAAAACCACCACGTCTCTGAGGAACTCTCCCACGAGGAGCAAAGCCACGAGCATCCTCTCTAGGAATCAAACGAACAAAACCATCACCCCTAGGCAAAGGTGCACGAGGCTCAGGTACGCTATGAGAAGAGCGGTACCTGTCCCGGTTACCCATTTCCTTCTCACGCCTCATCTCTCTCTTTTTTCTGAAGCAGAACTCCTCTTGGTGACCATCCTTACCACAAAACCCACAGTGGTAACGGACAGGTTTTGGCTTTGGATCTCCTTTTGGCCCTGGCTTCTCACTAGGTTCGAGACCACTCGACTCTCCCACAAAAATCACTCGCTTTTGGAAGTTGTTGGCTGGTGTGGTAGAAGCTGGTGGATCAAGAATAGTATCGAGTTTGTTTCTCAGGTGGTTGGGTTTAGGATCAAAGGTGTTTTTGGCTGGGGTTTTTTGTGGAGGAAATGGCACACCCTCACAAATCATTCCCTCATTCTTAACCACCGTCTCCCAACCAAGCCCACGAGAATCACCCCTTCTGAGCTCAGCCATCATCATTTTCAACTGAGGCTCTCGACTTGACATCCAACCCAAGCAATGTCTCAACTCGTCATTTTCTTTTTGCACACGATTCATTGCATCCTCAATTTCACTGTTATTCAAAGCATTTTTATCACACACAGCACATGCAGGTGATTTAGCAGAACATTCGAGACATTTGATTTTATTAAGAGCATCATCAAGTTTTGCATGCAAGACAGGGCAAGAGGTACAAGCTCCTAGCAAAGCAGATTTAGATTTCAATTCTTCAATATTTGACTTAAGCAAGTCACATTCTTCAATTTTAGACATATGCTTGTTTTTAAGCTCAACCAATTCATTCATCACAACATCACAATCATTGCAAGTATGCTCATCAGAGACAATAGGAGCACTTTTCAAAGCATCAAATTCAGATTGAGATTTAGCAAGTGATAGTTCAAGTTGAGCAATTTGATCTTTAGAGGCAACAAGCAAAGACTCAAGTTCAACAACTTTCTCCTTAGACTCACCAAGCAACGATCTAAACTCCCTCTTCTCCTTGTTGGTCTTACGCAGCACATCATCACGATTATCAAGCAATTCATTCAACCTAGCATTCTCCTCTAGCAAGAATTTGGGATCTCGATTTACCTCATCCTCAGACTCTGACTCGGAGTCTTCTTTTGCACTCTTCTTGCCGTCGGAGTTGTGCGCCATGGTACAGAAGCCTCGGGACGCCATGCACGCCAAGCCATTGAAGTTCTCGTTCCTCCGGCGTCGACCTTGATCCTCATCCTCGCTGCTTGAGCTTGACGAAGAGTTGTTTGAACTTGTGTCGACGTCGCTCGCCCCGGCCACCATGGCTCGTTCCTTGCGCTTGTACTTGTGCTTGTGCTTGCGGTCACCATGCTTCTTCTTGTCCTTGTCCTTGTCCTTGTCCTTGTACTTGTACTTGTGGTTCTTGTGATCATCCCTCGAGCGATGTTTGTGCTTGCGGTCCGGCTCTGCTGGCTCCAGACACTCGGCGATGAAGTGTCCCATCTTGCCGCACCTGTAGCACGTACTCCCAAAGCGCCTTGTACTCTTGCGGTTCTCGTACATGCGCCCGAACCTCTTGGTGAGCAACGCGAGATCCTCCTCGCTCAGCACCTCAAACTACTCATCTGGCAAAGACACAAGCAAAGACAAGGCAAACTGCCGTGAAGAGTTAGCACCAAATCTAGAACTAGGACCACTCATAAGCGCCAGACTATGGGAATCAGTCGGGTTCTCAAGCTTGGCTCTAGCTAACCTATCAACCTCTGAGGACTTGAGCTTTGAGAACAACCCATCGACTGTGAGTGTCAGATAGCTAGCCGACTCCATAATCGCCTCAACCTTAGTGCCCCAAACAGACATATCCAAGCAGTGTAAAAGCTTCAAAGCCATATCATGGTCTGTATATGGGAGGTTGGTAATATTGGCTCTCATGTTGTTCACTATCATGGTGAACCTCTGGAACATGGCATCAATTGACTCACCGGCAAATGAGAGAAGTTCTCATATTCCCTCTAGTAAGTCGAAAAGAGCCGAGCCTTAACCCCACTATCACCTCCATGGGCGATTTCCAACTTTTGCCAAATCTTCCACGCAAGATGCTCTTCGATCACATGATTGAATTCATGCTCGTCAAGCACTTTGAACAAGAAATCAACAGCTTTTGCATTTGCCTCAAATTTGTTTTTAGCAAGTTGTGTCTCTCTCGAAGCAGGGGTGATATAGGTCGTATCAAGAGTGATATCCCATATCAACTGTCCCTTGCTTCGGAGGAAAGCTCCCATGCGAACCGACCACATCCGGTAATTCTTCCCATCGAAGAGAGGAGGACCCGAACCCTTTCCGGCGTACGCCATCCTTGGATCTTAAGACTGGTTAGAATCACGAAGATCCGTAACCTGCTCTGATACCAATTGAAGGATCGAAGTGGCGACCAGAGAGGGGGGAGTGAATGGGAGCCAATATAATTTCTTCTCGAAACTCGGCCTATGTCCCAAAGTCACTCGCCAAAGATTCCTCACAAGCTAGTCTAGGTAGCGAGGTCACAGCAGACCTACCAACCCTAGGAACAAGCTAGAACAAATTAACAAGTGGAAGCACAACTCAAGAACCAAAAACGATTCGCAATCTGCCTGGGTCAGCTCGGACCGTCCGCACAGGGGTCGCGGACTGTCCGTGGTCTCTGCGGACCGTCCGTCTAGACAAGGCGGACCGTCCATAAAATCACCTCAAATCTCCAGTAGCTCCAGGCCCTTTCGTGGACTGTCCGAGCTCCTACCGCGGACCGTCCGCCAGTGTCGCGGACTGTCCGAGGTGGTCACGCGGACCGTCCGTGAAAACACTTAGCCAAATCCAAGACAGCACCGTCGAACTCTTCTGCACGGACCGTCCGCCAATCACATGCGGACCGTCCGGCAACCTCGCGGACCGTCCGCCAACCCCCCGTGGACCGTCCGAGAAACACGACGGACGAACAGAACGAACAGCTACAGTAACCCGCGGATCTCTCCTTCCAAATCCATCACCGGATCTCCCAAACGGCTAGAGCTCTTGAGACGAAACTTTAGGGAGATGATTAGCACCCTAAGGGAAAGCTATTCCCCAAAAATCTCGGTCTCTAACTCCCTACAACTCGAGAAATCGCGGATCACACGAAGGAACACCTTCTCACGAGTTCATCCCAAAAACTACGAATCGAGACCGATTCCCAGCGTTTGAGAGGGCAAGATCAAACACAAAAAGGCGCAAGACACTCACCCATGATCCCCTCAAACAAATCCGGAGCCAAACGGTCTAGAAACGAAGAATCGAGCCAAGAACGAAAATAACACAAAAAGGAACTCGAGGAGAAACAAAGAGATTCAACTAGCACTTGATTTCATTCCAACAAACAAAGGTCAGATTCTATACAAGGCTAGCAACCTCCCAAACATCCTCCCGCTAAGATCAACATGAAGCACGGGCTAGCCTAGAGAAGCAAGAAAGAAATGAACTAGGGTTCCAGAGAAAAAAAATTGTCATCCCCTCCACCTCCTATTTATATTAAGTGTCCTGGTGAAGGGAAGTGACCATACTACCCCTACAACTTAACTCTACGATACACACCCTCAAGGGCAAAACGGTAAAGTTGCAGATAACTCCTCCGGCTGGGCACGCCGTCCATCCGGCCTTGCTTCCCTCCGACGCAAGCTCCCGGATCCCGCCACGCGTCCACCGCTTCGAAGTTTCCCGAACGCGCCCGGATCATCGTCTCCGTCACGTTGGGCCTTCGGGCTCGGTTTTGAGGCCCAAACCGAGAAACCCTCCTCCGATGGTTTTGTGGCCCAACCATCAAACCCCGCGTACAAGCTTCGGTCGTTAGCCGCCACCTTGCACCGGCTCCAAGTCCACGACCTCGTCTTGCTCTTCTTGCACCATGTTGACTGCACTTGATCCCGTCTGGCCACCGGGTCCCTCGAACCAAGCCTACTTGTCTCTCCACTCCTCGGAGGCCACTATGGCTAAGACCTTTCGCGCTTGTTCTTCACCTGCACCAACGCAAACCAAGTCGCACCAACACCTGCAGTACTGAGCCAAGAGTCAGTCCACACAACGTTGTCAATCACTCATCACACTGAAAAGCGACCATCCACCGGTCCTTGGACACACATGGTCCTCATGATCGAAGGACTCGAGGAGGACCAGGGTTACGAGCAGGAGCTTGGAGACCAAGACCCCGGGCAGGAATCCCTCGAGGGTTGGGAGAATGGCAAGTGCAATCCCATCCTTTGATGCATATTCTTGTCCTAGTTTTTATAAACACAACTTATGGCCTGTTTTATAAAACTTGCATGATTTACTGCTAAACCCGGTTGGATAGCCATACCTTGATTGCTATGACTGCTTCCTTGACAACCTAGATTAATGTTTGAATATGACATAGCTCTGTTTGAATGTTAGTCACTGCTAGAAATGCTTAGGAATGTTTTACTGTTATACTCTCCATTACAATCACTTGGTGTTTACAAAAGCAATCGTGTGCGTGCTTTAAAACAAAAGAGATGGATTTTGTGAAATAAAAGAGTACCCGTGTGGGATGAGACAGACGGTATTTCTTGTGTGAAATGCTGAGGTGAGCTCTAACCTTTGTGGTTGAGCATGGTGGGAGTTGTCTATCCTGTCACAGTTTTTGGGATGATGTTGATGTGTCATCTAGCCTAACCCACTTTATTGTACCTCCACTCGACCGTTGTATGTGGCAACAGCCTAGCATAAATCCCACTAGTTAAGCTGTTGGTTATGTGGTGTGCTGGTGAGCAACAGAGGGCCATGGAGCTGGGGATACGGTCTATGTGAGGTATGCCCCTGGGTAGAACCTCAGTGGTAGGTTGCTGACCCCCTGGTCGTGTCTGTGGTAACTTGTCAGTTTAGCTATGGTGGGTAATGGCTTTGAAAGGATCTGCACTGGCACTAAGGTGTTCATGTTGTGGTACCCTACTTGTGGTTGTGTACACCTCTGCAGAGTTAAAACCTATCCAGATAGCCGTGTCCACGGTATTGGGCGAGTTACGGCTTGGTCACTTCACTAAATCCCTGGTTTTGGTGTAAGAATGTGTATGGTAAATGTCGAGTTGAGAAAAGATGTTGGCATAGGCTATGACAGATGGGGAATCTGGTAGCATAGAAATCTTGTGAGAAAGACAGTTAAGTTTATTGATGCAACTAAAAGAAATGTTTGTGAAAACCTTTTGTAAAATAAACCCTTGCATATGTAAAATTAGCTTTGCTGCAAAATAAACCATGAACATGTCCTTGAGTATATTCCTATGCATGCTTCTGTTATATCCCTTCCGTGGATGTGGTTGTGCTTGCTGAGTACGTATGTACTCACCCTTGCTTAAATTGTTACAGAGGCAGACCCGGACTTTGTGCCTGAGGACGTTATCTAGAGGGGGTTCGTTCTGCACCTAACCTTTGCCTGTGTGTTATGGTCACCCGCTTGAAGCCGCATGGATATCCACTCTGATGAAGACATCTATGTTATCAACCTGTTTATCTGGAGTCTAGCTTTAGTTCTGGTTGTAGTGGCCCTGCAGTGCCATCGTCTCCCGTAATGTTGTTTATGTACTGAACCATCTGTTGTAATAATGTGAACCAGCATCCTGAGACTGGTATTTGTATCACATTAAGTTCTCTCTTTCGAGGGGACACTTCACTAAGTCCCTTGAGTTTTATTTTTTTGGTCAGATCCATCCCTAATGAGCTCAAAACTTTTATATGTAAATTTATTAATTATCTCTACATAATTTTATGTATATATTTGCTACAAAAGTCATAAGCTATTTTTTAACATATAGATAAATATTAGATCAATTTTGACAAAAATAATCGATCTAGAAGCCCTCCATACAAGGTTAGAAGTATATTTTCTTAAGAATAATTGGGCTAAATAGATAATTACAATGGTTAGTTTGGCAAAAGGTAGTGACTCACCTATATTTGATGCGCATAAAAATATTGGGTTAAGAAAATAATCTACAATAGATAAGACAGATATAAGCATTAACTACATTAACCCATGGACAAAATGATTAAAAATATATTAGTGAACCACATATATTTGAATATCAGTTGCATATAAAAAGAGTGGTGATAAGAAATAGTAAAGTAAAAAAATAATAAAACTTGAGGGGTGAGTTTGATAAAAAAAACCTAAAGTTGAGGAATGATTTTGTTTTATAAACAAAACTTCGAGGACTAAATTAGCCAATTTAAAAGTAGAGGGACGAACCCCTTTGACACAAAGTTGAGGGACTAATATTTCCTTTCATTTTTTAGTTAATAAGTTGCCACATAAATAAGTAAAAGTGATACATGGTACCAAGTTAACAAAGGAAATTGATAAATTAGTGTCATTGAGATAAAAACAACCTAAACAATCTTTATTAAAAAACATCGTCCATTATAGCCATGGGATTTGATACGTACCACAAGTTTGACCGCTCATCTTATTCAAAAAAATTATGAAAATATAGTCAAATTTAAAATATTTTTGAAGATTTTATATTAATAAAGCAAGCCACTAAAAAACATGACAATTTACACAAAAAAATTAAATAAAACGAGCGGTCAAACTTATGGTGAAAAAAGTCAACCGACCTACATTTTTAGATGGAGGGAGTATAAACAAGTGGCCGATCATCCTATGGCAAATTAGATATCACCATATACCTAATGAACGGCATCATCATGAAACCATGTATCGAAGATAGGAGTTTTCACTCAGTGATATGTAATATTCCGTCCGGTCATGTATATTTGACGTTTCGGACCAGTAGAATGAGCTAGTAGCAAGTCAAAACTATCTGTTTGAATGTCATCTATTGCTGTCTAGAAACATAAATTTGAAACACTCCATTGAGATTAGCCATAATTTGGTCATCCACTCTAAAAAACTCAATCTCCATGCCATGCAATATTCTATAACACTAAGTAAAGTTTCACCATCCGAAATAAATCATATTGAGCTATATTCTATTTCTAACGGCTAGATTGTAACTACTATTATTCGTAAAAGAAATGCTACACACCAGGGTGTGATCTCTTCTCGGGGTAAAAACCGTATGTACCATATGCCACACAAAACATACGTGCTTCAGTGGTTGCTCTCTCGAACGCTACTATATGTGAGTATGTGACTAGACTCAAATATCACCGCGAGTCAGATAAACATAACACGTGCACATGAATTGAATCGAGCACATTGCAATAAGCACGCTCAATGTCAATGAGAGCCCGCGACGCCAACGAAACGATACAGGCTGATTCGCGGGGCCTCCCGTACCGTACTCGCGGCCGTGCAGGTGCAGCAGAAGAAAAGTAGCACGGCCACACGCATGCAAGCAGTTGGATGGCCTCCATCCTGTAGCTCCCAATTCGCCGTGCGTCCGACGATGCCTCGCGGACGAGGACGGCCTGCACGGCTGCACTGTGCGTGCCCGTGCCCCGCGTCCGGTTGGGCGGGGGTAAACGCCGGACGTACGTACTGCTCGCCGGATCCTTCTGTTTATCAGCCGTGCACACCGTACCGGGGGTTGTAGCCTCCGCGTAAGTACACACATCTCTCGGGTCCGCGCGAGTGTCACTGCGACTGTGCCGTTTGCGATCATCTGGACATCTGGTAGTACTGGTACCACGGTGGTACATCAAAAAGGAAGTTGTGTGGCGTGCGTCCGTTGCATCTTGGCTTCGGTGCTGAAGACAGTGTTTGCGGGCTGTGGGAATCGGCATTGCTCTCGCGACATCAGCGGTAAGATCACGGATAGACCAGACAGACAGCCCATCGGGCCCAAACCAACTACTAGACTTTTCCTCGTACTTTCTCTTCCCCGGTGGCTTCACATAGGCCCACAGCCCACTTCAGCATAAACAAATAAAAAGGTAAGGAAACGCGACACAAATATTGGCTCAGATGCCTCCACAAAACCCCCGGAAAATCAGGGCGAAATCAAAGCCAGGCCAGGTACGGATAGACGACGCTGGCAGAGCAGAGTCAGTCCACCCTATCAGTTGGAATCCCGTTGGCATTGGGAGCGGATACCGGAACGGAACGGCACTCGTGGTTGGCCGCCCTATCACCAGCGGCCACGCCAGGCCGTATGATTGGCAAGCCGCTCGCCAATAATAATAGGGTTAATTAGATCCGTGCCATTATAATTTTCATATTTTTGAAGAACGTCATTACTATTCAACTTACTGTGCCAGTGTCATTACAATTCCGCACTTGTTTGAAGAATGTCATTATGTACGCCCAAGACTGTATTAGTCCGACCTGCAGGTGTACGTGAGGGCGTCGTATTTCGTATGTACCATTTTACCCTCCGTTCCCCTCTCTCCTACCTCTGACATGTGGGACCCATATGTAAGTATCATCTTCAATCTCTCTCCCTCTTCTTCCTCCTTGCAACTTCTCTGCTCCTCCTTGCAACCTCGCATGCACCGCCGCCGCCGGTGACCAACGACCCCGCCTCCATGGGCTGCGTCCACGGCCACCCCTCCGCACCTAGCCCTGACCGCCTGCCGCCGCAGCCGCCCGAGCCGGCCGTCCCTGCGCCGCCGTAGGAGGCCGTCGTGGTTGCTGCCGAAAAAAAGCCAGAGCAGACGGCGGAGAAGAAGGCGTGACAGGAGAGGCGCTCCCGCTCGTCGCGCCCCGCCCCGGGCGGGAGCTTCACGAACAGGGCGCGCGGGAAGCAGGTCGCCGCTGGCTGCCCGTCTAGGCCATCGCCGCCGAGGCCGTCGACGGCCGGACCCCGCGTCGCGCCGACTCCTTCGAGAAGATCGATAAGGTACGCACGCTCTCGATTTCGGCCCCCCTGCGCTTTCCCATCCATTGCCCCTCGCTAGTTCAGGCGACGCCGGCGGGATCAGCCATTGATGGATTTGTGGGTCCAACACGGCGTCTCCCGCTCGTGGTCGAGGTGAAGGTCGTGGTGAGGTCGAAGCGGAGCTCCCGCGGGTCGCCCCCTACCGCGAGGCCCGACTGGAACGGCAGCCCCAACACGCCAATCGGGGCCTGTCGGCGGCGATGGAAGGTTGAAGAAGACCTGACGTGTGGGTCGTTAGTGAAATTAGAGAGATGGAATGAGCAAGGGCAATCTTGTCCATACGAATATACGACCCCCTCCAATATGCCTGCAGGTGGGCCACGGGCGCCGTCGGGCGTACATAATGGCATTCTTCAAACAAGTGCGAAATTGTAATGACACTGGCATAATAAGTTGAATAGTAATGGCATTCTTAAAAAACATGAAAGTGAAAATTGTAATGCCACGGATCTGATTAACCCATAATAATACCCCCGCCCCCGTCGCTCGCCTCGCCTCCCCACCCCTCCCTTCGCCTCATCGCCGCAGCTCGCCTCGCCCGCCCGCCCGCTCGCGGTCGCGGCGTCCTCTCCTGCCCGTCACCTGACGCCTGACCCCTCGCCTCGTCCCCCAGCCCCCATCCACGCCGCGTCGCCCTCCGCCTCCAAATAAAGTAAACGCGGGGGGTGAGGTGACAGGAGGCCACCACCGAATCCTCCGCCTCCGCCGCCGCCGCATCCGCCCCGCTCGATCCCCTCCGCCTCCTTAGCTCGCCGCCACCGGACCCGCCTGCGCCTCCTCTCTCTCTCGTTCGCGGTCAGGTCTGGGAGAGGAGGAGGAGAAGGGAGCCGGGCGCCATGGGGTTCTGGGAGGCCTTCCTCAACTGGCTCCGCAGGTACGACACGCCCGCTCTTGCGCACTTGCTCCTGTCTCGCGGGTTGGGTTTGATCTGCCGCGCATTGCGCCGCCGGGGTGTGGGGATATGTGGCTAGGAGATCTGGGAATTCTTCTGGGTTGGTTATGATTGGTTGAGATAGTTACGGTGGTTATGAAGTTTGTAGGTTGGTGGTGGAAAGCTTCTAGCATGTAGCGAATGTGATTGGTACAGCGTGATCCTATCAGGGGAAAGAAATTGGGTTCTCGTGTCTGGTTTTTTTCAGTAAACTTAGATTTTCGAGCTTTGCGGGCAACTGCCGTATGGCCATCAAGCTATGGACTAAAACATACCAATCAAGTTCAATTAAACTTTTCTCTCAACAGAAAAAATGTGCTGATTGAACATGCCAGGCAAAATCGACCATTATTGTGGACATTGCAAGGCGTGAAATTTGTGGAGATCACTTTTTTCAAAAGGAAAAGGGATGATTTGTTCAGTCTTGATTGTCATGTTTTGCATTTGCCTTGTAATTGTGTGAAGCCCCCCTTTTTTGTTATATTACGCAGAAGTATCGATTAGTGCTAGTATAGGTTCTTGGATGATATCAATTGATATGAGCATGGTAGTTATTGGTTACACTTAAATCATTAGCATTTAGTATAGCTACCAGTAGACTATACTTTATTTCATCTCTACCTACCAGCCAGGTAGGCTTTGGACTAGATACATAAAAATACAAAAGAGCTTGAATTCTAAGAATGTCTTGCACATGCACTTGTTGGGTGGTGGAGCATTACTTTGACCTCTGTAATATGCTCCAATTTCCAAGTAAAGGATGAACTGATGTAATCTGTCATTCCTATCGCTTATGTAGCTTGACTGCTTGAGTAACTGTTTTCTACTTTCTTACATCTTCAGCCTCTTCTTCAAGCAAGAGATGGAGCTTTCCTTGATAGGGCTCCAAAATGCTGGGAAGACATCACTTGTGAATGTCATTGCTGTAAGTATCGGGCATCATTTTGGTACCACTCATATTTTGGATGCCTGAAGAAATATATTTATAATGGGTAAACATGGTTTTTGCAGACAGGAGGCTTTAGTGAGGATATGATTCCTACTGTTGGATTCAATATGAGAAAGGTAACCAAAGGAAATGTCACAATAAAATTGTGGGATCTTGGAGGCCAGCCAAGATTCAGGAGCATGTGGGAGAGATACTGCCGTGCAGTCTCTGCAATTGTGTATGTCTTTCATGTCTAATCTGCCATTTACAGTTTGAATAGAACTAATGCTTACCAGCTGCCATGCTTAGTTGTGGTTTGTTGCACATTTCTATTATTTTGGTGGACCTTGTTCATATGATTCTGACAGTATGGTTTATGTATAAAGTCCTACCTTTCTAAAGGCTTTCTTTAAGGTTCTCATAGCCTGCTTATGTTCCTTTGGCTTATATTTTAGTTGTCTTGTCTCCCACCATGGTCGAGTTTTTTTAGTTGTCTTTGTGGTCAGGGGATAAGTTTTAAGTTTGCTTATGCCAAGTCTTAGTTGTCCTGTGATGCCTTGCTTGTATGTTTACATTTATTAATGTTTTTTGTAGATAATGATGATGTTGTTTATTTGTTGTTCTATTTTTCTTATCTTACTTTGTTGTGTATCATGGTGGTGCTTTGTTTATCTGTTTCCATCTTTTGCTATATTTCGATGTTGTCTAGTGATGAAGCACTTTTCATTTGTTTCTGACTTTCTGTTATCTTTGCATAAATAATGAGCTGGTACAACTGTACAGCTTTTTATTGATTTACTTCCACAGGTTTTATAATGGATTATAACTAGCTGCATTGAAACTTGGTGCATGTTTTTTTTTCTGGAGGCCATAGCTGATATATAATCAATAGGTAATAAGAGCTTCTAGTGTTGGATGTTTAAATTTTCTTGGTTGGCAGGTATGTTGTTGACGCGGCAGATCGAGAAAACTTGGCCATTGCAAAAGGCGAGCTCCATGACCTCCTGAGCAAGTCATCATTGACTGGGATCCCGTTACTAGTCATTGGCAATAAAATTGACAAGCCTGAAGCTTTCCCTAAGCAAAGCTTCACTGAAGTCATGTAAGTGCATACTAAGCCACTGTGTTACGTTTCTTTTTTCTGAAAAATGTTAGATACATTTTACTCATCTACTGCCTGATGAATGGTGTTGCAGGGGCCTAAAGATAATCACTGACCGAGAAGTGGCATGCTTCATGATATCATGCAAGAACTCAACCAACATTGACTCTGTCATCGACTGGCTGGTGAAGCACTCGAAAAAGAAGAATTGATCTAAACCTGTAGCTCTTGAAGCACGCTCCAGTTTCTCTCTTTTTGCATGTCGCGTAGCATTGGGCTGTAAATTATGCAAGAGGTATTGATCAGGGATGCTGTGTTCATAATTTTGTTAACCTGGTTTGGCAATATGTTGGTAGACTGCGTTTGGTATTGTGCACGCGCGTGCTCTGTTACAACTTACAGGAGGCTGCCCTTTGTGTTCCATACTTGCTTGGTCAATTTGAACTGTGTGATTTGTCTCACATTGTTTACTTAGATCAAACCAAACTGAACGAAGTGTCGTTAATGCGAGCAAATGAAAGCTGGTGAAAGCAAATGAGGTTAAGTAAATAAAATGATCCACCGACAAATCTGTGAGTGAGCCCTGCTAGTTGGTTTAAATGTGGAAATACATACATATAACCAGAGATGGGATGTAAAAGTGTAGTTTAGGTGCATTTCGAAACTTGAAACATCGGAGTAATTTTGAGGATTCAAATCCTAGAGAGAATTTACTTTGAGGTTCAACTTAATGGCACGTTTTCTCGTCCATGCTTTTTTTGTTTAAAGTTTTCGAGGACTCAATCTAAATAGTCAGCAGTGCAATTTTCCAGCTTTTTTTGCGACGGGTTCGGCTTTTTCCAGATTTTTTTTTCGACGGCGTTCGGGTATTTCCAGCACTATGCAGCTATCGTTTTGTGCTTGGGTTCATACTTGAGTAAAATCCTATGCTGCCTCAGTTTGGTTTAGGTTATTCCAACCCCTTATTTACTCTGCAAAGTGGAATTTATCTTGCCTTTCCCCTAATTTTATAGATCCAAAATCTTAAATTAGAAATTAAATCCAAATAAACATATGCCACCTGTATGTCAAACTGTCAAAGTACATTTGGGAAAACAGTAAACATTCACAATTTCGAAACTAATGTGGTCCAACTCCAAACAAGAAAATGCAAATTGCTCACCAGTCAACCAGTCCTAAGAGCAACTCCAACAGATTGGCTAAAACGTTTTGTATCGGTAAAAAAAGAAAAAACACCGCCAATTCACGTTCCAACAGACTCGCCATCTGGGTCGCTTCGGTATCCCGTTCGCTATCGCGTCCCCGTCGCTCGTCGTCTTTGCCGAGCCAAGAAGACTCGCCATCTCCCTCCCGGCCCACCCGTCCTCCCTCCCGTGCGCCATCCTGCCCCCGCACCAGAGCCGCTCCCGCGCCGCCGTCGCTGCCGCTCAGCCCGCGCGGCCGCCATGTACAGGCCCACCACTTCCGACCGAGACCCAATCCCGACCCCAACCCCGAAGATTCCCGTTCCTCCACAGCCGATGGCCTCCGCCCCGCCGGCGCCCATGCACACAGCAGGACCGTCGGCCGCCGGCGAGTCCACTGTCGTCGCCCGCGCGCTCTCTGAGATCCACCGCGAGATCCGCGCCTCCGACGCTGCCACCAAGACCGTGGCGTTGCAGAAGCTCACCTATCTCTCCTCCCTCCACTTGGCCCCTGTCGCCGCCCACCCGCTCACCTTCCCCGCCATCGAGCTCCTTGCCTCGCCGAGCCTCCTTTCTCGTGGATCAGAAGAGTCTGCAATGTAAAATCATCTCACCTTCTCCTTCCTCTGGCCTTCCCCGTCAATCAATCGATGCAATCGAATCTTTGAGGAACAAATCCAGCACGCACTCACCTCCAATCAATGGCGAGCCGGCGAGTAATGCGAGTTGCTACACATGCGAGCGACGCAGCCGGACAGGAAGGCCGAAGGCGACGAGCCGGCGCACCGAGCCCGCCACGGACGCGGCGGGTCCCCGGCGCCGCAGCACCCCGGCCACTGGAGGTACGCCGACGCGGCGTGCTTGAGCAGCTGGTTGCGGATGTTGATGTTGAACACGTCAAGGTCGATCGCGTGGCCGCCGCCCTTGCCGAAGCCCCGCCGCCGCCGCTCGCTAAGCCCCGCCGCTGCCGCTCGCCGAGCCCCGCGCTCGCCGGCGCGGGGGCCGCTGCTCGCCCAGCCCCGCCGCCACCGCTCGCCGAGCTCCACACCGGCGCGGCCGCCGCCGCTCCCCTTCTCTGCGGTGGAGTCCAGGAAGGGGACGACCTCAACACGCCACGGTGAACCTGGACTCTTATCCATCGGAGGAAAAAAATAAAGGAGAAAAAAGATTATTTGAATATAGATAATTTAGAGAGTCTGTTGGTTTTACCACTGTTTTACGAGGTTGTCTATTTTTTAAGTCCTTGTAAAACTTCAAATATAGCTAAGATTATACGTAGGCTGTTGGAGTTGCTCTAAAAGTCCAGGCTCCAAACCCCTGACCCTCTCTGACTCTGACCTCGGAGATGGCGGCGTCGCTCTCCAGGCACCTCCGCCTCCGCCTGCGCGGCGGCGGCGAGCGACACCTCCTCCCCTCCCGCGCCTCCACTTCCCACGCCCGATCACCCCCACCTCCTCCGCCTCCTCCTGGCACGGCCGCGCCGCCGCCCCCAGGTATCCATCTACCTTAACCGTCATCATCTTGCGAAATGCCACGCGAATCATCCCGCAAATCTGGTTGCGTTCCACTCGCAGGGGCAGGGAAGGAGGCGAGCGCGTGGTCCAAGCTCTTCCTCTTCGCGCCCGGCGCCATCACCTTCGGCCTCGGCACATGGCAGCTCTTCCGGCGGCAGGAGAAGGTCACACCGCGCACGCCGCGCTCGTTACCCCCTGCTTCGTTTTTTTGTCCCAACGAGACCTCACAGTGTGGTGTTGCCTGCTGCACTGCAGATGGAGATGCTGGATTACAGGACGCGGAGGCTGGAGATGGAGCCCGTGGCGTGGAACGAGGCGGCCTCGTCCGCCGCCCTGCGTGATCCTGACGCGCTGGAGTTCCGGAAGATCGTGTGCGAGGGCGATTTCGACGAGGAGAAGTCGGTGTTCGTCGGACCTCGCTCCCGGAGCATCTCTGGTGTGACGGAGAATGGGTATTATGTGATCACTCCGTTGATTCCTAGGTCGATTGAGCCCGGCAGGTAAATTATTTCGAAAATGCTGAGTCACATAGTTCCTATTTTTCAAGTTAGCTTGGGAACCAGCATTGCACTCCTATCTCTATGATTGACCTTGATGCCTTTATTTTCGTGAAGTTCTTGTGCAAAGCTACTATAGTGGAAATGTCTAATTTTCGTAAAAGCTTGTCTGTGGTTAAATTGGAAAATGATGATTTTGTCCAATAGAATTAAGTTGAGAAAATTTCTTCAACGGAGACAAAGGAAAAGATAATCCAATGTCAGATGTGAAACAGCTAGGAAGATATCTTATATTAGAGCAAAACCATCACAATTCAATTATCAAAAGTTGATCATGCTGGCACTGGTTTGAGTTTATTTGATTCTAAACCGTCTTGGTGTACATGCCCCTCCAATGCCTTTCTTTGGAAAATGAAATCTTCAGCTGTCTATGAATGAACTGAAAGTTGACACACTCCTGGTAGTCTTTACGTGTATTGATAACTGAATTGAAAGTCTAGAGACGAGCGATACAGCAGATTGTAAAAACATGTTTGGCAAAAATCCTGCATATTGGTAGTTCTGTTGCAACAAAAGGGGTTAGTGTATGTGTGCAATGGGGGTGGGGACTGGGGGTTCAGAAATGTGTAGCTGTCAGCAGAGAAGTCCCTCACCCCAAGTAATAATCTCAAAAGGCAAAATTGCTTGTTCAATTATGTATGGAGGGAACCCATAAGGCCCATAATTGAGTTATTGTGCCTTGTGCTATCTGATAGCTTCATCATTCTTGGACCAATGCATGCAGGTCCCAGGATTCAAGCTTGTTTGCTATGCCTATTTTGACTTTATCTCCCACACATTCTGTTGATCATAGAAATTAGAAACCAATCATAGTGTCTTACAGGTTTCCTTTATCTAGTCACTTGTCTTCTAAGAAATTGTTTGTCAGTTTGCAGTCACCTATCCTTGTGAATAGAGGATGGGTTCCTCGTGGATGGCGTGATAAAAACGTTAAGGATCCCCAAATCCTGGATGAAGCTTCAGAAGCAAAAGAAGCTGTTAAAAAACTGGACAGAAAAAGTTCATGGTGGAAGTTTTGGTCTAATGAGCCTAAATCATCTCCTGAGGAGGCTGAGGTGATCTTTTGTCCCCTGTCTTTTGCCTTAGCTTCCAATCTGCTATCTAAAATACCAAATGAATCAGATTATCAACATTTTGCTACTTTGTTCATCATATCAGATTACCATGTGTTTTGTGCGTGTTGTTATTGTTAGGTTTTGTTTGCCATGGTATGCAAACTCTTGTACATGATCCTGTTGTGGCAACCATTTATGAAATCAAGTTACATTCTATTACTAGTATTACCTTGATTAGACCTGATCATTTGTGGATTCTAGAATGATAATGGTATGGAATGTAGACTGTCTGTTTGGGAGTGGGGGTGGGGTTTGGGGGGTGGGGGGGGGGGGGGGTGGGGGGGTGACAATTGAATTGATAAGTACTATACCTACTTTACATCATTCAAAGTATTGATATCCCTTGAACTGTGTTTGCATTGCTTCAATTGGCCGCAAAATTTATGCAATTTACCTTATGCAGATTGAAAAACCTAGAGAACCTCCTGTGAGAGTTATTGGAGTAATCCGAGGAAGTGAGAAGCCAAGCATATTTGTTCCAGCTAATGAGCCCAGTAGTGGTCAGTGGTTTTATGTGGATGTTCCCATGATTGCCCGTGCTTGTGGTCTTCCTGAAAATACTGTTTATATAGAAGATATAAACGAAGATGTCTCTCCAACAAACCCTTATCCTGTTCCAAAAGATGTCAACACCTTGATTCGTCACTCGGTGATGCCAGATGACCATCTTAAATACACTTTTACATGGTAAGCAATTAACCCCAAGCTCGACACTCGTTGCATTTGCAATGTAGGATACTTGGATTATCTCATTCTGCGCTAGTTTTATTTTTTGACTGCTGTTAGTAGTGGTTTCACTCATCCTGATAGAAACTAGTCTATTACTGCTCTCATCTGGATGTTTGGATGGTAATCTCTGACTATCTGACATACACATTCGACTTAAGTTCACTTCCTCTGCAAATCCACAGTATATATGACTTGACTTTGTTGGCAGTATGTAACCGGCAGGCATGATAGCTGGTATGTTCTCAACAAGAAATACTTGTGCAGAACATAGAATACTCCTTTTTGTTGCATGTTAGGTGCAGATCATATACTGGAAGGATTGATATATTCAAAAAACAGCTTTACTTACTTAGGTGGATCTACCTTGTATTGTTGGACAATAAAATAGCCTTTTTTTTCCATTGAAACATTGCTTGTTGCACACTCACTGCGTTTATAGCAGTATAATATTTTTCCAGCTTACACATTCATTCTGCTATGTTTCGTCATTTACCTAACTGAAGCCATGGGATATAGGATAAGCCCATGAAATGCAATTGTGGGTATGCTAAATTGAGGCACAGAAATCAAGCAAGGGAGTAAGGATCTGGGGAAGTAAACGCGCAGCATTTTATGGGGTTATTCCCTAAAAAGAAAAACAGCTTTCAAACTTCCTAGGCACTGCATGTTCACATGTGATGAGCTGGAGGTGCCTTGTGTCAGTGCTCGGCTAATTGAATTCAGAAATTAGGCGACATTAATTATGCTGACTCTGTAAATGTGATAATCTCTTCCTTTTGGGCACCTTATCACCACTTTATATGTTCTGTTTGTTGTTTTAGGTACACTCTCTCTGCTGCTGTGACTTACATGGCTTCCAAGCGTATAAAGGCTAAGAAGGTTAGGTTGTAGCTGGAATGGAGTCCAAAATTCTGCATCACCATATATTTCGTGCATTCAAACCTATTGGAGATGCCCATTCTACTGCCCCTTTTTCTCAGACAAGTATGACATGGCCCTCTTTCTTTGATATGTCCTACATTGACTGCCGGTTTCACCCAGTCGATGCAGTAATTTTGTCCTGCTGGTTGGAAGGCCAGTAACTGTAAGGTTGCAGTTTCCTTGTATTTTTTTTGTCAGGGAGCTTACATACAGGGTAGCCTTATCTTCATTAAGCAGTTATGTATGATGTTTGTTTGACCCGAGAAATTGTTGAACCGGGTTGTCAGACATTGCATTTACCTTCGCTAGGCTGGGCCTTTGCTGGGTTGATTCCAGGCCACTAGCACAAAACAATGTGTCCCTAGGAACACCTCCTGATGGGCGTCATGGCCCTTGCTTGCACTAGCAGTTCAATTCCAACTAGCAGAATCATATGAAGACTGAAAGCGAATTTATAGCTTGTATTTTCCTTTCAATTTATGTGTTCGTACCTTGGCATATGCTTTCTCACCATCTTACTCCATCGTTGAAATGGTTGTAGAAAATGGACTTGTTTGTATTTGTTATGGTACATCTGTAGAGCCTTGCGAAAAACAGTATTTTGGAAAATACGTTTTTTTGAAAGGATTTTGGAAAATACGTTTTTTAAAGGATTTTGGAAAATACGTTGGATTCAAATCTATATGCTTACTCAGTGCTAATTGTCAGAAACATTTGGCTAGACGTGTCCTAACAGGTTAATTCGTATCGTTTTTGTACTACTGAGTATAATTGTGTTTTCTCCTTTTAGGCAAAATACCAGAGAGAGTGACTGTAGGCATGCGATGCTCGTGAGCCGTGATGTTGTTTCCAGTTCCACTTGTCCTCTCCTGGCATCTGTTTCTCCTCAGCCTGCTCTTTTGTTTCACACGAGAAAACGCAGTAGACAGACTGGGAAATAACTATGGCCCCGGTAGGACTGATCACTGATCCATCCACGTTCCAACGAGTCAGGCGTGAGTAAATTCCCCTCCAGAGTCAAGTGAAAGGCGTGAGTGTGAATGGGGAAGGGGTTTCGGATTTCTCGTACAGTACCCGCTACAGTGCGACCTCTGACAAGCACGTCAGCAATGCGTCGCATGTGACGGTACCTTCCCCGATTTGATTGCTACCCTTACACGGGCTCAGTACACGCCGTGCGGCTTAAATACCTCCCATGGAGCCTGCTCGTACGCTTTTGTCCTACTTTTCTGTGCACACTGCGGGGGTGTTCACTTCTCCGAAAAGGGAACGTAAATTTGGGTGAAAATGTCACATCGAACACTATAGCGTACTAGCACTTTTCGTTTGTTTGTGGTAATCATTATCCTACCATGACCTAACTAGGCTCAAAAGATTCGTCTCGTCGTGTACATCAAAACCATGTACTTAGTTTTTTTATTTACCTACATTTAATGCTCCATGTATGAGGAGAGAGATTTGATGTGATAGCGAATAGTGAAGTTTAGAGAGAGAAAGTTTGGGGAAAGTTTTGAATTTGAAGGGAATTGAACACCGCATACGAATCAATCCATGCACCGAACTGTACCTACGACGACTTTTCTTGGAGTGACACGCTGTGTCTAGCGATCTTAATGGCACTGCTGCCAAACGGTAGAGTACCGGGGACAAATGGACACCAGCATTCAGCCGCTAATCATGAATCATTAACCTAACCCACCTACTCGCAGCCGGCATCAAAGATCAAACCCCAGACCAAACGGCACATGTCCCTGGAGGCGCCAATCGCCGCACATTGGATTCTTCTCTTCTTTTGGATCATACCCCAACATGCTTCGCGATGTGCGATGCGTCCATGCCATGAGCAGTAGCTTTCAGAGGGGAACACGAGGTCACATGACTCATGGCTGGATGACCCCGCCGTCTCGCTCGCGGGAAAGTGATTTGCATGCAGCCCAAGAACATGCCAAGATCGCAACTGCAGCTCTCAGCTCGGTGATTGGAGAATCACTGCGTCCCCGCCGCTGGCACCCCGGATCACCGGCTTTGCTCGTCACTTCCTGGGCAGGCCGGCGAGGGAGGAGGACTAGGGGACAGCCGGTGTGGAGGGGTTCCGAAATGTCAAAGGCTAGCCATCCTACGGTCCTGAACCCTGATGAAGATGGGAATCATGTGGCCAGCTTCCCTTTTCCTCTTGTCAACAAAGCTGGCCGCCACTTCAATGAACTTTCGCTCCTTCCTGCTAGAAAGGGGGTGATTAAATGCCCTTTATTTTTCAAAAAAATTAAATGCCTTTGTCCTGTTGAGCCAGTGGATTTTGTATAGTATATATAACGCTTATAAAGGCGCCCAACTTTGTTCTATCTGGCTCCGGAACATCTCCAAATTCTGAAAGAGCAGGACATGCTATAGTTTACAGGAAAATTTTGAAATACACTACTGTGACGAGCAGGCGCGTAACAGTGCCTGCACGTCTCCAGTTTTTTTTTATTGGACCACATTTGTGCCGTTTCATGGCAAAGGTCATTTTCACCGCCGTTCACCAACGAAAAGGATAAATAAACACGCCATTATCACCGACATGTAGGGCCGGTCCGGGCCCGAATCAGGCCCGGCCCACTACAAGCCCTCAAAAGCATCGCCCACACGGCCGGCCAGCCAGCCTCACGTCTCATCCCCTTCACTTCACGCTTCATCACCTCGCCAGCAGGGAGGGCAGCCGCACACCCGCCAACCGCCCGCTGCCTGCCGAACCCGCCCGCCTCCAGCCTGCTTCACACCAGGCAGGCACACACACGCTAGTCACGCCGCACCCAACAAACTCTTCCTTCCCTCGCAAGCGTCCGCCTCCTCGTCTGCGTCTCGCCGCCTCACCGCCTCCTCCGCTCGCGTTGGATTGGCCGGGCGGGGCGTGGCCGCGTCGCGTGGACTGGAGCGGGGATCCATCCATGCGGCATTGGGATCGATTCCTCACGTTGGTAAGCAACCGACCCCCAACTTTGCCTGGATGGATAGAAGAGTTCCTCGCGATTTCCCTCGTAGTGAATTTTGGCCTCGGAGATGTTTCGGCTGCATTGAGCAATCGCGCCGGGGATTTTATTTTTCTCCTGTCTCCCCGTCGTTGCGTTGAGGGTTTCTTCGTGGGCTGCACCAGGGAGGGAGGGAGGGAGCATCGACGTAGTCCCACCATTTCTGCTTGATTTTTTTAAGGTTACCATTTCTGCTTGATTGATGCTTGTTGGGTTCGAGTAGGTTCGCAGTCTTCTTCTTCAGCGACTTCAGTGTCACGCCGTGGGGCTTGGGCTCCGAGGTAGGGGTGCAGTTAATTTTCTGAGATAGGATCGGGGGTTCATGCCCCACGCTGAGTCCGTCCCCTGGCGTTTTCAGGGGTGGGGCGTGGGGGACAGCTTTGCTGCATTTCTTGGGAGATTGTACGGCGCGCCAGAATTCTGATCTGCCTGTTTTTTTCCTGAGGTGTAAAACTGTAAATAGTGGATATCTGGTTGCCGTGCAATTATCGTTGGGGATTTGTCCAGTTCTGTGTTTCTTCATCAGGATTTATCCATGTTTTCTAGATTTTATTTCGGGGTATGGTTGATTGGGATACATGGAAAATGGAACCGGTCTCTCTATTGTCTGCTACGTAGTGGACCATTCCTACTGTGGCTGTTCTTGGCGTCTTGCTTTGTTAGGTCTGTAGGGCATGATGATGTTTGTAATCTTACTTTAGTTTGAGGCGAGCGTAAATAATTGTTAGCCTTCTATTGCTGTTGTGGGAATTTGCCTCACATGACTGGTGTATCCACAGTTCTGTTCTACAGTTGTGTACCAGAAACTCTGAACCTTCCTTACTGTTGCTATTTACAGAGCTGTATTTTCTTAATCTGATATGCGACTCTATCCTGAGCGATTAGGAATAGGAACGGCTAAATTTTCCATGTATATAGACTTTTATATGTTTGCTCAAGACTTTGTTGCTTAGTATCTAATGGCTGAAATATGCACTGAGACTTCTTATTTGTCATTGCTAGGTCCTGCAGTCTACCTGAGTGAATGGTGTCTCAATGAAAAATCCCAAGAGATAGAGCTGTTTTGTCTAAATTAAGTTAAATTATCTGCACAGTCGAAGATGTCCGCGATTATGTTATGTACTTGCAGCGGGGACCAGTCCAAGTTTGACGATCTTCCTCGATCGCCAGAATCTCTTGCAACACGTGATTTCTCAGCAAATGGCTCTTCTTCAAAGATGGCAAGTCGTGAAACAACTCCTGATGATAGCCAAGTAAATGAAGTGGAATCAGACCTAAGAGAGACCCTTTCACTAAATTATGAGGTTTGGATGAACTCCACTGCTCTTTTAAGAAGATAGGCTTTCTTGCAAAGATTTGCCAGTGTAAATAAATCAGATTTATTTGCCAATGTAACAGGAGGCCCGGGCATTGTTAGGTAGACTGGAACATCAGAGAGGGAACTTTGATGCAGCATTGCAAGTTCTTCAGGGAATTGATATAAAAAGCCTGAGACCACGAATGACCAGTGCTATTGCTGAAAGTATCAAACCTAGAGCACCTCCACGCTCTTCAAGAAGGAAATCCTCACAAGTGAATGGAATGCTAATGCATATGTCAATGCACTCTGTAAGCTTGCTTCTAGAGGCCATATTACTTAAAGCAAAATCTTTGGATGCCCTTGGTAGAGTAACAGGTATAAACTGTACTTTTGTGCAATGTGTTTTCTTGTATCACACTTACGCATTTTCATGTGAAATCTGTACAGTACCTCCAAAAGCATTGCAAGTTCGCTGTTGTCCTATTAATGTGGATGTGGCCTGGTTATTTTGTTTTATAAAATTAATATATACTGAAACATGTGTATTTCACAAACTGAAATGAAATCTGTTATCCTTCATATTGATAAACTCTGCATCTGAAAGGGCTTTGTTGCATCCGTCTGAATCTCACTCTTAATGCTATCTTGTCATGGCAGATGCTGCAGAAGAATGCAGAACCATTGTAGACATTATAGAGTCCGCATGGCCTTATGGTATTCCAGATGGTACTGCTGAAGAGTGTAAGCTAATAGACATATTCCATTCAGCTCTAGAATATCTTCCTAAACTGTGGATGAGGAGCGGTTGCTTTGATGAAGCCATCATTGGATATCGGAGAGCTCTTGCAAAGCCATGGAATCTAGATTCTCAAAGATCCGCCAACTTACAAAAAGATTTGGCAGTGACTCTTCTGTATTGTGGGGTTGAAGTGAACCCTCAAGAATTTGCTCAAGAAAGGAATCAGGTAGCCCCTGGGAACAACATAGAGGAAGCAATTTTGTTGTTGCTCATACTAACGAGAAAGCTATCCCTCCAAGAAATAAAATGCGATCCTGATCTTGTGAACCATTTGATGTATGCACTCTCATTATCTGGGCATTATGAAGTTTTGGCCAGCCATCTAGAAATGTTGTTGCCTGGAACCTATACCAGATCGGAGAGATGGTATGTCCTTGCACTTTGCTATAGTGCAGCTGGCATGGATGATAGTGCATTAAACATCATAAGGAATGGATTTTGTGTACTGGAGAGAAAGGGAAAGCCTCATATTCCATCTCTTCTTTTTGGAGCAAAACTATGCTGTAAGAACCCAAAGCATGCTTCGGAAGGGATCAAATTTGCAAATAAAGCCATGAAGTCTTTCAGAAGTCGTGATTTGCATTTTATCAGCGTTGTAAAACACTTTCTTGGTGTTTGCTATGGACCTCTTTCTAGGTCTTCCACCTCACACTTGGACAAATCAAGATTACAAGATGATGCACTGAGGCTGCTGCAGGATGCTGCTGCAATGGCAAAGTATAATCCTGAAATATTGTATAGCCTTGCTTGGGAAAATGCCATGCAGCGTAAACTCAATGCAGCTGTTGAAAGTGCAACAGAATGTCTTGAGATGGTGATGGGAGGTTCCGTTAGTGCCTGGAAGTTATTGATTCTTGTATTATCTGCACAGCAGAATTTACAAGAAGCCGAAGCAGTAGCGGATTTTGCAATGGATGAAGCTGAAAAAGATGATCAGTTGGATATTTTGAGGCTGAAAGCAGAAATTCAGGCTTCCCGTGGACAATTCAAGTCTGCAGTGGAATCAGTTCGGGTTTTGCTGTCAACTATTCAAGCAAAGAAGGAAGTCTGGAAATCAACCACTTGTAACGAGGTACGGTCCCCCTCTTCTCTATTGAATTCCAACAAAAACAACATGTTTCTTCTTTGCTCACTATCCACTTGATCTTTACAGGTTAAATCCCTACAGAAGTTGGAGATGGACGCCTGGTTAGACTTGGCATCAATATACTCAAAGCTTGAGGCATGGAATGACTCCAACATCTGCCTGGACAAAGCCATATCCATTGATTTCTTTTATCCCAAGTGTTGGCACATTAGAGGTAACTATTGCTGAAAACTTGACTCTGCTGCTGTTTGTATGATTCACAAATAATACGATCAAGCTATTTTGCCCGCTGCTTTGTCAAAAATTAAGAAAATTAAAATAAAATATTGTAATTTAAACAAATTTCTTCTTTAGGCTTGGACATTGTGTCGAAATTGGTTTTGTCTGTATTTACTTAAGTTTTCATGTGCTCCGGTCATTAAGAAAATAGGGTAGTTCCTGAAACTGATTAATACTGTGCTTTTTTAATAAAAGCAGGAATCTTGTTATGTCAGTTTAGTAGGAGAGTGCACAAAGTCATGATTACATAAAACAGTAGCAACTCCAACTCTGAATAAACTTGATAACATAGGTAAACTAAGGTACTTCAGGGCCTCCACAGGCCCAGTTTCGCAAGGCAATCTCGTCCTTGATGAACTGCACAACCTGGCGCTGATCTACTGCCTTCCCCTCGGAGACCCGTCTGTTGTGTTCCTTCCACAAGTTCCAAGCCATATACATTAGTCGGCAGATGTTTTCCTTCTCAGCCATTTTGATAGTAGCTGCAGCGAACTCAACCACCCTCTTCGATGCCAATGTCAGGATCAGGGACCCTGACCATTTTGCATGACCAGGCCACAACTAGTTCCCACACCTCTTTCAGAAACAGACACTGCAGGCACAGTGTCCACAGCCCCCTTGTCCAGCTCTGATGTTCCAGATCCCCCCTGACCAATCCACGCTTGTGGCATGCTTGTATAGGCTAGGGACATGTCTCTTGGTACCCATCCCTGAAATCGATTGGACTCCCAAAATTTTGCTTTCCTGCCCTCCCCAATCTGAACCACTGTGCTGCACCTGAATAGCTGTATGTCAGTTTCAGGGACTGGATTGTGCCTCCAACCCATGATCTGTCAGGATCCTTCCACTCATACCAAAGCCATCTTAGACGTAGCACCCTGATAAAGATCTCTTGGTCCAAAATGCCGAGGCTCCCATACTTCTTTGGCCTCTTAACCTCTCCCAATGAACAAAGGAGTAGTGGCCTTGATGGAGTTGCACCCTTCCACTGGAAACTTCCTCCGATCTTGTCCATCTGTTTCACCGCCCATTTATTCAGAGCAAACACTGTCAAATAATGTTAGCCCAGCCCCACGTGAGTCCCTCGAACTCACACACATCTGCTAGAGGTAGGAGGAGATAGAAGAGAACATAGAACACGAAAACAACTTGATTCTGCTGAACTACCTTGGGCTTCAGATGGCCTTCTGCTTCATATACTAGAGTTTCTTTACAAAGTCAAAAGGCAGGGAGTAATTGTACTCCTCAACTGCTACTAGTACTACTGCTGGGACGTACTCCCACTACTTGCCACCGTTGCCTGCTGCTGTCATCCATGAAACGCTGAGCATGGCCAAAAATGAAGGGGGGCACTGAGTGCCCCTGAAATTTAACAAGACACCAAGAGCATACTTAATTATCTGGGATCAACATGAGCACCGAGTTCACCAGGGTAAGCCTACCAGCTCTCTTCAAGAATCTCCCTTCCCATTCCGGTAGTCGAGCAACAATTTGTCAATCAATGGTTAAAATATTCACTCTTCTTAGCTGCATTGTATGTAGCGGTAAGCCCAGGTATGTGCTTAGGAACATTTTCACCAGGCATTGGAATCAGTGTATGATTTCCTCCATGATCATCCCCTCGCACCTAATCGGATGAATTGCGCCCTTGCTTGTATTGGTGATCAACCCCGATGTCATACTAAAAGTGGATGGGATCTCCTGTACCGCCTTCACCTCTTCCTTGTTTGGACTGAGGAAGATTGCAGCATCGTCAGCGAACATGCATATGCACAATTTGCTGCTCGGTTGTTAATTGGTGCAAGCACTCCATTAGCTGCTGCCTTGTCCAGCAGCAATCGCAGTCGCAGCGGCTCCATTGCCAGGATGAACAATAGTGGGGACAGAATTGAAATCCACACTTTCCCCTTTGGGCAAAAGCCATCTGATCCACTACTTCCTATGATAGTCCCACCGAACACTGGGTGACCGTATTTTTGCCTGATATGATTCCTTGATCAGGGTTTGGGTATAGAGCAAACTGTCACGGATGCTGTCTTGATGAAGGCGCTCTGAACTCGAGACTAGCACAATGAGGATGGATACCAGTCAACTTGCCAACAATTTAGAAACTAGCTTTGCTAATATTGTGCTTCTGTATTAAATATTAAAGAAAATATCTTGTTCCATAATAATTTAATGTGTATCTAGGACTGATATATTTAAACTTCTACGGTTTGTTTCAAAGTGCTCATATGATCCTTTGCAGGTCTTCTATGGGAGGCTCAATCCTTGCACCAGGAAGCACTGATGGCATTCTCATTCGCCCTCTCGATTGACCCAGATTACGTCCCCAGCATGGTTTGTATGGCAGGAATTCTCCGAAATATTGGAGCGAATTCGTTATCAATTGCAAGAACTTTCTTGCGCAATGCCCTCCGTTTGGATCCTACAAACCACCGAGCCTGGTTGAGCCTTGGGCTTGTCCTGAAAGCTGAAGGATCGCTGCTGGAGGCTGCAGACTGCTTTCAAGCAGCATACGAGCTCAGAGAACTGTCACCAATTCAGGACTTCTCCGAGCAACTCCCCATCATGCTGCACTAGGAAGGAACCCGTAGCAAAGTTTCACAGTTTTCCATGTAGATATTTTCTTCATATGTTGTTCTTGGTTATTAACTTATCACTTGCAAAGGTAGGAAGGATACGATTCTGTGAATGTAACTTTAAGTCACTTTTGTTCATGAACAATTTTGCCCGCTCTTATGTGGTTCTTAAGTGACATCAGGCTGAACTTTCTTGTACAAGGTCCTACTTGTAGGCTGCATGGTCCGGACTGCTTAACTAACAACTCTTGCTGTTCCCAGAATTGTAATAGATGGGTTAAATTGTACTTGAAATCGAAATCCATATTGGTATCCTACCCTAATCTATTGTTTGGTAGTAACATGAGCTTCAACTTGGGAAATAAACCTGTGAGAAGTCCAATTGATGCTGGATCGCATGATATCTTGTACATTGTCGCGCAGGAAGACAACAGACGAGCATCAGGTGAGGTCGAGTCTAACGGTTCAAGGTCCCCAGCAGGGTCCGTGGCCGATCTAGGCGTAGGAAGGATGTCGTTGACAAAGCGTAGAGCTCGAGCGGTTGAAGTGGAGACTGGAGACCCACGGGCTCTCGGCGGTCTGAACCATTCAGGTGTTGGTAGCGAAGTGTCATGAACTCATGATTGCCTGAGCCCAATCCAGAGTATCCATAATCCTCTCTCGTCACATCTGATCCGTGCCATGACTATGTTTTTTTGGACGGAGGGAGTACGCTATCTTCCTGTGCACGTATATATGCCTGTTTCGTTACACTGAACTGACCAAGTGAACTTGTATTATGATTGCTCCCACCAACTGCCGTCATCAGTGGAAGACAGCAAGCCAGAAAAACGAAAGCAAGAAGGGGAAAAGTACAGAGCAAAGATAAAATTATGATTGATATTTTCAAGTTGGAAGATAACCCTGGCTAAGTAAAGAATACCACGAATATTTTAGCTTGGTGGAAAGAGCGGAGGAATAAGGGATGAGGTTAAGCTCTTTAGAGGCGACCTCATACATAACAGGCCCGATCTTAGCGGGGGTCCTAAGCTAAAAAGGTTGAGGACCCACCTCAGACTAAAGGTCCGGTCTTATGGAATAAAATATTTGAAGGAACAGAGAGCGGACAACAGCGCTAGGTGCATGCAGGCATGCAGCACAGAAGGGAAGGAGTGAGATTTATTTTTTTTATTTGGAAATATGGATCCCATGCTTAAGACCCTAGAGATCTTATACATAATAAAGGTTGGTCTTATCCTATACGGACCCACCCATAAGACCCATGAGGTCTTAAACATTGAGAAGGAAAAATTCGGAACATAAAACCAAACCAAAACTTATAATCCGCAGCTAGCTAGCTTGCTACAGTCCCAGACCTATTTTTATATTTAGATCGTTGATGGATCAAACAGTACAAGCAGCACGCACGGGTAGAAACAACCAAGCGCTCAAGAAAAAAGCATGGAATCCATCAAGCACATCAGATACGAGGGACGTGGTGGTGTTTAGATCCGTGTGTTAAAGTTTAGCACTTTAAATAAGTGATAATTAGATGTATTAAACATAAACTAATTATAAAACTAATTATATAAGTCATGTCTATTTCGCGAGACGAACCTAACAAGTATAATTAAGCTATAATTAATACATAATTATTATATATTTACCGTAGCATTACATTGTCTAATCATAGTGTAATTAGGTTTAATAGATTTGTCTCGTAAATTAGTCCTTATTTATGTAAGGTGTTTTTTAATTAATCTATATTTAATACTCCTAATTAACATATTTATATCTGATGTGACGGTGCTAAAATTTAGCACTCCGGAAACAAAAAAGCATAGCACAGATAACCACAAAAACCCCAGCTAAAGAATAGTATAAGCAAAGAAAATCAAAGCAAACCTCAAACACGGAGTAAACCAAAGAAAATGCAGTGCGCCCGGGGCGCACGCGCGCTGAGGTGCGCCCCCGCGCGGATCCGCCGCTCAACTGCAATCTGACGACGCACGCTCCACGTCCGGCTCCGCACGCAATACGGCTAATCCGCTCGGCTCCACGCTCGGCTCCGCACACGAGACTGCACATCCGCTCGGCTCCTGGCGCGCTCCCCCGCTCTGTCAGTTAGGATTTCGTTGAATCGTCTTCCCCGCCGGCCGCCGGGTGTTCGACGTCGAGCGCGTCGCGCCGAGGGACGTGACGGAGTCGGTCACGGAGCAGCTCGCCGGCGGCAATGGCCGATTCTGCCGCTGCCCGCGGCGGAGGCGGATACGTGCACCCCGCCGCACTCGTCATCGTCCTCCGGCGCCCGGCGGGACGTCGGTCCCCGTCGAGGCCACGGCGACCGCGGCCGCCAGCGTCGTCGTGGACGACGGCATCCGGCGTAGGGTCGGGCGCGCCTCCTCGGCGCAGGCTGCTTCCGTCTTGGACTCCGTCGTCGTGTCGATGTGGCACCGGGGGCTGCTGGTCCACGGACACCGGCGTGCCGCCGACGAACTTGTTGATCACCAGCTTATCCTCGCGGTCGTCGCGGGCTGCATTCTGCTGCCAGAAGGGCTCCTTCGCCGCCGCCGCCGCGGGCAGCGCCGAGTCGAATAGGCAGGCCATGTCCAGAGACGACGTGAAGTTGCCGGAGCCGGTCTCGTTGCCGAGGCTCTCAGTGCAGACCTCAAGGCTGTTCTGGCTCATCAGGGCATCAGGCTCGACGACCGGCGCACGAGCGGGTGCACATACGGCTTGGACGGCCAGCGGCGGCGGCGGCAACCTTCTCCACGTCGGCCTGGATGGCGTTCCATACGTCCGCCTACGCGGACCGGTCCTCGACGATGAGTTCCGGCTTCTTGTTGCGTCGCCATTGCTCGTCCACGGCTCCGGCTTCTTATCACGGCCGCACCACACACAACATCTCTGCGAATACGACAGTCCAGTCGCGTCGTCATTGCTCGTCCACGGCGCACAAGCGGCCATTGGCATCGGCGAGCTGCTCCGTGACCGACTACGCCGCGTCCCTCGGCACGACGCGCTCGGCGTTGAACACCCGGCCGGCCGGCGGGGAAGACGATTCGACGAAATCCTAACTGATCGAGTGAGGGAGCGCGCCAGGAGCCGAGCGGATGTGCAGTCTCGCGTGCGGAGCCGGGCGTGGAGCCGAGTGCATGAGCCGTCTCGCGTGCGGAGCCGGCCGTGGAGCGCGCGTCGTTAGATTGCAGTTGAGCGGCGATCCGCGCGGGGGCGCACCCCGGCGCGCATGCGCCCCGGGCGCACTGCATTTTCTTCCGCAGGATAACCACAAAAACCCCACCCAACAAATTAAATAATCACTGATGCCACCGTCGCTCTCGCTCCCTCCGCGATTTCATTCCCAAACCGCGTATCATTAAAAAGAATGCCGCACAGGCCGGCTGTGTGTAGAACTCCGCGTTGTGTATGAGACTGGACTCTAGTAGGCAGTGTGTAGTCAGTGCCAGTCAGTCTACGCGGACGAGACCCCGACTGGACTCTGTGAGACTGTGACTGTGTATATAGCAAGAGAACCCGACCGATGGCGACATCCATCCCGTCCAACTCCCACGCGCCGTCCTGACAATGCCGACCACCACCACCACGGGCACGGGGACGAGGAAGAAGGGCCTCCACGTCCTCGTCCTCTTCCTCTCGTGCTGCTGCTGCCTTGCTGCGGCGGCGGCACCAGTGGGAATGCAGCCCTCAGATGCCAGCGCCATCGCCGACCTCGTCCAATCCCTCGAGACGCCGCCCTCCTCCTGGACCGCCGGCGGCGACGCCTGCACCACCTTCGAGGGGATCACCTGCTCCGCCTCCGGCCGCGTCACCGCCATCGACTTCGCCGGGAAGCGCCTGTTCGGGACGCTGCCGCCCTCCCTCTCCTCGCTCACCGCGCTGGAGTCGCTCCAGCTCCGGGGCAACTTGCTCACCGGGGTGGTGCCGGCGGGCCTGGGCGAGATCGCGACTCTCCGGAACGTCTCCCTGTCCGGCAACTTGCTCCAGGGGCCGATGCCGCGGTTCGCCAAGGGCGTGGCCGCCGCCGACGTGGTCGACGGCAACAGCTTCTGCTCGGACGAGCCCGGGAGGCCGTGCAGCTCGCAGGTGAGCGCTCTGCTCCGGGTGGCCGAGGGGTTGGGCTACCCCGTTTTGCTTGCGCTGACATGGAAGGGGAACGACCCTTGCCGGTCATGGCACTGGCTGGACTGCGACACCGGCACCGGCACCAGGCCAGATGTAACCAGTATCAGCCTGCATGCCGCAAACTTTTCAGGGACCATCTCTCGCCGGCCATGGCTAACCTGACGGAGCTTCGAAGACTTGACCTGGCCGAAAACCGCCTCGCCGGGGAGGTACCGGATGCTCTCGCGACATTGCCCAAGCTTGTGTTCCTTACTTCCTTGATGTTACCAACATGGTTACCAACAATCGCCTCACCGGCCAGCTGCCCAAGTTTCGGCCGTCGGTTCGTGTGTATTCAGATGGGAACGAGTTTTGGGCACCATCGCCATCACCCTCGCTCGATCTCTCACGTGATGCTGCGGCCTCATCAAAGTTGAATGCAGCAGGAAGTATCCTGATTGTAATTGGGGTTCTTGTGGCTCTTCTGCTTGTTACCTGAATGAAAGGGGGCCGGGCAATATATCCTATATATTGGCCTGGCGTGATCAATAAATAAAATAAATGGTCGCTTCTAAATAAACTCGATCTATCTCGATCATGTGCTAGATAGGTTGTCATCAGAGGCCATGTTAATATGTCACCAATCTTACTCGGATAACTCGAATATATCTGGGATACGAGAAAGAAGAAGACCGACCACGCTAGCGAGTGGCCAGTGCATTGCATTTGCACAGGCTACCACCGATCGATCTGCTGGCTGCTGCAGCTGCAGGAACGCAATTTGCGTGAATTCCGTGTCATGCATGTTACCGAGAGGCGTTGCTGCTATATATAGTGCTATACTATATAGCAAGTATATCGCAGCTAGCTCTCTTGGGGCACGTACGGATTAGCAAACGCGATGGATTAGAGTACGTACCCCACAACAACACAACGAGATGCAGCTAGCACATTTGTTTGTTCAGTGAGGAAACAAAATTAAACCTTGTATAGTGAGGAAACAATAAACTTCCTTGATTATATTGTTCACTAAAGACTATATTGATTGTATTGAGGAAACACAACGAGATGCAGCACATCTGTTTATTCACTAAAGATTGTTCCTTTGGCTCACTGTATCCAGCGGGTAAAGTATTACATTGTTCAGCAGCAGCGCGCAACGGAGATACACGAGTACTATAGTATATTAAAGTAGATACGTAGATAGACCGGACGCAGCGGGCCAGCGGCATGCATGCAAGACGCTCGGTCACACTCTACGAGAAATAGGTGAAATAAATTGCGCTTGGCTGCCATCCCACCGGGATGACTTCGCGCAGGAAGATTGCCGTCATGCGGGCATTTGGATCACTTAGCGATAGGTTGTAGACATTCATCGACATTGGAGCCGAGGTCAGGGCTGGAGCGCCGGAGCCTGCTGGCAGGGGGCTGGAGCCTATAGATGGCCACTGTGCCGTGCCGGCACGGCCGTGCCGTGTCGGCACGGTGACGTGCTGAGGCGTGCCGGCGTGCCAGCCGTGCCGTGCCAGACCGTGCTATGGGTCAGGCCTTCGGCCCATGGCACGGCACATGGGCCGTTTAGCCGCCAGGCCGGCGGCCCATGGCACGCACGGGCCTTCGGGCCGTGCCGGCACGGGCACGCTGCCGGCCGTGCCGTGCCGCCCGTGGGCCGTGCCGCCAGCCCATGGGCCATTTGTACACATATACTGGAGCCCCCCTACTCCTTGCAACCAATGCAGCCCCCTCTAAGTCCCCCCATAATTTCTAGCTTCACCACTGCCCGAGGTGGATATAGAAGCATTGGAAGGCCTCTCGTAGTACCACGTAGCTGTAGGCCATTATACCCTTCCCCCTAGCGCTCACAAGTCTTACTGACATCTTCTTCTAGGAAGCCCACCCCTCGATGCAGAGCAGGGTGACAGACGGGAACTTACCCCGTGCTAGCTCCGCCCTGTACACGGTAGTGACATATCGGGGCTGGTTTGCGTGCATACGCATCCACTAGACGACGGCGATGTCGTTCGCCCCAACTGATCCCCAACTTCCGCCCCACAAAAGCCACAGTGGGTACAACATTTGGTTCAAAGCTTCTTTTCATCGATTGCGTCCTCTGGTTCAAAAGCTTCTTTTCCTAAATACATCTCTTGTTGGAGAGCTGTGATGTGAGTATGTAATTAATGACTCAGCCTGGCAGCTTGTTTCACAATTTCACATATATCATTAGATGCCGTCCGCGTGTTTCACAATTCAGACGATGCAGTCCATAAGCAAGCCTGTGCATATATGAGACAGGGATTTTGGCACTGACGAGCCATTGTTTGAGCAAGCTTGTGCAGGGATTTTGGCATTGGCGTCACAAATAACTGGTGCTCCAGTACCACCATGAACGTGTGGAACGCGTATTTGTTAGCAACCGCGCTCACAACGACGGCGGCAGCGCTACGCTCGCTGTCTTCTCCACTCGACAAGCCACGGGCCGACGAGACCCCGGTTTGTTTGTTCTCCGACTTAGGATACAAGTTGGTTGCCTTTCCTCTCTTTTCTACTCCACACGATGTACCTCACACCTATTACGACCCTTGAGCTCTTGCGACGAACTCCTTTGCTGTTGGGCATCGAATCCTTGGGCAGGCCCAGGTGGGGAGCCGTGACATCCCCTTCCCCTTGAGAACCGGCGTGTCCCCATACCACGGGAATGATGCTGACGAAGAGCTTCTGCATCCTCCCAGGTCGCCAGCGAGCGACTCGTCAAGGCCGGGCCACTTGACGAGGATTGCACGCCATCATTTCGTGGGTGAAGGCGGCACCTGGAGTTCGTCGGCGGCGTCGGGCAGTGAAGGAGAGACGCTGTATTTTGGCGATGGAGCCAGCTTGAGGAACGTACACCGGGTGTATTGACGAGACGACGATGGGGGAAGGTCCAGCTTGTACGCGATCGATGTTGCCGATCCGTTCCAGCACACGGAAGGGGCCGAAGTAGCTGAAGGAGAGCTTAATTCTGGTGTGTTCGTACGTGGAGCGATCGACGACTGTACGTGTAGTTGCAGCTTGAGGTAGACGACGAGGTCGCCGATGGAGAATGAGCGCTCAGATCGGCGCTTATCAGCTTGGGCCTTCATACGTTGCCGGGCGCACTGAAGCCAGCATATATAGTAGCGCGCTCGGTCAGTAGTGCTTCAACTGATTTTAGGTGCCGATGAAAGTGAAGAAGCGGAAAGGCCGAAATGACAACCTCAAAGGCTATGGAATCCACTTCAGCCACTTGCTTCTCTACTTGAACATGCACACGGCCTCCAATGCTAGTACTAGAGATTAATGGCGCCGGCCCCCGGGCAGGCAGTGTTGCAGGACAGCAGGAGCGCCGGAGAGTGGAGACCGAGGCCTGCTGCGAAAACCAAGACGTCGCGAGTGAGGAAGAGCAAAAGGAACGTATGTACTGCATCTCAAACCCAGACTGCACTCGCCTTCTCGCGACAAGGGCGACCGCTGCCCCATCACCGACGACGCCGGCCGCTCGCGTCCCCAGCTCCCAGCCGCCGTGTCGATTACCAGCAGGACACCCAGGCCGGGGAGCACCGCCGTCCCAGGTTCTATCGCCCCAAACCCCTCCTTGCTGCTACATCTGGATCCGCCATGCCCCCCGAACGACAATGATCAAACCAGAACATAGTAGGATACCAATAACCTCAAACGAATCAACTTAAGAACCAGAACATAGTAGGATACCGATAACCTCAAACGAATCAACTTAACCACTTGTTTTCAGACATAAACTACCACGTTTGCCAAAATAAGCCCATTGGTTCTGGGGCAAAGCGTTCAGAAAGGCAGGAACACCTAGACAGGTGACAGTACATATATCTTCATCAAAACATATAAAGTAGCAAACAGAGATCAACGACTAAAACTACTCGGCAGCAACCTCCTGGCCAACCACAGTCTCCTCTCCCTCCGCAGGCCTCTCCAGCTTGACACCAACATCCTCTTTGGTGTAGTCGCCATGTACCTGAGAAGCAACATTACGTGTTAGCATGACAAGACACAAGTAGGCCAAACCAAAACATGAGAGCCAAAGCCTGTAGCAATTACCTCCATTAGCTTCCCAAGGTCGAACTTCGGGGATTTCAGAATCTTCACCTTGCGGATGAACACATTCTGTAGTGGAAAGATACTGGAGGTAGCCTTCTCGATCTCCTTTCCTATGACTTCAGGGATGAATTTGGACACCAACTCCTTCAAGTCACAGGTTGAGGCCTGGTTGGCCATAATCTCAACCATCTTCCTGCGGATCTGCACACAGAATATGGCACTTGTATATTGAGAAACAGCAGGCTAATATAGTTTGATGTCTCTTTGATGTATGATATATGAACATTTGCTGATACATGTTTTAGAACTCTTCTATGTGCACACAAAAATGACAGAAATGTTACCTGTCGGATCTGGGAGGCCTGTGCATAGCAGGTACGCTTCACTTGGTTGGGTCTCCTCTTCGTGAAACCAATGCAGAACAGCCGCAGCATGTAGTTGTCAGTCGTCTTCACATCAACATGAGCCTCAATCAGGGTTTGCCACTTCCTGACGAGAGACCGAAGCTTGTCGGTCGTAAAGTCCATACCCTAATAAGACAGTGAGAACAATTGAGCAACAGAAAACACAATGAAAAGTGGAAAGAACTGCATGAATGCTGATCATTACCCAGAAGTTGGTAAGGACATTACGACCCTGGACATCTTCAGCACGGAGCCTGATCTTCCTGTAGGCTTGATCTTCATCACTCTGAAGATCAGCCAGGGAAACCTCAAAGACACGGTGCTTAAGACCCTCTGAAGCAATCTAAAACCAGAGAACATAAATAAATTAGTAAAATGTAATATCATGTAGTGCCTATATTCTTAAAAACAATTGCATATAGAAGAAACGAAACATAAAACTTAGAAGGCTGGAACCTTCAGTGCTAGATCAGACTACTCAGCCAGGTATAGTGGACAGATAACTTGAGATAAGAGGGCAAGTTAGGACAGATAACTCTTACTGTAATTTCAATTCATGATATCCCTTTCTAAAATATTGGTCATGGACACAAAAACAAACACATAACTAGCAGTATCATTCCCACAGAGAGTTCCGGTGGCAGGTTCTAGCGAAGAAGAAAGCAGTACAGATAGCAACATGTTGGTCATCGGAGAAAAAGGTGAGGGCGACATCAATATAAAAATAATATTTAGACCCTCTAGTTTCTGCAACAATTGACATCTAGAAACATATGCAATGCAGTTATCAAGTACAATCATCTATCAATTTTCAGTGGATTAGATGATGGGCAACGCCTACAAACAACATTACGCTGAATGCTACCTCTCTGCCATAATTCATTTGCTCCTAGGACTTCTTAGGGCGCAATATGTAGATCAGTCCTCACATACAACTATAAGCTCAAGCACTACCACGACTAAGACATTAATGATCTATGTAGCTAACCCTACCGCGGTCAAAATAGACAATAGGAACAAACTCATACTACAACCTTTCCCCACAAACCAGAACCGTACAAATTGGAACGATCTAGATATGGAGTTCGAAAACCACATACCTTAGTACCCTGTGTCCTGGACACGAGAGTTTTGCCGATGTTCCTCACGCTGAAAACGGAGGGAGCCTTGATATCGTACCAATCCTTCTTCGCGAAGGGGTCGACGCTGCAAGACACGAAGGAAACAATCAGATGCGTATCGGCATGGCATTAGAGGAACGAAGAAATGACCCAGCGAAGTATCTACTCGGAAAGAACGGAACGGTGCGGCGGAGGGGCGAACTTACGTCTTCTTCTTTCCACCCTTCTTGCCTTTGCTGATCCTCTTGTTCTTACCTACGGCCATCTTGTCGCCGCCGCCGCTGCCGCCGCCGCCGGGGGTGCGCGGGTGCTTGGGGCTCGGGAGATGGGAGTGGCTGGCGGCGCTGCGGCGTATAGGGTTCTAACGCGAAGGGGTGGAGCGATCTATATAGCTGGGGTTGAGGGTTCCAGCGTTCGATCGTGCGGTCCATAGGCGCTCAAGATTGGATGGACGCGCACGATGCGCCGCTGCTCTGCGTCATGGTTGGGCCGGGCCGTCTGAGGCCTGTTCGGCCCAGTTGTCGGGCAGCATCCGTGCGGTGGCAGCCCACGCATCTCTCGACCCATAGTGCTCGTCGGCATCACAATCTTCCTCGATCCACGACGATTCGTTGAATCCTGCATCAACGTCTACAAGGTACGCAAGATCCCTCTCTCCTCGATCCTTTAGTTCATTTATTGTAAATTTCCAATGGTGCATTATCAATTTCCCGATGGCAAAGTTCATTAGATGTGAAGGCTTGCTCTCAACGTATTGTAGGCTTTTGTAGCTCCTGAGTGCAAGAAGTGGTTATCTGTGTCAGGTTCAGAAAGTTAAGGAACGTCTAATTAAAATTCTTGGTTATACATGGGTACAAGAGTGCCGCCTGATAAGACACATCCAAGTGTGTGTGTTTTTTGTGCTGTTTCATTTGATTTCTTTGCTATTATCTACAACCACTGAATAAGATGTAGCTAGATAAAATACTTTCTGTTCTTTGTTCCACCTTCTTGTGGAGCTCCTTCTCAACCTTCTTTCCTACTATTTCTGTTCTTGGCTATATGATACTTCCTCCGTTCAGATTTGATATACGTATTAGAGAGGAGAAAAAGTCTAAAATTGATATGTGTATTAGTTGTTGGACTGATTAGACATGTCTGTTTGGTACTCGTAGCCTATTTAATGCATGGCCTATCAGCTTTTACATGCTAGGAGAGATTAATTTCTTCTTGGTTTGTGTGCTGCTTCCTTATATGCATATCAAATGTGGACGGAGGGAGTATTAAACAGAGAAAGGTGTGGAGCTCCTTCTCAACCTTCTTGCTTTTTCCAAGCTTCAGTGTGATTGTTTCAAGGAGTTTAGGGATGTCTAATTAGACTTTTTGGTTATGCAATCATGTCTTGATTTTCCACTACTGTAATTTGTTTCTCGCCGGATCTAACAGCCGTCGGGCAAACGGGCGACGTGTACCCGCTGCCCGCTTGTGGAATGACCCATGATTCGTGTTTTAAAGATTCGTGACGATTCATGAGCGTGCGGGCTCGCGGCTTAATGGGCGAAAGGCTCGCTCCGACCCGAACCGAACGGCTTATATTACTTTCTCGCCGGATCTGACGGCCGTCGGGCTAACGGACGACGTGTACCCGCTGCCCGCTCACGGAATGATCCGTGATTCGTGTTTTAGAGATTGTATTGTGTATGCAGCCTTTTCCGGTCTTGAATACGGCATGCAAGCTTTTTCCTGCCGAGGAAGTTTTTTCCAGTCGCGGTTGCTGTTCGCATGCATGTGGCAATGCCGATTTTCCGATCACAGAGCGTTTTTTCCGGTTGCGGGATTTTTTGGTGGCTCAGACGTCGGACGGGGCTGGGCGCTGCGCTATGTGTTAAATAGCGTCGCCCTATATATAATATATATTATTTTGATAAAATCTAGTTGACCCCTTTAAATTATTAATATAGCACAATTTATCCATTTGCGGCTGATGTGGCGTCATGTATGACGGCGCACGTGGCGCCACGTCAGCGAAAACCACCCTCAAAACTATCAAAGGACATAAATTGGACCGTTTGAAAAAGTTGGAGGATGTCATATATTTTTTACTCATTTTTGAGTAAAATACACTAATGGTCCTTAAACTTGTCCCAGGGTGTCATCTAGGTCCCCAAACTCTTAAAATGCATATTTGGGTCCCTGAACTTGCTGAACTGTGTCATCTAGGTCCAAAGTTCCAAAAATACCCCTATGCATGATGGCATGGCTGTCAATTCAGCATGAAATTTTATAATATTTCTTTAACCAAATCAGTTGTTTCCATCACAATAATTAGCGAACTTTATTTGATTATACCATAGCGATAATTATAGATCAAGAGATGGACAAACATCAGCAACATAGGGGTGTTTTTGGAACTTTGGACCTAAATGACACAGTTTAGCAAGTTCAGGGACCCAAATATGCATTTTGAGAGTTTAGGGACCTAGATGACACCCTGAGACAAGTTTGAGGACTGCTGGTGTATTTCATTCTTTTTTTTATGAAAGGATGACAAATACCTGGTTTGCAGTTGAAGGATGCAGAACAGACAACGTCTATAGTTGAGGGGTGTGGAATGGTTTTTTAAGGCATGTTTCACGGGGAAAATGGTAAGTTCCGTGCTGTGAATGGGCCCAAAAAATGATCACTTCCAGCTCAGAAATAACTGGGCCTCCAAGTAGCAGCCTAATAGCTCATGGACCTGCAGTCAGCCAAGCAAGAAACAAGCTCGATCTGTGCAGGTCAGAGTGTATTAGAATGGAACAGATCTTTGCTTAACAGGACCATCAGACACGGGCATCACTACGGCAGTGTTTTATTCACGAATTAGTATTTGCACGAAAATCTACACTGCTTCTGGTCGCCGTTGCCAGCTTCGGGTCACTGTGAGCTCCCACAATCGATCATGGTTGCATCGACAGCCAGTTTTACATGCACCTCGAGATTGCAGGCGTGGAAATGCAAATGAAAGTTGCAGACCATGGCACACAACCCAGGGATCAAAAAGTGCGCAGCTAGCTGCTCAAGGAGATGGTTTCCTCTTCAAGTCTTGATCCCTTCGCTGACGGGCACACCAGGGAGGAGAGGACGACGCCATTTGCTTGAGCTCGAGGTCAGAAGCATGCGTCCATGAGGCAGCAGCAACATATCGCATCAAAACCTGCGCAACTGACAACAGAAAATAATTGAAAACGCAGCTGTTAGGCCACACCAATATTAATACAGCATGCAACCTGTTCAACCATCAAAAACGTCATTATCAATTTGTCATGAATGGCGTTCCTCCTACTGCCGTTCACAAACAACCATCACAAGTTTAAATTTTAGTTCTCTGCAAGACACAGTCATGAAAATCTTGCTTGGCCAATGTTGCTAGTGACAGAAATCTGGTAGGCCTCGATCTTTCTTTCTTTCGTTCTGCATGGCCTGTCAATGACAGTCCGGGGACGTGTCACTGTCAGCGGCTCGACATCATCACGATGATCACATTTGTTCTTCCAAATTTTATGTGTTGACAGCAGATCGAATTACGTTTGGGCACGTACCATCCTTCGACGAACGAGGGGCCGCTGGTCCTGTGGGGAGGCGGCGGCGGCTGCGCGTACGGCGGCGGGTACATCGGCGGAGGTTGTTGCCCGTGCGGTTGCTGGTACACCGGCGGCGGCGGCTGCCCATACGGCGGCGGGTACATCGGCGGTGGCGGCTGGCCGTAGCCGTAGGGCGACGGGTACATGGGCTGCGGCGGCGGCGGCGTTCCGTGGCCGTGGAGGTGGTGGTGGTGGTATTCGTGGTGGCCGCGCTCGTCCCCGTCCATGCCCCGCTCCCCGTGCATCGGCGGCGGCGACGGCGTCCCGTGCGGGTGGTGGTGGTGGTGGTGATGCTGGTGGTGGTGGTGCTCGTCCACCCCGCGCTCCCCGTACGGGTCCATCGGGTACCCTGCTGATATGTCACACAAGCCACGGCAACATTGCCAACGGCGATCAGCGAGCGTCGGCCGGTCAACTTGTTAGGATTTCAAAATTGTTTGGATCAGAGAGACGGAGCCAGCGAGAGATTCTGCTCGCGGGGGGAGAAAAATAATGGGTCGGAGAAGCATGGCGACCGCGAGCAAATCGTGGAAATGGGCAAAATAATGTACGTAACAAGGATCTGAAATCGGCTAAGCACCTGGCGGCGGGGGAGAGGACGCGCCGACATGGCCGCCGTGGGGATTGTAGTAGCTCATCTTCCTCGACGGAGCAACGCCAGGATTGGGGATCGGAACTGCAGCACGACGGGGTGTCGTGTTCGCGTTTGATTTCGAGAGGAACAAAGCGGAAAACAGGAGACGGTGGATTAGCCGAAGAAGATCATGCTAACTTTGCCGAGACCATCTTTTTTCTCTCCCGAAAAGTTACAGCTATTCTTGGACCGGGCCAGTACAGACGAGGGATCGTCATCCCTTGCTGCCTTCCTCCGCGGCTGCATGCAATCCCATGTTATTACACGAACACACCTTCTGTGCAGCTCGCAAAGACCAGACAAGCACGGTTCAGCCTCGCATGAAATCGAACAAATGGAAAGAAGAGGTAATTGAACTCGTTCGCCCCGCGCGCTGCCCGTACCGTCCATCGCCCATCGGGGTACCGTGTCAGGAGAGACAAACAGCATTTTCAAATGAACACCTCAGCTCGATTAGCCAGTGTCGGTCGGTCAACTACCAGTTGGACTTGAAAATGGTTTTGGACTTGCGGTCTGAGTAAAGGAGCCAGTGAGATTCCACTCGCGGGGGAAGGAAAAAAAGAAATCGATCGGTGATGCACGGCAACCACGAGCCAACGTGGAAATGGTAGGCCGTGTTTATTTGGAGTGGAAAAATCCGTTTAATCAATAATTAAGGGTATTAAATAAAGTCAATTTATAAAACTATCTTCGCAACATTAGACTATTTTGTGAGACCTATCTAATGAGGTCTTTGACCGCACGATTAGAGGATGGTTACTGTAGCAAAATATGGACTAATTAGGCTCATTAGATTCGTCGCGCAAAATTCTTTAGTACTTCATTTAGTACTTCATGCATGCAAAATGCTTTTTGGAAAAAAATTTCCGGGAGAAAAGAAACACGGCCCAAATGCACGAGTGGGAAATTAAACTGGATCATGCGTTGAGAACTAGGAATCGGCGAGTCTACTTGGGGCGTGCTGAACCGCCGACATGGCCGCGTGGGGATTATGGTAGCCCATTTTCCTTGCCTGGAACAAGTGAGCAACGACACGATTGGAAGGAAAACGGGAAACCGAACAGCAAGGAAAATGGAACAAGTGAGCAACAGAGGAATAGCTAGCTTGCCGCACGGATCTTTTGCTCGAGCCGAGCTATCTATCTCGTGCCGTGTCTCGCATACGGAGTATGAACATGCACGCCGCAGCGCCAGGAATTTCGCCGGGGAAGGGCCGGGGGACGGCAGCGCATCTAGCCGGCGATGCCGCTTGCCGCAGGCACTTATCTTGTCGCCAGAAGGGAAAGGAGCTAGCTGCACGCGCGCCACAGTCTCAAGCCACCGGGTCACCGCTGCAAGGCTGCAGCCAGCCTCTGCATCCCGTCTCCCGCACGCATCAATCTGCTGTATCCCGGTATCCACCCGCGTCCGCCTGCTCCTGATCTTGACGAAACACTGCACTCGCCGCTGCCTTTTTATTCAGAAGCGACCGGAGCGATCGCGTCACCGCGTCTGGACATCTCCCGTGCGCAGCGCATCGTCGCGCGCTGCGGTGCTCTGTGCAGGTGTTGAGTGCTCGCTGCCTCCAGCCATCAGGCCCCGGGGCTCGCTCGCGTTGCAGGCTTGCAGCAGTGCCCATGCTTATTCGTCCAGGCAAATCATGAGCCAGTGCTGCACGTGTGCGCTCCCAACTCCAGACTCCACATGCCAAGTTGCCAACACGACTACAGCGAGGGAAAATCCCAGCGTCCGGAGCCTCAAATCACCACGACCAATTCGAGGCCGGACGGCCCAACCGACAGAGACAAACCCGCGTTATTCATACGTCAAAACGGAACTTCTGATCGATTGGGCACGTTAACATCGTGTAGCTAGCTCTGGCTGCACCATGGCATTACTTGGAAGTTGGAATCGACCGCTCCTGCACGTGCTTCGTTTATGACGAAAGCTCTGCTAGTGCCACATGATGAAACCGAACCGAACCGCTGTCTGATGATGAGATGGAAGCTCGCGAAATAGACTAAGGATTTTATGCGATACGTACTGTCTGTATACCGATCCGCCACCTTACAAGCACCATCAAGCCCTTAATACTCTACGACTACTACCCACCTGCGCCACTACTAGTCTAGACGTCTAGTAGACATCTGGAGTTGGTGGTATCCACACATGGCGCTATAACAAATTACGTACTACGTACTCACTTATTTTACAATACGCTGTCAGCCTCGCGAGCGGCATGCGATGGATGACTTGCTCTGAGCTCGGCTGCTCACCCACCGGCCGGCCGCGCACGGTCACCCTTCGGCGATGCTCTGCAGCGCGGGCCTCCATTGCCGGGCGGCGCGGCGTCCGAGCAGCGCCCCGTGCGGCAGCAGCGCCTCCAGCTCCGCGTCGAGGTCGGCGTCGGCGTGGCCGTGGTTGGTGGCGCCGGGGCCACCGGAGGACGACGACGTGCCTGCCGCCGGCTCCGGCTCCGGCTCCACCACCTCCTCCTCCGTCCGGCGCATGACCTGGATTGATGGGGACGGGAGTGAATGCGCGGCGGCGTAACTGCGCGAGCGGCTCGTCAACACGCCGAGACGTGATCGCGAGAGATGGAGACCGAGTGGTTGGGGATTTGGGAACGGGAAATCATGGAGGTCTGCGTAAGTACTAACCTTGGCGAGGGACCGGTCGGACTCCTTGCGCTCGCCGGCGCCGGCACGGCGGCCGCCGCCGCCGCTGGCACGCCGGCGGCGGTGCTTGGCCGCCGGCTTCGCCTCCGCCTCGTCCTCGTCCTTGGCCCTGATCGTGACGCGGCTCAGCTTGACGTGCCGCTTCGACGCGAACTCCCTCAGCACCTCTGCTCACACACCGTACCCACAAGTTAGTCGATTCGCATTAGTTGGACAGACAGGCAGGCAAGCCGCGAAAAGTGACACGAGCAAAGCAAGCCCAGCCAGAAAACGGTGAAAATCGGCCAGAACCGGTGAAAACAGGTCAGAAACGACGATGAACTCGTCACGGCAGGGTCCAATTACGGGCGCCAGAAAGGAAAAAAAAGTTGAGAAAGGCGCTCGCTAACCTACAAGTACTTTCGTCATCTTCGTCAACCATGGCATTGAAACCGAACAAGACGGCCGGCAAGATCAAAATCCCATCTCTATCCGTGAACCGTGCAAGAACACGCAAGGAACTCACGCAGGTGCAGGTGCAGCAGAACGTGGGGTGTGCAATGCAGGAGGAAAAGGATCGTAGTACTCCGTACCTTCGAAGCTGACGAGGCGGTAGACGCGGCCGAGCAGGAGCGTGTCGTCGGGGCGGAGCAGCTTGAGGTGCTTCACGGGGGCGGAGCCCGATGCGTCCGGCTGCGTGGTGGCGATGACGGCCGCGACGTAGTGGCCCGGGTTGGCGGCCATGACGGCGCCGGCCGAGAGCGCCCAGTAGGCGCGCTCCGTGCGGCCGCCGCCCGGGTGCTGGATCAGCACCGCCGCCGCCTCCGCCGCCTGGCAGTTGCCCATCGATGCCTGTCTGCCTGCCGCCGCCCCGCACGAGCGCTCCGCTGCTCGCGTGCTTGCTCTCGTGTCCCTTCTCTGCGGCAGGGGAGGGACAGAGGAGGTGGGGGGTGGGCGAGTGAACCGGTGGCGGCAGCGCCGTAGCGGCGCCGGACGTTTTATAGGGGTGGTTGGCGCGCGGTGGCGGGCTCAGCTGGAGCTCAGCGCGGGCGACGGGGATGTGGTGTATGCCGGGCCCGCCCGCGATGGCCGACGATGCACGATTGCTGTCTGGCCTGCGGCCTACACATCCCATCGTCTGATTATGTAGCGGATGCACGTGATATTGGGCGAATACGCACGATTTCCGTCTGTCAGTGCGGGGGTCTCGTGGAGTTGGAATTTTAACCGAGACATTACGTGACACGCGCCCCTAATCCCCCTCGTGCGTTAGGATGGAACCAACGGACGATATTCGACTAAACAATGATTTCTCTTTTTTTCTGAGAAAAACCTGTTCTCACAACTTTACACGCTTTTAAAAGTCTTAAACTCAGGCGCGTAGCTTCTACACGTAAATGCCCTAAAAAAACTTTTACACTTAAATTTGTTGGGTAAATTTATCCTTGCAATTCCTCACTATAACATTTTTCAACACGTCTTTTCCATATATAACAGCTTTTACAAGCACCATGTACACATAAGTTTTTTGTTTTGCTGTTCAACGTATTTAGAAAAGTTATCACACTTCTCGTGTGTTTTGATTGAAAGTAATTCTCTATGAACTTTAAGATATTTTTTAAAAAGATTATGTGCAAAAGGTGTATCGTGAAAATATAGCTTTTACGTCTCACAGCCCATTAGTCATTTTAGAGATTCAATTCATGAATTACATAATCACATTTAAGAAACTGACATTTGGCAGAACTCCTCGTGTAATATGCGTGTAATTGCTTAGAGCTTTACCAAAATGGTCTTATACAAACACAGCCGATGCAAGAATGACATGGTTGCCCTTAAGAAAAAAATAGTGTAAAGGCGATTGTACCAAATAAAAAGATAAAAGCTATGTTTGCATCCACTAGATAATTAGTAGGATGGTAATTTTAGATAGAATGTTTTTAAACCGGGCATAGCAAAAACCTTCTAGCCAGTTGAAAAGTTATGCTCCAATCCAACTAATTCCGGCTGGCTAATAGATTAGCTACAAAACAGGCCAAGTACGAAAAGCACACCATGCAACCTCCACTCCACCCCACTTGATCGGCAGCAGCAGACGTGAGAGAGACAAAAATCAATGTACTATGACAACTCAAACAGTCCTCTCTCCATCTTCGACTTCAAGTACAACAGTTTACATGGACGAAGTAAACACACACGGTCACCTACTTCACTTTCAGCGATCGAGTCAAACCCCGGCCGGCCGTGAACTCCCGTGCATTGCATGCATCAGTCGAAAAATCATGCTTGCATGATGATGCATCAATCATTCAATCTCATCACTTCTCCATTACAAAACTACTCGAGTATGTTTCAGCTCACCCGCGTCCGCCAGCCGACCCGAACACGATCGAGCCTGTCGACACGGCATCACTTAGGTCCATGCGGTACGCATGCACATCAGGCTCTGGTCGGGGACCGGTGCAACCGTACAGCCCGCTGCACTAACCGAAGCCTGCAGCAAGCAACCAACCCCGGCGACCCCGATCCGAACCCCCTCCTCTGCCTCCCCGCTCCCCGGCGCGAGCACACACATTTCCCACCGGTGGTTACCTGATTGCTTTCGTCTCGAGAGGAGCCAGTAGTCCGTACCATCCTATCAGGCACGCCACGAGTCGTCAGCCGAATGAGGCCTGCGAAAACGCTGGCGCGTTCTGGGTCGTCGGAGACTCGGAGTAGCGGTAGCCCCTGCACCTGAACGTCCGGACAGTAGTGCACCGTGGCGGCGTCCGTCCGGGGGAATTGGTTGGGATGGGCGTGTCACCGGGGATGCCGTGCTTGTCCCGTTGCAGCCGGAGAAGATTAGGCTCCAAGCAAGCAAGCGGAGCCCTCCCGGCCCGTCTCCGTTGGGGTTTCTTGTAACCCCGGCCGCGAGCGACCCGTCCGGCAAAACGCCATGGCGGCGTGAGGTCATGACAGGGGAAAAGGGGTTTCGTTTCGTCTCCCTGAAGAGTAGGCTTGCCGCGCCCAGTGCAGTGAAGACTGAAGAACACATGGCCCCGAGAAAAAGAAGGGATAAGATAAGAAAGAAGCTGCGAGGTTAAGCAACAACAAGTGTGAGTGTGTGTTCTTGTATGTTGCCAGTTTTGTCATTGCAACAACTAGACGACTGCCTGGCTTTTGCGCACGGATGGATGGTCCCGGCGGCCCGCAACCGCACAATCCTGTGCGTTACGGCGGACGTATCTGCTTGTTTTCTAGCCCCGGGCTCAGTGGATTAATGCTCAAGTTAGAAGCCGGCTTTTGTCGCGGGAGGCCCGGGCCAAGGCTTTCCGCGACGTGGCGAGCCCGTCTCCTGTCGCTTTGCTGCTTGCTTCTCTTCTGGTGAAACCTCGGGGTTAGAGTACAGCTCGGGAAAGTTTGTTGGGAGATGTGACCGTGCCAGAACAAAGGCAACAGTCGGCCATGGTGGGGGTTTTTTGCGGGTCAAATGACGGCGAATCAGCCTCGTAACGAACAGGCCGAATCTGGTAACTTTCGTCGGCCTGCATTCACGGGCCGCACAAACATCATGCGTGCTGGGCCGGCCTATGAACTTGTATGGACATTCGGGCCATGTCGTCCAAGCGCGATCTCCTTTTCAAGAGGTCCACGCGCGTGTGTGTTCGGTCAATTCTTGTTCTAAAAAAAAGGGACCCTACTCGAACCATCGAAATTTGACCCTACAAGCTACACGTATCTTTGCAGCAACAATACGTATGAATCTTTTTTTTTCTTTTGAACCAAATATATATATTTCCGGTTCGAAGCAGTGGCGGTCGGCACGCTTGCACTTCGTAAAACTTGATGCACAACACACACAGTAACAGGTCAGTGGAAGTAAACGTCACCCCTCACGAGTCTGCTGCTAGGAGCCTACTGCACCTAAGCCGTCGCGGCTCTTCAGATTCCAGCAGCGAAATTCCTAGCCTTTCTGACGGAACTTTCCCATCTCGCGTCTCCAAATAAATTCCGCAGTGCCTCAAAATTGACCCGTCTGACTCGTGCGTGGCCCGGTGACCCTTGACGCGCGCTTCTTCCGACGGCGCCAACTAACCCCAGCCCGCCGCCCGCCCTGGTCGAGCCGGTTCATCGCGAGCACCCGGCCGGCGCGGCCCCGCGCCACTTGCGCCCCGACCCGACCCCTCCCCTCGTCGCTCACGGTCTGACTTGCTCTGTCTCGTTCGCCCGGGTCCGAGCCACGGCATAGATTAGTCCGCCTGCCAAAAAAGAGCAGTACGAGTCCACAACCACAAACTCAACTGTACGCTTTGTCATCTTTGCACGCTCAAAATTCAGGCGCGTGTTGTGACCAAAAATGGTACCGGAGTTCCCGATAACGTCCGAACGACCGACCCGATCGTTACGATGTAATAAGTCGTACAACGTTCTGTGGTGCCAAACTCAAATTCATCACATGAAGAAATGACAACTGCTAATGGCATCTGTGAAGAAAGCACAGATCAGTTAATCATCGAATTTCCCGTTTATCTATACTATAAAGAGAATTAGATTTGAAAACACTTCTCACCAACAAAAAAACACACACCCACCACATAGGACCCACCTATCGGGAAAATCGGTTGATGAATGGTCAAAAAAGAGAGGGGAGGGACACTTCTATGTTGATTTCCCCGTCTACATCCAAAACTTTTTTCACCCAAAAAAGGGCCCACATAAATATACCCACATTTGTACCCACGTCTATATACAATTATCCCGTATTGCTAAAAGACAATAAATTAGAGAGTTTTCTCCATATAAATAAATGCCAACTATCATGAGTTTTGAGAATACCTAGAGCTCTCCATACATGAGAAAGCAAATATTAAGTATTTTTAAAAGCGCTTTGCACTAAAGTGAAGTGATATTGTTTTAGTACCTACATGTCATAAATAAACGTGTGTGCCGCACGTGCGTTCTTGCTAGTTATCCAAATTACAATTGATTTGGTTACATTATTCTTGCATCGCATTGGTAGATGTATGTTCACTTTTGTAAATATAAAAAACAAAACAGAATTACGACAAGAGCTACATACGAGGAAGGAAAATGAATCAACGGACAAGTCAAGAACGAGTAATTAACTCGATCCGGTCAAATTTCTACAGCTTGCTTGCGCTTGCGCGCGTACGTCGCCCTCATCAGCAGCAGCCTTCCACGTCCCTCCAACCCAGGTAGACGAGCCCGGCGAGGTAGTGCGCGTAGGCGCCGGCGATGACGAGCACGTGGAACAGCTGGTGGCTGTGTCCGGCGAGGTCGAACCGCCCGGGCATCCACCGCTCGGGGACCCTGGTGGCGTACACCACCACGCCGGCGAGGTAGGCGGCGCCCATGGCCATCTCGTACCCCGTCGTGAGCACGGCCTCCGGGCGGTCCCCGAACACGAGCATCTTGTGCACGATGGGCACCAGCCCCGACATGCCCATGCACGCGAACAGCCCCGCGCGCGCCCACCGGAGCTCCGGCCGCTCGAACACCGGCAGCAGCGAGACCACCACGGCGGCGCCGCCGGAGGCGGTGATGAAGCCCAGGTACAGAGCCTGGTACACGGGGTCGCAGAGGAAGGTGTAGTAGACGAGCGGGTAGAAGGAGGTGACGATGAGCCCCGTGATGCCGGCGTAGTCGAGGCGGAGGAGCACGTAGCTGGCGTGCTCCGAGTGGCACGCCAGCAGGTGGCACGCGCTGCTCATCAGCAGGCAGAACATGGCGCCGCACAGGTACGCGTAGAACGGCCAACGCGCGACGCGGTGCCCCGCTGCCAACGACAGCGCCGCGGCGGCCTCGGTTTCGACGACGGACGCGTTGCGCAGCGCGTTCATCGCCACGACGGCAACTCCGTCGGCGGCGCTGTAGCTTCTCAGGACCATTGCGTTGCCGCCGGTGATGTTGGTCAGGCCCGTGGAGGTCGTCAAGTGGTGAGACGCCTCGTACTCCATTGGCACCATCGTGGCGGCGCACACGGTGAGCGCGAGGAAGACGAAGAAGCCGATCAGATGCCTGAAGGGAAATCATGAAGAAGATTAATGTCAGACAAGTTAGCTAATCAATTAAACGAGAGAGCATCAAATTGAAGTTGATGTCGACGTGAACGATGATCGAGCTCTTACGTCCAGACGTTGATGGTCTCGTTGTGGATGGAGAAGGCGCTGAGGAGCGCCTCTTTGAGCGGCCACTCGCTGCGGTAGTAATCGACGATGAACTCGTTGTGCTTCAGGTACTCCGGGAGCTTCTCGTAGCTGACGAGCTCACACTTCCCGTGCCCGCAGCACTTCTCGCCGCCGCCGCCTCCAACCTTCCGGCCCTTCATCAGGAGAGGAGAACTCAAGGTCCTGGGCGACCCAACACCCATGTCACCACCACGGATGGTGGTCGTCTTCTCCAGCGTCACCGTGGAAGAAGCCATTGGAATGGTCGTTGGAAGTTCTCACGCACCACGGCTTCTTGTGCGTGCCACTTCGATGAGGCCGGCGGTGTGTCGTGCTTGCCCTAGCTTGTTGGGATTTAAATAGGCGGCCGTTGCGTATGAGCGCGAGGGCACTAGTGTTTGGGAATTCCGTGACCGTGAACCGGTCCGAGTGGGACGGCGGGTGGCCGGGACTTGGGAAATTGTACGCGTGGTCACGGTCCAGTTTTTGGCGCGGGTTTTGGTTTACCAGCCGAGCCGGTTGTGCGTGTTCGTCTGATTCGGTGTGCTAGTCGTCAGTGCGCTGGATTATCCCTTGGATTTCCTGTTCGTTTTGTCAACTGGTTTAATTAGCAGGAGCAGCGGCTGTGATGCTGCCTGCTGATCCAGCTCAATTTCCGCTCGTGGGAAACGAGAATTGTTTGGCCAGGGCGGCGAGGAGCCGGTACGGTACGGCAGGCGCGTTCGGAGTTCACCTTTGGCGGCTTATCATCATCAACAACAACCAAAAACGGTCGCCGGGTAATAATTAACGAAAGGCAAAGGTGTGCAAAACCAGGCCAGGCGTCGAACACGAGGCAGATCGAACCACGTCAGAGAAACAACGCCGCCGGCCACCACTGTGCTCGAGTCAAGAACACGTACCGCCGCTTGGCATTTTGAAAGTGGCAACAACGGCCAGCGGTCCGGGCGGCACACCTGCCGCGAGCTGCAAATCCTAGTCAATACAGCGAACACTAAAATGGTAGGTAAAGCAAGTGGTGAACTCCATGAACGGAATCATGTGCAACCATATGTTTCAGGATACCTCTGCTGACCTAGTCGAACTTGTGTCACCCTATTCTCGCGATAAGAAGAGATACTAGTACGTATCAACAGTGGCCCTTGGGTGGAGGTGGAGCCCGCTTGCGTCATTGCGTGCATACGGAGTAGGTCTCGGCCATGGCTCCTCGATTCTTGGAGAAAGGCCCCTCCCGGCCCTGTGTTTCTCCGTTGCCGATTGGCAGATCGATACGTCCTATGCAATCTCTCGACCTGATTGATGGAGCTATACGTCCCTAGTATGCCTCATGACAAACATGGTGACCCCCGAAGTAGCACAGCCACTTGTTGTTGCCGATGATGCAGTACACATTGGTTGGATCTTCGCCCACGCGCCATATTTCACATCGACGTCTCGCGTTGTTCCATAAGCTAGCAGCGTGGTTACAATCTACTGTACTCCGTAGTACTCTTACTCTCTCCGTCTGCCGATCACTCACACATGTCCTTTGTGCTGACGATGATACTCCTCGGCATCAGGCAATCGGCCAACATTTTTTTGTCGTTGGTCAATTTCGGCTGTTCGTTCGGTTCCGCAGGCGCCCGATGGACGACGAAGACTGGGCGGGAAGCAACGGCCCACGGACACGAGAACGCTGGAAGAAGGCCGGTGGGCTAACGGGCCCCGTAGCTATATATGTGCACTGTTGGGCTTAGGCCCGTGTCAACCTGAATGAAATTGTCCTCGCATTGTTGGGCCCAGGACGACCGAGCACCGGGGGCTCTTTCTGGTTTCCAGGAAGAACGGAACGCCGGGCGAGAGAGGTGAATTGGACCGAATTCAGAGAGTTCAGGCTGCAACAGTCCGTTCGTCTGTGGCATGATTCAACGCCTATTTTAGACGTTCGACGACAATGCACATAAACTGCTTGCGCGCATGTTTTTGAATAATAATGGGTGGACTGTGGATTCAAATCCCTATGAAATCAGAAAATTTCAAGCATGGTTCCTGTGTGTCTGCCAAGTGCCAAGTATAGTAGAGCTAGCGCCAGTACGCTACGTAACTCTCTCTCTCTCCGCCAGAGATGCAGGCGCATGCAGTCAGGTCGGCAGGTGCTACCCGAGTCCAACGTACAAGACAAGCCATATATATACGGCCGTACCAATCTGGTACTCGTATTATTACCTCGGTCACTGTATTTCTGGGGCCCCGCCGTACGTAGACGGAAATTAAAGGCGCTAGCTCAAGATGTACTCATCCGATGCATTCGCCGTTCATGCCCGGCCTGCAACAGTTCTCTCTGCTTCTCTTTAATTTGTTCGCATATACAAATCTCGCACGTGGAAATACACCTGGCCAGCGACACACACACACATCTGACATCGATCTGTACGTACTGTCGAACATGCATGCGTACGTGCTGCTCGTGGCTGGGCAGGTAAAAGACGACGTAACGGCACGTACCGGTGGTAGCTCTGCGTGGGTCTAGCTCGTTTACGTCCGCCGGCAGACGTACTGTATATATATCAGCTGGTGCTCTTGATGGACACACGACAAGATCATGCTGCGCGCGCGGGCCAGCACCAGCACCGGCACACGGCATGGTCAGTGCTCACCACTGCACCGAAGAAATCGCGCGCGCACATGGAAGCCGTTAGCGTCGGTACGGTACCGCGGTCGCCGTATGACACCACACGGCTGTCGATCCGGCCGGGGGCGCGCGAGATCCATCAGGCATCAAGGTCAGGTCGAGTCGAGAGCACTCATGCCGATTCCAACAAGTTGTCCATCATCGATCGCAAGTGTACTCCTCGATCCTCCAATAATCTTAGCTACGTGTGTATGTCATGCATATATGCATGCATGTCTGGTCCCCGGAAACCGTTACGGCCAGAGGCAGCTAGACCACCAGCCACTTTTCCGTGCATGTATATCCGCGATCCGACTCCAATCCGATCCTCCAGCACAAAAAAAGAGCTCGTTAATTATTTCTCTGTCTGGATGTATATATGTACGCATGCATGCGCAGAGAGAGATAGAGGATGTGCGTACGCGAGCTAGCGACCATACGTGAGAAGCGTCCAGAAGAATGTGAGCAGTGGAATGAGAATGTAACACCCAAAATACTCAAATTTAAAATTTTTAGCATTTACTTAATTATTTAAGGCTTTCACCTACTTTATAAAGGCTAAATAATAATTTTCTACAATTTAAAATCAAATATAAGTGATAGAAACATTTATTGTTGCATTCATGCTGCTGCATTTATTTTTGTTTTGCCTGTGATTCAAACAAGAATTTAAATATATTTAAATTCAAATTTGAATCACTTTGTTTGGAGCTCTAGAAAAGTTGTTTAGGCTAAAGTTCGCTTTCGCCCCCTGAATTCTTTTCCCGGTCCATTTCTGCTCCCTACTCTTCTCTCTCGAACCGGCCCAGTCCTCCCCTTCCACCTCCGCTTCGGCCCGCCAGCGCGCCCCGCGGCCCAGCCCCGCTCCGGCCCATCATTCCTTACAGCCAGCCGCTCAAGTCCATCTCCGCTCCCCCAACTCTTTATCCCGGCTCGACCTCGCTCCTCCAATTTCCCCGGCGGCCCAGCACGCACCCCGGCCCGTCTCCTTTTCCCTCCCCCTCTCTCACTGTTGCGTGGACCCCACCGGTCAGCTCCTCCTTCCCCACCGCGACGCCCGGCCGGAGGACACGGGCAGCGGCATCGCCGGCCGATTTCCTTCCTCTGCACGCCCGGACGAATCTTGTGGACCCGGCCGCACCTTCCTGGAAGCTACTGCACCCCTCCCTTCCTTTCTTCGCTCACTCCCCCGCATGGAAGGCGCCCCGCACATGGAAGGTGATCACCGCCGGCCGTGATTCGCGCGGCTCGCACGCCAAGACAACCCTTACCCGCGGGCTTTAACACCAGCAACCGCGCCCTTGAATCCTCCCCCATCTCCTTCGAGAAATCCCGAGCCACGGCTCCCTTCCCCCTCGCCTCACAGCGCCGCCGCCCCTCGAACTCGAGCGCCGCCGTCGATTCATCGCCTCCAGCGTCGCTCTGCCCCTCTGGTCACCCCTGGTAGCAACGCTGCGAGGTATGGAAGGTCCTCGTCATGCTCAAGCTCCAATTTCGGCTCCACCCTAACCAATTTGGCTCGCCGGCCCCTTGCAGCGCCACCGACCGGCTTCGCCGATTCGCCGCCGACAAGCTCCCTCGGTCCGAGCCGAAGCAACCACGAGCACCCTCCCATCGACCCGGTCACGTAGCGGTGGTCCTCGACGACCTCTCACCACTGGAGGCACCTTCCCCGCGTGGAGCCGCCGCTCCAAGCGCCGCCAACCGCCGCTCGTCGCCGACCGTCGTCCCCGCCCCTCCTCCGTCGACTTGGACCACTCAGGTAGCCTCGCCGCCCCTTCCTGACGCTCCTACACCAAACCGCGCACCGATTGTTGCCCCGTAGCGCCCCCGCTCACTTCGCCGGAGCGCCACCGCCCCTGTTCGCCGTCGACAGCCGCCCCCGTTGCGTAATCGACGACTAGGGCACCCCAGCCACGTTCGCGGCCGTCTCCCGAAGCTGTAGGACCCAACCCCATGTCCATTGGCGGTTCCTAGCTCAAGTTAGCGCCAACTCCGGCGAGCTCCGCCGCCGCCTGACTCAGCGCCGCCGCCTCCCTCTGTTTCCCCGGCGAGCACCCCCCCTCCGGTCTGTTCTGGACCCTCGGATCCAGATCCGACAGCCCACGGCGCGCCACGTTGCGGGTCAACCCTCGGGTTACCGGTCAGCGGGCATTTTTGTTAAAGAGCCCATGAGTTTTATCAAAATTAACCCGCGGTCCTTTTTAATTCAAAAATATTTACTAATAGGTCCTGTTTTATTCGTTTAGGCCCCTGGAAATTTTAAAACCTTGCCAGCAAGCCCCCGAATCTTAGAAACGCTATAACTTTCTCGTTTTAGCTCCGATTTGCGTGATTTTCGCGCTCATGTGTTCGTAGCGAAGCGTAGATTATTTCTAGCTCCTGTTTTTGTACTGTTTTTACTGTTTGGTGTACTGTTCTAATAGATTAATTTTGTTTGCATGTAATGATTGTTTTGGATGCGTGCGTGATGATCGTGTCCAGTCGGTGAGCCCGTAGCGTTGGACTACGAGTACGTTGAGGACGTGCCGGAGCAGGATTTTCAGCAGCAGCCATACTCCGAGGAAGGCAAGTTTATAGCACAGACAATCCTTGCTACCTACTCACTCATTTAATACACTGTTCTTTACATACGCATGTGTCTAATATTGTTTACCATTAAGGTTATTCCTAGCATTTATTTCCAAGTCCTTGTATTCCTATGGGTTTTTGCACATGGGTAGTATCTTGCTAGGCGCAACTACTGTCACCTTTACTTAACTGTTAATATTGACTTAATGGTCCACTTCAACTCTAATGATTAAAACTTGCTTTTTAGTAACATGGTTAAGGGGGCTAGAGCATGTGCTGTGTGCTTTGCTCTAGTGTCTCCCTCTAAGGACCGGTTCTTAAAGCGGCAACCCAGGAGCCTGTCGCCACCGCCGGAACTATATGGGCTCTGGTCTTGGTCAAGTAGCTTGTACGTCTCTAGCTTGGCAGTAGTTACCAAGGGGCCAACGGCGTTGTGGGAGGTACGGTGCTGGGTGTTCTCCGATTCCACCGAGGACAGTAGCCCCGTCGGCTAGGTCACGTTAGACCCAGTCCCGTGTAGGAGTCTCAGCGATTGAGAACTCTGCACGTTGCGCAGTATGGGTGCGATACCCGCGCTCCGGACGCCATCGACCCCCTCACGGTGTGACTCCGTGGGCGTACGTCGATCTCGGTGCCTAAGTTTTCACCGCCGTATAGTACTCCAGCGGCTACTGACTTGTTAGGGTGTCTTGTGAAAGCCTCGTAGCGTCCCTATGCAGTCACACCTCGGAAGTGTTGATGTGCGTGGTTGGGTGCAAAGTTCCTTGAACTTTTACGCGACTGGTGGGAAAAGGGCGAAACCTCTGCAGAGTGTACGATCTATCATGATAGCCTTGCTCAGGGTCACGAGCGGCCTGGATCCTTTTTGATTAGAATATGGTATTTATTCCTGTTTATTGTCACTTACACCATTAATTGGGTTACAACTGGGTTCTCATTCACTTGTAGTAACTTGGATAAAGTTAAAACGAACCAACTAAAAGTGCTAATGCAGTTAAGCCAGAGTCTAGCCTTTTTGAGCCTTCATAACCTGTGCTATACTTGCTAAGTAATTCTGTTACTTACACTTGCTATTATCATCATTTTTTTGGGCAAAATCCCGGACGGGTAACAGATTGGAGTCAGGCTGATTATGCTGTGGAGTTTCCGGAGGAGTTGCCGTACTTCTGAGTTGGCGTTCCCCCAGTCAGAGTCCCTGTGGGATTGCGGCTACGCTAGAGAGATGTATTAGTCTTCCGCTGTCCATGATTTTATTTTTGAAGCACTCTGATGTAATCGCTACTCTATGTTGAATAATGAAGCATTGTACTCTGATTTTTACCATATTTGTTCGCTATATGTGTCGGTGGACTTCCTGGGCACACATATGGCCACATTCGGGTTTTGTGTAAATCCGGGTGTGACAGATTGGTATCAGAGCCGTGCTGACTGTAGGAACGCAGCCTAGTTAGTACCGTGGACGAATTACTAGGAAACCCCCATGTTTTAAATTTTTTTTTAAAAAATCTAACAGTTGAAGTCTTGTGTGAGTTTATGCCTTTACCTGCTTGTATTTATTGTTATTATGCTTATGTCTGATTTGGTTCTTTGTAATGATTGTGATGGGCGTAGACACCTGTCTGCGACCATCTAGTTATAGGTATAAGGCTTAAGGACTTTATTGTTTAGATAGCAGGGGGTTATATATATATTTTTCTCGTACTAATCATCTGACATCTGACCCTTGTGATTATAGATGGCTCACCCCGGGGGCAATGCGGGCGGACAGCCTCCGCACCAGAATCCGCCCCCGAACCTGAATCCGAACCATCAGATCCCCACCATTGAGCAGCTGATGTATGCTCAAGTTCAGATGATGCAGCAGATGGCCGAGACGATGAGGCTGATCCAGCAGAACCAGCATCATCCCCAGGCAGCTGCACCGCCCAGAGACAAGAGGGGCGAGTTTCTGAAGGGACGCCCGCCGACTTTCAGCAAGGCCAGCGACCCTCTTGAGGCAGATGACTGGCTCAAGGCAGTGGAGAGGCAGTTGGACATCGCCCAGTGCGATGACAGGGAGAAGGTACTGTACGCCGGAGGACAGCTTCAGGGGCCGGCGTTGGATTGGTGGGATTCATACCAGTCTTCACGCCCGGCCGGTACTCAGATCACTTGGCAGTAGTTCTGCAGCAGCTTTCGTGCACACCACGTGCCGGAGGCCTTGATGGTCCTGAAGAAGAAGGAGTTCCTGTCACTGAAGCAGGAAGGGATGAGTGTCACGGCTTATCGTGACAAGTTCGTCTCGTTGGCCCGTTACGCTCCAGAGGACGTGGCCACTGATCAGAAGAAGCAGGCCAGGTTCCGTGACGGTCTGCAGGATGCTCTCCAGTACCAGCTCATGTGCACCAAGTTCCCGACCTTTCACGAGCTGGTGGACGGCGCGCTGATGTTGGAGCACAAGCGCCGTGAGATGGAGGACAAGAAGAGGAAGCTCCAGGGACAGCAGGTGGGCAGCAGCAGTCGTCCACGCTTCACACCTCCCCAGGGTCAGCAGGTGGGAGGCCAGCAGCGCTTCCAGGGCCAGTCTGGGTTGCTCAGTCGTGGCCAGTACCAGCAGCAGCGTCCTCAGTTTCCTCGGGCGCCACAGCAGCAGCGTCCTCAGGGTCAGCCACAGATGGGTCCAGTTCAGCGCAGCCAGGTGCAGCCAGGTCCAGTTCAGCGCATCAGTCCAATCAACACTACACCGGTGGGACCGAGGGTGTGCTACCACTGTGGCGAGCAGGGACACTTCGCCAATGTCTGCCCCAAGAAGATCCAGAACACCGCCGGACAGAACCAGCAGGGCGGTACTCAGAGAGTTGGGCAGCCGCAGGGTCAACAGCAGGGAGGTCGTGCACTGCAGACTCCTGTTCGGGGCAAGCTCAACCACACCGGTGCAGAGACAGCAGAGACAGCCACTGATGTTGTCGTGGGTACGTTCCTCGTCAATTCGACCCCCGCCACTGTTTTATTTGATTCCGGAGCTTCGCATGCTTTCATTTCTGCTGCTTTTGTAAAGAAGAATTTATTAGCTCTGAAACCCATGATGAACACTATGCTAGTAAGCTCACCAGGAGGTGAACAACGGGCCACTCTACGGTGCCCCCATGTTCCCATCATAATAAGAGGGGTAGAGTTCAAGGCCGGTCCGATAGTACTGGAGACCCTGGGATTTGATCTGATCTTGGGTATGAGCTGGATGACCAGATATGATGCAGTGATCAGGTGTGCTACGAGGACCATCCAGCTGACAGCAGAGTCCGGTGACAAGGTGGAGTACCAGGCAGCCAGTTCCTCAGAGCAAGGCCAAGCAAATCAAGCTGAAGGGACAATGACTGAAGATATCAGGGTGGTGAGCCAGTTCCCGGATGTGTTCCCAGACGAGTTGCCAGGTATGCCTCCAGAACGAGATGTTGAATTCGTTATTGAACTAAAACCTGGCACTGCACCTATAGCCAAGAGGCCGTATAGGATGGGAGCGAAGGAACTGGAGCAGCTCAAGAAGGAGTTGGACGAATTGTTGGCCAAGGGGTACATTCGTCCGAGTTCTTCACCGTGGGGAGCACCTGTATTGTTCGTCGACAAGAAGGATGGTTCGCAGAGGTTATGTGTGGATTATCGAGCCCTCAATGAAGTGACCATCAAGAACAAGTACCCGCTGCCGAGGATTGATGATCTGTTCGATCAGTTGAGGGGAGCTTGTGTGTTCTCCAAGATAGATCTTCGTTCGGGCTATTATCAGATGAGGATCCGCCCGTCAGACATACCCAAGACCGCTTTCACCACTCGGTACGGGTTGTACGAGTTCTTGGTCATGTCTTTTGGATTGACCAACGCTCCTGCATACTTCATGTACTTGATGAACAGCGTGTTCATGGACTATCTGGACAAGTTCGTGGTGGTATTCATTGATGACATTCTGGTCTTCTCCAAGAATGAGGAAGAACATGAAGAACATCTGAGATTGGTGCTGCAGAGACTTCGGGAGCATCAGTTGTATGCCAAGCTGAGCAAGTGTGAGTTCTGGCTGAAGGAAGTGGCATTTCTAGGACACGTGTTGTCCAATGGAGGAGTGGCAGTTGATCCGAAGAAAGTCAGCGATGTGTTGAGCTGGAATCCGCCACGGGATGTGAGCGAGATCAGGAGTTTCTTTGGGATGGCCGGTTATTACAGACGGTTCATTGAAGGATTCTCCAAGATCGCTAAGCCGTTGACTGCTTTGCTTGGGAAGAATGCCGCGTTTGTGTGGACAGAGGCTTGCCAGGTCAGCTTCGAAGAGTTGAAGAAGAGGTTGACTACAGCCCCAGTGCTGGTATTGCCGGATTTGGCTAAGAGTTTCTCCATCTACTGTGATGCATCCCGTCTAGGACTGGGCTGCGTCCTTATGCAGGAGGGCAGAGTCGTGTCATATGCGTCCAGGCAGCTGAGGAAGCATGAGCAGAACTATCCGACACACGACTTGGAGTTGGCAGCTGTTGTACATGCTCTGAAGATCTGGAGACATTACTTGATTGGGCACAGGTGTGACATCTACACTGATCATAAGAGCCTCAAGTATGTCTTCACTCAGTCAGATCTGAACATGAGACATCGTAGATGGTTAGAGCTGATCAAGGATTATGACCTGGAGATTCACTATCACCCAGGGAAGGCCAACTTGGTAGCAGATGCTCTGAGCAGGAGGAGTTATGTGAACAGGATCACTGGACACTGTTTGCCTGAGGAGCTCAGCCGAGAGTTTGAGAGGATGAGTCTGGGGTTCGTCACCAGCATCACCGAGATGGCAGTAGAGCCCACACTCGAGCAGGAGATCCGGAGAGGTCAGCTGCAGGATGAGAAGATCAGAGAGATTGTGGGGAATGTTGCATTGGGAAAGGCCCCTGGATTCAGAGTTGATGATCAAGGAACTCTGTGGCATGGAAAGAGGATATGTGTGCCAGACATAGCGCAGATCAGAGAGATGATTCTGAGAGAGGCACATGACTCAGCTTATTCGATCCACCCAGGCAGCACTAAGATGTACCAGGACATCAAGGAGAGATTCTGGTGGTACGGACTGAAGCGTGATGTGGCGACTCACGTGGTATTGTGCGACACATGTCAGCGAGTCAAGGCAGAACATCAGAGGCCAGCTGGATTGCTTCAGCCGTTGAAGATCCCGGAGTGGAAATGGGAAGAAGTTGGCATGGACTTCATCACTGGTCTACCCCGCACTTAGAGAGGATTCGACTCCATTTGGGTGATTGTTGACCGTCTGACCAAGGTGGCTCACTTTCTGCCAGTGAAGACCACCTACACAGGCGCCAGATTAGCAGAGTTGTACATGGAGCGGATTGTGTGCTTACACGGGGTGCCGAAGAAGATTGTGTCAGATCGTGGTACTCAGTTCACTTCACACTTCTGGCGGAAGTTGCATGAGTCCATGGACACGAAGCTGCATTTCAGCTCAGCTTATCACCCGCAGACAGATGGTCAGACAGAGCGGACCAATCAGATACTAGAGGACATGTTGAGGGCTTGTGCATTACAGTATGGTGTCAGCTGGGATAAGAGTTTGCCGTATGCAGAGTTCTCCTACAATAACAGCTATCAGAAGAGTCTGCAGATGGCACCGTTCGAGGCATTGTATGGCAGGAAGTGCCGGACCCCATTGTTCTGGAATCAGACTGGAGAGAGTCAGGTCTTTGGTCCGGAGATACTCAGAGATGCAGAGCGGCAGGTGCAGGTGATCAGAGAGAACCTGAAGGTGGCCCAGTCCAGACAGAAGAGTTATGCCGATGTCAGACGGAGGGACCTCAGCTTCAGAGTTGCTGATTTTGTGTACCTGAAGGTGTCACCCATGAGAGGTGTAAAGCGGTTCAATGTCAAAGGCAAGTTGGCGCCTCGTTACATCGGACCGTTCAGGATACAGGAACGGATGGGCGAAGTGGCATATCGGCTAGACCTGCCTGAGAGATTAGCCGGAGTACACGATGTGTTCCACGTGTCCCAGTTGAAGAAGTGCTTGTGGGTGCCAGAAGAGCAGATTCCGATTGAGGAGTTGAATGTTCAGGAGGACCTCACATATGAGGAGTATCCGATCAGAATCCTGGAGGTGTCAGAAAGAGTGCTGAGAAACAAGACCATTCGGATGTGCAAGGTGCAGTGGAGCCGGCATTCAGCAGATGAAGCGACTTGGGAGCGGGAAGAAGATCTCAAGTCCGAGTACCCACGGCTCTTCGCTTCTACATCCGAATCTCGAGGACGAGATTCAACTTAAGGGGGGTAGGTTTGTAACACCCAAAATACTCAAATTTAAAATTTTTGGCATTTACTTAATTATTTAAGGCTTTCACCTACTTTATAAAGGCTAAATAATAATTTTCTACAATTTAAAATCAAATATAAGTGATAGAAACATTTATTGTTGCATTCATGCTGCTGCATTTATTTTTGTTTTGCCTGTGATTCAAACAAGAATTTAAATATATTTAAATTCAAATTTGAATCACTTTGTTTGGAGCTCTAGAAAAGTTGTTTAGGCTAAAGTTCGCTTTCGCCCCCTGAATTCTTTTCCCGGTCCATTTCTGCTCCCTACTCTTCTCTCTCGAACCGGCCCAGTCCTCCCCTTCCACCTCCGCTTCGGCCCGCCAGCGCGCCCCGCGGCCCAGCCCCGCTCCGGCCCATCATTCCTTACAGCCAGCCGCTCAAGTCCATCTCCGCTCCCCCAACTCTTTATCCCGGCTCGACCTCGCTCCTCCAATTTCCCCGGCGGCCCAGCACGCACCCCGGCCCGTCTCCTTTTCCCTCCCCCTCTCTCACTGTTGCGTGGACCCCACCGGTCAGCTCCTCCTTCCCCACCGCGACGCCCGGCCGGAGGACACGGGCAGCGGCATCGCCGGCCGATTTCCTTCCTCTGCACGCCCGGACGAATCTTGTGGACCCGGCCGCACCTTCCTGGAAGCTACTGCACCCCTCCCTTCCTTTCTTCGCTCACTCCCCCGCATGGAAGGCGCCCCGCACATGGAAGGTGATCACCGCCGGCCGTGATTCGCGCGGCTCGCACGCCAAGACAACCCTTACCCGCGGGCTTTAACACCAGCAACCGCGCCCTTGAATCCTCCCCCATCTCCTTCGAGAAATCCCGAGCCACGGCTCCCTTCCCCCTCGCCTCACAGCGCCGCCGCCCCTCGAACTCGAGCGCCGCCGTCGATTCATCGCCTCCAGCGTCGCTCTGCCCCTCTGGTCACCCCTGGTAGCAACGCTGCGAGGTATGGAAGGTCCTCGTCATGCTCAAGCTCCAATTTCGGCTCCACCCTAACCAATTTGGCTCGCCGGCCCCTTGCAGCGCCACCGACCGGCTTCGCCGATTCGCCGCCGACAAGCTCCCTCGGTCCGAGCCGAAGCAACCACGAGCACCCTCCCATCGACCCGGTCACGTAGCGGTGGTCCTCGACGACCTCTCACCACTGGAGGCACCTTCCCCGCGTGGAGCCGCCGCTCCAAGCGCCGCCAACCGCCGCTCGTCGCCGACCGTCGTCCCCGCCCCTCCTCCGTCGACTTGGACCACTCAGGTAGCCTCGCCGCCCCTTCCTGACGCTCCTACACCAAACCGCGCACCGATTGTTGCCCCGTAGCGCCCCCGCTCACTTCGCCGGAGCGCCACCGCCCCTGTTCGCCGTCGACAGCCGCCCCCGTTGCGTAATCGACGACTAGGGCACCCCAGCCACGTTCGCGGCCGTCTCCCGAAGCTGTAGGACCCAACCCCATGTCCATTGGCGGTTCCTAGCTCAAGTTAGCGCCAACTCCGGCGAGCTCCGCCGCCGCCTGACTCAGCGCCGCCGCCTCCCTCTGTTTCCCCGGCGAGCACCCCCCCTCCGGTCTGTTCTGGACCCTCGGATCCAGATCCGACAGCCCACGGCGCGCCACGTTGCGGGTCAACCCTCGGGTTACCGGTCAGCGGGCATTTTTGTTAAAGAGCCCATGAGTTTTATCAAAATTAACCCGCGGTCCTTTTTAATTCAAAAATATTTACTAATAGGTCCTGTTTTATTCGTTTAGGCCCCTGGAAATTTTAAAACCTTGCCAGCAAGCCCCCGAATCTTAGAAACGCTATAACTTTCTCGTTTTAGCTCCGATTTGCGTGATTTTCGCGCTCATGTGTTCGTAGCGAAGCGTAGATTATTTCTAGCTCCTGTTTTTGTACTGTTTTTACTGTTTGGTGTACTGTTCTAATAGATTAATTTTGTTTGCATGTAATGATTGTTTTGGATGCGTGCGTGATGATCGTGTCCAGTCGGTGAGCCCGTAGCGTTGGACTACGAGTACGTTGAGGACGTGCCGGAGCAGGATTTTCAGCAGCAGCCATACTCCGAGGAAGGCAAGTTTATAGCACAGACAATCCTTGCTACCTACTCACTCATTTAATACACTGTTCTTTACATACGCATGTGTCTAATATTGTTTACCATTAAGGTTATTCCTAGCATTTATTTCCAAGTCCTTGTATTCCTATGGGTTTTTGCACATGGGTAGTATCTTGCTAGGCGCAACTACTGTCACCTTTACTTAACTGTTAATATTGACTTAATGGTCCACTTCAACTCTAATGATTAAAACTTGCTTTTTAGTAACATGGTTAAGGGGGCTAGAGCATGTGCTGTGTGCTTTGCTCTAGTGTCTCCCTCTAAGGACCGGTTCTTAAAGCGGCAACCCAGGAGCCTGTCGCCACCGCCGGAACTATATGGGCTCTGGTCTTGGTCAAGTAGCTTGTACGTCTCTAGCTTGGCAGTAGTTACCAAGGGGCCAACGGCGTTGTGGGAGGTACGGTGCTGGGTGTTCTCCGATTCCACCGAGGACAGTAGCCCCGTCGGCTAGGTCACGTTAGACCCAGTCCCGTGTAGGAGTCTCAGCGATTGAGAACTCTGCACGTTGCGCAGTATGGGTGCGATACCCGCGCTCCGGACGCCATCGACCCCCTCACGGTGTGACTCCGTGGGCGTACGTCGATCTCGGTGCCTAAGTTTTCACCGCCGTATAGTACTCCAGCGGCTACTGACTTGTTAGGGTGTCTTGTGAAAGCCTCGTAGCGTCCCTATGCAGTCACACCTCGGAAGTGTTGATGTGCGTGGTTGGGTGCAAAGTTCCTTGAACTTTTACGCGACTGGTGGGAAAAGGGCGAAACCTCTGCAGAGTGTACGATCTATCATGATAGCCTTGCTCAGGGTCACGAGCGGCCTGGATCCTTTTTGATTAGAATATGGTATTTATTCCTGTTTATTGTCACTTACACCATTAATTGGGTTACAACTGGGTTCTCATTCACTTGTAGTAACTTGGATAAAGTTAAAACGAACCAACTAAAAGTGCTAATGCAGTTAAGCCAGAGTCTAGCCTCTTTGAGCCTTCATAACCCGTGCTATACTTGCTAAGTAATTCTGTTACTTACACTTGCTATTATCATCATTTTTTGGGCAAAATCCCGGACGGGTAACAGATTGGAGTCAGGCTGATTATGCTGTGGAGTTTCCGGAGGATTTGCCGTACTTCTGAGTTGGCGTTCCCCCAGTCAGAGTCCCTGTGGGATTGCGGCTACGCTAGAGAGATGTATTAGTCTTCCGCTGTCCATGATTTTATTTTTGAAGCACTCTGATGTAATCGCTACTCTATGTTGAATAATGAAGCATTGTACTCTGATTTTTACCATATTTGTTCGCTATATGTGTCGGTGGACTTCCTGGGCACACATATGGCCACATTCGGGTTTTGTGTAAATCCGGGTGTGACAGAGAATTTGGCGACAACGACGAGGGGAGCATGCACATGCACATATCTCCTGTCGTCGATCGATGGCATTATTTGATCGAGACCTCTCGAGATATTTCGCGTAGAATTGCATGGGTAGCTAGCAAGCACATACAAGTCGACATGTGAGGTTTAGATATCAGCGGCAAAACCTCATCATGGTGCCACCGGCGAAATATCTTCAATTTTTTTCTCTGCTCCTTTCGTTTCCTTTTTTTTTGGGGGAAATCTGTAGGTTGTGCCTCCGGCGATATGATTTCGTCCTAGATTGCGTCCTAGATCATGTACAGCAACATCGACGACGCCACGGTAGTACAGTACAGGCGTCGATCGTCGCATGTGCCAACTTGTACAAAGTGTCGCATTGCGCCACTCCTAGAGAGAACGACGCTAAAAGGATACTGCTGGCACTACTTGTGTTATGCATCATCATCCAACACGTACAGCTGCAGTGATGCACAACGCGTTCGTGTCAGATCAACGCGAGTGAATCATCAATTATATACATGCACTATGATCGATTAACTCGGGCCAGTTTCAGTGCACAGTTTTACAATACGTTTAATTAGACCAGAAACTAGGTAACTGAGTCAAAAAAATTTTATGATGATGAAACTACTCTCACATATCATGAAACTCTTCATTCTCACCCTATAACACATCAGCATATTTAATATTATAAAATTTTCCATAAAACAGTCACTGAGACTGACCTCACAGGAGCCAGGACCACCGTACCCAATCTGTCGCAACCCTCCACCGATCCAGTTGCCCTCTTGGCTCGCTAGCTGCTGCTCTGTCGGCTGCATGTCCCTCTCCGATCACTGGTACTTTTGAGATGAATTGAGGAAATGAGCATGAAAGACTGACCCGTTCATTTGTCGACAATCGAGCCCAAGGGAAAGTGGACGTACGTACAATACCCGCCACATACGTGCACGTGAATAGGCCATGGAACGGGATTCGCGCGCGGTCGCTAGCTACCGACAACCTGGTTGTAATAAGCTGCAGAATTACTTGCATGACGGCTACAGGACCGGCCGGGTAACAAGCACCTGGTGATGATGAGGTTCATGACCAATCGACGTAGCAGCCTACGGACGATATCCTGTTGCGATATAATGAGTGTATTCAGGGCCCGTTTGGCATAGCTCTGGCTCCAAGCTCCAATCCAGATTTGTATTTTTTATGCTAAATTAATATACTTTAAATATTAGTATTTAATATAAGCTATAAAGAAAATGATTCATCTAAATACTCCCAGCTCCAACTCTAGGATTTCTTGGCGCACCTCATACCTAGCTCCAAGAACTCTACAGATTTTTTCGAGTTGGAGCTGTGCCAAACAGGACCTTAAGCTGCCCTTGGGAGTCTGCAACGAGCTCACAAGACTGATCAGAGAGTTCTGGTGTGGTTCAGAGAATAGAAAAAAAAGTTGCAGGAGAAACATGATGAGAAAGAAGTGTTGTAGTTGCATGGGCTTTAAAGCCAGTCTCGGTGGAGGTTTCATCGGGGGGGTTTTATGTCATTAAATGTGCTGATGTGAAAGAGAGAAGAGTTTTATAAAACGTGAGAGGAGTTTCATGAAACTCCTTTGGCATAGTTACCTAGTTTATGATCTAGATAACCGTACAGTGAACCGAGCACCGAGACTGGCATAAGGACCTCCATCTTTTTAATCAGGCCCTATTACCTATTAGCACGTCAGACTTGGCGCATTGTGGAGGCTTGGCGCCTTGTGGAATTCCCAGACAGCCTTTGTGTCAGATTACTGAAAGCAAAGTATTACCTAAGGGGATACAACATTCAGTGCCAGACTCATATTCGTGGCAGTCTATTTTGCATGGTACTTTTAAGAGGAATTGAGGAAATGAGCATGAAAGACTGACCCGTTTATGTGTCGATCATCAAGCGCAAGGGAAAGTGAACGTACAATACCCACCACATACGTGCACATGAATCGGCCATGGAACGGGATTCGCGGTCACTGCCGACAACCTGGTTGTAAAGCTGCAGAATTATTTGCATGACGGCTACAGGACCGGCGGGGTAATAAGCACCTGGTGATGATGAGGTTCATGGCCAGTCGACGTAGCGTCCTACGGCAGCGAATATCTTGTTGCGATATCGTAAGGCCTTGCTGGCTTGAAAGATCATGAAAATTGTGGAGGACCTAATTTGGCACTCGAACCATGGTCACCATATGAAACAAACATAAACAACTTACTGAGTTACAGGTTCTTATATTTTTTATAATTTATATCATTATATGAGTGTGCCTGCGTGTATAAGAATGACTGAGTCTGTACTACAGTCTAAAAAAAATACTAACCAAGTGTTGAAAATACCAACCACGCTATCTATATTTCAATTGTCCTTTTTTTTTGCGCAAAGCTATCTACCAATTGTCCTTTTTTGATTAAGTCTTGGAGGGAGGACGGGGTCAGCGCATGTAGAGGGTACGCGGTTAACCTTCGGCGCTGGAATGTTGAATTAATTAGAGTACAAAAAATTAATTTTGTCATTTCTTTTGCCAGAAGATATATTAAATATGTTCATGCAGTTACTACAGATAAATGGCATTTTAAGATCAGAGCAATTAACAATTTTAAAAGTGTTATTCTTCAAAGTTCATCGCATTTGCAAGATAAAAACAAATCACCAAAATCCCAACCCGTAAAGCAGAAAAGGACAGTTGCACTTGTTACTGAAATTCCATGCGGAGCCATAGTATGGATCATAAAATTAAAGTTTCAAAATTTATCAGGGCTTTATCTTTGGCTTTGGTATATTAAGTCTCCAACATTTAGTTAATTTTCATCATTTATGCGCCCTTTCATATACTAGAACATTCGGCGCGCCATGCGCGCCCTACCTTTTGAACAATTAACTGCAAGTAATCATAAAGCAATAAAAGACGATAATCTATATGCATGATATAAGATACATTCATCATAAAACCATCGCATCCGATAGAGACACATCATCAACATGGTAACATAGGAGTCTAATTGACATTGGAATCATAAATATTATAGCACATCCGAACACCAAACTATCCTAGCCATCCCTTGGATCTCTTCATTTTCACAATGAATTCACCATCGTCATCGCTATAATCAACGCTTCTCTTTGCCTTTGAAACCATAATTGCTGGATCCGCTTGGTTTCTTTGAACTTTCAGGTCTATCTTTTCTCACCGTAGGCTTAATCGGCGTACCCATTCGCAATTGCTGCTGCCGCTTTCTTTGCTCTCTCTGGAGACAACAAACCATGCTCCATTAACCTGTTAATAGTATTTTGCATGTGAGGCATTAACACGATACTCTAAAAAAGTGTATTATTGCAAGATAATCTAGTGTCTCCTGCGATCCTTAAAAGATGTATATTGTGAAAAAAAAGATTCCCCGGTGTGCTAAATTCAATTCACCCTCATGTTGTTACAGTTGTTTTCGTGGACAGCAGGAATATATGCATGTACATGCAGTCACTAAACATAAAGAAATTAACAATATTTTACCCCACTCGCTTTTGGATGAAGAGAAAAGGAGCAACAGAGGAGAAACTAACACAATGACTGGCATTAATTAGTGATCCTAATTCCTTATGCTTTTATTGTGAAGAATATCTTCCATCCTTCCAATTGGACATTCAAGGAGCTAGTTACAGTGATGTTCAAGTCATTCTGTTTTCTACCTTAAGTAATGCTGTGCGAGCTAGTTAGGTTCCTATTTTTTTCCTGACCCTTGGCATTTATATTTATCTCACCTCATTCTCACACGCTCCGAACAAGGTGCTTGACTGCCTGTTTGTAAGACTGGGGTTGGCTTTAAAACAATCCTTTTCACAGTACGTAACCCTCTAGGATTTACAAGCAGCATTTGTTACCATTCCCTTTTTCCTTGGTTGTCAATTTGGCATGATGCCCTGAACTTTTCTCTGGGAGCGACTATGTTGTTGCAAATGGTAATGTTTACACTGTCAGAGTTAAGTGTGAGGTGCCCATTTTAGAATCTATTTCCTAGTTTCCAGCAATTGGAACTCAATCTACGGCATTGCGGATCCTGCCTACCATGAATGTTAGCATGTCGCCTGTGTTTGCAGCAGAAGATCGAAGAACAAAACCACATCAAAATAGCAGCACCATAATTGCAGTGATGGCTACTTACTGGCTATGATGGGCTGACGTACAGGACGCAACCAAAGTCTGAGATGTGGGGGAAAGGAATGGAGAACACATACCAGAATTCAGCCATCTCGCTGGAGGGGATCTGCTTGGACAGCGACTCGTAGAATATCCTGAGAGGCTCCCTCTCCTCCAGCGGATCGAACTTCTGGCCGGGCAGCGAGTAGACCTTCTTCTCCGCGAGCATCAGAGACAATATAATATAAGATTTAACATTATGACCACAAGCTCACAGGACAAGCATATTGAGCCCACAATCAAATCAGGAAACTTAACCTTAATAACAATGTCAGGATACTTCTCTGCAAGATCTTGAATACTCGCTCCTCCCTTGCTGCAAGCAATAATGAGCTGAAATGGATAGTCAGCAATGAGAAATAGGGAAGAGAGCACTTGACAGAACATAGTCTTTCATTGTGGAAAAGAGACTCACAATACGCGTCCATCCAAAAGTCCGGCGGAGCAGGCCCTCCCCGGCGCGGATCCGCTCTTCCCCCAAGCACCGCCGATGCGCCTCTGTCACCAAAGCACCTCAGGTCCGGCGGAGCGGGCCCTCCCCGGCGCGGATCTGCTCTTCCCCCAAGGGGATCAGGTGCCGACGGCCGCAGATCGGGGTGCAGCGGAGGTGCCTTCCGGGCAGCGGCGCGACCTCGACTTCTCCCCAGCAGAGGCGGCGGACCTCGAGGATGGGCGTGAGGTAGGGGATGGCGGCCGGCTCGGGTTCCTCGAGACGCTGCGCTCCGGCGGTGGGCGTGTCGGTGTAACACCCAAAAATGCTCAATTTAAAATTTTTGGCATTTAAATAAATAATTAGAGCTTACTCCTATTTATTATAAGTTAAATAATAATTTTCTAAAATTTAAAATCAAATATAAGTGATAGAAACATTTATTGTTGCATTCATGCTGCTGCATTTATTTTTGTATTGCTTGTGATTCAAACAAGAATTTAAATTTATTTAAATTCAAATTTGAATCACTTTGTTTGGAGTTTTAGAAAAGTTGTTAGGCCCGTAGTTCGTTTTTGCTCCCCGAACTCTTTCCCCAGTCCATTTCTGCTCCCTCATCTCTTCCCTCCCGAGCAGCCCAACACCCCCGGCCCAGCGCCCCATTTCCCTTTCTTTCCTTCCCCGCCGGCCCAGCAGCTGCTCTTTCCGGCCCAACTCGGCCCAGCCTGCAGCCGCGCCGCGCCTCCCCCCTCTCCCCCACTGACAGCCCGGCCCCACGCGTCAGCCCCTCCCCTCCACCTTCCTTCTTCCTCCTCCCGCTAATGGCGCGCCCCTGCCGGTCCAGGCCCGCACGCCGAGGCCGCCTCCGCCCTCGCCTTACTTAATCCCCGAAGCCGCTGCCTCTCTCACCCCCATCGCCAAACCCTAGCAGCGCCGCCACTTCTGCACCCCTCTCCCGCCGTTTTCTCCTCGCACAGAGCGCTGCCGTCGCTCGCCGCCGGCGATTTCGCCACTCCGGTGCGCATCCGCCCCGGCCGACTCTCGGAGCTGCTTCACCACTCCGCGAGGACCCCGTCGGGCCACAGCACGGCTCTTCCCGCGCTCCGGAGCTCCCTCGCCGCCGTGCACCGACGACCGCCGTCCGCCGCTCGTCGTCGACTCGCTGCACCGCCACTCCTCCGGCCAATTCCTCGCGTCAGGAGCACCGCCAGGAGGTAACGAAGCCTCTTCCCCCTCCAATTTTAGCTCTTGGGCACCCTAGCATACACTCCCCTCGATCGCCGCCGTCGGTCGTCCGCCGGCCGTCGTCGTCCGGTCGTTCCACTGCGCAAAGCTTCACTTGAGCATCACATTAGCACTAGCCATTGTCACACCCGGATTTACTCAAAACCCGAATGTGGCCATATGTGTGCCCAGGAAGTCCACAGACACATATAGCGAACAAATATGGTAAAAATCAGAGTACAATGCTTAATTCTCATCATAAAGTAGCGATTACATCAGAGTTTTGCATAAATGAAATACATGGACAGCGGAAGACTAATAAACTCTCGCTAAGTGTAGCCGCAATCCCACAGGGACTCTGACTGGGAGAACGCCAGCTCAGAAGTATGGCAAATCCTCAGGAAACTCCACAGCATAATCAGCCTGACTCCAATCTGTTACCCGTCCGGGATTTTGCCCAAAAATAGTAATAACAGCAAGTGTAAGTAATGGAAATTACTTAGCAAGTATGGCACGGGTTATGAAGGCTCAAAAAGGCTAGACACTGGCTTAACTGCATCAGCACTTTTAGTTGGTTCATTTTAACTTTATCCAAGTTACTACAAGTGAATGAGATCCCAGTTGTAACCCAATTAAATAGTATAAGTGTCATTAAGCAGTAATAAATACCATATTCTAATCAAAAAGGATCCAGGCCGCTCGTGACCCTGAGCAAGGCTATCATGATAGATCGTACACTGTGCAGAGGTTTCGCCCTTTACCCACCAGTCGCGTAAAAGTTCAAAAGAACTTTGCACCCAACCACGCACATCAACACTACCGAGGTGTGACTGCATAGGGACGCTACGAGGCTTTCACAAGACCCCCTAACAAGACAGTAGCCGCTGGAGTACTACAAAGTGGTGAGAACCTAGGCACCGAGATTGACTGACCCTCAGGGCGCAACGTGAGGGGGTCAATGGCATCCACGCACCGGCAAATCATGCCAACAAGAAAGTAAATGGTGCAACGTGCGGAGCTCCCGCACTCACGGGGGCTCCCAACACGGGACTGGGTCTAACGGGACCTAGCCGACGGGGCTACCGTCCTCGGTGGAATCCGAAATCACCCCGTGCTTTGCCTCCCACAACGCCGTAGGCCACTCGGTAACCACTGCCAAGCTAGAGACGTACAAGCTACTCAACCAAGACCAGAGCCCATATAGTTCCGGCGGTGGCGACAGGCTCCTGGGTTGCCGCTTTAAGAACCGGTACTTATAGGGAGACACTAGAGCAAAGCACACAGCACATGCTCTAGCCCCCTAGTCCAAGTTGCTAAAAAGCAAGTTTTATCATTAATGTTGAAGTGGACCATTAAGTCAATTTTAACAATGAAGTAGAGGTGACAGTAATTGTGTCTAGCAAAAATACTACCCAAGTGCATAAACCCATAGGAATATAAGGACAGGGAAATTAAATGCTAGGTACAACCTTAATGGTAAACAGTATTAGACACATGCGTATGTAAAGAACAGTGTATTAAATGAGTGAGTAGGCAGCAAGGATTGTCCGTGCTATAACTTGCCTTCCTCGGAGTACGGCTGCTGCTGCGAGTCCTGCTCCGGCACGTCCTCAACGTACTCGTAGTCCAACGCTACGGGCTCACCGACTGGACACGAACATCACGCACGCATTCCAAAACAATCATCACATGCAAGCAAAAGTAATTCTATTAGAACAGTACACCAAACAGTAAAAACAGTACAAAAACAGGAGCTAAAAATATTCTACGCGTCGCTACGAACACATGAGCGCGAAAATCACGCAAATCGGAGCTAAAACGTGAAAGTTATAGCGTTTCTAAGATTCGGGGGCTTGCTGGCAAAGTTTTAAAATTTCCAGGGGCCTAAACGAATAAAACAGGACCTAATTGTAATTATTTTTAAATTAAAAAGGACCGCGGGTTAATTTTGATAAAACTCAGGGGCTCTTTAGCAAAAGTACCGGCGCTGACCGGTACGCGCGGTTTGACCGCGGGCGGGAAAGAAACGTGGGCCGTCGGATCTTGATCCGACGGTCTGGATCAGCTCGGGTGAGGGGCGGCCGGCGGAAACAGAGGAACGCGGCGGCGCTGCGCTCGCGACGGCGGCGAGCTCGCCGGAGTGGCTCGAATTCGAGCTACGGGCCACGGTTTTCAACGGGATTTGCACCTACGGCACCAGGGAAGGATGGCGAACAATTTGGTGGGGTTCATGACGGGGTTAAAGTGGCGGTGGTGGCGTTCGACGACGGCCGGCGGTCGGCCATCTCCGGTGAGGGCGTCGGATGCGTGATAGAGCAAGAGAGAGGGCAGAGAAAAGCTCTGGAGGTTGCTCACCACGTTGCGAAGCTGCTCGGGACGTCGAAGAGGGAGTGGTCGCGCGGGAGCGACGAATCGACGATGGCGGCCGTGAACTCCAATGGCGGCGGCGACAGGGGCTGCAAGAAGGCCAACGATGATTTAGTTGCGGTGCAGAGTGGAATCGAGCTCAAGGGCGTGTCGGTAAGTTTCGTTACCTCGCCTCGAAGCTACCAGCGAGGCCGGATGGGGTGGAGCAGCGCCGGAGGGGGATGTTCGACGGTGGCAGCCCGTGCTCCAATGGCGGCAGCGTTGCGAAGCGAGAAGGAAGGGGGTCGTGGCTTGGGATAGCTCGAAGAGGACGTGGGAGGGTTCGGGGTGCGATCACTGGGTGTTAAAGTCCCCGGGGAAGGGCTGCCCTGGCGTGTGGGACACGCCGGAATTCGGGCGCCGGTGATGCCGGGGTTTCCATGCGGAGAAGGGGGCTTTCCAAACAGGGAGTTGGTGCGGGGAAGGTTCCTCGAAGCTTCGGGAGGGGTCCACGGGATCGACTGGCCGCACGGGGGAAGGAAATCCCGGCGATGGCGCTGCCCGCGATCCCCGGCGGTCTGCTGGCGCGGGGGAGAAGATGGAGCTGACGGGGCTGGCCCGCCTGGCAGCGTGAGGGAAGAGGGGGGGGAAAGGGGCCGAACACGCTTGGTGGGTTGGCGGACTGGGCCGGGAAGAGAGGGGTGCGGCCCAGGAGGAGGGGGAAGGAAGTGGGCCGGCGGAGGGACTGCTGGGCCGGGGAAAGGAGAAAGAGAGAGGGAGGTGTGTTGGGCCGGGGAGAGAGTAGAGGGGGCAAAGGCAGACTTGAGAAAAAGGTCACGGAGCAAAATTGAACTATGGGCCTAACAACTTTTCTAGAGCTCCAAACAAAGTGATTCAAATTTGAATTTAAACAAATTTAAATTCTTGTTCGAATCACAAGCAATACAAAAATAAATGCACCAGCATGAATGCAACAATAAATGTTTCTATCACCTATATTTGATTTTAAATTTGTGAAAATTATTATTTAGCCTTATAAAATAGGTGAAAGCATTAAATATTTAATTAAATGCCAAAAAATTTAAATTTGAGTATTTTGGGTGTTACAGCCATCTCCCCCCGGTGCTCCAGAGCCAAAAACCCGACCCCGATACCCTCCGAAACTCACTCCCCGCTGCACACCGGAGCTCCGCTCCGCCGCCCGACGCCGTCCGACCCCCTCGTCGGCCAAGGCTCGTCATGAACACCCTAATTGAACTCGCCATGCCACCCGGAAGCCATAGGACTAGATCCCGTTCAAATCCGAGCATCCTAGCCCGAGATAAGGCCAACTCCGGCGAAGTTCGCCGTCGGCCCGAGCAGCGCCGCCGTGGTTCCTTCTTCCCCGGCGAGCCCGAGCGTCACGGTCGTCCGATCCAAGATCAACGGCCGAGATTAGATCGGCCGATACCCTTTCGCATTTTAAATCCAGGACGTCCGATCTCAGATCGACGGTCAAGATTAGAACCTAGGATACCCCTTCGCGTTTTAAATCTCAGCCGCTCGATCCAGATCCAACGGCCCAGATCTGACCGCCCCCAAGTTACCCGGTAAGCGCTGGCACTTTTGCTAAAGAGCCCCTGAGTTTTATCGAAATCAACCCGCGGTCCAGGCCAGTTCAAAAATAATTACAAATAGGTCCTGTTTTATTCGATTAAGCCCCTGCCCTTTTTAAAAATTGAACCCGCGGTCCAACCCTTGTGTTTTTGCACATTAGCCCTCCTGTTTTAATATGAAATTACGTATAGGCCCTCGGTTTTTCGCAGTTTAGCCCCTAGAAGTTTAAGAAACTTGCCAGCAAGTCCCTGAACCTTAGAAACGCCATAACTTTCACGTTTTAGCTCTGATTAGTGTGATTTTCACGCTCATGTGTTCGTAGCGAAGCGTAGAATATTTCTAGCTCCTGTTTTTATACTGTTTTCACTGTTTGGTGTACTGTTCTAATAGAATTATTTTGTTTGCATGTAATGATTGCTCTGGATGCTTGCGTGATGATCGTGTCCAGTCGGCGAGCCCGTAGCTTTGGACTTCGAGTACGTTGAGGACGTGCCGGAGCAGGACTCGCAGCAGCAGCCGTATTCCGAGGAAGGCAAGTATTAGCATGGACAATCCTTGCTACCTACTCACTCTTTTAATACACTGTTCTTTACATAAGCATGTGTCTAATACTGTTTACCATTAAGGTTGTACCTAGCATTTATCTCCCTGTCCTTGTATTCCTATGGGTTTTTGCATACGGGTAGTATTTTGCTAGGCGCAACTACTGTCACCTTTACTTAACTGTTAAACTTGTATTAATGGTCCACTTCAACCTTAATGTTAAAACTTGCTTTTTAGCAACTTGGATCAGGGAGCTGGAGCTTGTGTGTTTTGCCGGGCCCCAGTGTCCCTCCCTAAGGACTGGTTCGTAAAAGCGGCAACCTGGGAGCCTGTCGCCGCCGCCAGAACTATAATGGCTCTGGTCTTGGTTGAGTAGCTTGTACGTCTCTAGCTTGGTAGTGGTTACCGAGTGGCCTACGGCGTTGTAGGAGGCAAGGCGCGAGGTGTTTTCGGATTCCACCGAGGACGGTAGCCCCGTCGGCTAGGTCCCGTTAGACCCAGTCCCGTGTTGGGAGCCCCCGTGAGTGCGGGAGCTCCGCACGTTGCGCCATTTACTTGTTGGCATGATTTGCCGGCGCGTGGACGCCATTGACCCCCTCACGTTGCGCCCTGAGGGTCAGTCAATCTCGGTGCCTAGGTTCTCACCACCTTGTAGTACTCCAGCGGCTACTGACTTGCTAGGGTGTCTTGTGAAAGCCTCGTAGCGTCCCTATGCAGTCACACCTCGGAAGTGTCGATGTGCGTGGTTGGGTGCAAAGTTCTTCTGAACTTTTACGCGACTGGTGGGAAAAGGGCGAAACCTCTGCAGAGTGTACGATCTATCATGATAGCCCGGCTCAGGGTCACGAGCGGCCTGGATCCTTTTATGATTAGAAGATGATATTTATTACTATTTAATGTCGACTTACATTAATTAATTTGGGATACAACTGGGATTCATCTAAAGTAGCAGTTATGATTAAAATGAACCAACTAAAAGTGCTAATGCAGTTAAGCCAGTGTCAAGCCTCTTTTGCCTCATCACCCGTGCTATACTTGCTAAGTAATTTCCATTACTTACACTTGCTGTTATTACTATTTTTGGGCAAAATCCCGGACGGGTAACAGATTGGAGTCAGGCTGATTATGCTGTGGAGTTTTCAGAGGATTTGTCGTACTTCTGAGTTCGCGTTCTCCCAGTCAGAGTCCCTGTGGGATTGCGGCTACGCTAGAGAGATGTATTAGTCTTCCGCTGTCCATGAATTTATTTTTGAAGCACTCTGATGTAAACGCTACGCTACGATGAGATTAATAAAGCATTGTACTCTGATTTTACCATATTTGTTCGCTATATGTGTTTGTGGACCTCCTGGGCACACATATGGCCACATTCGGGTTTCTGTGTAAATCCGGGTGTGACAGTCGGACCACGTCGCCAAGCTTCGGGATGAGGCGAGGCAGCGGTGGAAGAAGAGTCCGACGACGGTGAGGGCAGGGAGCCGGTGCGAGCGCTAGGTGCTGGGGCCCTCGCTGCGGCAGGCCGAGGCGGCGGTGATTTGGGAGGGGCGGCGGCGCGCGAGCAGGGAGGGGCGGCGGCGCGCGGGGGTGAGAGAGCGCAGGAGAAAGGGGAGCAAGGCGAGCGAGAGGTAGGGTTTGAACTGCGGGGGGGGGGGGGGGGTTCGACAAAGTGCCGGGGGGTTTGATAAGAACTACAAATTCTCAAATTTTCCCTTCTTCGCGTGGAAATAAATTTTACACCAAGGGCCCATATGAAAAATAATAGGACGCGGTTACTGTACCGGTTTGACGAACTGGACTGCGGGTTGATTCCTATAAAGTATGAGGGCTTTTTTTACAAAAATGTCGGCGCGCGCTGGTTCGACACGCGTCCCATTTCTCACGTGAGTTGCGGGGAGGAGGGCAAAGGGCAGTAGGTTTTAATCAAGCTGATAGCCATGCATGCATGGCCAGCTATTAACAAGCCACGGAGATAGCATGTGAATATGGAGCTAACCCTCGCAAGCATGTTTTGATGTTTATCCATGCATATGCACACATGACTGTACCAGGCATCCCTCTACGTGTAAGTGTGCGCACGTAGCCGGCCAGCACGTACCTGCACGCGTACACACGCGCCACTGTCTGCGCACTGTAGTGTACGTGCGGGGCATGCATGCAGCATATATGCATACAGCCAAGAGGCCGGCCCATCGACCGGGGTGATGAGGTAGCTGGCCAGCGGGCAGCGGCCATGCATAGCCCACACACAGCCAGCTCGGCCGATCCATGCATGTGGGCCGTACGATGTCGCACGTGCAAGTTTAATGTGGCGATAAAGCACGTAGCATGGGTCATGCGTGTCGTGGCGCCTTGCACGCATGTGGAGCCATTCAATTACGAGCGCGCGCTGCCCCGCCGTGCGCGCGCGCAGCGCAGCGCAGCGCAGGCCGGCAGGCGCGCGCCCCGCGGGCCGTGTCGTCGTCCGGCCTCAGGCCCTCAGCTCGCGACGCCGCTGGCATGCTGATGCAGCCTAGCTAGCCGTCCCGTGTGTGTCAGGTGCTCACTGCAGGCGCTGCTCTCTCCCTTAACGCCGGAACAGTACGTGATCGGCGCGGTGTCGCGACGCTCGATCGCCGAGCTGGACACGGCCGCTCGATCGGCAATTGCTGGAGCCACTGTGCCCCAGATCCCAGGCGAGAGGCCCCATGGAAATGGATGGACGCACTTGAAGTGTGTCGTGTCCAGCTCGTGATCGATATTGATGGACAGGTGGTACGCCGTCAGACGACTCGGATGATTAAGCAGAGCTACTGTGCTAGTTACCTGCGACTGTGCAACATCCCTGCAGATCACTTGTGCGCGCTGTGCGGTTGGTAGCGAGCTATGGCGTCGATGATCTTCCTCGTGATGGGGTGCTTCTGTTGCAAGGTGTAATCAGTGAGGTGGAACCAAGGCCGGCGATCGATGGGTTTGCATGGACGACGCTTATTAATCGCGGACAACTGTTCTGGTCCATGCATGCGCCGATCGAGCGGCATCCAGCCATCTGCTTGCTTGCTATAGCTGCATGCTGCGTGCTAGGAGCTGAGCTGCACAGCCATATGTAACCTGCATGCATGCATGTGCCCGGTTTTATACTGTCTCTCTCTGCGTGTGTGGCCTCCAGCGGTGCACGCATGCAGCACGTACATACTCCGGCAGGGCTCTGTCGCGCGTGCGTACGTACTAGTACTACGTCCTTGTCCTGCCGCTGCTGCCCGCACCATCTCTCTGCTGCTTTTCATCGGTGCGCTGCGCGCGGCTGTTCAGCTCGAGGCCGGCAGCGGCATTGCATTGCATTGCTTGCGCTCGTACACGCCCAGCTGTCCCTCGTGTCGTGCCCGCTACGCGCTAGCATGTAGCAGATCCCACAGAGGTTTTTACTCTGCCTGCATGCCGCCTCGTGCCCGCCGCATGGGCCGGGTTCATAAAACCTTTTGGATACATGCACGCTACAGATGAAGAATGTACTGTACGTACTCCCTTCTCGCGAATGGCTGAAGTTGGTTTATAACATCGTTATAGTCCACGAGACATGATTTTGACTACTTTTTTTTAGTTCCCCTGGTTATATACAAGTATAAATCCAGATATTCGAATTTTCTAGATTCGATAATTGATATTTTTTAAAACTAAGATCATTCATTGCGAAAAGTACTTTTATGATATATGTAGTTCTCTTTTCATTTTGAGATAATATTATTTTGTAGTTGTTACTAGTTGAAGTTAGAAATAAATTAAAATAAGTCAAAACTAGATCAGATGAATTATATATAAGATGTAGAAAAGTAGAACTGTTATAAACTATGTTTTCAGAGATGCATACGTGCCAGCTCAAAAAAAAAGATGCATACGTGCCATTTTTAATGTACACGCTTAGCACATACTCTCGCAGTTCACAAATTAATGTTAACACGCATACGGAGTATGCTGCTCCCACTGTCCACGAGTGTAAACATTTGTATCATTCAAATTTGTAATTTGTAATGTACGTGTGCTGTGCGACATATCTGAAGTCAAGTCAGCCCTTCTGCTGCTGGGTCATGTTAGTTAAAAAGATTATCTTCGGATTTTATGATCTCGTTTTCAAGCATTTCCCCGTGTACTCAAAAGTATGGTTGTCCACTTGTCCTGTCTTCCATCTGGACCTGATGATGAGCACTTTTGCGTGCATTAAATCTACCTGTTATGCCCGGCGGGCTAATCCGGTCAGCTTTTTTTTTGAAAACAAATCCGGTCAGCTATGAACGATATATAGTTGCATCTTTTGTTTTTTATTTTTAAGAAAGGACAAGTCCACTGCACGGCCGTCAAGCTCATCAGGAGCCTGTGAAAAGAGGTTGAAGCACTATCGCCAGCCAGTGCCCGCCGGGCTCGGCTTTTCCGACGCGAAATCAAGATGCTAAACCTGGGCAGGTCCTAAACGCTGCACCATGTTGAATTGGGCCGCCAGGGTGAGGGTCCATTCTGTCCCCCCCTCTCTGCTGGAAGCCTGGAATTCGCATGCGTTCGCTTGTGCTTGTCGTGTTCCTCCCTCGATCATCATCCCCTGTCGACCACGAGCGATCTCGATCGAGCTCCATCCGATAAAGGTGGAGCAGCTGGCGCTCGTGCATACCTTTTCTTATCGGATCGCTAACGTGGAGTTTTTTTTTTCTTTTTTGAAACTAACGTCGTTTTTTATTTTGAGGAAACATAAAAGTCGGTATTGATGCTCACCAACCCACAAAATTTACACCCGGGGCGATCGTGTCACCTGGAGTTGATGCATGTGGCCTCGCTTCCAGCCCTCAGGTGTGTGTGTGCTGTGGCGCATAGTTGCCACAGCGTCCAAGAAGACAACAGTTCCAATTCTTCAGTGTGTCCTATATCTTCTTGAGGCGGTTGCCCTGAAAGGCTGAAACACCCGGATGTCGTGTGTGGTGCTGCCCTGCATCACCAAATCCTCCACCGCGATCGATCACACTAGCTAATAACACGCGCCAGCTCACCGCGAACCCCCCATCCAGCTAGAACGCACATCACCGGCTGGCAGGCCGGACGCGATCGCGTCATGCCACCGCCCAGCAGATCTGTCCCCGTGCTCGTGCGCGCGCCGACCAGCAAGAACAAACCGGCCGCAAAAATCACCTGATGACCTACGGGAGATACGCTCGTCGCAGGTACGCCAAGCACGCCGACCCAACGATCCCCCGCTCGATCCCAGAACGAAATCGACAGGTGAAAAGGCGACACGGACGCGCGCGCGTCAATCCCGGCACTGTACGTGGCGCTGGCAGGGTAGGCACCAAACCACCCCCGCGCGTTGCCCCCAGATCGCCCTCCACAACCCCTCCATGCCCGGGTGGCGTGGCGTACGTACGGCTCGGGACGGAGGAGTCAGCCGAGGCCGCCGTGGCGAGGCGCGTCCGTCCTGTGCTGCGCCCCCGCGTCACGGGATTCGGCCGGACCACGTAACAGTTGCGTACGCCTACGCCCCCGCGCGCGCGCGACGGGGTCCGTCCCGTCCCGTCCCCGCTGCCTCGCTGTCCCGCACGTGGTCGATCCCGGGCGGGCTCCGCCTCGCCGGCCTCTCCCTCGCCGCCGACGCCGTGGCCCCACGCCGCGCTCCCCCCACCTGTCAGCGACGCGGCCACGCCCTGCGTGTGGGGGGCCCTGGCCTACCGTCTCCCGCGGCCCGCGCTCCTCCGCGCCGCTACTTATTAGCAGTACCGCCGCGCGGGGGCGCTAACACTAACAGAGCACGCGCGCGGGGCTCAGCTCGTGTACTGCCTGCCGCTACTAATCAACTCGCCTATACTACTACTCTAATCAGTCTGCTTGACCACTGCAGCTCGTGAGGGATTCGTTAGCGGTGGACGGACGGGTGGGAGTAGTAGAGGACTAGCGGCGTAGACAGACAGGGACGCCAGCCGTGGTGGTGCTGTGCGTGTGGCATTGTTTGAGAGGGCGCGAGAGAGCTAGGCCGGTGGGCATGGACGACGAGGCGCTGGCGATGGCGATGGCGGCGGCGGCGAGCTCCGAGTGCAGCAGCGGCTGCCAGTCCGGCTGGACCACCTACCTCGACGACCACTCCTCCTCCTACTCCTGCGGCACCGCGAGGCTCCAGCACCGCGGCAAGGCGGCGGCGCGCCAGCCCTACTACTGCGACTACTCCGAGGAGGACGACCTGTCCATGATCTCCGACGCCTCATCCGGCCCGCGCCACCAGACCTCCGCCGGCAACGACGTCGAAGGCGCCGCCGCCGCCCCGGCGCACGCCAATGCGGAGAGGAGGGGGAGGCGGGAGGCGGCCGCCGCGGCCAGGCGCCAGACCAAGAGGGCCGCCGCCGCGTCTCTGCTCGAGGACACGGCTAGCTCGCCGGCCTTCTTCGCCTACTCCTCCCAGGTACACGAACGCACACGCACGCTTCTAGCTTGGCCTCCCTTTACCATGCCATCCATGATTACCGATGCAAATAAAGTATTCTATTTGTTTTAATCTGCAGCAGGCGATGAGCTCGGGAGAGGCCAACGGCGGCTATGGCGGCGCGGACGCCCGGATGATGGAGATCGGCAATGCCGCGGACTTCTCCTACGCCTTCTCCACCACGACGGGCTTCAAGGTGCGTCGTCACGGCTCATGGGCTCATGGCGTCGTCAGTCCATGAATGTCTGACACTGCCCGTTTGCGTCCCCCCCATGGCGACGACTAATTTTAATTCCGTTCTGCATTTCCTGCAGTCACCCTTGAATGGAACTGTTTCTTTGGGCGGCTACATGCAAATGCAGTACTCCCCGTCTGCTGTCAAGCCGATGCCCACGAGACAGGTGAGGGAGCAACCAGCGCACTCCTCCCCTCCCAGCATATATGCTGCTCTGTTTTCTTGTTCAGACAAACAGAGCCAAACATATCCTTGTTGCGCTTTGCATCCCAGTCTTATCTTACCAAAAGAAAATTTCTGCAGGTGTGCAGAGACGCGCCGGAGAAGAAGAGGTGGTGAGTGACTGCTGCCGAGTGTTGGTTGATCGAGTAGCGTTCGCCGGTACGGTGCCGGGCTGGAGTGAAGGAAGGACGCCCGCGGCTTGCTCCGCTCTGCCGTGTTCCTGGGAGCACGAGGAGATGGGCATGTAGGCCGGCAGGCAGGCTCGAGTGCGCTCGCAAATCTTCTCCAGATCTCCAAGAGATCCCCGCCCCCTTCCATCCCATCCATTAATCCCCATCTGTCTCGCCACCTCCCTGTGCCCCTTGTGTGTGTTTCACTGTGAAGGACCTGTGTGCCTCCTGTTCCTCCCCATCTGCAGTTTAGTCTCTCCCACTTTTTAGCTGTCATTGCAGTGGGAAACCAAACATACAACCTGTGGCAAAACAAAACAAAAACAAAACGAGGCGCGCCAACGTGAAAAATCCCCCTTTTTGATTGCACTTGCACGGTTGCACCACCTCGTGGTCATATATATATGGTGCCGCGCGCCCTTTTTGTCACTGTGTATGAGCATGATCTTCAGTGGCAGGAGTTGTTTTTCTGGGGGCGCACGGCCGGCCGGGAAGGTGGTGCTGTCCCTGTTGGGCGAGGCCGGGCGAACGTTGACGTCAACCGGCTCCGGCTCCGGCTCGGCGGCCGCGCGATGTCTTCACGGCTGATGGAACCGTCTACTGCTCTCACTCACTCACACTTCTAGATATTTGCAACAGAAGATTCAGCGCGCAGCGCAGCTCGCGCCCATGAATGCCGGCCAACCAACCAACCAACGCGAGTGTCATTATCCGCGAAATAATCTTAGGACCAGCCTGGACCTCTAAACAAAACCCCCGCTGCCCGGCGCGTACCGCATCATGCCCCACTTCCGATCCGCCCACTAAACAACAAAGCTTTCAGATTTCGTACGTGCCATTTCTTTTCTTTTTTGTTTTGTCCTCCGGCTCCTCCTCCATCATCAATCAATCCGTAGGAGTAGAACGGATGGATGGCTGAAGCGGCACGATTCATCGTATTCAAGCCGCTGATCGAGCTGAGAGGCCGGCCCGGCCCCAGCGTGGTTGCCAAGTTGGAGGAGACGATCGAGGCGAGAGGCCGGGCCTCTCTTCTCCAGCCGTGGACTGTGGTGGTAGCGCAAGGGGGAGTATGAATCAGAGCATGTGTGTCTCGGGTGCACGTACTGCTCCAGCACAAGATCTCTCTGGCGAATTCTTTGTGTCCGCCCGCGGCGGGCCCTTGGTTTAGTGCACGGTTGCGGTAGGATACAAAGCGGCGGCAGGCGCGGGGCAGCGTAACTGCGAGCCCCCCCCCCCCCCCCCCCCCCCCCCCCCCCCCGGGGCAGCTCCAGCGCCCGGCACGCCCCATTGGCCGTCGCCAGCGGCCAAGGCCGGGCTCCGTCCCCGCGGGCTCGGCAGCGCGCTCGAGCCGTGCGCCGCCACCTGCCGCGACGCCCGGCGCCGGGACCGACCCCTCGTCCCGGCCGCTTTCTCTCCAGCGAGCCACGTCGTCGTCCGAACATTTTCGTACTACTGCTCGCATACCCAGTGTACCCTCCTCACCCAACGAGCAACGACGACGACGACCGATATTTTTTACGGCGGGACCGATGCGATGCGAGCTTCACGGTCATCCAGCCGGAGCACACACGAGGCCACGAGGCCCATGGCGCGGCGAGCTGCATGCAGGCTTGAAAATCGCAGCGCCTTTTGCAGGAAGTGGTAAGCATCTTTCGTTATGCTCGCTACTACAGTTGGGGGATTCAGAGACATACTCCTGCTGGGCTTCCGCTGCTATACTATACCCCCAATCGGTACCCTGTTGCCGAGAGGCAATATATTACAGTTTTGCTATTTATAACTTTGCATATAAAATATATATTTATATATATATATATATATGCATGGGGGGCACAGCATATGGCTGCATGAAGTGACGCAATGGTTGGTATGGTGACTGATGACGATCCTGTTTCTTTTTCCCCTCTCCTTCCCCGCTTTACGCATCTCCCTTTCCGGTTTTGCCCGGAAGGACGCTCGATCGGGGGTGCATTCATTTCATGCATGCAGAAATGAATAAATAAAATCATTCGGTTAGTTGACGAGGCTAGAAGTGCCAACGTACGGCAAAGGGGAGAGGAGGGTTGCTGCCCTACTGCCCTGCCATTGGCGTGATGCTGTAACACCCAAAATTCTCAATTTTAAAATTTTTGGTAATTAATTAATTATTTAATGCTCTCACCTATTTTATAAAGGCTAAATAACAATTTTCGCAAAATTAAAATCAAATATAAGTGATAGAAACATTTATTGTCGCATTCATGCTGGTGCACTTATTTTCGTATTGCTTGTGATTCAAACAAGAATTTAAATTTATTTAAATTCAAATTTGAATCACTTTGTTTGGAGCTCTAGAAAAGTTGTTAGGCCCTAGTTCGTTTTGGCTCCCTGAACTTAATTCACAAGTCCACTATAGCCCCCTCATCTTTTCCTTCGGTCCAGCCCAGCTCCTCCTTTTCTCTTTCCCCTCCCCGGCCCAATTCCTCCCCGCGGCCCAGCTTGGCCCGCCAGCCACTCCCACGCCCTCTCTCTCTCTCTCTCTCTCTGGCGAGTCGGGCCCGCACGTCAGCGCCCCCTTTCCCCACCTTCCTTCTTCCCCCGCGCTAATGGCGCCCGACGCGCGCGATCGCCGCGGCCGGGGCCCGCACGCCGAGGCAAACGATCCCTCCCTACTTAATCTGGCGACACCGTAGCCTCTGTTCCCCTCACCCTTCTCCAACCCTAGCGCCGCCATCTCCTCTCTGCGCAGCGCCGCCGCCGCCATCCGAGCGCCGCCGCGGGGCTTGCCGCTCCGATTGGCCGCCTCGGCCCTCGGTCGGGGAACACCGACGCCACCACAAGGACCAGCGCGCCGAGCCGAGTCCACTCCGCCACCTCCCGCACCGAATCGACGCCGGTACCACTCCCATCGCCCCTCGCAGCGCCGCCGTGCATCGAGCACGAGCCGCTGTCGGTGACCCCTCTCCGGCGCTGCTCCACCCAAATCGACGCCTCTGGTAGCTGCGCACGAAGGTACCGCGTCCGTTGAAGCTATTGTCGTCGTGGTTCCCCGCACTCATCCACCCCTTCCGCAGCGCTGCCGTCTTCTCGAGCCCGCCGCCGCCATTGGAGCTGCCGGTCGGCGTCGACTCGCCGACTGAGTACCTGCGCTGCCCCACCAACCGCTCGAGAAGCCCCGCACACTGGTGAGCACCCTCCCGAGCTGTAACACCCAAAATGCTCAATTTTAAAATTTTTGGCAATTAATGAATTATTTAATGCTCCACCTGTTTTATTAAGGCTAAATAGTAATTTTCACAATTTAAAATCAAATATAGGCAATAGAAACATTTACTGTTGCATTCATGCTGGTGCATTTATTTTTGTATTGCCTGTGATTCAAACGAGAATTTAAATTTATTTAAATTCAAATTTGAATCACTTTGCTTGGAGCCCTAGAAAAATTGTTCAGCCCATAGTTCACTTTCCCTCCCTAAACTTTCCAGAAGTCCACCTTTGCACCTCGAATTCTCGGCCCAAACCTTTTTCCCCTTTTCTCCTTTCTCCCCTTTTTCTTTCCCGGCCCAGCTTCCTTTTTCGGCCCGGCCCGCTCCCTTCTTCCCCGCGCGTCCCCCGGCCCCTCCCCGCTTTTGGCCCATTGGCCGGCCCAACTTGGACCGCCCACGCCCGCGCGCGCGCCCCGCTCTCCCCCTGTGCCGCTGTCCGCCCGGGCCCGCACGTCAGCGCTACCCTCTCCCCTTTCCTTTCCCTCCTCTGCCGGCCGCGCCGCCCGAAACCGCCGCCGCTGATCCCGCGCGCCGCCGCCCACGCCCGCACGCCAAGGCCCGCGCGCCTTCTATATACAGCCGCGCCCCTCCCCGATCCCATCTCGTCCAGGTTCCAACCCTAGCGCCGCCTCCTTCCCCCACACAGCGCCGCCGCCCCGAGCTCGCAGCGCCGCCGTCGCCGCCAGCCCGCTGCTCCGGTGCTCCTCCGCCCCGGCCGACCCCTGGAGGATCTTCACCGAGCCACGTGGAGCGCGCCGAACCACTCCGAACTCGTCCCCGAGCCCTGCAACCCCTTCACCGACCCCGCCGTCCGAGCGCCGCCGAGCTTCTTCTCCGCCGCTGCTCGTCGTTCCACCGCCTCGGCCCTTCTCCGGCCGATTCCTCGCACCAGGAGTTTCGCCTCGAGGTACTGGAGCTCCCCATCCCCTCGATTTTAACTCCTGAGCGTCGTAGCTAGCTCCCCCTCGATCGCCGACGATGGGCGTCCGCCGGTCGCCGTCGTCCGCCCCGTCCACTGCACGAAACACTCATAGCACCACCTAGTCGCACTCACCACCTCACCAGGACGCTCCAGAGCCAAAAAGACCCGACCCCAACACCACCAGAACCCCGTCCCGTGGATCACCGGAGCTCCGCTCCGCCGCTCGTCGCCGTCCGACCCCCACGTCGGCCGATGGACAACTTGAACCCCCTAGATCGATCCACCGTGGCTTCCTGAGCGTGCAGGGCCAGATCTCGTCGAGAGCCGAGCTTCCTAGCCTGAGATACGGCCAACTCCGGCGAAGCGCCGCCGCGCGCGAGCGTCGCCGCCGCGGTTTCGTCTTCCCCGGCGAGCCGAGCGCCGTGGGCCGTCCGATCGCGATTCGACGGTCCAGATCCATCCCGAGCCCGGGTCAAACCAGCCGATACCGGTCAGCGCCGGTACCTTTTGCTAAAGAGCCCCTGTCCTTTCCCGTAATCAACCCGCGGTCCTGTGTAGTTCAAAAATATTTCCAATTAGGTCCTGTTTTATCCATTTAGGCCCCTGAGCTTTTTAAAATAGAACCCGCGGTCCTGTCAGTGGACTTTTGCACGTTAGCCCTCGTGTTTTTATACGTAATTACGTATAGGTCCTCGGTTTCTCACGAATAGGTCCCTGGAAACTTTAAATCCTTGCCAGCAAGTCCCTGAACCTTAGAAACGCTGTAACTTTCACGTTTTAGCTCCGTTTTGCGTGATTTTCGCGCTCTCGTGTTCGTAGCGAAGCGTAGAATATTTCTAGCTCCTGTTTTTGTACTGTTTATACTGTTGGTGTACTGTTTCTAATAGATTTAATTTGCTTGCATGTAATGAATGCTTTGGAATGCGTGCGTGATGATCGTGTCCAGTCGGTGAGCCCGTAGCGTTGGACTACGAGTACGTTGAGGACGTGCCGGAGCAGGATTTTCAGCAGCAGCCTTACTCCGAGGAAGGCAAGTTATAGCACGGACAATCCTTGCTACCTACTCACTCATTTAATACACTGTTCTTTACATACGCATGTGTCTAATACTGTTTACCTTTAAGGTTGTACCTAGCATTTATTTCCCTGTCCTTGTTTTTCCTATGGGCTTATGCACTTGGGTAGTATTTTGCTAGGCGCAAATACTGTCACCTTTATTTAATTGTTAATATTGACTTAATGGTCCACTTCAACATTAATGGTAAAACTTGCTTTTTAGCAACTTGGACTAGGGGGCTAGAGCATGTGCTGTGTGCTTTGCTCTAGTGTCTCCCACTAAGGACCGGTTCGTAAAGCGGCAACCCAGGAGCCTGTCGCCACCGCCGGAACTATATGGGCTCTGGTCTTGGTTGAGTAGCTTGTACGTCTCTAGCTTGGCAGTGGTTACCGAGTGGCCTACGGCGTTGTGGGAGGCAAAGCACGGGGTGATTTCGGATTCCACCGAGGACGGTAGCCCCGTCGGCTAGGTCCCGTTAGACCCAGTCCCGTGTCGGGAGTCTCGGATTGAGGACTCCGCACGTCGCGCAGTATGGGAGGGATTCCCGCGCTCTGGACGCCATCGACCCCCTCACGGTGGACTCCGTGGGCGTACGTCGATCTCGGTGCCTAGGTTCTCACCACTTTGTAGTACTCCAGCGGCTACTGTCTTGTTAGGGTGTCTTGTGAAAGCCTCGTAGCGTCCCTATGCAGTCACACCTCGGAAGTGTTGATGTGCGTGGTTGGGTGCAAAGTTCTTTGAGCTTTTACGCGACTGGTGGGTAAAGGGCGAAACCTCTGCAGAGTGTACGATCTATCATGATAGCCTTGCTCAGGGTCACGAGCGGCCTGGATCCTTTTGATTAGAATATGGTATTTATTCCTGTTTAATGTCACTTACACTATTTAATTGGGTTACAACTGGGAATCTCATTCACTTGTAGTAACTTGGATAAAGTTAAAACGAACCAACTAAAAGTGCTAATGCAGTTAAGCCAGTGTCGAGCCTTTTTGGAGCCTTCATAACCCGTGCTATACTTGCTAAGTAATTCTGTTACTTACACTTGCTATTATCATCATTTTTTTTTGGGCAAAATCCCGGACGGGTAACAGATTGGAGTCAGGCTGACTATGAGGTGGAGTTTCCGGAGGATTTGCCGTACTTCTGAGTTGGCGTTCCCCCAGTCAGAGTCCTTGTGGGATTGCGGCTACACTTAGAGAGATGTTTCAGTCTTCCGCTGTTCCATGTATTTCATTTATGCAAACTCTGATGTACCCGCTACGTTATGTTGAATAATAAAGCTTTGAACTCTGATTTTTACCATATTTGTTCGCTACATGTGTCGGTGGACTTCCTGGGCACACATATGGCCGCATTCGGGTTTTGTGTAAATCCGGGTGTGACAGATTGGTATCAGAGCCGTGCTGACTGTAGGAACGCAGCCTAGATAGTACGGTTGACCAAATTACTAGGAGACCCCCCATGTTTTAAAAATTTTAAAAATCTAACAGTCGAGTCTTATGTGAATTTATGCCTTTACCTGCTTGTACTTATTGTTATTATGCATATGTTTGATTTGGTTCTTTGTAATGATTGTGATGGGCGTAGACACCTGTCTGCAACCATCTAGATATAGGTATAAGGCTTAAGGACTTTATTGTTTAGATAGCAGGGGTTTATTTATTTTCTCTCGTACTAACCCTCTGATATCTAACCCTTGTGATTATAGATGGCTCACCCCGGGGGCAATGCGGGCGGACAGCCTCCGCACCAGAACCCACCCCCGAACATCAATCCGAACCATCAGATCCCCACCATTGAGCAGCTGATGTATGCTCAAGTTCAGATGATGCAGCAGATGGCAGAGACCATGAGGTTGATCCAGCAGGGCCAGCATCATCCCCAGGCAGCTGCACCGCCCAGAGACAAGAGGGGCGAGTTTCTGAAGGGACGCCCGCCGACTTTCAGCAAGGCCAGTGACCCCCTTGAGGCAGATGACTGGCTCAAGGCTGTTGAGAGGCAGTTGGACATCGCCCAGTGCGATGACAGGGAGAAGGTACTGTACGCCGGAGGACAGCTTCAGGGGCCGGCGTTGGACTGGTGGGATTCATACCAGTCCTCACGCCCGGCCGGTACTCAGATCACCTGGCAGCAGTTCTGCAGCAGCTTTCGTGCACACCACGTGCCGGAGGCTTTGATGGTCCTGAAGAAGAAGGAGTTCCTGGCTCTGAAGCAGGAAGGGATGAGTGTCACGGCTTACCGTGACAAGTTCGTTTCGTTGGCCCGTTACGCTCCAGAGGACGTGGCCACTGATCAGAAGAAGCAGGCCAGGTTCCGTGATGGTCTGCAGGATGCTCTCCAGTACCAGCTCATGTGCACCAAGTTCCCGACCTTTCACGAGCTGGTGGACGGCGCTCTGATGTTGGAGCACAAGCGCCGTGAGATGGAGGACAAGAAGAGGAAGCTCCAGGGACAGCAGGTGGGCAGCAGCAGTCGTCCACGCTTCACCCCTCCCCAGAGTCAGCAGGTGGGAGGCCAGCAGCGCTTCCAGGGTCAGTCCGGTTTGCTCAGTCGTGGCCAGTACCAGCAGCAGCGTCCTCAGTTTCCTCGGGCGCCACAGCAGCAGCGTCCTCAGAGTCAGCCGCAGATGGGTCCAGTTCAGCGCAGCCAGGTGCAGCCCAGTCCAGCTCAGCGCATCAGCCCAGTCAACACAACGCCAGTGGGACCGAGAGTGTGCTACCACTGTGGAGAGCAGGGACACTTCGCCAGTGCCTGTCCCAAGAAGACTCAGAACGCCGCCGGACAGCAGCAGCAGAGCAGCACTCAGAGAGTTGGCCAGCAGCAGGGTCAGCAGCAGGGAGGTCGTGCACCGCAGATTCCTGTTCGGGGCAAGGTCAACCACACCAGTGCAGAGACAGCAGAGGCCTCTACAGATGTGGTCGTGGGTACGTTCCTCGTCAATTCAACCCCCGCCACTGTTTTATTTGATTCTGGAGCATCGCATGCTTTCATTTCTGCCGCTTTTGTAAAAAAGAACCTAGTAGCATTATTGCCTATGAAGAATGCTATGCTAGTGAGCTCACCAGGGGGAGAGCAGCGCGCCACTCTACGTTGTCCCAGTATCACCCTCACCATAAGGGGGGTAGATTTCGAGGCACGCCCGATAGTCTTGGAGACCCTTGGATTTGATATGATCCTGGGTATGAGCTGGATGACCAGATATGATGCAGTGATCAGGTGTGCTACGAGGACCATTCAGCTGACAGCAGAGTCCGGTGACAAGGTGGAGTACCAGGCAGCCAGTTCCTCGGAGCAAGGCCAAGCAAATCAAGCTGAAGGGACAATGATGGAAGATATCAGGGTGGTGAGCCAGTTCCCGGATGTGTTTCCTGACGAGTTGCCAGGTATGCCCCCAGAACGAGATGTTGAATTTGTTATTGAACTAAAACGTGGCACTGCACCTATAGCCAAGAGGCCGTATAGGATGGGAGCGAAGGAGCTGGAGCAGCTCAAGAAGGAGTTAGACGAATTGTTGGCCAAGGGGTACATTCGTCCGAGTGCTTCACCATGGGGAGCACCGGTGCTGTTCGTCGACAAAAAGGACGGTTCTCAGAGGTTGTGTGTGGACTATCGAGCCCTCAATGAAGTAACCATCAAGAACAAGTACCCGCTGCCGAGGATTGATGATCTGTTCGATCAGTTGGGAGGAGCTTGTGTGTTCTCCAAGATTGATCTTCGTTCGGGCTACTATCAGATGAGGATCCGTCCGTCAGATGTACCTAAGACCGCTTTCACCACTCGGTACGGGTTGTATGAGTTTTTGGTCATGTCTTTTGGATTGACCAACGCTCCTGCATACTTCATGTACCTGATGAACAGCGTATTCATGGATTATCTGGACAAGTTTGTGGTGGTATTCATTGATGACATCCTGATCTTCTCCAAGACTGAGGAAGAGCATGAAGAACATCTGAGATTGGTGCTGCAGAGACTCCGGGAGCATCAGTTGTATGCCAAGCTGAGCAAGTGTGAGTTCTGGCTGAAGGAAGTGGCATTTCTGGGACACGTGTTGTCCGATGGAGGAGTGGCAGTGGATCCGAAGAAAGTCAGCGATGTGTTGAGCTGGAATCCGCCACGGGATGTGAGCGAGATCAGGAGTTTCCTTGGGATGGCCGGTTATTACAGACGGTTCATTGAAGGATTCTCCAAGATCGCTAAGCCGCTGACTGCCTTGCTAGAAAAGAATGCCCCGTTCGTGTGGACAGAGGCATGCCAGGTCAGCTTCGAAGAATTGAAGAAGAGGTTGACTACAGCCCCAGTGCTAGTATTGCCAGATTTGGCTAAGAGTTTCTCCATCTATTGCGATGCATCCCGTCTAGGACTGGGTTGCGTCCTTATGCAGGAGGGCAGAGTCGTGTCATATGCGTCCAGGCAGTTGAGGAAGCATGAGCAGAACTATCCGACGCACGACTTGGAGTTGGCAGCTGTTGTACATGCCCTGAAAATCTGGAGACACTACTTGATTGGGCACAGATGTGACATTTACACTGATCATAAGAGCCTCAAGTATGTCTTCACTCAGTCAGATCTGAACATGAGACAGCGCAGATGGTTAGAGCTGATCAAGGATTATGACCTAGAGATTCACTATCACCCAGGGAAGGCCAACTTGGTGGCAGATGCTCTGAGCAGGAGGAGTTATGTGAACAGGATCACTGGACACTGTTTACCTGAGGAGCTCAGCCGAGAGTTTGAGCGGATGAGTCTGGGATTCGTCACCAGCCTCACAGAGATGGCAATGGAGCCCACACTTGAGCAGGAGATCCGGAGAGGTCAGCTGCAGGATGAGAAGATCCGAGAGATTGTGGGGAATGTTGCATTGGGAAAGGCCCCTGGATTCCAAGTTGATGATCAGGGAACTCTGTGGCATGGAAAGAGGATATGTGTGCCAGACATAGCGCAGATCAGAGAGATGATTCTGAGAGAGGCACATGATTCAGCTTATTCGATCCATCCAGGCAGTACTAAGATGTATCAGGACATCAAGGAGAGATTCTGGTGGTACGGACTGAAGCGTGATGTGGCGACTCACGTGGCATTGTGCGACACATGTCAGCGAGTCAAGGCAGAACATCAGAGGCCAGCTGGATTGCTTCAGCCGTTGAAGATCCCGGAGTGGAAATGGGAAGAAGTTGGCATGGACTTCATCACTGGTTTGCCCCGCACTCAGAGAGGATTCGACTCCATTTGGGTGATTGTTGATCGCCTGACCAAGGTGGCCCACTTTCTGCCAGTGAAGACCACCTACACAGGTGCCAGACTAGCAGAGTTGTACATGGAGCGGATTGTGTGCTTACACGGGGTGCCGAAGAAGATTGTGTCAGATCGTGGTACTCAGTTCACTTCACACTTCTGGCGGAAGTTGCACGAGTCCATGGACACGAAGCTGCACTTCAGCTCAGCTTATCACCCGCAGACAGATGGTCAGACAGAGCGGACCAACCAGATACTGGAGGATATGTTGAGAGCTTGTGCATTGCAGTATGGTGTCAGCTGGGATAAGAGTTTGCCGTATGCAGAGTTCTCCTACAATAACAGCTATCAGAAGAGTTTGCAGATGGCACCGTTCGAGGCATTGTATGGCAGGAAGTGCCGGACCCCATTGTTTTGGAATCAGACTGGTGAGAGTCAGGTCTTTGGTCCGGAGATACTCAGAGATGCAGAGCGGCAGGTGCAGGTGATCAGAGAGAACCTGAAGGTGGCCCAGTCCAGACAGAAGAGTTATGCCGATGTCAGACGGAGGGACCTCAGCTTCAGAGTTGATGATTTTGTGTATCTGAAGGTGTCACCCATGAGAGGTGTAAAGCGGTTCAATGTCAAGGGCAAGTTGGCACCTCGTTACATCGGACCGTTCAGGATACAGGAACGGATGGGCGAAGTGGCATATCGGCTAGACCTGCCTGAGAGACTAGCCGGAGTACATGATGTGTTCCATGTGTCCCAGTTGAAGAAATGCTTGCGGGTGCCAGAAGAGCAGATCCCGATTGAGGAGTTGAATGTTCAGGAGGACCTCACATATGAGGAGTATCCGATCAGGATTCTGGAGGTGTCAGAGAGAGTGCTGAGGAACAAGACCATCCGGATGTGCAAGGTGCAGTGGAGCCGGCATTCAGAAGATGAAGCGACTTGGGAACGGGAAGAAGATCTCAAGTCCGAGTACCCACAGCTCTTCGCTTCTACATCCGAATCTCGAGGACGAGATTCATCTTAAGGGGGGTAGGTTTGTAACACCCAAAATGCTCAATTTTAAAATTTTTGGCAATTAATGAATTATTTAATGCTCCACCTGTTTTATTAAGGCTAAATAGTAATTTTCACAATTTAAAATCAAATATAGGCAATAGAAACATTTACTGTTGCATTCATGCTGGTGCATTTATTTTTGTATTGCCTGTGATTCAAACGAGAATTTAAATTTATTTAAATTCAAATTTGAATCACTTTGCTTGGAGCCCTAGAAAAATTGTTCAGCCCATAGTTCACTTTCCCTCCCTAAACTTTCCAGAAGTCCACCTTTGCACCTCGAATTCTCGGCCCAAACCTTTTTCCCCTTTTCTCCTTTCTCCCCTTTTTCTTTCCCGGCCCAGCTTCCTTTTTCGGCCCGGCCCGCTCCCTTCTTCCCCGCGCGTCCCCCGGCCCCTCCCCGCTTTTGGCCCATTGGCCGGCCCAACTTGGACCGCCCACGCCCGCGCGCGCGCCCCGCTCTCCCCCTGTGCCGCTGTCCGCCCGGGCCCGCACGTCAGCGCTACCCTCTCCCCTTTCCTTTCCCTCCTCTGCCGGCCGCGCCGCCCGAAACCGCCGCCGCTGATCCCGCGCGCCGCCGCCCACGCCCGCACGCCAAGGCCCGCGCGCCTTCTATATACAGCCGCGCCCCTCCCCGATCCCATCTCGTCCAGGTTCCAACCCTAGCGCCGCCTCCTTCCCCCACACAGCGCCGCCGCCCCGAGCTCGCAGCGCCGCCGTCGCCGCCAGCCCGCTGCTCCGGTGCTCCTCCGCCCCGGCCGACCCCTGGAGGATCTTCACCGAGCCACGTGGAGCGCGCCGAACCACTCCGAACTCGTCCCCGAGCCCTGCAACCCCTTCACCGACCCCGCCGTCCGAGCGCCGCCGAGCTTCTTCTCCGCCGCTGCTCGTCGTTCCACCGCCTCGGCCCTTCTCCGGCCGATTCCTCGCACCAGGAGTTTCGCCTCGAGGTACTGGAGCTCCCCATCCCCTCGATTTTAACTCCTGAGCGTCGTAGCTAGCTCCCCCTCGATCGCCGACGATGGGCGTCCGCCGGTCGCCGTCGTCCGCCCCGTCCACTGCACGAAACACTCATAGCACCACCTAGTCGCACTCACCACCTCACCAGGACGCTCCAGAGCCAAAAAGACCCGACCCCAACACCACCAGAACCCCGTCCCGTGGATCACCGGAGCTCCGCTCCGCCGCTCGTCGCCGTCCGACCCCCACGTCGGCCGATGGACAACTTGAACCCCCTAGATCGATCCACCGTGGCTTCCTGAGCGTGCAGGGCCAGATCTCGTCGAGAGCCGAGCTTCCTAGCCTGAGATACGGCCAACTCCGGCGAAGCGCCGCCGCGCGCGAGCGTCGCCGCCGCGGTTTCGTCTTCCCCGGCGAGCCGAGCGCCGTGGGCCGTCCGATCGCGATTCGACGGTCCAGATCCATCCCGAGCCCGGGTCAAACCAGCCGATACCGGTCAGCGCCGGTACCTTTTGCTAAAGAGCCCCTGTCCTTTCCCGTAATCAACCCGCGGTCCTGTGTAGTTCAAAAATATTTCCAATTAGGTCCTGTTTTATCCATTTAGGCCCCTGAGCTTTTTAAAATAGAACCCGCGGTCCTGTCAGTGGACTTTTGCACGTTAGCCCTCGTGTTTTTATACGTAATTACGTATAGGTCCTCGGTTTCTCACGAATAGGTCCCTGGAAACTTTAAATCCTTGCCAGCAAGTCCCTGAACCTTAGAAACGCTGTAACTTTCATGTTTTAGCTCCGTTTTGCGTGATTTTCGCGCTCTCGTGTTCGTAGCGAAGCGTAGAATATTTCTAGCTCCTGTTTTTGTACTGTTTATACTGTTGGTGTACTGTTTCTAATAGATTTAATTTGCTTGCATGTAATGAATGCTTTGGAATGCGTGCGTGATGATCGTGTCCAGTCGGTGAGCCCGTAGCGTTGGACTACGAGTACGTTGAGGACGTGCCGGAGCAGGATTTTCAGCAGCAGCCTTACTCCGAGGAAGGCAAGTTATAGCACGGACAATCCTTGCTACCTACTCACTCATTTAATACACTGTTCTTTACATACGCATGTGTCTAATACTGTTTACCTTTAAGGTTGTACCTAGCATTTATTTCCCTGTCCTTGTTTTTCCTATGGGCTTATGCACTTGGGTAGTATTTTGCTAGGCGCAAATACTGTCACCTTTATTTAATTGTTAATATTGACTTAATGGTCCACTTCAACATTAATGGTAAAACTTGCTTTTTAGCAACTTGGACTAGGGGGCTAGAGCATGTGCTGTGTGCTTTGCTCTAGTGTCTCCCACTAAGGACCGGTTCGTAAAGCGGCAACCCAGGAGCCTGTCGCCACCGCCGGAACTATATGGGCTCTGGTCTTGGTTGAGTAGCTTGTACGTCTCTAGCTTGGCAGTGGTTACCGAGTGGCCTACGGCGTTGTGGGAGGCAAAGCACGGGGTGATTTCGGATTCCACCGAGGACGGTAGCCCCGTCGGCTAGGTCCCGTTAGACCCAGTCCCGTGTCGGGAGTCTCGGATTGAGGACTCCGCACGTCGCGCAGTATGGGAGGGATTCCCGCGCTCTGGACGCCATCGATCCCCTCACGGTGGACTCCGTGGGCGTACGTCGATCTCGGTGCCTAGGTTCTCACCACTTTGTAGTACTCCAGCGGCTACTGTCTTGTTAGGGTGTCTTGTGAAAGCCTCGTAGCGTCCCTATGCAGTCACACCTCGGAAGTGTTGATGTGCGTGGTTGGGTGCAAAGTTCTTTGAGCTTTTACGCGACTGGTGGGTAAAGGGCGAAACCTCTGCAGAGTGTACGATCTATCATGATAGCCTTGCTCAGGGTCACGAGCGGCCTGGATCCTTTTGATTAGAATATGGTATTTATTCCTGTTTAATGTCACTTACACTATTTAATTGGGTTACAACTGGGAATCTCATTCACTTGTAGTAACTTGGATAAAGTTAAAACGAACCAACTAAAAGTGCTAATGCAGTTAAGCCAGTGTCGAGCCTTTTTGGAGCCTTCATAACCCGTGCTATACTTGCTAAGTAATTCTGTTACTTACACTTGCTATTATCATCATTTTTTTTTGGGCAAAATCCCGGACGGGTAACAGATTGGAGTCAGGCTGACTATGAGGTGGAGTTTCCGGAGGATTTGCCGTACTTCTGAGTTGGCGTTCCCCCAGTCAGAGTCCTTGTGGGATTGCGGCTACACTTAGAGAGATGTTTCAGTCTTCCGCTGTTCCATGTATTTCATTTATGCAAACTCTGATGTACCCGCTACGTTATGTTGAATAATAAAGCTTTGAACTCTGATTTTTACCATATTTGTTCGCTACATGTGTCGGTGGACTTCCTGGGCACACATATGGCCGCATTCGGGTTTTGTGTAAATCCGGGTGTGACACGAGCCATGTTCCGCCTGGATTAGCATCCCGGAACCCCTTCCCCGCCGTAGGCCGACACACCCCGCCGCCGCTTCTCGTCGGCCGCCGCCCCTGCGGGTCTCTGGCCGAATTAAACCGCCCAGATGAACTCACCATCCCCTCCCACAGCTGTAGGATCAAACCCTGTGCCGATTCATGGCCTGTAGCTCGAGATTCGCTCAATTCCGGCGAACTTCGCCGGCGAACCGAGCGGCGCCGCCGCGGATTCTCCCCTCGCCGGCGACCCAACCGCGCCCCTGAACCCCAGCCGTCCGATCCGAAACCAGCGGCCGAGATCGCTCTGACCGAGTCAGCGTACCGGTCAACTCCCGGTCAGCTTGGTCTTTTTGTTAAAGAGCCCCCGGGTTTTGTTGAAATTAACCCGCAGTCCCTTTTAATTCAAAAATAATTGCAAATAGGTCCTGTTTTATTCATTTAGGCCCTTGGAAATTTTAAAACTTTGCCAGCAAGCCCCCGAATCTTAGAATCGCTATAACTTTCGCGTTTTAGCTCCGATTTGGGTGATTTTCGCGCTCATGTGTTCGTAGCGACGCGAAGAATATTTCTAGCCCCTGTTTTTGTACTGTTTTTACTGTTTGGTGTACTGTTCTAATAGAATTACTTTTGCTTGCATGTGATGATTGTTTTGGAATGCGTGCGTGATGTTCGTGTCCAGTCGGTGAGCCCGTAGCGTTGGGCTACGAGTACGTTGAGGACGTGCCGGTGCAGGACTTTCAGCAGCAGCCTTACCCCGAGGAAGGCAAGTTATAGCACGGACAATCCTTGCTACCTACTCACTCATTTAATACACTGTTCTTTACATACGCATGTGTCTAATACTGTTTACCTTTAAGGTCGTACCTAGCATTTATTTCCCTGTCCTTGTATTCCTATGGGTTTATGCACTTGGGTAGTATTTTGCTAGGCTCAATTACTGTCACCTTTACTTAATTGTTAATATTGACTTAATGGTCCACTTCAACATTAATGATAAAACTTGCTTTTTAGCAACTTGGACTAGGGAGCTAGAGCATGTGCTGTGTGCTTTGCTCTAGTGTCTCCCTATAAGGACCGGTTCATAAAGCGGCAACCCAGGAGCCTGTCGCCACCGCCGGAACTATATGGGCTCTGGTCTTGGTCAAGTAGCTTGTACGGCTCTAGCTTGATAGTGGTTACCGAGGGGCCAGCGGCGTTGTGGGAGGCAAGGCACGGGGTGTTTTCCCGATTCCACCGAGGACGGTAGCCCCGTCGGCTAGGTCTCGTTAGACCCAGTCCCGTGTTGGGAGTCTCAGCGTCTTGAGGACTCCGCACGTTGCGCATCTTTGGGGTGGATACCCGCGCTCTGGACGCCATCGACCCCCTCACGGTGGACTCCGTGGGCGTACGTCGATTTCGGTGCCTAAGGACTCACCACCTTGTATTACTGCAGCGGCTACTATCTTGTTAGGGTGTCTTGCGAAAGCCTCGTAGCGTCCCTATGCAGTCACACCTCGGAAGTGTTGATGTGCGTGGTTGGGTGCAAAGTTCTCTCGAACTTTTACGCGACTGGTGGGTAAAGGGCGAAACCTCTGCAGAGTGTACGATCTATCATGATAGCCTTGCTCAGGGTAACGAGCGGCCTGGATCCTTTTTGATTAGAATATGGTATTTATTCATGCTTAATGTCACTTACACTATTAATTGGGTTACAACCGGGTTCTCATTCACTTGTAGTAACTTGGATAAAGTTAAAACGAACCAACTAAAAGTGCTAATGCAGTTAAGCCAGTGTCTAGCCTTTTTGAGCCTTCAAAACCCGTGCTATACTTGCCAAGTAATTCTGTTACTTACACTTGCTATTATCATCATTTTGGGCAAAATCCCGGACGTGTAACAGATTGGAGTCTGGCTGACTATGAGGTGGAGTTTCCCGAGGACTTGCCGTACTTCTGAGTTGGCGTTCCCCCAGTCAGAGTCCCTGTGGGATTGCGGCTACGCTTAGAGAGATGTATTAGTCTTCCGCTGTCCATGTATTTCTTTTATGCAAAACTCTGATGTACCCGCTACTTTATGTTGAGAATTAAGCATTGTACTCTGATTTTTACCATATTTGTTCGCTATATGTGTCTGTGGACTTCCTGGGCACACATATGGCCACAATCGGGTTTTGTGCAAATCCGGGTGTGACAGATTGGTATCAGAGCCATGCTGACTGTAGGAACGCAGCCTAGATAGTACGGATGACAAATTACTAGGAGACCCCCCCTGTTTTAAAATTTTTAAAATCTAACAGTCGAGTCTTGTGTGAGTTTATGCCTTTACCTGCTTGTACTTATTGTTATTATGCATATGTTTGATTTGGTTCTTTGTAATGATTGTGATGGGCGTAGACACCTGTCTGCGACCATCTAGATATAGGTATAAGGCTTAAGGACTTTATTGTTTAGATAGCAGGGGGTTATATTTACGTTTTCTCTCGTACTAATCCTCTAATATCTAACCTTTGTGATTATAGATGGCTCACCCCGGGGGCAATGCGGGCGGGCAGCCTCCGCACCAGAACCCGCCCCCGAACATCAATCCGAACCATCAGATCCCCACCATTGAGCAGCTGATGTATGCTCAAGTTCAGATGATGCAGCAGATGGCAGAGACCATGAGGTTGATCCAACAGGGCCAGCATCATCCCCAGGCAGCCGCACCACCCAGAGACAAGAGGGGCGAGTTTCTGAAGGGACGCCCGCCGACTTTCAGCAAGGCCAGTGACCCCCTTGAGGCAGATGACTGGCTCAAGGCAGTGGAGAGACAGTTGGACATCGCCCAGTGCGATGACAGGGAGAAGGTACTCTACGCCGGAGGACAGCTTCAGGGGCCGGCGTTGGACTGGTGGGACTCGTACCAGTCTTCACGCCCGGCCGGTACTCAGATCACCTGGCAGCAGTTCTGCAGCAGCTTTCGTGCACACCACGTGCCGGAGGCTTTGATGGTCCTGAAGAAGGAGTTCCTGGCTCTGAAGCAGGAAGGGATGAGTGTCACGGCTTACCGTGACAAGTTCGTCTCGTTGGCCCGTTACGCTCCAGAGGACGTGGCCACCGATCAGAAGAAGCAGGCCAGGTTCCGTGATGGTCTGCAGGATGCTCTCCAGTACCAGCTCATGTGCACCAAGTTCCCGACTTTTCACGAGCTGGTGGACGGCGCTCTGATGTTGGAGCACAAGCGCCGTGAGATGGAGGAGAAGAAGAGGAAGCTCCAGGGACAACAGGTGGGCAGCAGCAGTCGTCCACGCTTCACACCTCCCCAGAGTCAGCAGGTGGGAGGCCAGCAGCGCTTCCAGGGCCAGTCTGGGTTGCTCAGTCGTGGCCAGTACCAGCAGCAGCGTCCTCAGTTTCCCCGGGCGCCACAGCAGCAGCGTCCTCAGGGTCAGCCACAGATGGGTCCAGTTCAGCGCAGCCAGGTGCAGCCGAGTCCAGTTCAGCGCATCAGCCCAGCCAACACAACGCCAGTGGGACCGAGAGTGTGCTACCACTGTGGAGAGCAGGGACACTTTGCCAGTGCCTGTCCCAAGAAGACCCAGAACGCCGCCGGACAGAACCAGCAGGGCAGCACTCAGAGAGTTGGTCAGCAGCAGGGTCAGCAGCAGGGAGGTCGTGCACCGCAGATTCCTGTTCGGGGCAAGGTCAACCACACCAGTGCAGAGACAGCAGAGGCCTCTACAGATGTGGTCGTGGGTACGTTCCTCGTCAATTCAACCCCCGCCACTGTTTTATTTGATTCTGGAGCTTCGCATGCTTTCATTTCTGCTGCTTTTGTAAAAAAGAACCTAGTAGCATTATTGCCTATGAAGAATGCTATGCTAGTGAGCTCACCAGGGGGAGAGCAGCGCGCCACTCTACGTTGCCCCAGTATCACCCTCACCATAAGGGGGGTAGATTTCGAGGCGCGCCCGATAGTCCTGGAGACCCTTGGTTTTGATCTGATCCTGGGTATGAGCTGGATGACCAGGTATGATGCAGTGATCAGGTGTGCTACGAGGACCATCCAGCTGACAGCAGAGTCCGGTGACAAGGTGGAGTACCAGGCAGCCAGTTCCTCAGAGCAAGGCCAAGCAAATCAAGCTGAAGGGACGTTAATTGAAGACATCAGGGTGGTGAGCCAGTTCCCGGATGTGTTCCCAGACGAGTTGCCAGGTATGCCTCCAGAACGAGATGTTGAATTCGTTATTGAACTAAAACCTGGCACTGCACCTATAGCCAAGAGGCCGTATAGGATGGGAGCGAAGGAGCTGGAGCAGCTCAAGAAGGAGTTGGACGAATTGTTAGCCAAGGGGTACATTCGTCCGAGTGCTTCACCATGGGGAGCACCGGTGTTGTTCGTCGACAAAAAGGACGGTTCTCAGAGGTTGTGTGTGGACTATCGAGCCCTCAATGAAGTAACCATCAAGAACAAGTACCCGCTGCCGAGGATTGATGATCTGTTCGATCAGTTGAGAGGAGCTTGTGTGTTCTCCAAGATTGATCTTCGTTCGGGCTACTATCAGATGAGGATCCGTCCGTCAGATGTACCCAAGACCGCTTTCACCACTCGGTACGGGTTGTATGAGTTCTTGGTCATGTCTTTTGGATTGACCAACGCTCCTGCATACTTCATGTACCTGATGAACAGCGTGTTCATGGACTATCTGGACAAGTTCGTGGTGGTATTCATTGATGACATTCTGGTCTTCTCCAAGAATGAGGAAGAACATGAAGAACATCTGAGGTTGGTACTGCAGAGACTCCGGGAGCATCAGTTGTATGCCAAGCTGAGCAAGTGTGAGTTCTGGCTGAAGGAAGTGGCATTTCTGGGACACGTGTTGTCCAATGGAGGAGTGGCAGTTGATCCGAAGAAAGTCAGCGATGTGTTGAGCTGGAATCCGCCACGGGATGTGAGCGAGATCAGGAGTTTCCTTGGGATGGCCGGTTATTACAGACGGTTCATTGAAGGATTCTCCAAGATCGCTAAGCCGCTAACTGCTTTGCTAGAGAAGAATGCCCCGTTTGTGTGGACAGAGGCATGCCAGGTCAGCTTCGAAGAGTTGAAGAAGAGGTTGACTACAGCCCCAGTGATAGTATTGCCAGATTTGGCTAAGAGTTTCTCCATCTACTGTGATGCATCCCGTCTAGGACTGGGTTGCGTCCTTATGCAGGAGGGCAGAGTCGTGTCGTATGCGTCCAGGCAGCTGAGGAAGCATGAGCAGAATTACCCGACGCACGACTTGGAGTTGGCAGCTGTTGTGCATGCTCTGAAGATCTGGAGACATTACTTGATTGGGCACAGATGTGACATTTACACTGATCATAAGAGCCTCAAGTATGTTTTCACTCAGTCAGATCTGAACATGAGACAGCGCAGATGGTTAGAGCTGATCAAGGATTATGACCTGGAGATTCACTATCACCCCGGGAAGGCCAACTTGGTGGCAGATGCCCTGAGCAGGAGGAGTTATGTGAACAGGATCACCGGACACTGTTTACCTGAGGAGCTCAGCCGAGAGTTTGAGAGGATGAGTCTGGGATTCGTCACCAGCATCACCGAGATGGCAGTGGAGCCCACACTCGAGCAGGAGATCCGGAGAGGTCAGCTGCAGGATGAGAAGATTCGAGAGATTGTGGGGAATGTTGCATTGGGAAAGGCCCCTGGATTCAGAGTTGATGATCAGGGAACTCTATGGCATGGGAAGAGGATATGTGTGCCAGAGATAGCGCAGATCCGAGAGATGATTCTGAGAGAGGCACATGACTCAGCTTATTCGATCCACCCAGGCAGCACTAAGATGTATCAGGACATCAAGGAGAGATTCTGGTGGTATGGACTGAAGCGTGATGTGGCGACTCACGTGGCATTGTGCGACACATGTCAGCGAGTCAAGGCAGAACATCAGAGGCCAGCTGGATTGCTTCAGCCGTTGAAGATCCCGGAGTGGAAGTGGGAAGAAGTTGGCATGGACTTCATCACTGGACTGCCCCGCACTCAGAGAGGATTCGACTCCATTTGGGTGATTGTTGATCGTCTGACCAAGGTGGCCCACTTTCTGCCAGTGAAGACCACCTACACAGGCGCCAGACTTGCAGAGTTGTATATGGAGCGGATTGTGTGTTTACACGGGGTGCCGAAGAAGATTGTGTCAGATCGCGGTACTCAGTTCACCTCACACTTCTGGCGGAAGTTACATGAGTCCATGGACACGAAGCTGCACTTCAGCTCAGCTTATCACCCGCAGACAGATGGTCAGACAGAGCGGACCAATCAGATACTAGAGGACATGTTGAGGGCTTGTGCATTGCAGTATGGTGTCAGCTGGGATAAGAGTTTGCCATATGCAGAGTTCTCCTACAACAACAGCTACCAGAAGAGTCTGCAGATGGCACCGTTCGAGGCATTGTATGGCAGGAAGTGCCGGACCCCATTGTTCTGGGATCAGACTGGAGAGAGTCAGGTCTTTGGTCCGGAGATACTCAGAGATGCCGAGCGGCAGGTGAAGGTGATCAGAGAAAACCTGAAGGTGGCCCAGTCCAGACAGAAGAGTTATGCAGATATCAGACGGAGGGACCTCAGCTTCAGAGTTGACGATTTTGTGTATCTGAAGGTGTCACCCATGAGAGGTGTAAAGCGGTTCAATGTCAAGGGCAAGTTGGCACCTCGTTACATCGGACCGTTCAGGATACAGGAACGGATGGGTGAAGTGGCATATCGGCTAGACCTGCCTGAGAGACTAGCCGGAGTACACGATGTGTTCCACGTGTCCCAGTTGAAGAAGTGCTTGCGGGTGCCAGAAGAGCAGATCCCGATTGACGAATTGAATGTTCAGGAGGACCTCACATATGAGGAGTATCCGATCAGGATCCTGGAGGTGTCAGAGAGAGTGCTGAGGAACAAGACCATTCGGATGTGCAAGGTGCAGTGGAGCCGGCATTCAGCAGATGAAGCGACTTGGGAGCGGGAAGAAGATCTCAAGTCCGAGTACCCACACCTCTTCGCTTCTACATCCGAATCTCGAGGACGAGATTCACCTTAAGGGGGGTAGGTTTGTAACACCCAAAATTCTCAATTTTAAAATTTTTGGCAATTAATTAATTATTTAATGCTCTCACCTATTTTATAAAGGCTAAATAACAATTTTCGCAAAATTAAAATCAAATATAAGTGATAGAAACATTTATTGTCGCATTCATGCTGGTGCACTTATTTTCGTATTGCTTGTGATTCAAACAAGAATTTAAATTTATTTAAATTCAAATTTGAATCACTTTGTTTGGAGCTCTAGAAAAGTTATTAGGCCCTAGTTCGTTTTAGCTCCCTGAACTTAATTCACAAGTCCACTATAGCCCCCTCATCTTTTCCTTCGGTCCAGCCCAGCTCCTCCTTTTCTCTTTCCCCTCCCCGGCCCAATTCCTCCCCGCGGCCCAGCTTGGCCCGCCAGCCACTCCCACGCCCTCTCTCTCTCTCTCTCTCTGGCGAGTCGGGCCCGCACGTCAGCGCCCCCTTTCCCCACCTTCCTTCTTCCCCCGCGCTAATGGCGCCCGACGCGCGCGATCGCCGCGGCCGGGGCCCGCACGCCGAGGCAAACGATCCCTCCCTACTTAATCTGGCGACACCGTAGCCTCTGTTCCCCTCACCCTTCTCCAACCCTAGCGCCGCCATCTCCTCTCTGCGCAGCGCCGCCGCCGCCATCCGAGCGCCGCCGCGGGGCTTGCCGCTCCGATTGGCCGCCTCGGCCCTCGGTCGGGGAACACCGACGCCACCACAAGGACCAGCGCGCCGAGCCGAGTCCACTCCGCCACCTCCCGCACCGAATCGACGCCGGTACCACTCCCATCGCCCCTCGCAGCGCCGCCGTGCATCGAGCACGAGCCGCTGTCGGTGACCCCTCTCTGGCGCTGCTCCACCCAAATCGACGCCTCTGGTAGCTGCGCACGAAGGTACCGCGTCCGTTGAAGCTATTGTCGTCGTGGTTCCCCGCACTCATCCACCCCTTCCGCAGCGCTGCCGTCTTCTCGAGCCCGCCGCCGCCATTGGAGCTGCCGGTCGGCGTCGACTCGCCGACTGAGTACCTGCGCTGCCCCACCAACCGCTCGAGAAGCCCCGCACACTGGTGAGCACCCTCCCGAGCCATGTTCCGCCTGGATTAGCATCCCGGAACCCCTTCCCCGCCGTAGGCCGACACACCCCGCCGCCGCTTCTCGTCGGCCGCCGCCCCTGCGGGTCTCTGGCCGAATTAAACCGCCCAGATGAACTCACCATCCCCTCCCACAGCTGTAGGATCAAACCCTGTGCCGATTCATGGCCTGTAGCTCGAGATTCGCTCAATTCCGGCGAACTTCGCCGGCGAACCGAGCGGCGCCGCCGCGGATTCTCCCCTCGCCGGCGACCCAACCGCGCCCCTGAACCCCAGCCGTCCGATCCGAAACCAGCGGCCGAGATCGCTCTGACCGAGTCAGCGTACCGGTCAACTCCCGGTCAGCTTGGTCTTTTTGTTAAAGAGCCCCCGGGTTTTGTTGAAATTAACCCGCAGTCCCTTTTAATTCAAAAATAATTGCAAATAGGTCCTGTTTTATTCATTTAGGCCCTTGGAAATTTTAAAACTTTGCCAGCAAGCCCCCGAATCTTAGAATCGCTATAACTTTCGCGTTTTAGCTCCGATTTGGGTGATTTTCGCGCTCATGTGTTCGTAGCGACGCGAAGAATATTTCTAGCCCCTGTTTTTGTACTGTTTTTACTGTTTGGTGTACTGTTCTAATAGAATTACTTTTGCTTGCATGTGATGATTGTTTTGGAATGCGTGCGTGATGTTCGTGTCCAGTCGGTGAGCCCGTAGCGTTGGGCTACGAGTACGTTGAGGACGTGCCGGTGCAGGACTTTCAGCAGCAGCCTTACCCCGAGGAAGGCAAGTTATAGCACGGACAATCCTTGCTACCTACTCACTCATTTAATACACTGTTCTTTACATACGCATGTGTCTAATACTGTTTACCTTTAAGGTCGTACCTAGCATTTATTTCCCTGTCCTTGTATTCCTATGGGTTTATGCACTTGGGTAGTATTTTGCTAGGCTCAATTACTGTCACCTTTACTTAATTGTTAATATTGACTTAATGGTCCACTTCAACATTAATGATAAAACTTGCTTTTTAGCAACTTGGACTAGGGAGCTAGAGCATGTGCTGTGTGCTTTGCTCTAGTGTCTCCCTATAAGGACCGGTTCATAAAGCGGCAACCCAGGAGCCTGTCGCCACCGCCGGAACTATATGGGCTCTGGTCTTGGTCAAGTAGCTTGTACGGCTCTAGCTTGATAGTGGTTACCGAGGGGCCAGCGGCGTTGTGGGAGGCAAGGCACGGGGTGTTTTCCCGATTCCACCGAGGACGGTAGCCCCGTCGGCTAGGTCTCGTTAGACCCAGTCCCGTGTTGGGAGTCTCAGCGTCTTGAGGACTCCGCACGTTGCGCATCTTTGGGGTGGATACCCGCGCTCTGGACGCCATCGACCCCCTCACGGTGGACTCCGTGGGCGTACGTCGATTTCGGTGCCTAAGGACTCACCACCTTGTATTACTGCAGCGGCTACTATCTTGTTAGGGTGTCTTGCGAAAGCCTCGTAGCGTCCCTATGCAGTCACACCTCGGAAGTGTTGATGTGCGTGGTTGGGTGCAAAGTTCTCTCGAACTTTTACGCGACTGGTGGGTAAAGGGCGAAACCTCTGCAGAGTGTACGATCTATCATGATAGCCTTGCTCAGGGTAACGAGCGGCCTGGATCCTTTTTGATTAGAATATGGTATTTATTCATGCTTAATGTCACTTACACTATTAATTGGGTTACAACCGGGTTCTCATTCACTTGTAGTAACTTGGATAAAGTTAAAACGAACCAACTAAAAGTGCTAATGCAGTTAAGCCAGTGTCTAGCCTTTTTGAGCCTTCAAAACCCGTGCTATACTTGCCAAGTAATTCTGTTACTTACACTTGCTATTATCATCATTTTGGGCAAAATCCCGGACGGGTAACAGATTGGAGTCAGGCTGACTATGAGGTGGAGTTTCCCGAGGACTTACCGTACTTCTGAGTTGGCGTTCCCCCAGTCAGAGTCCCTGTGGGATTGCGGCTACGCTTAGAGAGATGTATTAGTCTTCCGCTGTCCATGTATTTCTTTTATGCAAAACTCTGATGTACCCGCTACTTTATGTTGAGAATTAAGCATTGTACTCTGATTTTTACCATATTTGTTCGCTATATGTGTCTGTGGACTTCCTGGGCACACATATGGCCACAGTCGGGTTTTGTGCAAATCCGGGTGTGACAGATGCGCTCGCAGCATGGTCGCTCTCGGAGCCAGGGTGGCCCGAGGCAAGCACCGGCCCGGGCGATCGGCGATGCGACGCGACGAGATAATAACGCGGGCGGATCGCGGTGGCGTCAGTCAGGGGCGCCTGAGGTGGCGGTTTCCGCAACGGGGGGTGCCGGCCCCGTGGCGTCAGGAAAGCATGGGCGCGGGATTGTTCGCGCCGGGGGCGTAGGATACGGCGCGCCAGCTAGGCCGGCCGGCTGTACTCGCCATCGCTGGCAGCGGCCGGTCATCAACCCATCATGATCGGCCGATGGATGGATGGATGGATGATGGATCCCCTCGCCGGGATCTGTGCCGCCGTTTGGAGCCCGGCGATTCCTCATCCTCGCTAGGCTGCCACTGCACTCCAAATCCCCATCCGGCTTCTGCTGCTGCTGCTGCTGCTGCCTGCTAGGGTTGCATGCATGCATGGCTACCTCTGCCTGCTAGTGTCCGGGCAGAATGGCACGAGTACGGCTCTCGCTGAGCCGCGACTGACGCTGGTCGTTGGTCGATCTCAATGGGCTGCATGCAGGCCGGCATCGTTTGTTTTGTTGCGTGCCTTCGGTAACTCTCGAGTGGTTACCCGCTAATTAATCCTCGTGGTAATGCAATGCCAGATTGCCAGCCAAACTGTGACTGGTCAGTGCTGATCTCGGGCCGGGTGGCTCCTGGAAGGGGGGCACGGTAAAAAAGGCCGTGCTGGCCGTCTTTATCGCGGATGTCGCGGCCCGGGGGCAGCAGCTAGCATCGCTGTCCGTGAATCTGAGGACACGGGTATATTTACTCAGGCTTCATTTACTCCGCCAGGCGCTGGCCGTGCCCGCGTTCAAGCGGCAGGCGGAGGCACAGTGCAGTAGCTAAACGGGAGTGAGTGAGTACTCCGGCAGCTGTATCGCCTACAGCAACGATACTGTATCTGCCTGTGCACATGTCGTACTGGCATAGGAGTATTTATACGGCCAGCACGACACACTGTTGGGCGTTGAATTGCCTCAGATACGATCGGGGGCGCCGGTATGTGCGTGTATGTGTATTCAAGAGGGATCGTGCCTGGCCATATGCATCAGCTGCATGCTGCTGCCGCCGATCGCAGCGTGCCTATCAGGAGCGGCGTCTGGCAGTGGATCGTTAATGCGTGAATGGAGCCGCCCTGCGTAAAGGCACACGCAGCGGCGCAGCGCCTTTGCATTGTACGTACATGTGGCCGGCTTCATACATGCACGGACAAAAGTTATTGTGTACTCACTGTAACGATATACTGTTAAGGTTCTATCTATCCGGCTTCTACAGTTCGTTGCTGTGCGCCATATACACAGATACGGTAGCTGAAAATGACGTGGTTCAGAAGTCTAGGGAAAGGGAAAGGGAGTGACGAAGAAGAAAAACAGCAGAAGAAGAGCCGAAGCTCCCAAGGGATATATGGATCAAGAAAGACATCCGGTGCACAGCACAGTGTGGGTAAAGATTCCCGCCACATTCCCGCCGGTGCCTCAATTTACAATGCGCGGCCACATCCAAGCAGGCTGCCCCCCTAGGATCCATCCTGGCGTAATAATAAGCTGCCGCTGCGTAGGCCAGGCACTAAAATATGACAGGCAAAGTCAATCCCTGTCCCCTAGAAGCGGAAAACCAGCACGGCCGCAACGCGAATACGGACAGGCTCGGATCAGCTGCAGTTGCGAGCTTCTGGTTTTGGGGCTCTGTTCTAGCTTGCTGATTCTGTCATTGCATGACGCAGGCAGTGTTGGGTCTGCGGCATCTCCAAATATTCGAGCGTAAACTCATTTGTATGAGCTGGTTGAATTTCCTTGGCGATCAGGGCTCCTACCCGACCAGCTGCATCGCAAAGCTTTTTCTTGACACAGTTTTGCGAGTGAATGCTCTGGGGACAATACAGTACCCATCCAGCACTACCTTTCGTGATTGTGATACGTCAATCCTATCCGACCCGCGGACAGAATCATCTCACCCGCACTGAGCTAGCAAGCACGACGCACGCACGCACGCATGTGTGTGGGTATCAGATGAGCACAGGGCATGGGAAAGATGCAATGCAATGCAGCAGCTGCCTAGCTTAACTGCCTCACCCCGGCCAGCCCATCATGCATGCCGAGTGGCATGGCAGCAACTTTTTATCTCTGTGTCCCGGGTAGTATGGCATGGAGAGTGGAGATGGAATCAAAACCACCCTGCTCATCACCCTACCATTATCCGTTTTCTGTCTGATGCAATGCCCACATGTGATGTGCGTCCATCGGAGAAGACCCTTTCTGTGTTCACAAACTGTACAGGTACAGTGCACTCAACGCAATGCATGCTCCCGTAGTCCCGTTCGATTCCAGCCACCCAGGCGATTGGCCTAGCAAACGAAATGGCGCTTCCCTGTATATAGACGGCCGTGCCGTGGTTGAGGCCTTTTCAGTTGATCGAGTTTGCGGTCTGCCACTGGTGCTAGTTGCTTGCTCCCTTCCCTTCCGTTGCATCGAAAGGACGTGGTCTCTGTCGCTGTCCGTGTGGTGGGTTCCCGTTACTGAAACGCTGGTAGGTTCATGGAATGTGCGAAGGGCGCGCGTCCGGATTCTTGATCGACGTGACAGTGCCACTGTTGGCCGGTCTCGTTAGGGTTGATGATCTATGATCAGCTAAGGCTGTGGAGAGCGGAAGAAGAGTCGTCGTCGTCGAGCGGAGACCCCCGGTCCGGCCGAGCACCATCATTGCACAGGGCGTACGTCCACGGCGCCCCGCTGGTGGAAAAAGACGGCAGCGCGCCGTGACCGTGACAGCGCCGCCTGCTGCTGGCTCCCTCCCTCGACAACGTTGCCGCTGAGACCGGTGGCCGACATGGCTGTTCATCAGGTCCATGGTACTGTAACCCGTTCGTGGATTTGTTGATTCAGGGACAGTGAGTGTGCTTGCTGGGTCGTGGTTCGATCGTAGTCTTTCGCGCCTCAGCGCGCAGTCAGCCGAGACAGTACAGTGCAGCTAATTAAACCGTTAGGGGATCGATCGGCGCACGGTTGACCTGTGTACGTTCCTCCCATCCCTGTTGTCTCTGCAGGGATCAAACGAGAGTAAGTAACCGGGACGACGCGACGCGTCGGCATGAACGCTGGCACTGGCACGAACCGCGCGTGCCCATATCGGCGGGCACGTGCGCGCCACCCATCGCGGATTCCTGCCTGGTGTTCCTGTAGCCAGCACATGCGTGCGTGCGTGCGCGCACACGGAACCAAAGCGTGCAGCGCAGTGCGGGAGCGTCGCGCGGCGCGGCCCTACGCCGCTGTTCCGCATCGAGGGGCCCCCGCTCCGGCGGCACATGCGCGGCGGCCTGCCAGCCACGGCCGGCGTCGCCGAGCCCTAGGAAGGACTGGACTGTAGGCCGGAGTTAATCGGCGAAACAAAAGACCTGGCCGGGGCCCGGGGGGCATGAGTTGGCACCTGGCAACCCACATGGGCGGGTTCGAGCATCGAGCCGCGCGGCACGTTGCTAGTGTTCGGGCTCGAGGGCAGCGTGGTACAAGTAGGCTAGGGCGCGTGGAGTCCGAGCCGGGACCGGGAGCGTGTAGTGTAGCAGCATGCACGTGTCAGCTCGTTGAATTGAACAAGAGAAACAAATTAAGCCCGAGTGAAGGTTCCCCTGTTGGCACAAGCACAGATCGAGCCGAGCATCGTCGGCCCACCACACCGATTCTTGCGGCCCAAGTGCTGAACCGGTGTAATACCCGTGATCATCGGCGAGATGAACTCCGATGATGTGAGCAATCACACAAGGAAATCAGGATAAATCTCACGAACTGGAGAGGGCGATCGGCCCAACCTCCATGAATGCCGGTGTTGTTTCTCAACTGAAAAGCAGAATATTCTTACATGTCTTGCTTTCTCTCACACGCTAACCTTTAAGCTATTACAGACCCTGACATTGGGGCCCACACATATCAGCTACTACACCTGTATCACAATGTCAAAAACGCAGTCGTTAAAAGCCGTCTTCAGTCTTCTGAATCACCAGGCATAACACCTTCCCCGTCCGCTGAAGTTGTTTGTCCCCAAACAACAGCATCAGGAAACCTTGCCTTGAGCACATAGTAGTCTTCACAAGTAGCAGAAGCAGCTGGAACATGAGACCATTGAACCAAAATTTGAGGAATTGCGGTATTACCTTTCTTTACCAGGCGACGATCCAGAATTCGTTCAGGTATCAAGTCATGTTCAGACAAGTCGACCAGCTTGGGTAATGCAGTATAGACTGGTGTATAGCTTGGTGTAAATGGCTTCAACTGGGATATGTGGAACACCAGATGTATCAGACTGCCCGCTGGCAATTCGAGCTTATAGGCAACACTGCCAATTCTCTCCAAGACTTTGTAAGGTCCAAAAAATTTAAACGCCAATTTGGGATATGGGCGACTCACGACAGAGCTCTGCACAAATGGTTGCAGTTTGAGAAGTACTTGATCACCAACCTGAAATTGTCTGTCAGTACGATGTTTGTCTGCCTGACTCTTCATACAGTGCTGTGCTCGAGCAAGGTGTTGTCGAAGCAAAGCCAACCAAATTTCCCTTTCCTCCAGCATGTTTATAGCAGGATTCTGGACCTGTTCTGGTAATGGCAACAGAGTCCCGATGGTGGCCTCATACCCATATAATGCCTGAAATGGAGTGCATCCAATGGCTGTGTGGAAAGTGGAATTATACCAAAGTTCAGCTAAAGGAAGCCATGTCTTCTACTGCTTGGGTGAATCCTGAACTGCACACCTCAGATACATCTCCAAGCACTGATTTACACGCTCTGTCTGTCCGTCGGTTTGAGGGTGGTACGAAGAACTCATTAGCAGTTTAGTATCCACCAAAGCAAACAAGGTTTTCCAAAAATTGCTTGTGAATATCTTGTCTCTGTCAGACACTATTGTTTTGGGGAGTCCATGATGCTTAACCACCTGATCTAGAACCAACTTGGCTACTCCTTGAGCAGTGAAAGGATGTTTTAGGGGAATGAAGTGGGCATACTTAGTGAACCTGTCCACCACCACTAATATTGTGTTGCTGTTGTCAGACAGAGGCAGGCCTTCTACAAAATCCAGTGAAATGTCCTGCCAGGCTCCTTGAGGAATAGGCAGGGGTTGGAGTAATCCTGAGGGGTGAATGTGCTCGTGCTTGGCCTGTTGGCAGGTCTGACATTGCTTCACAAAACTGTCCACATCCTGATTGAGCCCTTTCCAATGAAACATTTGCTTGAGCCGATGATAAGTTGCTTTGATGCCTGAATGACCCCCAATTGGACTGGAATGGAAAGCAGTAATAAGCCTGGTTTGTAAAGCTGTATTCTGTGCAATCCACACCTTGCCTTTATATTTGATCAAGCCCTTGTCCAACATGTATCCCTTGTCATCTGGACTGTGCACTGCCAATGCAGTCAACAATGCTTGTGCTGCAGCATCTGTTTGGTAAGAATTTATCACCTCCTGAACCCATAGTGGTCTAGCCTCTGAAACAGCTTGAATGGCCATCATATGTCCCACCCTAGATAAAGCATCTGCAGCCAAGTTCTCTTTCCCTTGTCTATACACCACTTTGAACTGTAATCCCATCATTCTGGCCATGGCTTTTCGCTGCATATCTGAATGCAGATTTTGCTCACAGAGGAAGGCCAAACTCTTGTGATCTGTCCTAATTATAAACTCTTGTCGTTGAAGATAAGGACGCCACTTTTCTACTGCCATTATCAGTGCCAAAAATTCTTTTTCATAGATGGAAAGCTTTTTATGCACTGGACCTAAAGCTTTGCTCAAAAAGGCTACAGGTTGGTCTCTCTGCATTAGAACAGCACCAATGCCAACATCTGAAGCATCTGTCTCCACCGCAAATGGCACATTGAAATCAGGCAAAGCTAGCACAGGAACTGGCACCATAGCTTGTTTAAGAGATTCAAAAGCATGTTGTGCAGTCTCTGACCACTGAAACTGATGCTTCTTCAGCAGATTAGTCAATGGTTGTGCTATAAGCCCATAATGTTTCACAAACTTCCTATAGTACCCTGTGAGACCCAAAAATCCCCTCAATTCAGTGACATTTGTGGGAACTGGCCACTGGACCATAGCTGAAGTCTTGGAGGGATCAGTAGAGACACCTTGTACAGATATAATATGATCCAAATACTCTAATTGTGACTGAGCAAAAGAGCATTTAGAACTTTTCATGTATAATTGATGTTCCCTGAGCTTAGACAAAACTTGCTTGAGGTGGTCCACATGTGCTTCCAAAGTGGGGCTATAGATCAGAATATCATCCAAGAAAACCATGACAAATTTTCTCAAGAAGGGACTGAGCACATCATTCATTAAGCACTGGAATGTAGCAGGTGTATTAGTCAGCCCAAAGGGCATGACTCTAAACTGATAATGTCCCTGGTGAGTTTTGAAGGCAGTCTTATGCTCATCTTCTAACTTCATCCTCACTTGATGATACCCTGCCCTCATGTCCAACTTAGTAAAGTACTTGGTTCCAGCTAGCTCATCTAGTATCTCATCAATAAGAGGCATGGGAAACCTATTCTTAATGGTGATATCATTCAGTTTCCTATAGTCAACACAAAACCTCCAACTACCATCCTTTTTTTGAACTAGTAATACTGGAGAAGCATAAGGGCTGGTGCTAGTAGAAATCAACCCTTCAGCAAGTAATTTCTTCACTTGTTTTTCTATCTCATCTTTATGAAGGGGAGAGTATCTATAAGGTCTAGAGTTAATGGGAACTGCAGAAGGTAAAACATGGATGGCATGGTCATATACCCTTGGTGGAGGCAGACCCTTGGGTTCTGCAAAAACATCTGCAAACTCTTGAAGAACTTGCTGAACTGGAGTAGGGATATCTGTGGCAACCTCTTCTTGTACTTGTTCTATGATTGCATAGGCCCATATATCATTTCCTGCACCCCACTTGACTAACTGCTTAGGTGAAATTTCTGAAAGAGATAATGCTTGAAGTTGAACTCCTTGTAACTTAATCATCCGACCATGATCCAGAAATTCCATAGTTTTTGCTTCCCAATGATGATTGATGGGACTATGAGTTTTAAGCCAATCATACCCAAGGATACCATCATAGGCTCCCAGGTCCAACACCTGCATATCAGAGGTAAAAGTATGTCCCTGAATCCACCATTCCATGGCTGGAACATAAGCAGCAGTGACCAAAGTCTCTCCATTAGCCAAATTCACTTGTCTTGGTGGTGTTGCAATAGGAGAAATCCCAACTTTCTGCAGGAAACTAGAACTGACAAAAGAATGTGAACTTCCACTATCCACTAGCATCAACATAACCTTGTTCTTGACTAAGGACCTCAATTTCAGGGCCTCACCCTCATCTGTACCAGCAATAGCATTCAAAGAAAGTGTGCAAAATTCTTCTGTTAAAGCATCTTCAATGGCCAGCTGATTCAAGATTTCATCAGTGAGATTGGTGTCCAAGTCATTCACCACTAATGCATTCAAATGTGCTTGGTGCTGTTGTGGTCTTTTGCTGCATTTCAATGCATGTTCAGCATCATAGGGCTCCTTGCAGTAGAAACACAAATTGTTAGCACGACAGTAATCTCTCATCTGCCTTTCCTTTCCCAAGTGACTGTTGAATCCCCCTTGCTTAGGCTCACCCTTGATAGCATTGCTCATAGGAGACTTGAACACATTACTGCTACTTTTCTGAAACCTAGACTTTCCCTTCTCTTGAATAGTTTGCTGAATTCTAGCCAACCTAATAGCTTTCTCCATTGTTCCTGGGGCCTGTCCTTGGACTGTATACTGAATTTCAGGTTTCAATCCTTTGATAAACTGGGATATGAAGTATGTGTCTGACATGCCAGCATCATGCATGGTAACTTTGAACTGAAGTGCCTCGAATTCAGTTACATATTCCTCAACTGAACCCATTTGTTGCAAATCCAGTAGATCATCTAGTGCTCTCTGATAGTCATAGGCTCCAAACTTTGTAATCACAACTTCCTTGAACACAGGCCAAGATACAATGCCATGCTTGAGTTTATACACTTGCTACCACATAGCAGCATTGTCATCCATACCCACAGAAGCATAGATAACCCACATAGACTCTTTAATTCTGTTAATCTGGAAGTAGTTTTCACACTTGTCTAGCCAAATAGTTGGACAAACACCACTGAATCGAGGAAATTACAGCTTAGGAGTATGATGACGCCGACCTTCACCCTCATCATCAGAACTACGGGAAGGGCCAAAACGAAAACCAGATCGATGATTCTCACCCGTTGGTTGATGCTGCCCAGGGCGACGCTCACGATGCTGACGAGTGGTTGAGCTCTCTGGAATGTCATCTTGCTCCTCCATGTCCTTTTCCATCTGACGCAGTGTGATGTTCGCCACTGCCTTCCCCGTGGCGGCGATCTGTTGCGCCATGACTTGCTGATCTTTCACGACTTGATTCACTGCCGCCGTATTCAGATCCAGATGCGCCTCCATGTGGACTTGAGCGTTGTTAACCTCCTCAACGCGCGCGAACAACAGATCAATGCTCTGCATCAATTTGTCCAGCTTCTCGTTGGTGCTTCCTTGCGCCATCTCCATCGCCTGGATGATGAGATGGGACTGCGCTGAAGGTTTGGGAGGCGCCCTGGTTGACGACGAAGAGACCACACCGATTCCCCGACTACAACCTAAGCCGTCTTCAGTCTTCTGAATCACCAGGCATAACAACCGGACAGCGTGCGCTTGGGTTGGTTGTGTGGCCCATGTCCCCGCGCGCGACGCGACGCGGCGCGGTGGGGACGCCGCCGGAACGGCAACTCGATTCCGCGTCGGCGTCGATTCGGGGATCCCGGTGGCCGGGACAATAGTGCCCAGGCTACTTCAGTACTGAACCAGTGAACCTGACGGGGACCCTCCTCTGGTACCGATAGCCGGAAGGATTTCCACTGCAGCGCACCCACCCGGAAAATTCCGTGGGGCTTTTGCAGGAGCGATTACCACTCTTCTTCTGTCCGCTAATCTACTGTAGAAGTTCCTATCACACCGCGGACACATGAACAGCCTGCGATTACGAAAGGGGATTACCAGCCACAAATGACCCAAATACAACTCCAGTAGTGCGGCAGGCGAAGCATGTCCGAAACCAACAAGCAATCAGCAATTCAGTACAGCTTTTTTCTTCAGAAACGGCGCGCAAATCAAATCTCTCTTGCTTCACCTGAATTTCAGAGTCGAAAGCAGCAGGCACATTACTCACTCCCAGCATACACACACAGCTCTCACGTCGATTATTAAGCCAGGGAGAGATATAAGGATACGACGACCCAGGCAGCAGTAACGATGTCCTAAAAATAAGGTGCAAAGGAAAAAAAAAAGTAATAATCATGGCGGTGTTCTTAACCCATAAACATGAGATGTTTTTGGACAGGGAATATATAAGTTAGTTATGCCCACTCTTCTCGACACAAGTCCACGGGCATTATTTGTTGCTTTAGGACAATCATCATCACTTTGTTTGCTTGCTCGTCTAAGCCACAGACCCATTCACGCGCATCACGTCACCAATCCCTGCAAAACCATGGGAAACACGATAAGTTAAAAGATTTCCTCGTTGATCAATAATTTCAGAGGATAATGTACATGGTACAACGAAGAACCGATCAGATATATCGTGCAATAATTTTGCATGATGCAAAATTTCAAGACTTTTCAGACAAAAAGGTCCACGATGAATTGTGAGATCAAATGGACAACTGGTGGTGCATTTGATCTCACAATTCATATGTGGATCGAAAGTGCTAAGTTTTGTCTCACAATCCTCCTCATAGGTGAGCTCATTGCATCACTAAAGAATGAAAAAAAAAACTGTTGCTATTCTATAACCAGTCATTAACTATATAAACTTGGTTGGAAATTTCTGAAAGGAAGCAGTTCTCCAGAGCCACGGCTAAACAATTATTACATTGCTGAAAATAGGAGCTATCCTATAAAATAAATTACATAAATCGTGAAATAATTGTTAGCCATTGAATTATACATGACATCATGGAGCAAGTGCAAAAAGGAAAAACTCCATATACTTCTAGAAAACTGGAAACAAATAATGGGCTCTAAAGATACAAGTACAGAAGATTAAAATCAAGAAATTAAAAAATTGATTGATTGAAAATAATGTGAACAGACTTAGCAAGAAGTGCACAAGTTGAGAATGAATGTTGTAATTAATTATGCAGGATCATCTCGAGATTTCTAGTTTCTCTCTGCCCCTGGCCCTATCTAGTTCTGTAACGAGAAGCCATGCTTCTATATTTTTTGTTGTTTAGATAATGGAAAAGGTGTGATAGTCGCTTCCAAAAAAAGAAAAGAAAAGGATGTCATACTTGGGCATTGGGTTAACTGAAAGTCACATAAACCTGACAGAAGATAAAATGTGTTTTTGTTAGTAGACAACTTTTTTAAACAATACTTTCCAACATTCTTCTACATTTTAGGACCATAGCATTTTACCAATAGTTTTGCATTAAAGAAAGACAAGATGTTCTCTTAGACCACAGAGTTACTGAATTTAAAATTTCTCTTCACTTAGAAGCATAGATGACTTGAGGAAGAACAGAGATAGCAACATCTACACGTCTGGAACACGGCAACAACCACGAAGCCTAGACAACGTCCTTTCTCTTTGTTTTTCTTTGTCAAGAGACTTGAGAAATCTGGGCATATGGGTACTTCAAAAAAAATGTGGAAGTCAAGTTCAATAGCATGACTTTTAAGTGCTAACTCAGATTTCCTATTTGGATCATGATCATGACTCATATCTCATATTGCGTCTAATACTAGTAATACAAAGAGTAGAGTTCTATAATACATTTACTTATAGCTAGACTTGAATAACTGATTGAAATAAACATGTGGGGGAACTTGTAGTATCGCCAACAATAATCTAGCACAGTACCAAGGGGCGAAAAGCAACAACCAAGTATGAAAGCAAGGACAACATGAATCAAATGATGATGAAATAATTTGATTCATCTACATATTTCTACAAGGTGTATCTCTTATATACATTCCATCACAACATTATCCAGATTCCAGAGTACATGACTATATCTTAAAACATGCATACCTTACATTCTTCCAATATTTTTTTTTCAGTTTGGATGCCGGATGATCCTTTGGAGCACGACGGTTCTTGCCCGACGGATATCCCGGCTACACCGGTCCGCCTGCTCCCCAAGATCCTCAACACTCTTCATAAAGTTTTCTAGCTTCTTCTTGATCTCCTCCACCCCAAATTTCACCGCCTCCTCATCTCGCTCTGCAAACTCTACGCAGTCGATCATTGAGCTGATCTCCACCTCCACCCGGTTGATGAGGACTCTGATACTGTCCAAATCCTTGATGGCAATGAACGTGCCGACCTGCATTGAGCTCACCACCTCCTTCTGTCCACGGAGCGCGTCCTGATACCCTTTCAGCAACGAATCTATCCATTTCCCCATAGATCCCAGCGGGACTGCGGCAGCGGCGGCCAATGCCGCGGCGACAGGCGGGGCAGCGATGGCCGCGGCAACCACCGAGCAGATGAGCACAGCCGCGAACGTGGTGGCGAAGATGATGCTTGACACCCGGCGCCACGCTTTGATGGTCTTGATCTTCTTGTCGAGCCGGTGCTTGCGCTGCTGCAGCTTCTCCAGCATGGTCAGCTGCTGCCGGTACACGGCCTGGAAGGCGGCGAAGAACTCGTCCGTGAAAGGGTCCCCGGCCGCCTTGAACTGGCGCAGCTCGTGCAGCGTGCGCGCGTACCGGGCGGAGGGGGCAGCGCCGTCGGCGGCGGCGGCGTCCTCCTCGTCGTCGAAGCGCTGGAGCGCGACGTGGAGGAGGAGCTGGGAGTCGCGGGCGCGCTTGAGGCACTTGTCGAGCGCGGTGCAGAAGTCGAGGGTCTGGAGGCTGCTCTCGAAGTAGTCTTCGACGAGGTCGAACAGCTCGGTGCTCTTCCAGATGTCCTTCTTGCAGTCGAGGATGACGCGCACCACCTCCTGGTTCATGTCGAGGAGGCAGCCGGTGACCTCGCGGAGGGAGTCCAGCGACAGCGACCGCACCTTGACGCCCACCGCCAGCGTCGTGATGGCGCGGCTCGTGCGCCGCTGCAGCGTCGTGTCGAACGTGCGCAGCTCCGGGTCCGACCGGCACGCCGCCTCGTACGAGCTCAGCTCCTCCGCCGGCGCAGCCTCAGGCGGCAGCGCCGGCTCCGAGGTCTCCTGACGCCTGGTGCTCCCGCTGCTGTTGCTGTTCCCCATTGCCGGAAGCAAAGGGACGACGGTGGGTGGCACTGTCAAATCAGAAAGCCCCCCAAAACGAACAGTTTGTTTTTCCCCTTTGGACGAATGGAATTCAAGAAACGATGTATCCTAGGACCGAATCAGGAGAGGTTTCAGCAACTAAAACGGATCAAACCAACGAGCATTGGCAGAACCCAAGGATTCTGGCAATCTAAGGCTCTCCAAGAACCGAAACAAGAGAGGAATTCAGAGAGCTTGGAAAAAAGAAATCAAGAACTGGATTTGGAGGAGGGGGCGGAAATCGGCGAGCTTTATCTCGGGGATCGAAGGCGCGTTGCGTCAGCCGTCAGACCAAGCGCGAGGTTTCGGGGAAGCAAGAAGAATGAATGCAGGGGCCGGGAAGGGGGGGATGGATTTGTGGTGGGTTTTGTGGAGCGCCGCGGTGCGGGGCGGTGCCGGCGCGGATGCCGTCAGGCGAGGAGGGGTGATGAGGGGATGGCTTGTACGCATGACGAAGGAGATGGGGCGGGGTTGGCAATGGCCATCGCCGGAAGCAACCCGATCGATGCTTGTCACTCCATCCCCCGGCGCGTGTGTGGATGTGGTGGTGTGCACTGCTGCGCTGCGATGTGTGTAGTAACTCAGCAATTGCGCGTGCTCTGTTTCTCTCTCCTCCTCGAGGAGGACGGAGGCGGCTCAGCTGCTTGGGGGGAGCTTGCTGCCTAGTGGAAGCAAGCAGGCAACCAGCCCAGGGCAGAGAGAGAGAGAGAGAGAGAGAGAGAGAGAGCATGCGCGTGTTTGTTTGGCATGGTGCTTTGTCGGGCTCACCACAAAAAAAGCGAAAAGGCGAGTGCTAATCGGTGCATCGGAAAGGATTTGGCGATTTGCAGACCAAATTCTGTTGCAAGATGATGTGCGTTTCCGGTGAGCTTCCGGTCAAGTTTCGAGCGTTAGCCGACACGCTGAGCTTGTATTTTTCTGCTGAGCTGAGATCCCTGAAAGTTTCCGAGCTGAAACTGAGATGAGTGGAGTGTCTGAATTCTTCCTGCCAGATACTACCCAGTCAGTTTAATCTCATCACTTCCCACTAGTTGGCCACATTACGCATATGGCTAATCACAAAACGTGTGAGGTGAGGGCAGGAGTAAGAGTAGCTTACACTAATCCAACTCATGCTACATTATATATATCCACATCCGGAGGATGTCCTTTGCATAAAGGCATCTATACAGAATCCCAGAGTTTGGGCATGCATCAGCCCAAGCGTGGCCGTTATTTCTTTTCTTTGTGTGATAGCCAAGTCTCAAAAACTTTTATCCATTTCCCTTTGTGTGAAGCTTTGGATGCAGCATCATGGCAGGAGTAATAAGACCCACCAGTCATCCACGGCCATTATTACGTTTGGTTTGGAGCTGTGATTTAGGCCCTGTTTAGTTCTCTTTAAAACACAAAAATTCTCTCTCCAAACTTCATTATTCATCTATCACATCAAATCACATCAAATCTCTCTCCTCATGCATGGAACACTAAATGTGGGTAAATAAAAGAACTAAGTACATGGTTTTGATGTAGACGACGAGACGAATCTTTTGAGCCTAGTTAGGTCATGATAGGACAACGATTACTACAAACAAACGAAAAGTGCTACAATACGCTACAGTGTCCGACGTGAACACCACCTTAGGAAGAAAGCGGAATGTTTCCAGAGGAAATGACAATTGACAGTGGGTTAAGCAAACCCTCCTGTTTGACAAGTGTGAACAGCTGAAAGGTGAAAGCGGACGGGACGAGGCCCAGCAGAAAAAACCAAACGGTACGGCCGGCCGGAGCGAATGGGCGCGACCCGTGGTTTCCCAGGAATCTTCAGAGAAGGACGTTGCGTGGACATGAGTCATGACTATTGTTTCCTTTCCCGGCATAGGTCGCTGACATGTGGGCCACTGTTTGGCTTGGTCCCATCATGGTTGACCCGTTCAAATCCTGGTCGGTACTGTACTGTGCCGTATTTATTTCCTGGATCCGCTCCATTATTTCCTGACATCCGTAGTTTAGCCCGACAGTGCATGTGGCTTCAAAAGTTTCTCAGTTGACAATATAGAATACTCTTTACAACGATCATTGGTATGTTTGAATCTACACATATATGTTTGTCCCACGGAGTACCTGGGAAATTACTTGTAATATTATGCTATTGATTCCTCTAGAATGTTGGAACCGGGGCTGCAAAGGGGGAACGGCGAAAAAACAGCGGTCTTATGGTACAGGTTGGTAAGACTCCACTGAAACTAAAATAATTGCATTTACCAGCTTCTAATCATTTGTGGCACTATCTTTTGCTACCGTATGTAAAGATTCTACAAAAAAAAAACTAGACATTTTGGTACTATAGAAACTCTACCACACACACCATCTCTGACCACCTCTGGGCTCCGGGACATCCCGCTCGCTTGGCTTATCAGTTACCAGTCATCAGTCGTCCTGTTCGGTTGGCTGGTGTCGATGAATTATGTCGAGCACGTCTAACTGGGGGTACCCCAGAGAGTAGATTTGTGGGGATCGCCGGACCTGGAACTTGATGGTTAACGCGAAGACACAACACACAAGGATTTAGATAGGTTTGGGCCGCCAGTGTAGCGTAATACCCTACGTCCTGTATGGTGGTTCTGTATATTGCATCTTCTAGACGTTGGGTGGTTCTGTTGAACTCTACCGAACTAGGGACCCTGCCCTCCTTTATATATCCCAGGGGAGTAGGGTTACATGGAAAGTATCCTAGTCGGTTACAATGCAGGAGTCCTAGTTGGATTACACGAGTAGTTCTACTTGGAGTAGGAGTCCTTCCGAGTAATCCTACTAGGACCTGATCTTCTACCTTGAGGGTACCCGGGGATGTATATCCCACAAGCCTCCGAGCATCTTGCACCTTCGTTTCAAGTCTTGAATTTGCCTTAACATCTTCGAGTACTTAGAGCTAAGTCCAAGACGCTCTGATCTTCTCTGACGAGTAGTTTTATTGGTGTGCATCTGATGATGCACCTAATGGGTGTAGCCCCCGAGCCTCCGAGTACTTTTGAAGTAGTCGGAGGTTCAAAAGCAGTCTTCTGTCTTCATCTTGAGTAGTTCAATTGCGTGCACCTAGTAGGTGCACCCATTGGGTGTAGCCCCCGAGCTTCGAGTAGTTTCATGAAAACTAGTCGAAGGTCTTGAATTGATCAGCAATAGGCACAAAAAATGTGTACCCCTTGAGTGTAGCCCCCGAGCGTCGAAGCGAATGGTTTGCATTCGGTCCGAGGGTCAAGAACATAATCTTCAAAAGTACCGACTTGTTTAAAGTATTCGATTGGCACTGTAGCGCCTCATCGTATGAGTACCGACTGGTGCCAGTACTCGTCTCCATGTCTTAGCTTGCGATGTGTAGCCCCCGAGCTTCAAGCGACTAGTTAAAGTACTCAGCATGTGAGCACCGACTAGTATATGTACTCGATCGGCTCCGCAGCGTCACGAAGAAGTGAAGTGGTGCCAAGTCTCACTGGTGTGAGTACTCAACTGTGAACCCTGCAATTTAAATATATAGGATTAGTAGTATCCGATCAAAAAAAAATGATAGCATTTGTAATGCTTGCAAAGCAAATAATAGCACTTGTAATGCATGTAAAGGTTTTCGCTCGTGTTCTTGTTAGACTTTTAACCACTCGAGTAGTAGCCCTGTTACGTTTAAACACTTGGTCCCGCTTAACCATAGCCCGCAAACGTGAGACTGGTGTCTTCTTTGACGTGTAGGCGTGTAGGTGTTGCGAATGAGCCGAAGCTTCACGAATTAAGGTGCATGTTACCGAGCGGTGTTTGGTCATTAAGAGATGACAACAAGCATAAAGTAGTCGACATGCGACAAAAATATGCGTGGTACGCAAAAAAGTAGTCGGTTAGGACTGCCTCCTGTAGGAGAGGTCGCACGAGGAATTGTAACCCATCGGCGAACATTATTATTGTTGAGGGATGTACTTTTTTAGAGTAGTCGGCTCATGACCAAGTATGTTTTTAAACAAACTAATAAAATTAATATGAAGAAAAATAAAATAATTATTAAATAAGACTTAGCTTTGTTCGCGGACGATCGTCGACGAAGGCCACGGCGGTTGGCGATGAAGCCGACTAGTCGGAGTCGATTCCGACTAGATGTTGATGAAGCTGTAGCCGCTCTCGACTAGTTGAAGTAGTCGTACGCCGAGTTGATGATGCCGATCTCGACTAGTTTTAACTATTCGAGTAGTCGAAATAGTCGTCGAGCGGAGATCTTGAAGTCTCGCTGGTAGTCCTCCATGTGCTTGTAGCAGATTTGCATCCCGGATGCATGCAGGGTGTCCACCGAGTTGTCCAGATGCATGCAGCAATTAAAAATTCTCTTGGCACACATGCATGCATGGACGAGGGAGTACCTGCAGACGGCAGCTTTATTTCCTGATCCAACCGCAGCAGCAGCTAGCAACACCCAACGCCTGCGTACATCTTCTCGATTCCTGTGCGGATTTCTTTTCTCCACGCCTGGCCGACTTCGACTCTGGAGGGTGCTTGAACCGGGCAGAGAATTTGACGCGCTGGAAAACGACGAGTCGCCGAATTGCACACGGCGGGTCATTGATCGTGCTGTGCTTGTCGCCGAGTAGTACTGATCTCTTCGGTGATCGGCCTCTGCTTTCAGATTTGTCTGCGCTAAGCTTCGCAGATCCAAACACCGAAAACTCCGTTGCGCCGCTCTTGATCTCGACGCTGTTGTTGTAGTAGATTGATCTTTGTTGGTGAAGGTTGGTCCATCAAGCTCTCCCATTGATCGCAACGATCGTGTCTCACGGTGGGCGCCAAGTGTCGACGAATTATGTCGAGCACGTCTGACTGGGGTACCCCAGAGAGTAGATTTGTGGGGATCACCGGACCTGAAACTTGATGGTCAACGCGAAGACAAAACACATAAGGATTTAGACAGGTTCAGGGCGCCAGTGTAGTGTAATACCCTACGTTCTGTATGGTGGTTTTGTATATTGCGTCTTCTAGACGTTGGGTGGTTCTGTTGAACTCTACCGAACTAGGGACCCCTGCCCTCCTTTATATATCCCAGGGGGGCAGGGTTACATGAAAAGTATCCTAGTCGGTTACAATGCAGGAGTCCTAGTTAGATTACATGAGTAGTTCTACTTGGAGTAGAAGTCCTTCCGAGTAGTCCTACTAGGACTTGATCTTCTACCTTGAGGGTACCCGGGGATGTATATCCCACAGCTGGTGGCTGGCGCTGGTTTTTACTGAGAGAAAAACACCGCTGGCTGGTTGGTGACTGGTGGCTGGCGCTGGTTTTTACTTAGAAAAAAACACCGCTGGCTGGTTGGTGCCTGGTGGCTGGCGCTGGTTTTTACTGAGAGAAAAACACCGCTGGCTGGTGGCTGGCGCTGGTTTTTATTTAGAGAAAAATACTGTTGGCTGGTGGTTGATAATCCAAGCGAACAGGACGAGTGTTTTTCTCTTAGAAAAACCAGCATCAGCCATCAGCCAACCGAACAGGCCGTGAAGACTCACTCGTGTTCAGCACTGACAAGATCAATTTCTCGATCAGCCCTGACGAAATCATGCACACCCTACTTTTGACAGATCGAGCAAACGCGCTACCAGCACCAAGATTCCTGTGACAACGAAGAACGAGCAAACTTACTGAGCTGGCTAGCATGTGAATCCACCTTCCTAGGATAGAGATACACACGCCCATGCCGATCGAGTCATGCGGTCACGAGACGTGCGTGTGGTGTGGCATTGAGGCCGTGGCCACCCAGATATTCGCAGGTAGCTAGTCTTCGATCTCGCAGTAGCTGCCACCACTCCGTTCAGACTCCATAGTTAGTTTATTTATTTCGAACAAGATTCACCAGACGACGACGACATGATTTCACAGCTAGCTAGCACGTTGAGAAATCAGACAGCCAGACAATCATCGACACGACACGGCCGGCCATCCGCATCCAGCTCGCTCCCCCGACCCGACACGTGTCCGGCACCCGGTTAGCTGGTCTCTGCCGGGTGGTACCCGTTTGGACGAACACGCTCGCTTAACGGGCTCCCCTTTGCTTGCCTTGCCACACCATTACATTGCATTGCCCACGGGTGGTCGATCCGATCCATCCATAGGCCAGGTTGCTTGCCTTGCATCGCATCGCCGAACATATTCAATTTTTGCTTCTCCAGATAGAGCGAGGGGATCGCGCGCGCGCGATTTCGGACGCAATTAATATATTTGTTATATATATATATATATATATTTATATATGCAATGCCTGTTGACGCATGACGTCTCGACTGACGCAGGATCCCAAGCTATGCCGTGCACCGGCCGTCGAGTCTGTATGCAACCGGATTTCTTCCCGAAAGATGAGCTCAAACTTTGCCATGAGCGAACCTTTCGTGTGGACATGGCCATGGCTGGTCAGGCCCGTGTCTTGGGTACGTGTTGATGATGCCAACGAACGAGACCGAGTCCACTTTCTTGGCGTTCACAGCTGAGCTTGAGCTGATAGAGACTCTACGATCCGTGGTCAGAGCGAGCTTTGCCGTCCGCTAACAAGTTTAAACTGAAACATCCACATCGATCGGCATGATGTCGTTTCGTTGGAGAAAGCATCGGACCAAACCGCGAACCTGACCGTGACCCGTCACGCCTACAGTGTTTCTTCGCAACACGAACAGAGAGATCCAGGACAAAACGCCGTGCCCAACGACCCATACCTACAGTTCCACTCCAAGCATTTCCCCTCGTGCCGAAACTGTATCGCCATTAAACAAAAAAACCGCCGCGGATCGGCAAACATTTCCGGCGACACTCGAACGGTTAGGCTATCCGATTCGTGTGGAGGTTTAGTTTCTTGCTGGAACACTCGATCAGCCGGGGCCAGATTTTTCTGGAGAAAAACTCATGCGTACTGTCCAAGTGATGTGAGGCTACAGTGGTTTAATTTCTTGCTGGAGTACTATCTTCTGACGAAAACCTCACGCGTGCGGCCGAAGCCACAGTTACTTTCGATGTATCTGCCACGCATATCTCTCTCTGCTGCGAGCGTCATAGCCAGCGGAAAATTCTTGATGTGGATGCGTGGGGATCAGGACAGGGGACGCGTACGTATGACACGGATGTCACTTGGACTTGGATAACGGGCCAAGCAACGGACTCCGTATTGTCGACATTCTCTGTTACTTCGCCTTGTCGGTACTAGGAGCTTTCTCCGACAAGTTTCTGTTCTGTGGTCATGATGCCAGGAAATGGACGCCGGCAAGCATGTGCTTCTGAAGATTAATCCGTTTGGCAATAGCCGTGCGGGTAGAAACAATCCCCCGTGTGGAAATATGGTTGCCGAAATCACAATGTCATGCCTATCGTCAAGATAAGCAGATATCTACTAGAAAAACAGGTCAGAAATAACTAGCAATTAGTAAGCAGCACATAGATCAATACATTCACGTGGATGTAGGTATTAGATAAAAAGGAAAGAATGGCATTCTTGTAGTAAACCCAAAAAATGGTGCGAATATCTATACAACCATTGATTTTCTTGATGCCCTTACTCGCACAAAAAAGAATTGACAGACTGCTATAGAGTTCATTAGGATTTTATAACAGCTGAAACGAGGCCTTTGGCTGTTTCAGAACTTCTAGTCAGGTGGTGTCTCAAAATGTTTGTAGCAGAAGACACCACATTGCGTGCATGAAGGAGCATCAATAGCCACAGCTTCCTGTCGTCATTATATACGATATTTTCAGTTCACGCTAATCCTTCTTCACTTGATCAGCTGATTTTTGAGGAAGATTGTATAGAAGCAACCCCAGCACTAAGGTGGCGGCACCAATCAGAAAAGATGTGCTCAAACTTGTCCCTCCAGGTAGATAGGGCAGAGGCAGCGACATGACATAGATGGAAAGAGGTACTGCAGGGAAGGATAACGTTAGAAAAGATATAAAGCAGAGCAAACGGGAAAAACTTGTTTCCTCAAACTTTTGTTTATGAATCATATGAGCACATTCTTGAGCTATAGACTATGCCAGCTGGTTATAGAAATCTGTTCTAACACAACTGCACAAAATGATTGTATGGCACCTCATTTTTTAATGCTTTAGAAACTTAAAGCTCTATATACCCTTGCCTGATTGTCTTGCACAAGTACTTTGGTTCAACATTAAGGTATGAAGAGGGAGAACTTTTACATAACCTGCTAAAGTTGTTGTTAGTGAAGCAAAGACCGCAGTAGACATCTTCACAAGAGTAAGAACACAAATGTTGAAGGCCATGTTCAGAGTGATGTAGAGAAGTGGTAGCAAAGGAGCTCCATCGCAACCTGAAAAATTCAAATCACTAGTAAATGATTTGGCATCATAGATTAGAGGTAATCAGTAGTCAAAGCTAAGGGCCTCAAGTGTTTAGAATTTGAAATAGCTAGCAAAGTGATGTAAATATATTTCAGTGCACTGCATAACAGAATGATTACACTGAAAAAGAAGAGAGGATAATATTCACTCCTCGAATATTCCAGGCAAAGATCAACCCCCCACCCCCCTCTTCAACCATAGATTTGAAGCTACAAAATTTGAGATAATGCTCCAGTCATTTACCATCAGAAGCTACTAATATGGGAAACATTACTCACCTTTCAAATTCCCTCCAATATTCAGAAAGCATGCAGCACCACGGTTTAGGTACACAGGCAGTTCAGCGAAAGGTATCCCCTTCAAGTTAGAGAGAAATGGAAGGAGTAGGAAAACAAAAAGAGCCTGCATGATCCAAGATAGAATATTTACAGTGAACAAAATGAATATTCCATGATTCATAAGAAAAAATATACAAGAACCACAAGAAATTCGAACACATCACAGAATACCAAAGAAGGCCCTAAGACTTAGTAGTGTTTCCGTTTTCAGTATTGACTAATAACCTACAGTTAATGAAAAGAATAGAAGTGTGTTCTCTTACCTGGAAACCTGAACCAAAAGAGTTGACTACAAATATATCAGGCCGCTTTCCCTATGAAAATATAAAAAATAAAAAACTAATCATGATTTCAGCATCCGAAAATGAATGGCATAAATAAACAAATTGTTACTGGTACAAACCTCAAGGCGTTTTGCTCCATCAATGAAAACAAACTCCTGCAGTAGTGTAAAAAGGAATTATAGAGCGGGGTAACCTAAAAAATCCACCACAACACTACTGATGAGATGAGAACTCAACCTTGATAATGGAAGCAGCAGCTTGAAATGCTGCTGAAACCATCATTACTGCTGGCCAGAAAAGGTTGACTTCAGATAGAAATGGACCACCATTGGCCCCACTGCATTCATAAAAATTTAACCATGACAAAGAAACACACAGAATCTAATCAAGTCAAGACTCCTGAGCACAATACCACTAAAAGGGTCATGAGCATTTGTCAGCTTTTATTTTCCCAACCTCAGTTTTGGATTTATATATATATCTTGTGGGAACATCAAGTTTGTTCTCAGTACTATGCAATGAAACTCGGAATACACAAGCAATCTGTTAATTTTGTATATACTGGTCAATATTTATGTCACTAACTTTTATAAAACAATTTAGTGTCATTGTGATTATTTAGCACAAACTGAAATAGCACGTGCAAATTCTCTTATTGTCTGAACATCCTACAATGCAACCAGTAGTATCTAGGATGAACCAAGGTGCTATGATAATAAGTATGATCTTTACACGAGCATGCCAATAATTGAATAGAACAGACAGCAAGTAATTATAATTTTGGTGCCCATTATGGAAGTACAGCAGAAGAGTACAGAAAAATTAGAAGGCTAACTATTCCAATACACACCTAGCCACTGCTAGAATTACTCCAGCTGTGACAAGCAAACAGCCTAGAATTTGGTTTGCTCTATATTTCCTTCCCAAGATGAGGACAGATAAGATAAGCTGCCAAACCAGAAAAGACTACAAAAAGATGACAGTGCATGTTAGAGTATTCACAATGTCACAGAAAGATAAAATGAAGAGCAGTCATGAAGAAGGTGGATATGCTTGATGCTGCCAGTGCAAAGAAATATACAGATGAGCATGCAGAAATGCTTAACCACCATTGTGGCTAGAACAATTATCTAAGTGGTAATCTAGAACTTACAATGAATACAACAATCTAAAGAGAAATGCAAGGGGGGAAATCTAGAACTTACAATGAATACAACAATCTAAACAGAATGCATGATACATGTGAAAAGTATTTTCAGGGTTATATATAAACAATACATTTATACATGTCAGAATCAAATGTTTATGTATGAAGTACCCGGAAGTGACCCAGTGGTACATGTAGACATTTTTACCTGTGTCAATACTGGAATAGATGGCCCAGGCAACATAGCTGAAAGGACATACAAACATAGATACAATTCCATTTAGTTACGGTCTGAAGAAACCATATCTGAACTAGTGAAACTGTTAAAGTGCACACACTTGAAACAATGAATTGTAACAGGAAAGTAGGAACATGAGCAATTACCGGCAGCAGCCATTCCTGAAGCAACACCTAGCGCTTCTAGTAAGCCAATCAGCATGAACTTTGCCTTTGGAAGTGCTAACATTTCTCTAGTGACAATCCCAGCGCGAAATCTTATGAAGAGAATAGAGAAATACACTAGGACATACCTGCAAAGAACAAGCGAGCAGTTAATTGCTTGTAGAAATCAGGTTGTGCAGAGGAAATATGGAGGCTTATAAAGCACACATGCATTTTACCGATACTAAATTCAATCAAGCATTGCACAACAAAGTCCCAGGAAAATTAATTTTGACGAGTCAAAACCATCAACATACGTCTAAGTTTGATCAGTTCATAAAACAACAGGTACACAACTAGTGCTGTTCCCTATACTGCGCAGAACAAACTATATACAATTCCGCGGCAGACGGCGAGTTATTGCAAGTATCTCGAATTCTCAATTACCCAAACGTGGTGAATTGGGCGAGGAAGAAGGGGTAATCCTTCATTGGCACGAGCGCCAGCTTGTAGAGCACCCGGTTCATCACCGCGAGTACAACAGTCGCCGCCGCTGCCGCCGCGATCCCCGTACCACCAGGACCGCCGCCGCCGTCTCCGGGGACCGCAGAAACCCTAACGGGCCCAGCCGCGCGCGCTCTGCTCGAGCCCAGCGTCCCGACGAACCGCGTCCCGCCGTCGCCACGGAGCCCCAGGGGGCGCGGAGGCGGGGGCGCTGTGGCGGCACGGAGCGGCGCCGCGCACCGCCGTGGCGCTCCGTTGCGGAGGAGGGGCGGCGGCGGGGAGGGGAGGGACGGCGCGGAGAGGAGGTGCGAGATGGGCATGGCGCAATGGCGATGCGGCTGGGATTTCGCCGGGGGTTTGGTTCGGTTCGCTTCGCTTCTGTGGACGGCGGCCGCTGAAGCTGCGCCTGCGCCGATGGATTTTCCCCGCGGCGGCGCGTGCTAGACGGCTAGTAGTGGTCAATTGATGTTTCGCTCGTCTCTGAGTCTGACTGGTGTGGCCCTCACTCTGGGTAGTTGACCTGTTGAAACCCAAGTTCTGCAAGTGTTCAACTCCAACCGGGCAGTGTTAAGTATCAAAAAAAAGGGCAGTGTTTGGAGATGAACACTTGCAGAACTATTGCAATGTGGTTCTTTTTATCTGAATATAACAGTATAACAGGTGGGTCAATCAGTCGATCCTTATAACCTGTAAAAGAATTATTTTCAGAATGTATTCCAGGTCCTAAACCTCCCAGATGCATTGAGCTTTTTGCCAGAGAGTTGTTTCCCGGATGGACCTCTTGGGGAAAATGAGCCACTTCATTTTCAGGATTCCATGTACTTCTCAGAGAAGTAATTTGAATGGCAAGAGCTGATATGGGCATCTGAATTGTTGATGCAAAAATGATAACAGCCACCTGTGGCAAAGTGCTTTTGAATTCCCATTGTATCTGTGTTTTTTCGGTAAGTAGTTATTTCCCTCTTCTATCGTATTAGTGTCACTTCATGATATGGGCACTGCTATATAAATTGTTGTATGTAACATTGTAACTTCTCTTACTGACTGTTATTGACTTATAACAGCATGCCATGTCTTTCTTCGGGGGCTGAAGACCACCCTTCCTTCTGCAAGTGCGGTCCTACTGTGTGACCTCACTATTCCCAGTAGTTCTTCATTGGCAGCAGGTCCAATTATTTGATGCCTATCTAGCTGATCTGAGAGCTGACATTCCATATTTCAGTATATTACTCCTTAGTTCCACACCGTGCAGTTCCCTGCATTGCTGTAATCAGCGTACTTCTGAGAAGCTCAGAGCAAGCGGGCAAGCGGCAGCAGGCAGCCCGAGAGATGAAAGTTGTACATAGCATTACAGTTCAGCTCAAGATCCCACAACTTACTTCTGTTGGAGTTATTTTCAATCCTGGTTAGGCTCCTCGTGTAATTGATGGTTCTCCCTGTATAACAGAACCATTCATTCAACATAAAATTTCTTTGAAGACATGGTTGGGGATGGACAACTCTGCATGCTCCATCACAAGTTTTGCCGTATCCAATGCATGATTCTGTTGCTCCCGTCGCATTCTTCAATTCTCCATGCACAGCTACATTTGGAAGGTGATTATACAAGGATTACACCTGCAGAGTACTTGTCGAATGTACCTGGGAAGATCTTTGCCGACGAGAACCCTGCCGGCTGCCGCAAGCAAACTCACGTACAGGAGGCCCCCCTGGGTGCGGACGGCGCTGCAAATTGGACGAGCCGACGGAGGCTGACTACGTGTTGAGACTTGGGCGGCGTATGGCAATGCTTGTGCGTAACGGTACGGTGGCGTCGTGGCGACGCCACCCCTGGTGCCCGAGGCCGTTGCACCAGCAGCCGACGGCGACGCCCGGCCAGCCCAACACCGCCGCCCTAGCCTCCTGTCCGACACCACAACGGCGGGTCCAAATGGCGTCTCTGCCCCCGCGCTCGGAGTCTAGCCTGCCACTCGCGTCAGGGGTGGCTCCGACCTTCCGCACACGTTTCAAACAGCGTTAATAAGCCGCGCATCCCTGCCGAACTGAACAACCGCTGCAAACTTGAAAAGCTCGAGAAACCTTTGACTCTGCAACTGCAATCTGCAAATGCCGGGCGTCAGGTCGGAGTCCCCCTCGCCGGAGCTCCGCCTCGTCCGTACGTCGGCCCTACCCACCGCTTCCTCTAAGGTGGCCAGTGCCAGGGCCAAGCTAGCTGAGAGAGCCAAGTCGCCGGCCAATTCGAAGGCGAAGGGACCGGATGATCAAGAGAAGCGGGGCAAGAGTGGTAGAGGGGAGAATGGCAGGCTTGCACTATCAGCGAGGCGTAGGAGCTCGCCGTCGCTGTCGCCGCCCGTCGGCCCAGACGCGGGGAGGATGAGGTGTTCCTGGATCACCGCAAACTCGGGTGAGTTCTTCACCTTTCTCTAGCCCTTCCTTTTTGTTTGCTTCACCAAGCAGTATGGTTGTTTCCTTTTTAGAAAATGGGATTGTCTCCAGGGACATGGTTGTTACTAGAAGTGAATTAAATTGCCTTTTTTAAAACGAACAATTAATTAAATTGCCTTTTGCTGATTCTTCTTTTAGTAGTACATTTTAAATTTATAGCGCTATGGTTGAAACTTGTACTGTTTTGCTCTCTGCACTCTGCAGTTGATGCATAACTGGTTGGATTTATCATCCCTTTGATGCATTGTCATTTTGTATACAAAAAAAGGACTAGGGTCTTCTTGTGTTGACTGTTATATGACTTTTCACGGTGAAAAATGTATCCTAATGGGGAACATCTGAATTTTCAGCTTTATAAAAGTGCAGGCAAAAGGTTGTCAACTAATATCATGCTTTTGGTGATACCTCCATTTCTTCAGACCTCCTCTATGTTTCATTCCATGACGAAGAGTGGGGAGTTCCAGTCCATGATGATCGTAGGCTCTTCGAGCTGCTCACGCTATCCCAAGCCTTAGCTGAACTCACCTGGCCTGTTATTTTGAGTAAGAGGGAGGAATTCAGGTGCGCACCCCGAAACTGAAACTCTGTTCATATAAGAGGAGTTAGAATGGCCAGTGACACTTCAGCTTTGTAACAGGAAGATGTTTGATGGCTTCAGTGTTGCGTCTGTATCTGAACTTTCGGAGAAGAAGATAAACTTGCTGAGATCAAATGGAAGTGTGCTGCTATCAGAGCAAAAGATACGAGCTGTAGTAACAAATGCCAAGCAAATGCGTAACGTACAGAGTCTGTATTCTTACAGTTATTTGCACTTGTGTTGAATTCGTTTGTTGAGTTTATTTATCTCTGAAATAAGGATACAAGTACGGTAATCTTCTGATTGCACCTTTCATCAGGCTGAATGCCAATATTTTTGTTGTTTTCTTATTCGGTATTTAACATTAGGTGGGAAAATGGGCATAATAAATTCTGCAACATGAGAAATTATGACCATGGTTCTGAATGCACAAAAAAAACGCGGCTTGGATTCTTGCAGCTTACAGTACTTTAGCTATCTACCAGCTGACCAGCACAGAGCTACAACAGCCATTTCCAATCCACAAGTAAAGAGAGAGCCCAAGAGGCCGAGACCTCGCTGGCATGGGCCAAATTTTGTACCATTTGAGAATCTGAACAATGTATTACGTGGGCTTCCTTATTCTGTACATGATTGCAGTCCACCATATTTGATCAAACTTCTTATGTGTAGTACCATGTGCTCCATAAATAATGTATTTTCTGTATTAAATTTTGGAAACGCTTACCTGTAGGTGGTTCAGGACTTCGGATCATTCAGCAACTACTGTTGGAGCTTTGTGAACCACAAGCCAGTCACAAACTGCTTCCGCTATGCTCGCCAAGTACCTACAAAGACGCCGAAAGCTGAAGCCATAAGCAAGGACTTGATACGCAGAGGGTTCCAGTGCGTTGGCCCTACAACGATTTACTCCTTCATGCAGGTTGCAGGCATCGTTAACGACCATTTAACTTGTTGCTTCAGATTTAACGCTTGCAGCCAGCACAAGGCCAGCGAAAACAATGTGAGAGCAGAGCCGGCATTGCCTGATAGAAGGTTGAGCTCACAATCTTCAGAGGATTCGGATATCAGGTAGATGTAGTTAATCACTGAAGTCAGCTTGAATTCTTTTTACCTGTGGTTGTCATGATAGTTTGACAGTGCATCGGGATGCTACTGAACAAGTGGTGTATATAACGTATAAGATTGGACGGCTTTCTGGTTGTGGTGTGCTTTCGAAGATGTATCATATTGCTATTGCAGAATGCACATTGATTGGCCTTGATGTAAAGCGACTCCTGTTGTGTGTGTGTGTGTGTGTGTGTGTGTTTTGAATGTACGGTGTCTGGTGTGTATGTACATACAATGTAGTATACGATGTTCTAACAGTTTGCAATTTCATGGCCGTTCTTTTATTCACCAATAAAAGAACCTTGCATCTGATTGCCTACCATGAGCTCCTTTATTCCAAGAACAATTAGCGGATGTTAATTAAAACAGTGAGCGGATATGATTGAGTATAGGGAGAATACCAAGTTACTACTAATCTTCCTCTCTTTTCCTGCTAATGACACTGCATTTTTTATGGTCGATGTCACTACTGAAAAACACAATTGATCTTTACATAAACCTAGCTAGCAATGCAAGTAACTACTGTTGTTTTCACTTTGTATTTACAAATTTATTAACATGCAAGTTCAAAAGATAAATGCTGCATTGATCCTCTCGGCTGATTACATATACAAAGAACAAAAAAAAACCAAGTGTTGTGTTGACATGGTTATGATGCGTCAGCCCTTATGTCACATACTTGCCTTGTATAGCAAATCACATGATAAAGTTTTCCCTTGAGAAGTGAGCCCATAAAACAAAGTGATCACATAGGAAAGTTCTCGCACCTTTCAAGCGCTCAATACGGTTAATCGGACACCTAATTGAAACGGGCCCATAAACTAATCACAACACGATGGCCACGTTTCGCCTCGCCATGGCCGTGTTCTCCTCAAACCTCACTCACAAAAACTCCTTTGTTTAGCATTAACACTTGGTCATATTTAAGCTTGGAATCCCATCATTTCCCCATCCCACGCAATTTTCATCACCTTCCTCGAGGGTGCCTCGGCATCCGCAACCGTAACCCTCGCTCCGGCGACGCCATTGCCCAAACTCACTTCACACTTGTCGCATCCTGGGGATCGGATCACCAAGTAAGCGATGTCTGTCCACGACACATGCCGGATCAGAACTTCTGCACTTGTGTGAGCTTTGCCGTGTGTCCGGAGCATATGTCCGCAAAGGTTAGCGAGTTGTTTAGTGGTGATTAACGTTAGCCTTTCGCATTTAATTTGTCTGAATGTTCCAAGGTCCCCCAGGTCCGGAGGTCCCCCCTACCCCTAACCCTAGCAAACCGAGGCCACCCTTTGCTTTGTGTGGCTGATGGTTAAGCTTTGCCGTGCAACTGGGGATTAGTTTAGAGAGCAAGCGTGGTGAAGGTGTTAGCATGGGAAAGAAGGATCCTAACAAACTGTAGTGCAAACCATGGACGGGAGCACGCCAAGTGTGCAGCAGTCTCGGGGTTGAAGCTTGCTTGCTATCCAATTAACCCATCTCCTTAAAATGTGGCACAAAACTTGGCACCTTTCGGGGAAAGCTGGGCCATGCATGATTCCGGTTTAACGTGGCATTAGTTCTGCAATCTGTTGTTAGTAAGAAAACAAAGCCTCGAGTTTACACTTGTTGCCATGATGGCGCAAGCCCTAGTATTGACATTGTTGAACACGTGTTGCTAGGTGAGTGGAGGAGGTTGTAGCCCAAAACGACGACTGGTTTTCTCACCAGCGAGAAATAAACTGGATGATAAAAAATATGGTGTTTTATTATTACTCCTTCTAATTCAAAATGTAGGTTGTTTTGCTCTTTGTCAAACTTCACTAATAACTTTGATCAAATTTATAGAAATACAGTACACAACAACATTTACAGTAACAAATTGGGTTAGTTAAATCATATCCACTATGAAATGTGTTGTTATTGTACACAGTACTTTTTTGAACTGTAGATGTTAATGTATTTTTAAATAATTTAGTCAGATTTCGAAAAGTTTGATTTGGTATAAAACTAAAATGACCTTACATCTAAGAAGCTAGAACAAAGGGAAAAACAAATTTCAATAGCATATAGAATATGATGGGTCATAATTGGATGAAGAAACTACATAGAAGTCTAAAAGTTTAACTTAGAAATACTTGCTTTTACAAAGGTGGTGATGTCAATATCTAACATGTAAGAATGTTTGCGGCATCCACTGTTTCGTAGTAGTTGTACGTACTCACCCGTGGAGAAACAGTGGGGACACACTTAACTACTAACTACAGTACGTGGTACGTTTGGAGAGAGATTAAACCAAAAGAAGGGCAGCCTGATTTCTCCTTTGAAAACCTTGACCCATATATTGACCCACGAGTGTTAAGGGCTAGCGAACACGTCCGGAAGCTGACGATCAAGTCAGTTATGGCAGGCGCGAAATTAGCTGCACGCGCCGCGCGTGACGACGAGGCCGGCCGCTACATGGTACGGCAGTGTGCCATCGGTATTAGCGCGCGCGCAAGAGCTCTCCTCCACAAGTCCACAACACAACACCCTTCTCTAATTTTAACCCACCTGTGTGTGTCAGTGTGTGTGTGATTGATCGAGAACGAGAGCCGATCACGCAAAGGCGATCAGCTAGCGAATCCGCCGTGCCCGCACTCCGAGGTGTTGCCGCGCGCTTGGCGTGCATGCGCGCGCGGCCGGCCGGCCTCGGCGCGGCGCGGCGCGGCGCGGCGGTCGCTGTCGCCCTCCCCGGCGCCCACGACACCGCGCCGAGCTGCTGCCCAATCCGGGGCGCGCGGCCGCGGAGACGGAGATCCTCTCCGTCCCCCACTAGCCATTTTGATATCGCGTCAAAGCTGATCGAGGCCTAGCTTAGCTAGCCTCATTATACTAGGCCGCGCTAATCAAAGGGGGCGTAGCCCGCGGCCCGAGGAGATTAGGTTTGGTGGTTTGGCGGGTTATGTATTATATTATGCTGGTGATTGGCGGGGGATTAGTTATAATGGGCGTCGGGATTCCACAAGTTGGAGATGGGGAAACAGGGCCGGGAGGTGTCTGCGATAAGGATGGCACCCGCTAGTTTATGCGCCGGCTCTCGTACTAATCAACGGTCACTTGGGGGTGTTTTCAGGAGTAATCAATTGCCAAATGGTGCTGCGTGTGTGTGGTGCGTGAGGTGCCATGCGCATCGCTAAAGGGTAGCTTTGGTAGCTAGGCATGTGACGGGCAGGGAATCACACTCAGCCCGGCCGGGGGGCGGTCTGATGTACGTGCTCCTCTACACTTGGCATCTTATTCCGATCCAAGCTCTTTTCTTTTTTACACTGCTTCTGTTCTGCCAGAGTTTTTTGTTTACTAGTGCTACAGGGAAAACCTAGATTTTCGCGTAATGCTGGGCAGATTCCAGGCCAGGGAATAGTCAGCAAATTGAAAAGGGCAACAGGCAAGAAAAGGACAGGTAGGATGGCCAAGGAGGCCGGCGAGATTGCATTGAAGTCAAAAGCTGGATGCTTAAGAGCCGATTAAGCCCTGCTCTGGGGTTTGTAAAAGATGCATGGGTTGGGTGGTTGGGAGCTAAACCATGCCGGTTTTACCGTACCCTAGCTAAACAAAGCGACGATCCTTATCCGATGCCCAAGGCACGGGGGTGCCTGATTGGCCGGCTAGGCGAGGTTGGTGACTACAGGGGTTGGGATCATGGATGCACGTGAAAGGCCGGCGAGTCGTACGCTCTGGTCAGGCCAGGCCGGATAGGTCCAAAGCTAGTCGTACCACGGAGGTAATTCTTTAATTAAGCTGATTAGCACCCTAATCTAGTGGTTAAAGCGAGGATGTCTAGATTTGCGCTAGTGCCTAGTGTGTCGCGTGTGTAGCATCTCCTCCTTTCAATTTGTGTCCGTTCTTGCTTCTGCGTGTCGTCGTCCTATACCTGAAAGCCCGACTGAAAGCAAAGATGATATATAAAGAGTTATAGCTAATGCTATTTCAAATAAAAAAACGGAGTCATATATAGCTGATGATATGTATATATGCTGACGCGTGATGCATCAATGCATCATATATTTTGTTTACACCTCACATTTCAACATTTTCTTTCCCATGCATGCAATCAGTACGTAACTCGATCAGTACGCCGTATCCTCTTATCAAAACTGGTGCGTGTGAGGAGTCACGGTTGTGGACGTGAGTTCCGAAAATAAACATTGCATGCAGTAGAAGCGTAGAACACGCACAACATGGAGATCGATAAGGTTGTCTTTTGCATAGGCAAAATCCAGCAATTCTTAATATATCTAGGAGAAAATAAAGAATGTTTATCGATAGTACATGTGCAGTAGTAGCAGTAGTATATATATACATGGGCTATGTACGGACTACTTGAAGTTTTGTGCTGTTAATTTAAGTGGCCTATATATAGCTACAACTCAGTACAGGGGTGAAGCTAGCTAGATACTTTGTTGTTCTCCATTGGACAGCTATAAGACAGTTTCTACCATGCATACTACATTGGCAGGAGAGACCTGAGGATCGACGAGAGCCTAGCGTTAGAGTAAAAAACGTTTTCGATCCATTCTTTATATATCTATATACTTCCTTATAATTTTCCCCTGAGACATAATTAAGAAGTGTACGTACTCGTATATGGGATTGACTTTTCAACATTTTTGAAGCACCTGTTCAACATGGCTATAAATCCATAGGTACCCCAAAGTCAAGCTAGCTTGCCACTGCCCCCCACTGGCGAAAGTTGCTGGCTGATCGAGATCTCAGTAGTACGTGAGTTTACAAGATGACGGAAAGGCGCCGGAGCAGCTACGACGCGGCTACGGCATCGCCACACGCATCGCAGCTACGCCCGTACGCGCACCCCAGCAGATAGATGATGAGGGTCGGATGACTGCCCTACACCGTCACCTCCGGAGGCCGGAACCCAACCCAACCAACCACCGTACCCCATCAGCCGTGTTCTCCCTGCCCTGACGCAACAAGTGCTTCGTCTATCAGGCAGCCACGGCCAGGGCTATCATGCATGCATATCTGATCTGCTCCTAGCAGGCATGCATGCATGCTTTGTTCTTTCCGGGAAATAGAAAGAGCGGGCAGCTACGGCAACGGCATGGATGCTGTTCACCCGCCCAAATCAAACGTGCCTACTAGCTCTAGCTGCCATCGTATAGCTAGCTCAGCTGTCCACCTCGCGTAGTCTCCCGATCACGTACGCCATGCACGGTGACGAGAGAGAGAGAGAGAGAGCTGGAAAGAGAGGGGTCGGCTAGAGAGAGAGAAGCAAGCAGCTAGCAGGATCGGCCAATAGGGTCGCGCGCGGCCGGCCCGGGGCCCGGGTCACTCACTCGATCAGCGTTGCTCCTAGGTCACGACTCACGAACAGCCATTTGGCGCACTTGTCGTCGCACGTACGACTGGTCAGTTATCCATCATTCAAAGCCTGGCTGCGCTTGCTTTTCTTTCCGGTCCTGCGTCTGCGATGCATCCGAGTTGCTCTCCCCACTCCACCGGCCGTCCCCACTTGTCCAGATGCAGCGTACGCCCGCGCGGCTGTCGGGGGAGCCAGGCGCCAGAGCACGGGGGGCTCCGGCTCTCTGCCCCTCGGCGCCGGCCGCATGACACCATGTCCTGTTCACGCCGTGGCGCCCGCCCCTACCCCGGCCCGCCCCATCCGCGCGGTCGCTTTCCCCGGAAAGCCTGGCCTGCCGCGGATAGGATAGCGCAGCCGTGCCCCTGCCCTGGCTTTTCCTCCCGGCGCTGGTGCGCGCCGCAGGCTTTCCATCTCATCGGCCTTGGACGCGGGACACGCGGCGGCGCGCCGGGCGCACGGCCCCGGGCGCGGGGCTCGCGACACGCTCGAGGCGTCCCATGTGGCCATGCATGTGCGCGCCCGCCTCTGGCCGACTGGCTGTGGCTGGGTCCTCGATCAGTTCGTCACGCACGCACCTGCCGCGCGCGCTCGTCGTCGTCTTTCTTTCCACGGCCTGCCTGCCCCACGCGCCGTGCACGACCGGGCAGCACGCTTCAGGAGCATCCCCTTGGGTAGGTGTGTAGCCCCACACGTCCCGAGCGAGCATCATCGGCTAGCTAGCCCGGGCCGGCCATTCAATATTCTCTCTCTGCTCACACACGTACAGGTACAGCTAGCTAGAGGGAGGCTGGGGCTGAGCACAAGGTTTTCCGGGCCACCAGGGAGCTAGGGACGGATGAACCCTGCCTGCGTACGTGCTGTCAAGACGTCAAATCTTGCAGCTGCTAGAAATGGTGATTCCCGGATTACGTTTCGAGGAAGTTTTGCTGTAGCAGGCGCAGGATTATTATTATTAGATCCAATGTATGTATTCCCCATGATTTCGTCTGGTAACCATCAAACTAAACACAGATCACCCTGTTTATATACTTGCTTGTCTGTACTACGAGGCGTACATGTACAGTACCTCGATCAGGTGACCGCTGTGTCGTTGTCGTCCACCACTTCATGCACGCACGCACGCCGCGAATGTCTGCACGTCCAAATCTGTCAATCAACCAAAAGAGGATAACAGTGAATTAAAGGCTGATTAGAAACAACTGAGCGATGAGCATCTCTAAAGACAGAACTTCACATCATCAAAATGGCATTTAGCTAACCAAGGTTTGATGATAGCCACACATAAAACATGATGTTTGGATTAAGGAACCACACTACACACTATCTAGAATAGAATATTCTATCCTACAGTCATCACGTGACTTTCGGTGGGAATGTGGGGCGAATCCGGTCCTTATTATTGATCTAGCCATGTATTTTTGGTGGACTGTGAGTGAACCCAGACTTTATTATTGAACTGACTATGCACTTTTAAGGGATAGAGCAGCGGCGTGGTTAACACAAAAACACATGTACAGACTACAAATGTGCACTAAGCGACACATGTTTTTCTATAAGCTTGCTATATTGATATATATTGGTTTTGTGTCTAGCTTATTTGTTTTGCACCCTAGGTAAGTGCAAATTATAAGTTATGTTGCTATGAAAGTGTTTCAATTTTTTCTGATATATCCGATGATGTTTACCGGGATATTTTCTTTTGAATGATCAGATGTTCAAGTTCGGAATGTTGTTTTTTTTCAAACGAACATCATGCATGTGTTTAATCCTAATTTCTTTTCCAATACGCGTTCAATTATTATCAGCTATTTCCTCAGGTGCACCCCCCCATGCTTCCATGAAAAATGCAATATAGTTTTTAGACATATTAGTGTTATTAACAAATGATCGAGAATGATAAGATTTATCCCGATCCCATCAATTTTAGGCATGCAAATAATTAAGTACTGAAAAATCTATTTGGAGGAATAAGACGTTAGAATCGTGCAACTCTTTTATGGGGTATTTTAAAAAGATCTTAGAATTTCACTCTTTGTTTTACGGAGGGAGCCCTGATATAAACAACTACCCATTCTTTTCTAAGAAAACCCCAAAGCACACGGAAGAGCAGTTGCACGTACGTGTGGACGCCAGCACTGACACGGTACTCGCTCGCTGGCGGTCATGCTTGCAAGGAAAGGATTGCAAGAACTCTCTCCCTCTCCTCCCTCAGCAGCTGTGTTCTGCTAGATAAACAGTACACGTCTCTCCCTGCCATCATTAGCATATAGCCGCTGGCTCTCGCAGACGACGACGACGACGCTTTGCAAGATGGGAAACCCTCTCAAATGATGGGCCGTAGACCGTAGTATAGCCTAATAAGCTAGTAGTACGCACACAGGTGATGCTCATACCTAACCCTAGTGGCTTTTGAGGCTGACGATCGAGCTGCTCTTTTCGAGTCGTTCTTCAGCTGGTCGTTGAGGCTGACTGACCAAGAGAGGACCGAATGAACCGATCGAGGCTCTCCATACATACTCCATCGTCCCCACAACTCAAAATCTTCGTCCTTGGAGTGAGCCGGTTGCTCACTCCTCTCAGTCCTCCACACGTACCGGTGTACTGCACTGTTCAACCCCGACCAGAGAGTGGTTGTGTCGCCTTGCTGCTTTAAATAGCATTTGACCATGCACATGCGCGCGCGCTGTGGATAAGGAGCAGTGTACGTGCTCGATCCCAACCGCTTTCGCATGGCACGGACGCGACGCTGGATGATGCATGACCAGTGCACTACCCGCCCGCCCGGCCGGCCAGTGGTGTTAGCAGCAGTGCACGACTTGGCTTGGGTTCCTCAGAATCCTGCGTGCCGAACAGTAGCGTAGCTGCCGATTGGCACTACACGCTTTAGTAGCCTGGTAGCTAGCTCGTGGCATTTCGGCGCGAGAAAGAAGGCACACGCAAACAACCTCGATCGCCAAGCAAGCTAAGGGTTCCAAAAGGTGTGGCCGTCCCGTCTCGTTGGAGGAAAGGAAAGGAAAGCATGCGGCCGCGGCACTGTACATACTGTTCAGACGATCGATCTAGCTAGCCCTGCTCGATCTGCAGTAGTACGTGTAGGCTGGGCTGGGGCGTGTGCGTGCACCCAACTCAATGAGAGGGAAAGCGACACATCAGCTGCAATTGACGAGTCAGGTTACCACGCTGAGAGAGAGAGAGAGAGAGAGAGAGAGAGAGAGAGAGAGAGAGAGAGAGAGAAGAGACCGCAAGAAACCTCCTCGTCCATCCGTCCGATCCGATCGATATCATATATCCGTCCGAGAACACGTCGCGGTCAAATGCTTACACGGCCAGATCGATCGGTCGCGGAAATATAATGCTTCACGTGCTCGCACGCCCCGGCTCTTATATATATCCACTTGTACTTATTTTATCTTGTCGTGCTAGTACTTTGCTTGCGCAACGTAAGCTCGTATAGGTAATCATCATCAATCTGGAAAAATGCAAAACTTTGGGTGTGCGTTTTTTTTTTGTAAAGAACGAACGAACGAACGAAAGGTACAGCACACGGCAGGCGTGCACCGGGTGGTTGACGTCAATTGGGTTTGGAGCTGCTAGGCGCGTGTGTGGTCGCTTGTGTCTCCCGGACCCCGGAAGCCGACAAGCTAGCTCATCAGAAACACGAGCTTGCTGCGCTCGCGAATGCGCGATGGTAACTTGTGCATCTGAAACACTGATCAAAGAGATCGAAAAGCTCCTCTCACAGTTTCAACCAGCCGCTTCTCCTTTGACATCACGCAGCGTACGATCCGAAACCGACTGTTTTTTTTTTGAAAAAAAAAGAAAAGCAAATGGATCTATCTCACCGGCTTCAATTTTAATTACTTCCCTTTTTGCGGCGCGTTTTCAACGAGCACAGGCCGGGGGGTAATTTGTTGGAGAACGAAGTTTCGTCGTCGTTCGTGCATGTGCTTCGACGACCTTCTTCATTCCAGGCCGGCACTTGTCAAATTTACCTGCTGGCAGGCAGGCGGGCGTGCGGCAGCCATCGGCATCAATCGGCAGAAAAGTTGGTAAAACAAACAAAAACAAGAACCCAGCAGCAGGAACTCACAGTTTCTTTTTTGAAACTTGACACTCACAGTCTCCGCCACGGAAATCCACCGGTCGATCTATCCCCCGGCCGGGCCGCTTCGCCCCAGTTCGTGCGCGCGCGCGTCCCTGTCGACAAAAGGCGGCCACTTCCGTTATCTTAATCGCGAGATGGCGATGGAGTTAACTGCTGGTTGGCGATTAAGCCGCAGCCGCTGCCGCCGCGCCGCCTCGATCGCTTTGCCGATTACCAACTCCCGGAGGCCGTAGCCCCGTCCGTCTCCCTTTCCATTATCCTATATTCCTATCTACTCATCTCGGCCTCGGTTAGCTAGCACAACGTACACACACAGGCAGGCCGGGAAGGCAGCTACGCAACGCACGCAAAGCGGCTAGACCAGTCTCCTCTCCTCTTGGCGAGTGACACACACTTCTCGCTAGCTGCTTTAATTTAATTTCTCGCGACTCCACACCGAATTTTATCGGCTCCCAACAAGGACACAGCAGCAACGCCCCCGGGCCGCCCCCCTCGCAGCCTCGCTCCACATCCACTCGACTCCTCCAGCCTATAAATCACAGGGCCGGACTCCGAGCTCACAGACTCGGACGACACAGCTCTAGCTGGTCTCACTCACTGCAATCCAGAGCAGGTAGCAGCTAACACTGCCCGCCTATAGAAATATCCAAACTACTATTCTGCAGAGAGAGCACAAAGCCCCTCTCTAGCTATAGCAACCAGCATATTGAGAGAAAGCAGGCGGTCGATCGGAGTGAGCAGAGGTAGCATTAGTCTACACACAGGAACAGCTGCAGCGCAGCTCAATCTCCTTGCTGTTGCTTCTGCTGTTCTAGAGATAGTGTGTGTGTGTGTGTGATCTTGGTTGGGTACCTGAAAGGATGAGCTGCGAGGAGGAAGAGAGGCTTCTGTTCCCGTCCTTCGCCTTCCCGGAGAGCTTCACGGCCGAGGCCGCCACCCCCGGCTCCGGTGAGTCATACGGTCTCCCGTGTGGCATGCATAAACTTCATCGATCTACCTGAACACGCGAGAGATTATTGGGAGCTTACGACGCGCGGGCGATAATGTGCTACCAGGTGGCGAGCAGAAGAAGGTCCGGCAGCGGCGGAGGCGGAAGCCGCGGGCGTCGGCGGACGGCGACGGTGGCGACGAGCAGTCCAAGAAGCGGCGGCTGAGCGACGAGCAGGCCAAGTTCCTGGAGCTCAGCTTCCGCAAGGAGCGGAAGCTGGAGACGCCCCGCAAGGTGCAGCTGGCCGCGGAGCTGGGGCTCGACGCCAAGCAGGTGGCCATCTGGTTCCAGAACCGCCGCGCCCGCCACAAGAGCAAGCTCATGGAGGAGGAGTTCTCCAAGCTCCGCGCCGCGCACGACGCCGCCGTCCTCCAGAACTGCCACCTCGAGACCGAGGTATACATATAATTAATCGAACCACGACGAGGAATCAATCAATTGTTTCCTTCTTGAATCTTGTCGATCTGCTAGCTGCTGCTAATGAACTCCATTCGTGCATGGGTGATCCGTGCAGCTGCTGAGGATGAAGGAGAGGCTGGCGGAGGCGGAGGAGGAGAAGCGGAAGCTCATCGCTGCGGCGGCGGCGGCTGCCACCGGCGCCGGCAGCAGCAGCCCGAGCTCGTCGTCGTTCTCGACGGTGACGCACCACCCGGCGGCGCTGGTGGGGCAGTTCGGGATGGAGGCGGAGGAGGCCGCCGCCGACCTCACCTACATGACCGAGTACGCCTACAACAGCTACATGAACATGATGGACCTCGCCCCCGGCTACTTCGGCGGCGCCGGCGTCTACGATCACTTCAACTGAGAGCGTACGCGCGGCGAGATCAGGAAAGGATTAACTGGCTATACATGAGGTAGCTATTTTCGTGTTGATGAATCGATCGAAATTTGCAGGGGCAAGTGTAGCAGTAGTAGCAGCCAAGTCAGTAGTGGTGGCGGTACAATTAGTAGCAGTATGTTCCATCAGTCAATGTCGATCCTGACGAGAATTAAGTCTATTCAGTAACTCGTTAAGCCATGTAGGTAGTTAGTAACTGGTAATCTATGTGAATATGTGTGAATTATCATGCAAGTGCTTATCACGGACTGGTGATCTCTCGGATGTGATGTAATGTAATGTAATATTGGGGGTAATCGGAATCAGAAGGTGCTTTGTACATGCTTGTTTGGCGTATTCTGCTAGCTAGCTCTCTGATGAACTCTGAAATGTTTGGGTTTGGCCTTGGCCCATTTATCTGAAGGGCTCCATTTGAGTTTTGGGCTGTTTGCGTACGTCCGTGTCTAGCAGAAAACCGCTTGATCTTACTTGGACATCCCTGATCAGTTCAACACTACTTACTGTACATTCATCTCAAGGAAAATGGTAATGACCACTAAACACCAGTGGTGGAAAGAAATACAGCACACATGATTCTAACTAGTAACGTTACGATACAGTAAAACAAAAGGTTCAACGCTTGGTACGACTCTTCGATAGAGGCGTTGTAACTGACTGCACTTAAACAAGCGGGAAGTGAGAAAAGAATTCAAAACCAGGCGAGCATTATCCGCAGCTAATGATTGTATCAAAGCCATGCACCGCTTAAAAAGCCTCCTCTCCGGCGATAAGCCTCTGATGATGCCATGCAATGATGCAAAGCTAGGATGAGATGACCTGATCAAAAGCGCCCTCGCGCGTTGCCCTTCCCTTTCACCTCTCTTTCCCGGCCGGCTTACCGTCACACTCACACGGCACGACGACGAAGCGAACAAAACCCAACCCAACCCGATCATCATCGTCAATCATCTGCTCCTCGACGGCGACGTCCCGTTTCGCCGTGAACCGGAGTAAGCGACCGCGGCCGGCCGGAGCACGTCTCCCTCGCACGCCGGAGCCGTCGCCGTCGGCTTGCTTTTATGGCGCGGCACGGCCGTCGGCCGTCGCCCCGGTGCAGTGGCTCTTCGGCTGACAGGCGACAGGTAGCACCGTAGCAGGAAGGCTATCGTGAGAAGAGAACGGACACCAGGCAAAGCCCGAAGGGACTGTCACTACTCACTAGATGGACGGATGACTAGTACCGCGGCCACTACTCCTACCTTTGCTTACTCCTGGAGGCATTCTTATCCGGTGTGCTTCCCTCCTGGAATTGTACTATGGGATTGGAAAAAGGCATCAGAATTTCCGGCACCCATTTTCGGTGCTACCATCCAATCGAAGCTGGTCCCGCCGTCACAGAATTATTCACTCTTGTATGATTGGGGTTGCAGACCCAGAAATGGCAGGTGAATTTCTTTTACAGCCTGCAGATAGTGTTGCTAGTACTCTGCAATGTTAAAACAAGTTGGCTGGGTGTGAAAAATTTCAGACAGGGTGTTTTTTCCAACAGCTGAAAGAATAGTGGATTAATATACAAATCACTGAGTACAAAGGGTAGGCGGGTGGAATCGAGTGGCATTCACCCCGCAACAGATATTTCGAGGCGAATCCGACACACATCGCTTGGGTTTTACTTTTACACGATACAACAGCATCAGGCATCAGACTTTTACCGACCAAAATGGAAGTAGTACCTGACAGCGAGCTACAAGCACGGTACTCACCGTGCAATTCCAGATGTTGACACCGCATGAATTAGCACACCTTGGTTCAGAAGTTACACGGGGGGGCCAGGCAGGCTACCTATTTCTCAGAGACGCGGTGCTGGATTTCCTCGATGAGCAGTGGGGGAGACCCTCTTTCACGGGAGATGGTGGGAAAGGAGAAGATGACGGCAGCTGTCTGTGACTCGAGATTGAAGAGAAACAGCTAAAAGGGTTCCTCAGCCGCCTCTTCTCTGAATCTTCAGATTGACTGTTCGGATCATGGCCGACTGGAGAGATCTTGAGCGACTCTGGAAGGAGGCAGTTGCAAATGGCACCTACAAGGAAAAGATGCACATGGTCATCATTGTAGAGAGATGGAATTGGTATAATAGATTGGATTGATTGTATTGCAATGAGGCCTCGGACGGTATATATGAGAGTACAAGGCACCTCCGTGGATGCATACTAGCAGTACGGGATTATCCTAACATATACTCTAACAATCATAACATGGAACCAAATACCAGAAAGTTGAAAATTCACATCAAATTACTATGTACACATAAAACAGTCCTACTTAGTGAAGCAGAAACACAAGCCTGCCATAAAACTATACAGTCAAAACTGCCATTGTTCCCTTAGTTGGGAATGCTGTTGAATGCAACGACCTGCTGAAAACATATGTGAAATTTCGTAGTGCTCGCTGTCAATGCACATGTCAGCTGCACAGTTACAATGTGATATGTTGTGACAGATGAGGTACTACCAGCTTTGCGAAATGACCATATGCAGGACATAATAGACCATGGTAAACCACATTTCTAGAAAGTAAAGTGGAAACAATAATATAGAGCAAAAAATGGTGCTAGTGACTACTGTAAGCTGCTTAATGCATTCTGACTATGCACAAAGTAGCACTAAAATCACTATCACCTTTGCCACATGGAATCATTGAACTAATATAAGCATTAGCACATGTATACAAAGGTCAAAGGTGTGGTACCTATTCTGGCGAGCCGGTTCACCCATTTGGGGATTTTGTTACCGGTCAACTTGTAGCACATATCCTTACAAAAATGGTTGCAGTTCTTTGTGATAAGATGGTAAGTATCTCCATTGTAGTTTACTGACTGTAGCTCCATGAACTGCCTAACTTGGATTGGATCCAAGCATGTTGTACCGAGAAATATTGATTTCCTGAATCTGAAACCAGGACATTGACGAGGTTCTACCTCAAATACTCCACTTGTAGGGAAGTCATGCGCTCCAAATGCGTATTCAACACCATGAACTACAGATAAAAAACAGAGAGGCCATCAAAATATAGTGTCATCTGGTAAACCAGTTCTGATATCTTTATTTCAGAAAGCATATATAAGATTTGCACAGCAACTACAAAACTTAAGCGACAGCCTTTATTTATGTGTGGGTGGTGGGGGGGCGTTGAGTACTATTCAGTATATTACCACACCATTTTGGAAACAGATGCTTGAGGTGGTCAGCAAGGTAATTACAGAAATCATTCTCTGTCCAGAAAACTTAAGACAATATGAGTTGACAAGAATTCACAGTCCACAATCGAAATGCTGCATATATTTCAGCCAATTCGTTGGTGATGGCCTACTGCATTCAAATGTGACAGATGGGCTACTGCATTCAGATGTGACAGAAAGCACTAGGCTAGTCCCAAAAACCTCCCTGTTGTGAAAAATGGCTGGCAGGGTTATACAAGACCTAACAGCCCAGATGGATTATGTGGATGTAAATTTATTAATGGATACGTGGCAGTGGCATTGAGTATTAACAAACTTCTAAATTATTTACTATCCCCATCCACATCTGGTCAACACAAGTCTACCTCCTTAAAGATTTCACCAAACTACTGCATCACCTGTACTCCCACTTCCTTCCTGTGTTCAGTAGTTCTCTTCTTTCCTAGATCCAGCTGCTCTATACAGGAACATCACCAAATGTACATAGCCTAGTGATTCCATGGGCACCTAAAGAAAATTTCTTAAACTGCTATTAAATCCTAATAACTCGATTCTTGATCTGTAAAGATCTCTATTAGGAAGGTCCATGAGATGCAGGCATCTATATGTTTCATCTTTTTAACCAAGCTGTTTCAGATTCTAAAGAAGTGTTTGGTACCTGAAACATAGAATGGATCCAACAAAATCAAGAAAAACAACCATCTTCCAAGTTGAGTAAATTTATAAACATTTTTCTTGCCAATTTTGTATAACTTTCTTGTTTTATACAGGGCCAACATGGATAGAACCCAGCCATCCCGTTTGTCTTTTTTTCCTATATGGTAAACTGATACATATGTGAATCTAACAATGTCAGCTGAACTCACCAGTGAGAGCAAATGAAAAGTTTTAATACGTAACTTATCAAGGCAAGGTCAAACAATGCATAAAAAATCCCCTTTCGGCAATGATTGGATTTAATCTTTTCAGACAGGTTACTACTGTGAACCATCCTAATAGACAAAAAATAATTTATGGCATGCAACAAACTTATATGCAGATTTGGATCGATGATGTAGTAAAGGAGTTGTTTTCTTAATACATATAGTTCAGTAAGTAGCAGATAGCAGATAGGTCGCAGTACTAGATAGCAATCATGGCAAAAAAAAAATGGATGGCCATGCTACTGCATTACTAGCCCTATAGTTTCTCAAAGATCAAGGAAGAAACAGCGGAACAACAAAATGCGATTATGGGACAGAAAGAGCCAACATTCAATTAAATGTCAACTGAAAAGAAGGTAGATACAAATGGCAAAGAGAAGAACCTTCGATTCCTGAGTGAAATATGCCAAGGCCTGCCCAATATATATAACCATTCATGGGTGTCAGATCATACACGTTAAGATAAACTGGAGTATCATCTGGCGATTGACCAGCCGACTGGACCTTGGGGAACAAAAAGAAACGCATGGCAGATTTCCTGCTCAGTTGTAGCGGCATTAGGGACTTCCATTCAGGCCGTTTTGTCCTTAGCTTCATATTTCTCCCTTCACACAATCAAGTGAGGTATCAGGCATATGAACAATCTACGTCAAAAACCACTAGAAATGGTAGCATTAACAAAATGAAACAAGTGAATGCTCCCATAGTTATTCTCTGAAATTGATTTTCATGGAAGCAGTTTAAAACTGACAATAATACATAAACAAGTAATAGCAAAAATAGCAGTGATTTTGAAGACACAGAATTGGGGCTTGCAAAAAATACCCCTGGAGAATTTGCTCTTAGTATATGTTCTATCAATTCTCTTAGATATATATACCTTCTATGAAACGAAAATAAACTAGTTCATCATCATCATCTGCAGGTATTAGTTAGGTCATTAACTACTCTGTGTGTTGCGTCATCTGAGAGCCCCAAAGTATTAGGACATGCTAAGAGATTAGGAGTTCATCAGTAATCTCCCCTACGAAGAAAATTCGCACCTTGTGCACTCATGTGAACCTGTTAGCTTTAGTTTGAAATGAACAATGGACAGTAGAACTAATTCAGATAGGGCCATCCTGCACTTGTGATTTTGAAATCCAGCACATTCTGTCCCCATAACACAGTGCTCAATGAGTCCACAGAAGAGCTCCGACATTTGCAGATATTCCTGTGGTTTGAAATTTGAACTCTCCTACTGCTAACTAAAAGAGAGTCGACAGATCAGATCTGTTTGCCTATCTCCAGGTATCCGTTAAACAATGTCTCCTCTCCATTTTTGCTGTGGACAATGCAGCATGTTTATTCAGTCTAGCAAACAACCAGGAGAAAAAATGAGGGCATTTGGTTGCAAGAATGCAGCTAACCAGAACCCAGTAGGTACCATTTACCGTTCATGCACGTACCACGAACAAAAGCTTGCAGAGAACCATAAGACAAGCAACACCTAAAGTTCAACAACTGTTTCGGTACAAGCAGGTAAGCCGCACTATTACCACGAAAGCAACGTCTGGTACCGCTACGGCGCTACCGAACTGAGCCCCCAGAAATAATTCCACGACCGTACTCGTTCCAGATGGGGAGGGACGAGCTCAGCCGACCGTTGACACGAGAGACAAAGGCATAATTCCACCGCCGGACCCAATCCACAGAGCAAAGAACCGAGCAGCTGCCCGAGAATCAAACATGCCAAGAAACCCAAGAAAGCAGGAGAAAGCAGATCCAAGCCAAGATCTTGCTGCATTGCCGTTGCCAAGAAAGCGAGCAGCGGCTTACCACGGGGAGCGGAGGATGCCGGAGCCCGGGAGGCGAACGGCGCTGCCGAAGGCGGCAGCCGGCAGCACAGTGCTGGCGGCTGCGGCGGGGAGGCCTGGGGCGGGGAAAGGAATCCGAGGAGGAGGGATTCCTGGAGGCGAGGCGCAGGCCAGGGAGGGAGCAGTAGTAACTGGTGGGGTGGTGGTGGCGTTGGTTGGTTTCGGCGAGGGAGGGTCTCGTGATGGCTGGGGAAAAGCACCGTGGAAACAGGGGGGCCCGTTGGGGGTGGGGCTGATTTGTAATTTATCGCCTTGTCTTTTTTATTTTATCCTTTTTCTCGCTCCCTTTTTTGAAAGCTCTGCAGCATTTCATTTTGTACATCGAGGAGAGAGAGAGAGAAAGAGAGAGAGGTGGCTAGTGAGAGAAAGGACAGGGTCCATGGGCATGGAGAGCTGTGCTTGGGCGGGTTTCGGGGGCAAAGTGGCAGAATCTCTTGACCGAAGTATTTTGATTTGTTAGCTTGTTTGAATGGGGATTTGACAAAGTTTTGCCAAACAGAACATGTAATCTTTTCATTCACATGGAAATAGTTCGGTCTGTACTAGACTACTAGGTATGGTAATGAATCATAAAGAGTACACCGGAAACTAGTATAATCCAATAGAAACCTAGTCATAATTTGAAAAACCTATGAATTGAGGGGGAAAACTCCGAGGATATGTTAAACTAGCTACTTGAAGAAAAAAAAGATAAACGTTTGCAGGATCTTAGAAGCCGACTGGGCACCTTGTTGCACTGATTTTCTATCTGTGAAGTGAAGTTTTTTTTGTAGAAATCTGTGAAGTGAAGTGATGCAAAGGATCAGTGCCATTTGGGACTTCGGTAGCGGATCGCATCTTTTTTTCAACGGGAAATTCATGGGAGCCATTTGGAATCTTTGGCTAATTAGTGCTAATGTGTCATGTGAAACTCAATAATTGCAAAAGGAAAGCAGTACCGTGGCACCTGGACATCAATAATGTTTTCCTCACAAAAAATTGAACTTTATTGTAATTTGAATCGAAAACATAAATACTCGCCATCAACATTTATGAAAAAATGGCCCTCGACTTGATTGCAAATATAGTGTGAATTTTCTGCCGGACAAATCTCACTATCTCAGTATCGTACAAACGATGATCACAGGCCGTTTACCTAGGAACTGCGAGTAGGGAACAGGAACAGAATTATTGAGATCGGAACCATCCGAAATCATTTTGTCTATAAAAGCTAGACAACATTTCCCTCCTTAAAATGCCACCTAGTTGACTGATGAGGGGAGCTATCATAATTCATTACTGGAATCCGGGAACGTGGCCAGCACATCTGCCGAACTCCCGGCCCCCCAAATCACAAGGTCAAATTTGGCCGCCAGTCTTGATAGCACACATCCTCTCTCCTCTTTTGTCCTCAACTTTGCTCAGCACTTTTGTCTGTTAAAGAATTAGCAACATGCCAATTGTAATGGGTTTATATACACTTCATGGCCCCTAATCTCTCCGTAATCATGGGCAGCTTATTTTCGCTGATAGTACCCATTAAACGGCATGAATAGCAGGTAGCGTAATGGCGCAAGCTTGCAGGACGTGGTAGTGAAGGGGATTTTACTAGAGCTTTAATCAGATGGTCCCTTTGTCCCGTCGGCAAACCATTAAATTTTCTCTTGGCTTACCCTGGCTGGCATCTTAGCAAGAGAAGCTTGTTTCATTTCACCATTCCGTCCAGGGAACCTCCTGATTCGTTATCACTGCTGACAGGTCTCGCCATCACAAGTACGTTCGTGGCAACGCAAATAAATAATCTACAGAAGTCTTGCAAATAATCTCTTGTTTTTTTAAGAAAAAAGACACATGTTCCACTGCAGAGGTGCAGAGCGATGATGCCCAGGACCCCGCGGAACATGGCAGAATCATTAGCAGGAGAATGCGAATGTTTCATACTAGTTTCATATCGATAGGGATAGGGATATACAGTAGATGTTACCCATACTGTCTTTACTAAGGAATTAAGGATGCACAGCAATTCAAATGTAAATGAACGCGCAGGCGTCTCGTTTCAACTTCGAATGATGTTCATTCAAAAAGAAAATTTCTCAAGCTTCAATGCTGTTGCTAGATGCGAACAAGATACAGGACGGTCAGTTTGAATGCTTTGCCGAATTCAAGGGCTACAGTCACGTTGAGCAGTGAAAAGCCTGAAAAGCATAACCAACAGTAATATGTATTCAGCAATTGGCCTACGCTATGCAGACGTGCACTTGCATTGCAGGTCCCAAACAGTAGAATCCAAGAGCAAGTACATGAGAAGTCGGTCACCACCGCGACGCGTTACCCGGTTCCAGCCACCGTCGTCCGTCGGTCACAAGATTGCCCTTTCAGAATCTGTCACATATACGCCAACCCACCGTCACTAAAAATAAACGCCAGCAAAACCGGAACCTGACACACTACAAAGAGAGCCAATAAACACCAAAAAATGCACAGCAGGTGTTCTTCAAAAATAATAATAATAAAAGAATGCACAGCAGGTCAGTGGCACAGTTCTGTGGCATCACAATAAACACATCGGGTAGTGATGATGGTGCACCAATATTCCAGATTGCAAGACATCCTATGCAATATCAGTGTGCAAGTACATCACTGGATAATGTGATAAACTGTTAACCAAGAAACCAGATTGGGTACAGAAGAAATGCAACGTCATGGTCATGCTATAAATACTGATTACCCCAAAAATTAATACAAGGACACACAATAACAATCAGTCGATCACTTCAGCATCGCATGCATTTGACTTTGTCCCTCATCCAGCTCAAGCAGCATTTCCCTGTCAGGAGGGGAGCAAAAATGATCAGATTAAAATACGGATTCAAATGCTGTTCTTGGAGGGGGAACAACTGAGATAGGTACAAACCTTTGATTTGGCTTTGTTTGATTTTGAGTCAGAAGTTTGCTTGACATCCAGAGGTTGCTTGAAAGGAAGGAAGTCTATCCCACCCATGTATGGTTGCAGTGCCTTTGGCACTTCAACACCATCCTCCTTCTGGAAGTTCTCGAGAATGCAACAGAGAGTTCTCTCGGTGGCAGTCAACGTAGAGTTCAGCATATGCACAAACTGCTTGGACTGCTCGTCATTCTGTGATTACCACATACATCAGTGACATCAAGAATTAGTAAAAGTCAAAACATTTTTAAATACGCTGTGTTAACATCTACAATAATCCAACTAGCATAGAACCCTACCTTTTTCTGGCCGTAACCAATTCCAAGTCTCCTTGCTTGAAAGTCAGTGCAATTTGAACAGGACACTAATTCTCTGAAGGTTTTTGATGCAGGGAACCATGCTTCTAAATCATATTTTTTGGCTGCAGCATCATTAAGCGCACCAGAGACAATGGAGACAACCTGATACGGTAGTCCAATCTGCAAGGACATAAAATGAATGCTTATACAAGTTTGCAAAGACAACAGTACAGGATGTAAATACAATATTTAAGCAAAGCACGAATGCACACCTCCTGATAGAAATCTTCTGAATTTTTTAACATCTCTTCATGCACCTCCCATGAATCGTTCCCGTTAGGGCTAGTAACACAGAACTGTTCAATCTTTTCAAATTGGTGGACTCTGAAGATGCCAGCTGTATCCCGTCCATGTGAACCAGCTTCTTTCCGGAAGCAGGTGGAGTACCCAGCATATCTACACTTACATAATTTATTTATGGTCAAAATTTACTGTTGCACATCAACTAAAAGCAAACTACCTAAAGTTACAAATTACTCACTTGATTGGAAGTTCAGCTGGGTAAATTCGATCACCTAAGTGATAAGCACACAATGGTTGTTCAGATGTGGCTATCAGATACTTATCCTCTCCATCACCTGTTAACTGTCAAATGAAACTAATCGTCATGTACTTGTAAATAAAATGAATATTTACAAATATCGCAAGTTAAACATCCATCCAATTCATCAAACTATTACGAGTAAATCAACATGTCCACAGTAACCAAATTGTGTTTGTTTAGCTGTAATCTTGCTGATATGATTACCCCCTAAAACAGCACACAGAAATTGATTTTCTTAATATCATGAATTAACTTTAGAACTGAAGGATAGTTAACGGTGGATAAAATTTACCATTTATGTTCTTTTGTATAGAACCTTATTTATCATGTGAAGGGAACACATCATGTTAAATTGATACAGTAAGAGAAAGCACTACCTTTCCCCATAAATAAATAATAAAACTATGAATGCATAATTTATCTAAAAGTCATAAATCTGCAAATGCGTATTTAATGTAAAGTCATAAAACTACGAATGCAGGGACAGTTCCACGATAAAAGCATCATATGCATGTAGGGAATATTTCATCAGCCTTACTTTGTAAAGTTCCTCATCAAACTGGGCCAACTGGGCACATTTTCCCATAGTTTCCTTCCTCATGAAAAATGGAGTTTGCATTGGCTTGAAGCCCCGTTTTCTCAGGAAAGCTAACCCAAAATTTATCAATGCCAGATTAAGGAGGACACCTTCATCTTTCAAATAGTAACCCCTACCACCAGCCACGTCAGCACCTGCAGAAATTGAGTGGGCAACAGATCATCAGGCACCCTCAAGAATAAGAGAAACAAAACACAACAGCAATACTCGGTTTCTGCTTAAGTGCATAGTGGATAGATCCCAAGAGCCTGTATTGTTGAAAGAGACAAACTTATTAACATTAATTGTTCAGGGATAATGAATGTGCATTAGGCTAATGTAGTGACTTAGGAGATGGTTCAGATGAGGGAGTTTTTGGCTAAGACCATGAAGGCTCTTGGAGGGAAACGGAAAGATTTTTTCCTTTTTTTCTGTTGTATGCTTAGATTGTGCAAAGTTCAAGATACAATAGGCAGATGAAATACAATACATTTAAATGGCCGAAGAGGATATGTTTCCAAAAAAACGCTCTTAATTGGTTGAAGCAAACAAAGAGCATAAACTATTTCATAATTGGTTGAAGCATGTTGAATATAAAACATATAAGTAGCACAAAAATCACATCCAGACATACCAGAATGGCAGAGAGAAACTATGGGTGATGGTTTATAGCTTTGAAACAGGTCTAAACAAGCAGTTATTGGCAGTAAGGAAGCAACCTTAAATAGAGGGAAGTTGAGAGAATATACCCTTCTCCAATGCAACAATGTCAAGCATTCTGCAAAGATCCACATGATTCTTCAAATTTTCCTCCACTCTCTTCTCTCCCCATGTCCGTACAATTGCATTGTTTGCCTGCAAGTAAGGAAGTGGGTATTAAATCAGTTCAGCTGAAATTTATAGCTATTAAGTGAAATTCAAAGGACCAGAAAACGCATTCTCACAAGCAATTTTGGCCTATAGAAATGGTGCACTGTTGTTGCTTATCCTCATACAGCACCCGAAAACACAATTGACATTCCAATCATAACAGGGTATGGGTGGCGCACAGTTCTATGGCTACCACAGTACAATCTAATCCCTCCAATTTTTTTCAAGCCTTATTACAATTTGTTACAACAAACCTATGTCTGGCAACTAATCCATTTGATATACAAAACAAAAAAAACACAAATGACTATATTTTAGTATCAAATCTAACATCAATTTTGTGTGTCAAAAGAATTAACAGTGAAATTGTTAGCCAAAGGCTTGTCCAAACGAAATAAGTGTTGTATTTTCAAAAGGTAAGAGTAATAATAATTATAACTAAATAGTTGTTCCTTTGGCAAAAGGAATATGACTCAATTGTTTCCAGTACAACAATAATCTAAACTGCCAGCGTACCTCGTCGTCGCTGATGGGCACAGACGGATGTACGATGTTGCCCATCGTCATGAGCTTGGCATCGCGGGTGCCCTTGGCCTCCTCCACCTCAGCTTCCTTGGCAGCCTGCCTCTTCTTAATCTCGTCCGTGCTCTCCATCAACTTCTTTGCTTCCTCTTCTTGCTTGCTCTGCAGCGAAGATGACAACCATCACACCAAACCCGAGACCTCCGAAAAAGAAAAAAAAAGGCCAAAAACAAGCATCGCAAATCGAGAAGGAACGTACAGCCTTGAGCTTCCCGATCTTCTTGCTGGTGGCGTTCAACTCCTGCCGGATCTTGTCCAGCTCGAACTGCCCTGCACCGGCGACGAACCCCTGGGAGTCAGAGACCGGCCGGAGATCTAGAAGATTGCCAAGGGGTTAGGGCAATGACGATAGACTTACTTTCGCGCCATGCCTTGTCGAGGTCGATGACCTCATCGACGAGCTCCACGGAGGCGAACCGGCTGCGCTGTGACTCCCGGATGAGGTCCGGGTTGCCGCCCTTGTCGGCGCGGAAGAGATTGATGTCGAGCATCGTCGCGTGCGACGGCGGGCGGAGGCGGCGGCGATGGGAGGAAACGGCGGAGATGAGGAGACTCGAGCAGTGGAAACAGCGGCGGCGCAGAGATGGTTTTTAGGGCAGTTGCCAGTTTCCCTTTCTTTAATAAGCTTTTGCTTTGTGGGTGGGCCGGGTAGTGTTAGTTGGGCCGACCAGGCCGATGAACCACCTTTGTCGCGATCCTTTACATCTTGTATATTTTTCTTTTTCTGAAATATTCGCGAATTTTCCCTATAATATATTTTTCCGAAAATACCTATTTGAATTTTGATAGCGTTTTCCCTAAATATTGTTAAATTCATTTATATTTAATTTATACATTTCTAATGACAAAAGAATCATGGTGACAAAAACTCAAGAAAGTCTAATTCAACTTAATTTTGTATCACAAAAATCTACAAAATAGTTATTAGCGGCAGATGTTAAAATTTGTTACTCTTAGGCATCGCCTTATTCCAAACAAATCCATTTATTTTATCTGTTATATATATCAAAAAATAACAACCCAGTTTTGTCTTGTTGCTTTCAGGCTACAGTTGGAATTTCATATCTCATATCGTCGGTTACTCCGGCCCCAACGGAAATTTCGTTCGACTCTACGAGGCTGAATTTAATTCTGAACGTAACGGAAGGAAGGAACTCTATCAGTATGCTAAACTCTACGTTGACTTCAACGCCATCCTCCGTCTGGTAATTCTCCACAATGCAGCACATTGTTCTCTCAGTGGCAGTCAACGTAGAGTTTAGCATATGAACGAATTGATGTTCATCCTTCCGTGGCTTGGACTGACCATCACCCTCCGATCTGTCCACAGAACGGTTCTGATAAGTTATAGCAATTGGTCAGGCTTTTTCATGCGCACTAGGTGAAAGTTCAGAGTGACAAAGCATTTGGCAGAATATTTGAATCGAAACATAAATTTACCGTTTTCTGCCCGTAGCAGATTCCAAGCCTCCGTGCTTGATAGTCTGTGCAGTTTGAGCAGGACACCAGTTCCCTGTAGGTTTGTGATGCAGTGAACCACCCTCCAGATCATATTTTTTAGCAGCAGCAGCAGCATTAAGAGCACCTGATACGACGGAAGCTACTTGATATGGTAGTCCAAGCTGCAAGAGGAACATGAAAGAAAATGTGTAAATAATTTTTTTAAGACAACACAGAAGATACGGATATGCCGGGAGCAAAGGTTTAAAATTTCGGAGAGCACCGAAGCTTACCTTTTGTAGAAATCTTGTGAATTTTGGACCATCTCTTCAAACATGTCCCAGGACTCGTAATGCCATTTGGGCTCGTAATGCAGAATTGTTCAATCGTACCCGCCACTTTCCGGAAGCAGGTGGAGTAACCAGCATATCTGAATGGGCACGATTATTTACGATCGAATTACCAATGCACGTCAACCAAAGACAGACTAAATGAAGCATGACATTACCCACCTGATGGGCAATTCAGCACACGGTAAATGCGATCGCCCAGATGATAAGCGCACAATGCTTGCTCGGAGGTGGGCAGGTGGCTATAAGATACTTCTCCTCTCCATCACCTGTTACCTGGCAACCGCAACTATGGTCATGAACATGTAATGAATAATTTTTTGTTAATAAAAACACAATTGGAAACATTCTTCAAACCAGTCTATGTCTGGGAATATGAAGTCTGAACGCAACTGATTACCGATGGGAGGGATTACCAAAGAAGTAGCGATGCTCCGTAATACGTATATACATTTTCTTCTGTGTAGAACTTTAGCTACCATATCATAATCCAGTTGAACTTATTGCAGTGTTTTGAACGCAAGAATGTAAATTGTTACAGCAAAATACTGTATTGAATTTCCGGGAAAAAAAACTACAAAGACATATATATAAGAACTAACGTAACGTCAAAAAGAAATGCAGGCACAGTTACTCCAGACATGATATGCAAGCAGTGATATTTCTAGCATTACTTCTTAAAGTTCCTCATCAAATTGGGTCAACTGTGCACATTTTCCCATAGTCTCCTTTCTCATGAAAAAAGGCGTTTGCATTGCCTTGAAGCGTCATTTTCTTAGGAAAGCTAGTCCACCCTTCAAAAAGAAACCCCTTCCACCAGCCACAGCAAACACCTGCAAAATTTGAGTACCCAGAAGTGTTCTGGTCCAGTCCACCAGTGTTTTAGTTTGACCGTCTCCATTTTTTTAATGAGATGAGATCGTCTCCATCCAATAGCACTGTTCATATTGTGATTTGTGATCGAACTGCTGTGTCTGGCGGAGAAGGGAGACTCGCTGAACTATGAGAATTCCAGTCATTGTTATCCTGCTGCTTTTGCTTGGCCGAGAGACATTACCTATTTGCTGCTGCTGCTGCTACTATCTGAGCAGCAAGTTCACCTGTTCTAGAATTTGGACAAAAGATACACAACAATTAGGACATTGGCAGGTACATATGGTTGTACTTAAATAATTCCTTGCATGATATTCCAGTGTTCTGGGTGCAATATACTCAACCAATACATGTTACAATTACAATCGGATATTTTGAAGAAAGGGCAGAGGGCAGCGTAGTAACGTCTAAATTCATAATGCGCAACTCTCTTAGGTTGCCTTTTGCTATATTGCTGTACGTTGCTTCAACCGACTTCTGCAGACACTGGGAAACATGTCTGCGTAAAAGATCATTGGACCAATGCAATAACAACTAAGCTACTACTGTCCAAAAGTGACTGAATTGAATTCCTTCCATGATTCCTGCAGAGATAGGAAATATGTATCAACATTGTAGACATCAAAACAAATACACGACATCAACTGGGAATCCATAATTGGACTGCTGGAGTATTTCAACATGGCAAAGGATAATAGCACCCGAAAAACATTCAGATAAGTATGCTACTACTTAGAACTGGGTGGCTTGCAATAGCAACTAGCCACCTACCATAGGTGGGATATTACAATGCATTTGTTATGGTTTCAGGATCATCTACACATTACTGCTCCATAATGGAAAAAAGAAGTTTTTGACACCAATGCTCAGCAAAAATATGTTACTAAGGCCACTCTAAGTGGAGGTTTCATGGAGAGTTTCGTAGGAGAGAGAAGAGAGGAGGGAAAAAATTGTTGATGTGGCATATAAGAGACAAGAGAGAGTTTCATGGCATGCGAGAAGAGCTTCATCCCCATGAAACTAACCTGGCTTGGTTACCTAGTTTCTAGTCTAGAGAACTGTGCCATATGAAGCGTGGAGGTAGCATGCCTCCATAGTTCCATTGCTAAATAATATATATCAAATTAGCTCTATCCACCATAACCTCCTAAGTAGATCAGAAATATGCTTGTGATGAATCCAGTGTACCTGTAGAATATCAAAAACTTTCTCTGCTATATACTTCTGATGCATGGCAGCTCCTCGCTGCTGCAACTTATCCGGATGAAGGCATAATAATGCTCTCTGGTAAGCCTTCTTGACTGCAGGTCCTTCGATTAAATCAACAAGAGGAATTGGTTTCCATCCGCTCCCAGGCCATAGGACCTAAAGGAGCACAAAAATACTTCAGAGACTAAAATAAAAGGGAAAACATTTAATCTAACATCTTCCACAAGAATACATAAAGCATGAATAAAAGTTCTACAAGGTTCTTTCTTCCAGACATTAACGAAGATTGGATAGCATAAATAAAATGGGTTAGGGCCAAACATGGGATTAAAACATTTAATATTGTTATAACCTATTAGGAAGAAAGAGTTAGCGAAATAGTAGTCAGCGAGACATTACAAAAGTTTGATAATCTCGCACTTACATATTGGAGTGTTGAAAGCAATGACCTAATATTTCCTTGTTTTCCCCTTGACCATTCGCGGATTTTAGATTCAGATACCTACATTCAAGGAAGCAACAAAATTGGACAAATAGAATGATAAAAATTGAGACAAGCCAGACATAGAGGTCACCAGTTCGTTTTAAATAAAGTACCTTTATTAGCTCCTTTTCCTGATCATCATGAAGAACAGGTTCTTCAGAGACATGCTCAACCTGGATGGTGAAATATACATTTATTAGGAAAGGGATCTATGACAAGAGGAAACTTCCATAAAACAGGGAACATGTATAAGTGTGCACTTTTCAAAGAGAAGTTTTCTTTTAGTCTCTATACTTTACAAAGGCTGAAAGACACTGTGTGTGATTATCTTCTGAGTTATGGTTAACACTAGTTTAGCTTAGATCTAAAAAATATATCCATGAAACTTGTAGCCTGTTTAGTGCTAACAGATAATAGTAAATATATCCATTCTTTACCACAGTGACCTTCAGTCAATTTGCTTAATACAGCAGTTGATGACACTTGCATTGGGTGCAAATTTAGACTCTCGGCTTGGAGCTAAGGCTAGGATTTTCCTGCCACTTTAAGCTAAATAATAGATTGCAAAAATCAATGAATTTGCCAAATCATCTAGCCATGAGGCTTGGAGACTAGCATTTCGAAATTAAATTAGGCCAGTTCCTAGCTATTACGAGTCATGACCTCACAAGCTCGCCCAATGTTGCTCAAATCTTGGCCAATGTACGAGTCAGTGAAGTCACCTAGCGGAATCCAGTCGAATGCTGAATTTCAGCTTTCCATACCATGTTGGAAATTTGATGAGAACACTTTGTGGTCCGAAATTACTTGCAAGAATAATTTGTTTGATAGATGATCAATTTCAATAAGTTTCTGACAACTGCTACTATCGACTAGAATATTCTGTCTCAATAATATAAAGATTTTTCTGCTTGCACGTACCACACAACAATCGAGATCTTCAATATGTCTTTCGTCATGATCTATTATGTTTTCTGCTTTGTCTTTTGTATCATCATGTATTGACTCTGAAAAACAGAAAAAATAAGAAATATGTATTTGTGATTTGTTATTGGAAACAGGAACTAAATAACATAAGTTTGTGATAATAAACAAAAGAACATGATAGAAAACATATACTTGGATATCAACTATTTCTGGATTACTTATAACCTATCAACAAGGTCCCAAAATATTTACAGCAAACACATAACAATAAGAAAAGCCTGCTGTGACCCCTTTTTTCTTGAAAATGAGGTGAATATTTAAACACGTTCACAAGCATACTTACCAGGATCCCTCATTCATCCCCTCCCATTCACTACTTACCATTAGAAGCAGTTTCATTTCTTCCTGAAACCGTATCCATTTTTGTTTCCATTTTACTATTATCTGTTAGCACTGGTTTGTCCATCCTCTCTTCCACTTCTCTTACCTGAAATAATCCAAACATTAAGCTAACATCTATTTATGTCTTCAAACTCTAAATTAATACTCAGTAAAATATGTTCAAGTAATAGATAGTTCAGATTTGACATACTGGATAAGGTGCAGCGATAGGCGTATTCTGACTGTTCATTTGTGCTGTTTCCACATCCTCAATGGGCTCCAGACTGGATATGCTAAACTTATCCTGCAGTTCACTTTTGCTTCCATTTTTCCCCACAGATGTCTGGTCCGGTGTTTCTGGTGCTCGTTTGCGCTTTGGTGAATTCTCAGGGCTAAATAGTTTTATGAAACCCTTCACCTTTTCCTTTACCCTACTACTACGACTTTTCTCTCCAGAAGGTGATCGAGAAATTTTAGCACTTGGGCTAGCTAATGAAACATCATTCTTTGTAGAATCATTGCCCTGTTTCATTCCTGGAGAGAAAATAAATATTTTGAACATTATGAGCTTCATACTCTAGCTTAATAATGGAAATCTAGTTACCCTACTATTTCTAACCATGCAAAGGATACTTATACCAGAAAGGTTCAGTGTTTCTAGCTGCTGAGAACGTATGTCACTAATGAAACGTGTGCAGCATTCTGAATAAAAGAACACAAGCTTCTTCAGCATTATCACCTTGCATGTAGTCGTCAAAGAGTGAAGGAATAGCTACTTCCTTGGTTGCTGAGTTTGTACTATGTTTTCCAAATTTGGAATCTTCATAGTCCGTTTGACACTTTGATTCCCCAGCGGCAGCTGACATGCTGTGTTCATCGTCAATTAGGTCAATGCCTTGCACAACTACTTGAGGGAAGCTTCTCAGTCCAATAATCTCTCCAGCCTTTTCATCTGCAGTAGCTGGCAGCACTAACAAGGCTCCTTTGCCTGCCCACTTATAGAACGAAAAATGGAACTTGTCACTGGTCATGATACTTTCCAAGTTAATAGGAGTTCCCTCACATTCACTGCCAATAGAGCTGACATGATTAGATGTGCTTTTCTTTTCTCCACTTTGAGAACGGAACCTAGATAGGAATGGATACCGATGCCATGAAAAGGGCTTCTTGCTTGAATCTTGTTGGGTTGCCCCTTGGGCTAGATAACTGTCCATGGATGCATTCGGTGAAGATGGAACACTGAAAGCATAAGATGTTCCGTCATCATTTCTTTCAGATGTTTGCCGAGAGGGAGAAGTAGGCATTGAACCGTCCGTGCCTCTGTTGAACCTCATGGAGAAGCTGAAAGAAGAAGGTGCGGGTAGAGTCAAAGTTTATGCACATATAGTACTTTGAATTCGAAATGTTACTGATCTGTCATTTTGTACGTTCCAAAGTGGAACTAGAGATGTGGTTTACAGAAGAACTAAAGAAATGATCAGCAAGTAGATTGATGGACTCGTGGTCTCTATATCATCGCCTTTGTGTTCCAGTTTTATGGATCGACAAGCAAATAATCTCCATTTCGACCATCCTGTCATAAGGTAAACCCACAGATACGTACGCATAACTACATAAGCAAGCATTTCATAACCAGAATGCCCACATTTCCAGACACGCTAGTACGATTATTGATATCGCTTGTCTGAAAAGCTCGCTTTGTTCCGGAAATAGTACCTCGATCGCGGGCGCGCCGCGGAGCCAGGCGACGCCGGCCCGCCGAACACATCACCCCAATCCCCGACGCCGCCCCGCCTGGGCGACGCCGCCTCGCTCCCGGGAAAGATGTCCTTGTAAAACTCCTCCCCGAGGTGCCTCCTCCTGTCGGAGCTGACGCGGTCCCCGAACACGGGCGCGTCCGACGATCCCCCGCTCCGCGCCCTGGGCGCGGACGACCCGAACGACGAGCCGTCCCGCGACCCGCGGCGCGAGCGGTGCTCGTTCCCGGACGAGCGGCGCGGCGGGCCGCCGAAGACGTCGGCGAAGTCGACGTCGGACCTCGGCGGCGGCGCGCCCGCCATGGCGCGGCGGCGGCTGCGGAGTAGCGGCGGCCGAGCTGCCTCTGGAGGGACGAGGCCAACTGGCCGAGGCAGCTGCGTGGCGGGCGCGGGGCTTGTGGCCGGGAGCGGCGCTGGGGATTTCGCATGGCTGGCGTTTCGTCAACGGCGTCCGGCCGCTCGGCCGCCCCCATCGGCGGCCCGGATTTGCTTGTCCGTTGCGGCGTCGGACGGCGAAACGGACACCTGCGGCTCAGCGGCTGACAGCGCGGCGCCGCGGCCGCGCAAATTTCTTCTGGCGATAAAAGGCCGGCCCATTTGCAGTGGGCTTACCCGTCTTCCAGGAGGTCGCACGATCTGTTGGGCCTCCAAAGGCCCGTCTTTTTCTGGAACCTCTCGAGGCGGTGGATCGAATGACCAGTTTGTTGGCCTTCAAAGGCCCGTCTTCTTCCGAAACCTCTCGAGGCGGCGAGGCTAGGGTTTCACATTGAACCCACCGGCTCTGAAGATCCCGCGGCACAGCACGCTTCTCTCATCTCCTCTCCTCTCTCTCTCCACTCCCCACTCGTCGCCGCCGTCGCGAGATCGCCATGGCGCTGAACGCCCCCTTCCTCGTGCTGAGTAAGCCTCCCGCCCGATCCCTCCTACTGCTGAACTGAGTTCATGTTCATCTCCTCTTTGGATCGCGCTTGTTTTCGCCCAAATTCTCGTCAGGTTTCATCTGATCCTGACATTTGTGCCCAGGTGTTTTGATTGCGACCTGGTGTTTCCTCGCTCCTAGGTTTTAGTTTAGGGTCTCTCTTGGGTTGTTCTGTCGAAAACCGCTTGATCTCTCTGTCGGAATCTGTGATTTGATTCGTTGGTTCGGGTTTTGTGGGTTTTGTTTCAGCTGATCTGATCTCTCCCGTCTGGGTTTGTGGGAAATCTGTCTGATCTCTTTTATGGTTTGATTTGAGCAGAGGACTCGCTGAAGCGGGAGTCAGGCTCGAAGGTGCACCAGGCCAACATACAGGCTGCCATGGTATTGTTTCACTCCCTCCGTTTTTGTTGTAGCTGGGCAGTCAGTTGCTGCTTGCAGGAGTGGACGCGGACAGTAGTTTGATTTGTCCAATGCAAGTAGTTCATTTTGTTGTTGATTGTGTAGTTGGGGGAAAAAAACTTTAGAGGATACCCCTCATGTTGTACTAATTGATTGATTGAGGGCATGTTGATTGTTCAGTGAAGTTACATTTATTTATTCAGTAAAGTTACATTTTAATGACTTCATATTTGATTTGCAGGCAGTGGCAGACATCATACGCACTACTTTGGGTCCCAGATCCATGCTGAAGATGATTCTTGATGCTAGCGGAGGTGTGGCAAGAACTCAAATCTACTCTATGCATTGAATTGTTATCCGTTGAAATTTTAAATCATCCACAAAGTTTATATAAACCACTATATATTGAAGAGATTTGTGGATATTGGGTAATGGAGCAATAATTTTTGTGCTTGCTTATGTGGTCTGTAGTGTGCTAGGTGTCTTAGTACTTTTGCCTGAACCCCTTTGTGGTCAAACTCAGATTCTATGAATTTTACGGAATTGGCATTATCCAACAGGTATTTGAACCTTTATGCATATTGTAACCTCTGCCCGTGATATTGTTAACCTGCTCCTATGAACCTTTTCTTTGTCATTCCAATGAGAACTTCTAATTGAGATTTTTGTATCTATATACTTTCCTGTTATTGGCTTATACATGTGTGTGATGAAATTTCTCTAGTTGCTAGTCAGTTACGTGTTCCATTTCCCCCCTAAAGTTAATTCTAATGATCCTGTTTACAATTGTTTTGTTAAATATAGTTTTTCCTACTTACACAAGTGATGATATTTTTTCTCTTGAGAGCTCTCTTACATTTCTTTTGCTAAATATTTTTGCCTTGTTGATTTCAAACAACGCAATATGGTAAAATGCATATGTGCCATTCTTTTTAAAGGTATTTGTTTGTACAGTAGTGACTTTTTGAGAATAGAAATATGTCATGCTATGGTGTAATAATGTCTATAGCAGTTTCAGTTGCCATTGTGCCGTAATGTCCTGCTTATGATGAAACCACATCAATTTGGCTATCATTCCCTCCCATCCAAACTACAATTCGTTTTGTGTTTTCTAAATAAGCAACTTTTGCTATGCACCTAGATATATGTTATGTCTAGATACATCGTTTTTGGGATGCAGGGCATAGTAAATTATGCCATATTTGATGTATTCTGTTCCTTTTCTGCTTTTACAGTGTTGTCTTGGTTATTTGTGAGCAGGTATTGTGGTTACTAATGACGGGAATGCTATATTGAGGGAAATAGACATTGCACATCCTGCTGCTAAGGTATACCATATGTTGTTGCTCTTTACATTTTCGCTGATAAAAGGACTGTAGGTGAAGCTGTCAGCAATCATTATTCGTTTTGTTCAATTAGTGGCTGCCACTCTTGTATATCTAATTTTATTCTGTGTTATTGTGCAGTCTATGATTGAGCTGAGCCGTACACAAGATGAGGAAGTTGGTGATGGCACAACCTCTGTGATTGTTCTAGGTATATTTTTTTATCTGATGACACATAGTTGGCAGTTACTTTGATAATTATGATGGTCAATGTCACCGTTCACTCATTAAACTTTTCAATGCTAGCTGGTGAGATGCTTCGTGTTGCTCAAGCATTCATTGACAAGAACTATCATCCTACTGTTATTTGCCGAGGTATGATTCATTGGTTCTCAAGGCCTCTGTTTACTGGAGTATAAGAGCTCGTTTCTCTCCCTGTATTTCTTATCTCTTTCTGACACATATATTGTTCCCCATGTTCAGCATACACGAAAGCACTTGATGACGCTATAGCTGTTCTTGACAAGATTGCAACGCCTGTCGATGTCAATGATCGTAAGTTTTTATGCAACTTATGGCTTCTCCCGAGTTCCAACTTATAGTTGTGCTATCTTTCCTCTTACATAGACATGGATCATTCGATATGTAACATAGTATATTGACATCACATTGATATACCCACTATGTAGGTGCGGCATTGCTAGGTCTTGTGAAGAGCTCCATTGGCACAAAATTCACTGGCCAGTTTGGCGACCTTATTGCTGTAAGTATATTTTGTGTGAAACTTTAACTACTAGTCTTTTGATTTTTTTTTACTTTGTTCACTTTATGAATTATCTGATATCTTATGTGACTTTTCTCAGGACCTTGCTATCGATGCTACTACAACAGCAGGCGTTGACCTAGGTCAGGGTATGCGGGAAGTTGATATCAAGAAGTATATTAAAGTAGAAAAGATTCCTGGTGGCCAGTTAGAGGATTCTAGGGTCCTCGAGGGAGTTATGATCAATAAGGATGTTGTGGCTCCTGGTAAAATGAGAAGGAAGATAGTTAACCCACGTATTATCCTACTGGACAGCCCTGTCGAATATAAGAAAGGAGAAAATCAGACCAATGCCGAGTTGATGAAGGAAGAAGACTGGTAAGAGGTTCCTACATGTTAATTTTACTTCCATGTAGACATGAATGATGAATCACATGACATCAGTCCTTTTGACATCCAATGGATGTATCAGTCTAGAATTGTTTTAGTGAAATGCTAATGTGGATTTGGCAAACCACTATTTATTGCAGGCAGGTTCTGCTAGAGATGGAGGAAGAGTACATAAAGAACCTCTGTGCACAGATTCTAAAATTTAAGCCCGATTTAGTCATCACAGAGAAAGGTCTCAGTGATCTTGCTATCCACTATTTGAGCAAGGCTGGTGTTAGTGCAATTCGTAGGCTTCGAAAAACTGACAACAATAGAATTGCTAAGGCTTGTGGAGCAGTTATAGTGAACAGGCCTGAGGAGCTTCAAGAATCTGATGTGGGGACAGGAGCTGGCCTCTTTGAGGTCAAGAAGATTGGTGATGAATTCTTTGCTTACATCGTTGACTGTAAAGATCCTAAGGCATGCACTGTTCTGCTAAGGGGAGCGAGCAAGGATGTCTTGAATGAAGTTGAGAGGAACCTGCAGGTATTTCTTTATTCACCCTTTTTTGTGCATCCTGCAGCCCTTCAAAAATACTTCTACAGACTTTCCTTCTACAGTTCTATTAGTTGGGAGACACATTTATATTATATGACCTAACTCTGTTACTCCCTTCAGAGTTCAATCTTAGGGTTTTGTTTTCTTGATAGATGATAGGACAGTATGATCATTTTGATCATATAAGCAACCTATAATTATGATGATTAGATTAGATTGCTCTTGTTAAGCAACCTTTTGCTATATAGTATTTGTTTTGGCATGAGATGATCAAATAGAAACCAACTATATGTGAAAGACGATGCTAAAATCACAGTATTTGTTTTGGCATGAGGTATTGTAGTTCATGTGAAAGTCATCAATTTTAAGGTTATGTAATTGTCCTCTAAGATCCCATTTTTAATTCAGGACGCCATGTCTGTTGCGAGGAACATTTTGAAAAACCCAAAACTCTTACCTGGAGGTGGTGCTACTGAATTAACTGTATCAGCAACACTTAAGCAAAAGAGTTCTTCAGTTGAAGGTGTTGAAAAGGTATTGTTCTGTTATTGTTATTTGCCTCTGTTTTTAAGCAATAATGTAGTATTCTTAATACCACATATTTACATAAATGGTTGAAGGTTGTTGCTGTTCTGAATGGATCATTTTACGGTGAAAACATTTTTTTGTCTAACACCAACTAGGCTTGAATATCTGATATTTTTTATTTGTTTGTATCAGTGGCCCTATGAAGCTGCTGCTTTGGCATTTGAGGCAATTCCTAGAACATTGGCCCAGAATTGTGGTTTGAATATTATTAGGACTATGACTCAACTCCAGGGAAAGGTAATTATCCCTAATTTCTTCTATTAATTGAGGGGCAACTTCATTTATCTGTTGGACTTGGATCAATATTGAAGTGCTTGGCTTCTACCTATTGTAAATGGTTTTTTTCAAGTTGGGATATATCATTTTGGAGCAATGAAAACATACAAATTTGAGTTAGTTAAAATAAATAAATTGATATGGTTTGTTATCTTTGAAGTTTTAGCAAACTAAATAAGCCCCTTAAAATTTGAGTTTCTTAAAATAACTTAGGCTTATAGTGGATTTAAGCCAAGTCTTCCAAAACCACATTTATCATATATATGTTTGTTGTCATTACATAATAGATGCATCGAATTTATGAGACCTATGGCTTTTCTTGCTTCAGCATGCTAATGGTGAAAATGCCTGGGTTGGCCTTGATGGAAGGAGTGGTGATATTGTTGATATGAAAGAGCGAAAGGTACATGTCTCCCTTCATTTGCCATACATGCCAATTTGCCCCGATGTTGTTTATGTCTAAAGCGTGTGTTTATTTTTAGATCTGGGACTCCTACAGTGTCAAAGCACAGACATTCAAGACTGCTATCGAGGCTGCTTGCATGCTTTTGAGAATCGATGACATTGTCAGTGGTATCAAGAAGCAGCAGGCTCCTAGAGCGTCTGCTCCAAAGCAACCGCAGATTGAAACAGAGGGTGATGCGGACAATGAACAGATGATCCCTGAGTAGATGGTGCAGTGAACCCACACTGGCGAGTGGTGAACTTATTAGCACGTTGAGATGAGTTTATTGAGTTGTTGGTGCTTGGTGGCTAGGCTTAGCTTTAAAATGTACCAAATTCTATATGGCTGATCAGTGGTCTGAGGGTTTTGGGATCAAGGTTTTGAAGTGTGGCTGCTGTTCATTTTGTTTTGAATTTTGCTGAACGACCAAGCAGCAGGACTAGTGGCTAACTGCGCCTGTTGTATTATGAGACTAGTACAAATTCGCTTGTGTGTTTGGTAATGCTATGTTCCCATGCCCGGAACTGTGATGGTTGCAACTTCTGATGACTGATCTGCGGTAAATCTGTGACCTACATAATCATTACCAGAGACCTCGTCCTAGTCACTCTGGTTCGTGGAAGTGGCCAAGTTGGTTGCAGATGTGGATGTGCCTTTGCATTAAAAACTTGTAAAGCCCTAGGAAAACTGCTAGTTCTTTTCTTGCTTTAACCCCAGAAAGTCTATTTTCGACCATCTAATTCTTGTCTCAGTTTGGTTTTAACTATTGAACTCCAAAAACAAATAGGGAGAAAATTGGATTTGTAGCATCGAAAGATCCACAGTTTAGAAATATACCATCCTAAGATATTTGCCATCAAAAGTTCATCCCGTATAGAAATTTAGCACTCCGTCTACCTCCACCGTTAAATTCGACGAGAACCCGATTGAGAACATTCCTCGCTCCTCCGGCCAGGCGGCCTGATGACAGCAACGGCGTGCTCGAGGCAGCAGCTCATCGGATCTCCTCCATCTTTTCAATTGCTGCGGCTTGGAGCGGAGCGAGGCCTCGGCTCTCGGCGGCGGCGGCGAGACGGAGGAGGGAGCCCTACGTAGTAGAGGAGAGATACGAGCAACTTAACATTTGGGCAATTGGGCCTTTCAGCTTCTATCTATTGGGCCATGATAACTAATGGATGGTCAGAAGATCAGATACATCATCGTCGAGCGACAAGCGCTGTTGTTCGTCTTCCTCGGACGGACGGCCGCTCAACGCTGATGCCGAAAATGGCGCCAGCCACCAAATGACCAAATCGCTCCTGGGAGTAGGGAGGGAAGGGGAGTGTCCATGCGCCACTGGTTGCTAGGGCAGCTACCCCACCCTATCGTAGTGGGCGCTCCGTCTCTGCCTGTGGTTGTTGCGGCAGGGGCGGAAGAGGCGGGCGGCACTCTGCAGCAAGCGCGAGACATCATGGGTGAGGACCCAACGACCTAGCTCCATCCTTTCATGATGGCCGGCAGGAATTTGGGCGTGGATGACTGGATGACTCTGCCGACCGGCCTGCCCCACCGCCACGGCCAAGAGCTCCTGAACTGCACTACTCATGCAGCTCGTCAATGGAAGAATGTGTTCGCGTGATGCCGATGGGAGAAGGAAGGTTGACGGCTAAAGTGGACGGAGTGCTATATTTCAATAACGGATGATCTTTCAATATCTTAACAAAAATCTTTTAATGGTATATTTCTAAACTGCCAATCCAATTTTCCCAAACAAATATCTTTGAGCATTCAACTATCAAAACCGCTCAAATTTAGCCATCGTGGTGGTTTTAATTTTTTATTTACAATTTAGTCCTTAGATCTTAGAATGATTATTATTTTTATTCGTACCTCCGTTTTACGGTCACGCGTTCATAACAGTGAGAAATAATATCAATATAAGAAAAATAAAACAAACGGTTAGAAATAATATGTGAATGAAAGATAAAGCTCATCTTTACGAACGCATCATCCAGCCCATACGGGGGCGTCAAATTTCTAATTTCTTCTCGTCACATACAAGGGCTCTTATCTAGCTTGCATAACCCAGCCTATGACGGCTCATTCGCGGCCATCTTCTTCCTCACACTGGCTAAACTCCTGCCGCTTCCGCCACCGCCCCCACCGGCGGCTGTCCAACAGCCGCGCTGCCCGGCCACCGCCGCCCTACCTCCCCGCTCTTCATAACGCTGATGGGCGTTGACGCCCCCGCTGATGGACACCGCCCTCCCGGTTCTCCGGCCCTCGCCGATCGGAGCGCCGCCTCGCCTCCGCCGCCAGCCGAACCGCCACCATCACCGGTCCTCCACCGCCCCCACTCCTTTCTTCTCTATGTCCGGCGGCCATGTAACTCCCCACCCCCGGAAACCTCGAAACCCTAACCGCCGCTGCCAGCTTCGACCACCACCCGTGGCCGGCGCGCGGGGCGCCGACCCGCTCCCGCCCGCCTTCCACCCCTCCCGCTCCTCCAGCCTCGTCGTCCCGCCGGCGCCGCCGGCGTTTGAGCGCACGCCCATGGAGGAGGACGATGGAGATCATGCGGCCCACGTTGGCCGCACAAATCTCAAACATCGGAAGCCAACGGTAAAAAATAAATTCCGGAAGCCATATAGAAATCTCGGACACAGACTCAGAGTGGCACGAGATGTTGGCAATAAAAAGCCCATTTATCAGTGCGCTTATAATCTATTTTGCGGCCTTCTCGCTCCATAATCCCTTTAGGCCTGCAACGGCATGGCCTAGTTGGCCCACAAAGGCCCGTCTTCCGAAACCCTAATTTCCCCTCTATATACATACCGCCGGCGCTTTCCAGCCTCCTCCATCTTCCTCCTCGTCCCGACGGCGTCTCCTCTGTTTCTTCATCTTTGGCATTGCTATTCGATCCTCTCGTTTTCTCTTTGCCTGTGTGCGAGGTTTTGCTTTTGGTTCGTTCTCTGTGAAGAGTTTCCAAGCAGACGGGCGGTCTGAACTGATGCCGTGTTGATTCGTCTGCACTTTGCATGCCTTCCTTCGGGTTGGCATCCGAGAGAAACCAGCAAAATTATCTCGTTGCATCTGCTTGTTATTTTTACCTAATTTTTCGTACTTTTTTGTACTTACCAACCCTTTGCAGCCTTTGCATTGCTCTGGAGTCAAATGGTTTAATCAAAATTTCTTCATTATTAATTATTTATCAGATCAGATTCAACTTTCTTTTTGTGGTTTAGAGAATCATTGTAGTTTTGCGCTTTTTAAGCTGGCAAGTGATGTTTAAATCTTTATCCTACACACTTAATGGAATTACTGCCATGTGTGGACTAATAATCTCCGCTTATTATCTGATGCCTGATGTTAAAGCGCAAACTTTATTTTTTTTTCAAAATTTCTCCTTTTTCTGGCATTGTTTTCAAATGTAAATTAGAGGAGGTGGTGGCAATTGATGAGAAATTATTTATATGCTAAACACTGAATCTTTTATGTGGACTAAAACTCCGCTTATTATCTGATGCCACTTCTCTGCTTCAAATTTGTTGGAACCTTTTGCTCTCGTAATAAATTTAAATCTAACTAGTGAATCTCTATAAATATAACAATTTATGTTTTTGTATTTTTGGTAAATAATTTTTACCGGCGGTTATTAATCCAACATATTTTTTCTAATTGTTAATTTCACTATACTGTCAAGATCCCCTCTTAGCTGAATTAGTGATTGTAGTACGAAGGAGCAGAGGTATTGCACGATCGAATAAACATATAACCTTCCTGAGGATAAACCATCCATTCACAAAAAGAACTGAAAGGTGTTTGTTTGAGCAAGGACACTGAGGTGTTTGTTTGAGCAAGGGCACTAAATAAGGACTGTTTGTCCCATTAAGAACAGAAGTGTTTGCCCCATTCAGAACAGAGTGTTTGCCATCCTTCAGAACGGAGGACCAAGAACTGAATAAGAAGTGTTTGTTTGCATTGCTCTGGAGTCAAATGGTTTAATCAAAATTTCTTCATTATTAAATATATATCAGAGCAGATTCAACTTTCTTTTTTGTTAGGTTTAGAGAATCACTGTAGGTGTCCTCTTTTTAAGCTGGCAAGTGATGTTTAAATCTTTATCCAACACACTTAATGGAATTACTGCCATGTGTGGGCTAATAATCTCCGCTTATTATCTATGCCTGATGTTCATGCGCAACCTTTATTTTTTTTCCTTTTCTCTTTTTTCTGGCATTGTTTTCAAAAGTAAATTAAAGGAGGTGGTGGCAAGTGATGAGAAAGTATTTGTATGCTAAACACTGAATCTTATGTGTGGACTAAAACTCCGCTTATTATCTGATGCCACTTCCTGCTTCAAATGGCTGTTGGAACCTTTTGCTCTGGTAATAAATATAATCTAACTACTTTGATTATTTATAAATATAGAAACTTATGTTTTTGGATTTTGGGTTAAATATTTTTCCGAATTTTTTTTATCCAACGCATTTTTTAAATTATTAATTGCACTATTTATAAAGTTAATCCTTAATAACACTGTAAGTTAATTTTACCTGTGAAGATAGATAAAAAAACATATTTTCGCCACGTCAATAGTCAAAAAGTTCCGGAGCACAGGAATTGCACGAACCAACAAAAAAACATAACTTTGTCGCTCGCACCTTTCAGAACAATGTTAGGATGAAACGTCCATCCACTCAAATCGAGAACACGATTTGAATAAGGAGTGTTTGAGCAAGGACTCTATAGGGACTGTTTTCCCCATTCAGAACAGAAGTGTTTGCCCTTCAGAACGGAGGAGCAAAGGACTGAATAAGGAGTGTTGGCAATTCAGAACAGGAGGAGCAAAGGACTGAATAAGGAGCATTCAGAACAGAAAGGAGGAGTAGCTACCATTCAGAACAGATGTTTGCTTGTTTTCGGTTTTTAGTGAACTTCTGTTGTGAGAATAATAAGTTGGCGGAGAAGCTAGGTACTCCGTAGGTGGTAGAATGTAGGTTACAATACCCTAGACCTAGAGAACCGATTTGTAATTTTGTTACTGTTTATAGAACAGCTTTGTAATTTTGTTACCATTCATAGAACTGCTTTGTAATTTAAAAAATAGAAAATAGAACTGCGTAATTTTGTTACCATTCGTAGCATAAAATTCCTATTGGCTTTGTTATGGAAAACGAACAATGGAGATCCTCACTCCGCCTGCAGTTTTATTTTCATTGAACTACCACTACCTGACATGGGCCGAATTGCTGAAGCATATCCACACAGGGCATTTTGCCCATGGAGCAACCAAGTAGGTCCTGAGAAACTCAGCAGACCGCACTTCTGGTTGATCTTTACCAAAAAGAGTACATCCCCACCGTTCTCGACAAGGTCGCGCGACCGTGTTGCCAATGAAAAAGGAGAGGCCGAAGCTTTGTTAGTGCAAAGTTAGTAGTTTAACCTGCACATAAATTACTTAATAATGCTTGCATTAGGATATCCATTACAGTGATCTACATCTTTGCGTTCACCTATCAAACACCATGAAAAAACATACATATATGAAAATTAGAATCATATATCTCGATATTTGTATAAATTACTGTGATCTACACCTCTACGTTCACCTATCAAACACCATGAAAACACATGCATCTACACAGAATCTTTGTACAACCACATCAATATTTGTTTTGCTTAAATCCAATTTTCCAATGTTAAAGTTTTTTTTTCCAAATGAGGAAGAAGCTGCATAAATACACTCCCTTTGTTTTAGTCACGTGTTCAACATTATTTCTATTTTCATGGTCGTACGCGCATGATTAGACAACTGTAATAGTGTGTCCCCAAATCCTCACAGATATAGGTTACACACTTAGGCCCTGTTTGGATCCACCCCAACTAAAGTTTAGCCAGCTAATTTGTAGTGGTTTATTTTAGCTAGCTAAAGAGTACCTACCTAAACTTTAGCTGGGAGTGTTTGGATCCATCAGCTAATTAAATTAATTGAACTATCCTAACCTTCATTAATTATGGACATAATCATGTGACGGTGGGAAAATTCCATAAATATGTTGGGGTATTTTGGTCTTTAAACTCGTTTAGTTGCGTTTAGCCAGGCTCAATCAGCTAAAGGAATCGTGTACCTTTTGGCATGCAACTAAAGTTTAGCTGAATTTTAGCTGCCCCCGTTTGGATCCCTAGCAGCTAAACTTTAGTTGCTAAAGTTTAGCTGGTGGATCCAAACAGGGCCTTAATTGTTTTCTACCCAATTATCTTGAATGCAATCTTTGCTATCTCTCTATACACATATAATATATTTTTTATTAATCATCTTCTAGAATTGTGTGGTCATCTAATTAGTTAGAGTATCTCAAGGTGTATTATCATTAAATTTGTGATCCTCGTGTTTACTCGAGGAATCTAAATTACCTCCTACAATTCAAAATACTCTTAGTTTTAGTCTCCACTGTAATTTTTAAGTTTTGCCTATTGTAGCATGCACACCACGAGTAGGAGGTAGTAAATAGTTTCCATGACGTGCATACCCTAAATAAAAAGGGATGAGAACAAGTACTCTTGGTCTTCCTTCATCTTCACCTTGACTGTTGCACCACTGTAGTAATACAGATCGAGAATGAGAGGCAACAATTGCAATGGCTTGGTGACAAGGATGCTCCTTTTCGCCGGGATTTTTGGAATGTTATTGTTTTCATGTGTACAATGTAAGTATACAACTTGGTTTCATGTCAGACTTAAGACCATATCGGTTTCGTGTCATTACATCTATGCAAATATGCTACATTCATGACTGAAAAATATGGCAGCGGGTCGTCCCCAGATGATGGAGGCCAATAGCGCTCACTATGGTGGACAACTCCACATCATTAGATGAGAGCAAGATTTACCTAGTATTTTGCTTCAATGGGTATTGCGATTACTTTGGTGGTTGGAAGGACTGCTATTGCTGCAAGGACATGAATAGTAAAGAGAACTGTCACCTAACAATGGAAGAGTGCAGGGCCAACTGCGTCGTATGCAACCCCAAATGCCCATCTCAATCAATGACGCAGGATCAACCGGTAAACTTCAACAACACACCCGGGCACTAGGGTTGCGCTTGGTACTGCCCTTGGGACCCCTCTTCCTACCCATGTGGAGACCTCGCTGGTGGTGGGAATGAGCGGAAATGAAATCTAGTCGATTCTTAGCCACGGCTAAAAAGTCTAGATATGTATTGCTTTTTCCTATTGGTCGTTAGAAAAGAATGAGATCTGAAAATCAGGGAACTGGGATGACCACACCTTCCTCAAATGCAAGATAACCACAATTACCTAATGCATGCAATGCGAAAATCCAATGGACCAACCAAACATACAGATACCTCACGTATATACTCCGTACACAGGGAACTTTGTTTTGCCTCCAGTGGCAGCTAGCTAGGCAGACCGGGTTCGATCGATAGACTTTGCTTGACACGACAGCTAATCTCGAAACTCCTCCACTGACGGGCGCGCCAATCAAACCTCCATGATCACTCTAATCGACACCCGGCAAGGGCGAGCAGCGCGGGAATGCACGGTGGTTCTCCCGGTGGCCGGCGCCGCGGCCCGGAATCTGGATTGACCCCGTCCCCCGGCGGCCCGGCCCGGCCCGGCGTGGGTATGAAGCGACCCACCCGATAAACCCGGAGTCGAAGGCTCTATCCACCTGGAGAACCGGGGCGCGCACTGGCACATTGACATGGGCACCAGCGCGCGCGCTCGCGCCAAGCGAGCGTGGACAAGCACCTCGCGACAGGTCGGGGATCCGGGGCCAGGGTCCAAGTCCGCGTGCACGTGTGAACTCCCTGCTCCAGTCGAATCCGTCCTCGCAACCACACCCTCCGCTGCGTGCCTGCGCACGGGCGCTCGCACTGTCGCTTTCCGGTCGCCGGCCGGCCCATCCCGCGCTGCGCCCGGCAGCAGGTCACGAGCTCGCGACCACGTTTCCGCGGTCTTGGTAGTAGCCAGGCCAGCTGGGGGGCCCCGCGCGGGCACGGGCGCGGCATGGCGAAAGAGGCGATGAAGTCTGGTGTCTGGACGCGGTGTGCCGTGCACGGAAGGAAAGGATTGCAATAGTGCAGGGACGGACGTTGAGTCCTGGAGGTGTCCACCTCTAATTGGATAGGAGTATATAATGTCCAACGAGGCAACGGGCCTGTCGTTTGGTAATCGTAAACTAAACGCGATGCGTTGCGTGTTGGTGATAAAAATCAGCTGGCCATGGAGCAGAGGTCGACATGCGTGTGCCGTGGATGGAAATTGTCGTGTGTTAACACTGCCAGTGTCGGAAAATCGGGTGAGGCGGAGTTGACAATGGATCTTATTTTCTGTTTTGTTTAGGAAAAGGATCGCCGTGGAGACTATTATAAACTGTTCTGCGTGCGCTGAAAGACAAGTAGCGCATGGTGCTCTCTCTCAAAAAAAAACAAGTACTAGCGGATGGTGCATGATCTGCTGAAGGTGCACGCAGCCAAGTTCACCGGTCGTGATGTTGCTTGTCGGAATTCAGGCGTGATTTTCCGGCACGGCGAGGAAAGATCACTGTTCTGTCAATGTAGGAGTACGTCAAGGTTGCAACAGTGGTCTTCTAACTGGAAAGGAATTACGCGCCAGTGCTACTTGTCCTACGGAGTAAGAGATACGGGCGCGCCGGATTCTGCACGGGATCACCTGCTGACATATATCTATCCTTGTACACTCAATCTCCCTTAAACAGGACAGTGTGGAAACATCAAATTCATCCATTGTAAAATCCAGTTTTGTGCAGCATTTCTAGCACAACATGTTGAGTAAATCTTGGACAAGACGGGCATCACAGCCCGATCACAACGCTGCTGTCGGCAGTCCGGCTGTAGCACCGTCAGAAGTAACCACAACGATTTGGGTATTTCGTCATTCACCCTGCAACGGGACTGCGACGAATTGCCATTCACAGCAGCGAACACGGGGAGCCCAGCACTATCATCGGCACGTCCAGGGCCCCAACACTTACCAGCAGCAAATCTGAGAAGAAGCATGCAAGGATGGAAACATATATCAGTTTATGGTATTCTCTGCGCCACCGGCCGGGACCATGGTACGTACGTAGCTAGATCGATCCAATCCTATTCCGACTACCGTCGTGTCCCATGAAAATGCTTCCACCATTGAAATTTTTGAGGTGGTAAGCTGCGTACGGCGTATTCAATTCGGCGTAGAGTTTCGAATTTTGGGACCAACGAATCCACAAACAAATACTACAACCTGGCTTGGTTATACGAAAAAATCGTCTGTGTTGACTGTTGAGTATCCAAGCTGTTGTAGCTGTACTGATGCGGGGTCATAACGAACAAATCCGTGCCTAGTGTCAACGGAGAAACACCATATGGCTCTGAATCTTGACGTTTACCACGGAAGATCCTTTTGCAGAAATGCAGATTGAACACAACACTCCAAGCCTCCAACCACCGTTCATGTTCACAAATCACAATCGCTATCCCAGATCAGTTGTACACCACTACACTACACTCTCGAAGCCAGCAGGCTGCTGGTTCCCCGGGCTTCCAACCCCGACTCCCATACGCTTCCCGATATAAACCCGCCAGCCCAACCCCCGCCTCATTTACGCCTCCGCACTGACCATCGCCACCGGCACACCGCCGAGCTCGTCGCGTCGTCCCGCCGCTCCCCCTCCGATCCGCACCCGCACATGGCCAAGCGTTTCTTCCACTCCTGCCGCTCGCCCTCCGCCGCGGCCGCAGTCACCCCGACAACCACCCTCCTTCGCAGCGAACACCCACCCGTCGTCCCGGCCGCCACGGGCGGCGCGTGCTGCCCGCGCCGCGGCCCCCCGCGGCGGCGGCGGCCTCAGCCCCCGGCAGCCTGCGGCGCCGGGGGCTGCGCGGTGGACTACGGCGCCGACGACCTCCCCCCGGCGCTTGGCACGCCCGCGTACCGGTGGCTGAAGAGCTCCCGCTGGCACGTCGTCGAGGCCGCGAACGCGTACGCCTCCGACGGCGACGGCGGCGACACGCCCCGCCTCAAGATCGACGCGCGCCGCCGCGTGCGGCACTCGCGCCGGCGGCGCCGCAGGATGCTCCACCGGAGGGCCGCGGCGGGGCCCGCGGCGAGCTGGTCGTCGGGGGACAGCGGGTGGTTCAGCAGCGACGACGACGACGGCGACCCGTTCGGGGCGGAGTCGTCCTCGTCGGCGCTGCATCAGGTGGCGTCGACCACGACGACCGAGTCCTCGTCGACGGCTACGGGCGGGAGCGGGAACGGCGCCGGCGCCGCGGGGCGGGAGGAGGAGGGGGAGGAGGAGGCGGTCGAAATGGCCGGGGGCTTCGCGGTGGTGAAGCGCTCCGACGACCCGCGCGGCGACTTCCGGCGGTCCATGGCGGAGATGGTCGTCGGGCGCGGCATCTACGACGCCGACGGCCTGGAGCGCCTGCTGCGGTGCTTCCTGGCGCTCAACGACCGGCGCCACCGCCAGGACATCGTGGCGGCGTTCGGCGACGTGTGGGAGGCCGTCTTCGCCAAGCCGACGCCCTCGCACTCCCACGCCACCGCTGCCGCCACCTCCCACGCTTCAAGCTGCAAGGCCGCCGCAAGCGTGCCTCGTCCCTAGACCAACGTGGCTATCACACACGTAGGTTTATCATGTGAAGCAACTATGTAAACAAAGTGTGATTAATATGTACATGTAGACGCTTGTAAATTACGTTTGGGTTCACGGCACCGGCTGCTTTCGGCATCGTGCACTAGCGCTGCTCTTTTCAGCTATGGAAATTGGCGTCACGACCCCCTGATGTGATGTGACCTGGAGTGGAGTGAGTGTATGGCACTGTTTCTCGATCCCAATCCATCTGCGCTTCTCGGCTTTATGTTTTCGTAGTAGGCCGTGAACTGCTCCTACAGTTTCGTACAGCGTTTACGTACCATTTCGTGCAGAGATATCAGAAAACGCCGGAGAAGAAGAAAGCAATTTGATAGATGGGTGAACAGGGAACTAATAAGAGATATTTGATGTGATTTGATGTGATGGGTGAATAGTGAACAAGAGAAATTGTTTTTTTCGAAGGGAACTAAACAGGGCCCTCGTCGGTTTATCTGCTCGCCAACTATTTTCTTCCAAGTTCCATCACCGCAAGGCAGCCGTGGCCCGTGCGACGCAGCACGGATGTGACGCGCACTCGCCAGCATGGTTCCATTAGGTTCATCGTTGGATCCATTTTGGTGGCAAACGACAGTGAATTCAGAGATAAAGATAATTTGTTCGCTTAGGTGACTTTTTTGTCTTTCCCCAATTTTGTAGATTAATCGTTTTTAAGACATTAGAGTTTTTTTGGACCCTGTTTAGTTCCACGTCAAATCACCAAACTTTCCAAAATTCTCTCTACAAACTTCACTATCCACCTATCACATCAAATCTCTCTCCTCGTGCATGAAACACTAAACATGAGTAAATAAAAAAACTAATTGCATGGTTTTGATGTACACGACGAGACGAATTTTTTGAGTCTAGTTAGGTCATGGTAGGACAATGTTTACCACAAACAAACGAAAAATGCTACAGTGCGCTACAATGTCGGACATGACATTTTCACTAAACTTTTCCTTCGTCTTTTTGGAACTAAACACACTTAGTTGTTCATCAAAGCGTTCACGTCCGTGCATCATTCACTCGGAGGAAAAGGCCAGGCAGAAAGAAAGCAAACAGTTGACGTGATATGATTTGATGCGACATTTACATGATAGACTCCTGCCTCGCGAGTGAACTTGGATTTTGAAGGATCTCAAAGTGTCTTTATTCACGCCAGCCTTGACCTAGAGGAGCTTGGATTCTCTGCTTGCACAACTTTTGAGCAGGTTTCTTCAGTTCCTTTCAGCGGCTAGAAAGAGACACCATGGATCGAGCTAGAGGCGCTAGGGCTGTAGGCCAGCTACGTAGGTTCGTGAAGCATGGATTGAGGAAGTGCTAGTTTGTTCAGTTTGAAATGTTAAAGACTTTCAGAGGGAACAAGAAGGAATTCTTGTTTTTACTGAATCAGTGCTACGGTTCAGCATTTACCCTGTCCTCACCGGAAAGATACGTACCTTTCGTGACATTACTGCATGCCGATCACCTGACGGTGCTAATGCAGTAAATGAACGACCGGAATGTTCTGCAACGGACAAATGTTTGAGCTTCGAATTCGAGGCCCTGTTTAGTTTTAAAAAGGTACTCCTAAATTTACTATGCAAAAGAAGATTCTCCGTCACATCAAAATATCATAACATGTATGGAGTACTAGATGTAGATGAAATCAAAAACTAATTACACAGTTTTGTTGTACTCTGCGAGACGAATGTTGCTGTGTTGGCAGTTGACTTTGCTCCATGATTGCACTATTTTTCCTTAAGAAAGAGGCATACTAGGACTGTTCCGTGTTCTGTCCCTCCGAATAAACCCTAGATGGTCCTGCACGCTTAATTCATTGATATGCATATATACTGTTCTCGTACTTGACGCGCCGTTCTGAACCTTTGAGTGTACAGATGATGTTTCCTGGCAAAAATTTTGTTTACATATCACTAGTGTAGGCTAGAGACAGCACTAGTAGGCACTAGCCTCTGTCATCATTTGTTTACATATCACCACTGATGCTCATGTTTTGTGACACATATCTTGTCAACGCAGGACGACAGGGAGCTGACTGAAATGCTATGCTACCGCTGTTAACTATCATAAATCAGACATCTTTATCGCTTTGTAAGTACAGCGGTACACTGGTGTTCCCGACGCGGTTCCAATTGTCCTGCGCGAGCGGTAGGCCGCAGACGGGAGCCGCCGGCCCGGCTTTGCGTCCCGACGTGCTGATTGCTCAACTCGTTCTAAAGATGTTGGCAAAAGCGACGGCGCTGTAGCCACGAGGCACTGCAGGTGCAGCCGTGCACAGTGCAGAGGCCCCCCACCCCAAATCACGCGTTGGATTAGATCACATGGTGTGTGTGAATGGTGCAGTGGCCGCTGCTCGCTAGTCGCTAGGGCCATGGAGGCTTCCATAATTAGTGATAGCAATAGCATGCAGAAAGCCCTTGACGATGCGAGTGCCCCCCTGATTTTGAGGGACTCGATCAGGGAGAAACAGCACGCAGCATCATGACGCAGCAGCTCGCTTCCGAATATCATCGAGACGCCGCATGAAGGCGGGCCAGCACCTTGCCAAGTCAAGAAGAAGGTTATGCTAAAAATGGCCAAATTTTGCTGTGGTAACGGCTCAGTTTGCAGCCGGCAATGCGGCTCCCCTATGGCCCTATGTCAGCCACCAAGTCTGCCGGGCCACCGCCTCAATCCGTCTGAAATCCCAATAGCCCAAATTGGTATGTGTCGAAATTCGAAAGTGGAGTTCGGTTAGATGGCATGTTAATATTTAGCGTTGTTTCTTGATGCAGTTCGGTTTCTAGTCTAAGATAGCATGAAGAACCGGGTTGGCCAGCTGACCAAGTTTTCAAGCCTACAATCAGTGTTCAAAACCCTACAGTGACATCCTCACTAGGATTTTCAAAGGTAATCATCGACTAGGCATATTATATAGAGAATATGATCCCTAAATATTCTCAGTATACGGTTGGCTATTAATATAGTGGAATTCAATGTCAAATGTCTTTCCTCCGTCCTCAAGGATCTGCAACTACACCATGAGAGTGCCGGCAATTCCCCTCCAGCACAGGATCCTAAAGACATTTTGATCTAGCACCCTTCCTTTTTCATCGCGACATCTGGAATTAATACAGTTGTATGAATTTTGCTTTATTGATCGAGTTACTAACATCTAAGCACTTTGATCCCTCATAAGATCTCTTGAATGGAAAAAAAAACAAAGTAGCCTCATGCATCTGTATACACCACGTTGTTGAGAATGAACTGCACATGTCGAATTCACAACGGGCATATGACTACAGAGCCCCAAAGAACATGTCCAAAGCCTAACAAAGCAAGATTAGCGAGAGTTTCAGACGCACTCACATCAGTGCCCCCTCAATCAAGGCGAAAATATAACCACCAGTGCCCAGAGGCACGCACAGGCGAATCTTGGAACCGGCCCGAGATGCTGCAGATGACGGAGGATGGCCACGAACATCCCGCACCAATCGTGTCCGTGGCCATTCGCCATGGCCGCCGCCTCTGCTTCCAGGACTAGCTTCAGGAGATCCGCTTCCGGGGCCAGCACCACGAGAAGGCCCCGAGGGACCGCCTCGACGTAGCGCCGGCGGCCGACTACCACGTGCATCGCGCGCGGTTCACCGGTTGCTGGTGGTGGGATTGTGCGTGAAGGCTGCGAGTGACACGGTTAATCGCCACGAGGGGGCGCGTTTGATGGTGGTGTTGGTGGTGGTGCTCTGTCTCTCGTCAGGCGCCACTTTGTTTACGCAGACATGGGCACATGGCGAAACCGCTCCTCGGTTTTTGGGTTGGATTCTGGTTGCTCGGTCCAGCAGGGGAACAAAGCCCACAATTCCACAAAGTGATCGAAGTTGCATTTGGGTTGGATTTTGGTTGCTCGGTCCAGTGAACAAAGGCCGAAGTGATTCAAGTTACAGGCACTGCTGCCTTCGGTCATGGGCTAGGCCCAGCAGAACACTGTTACTTAATAATCACCTTCGGTCATGGACTGGGCCCAGCAGAACACGGTCATGGACTGCAGCAAAAAGGAAAAAGTGATACAAGTTAGAGGCCCAACTGCCTTCGGTCATGGACTGGGCCCAGCAGAACAAGAAAAAAGGTGAAAAAATGAGTGCGGTGAGCGTGGATCGAACATACGCGACCTTCAGATCTTCAGTCTGACGCTCTCCCAACTGAGCTATCCCCGCTTGATGTCATTTTTCATAGTAGTTATTTTATATCTATTTTGTAGAACATTAAAACTGCGCTTGCTTCATGGTCCAGCCGGTCTTTGCGGTGTGCGAAGTCAATAACCTGGCCATGTTTGTAGATCTGAGTTCCAAGCCATTGGAAAGTTCGTTGCTAGAAATAAGGTATCCGGTATCCCACGGTCACGAGGCACGAGCAAGGGAGAGGGCAGGTGATTGATCGCCGAATGCTTTCTTCGCCGTGAGGAGCCCATCATTCTTGCTTTCAGTGCAGCTCTTCAAGAATGCACATGCATATCGACCGTGCTTCCTGACGTAACGCCATCGCCAATCTATGCTGACACAGTGACACATTTGTGCATGCAGTAGTATGTCTCCACTCTCCCTCTCGCGGTGTCACCCGAAGTCGTTTCTGACGCAATTTTCTACGGTGAGCCTCACCGAGGGCGCGGAGCGCCGAACTGAACAGCAACATCCAGACGTAACCCCTGCCTGACGTTGCCGTTTTCTACGAGGAGTCACGGAGGAAATAGTGCACGTACGTGGAAGCTGCAACATCTGCGCGTCACTATTGCCGGGCCTGATCCGGCAGCCCACCGACTGAGCGCGCCGCCGGCGAACGGAAGACCAGGCCACAGTAGTTGCCAAGCCATGTAGTTTGAGGATGTACATGTAGCTATATATCTACACGTCCAACGCACGCGTACGGCCGGCCGCCGGCCGCAGACGGGCACGGCAATAACTCCGGCACGTGGGCTGCACTACCGCTGCATGGTTCGAGTCGAGCACTCATCACTGGCTCTCACGCACTGTTCCCCTTCCCGTGCCGTGCTCGATCGATCCCCTCCCGCTCGGGCACTTGACGTCGCGCGCAGGCAGGGCCGAGGCCAGCCGGTGTGGGGAGCGACGGGGGCATGGCATTCACTTCGGGCTGACGCGTTTGACCGGACCAGGGCCACGTACGAACGGGCAGGCCCGTACTGCGACGTCACAGCGTGGCATGTGAGTCCTGTGAGCGCCCGTGCGCCGTGCGCGCACGCGTCGCGTACTCGCGTGGCTCCGGTGAGGCGGTGACCGCCGACCGGCGCCTGGCCGCGCGCGCGCGCGCATGCGCCAACGCCCAACGTCCCAACAGGATCTCCCGTCAGCGAGGCCGGAATACACGCGTCCCGTGTCCCTCCGGCTTCCGATCGAGCGGAAAAGCGGGGACTTGGATCTGAATTCTGAAGTCTTTTTCGGCTCCACGCGCGACGGGGACCGTCGTGTAGGGGCCAGGGGCTAGGAACAAATGCAGGGGCTCGTGATAGCCGGACCCTGGGCCAATCCTTGTCACGCGTCCTAACAAGGCCGCAGGGCGCAAGCTGAATTGAGACCCCCCGGTCGCTGACTGCTGTAAGCTCTCGTCGGGAGCGGCCGAACGGACACACGCACAACGCCAGGCTGGGTGACCCACGCCTGATGACCACACGTTTCCGGCCATAGACGACAGCGCGAGTCTTTCAAGTGTGTGTCCGAACACTTCGCGCCCGCCCTCGTCCCCGTGGCTGCGCGGCGGGCCGTGTTCGACTAGGCGCCGCACGGCTGGGCGTAGAGCGGGCCAGAGCGCGCTGAAATCCGGGGGCGACGGTGACAGCACGCTCATGGACCGTGGATGCGGAACACGGTCCCCGGCGCGCACCGGCAGACCGCCACCCGCGCAGCGCGCGCTCGGACAAGATCGGCAATCATCGGAGTGTTCTTACGGCTAGGCTCTACTTTTTGACCCAAATGATAACCTAGCAACACTGCACTATTAGACATGATTATACTCGCTGCGATGCTCCGGCAACGGGCAACCATGACAGAAGCGATGGTTCAAAACCTAGAGCTCGTCGGAATGCCAGCGAGTTATTCGAAATGTTCTGGTTGACAAGTTCGGAGGTTTCAATACACCTATTTTCTTCGGATAAGAGATTTTAATACCTGAAATTGCTGGAACTGTGGAGTGTGGAGAAAACTAAAATGGTGCAGTTGCCACACGCGATTGTTTCCTGTTGAATTTGTCATCTTTTATATTTGCACCGAAAATAATCCTGACGTGACAAAAAACTGCTTCGAATGCAGCTCCCTCCCTTCGTCAGACATGCCGCAAATACCTGATGGAGCTCCCGCTGACAAATGTTCCCTCCACGGCATAGCTGATGAATGCCGCAAATACCTGATGAATGCAACCGATCGATCAGAGTCGCGCCACTTATTTAACCGCTACACCTTTTGCCTCCTTCGGCGATCCACACTGCCGAGTCTGTATCTATGCAGGGATTCAAAGTAGGCAGTCGATCACAGGTCGCGAACCAAGTACAGCGCGACCTGCCACGCACGTGCAGTGCACTCGAGCACAGCTGAAAAGCGTGAGTCATATGAGCGCACACAAGTTGAAAGCAATCCCAAAAGTACTGACTACACCGAGGCAGTTGAAAGAACAGCCGCCTGCCATTCAAAAAGCACACGTCCAACAGCTCCATGAGATTCCAAACGAGCAAGGGCACACACGACACGAGACGAGAGCACCCAAAGTCCATGAGCACAGGGCCACCCGTACGAACTACGAAGACGATGTGCCCCAATCGTTTTCCGCCTGTTCCCACCCGGCCCTCCCCCATCCGTTGCTCGCGCGTCGTAGATCGCGATGTAACTTCGTCATTTCATGACAGGAATGACACGCTCTTCGCTTCCCTTTCACAGTTTTGCGCTGTTCCAACCACCGATTATTCCATGTTGAGTACGACCTGCCTCAGGTGGGAAGCGGGGCGGGTTGCGGCTGCCCGCCCCGCGTCCGCACCAGCCGCAAGGACATATGCGGGTCCATGCGGCTGCCCGTCTACCGCCGCGATTGTTTTGCGGGACCTGCGGCAGCCCGCGTACCCGCCGCCGCTTAAGTGCGTCACCGTGACTCATGGGAGTGTGGGAGGGGAAGGTGGCGTCGCCGGTGCCTGCAGCGACGGCGGACGAGGCGTGGGCCGTGGGCGCTGCTCTCGAACTTCCTCGCGTTCCACCGATGGCACCCGCGCGTCGCGGCGTGCCGGCCGGCGTCCGGCACCCCGCGCGCCCGCGGCTGCGTCCGCTACCGCGATGGCACCCCGGCCGACGCAGACGGCGGCGCGGCCCCGCCGCCGCCACCCGACTGGGCGCACGAGACGCTGCTCGAGTACGACGCGGAGCGCTGCTTCTTCCGCTACGAGATGAACGGCAACAACATGGGCTTTGGCCTCTTCTTCGCCACGTTTCGCGTCGTCCCCGCCGGTGGCTGCGAGCTGCATTGGGAGTTCGATTGCGAGCCTGGGCGTGCCGCGCACGGGGAGGCGCTCGTGGCGAGGCTGCAGGCCGGGCTCGACGGCATGGCCGCCCGCGTGCGCGACCGCATATCCACCATTAGCTTCTTGTCCCCGTCCTCGTAGCCCCAATCCCCCGCCGCCGCCAAGGGCCCCTACTTCCGCGACACCGTCCGGGACGTCCTCGGCGACGGCATCTTCGGCGCCGACGACGAGGTGTGGCGGCGCCAGCGCAAGGCGGCCAGCCTCGAGTTCCGCTCCGCCGAGTTCCGTGCCCTCACCGCGAGCTCCCTCGTCGAGCTAGTCCTGCTCCCCGTGCTCGCCGCCGCCAAGGCCGCCGGCGCCGCCGTCGACCTCTAGGACGTGCTCCTCCGCCTCACCTTCGACAACGTATGCATGATCGCCTTTGGCGCCGACCCCGGCTGCCTCCGCCCGGGCCTCCCCGAGATCCCCTTCGCGCGCGCCTTCGAGGACGCCACCGAGGCCACCATGCGCGCGCTCGGCGTCGGCAACGAGCGCGTGCTCCAGCGACCCCTCACCGGAGTAGCCTTCGCCTCGCACGGGGGCAGACCGCGGAGACTCGTGACGCGGGTTGCGGCGCCGCCGGCTTGTGCGGGTTGGCCGCATAACGCCGCTCAAACAATGCAGGCAGAATTGTGGGCTTTGGTGGGCTCGCGGCGCGGGTTTGCCCAGCGGGCTTGCGGCAGAACCCGCCCCGCTTGCAACCTGAGACCTGGCTCTGTAGAGTTGTCTGCAAATGATGTCTCTCCAGTCTCCACATTGTCACAGCTGATGCTCCGGAAGAAACATGCCAAGAAGCTATCGCATCAATAGTTCTCCCACGCCTTCCAAATGGCTTGCTACCGTATCAATAGTTTGGAAAGAAGTTAACCGCCGGACAAGCTGCTAGTAGGACTAAATAAACAGTTGCAATTATCCAACTAAAAGAAATGTAGTACCAGCATGCTGCGATCATCAGAATCTGCAGGCCTAAACAAAGAAGTGGTCAGCGCCATCGGTCGACGGAGTCATGGAGCCAACCACCGCGAATGAAAGAATACACTGCAACAATGTGATAACCTATTCAAAGCAGGAGGAGCTATCGGCGACACATGCATGTACCTGGCGCCACAGAGCCCGGTATTCAGGAAGGAATAGCGCCGAGAGGAGCGGTACCACGTTCCAGTCTGATGACACGGACACTTAAAAACCATTCAGGGGAGCCTGAATGTTCATCATCACCTGCTGCCTGCTGCAAAATCGTCCCAGGCTGCAGCAATTCCAATTAATTTCGCGATCCACTTTAGCGTTGGCCCAGTGACCACGCTTAAATGCGAGAACCAGTGGCCGCAAGATGACAAGCGCATGGAAGCAATCGGGAAGAGACAAGGGCATTCGACGGGGGCGAAAGCAGCAGAGAACCGAGACGGAGATGAGCCTTTCAGCTAAATTCCAACTTCGTACCAGGCTAAGGCCCTGTTTGGAAGCCTGGTATTTGGTCCGAAACAGTTGTAAATTACAGGCCCGAAATCTTTTCCAACGGTGGATGGTATTGCTGCTTGGATGACCGGTGAGCCCAATAATTTTACCCTTGGTTTGGGCCAAAACCGCCGGAAAAAGAAAATCTTGTGTGGAGGCCTGTAAAATAACACGACAACTATCGAGGTCGAGGGCTCCTCCAAATAGGCCGCTCGCTCGACTCCTCCGTCAGCGGCGGCGGCGGCGGGGGCCGATCTCCTCGACGGTGACTCGAGAGTGAAATAGGTCGTGTGACTTCGACGGCGAGCACATCGGCAGTGACGGTGAGCACATCGGCGGTGGCTGCGAGCACATCACCACCAGCGGCGGCGGAGAGTGCATCTACCGATCTACGACAACAACGAACGGATCCCCGCGAAGAATAGCAGATCGGCGTTGACGGCAAGCAAATTGAAACCAACGACGAGCAAATCCGCATCATCGCCCACTCGGATTTGTTTCCCTACCTAATCACTTCAGGTAATCTTCCGCCATCTCTCCTTCATGCCCGCGTTTCTTTCTGCTACATAGATATGATTGTTTTGTGCAGTCCGCATCAATAGATGGTACCTGTAGTCTCCTTTGTGCGTTTCCTAATCTACATAGGCATAGTGGTAGGAGCTTAAATTAAATCTGAACTGTATGTGATGCATGTCTCTTCGTGGACCAATGAATGGATCGATCAGGGGGGTTACAGGATTTTGAGATAAAATGAGCTTGACCGCATCACTTGAATTCAGTCATTCGGCATCACCATTGTTCACTCAACAATTGACATAGTATATATTACTACTTTTTTATTGTTTCACTGAGTAGCAACACCTCACTATGTGATATTCTTTTAGTGCTAATAGATAAATTCAATCAATGGATACAGAAGATGATATAAGGACCGGAACTGATTCCGAGGAGGAAGAAGATGATGAAATGATTATGCTTGCCACAACATTATATGTAGCATCTACTAAAAAGTCCAAAATTCCATGTCATACTTCGAAGCTTAGTGGCGCAGAATATACATGTGAACTTCTTGAGGGCCATAAGCGTCGATCTTATGACAACCTTCGGATGGAGCCACGGATGCAAGCTTATGACAACTAGTGTTATATCTTATGACAAGCTTAGTGGAGCACAAGAGGAGTCACGGTGCAAGAACAGGTAGCAATGTTCTTGTACATGCTCGCGCGAAATGCAAGTTTCACTGCAATGTGTGATAGGTTCCAGCATAGTGGAGAGACAATACATAGGCATATTGCAGCAGCCTTCAATGCTATCACCTCATTGGCATTTGATTTTGTGAAGCCTCCATCGACTGAGACACATTGGAAAATTTCATCCAATCCACATTTTGCAGCATACTTTCAGGTAGATATAACACTAGTTGTATGGACTGGATTCTATAAATTTCTTGCATGCCTCAGTTAGTAATAGCATTCCCCCTTGCAGAATTGTCTAGGAGCAATAGATGGGACACATGTTCCAATCACAATGTGTGGCAGTGAGGCAACACCATATCGGAATAGAAAAGGAACACTCTCGCAAAATGTGATGCTTGCTTGTGACTTTGACCTGAACTTTGTATATGTCTCTACTGGCTGGGAAGGATCAGCTTCAGATGCAGGGGTTCTGAGTTCCGCCATCAAATCTGGGTTTCAAGTGCCTGCTGGCAAGTACTATTTAGTTGATGGTGGTTATGCAAATACACCATGTTTTCTTGCTCCTTATCGTGGAGTACGTTACCATCTTAAAGACCATGGGGGAAGCAATTGTCGGCCAAGAGACTACAAAGAGTTATTCAATCTTCGCCATGCTCGCCTCCGTAATCACATAGAGCGTGCCATTGGCATCTTAAAGATGAGATTTCCTATATTAAAAGTTGCCACACACTATCCCATAGAAACTCAAGTGAAAATCCCAGCAGTTGCTGTAGTGTTGCATAATATAATTAAAAGCCACAAGGGCGATGAAGAATGGCTAAACAATCAAGAACCTCTAATTGATCCCAGCAAATTTGTGGCTCTACCAGTTGATAATGAGCGGCATGATAATGTTACACAAGTGAGCGGTCAAAGAAATGAGGGCAATGCTATGAGAGATGATATTGCAAAAAGGATGTGGGCAGATTATGAAAGAACAAGGAGGCGAAGACGACAAAGAAGAATTGCAGGATGATAGTAATAAAAGATAGGATATTAGTAGCATTAATTATATTGTATGGTTATTGTAATACATTAAACCTATAAGCATGTTATGCTCTTTGTATGGCTGATTGAGGACCATATCTATTTATTAGATGCTCTTGTATAATTTTGAATCTTTGGTTGTGATATTGACAGTACAAATTTCATGCTTCCTAATTTTTCTTGGATATAAAAACTGAATGTTTGGTTACGATATATTCTATTTGAATGGTTCGTCACAGAATCGATGGCACAGAGAGCAAAGTGGACCTCAAGGTTTGAAAAGGGGCTGGTTGATGTACTTAGTGATTATAAAACTTCTCATTATCGTGGGCAGAATGGTTGGTGTTCAGAAGGTTGGAGAAGAATTGTGAAAGATTTCAATCAACTCTTTCCAGAAGCAAGATTTAGTAAAGCACAAATTCAGGATAAAGAGGCTCAATTGAAGAAAGACTTTAAAGCAATCAAGTCCATTCTCAAGCGAAGTGGTGTTAACTGGCTTCATGATGCGTCAATGATTAACACAACAACTGAAATCTGGGATGAGATAAGAGAGGTAAGTTTAATTCAGAAACTTTTTACTTTGGAAATTGCTATTTCAAACAATTAATTCTGTTTTTAATAAATTAATCAGGAGGACTCAAGGTTAGGGAGGTACGAAAAGAAAAGCTTTCCATTGTATAACTCACTTGAGCTGTTATATGAAGGTAAGATATGCACATGCTCGTCTTTTAATAAATTCTGATCTGTTAATAAATTTTCTTCAAAGAGGTGTGTTACTTGAGGTTAACATGTGGTCTTATCAGGACAAATTGCTGAAGGAAAGCATTGCTTTACTTCTGGCAAACCGCAGCATGCTACAAGCAAAGGTTTTGAAGGCAAAGGAGCACAAAAGACACTTTTGGACTTCAGTAAACAGAATCCTTGGGCCACAGCAATCGAGGTTAGAGCTCGTCCTCCTGTAGGTGATGATGATGAAGGGATGAGTTCTCCAAGAAGGCCCGAAGATTATGGAACAACTGATTTGGATAATGAGCATTCACATTTTAAAGGAAATAAGAAAAGATCTCATCAAATGATGGAAAGCTCTGAAAGGCAAGGCATGGAGGCAGAACAGAACGATCTTTCAGATAGTGATGAAGACATGGGACATCAAAGTGATGACAATACAAGCTCAAGGTCTGCGACAGCTGGATCAAACAGAGGAAGGCTAAAAAGGAGTAAGGATAAGAAACCAGTGCCACCTATTGAAGAATCTCTATCAGAATTTGTGTCTTTGAGAAAACAACAAGCAGTTGCAAAAGACATGGTTAAAAAGCAAGGACAAGAATTTTCAGTCACAAGATGCTTGGCAGTTTTGAATGCCATGGATGTGTCAGATGAGCTAAAGATAGGAGCCTCGGATGTTTTCAAAGATGCAGTAAATCGAGAGATGTTTCTTGGCTATGATTCAAAGCTCCGTGGTTTATGGCTCAGGAAGGAGGTTAATAAACTTGGAACACAAACACTTTCAAGTAAGTTGTGGTTTTAATATTAATTTCATTGAGAACTACCTGCACAGATGCATGTTCTATTTCTTTTCCATTCCATTTTATGACAAGTGTCTTTCTGCTTTATCATTTTTTGCTGCTGCCAGATATGGGTTAAAGTTGAAGAAGTTCTAGCTCATGTTCGGCTTCTATGCTCATTTCTGTAAGTTGTCCCTATTGACTGTACAATCATACCATATTGCAGTACCAGAACATCATATTTATAATATTTTCTCACTCAGTTTAATATCTTCTGTTGCAGGTTAGTGATTGTAGATCTGTCAGAAAGTTTGAAAATTCAAGTGTCAGATAGTTGAGATTAGAATCTTTTTTCTGTTGTTTACAAACTCTCTCTATCCTCTCTATGTTGGAATATGTTGTTGAAGGCGTCAGCATTGGATAGTATCAAAACTATTACTCATAGGCTGCATGTAATAGATGGTGTGTTTGTCCTATAATTTTATATCTGAATTTTTGGAGCCTCCGTTTTAGCTCTGATCTGAAATTGGAGCTGGATACTAATGTTGGGCTCTAATTTTTCGTTCTCCATTCTGAAATTTCAGTGGTTGATGCTACAGCCTGAGTTTAGCATATTTGCATGGCGTGCAGATGCTATTTGAATTCTATGTTCAGCATTTTGTATGTGAGCATGTCTGTTTTTCCCCCTTACCCAAACAGCAAAGCTAACGGGTGGAAAAATATACATTTGTATTCTTGTGCACAACAACTTACAGGCGGAATGCAATTACAGGTGTTAAATAATACCATACTTCCAAACAGGGCCTAAAAGAAACAAAAGAACATCGAGAACTGACAGCGGAAGAGTCTATCAGCTAATCAAACCTGGCGCCTACTATTTCCTCCTCTGATCCTTGCTTTGCCTAAAATCACAGCGCTTGGGGTTCACTTCACTACTTGCTAGCTACTGGTGTTGTTACAGGATGGGCGAGGTACCCGGATTCCTCTCCCACGGCGCCCCCTGCGCGCCACGGCCGCCGGCGAACGTCTCGGCGCCGCCGGCGCCGGTCCCCGCCATGCCGACGGCGCCGCCGATGGGCTGGATGAACGCGGGGAGCCCTCTGCTCACGGACGCGCCCGTCGGGCTCATCCCGAGCCCCAGGAAGTCCAGGGTAGCCGGCTTGCCGCTGAACAGCGACGACTGGTGGCCCATCATGAGCTCCGGCAGGCACACCGGAGCGCCGGTGGAGTCGTACGGCAGCCCGAGGCCGAGCCCGGCCGACAGCATCGGCGACGGCTCCTGCTCCAGCCGCGGCGGCCATTGCGGCAGCGACGTCTCCGGGAGCGACACCTGCATGGCGTCGTGGTGGTGCTGCTGGCCGGACGACGAGGCCCCCGGCGATGATGACGAGGTGACGTCCACGCCCAGGCAGCGGAGGAACGAGGAGCTCGACGAGGTGGCGCCCATCTGCGCCGCCTTCTGGAGCAGCGCGGTGGCGGACATGTGCGGCGACGCGAACTGCTGGCGGTCGGCGGCGGCTGGCGCCGAGAAGATTGACGACGACGCCGCCTCGGTGGCGAGGCACAGCGACGGGGGCTTGGCCGGCAGCGCGCGCTCCGGGCGGCCAATCCCGCCGCCGAGGTGCGGCGCCGGTGCCATTGACGACGGTGCGAACATGCCGCCGATCAGGGTCTGCGATGTCCCCGCGAGGCTGCCGCTGCTGCTGGCGCTGACATTGGGAGCGGTGACCGAAGTCTGCGAGAGAACTGGCACCGCCGGCGCAGCAGGCGGCTGCGGCGGCGCGAACTGGACGGGATCGGGCGCATTGGTCGCCGGCTCTGCATGCATTGCGGCGAGGCATTAGCAAATCAGAAACAAGGATTAGATTCAGACCGATTAGATTAGGGTAAAGCGCCAAAAGACCAAGCAATAAAGACAGATGCAGAAAGCAACGAATGCCATGATGGGATCTTTTCCATGTGTTCGTGGGGGGAGCACTTTTTTATCATCCGATTCAATGTTCTGAGAAGTTCAGAAAGGCACGGTGGATGTCGTAATCAGAAGACACCTTTGCATGATATCAAAGAAAGAAACCAAGAACAATCCAGCCCGCGCAGTCCCAAGATTTAATCGCAGTCATCCCTCTCGGTCGTTCGAAGTCATGGGGCATGTGCGAGATTTTCTAATCAAGTTCCGAGACGTGTGCAACAAAGAACACGGTGCTTCACCCCATCTCTGGGACAGGGTCGCAATTTTTTAGCTCTCCCAGATCCTGACAAAAAATCATCACCGAGACTTGCTCCTCCCATCTCTCCCCCACAAACAAGCACAATGACATTCCAAGCCCAAACATGCACCGAAGGTGTGTGTACTGCTGCTACAAGTACTATCGAATTTGACCACAGTAATGACACAAGCACACAGCTAGAAGATGGTGAGCATAGATGTTGACTGACCATTACGTTGCTCCGCATGATGCGCTGGCGGGGGCGGTTGCTGTCTCAGGGGCGCCGGCGCGGCAGGTGCTGGCGCCTGAGCGGGCGGCGGCGCCGGTGGCGGGCCGGCGGGCGCCGAGCCCCCGTCGTTCTCGGCGGGAGGCGCCTCCGCGCGCGCCTTGGCGCTCTCCTCGGCGAGCGCGTCGCAGAAGGCGCGGTGGGTGATGAAGCTGTCCCTCCTGCGTCGTCGTGCGAACCACAAGTGAGTGAGTCAACGGAATTGGAATTGGTGGGTGGAGGGGTAATTAGTTGATGAGGGAGGGAGAGGAGAGGCAATTCGGCGGGCGGCTGCCGGACCTGGAGAAGAGGGTGCCGCAGTCGCATCGGTACTCCCGGGAGCCGCAGGTCTTGACGTGCGCCTTCCAGTCGGACTGGACGGCGTACTTCTTGGAGCACTTGTCGCACTTCCACTTCTTCTCGCCGTGCTTGCGGCAGAAGTGCTTCTTGATGCCGGTGAGGTCGCCGAGGGCGCGGGAGGGGTCGTGGTGCACGCAGCTGGGCTCCGGGCACACGTACACCCGCTTCCGGGCCTCCTTGCCGCTCCGCTGCCGGAGCTTCCACGGCAGGTTGTGGCCCCGCCGGTGGAGCTGCAGGTTCTGGTCCCGCTGGAACCCCTTGTTGCAGATCTCGCACACGAACCGGTTCGTCGCCAGCAGCGTCTTGGGCGACAGCGCGATCACCTCCGCGTCAGGATCTGCACCACCACCGCCGCCGTCGCCATCGATCACGACAAAGAGCTCAGCTAACCCGGCACGCACGCACCTCGGACCACTAAACGACGAGTCCGTAAACAAAAGATGGAAAAGGAAAGAAAGATCAATCACCTGGCATGCCGGGGAGGGCACGCTTCTTCTTGGCGGGCGGGCCGGGCGGCGGCAGCGCCGCTGCGGCGCCGCCGGAAGACGACACGGCCGTCGTGGGCGTCGCCTCCACCTCCATACCGGAATCGCAGAAAAGGTCCGACGCCGAGGGGAGAGCACCGAGCACGCACTACCAGAGATCGACCACGACCCGATCGAGCTTCCTCCACGAGCATAAAAGGCGTCGACGCGAACGCCGAGCTACCGGTCGCCGGCAGAGAAGCTAGCTAGCTTGGCGGCTGCGCTGACGAGAAAGAGAGAGAGGGAGAGGGTGGGAGCAGGTCGCTGCACAAGCCGCTAAAAAAGACGGACGGGGGATAAGGAAGAGAAGCCCAGCAGAGCGGTGGCATTAAGTGGGGAGGTGAGCTCACCGGGGCGGTGAGGGATCGCCGTCGTACACGTGGGCGCAGGCGGCGGAGTGGATGGGCATCTCGCTAGTGGACTCAAGCGGGGCAGGCGCCTTGTCGTGTAGCGCGGGGTCTAATATTCTCTGGGGGGGTTTCTTTTCTTTTGGATTTAGAGGGAGGGTTTTTTGGTGGCGGAAAAATGGTGGGGGAGGGAGGGCATTGTGTTCGCGGGAAGGGGGTAGTGATCAAGCGGCTGTCACTCTCATCTTTGATTGCGTTGCTTCTAATGGAATTATCAAGCTTCTGCTGGAACTCGATGTATCGTTTTGGTGAAAGAGCGTGATGACCCGGCTGATTATAGCCACACTTGGGATTCATATTCCGGAATCGAGAATATATATGTCCTGCTGTATGACTGTATCTGTTTTCCAATCTTTATTGGATTCGATTCAAGCCGTGTGATTTCGTGCTACACCTGCATGCGGCACTCTCGTACATGCAACAAGACCTGCCGCGGGGTACATGGTCTCCATGTGATCTGCAATGCACGGAAGACTAGTGCCTCGACGCCTGATTTGCCACGGTCGACGAGGATAGATGATGGGGCTAATGGCTGGGCTTGCTGCTGGGGCGGCGAGAGACGAGACCGAAGCAAGAGGAGCTTGTGGTGTGGACCAACACGGCAGCAATAATTTGGACCAGCGGAGACCCGGAGACGTTGCTTACATTCGCCGCGGATGGATGGATGCACGCGTGAGTTTATCCAAGGATCCCTGCAGGCTGGACGTGTAGGCGTGCGAGAGCACGAGAGGTTCCTGGCATCAGCCAGGTTTCTTTCCCACCGGAAAAAAATTTACAAAGAGAATCTTGGATGCATGGAGTAGAAGTCTATTTGCAAAACATTTTTAGGGATGAGTGTAACTTTGTGCGACGAATCTAATGAGCCTAATTAATCCATGTTTTGCTACAGTAATGTTACAGTAACCGTCCTCTAATCATGCGGTCAAATGTCTAAAGATATGTCTCGCGAAATAGTTCAATGTTGTGAAGGTAATTTTGTAAACTGACTTTATTTAATATCCTTAATTATTGGTTAAAGGGGTGGAAATATTTTTCCATCGCATGGCCATCGCCATCCAAAAAGGACGGTTGTTTTGTCCCGTTTCCCACGAGTTTTGGTTTCAACCCGACACCGATTAGGGACAGAGAGAGGGTTCGGTCGCTGCCTAGCTAGCTGGACGATGGGGAAGTGGAATTTTACTTCCACGGCGTTGATCTGTTTGGTTGCATGGTTTGACCACGGTGTTGGTTTTTTTCAATAACGAGTTCGTTGTGCTTTCATTTGCCCGGTTCCGAAGAGCTTGCATTTGGCTTGCTCCGGCTGCATTTGTAGGTCATCATCGGGGTTTGAAGTAAAAGAAGAGACGAGCAAAGCAGAAAAGTGACTTGTGAAAGCTAAACCTTTTATATGCTACGCTAAAAGAGCTTATCTCAAATCCTTTTCTCCACGTCATACGGTCTCCCGCTTGCTTTTGAAGATGCCATGTGCACGTCTGTTGAAGGAAGGTTTGAAGCTGTTTATCTCATCTGGACTCCCCGTTCAAAACTATTTGAATGTTGAGAATGTACATGAGCACAAAGGCTCTTTTACATACAATGCTCTGGCTATATTACTCAAAATAAATTATTATAGAAAAACTCTAATAACTAAAATTAATTGTACACTATCGAAGACTCCACATGTAGTACTACATCCGTTCTCATTTAGATGACGTTTTCAACGTCAATTTTAGTGTAAATTGGCCTAACTTTTCAACCAACAACGTCAAGTAAATAGAAATGGAGGTAGTATATATTTTTACTCTAAAATAAAGTTATATTACTATTGACATGGGGAGATCAAAAAAATACTACATTATCCTTAATAATGGACCGTTAGATCTTCTCTGTACTAGTGGTAATACACTAGTATGCCACTAAGTGATAATATACAGCACCGTAAAAAAAGGCTCCTAGCACAAAATTAAGTTATACATCTAAAGCTGGTCATTCAAAATCGGCATTGTTTAACCTAGGCCCTGTTTGCTTTTTTTCAAATCAAGATCCTGTTTAAACTCAGTCTAACTATCAAAGGATGGAAATGGAATTGAATGTCGTCTCTATTAATTTTTCGTCTTGGCCCCTAGAATGGCTGAGATCCGGCGTGCCCCTCGTCACATAAGTCAATTGAGTTTGATGTAATTTTCATTAAAAAGCAACTATCATTACATTTATTTATTTCGTGGTCCGGATGGGCTTACGGGATCTTCACAAATCACAACCTGAATTGGCGAAATTAAAAAGCTAGACTAAAAGCTTAGGATTTGCTAGAATCTGAATTTCAGAATCTTTTGTTTAGAACATCTGAATTTTAAACTCGAGTAAAGCCTCTTTGCATGATTGCATCTTCATAGACAAAAGTAAAAAGACAGCAGCACGGTGTGGCAAGTGAACCGGAATCATTCACGATGGGTGTCTCCACGCTTCGCAGCTCGAGGAAAAGAACAAATCGAATCTAACATGCCCAGAGTTTTATAACCCGACGAGAGGCCAAAAAAGCCTAGCCGTGTAGCATTTGAAAAACGCATCGCCTGGGCACCCTGGCACCGTGCCACGCCGCGAAGCTGATTGAGACGACGCCGTGGTGGCAGATACAACCAAAAAGCCGGCATGGCATGGGTTTTCCCTTCCCCGGGCGTCGCCATCATCACACCCATTGACTAACAAGGTTGGCTTTATCTCCGTCCCGTCCGCCCTTTCTCCAGCGCATCGGTCTTCTCTTCTCCGCCTCGCTGGATTATTTCTCCTTTTCTCTGAGACGAGATGACGCTGGATTCTTTATCAGGTTTAGCTCACTTATTAACCGCTGTAGGAGAGTGTTGTTGGGGGCAGGCCGGTTAGCTTATCATAACCACTTTCTTAACCTGTTGCTGTCTGTTCTCCGTCAGAGCGCCGCTTTGGGGACAGTCGGCACCGTCCGACGACGCTGACCGGTGGGACTTCGTGGATGACCTGGCCCACTTGGTGGTCACAGGAAGCCGTTGGAAGCTCGGGAAAGTAGGGCTCTGGAAGTGCTTGCTCCAACTCTCCTTGTCAGCATCTGCTTATTTTAAGCGTTTGATTTGGCTTGCGTGTTTGTTTATCGTGGACATTGACAAGGAAGATTCGGAGCTTGTTGAGCGCCGCGGCAGCATTAATTAAAGAAAAGAATGAGTTAACAATACGGTGAATCTTGGAAAGCACTCAACGCACATGCGGTTTACGTAAATCGCGTGTACTGCTGCGTAAACTATACAGTAGCCCTGATGCTAGCCTTTTTGGCCCATCACTCTGCACATGATTCTTGTTTCCTAATACCGGCGCAATTGGCTGATGGATCCATCACTCTGCTGCGGCGAAACATAGACGCACGGTGAAGTTTTTCTGGCCAGCAAGGCAAACATAATGTCAATCCATGTGTTTGGACGCATGGTTAGGTAGCGGTCATGCAAGCCCCCCCGCAACTTGGAACGGATGCGTCGTCGATCTATCGTACAGCACATCTCGGTTTGACTGATTAATGTGAGCGTACGCCAGCGTGTCCGAATTCCAGGCACGGTCGATCGGCCATCACTGTTGCATTGGATACTTCCGTTCCGTGCGCTTGTCGCCTTGTAATTTTCCAAACAGAGCGCACTGCACTGCACACATCACTAGTGTGATCTCAGCTTCACCGTTCGTATGTGCATGGTTAACCGCCATGCTTCTGGACTTCTGGTAGTTTTTTTTTTTTGGGTGAGGTCACCTTTTTGTAATCAGGTGTCCAGACTCCTTTCCTTTTCAGGGTAACAACACCTCGCGCGCGCGGCCTTGCTGTTTGTTGTTCCAGAGAATGGGCAATGCCTACGCTTGAATTTGGGCGTCAAAATTGATGGGCACAGAAGTAACAGTAGGCAATGGCGAGCGTGCCAGCTTCTGGGATTCAACGTGGCTCGATGGCCGGGCACCACGAGATCTTGCTCCTCATCTGTACAAGCTGGCACGGAGGAAACATAACTCGGTTAAAGAGGACCTGCGGAATCAAAATTGGACCAGAGGGATTTGGAGGATGTCGTCAGCCGAAGAAATGGCTGAATTCATTAATTTGTGGCCCTTGGTGCAGGAGGTGCAGCTCACTGATCAGGAAGATTTGATCCAATGGAGATGGACAGTTGATGGAGTTTACACCTCTAAGTCCGCTTATAACATCCAGCTTCAGGGCTCGTTCTGTGATTTCAGATGGCAGGAGCTCTGGCGGGCGAAGGCTGAAGGGAAGCATCGTGTGTTTGGATGGATGCTGTCGACGAATTATGTCGAGCACGTCTAACTGGGGATACCCCAGGGAGTAGATTTGTGTGGGTCTCGCCGAGTTCTAGGAACGAAAATACACGAACAACACAATTTAGACAGGTTCGGGCCGCGAATAGCGTAATACCCTACGTCCTGTGTGCTTGAATGTATTGCACGTGTGTTTGTCTGATGTCGTGTTGGACATACCGAACTAGGGACCCCTGCCCTCCTTTATATATCCCAGGGGGCAAGGTTACATGGTAAGTTCCCTAGTCGGTTACAATTGGGAGTCCTAGTCCTTGTAGGAGTACACGAGTAGTTGTCCGAGTAGTTCTACTAGGACTCGGTCTTCTGTCTTGAGGGTACCCGGGGATGCATATCCCACAAGCCCCCGAGCATCTTGAACCTTCGCCTCAAGTCTTGAATCTGCTTTAACATCTTCGAGTACTTGGAGCTAAGTCCAAGACGCTCTGATCTTCTCTGACGAGTAGTTTTATTGGTGTGCATCTGATGATGCACCCAATGGGTGTAGCTCCCGAGCCTCCGAGTACTTTTGAAGTAGTCGGAGGTTCAAAAGCAGTCTTTTGTCTTTATCTTGAATAGTTCAATGGCGTGCACCTAGTAGGTGCACCCATTGGGTGTAGCCCCCGAGCTTCGAGTAGTTTCATGAAAACTAGTCGAAGGTCTTGAAGGTCTTGAATTGATCAACAATAGGCACAAAAAATATGTACCCCTTGAGTGTAGCCCCCGAGCCTCGAAGCGAATGGTTTGCATTCGGTCCGAGGGTCAAGAACATAATCTTCAAAAGTACCGACTTGTTTAAAGTACTCGGCTAGCACTGTAGCGCCTCGCCGTTTGAGTACCGACTGGTGCCAGTACTCGTCTCCATGTCTTAGCTTGCGATGTGTAGCCCCCGAGCTTCATGCGACTAGTTAAAATACTCAGCATGTGAGCACCGACTAGTATAAGTACTCGATCGGCTCTGCAGCATCATGAAGAGGTGAAGTGGTGCCAAGTCTCACTGACGTGAGTACCCAGCTGTGAACCCTGCAATTTAAATATATATGATTAGTAGTATCCGATCAAGAAAGAGTGAATAATAGTATTTGTAATGCTTGCAAAGCAAATAATAGCACTTGTAATGCATGTAAAGGTTTTTGCTCGTGCTCTTGTTAGACTTTTAACCACTCGAGTAATAGCCCTGTTACGTTTAAACACTTGTCCCGCTTAACCCGTCCTTTAACGTGAGACTGATGTCTTTTTTAACGTGTAGGTGTGTAGGTGTTGCGAAAGAGCCGAAGTTTCACGAGTTAATGTGCATGCTATCGAGCGGTGTGTGGTCATTAAGAGATGACAACAAGCATAAAGTAGTCGACATGCGACAAAAGTATGCATGGTATGCAAAAAAGTAGTCGTTTAGGACTTTTCTCCTGTTGGAGAAGTCGCGCGAGGGACTTGAAACCCATCGGCGAAAATTATTATCGTTGAGGGAACTACTCTTTTTAGAGTAGTCGGCTCATGGCCAAGCATGTATTTAAACAAACTGATAAAATTAATATGAAGAAAAATAAAATAATTATTAAATAAGACTTAGCTTTGTTCGCGGACGATTGTCGACGAAGCCGTGACGGTTGTCGATGAAGCTGACTAGTCGGAGTTGACTCCGACTAGTTGTTGATGAAGCCGTAGCCGCTGAGAGTAGTCGTACACCGATTCGATGCAGCCGAGAGTCGATGTAGTCGTTCTCGCGTACATTTTCTTGTGTGCAGCAAGCAATGGATCTTGATCTCCTGGTGCATCTTCGTGCTTGTAGCGGAATTTGACTTGCTTCGGGAGGGAACAGCGGTAGCTGCTGTTTGATGTTCCAGATTGCTATTTCTTTTTTTTTTCGGTGGTAACAACCACCAAAAGGTCCGGTCATCTGCTGCATTGATTGCTATCCATATGCATGCACGAGTAATTGATTGCTATCCATATGCATGCACGAGTAAATCTGATCCGAGTAGTACAGCAGCCCAGGCCATGTTCGACTCTGCTTCGGATTGAACTGATCGCTTCGGCCGGAATAAACAAGGACTCTGTTCCGCTTCAAACTCGAATTCAACACCTGTCGAATCGTCGAGACTGATGACTTTATCCAGCAACTCGCCAATTGATGTAGAACAGCGACCGTGAAACTCCGAGTAGATTGAATTTGATGATTGATGTTGAAGTTTGATCCCATCGCGCCTAATGTTGAACTTTAGCGAGATAGCCCCACGGTGGGCGCCAAGTGTCGACGAATTATGTCGAGCACGTCTAACTGGGGATACCCCAGGGAGTAGATTTGTGTGGGTCTCGCCGAGTTCTAGGAACGAAAGTACACAAACAACACAATTTAGACAGGTTCGGGCCGCGAATAGCGTAATACCCTACGTCCTGTGTGCTTGAATGTATTGCACGTGTGGTTGTCTGATGTCGTGTTGGACATACCAGGGGGTAAGGTTACATGGTAAGTTCCCTAGTCGGTTACAATTGGGAGTCCTAGTCCTAGTAGGAGTACACGAGTAGTTGTCCGAGTAGTTCTACTAGGACTCAGTCTTCTGTCTTGAGGGTACCCGGGGATGCATATCCCACAGATCCTAATTCAAAACAAGATACTGACTGCTGATAAACTGGTGGCTCGGCATTGGCCATGCGATCCAATTTGTTGTATGTGTGATCAGGTGCCCGAGTCGGCGGCTCATCTCTGCTTGCAATGTGTTTATGCCTAGGAGGTGTGGTCTTTGGTAGCAGCAAAAACCAACGGGATGGTGGAGGTGCCTTCACGCTCAACCTCAATTGATGAGTGGTGGAATGGTGCATTTCAAGGCCTGTCCATGAAGCTTCGAAGACTAAAGGCAGCCCTGTTGCTATACACCGTTTGGAACTTATGGAACGAAAGAAACCGCAGAATCTTTGAGGGCCAAGCAGTGCTACCACACCGGCTGCTAGACATGATCAAAGGCGAACTGCATCTGCGCTTTGCCGCTTGCGGCCAAGAGAGCCCCTTCGTTTAGCAATGATTAGTCCCCCGTGTCCCGAGTTCATCCTTTTATGTAATAACAACTATGCATGTACCCGCTTGCTTCTCCTCCTTAAATGAATAGGCAGTGCTCCTGACAGTTTTTCAAAAAAAAAAAATTGATGGGTCGTACCTGAAAGCCTTTCCTGAGCTCTTTCCCACGTTTCTGTTCTTAGAAAAAAGCCTCAGCTGGATCCCGGAGGGCCGCAGGAGGTTGCCGAGAGTAGACAGAGTCCGTCGTGGGCCACGATCGCGGAATAACTTGATGGTCCGATCCACCAACTGAATTAACTCCGGCTCACTGTGCGGAATCAGTGACAAGTGATAGCCACTCACCTACTGCAAATCTTGACCCCGAAAACAAAACAATCATATTCGCAAGCCACTGTGTTGGTATCACTCACTCGCAGAGTCACAGGTCCCTTTCGGCGCGCTACCGACGGCCACTGTTCTTGGCAGTAGATAGCCTAGCCGGCAGCCCGTGAAAAAATGGTAGGAGGAAATTAAAACCCTAATAACACGCTCTCATGAATGACGCGCCTAGTTACGGAAGACCAACCAGGCCGTCCCAGCGGGCCGGGCACACTACACGGTGTACGTGTTACCCTCACATGTTTGGCATGGCGCTACACTGTTTCACAGCGACGGCACATGTTGGACATCTTGACTGTCCCAACGTTGAAGCAACACGCACAGGAGATAGTATGATAGATACTCGTACGCCCGAAATCGTCAGGTGTCTGTCGTATGTGTGATACACACGGGCTTGGGGGGCACTTGAATTTCCTGCCTGGGTTGTCACCAATCATCACATGCTTACCTGTGCTGCTGCCTGCTGGGCTGGGCTGTTTGCAGTCGCAGAAAGCCAGAAACCCTGCGGGCTGCGGCTCCGCTGCCGTCTCCCGCCGGGGAGCACTGTAGCCCGCGGTTGCCCGGAAAGACGAGACTCGCTGCTTTCACTGGCTGCCAGCCGGCGTCCGGATCGCCGGCTCGCGCACCCGGCGCCCCGCACTCGCATCCCCACGCGGGAGCGCACGGGCACCCTGGTGTCTCGTGCGCGAACCGTGCCACGGCCGGGGTGATGGCGCGGGACGGGTCGCGTACTCGCGTCGCATTGAACTCGTTTGGCGAGGTGATTGGAGATTGGAGGCATCGCTGCCTGCCGCTTCTGCCGCCGCTATACGTCCGCGTGCGTGCTGGACCTCACCTGGACTGCTCGTGCTGCTGGTCCTGCCGTCCTGGACATTTGATGCGGGGTTTCACGTCGGACAAGCAAGCGTGCAGCTTTTATCGGGGCCGAGGAGTTATGAGGGCGGCCGGCCGGAGGACACGGCGGGCGGCCACGGGCCACCACTCACTCCCACCAGGTGGATGGGAATGGCGCCCATGGTGGTGGGTGTGTCGGATTCCTTCCCGGTCGCAGGGTGGGTCGGGGTGGTACCACGCCGGGCGCCGGAATTAACTGCTGGTAGGCCGTAGAGTATCGGCGGTCATCGTCGTTCAACAATATACGGCCAGTCGTGGTGGTTGTACACTGTAGTACTACCATGATTGAGCTTGAAGAAGCCGTGCGATCGACGCACACCTATTCTACTGGTTATCTACCCGAACAATGTACGATACGGTGTGACGCTGGCCAATCTGAAACATTCCAACCTTGTAGACAAGATTTGCCACTTTGGTTCCTTCGGATTTATATTGACGTGTTTGGTATATCTGCTCCGGCCACATGGTATTTATGGATCTAATCGCTACGGCATCTTCCCAATATTTTCCGTATTTCTATAAGGCGTACATTTCGTCTGTGACACTAAGTTTTGACCTGTTCGCTGGTGCTGATTTGTGCTGAAAGAAAAATACTGCTGGCTGGCTGGTACTGATTTTTGCGGAGAGAAAAATACTGCTGACCGGCTGCTGATAAGCCAGACGAACAGGTCGCTTGTGTGATTGTTACAGACAAAATTACATATAAAGTGTTACTAATTTAATATAGTAATTGTTCATCAAACGCTTGTCTCTTAACTAAACGAAAAAAATATTTTAGTTTGCAACAGAAGATTTTTCTGGATACAGAGCAAACTCCATAACACCTCTTGAAGCCAAAAACATACTGTACAACTTTTGTTTCCTGTTTGCATACTGGAATTCACCTTTTTTTCCTCACGGAAGGAAATTGATCGTTTGTTTAGGATTCAAGACCGTTCCAATGGGCCAGTTGGCAGCCCATTTATAAATACGGAGTAGTAGAAGTCTGAAGACCAACACAAATAGGAATTGGAACGGAAGCTGGGCCCAAACATAGTAGAACGATTTCGGCCGAAAACTAGGCCCAAATAAAAAAGAAGCCCGTATCATCAATTCCCAGTCCCCTACTCGCGCAAAACCCAACAGTTCTAGAACTCCTCCCTCCCCAGGCCCCCACACAATCGCGGCAGATCGAACAATAAAACCCTAGCTTCCGCTCTTCGTCTCCGTCGCCGGCCACACCCTTCCACCCCTTCCCTCCGGCTTCCCGCGCCAGCAGGGCGGACGAAGCCATGGACAGCGCCCTCGCAAGCGCGGCGGCGATCGCCGACCAGCGCCAGAAGATCGAGCAGTACCGCCAAATCCTCGCCTCCGTCCTCTCGTCCTCTCCGCCGGACATCTCCCAGGCCAAGCGCTTCCTCGACCACAGTAATATTAGTGCTTCAATCTAACCCCAGCAGCTATAGAGCTTTGCAGATTTTGCTCTTGTTGTGGCTTAAATTGTGGGGGATTGGTGTGATTGCAGTGGTGTCGGACGAGGTGCCGCTCGTGGTGTCGCGGCAGCTGCTGCAGACGTTTGCGCAGGACCTCGGGAAGCTGGAGTCCGATGCGCAGAAGGAGGTCGCCCACTACGCCCTCACGCAGATCCAGCCGCGCGTGGTCTCCTTCGAGGAGCAGGTAGGGCACCTTGGTTTCCTCCTGCTAATGCTACTTTAATGTCGCAGACAATACTATTCACTTCTATACCTTGCACTGATCATATTGTAATGCAATTGGTTCGACCAACTCTTATAGAATGCTATGTTATCTCGTGTTATAATTTGAAGAGTAATTAATATAACGTGTTGGCGCAACAATTAAAGCTACTGCCAGTATGCTCGCTAACATTATTTCTGTATGGTTATTTCATAGTTTAGATTTAGACTTTACCCAAAATGAAGACATGAGAAATTGTAGGGCCAGGGAGGAGCTCTCAATTTGGCAGCCTGTCCTGCATATTTTTATAGTTCGTTGATTTTAGTTATTAGACAGAGAAGTTTCCTAGCCTCCATGAATCTGCTCATATTTATTGATATAGTAGATTGTAAATTTCTAAGAATACATATAATGGATATATAATAAATTGTGGCATTGCATTTGATCGGGAAAGTTGGCGACTTCTTTTGTCTTGCGTGGCTCTGTTTTTGCTTTTCACATTTTTATTGCTGCATTTATCTTCTCTTTCTTTATTATGTCTTTTACAGACATGGTAACACTTTACAGGAGATTGGTGATACTGCATGATACATACTCATGTGCATTCATATGTAAATATATGCTTTACTAGATTACCTCTACGGTGTTACTGTTAAATTGCTCTACTTGTGCATGTTGTAATTGATACTTTATGGAAGGGCCTTATGGGTGTCAATCCGCTGGAAAGCACGTGTTATAACTAGCAGAATTGGTGTATCCATTCCTTCGGACTATTCTTGGAACCAATTACCCGCCTAACCATAACGGCTACCTGTTGTCTTGATAAAAGCCAAAAAAGAAAAAGAAAAAGAAAGGGAACATGGCAATTACTTCTATGACACTTTACCTGTACTCGATATTTTTTCTTGAAGTGGTGTTTACCTGGCACGGCCAGATATGTACGATCATGTAAAGAAATTAAGCTTTGAACTTGTAAACATTAGATTCGTTCGATGCAGGGGAATATCATCAAGATTTTGGTCTAGAATTCAAGTCACATTCATCGAATGAAATTCTCCGGTGATTCTGTGATACTTTGCTATAATTACAGCCCTCGACAAACACTTCTAATATTTGTTTCTATTGTTTGGAGTCTATGAAATAAATTGTGGTTTGCTCCATTAATGACTTTTGTTTGATAAATTGTAGAGAATTGTTGTAATCTTATCTAATTTGGCTGGTTATTCATCCACAGGTTGTAGTGATTAGAGAGAAGCTTGCAGAACTATATGAGTCTGAACAACAATGGTCAAAAGCAGCGCAAATGCTTAGTGGGATCGATTTGGACTCAGGAATCAGGTAGAAACTGGCTTCTATCTTCTCTTTTCAAATACATGAATGGAGTTTTACAGGCTGATGTGGTTGTTCTGACCCATTCCTTTTGATCAGGATGCTTGATGACACCAACAAATTATCCAAGTGTGTCCAGATTGCGCGACTCTATTTAGAGGTTAGACCTATTTGTCTGTTGTATCATTGGTGCATCGTGTTTGCTCAACTCTAAATTCTGGATTGGTGTAGGATGATGATGCAGTGAATGCTGAGGCTTTTATCAACAAGGCTTCATTTTTGGTCACCAACAGTCAGCAGGAAGTTCTAAACCTACAGTACAAGGTTTGTTATTCTTGGGAACAGTAAAATCTTTTTACATTTTAGGATCAAAGTTTGATTCTGCTTATTTTCCTACATTTCAAGGTCTGTTATGCAAGGATTTTGGATCTGAAAAGAAGATTCCTGGAAGCTGCTCTTCGATATTATGATATCTCTCAGATTGAACAGCGGAAGATTGGAGACGAGTAAGATTTTTTTTGTCCCTACTGCAAATATTTTCTGTTCGTTGCAACTTTAAAAAGTTGCCGTGCGTGGTTTTCTATTGTCTTGCTGGTTCCTAGTTTCTTTAAAAAGTTGTTGTGCATGGTTTTCTATGTCTTGCTGGTTCCTAGTTTCTTTGTCCTTCATTCTTATGTCTTATTAATTCATATATAAGCAACCTTGTTATGCTTTGCATAGTGGTTGTGTGTGATAGATTGTGCAACATGAGACACCAATGTTGTTTTTCTATTTCCTTCGAAACCTGCAGTAAGTTATCATTCTGATAGGGCCTAATTTGCATATGATGCCAGAGAGATTGATGAAAATGCCCTAGAGCAAGCTCTTAGTGCTGCTGTGACGTGCACAATATTGGCTGGCGCTGGTCCACAACGCTCCCGTGTTCTTGCTACGCTGTACAAGGTATGATTTTGCATGCACATCTCAATGTCCTTGGTATGTATGCCAGTACTATCTAACCTGCATGGTGTTGTATTATTGTGAATAACAGAATACAATCATACATCTTTCTAGAGACATTGCATGTTATTGCTTTACTCAACTTGAATCATTTAAAAATGCTTCAGACTTGTTTGTGTTAGTTAGTAGCCAGCATGTCTTGCAGAGAACTCAGCTTACTAGTTTAGTGAAATTGTAATATTGGCCTCTTTCTCGTCCTTTGTCAAGTTGGTGGAAACATACTTGCTATTTAAGGTTTTTATATGTTTTTCCTGGTAGTTATGTGTTGGCCTAAATAAAATTCTATCGTCTGGTTGGAGCTGGTTATGTTTTTCTGGTAGTTAAGTGTTGGCCTAATAAACATTCTAGCATCTAGTTTGAGCTGGTTGTTTAATGAACCCATTCCCTATTCTATATTCCTAAATACATTTTCAGGTCTTGTACAACCTATCATGTTTTTATCTTCAATCCCAATGCAATTATTTTGCATCTTATTCGTCTCATACAAATCTTGTTTAAGTTCAGACTTTGGGTTGCAACATAACTTTGTTATGCCTGTTTCAGGATGAAAGATGCTCGAAGCTGAAGATATACCCAATACTGCAGAAGGTTTGTGATATTAGTGTTACCTCCCTAGGCATTAATATCTTGGAATGTAATTTCCTTTACTGATAGTCTTTGTGTTTTCTATGCCCAAATCTTCAGGTTTATCTTGAAAGGATTTTGAGGAAACCAGAAGTTGATGCATTTGCAGAGGAGCTGAGGCCGCATCAAGTTAGTGAGCCTCGCCCTCTCTTTCAATAGAAGTTCTTATCTATATGATGTCCTTGAGACCTTGACAGCTTGTTTTCTATAAAACTACAGAAAGCTTTGTTACCAGATAAGTCCACTGTGCTTGACCGGGCGATGATTGAGCATAATCTCCTTAGTGCCAGTAAACTTTACACAAATATCAGGTAAACTGATTCTCCTGTGTATACAAAAATGAACTAGGATCTATTCATGCTATGCTAAGTCTGCTGACCAACCACCTTATTTCTGCAGCTTTGATGAGCTTGGGACATTATTGGGCATTGATCCAAGGAAGGTAGGTCCCTTTGCTTAGATATCTATCTTCTAGTAACCACGTTCGCAACCCTACTCAATCTGGTTTGCCTTTTAGTTTTAATGATTCTGAAGAGAAAATTGCTGCAAAGAGCTAGGAATTTATAAAATGTGTGTGTAACTGTGTATATTTTAATTTACTAGAAACTCGGAATGTTTAGCCTAGCTTCTGCATTAATGCTTCTAGTTTCTGTATCTGATGATGTAGAGTTACGTGTCCATTTGATTATGTACATGGAACGGAATGGCTGGGTACAGATGTCCTTTGCATCGCTCGATTACATCACTTATATATACATGCTATTTTCATTTCATTTTTTAAATTGATATGTAGACAGTACTGAAGCCTGGGTACAGAACAGCCCTTCATACCATGTGCATACATAGAATCCAGATTCAAGTGCATGCTTTACAATTTTCTAAATTTGATCCTAATCACCAATATTTCAACACTTCCAGGCTGAGAAGACAGCATCTGGGATGATTTGTGAGGATAGAATGCGGGGTTCAATTGATCAGGTACTTGTCACGTTCCTCTCTTTGAGACTCTTTTGTTGAGGCATATGGTTCTGCCTGTTGGTTCACATAGGTTGAAGCAGTGAAACATTTTCAGTTGTAGTAATTTGAACTGTAGAAAGTTATCCTTCCAGGTTGTATAATTTGAACTATTCTCACCCTGACAATTTCTGTGGCTTCACATAGGTTGAAGCAGTGATACATTTTGATGATGATACTGAAGAGTTACAACAATGGGACCAGCAGGTTAGTTTTGCTGTTCAAGATGTTCACTGATATTATGATATGGGATTGCACAAACACAGTTACACCCACCCTATAACTTAACACCTACCAATATTATTATTATTATTATCTAGAAAACTATCCAACCTGTGAACCTGATCAACTATATTTGCTTTATACTTGCAGATTTCTGGGCTGTGCCAAGCTCTGAACGACATCCTTGACAGCATGTCAAGCAAGGGAATAGCTATCCCGGTGTGAGTTCAGTCTACTCGTCCTGTCGGTTGATGGTACATGTCAGAACTGCTTTCACGCCTCCAAAACTGACATTTTGTACAGTTAGTTGCTGCGAATGCTTGTCAGACGCCTTTGGAACCAATTTTTACCATACAATCGTCGAGAAATCTTCGGAACCGTGCTTGTTTAATTTCGGTGCTCTGGGTTCAGCGGGGTTATTCGCTTGGATGTCTATGGAAAAACCTGGCACAGACACTATGGTATCCCTTTCTCTCTAGCGATTGTGTCTGCAGATTTCCTTTAGCATGCACAGGTTGCGTCTATCCCTGCTCTCTGGCTTGCGTTCACCGTACTTTGCAGTTGCAGTTACCCGTCTGCCGTTTGGCGTACGATCCGAATGTCCTATGCCTAACTACGGCAGCGGCAGAGTTTTGGTTAGTAGCGTTTGTTAGATAGGACGATACCCCAGCAGCATTTGCTCGCGAAGTATAAGAGATCATGGAAAAACACTCTGAACTGTTATTTACGGTACATTTGATACATGTGGATCATGCAGGCAGGCTAAGTCTATGCGCGGGAAGAGCCGATAAACCACGACACAGACACACGGTGAACAGACTGAAAAGCTACACAAGTCGACTGGCTCTCTACGGGCGACCCCGGTTTATTTCAACGCCGTATGGGCTAGGACACTGCTCAGCCATTCCTGATGAGCGTGCCACCAGCACGGTAGCGCTTCTGCATTTTCTTGGAGAGGCTGTAGGGCGGCTCGTCTTCCTCCTCTTCCCTCTCTGGCTCGTCTCCACGTCCGCCGCCACCCTCTTCCTCCTCCCTCCTCCGTTCTTCCTCTTCCTCCTCCCTTCGCCGTTCCTCCTCCTCCCGCTGCCTCTCCTCCTCTCTCCTTGCACGCTCTTCCTCCTTTCTCCTCTCCCTTTCCTCTTCCTTCTTCCTCTGACGTTCCTCTTCCTCCCTCCTCTGCCTTTCCTCTTGCTCCCTCCTCCGTTCTTCTTCCTCTCGCTCCCTCCTCTCCCTCTCCTTCCTCTTCTCTTCCTCCTCGCGCTCCCCCGGTCCTTTCCCTCCGCCTTCCTCCTCCTCCCGACGCTTCTCCTCCTCCTCCTCCGCCGCCTTCTCCTCCAGCGCCTCGGCGCACGATATGCACGAAAGTATCGTCGAGTCCCGCTGCGCGGACAGCAGCTTCTCCACGGCGGTGGAGTTCTTCTCCTGGCCCAGCGACAGCGCCAGCACCTCCTTGCCGATGGCCTGCAGCACCGACCCCTTGCCGGCCAGGAACTGCGGGTGGTTCTGCCCCATGTGGGTGCTGAACCCGACGAACACGAACGAGTCGTTGTTGAAGGACATGTGCGCCATCGGGTGGAACCGCGGCACCACGAACACGTCGCCTTCCTTCACCCGGAACACCGAGTTCCTGCACCGCGCGCCGCCTTGGCCTTGGCCTTCCTCGTCGCCGCGCCCACCCGGCCCGCGCCGCTCGTCGCCGTGGTGGTGGCCTTCTCTCTTCTTGCCCTTGTCTGAAGGGCTGCTGCTCGGGCACACCGTCTGCACGATCCCTGAGCCGTCGGTCACGATGGCGATCTCCGTCGCCTTCGGGTTCCAGTGAGGCGCCATCATCGAACCCTGCAAACAAAACCGATGAAAGATCGATGCAATGAGCACAAGAGAACCAATTGCAGTGCTGATAGAAGTTAACGCCGCAAGCTGAAATTAATGGATAGCTTGATCATGTTACCGTGGTCAGGTTCACCATGAACATGCCAATGTTGGAGCCGTGCAGCGCGTCGAGGTCCTTGTTGGTCATCGTCTTGCTCCACCCGTAGCAGTTCTGGACGTCGGGCTTGCCGGAGTAGAAGTTGAACGCCTTGCTCTTGGACTTCTTGTCCTTGCTCTTGCTCTTGTGCTTGTCCTTCTTCTTCTTGTTGTTCAGGAACTCCTCCGGGTCTCGCACTCCCAACAGAGCGTCCACGATGTCCTCGCTCCAGTTGGACTTGTCCTGATCGTCCCCTTTCTCCTGTGGGTTGTAGGGTATAATCGATGGCGGGGTCTTAGCCGATTTGACCGCTTCTGCAATTTCTCGTCGGACCTTGCCAAGGACAACACGGGTTAATTTGTTGATCGTGCATATTGTGCAATAGCTTTGTAGTACATTCATGGGTTGAGGCAGCTGAGTATTATACGCGATGCATGCTGTGTTTTCCACTTACCCCAAAGCCGTGTCGAAGAACTTCTGTCTTGAAACCTTTGACCAAATTACTGATGCTGGAATAAGCCTCCACCTTGGGCTTCTGTACATGTTGATACGCAATAATCGCAACATCTTTAATTAGGGCACGCTTAGGACGGATATGCCAATCATGCGGAGCTTGGGGATCGATGTAACAGGTTTCTTACCCACGGATCATCGGCGCTGATGCCCTCGCTAGTAAGGATGGCGTAGATCCGAAGACGCTGCCTCGTGGCATTCGGGTAGCTCTGGATGTACACGATGCTGCCCTGGTTGAAGCTGTAGACGTCTCCCCGCTCAATCTCCAGGGAACTTTGTTCGTTGCTCTCTTCTTCTATGTAGGTCACCTTACCCCGTCCTGTCCCAAGAAACAGAGTTTTTCTTGTCATCAAGTGCATATATATATAAGACTACAGCAAGTACGAAGAAATGGAACCCACCGCTGTGGACGTAGAACACCATGTCAGCGTGCAGCTGCACGGGCAGGAACAGCGCGCCGGGATCCATGGCGATGAAGTGCAGCCGGTACACGGCGCCCGCCGCGTCGGCCACGTCCACGGCCGTGACCGTCCCGGCCTCCGCCTCCGCCACCACCCTCCGCCTCTCCCTCTCCACCACATGGCCGCCGACCTCGCCGCCCATCCTCCACCTCTCGTGCTTCCTCCCGGCCGCCGCCGCGGCCGCCGAGACGGCGATCAGGAGAACGACGAGCCACCGAGCACTCGCCATCGCCATGCCCCAACCTAGCTAGCTTGCTACAATCTTTGTTCCCCGGCCTGTCGCCCGGTCTGCGGAGTGGTGGAGTGCCTGCAGGGCCGCTTGATAAGCAGTAGGCTTGGGGGCTCGGGGGGTGTCGAGGGCGTGCGACGTGGGGGACGGTGGCACTGTGTCCGTGCATGGGCGAGACGTGGCGAGGTCGCGACGGGTCGTGGTGGCCGCTGTCGTGCCGTGGCCCCTGGGGGGTGCCAGGCCGTCGGCCACTTGGCCCGGGGCTGCGCGGTGAGGTGGACTGCGCGCCGCGTTCGGATATGTCCGTCTTTGGCACGCCCAGGCGAACTGGGGGGTTTTGGGAGCCAGAACTGGAACTGTTTTGTTTTGAATAGCACTGTAAGTGAGATTCACGAAAGTTTTGGGCTAGTTTCACCGATATTTCAACCGCTAACAAGTTTCAGCATAACTAGCTAGGTCCTCCAAACTTCACTATTCACCTATCACATCAAATCATATCAAATCTATCTCCTCATGTATGGAGTATTAAATGTAGGTAAATAAAAAAACTAATTACATAGTTTTAATATAGACGAATCTTTTGAGCCTAGTTAGGTCATGGTAGGACTATGTTTACCATAAACAAACGAAAAGTGCTACAATGCGCTATAGTGTCCGATGTAACTTTTCTCCAACTTTTCACCCTCTCTTTTTAGGAACTAAACACCCCTTATGGTAAATTGAAAGGCTGACAAAAAGGAAAGAGGTAGTTCCCAAAAAGCAACCACAAAGTTCACTATGTAAAAAGAAGATCACATCACATCAAAATACCGGCACAGGTATGGAGCACTAAATGTAGATGAAGGCCTTGTTTAGATCCCAATTTTGGATCCAAACTTGGGACCAAACTTTGGTGTTGGTAATAAATGTGTCTGTAGCATTCCGTTTGTATTTGTAAAAAATTATAAAAACATTGATTAATTAGGCTCAAAATGTTCGTCTCTCAAAGTACAACAAAACTGTGCAGTTAGTTTTTGATTTTATCTACATTTAGTACACATGCATACGCCGACATTTTGATGTGATGGAAATCTTCTTTTTGCGTAGTGAAATTTGTGAGGTAAATTTTGGATCTAAACGAGGGCGAAATCAAAAACTAATTGTACAATTTTGTTGTACTCGGTGAGACGAACATTTTAAACCTAATTAATCAATTTTAGGACAATTTTTTACAAATACAAACGAAATGTTACAGTAACGTATTTATGACGAAGTGACGTATTTATGACGAAGTGACGTCCTTCCCCGATTCACCGTCCCGCATCAACAAGGCCTAAAGAGCGCACTCGGCTTGCTCGACATGAACATCACAGGTTGGGCCGCGTGGACCGGGGATTCGTGTATTTTCTTCTGGTGTGCATAATAATAACAAGGAAGGAGCACGAAACCAAATCAACCGGTCCGGTGGGCTGCCAGCCTCTCTCATGGGCGTCTTGTTTCTGTGCGCTGCTAGGCCTTTGCGCCGTGGGCTGTGGCCACTCCAGAGCGTAAGAAGGATCGCATCGGCATCTCTTTTGTTGCTGCTCCCGCTCTCCTCCGCGTTACGCTGGCACTCTCGCAATCTCACCTATGATCTCGGAGCAAAGACAAGGGCCGACTTTTTCTTCGTCAAATATAGCGGCCCGAGTTATATACTTATACATAATAATGTTCCAACAATATATCCCGACGGACATAGCAGTATGGCCATTGGCCAAGTCTTGACAGAACAAGCTACCTTACACTGTGCCTATGTGCTGTTTGGTAATCAAAGCGTCAAATTTGCAGAATCAATAGCAATTTTACAGATTCAGTCGTGTGACCTTTACACGGGTCATTAGTCCCAGGCACTCCAACGACCTGCCGGATTCGTCAGGGTGGAAAGGTGTAAAAGGACCGTCACGTACTACTCTGTTTCACTTGACTCTAATTTCTACGATGACCTGTTGTGCAAGTGCCAATTTGCCCAGCTCGCCGGCTGACAGACTTAGCTTTTGTTCCGTAGCACACTGACAAATCCTACCACAAATCACCTGCTCGTGTTATTGACTAGTTCGTATACTGTTCGTACTACTAACAAGTTGCTACTCACCGTTGACTGCCAGTCAACTCGGTGGACTTCTTCTCCGCATCGTGCTCATCTCCACGGCTGTCCTTGCCGCCGAAGAGCTTCTCGGTGTCCTCCAAGCTCCTGCCCCTCGTCTCCGGCAGGAAGAAGAACATGAACACCCACCCGGCCGCGGCGATGCCGGTGTAGACGTAGAAGCTCCCCGCGAAGGTGATGGCTTTGTAGAGCGAGATGAAGGACATGGTGATGGCGCCGCTCATGATCCGGTTCATCGCCGTGCCGAGCGCGCACCCCTGCGCGCGCAGCCGCAGCGGGAAGATCTCCGAGCTGTACACCCACGCGATGGGGCCCATGCCGATGGAGAAGGACGACACGAACGCCAGCACCGCCGCGATGCTCACGCCGGCCAGCGGCGTCGCGTGCTGCCCGCCGGCGGGGAGCCGGTCGATGGCGTGCAGCGCCGACGCCAGCGTCACCAGAGACACCACCATCCCGCCGGCGCTCGTCAGCAGCAGCGGCCGCCGCCCGACGCGGTCCAGGAAGAACGTGGCGACAAGGATGAAGAGCGTCTTGCACGCGCCCACCGCCATGGTCGCGCCCAGGGAGTTGTTGTTGGACTGGAGCCCGGCCTTCTCGAACACCCGCGGGCTGTAGAGCACGACGGAGTCGATGCCGGAGGCCTGCTGGAAGAACTGGAGCCCGAGGCAGGCGATCAGGATGCGGCGCACGGGCGGCGTGGGCCGGAGGAGCAGGTCCCTCCACACCCCCTCGCCATGGGACCCCTTGCTGTTCTTGCGCGCGACGACCACCACGTCGTCGTCGCCGACGCCCTCCGGGATGCCGATGGCGTTCTTGATGTCGGCGAGGCGCTCCTCGGCCTCGGCGTGCGAGTCGGAGGTCTTCTCGAGCACGCGGCGGGCGTCGGCGATGCGGCCCTGCATGACGAGCCACCGCGGCGACTCCGGCATGGCGAGGACGGCCAGGGCGAGGAACACGGGCGGGACGGCGCCGACGAGGAACATGACGCGCCAGCTGAGGTGCACGGGGAGGCTGTGGAAGGCGTAGTTGGAGACGTAGCCGAGGAGGACCCCCGTGTTGATGAACACCTCCGGGAAGGACGTGAGCAGGCCGCGGGCCGACGTGGGCGCCACCTCGGCGGTGTACACGGGCGCGATCATGAGCGCGTAGCCCACGCCGACGCCGGCCACGAAGCGGCCCACCATGAGGACCGCGTAGCTCGGGGCGAGGCCCATGATGAGCGCGCCCGCGAAGAAGATGGCCGACGCGAGCACCATGGTGTAGCGCCGCCCGATCCAGTCGGACGTCCGGCCCGCCGCCAGCGAGCCGACGAGCGAGTAGATGTTGATGATGCCGGCTAGGATCTCGATCTGCGTGTCCGTGATCTTGAGGTCCTGCTTCATGAACAGCTGCGCGCCGCTCATCACCGAGACATCTGCCGCCACGTACGCGTACAGGGAAAAAACAATCAGAACCTGCCTAAACAACACTACTACTGCAGACTGCAGTGGCATGACAACGTTAACAGGTGCATGGAGTAATCGTATATGCGTGTTCGTACCATAGCCGAGGAGGATGGAGTTCATGGACGCGAGGATGGCGCAGGCGAGGGCGTACTTGTTGGGGGGAGGGCACTTCGCCGGCGCCTCGGCGGCAGGGATGCCATCGGAAGCGTCCTGCTTGGACATGGCGAAACGGAGTAGAAGCACGGGCGGAGCGAGGGGTGGTGTGGCTCTCGGCACACTTGCTGTGTCCGGTGCCACTGTCTCCTTCTTATGGCCGGTCTTCGTTTGCAATATTCTACACTCCCTGTCCAGCTATATATGTTGCTATCCACGAGTAGAAAAATGCAGTGTCAATCAACGAGGTGGTCTTGACTTGTGGTGTAGGATTCTGGCCCCACTTTGAACCAGCCGGCAGCAGGATATTGAGAAGAGTACGGGACTGTAGCGCGCAAGCCTGTAAAAGGACTCCAAAGAGAATTGTGATTGAAATTTGAAAATTGTGCACGAGACCTTTCAATCGGGACCACTAGATGCGTGGCTTTTTTTCTCTACCTTGTCTGAAAATAAAAGAACAATTTTTACACTACCTCTGCTCACAGAAACCTCTCGGTTTTAAAAGACGACATAGTTTATAAAACACATCTTATCATGCTATATTGTAAAGAATCCAAAAATCTAATGGATTAAATTTAATTACAGTCTCAGTGTTTTCTTGCCAAGTTGGATTTTTACTGACATCTAAAAACTATGTCATGTTCTAAGTAACTGGCTTACACATAACGAGGCAGCTATCAAAGAAATGTAACTTGATTGAGAGTGCAGGTGTCATAAACTGCGTGGGGGTGCATATGCCACCGGTGGCATCGTCGGTTTTCGTATTCACGATCCTATAAATTGCCCTAGATCTACCTGAAATTCTAAGGTGGCCCGCTTTGTGTTCTCATACAATACACTACTTTTTTCTGATAGGAGAAGATATGTCCTAAGCAGTTAGGTGCCTACATTCTTTCTAAGGAAAACGGTAACATTCTTTGTCTTATGCTGCACTTCAAGATTCATGCAGGTGCTTAATTACAAGGCGACATTCTCCAACAATGACAGTCTTCTTTGGACAATTATTCATGTTTCTCTTATTTGTTAAGTTTGGAGCTCACAGGATTCTAACTTGGCGAGAAAAGTTTTGGCCTGGCAGTGGGTGCCCAACGCAGTGGTGTACTGGTGCGGCAACATGAATGAAGGCAGAAATAAGACATGATGGCGATGACTCCATGTAATAACATAATATTTACTAGTTTCTCATATACTCCCTTCATTTTTGTTTGTAAGGCAAGTACGAATATCAAGATTCAAATTATATAATCTTTGGACAATAATTTATTCACCAAATTTTAACTTTTATAATATACTCTCCAATGACTGTAAGTTTATAACCGTAAATAATATTATATAAAATAAAACAATATTCATAGTATGTTTTGGAAGACCATGCCAAGTTAGATTACGTTTTATAAACTAGAATGAAGTAATATGTATGTATAAAAAGAATCCACAATACAGAAGAAAGTTTCATGTCCGATAATATACTCTAACAAGGGTATTAGGAGTAGATATTCAATTGGACCATAGTGAAATTGGTGATTGTGGGATCACATGTTTTCTTTATTTTATTCCAGCACAGTGCCTTATTTGTAAAAGAATTCTATCTCATGTACCATAAAATTCATTTTTTGTCCAAGTGATGTCTAAACTACGATAAATTTCAAGAATTATCCACATCATATCCAAAGATATCTATTGCATTAGTGTTACATGCAACTATGGCCAACGTGGACTGCTGCATCTACGGTGAAATTGAAAAAAAAGAACAATACAACTGTATGTAGTTTACTAGGTTTAATTGTTAGTGAAACGACTCATTAATAAGACCAAACATTATGATTAACCAGCATTACACAGAGAGCTTTGTCAATCATTTTATGTGTGTTGGGGGAGGCCGGTGGAGAGGTAGGGGCACATGCCCTCTACTAGTCATACAATTTTTTATGCATATATTATAGCACATTTGGTGGACAAAACGCCATATTCAAAATCCCAAATGCTTTATCCATTAATATTTGGAATCCAAAATCAGCTTTATATAATATTTATATGCGTCTAGTAAATTTTAGAGCCAAAAGTTTCTGTTGGCGTACATGCCAGTGACACTTACCCGTGGATGCTTGACTCCTAGGAGTGCCAGTGCTGCAGGTAGTGTCGATGGTCGTGTTCTGCCGCTGAGATCATGTCCCTGAATCTTTGGTCCGCATGAACCGTACGTTGTCACTGTGTCACCGCTACCAAGCCTTGTTTAGTTTCCAAATTTGGTACACTAAATTTGGGAGCTTGGGGTCTCTTCGTAATCATTGCGCCACTGTAACATTTCGTTTGTATGTGCGAAAAATTATCCAAAAAATGATTAATTAGGCTCAAAATGTCCGTCTCGCAGAGTACAACATAACTGTGCAATTAGTTTTTGATTTCATCTACATTTAGTACTCTATACATGTTATGATATTTTGATGTGATGGAGAATCTTTTTTTTAATAGTAAACTAGCAAGGTGGCCCGCGCAAATTTGCGCGGGTAGCTAGTTTTCTATACTAATATTTAGATTTTTTTAACTTAAATATAAATTTATTTAAATATCCGTTGTTTCACTATCAATACGGTTTGTCCAAATGTGCCCAAACTAATATATTATTTTTTATCATCATGTATATGGCACATGATATGAATTAATGATGCAAGCTTATATTTCCTAATTATATTTGATATTGATTATTTGATCAACTTACAATTTCCTTATTTATTTAATTTTAGAATTTAACTATTTATTTACTTTAATCCATGGACTTTAAGGGTTAATATAGATTCTTAAATCTTACAAAAAAAACAACAATGTGTATTATTTTTATTTCAATTGCTATGGTAAGAGTATTATATTATTAAGATTAACTCCACCAATACCTCCCGCGGCAGCCACCGACGGTCGCGTGGCGGCGGTGGAGGGCTCCCACGGCGGCCACGGACGGCCCCGTGGCGACGGTGGAGGCCTCCTACGGCAGGCAGTACGACTGCGCATCGGCAACGGCGGAGGTCTCCCACGGCGGCCATGGAGGGGTGGTGGCGACGGCGGCGGCGAGTAGTGCCGGTCTCCCCGGCCGTCAGCCTCCAGCCCTGCTAGCCTGTGGCGGCGCGCGGAGCGGCCGGATCCCGATCTCTGAAGAATTTAACTATTTATTTACTTCAATCAATGGACTTTAAGGGTTAATACTGATTCTTAGATCTTACAAAAAAAACCAATAGTATGTATTTTTTTATTTCAATTACTATGGTGATGACATTATATTATTAAGATTAACTCCACCAATACCTGCCGCGGCAGCCACCGACGATCGTGCGGCGACGGTGGAGGCCTGCTACGGCGGGCAGTACGACTGTGCATCAGCAGCGGCGAAGGGCTCCCGCGACGGCCATGGAGGGGTGGTGGCGACGGCGGCAGCAAGGGGTGCCGGTCTCCCCGGCCTACTGCCTCCAGCCCTACCGGCCTCTGGTGGCGCGTGGAGCGGCCGGACCCCGATCTTCGAAGGTGCGCGAGCGGCTCCCGTGGTGGCCTCGGATGGCTCCCACGGCGGCGGCGGCGGCGGACGGTCGCGCGGCGACGGTGGAAGCCTCGTACGGCCGACACGTACGACTGCGCAGTGGCGGTGGCGGCGGGTTCCTGCGGCGGCCGTGGAGGGGTGGCGGCGAGGGGTGCCGGTCTCCCTGGCCGGCAGGCTCTAGCCCTTTCGGCCTCTGGCGGCGTGCCTAGCGGCCGGACCCCATATCTCTGAAGATGCGCGGGTGGCTCCCGCGGCAGCAACGGCGGCGGACGGTCGCACGACGACAGCGAAGACTCCTGCGGCAGCCATAGACGGCCACGTAGCAGCGCTGGAGGACTCCTGCGGTGGCCGCGAATAGTTGTGTGGTGACGGTGGAGGCCTTCTATGGCAGCCACGGACGGCTGCGTGGCGGCAACGGCGGAGGGCTCCCGCGGCGGCCGCGGATGGTTACGCTGTGTCCGAGGAAGGATAGCGGCGGACTGAATAATATAGACCGTTAGATCTTCATCAAATCCGACGATATAATTTTCACTTTTTGAATTATTAATGGAATAATTATACTGTTAGATTTTCATAAAATCTGACGGCATATATTCTTCTCTTTTTTTGGATTAATGGAATAATATGGACCATTAGATCTTCATAAAATCCGATGGCATATATTTTTCACTTTTTTGAATTAACGGAATAATATGGACCGTTGGATCTTCATAAAATCCGAAGGTCCATGCTCTTCTCTTTTTTTGATTAACGTGAGAATTTTTTGGCCCTCTCAGTGAACGTGGTGGCTCCTTTTAACTCTGTTGTGGCCCGCGCAAACAGTGCGGATAGCTAGATTTTCTCTTCATAAACTTAGTACCTTTTTACTTTAAATATTTTTTTATTGTCATTTTTTATCTAAAGAACAAATATAATATTATCATGTTTTTATCATTGTGGTAACATGAAATTATAATAAAAGGAATATTTTATATTAGAATATTTTTTATTGCAATGTGAATTCCTTCCGCGTCAGGTTAGAATATTCTTTTGTTCGTGTATCCTTCATCTGTGGGCTCCCCTCCCACGCCGCGCCACCGGCTCATCTCTCTCTCTCTCCCCCCCACTCTCTCCATTGGCAGCCGGCGGCAGCCTCCACGGGCGGGGAGGTGCTGGAGCCACGACGGCTCACCCGCGCGCTGAGCATCGGCGGCTGGGTGCCCGAGGAGATGCTACACTTGGTGATGGCGTTCGTGGTGGACCCGCGCAGTGTGCCGTCGGTGGCACCACATCGACGCGTTCTCGCGGAAGCACGTCACGGTGCCCTTCTGCTACGTCGTGTTCTCATGGATCGAGTCACTCGCGGTGAAGGTAAGCCTCGCGCGGCCATGTATGGGCTCATCCCAGGGGATTAGGGCGCATACCCGAGGCCAACGGTGGACGACGGCAGGGCGGCCATCGGCGGCCGGCGGCAGCCTTCGCGGGCGGGGAGGTGCTGGAGCCGCGACGGCTCACCCGCGCGCTGAGCATCGGCGGCGCCGATGGCGGCGGGGTGCCCGAGGAGATGCTACAACTGGTGATGGGGTTCGTGGAGGACCCGCGTGGTGTGCCGTCGGTGGCACCATATCGACGCGTTCTCACGGAAGCATGTCACAATGCCCTTTTGCTATGCCGTGTTCCCGTGGCTCGAGTCACTCGCGGTGAAGTTAAGCCTCGCACGGTCATGTATGGGCTCATCCAGGAGGTCTGGGGCGCGTACGCGAGGCTAGCGGAGGGCGACGGCGGGGCGGCCACCGGTGGCGGGTGGCAGTTGCCCGTAGGCGGTGGCTCCTAGTGGGGCGACGTGTGGCCTTGGGCGGCCAGCGTGGCTCACGCGGAGCGGGCGAGCCCTGGCCTCCGGATGCATGCAGAGCCATAGTGGCGGCGTTTGGCGGCCGCCCGCAGCGACAGCGGCTGCAGTCACACGGGCGGAGGCGGGCGCTCCATGCCGCAGATCCGCTCAAGCGCGAAGAGGCCGGGCGGCGGCTCCTTGCTGGCGGCGCCTACTTCTCCAAGATGGCCGCGCGGCGGAGAACGGTCGTTTGGGCGGACCGGCGGACGGGGTGGGGTGCTTAGGGGCCAGCGACATGGGAAGAGCGCGAAGGCCGGAGGCAGTTGGCGCTGTGCGGCGAATGAAGGATATGCGAACTCCGCTCGAAAAGGCGGACCCGGAACTATCCGGGATTTTACCGTGACCCTCCGAGTACGCTGGTGCGGGGAGTGTACGGTATATTCGTCCTGGAGTGTGCGGTAGCGTGTCTCAGTGCGGACAGCCTAGACGTGAGAATTGTGGAGTGTTGAGGCGAGCTACGGACGCGAACTAAACATGTCACTATTTCTCTTCTATGAGAGCATGGTGTAGTCACACACTCACACCTACACATATTGCAAGCAGGTAGCTCGTATGCATTCGCTGGCATCCTGTCTAAAGTTTCTCTATACTACCGTAATTGAAGTATTACCATGTCTTTCGTGAGCATAGATTTATCAACATCACTTCTAAGTTTTCAATTCGAGATGAGATATAGCGAGAGAGGTACATATGTCGTTTTTGTTTCTGTTTATTAGCCATGATAAGAGGTAGAGACTACTAAATATTGTTTCGTTTGTGAAAGGGCATCTAGCCTAGTGATTAGAGAACCTGAGTAGCACCCAGCAGACCCAGGTTCGACTCCCTGTCGGAACGAATAATTGGGTTCGGAATAAAAAAAGTATAAAAAAATATAGGTTGAGATTTCCCCTCCCAACTTCGGTCGAAAAAAAGTATTGTTTCGTTTTTACCGTCATAACATGTTGAGAGAGGCCGCACCGTTTTGAATTTGTTTACTTACCGTCATAACATGTTGAGAGAGGCCGTTGGGTTTTTTTTTCATTTTTTCCATACAATCTTTTTTTATCTCAACGAAGGGACACCTAATGTGGCAAAAGAAAAAAAACAAAGGAGTCCTAATTGTATTTGACATGGAGTTCATCTAGACCGTTAGATCTTTATACAATCCGACGACATATATATATTTTTGTACTAACAGAATAATATGGACCGTTAGATCTTCATAAAATCCAATGGTATATATTATTCTTCTTTTTAGATTAAAAGAATAATATGGACGGTTAGATGTTCATAAAATCCGATGATATATATTTTTTTCTCTTTTTTAGACTAATAGAATAATATGGACCGTTAGATCTTCATAAAATCCAATGTCATATATTCTTCTTCTTTTTTGATTAAAAAAATAATATGGACCCTTAGATGTTCATAAAATCTGACGGCATATATTCTTCTCTTTTTTAGATTAACGGAATAATATGGACCGTTGGATCTTCATAAAATCCGACGGTCTATACTCTTCTCTTTTTTAGATTAAGGTGAGAATTTCTTGACTCTCTCGGCGAACGTGGTGGCTCCTTTTAACTCTGTTGTAATAATATAATAGATTTGGGAGTTGCTTTTTTTTTGTATAGTAAATTTGCCAGTTGCCACCAATGCTAGATACTTAGACTAGTCTCCCGATCGACAATAATCAAAACGATTGTCACCGGCAAAGAGAGACTTTTTTACAAGCTCTGGAGCAGCTGCGGTGTGATGGAAGCACAGTTAAACGAGTCCAAGATACCATGCCAATTTTCTTCACCAAACATAAATCTATCTGCGGCCACAAGGCATCATAGCAGCTACATACCTGCAGGACTCCGGAGTCTGGAGATTGGTCTGACTTGAGGACTGAGCTCGTGTTGGAAACTAGGAACAGTGACTTCGTATGGGTAAGCTATGGCCCTCTACTGGTTCAACGGGAGCAGCATCGCCGGCGTCACTGAAAGCTATCGGCCGGGGAAACGACATGGAATAAAACTCGCTTGGGTCTAATTTGCAGGCTTGTCCATTTGCAAATAATTAAGGATGCCTGGCCCAGCCTTGCTCGCCATTGTTTTCACGTCGATTCAGTCGGATCGGGAACGGCAGAATACTGACCAGCTAGTCGGCCGGCGCGACTAGTCTTTTGGAGTTGCAGTCTCTCGCAGACATGTAGAGTTTTCCTCTCGCCTTTGCGTCAGAAATTCGACCCGTACCTACCGGTATTGGACTCGAACACGACGTGCTGCGTGAGATTCTCAAGTCCTGTACGTAAGAACAAAAGATCTTCCGAACTGCAGGTTTTGATACTCACTGAATCGGGCACTGCTAAATTCTGTTGTTTGAGCTGAGCTCTGAACCACCGATAGCTTTGTGATCCACGGGTTCACTTGATTGCTGGCGAGCAATAAGGCTGATACTTTGTGATCCACGCTATCAAGCAATACCTCACAGATGCCTCATGGTCAGAAATGCGCGCACGAGGCAAGAGGGGATATCCTCATGTCATTGTGACATCCCTCTCTGCTCCTGGCGTGTAAAGGCGAAAGCTGATTGGGAAACGGAGTAGAACGGCCACCGCGCGTGCCATGGCAGCTAGTGCACCAGGGGCTTAAAGGAAGAACAAGAACGGCACGGATCCAGCCATATCCACCAGTGCAAACGTCTCCCGTCTCCGGTGAGAGCACTGATAATGATCTCATGGCCCATCTAAGATGCAGCAACACACTGACTGGAGCCTGTCTTGCACAAATTATTGGGACAGATTACAAGAATGACAGCCTCAGATTTGCGGCAAGGACGTGGACTGCTTTCTGCCCTTAGGTCCGAATAGAGCTCAAATGGACATCATTGGGAAAGAGATTTGCATTAGCGTGCAATCTGATCTGAAGATAGTGGACTTCATCATGTCATGTCAGCATGAAAATGCCACAAACTTAGACTCGCAGAGTAAAATGTAACTGATGGATGTAGAGGGAGCATTAGCTGATAAACTTGCCGTATTACGGACTACGAAAGTAAGCCATAGTCATCAAAAGAGAAACTTTGTATGAATCGAGGAAGAGTTAAACTCGGCACTCGTTGGCAGGGAAAGTTGTTGGGCCTGTCCATTCACTGATTTTAGAACCATTGCCATTGCCAATTAACACTACCCTCCTTAGAGGGACTCCAGTAGAGCCCTCCAAATTGAGGCATCTAAAACTCATTTGTTGGTCCATCTCTAAAAAATAGAGGTCCAAAATAAACACTCAACTCCAGTGGACATATGAACTCGGGCCTCTATTTTCCCGTGGGCCCACCTGTCAGCCGCATGTGCATCTCTCTCGCTCGGCGAACGGCAGCTCCGAGGCCAACTCCAGTGGACATATGAACTCGGGCCTCTATTTTCCCGTGGGCCCACCTGTAATGTGCATCTCTCTCTCGCTCGGCGAACGGCAGCTCCGAGGCCGGGGGCGCGGGCCTCGCCGCGGGGCGCCGGATCTGCCAGACCGAGCTGGACCGGCCGACCGTCGGCGTCCTGCTGCCCAATTGATTAACCACCGTCGGCGTCCTGTCGCCCCTCCGCCGGCCGGGCTCCCGCGCTCCCGCTTCCTCCTGCTGCTCTTCTTTTTCTTTTCCACCGAGCCGAACAAGCAGCCAACGCTCCCTGTCGCCGCCGCACAATTCCCTCTCCCCTGCTCCTTTCTTTCTCTCGGCGAATCAAACCGCATGAACAACTCCACCAAGCTGCCTGTTTTTCCACCGAGCAAGCAATTTCCCTCTTCCTCCCTCTGAATTCCTCCACCGAGAAGCAAGCAGTTGTCTCCCCTTGCCAAATCGCAGCAGCAGCACGCATCTCCCCGGGCCAATCCTTTCCGCCGAGCAAGCCAGAAGCAGAGCAGCAGCGATGCTTTCCTGGACGCACGCCGCTGCTCCTCCTGTCTCGGCTGCCTCCAACAAATCCAAGTCAGGGAGGGGGGCCGGGCTCCCGCGCCCCTCCGCCGGCCGCGCTGCCGAGACACAGCGCGGAGCTAGGATGCGAAGGGGAGCGGGCCACGGCGAGCTGGGAGGCGAGCTCGACGGCGCGGCGACGCGAAGGGGAGCTGGGAGGCGAGCTCGGCGGCGCGGCGACACGAAGGGGAGCGGGCCACGGCAAGCTGGAGGAGCTCTGTCTGGGAGGAGGAGGAGGTGATTCTCGCGTGGTTGCGTGCTCTGCTCGGCTGCCGCCGGGATGGCGACACACTTCACGCCGTCGCAGGCGCACGCGACGTCGCTCCACCACCACTCGGCGGCGTCGGCCGTCACGGCCACGTCCACCGCGCGCCTGCACGCGTCTGCGCCGCTGGCTTCCCACGCCCCCTTCCCCGCCGGTAAATCCGCTCTTCCCCGTCCTGCCTCGAGCGGTTGCGAGCGGGGCCTCGGCGCGCGACGGAGGCGGCGACCCGGCGGAGCAGGACGCGGATGCGCAGCAGGATCGTGGTGTCGTCGGCGGCGGCGGATGCGCGAATGGAGGGGAAATATCTGGTGGGACCCACGGTTGGAGGGGGAATTGGAGGCCCTCTAGGAATGGAGGCTCGGTGGGGAGATTTGGAGGCCTAATGCAAAATAAAGATCCATTTATAGGCCCGGCTGGAGTAGTGCTTTTGCTACAAGCCTCCAAATTTTGGAGCAGAGGCCCACATAGAGGCCCGTGTTGGAGTTGCTCTTATATTTTCTGAATTAGTGTACCTCCACCAAGGCCGAAGCCAGCTTTATAGATAAAGCGTAAAAATACTGGGATTCAAGCGCAAATCCCTCGAGAGCAGCATCCAGGAAACCCGTAACGGGGCTCTCTAGGCCGCACGTCAGAGACAGCAAGACACTACTCGCGACGAAACAAACTAGAGGGCCATGAGTCCATTACAAATCAGCGGAATCTACCTTCCGCGGAGCCTACGACTCCACCACCAACGGCTACAGGAAACCTCCAAACAACGCCTTCAGGAAGGCAAAGACGCGACTGCGCCAACGTTTGGTTTTCACCACTGAGAGCTTCCACGAACCACCGTCGAACGGGACTCTGCAGACAACGCCCTCAAGAGGAAAGAGCGAACGCCGTTGCCCAACCCGACACCGGGTCAAAGCTTACGCTTGAGGACCACCATCCGACGAGCCGAGAGCACCTGGACCGATCCCACTCGCTTCCTCCACCGCCCACCATTGCAACCGCCGAAGCTCGTCCACTAGGTTCCATATGCACCCGCTGCCAACACTCGACACCTTGGAAAGGTTTGGGGACCTCGATTGTCTCCAAATCTTCCGTCGTCCCCTCGATGAGACGATATCGTGCTTCGCAAGTGAGATAAAAAAAACGTGAACCCAATGGCTTTGTTGACGACGAGGAGACAGACGATATCGTGCTTCGCAGGTGAGATAAAAAAAACGTGAACCCAATGGCTTTGTTGACGACGAGGAGACGAAAGCGGTGCCGCCGGCCATGAAGAAGGGGCAAGGATGGGCAAGGATGGGGGTCGGAGCCGCCCCCAGACGCCGCCACCACCGGAGAACGCCAACACCCGCCCTAACCCCGACCGGAGCCACAAACCACGAGGCCACATCACCGGACCGCCACCACGACGGAGACCACTGTCACCGCCTCGCAATCGAAGTCCGCCGCTCCAGTCAGCACCGGCGGGGCCCGGGGCGCCAGTCTAGGGCTCGATTCCCCAGATCCGGCCGCCCCGCAGCACTGAGCCGGCAGCAGGCTGTGGCCAGCACCAGCCACAGGGCCTCAGGCGTTGTTCGCCGGTGCGTCGCCGACCCGCGCCCCGGCCGCCGCCAAGGCAGCCACGCCGCCCGTACCAAGGTCCCGCAGGGAGCAGGCCAGGTCGAGCCGGCCGGGCGCCTCACCGCGGCCACATGCGCCCGCCCGAGCCCCCGCCGGCCGGCCCGCCCGCGCGCCCGGCCGACCGCCGGCCGCACGCCTAGGGCGGCGGCGCCGCCAGATCCGCCCGCCACCGCCCACCCGGGGTCCGCCGGGCTTCCGGCGAGGCCCTCCGGCGGCGGCGAGGAGGGGAGAGGGGGAAGGGAGGGGAGCGCCGACGACGGGAGGGAGAGCCGGCAAGAGAGAGAGGGGGCCTTTTCGAATTAGTGTACCTGTCAGTGCACCTGCTCCGACTGCCACAGCGGCACAGCCCCCCAGCTCCTGCTGTTGCTGTAACGTGAGTTCCTGATTTTCCTTACATCGTTAATTTCTTGTAATAATCACAGTTCATATTTGATGATGTATTGGCATTTCCTGTTAGGAATAGCTGGTAAAAGTTGCTAATCACATTTCACATATCTATCTCTTATGCTGTCACTTGAACAGCACTGAAGCAGATTCTTACGGCCAGGTTGCCTCAAACCTTGTTGCTGGCAGCAACTTGAGGGGACCGTACAATCTTTTCTGCTCAAATGGTGAGTGCGACAATTACGCGTGTGGGCCTCCCGTCGCTGCTCACCCACGCACACCTCTCGGGTCTCCATCGCCGGAGTGTAGGATGCCGCGCAGCCTCAGGGAAGAACGTTGAGCCACGCGAGATCCGGGGGCAAGCGAATCAAGCGGACCTCACCGGCTTACATGGCGGCCATGGTCGGCGGCGGCGGAGGAAACGCCGGCGAGCCTCTCCTTGTGCTAGAGGTCCGAACCCTCTCTTACAGCCTCCTCGACACCCACAACCCAGACTCAAGGTGCGCCCCTCGTCCTTCCTCTCCCTTTGTCTTCCATCCCATGCCGATTCGGTGGTTTGTGAGAGGAACAGAGTGGACTGGATTGGCCGGTGGGGGCTGATACCTCGTCTGATAGATAAATACCATTAGAGGTGCGAAACCAGTCAGGCCGTCCGTGACCTGAGATCTGGGAGCGGAGGGAGGTGAGGGGTGATGTCTCTTCATTCCTGGATTTAAAGCACCCTCACCTTTCATCTTGTGCAATATGTATTGGTTGACTACAACTATTACTCTTCCTTCTGCCTGCAGTGAAGCTCGTGAGTTGGATCAGGAAGACTTCGAGGTGAGCTGGTGCCATCTTCTTTCATCTTTTTTGGTTGTTTAGATGTAGGCGTCCTTAGCACTTAGTCATGTTCAGTAAGATATCTTTAATTAATGTGTCATTCAGATTACTCGGTTGGTGTCCCTAATGATGTAAACTGTCTTACTGCATTCCTGATATTATATTATATATAAACAGTGTGCATGCATTTTTTCTGTGAACATTTTAAAATATGTAAAAATATGAAATGTTGTATATCACGAATAGCATGCATGTACTTGCTTAAGCATACAACTGATGCATATAGTCCTATATTATACAAAATTTTAGGAGATATAAAGGAAATGAGGTTGTCGTGACAATGATAAAAAAGTTATTAGAAACAGCTAGGTGAACAAAATCAAAAGGTCCTGTCCATCCATCAACAGACAAACAATGCAACTTTCACTTTAAAGGTCAAGGTTTAACCGAACTTATTGAGCCTGCTTAGTCAAAGTTTCTTGGTTTGATAATTGGTAAATATATATATCTTTGAGTTTTCTTGTCATCCCTATGTGGTCCTCTTGCTGTTATTGGTTATGAATCTGCTTGATTCTTTTATTATCTACTAAAGAGCATCTATGCCATCTGTGTTCGCTGCCATGTTGAATTCCCACGATTGTCAGGTTCCATCTATTTTAGGTGTCAAGGTTTATTAAGGACCTCTTGCACTGGTTACGTTAGATCCTGACTTTCTAAACTTCCTTTGAAAAAAGAGAATAAATAGAAATGGCATCATTCTGTTTTATTTCAGTTTTAGGACGGGGCATGGGCATATAAATATTATCTTAGCAATAGCTTTGCAAAATCTTCCCTTTAATAAAAAGCAAGCGCCTCTTTGTTTCATGTGTTTCTCATCTTGGTTGCCGGGTACAACATAGTTGTTAGTTTAGAGCACTATGATCAGGTACCTTACTGGGTATCATGTTCGTTTTGCTCGATGCTATGGCGGTCTCTCCCTGGTGGCTATGGCGGCAGATACGGTGAGAGCGGTGCGTCTGCCGCCGCGGCCACTCGGATCCAAGAGGGCGAGCTCCTTCCCCAGGTACTGCAGTCTCATCTGTGCCCTATTCACGGTTAGGGTGGCTTGCTTGATTCGACCGACATTGAATCCTCCTCTCATCGGCTGATTTCGGGCATTGTTTTGCAGCAATTTCTGTAGTTGTGGCTCCCACTAGCTCAACGACGAGCCACTGCCTTTTGAGGACATCCCTGCTGATCCGTCATGCAACTGCTCCCTAAGAATGTTGCCAGATGTTGGCAGCTGCTGTTGAGAACCATCGCGGCTGACCGCCAAACGTATGTGTTCATCACTGTTGTTGTGGCCCATCCTGCCATGTGGCTCACCAAGGTTAGTCTTGATGGATGTTACCACTTTATACAGCTATTTCACACTTTATACAATTATTTCGGTACAAGCATTTGGTGCGAGACCATGTTCTCTCAAATTAATGTGTGTGTGTTGGGTTGGCTTAGTTTTCTATGAGAATACAAATCATGGATGTATCAAAAATTGCCTGATGATTTATTTGGACCTTTCTCATAATATTGTTACCTCTTTGTTGTATGTCTATAAATAGCTTAAAGTCTAAAGCATCATCTGGTTTAATGTGCTAATCATTTTCCATGGTTTACAAGAAATTCAAGATCTGTTTCTCTACATATATCATTTTCCTTGGTTTACAAGAAATTTAAGATCTGCACTGCTTAGATTGTAATCACATAGCATAAAGATCAATTAAATTAACCTCTAGGTAAGACAGCTTCCATTATTGTGATTACCATTGGTGTGCACGCTAAGTCTGAATATAATTATTGTGAGTTATGGAAGCACGGTGATAGGAATGGCTATCATTGTCACTTGTTTCCAGTAGTTTTTCTCATCAACCTTCTGATGATGCAAATCCAATATTTCTGACATTCTTGGAGAGTTCGATTAGCAAACCTTTTGAGTGACATAACACTGGAGGCATGCACGCAGTATTTCTTCTCATGCTGCACATTTTTTACCACTGAACTGGTGATCCAATTCGCACATTTTATAGACTGATTTGCTCCAGATTGACAGATTCACATGCCTGAAGTGTGAAGTCACTTTCATGCAGTTCTTCAAATCCCGGTTAGTGGAGTATTGTCATCTTGAATAGCTGAATCCATTCAGTTTAGTTAGATATATTGTTATCTGCAATGGTTGGTCAAAACTCCTGTTTAAGTAGTTTATTTTCTTACCGCAGTTATCATCTCCAGTTGATGGGATATTTGCTCTTTGGGATTTAAGATGTGGCCCTAAATCTCCAAACATCCATGTTAAAACATGTCTCATGTATGTTGTCATTTTGCTACAAATCTCCTTTTCAACTACACATCTGTTTGTAGCTATGTGACAACTAACATGATACACTGAAATAAATTTTTTTGACATGTTGGGTCTTCCTCTAATGTTAGCAAACATATCTATTCATCACGGAATGGTCAACTTGTGCTTTCGCAGAAAAAGAGAATGATAAACTACCAACACCTAAACAATAAAATTTGGTTGTTTCCTACTGTTGAAAGAGAAGGGGTAAAGCATGTTATCTCTTGCATATATATCTCAAGACTCATATGCTCTAAAGAGGGGCCCAGTAAAGAGTACACTAGCAGAAAAATAGAGGTCAGTAATTGACCATGTCTAAACTTTTCTCCCTGTTAAAAGGAATATGAATATATTTAGTTGAACCTTCTGTAAACCTAAACCTGGTGCTTCTTTGTTGTTTTTTTAGTTTCTTCAATGTGTTAACCTATCATCTATACACCTAAACCTTTTTTAACTGTGCCGCTCCGGTCTCATGTACCAATATTATAGAGTTGAGTTGATATGCGAAGGTCTAGAAACTGTAAATTTAACAGACGTTATTGATGAGTTTTGTGATAATGTTTTTCATATTACTGCAGTGAGCTTTTGGACGAGGAATCTGAGGGCTTTTAAAGCTCCCTAATGATGAGGAACTTTTGTCATCCTGAATTTAGAGCAGTCCCAGGGAGATGAATTAGAGCATTTTATACATTTTCTTGATGCAGATTCCCTTGTACATTTGTTTGTTTGCCTACCTTAGTATATATCATGTGTATATTGGTTTTATAGTAGAAATAGGTTTGCGAACACATAAATCCATGGTACATATGCTACAGTTGTGCGCTCTTAAACCATATTGAATGGCTATATGTTTACGAATGCGCGGGATAAAATTTGTGGATTGGAAGTTTTGCTGCTGCATGTTTTGGAATTTTTCATCCTATTCTTCCTCTCGGTGTTTAACGATGAATGTTCCTGTCCAGTCACAATGAAACTCCTATTTTTGCGTTGTCCAGTCACAATGAAACTCATTTCTATTTTTGCGTTGTGATAGGGCGCGCAAAGCGCGCCGGATGGTCTAGTTAGGTTTATATCGGCTTATAGTTGAAAGCTGGCCTGGTATTGAGGGGGCCTAACATTTTTTTTGTTTTTTTTTTGGAGGAAGTCAGGGGGAGGCCTTCTTCATCACCACGTTCTCAGGCGGGCTCGAACGCAGTGTGTCCTGCATTGCAGTCATTAACATTATCATCCATGCATGAGTCAAGTCAGCACATTGCATTCACAAACACTGCTGGTAGAGTGTAGAGTAAAACTGAGGCCGAGTAAATTTTGCGAGTTCACTGCGTTGACCTTGACGTATGCATATATGATAGCGCCTAGGAGGAGAGAAATCTGCCAGCTGATAAGGCGTTGAGATTAGTGCAGAGCGGTGTAAATGTGAAGTCGAATGTGGTGTTGGGCTGCTGTTGCATTTCAGCCAGACTAATGGCCGGCTAAAAGAGATGTAATGCACTGCACCTACCATGGTTCCCTTTTCATTCATCTTAGGAACTCAGTTCAGAGGTCACATGTTGAGCATCCTAGATGTGGTGTGTTTGTTCCATTTGAGTAGGATGAGTTTTACCATTTTGAACAAGTGTAGGAGCCAGACTAATGGCCGGCTAAAAGAGATGTAATGCACTGCACCTACCATGGTTCCCTTTTCATTCATCTTAGGAACTCAGTTCAGAGGTCACATGTTGAGCATCCTAGATGTGGTGTGTTTGTTCCATTTGAGTAGGATGAGTTTTACCATTTTGAACAAGTGTAGGGATAAGTATTACTTGATGAGGGATGCACATTTTCAGTATCAGTACAGTTTCTAGGAGGAGCAATGCTCATCCTGAGTTCCCAAACACTTTAAATTCTAGGACGTATTAGTTGAGTTTAACAAACCCACTTATTCTAAACGATATATTTTCGAGAACGGAGAGAGTATTTGCAAACATGTTAAGCGGCTTTGAGATACACGCTAATGTCTATAATTGATTGTAGACCATTGAACTTGGCTGTAGTAGAGACCCCAAAATAGCAAGGATGGGCAGAAAAGCGCATGCAGCCAGGCAGGCGGTGGACTCATTTTTGGGTTAGGGCTAGAGCTGCTTTCCCCCTTGCTTTGCCTTGAATCAGACTGCCTGGAGCTTGTGCGACTTTGGCAGACCAGGGAGACACAACGATCAATGTTTACTCCTGTCCTCAGGGAGATGCAAGACTTAAGTGGGAGGTTTAGTGAGTTCTCTTGTGTATGCAAGTAGATTATGTAATAGAATTGCCCATGAGATTGCTAGGCAGGCTAATAGTATGTCTGATATGGTGGAGTGGCACGAAGCCCGTCCAGCATACAAAGCCTGGTGGAGGCCGATTGTAATCCAGTTCTATGATAATGAAATCTCCGAGTCGCAAAAAAAAAACAATTACGGAAGGGCAGCAGGGGCAGCAGCCGCCCAGCAATAACATGAACTGCTATATCGACCACGATTTGGCGGCGCGATTGATATCGCCGCGAGGATGACACGGCCGGCCGCCCGCCATGGCAGGAAGAGGCCAGGAGGACGAGGCTGTTGCCATGGCAGGAAGAGGCCAGGAAGTCAAGACAACAGCCGTCGGATTAAAATCCCCCCTTCTGATTTCTAAGATTCAGTGTCAATCTTCAACAGTTAAAAAGGGTAGACAACGAAATCACGACGCCAGTTTTTACTAGCTAACAAAGAAAACAGGCTGATTCCAAAGGAGGAAATGATGGGGCAAGATTTGGTAGGCGATGAGTTTGAGACATTACTGGATCTAGTCCATCATCCCTTTGTCTGAATTTGGAGGAGAGCAGCAAGTAGAGTCTGCTGTTTACACATTTTCAGAGACTTTGGATCACCTCTTAATACATAAGAGAGTGATGGGCACAATACTCATATGGCCGTGGGGCTCAACTCATCTATTATGTACTATCATCATCTTCCAGACATCAAACAGAGAGCAGAGCGGCAACACAGTAGGTACGAGGTGAAGCCTCCACACAGCATGAGGGGATCCCTTGACGAGGTTCGTTGGTCCGGCTAAATTGTGGCGGCGACGGGGGATTTGCGAATGAGGCAGCAAAGGGGAAAGGAGAGGAGAGGGGCGCGGCTGAGCCGATCGAGTGCTGAGCCGATCGAGCGCTGAGAGAAAAACTGCCGTACTAAGCCGAGCTGAGCCTCTTCCACGTTCTTCCGTCAGATCCCGCGAAGCCACACGCGGCGTAAATCCACGGCCATCCTGCACAGAAGCAAAGCCCGTAGCTCACACTCCCCAACTCCCAACTCCTGAGGCGAACAACTCCTGAGGCGAACAGGAGGCTACTACTCCTCTAGCCTCTAGCTGTGAGTGTGTTCGTCCATCCCGTCCGTGCTTGGGCGTTGGGACGAGACGGTCGAGCGAGCAAGTCCCCGCCGGCTTCGGCTTGCTGGGCCGCCCGTTGGTGAAGCGAGCCAATCCCATCTCCGGCGCCGTCCCTGCGATACCTCGACCTCACCGCCGCCAGCTGCAACTGGGTCGACGCAATGCGCGCCTCCTCCCCCACCCGCTCCCGCGCCGCCGCCGATGCCGACGAGTTCACCGCCTGGATGGTGAGCCGCCTCTTCTTGACACGCGTCGGGAGCTTGCACGCGGGTGCATGGCTTGTGCAGTGTTGCCTCCAGGTGCTAATAACCTTGATCTCTCGCTCGCAGAGGAAGCACCCGTCGGCGCTCGGATTGTTCGAGCAGATTGCCAGCTCGTCCAAGGGGAAGAAGATCGTCATGTTCCTGGACTACGACGGCACGCTCTCCCCCATCATCGCCGACCCCGACGCCGCCTACATGAGCGACGCGGTGAGGCCTAGCTCGTGCTGCTGCTGCTGGCCCAGCTCCAGTGCCGGCCCTAGGATTTTGAAGGCCCTCTGACGAACTCGTCGCGATGGCCCCTCATGGTCTAGACTTTATATAAAATCTTATAATATATATACACAATATTTTTTCTTGCAAAACGAAAACAAATATCATCAATTGAATTTTCAGGTTGAGAGGAAGGCTGTATATTTTCATTTTCTGTTGCATCTACTGGATTGTCACCAACTTGTTGCTGCCCTTCTTCAATATCAGGTGCATCTACTGGTACTGGATTATCATCAACTAGTTGCTGCCCTTCTTCTTCAATATGAGGCGCATCTACTACATTATCATCAGGAACAACTACTGGAAACCACTTTTTCCCTGTGTGCCACAAACCGTCAGAGAAATAGTCTAAAACCCACAGGAAAATCATCTCTGTCGGTCAACCGACAGGCAAAAATTGCCTGTCGGTTGACCGACAGGAAATATTTTTCTGTCGGTATTTTTTTGACGGGTGACCGTCAAGGTAATTGAACCTCCTCAATTCCGGAAACCGACAAGGTAATTATTTACCCTGTGTATTGTCCGACAGAGAAAAAGTTTATTTCCCTGTAAGCCAATCGTCAAAGTTATCGGTTCTTTCTCTGAGAGGTAGGAATTGACAGAAAAATATGGCTTACCGACAGAAAAATAGTTATTTCCTGTCAGTTGGTACCGACAGTTTAATCATGTCAGACACAAAGGATGCATTTCAGGTTCAAGCTCAAGGGTAACAATAGTATAGTTCACATTACACACATAGGTTCAACCACATTACAAAGCTAGAATTCAACCATATTACAAAGCTAGAATCCAACCAGATTACAAAGCTCTAATCAACCAGTTCTTAAATTGTCTTTGCCCTCACAGAGCACACAAGTCCATTATCATTCTACTACTGATAAGTGAAGTCACCCAAGAGCCATATGGTGTTCCAAAGACAACAGCCATATGTTCAAAAGACAAAAGTTAGCTGGCAGTCTAGCACTATGTTTGTCAACAACCATGCTTACCATATGTCATCAGAATAGGATTGCCCACCATTGTTGCTGCCAATGTTTTCGCCACCCCAATCTTGCCCCTCCATTGCCTCATCTATGTCCAGGTCGTTCCAATCCTTTCCATCGTCCTCGCCATCCAAGTTATTTTCTGTTCCATCCATGTCCTCCCCATCCAAGTCCTCATTTTCCATGTCCTCCCCATCCAAGTCCTCATCTCTGTCACTTTCTTCCATGTCCTTGTCTTCTGTGTCCTCATCGTCAACATGGGATGAACTAGTGGGTAACTGCAGAAATTAATCAATATCATGTAAATAATCAATTATATTATAGAATTTCATACTGGTTAACTAAACTTTTCTAAGACCCTACCAGCACCATACATGAAGCACTCAAACTGTCAATGGCAATAGTATTTATGTCACAACTAGACAGGTGCAGGAACTGTACTTTGTTTGGCACAAGGGGTAGGACACTATAGCTTACCATCAGAGTTAAACTAAGATGCAAAGTTGCAAACTACAGTAACCCTCAACATGAGGCCACTTCCTCACTGCTGCACTTCGTGTTGTCATTTTGACATGAAAATATATCAGTTGTCTAGTTCAATTGGCTAGAAAACATCTTATCCCTCTTCATAATAGTTAATGGTGGATTCAAATATGTGAGCACCAAGTCACTAGCATACTTACATTTGCTGTCAGTGCTGCAAGGCGGCTTTTTAGACTTGCTGGAACTTCCTTCCCTAAATCACTGTAAAGATTCTGCAGGCAAGGAAATACCATGGTTAAGATGACTAATAGGATAGGATGTTCATGTCATAAGTTACTGGAGTTCAAAATGAAATTAGATATGTACCAATATCAAGTCATTGGTCAGTTCACCCAGCTGGTCAACACGCTCATGTAAGCACCTATTTGCATGGTGCAACCGTCGATTTTCTTTGGCCATGCGTCGATAAGACACTGACTTTGATGGTGCAACAGATTTTTCCTTGACAGCAGACAAAACATCAGCCTTTCTAACAGCACCATTTCCAATGGCTACACGTCCATGGCGCATTCCACCAGAAACATCATATAGCACTTTTGCATCCAACTCTTCCTGTCCAGAATTTTCTGGATGTGCAGCATTAGATTTTGCAGTATACTCATCCTATAATGAAAGGATTAGATTTTATAGTATACTCATCCTATACTCTTGGATGCATATGAAATGATGTGCATAGTAAGGATTAGAAACATACCACAATCTTTTGAGCTTTGCGGCTAACCATTTGACCAGTTCGGCCATTTTCATCCACATTTCGTATACCAGATTTCATTACTGAGTAAGTGTTAATCACAGTTGCAAACTCAGGGCCAAATTTGTCACCCTGCAATAGGGAATATGTAATTGAGTGATCCATGAAATCCTGAACAACTTTACAAATTCCATACAGAAAAGAACCCATACCAGAACTTGTCTTGTCTCCCCAAATGGTCTAGATCCCCCATGATTTTGAGCAATATCATCAGAAGAAAAGCGAGATTGCTGCCCTCTCTTTCGCTTTTAAAAAAAATCTTCCGAGCACCAATGACGACAAAGCTTAGGCCATACATCAGTACTGCACCACTTCAGTTTGCCATCCAAATATTCTCCATATTTAAGATCTATAGGCCGTGCAAGCTTGTCATCTATCTTCTGGCCCAGCTTCCTCTTGTAGTACACCTTCACAACATCTACTCGAGCTTGGTACATCATGTCCTTCACCCTTTTCTTTAAATAAGTTTCAAGAACACGATCAGCTTCTTCCTCTTTTCCTCCGTTGACCTCAAATAAACGCTGCATGTGAAAAGATAAGTCAAAGCGCAAGTTCAAACAAACTCAAACAATCTAATGCCGCACAGGTCCTAAGGACTACACCATGCTGATCCTTGTCCTGCACCAAGCCTGGGTATTCTCTCTTGATAATGACCCCAAGTTGAGAAGTGTACTTATAATTTGCCCCACGACGATCAAGATACTCAAATTGCCTATAACACAATAAAATATGCAGCTCGCTGGCTGTTATTAAAGGATAACACATGTAAAAAAGTAAGATGCATTAATGTGAAGACATTTTTGTACTCACATGTCACCAAGTGGTTCAAGCAGCACCTTACGGCCACGCACTGGCATCTTTAGCTTTGTCAGGCACCCCTGCTTCCTCCCTCTTTGCTTAGCTGGCTGCAGCTTATTGACAGGTCTTGTCTGTTTACTCCTTCGGGAGGAACCTTCAACAGTTGTCCTTTGAGAGGCACCATCACATGAGTTTGTATGAGAAGTGCCCCTCTTTGAATGACCATTGCGGCTATGACGAAAGCTACTCACCATCTGCATCAAGGAATGAAAATGTTAGAACATGAGTGAATTAAGAAGTTTTATCCTGCATACAAAAAAAATCAGAACAGAAGACATTTACATCAGGGAATCAAATAAAAATCTGAAATTCTGAACTAATGGTCAATAATCAACATAAAGATGAACATCATTTCAGAGCCTTTTCATCTGCACTAGCAACCATTATATAAAAGGCTTGGGTAGAGGATGTTGGCTTATCATCCAGCGTCGGTGGACACTCACCAGCCAAATCATATAGCATATGATCCATATTATCAACTTCAGTTAAACCCTCATCATTGGCTGCATGGCTGCCATTATCGTGACTAGCGATATCCTCACCATGTTCTGTCCATATTTCGTAACCCTCTTTAAAACCATTTTTGCACAAGTGAAGCTCTATAGTATGCCTTTTGTGTCTAAAGTAGTTCCGACACATGGCACAGGGACACTTAATGCTATCATTTTCAGCCACACCAAATGCAGAGAATGCAAAATTCAAGAATTCAGTCGTTTCATCAACCCATTCATTAGAGGGAGCTTTACCACGCTGCCAACCACTATACATCCATGTTCGTGACATTTCAATTATCTCTGTATTTCAAACATAAAGCCAAGCTTGTCCTATCATTCCATAACAGAAGACAAATGCATACAAAAATAACGAACCATAGTTTATAATCAGTATACCATAAAGAAGAGCTTTACCTTGAGACACAGATCAATTCAACCCTCCTACAGTGTAATCAGCTGGTTCACTGCAACAGAAATCCTCAGTATGTGAGCAATTTAACCTGCAGCCAATAAATAATTCATTGTCAGTTGTAGTGAAGCCTACATAAATCAGTATGTTGTGCAAGTAGTACACTAGCATTTTCACAGGGATAACCACACAGGGCAACTGATAAAGTGCCAACAATCATCAAACGAACTTCAGTTGTCAATACAATTAATAGAAAATGGCATGGTAAATCAAATCAGTCTCAAAAATCAAATCCTAAACAAACTTTAATATATAGACACAACCAGATCCTAAAATAACTAAATCCGAGCAAGGATTTGTATCAATATTGGTTATTGCAAAATTTAATAAACAACCAGAAAAAGAACAGCAATCACAAGTAGCAACTATGGCGATAATGTAGGTCACATATCATCCCCCAAAAACTTTTACTTCAGACATTGAGGAAAAAATATACAACATCTCAAGTATTACAGAATTGACTTCAGTACACAAAGGATTAAAAATCTGAAACTTTTGGTCAGCTGACATGCAGATCCAGTGACGGCCTTCACGGGCTCGGGGTTGGAGGTACCCTGCAAGAGGCCAAATCCTTGCACCACAACATAAGGATATCAAGGCCATCGAACAAACATTGGACCAGAATGCAAAAAATGGCGCATGACATGGAGTTAGTTCTGCAGTACCTGTGGATGCTGTCCTCTCCAGCGAGATTGAATGGAGGGCTCAGAGTTGGTCAAGGGATGGGACGCTGGACCTTGGGGGCGTCGTATTCAGCAGTCTGGAGCCCCGTCGTCGAGGAAGCAGCGCCTGGCCAGCTCGTCCTTGGGGCCCTCGAAACCCTAGATTGGTCTGTGTCAGGCCTTGACGGCGAGAGGCGGTCAGCAGGGTGAGAGGCGACGGGCAGGGCGAGAGACGGCAGGCAGGGAGAGAGCTCCGCCGGCGAGGAAGGAGATGGGGCGGCCTCGCCGCCCCTCTGGTGGCGCCGGTCGGGGAACAAGAGAGGAGTTGGAGGGGTGGGGAAGAGAATAGAGACAGGATAAGGCCGGCTGGGAGTCTCTGGGGGGTATTTAGGCGCGGGAGTTTCTTCTTTCGCTTTGTACAGAAGCCAACGGCGCCAAATTTGCCGCTTTAGCAAAATATTGGCGGGCAACTTGGCGGCACCAACGAAATGTTGGCGGCAAAAGCTAGCTTCATATTACCCTGTGTGCCGCAGTTTATTATTCTGTGTGGTACACCATGGCCGACAGAATAATTTCCTATTTTCCTGTGTGCCATCGCGATACCGTCAGAAAATATACCCGACACACAGGGAAAAAACGGTTTCTAGTAGTACCTCTTTGTGAATCAATAAATTGTTCTTCTTGTCTTTTTCGTTTTCTTTTCTCAGCCCCTGACAACCGTTTCTTAGGCAACATTCTTAAATTGTAACACCTAAATTAGAAGGAAGGAAAATATGGTCACATGAGTATTTGAATAGAACCAACTATAGAAATCTCAAGTTTGGAATAATTATAACCTGGAGCTGGACGGAGAAGGACTAAGGAGGCTGCTGTCTGCTGATCACGATCAGACGACGATTCGTCACTTCGTCAGTTCGGGCGTTCGGCGTTCGCGTCTTCCGGTCTTTGCGATGCGCCGATGCCGCCGGCCGCTGGCGCGAAGAGATGTCGACGATGCGATGCCGCCGGCGGGATGCGATGCGATGTGTTGCTGCCGGCACGATGCGATGCGATGTGTTGCTGCCGGCACGATGCGATGCGATGCCGACGATTTTGCTTCGCTCCTAACCCGACGCGGCGACGGTTCAGTTAAGGTTAACCCTCCCCCCGACGTTTTGCCTCATGGGCTGGGACTGGGAGCGATCAGATTGAGAGTCCAAGGCTGTTGTACGTATACAGATCAGTATATTCATATTTGGGCTTGGGCCCCCTCCCGGCTTGGGCCCTCGGCAGTCGCACTTCATGCCCTACCCCTAGGGCCGGCCCTGCCCAGCTCTCTCTCACAGCTCACGCTCTCTGTTTGTGATTTTACACACGCCTAGCAAGCACTCCTTGCTAGCATCTCTCTCACACACGCACCTAAAGAATACACACGCAGGGAACACAAGCTCTAGGAAGAAGAACACTAGCACGCAATTCTTTTTCTCGGCACTGCACACCAGCGCCTGCACTTTCACTTGTATTCACCTTAACACTCCACGGCTTCTCCACTAACTGAACTCCCTACATGCAAGCCCACTACCTGCATGTTAGGCACCACTAATCAAACACACGCTAGCAGATCTCCCAAGTCCCAACGGCGGCACTGATCCAGTCCACGCATGCACATCCATGCAGATAGGACCCTGCTTGCTGCTCCTTAACGTGCGCATGACTCCGTCGACCAAGCACCTGGCCATCACACATACACATGTACTCGTGTCATGCTGCAGCTCCTGGCCACTACACCATACAGCACGGTGTGCACACACAACTAGCAGAGACTCAACTAACAAACTAGCTAGACACGACTCACACACACCGCTACACAAATAAACATCAAGATTAACTCTAACAGCTGCTCTACCGACACCTCAACAAGCTAGTAACCTTTCATGGCGGGCGGCCGGCCGGCGCCGGCGGCAGAGAGCTCGAGCTCTTTGACTAATGCTTTTCTCCCGTTGCGGTGTGTGTCTGCTGCGTGCGCAGATGAGGGCGGCGGTGCGCGACGTCGCCAAGCACTTCCCGACGGCGATCGTGAGCGGGCGCTGCTGCGACAAGGTACATTGCCTGCGCCACTTGCTTGTTGTCTCGGCGCCGCAACCACTCGCCACGCGTGCACATGCTGATTTGGCTTTTCGTCTCCGTTCTTGCGTGGTGCAGGTGCGCAATTTTGTCCTCTCGGAGCTCTACTACGCCGGCAGCCATGGAATGGACATCAAGGGACCAAGCTCCAATGTACGCCCGCTCTCCTCACCTTCATCTCCTTGAGTTCACCACCCGAGCTCCATCCAATCACTCTCAAGTCTCAACTCTCTTTCGCTTTGACTGATCATCAATCTTCCCCTCTGGTTCAAATCTGCAGCCCGAGTCGGTCCTGTGCCAGCCTGCAAGCGAGTTCCTCCCATTGATCGACGAGGTAGGGAGCTATCTCTCCTGGAAGGGTTCTGTGTATTCATCCACTAGGAAAGTAATTCTGTTTTGTCTTGCCCTTTTTATTATAGCCTGATGAAAAAATCCTGTGTTCCTGTCGCCCTTGCATATCCAGTTCTTCTTCACTCTTTGCCTATGATATTCAGCATCCTTTTCTAGAATAACCTGGTGTTGAGCAGAAAGGTCGGCTTCTTGGCTGTGGTTTCTTTGGGAAGGATGTTTAGATTGTAGGTCTGCGAGCTGCTCTTCTATTGTGTTTAGTTGTTCATGGATGGGTCTTTTCTTTCTGCACCAGATTTTGAGGTCTTTGCTAAGTTGTTTGGTTCTGTTGTGGAAGGGTTTTGAGTAAGTGGAGTAGCTCTGAGTAGCTATGTCATGGAAGTCTTGCTCTAATAACCACCAGTTTTCAAAGCGAAACGGTTTGCAGGGCTACTAATTAATAACATCGATTAGAAGAACACTTGTACCAGCATATCTCGTACGTGGTGACCATTTGTTGCTCGAGGTGATTAACAATGGCGCATGCACGCGGTGAATCCCATTTCTTGGTCAGGTGTACAAGGTGCTGGTGGAAAAGACGAAGTCCACACCTGGAGCCAAGGTGGAGAACAACAAGTTCTGCCTGTCCGTGCACTTCAGATGTGTAGATGAAAAGGTAGGAAGCGCCTTGCTTCTCCATCTTGGGATGCCCAGCCATTTCAACGCGAGAAACTACTGTTGTGCTTATATATTAATTTATCCTCACCATCGATCTTAACCACCTCGTCCTGATCTTCCTGCAGAGATGGAGCGCTTTGGCCGAGCAAGTCAAGGCCGTGATCAAGGACTACCCCAAGCTGAAGCTCACTCAAGGGAGGAAGGTAATTTCATCTCCTGATCAATCATGAACTCCACCGTCAGTTAATCAAACCTTTTTTTTTTGCGGGGATCGGAGTAAATCAAACTTTGAGCAGAACAGCCGTTTAATTGTCCTTGCCAAATGATAGTAGTAGTACTAGTTGCTGATCAAGAAGAAACTGATCGGACTGCTGGAACTTTGATATGTGCTGCAGGTTATGGCGTCCGAGCATCATGTGGGACAAGGGCAAGGCCTTGGAGTTTCTGCTCGAATCGCTCGGTACGTGCATCACGACAAACAACCTCAGCTCGCTCCTCAGTTATTTTCCATTTCAGTTGGAAAATGCAGTATATATTTTTGCCCGGCGATATCCTGTATCCATGCCTCATAACAATCGTTTTCACTCTAGTTTTTATTCAGTACTTGCGTATCACACCTCCTGCTGTCCTAAACAAATCAGCCGATGACATGACACACGCCGCCCTATCCCCTCTGCAGGATTGGCCAACTGCGGCGACGTGCTCCCGGTGTACATCGGTGACGACCGCACCGACGAGGATGCTTTCAAGGTGCTGAGGAAGAAGGGCCAAGGCTTGGGCATCCTTGTCTCCAAGTGTCCCAAGGAGACGAACGCCTCCTACTCCCTCCAGGACCCGGGCGAGGTCATGGAATTCTTGCTCCGGCTGGTGGAGTGGCAGCAGCAACAGAAGCCATCGCCGACCGACCGCGACGAGTGTAGCAGCAGCCGGGTGTAGCGGCCAGTACCACATGTACTGGAACTAGTATTAATAAATCTAATCCCATATATTAGTATAAACAGAAACAACATCATGTTAGACGAGTACAACCTGAACATCTATATGATAAGACTACACATGAAAAGGCACTCAACAAAAAGAATTCTACGTGATTACCCAGAGAAGACATGTACACACATACCGATCTTACGTAGATAAAGAATAGAAGGCACGTTATCAATACTCGAGCGTAGATAGGTCGTCGTGAGGACATGAGCAGTCATACGAAGCTCTTTGAAGAAAACTTTATTCGCCCTCTGTATAGAGAGCTTTAGAAGCTCTTTGAAGAAAACTTTATTCGCCCTATGTATAGAGAGCTTTAGAGATTTGAAATTTATAGGCATTCTCCATGTATGGCACGTCTTTTCTATAAGAGGGTTAGTCCTTATTTATATGAAGCAAAATTCTTCAAATCTTATTCATTAGCAATACGTGCTAATAGACGAAAGATGGTGTACTCTCCAACACTAATAGACATTTGATATTTATTAAAAAAGAGGAAGAGTTAAACTCGGCACTCGTTGGCAGGGAGCTTAAATGGTTTTTTTTTGAGACTCGGGCCTATACTTAAGGAAGTTGGCCCACCCTTGTATGGCCCATGCACCGAGCCAATCGGCCCGATGGTGGAGCTGAATAGCAGCCCAGCTAAAATTTAACTCGCAGGCTTCCTCGCTGTGTTGGGGCCAGCCCACGGTGGACGGCCCTTTTTCCCCGGGGACCGAGCGAAAATTTTTTCTCCGTTCCAATGTCTGAGATCCATGCACATCATATTAACGAATCAGATTATTACGGGAGAAGAGTCGACAATGGTGAGAGAGGCACACGTGGACAGCTGGAGGTACACGACTGCTGCATGCATGAGCTGGTCGGATGTGATTCCATTTAAGTTTTGATCTTTAAATTCAATTTTCTCTTAAACTGTAAATCATTTTTTAAATCCGTTTGAACCATGATATTCATTCAACAAAACAAGCTCCGATTTGAATATATTTTATATTTTTTGATAGTTTTTTAAAATCAACATTTACCGAAACTAGTTCAACATTTGTAATATACTATTTCAACGTTTTTTAGAAAATGTTGAATTAGTTTTCTATAAATGTTGAACCAATGTCGTTAAAATGTTGAATTAGGTTGACAAAAAATCTGATATCATATGAAACTGTTGGAGGCTAATAAAATTTCGTGCCAAAAAATATTCAAATACAGATGAAACTATGTGCGACTTTGTTTTTAATGGAATGAAAAAGTCTAGTGAAGAATGCGCACAGGTACCCACAGATAGTACTAATGTGTTGGATCTAATTGGACCTCTAAACCATACTGCTTAACTAGCACACGGAAGCCATATAGCCCCGGATTTCACCGCCCACGCTGAGTTCATGAGTCCATGACGACGTTGTTTTGCAGTGACAGCTCTGTAATAAAATTGCAATAGTTTCAGAAAGGAAAAAGGATACGCATGCGCTATGCGCCGTCAGGGCCTGCTGGCAACCATTTCGCCGGAGACATATTAGGTGAAGCGTAACTTCAGCATGGCGTCGGGGATCAGCGTGATAAGAGTGCATCAATAGGGACATTTTGCGGTAGAGCTGTTGGTGATTTATAATCGACATTGATGGAACTGCTGGGGATGCGTTCGTAGTTAGGAGTACTCATCGGTGATCAAAGTACTACTGTTCGTTGGGAGGCTTTTCGCGTACAAAGCAGCAAGGACGCACACATGACTCTGTCTCCATTCGGTAAGCATATAGCCATATAGGCAAGTACAATAATTTTACAAGGGACGACAAGAGCCCATCGCTTCTGAGCAACACACAGTACGAAAACAAAGGAAAATATCTGGCAGAAAATTTTACCCCGAACACAAGGGCTCCCCGTTCATTTGGATTATCAGCCACCAGCCAACAGTATTTTTCTTTCAGCAAAAACCAGCACCAGCCACCATCCAACCGAACAGTCCAGGATTGGCTGGCTTTCGAACCCAAATTGTTAAAGATTATGACAGTAGCAGCAAATGCAAGAATGTAATTCGACAACCAACGGCCGAAGAATTGCGCGAAGATAGCCCAGTCACACACACACACCCAAAAAAAAGCATGTAAAGAGGCAGTAGGTAGACCGCTCATCAGTAATTCCGCACAAGGCAGATATTTAAACAGGTGGAAGATCAGGTGATATCTTTTTCTACCGTGAAATGCCAGTGACCCTAAGAACATGTTGGCTGAGGCCTGCGCGCGCACGAGATCAACAAAATTCTACAGATCTATTAACTAATAATTAAACAAAGCGCGCAGGATCTAAAAGATCCACCCACACCCACACCAAAAAGACAAAAACATACTATCATCGAAGCTTTACGTAACCGCAGCAGCTTCGGCCACACTCACTCAGGAGAGGACGACATGTGTGTACGGACACGTGGCGGCATCTGGCATGGTGGCATGCCACTTTGCTCGATCAGTGCTGGGCAGTGACGAGCTCAGTGGAGGAGGACTTCTTCCTCTCGTGCCGCGCGGCCACGACGACGACGTCGTCGTCGTCGGCGTCCTTGCCGAAGAGCTTCGCGGTGTCCTCGAGGCTCTTGCCCATGGTCTCCGGCAGGAACAAGTACATGAACACCCACCCCGCCGCGGCGACGCAGGCGTAGAGGTAGAAGCTCCCGGCGATGGTGATGGTGTCGGAGAGCGAGAGGAACGACATGGTGGTGGCGCCGCTCATGATCCTGTTCAGCCCCGTGCCGATGGCGGCGGCCTGCGCGCGCAGCCGCAGCGGGTAGATCTCGGAGCAGTAGACCCAGGCGACGGGGCCCAGCCCCGACGCGAACGACGCCACGAACGAGAGCATCGCCGCGATGCTCACCGCGCCCAGCGCCGCCGCCTCCCCCTCCGGGCGGCGGTCCATCATGTGCAGCGACGTGGCGAGCGTGAAGAGGAAGACGGCCATGCCGCCGCCGCTGGCCAGCAGCAGCGGCCGCCGGCCGATCCGGTCGAGGAGCAGCGTGGAGATGGGGATGAAGAAGGTCTTGCAGGCGCCGACCGCCATGGACGCGCCGAGCGAGTTGGTCTTGGACTTGATCCCGGCCCGCTCGAACACCCGCGGGCTGTACATGACGACGCAGTCCACGCCCGTGGCCTGCTGGATGAACATGAGGCCCAGGCCCGCCACCAGCATGCGCCGCACGGGCCGCGACGGGTTCACGAGGAGCTCCTTCCACACGGACACCCCGTCGCCGGCCTGCTTGCTGTTGCCGGCGGTGGCGCGGACGATGGCGGCGGCGTCGTCGGAGTCGGAGACGCCGTCGGGGATGCCGACGACCTTCTTGATGTCGAGGAGGCGCGCCTCGGCTTCGGCGGGGGAGTCGGAGGTCCTCTGGAGGACGCGGCGGGCGTCGTCGATGCGGCCGCGCATGACGAGCCAGCGGGGGGACTCGGGCATGGCGAGGACGGCGACGCCGAGGAAGACGGGGGGGACGGCGCCGACGAGGAACATGGCGCGCCAGCTGAGGTGGACGGGGAGGCGGGCGAAGGCGAAGTTGGAGACGTAACCGAGGAGGATGCCGAAGTTGTTGAAGACCTCGGGGAAGGAGGTGAGGAAGCCGCGGGCGGAGGTGGGGGCGACCTCGGCGGTGTAGACGGGGGCGATCATGAGGGCGAAGCCGACGCCGATGCCGGCGACGAAGCGGCCGACCATGAGGAGCGCGTAGTCGGGGGCGAGGCCCATGAGGAGGGCGCCCGTGAAGAAGATGGCGGCGGCGAGGACCATGGTGTAGCGGCGGCCGAGCCAGTCGGAGGTGAAGCCGGCGGCGAGGGAGCCGAAGAGGGAGTAGATGTTGATGACGCCGGCGAGGATCTCGATCTGCGTGTCCGTGATCTTGAGGTCCTCCTTCATGAACAGCTGCGCGCCGCTCATCACAGAGATGTCTGCTCATCGTTTTTCGTCATCGAGAGAGAACGACGACGCATCAGATAACAGCTGGTTGTATTGTGTGGCACGCGCGTTTGGCATGAACGTGCGAGAGAGAGAGAGCTGGGAATGCGAAGCGAATGGAAGGTACCGTACGTACCATAGCCGAGGAGGACGGAGTTCATGGAGGCGAGCAGGGCGCAGGCGAAGGCGTACTTGTTGATGGGCGGGCGCTTCGCCGGCGCCACGGCGGCCGGGACGGCGGCGTCCGCGTCCGTGCTCATGGTGTGTCGGCGCAGATCTATCGGCCGGGGGCCGGGCGTGAGCGTGGTGCTGCCGTGTCAGTTGTTTACCGGGCGTGTACGTTGTCGTGTGTGCCGGGCCTCTATCGTCTGTCCTCTCTCTTGCGCTCGATTATTGTTGTACCAGCGAATGCATGCCGCCGGAGCACCGTGTCCCTCACACTCCGAGCTAGGTCCGTGCTCTTCACTAGAGCTGCGTGAGGTGAGGTGCAGGAATGCGGGAGTGGTCCGCGTGTGGTGTCTGGTTCTGGCTGGCTAGTCCTTGGCCTTGTTATATAGGAGCATCCGTGACTGTTTAGAAGAGAGAGAAAAAGAGTGGATAGCAAACAGTGTACCTTCAGTGTCGAGGCAGATCACTTTGCTCTAGGATTAGAGATGGCCTGCCGTCTGCCCTGTTCTCCGTTCTCTACTCCTCTCTCGTATACGGAGTACGACGATAGCCATGCATTCTCCTCTCTCGTCTGGATGGTTTCCAGCCAGCGAACAGTGTTTTTCTCTCAGCAGAAACCAGCACCAGTCACCAGCCACCAACCACGCAGCAATATTTTTCTCTCAGCAAAAATCAGCGCCGGCCACCAGCCACCAGCCAAACGAACAGAGCCGGAGGCAAGTACTGGCGACGACCCAGTCAACTGTCAGTGGTACGGATAATCAGCATGGAAGAAGGAAAGCTCGTAGACCTTGTTTAGTTCCAAAAAGCAACTCCTAAATTCACTATGCAAAAAGAAGATTCTCTATCGCATCAAAATGTCATAACATGCATAGAATACTAAATGTAGATGAAATCAAAAACTAATTGCACAGTTTTGTTGTACTCTGCGAGACGAACATTTTGAGCCTAATTAATCAATTTTTGGATAATTTTTCGCACATACAAACGAAATGCTACAGTGGCGCAATGATTACGAAGAGAACTCAAATTCCCAAATTCACCAAATTTGGGACCCTAGGGTTCACTCAACAGATATCTTTTGAAAGAGATGAGTATTTATTACTACCAGTGCAATCAGATCCTAGTACGTACAAGTTCTGAACTTCAGCTGTTAATAACATGCCTGGTACACATCCCTGTACGTGCCAAGTACGCGTTTGTACTGTGCGAGGCTGCACGAGCATTGTCCCGTGCCGGCCGGCTCCGTGTTAGCCTCTGCCTTCTCTCTTAACGAAACACTCGGACGACACGTTCTCGCCTCCATGCTGGTTTATTGACCACACAAGCCGAGGAACCTCCGCTGCCTCGTTGCTCTCCGTCTCCATGAAACGACGCCATTTTTGAGCTGGTTTACTTGTGTTCCCAGCCTCCAGGGGCAATAACTCTGCACGCCGCGTACCGTGCAGACCAAATTTCCATGTGATCGGGACTCTACAGACTTGCAACCACTGTACTTACTAGGTCCGGTCGCGAGCTGTGATGGGGACTCGTGGTGCCGATTTTCTACCCGTCGTCACGTCGATCTTGACAGCAGAACGCCTCTCTGCTACATATCTACCACCAATTTTTTATGTGCTGCGGCATCATCGACCGATCCATCTCAGTAATCGTACGTTCAAATGTAATCCTCACGCCTTCATGGTGTCCATACAGTGATCAGGATTCTGCAAAAAAAGAAACATTCTGATCAAATTGTGTACGCCCTTGGCTGTTTATCCCCAAGACGATGGAGATATCCGTCGATGAGCTCGTGACCCTCGGCAACGCCACGCCCTGCCCCCAGCAAGCTAGCTTCTGTATTCTCTGCTCCGCTGTTCATCGGCGACAACCCAACATGGCTATATGAAATGATGTTGCACTTGCACACAGTCTTCCCTTTACCTGACCTGTTAACCGCCACCGTACCAAATCTTACTAGCTATATATACTTTGTTGAGTGCAAGTTAATCAAAGTGATAACTGGCATCGTCAAGGAAAGATCTCATTCTTCTTCCTGTTCATCAGCCGTAAGAGTAAGACATTTACCTCCTTCCTGCGCTCCTACCTAACCAAGTTCTCGATTCGGTTTTGTCAGGCACGTATCATTTCCGTGACCAAACGCCATCCTCCCGTGTGGTCGGAGACGCCCTAGCCGCGGGAGAAAACCGGAGGGGATCCATGCCGCGAGCCACAACGGAGCATATCAAGAGGGAGTAGTGGTGCCGTGGTCCATGAAAGCGCCGCGCCGCGCCGCGTGTGTGGCGCCGAGCCCTCCCCGCATCCGGGCACCGGTGACTCGCCGTGCCGCGCGAGAGCGACGCGACAGCGCCGCCGCCGCCCGGCCGGCCGGCCAGCGACGGGGCGCGGCGGAAGGCCGTGCTCGCATCGCCGTGCGTGCCCGGCCTGTTCTTTTCACCCTCACCCCACCTTGTCCATCCTGCCATCACTGACGCTTGTAGCTTACTCCACCGCCTAGCTTTGCTGCCCGTTCTTTTCGTGGCGATGCGTTCTCCCCCGCCGGAGATCGCGCGGTGAGGTAGCTGCGCCACCAATTGACTGCTCCATATCGCCGGGGATTCCGTCAGAATCTTGGCTCTGAATCCAGGGTTTCAGACTAGCCACTAGCGCGGCGGTTATTCTTCTGTTGCGTCAGGGTTCGAGAGCCCGTTGAGCCCGTACCTACCTCGCCTCGGACACGGGAAATAAGAGAGGCCCACGACGTTAACAACCTGACGCTTACGTCCGGCCTGCCACTAGGGGTCTAGGCACGGCAGCTAGCACCAGTTGCCCCCCGTACACGTTGCCTCGGAATTCATCGTCAGCATCAGCTTTTTCTGAAGCCAGAAGATTGGAGCGATTGCCGATTGGTAAGAAAATTTTGGTTTCAGCTTTAACATCATCTCACTCCACCCACGCTATGTATAGGTTAATTATCCAAGGATGCAGCTCGCAAGCAACCGTTTCACACGGTTTCCGCACTGTGCTGATGAACAAAACATGATGACGAGGATGGCAATTAGGCGCACATGCTCATCTTTTCTGCTGAGTTAGACGAGGCAGGACCCAAAATATCTTGGACTGATCCGCCGGCGCCTGAGAACCAGTCTGAAAGTGTCAGCCTACGGCTACGCCCTGTTCTTAGTTTGAGGACCACAGTAAACATCATTTCGCTGGGACGGAGAAAGGATTGCCACGACACCAGGATGCAACAGTAGTAAACTTGTTTTTAGTGGGGACAGGCTGAATCAGAACTATTTTGATCTTTAACCGATTTGATGGATAAACTGTATCCGACTTTATCCTGCAGCCATCTTCAATTCTTCATGATGCAACAACAGAGAAGCTAGAGATTGTAGGTGTGGCTTTTGCAAGGGGGATTCACCCAACAGAATGTCATTTCTGAACTATCTCATCTCATCATGCATGGCCTGATGGCCAGGTCAGTGTTTGTGATCAACAACGTGCACACAATACCAATTGGAGCAATGGCCGATTGGGCAATTGGCGACAGGTATGCTTTCCATTTCCATGACCTGGCGCCTCTGAATACGGGGAAACATCACCAGTGCCTCTTGAGAGCAACCCAGAGCTTTAGGAAACGTGGCATGCATGCCGTGTGACTTTTTGGGAGCTGCAGGAACGTGTGCAAAAGCATCAAGACGAACCAAAAGATCAGCTCTGATTTGCTTAACGCTTTTGCTCTTTTATTTGATCATGCCTTTTTATCACGAGCTCTTTTATCATCCCTCCGATCCTTTTGCTCTGATGTATGCTTCCGTGACCCTTTGGTGCTGATCCACGCTTCTCAGTTCCTCTGAACTCTGCAGGCATGTGCTTGCTTCTTGCGTTCGGGACCCAAAAACAAACAAATAAAAAAAGTAGCAGGAGTACATGATTACGGAGCTGCAATCATCCCAGCAAACGAACATGACACGCGAACCTGAATGATGAGCTCCGCATGGTTCGTATGACCTACTCCCTCGTCCCTAAATATCTATCATTTTAGCTTCTCGATAAACATCTTTGACCGAATATATAAAAATATATATTAATATTTATGGTACATAATAAATATCATTATATAGATATTTGAATCTAGTTTTTTAATAAATTTATTTAGAGATTAAAATGTTGCACGTATTTTCTACAAATCGAATGAAAGTTGTGACACGAAAACCAACAACGACAGATATTTAGGGACGGAGGGAGTATGAGCTATGAAAAATCCTATGATGATGGTGTCTATGATTCTGAACCCCTAATGCACATTGATTGGATGCAGTACAAAAATGCGTATTGCTGTTTAAATTTGCTATCATGCGGTTCAACTTTTTAACAGCACGTTAGTCCACCCACATTGTAGTTTTTTTCTTTTTTATCCAAGGGTTCAGCTCTCAAGCAACCTTACGCGGTTGCCGATTTGTGCTTCTGTCAAGAAAAACTTTGGTATCCCAAGATGCTAATCTGCCGGGATTAGATTAACATCACGCATTGGTAGTTACTTTAGTCAAGAAATGGGCCCTACCTCCGGCCTACGACGAGGATGACAATTATGCACGCGCTGCTCTTTTCTGCTGAGATAGAGGAAGCAGGACCCAAAATATCTTGGACTGATCCAACAACTGCCAAAAGCCCAAAACAGACTAGCAGTGCCAGGATTCTGAATGTGTGAGCTCGTACCCACAGTGAGCCCCTCCTCTTAGTTTGAGGAGCACAGTAAACATCATTTCGCTGGGACGAAGAGAACACCGGCAGGACAGCTAAACTTGTTTTTCAGTGGGGGCAGGCAGAATCAGAACTATTTTGATTTTAACCGATTTGATGGATCGACTGTTAGTGTTATCTGACTCTATCCTGAAGGCTTCGTCGTGATGCCTGATTGGTGTAACAATGGACATGCTTTGGCGAGGGGAAGGATATGATTCATTCAACAGCGGCCGGTCCTTCCTGGATTATCTCTCGCATTGCCAGGCCATTCTTGGCATGCTGCAAAAGAAAGTGCTTATGCTCAACTACGTGCATACGGTACCAATTCGAGCAACAGCCAATCGGGGCAATTGATCATGACGATGACAGATCCAGGGATGCTCAAAGCCCGCGCTCTGGATTCTGAACATTACCGTTCTTTTGCAAACCAGAGCCTAGGAGACGTGGCAGGTGGCGCTAAATGCTGTGTGAGAGCTCCAGGACAGGTGCGAATGCAGCCAGATGCACATGCACCAATGCAAACGGCCTTTTGCTTTTTTGATCATGCCCTTTCTATTCCTCTGATCCTTTTTCTTTGATGTGTGCCTGCGGTGTGTCTCTTTGATGCTGATCCATGATTACTCTGCACGCAGACATGTGCTTCTTGAGTTCTTGTGTTCGGTAACAATAAAGTAGGAGTACATGACTTCAGAAATGCCATCATCCCAGCGAAAGAAGAGGCAAAGGAACAGGATAAGCAAATCTTGAAGGACGTGCTTCGTACGATTCCTATGGGCAATATTAAAAAAAAAATCTACGACGGTATCTATCAGTCGAAGCCTTAACGCACAGTGATTGGATGCAGTGCAGAGATTGAGCAGATAACGGCTGCTAGGTTAAGTAGATGCGGATCATGGTTCACGCATAATGATCCAGCCCCAAAAGCTTGAGGAAAAGAGGGGGCCAGGCCGAGCTCGACACGTATGGATGGGCACCTTTCAGTACCTGCCCATCAGAGAAGATTATGCGCCACGCACCAATAATGCCGGAGCGATTAAGTGAGCTATCAGGAATCCCTAATCAGATCACGCGCGAGCTTCCTAGTAAGTTGGGTTTTAGTACGCCGCCGTGGAAAGCCAATGCATCAAAAGGGACGTAAAGCTGGCCCGATCAATTAAACAAAATCAAAGAAGCCTAAAGTTGATTAGAACTGGGGGATAAGCAGAGCGGCCAGCCACACCCACACCGCGTGCGTGCGTTCAAAGTTCAATCCAGCAGAAAACAAAACGGACCGGGCCACCCATTCACCAGTCGCGTGAACCCATCACCACCCGGCTGCGATGCAATGCAAGCCGTATCCATCCATCCATCCACCGGGTCGTGTAATATCTTCTGATCATCTGGTTGGAGTTGGAGGAGGTCGGCCAGCAAAAGTCTCCGGCGAGAGGGATCGCTAACCCGAGTGGCTGCTGCACTAACAGCCGCTTCCATCCGTGTCATTTCGTATCATATCATCATCTGCGCCAAACTCAGTACGGGCGTGCGATGCGCACGCGTGCACACAACACCTTTGCTCCTCCCGCACCAGCCGTCAGATCATCAGCCTGTCATTGTCATCGTCTTCGTCTTCTTGTGTAACCTGCCGTTGGGGAGGACGAACACGAACACGCGTGGATGTGTATTTCAAGCTTGCCTGCACTGCAGTGGCGTGCATTGCATCTTCTCTGGGCATGGTATATTGAATGGCATTTGGCGGGTAGGGTTGCTACATCTCATGAGTGAAGTTACAACTGCAGATGGACAGGTATCTGTCGTTTCGATGTGTCATTAGGGCGTGATCGCCACAGGTTTTGCTCTTCCTGTACACGGCGGCTAGGAGACATGAGACTAGCTATCTGTGTACTGTTACGGGATCCTTGGTCCCCCTTTCAGTGCCTTTCGTCAGTGTCTCCTGGCTGGTGCAGACCGAGATGTGTCGTCGTCACTGGGACTCCGGGAGGACTTCCAAGTTCCAGGCTATTAGTTCTCAAAAAAAAAAAGTTCCAGGCTATTATGTGAAAGGCATACTCTGATGGACGGCATGACATTGTGCCCAATAGAATGAGCTTGCGTTCAGGCTGGCGTCCTCTCCCGGTTAAGCACTGACAAATTATCTTATGAGAAAAATTGCGAAATATACTACTTGAAACTGCCATGTAAAATCCTAGTATTCATGATGTTCTTCTTCTTTTTTTTGGCAGGTTCATAACTGATACATATTATGTTGCACAAAGTTGTGTCCCACCATTCTCTGTCTTAAGATGCGGAAAATGCAGTATAAAGGAGTGCATATGTTCTCTAAATGTTCGAGATAGGAGGAATATATCTAATCCGAAGACAGGAATACCTCAATAATCCCATTATTGGGATATAGATACCGGGCCCGCTAAATATGCGAAACTAACAATTCTGAGGCAGACACGAATGAAACAGTGATCACGACGAGCATAAACGTTTTTATTTGGTCGGAGCACTGCAGGATTGAGAAAAAAAAACATGGCAATAATGCCTCAATTTGACACCACTCACATATAGTGAGCTAGCACATTCCTGAATTCAGATCAGATTCTCTATGTGAGTGGTGTCAAATTTCGTCCTTTTTTAGGTGATATTCTTCCATTCCTATTCGGCAGCACTGCGTTTGCCTGCATCTGCATTTTGCAACGTCTTGCCTAGATCACTCACACATGAATCGTCACTGCCTTTTCGTAGTTTCAGACTCGGAGTGGCATGGCCCGTTAGGCACGGCCACACCAAAACGGCCCATATGGGACCACTGTGGGCCACTAGTTAGGCCTGCACGCGCGACCCATCATCAAAAGTAACGGCCCATCCAATAAAGAAAATAACCGGCCAACACTGAACCGAGTCATACTGGCTTTTCTCGGTCTCTTTCCTTCGGTGGAAGTCCAGATCAACTCCTCGTCGTAATTGCTCTCCTTCCTCCTCCGCCGGCCGTTGCAACTGCCTCCGCGCCGGGTGCCGATGCGGCGGTGACGGCGCCGGCCCGGGGGATGCGCGTGGCGCCGCGCGTCGCTCGTCAGCACAGGTTTTCCTCGATCGATCGCCCCTCCTCTTCCCTCTCCGCGAAAAACTGCAGATGAACACGTACCTGCCATTTCGACGCTGTTGACGTCAATTCGGGCCAACACACGGATCGCACTTAGAACGTACGGCGCGCGGAGGGGCTCCTTGCTGCTCCTTCACGCAGGTCGGTCAGACCGGTACGATAGCCGGTCAGACCGGTCTCGTCGGCGGTGCCCGGCGAGAGACCAACGAACGCCCGCCCGGGAGGGACCCCGTCGGGGCAGGCGTACCTTGGTTTGCCCTAGGCTCGGCGGGCCAGCTAGGGCGCCTCCTCATGCCATGGAGACAGAAGAAGGATAGCACATAGCACATGGGGTTGGAAAAGTTGGGTAAAAGGAACGAAAGGTAAAAAGATAAAAGTATAATTGATAGATTCGATTGGGGATATCTCAATCGGCCTTTTAGCCTTTATATTTATAGGGGAAGTCTTACCCCTCGTGAGTCGGTTACAATATGGGACAAAACTCGGAATCCTAAACCAACTCGAATTACAGCGTACAAACCGGTCTGATCGGTTTTGAAACCGGTCTGACCTCTTTTCCCGAGTGTAGATCTTGTCAAGTCATAACTCTCTCATCCGGAGTCCAAATTAGGCGTTCCACATATGCATCTTGATCGTCTCGACGAGAGCTACGCAATGGTGAAGTCCAATTCATATTTTGACAATATTACCTAAACCGGCCTGACCGGTTTGTGCATACCGGTCAGACCGGTTTGCACCGCCGTGCCAATTTTAGTTGTCAACAGATGCGCCCGCCGTTGATTTTGTTCTTCCTCGGCGTCAAGGAAACGCGACCGTCTGCGCACTGTGTTACAGGAGCCTGTGTCCCCTTTCTGTGCCTTTCATTATCAGTGTCTCTCCTCTGGTGCAGCCGTGCAGGTGCAGACCGAGACGTGTCGTCGTCAGTGGGAATGTGGGACGACCTCCAAGTTTAGGCCATGGTGAAAGAATGGTTGCATCCAATTCGGTACTTTACCTTAAGTTTTGGTGGACACTGCTGTGTCCGATGGAACGATCTTGCGTTTAAGCTGTCATTCTCTCCGGTTTAAACATTGAAAGGAAAAATATCTCCCGACGAAACTTGCAAAATACAGTACCTTGCATTGGAGTAAAATCAAACTCATGGCGTTCAGACTGCTACCGTGCGCGTAGGACTGGGTTACACCTGTTTCGAGAAAAAAATCAATAGGTTACAAGACTCGTAGGACGGGGGCAGATGATAATGTAATCCGGGCGCGTCATCAGGGCGTAATCATATCGCCACTGACTTTGCTCTTCCTGCACAAGGCTGCTAGGAAACGAGACCATCTGTGTACTCAGTATTTCGTCAGTGTCTCCCGGCTGGTGCAAGCTGAGATGTGTCGTCGTCAGTGGGAGGGACCTCCAATCCAGGCCATGATGAGATGCATCCGATTCGGACTTTTCCTTAAACTTTGGTGGACGACATGGCATTGTTGTGTCCAATGAAATGATCTCGGGTCTACGATATCATTCTCTCCTAGTAGTTAAAACACTGAAAGAAATCCACATCTTCCGAAATAACTTGAAAATTAGTAATTACTACCGCTGACATTGTAGAATTCACCACGTTCAGATTACTACCAAGTACCATACTACTTGTTTCCACTTCTTCCGGGCTAGAGTGGATGTTTTTCTTTCCCCTGTTCCCTTTGTGGATTATATAGACGATTAGTAGAAGCATGGACCATGCTTTTTGAAAGGCTACGACTAACGACTAATACAAGCAGTCAGACAAACTTGTGTTCTACATCATCCTACATCTCATTTTTTATGTATTTGATTTGAAGATGCGCAAGGAGCGCATATATTCTCTAAATTCAAACTTCTCCTTTTCATATGAAAAGGATACTTCAAAACAACTTGTAGCTTAAAGTGCAGAACCGCATCAACAGGGTGCACCTGTTCTGAGGGGAGAAAATTCCAATAGCTCGTATGGGGGCACATGATACTGTAATCCGGGGGCAGGAATATCTAATCTAATAATATCTCAATACCATTACTGGGACCGATTCCAGATCCACCCAAAATGCGAAACTAACGATACTGAGGCAAACACGAATGAAATCATGACCACGACGAGCATATACGGTTTGCGTGATGGCGCCACTACAGGGTTGAAGAAGAAATCAAAGCTTGACAACAATGCCTCAATTTGACACCACTCACGCTCGGATAGTGAGCTAGCTATCGGATTGAGAAATTCAGATCAGATTCCTCCTCTCACATTCTGCAGCGAAGTGCTGTCATGCCTTCGCATCTTGCGTCGTCTTACCATCACCAAGATGACAATCCAATCATCTCTGGGTTTTCGCAAGTCCTTGGCTAGTTGTGGTTTTACTCCGTATATATGGGAAAAAGTCCAAATTACTCCCCTCAAGTATAACCAATGTTTGGATAACCCCCTAAAGTAATTCTTGGTTCAGTTTACCCCCTAAACTATCTTATTTGGTTCAATTTACCCCTTAACATAATTTGTTTTTTTTTGTTTCTTCATGCACAGGTGGAATTTAAAGTTAAAATTTTGCAAAATTATAGAAGACAATATAAGACACGTTAAAAAAATATATCATAAATTTTTTGTCACTGTTTTGATAGGGTAATATATTTAATAATAAAGTTATACTTAAAATAAAATATTATATAGAAAGTAGTGATGAAAATTCGTAAAATATTTTCTAATATAGATTATGATGTTCACTACCTCCCTGCAAAGTCTTAAATTAAAATTCATCTTGTGCATGGAGAAACAAAAAAGACAAATTGTGTTAAGGGGTAAGTTGGACCAAATAACATAGTTTAGGGGGTAAATTAAACCAAAATATAGTTTAGGGGGTTATCCGGACATTCGCTATACTTGAGGGGAGTAATTTGGACTTTTTCCTATATGATATAGGTGATAGGTTGGGCCTTTGGATGCGTGATTTAACCAAGATTAGCCCAAGCCCACATCGTTCCTCTTTTCTTCTTATTAGGCCCGCCAAAGAACTAAACCCAACAATAACGGGTCAGAAAAGGAAAAAGTCTCATTTACCACCCTGGATACTGAACCGAGTTTGCGAAACCACCCTGGACTCAAAAACCGTCCGTTCAGACTCCCTCAGCTCTCAAAACCGGACACATGACCTCCTTGAGCTGTTTTAACCCTGGTTTTGTCCCACGTGGCGCTTACATGTCGTGGGCCCACATGTCAGGTAGGATAAAACACACGCCGCACCCACCACATCCTCATCACCCAGCGCGAGCTCCAGCGCCGGTGGTCAGGGCGGGCGGCCAGGACAGGCGCACGGGCTCGGGATAGGCGACCGGCTGTCCGGGATCGGCGGGGGCGAGCGCGGCGGAGGGGACCCGGCGTGCGGCGGCCCAGGCGGCGACGGCGTGGCTCGGCCTACGGAGCTGCGGCCAACGCAAGCGACAACGAGCAGCGACTGACGACGGGGACCCGGCGGAGCTACTGGGCGGCGGCCGCGGGGCGCGGCGGCGTGCGCGCAGAGTGGCCCGGGCGGTCCACGGGTGCCCCGTCCAACACGGCCCCGTGCGGGAGGTTGGTCGGCGGCGGGGGCGAGCGCAGCGGCTGGCTGCCAAGGTGGCGGCGGCAGGGGCGAGCGCGGCGGGGGGCAGGGGCGGCGGCGACGGGAAGCGGCGAGCGGAGCGCAGGGGCGTCGGCGACGGCTGGCTGCGGCGCGAGCGGCATGCGTCGCTCGGGCCATCGCCGCGGCGTCGGGCTGCGAGGGCGGCAATGGGGCCGGCGGCGGTGGCAAGCTTCGGTGGTGGAACATAGTGCACGGCGTGCGGCTGCGACGATGCGCTGAGGACCGAGTTGACCGCGGCGGCGACGGCACGGGGCGCGAGCAGCGAACGAGCTGTAAGCGGCTACCGTCGACGCCGAGGTCATCTAATCGGCCGCGTCACCGCCGTTGCCCCCAGCCTCGTCCTACGACGACGGGTATGCCGCGACCCTGGGCGCCTACACCAGCGACATCGACGCCAACCTCCGCGCCGTGGAGGCCGATGAAGGGCAGCGACCCTCGCCGGACTACCTCGACACCGCGCACGACGGCAGCGCGCGCCGCTCTGATCGAGTGGATGTTCGACTTCGACGCCGACGCCGACCACCGGCAGCTCCGCCTCCTAGGCGCGACGGCCAAGTACGAGGACAGCGCCACCGTGTTGCGGGTGAGCGCGGGGGACATCGGCGCCTGCTACGGGTTCGCGGCGGCGCGAGAGGTACTGGACGCGGAGCGCGCCTTGCCAACGGCGCTCGGGTACCGGCGACATGTGGACCCGTGACATGCCACGTCGGAGAAAACCAGGGTCAAAACAGCTCAGGGAGGTCATGTGTCCGGTTTTGGAAACTCAGGGAGTCTGAACGGACGGTTTTTGAGTCCAGGATGGTTTCGCGAACTCGGTTCAGTATCCAGGGAGGTAAATGGGACTTTTTCCGTCAGAAAACAATGACAGCCCACCAAGATGACAATAATGGGCCAAGGCCGTCCCGTAGCCCACTGGTACATCTGGGCATATATCGGGTCAAATTTTGTTGGTAATCTGATCTCCGTCTCGCTTTTCGGCCGCAGAAATCGCGACTTTTCCAAGTCGCAGCAAGTCGCACGCAGCTCTTCTTCCACGGGGCACGGCCGCACGGCCCCCCGTATCGCCGTAGCCCGTAGCAGCCGCCTCCGCCTCCGCCTCCGCGCCCGGTGCCGCCGATGTGGCCGTGACGCTGCCGGGAACGGGGGAAGCGCGGGGCAACGGAAGTCGCTCGTCAGCAGGTCTACCTCAATCACTCGCCCCTCCCCATCCCTCTCCCCGGGAAAAGCTTCCTTTCGCTGCGGGCTTTGGCCATGCCTGTGCTCTTCGCGTGAGGCGCAGGTCGCATGCCAGGTGTTCGCGGAAATGCGCGTGTAGCATTCGATTTTCTTATCACGGTACGGCCACTCACCACCTAGCACTACCGCGCCATCCTATTTTACTTAGTGTGTGATGGGCATCATCAGATAAAATATTGAGCTCGCCTTTGAATCTATCTACAATATTTACGCACCACGCGTTAGGTGCCCTTCGTAGTTTATTCTGTGGAGCTCGGTATGGTATTACAGCTGCAAATGCAAGCTACCACGTCGTGGCTACCGTTTAATGGCTAAATCATTTTAGAAAGAAGAAGACAAAATAAGTAGAGAACCTTAGAAAGCGAAAAGGAGGAGTGAATTCTGTGAAGGCTCTAGTCCTAGCAAAGAAACAAAGAATGTCAACACTCAACAGGACAACCGGTACACGTGATGTGGTAGTAGACGCCAACCCATGAGATTTCTGTGATTATAGTTTTTTTTAAAAGTCCAGTAGTCCAGCCCAGCCAAAAGTTGGTTTCTCTTATTTGATTGCTCACGCCTAGGCCTTAGTGCCTCTGTTGTTCCTCCACAGCAGCCCTCTCAGAGCAGCTGCGACTGCCATGGATTCCAGAGCCATGTTAGATTTCTTTGCTTGCCTATGCTTCTAACTTCACCATCCTTCTGTCTTTCATCAGTGTCTTCCTTTCTCTTTTTCCCTGTACTTTTCGATAGCTTCTCTTTGTGTTCAAGTGTTGCTCTAATCCATTGTTGAGAAAGCTAGTAGAAAGGGTGAAGGGAAAACTTCACTGTAATTTACCAGGATTTGTTCACATATCTGGTTTGGTTGGGTGTACTACCCCCTGTTTCCCTTTGTCTTGAGAAAATGATGATCGTGTGGTTCTTGTGCAGGGAGGCATTTGTGGCCAGTCAGGCCCCCATCTTCATGAATCAGTCTCCTCCACATGTATGTATGCTCATGAATTGGCCTCTTTTGCCTCTGACTTGTGATTGGTTTTAGGAGAGATTTAGATCTGGGTGAGTGGAAGGAATGGCTATAGAAGGAACAATGTCTAGTTCTTAAGCCATGTTCTTGATTTTGATAGTGCAATTTCTTCATAAGATTTTTATGAGCAATATCTCACACATTCCCAATAACCTTTGTTGAAAATTTATTTGTTAAATCAATTCTGTTTTTGTGATCACCTGAGTGGAAAGTTAACGATTTTCTAGTTCTGTCAATCTTCAATATCTGGCAATAATTGCAGCACTTTTCTTATGCAATCTATTCAAATTGTTCACTCACTGTAAGAGACATCATGTAAGCTAAAGCAGGCCCATTCACATAACAGTACTAAGGTAAGATGAGAGTAGAGCAGGTGTTAATAGGAAGTTAGAGTTGTGGAGGCATACGTTAGAGTCCAAAGGTTTCAGACTTAGCAGGACTAAGACCGAGTACATGATGTGCGATTTCAGTGGGACTAGATATGAAGATGGAGATGTCAGGCTTGATGGGCAAGTGGTGGCCGAGAAAGATACCTTTAGGTATTTAGGATCGATGCTGCAAAAGGATGGTGACATTGATGAAGATGTTAGGCATAGAATTTCAGCCGGTTGGTTGAAATGGCGTCAAGCTTCTAGTGTCCTCTGTGACAAGAGGGTACCACAAAAGCTAAAAGGTAAGTTCTATAGGACGGCGATTCGCCCGGCGATGCTATACGGTGCTGAATGTTGGCCTACTAAAAGGCGACATATACAACAACTGAGTGTAGCAGAGATGCGTATGTTGCGTTGGTTTTGTGGTCACACAAGAAGGGATAGGATACGGAATGAAGATATTCGAGATAGAGTCGGAGTGGCACCAATTGAGGAGAAATTGACGCAACATCGGTTGAGATGGTTCGGACATGTCCAACGGAGGCCTCCTGAGGCGCCGGTGCGTAGTGGGGTTCTACAGCGGGCCAATAATGTTAAGAGAGGTAGAGGGCGACCCAAACTAACTTGGGACGAGTCGGTTATTAGAGACCTTAAAGAGTGGAATATCTCTAGGGATTTAGCTATGGATAGGAGCGCTTGGAGACTAGCAATTAATGTGCCTGAGCCGTGATTTTTGGGTTTCACCTCTAGCCTACCCCAACTAGCTTGGGACAAAAGGCTATGTTGTTGTTGTTGTTGTTGTTATTCACATAACAGTACTGAGTGAGCATTTTGCCTTTTAGCAATATCTTTCAGGCCCAATCATATTCTCGATTATCATGTGTTTGTTTGGCAATCAAGACTTGAAATTATAAACTAATGCTAGGAAATGTAAGAAATATGAATGGCGCAGTGTGATGACTGCATATTTTATCAACAATAACTGCATGTTGACATCAAATTATCTGAATGCATTGATGGTTAGAATCTAAATCTTACTAAAATTTTATCTCCTTAGATACATATTTGTGATCCTGGGTAGTGCATTCCGCCGGAGAGCATGACGAGTTGTATTTTCTGTGTGCAGATGTCTAGACTATCAATTTTTGTCAAGTTCATTTTGGGGCTGCTCTGGGGCATCATCCACTTGGCAATCGGCCTTTTTAATTTATGGTCTCTTCTGATTTATAATCTACAATGCTATCTTATTTCGTCTGGGTTATTGCGGAAATATCGGTATCTGCACCTGGATAGACTGAAGTACTTGGCTATTGTGGTAGATAGCAAAGAAGCTAAAAATACTGAGAAGATCAAGCAACTATTATGCTGGCTCTCAACTATGGGTCTGAAGTATGTATGTCTCTACGACATTGTGGGTAAGACAACGAGTTCATTGTTTGAATTCCTAGGATATGAGTTTCAGTTTGAAATTCATCCTTGACTACTAATCTACCGATATGATCATTCCTTTTTGTGTAAACAAACATGGCTTGTAAGAATTCAAGTGACTTTAAACAACAACACTGGGCCGTGACAATACTAAGGAGTTTGGACAGTGGCAGAGGAAACAAAACTAACTGCCCTGTTGCTCTTACGTGCCGTCATAGGATTTTTAAGTCTATAGATGCATGGACTCCTTTTCTTTTCTCGTGACCTGTGGGCTCTATCTAGCACACATAAGATTATCTTATTATCTTACTATTCATGTTACATCATAGGAGTCCTGAAGAAATCATTTCAACCGGCGATGAATGGTTCAAGAGATGGGAAGACAGGAGAATATTTGGTAAGTTACAATAATGAGCTTCTCTTACTTTTCTTTTAAACTCTGCTGGTTATCTTGTTGATTGTTTTTATTGTTAATGTATATCATGGTTCATGGCAACATGTAGGATATTGGTGCAAGCATAAACTATTCACACTGTGGCCTCAAAGAGATGGTGATAGAGTGTATTTCTGGTCCTGATGGCAAGGAAGGTATTGCTAAGGCAGCCAATTTACTTTGCTCAACTTACTTCAATGGTGATGCACATGGAAATGGCAAAAGGGAGCCAACATTTACAGAAGCTGATATGGCCAGTGCTCTGAAAACTGTAGGTATGCTTGAAGAAGTTTCCCTGTTTTCATGTATGCTCTGTTTGATATACTTATTTGTCACTTGGTAGTGATTTTATCAAGTAGTACTATCATAAAACGAAGGAGCACCTAACTTCTGGTTTCATCTTAGGTTGTGGTGGACCTGAACCTGATCTTCTTCTTATGTATGGTCCTGCTAGATGCCATTTAGGCTTTCCTGCATGGAGATTACGGTATACTGAAATTATGTAAGTTTTTAATCAACACATTAATTGATCTTTCCAATTGAGAAATTACTGTACCATTGATAATTTATTTCCACAATTGAGAGATCTCCAATATTTCTTTTTGCAGGCATATGGGACCACTAAAATCAATGAAGTACGGTGCCATTGTGAAGGCTTTATATAACTTCTCAAAGAAATACCAAAATTATGGTAAGCTTGAGTTTTCAATTTTGAAATGTTTCTGCAGTAAAATCAACCATCGCCACTGTCCATTACTGTATATCAACGCTAACGTTTTAGCCCGTGACATTTATCCTGGCTCTATGTCACAAATGCTTCCAAAAGCAAAAGGAGTTGTGCTGCCTTGAGTGGCCTGCCTCTGTCACCATTTTGCTGATAGGTTAGGTTGCACATGCAAGTTATGTTTGTTCTACCTTGTAACATGTGGCTATGTGCTGACAGCACTTCTTAGTAGTCCCTACAATTCACCGGTGTATGATATTAAAATGTCTAATGCTACAAAGAAACTATATAAACCAGTGTCCCTGAATATGCTAGGATATTCTGATGCCTGACTCGAGACAATTTTTATCCATTTTGGCTGACTCTGAATCATTGTGCATCTCAGGTAAATGATAGTTGATACTTGTACAAGGAAGATCAGTAACAGCTGCTTCCACACTCCTTTGTGCATCTCTGGAACTGCGAGTATACTACTAAGTTCATCGCTACACCCCCATTTTGTATTTCCCTTGTACAAGATCAGAAGTGTCACTGACCGAATTAATTAATATACGGGATCAGATCAAAAGTTACGTCAACAGTGATGATTAACGAACCTGCAATCGATCATACGGGCGAATTTAAATCGAGATTGATACTGTTTGTGCCTGCCTGTCTGCCCTGATATGTTGCAAGTTTGCAACTGCCGATACCCCATGTGGTGTTTTGAGAGCTTTGAACAGTGTCTTTTGACTACTACGAATTCTACTGTTGGCAATCGCCCGCTTTCATCTAGTCTCGTTGCTCGTGGAGTCCTTGTATTGTCTTTTGTGTTATATATCCTATCATTGCCATTTGCAAAGTTCTATCTGACGTTCGCATAACAGTGCAAACAGGGGTTATGCATTCTTACATAGAAGTTGACTTCTCTTTGACTCTATGTAGAGGAAAAGAGAAGATATCGAGGTGCTCTAGCTGAAATCAGCCTAAGCAAACAATGAAGGGATTAAACTTATTAATTTTTTTAGGAAAAATTAATCTGATAATAATGGAAAATAGAAGGTGAAAGTGTGAACTCAGCAAGCCAAAGCGCACTCAGCAAATCCTCCCCTCATCGCGCGGCACCATCGTCCTCCTCCCCCAGTCCCCCACCACCAGTAGACAACCCCCCATGTCGCAGGCGGCGCAGTGCCCCTACTGCCGCGCGTCGGGGCAGGCGCGGTGCGCGACGACGCAGCCGCCGCTCTCCCGCGCCGTCTCCGAGTGCTCCGCCTGCGCCCGCATCGTCCTCGAGCGCCACCTCCACACGCACCCCTTCTTCCCCCTCCTCCCCTCCCTCCACCCACTCCCCCTCGTCACCCCCGACCTCGCCACCGCCGTCGAGCCGACCCCCGCCCCCACTCCCTCCCCCGGCGGCGAAGATGACGAGGATCCCTTCCTCCCCGCGGGCTTCGTCTCCGCCTTCTCGGCCTTCTCCCTCGAGCGCCACCCCGTCCTCGCCCGCTCCGCCTCCGCCTTCTCCGGCCTCCTCGCCGAGCTCGAGCGCGCGCTCGCTGTCGACTCCGCCGCCGCGTCCGCCAACCCGGACCCCGCCGGGCCCATGGTCTCCGTCGACAGCCTCCGCGCCTACCTCCAGATCGTTGACGTCGCATCCATACTCAGGCTGGACAGGGACATAGCCGACCACGCCTTCGAGCTCTTCAAAGATTGTTCCTCTGCGACCTGCCTTAGGAACCGGAGCGTCGAGGCGCTTGCGACAGCCGCGCTTGTGCAGGCTATCCGCGAGGCGCAGCAGCCCCGGACGCTGCAGGTTTGTCTGTGATTCACGCACACCATGTGTTTGCTCTAATGCTCTAGTGCAGATGTGGATAGGCATAGATGCATAGGCATGCGTTTCTCCAAGTAACTACGATCCTATAGGTAATTGTTGTTCACGGAATGGAAATTTGCAGTGTCTCAAGACTTGATTTCTTGCAAAATCGATATTGTGTGAATCATTTCAAATCAGCTAGTGTCAGCCCTGGTATTGGAAATTAGGAAAGACTTGCTGCATCCTAGGCTACTAGCATATTGGAATAACCGGGCAAAGTCACTAAGTCAATTTAGTGTCTAATCCTTAGTATTCAGGATCCCCTTTTAGCCATCAAATAAAGCATGTTCACAATGCTGTGCTTGATCATTAACCTTGATGAGCATGCATTTGCATTTTTCCTAATCAAACTGATAGTCATTACTGCCTGACTAAGTTACTTCATCATGTGTCACCTTATATTGTAGCAAATGCAAATTAGGCTAACTTTAACCATGTTGGGAATCCTGAATTCAACCAAAACCACATTAAATATGCTTCATAAACAAATGACTGAACCAAATGCTAAATCAACTTGGATATTTTTTTTATTCGTATTACGCAAACATTTGGGTAGCATTTTCAGATGTACACAAACACTTGATATTTGTCTGTTGACTAGAAGTCTAGAACTGATTCACCTTATATTCACTGTATAGCCAGGAAATCTCTATGCCAGCAATCTTGGGCAGAAACAGATAGGAAAACATCAAACTACTTGGCAAATATCTGAAACTTGGTGTACCATTTTCATGTAATGCTACTTTTATCAATCAGTACTAATTAATCTTCTGTTTACTACGTGACCAGGAGATTTCTACTGCTAGCAATCTTCCTCAGAAAGAGATAGGCAAATACATCAAAATACTCGGAGAATCTCTGAAACTAAGCCAACCTCTTAACAGCAACTCAATTGCTGTTCATATGCCTCGGTTTTGCAGTTTGCTCCAGCTGAATAAGTCTGCTCAGGTATCAGATTTTAGATGAAAAACTGTTACTGAAGCATTTTGCCAATTAATATCTGCTTCTAAATTTTAACATATTACATGTCGGCTCCTCAGGAACTTGCTGCTCATATTGGTGAGGTGGTTGTTAATAAATGCTTCTGCACACGACGGAATCCCATAAGTATATCTGCTGCTGCAATATACCTTGCATGTCAGCTCGAAGACAAGCGCAAAACTCAGGCTGAGATCTGTAAAGTGACGGGCCTTACAGAGGTCACTCTACGGAAAGTCTACAAAGAACTCTTGGAGAACTGGGATGATTTGCTCCCCCCTGACTATACACCGGCCACACCACCAGAGAAAGCTTTCCCAATGACCACCATTTACTCAGGGCGCTCGTCAAGTGGGAAGGATCTGTATCAGGATAAGATATTCGATAGTATTAAGCAAAAAGGCCCTGAGCCTGCAGAGCCTGATCATATGGTCATTGTGAAAGAAGAGGACGACAAAAAAATCAGTGCTCTTGGTCGACCGCCTGCAAAACTCGAGCCTCATGAGTTGAGCAAGGCATTCTGGCCATCAAATGCCCCTTTCTCAACATCTCCAAAATCTGATCGTGACAAGACGGAAACTAGTGTTCGTGGGTTCAACCTTAATGAGGTATCATGTGCGATGGATTCCGATAGAGCAGATATCACAGTGAAGCCAAATTTTGGTGATCGCTCAATAATTGAATCAAATATGCTTCCACCTCCTAATAGGCAGCCTTTACCATGGCAGCTGAAGCAGGGGGCGCCTGCAACTGGTCCATCCTATTCAAGACTTCGGGAGCAACACCATAGCCTGGACCTTGTAGCTGCTCTGAAGGGGATTGGGAAAAGGAGTGCTGGGGATGGTGGTGATGGCCGGGATAAGGAAGGGAAGTGATTAGCTGCAGCTGTTTATTCAATTAATCGAAAATGAAACTAATGATAATGGTGCATTGTAAATATAGATGTTTGTTTGTACTAGAGTTAAATTGGGTTTCCCTTGTCATTCTATATGTCGGTGAAATATCACTCCACACTCTGTACCTTCTGTACTGAGATTTTTTTACTAATATTTCCAACCTGAGCTGACTTAATTCAATATGTTCAGTGCAATGAAATTTAATTTCTTTTCACTTGAGCACTGGTATATGTGGTATGGAGAGTCTATACTCTACACAAGCAACTTTGTGTTGCCTGAGAGAATGGAAGGATCAAATTCATATCTGATCGACACAGTAATTTGCATAATTTTAGTACAATACCAATTGCATGGTGTTCTTTGACAATAATGCTACAGGTGAACAAATTCGTACTCTCCATTTTAATTTACAAGGCTTGCTTTGTTCTTGTTAGGATGAACATAAATGAAATATTCTAGAGTAATTGTTTGTCAAAACATTATAAAAAAACGAAATACCTATTGTGAAAGAACCAGAGGGAATCAAGTTTTGCGCTGAAAACCAGACCACGCTTTTACACTCAAGCTCCAGAGTTAGTGTGAATTTAACAAAGCTGGAGGGGCTCAAACGCATATCTGCCCCGGAACCGGATAATACACCACGATAGCGAAGCAGAGGCCTTCCAAAACCCAACGCGGCAAACGCCTCCACTGCTCCTCATCCTCTTCCTCCCCCTTTCCCTCGCCATGGCCGTCTCCACCTCCACCACCTCCCCGCTCCCGCTCCTCTTCCTCCACCGCGGCACCGCAAACCCTAGCCCCGCGTCTCTCTCCTTCCCATCCTCTCTCCGCACGGCGTCCCTCCGCTCCCGCGCCGCCGCCGCCGCTCCGCCCGCAGAGACCCTCTCCGACGACGGCATCCCCGACGCGCCACCGGTACGAGATTATACTGATACATTGGCATGTGTTTTTGAGCTAGTATAATCTAAAACCCGTGAAATGCTAGGTGGTAGACAGTCAATAGGTATGCGCTGTTCCAATTCCCGTGTGGGATATGGGGTTTTATACTTTTATGGCGGCGTTAGTTCATTCAGTTCGCAGCCGCTGGAGCTTGTTTATTCGGTGACTAAAATTGTTATGCTCCTGCTTTCAGGAAGGGGAAGGAGCGGGAATTCCGTTGCCACTTGGGGAAGATGGAGAGCAGGTACCTTCCCTTACAATTGAATTTTCCAGATTATGTTACCCAATGTATAGCTCTAATACTGTCGCTGCCATAATTGTATGTAAGAAGGTGTTACCATATAACATATGTTTGCCTATTATTACTGCATAGTGATTAATGCACGTTTTGTTTGTATAATCATAACAAACGGAAAGGACAGTGTACTCAGTCTTTTGGTAAGTTGTGTTAAGAAATGGTTCAGGCTTCATGATGGAACAATGCTACTTGGCACAGTTACATTAATGGTCAGAGTGTCAGACAAATTACAGATAACATAGCAGTCACCACATTTGTTAAGCTGCTTCACTTACAGTGAACTACTCTCATTTGACTGATTTGGATGTCAGGAATGTATATTGCTAGTTGTCGATATCAGCTTAGACAGTTTAGCATCCTTGATGCTTGAGTTATTATAGTTATCAGCACATGATTGAAGAGATTGTTCATGAGCATGTGTTCGTCCTTCAAATCATTCCTGTTGAACTGAAACGAGGATATCTGATGGACTATGGCAGTGTAGCTTTCCAACTTCGACTTAATTCTCAAAGGCTTGCTGGATGAAACTCTCAAAGTTTTCTGCCCATTGCTGCTCTGTTCCTTCCTGGAATTATTCAGCGTACCAAAAAATGGTGCCACTAAGTGTTGAGTCAAATTAAGGAGAGGTGTCCAAAGGTTCAGTTTCTAATGCTCTAAACAAGTAGAAGTCAAATTAAGAAGAGGTGCCCAAAGGTTCGATTTTTAATGCTCTAAACAAGTAGAAGTCCAGAGCAGTGGCAAAAACAACATTGTTCTTGTAGGTCTATTCCTGCCATTTGTTGCCGAGTTCTTTTTAACACCTTTTATTCTCTGTGCTTCTGCTGTGTAGTTGCTCTTTTACTCTTGGTTTGTGAAGCATGAATCTATATTTATTTACACCAATAGATTATACTTATGGTCCAGGGCACCTCCTCTGTGCTAAGTGCTTGTGCTTGAAATCCTCTAATTGATTTTTTAATAGGAAAAATAGGAATTCTCTCAATTGTATTGATGGGAGGTGTCAATTAACCTATGAACATACTGCCACTGTTACAGTTGTATAACAAATACAACTTTTCTAAAAAATAAGCATAATAAATACAACTTATATTCTATCATAGGCATGCAAGTTGTCATAGGCATGAGAATTCTGTAATAAATACAGGTGTATTTTTATAAACATATGCATAGCAGTTTCTGGCTGTGTGGTTGTTAAGAATTCGACTAGTTATGCCAGCCCCTTGCTTATCTCTTTTGGAACCTTGTTGGTGCTGTCCTTACACTGTTAGAATTGGAGTGGACAATTGTAGTTCTTTTTTTCTGGCCAAGAATTTAGGTGTGTGATCAACCTTTTAAAAGTTGCTTAAAGTCATTTACTTGTCTCACATGGAAATGGCATCAATAGACATGTCACTGAAACTATGCTCATATTTAATTAGAAAAGATGGGCAAAGGTGTCTGTGTCTAGATCCAAAATGACTATTGAGTAGTAAGATAGAACAAAGATAGCTCTGTATAATCTGCCTTATCGTTATATTCTTATTTTGCCACTTCATGTTTCGGCTTGTTAAGAATGTGTATGGTGCATATTTGTGTGCAGTTGTTGTTTGGAACTGCTGGAAAAGATATTATGAAGCCTTGCGCACAGTTGAGCTCCTCTTTTAGTGATTCTTTAGGTGTATCACAAGAGAGAATAGTGATAAGAAATAGATACGGGGAGAAACTTGTTGGTGTTTTGCATGAAGCTGGATCTAAGGACATTGTAGTGTTGTGCCATGGATTTAGGTCATCAAAGGAAGGTAGAACTATGTCGAGTCTCGCTGATGCGTTGACATCAGAAAATATCAGCAATTTTCGTTTTGATTTTTCTGGCAATGGAGAAAGTGAGGGTACTTTTGAATATGGCAACTACTATAAAGAAGTGGATGATTTGCATGATGTGATCCTACATTTCAAAAAACACAAACGTGACACCCATGCTATTGCTGGCCACAGTAAGGGAGGAAATGTGGTTATCCTCTACGCTTCCATGTACCACGATATAGCCAATGTTATGAACCTGTCTGGAAGGTTTAATCTGGAACGTGGAATTGGAGATCGTTTTGGAAATGATTACACGGAAAGGATCAATCAGCATGGTTTCATTGATGTGGAAGACAAAACAGGACGTGTCATCTACCGTGTTACCAAAGAAAGTCTGATGGATCGTCTTAAGACAAATATGCAGAGTGCATGCGCGTCTATTGACCCAAACTGCAGGGTGTTGACAGTACATGGTGCTAATGACGATGTTGTGCCATCAGAGGATGCTCTAGAGTTTGATAAGCATATAAGCAACCATGAACTGCATATTATTGAAGGAGCTGATCATAGATATGCATCTCATCAGCTTGAATTAGCTTCAATTGTAGTGAAATTTGTTAGATCTTGATGAGGGTAGGTGGAAACATAGCCATGACATCTCCTTTTCTTGCCCAATATTCTTGTTCTGCCAATATTTAGTGCATACTTGTTTTATTAAACATTTATATTTCATAATCTTACCATATTTGCCCACATTTATATTTCAGAATGTTCCCATATTTGCCCCCATTTATATTTCAGAATGTTCCCATATTTGCCCCCATTTATATTTCAGAATGTTCCCATATTTGCCCCCATTTATATTTCATAATGTTCCCATATTTGCCCCCATTTATATTTCAGAATGTGCTTAACTAACTTGATAATATTAAGGTGTCCTGACTCCTGATTCGTGGAACTATTAGTTGGCTGCATTTTGTGGGAGAACATATGTCCGTCATACAGGAAATTGAAGTTTTATAAGTTTTCTTTTTCCTACCTGAAACATATTTAAATATTATAGAATCCCTACCGTAAGTCCGGAACTCAACTGCATGTTTTTATGTGGTATCTTCACTCTTCAGTTTGTCTGCAGAAGTTGCTTATCTCTCTAGGACTAACAACAGTTAATCTGAATGTTATCTGTTCACAGTTAGCACCCAAGCAGAAGATCAGAATCAAGCTGCGGTCCTACTGGGTGCCGTTGATAGAGGACTCCTGCAAGAAGATAATTGAAGCTGCCAAAACAACCAATGCAAAGACCATGGGTCCTGTTCCTCTGCCAACCAAACGTAGAGTATATTGTGTGCTCAACTCTCCCCACGTTCACAAGGATTCACGGTTCCATTTCGAGATCCGGACGCATCAACGGCTGATTGATATCATGTATCCAACTGCCCAAACAATTGACTCACTGATGCAGCTCCAGCTCCCTGCCGGTGTGGATGTTGAGGTTAAGCTATGATTCTGTTGGGGCTGAAATTTTCAAAGTTTGATGTAACGTTGTACTCATTTTCTGCAGCCTTTCTAGTTGATCCTTTTGCTGTCTGGAACTGAAAGAAATGTAGAGCATGTAATAGGAAAGATGTTGAGATATGAATTATCTTGCATTGAAGCATATTGAATGAGATGGTTTACGTTAAGTTGTATCGGGTCTACTAAAATTTCTGGTGATGTAAATGTAATTGGTCAGCATCTGATATATTTGGCTTCCCATCACAGTAAAATCGGTTGTTTCATCTCGATAAGTTAATTACTGGCAAAATAAGTGTTTTATTCTCTCAATCCCGAGCTCAAGTTCGTCCTTGAGTGGCTAATCTAGTCTCTCAACTTTTATTTTGAATTAAATTTGTTCTTGTGTGTGGTGCTCCATAGTGCCATGAGACTAATATGAAAAGTCTTTTTTTTTCCTTCGCTTTTGAAGAAGATTATATGTATGATAGCCGGACCCAAAGAAAAACAATTGTTTTTCTGTAGCCCGTACTTTTCAGAACTGTAGCAAAATTTTAGCCATGATTGAATCGAGGGACAATCAAGCTTCTTCGATATTCTTTTTTCTAAAGTTAAGTCCATTTTCAGTTGACTGGGGCCGCGATCAAGCAGTGCAGCCGAGATCAAGTACTCTGTCTTTTATGAAGAAAGTGAATATATAAAGTTGGTCTTTAGCAGCCCTTAGTAAGAGCTAGCAGCCCCAATATCCATAGTCCACGTTCTAGTGCCACACGGTCATCCTCCTTCCCCGTCCGAAAACGACCCAAGAGTCCAAGACATTGCGGAGACTCGAGGGAGAGTTGGTCGGCGAGTAAAAGCATAAACTATCCGTCGGGATGTCCCATATGATCTTGTCTAAATGTTCCAGTGCTTTGGCCTTACCTTTTCTTAATCTTGGCTGCTTGCTCACTAGAGGAGTCAGATGCTAGAAGTATCATCTTTTAATCTTTTGTCAAGACACTGAAAATTGCATACGCTACTCTTTAAGTGCAGAATAACCCAATGTCACCATCAACTTACTCATTTCATAATAGCACCATTTTTTTTGTTGTTGTCGTTATAGTACATTTTGAAAAACATAGCATAATTTTACAGTATGAGTTGGACACCTTGAGCATCTGACGTCAAAAAAAAACTTATACATTTGCTATATATGGTTATGGTAACCTATATACTTCCATTTTCCATTTTTCTATTACAAGGATAGCGCACACACATCACCGCGCATGCACATCACACTCGCACCTGAGTCTGCACTCTATCACATGCTTACAAATAAACGACCGAAAGCACTTGCGTGTGAATCATGGTACCGTAGTGGATTAGATCACTACTAGTAGTAGGTACATAAGAATGTAACATCCCTAACCATTCCAATAAAAGGCAATTTGATATTACAAGGCAAAATCGTCATCATGTACAGATTAAGATCGTCTATATCTATATATTTGCATCTGTGATTGGACAGCGAAGGCTTGTACTGTATACACAAATGGACAGGATAATAATAACATTATGCTCACATTTGCATTGTGCTCTAGCTAGGCTGTGTAGGATTTCGTGTGTAGGCTGTGCAGCCAATGCGATTTCCATTATCGTCTTCGCTACTTCACTGTGTGTGTTGCGTGCGGCAAATTTCAATGCGTCTTCATCCCGGACTTCTCCATTTCCTTTTACGAGTAGCTTTTCGACCGATCGATTTGGACTCTTCACAGGAGCTACTAGGATAACCGTAACTGTTTGATGGACCCTACTACCACCACTGGACGAGACGTTGCTTTCAGTGGAGTGTGTCACTTGTTACGTTCGCCGCAACCATCTGGGGCTGGATCAGTTGTAGCCCACCAATTCAGGGGTCCGGCCAGATGCTAAAAGCGTAGAACAGTTTGTTGATATATTCTTGGCCTTCCGGCAGTGCAGAATTGTTTAGCTTGGATTTCCCAAAGGGCAAGACATGCCCTAGGCCCTAGCTACGTTTATTGCTGACGAGTATTCGTATTCGTATTTTCACGAGTCCCACGAAGTCATGAATGCAGATGATCCTAAAATTAATTAGCATAATGGATATGGATACACAACGGCCATGCCATGCGCGCACTATTCAGACATAAGCCGATAAAATTAGCATGATGTAGCCACGCATACGTCTCGCAAAACATTCATAGATATATTTTAAACTTGAATTTAACTATCAAGGCGCATATATGTCCGGTAGCAATATGTAAGGTTCGATTCAGACGCGAAGTCTTGCATCACTGCCATCCGTGTCCGTGATCACCCCAATGTACGTATGCCCTTGCATCATCTAGCGCTGTTGGTCCGGTCAATTTGGCCCTGAGACACTATCACGTTATTAAGGAAACCAATCGATTCTTTCCTTGGCAACCAAGGAGATAAGGAGGTTGAGCACGACGACCTCGGTCAAAAAGTCCACGATCCGCGCCGTTGGTCCCATGTGGCGTGGCGCCAAGGCTATTGCCGCGAGGAAGCCCAGGTCGCTGTGAAGAATGGAACCCTACGACTTTTTCGTCGCCCCGTCACTCCAGACGTCATCCTCCTTTGCTGAACCGGATCCTCTGCGGCGCTTGTGGATGTCTCCGGGCGCCGCTGCGGCGTGGGCGTGCGCAATGGATCCCGAGTGATTAGGCTGACCCGAAAACGTGCAAGTCTCCTGCTACTTAACCGCCACTCATGGTCAAGGCTGACCGGGCCCGGGCGGGGCGACCGTGCATGCACCTGAATCTTGATACTGTGGATAATCTTTGCTTTCACATTTAATTTGCTTCTCGTTAGTGAGGAAGAGTAATTTTTCTTTTTTTTTGTTGCAGCAGATTTTAAACACACACAATTAATTTCTATCAGTTTTTTGGGATGTTATTTATATGAGTTAATCGATAGCAAGTAGCTAGTGTACTCTCTACTTCCGTAGGACCACAATAATAACATGGGGGAAGGAAGAATATGAGCATCAGCAAGGGCAGCACAAGTGAACGATCGAATACCCAGCTAGGCGAATCGCATCCCTCGCCGGATTTGATTCTAGTGGCCTCGGATAAAAACGCAACAGGGAACTTGGGAAAAGGCGCAGCGCGCGGCACGGGTCGACGTCTCCAGCAGCAGCGACCTCTCCCATCCCACTTGCCGGGCCGGGACGATCGAATATTACCTGACGGCCTGAGCCTGACCGACCGACCCGACACGCGACGCGACGGGAGCGGGGGTTGCGTGCGCCGCGCGCGCCCACCCGATCGTGTCGCGGCCGGCGGCACGCTATCCTCTCCTCCGATCCCCCGCCACCGGATAAAAAATAACGTCTCGTGCGTGGCGGGAGGTTTGCCTGGTGCGCGTGAGCGTGAGCGTGTGCGTGTCGTGTCGCCGGGCCACGCGCGCCGCGTCTTGTCGTGTAATCGCCTTCTTTTCGCGCCCTCTCGGGGGTTGCTGGTTTTTACACGCCTGTGTAGTTCCCTTAAGGCCCTGTTTGGGTGTTTTGTGATTTTTTACACCTGTAATTAACTTCCGGCTGTAATACCATGTGCACAAGAATACAATCGGAATTTTTTGCTGACGTCTAATATTGTTTGGGTAAATAACAGCAGCATATGTGCAACCGGCATCTTTCAACTCCACTCTCGATTTTGAACCATCCGCCGTCGAGTTTCTCCTCCACCATCAAGGCCTGCAATCGAAATCAGAAAACCAAATTATTCTTCTTCACGGAATTGTTCTCTGTCACACCCTTTTCGATCTCAATGCTCTTCTGATTAGCTCCTCCTATGAACTGCAACAATGGTGGCCTTGGACTGATGCTATTGGAGCAAGACTCAGCAATTCAGCATCGAAATGAACTAACTTCTGCGCAAAATGAGCACTCCGGCACAGATCCCTTCAGCCTAATCACATCATCCCTGACACGAGAATCAAAGCTCCTGCCATGGAACCTGAGCTCAACACCGCCAAGTGAGATCCAGCGCATTCGTCGATCGAGGCCGCACAAATTGATGACGATCGATTTCTTTCGTGCCTGATTTAATTTGATCTAAAAATTCTGGATTGAAGCAAGTGACTGAGGGATTCCGCAGGTATAAATCATGGCATCAGCTTGACGCTCTTGGGTGTGCTAGACGGGCGCCATGGAGGGCTCAAATCGGCCACCGGTGGGGTGAGCAGCCATGGCGGGCGGAGCAGCGGACGGCGAGCGTAGATCCAGGCGAACTCAACGGACGCCGCAGGGTGATGCTCGCGTGCGGGCGAAGGGTGCGGCGGCCATGCGGTCGCCGATGGGGAGGACGACGGTCTCGGTCGAGTCAGTCGCGCGGAGGAGGGACGGCGGATGGGGCGGCGCTCCCGATAGTTGTCGTTTTCTTTTCCACACCTCCTCACATAATTATTTTTTTACACCGGTATTGGACTAAACCAGCTGTAATTTTAGTGTGCTAACCGCTCATCCAAACAGAATTTTGGATTCACCAGCGGAAAATAATTAGGGTTGTATTTTACCGGTGTTTTAACACTAAAACCTGCCATCCAAACAAGCCCTAAAAAGTTAAAAATTCTTCTCTCCAAATTTCACTATTCACCTATCACATCAAATTTATCTCTTCATCCATAAAACACTAAACGTGGGTAAATAATAAAACTAAGTACATTGATTTTGATGTACGACGAAGCTTTTGAGCCTAGTTAGGTCATGATAGGACAACGATTACCACAAACAAACGAAAAATGCTACAGTACGCTGCAGTGTCCGATGTGATATTTTCACCAAACTTCGCATTTACTTTTCGGGAACTAAACACAGCCAGGATCTTTTTTTCGTTGTGGCAACAGGAGCCTAGGCAAAGTGCAGTGTTGTTGCTCGGAGTCGGAGGGCGAATTTGATCGCCGGATATCCGTTCGGCATATGCTCCAGCTCTTCACCGACAAAGCCTCGTCTTGTTGATCATAAGGATCTTCCTCCTCCTCCTCCTGCTGATGATGTTGTGTGTGTGTGCGCGCGTCGCGGTTTCTCCCAATCGCAGGCAACATGCTGGTGGCGTTAAGTTGTTACGGTTCAGCATGTTGCGCAAACGGTCTCGGCATGTAGCCACGTACTACTGCACGGCTCAGCAGACTGGTCAGCGGTGCCCGAATTGTATACGGAGTATGTGGTATCGCCACACGCTGAGGCATCGGGTTGACACGCACGGTGTACAGTCAGCAAGCAGCTACCTTGCCACGGAAGAAAGAGAGCGGCAAAAAACAAACGTGAGCAGAGAGGCTCTCTCGCCTCCAGGCAGACACCATCTGATTTCGTTTCATCACGCTTCTTATATGAAGCTTCGTTTCGCCTTGCGCGGCGCGGCTGCTCTCCCTCCCTCCCTCCCCTTCTCCGCCGGCAGGCAGACACGTATATATAGGAGTGCAAACACTTGACGCCTTGTGTAAGCGCAGCGCCGGCCACAGCCTTCATTCATTCACACCGCCACCACCACCACCAGAGACATCCTCTGCTGCCCTTCACACATGGCTGCCTGCGTCGACAAGTGGCACCCCACGCACGCCGGCCGCCTCTCCAGCTCCATCTACCGCTTCTTGCCGGACCGCACCACCACGGACCGCGGGATGCCCGCCGCCGCAGCACCAGCGGCCGCGATCGGCGCCGGCTTCTTCTCCGTCGACGGCGACGAGGTCTGGGACGAGCTGCGCGCGGAGGCGCAGGCCGACGCGGACGCCGAGCCGATCCTCCGCAAGTTCTACGGCGACCTCGTACTATCGCGCCCGTCGCTGGAGGCCGCGCTCGCCGCGCACCTCTCCGCCAAGCTCTCCGTCCCCGGCGCCCTTCCCCCGGACGCGCTCCGCGACCTCCTCGCCGGCGCGCTCGCCGCGCACCCGGAGGCCGCCCGCGCCGCGCGCGCCGACCTCCTCGCCGCGCGCGACCGCGACCCGGCCTGCGCCCGGATGGTGCACTGCTTCCTCTACTACAAGGGCTTCCTCGCCCTGCAGGCGCACCGCGCCGCGCACGCGCTCTGGGCCGACGGCCGCGCCGCCGCCGCGCTCCTCCTCCAGAGCCGCGCCTCCGAGGTGTTCGGCGTCGACATCCACCCCGGCGCGCGCATTGGCTGCGGCATCCTCTTCGACCACGCCACCGGCGTAGTTATCGGCGAGACGGCCGTCGTCGGCAACGACGTGTCCATCCTGCACGGCGTCACCCTCGGAGGCACCGGCAAGGAGTCCGGCGACCGGCACCCCAAGGTCGGGGACGGGGTGCTCATCGGCGCCGGCGCAAGCGTGCTCGGCAATGTGCACATTGGAGCCGGGGCCAAGATCGGAGCGGGCGCCGTCGTGCTCCGGGACGTGCCGGAGGGGACCACGGCCGTCGGGAACCCAGCGAAGGCGATCGGGAAGAAGGCGGCGCCGCAGCGGCGGCCGGAGGAGCAGCCCGGGGTGACCATGGAGCAGGGGTGGTCGGATTACGTGATTTGAGGCATCTTAGAGGGGTCTGAGTGCAAATATTTAGCGCAGGAGAGTTTCCCTCCAAAATATATTTGTGGTCGAGGGCCACCGCTATTCTGCTGCAGCCTACACAGAGAGATGGCATTGCATTAGAGGGAGCTCAGTTAGGAATTGAGCCCTTGGTGCAAGTCCATATTTTTTCAGTTCTTGTTTTTTTGGTCGAAATAACAAAATATGCCTCTGATAAAGTAAAATCGGTTGCTTTGCCCTAAAAAAAGGTTTAAGTCGGTTGCTTGTAAATACACTCAAGTTCTATCCCAGTGTTGATATATTCGATTTCTAGTTCATTCCAAAGTAGAAACCTACTTTTTCCTTCTGCATAGTTTGTGTATTACTCTTCAGGTACAAACTCTGACCAAGTAGAAGTTGGACATTATTATACTCTATCTGTAGTATAGGAGTTCAACTAGAGCGGATCGACGAATTCTGTAAGCCCATATTGATTCTTGAAAGGCTGCTGCAAACAAATCAGAGCACAAACTAGGACAGCTCCAGTAAAACTTGGCTGGCCAGGATCGAATTGGCAGTTCCATCGAGAATTTGACTGCTTGTCTTTGCCCAAACAAAATCGCCAGCGATTTGAATTGGGGAATCCAATAATTGACGCGAGGAGCTAAGCAGTGAGATAGTTGAGAATCTTGGTGAAAGAGGTCAGCCTGTCTGCAAGTGGAAGCAGCCGAGGCGTGACGGCTGCGGCTACCAGGTGAGAGACGTCGCTGCCCGCAGCTTTTATTCGAAAGGGTGGAGACGTGGGGTTGGAATCGAGATATGTTTTTCCAGGATTTCGGCGAAGTCTGCTCTACAGCCCGGGGTGACCATGGAGCTTGGGGGGCCTTGGATCGAATGCTCATTCTCTGAATTATAACGGAATCGAGTGCCTTCCTCTCGCTGACAGGGTCGTCGGAACGGATAGGATTGGACGGCCCGCCGGAGGGGAATCTCGGCACTAGCCAAGTGGACACCGCCATGACGGTAGTTGGGATGGCAAGGCCAAGAAAGATGGCAGAGCGGCGGAGACGGCGAAGGACGCGGATCGCCTGCAGCCGCCAAATTTTGGAACGTGCCATTCGAGCCGTAGGAGCTGCTGCTGTATAGGCCGAAGCAGCTGTGCCGATATATGGGGTTTAACCACTAGCCCACACCAAACGTACGCTCTTGGTTCTATGGGCCCTTTTCCGCTGCCTCCTCCTCATGACGACCGTGAGCCATACGTTCGATACGGGCCTGAAATCGCATAATTGACCTTTGACGCGGCAAATATGGCCCATGGACCCATATGGCTCTACTACCACCACATTACTACAAGGGAAGGACAGTAGGTGGGCTGTGGCGTGCAGTGCCGGGCATTGTCTTGTGATCTCGTTTTTGGTGATCTTTTCCCGTCCGGTTGGGCCGTTGTATGGACTTTAGGTCCCAAGGATGACAGACTAGCCCACCAAACCGACTGTTCCTTTTGCTATGGGCCCTTGCCACTGCTCCCGATCCCGAGAGACCCACACACATAGGCCGTCTGATTAGAGCGGCTGCGCCGTCGCCCGCGCGCGGCTCTTCTCTTCCTTCCCGCAGTTGGACCGGTCACCTCTCCTCCGCCGACCCCACCAGCCACCGCTCCTCCGGCGGAACTACGTCGCCATGCCATGTGCCGCCCGAACGCTTCCCCACGACTACATCTTCACATCCTCAACTCCATGGTCTTTCCTGGGAAGATCAAAGCCACAAGAACCACCCCGTTTTCTGCGTGTTGTTTATTTATCCGTCCCATGGTCAACCCATTTCCCCTCCTTCCACGGCAGCCTGTGCACTTCGCCGTTGGCCGATGCCGTGGAGGCAACGGCCCCCGCGCCCGGGCGCGCGCGTGAGGCCAAGCATGCCATCCCAACCCGAGCGCCACCAAACCCCGCGCACACGCAACCAAAGCCCACGAGCCAGGACACACGGTACCCGCATCGGGGCGCGCGTGAGCCAAGGGGCTCGAGTTCAAGAGCTACGGCCCAACCACGCCGACGACGCGTCCCGTTCCCTCCTGCCCACCTAAAACGCCCGCCGCCCCCCAACAGTAGAGCTGTTAGACGCTGCCGCTTGTCGTTTAATCCCATCGCCAAATCCTCCATTACGCACCCGCTGCAAGTTGCGAGACCGATTCCTGAAACAGTCGGTCCGAGAACACTGCGACCAGCTTGATATACTCCGTATGATTATGATCACACGGATCAACCGGACCACGCACGCTGAATAATCTCCCGGCGGCGTCAAATCGCGCGAGCCACCACGCGCCGTCGTCGTCGGTTCACATCGATCGAGTTCCAATCAATCAGCTATGCTTATTGGACGCGGCTGGCGTCTTCGACCGCCCCGCTTCCCCTTGTTCCCAGCCGCCTTGTTGCGTTGCGACCGCACGCACCCGCGAAAGCCTGATGAATGAAGGGTTGCCGATGGGTCGTAAAGCCCACTCATGGCTACGTTGCCTGCTCATTTTCGGCTTGGGTCCATCGTACGCGTAGCTCCACGTTGTTGCCTTTATATTTTTCCTTTTTCCTCTGTGGTGACATGACGTCTGAACTTTTACTGAATTTCGTTTTCTGTTTGCGATGCTACTCGCTGTCGTCACACATCCGAATGACTGAACTGAACGCCTGATACGTATAGTAGCCGGGCCATAGGTGCTTGGTACCTGCAAGTTCAGATCGATCAATTGACATGCTGCCAATGACAATAATCTGCAGAAATAAATGTTGCAAGCTCTCTCCAGTTTGTATTGCGGCATTGGGCTGATGAGCTTGGCCGGGACATGACAAGAGGATAACCCCAGCGCATTCAAGAGCTAGAGGCGCTTTTCCAAAAGGCTCGTCGCTACAGGAGTGCCGGTGTACTGCGTCGTATCGTCACGCACAGTCGCACACCGCGGCTCGATCGGTCCTGATCCGGGGGATCCAAGAAACGTACCGCCACGCACTGCGCGCGCAAGCATTGCATGCATGCAGAATGCAGCAGCAGCAGCAGCTAGTGACTGTAGTGAGCTAGAGGCACGTCAAACAGGCCGTGCCAACGGGCCTTAAATGTATTGGCAACAAGCAAGCTTATTACAAAGGCCATCAATGCGCGGCGGCGGCGTGCGCTCGGCCCGACCTGCATGGTCACAAGCCCCCGGTGGGTCTCCATGGCCACTTCCCCCTGTTGTGTTCGCGAGCTCTCAGGCTCAGGCGCTCAACTCGTGAGGACGAACACGCCGGGGTGCTCAGCTCTGAACTTCTGAACCTCTCTGTCGTCTGTGAATCGTCGACGAGGATGTCAGGCCATGGCCATGCATGCGTTCCTCTGGACGATTCATACTAAATCCATGGCTCCGCTTGTCGTCGTCGATCGCCGGCCGGCAGGGCCGCCGCGTTTACGGGGGCCTCCCACGTGAGCGCTGCCTTGGATGCATGCATGCATTCCCTGTCTTCCTAATTAATCAGCCTAGGACCTTGCGTTTGTGCTGGGAATCTAATCCTCCGTTACGTTGCTGCTGCCGCGACATGCCCTGGCCTGCTGGCTGCCGCCTCGCCAGCGCGCGAGCCGCTGATAATTTATTCGCCCGCGTCATCGGTTTCAGGGTGCGATTGCCCCGCTAGTGTTTGGAAGGGTTATCAGTGTACCCAGGAGTCAACTGATGATTAGTACTCCGTATAGTGGTTAGGTGAAGATACTGTGGTACTGATGCCTCAATGATACTGTGGAGGTGAGTACGAACTGGTGTCGTGCTCCCTGCGCGTGTAGTATATGTGTCGCAGCATCTGCTTGTGTCGTTGCTGTTGTTGTTCTTGCATGCATGGCATGCATGCTTCAACTGCAGGGGCCGGGTTGGCTTCTGTAGGGAGAGGAGAAGGTACGGTCTCGGAATGGGGACATGCAACGTATACAAAAGCTGGTCTCAGCGGAAAGGCCAGGCTGCCTCTCCTGGGACGAGCAGCAAGTAAACAAGCCGGAAAATGGCGTCCCATAACGACCCAAACAGGCTGCAGCTCTGCCTGCATGTATAGTAAGCTAATGGCTGCCAGCATGTTTGCTTTCTGGAATTAGTTTCCAATTCTATCTGTCTATATGGACTCTCTTTTTTGTTTAGCTGGACATACTAGCAGAAGCAGCTCTATAACTTTAACCTTGAGGTACTGTCCGAAGATCGTGAAATTAATTTTCTGACCATACCTTCAATAGGCAATGTATCTACACATCTTCCAGACTTTAATAAGAGTGTGACAGGGCACAGGCAGAGTCGAGCTAGCAATGTAACCCCGGCAGTGCGGCATCAACATTATGAGTTGAGCGAGTGCAATATCGCCGTCTGCCTGGATTGGGACCCATACAAATAACAGCGGGATCTCGCAGTGCAGTGCATCCTGCTGCGGCTCGTGCTTGAATGCGTTCGTTTAGACCAACGTTCTGCGGCGTCGCGCAGGGGCGCAGGGCGCCCCGTACCCCCTGCAAAGCGCTTGCTTGCATACTGTAGTATACGTCTACGCCAGTGCATTTATACCACCGCCCCCCCTGCAGCCTCTGTTGCTCCCCGGTTATTTTCCAGATGACTCATAACTAGACGAACTGTTGTCGTAGACTGCGCCACAGCTCCAAGCTGATCCATCATGAAAAACCCCTCAGGAATTGATTTCCTGCTCCATTCTGTTCTTGGGTGCTTTTCTTTTCAGGAACAATGTATCCAACCTTGTGAATAATATCCTAATATGTATACCGGATTTACCGAATGAAAAGAGGATGAACGTTGTACAGATGATGGTGATGCTCTCTTGTCTGTGTTGAATAAAAGGACACGCTATGGATTACTAGGATCGAAGACAGCAGCACATCCACTAGCAGCTACCTCCATAGCTGCCGTGATTGCTCGCAAGAACGAAGGACGACCCTGTCTTTGCTACATGATACTACCCCTACGTATCCAAGAACAATGATTGCGTCCACGATCGACATGCCGCAAGGACACCAACTCGTTCCTTTTGACCGGCATGCCACAAGCACAAGGCTATCTGGAATTATGGATCATCGCCCGGCCAGCCGGCCAGCCGAGCCCTGCAGCGCAAGGTTGCCAAACACATGCCCCTCCCACGGAACAGGGGAAAAGCTGAAAAAGGAGCCTGATCACACACAGAGAGTAGCTAGCTAGAGATGGCCGGCCGCGGTGGGGTGGGGTGGGGGGCGTCCAGAGCTAGCCGGGCAAGTAAACAAACAAACGGAAGATTCCACGGCGAGGTCTTGTTATCTATCCCGCTCGTGACTCCACCCTGCCCTGCCGCCCCCTACCCGTGAACCGCCACCGCCATGCATGTAGTCGGCACAGCCCCGGCACAGCGACCCGCCGTTGCGCTGCGCCCCCGAACGGCCACGTCTCCCGGGCGCCGAGAAGAAGGAACCCCAGCGAGGCGGCCGGCCGGCCGGGGAAGCAGTGCGCGCGCGGGCGGGACAAGAGCTCGCGTCCATGGCTGGCTCGGGCCGGATCGATCAGGAAGCAGGCAAGAGCGGAGCCCACGCGCTGGCATTCGGCACCGGCCACGATCGGTGGGTCGCTTTTGGTGCGGGGGCTGCATGCTGCTGATCGAGAGCAGTGAGCAGCAGCAGCAGCAGCATCAGGTCGGTTCCATGCACGTTCAGGCCCGGCCCGGGCGATCATTGCCGCGATTGCGCAGAGGCGCCGCGCTGAACTTTCCGCTCGCTCGCTTTTTACACCAATCATTACTCACTGATTGGGTGCGTGCTCTGCTGCTGGATTTAGAATCCCGTCATCAGCTAGCTCCATTTCATCGACAGGAATTCAATGGTCGCTCGATCGGTGCATGAATGCGTGTTTATCACAGGCCGGCCGGGGGGGATCAAATCATCAGGCAGATCGATCGTATCATCATATCATAGGGTCATAGTTATTAGGACCGGACCGGTAATCGAACCGATTAGGCTGTCGGTTCAATGGTTCACTGGTTCAACCGTTAAGAACCGGTTGAACCGCCGGTTCGATAACTTTGAACCGGTGAAGCGAACCGGCGACAAATACTTCGAACCGGTCGAATATACCAATAATGAATAACAATATTATATTACATAATTTATCATAAAAAACATGCTCATAAATAATGCAGTTATGTAATCATATTCCAAGTTCAACATCTGAACCATTAATTCAAGCAACAAGTTCATAACAAGAGTACAAGACTACAAAAAGTCAAAAACTGATAGGTCCTCTTGCAACATCAGAACTTCAGAAGAACCGCCGAAGTACCAAAGTACCAAACAGGCAAAGTTCACAGCCAAAGCTACAATTGATAATTCAACAACTAGTAAAATGGCGCCCAATCTTCAGCTTCTCTTGCAACATCAGAAGGACAGCCTTCAAGATCTTCACCCAATGCCATATCAAAATCATCCAACATATTTTCATGATGAGTGGCCATTAGTTCACTTTCTTCCATGGCATCAGCCTCAGCCTCATCCAAATTTAGTTCTAAATCTGAAAATATTATTAAGTTAGATGCTAGCATAGGCAAACAAGCATAGGCAAACAAGTAAATCTTGATTTCACCAGATGACTAGATATTACCTTCACTGCACTGTATACTCAATGAAGCAAATTCACCGCGAAATTCATTCAGCTCTTCCGAGTTAAGACGAGGTGGATTATCTTCTACAATCCATGCTTCATTTCCATTTCGAATTTCATCCAAACTGATTGGATCATAATTTCTAGTAGATTTTTTGGACCTAATGTAGAGAAAATTTAATATAGCAATGTATTATTTATATAAATAAACTGAACAACAATTATGTGAATGTAAAAAAGCAAAAAGTGCACCTGTGATGCAATCTCAAGTTGCAATGAACATAGACAAGATCATTAAGCCTTTGATGCTCAAGTCTGTTCCTCTTTTTTGAGTGCACATGCTCAAACAAACTCCAGTTCCTCTCACATCCAGAAGCCCTACAAGTTTGGCTTAACACACGCAGGGCCAGCTTTTGTAAATTTGGTGCGCTGCAGCCATAGGTTTGCCACCACTCATCTATGTAAAAATGAACAGAAATAAATGTTGTTGCAATGTAATAGAAAATTAAACGAGAACAATATGACACAAGGAGAGTTACCAGCAAGCATGTGTTGTCGATCATTTTTAGCAGTCGAACGCCCAAAGTCACCTTCTCCCGTTCTAAAAATTCTCATTTCTCTTGTCAAAGAACTTCGAAGAGCAAAATCTTTCCCAGCATATTTCTCAATCATATCAAGAACCCCAGAAGTAGTGAAATTATACTTCTCTCTTAGCTCCTCATTGTATTGGTTGTTAGGATTAAACCAAAAGCCAGCAGCATGAAGATTCTTATCAAAATGTTTATCCCACCTTGCATCTATGTATTCTAAAAAGGGTCTAACTAACTCCTTCCTCCTCTGAAATCTTTTTACTATTTCATCTCTCGAAGCGTGGAAGGCTGCAAAAAGATAACCCATGGCAGGCCGCTCATCGCTGTCCACAATTCTCAGCACTCGAACTATTGGTTCTGATAATTGACAAACAACAGCACAATCTTTCCAAAAGGACTGATCTAGCACAGCTTTGGTAAACTTTTTCCCTTGTGCCTCCTTACAATATGCAGAGGTTGTCCACTCTTTGGATACAACCATTGCATGAAGATCAGCCTTATGCTTGTATATGCTTTGTAATGCAACAAAATTGGTAGCAAAGCGAGTTTGTGCTGGACGAAGAATCTCATGACCTTTAGTGAACTTTCTCAGTAGAAATAATGGATAGCAATGGTTGTAGATATATTTTGTAATAGATGATGCATGGGCTACAGTAGACTTCACTAGATTCTCCTTTCCAAAATCAGACAATATTAAGTTCAAACAATGGGCAGCACAAGGGGACCAATAAATAGATGGGAACTCATTTTCTAACTTTTTACCAGCAGCAACCATGTTTGAGGCATTGTCAGTGACAAAATGAACAACATGTTCAGGACCAACAAAGTTCACTACATCTCTAAATAACTTGAACAAGAAATCTGCAGTTTTGGAACTTTCAGTGGCATCAACTGACTTGAGAAAGACAATACCTTTGGGACAGTATACCAAGAAGTTGATGAGTGTCCTTCTCTTCCTATCTGTCCATCCATCAGCCATAATTGTGCAACCAGTTTCCCTCCAATCTTTGTGGAATCCATCAACAAAGTTCCTAGTCTCTTGAACACATTTTGCAAGTAATGGACCACGAAGTTGATTGAAATTTGGCCCCTTGTATCCAGAACCATATGCAGAGACAGCATCAAGCATTGGCTGGTAAAAGATTGAGTTACTTGCATTAAACGGAATGGATGCATCAATAAACCATCTTGTCACACACAAATCGGTCTTTAATGTCACTTCTTCTCCTTGAAGGGCACTCTTTATTGTAGGTTGATCTTCAGGGTTGGTTCTGGGCTTGAAGTACTTACCAACACTAGGAGTAGAAGTACCTCTTTTTTTTCCTCTTATAGCTGTAACCACACGACGGGCTGGGGCTGCAGGTGTACCAGTAATGGAGACCTCACAATCTGCTTCTTCTACTTCTATAGGTTCTGGTCCATATGGGTGCCCTTCCTCGTAATCTTCTTGTGACCTTTTTTTCTTTGCATTCCAATCTTCAATGTTTTGAAACATTGTATGCTCAACCTCAGGGGCAACCTTTTTACAAGCAACAACATTTCCAGGCCATTTGGCTAAATGTTCCTTGAAGCGATGGATTCCTCCTCCTGTGAACTTACTGTTACGGTACATGCACTTGATCTTCTTTTTCCCATCTTCAATAATTTGTGTACAATATCCCCATGCTGGATCAGTTTTTCTTCTTGTCCTTGCTTCTTCTGCTTCCTGTGGAACACTAGGTCCTGTGTTTGTGTTACTCTCACCTGTATCTGGAGTCTCTGTAGAACCCACTGTAAGAAAACAAAACAATAATGAAAAATATTAGATAGTGCAGTAACTAGTACATTTTATTAAATTAGGAGTAACTCATCTACTAGAAATTGCAAGTATCCATTACTGTTATTTCTATTCACTTGCACTACAGACCATATTACTGAGTTACTAATCACGTAGTGGCACTCATGTATACTCTCTAGATCGACGAAGTCTGAACTCCAATCATTCTATCTATTAACTATTAAGTCTGAACTCTAATAGTCTAATCACTATACAAATAACAAATCAAATCAGTGAACTTCAATACTCTAGGTTACTGACCATTAGCCATGTCGTTGTCGTGGAGATGGAGCAGCGGAGCGGCAGGGGAGGAGGGGCCGCCGACGCGCCGTCGAGGGGCAGCCGCGACGCAGGGGACGAGGGGCCGCCGATGCGCCGTCGAGGGGCAGGGCAGCCGCCGGCAAAGGCAGAGCAAGACGGGTCGACGAGGAGGAGCGGCTGCCTGCGGACTTGCGGAGAAGCTGCACTGCCGGCCGCCGCCGGAGAAGATGCTCTACTGGCTGCCGCCCTTTTTTTTCCGATGCTCAGATGCGCCGCCGCCGCCGAGCGCCAAAAGAAAGACCGTGAAAAAAAATCTTCCCAGCTCCCGTAACCCTATATGTGAGAAATCATCAAAAATTCCATTAATACCCCCAGTTGGATAAAGTTGTGCTGAATCGATACAGGGGCAGTTTTGGTAGAACTCAAAACATGCCCGGTTCACTTGGAACCGACCGGTTCACCGATTTCACAAATAACCGGCCGGTTTTTCCGGTTTTTACCGGTTCGATTGCTTGAACGGTCTTTGAAGCGAACCGAGCCGTTGGAGGCTCTGGTTCGGTCTTTTACCGGTCGGACCGCCGGTCCGGTCCGGTGCTAATAACTATGCATAGGGTGCCAGTGCCACCATGCATGCCGCCATGCATATATCGCGAGAGCGATCGATGGCAGAGGAGACGAATTCATGCCGTGTACTGTAGGTCGTAGCAGGTGTAGCATCATCCGCGACACGGACTAGATCGTCGTCGTCGCTGCTCTCAGATCAAATCAAATCAAATCAGATCAAATCAGAGAGGGAGGGAGGAACGAAACGAAGGAACAATGCGAGGACGTCCGGCCGGGGCCGGCGCTCGGATCGGCACATGCCTCGTTTCCAGGAATCCTGTCCGAGAGGGTAGCGTCCAAGCCGGGAATTAATGGCAAGGGCCCAGGCTCCCCTGCGCCGCTAGCTGCTCGCTTCGCTCATGCAGCAGAGCGGCACGATGTCGATGATGCAGGAGGCGCTTGCTAAGCTACAGTCACGAGGAGACGACGACGCGGGCCTAGTACGTCCACGGTGCATGCGCTGCGCATACGGTGGTTGCGGCCGGAGCAAGGCGCAGCAGCGATCAGAGAGGCTCATAAATCATCATGGCGAGCTGCTGGGTGGCCGGCCGGCCGGCCGGCCGGTTGGTGAATTGCCGTTGCAGCGGTCAGCGATGGAGCGAGCTCGCTATGACGCTATCCCTGCAAAGGTTCCGGCCAGCAAAATAAATTCTCCTTGTCCGGCTATGCAGCGCCCTGTGTGTGTGTAGACCAGTGACGCATTGGAGCATGCATGAGGCCATGCTGAGGTTACGGTGGATATCTAGGCATGTTTTGTACTATCTCTGGTGCTGATCGAGACGTGTTCGGACATACTCTACTACTTGTCTCTCAGCTGTATGCCTGTATGCATGCATGTACATATCCATCGTCCAGATGACAGACCGGCGGGGTGGTGGTCCGCGTCTTGCTTGCAAGGTTCGTCAGATCGTCAGCGATGATGCAGATGGGATCATCACAGAAATCCATATATATACGACCACAGGAACTGAAGAACTTACCAATTGCTGAATCCAACGGTCGAAAAGAAAACATTTTTCTAGTCCTTCACGGTGCCAGGATTATATGCATGCAGCTTGGATTTTGTGACACGTATAAATTTGGTTCACGCTAAGTGACAATCCGTGCGTACGTGGTACCGCTGGTGTGAGATGGGACGACTAATATATCGTGTTTTTCCTTCCATTTGAGATCTATAGACGATATATATGCATATAGGCATTATCCATTAGTTTATCGTGTCGCTGGTTAGTTTAGCTGCTTTATATGCATGGCCCAGAGTGAAGCGTCCAGTGACAAGAAACAAGAGTGGATTAGTAGCTAGTAGCGCCTAGCAACCTGTTCCTCGCCAGCTTCCGATTTGGCAGAGTAGCAGCGTTGATGTGAGTGACCATCAACCAGAGAAAACCTAACAAAAAACTTTGATGTGAGTGACACCAAACACATACTATATGCGCATAGCGAATAGTACATGGCCGGATCGAGGAGGTGTATGCAGTAGTGCACACTGGCAGCCGCAAGGGCGTGTGGTGGTGGTGCATGGTTGGAGGTAGCCGTTGTGACCTCATTCCACTTTTCTCGGCGGAACGCGATCCCCGAAAAGCAAAACGTACAGCATCCCGAAAACCACACGAACTAGAGGTCACGAAATGTGCTAGCTTGTCGTGAGCCTAGGCACCGTCTCTTGGACGGTTCGTTAGGGATTAGTTTTATCAACGGTGGAGTCCTTATATCTTACTACTAACCCCCAATCCAGCTGAGTTCCAGACTACCTTTGACGTACGCATAATCTAAACAGAAGTGTACTACTATAAGAAAAAAGTGACTAAACTAGGACAAGAACAAATGTAGTGCTATTTGGTCAAAGCTAACGTAGGGCAAGTTAACCGTAAGAAACCTATGATTTTTTTAAAAAAAGAAGAAAGCTACTGTACAGGTGCATTATGAAATATATACCAGTGCCACATGTGTATATATAGAGGCAAAAGGCATTATTACAAATCACTACCCATTCAAAAAGAATGCAATTCTATATTTTTACCGAGTCAATACATCTAAATTTTGACCAACTATGTACAAAAGATCTTATGATACCAGATAATCATAATTAGATTTACCATGAAATATATTCTCATAGTATGACTGTTTTGGAGAGTCATAAATGTTAAAAAAACATTTTCTACAAATTTAGTCAAATTTAAGAAACTTTACTCAGCCTAAACATGTGTTTGCATTTCTTTTGGGACAGAGGTAGTGTGATTTTTGCATATTTGAGCACATCAAAATTAGAAATTTGTATCAAGGGCACTCTCAATTCAAATTCCTCAATGACGTATCAACATATAGTGTGATTATACTAGCTAGTTGAATATTAGAATTGTGGTACCGTGGAAGATGAAGCATGTGGACCAAGAAGTCAAAAAGGTCAAAACAACCGCGCGTAGTACAAAAAGCAGTAAACAACCAAGAACAAATGTGTGATCGAATCGACCAAAGTGTAAGCCTCAAAACAAGAAAGAAGCGTGCGCGTTTCTGACCTAAGTGCTACGTGTGTTCCCATGGAATGCCAACCTAGTTGGTGGCAAGTACCACCGCACAAAGCGCTTTACTTACCGGCGGGATTTACGTAACTTGCGACGGCAGGCGGTTTTCTCTTGCTGTCTTGCAGCTAGGCCTACTTGCAGCTGCAGAAATACAATGGTTCTCGGAAACCAGGATCGTCACGCCAGTACACAGGGCTCTACCACGTGCGTGATGTTACCGAGCAGCGAGCGACCCGCCACCGTACGCGCGTGCATGAAAACCGGCCGACGACACCGTGGCGTGTACGTGCTCTTGACCTAGCTACAGTTGCTATCAAGCAAGTTTGGTAGCCCAGATAATTGACACACACCGCCGGCCGGCCACGCCACGGCTCGCGTCGACATGCTATGGAGGAACGGTCCACCCCTAAAGCCAAAACACCGTTGCCCCTCGATCGATTTCGCTCGCGGAGCCGCGGCCGCACGTACACACTAGCTACACGAGCGCGCAACAAAAACACGGCGCCCCGCGGCGCTGCACCCGTCGCCGCTCAGCCGCCGAGGTCTTCGGGGCCGGCGCACGCACGCACGCAGCCAGCATCTCTGGTCTCTCGCTCCCCCCGTGGCGTGGCGGCGAAACGGCGAAGTGGGAAATGGGTTTTAAATCCCTCGCGGCGCCTACGTAACGTAACGCAACGTGCGACTCCGTCCGTAGTAGTACGTCGCGCATCTCCAGGCCCATTTGGCCGGTCCCGCTTGGCCCCGTCTCGCCCTTCGGATCCCCTGCCGTGGTCCGTGGACGATTAATTAGCGCAGACGACTCGCCCTCCATCCATTCATCAAGCTTCTTCCACGGCGGCTGCCATTGGAATGGAACCCCGCTAGCTTTATTAATCGCCTTTTGCTTTTGGTTCCGGCGCCCCCACACGGGCATACTACTAGAGTCGATAGAAATAGAGTCAAAACCCCCCGCCTCCTCCCTATATATACGCTCCCCGCCCGCTGTCCCTCTCGTCTCCCCAGCGTGCTCTCTTCCCTCCTCCGTCCGTCACATCCCACTGCTCCCCCCTCGCTCTCGACGTGCCAGCCAACGGGACGGGCGGATGGGAGGTGCGGCGTCGCCCCCGCCGCGGTGGTCGGGCGAGGCGGCGGGGGTGACGGAGCTGGAGCTGCGCATCCAGCTGCTGGGAGGCGGCGGCGGTGCGGGCGGCGCGTGCTACCACATCAACGACAACGCCGACCTCCTGGCGGAGATCCTGGCGCGGCTGGACGGCCGCTCGCTGGCCGCGGCCGCCGGCGTGTGCCGCCTGTGGGCCGCCGTGGCGCGCCGCGACGCCGTCTGGGAGGCCCTCTGCCTCCGCCACGTCGCCGGGCCCGCGGCGACGCCGTCGGCGGCGGCGGCGGCGTCGGCCTCGGCCGGGCCGGCAACGCGCGCCGTCGTGGCGGCGCTGGGCGGGTACCGGCGGCTGTACCGGCTGTGCCTGGGCCCGGCGCTGGACCGGCTCGGGAGCGCGGGGGCGCTGGCGCACCACCTGTCGCTCTCCCTCTCGCTCTCGCTCTTCTCCATCGACTGCTACGAGCGCCTCGGCGCCGCGGCGGGGACGGGGAGGCAGAAGCAGCCGCCGCCGTCGTCGCTGCTGTTCCTCTGCAAGCCCGTCGACGTGTCGTGATGGCATTCATCCATCACCGGCCGGGAGGGCACTGCACGTACTGCTGCTGCTGCCCGTGCCCGGCCGGCCCCACGTCGTCGCGCCGCCGCCGCTTGAGGCTTGATGACAGAATTAGGGCGATTAATTGGTTTGGTTCTTTCTTCCCTCGTTGATTAGCACTGACGGACGAACGAACAATAAGCAAAGCAGGAGCTCTCGATGTCTTCAATCAATTCGAGCTGTACCGTACCGGAGAGGCATATTAAATTAATTAATCCCAACCACGGCAATAATGAAATGAATTCTTTCTGTCTTAAATTAATGTTGCTCGCGTTGGCTGGTGATCGGTTTCGTTCCCTTGCCGGGTGTAGGCTTGGGGCTTGTCCGCGCCCGCTTGGCGACTTGCTATTTCGATGCACGCGCCTTGTACCGCTTCCTCGTGTACGTTGCTGTTGCTTCGCCCGGATGCCACTGCCTCTACTCTACCCGCAACGCGTTGCGTGCGCCGCGCCCTCGATCGCGCGTGCGCCGCTACCCTACTAGCACTCACCTACTAGCCATTGCTTTCGTTCGTTCCGTTCCATGGCTTTCGTCTCGTCGGCGCCTGCCCAGCCGCCCTGTGGGAACGGATGACGGTGGCTGGTCGGGCACGCACGCATGATCCAGCCGTGACGCCGAGCGCTCGTCGCCTCGCCTGTGTGTGCTCCCGAGTCCGAGGGGCCTTTTCGCCGCAAAAGGTGATCTGCATCTGCTTGCTGCTTCCGTTCGGCACCCCCGGCCCGGACGTCAACTGCCAGGGGACCGCCGGCGCGGCCGAAAAGGAGCGGGACCACGCACCAGTTCCAGTTGAGGCGAGGCAGGCTTGCGATGCCAATTTCTTCGTTGCCTCGGTGGCGCTCAGACCACACGCGCCGAAAATGAATTACGGAGTAATAGCAATTAGCAAGCGTACGCTGGTTCTGCTCTTGAAAAATAAAATTTTGCCGCTACGAAATTTACCGAGCCATTCCAGTTCAGGGCACTGAAGTGATCGACGAGGTCTATTGCTCACGAGACCCGAGGGCTCTGCAAGAAATGATCGGCAGGCGAGGCGACGACTAGGACTGGACGGGGACGGCAGGGCGCAGATCTGCTGGGTCGGGTCGGTTCCTGCTACGCGTCATTTTAGGCTTTTCCTCTGCCCAAGCCAGAGCCCAGCGACCTGCATTGCACCCGCCGTGCATGCACGCAGTCAAATGTAAAACGCACCATGTGAAAACCGCGCGTTACTACCAGGCCCTTCCTCCTGCCGGCCCGGTGACCACTGTACAGTAGGCACGCTGAGGTGCTGAGACACCTCGTCGTGGCGCTGTCCATGCACACACAGTGGACTCTCTGCACCCTCCCCCTCCCGTGTTGGCCACATCAGAGAGCCAAAACGGCCAGCCCATAGGTACGTGACGGCTCTCTACATGCTGAGTGGTGTGACCGATCGACCCGGCTGCTCGTCCCGCGTCTCGACGTGCGACCGGATCGAAAGCGAGCCGGGCCGCATTCCGGATTGGGAAACAGCAGGCTTTCTGGAAAGGCCACTCCTCCCTCGCCGCCGTTTCGAACGCTCGCTCAGTCGGGTCGCTTGCGTGAAAGCTGCAGCTCGACCGATCGTGCCCTCACGTCCAACAGCTACAGAAGCCAAATTTGCCGCATCGGATGCTATAGCGAGCCAGCCGTGAGCCGTGGCGCCATTCGTCCAGCGTCATGTCGATCTGCATGCTACGCATTCCAAATTCTATGCATGCATGGGATACTACTGCTATTATGTCGATTGTCGAATCCGGTATGAATTCGAGCCGTGGGGTTGAAGGAAGATAACAGTGTAAATGTATGCGAGTTACGTGTTTGTTCAATATAATAAAGATGATGCTAAACTTCGGCTGCATGTGTAATCACAAATGGATCATTATTGGAGTAGATCTAATCCTGTGATTGTCTTCTTCTTATGAAAACAACAGCAACCAATAATATTTTACAATATATAAACAAACATATATAGAAACTAAAATATATGCGTGGTGTATGTATGAAATTAGAAAGCTAGAGCGGGGTGCATAGGCCCCCACTAGCTCAGTCTCTAACTATTTGATCTTGTTAAAAAAACTCTGGACTTAGTTAAAAGAGGTCTCATTTAAAAGAACTCTGCTAGCTCAGTCTCTACCTATTTGGTCTTCACGGTACCCAATCTGTTCTTTTTTTTGCCACCAGCCTCTGTGTGCACAACGAACAACATAAGGACATTTACTAAGGTCAACGAACCTGACAAACTGGCAAGTCAGTGTCTTCCTCGACGGCACATATGCAGCTATAAATCATTAAAAAACCCAACCAATAATATCTTTGGTTAAAAGAACTCCGGTCTTGGTTAAAAGAGTTCTCGGTTAAAAGAACTCTGCTACCTCAACCTGACAAACTGGCAAGTCATGTCTTCCTCGACGGCACATATGTAGCTATAAATCATAAAAAAACCAACCAATAATATTTTTATAATATATAAACAAACATAGATAGAAACTAAAATATATGCTTGATGTATGTACGAAATCAAAAAGCTAGAGCGGGGTGCATAAGCCCCCCACTAGCTCAGTCTCTATCTATTTGGTCTTGGTTAAAAGAGGTCTCGGTTAAAAGAACTATGCTAGCTCAGTTTCTAGCTATTTGGTCTTCATGGTACCTAATATGGATTTTTTTTAACCGGAGTCGGGAGGGGAAGCCCCTACCTATATTTTTTTATTTTTTTATTCGAACCAAATTATTCGCTCCTACAGGGAGTCAAATTTGGGTCTGCCGGGTGCTACTCTGGTTCTCTAACCATTAGGCTAGAGGCCCTTTCACAATAAAAAGACATTTACAAAGGTCAACGAACCTGACAAACTGGCGATGGGAATTTTTTCGCTCTCATAGGGAGTCGAACCCACGACTGAAAAGGTGCTACTAAATCATTGCAAACATTGGACTACATACTCGTTCGTTGGATGGTTTTTAAAACAAAGTTGGTTTATTCTGATTCAAATCAAAATGAACCAATTTAAGAATTTGTTCCGGACTACAACTATTTTCTTAATAGTGCAAAAGTTGGTTTATTCTGATTTAAAGTCAATTTTGACTCGGCTGGTTAAAATAAATGCAACTAGCAAGGTGGCCCGCGCAATTTGCGCAGGTAGCTAGTTTCTCTTTTATCAATATTTACATTTTTATTATTTAAAATTAGTTGCTTGACCATGCATGCCGCACACGGCGTGAATGGGAGAGTATAGATTTTATAATTGTGCATTTATTTTTCCAAATAACCCAAATCAAAAGAAAAAGGTACACTTTATAAAAAAACATATTTTTGAAATTAATATATGTTTTTATATTTTTTACATGAATGTATTTTTATGAAGTACATTTTATAATTTTTATTAGTGATATTGGGTTTTATTTATTGTGCATGATAAATATCTTGTCTTCTTGTTTTTGTTTGTTTTTATTACTTGTTAACGAAGACCATCAAACGGGTTTGAGTGTGGACAAATCATTTGATGATCTTCCATAAATGCTGAGCATGGTCGCGGAGATGGTGATCAATCCTGCCAGCGAATTCACTTCCTTCGAATATGGAGAATTTTTCTCTCTCGTTGTGCTCACAACCTTGGTGAACGCCCTAAATTTGAGCACATTTCATCAGTTACATGTTCAAATCAACATGATGTGCTCCGCTCATTGTTGAACGCTACACCACCTCAGTTTCTCCGCTTGTTTTTCCTCTATCTGCTCCTTCTTACACTAACTCGTTAATAAAGACCATCAAATAGTTTTGAGCGCGGATAACCTATGATCTTCCACTTGCGTTGGTGAAGACACCAATGCTGAGCGTGGCCATGGTGCTCAATCCCAGCAGCGATTCGCTCCCATCGGACAGTGCAGGGCTCCCGCGGCGGGCGCGCGACGACGGTGGAGACCTCAGACGGCGGCCACAGACGGTTGTGTGGCGGCGGCGGCGGCGGCAGTGGAGGGCTCCCGCGGCAGGCACGTGGCGACGGAGGAGGCCTCCTCCGGCGGCCACGGACGGCCACGCGACAGTGGGCTCCAGCGGCGGCGACGTCGACGGACGGCCTCCCTATGGCGGACGGTCGCGCGACGACGGCGAGGACTCTCACGGCGGCCACGGACGGCCGCTCGGCGATGATGGAGGCCTCCTACGGCAGCCACGGACGACTGCGCGGCGGCCGCGGATGGCCGCAAGCCGATCGGGTGGCGGTGGACAGAATAATATAGACCGTTAGATGTTAATAAAATCCGACAACATATATTCTTCTGTTTTTTGAATTAACGGAATAATATACACCGTTAGATCTCCATAAAATCTGACGGTGCATATCTTTCTCTTTTTTGATTAGCGTGGGAATTTCTTGTTCCTCTCGGCGAATGCGGTGGCTCCTTTTAACAGTATTGTATAAAGATAATAGATAGATAGATTAATATGAATACATCAGGTTTGAAAAAACTCACCAAATGGTGGGTCAACTTTTTATCTCGGAAAAAGTCTACTTCACCCCTCAACCTATGAGGGGTGGAACACATCACCCCTAACCTATAAAAATAGTATTTTTACCCCCTAAACTTTCTAAAACCGGACAAACCATCCCGTGAAATAGTTTTGAAAAATCATAATAAATCACAGAAAAATCGTAAAATGGAAAATCAAATTGTGTTGGACTTCAAATTAGTAGTTCTATGCAGTGAACATATAATACGGAATGCTTTAGTACATTTTTTCCTGTAATTTTAGATCTATGCTTTTCTTCATAGCTGTAAAGAAATGTACTAAAACATACCATATTATATGTTCACTGCGTAGATCTACTCATTTGAAGTCCAACACAATTTAATTTTCTATTTTATAAATTTTCTGTGATTTATTATGATTTTTCAAAACTGTTTCAGGGAGTGATTTGTCCGGTTTTAGAAAGTTCAGGGGGTAAAAAATCTATTTTTATAGGTTGGGGGTGATGTGTTGCACCCATCATAGGTTGGGGGGTGAAGTAAACTTTTTCCTTTTATCTCCGCCTTTCTGGAAAAACAGGTAAATTCAAGAGAGTTCACAACTAGGCCAAAAATTTTGCAATCTAGCCGGAACGCCAGCGCACGACCGAGATTTCCAAGCTAGCTGCTGCACCACGATGGAGCTGCCTGTATGCATGTTCGTCCCTTACTCTTGTGGAAGAGAAGGAACAAGATCGAAAGGTTCATGTACCCCGAATCAATGATAAACGTTTCCTGCCGAACGCTGCACACCATCACACGCCACAGCCATATGGACACGCACGGCGCCGCTCCGAGGAATAATCCTTGCGTACATACGTATGGAAGCACACTCTACTGGAACGACGTACGAAGAATCTATGGCCGCCTCGTAAACGACATGGAGGCTGCGGCTTCGCGGCGTTCACGAGACACGGCATGCATATCACCTGTCATGAATAGCAGCAAGTCGCCAAAACCCAGCGGCAGATAGCTATAGGCGCACGCACACATCGATCAGGTCCATCGTTGGAAGCTCATTGTTCTGCCGAGCAAGGCAAAACGCACATCTCGCACAGAAGCAAACAACACAACGGGCCGGGTTTGTACGCGCGCAGCTGCGAGCATCATATCGACTGGCCGGTATATACGATATGACACACCACACGTGCACGACGTATGGGCGCCGAGATGATCGAGCTAGCCGCTAGGCCACCGAGTTCACTCACGGGAGCGGGCATGCAAGCAGGGAGCACGAAGCCGACGCGGCCTTGGCGGTACGGCCACGACACGAGAGCTGCTGCTGGCCGGCCTGCTGGGAGAGGAGGGGTAGTCACGGGGCTGCTGCCCGGCTCGCTCACGTGTGGGAAGGGGCCGCGCGCAACCTTCCAAGCCGCATGTCTGCATCCCGGCCGGCCCGTGGAAATAATGACAAGCTCCCATGCCAGGGCTACGCGACGCTGCTGCCTTGGTACACCGGGCTCTGCCAGCAGCCGGATGCTCGCAGTCACAGTGACGCGTACACCGGGTAATAAAAGGCGCATGCAATTGGTAGTGACTGGACTGCCTCAGCGTACCTCTATATATACTTGGACTTATTCTTTTTTTAAATAAAACTTGGACTTATTCAGAAACGAGATGTAGTATATACTATATTCGCATATGCTGTGCCTGCCTCGTACATTTTTACAGGCAACAAGACACTACGAGAGCAGAGAGTACAACGATATATGCTATCACCAGTTCCAAGAGCTTATATCTTCTGAGCTCCTGCATCACTGCATGCCGATGGTTTTTGGCCATCACTCGTATCTTAACTTCATTCGTTCTTGGATTACATTTTCTGAGTTTTCAGATACAGTGCACGTACTTCGATCTTGTTGGTTGCATGATGCATGAATGTGTTGACATAGTCTGGCTAATTCATGAGCCAGTTCTGCAAAGGAAGAGACACACAAGCTCAACATGACGGATACATGTTGCCAGTTCTTTTCTTTTTCTTTTTTAACGCAGCAGTCGGCGGAGCTGCAGCTGCCAGTCTGCTTCTGGATGACCACAAGGCACTGGACAGAGATGCAGGAAGAGCCCGAATACGTGCAGCCAATGGGCTGACTGTACTGCATTGAATCTGTCAGAGTAGGGCACTGGACATACTCCGTAGTCGTTTGAAATAAGTCCATTCCACAGCCCTCATCTATAGACGTCGTCTGGATTTCAACCTCCAACCACAAAACCAGGTATTGAACACCCACGAACTATCAAAACCGTCCGATTTATCCCCCTATCAAAACCGTCCGATTTATCCCCTTCGGTGGATTTTGGAGTGGTTTTCGCATACGTGGCACCACCACGTGAGGGCGGTTTTCGCATACGTGGCGCCATGTCAGCTATCCTTGTTGTCACCTCAGCGGGGCCCACATGGCATCTTTCCCTTCCACCTCCTCGCCACCACTCCTCAAGTCCTCATTGTCGGAGCCGCCGCCACCGTCGTCGTGACTCCTCACCGCCGCTGGGCCCGTGTGTCGCTCGCGCTCCCCGGCCGCTGGGCGCTGCCTACCCGCACGCCCGGCCCCCGTCGACGACGGCCGTCGTCCGCTCGCCCCGGTCTTCGCCTTCCTCCCAGATTCGCCTTGGAGGCCGATGCTGCGACAGGAAGACGAAGCCGTGGCCGGCCAGCATCTGCTCCCTGAGGTTCTTTATCGCCTCGTACCTCTCTGCGTCCTCATCCATGTCTCTGCTGCTCGCCCTACCGTCACTGCACCCGTCGTCCTCCCACTCCTGCAGCTCCAGGAAAGCCTCGAGCTCCTGGCGCAGGCGGTTGACGGCAGCGTTCTTCTCCTCGAACTGGATCCTCGCCTCGGCGAGCTTCATCTGGACCCGCAGCATCTCGTGCTCCCGCTCCATCTCCTCCCGCGCGGCCTCGGCCTCCCGCCGTCGGAGCTCCTCCTCCTCCTCCTCGCCCACCCGCTCGGCGCGCCGCCGCGCCCGGCGCTCGCCGTCCAGCTCCGAGGCGACCAGCCGCGCGGCGGCCGCCGCCTTCTCTCGGTGTCGGGCCTTCCACGCGCGCGCCTCCTCCGTGAGCTGCCTCCGCAGCTGGCGCTCCTCCTCCTCCTCGCCGCCGCGGCGACCGTGGTGGTGCCTCGCGAGCCGGCGGGCGCGGGCACGCGCGGCGTCGAGCTCTAGGAGGAGGACGGGATGGCGATGCGCCGCCCGCCGCGTCGCGCGTGCTCCGCGCCGCCGCGCCATGGCCACCGCCGTCGGCGCGTGCAGATCCGGCGCGGGGAGGAGGCGGCGAAGGCGGAAGGACGCGGGGAGGAGGCGGGGGAGGGGCGAGTGGTCGGCAGAGGGGAAGAGGAGCACGACGGAGCGTCTGGCCGCGGTAGAGCTTGATCCAGCCGCGGGTGGAGAGACCGAGAGAGAGGGAGCGGCGTGGGCGGCGGTCGATGGCGGCGTGGGCGACGGCGCAGGCGACTCGTTTTTGGGCTCGGTTGGAGACTTGGAGGAAAGAAAGAAGAAAGCCACCTGGCATGTGGGGCTCACCCTGACATGTGGGGTGACTCAGACCTGCGGCGCCACGTTGGCGAAAACCGCCCACGAAACCGCCGATGGGGGTTAAACAGACGGTTTACACAGTTGACGGTCGAGAAACAGCGGGTTTTGGAGATGAGGGTTGAAACCCGGACAACATAGATAGATGAGGGTCGTGGAATGGACTTATTCCTAGTCGTTTTTGCCATCTGAGGCCCAATCATACATATTGTGTATTTACTCTTTAGGCCCATCATGCTGTGGTGGTGCTAGAAACGGAGAGCCCCAAACCATGTTGATGGCCCATCACGTACTGACGTATGGTATCTTCGAACCCAAAGGGCCCAGTTCATATCGAAAAGCTCATTACGTACAGTTATAGTGGGCCTCAAAGGTAGCCATAAGCCATTTTGATCATCATCCATAACAATAAATTTAATCTAAAAAAAATCCATAACAATAAATTTCTTTCAGACGGCATGCAACATCTGTGTCGCTCCCACATACTAGAGCGCCGGATGCTGCCACAACGCCTCTGGCCAAGCCAGCTCGTTATTGTCAATTTGTCATGGCCGCGAGCAGTAAATGATGGCAGTTGCCACAGGTAGCATCAACTACTACGGAGTACTGTATAACCGAGAGAGTTAATTTCGGTAGCTCGATCTGCCATCCTGCAGCAGGCGGCGACAGTGGATCGTCGATACATCGCTTTCCCGCACGTTTATTGCCATACTACGTACACAAACACCTCGGATCACTTCACATCATTTACATACATGGGCGACTCCCGGAAACTTTTTATGGCTACGCTGACAGTCGACAGGTAGCAGCTTACCAACACCAGAAGGGGAAAAGAAAAGAAAAAACTCAAACCGGAGAAGATAGAGAGAAGACCATCCATGGCGCGCGCTATATGGTTCGATCCAGACTGGGTGTTAAAACCTAGAAAAAGGCCAGCGGCATGCAGCGAGGCAAGCTGCCCGGCCTGTGTTTCCTAGACTGAAGAAGTGAGAACCGGCCGGCAGATCCGATCCGATCCGGCGATATGATCACTTCCTCCCTTTGCCGCTGCCGTACAACCGGAAGAGGTTGAAGGAGGAGACGAGCGAGACGAGCACCATGTTGAGGCTGGCCGCGACGGCGCAGGCCACGGCGCCCCCCGCCTGCGCGCAGAACCGCTTGTAGAGGTGGCACGTCTTCATCCACTGGAACTGCGTGTTGCCGTACTTGCCGATCATCGCCGCCTCCATGGCCACCGCCACCGCCGAGATCGCGAAATACGCCATCACCTGCACGCATTGGTCACAGACCAGGTTCAGGACATGGACAGGAAGTCGTACAAAGGACTGCCGACAGTTTATTAGTAGTACAAAATACAGGCATTAGAAGAAGGATCTAGAGATTGGCATAAGGCCATGTGGTTGCTCTGATGTTGTGATCTCGCCAACAGCGTGCTACCTGCCAACGCTGCCCATGGCGGTGTTCACTTCCAAAAATCCCCCTAAACTTTCTCTCTCCAAACTTCACTATTCAATGTCACATCAAATCACTCTCCTCGTACACGGAGTACTAAACGTAGGTAAATAAAAAAACTAATTGCATAGTTTTGATGTACACGACGAGACGAATCTTTTGAGCCTAGTTAGGTCATGGTAGGACAATGTTTACCACAAACAAACGAAAAGTGCTACAGTGCGCTACAATGTCCGATGCGATATTTTTACCAAACTTTCACCCCTATTTTGATTGTACTGTACCGCGAATAATGCTGCATTCTGGCAGCAAATCCACATGTTGATATATTACTAGATGCAGTGAGCCAGGATAGTCACGAGACTCACCATCGGTTTCCAACATTTACTACTCCATGGAGCATAGCGGATCTTATTTTTTCACTATCTTCTAAATTATTGTTCGTTTTGACTTTTTTTTAGATATATGATAAATATTATATGTCTATAAAAGCTAAAACAATTTCTAATTTGGAACGGATGGAGTATGTTAGACAGCTTGGTTAAATACTATTTGGCGTCTTTATGCTTGTCTGGTCTCAGTCATTTATCAATTTCAATGGAATATGCATGTTTTACCATAACTCAGCGTCTGATTGTGATATGCGACCTGCTAGCTGTACTGAAACGGCTTGACGCAAATGCATAGATACACAAGTGATTAGCCAGGAAGGACGTGACATGATCAATTATACCTTATCGACCATTTCCAGCAGCATGAAAGGTATATGATGTATGCTATAAATGCAAGATTAGGGTCACATTTAATGCCGCCTACTATTTTCCCGCTTTCTATAGGTCAAGATCTTCCTAAAAGAATGTCACGTTGCCGGTATGAAGACAAAATTTCTCTCCTTGACAAGCAAAATGTGCACAAGTACTGTTCGTATCAGCAATTGACAGGTCCAGCATACAGATTACTCCTACATGGTGATCTCTGACCTTTTTCAATCCGGTAAGCCAATATCTATCTGAAGTTCTGAATATGTCTGTTTGCACGTCAGAGTTGTCCACCTCAGAATGACTATTCGTTTCATCACAAGCATTTTTCCTAAGATCGCTAATCCTAACCTTACTATTTGTTTAGCTAGCCAAAACTTTGGGTAAAAGTGTACTTTATGTCTCCATCACATTCCTCAGGCACAGTACAAACATGCTAAGTGCTCAAAGGCTGCAGAACAGCGGCATCGGCAATCAAAATATTTAGAAATGCTATACAGAACAATAACTACTTGACAGTGACAAATAACACACCTGCAAGAACATAGAGACAGCGACCAGAAAACTATAAAAGGTGACGGTGACAATTATCAATACTTGCCTGATCACAAGAGAAGATAGCCCATGCCATGGGCCTGCTGATGAGGACACCACCTGTTAGAATGCTCACCAAGCACCTCGCCCCCTGGAGCAGACTATAACAGGCTGCCATCCCATTCGCTATCACCAAAAATCTGAAAAATAAACAAATGAGCTTAACAACGATTCTGCGTCTTTGCTCAAGTTGATGGTCTGGATGAAATTATTTGGAATTCGTATCATTGGTTCTGAGGACTAGTGTGAAAAAAATAGGAGCAACGTATCTTCAGGATCTTTTCCTTCCATGTGGCTCTATTGAAAAATCACCTACTTTGTGGGCATGGTTAGCTCGATGTCAGTACTTTGAATGTAACACGATCCCATGCTGCTGCATCAAGAAGATGGTCCTCCTTCAGTTGTAAATGTGCACAGCACCGAGGACCGACAATAACTATGAAGCGAAAACAGATACTCTAGTAGTCTAATACCAAGAATATTGCCAAACAACCGTGACTGTTGACTGCCAAGCATACTAGTATAGATCACGGTGATCATGCGCTCGCTGTGACGAGAGAAAAATATGGCTGGTTGGCTGATGCTGATGTGTACTGAGAGAAAAATACTGGCGGCTGATAAACCAACAAACAGGTCGTATTGCATTTGGAAAGTAATACTGTTCCTCCAAGTTATGTTTAATTCAAAACCGTAGGAATTGAACATTGGGATATCATAAAAAAAATCAATATGCGTGGTAAGAATTAAATGGAGAGAATGGTATAGTAGAATATTGGGAGCACTACTACTGACACGTAGAACAAGAATTTTGAAGAGGGAAAAAAAATTCAAACTGACGTGTGGAACGAACTTGAAATTCCAGATATGGCGGAACCGTGCAGGTAGGCGAGAAGTAGGTCGCATTCATGCGCGGCCATGAATGATCTAGTAGCAGCCACCACGTGGTAGTTGCCAATGGTTACTCCGTTACTCGCCTCACAGTGAAAACTCCGCCGCATGCTACAGCACACACCACGCTCCCCACCACCAGCAGAGTGACGGGAGAGGAGAAAAACAAACACACTGCGACGACGTGCGATGTCAACGAGGACGGGCAGCGCCATGAAAGCAGCTGCCATTCTGGCCACGACACGACACCGCGGCCTCCTTTTCCATGCGAGGCCACGGCCGGACCTGCACGTCGTCAGCCCGTGCACGCCCAAGGCTTCTCCCGTGCAGGGCAGGCGCGTCCACGGCGGCAGCGCGGCACTGGCAAAGGCAAGCATGGGGGTCCTCTCCGATCTGCGAGGCGGCAAGGAAATAAAACACCTGCCCAACTGTGCATGCCCCGGCAGCAGCTTTAAGCGGCTGTTTCCGTTTCCTCTGCGCCACCGTACGTACGTGTGGTTGCCCGTTGGCGTCTTCATTAAAATCTCTCTCAACCCCTTCACCATCAGTGCGCGAGCAACCATATTCGATACTGCGTGCAGTCCGGTGGCGCGAGCGCGATGTGTGCTACGTGTTTAGGAATTGACGTGCGTGCTCTACGTGGCCACGGCACCGGATTAGGGAAGCTTTATTTCTTCACTTGCCTAGTTGCTTGGTGGTCGATCAGTTATCCGACGCGTGCCTAATAATGAACTAGTAAATGGACTGGACTGAAATCACTTTCCTGGCCAGTGGCTAGGCAAAGGTAGACAGGTAGTGCTCATCTCTCTCATGTCATGAGCAGCTCAGCTCAAAGGATCGTGGGATAAAAACATGGCGGGCAATATCATCAGTGACTAGTGGGAGCAAATAATTTGGCCGGACAACGACGCTGGGAAAGGATCGAAGGAATGTCACTGTACTGAGATTTGCGACATTGGAGCATGACAGCTTAATTACGGAGAACTTTGGACCAAAATAAATAAAGATTATATATATTAAAAAAACGTTTGCTGCTGTTGCATGCAGCTAGCCATGCGCCACTGAGAGTGGGAGGCCATAACGGATGGAAATGGAAATGAATGAAGGGCGAACGAGGGGCTTGACGGACGGGGGGTGCGGCGCTTACGCGAGGGACTGCATGTCGGTGTACCGGGCCTCCTTCTGGACGGAGAAGAAGACGCGGGTCTGCCGGTCGGAGCCCAGCAGCGCCGCGGCGAGCACGGCGAGCCCGCACGCCGCGCACCGCAGGAACAGCTCCGCGGCGCGCACCCGCCGCTCCAGCGCCGCCGGCACGCGCCCCGCCCCGCCGTAGTAGCACACCGGCACGTTGCCGGGGCTCACGCCGCTGTCGGCTCCTCCGCCGCCGTGACTCATCGCCGGCGCGGGCCGCCTGAGGGAGTGGAATGAGAGGGAGCGAGGTGGGCTCGGAGAGGAGCGGGGTGGAGGAGTGGGGGTGAGCTGAGCCGCGATGTACGCTGCGGGAGGACGCGGCGTTTAAAAGCACAGAGCAGCAGAGGCAGATGAGCGTAAATGTGCAGGGTTTTCGCTAGATGCACTCCACCAACCCAGCATGCTCGCGTAGCCGTTCGGTTGAGAAATTAATGGGTGAGATGAAACATGGACGTGGTGTTCATGTTCGAGTAAACTTTTAGCAAATCCACGGAACGCCAGTGGATGGCTTCTTCATGATTTTCAATACGCTGCTAACTGCGAGATTGGTATGTGGACTGGCCAGCAATAGTAGTAGTACGGAGTATATTTCACCTATGTCAGGGACTTACGGAGTATATCACCAATCCTACTTTGCTGAACACCCAATGTTATTTAACTGTGTACTATATGAATATTGGGCCTATGCAGTAGTACTGCTACATAGGCCCAATATCTTTACTTCTGATCATCTTTAGCCTGTTATTTCATAATACTTGTTGAAAGTTTTATAGTTGAGCGCAAAAATCGAGAAGGCAGATAGATTGAACATCTTGTGGTTGATTAATATTTCTAAAGTTTCTATGCATGTTGGTAGAAGATATTTAAAGATGTAGTTAAAGAGGGGTAAGACTGGAAAAGGCAGGCTAAAGATGATCAGAAGTAAGCAGAGGGAGTACACAATTTGTTAAGATATTGATGGATTATGTTATGTTTTGCTCATGGTTACATTACTAATCCATGGATCATGGTACGATTCACACACGCATGTGTACTCCAAAGTTAAGCCACACATTCATTAATGCGGTTGCAAAAAAGTTGTATTAAATTCAAATGCAATTAAGAAGTTGAGAATTTGGTGGAATCTGGGTGACTGTTTTATGGTTGAATACAAAATCACCAAATTAACCATAGATCTTTATAATATTTATTTCTAATAAGATAAAAGGGCTCATGTTTGACAAACATTACCAAACAAAACCTAAATAGTAAAATGAAATTTGTGTGAAAAACACATTATTTTAAATGGAGAATTAAATCATCTCTACAGCATGTGATTGTTGCGGAGTAATCTTGTTTCAACTGGGAAGTTATTCATGCTTGGAAGATTTTCTTTAGATGCTCTCGATTTTTTGTTATTTTTAAATCTTGCTAGGTTGGATGGATCTGTTTGTACAGTCCAAACATATCTAAATCCTACAAAATCCATATTCACAAAGAGTATTTTGAAACAGAGGGGGGGGGGGGGGGGGTACAATTTGTTAAGATACTGATGGATGTTTAATGATTCGCTCAGTGCGGTGAAACTGGATTAAAAATGTGTGAAATATTTGACAACCATTACTAAAAGAAATCTAAATACTAAAGTACAATATGTGTGAAAAAACACATTATTTTCATATACAAGTTAAATAATATTATTTCATCGATTTGTCGGCATATATTGGATCCTACCACGACGGGCTGTTGGAGATACAAGTCATAGGACATCATAGACTCATCCGTTTGTTGTTGTCATGTCCTCTCTCTATTGGTGGCTGCAATTTCAACCTCACGAAGAAGATAGAGCCAATTAGATTGGGTACTCCTCCCTATATATATGTAGGCGAGCAAGTATCATTTAGATCCACCAAATAGACATTCTCACTAGCAAGTTTTAAATGGAGAATTTAATTGCCTCACAACATGTGATTGTTGGGGAAAGTCTTGTTTCAACTTGGAAAGTTATTCATCATCGGAAGGTTTTCTTTAGATGTTTATTTTTGAGTAAAATTCATCACTAGTGCACAAACTTGGCAAGTGGGTGCGTTTAGGTACATCATCTCTCTAATTGCTCACTTAGAAGCAACAACTTGGCAAGTGGGTGCGTTTAGATACATCATCTCTCTAATTGCTCATTTAGGAGCAACAACTTGACATGCGGGTGCAAATAGGTCACTTAGACGACACATGGGCAAAAGAACGCCATGTAGGCAGCTGATGCGTACATTTCGTGTTTTTGTGTAACTCATTGTGCTCCCCTCCTTGGTACAATTAGGATGCACATCATTTTGATCACTAGAAGGACAAAGATTTAGCACTGACAAGGAGCATATGAAGGAAATTTTGCATGGTTTAAATAACACACATGGTAGCAAAATAACAAAGTTATCCATTATATCTTCTTCTAGGTAAATATGATATCATTGGCTAGCCTATGATGCAGTGTGTGTTACAGATTTCCTCAAAAACTTAATTGAGACTAGTCTGATTCCCAATAACTCTATAGATTGCTTTATCATGAACAGATAGTGGAGAACATAGAAAATCGATGAAACAAATTGTAAACTGGTCCCATCGTGCTGCAAAAGATTGGTTGGCAGCATGCAACAGGGAAACGATTGACCGGCGGTGTGCAGCATAGAAAAAGACCAGTTGGTGGTGTGGGCGCGAAAAAATTGGTTCCCACAAAAACTTGATCCCAGTCAAAACTTATATCCATCAAAATAAGTCCTCATATGTACACATCAGCTGCCTACGTGGTGTTCTTTTGCCCACATGTTGACCCGGTGACCTATTTGCACCCACATGCCAAGTTGTTGCTGCTAAGTGAGCAATTTGAGAGATGATGTACCTAAACGCACCCACTCGCCAAGTTTGTGTACCAATGGTGCATTTAACTCTTTATTTTTTTATTTTTCAATCTTTGCTAGGTTTGGATTAATCTCATAACGACTTACTCGTCAATTCGGGTAAAACCCACTAAGATTTTTCTCGCTTGCACAGTTCGAACGTATCTAAACTATAGAAAATCCATCTTTTTTTTCTACAGAGAGTGTATAAAGAACATGGCCTTGTTTAGTTTTAAATTTGGGGAACCCAAACTTGACACTTTGTCATAAATGCGGCACTGTAGCATTTCGTTGGTATTTATGAATAATTATTGAAACATTGATTAATTAGGCTTAAAATGTTCGTCTTGCAAAGTATAATAAAACTGTGTAATTAATTTTTAATTTTATCTATATTTAGTACTCTAGGTATGTGCCGACATTTTGATTTGATGGAAATTTTCTTTTTGCATAGTGGAATTTGAGAGGGTGTAACACTGCCACACTGGTAAACATATGATGGTTTCTTCATCCCTAGAAGCCTAGAGTAGACCCTAGACGGGGTGATGCATTGAAGACGAAGAGCCCCTTGTCCGGATCTTGAAGGTTGGGTGGAGCAAATGCTGATATATGTATCTTCTGTAGATGTACCCTATCAAGAAAAGCTGAACCGCGGAAAAATAAATCTCTGTCGTGCTTAGAAATTTTATTAAAACCATTGGACGAAGGATACACTTGTGTTATAAGCGCTCGCGTCGCCCCCGGGCGACTCGGGCGGAAAGCACCCACCCCCGCCCGCCGCCGCCAACCTCGACCCTGCCTGCCTCGCCGTCGCCCGAGCTCACCGCCGGAGGCCCGGCCAGCTTGCAATGACGACGGCGGCGAGGCCCCCCTTCTTCCCCCTCTCTTTTTTCTTCCTTCTCTCTTCTCCTTCCCTTCCCCCTCGACCTCATGGCGACCATGGCTGCCGCCGGCGGTCCCTTGGCGTTTGGGCATGGGGGAGGCCGGATCCGGCACCTCCTTGCCCGGATCCGGTGTCCCTGCCCGGCCTCGAGGCCTTCCCTCGCAGATCCGCGCGGGGGCGGCCTTTCGGTGGGGCGACCGGCGTCCGGGGACGCGGCGGCGCATGCCCTGGCGCTTCCGCGTCTGGGGCCCTGCTCGGCGGCGGTGACGTCCGTGGTTCGCGCCCTGGCTCGGCCGCCCAGCCGGGCGGGGCCGGCTCCGGCGGCTGGGCGGCGGCCGTGGCCGGGCTCCTCCACGGCGGAGGCGCCCGGCTTCTCCTCGCTGCGGCGGTGGCCGGCGCCTTGGCCCGACGCGGCGGCGACGTCGCGGTCCTGCCCCGGTCGTGCCCGCGGCGGCGGCGTCTTTGGAGGCTGGCAGTTGGAGGTATGCTTGGTGGCGTCTTGGTGACGCGGCCGGCGGTGGTTTTCTTGGGTCTGTGCTTGCGGCGCCATGGTGGTGTGGCTGGCGGCAGTCGAATGACGGTGCACCGGGGACGCCATGGTGGCATAACTGGTCGCTCCGGGCCGCATTCCTCCCGCGACGATTGTGTCGGTGGTGCTGTGGTGGCATGACCGATGACGGTTCACACGTCTGCTTGCTGGCGGCATCGTGGTGGTGCCGTTGACAGCGGGCGTGCTCCGGCTTCCCAGCAGCGCCACGGTGGTGAGGTTGGTGGTGCCAGCTGTCTCGTCGCGTTGCGGTGAAGATGCAAGTGAAAACTTATCCCTTTTTGGGACGACGTCGATGGCGCTCGGGTGTCATGTCCTTCCTGAAGGCGACGTCGAGCATCTCCAGCGCGGACTTTGCCTCCTGCAGGGGCTGCGGATGGTGCTCTGTGAGGATGCTCTCTTCCTTCTTTTTCTGTCTTTCTTCTCTTTATTTCAGTTTTGCTAGTTAGAATAAAAATAAAAAAAGAAAAAAGAAAAAAAAATAGAGTAGAGAAGAAGAGAGTTTCAGTCCGTGGAAGTTGTGTTTGGTGGCTCGTGTCGATGTCCCAATCCGACCGAGTAGAGTTGGCTCGAGTCGACGTTGTTGACACCAAAAATTGGCACCAGGAAGAGGCTGACATGTGGACCAGATTCGTTGAAAAGGTATCATTCGGCAAAGGAGTTTTTTCCCAAGAGCATTCGGCAAGGACGTTCTGCGGTCGGGAACGCATCGTCATTCGGCAAGGGAACTGTTCCGCGAAGAGGCGTTCGGGAACGCGTGATGACGTGGAAAAACATAAGGAAAAGGCCGGTTCGAACAAGGAACGCAATATGGGCACGAAGATTCGTCATTTATTTTTAGAAACAAGTATTGTAGTCGTGTCCGACTAGGAGTTGTATCAAAACCTGGGTATAAATATAAACCCATGGCAGCTGTAAAGGAGGGAATCCAATCAATCATACAACAAACCGGCCCCGTGCCAACATCGAGTCCTTTAGTCGAGTCGTCGAGTTCTTCGAGAGGAGTCATCGATCCGTCGACCTCCGTAAGTACCGGCAACCTTGTATCATGCTTAGTATCATGCGGTGGATTTAAGCTTTGATGCAAGTAGTCTTGTTACCATGCTTAGTATCATCCGGTGGATTTAAGTTGTGGTCTCAAGAAGGTTCCTCTGTTAGGTCATGAGCCATGCGGTGGGCTAAGATCTAGTATGGACCAAGTTATCGGCTCTGTTAGATTTCGGCAAGATCTAACAGATTCATTAAGTTACCCCGTGTTGCTTCGTTTTTACCATGTGCTTAATTCATGCAACACACCTTTGCCCAATCTAGATCGGCTAGAATCGGCTCTGCTTGACGATGCGATGACTTATCCCCTCATAGCCGAGTCCGAAACCGATCTAGGTTGCCACGTGTCGCGGGTTCGAGCTTGTCGGCATCGTGTAGATCTTGACAGAACCGGGTATCATGCGGTAGATGCAGGTTTTTGGGTCGTCTTAGAGCTAATCATCCGGTGGATTAGAATTCGATTCGATCTGATAGATTTATCTTTACCGATTAGGCTTGTTCCTTCGCCATGGACCCCGATTCGGCTAAATAGCCGCATTCGGTAGTGCTCTCACGAGTGAACGTGTGTTCGTGGGTTTGCATTGGGCAACGAATGCTTTTAGCCTTTCACGATTAGATTGTATCATGCGGTGGATAGATCTAGTCTGATTGGTGGTGTGGCCTCAAACGAGTTGTATCATGCGGTGGATTAACTTGTTTGCTGCCATGCTTGACGGGTGCTGCTTTCGGCCTATGCATTCTTGTTTTCAATGTAAATTCGTGACTGTGTTGTGAGTTCGTAATTAAACATTGAGTGCTTTTAGCTTTTCATGGTTAGATTGTATCATGCGGTGGATTGGTCTAATCTGATTAGTGGTGTGATTTCAAACAAGTCGTATCATGCGGTGGATTAACTTGTTTGTTATCATGCTTGACGGGTGCTGCTTTCGGCCTATGCATTCCTTGTTTACTGCGAATTTATGATCATGTTTCACCCTTTTATTTATCTATCATGCTTTGTTTCTCGTTAATCGGCTATGAGTATGCGTTACAATGTTCATTTGGTTGAAAGCCGATTTTTCGTCATGCTTACGTCACGCATTCGGCAGTGCGCCCCCTGCGTGCCTTGCCGATTGCCGAATGAGGCTTTAACTGCCGACAGATAGCTTCTCTGTAGCTATGTGTCGCTTGAAACTGGCTCCGTAGCCGCAAATATGGAACTGACTGGTATTGCCCGGTACGTTCCAGGTGTTATCTAAATATCTTTCATCCCTTTGTCAGTTTTCAGGCAAACTGACTGGCACGCTTCCGGATTCAAAAGCCCGGGCCACGTGTGAAGCTAGCTAATTCGGCTTGCTGTGTGCTTGGCGTGAGGTGCGGATTTTACGTCAACACACTTTTTGGCACGCCCGGTGGGACACGACAAGTTTCGAAGATGCCTGAATTAAAAGACATTCTGGATGTCACTTTCGAAGAATTATCTGATGAACATCAACAGATGGTGAAGATTGCTGCAGATCAGTTCATCAAGAAGTGCTTGCTGTCTTTTGCTAAGAACAGGAGTGGTGCACCGTTTCTCAAGTCCGACTTGCCAAGAGTTCTCCTTCCTGGGCAGTCTGATTTTACTGAAGAAGAAGAGAGGGAGAGATTCTCGGGCTTGTTATACAAAGCTTTGGGGGAAGCAATGACCAATCACAATACTGCGTTCTTGAACAGCTTTCGGCATATAATGGTAAGCATTTTTGGTCAGCATGTGGATAAACCCTTCGAGCAGATACATGGGCAATTGGGCGGCCCGACATACTTCAATGTTCAAGCACAAGCTCAGAAGCCACATGGTAAAGGAAATGCTGACGAAACTGGAGGTTCTGGTACTAAAGATACAAATGGACAACCGATTCGGCAAGATCCTCAACCTGCACTGCCGAAAACTCGCACATACGGTGATATGACATTCGGCACCACAGGGAATCCGCCTGCTTCTGCTTATAAGATATCCCCTCTGAACAACAGGCTGCAAAGGGACATGTATGGAAACGGATATTCAGAGTTTATGGATTACAATGCTATCGACGCTCTCCCGAATCCTGGGTATGTTGGCACTACAGGCATGCTTGCTGGAAGACCAGGGAATCAAGATACCAGTATTGACCTCATGGTGCAAAAAATGACCGATGTATTGCAAAATCAATTCGGTCTGAAGCCTAAAAATCAGGGGTACATGTACTCGTCTCCTTTCCCAGAATGGTACCAAAGGGTATCATTGCCGAATAGAGTCAAGGTTCCTACAGAATTCACCAAATTCTCGGGACAAGATGATACAAGTACTGTGGAACATATAGCTCGATATTTGATGCAGCTTGGAGAAGCTTCGGCAGATGAGGCTTTCAGAATCAGATACTTTCCTTTGTCACTGACGGGTCCAGCTTTTACATGGTTTGCTTCTTTGCCTGCTCAGTCGATTTGTACTTGGAAAGACCTGGAGCAGAAATTCCATGCTCATTACTACATTGGCAGTATCGAGAAAAAGTTGGTTGATTTGACCAGCTTAAGGCAGAGAAATAATGAAACACCTACGGAGTTCCTCAGGAGATTTAGGGAAACAAAGAGCATGTGCTTTTCTCTGAACATACCTGATGACCAGCTGGCTGGTATGGCTGTAGCTGGCATGCTGCCTGCCATTCGGGAGAAGCTATTCGGGATGGAATTTGATGATCTGGGCCAGTTGTCACACAGATTGGCCTTAATGAGTAACCAGGCATATGGTTTCAAGAAAGATGCCAGATTTGCTAAAAATAATGATGTAGCTGACATCTATAACCAATTCCTTGAAAGAGCAGATCAAGAAGATGAGTATGAAGATAGCGAAGAGATAGCCGCAGCAGAGATAGTGTGGAGTAAAGAACCAGTCATGGTGAATCAGAGGTGGATTAAACAGAATAAGGGCACCTATGATTTTGATGTAACTAAGGCAGATAAATTATTTGATTATCTTGTAAAGGAAGGCCGAATCAAGCTACCAGAGGGGCATTCTATGCTTCGGCCTGATGGAGTGAAAGATAAGAGGTACTGTGGATTCCATGATAGAAATTCTCATTCCATCAATGAATGCAGGGTTTTTAGAGTGAGGATTCAGAAAGCTATCCAAGAAGGGCATTTGAAATTCGACAATAAGATGAAGTTGGACAGTAACCCGTTTCCTCAGAACATGGTTGGGTTCTCAATCAATATGGTGAGTACTGCCGAATCTGGAGAAAAAGAAAAAATGAGAGTCCTGACGTCAAGGAAAGCGAAGCAGAGTGGCTCAGTAGATCCTAATCGGCAAATCACGATCGAACAGATTCGCGAGGAGAGACCTCGCTTCCCGAATAGCCAATTTGAAATTGGGAATTCTTCTAAACCCAGAGTCACATCGCGTATTCTCCTCAATAAGTGGCAGCGTCAGCAAGAAAAAGAGTACTACCAGAGACGTGAATATGAGAAGGAGAAAAGAAGGCGCGAAGAAGAAAGATTTGAGGAAGAACAAGAAGAGTATGCTCGAGAGCAGGAACGTGCGCATTGGGGGTGTGCATTCTTCAGACACTGTTGGAACGAAGGTTTGAAGCTTCCCACATGGAATAATTGTCCTGAATGCAATAACAGGTATGATGAATATAGGCAGGGAACCGTCAATCGCCGACCTGTCCATGAAAGAATTGGCAGGATGCATCCTAGTGATGATCGGCGTTTTAATAATCAACCAAGAAAAAGACATGCTGATTACAGGTGGGTTGATCGTGAAGAAGAAGAAGATCATGCTTATGTTTGGCAAGAAGGACAATGGTGCCCACCTGGTTTGAGGAAGAGCCAGAAGAGAAGAGTACAGCGCCTGAGGAATCGGGAATTGAAGCAAGCAAAGGTCAAGGTGAAATCAATATGGCTCCCGAAAGACAGGCCTGACGAACATGGTCATTCGGCTCCTACATACATGGTATGTTTCTTGCCGAATGAATTCATGGCTCCAGCTAATCAAATTGTACAGGAAGAGATATTGTCAGAAGTGGATGAAGCCGAACAATATGGGTTAATGGCACAATTGGTATTGAATAAACAAGCTATTTTCGAGAAGCCAGTCCAGAATCGGCACATGAAGCCACTGTACTTAAGAGGGTATGTCAACGGGAAGCCACTAACGAAGATGTTTGTTGATGGTGGAGCTGCTGTTAATGTGATGCCATACAATACATTCAGGAAACTTGGCATGAGCCCTGGAGATTTAACGCCAACAAGCATAGTGTTGAATGATTTTGCTGGAAATCCTTCGGATACCAAAGGATGTGTACATGTAGATCTGATGATTGGGTCCAAGATTCTGCTTACAACCTTCTTTGTTATTGAAGGCAAAGGGGCATACAGCTTGCTACTTGGAAGGGATTGGATTCATGCGAATTGCTGTATTCCATCTACTATGCATCAACAGCTTATTCAGTGGATAGATGATGAAGTGGAAATTGTCCCAGCAGATGATTCAATTAGCGTGGCTAATGTGGAACCGGCCTTCTGGGAATATCAAGGCATAGATTGCTTCTCAGGTAAGGACTGGGGAGAAGGTCCTGTCGAGCCAGTCAGCAGTGATCAACAGCCGATCAAAGCAGTCGGCTCTTTTAGCAATTTTTAATGGATAATCCAATCGATGGAACTGACGGGAAGCTAGGATATGGATTTGTGTCGGCTGATAAATTAGAAGAAGTAGACATTGGAGACGGTGACAAACCAAGGCCGATATTCATCAGTGCTAGCTTGAATTCAGTTTTCAGAGAAAAGTTGATTGAATTGTTAAAAGAATACAAAGATTGCTTTGCTTGGGATTATTCGGAGATGCCTGGTTTAGATCGTTCCATTGTTGAGCATCGATTGCCGATTAAGCCTGGTTATAAACCTTACAAGCAACCACCTCGGAAAATCTACAAAGATGAAGTGTTGGCCGATGTGAAGAAAGAAGTGGAAAGATTAATAGCAGCGAATTTTATTCGGCCATGCAGATATGCAGAGTGGATCTCTAATATTGTTCCTGTGTACAAGAAAAATGGGAAGATGAGGGTTTGCATAGATTTTAGAGATCTGAACAGAGCTACACCCATGGATGGATATCCAATGCCTGTCGCTGACTCGTTGGTTGATGCTGCTGCTGGATATAAAGTGATTAGTTTCATGGATGGTAACGCAGGGTACAATCAAATTTTTATGGCATTGGAAGATATAGCGAAAACGGCTTTCAGATGTCCAGGACATATAGGGCTGTTTGAATGGGTTGTTATGACATTTGGTTTGAAGAATGCTGGTGCAACTTATCAGAGAGCTATGAATTATATTTTTCATGAGTTGATCGGCAAGATTGTGGAGATATATATCGATGATATCGTGATTAAGTCATTGGATCATGAGGCACATTTGGCCGACATAAGGAAAACTCTAGAATGCACTAGGAAACATGGGCTCAAAATGAACCCGAATAAATGTGCTTTTGGAGTTTCGGCAGGGGAATTTCTGGGATTTCTGGTGCATGAAGGAGGAATAGGAGTTGGCAGGAAAAGTATGAAAGCCATTGATGAAGTTGTTCCTCCAACTAATCTTAAGGAATTACAGTCACTGCTTGGTAAGATCAATTTCGTAAGAAGATTCATATCAAACTTATCACAAAAGATGTTGCCTTTCTCTTCACTGTTAAAGGTCAAGAAAGATCAGAAGTTTGTATGGGGCGACGAACAACAAAAGGCTTTCGATGAGATCAAGGAATACATGAAAGAACCACCAGTATTGGTACCTCCACAGCTAAACAAGCCTTTTAAGTTGTACGTGGCGGCCGATGCCCAAACTATTGGATCGGCCCTCATACAAGAATTCGAGGGAAAGGAAAGGGTAGTTGCATACCTTAGCCGAAAGTTGCTTGATCCCGAAACGAGGTATTCGGCTGCTGAGAAACTTTGTTTATGTGTTTACTACTCCTGTACAAAATTTCGGCACTACTTATTACATGCCGAATGCATTGTGTATTCAATGTTTGATGTGATAAAACACATGTTGTCTATGCCAATTTTGAACGGAAGGATTGGCAAATGGATTTTAGCTTTGTCTGAATTTGAGCTAAGGTTTGAATCGGCAAAGGCTGTTAAAGGACAGGTTATTGCTGATTTCATTACTGAGCATCGCGATTTATTAGTTAATTTGCTCGAAATTGCTCCTTGGGTATTATTCTTCGATGGCTCTTCATGTGACAAAAGTGGTGGAGTAGGTATTTTGTTAATTTCGCCAAGAGGAGAGGTATTTGAATTTGCTATTCCTATTCAACCTACTGTCACTAATAATCAAGCTGAGTATGAAGCGTTGCTCAGAGGACTTCAATACTTGAGAGAAGCAAAGGCCATTGCAGTTGAAATTTTTGAAGATTCAGAATTAGTTATAAGGCAACTAAATGGCGAGTATGAGTGCAGAAATGATGTCTTGAGGAATTACTATGAGGAATGCAAGCAGATCTTAAAGGAATTTCAGTCAGTAATTCTGCAGCATATTCCTAGGAGAGACAATGAAGAGGCAAACAGATTAGCTCAAAGTGCTTCGGGTTATAAAGAGCTTCAAGAAGTTTTTGCTAATGATGTACATGCTTTCGGGAGTAATCTGGCAGAAGATGATTGGAGAAAAGAGATTGCCGATTATCTGGAGAATCCATCCCGAAAGGTTTCTAGAAAGCTCAGGTATAAAGCTTTAAAGTTTGTTCTTCTTGATGATAATTTATATTATAAATCCTTGGATGGGGTGCTGTTACATTGCTTAAATCATGGAGAAGCAAAAAGGCTGATGAGTGAAGTACATGATGGGTTGTGTGGAGCACATCAATCGGCCTACCGAATGAAATGGGTTATTAGGAGATCTGGGTACTATTGGCCTACAATGCTAGAAGACTGCTTTGAATATTATAAGGGATGCCAAGATTGCCAGAGATTTGGAAACATTCAGAGAGTTCCAGCATCAGTTCTGAATCTTATTATCAAGCCATGGCCATTCAGAGGATGGGGAATAGATTTGATTGGCCAAATAAATCCTCCATCTAGCAAGGGGCATAAGTTTGTGCTTTTGGCAACCGATTATTTTACCAAGTGGGTTGAGGCAATTCCATTAAAGAAGGTGACATCGGAGAATATGGTTGAATTTGTTAAAGAACATATCATTTACAGATTTGGGATTCCTCAAACAATCACCACAGATCAAGGGGCTCAATTTACATCTTCAGAGTTCAGAGATTTTGCTGAAAGTATGGGCATCAAATTGTTAAATTCTTCTCCTTACTATGCCCAAGCTAATGGTCAGGCAGAGGCTTCTAACAAGATTATGATTAAAATTATACAGAAGAAGATTGATCAGAAGCCAAGAAAGTGGCATTCGGTACTCAATGAGGCTTTATGGGCTTACCGAATGGCTCCACATGGGGCTACACAGACGTCTCCTTATGAGTTGGTGTATGGGCATCATGCTATCTTGCCATGGGAGATACAATTAGACTCAAGGAGAATAAGGTTGCAAAAGGATTTAAGTTCTAAAGATTATAATGATTTAATGATGGACGAATTAGAAGATTTGCATATGATTCGTCTCAGGGCCTTGGAAAATGTTGAGAAAAATAAAATGCGAGTTGCTAAATATTACAACAAGAAGGTGAAAGTCAAGCAATTTGCAGAAGGAGATTTGGTTTGGAAAGCAATACTGCCGATTGGAACTAAATACAGTGCATTCGGCAAGTGGTCACCAAATTGGGAAGGTCCTTTCAGAGTGGTTAGATGCGTGCCTGGAAATGCATATATTTTGAAGACATTATTGGGAGAAGAATTAGCTGCTGCTATAAATGGAAGATATTTGAAGAAGTATTATCCCAGTATTGAAATCGATCGGTGATTGATATATTAAATTGCCGAACAGCCGATATTCGGGAAGAAATCGTCTTTAGAAGGAAATTGACAGAAACATTGGAGGAAAAGAGAAATGGCCAGTACGGAATGTATTGCCCTTAGCACAAAATATATTACATCAGGAGTTCATGTAAGATCACAAAAGATAAGTTTTATTGCCGAAATTCCATAGATCCCTAGTACAGACTACTGGAAGAGCCTGTTCAAAACAGACTGGGGATGAATGGAATCGGCAATGGCAGCACCATGGCCATCGAGGCGATCAATGGAGGCGTCAATGTCATCGAGGTCTTCTGGGTTGCTGTTGGCAAAACCAACCGGCATCCTGGAATAGTCAGTGCCGGTGTGCGTCGACATGGCAACGAGACCCGTAGCGACGCCCAGGCGAACGCCATGAGAGGCAACTTCATCGACACGGCCTGCCACCGCACCAAGACGTGCCTCGGATGTGTCCCCTTGGGCGTTCACCTTGTCTGCCAGCTCCTCCACCAGCGCCTTCAGTCGATCAAGTTCAGCATCACGCGCTGCAAGGTTACAAGGGGACAGCAGATTAATATCATTTGGAGGACGAGATTGAGATTGAACAGATTGCAGGACTCACCATCAATGACTTCGAGCAGCTGCTTGCGCTCGTGCTGCCATTCAAGATCAGCAATCCCGGCTTGCTTGGAGATAAACTCCAGTTCGCGACGAGAGTCGTCGCGCTCCGCCTTGAATCGGCGAGCATCGCCGTCTGAGTAGCGGGAGTCGTCCGATGAGGTCTGATTGGACGAACTCGAGGAGTTGGACGCCGCAGGAGCAGCAGCTGGAGCCGCAACTGGCGCACCAGCACCGGCAATCCATTGGATTACCCTGAAAGAATGAAGAGATTCGTCAAGAAAGAGAAAGGAAATCTCGAGAAGAACGGAGAGAAGTAAGCAGCCAATCACCTGCGGCGAGCGCCGGCGCGGCTTCCTTCGGCTTCATCGGCGGCCGGGCGCCTCCTGTTGTTGTCGGCCATTGGAAGTTCCTCGGAGTTACTGTGGATGGGGAAAAGAATGACTTGGGCCGGCAAGAACTTGGAAGACGAAGAACTTGGTGAAAACTGTGGGCTACCTGGGTGTTTGTTTATAGAACCCGCAGAGGAGATCGTGGCCAAAGATCGTGGCGCGTATTCCGAAGAGTTCGGAAGGTGGAAAGGATTTTCCAGCCGATCGGTTCCCATGTCGTTTGGGATTCTTATCGAGTCGTATTCGGCTTTGACTCGATGAGATTCGGCTATGTCATAGTTGAAGCGTTTTCGGGTCTGGCGCTATTATAACCAGCTTTGCCGAATGAATTATCCACAATGGAGAAAAAGCAGAGTTAAGAGATGACAAGATTACAGGGTTGATAAAACATTCGGCTATCAAATTATTTGACACAATTCACACACCCAAGAACTTTGAGATTACATTTTTGGCATTTGATATCATGTTGCTAATGTTCTCTAATAAGTTTTTGTCAGCTTCTTGGGTTCTAGCCAGGGCAGCAAGCTTCGCCTTGAGTTGTTTGTCTTCGTTTAGAGCTGCTAAGGCTTCCTTTCGCCTCCTCTCTGTTAACTTGGGAAGCTCGACTATCTTCTTCTTGTCAGCTTCAATTTCGGCCGATAGATCTCTCAATTCGGCTTCAAGTGCAGCTTTTCTGATCTCCTTCATTTCAAGTTCAGATTCCAATTTGGTCAATAATTCCTTGTCATTCTGGACTCGAGTATGCAGGTCTTTTACAGATTGCTTGACCAAAGTTCTCCTTTGCTCCAAGGCTGGTTGAGCAGATTGATTCTTCAGAGCTTGCTTCACTGCGATAAAATGATCATCCAATCTGGAAATTGGATCTAAAGAAGTCTTGATATCGGCAGGAAGATCTTGGTCAAATGATTCAAGCAAGTCTCTTAAAAGATCAGCATTGGTAACTTGTTCTCGAGTGTCCTTATGCAGAAAAGAGAGGATTTCCTTCAGTCTTGCTTGGTTCTCCTCTGATAAAGCTTGACCAGAAGAAGTTTCTTCTCCTTGTTCGGCAACAAGATCATCCACAGCAAATGAATAGCTGGGTGAAGAAGTGGTTTTCTCCTGAAAGAAGATTTTGCTGAATTATTGATGATCCATTGAATAAAGAACTGGGAAGACTGGGTAATTATCTCTACCTCATTCCTGATTTCTTGAATGGAGAGAGAAGGCAGCTCAAGCTCAGGCAAAGATTCTTGTGTGACATGCTGAGGAGGGCTTGGAAGATCTTTTGGTGGAGAAGAGGCTTCTGGCTGAGGTACATCAGGTGAAGCTGAAGCTAGTTCTTGATGAGAAGAAGAACTCTCCAAAATTGGGTCTATTGAGATTTGCTCTGAAACTGAAAAGGAATCAATGCCGATGGAGAGGAACTTTAAAGACAAAATAGTGAGAAATTTTACCAATCATTGAAGCATCGGCAGGATCTGTACTGATTGCTGGCTGCTGTTCTCTGGCCTGAAATCAAGAAGAAATAAAGCTGAGCAAAACACCAAAAGCATTATAGTCAAAGAAAAAGGCTCTGACCTTGATTTTGCTACTTGTTCTTTTCTTCTTTACAACCGAGGGAGCAGCTATAAGGAGGGTTTTCCTCTTGACAGATGATGGTCTAGTGAGTATTGGATCTGAAGAAGCTTGTCTAGCCATCAGCTGAGCCAAGGTAGGAGATTGGTGCCCCAAAGCAGATATTGGGCCTACGGTTTTGTATAAGATTACTCTGGCAAGAGGGGCAGGTGTTATATCCTGCAAAATAATAGAGTCAGAATCGATTGGAGTTAATGTTGTTAAGACAGATAAAGGAATAAGCATATTACCTCTGCAGTTGGCTGATAATCAGGCATTAACTCAAGGCAGAAGGGATAGATTGGCATATTGAAAATATGATCATGGAATTCTTGCCACCAGAGAGTGAAGGAAGGATGGGCAGATATTGTTGGCACAAAAGGATCAGGTGCATAAATAGTTCTACAGCATTTATAGGTGAAAATCCTTCTTGTTTCTGTGGAATCCTTGACTATCTCCCTAGGCCTGAGGAATTCATGGAGAAATAGCCTAGGGGGCACTTGGCCACATCCCAACTGTCTAGCCATCATGTTTGGCTGATAATATTCATAAGTGCTTTGAACTAGCCTCCCTCCACAGAATTCGGCTGGCAGGACGCAGGGCTGGATGAAGGCATTGAAAATTGCTACGGATTGTACATCAATGCATCCAGTCTCAAAGCTGAATTCGCAAGGGAGAGTAAGATTGTTATTGTCCAAATATGGGAACCAAAGAGGATCGGCAAAACCTCTGAAGAAGAGCTCAAACAGTTCACCGATGTTCTTGTTGATAGATACAGTGGAAGCAGCTTCTCCATAGGTTTGACAACCTTTGGTTCTCCGGGCTTCTCCTTCTTTGTAATTGATTGAAGGGAAATCTCGGCTGTTGAGGTCAATAGCAACGATTTGATGCATGTATAATTGCAGCCACATTTGGACAAACCACCAAGGGCCATTGACACAGGGGATTTTCTTACTAGTATGCATCAGGTGGGTAGTTTGATTGAGCATATGATAGACGCTTCCCAGGAGGTATTTCCCAAGTGGGATGACTTTTCCAGCAGCCAGCTCTTCAGCCATTACGATATGATTCAAGGTTGGCTCATTGGCTTTGCCACAAAAGACTGATCTGCATAGCCACATATTCAGGAAGGCCCTGTATTCGACATCAGTCAGAGGGCCATCAGACATATGGTTCTGAATGTATCTCTTATATCCAACCCCTGTTTTTACTCCTGTCTGCTTGGAGGAACCTTTATGGTCATATGGGTATACAGTTCCTGTAACATTCAGGCCGGTCATCATGTAGACATCGGCCAAAGTAGGAGACATTGGGCCATGACCAAAAAGAAAGGCATTTGCACCATTGGACCAAAAATGGCAAGCTGCAATCAAAAGATTCTCGTTCTTCGGTGTTTCGGCTAATGACAGTTCCAGACAATGAGAGATACGCAGATGATCTCAGTTCTGTGTTTGGGGGCTTTTGTCATCAGAAATCCTCTTGTACCAATTTCTCCAGCCGGCAATTGGGGGCAAAGGCCAGTTCTTGAAGGCATCTTGCCACTCATGAGGTTTTGTCAGTGAAATCTTGAAAGGGATCCTTTGAGACTCGGCCGCGATGATTTCGGAAGGATCTGAATCTCCTACAGGGCCGAGGAAATAGGATGGAGCTTTTTCCTCAACAGGAATGAGGATTTCGGCAGCTAGGGCCTATCAAGAATGGAGAAAGATGAGAAGAAATTTTAAGATACAAATCGAAAGAAGAATGCCGAATGTGCTTGAGAGGATTGAAGCTTACCTGGAGAGCAAAATCTTGGTTCGCCATTTGAAGATTGAATCTTGGGGATCGACGACCTAGGGTTCGGATCCGGATGAGAGCTCTGAAGATTCAAAAAAGGAGAAGCGGGTGCCGAGCAGAACTAACTTGGGGATGTTGAGTGCTTCTGGTCAATTCCGAGATAAAGTTACCTCTTATCCCGAAATTGAAGGGGCATGTGTTGACACCAAAAATTGGCACCAGGAAGAGGCTGACATGTGGACCAGATTCGTTGAAAAGGTATCATTCGGCAAAGGAGTTTTTTCCCAAGAGCATTCGGCAAGGACGTTCTGCGGTCGGGAACGCATCGTCATTCGGCAAGGGAACTGTTCCGCGAAGAGGCGTTCGGGAACGCGTGATGACGTGGAAAAACATAAGGAAAAGGCCGGTTCGAACAAGGAACGCAATATGGGCACGAAGATTCGTCATTTATTTTTAGAAACAAGTATTGTAGTCGTGTCCGACTAGGAGTTGTATCAAAACCTGGGTATAAATATAAACCCATGGCAGCTGTAAAGGAGGGAATCCAATCAATCATACAACAAACCGGCCCCGTGCCAACATCGAGTCCTTTAGTCGAGTCGTCGAGTTCTTCGAGAGGAGTCATCGATCCGTCGACCTCCGTAAGTACCGGCAACCTTGTATCATGCTTAGTATCATGCGGTGGATTTAAGCTTTGATGCAAGTAGTCTTGTTACCATGCTTAGTATCATCCGGTGGATTTAAGTTGTGGTCTCAAGAAGGTTCCTCTGTTAGGTCATGAGCCATGCGGTGGGCTAAGATCTAGTATGGACCAAGTTATCGGCTCTGTTAGATTTCGGCAAGATCTAACAGATTCATTAAGTTACCCCGTGTTGCTTCGTTTTTACCATGTGCTTAATTCATGCAACACACCTTTGCCCAATCTAGATCGGCTAGAATCGGCTCTGCTTGACGATGCGATGACTTATCCCCTCATAGCCGAGTCCGAAACCGATCTAGGTTGCCACGTGTCGCGGGTTCGAGCTTGTCGGCATCGTGTAGATCTTGACAGAACCGGGTATCATGCGGTAGATGCAGGTTTTTGGGTCGTCTTAGAGCTAATCATCCGGTGGATTAGAATTCGATTCGATCTGATAGATTTATCTTTACCGATTAGGCTTGTTCCTTCGCCATGGACCCCGATTCGGCTAAATAGCCGCATTCGGTAGTGCTCTCACGAGTGAACGTGTGTTCGTGGGTTTGCATTGGGCAACGAATGCTTTTAGCCTTTCACGATTAGATTGTATCATGCGGTGGATAGATCTAGTCTGATTGGTGGTGTGGCCTCAAACGAGTTGTATCATGCGGTGGATTAACTTGTTTGCTGCCATGCTTGACGGGTGCTGCTTTCGGCCTATGCATTCTTGTTTTTAATGTAAATTCGTGACTGTGTTGTGAGTTCGTAATTAAACATTGAGTGCTTTTAGCTTTTCATGGTTAGATTGTATCATGCGGTGGATTGGTCTAATCTGATTAGTGGTGTGATTTCAAACAAGTCGTATCATGCGGTGGATTAACTTGTTTGTTATCATGCTTGACGGGTGCTGCTTTCGGCCTATGCATTCCTTGTTTACTGCGAATTTATGATCATGTTTCACCCTTTTATTTATCTATCATGCTTTGTTTCTCGTTAATCGGCTATGAGTATGCGTTACAATGTTCATTTGGTTGAAAGCCGATTTTTCGTCATGCTTACGTCACGCATTCGGCAGTGCGCCCCCTGCGTGCCTTGCCGATTGCCGAATGAGGCTTTAACTGCCGACAGATAGCTTCTCTGTAGCTATGTGTCGCTTGAAACTGGCTCCGTAGCCGCAAATATGGAACTGACTGGTATTGCCCGGTACGTTCCAGGTGTTATCTAAATATCTTTCATCCCTTTGTCAGTTTTCAGGCAAACTGACTGGCACGCTTCCGGATTCAAAAGCCCGGGCCACGTGTGAAGCTAGCTAATTCGGCTTGCTGTGTGCTTGGCGTGAGGTGCGGATTTTACGTCAACAGACGTCCCACTAGGACCGAGCAGAGTGGTTTGAGTTGTTTAGAGCGGTGTGTGCTGATGTCCCAATCCAGCCCACCGGGGTCGTTTCAGTTGAGTTGTGCGGTGCTGGTTGATGTCCCAATCCAACCCACCGGAGTTGTATGACTTGCGGATAAAAGTTGTAGAGTTGCTCGGGGTTTTGCTACCCCTTGAGTTGTGCGGTCGACGAACCGAAATCTTGTGAGATGGTAGGATACCTCTCCAGTTGTACGGTCTTTGGACCGAAGTTGTATGGTTTTCGGGCCCGGTTTTCCTTATAAATAGGGCCAACTCTCTTCTTCTAATAAAAATTTGGGAAAGCGTAAGCTTTCGCCATCCGTTCAAAAAAAACTTGTGTTATAAGAGAAACGAATCAGGTTTTTGTCCAATCAGTTAAGCTATCATAAGATCTTTTTCGGAAAAAAAAAACCCTTCACTTGCATTCGTATTGGAAACACCACATGGTCACTATCAGAAACACGAACTCTGACCCGTTGTAGCTTATGAACTTCAAATTCAGCAATAATTCAGTGAGAGTCATTAAGAGAGATTATAACGGGAATATGCGCTAACAGTGGCTATTGGCCAACCTCAAGTCGGCTCCATAAGGCAAATCTCTTTCGTGATGTACTCATTAGGTCGCAGATTACCTTGAATCGGACTATCGGAGAATCTATATAGGGCTGCTCATGATAGCAGTTCAACAAGCCCCAGCGACCCGGTGCACTCAGTCACCCACTGGAGAAAGTGATGAGAACAAAAGAAGGTAGAGAAAAGCGCCAAAAAATTGCGTCGGCAAGAGCTGCAATCTGATAAAACCTGCAGCCACCCTGCACCACAGCACACGGTTTGAAGTCTGCTGACTTCTCAATCTGGTTTGCCAATGATGTCACGCGTCTATCTCTTGCCTAGCCAAACACAGATGAGATGAGAGATCGCGCACGTAGCTGAACACGATGGTGGGGGGGGGGGGGGGGGGGGGGTGCTACGGCACTCTAGTACGTTCAGGGACACTTGTATTGATATCTGGTTAATCTCTGTACCAACCACCTCTCCCTTCCACCCACGCTCCCACGCAGACGAGGGAAGAAGAAGAAACCTAGTGCCATCCAACCTTCCATTCCATTTCCAGCAAGAGAAAATGGGAGCGCCAATGGAGGATCGACCTGTGTTCAATTCGACGTGGGCATGCAAGCAAAGCAAAAGCGCAATGGCCATGTCGTGGACTCGTGGTACTTTACAGTTTTGCACGGCGGAGGCATGCTGCGTGCTTGCTTGTTCAGACTGATGATCACACTGTCCACTGTACTGCTGTGTAAGTGGGAGGTTACTATACCCTAGCGCTCAGCTGGCAGCTGCCAGGGAGTAATGAACCGAGACAGGTTCACCGGGGAAGGGGCGAGAACAATGTTCATTCGGAGTAGGCTCGTGGCCGAGTACAGTTAATGAGGTGACGATCGGTAGGAGTGAGATCTTTTGCATCATTCACGCACGAGCTGCTATGCTTCACGCTGTCTAGATTCAAGCCGCCTCGATGGAGTAGTAATGAAACGAAAAGATCTCCTGCCCTGAGGGTCGTTCGTCAATGAGTTTGTCTAGTCTAGATGCAATGCAAAGGGGCGAAGCTCGCTCCTTCTCACCAACACCCATCGTAGATTTAATCACGCATAGGACCATATGTTTTGAATGGCATTATTGTGGTGTTTGTCCACATCTAAAAGGCTCTCGCATCTTATCTTAGCAGTGTTCTTTTGGGTCTGTTCTTGTTCGATCAGTATGCTTGCATGGAAGCTGCCTCCGGTCCGTAACACTGCTGGTGCTACATGGAGTCAACGAGGCCTCCCGTGAGGGATTCAGAGAACTTCTCGTATGGTTTCTTTTGTGATACTGACTGATGGGTTGAACTCTGTATATGGCAGGTGTCACATACACTCCATCAAGGCATCAGGCATCAGCAGTTGAGGATTGACGCCGCCCAGGAACTGCTGAGGAAGGCGTCGTACGCGGACCACCCCTACCCTAATTCGTGGTTGGCATGAATGCCCACCGCCCGTTACCACTCTAACAATCCAACGCAGAGGACGACGACGACGCAGCTGCTGTTCCAAACGCCATTAATGGGGGAAAGAAACAGGCCAGGCGGCAACCTGTACAAAGCATTTTAAAGATGCAGTACGTAAAATAGAGGAGATGTGGCCTTTGAAGACGCCCTTGCGCCCTACATTTCTTCAAGCGCGTGCCTGATTCGACAAGCGAAGCTGATGCGCATCCCTGTCGTGCAGTCGAGCCGTCGAGGAATGCTACAGGGATGGTCATCGATCCGTGACAATGTGGTGGTTAGTTGCTGATTGATCGACCGAGCATCCTTTTCATGGAAGGGCTTATTCGAGCAGTGCGCCAACCGCCAAGGGATCAACATTGATGCCAGCCATTAAGGACGAGCGAGAACAAGTAGATGGGGGACTGAGATGGCCGGAAGGGGATTGGTAGTTTGGCAACCGCGCAGCTACCACGAACAGAACAGAACAGAGGCATATACCGGCTAAAAAAGGATGGCTTGGATAATGAATGAAGCCGGCGTTTCCGTCGGAGTTGCAGGCGATATCGAGCTGAGCAGAGGAGGCCCATCCGTGCATGTTTCCCGACCCGGCTAGACCGTTGCTCTCGGCATGCAGCTTCCACTGCCATTGCCTCAACCTCAAGCGAGGGAAGTGAAGCGGGCGTCGGTTTCGATCAGTCGGACAGCGGACGAGGCGCCGCAGGCCGGGGCTTGGAGCTTGGAGAAGGCCAGGAGGACAGCAGCGGGAAATAACTGAGACGGGATGGCCGGATGGGTCAATAATGGCGGATCCTGTGGCGCTGGGGAGGCTCATGGGCCCTGGAAGAGTGGCAGATTTGTGTGCGATGGACGGCCCACACAGATTGAGGAGAGTGGGCTACGATATGCCGATGGAGGCCCATATGATTGTTCGAGGACCCAGCTTACTATTGCAGCCCAATTCGTTTGCAGATCTCTGGACATTCTTTCTAGCCGAAGTAGCGTGGGCCATGTGGCGGGCAGCCGGGCACAACTACATTCGCGAACCATTCAAGCTATGCTTGTTCTCTCATGGCAACGTTATTTGATCTCCAACTCGCTTTATGAATATGCACAACCTCTTACCCCTATGAACGTGGATATGACAAATTAGATTGGCAGATGTTATAAATGTCTCACTACCGATGAGCAACGTTGTTTATTCTCAAAAGAATAATTAACCAAAAAATATAATCTACGCTAGAAACTTGAGCCTGCTGCTCAGGGGGGAAAATAACGTAACCAACTGAACCATGTTTAGTTCGCTCTTGGATCACACTTGATTGAATGCTAAAGTCTCTCTGCATATTTCTGTTGACCGTATTAACAAATAGACATGCTGTCTGCCAGAAAAAAAGAAAGATGTTCAGCTCGCATCTAGCTCGAAGGTCCATTTCAAAAATGTTAGGCGGTGTTCACTTCCAGAAAAGTGAAAATAAAGTTTGGTGAAAATATCACATCGGACACTATAGCGCATTGTAGCACTTTTCGTTTGTTTGTGGTAATCGTTGTCCTACCATGATCTAACTAGGCTCAAAAGATTCGTCTCGTCGTGTACATCAAAACCATATACTTAGTTTTTTTTATTTACCCACGTTTAGTGTTCCATGCATGAGAAGAGAGATGTGATGTGATTTGATGTGATAGGTGAATAGTGAAGATTGAAGAGAAATTTTTGCGTTTTGAAGGGAACTAAACAGGCCATATGTAAAGCGCTCGACCGCTCAATGTCAATGGTGGCGCAAAGCAGGCGAGACATCCGATCGACCGGCGTACGGCGAGGCCGCGTGGGTCGTAGATTATGTCGCGCGAGCTCGGTGCCGGTGACGTGCAGAACAGTGAGCACTGAGCAGAGCCCTCTGCCCAACCGGCGGCACCGCTACGGCACCCGCAGCATGTCTGCCCATGCTGCAGACTCGTGAGCCACAAACGTGCGCAAAGCTCTGACCAATCAAGGACGGCACACTATAGTACCAGTAGCAATATCATACTGTAACAAACAAATACAACTCCCTCCGTCCCATAATATATGGATCCGAAGGGTTCAAATTTTATATCAAAATATAAGGTCCTGAAGGGATAGGACAAAAATAAATAAGGTTGGTAGGTAGGTGGAGAGTTTGTGAGTAGTGTAAAATGAGGAGTATAGAAGCCATTTTCTTTCACTGTTATTTTTTTAAGTTTGAATGCTTCAGAACTTTATATTTTGGGACTGAGGGAGTACTGGCGTCCGTTTGCCAGATCGATCGGGTCGAACCGTCAGGGATCGGAGGCGCGCTCCATCTCTCTCTCACGCCATATCCATATGTCGTCGCCACGTAGGGATGAAAACGGATCGGATCGGAGCGGATAATATTTTTACCATATCCTCATCCACCTTTTTTCGTCGGATGCGGAGCGGAGCGGATATTACCCGAATACGGTTATGGATACGGATTTTGTCGTATATTGGAGATGGTACGGAAGCGGATCGGAGTCGGTGCGGAAGCGGATTAAAATAGACGGATAATACATACTTTTGTGTAACTTTTTATGATGGTGAATATTTTCTAACGAAAACCACAATAAAATAATATAACATGAAAAATACTCCCCTTTTGTAGTTTACGACACAACTAAAGTAACCTTAACAGTTGACAGTGGTACTTCACACTTCACCGGTGTATTTTTGTGTGATAAATATACCTGAGGGTTTGTGGGCTATAAAATATTATGTATATATGTGGGTTGGGCTTAAATTTTATTATAGTAGGTTCACAAAAGTAGTCGGATATCCTATTATAAGCTTCGGATAATCTGCAATCAATTATCGGATAATCCATATCCATCGGATTTCACTAAAACCATATCCTACTCCGCATCCACACAGAATCGGATTCGGATTATCCATATCCGCGCGGATATCCAAAACTCTTCTCCATATCGTTAAAATTCGGTTTCGGATCGGATCGGACGCGGAAACTATCCACACCACTTTCATCCCTATCGCCACGGCCCATCACGTACAGAGAGGAGGGGAGCGCGTGCGGACACGAGTACACGACGGCGGCGCTGCTGGTCTGTTGCAAGGCAGAAGCAGGGGCGCGCGCGACACGAGAGCGAGAGCGAGACCCTGCGTCCTGTGGAGACCGCCCGCCGGGTCGCTGGATCGGCGACGCGCGCAGCGCACGCAAAGATTCTGGCACGGGAGGTGAGGGCGTGAGGCCCCTGCCCGTGCCCCGCCACGGCCGCGCTAGTTGGGCGCTAGGCGCCAGGCGGGCCGGGACCCGTCGGGCTCGGCGCGACGCGTATATGCAGGGAACAGCTGCGCGCCAAGCGCAAGGCGACGGCGCGCAAAAGCTGGCGCGGAGGCGAGAGGCGTGCAGCGCGGGTCGCCGTCATCCCGCCGGATGGTCATGGATGGGTGGTGTGGGTGCCCGTCGCGCTCCCTCCCGCGCGCACCCGCACCCCCGGCCTGCCTCTGCCCCCCGGCCCCGGGCCTTGTTAGCTTCGTCGCCAGACCGCATCATGAGCCTCCCGGCCCTGCGCGGGCGTGTGCGGCGTACGCGTCGTCCTCGATCTCTCCTACGGAGTACGTACTGCCCTGCTTCTCCGATCCCCGGAAGAGATAGAGGAAGCGCGAGGCCGGAGGGACCAGCGCATGCGGCGCTACCGGACGGTGGCCACCGGCGCAAATCATCGCTGCCTCGCTGCGCGAGTTGGAGGGGACACTCGCTAGTCGCTGCTGCTGCATTGTATGCTGCGTGCATAATTGCCCATGGATCGATCGAGGTGACACGCCTGACGGTGACGGCCGCGCGCCCGGGACGGGAGCGCTCGCTGGTTGATGGCACATCGATCAGCACGGGCACGGCGTCGCTTCTACTTTCTCTGGGTGGAAATGCAGGTGTCAGGTGTGCGGCATGGGATTCCTCCAAGTAGTAAGTAACAATGGCCCTTTAGTTCCACCAAAAACCCAAAAATTCTCTCTCCAAACTTCACTATCCACCTATCATGTCAAATCACATCAAATCTCTCTCTTCATGCATGGAACACTAAACGTGGGTAAATAAAAAAGCTAAGTATATGGTGTTGATGTACACGGCGAGACGAATCTTTTGAGCCTAGTTAGGTCATGGTAGGACAATGTTTACCACAAACAAACGAAAAGTGCTACAGTGCGCTATAGTGTCCGATGTGACATTTTCACCAAACTTTCCAACTCTCTTTTTGGAACTAAACACACCCAATGGCAAGGGGATTGTGAATTGTGATCATGAGGTTGATACCGTTTCGCGAAACGCCCCCCGCGTCGTCCGAGGGGCGAATCGGGCGGAACGCCGTCGCCGTCGGCTACTTGCGCCGTCGCCGCCGTTCGCCTCCGGCCCCCATTCTCCCTCGCCCTCGGCCTCCTAGCCGGTGGTAAGGGGAGCGGGGTCCGTTCTTTAGTAGATCGAGTCTTTAGGTCTAGGGTTTGTTCGTCGTCGATGCTTGGCGGCGGAACTAGGGTTTGCCGGAGGAGCGCGGCTCTTTTGCGGCTTGTTTTTCCTGGTGGCGTCGGCGATGCGGAAGCGACGGCGTTGCAGGGGAATAACTTCTCCCGGCTTCTTCCGTTCTCCGGTGGCGATCTACTCCGACGTCAACGGAGAGACCGGGGAGACCTGTTTAGGAGTCCGAGGCCGGCGCATCTTCGTTTTCTTCAGGTAATAATGTTGCTGACCCTTTTAATCTCAAGGAAGATGGTCTCTGATGGAAATCTGAGTTGTGCTCGGGTTGCCGGCGGTGGAATTGAAGGCTGCGTCATGGGTGTCGGAGTTGGCCGATGCGCCTGGGAGGCAGTGCACTCGGCTGTTTTGCCTAAAAGTAAGCCCTCCTATGCGGCCTCCATTTTGTGGAGATTGGCTCTGACGTCCGGCGACGATTGTGAAGCGGCTTTGACGACGGTGACGAACGAATCCCTGAGGGCTTCGAGGAAGATGAATAGAAGTTTTAGACTTTTTTATAATTTTTCTTTTTTTTGAGTTACTGTTTATAAAATGGCCGGTATCGTGGCCTTGTGGGGTGGGGTGATCGGAGAAATCTGAGGTTGTCTCCGGGAGGGAGTAAGGGGCCGGCCTAACTCGGGTTAGGGCTGTTGTTGGAGGTGACAGGCGGGGACACGCTGCGTGCGTCGTGCTAGTGTGCTCGTACTACAGTCTACAGCGTCTGCGTCTGCCAAGGAAGGGAAAGAGGGCTCCACGGTCAGGGATCGGGCGCATGGCTGCGTGGTGAGTGGGCCCGGGGGACACAGAGCAACAGCATGATATGCGCAGTGGTACTGTTACGCTTACCGATCGTCTCGTCCCAACTGTTTGGACGATTGCCCCCTTCTATTCACCCTATATGTAAGTAAACTTGTCTGATGACCTGAGCCGAAATTCCAATTTTCCAATTTTCTCGTATATATGGCGCCATCGCAGACGATGCATTTCCCCTGGGGAATTTCATGATCACTTCTAGTGCAGGGGCTGCTTGTTTCAACGAGCTGATAGTTTCATTTCAATCAATCAACCAACTAAGGTATAGTACGATCAATGATGTTGTCGAAGAACATAAGAACTCGGGCATCTTGCGAGAACTAAGAACGATCACCTGGTTTTGCATGCGTGCACCAACACATGCTACGCACAAACAACCTACACAGATTAGTATTTCCAAACTAAGCAGGGCACCCGGCCAGGCCATCCCCACGAACTTCAACACACAGCGATCAAAGAATCAATTGCGCTGGCTAGCATAATCTGACTATATACGGAACAATATCTTATATAATATCTAATCTAGTTTACCATCTGTCTGGCTAAGCTTAGAAAGCTAATAGCCATATCAGCTAGGTACAAAACATACTGATGAGGTGACTGAACTGATACCCAAGCCACATGTATATGTATCACATAATTGGATTTGGACCCATACGAGCGACTCGGTCAATAATCAACTCAGTCATCGATCACGACCTTGACAATTGTATTTGTATGGTTACACAACAACAGCAAAACTGATGATGAGTGCATGGAGGAACCACCAGCAGCCATGACAACATAATTGAGATGCATGGATCAGCAAGTTATGACATGACCCGTCCCTTTCTGACAAACAGTGACGCAAACCTCATTTGACAACGAAAAGCAGGCCCGCGCAGGGCCTAAACATCCACACATGCACACACATGAACGCCCGTGCCCACACGGCCAGAGAGCACAGCCTATTAGTGCTCTGGTAAAACTAGCTTTGCGATTGGAAAGCCACGAGAGGCTGCTTCATATGCTTACAGGTAGCATAGGCTAGAGATCATGCATGGAGTCTAGTGTTTGTTTCTTTCCCCCTCTGGCATAGCATATGATTTAGACCTACGACTCTTGCATACTTGACCTCACTTTAAAACACCATAGGATAATCACGTTAAACCTACCCACCGAAAAGCTTCAACTTGCTCCAACAGTCCAACTGTTCCTAGCTAGTAAAAAATAGAATCACCGAATCAGAGCCGGTAATATTATTTAAGCCAATCTTAACGCTTCATCTGGCTGGTTGATTGGTTGAAGCACTAACCCATACTTCACCCGCGCACTAGAACCCTGAAACCAAACAACAGAAAACATCAAAATGACTCCCAACCCCTACACGCCCCACCAAAACCCCCCGGGGTTAAACAAAGAACAGGTGTTGGAACGGTTCACCGCCTTGGGGCTGCTCCTGTCCCAATCCATGACATCAAACAAGGCAGGGATAAACATTGAGGAACAAGGAAGGCTCGGACAAGGAGAGCCAGCAACCCTTGAAAAAGAAAAGGATTCAAGGCCCCCACTCGCTTCCATGGCAAGAGTTAGAGGACAAAGACCATCGCAAAATCCTATATGGCCATATTCCCCTCAACGATCTCGCGCCAAGCGCTAGCCTCCACGCTGGTTTGTACTACCTCTCCGCCCTTACTCCGCCACCTTTAAAAAGTGGCTCCTCCGCCCTCACATCCAATCACCAAACCCCCTACTACACTGCACCTCCCCCCACCCTACCCGGTGAGGCCCTTTCCCCCTTGGACTTTCCATGCCTCACCCTGATTCCCTTTCCTTCTCCACTGCAAATTGCTATGCCATTGCCAACAAAGTGGCCTGGATTGGATCCATTGGAGTTGGCACAGAAACACATGCAATCAGTGTGAGTAAGTGAGTGAGAGCAAGAGGACACCACGCCCCTCCCCCTTATATATACCCCATCTCAGCTCAGCGCCCTCCAAACCCTCCTCGATCGATCAGCCCTTCGTTCGCAGTTACCTTGCTAGCTCCAAACAGATACACCAACATACAACCCTTCACATCAAAGACTACCCAAGAGGCAAGCGAAGCTAGTACCTTGCACCAAACACTTGCTAGCTTCTCCAATGAGAAGGCACGGCAGCGAGGCCTCCCCTTCCATCGTCCACACATCTTCCATAGCTCTCCTCCAAGAGAGGTTCAGAAACCTGCAGAAGGTGAAGGAGATGAGAGAAGGAAGAGAGTTGCAGAGGGTGCATACTACTGATGCTGACCGTACTGGGTCCCTGTCATCGGCTCTCAACCTTGGCCTGCAAGCGGCCAACAGCATCCAGCAGCCGAGGTGGTTCTTGCATCCTGACTTGATCCGGCCGTCTAGGCCCCTCCGCGGCCCGGCTTACCATGGGCTTGGTGTCAACGGTGGCCAGACTTCGCCGCCACCGGTGAGCTCATGGGGAGGAATGCAGAATTCAGGATATAGGAGTGATGTAGATGTCGATACCTCGCTTCATCTGTAATCTACTATAAGCACGTATGGCCCTGCTGTTCTTTCGTTATTTTGTATGGCTTGTGAGTTCCGGGCTTATATGCAGTACTCATGTTGCATTTTGGCCTTGTAACTTCTTGGGTATTTTACTATATATGAGGCTTCCTAGATATACATCGGCATCTGAAAAATATTTAGAACTCATCATACATAAGGTGAGACTAAATTAAAGCGCTAAAGTTGGCAAAAACAAAGGCGCATCCACTACTTTGAAGGCTCAACAATAATCCTAAAACAGATGCAGCTATTGTAGGATCAACAACGAAAAAGTGTACAATCCTTTACAATTGCATATTTTGATGGGGAACAGGATTATAGCAGCTTAGCATCTTCAAGAGACTCTTTATATCTTTTCTAACTTACAGAAATAAAGATTTTGGTGAAAAAACACTCTACAACACCCTTGGATATCCAAATATAGATATCCTATATTCCGGATTTCTCGCTAGGCAAAGATGGAGAGCGAGATGACTTTCTAGACCGTATACAAGATACTGCACACAAGATATAGAAAAGCCGTTGTAAAGTATAAAGATATAGAAAATAAATTTTACTCAAATGACTCTCGAAATGATGATTTAGAGAGTATATTTTAGATAGACTCTTGGATATGCTATAGACTTAGCTTGTAAAATAAAAAAGTTTTCAATCATAGACGTTAGCATTGTGCCGGGTTAAATATAATCACAATTTCAAATGTAATCATGGAATTAGGCCAAAGAAGTTTAGCTCAATATGTTCTTATATGCATGTTTAATTAGTTAATTACATGCATTCCAGGGGCAAACATCACATGGGCTTACTAGAACTGACATGTCACTTTAAGAATATACTGCCTCTTCATCTGAAACTGGAGTAGATCACGGACAGTAGGTGAGTCCCCAGTTCAGCACTGGTCACTCTATTTAATAGGGTGTGCCCACATACTATAAATACATGCTGAACAAAGAAAAAAAGGTGGAAGGTTTAATGCAACATGATAGGGGAAAAAAATGTCACAGATAGCACGTGAGCCGCCAGTTCTACTGGACATGGTGTTTGATACTGTGCCCCCACTGCGTAGAGCTCAGACGGTAAATTTAAGCTGCTTATTAATATGCATAGCTAAAAAAAGAATGAACAATTGATCATAGCAAATAGATGCATCTTAGTATCTTACAGCTACTAAATTATTTAGAGCATTGAATCCTCACATCCAGTAGCTGTAATTTACCAGTTCCATGCATCTTAGTATCTTTTTTTGAACGAACCGCACTAGACAGTGCGTGTTTCATTGATATAGCAGAAAATACAAGACTACAGTCCTGGGAGGCCATAGTTAGGAAAAAGAAAAGAAAGAAGAAAAACAACTATACTCGCCCGGTTGGATTGGGACATCAACGCGGGGTACCACTCACAACCTCTCCCGGCCGACGTAGTCATCAACACTCACAGACGACAGCAGAGAAAACCAACCGCAGCTCCCACCCACATACCGCACCCTTGCAGTCATCAAAACTCCGACGCGATCCGGCGCTGGTCGAGAAACAAAGAGGCAGACGCCTTCGTTGGACGTTGCAATCAAACAGGACCTATCTGACGGGATGAAAAAACACCGAGCCCGAGCAAAAAACAACGCGCGGGGGCCTCACCTCATCCGCCGTTGGACGCCTCTCTCGTGCGCGGGGGCCTCGCCACATCCGCCACAACTCCGTGCTCCGAGCTCGTTCCTTGTGTTGCCGTCGAGATAGCGAGCATGGTTGCCCTCCCTCCCAAGAAACCTTCCCAAAACAACCGAACCGCCGCCGGGATTCGACTTCACCGCGTAGCTCCCTCGCGCGCAGAGCTGCCTGCTTCCAACCGGTGGACCAAGGTTGTCGCCTGTGCCGTCCTCCGACGTTGTACCGCACCGGATAGGTTCGGCCATGCCGAAACACACCGCCGCGATCCGCTACAGGCCCATGGCCACCATCAAGAAAGTAGACTTCTCGGCTTGAGGATGCCAACACCCTTCTGAGCGCCTCACGATGGGATTGTCAGCACGGTTGATGCCGCCATCGACAGTGGACCGCTCATGCTACCAGCCATACAGATCTCTAAAGACGACGCCTCCAAGGAGGAAATGACACCAATGGCGCCACCGTCGCTCGTCCAGAAGCTGGACAGGGTTTTCACCCAGAGATCGCGTGCAGCAGGGTTGTAGCTCCCAAATGACGCCCTCAAGAGGGAGAGCGACGTCCGAGGACGCCGCCGCCATCCGCCAGCATGAAGCTAGCGAGGGCTTTCGCCCAGAGCGTTTAACCCTACTACACGTACGCGGCGCAGCAAGATTGGCACCACCGCCGCGGCCACCCCACCCGAGCGACGCCTCCGCCGTAGTTCCACCAATAGTGCTGCGTACTCCTCTTTCCGCCGTCGCCGCCCAAGAAAATTGCCGCCGCTCTCCGCTGGCCGTCCACCCGTGCCGCAGCCGGCCGGCCCGCGGGGGCCCGACCACCCTCCGCCGGGGCCGCATCGAGGCTCGTGCCGTCGGTCCACCACCGCTGTCGACGAAGCTCCGCGCCGCAGCTCACGCGGCCGCCTCCAGCCCGCGCCTCTACCTCCGCCACCGCACGACCGCCTCCAGCCCGAGCCTCCACCGCCGCCACCGCGCGCGCGTGGCCTGCCTCCACCGCCGCCGCCTCGCGCACACCTCCGTGCCCCGGCCCGCAGCTCCGCCGCCGCTTCACACGCAGACGCGCCCGCCGTGGCGCCGCTCCGCTCCTGCTTGCCGCGGATCCGGCAAGGGGACGGCCGGATCCGGCCCGAGGGGCGCCGGATCTACAGCCCCGCGCCGCCGCCATTGCCATGGCCGGTGAGGTCGCCGTTCGCCGCCCCGAAGACGTCGCTCGATGGCCGAAAAGGCCCCGCCGCCGCCGTCCTGGAGGTCCACGCGGACTTCCGGCAGACCTCTCAGGCGGCGGCAAGGGAGGGGAGGTGAGGGAGGGGGTGGCCCGGCGGCGGAGCTGTGTCGCCGCTCGCGTCGCCCGGGCGGGTGGATATGGACCACTTGCATCTTAGTATCTTACAGCATTGAATGTCCTTATGCAGACCAGGTTGACTGTAATTTACCAGTTCCATGTGAAGCCTGACTTTGCTCACAATAGCCAATGTCCGTGCAATAGAATGTTAGTGACAACATTTTTTTTAACCGACTAATTGAGCGAGTGATAGGATATTGGAAACCCTTTTAATCCTTAGCTTAACAAGCTTTTCACCGTAATAGTCCAGACTCATCACAATAATGGAGAATGATCCATAATCATTGGAAAACTAATAAAAATGATAACCAGGAGTTCCACCACATAGTTCAAAAAATAGCTCGTGTTCCTTGTTTGTCTCCTTTCTAGAATGCATGCATACTGTCAACTTTCGAAAATTCTGACAAAAAATACACATCACAGAAGAATGTTTTGCGAAACACTTCAAATATTTTGGAGAAAAACACTTCAATTTATTACATATCTTATTAGTTTTTACAACATATAATTAAATGTGCAACGATAGAAGTGATCAAAGTTCATTAAAGACCTTATTGATATCTTAATAGACACGGAAATATAAACAGAGCTATGTAGGCAAGTAAAAAGTAATAGAGCCAGGTACCTCAATTTCGGCATATCCACATATGCCAAGATCCAACATTTCATTGAACATTTGAGACAAATTCCGATCTCGCAAAAACCAAGGAACCAGTTCTGTGAGAGTCTGTAAGATAAGTCATCAGGTAATCCAGTAGTATTTGCTGAGCCGCAACTGATGATAATGCCATATAATTAATAAGTTCTGGTAGCACATACCTAAGAAGCAAAGTTAGGAACGATCAATATTATCTATTAAAAAACTGGGATGATATCTGAAAATATGTAAATACAAAAGGAGGTGGGTATAAACATGATCCAGCATTTCATTCAAAATATGCAGAAGCCACTTATCTTGACTGCAGTTCACGAATTAGTTCCATACAGTGCAAGCCACTTATCTTGACTCTAGAATCCATAGCGCTAGTAGTATTTGCTGAGCCACAACAAAATTTGATGAGGGTGTTGGATGTCACGTGTTTGGCACTTTGGCTGAAATGTTCTCCTTCAGCACAATACATTAGTAGCAACAGTGTCTTCCTGGCATCACCAATGGAGGGCATTGAACATCTCATTATGTATCCTGCTATTCTCTGAACCACATGAATATCTCCATGATGTCGTAAACAAGTGCGGACTTAACTATCCTACTCTCGAATCTCGATCAGTCAGAATTACAAGTACAAACGTATTAGGGAGCATGCTATATGTCTTGCCATCCTGTAGAATACTGCCCCAAAACAAACCAGAGCATCCCTGGAACACAGACATTTGCTTGAGTTCCATCGTGCTCAGTATCAATGGACAGCTCTCAGGAATCCCATAATGCAGCCATGGGGATAGTTCCAAACCCATCATCCGATCGGATAGCTCAAGTGTTGAATCCAAGTCACGGTTCCTAGCTACAATAGCAGAAGCATTTAGGTGTACGTAAATGCCACTGGACTGGATTCTTCCCCGATTCTCACCACTTCTCATGATTGTCTCAGCATCCCAACAGCGCCATCCTTCTACGGTTCACTGATCACAGCATTGTAGATAACTCGAAGTTTGGCGGGACATCGTCACTCAGCATCTGATCGTACATGTCCATCACAGTGCTGGACACTTGACGCCTCGGTCAGATGGATCAGCAGAGCGATCGCACGCAGAAACACCAATCCCGAGCCAAATTCGACTGAGCACGTGCATGGAATTCACCACGTGCATCCTTCTCCGCCTCGCTACGACTGTACTGTACGACAGTGCTTGATCGAGTGGGTTCAGGCGCGTCCCGCGGCGGGCGTACCTGTGGATTGCTGGAGAAGGCGCGTGGCGAACGTGCGCGGCAGGTGTTCGTGGGAATGTCTCCACGAGAGGAAGCGAAGGAACCGGGGCGGCGGTTGTCACACTGCAAGGGTGGCGTCCTGCGCGGGCGTGAAGCGGCGAGGTGCCGCGGTGCCACACCTGCCCGCGCCAGTTTCCCTTAATCCGGGAGGCGATCGGGGCTGATGCTGGTGCCTGCCTGCCTGCCTCCGGCTGTGACTGTAACTGCTTCATGGATACCAGGGAGCGAGAAACGGCTGTGGCTGTCGGCTATCGCGAGAGAACGAGAAGAAGCGGAGGAGAAGAAGGGGAGGGATCCGGTGCGAGGCGCGCGGCGGGGGATTCGTGTGAGGACACGGCGACGGCGTGTGGGTGGAGAGCGATGGCATGGAAGCAATGGGAGAGGTGCCGCCACTGTTGAAGGAGGAGGAGGAGGGCGGCGTCACGGAAGAAGAGAGGAGAGTTGGGGACGCGGTGGTCGATGGGCGATGGCTTCATCGGGGGGAGGAGGAGGGAGCAGAGCAGCACGAGGAAGACGAACCAGTAGAGTGATCGGGTCAACCAATTGCGCCCAAAGCTCGCGCAGCTGGACCGATGCCGTGGGCCGGGCCCAACTTGAAATGCCGCCAAGAAGGCCCAGAAGGTCACGGCCCGCGTCTACCCTAACCATTGGGCAAGGCTATGGCCTGTGCCGCGCATGGCCTCCAAAATCACTGGCGGCGGGCGAGACCCGGTGTGTGTGGCTGGCGAGAGCCGGCGACCGGTAATCAGCAATTCAGCATCTTGGCTAGGCTAACCGATTCCGGCCGACCAGGTGAGCCCCGTATCTCTCTGCTTCACTGCCGTGGCAAGTATGGAGGTAATGTCAGTGAGCAGCGACCCTGGAATCGCTAACTAGGGAGACAAGTGCGGTGAAATCTGATGCATTGGACACGCATGTCCGGTAGGAATGAAGGAAACAAAGTAAGAATGGCCTCTTCGACCGATTCCTCACAGTCACACTCCACAACCAATCTTCCTTCCCCCCCCCCCCCCCCCCCCCCCCCCCCCCCCCCCCCCCTTTTTTCTTGTTTGTGTGTCAGGGTCTCAGGGAACGCTTAGGAATGCATTAGCGTAGAATAGAATATGCATATAGGCATAGAGCCGAATGTAAAACCTCATCGTAAAGCCTGAATGCCAAGGAAAGGGGATAAATTGCTATAATAAATATAGACACACAGACTAAAATCTCAAACATGTCACTCTTCTTTCACGATGAATATATGTCAATCAACAGGCATCAATACTTCGGACCCATCAAACCTTCCTTCTCCCAAGTGATTGCCAACACCAACAGGAGACAGACTCCACAACCACGGACTGACAGAGACACTCAACTATATCACCATCTGCTTTTTATCCAACCACAACTCGCGCTCGTGAATCGGGATGCGCTCCAACTTTTTGCGCATCTTCTTTATTTACCATTCATTTTGAAACCGTGTCATTTACTCCCCTTCTGTGCTGCTTTCTGCTCTATAAATTCACACTGGCCCCTGGCAATCAGGGAGCTTGCTAAAGAATAGCTAGACTTCTCTTTGCTCCTCCTGTACACGACTCTGAAACTTCTTCAGACATTATCCACCACCTTGGGAGCAAATTGCTTCACAGCATCACCGACCGTCAAAAATATCTTGTCTTCACCAATGAGGTCTGTGAATTTCGCCGAGCGGAGCTTCTGGATCACCACAGTCCCGGGATTGGCAAGAACTAGCTGTAAGTAATAGGAATGGATTTTGATATTAGTGAAGGGTTTCCTCCATGAACATTTTTGTGGCAGCAGTATCACAGCAAAACTGCTAACAGCTGTAAAGTTTGACAATAAAATTTGACGATTTACCTGAATTTTGCGCTTTTCCAGTGCTTTTAACAACTCCTCCAAGGCATGGATTCCGCTTGTGTCGATGTCAATTACAGCTGTTCAGAGTTAGAACAATGTTCAGAATTACTATCTGTAGTTTATAAAAGTATATTGCCTTGTTTGAGATAAAATAATTCAGCTGCGTTCTTACGAGATAGCTCAACAATCAGAAACTCAATTTTGGATGACTTATGGTCCTGTTGTTGTTCCTCCTCATCTCTGAGCCATCTCAGGATCCTGAACAATATGTTGCAATGAGGCATCGTTTTTTTTCTCTAACTAATTTCAAAATCATAACACGCTGATGTTACAGTACTGAACATGACACAATAATGCACCCCATTTAAAATTTTCTTGAACCACACCTAATTTAACCTTATGACATTAAAATATTCATCTTATAAGGTGTTTACACGTTTAGCCAATCATAGAAAAGCTTATGATAATCTTGCATTTTCTTTAAAAGGAACTGCAAGTTGACTTTCTGCCTCTGATCAGATAACAGCCTTAGAATTGATGTTACCCTCCAAATTAAAAAGAAATCAGTTTGAATATAAAGAAACAATAATACTGGTAATCACATCACCTAGCTATATTTCAAAAATTTTAAAGTACAATTTGATGGGCGGATCTAAAAAATAACTTAGCCAAGAGTGCCTGGCATGCCAAATCCTTATATGTCATATGTATAAAGGGAAAAAAGTTTTATGCGATATTTCTGGCAAGCATTAGCATCTTATCATTTGTTTTTGATACTTGTATATGTAACTTAAACAATTTGATAATGCCTCAGGTTCACATTTTTTTATCAAAAGGAGCTGTATCTGTGACAAAAACAAAAAGAAAGAAAAATATGCCACTCTAAAACCTTATACTAGTAGTCATTCTAGTGTTTAAGAAGCAGATTTTGAATCACAAGCATTTACCTCTCTTTAACATAGTTGGAGTTTGTGAAGTAGATAGCTGAGTCCACTTTGACAATTACCACCCCCGGAACCTTGGTAGCATCTGGATACTGTTCAACATTCCGGTATAGCGTTGTTCTAGGAAGGTTTCCAAGTAAAGCTGTTCTTGGCCGTGTTACTTGGAGAAGAATTTTAGCAAGTGATATTGCAACCTGTTCACACAATGTCAACAGTCAGAGACTCTTCGTCTACTATACAGGAACTCAATTGTAGGAAGCATGTAAGAAATATTGTGATTCACACCGCAATGAGCAATCCATATTCCACTGATGAAAATATGACCCCGAAGAATGCTCCCAGACATGCTAGGAAGTCCAATTTGTCAACTTTCCAGATAAGGTAGGCTGCCTCATAGTCAATTAGGTTAAGCACTGCTGATATGATGATAGATGAAAGGATAGCATTGGGAGTGTACTTGAACAACGGGGTGATCAACAGCAGTGTAAGCATTACAACAATTGCCATAACAACATTTGATACTGCTGTTTTGCAGCCAGCCATGTAATTAACTGCTGACCGTGAGAAAGAACCTATGAGGAACAACTTCTGTCAGAAAATGGTACATCTGTATGGGCTATGAACTGTTCAGATAAATTGATTGTTACCTGTGGCTATGTAGCAAGAAGTCATTGAACCAACAATGTTCATGGTTCCTAGAGCCACCATTTCTTTGTTTCCATCAATCTCGTAGTCCTTGAGTGCAGCAAATGTTCTTCCAATTGCAATTGCTTCCTGATAAAATTTGCATCACTTGATTAATTATCACATTTTAACTTCAAATCTTTTTCTTTTCTCATGTTATCATGAATTTGAACATTTTAGGTTAAGAAGCCTGTGTTTCCTTGAAAAAGGAAGGGTTGGCCTCACCGTTAGGGCTACCATTCCAGATATCACCCCAATTTTGAATCCCGTCGCCAAGTATGGACCAGTGAAGTATATGTGACTAGCTGAAGATGGGTTGATGCCTTTCTTTATGTCCTTGACCTGCAGTTATTCAGTGATACTGATGATCTTTGTTGTTAGCTTGAACTAATAAGAGGTAGTTCTCTTTCTGATAGTAGTTAAGTATGACTTACAATTGAAACACCATGCTTGTCTGCACGAGTAATGTAGACACAAAAGGTGGATATGATCACTGAAATGAGTGGTGCGATCGCAGAGACCCAAAAGAGCTTCTTATTCTTCTTTCCCTGGATATCAAATGAAACAGTGTGATTACCACAAATAGTCAAAGGAAAACCAAGATGTGATCCTGGAGCATGTAACATTGTCTTACAATGTACTTGGCAACCAGAAGGAATGCCAGAAAGGATGCACCAATCAGTATTGTCTGCCAATTCCACTGCAACAAGAGCGCAAGGATAAATTGTTAAGTCTCAAATATTGGGGTTTTCATCAGATCCACGTACGTGGTACTATATCTTACCCCATGGTGAACATTTCCCCACACTGATTTCATGACTGATACAATATCACTTTTCTTGGTGAAATTTGCAATTCCAAGGAATCCTTTTAGTTGCTGAAGAGCGATGGTGATGGCAGCACCGGCCATGAATCCGACGATGGCAGCATGAGACAAGAACTCTATGATAAACCCTAGCCTGTGATAGTATTCAGTTACAGACTACACAAACTGTCCATGCCAAGATACCACAGAAACTGAAAGTTTGAGAACAATCAGAAGATACTGACCTGAAGAATCCAAGAGCTGCCTGAGTAACTCCTGCAAAGAACGTCGCGGTGAACGCCAAGCGTCTGTACTCCAGCGGCTGCGTCTTAGGGTCAATCTCGTTCTGGAGGAGAGTACCGAGCAACAACGACACCACGGCCACTGGACCTATGGCTATATCCCTGGAGCTGCCCATCATTGCGTATATCAGAGGCGGCACGAAGCTACTGTCTGTAAAAATGGCAACCTCATCTCTGGTTAGCACAGTTCCGATAAGTGATCTTCCCAATCAGAACGAAGAGACATGCATGTGCAGTGTGCGCTTACATAGTCCGACCTGTGGCGGCAAGTTAGCAAGCTTGGAATAACCGATGTCCTATAGTCAAATCAAGGCATGTTCATCAGATGTCATAAAAGATAGCACCGTTGGATGGTGCATGGACTCTGCTTCTGTGTATGTGCTGATCTGAACAACAATAGGGCGAGGTTTTTATCCACTGACCTGGGGTATGCAGAGGCTGGCAATGGTGAGCCCAGCGATGAGGTCGCCCCTGAACTTGCCAAGGGAGTAGTTCCTGCTCCAGTCAAGCACCGGGAAGATGTGCTGCAGGCTGAGCCATATCTTCTTGGACCTGGGCTGGTCCTTGTACTGCCGCAGCGGGTCGTCGGCGAAGAACGTCTCCTTCACTGCATCAGAGAACTCGGCGAAGAGGTTCTTCTTCGGCGGGACACCGACCTTGTAGGCGTGCCCATGAGGCATGCTGTCCACGCGGCGGTGCGATGACGTCCGACTGGCGATGTCGGTGTCTATGCCTTCTCCTCCATCAGACGCGACTCGTGGCATTACAGTGTTTCAGGAGTATACACCTACCTGTAGTCTGTAGAGCAAAATAGAGAATTAATCACCAAGGAATCACATCGGCAGCATGCACGGATATGTAATTTGTATATCCATCGGTTCTACCGCACTAGTTCCAGATGAAAGAAAATCCAGTATTTTTGTGAATCAAAACTCACATCACATGAAACACAGCCAGTTGTATGCATGGTGCAAGCACTAACAGTAACGTCATAACGTACATTTGTTTATTTGAAGAACCAAACGAGAGTTGAACAAACACACGCATGAATGTACTACTAAGAAGCACTAAACAGTGAACACAAGCAATGAGTTATTTCCAATGAAGCCAAACTTTTGAGCATAGAGGATGAACTGGGAAAGAAAACCTACACAGCGATGCTAATAGTAGCAGTAGCACTCAGCCCCCAGTTGATGATGGCCTAGCTACTTTGTTGCATGTGAAGAAGCCAGGGACTGTCTGCCTGTTATATATACGCAGATGCAGAGACACGTACTTCTGCTACAGCTCATGGTCAAACTTGTAATTCGTGGATTATATTAATAGGTGCAAATATGAGAAGCAAGCTATGAATCTGCAACCAGAAATGTACTATGTTCAACACAGCGGCAGGAAACGACTACATTCCTAATCAATATTAAATAGGTTATTGCGCAGCTCGTCGCTTGCTGAACACCACGTCCAGTTGTAAAACAGAGTTAAAAGCTGAAAGCAAATAATGGGAATGGGAACCCCTAGCCTAGAGTATTGATGAAAGCTAGGGACTCTCTATGCTGACAGAGTGGGCCCTAGTTGAGATTGTGCTGAAGTTGCGAGGAGTAAATGAGTAATGGTCTAATGGACCTGGGCAGTTATTCAAGCCAAAATGTAGCAGTTTCCTGTGCTTGCAATCACAGTACATAATCCAGGTAAAATTTCCATCTCAGAAATAGGGTCTTGAATTCTCGCTATTTTTACAGTTAGACTTGAAAATTGCACTGTGTTAATGACTTAGTCAATGAAGAATGGAGGATTCTTCTTTTTTGGTTTTTTTGCTAGACATAAGTACGGAGGAGTGTTCGGAGTCCGCTAGCCCTGGAAAGACAGATATTCTAGGCAGTCTAGGCGGCTCTTGCTACTACTCTCTCTGTTCCCATTTGTGTCGCGTACACGCACACCTTTTGTTTATACAGTAGTGTTATTCTTTGTTTTTCTCTTTATCTTTGAATTCTTGTCTAATGATCCAGGACGTAATCCTGGGATGTGAGGAGTAAAAATCCCAAATTTTTTACAAATTAGATTTATTTCGTACAATTAAATTGGGCTCAATCTTTTTCTACTAACCTCTATAAGAAACGTAGACGTGGGCGTACCCAGTGCCGTAGGCTTCCCGCACCGTGCGGGGTCTGGGGAAGGGTTGTAATAGCGCCCAAACCTTACCCGCATAAATATGCAGAGGCTGGGGCTTCAACCCGGGACCTTCCGGTTACAGACGGTAGGCTCTACCGCTGCACCAAGCCCGCCCTTCAAGAAACGTAGACATGAATAAAAAAAATTGTTCGAGTAGTAACCACAAATATTACCAAAAACATTGTTAAAATACTTCTAAGAGAGGGTTTTATTGAAAGTGTTCGGAAACATAAGGAAAATAACAAATATTTCTTACTAATACCGCATAATGTGCTGGTAAATTATGGCCAATACCAGAGTACGTGTAAAACATGACCTAGTTGCCTAGTTGCAATGTGTTTACTTGCTATGGGATCGATGTTCATGGTTGCACTTGCACTATCAGTGGCAGTTTATCAAATAGAAAAACAGAGAAGACTTTCTTAGCCCAAGAACCCATGTATGTCCGAACAAGTTTCAGTGATCACGGAATGTTTCTGACTTTTTTCCTGTAACATGCTCAACATCGACAACTGAATAAGAAGAGAACAGATACATATATACTACGCATGCATCAAAATAATCAATAAATGAAGGACAGTCATATTGTCAACTCCAGTCCATTTCGAGCAACAACTACAGCAGCCTACAAAGAAACGATCTGAGTTCAGCTCCTTTCCTTTTTGTAAGGGAAGCTTAACAAGTTGATCAATCGATTTTTCACAAAGCTGAACTACTATCAATTGCCAAAAGACAGACAACACAGTACAACCGACCGAGCAAGTCTCAATAATGGGGATGAAGATTTTGTTTCCAAATCACTATCTGACGATGTGTCATAAATACCAGGCCAAGCTCAACAGACGGTCGCCGCGAAAAAAATCGATATATTTGTAAATTATTGGTTTTGCAATTCCTGGCCATGAATCATGGGCTGTCGATTGCATCAACTTGGTCCAAGAACTCAAGTCATGCGCGACAAAGATAGGCCGAATTCATCATTAGTTCTTCAGCCAGATCCACACAAGCAAATGTGATGAGGCCACGAGGTGGGAAGGTTCTAAAGCGCACAGCAGCCAGCACCGCATTCCCTGCCTAACAGATTCCAGGCACTCTTGATGGCTCTCATTCACTTGCTTAGAAAGCATCCTAGCTCACTCATGCTGGTCTATCTCTCTCCATCTTTCGAAGCTAGTGGCAATGCCTCGAATTGTACTGTACTATTCGGTACAGATCAGGGGAACCTCGAATGTTCAGTCAACTACTAGGTCAGGATCATATTTCACGCAACAAATCTTTTCTGAAAACACATCAATGAATCGTAATTTTATGGATGCAGCCATCGGTCTCAAAAGTTCAAGGATACGTGCAACTGAAAATTGCATCAGAGGGAGCCTCTGAAATATTCAGTCTGACGCACTTGCTTCTTATATGGCAGTTTCTCTAACTCTAAGCTGGGAGCGATCAACTCATCTTTTTGGGTGATTGCATCCATACAATCGATCTGAGGCAGTTCAACGACTGGATATAATGGCTATGAAGTTCAACATACCACTAATCTTATTGAATAAATCCAAATTTAGTTCTGATTAGAAATCATAAAGCAGGTCCACTGAACCCAAAGAACAGCGAAAGGAAACAAAATGAGGCAGGAAATAAACGTTTTGTGAATGCGGTTTCGAAATATTTCTCCTCCCAGTAACAAATTTTGCATAGCAGAAAACAAATGAAAAGCGAGCAAATGTCAAAGAGCAGAGATTTTCTATTGCTTACTGTTTTGTCCCTCTCCAAGTACTTTGGTCGACCTCGACCTTTTCCCTTTTTTTTCTTTTGACGAGTTAGCTGGCCCCACCGATGAAAAACTAGTGCTACAATTTAACTTGCAGATTGGATGGCGGAGAGTTGTTTGGAATGTAGACGCAGTTGTGGGTCAGGCGGGGAAAGCTCCGCTGGTTTTAAAAGAGGAACGGGGAAGATGACGAATGCAAAGACGTAGGAGAGAGAAAGTCAAATCGTGTCCAGGTTCAATGAATCAGGGACTTGATCAAAGGGTCAACAAATTGGATCAAGACTTGGGCTAGGTTTGACTTTGGTGGGTTTCGAATAGGAGCTTATGCTGGATTAGAGGATTTTTTTTTTGGAGAGACTTGTTTAATTACATTATTCGAGAGACAGTTGTATTATGATCAGATTGAAAAACAAAGTTTTGATAGACAATGTATACATGATATTCATGCTTGCGATGACACCATCTCTAACTATTTTTGTCAACGAGATCGTTATACTGTTTTGTTCGGTTTATCGGATCTTTGATCATAGCATTAGAGCGTGTTGCGGTTACGGCGGTGGAGGGTGGGGAGAAGGGAGGATGACACCGTTTAGCACTTTCGAGAGTAAAAGACGACACATCGTTCAATTCAATCTACTTCATGTTTCTATTCTCACTACGTGCACTACAGTGAGTTATGCACAATGCTAGGAAATGCTGACAAAAAAAAGAAAAGGGTTGCGCTACGCTTTGTGAGTTATGGCCGGACATGTGCTTATTCCCTAGTTCTTTGTGATTATGGGTCTAATGTAGTGTTACAAGAAAGCTATCACGTCATCGTGAGGATATAGAAATTATCACTTAATAAATTAAAGAAAATAATGTACATTAGTGTTTTTTATGATGAAGAGACCGTATAAAGCAATCTAAAGTAAAAACAGTACTCCTCTGTTCCAAACTAGTATTAGTTTTGGCTTTCAAAATATATAGTTTTTGCTACGCATGTCTAGCTGCACATAGCAAAAGCTATGTATTTTAAAAAAAATAATAGTAATTTAAAACGAAGGGAGTAGCTGAGTTCTATATGATTAGAGAAAAAAATAACTAAATAAAGAGTTCAGAATAGAAAAGTGAAAAAGGTATTTTGATTCCCATTTATATTGGAAAGCTAATTACTTATATAAAGAGCCTATGTAAAGATAATTAGTTACCAGTTGAACATACAAATTACTCCCTCCAAGTAGATAAAGTTTGAATAATCTTTAGACCATTTTTGATTTATTTTACTCCAACAACTATATCAATTTGTAGGAATGGTTGGTTGATAGTGTTTTCAGTTCCTAATACATTTTAGAAAGGTCCTAAAACTAGTTTTTTGGAAGTCTATTCTTTAGACTTTTTTTGGAGATGCTGTAATTATACGGAAATTAGTATGGTCTATTTCAGTTTTGCAATATTAGTATACACATCATTTTGAGTTGCATCTATGCACATAAAACACAGCATAAATGAAAAGGTAAATAAACTAAGAGGAAAAAAAAGACAGTGTTTGCCATTTAGGTTTCTTGCCGTAGGACTTGTCCATTTGTGTTTTACACAGGGGTGATTTTGTCAACTTCTAATTTTGCTAGATGAGTCCTTTAAAGTTATCTATATGGAGTAGAGTAAATAACTATGTGAGTATAGTATGGGATATATAGTATTTGAAATAATAAAAAGATACTCCATCCGTTCTAAACTATAATTTATTTTAGCTTTTCTAAATATATAGATTTTTCTATATATACATCTACATATATGCCACGTCTAGATAAAAAACTAAAATAAATTGTATTTTCTTAAAAAACTACTCCCTCCGTATTGGTAAAGGAAGTCGTTTATGACAAGGTTTGAGTCAAACTTTGAGAATATAAATTATGAATAACTTTTAAGTTGTTGAGTTTGAAATTGTAAAACTTATATGAATAGATTTATTTTGAAAAATACTTTCATAAAAATATACATGTATCATTTTTTGATAAATATTTTTATAGAAATAAGGAGTCAAAGTTGTGTTTTGAAGACCGTGTCGTTGTCCTAAACGACTTCCTTTACCGGTACGGAGGGAGTATATATATAAACCAAAATGAATTGTAATTTGAAATGTAATGAGTAGAAATGAGGCCAGAGTTTCAATTTCAAAGAATACATGTCCATCCTGAGTCCGTCTTGCCGCGCGCGGCCTCGGCCAGGGCCAGCAGGCACAGGCAGCTTGTCCTGCATGAGTTCTCCGCCCGTTCGGTCGCCGTCGTCGGGACAGCACAAAGATCCCACGCGCATTTTGCTCCATAAATAAAGCCGCTAACTAGACAGTACACACGGCTGCCTGTCGCTGCCCGCCTCGCCGTAGCCACCACGGGTCCCTGCCCCGCGACGGCGAGGCCCAGCAGTGCGCCTGCCGCCGCACGAGCACTGGCCAATCACTTGGCACGGAAAAGAGAAGAGCATCGTCTTGGCCGGATAGGGGCGTATGGGAGGGCTCCTCTCCATGAGTTCTATCGTGAACAGTGAGTGTGCTGTACTGCTGTGTCGCTGATTTTTTTGGATGTAATAGTGTCCTTTTGGAATGCAATCTCCTTGATGCCGCCGCATGGATTCCAATCTCAGAGGAGCTTTATCTGCCGTCCAACGAGCTCCACTCTGCAGGTTCTGGTGGTGTCCTCGGTCTGGACTTGCCACTGCTATTGCAACGTGCCGCTAGCTGATGGAGAGCAAATGCAAGTCGCTAGCCTAAGAGGACACTAGTGGTAGCAGATTTTGGGTTTGGGAGTTTTTTTTCAATACGCGTCCAGGCGCGTTCGCAAAAAAAGGAGTTTTTTTTTTCAATTCCACTTTTTCGTACCAACAAAGAAAAAATAATGACTTTTATTTCACATGCTGTCAATTGACACGTTGACTATAACTGAAAAAATAATGCAGTCATTAATTTCTAAAATAATCTAAAAAGTGGTGACCCAAAAAATCTAAAAAAATGGAACAGCCGAAGCAGAATCATGGCTTGAATTGAAGTGGGTATATTTCAGCACAAGAAACCTAACCAACTAAGATAGCTCACTTGCCATATCACTTCCTTGGTACTCTTTGAAATAAAAAACAGAGTGTTAGCACACAAATTATAAGGGCATCACAAGTCGGACCTCGGATACCCATTAAATAATTGTCAAGTGCCAAGTGTTCTGTTGACATGTTCCTATCATTTTCAATGTGCAATTATATCTATTAAGAAATCGTGGTTATATTTGTTAGTTTTGTTGGTACGTTATGATCATGAAATGGCTACTTGTGCATGTCCACGGGCTTTGATTCTTGCATTTCACATTTTTATTTATTTTTACCATAGGAATTTGAACCGAACAAGATGGTTGGACCTGCATCTCATAAGTTTGTGTCATTTTATCCTGGTCCAATATGTCTTCCCCGAACAAGATGCTTAATAGTACCTGGTCCGATGGATAACTCCTTGGCCTTTGCCATATTTGACTTGAAGGCAATCGATGCACTAGTACAATTATAGTTGGGAACAAGAAGTGTTATTAGTCAAACGTGTTTTTGGGGAGGCCGTCTGATGATGTGGGAACACAAAATTCTATTGCCTTGATTCTGTTATTATTCTGCTGAAATTATTGGCCTAAATTATATGTATTGGTTGAGCTGCTGTGTTGTTAATTTACAATGGATAAGCTTTCAGCGCTGGTAACAGATAGACATGCGTCGGTGATGAGACAGAATGCATGATAAGTCGTCGTTGCTGTTGATCCTCGTCATAGCACTTATCTTCTACTCTATTTCCAAATTTAGGTTGTTTTAGTTTTTTTCTAAATAAAACTTATTATCTAAGTTTGACTAAATTTATAGAAAAATATATTAACAACTACAATACCAAACAACACAGTACCAAGACATATTTTTGGTTGAATTTAAATTAACACAGTTGCAAGATTTATTTAAAATTCAAATGTTTAGTGAATTTTAAATGTGCCTAAAAAGAAGGTTTTACAGTTAAGAAAAAAGCTAACTCAACCTGTGCATGCATGATGTGTATCACCATGCAAACCACGAACATATAGCTTAGGCTAAGGATTTAACTAAATAGAAGTGAAATGCACATGGAGAAGTAAAAAATATACTCATTTCGTTCTATGAAGTGTGCAATCGATTAAAAGAAATCCCACAAAAAAGTGCAATCCTAAGAGCAAATATAATAAGGTGATGTAAGCCGGATGAAAAAGTTGCCACATCATATTATCATATTAGTTGGTATTGAGGTGGAGGAGAGGAGAGGAGAGAAGACAAGCAGACTATAAACTTACAACCCACTATTCTAAGACACTTTGTGAGGATGGGAGGGACCACGTATCAATGATGTAGTCTATATCAACGTTCACCTATTATACAAGTGGGTTATTTGATGGTTGTAAGTGACATGACACTTGCATAAAGCCAATAGACGGCTAAATTATTAGCCTTGCTCTAACAACAACGAACTCTTTGCAAATCGAACAATCTATATGCCTAAATTAATGGGATTGAGACAATTACTAGCATGGATACTAAATGTCTGAAAATAAACTAGGATTGTATTTTTAATAGGACAGATAGAGCACATAATAATTGATAGCTAAATCATATCACAATTATATATAGATAAGACTATATGAATATCGTGTTAGACTATGCTACGAATTTGAATCGAATAGCCAGATGGCTGGACCTACATTCCTATATGCTTATGCCATTTTAGCGTGGTCCAATATGTGTCCCGAACATTTAATCATCATGCATACGCCACTTGTTGTTACGTTGGGAATATAGGCGAGCTGAGACAAATACAAGGACTGGACGTAGAGATACTCTTATCTCTGGTTGATAACTCGTTGGACTTTGCTAATACTTGACTTGTGGGAGAGGCAATCGATGCACTAGTACAATTATAATTTGAGAACAAGGAGTGTTGACCTGGAACACATAACTCTATTGCCATTTGCTAGTATTCTGCTGAAATTATTGGCCTAAATTATGTGTACTGTTTGAGCTGGTGCTGTATAACAAGTTACACTGGATAAGCTTTCATCGTTGGTGACAGATAGAGAGACGCGTTGAGCGGTAGAGGTTGGTGATCGAATGCAGATATAGTTGTGCTCAGTTGATCCTCTAATCAAACTGCACGTAGTTTCTTGTATCGCTATAACTAGGACCTGATGTCTTTCAGTTTTCCAAAATGCTTTTTGGCTAATAATTGGCAGACAGATATTTTCAGGTTTTTCATTTGTACTAATTTTTTTACTTGGAAATATTTGTGTTTCTTAATGTCCAGTTCATGTGACTTTGGAAGGACGAACTAAAAAAGAAAAAAAGCAGAATTATTGTGTTTGTGCGAGTGACTCATGTATGCATAATGCATTATTACTACTTAAATACAACCTGAATGAAGAATACCTAGATAAACGAGGGTGGCTCTTGAGACTCCAAATAAGCTGGTCACAGCACTTATCTTCTACTATATATTTCGCTAATGTGACATCACAAAAAATAAGTTTACTCTCTTTCAAATGACTCGTTACTAATTTCGAGTCACATGTTCCTTAGCTTAGTCGTCTGTACTGCTTCTAACATACTCTATACGTTCTTGCGCACCCAATCAATCACAAGGAAAAACAATTATATTATACCAAGACGTTTGTGATCGGCTGATGATGCCAATGATTACGGTAGTAATCACTTTGAATCATAAGGTGTCATCTTGTAATAAAGTAGCACTTAGAAAGTGTGGATGGAGTTTTGATTCTAGCTAATGGTTAACGACATGCCCATCAGCATCCTTTCAGTAAACTTGAAACAATGGCTACTTTGAAGTTTTGAATTGAACATTCCACATGGAGGTGTCTCAGTAACTTCTTTTGGCTACGGGTGCTTCATCGATCTGAGGACTGCTAGGTTTTGCCAGTACGGTGGCTAATCCGCTAATGCAATGCCTTCCTGCATCTAATATTCAGGCATTCAGAAGAACATGATTTCTTCATTCTAACATATATAATGGAGCCCGGCCGGATCAGAAATAGTGCAAATCAAGGGGATCAAATTGAACCCTAATAAACAATGAGCTACAAGATCGACCCAACTTCTCTCCAAGGGACAAGCAGAATTGAGCTAGGAAATTCACGTGAAATCAGAACTGGACCTAAATATATGACCGACCTAAATATGATATGCCAATGGCACTCAAAACAAATATCAGAAGTTATAATTTTTAATATATGCTCAGAGTTGTTTAGATTTGAACCTGTGACCTGAATATATGGCTTTAGCATAACCTGTGTGGTTTGATCGTAACCACATACACCTCATGTGGTAGTCGAGCTCAGACATGTCACGAGCTAATAGTGATATGTTTTTTTTCCACGCAGAAGCGGGACAAGGAGCCCACCTAAATCACATTCTATTCCATTATTAGTAATAAACCAAAAGGCAAGGGAAAGGTTGGCGAGGCCGGAATCTCACATCTGGACAGGCTCGGTAACACAATTGATTTCTAAACGCGCGCGAGCCACAAGGTTTTTCTTTCAGATTCAGAGATTCTCAAGAAAAAGCTGAAGCACGTATGCAATCACGGCAGCATGCATATGCATTACCAACAAGCAAAAGAAGCACATGCATTACCTCAGGTTTTTTATATAAAATGAATCATATTTAGATATAAAATTTGAATCCTTAAACGTTTCGTATTACGGGATGGAGGGAGTAATCACCAACTTACCACACATAGTTCCATTATATTAATATATATCAAAATTGAGAATGTGGTAACGGAAACTGATAAGTGTTATGGGGACGAAATTTCTCTACACTCATGAGACCCCCTCATCCTCTCTCCTCGTGATAACTCCGTCACTTCAACAAATTTACTTCATGTAGCATAAAATTTGATATGATGAAATTTCTTATGAACCTATTGAGACTAGTCTAACTAATAATAAAGATAACCATATTTATTCGCTGGATGGGAGAATTAATTGCTGAATCATAGATACCGCGGAGCCAGCTGTACGCTCGCCACGACAGCCTTATCATTTACTCCATCAATGATCATGCATGATCCGATGCTTATCTGAGGCACCGTATATCTATAGCAAGTAGCAAGACTGAAACACTTGAGTGCTCGCACAGGATCCAAGTTGACATTCTTGAGGCGACAGATGATACATATACGAAGTTTCTCTCATACAGTATTCTTCAACTACTTTTTCCGTTTTGCAACTCATTCTTCTTTCATTCTTCACTTAGAAAGGCGCACCAGTGCATGGGTCATATGTTCATATTTTTTAGCATAATTGATGTTAGCGGTAGTACTTTTCTGCACAATAATGCATTTTAATATGTGTGGCGACAGAATGTGGACACATGGCCGCATGTGTAGCATGCAGAAGAGTTGACCAACATTATTGGTACACTATAGAATTGGGAAATTAAGTGACCCAAACTGTCAAGTGGGCAATTGTTTTTTTAAACATATAGCATAGAGTCTGCTTATATACCACACATCCACTACTACAAAAAAAAAGTGAGCCAACCTAGAAGAAACAGGGTGATTTTTTATCAAGAAGGAAATAGGCACATAAATTCGAGTTAGACGGGGCTTGAATCTCCACTGCGAATGTACACCTCCAAACGACTAAACTGATAAATGTTCGTGTAGATGGGCATAGGGCTGGACAAAATGCTCGAAGATCGTTAACTCGCTCGGATCGCAGCCGGCTCGGCTCGGCTCGATGCATATTTCTGACGAGCCGAGCAAGAGTTTTTGCTCGTTAGTATAACGAGCGAGTTCGAGTTGGCTCGCGAGCCAAACAAGCTAGAAGATCTAATAGACTAATGAAGAAATTACTAATTACTAATAATATATGTATCTAGATGATATTATTGTTACATTCTACTATTATAGTATAACAGAGTAGATTTTGAAGGAATTAAGATCATATAAATACTATAATTTTTTATATTATATATATTATTGTGGCAATTTTAAGTTTAACGGTAGCTCGCGAGCTTAACGAGCCAGCTGACGAGCTTAATGAGCCGAACCGAGCTAAAATTTTTGCTCATTTCCTTAACGAGCCGAGCTGGCTCGTTTGGCTAACGAGCTCGAACGAACCGAGCCAAAACGAGCCGAGCTCGCTCGACATCCACCCCTAGATGGGCACGTTACTTTGCTACTCAAAGAATAATTAGTCATAACACAATCAGATAATCGAAACATGCTTCTCTGAAAACATAATCAAGCTGATGTGTGCTCCATCCAACTGAAAATGTGTTTGACCTGAGAGTTCAAAGTGCCTGGCGTAAAGGTTACCAATCGGCAAATGATCCATGTCTAGTTCTTGAGAAATTTTCGATGGGAAAATCTCTACTGCACCAGGTTCAATAGACAAACTATGTTGTGTTTGTCCGTCAGAGAAATATATATATATACCATCGACAGAAACCTTTTCAGATGGTTAGGTGCAGACTAACACTGTATAGTAAAAAAATCAGCTGAGCCTTTTTTTATGTCACCAACTACATACTGTTATAGAATGCAATTTGTAGATGGTCTGTGATTTTTTGAGAATGCATTTAGACCATGATGTTTTGAGAATGCATTTAGATCATGATGTAAATTTAAATACTGCTTAGGCCGGTTTTAATGCACAATTTGTTATACTGCTAAGACTGCTATGTTGGTAATCACGCCGGCTGGGTGTTATGAGGATGAAATTTGTTACAGCCACTGGCCATGATAGGGATAAACAACACCAGGAGGATAGCCGGATGGAGACGGCTGTTAAGGATGAGAGGCTAGATTATGGTTACTGTAGCACGCAGCCCACCAAAGGCCCACCTGGCCTAGAGGCGTAGCCCATAACACTTCACCCCTCCTTTCGAGCAGCTCGTCCTCGAGCTGCAGACAGACTTACACGCACACGCATGTGCAAAAAGAAAACCTAAATTGACTCTGAAATATGCCTTTTACGTCTCGGCAATATTTCTTTATTAATAACTAAAAATAAATTTCTACCCTATCCATAGGAGGACCCCATCCTAAAGCTCGGAGAGATAAAAGATCCTGGTTCCCATGATCTCCTGCCCCTGCCATATTATAAACTCGAAGTTGACCTCCAAAGAATGTGGAAGAACTATCAGGGGCAGTACGTGACATCCTTGGAACAAAATCTGCACACAGGAAGAAAGTATGTGTTCCTTCTGGAACCCATGGAAACATCACGCATCTCTTCACGCCACTTCTATGCGTGATTGGATCTCCTCTCTGTTCCTTTACCTCAGATAGACCAGATGCACACATATCTCCACATACTCCAAGGAGTGTTGCGGAGGAGGTTGACACCGGAGCCTTCCATGCTTGATGTGTCACCGCGGACAACAGCTTTGGCGGCAGCGGTGGCGGATCAGCAGCTTTGGGTGGAACCGGATCCTTGGCCGGATCGGCAACATGTGTGGCCACATCTTCCCGCAGCAAGGCTGCTACATCAGGGAACCTATCGGATGTCTCGAATTCATCCGCAACAGGCCCAGCCATCGAGGAATCAGCAGCAGCAGAATCGGCGACCGTGGTGGCAGGATCGGCGGGAGGTGTTGGTGGTGTCTACTTGGGCGCCGGCGGCGGCCCAGTTTGGGGTGGTGTGGCGGAGGACGCCGTAGATGGCGTTTCCTTGCCAACCCCCAACTTCTTCAGGCGGTCCATGATGCCCTGGAGGACCGTGGCGAACTTGTCGTCGTTGGCCGATTGGTCTTCGATGTCTTGGCGCAGGAGCTTGATTGTAGTGGTTTGCTCCACAAGAAGCTTCAGCACTTGATCGAGGTTAACCGGAGAGCCCATGGATGAAGTCCCGGATACTGATACTAGGTTGTTATAGCCACCGGACATAACGGGGATAAACACCACCAGGAGGATAGCCGGATGGAGACGACTGTTAGGGATGAGAGGCTAGATCATAGATGAGAGGGATGAACACTGGATGAGAACTAGATTGATTGTTTCTTTGCTTGATTCCCTTGATTGATACAACTTCTCTCGATATATAGAGAGGTTGACTTGACCCTAAACAATAAAATACCAATCCGGTATTATTATCTCTAACTAACCCTAACTAATCCTGCGGTACTGTTTATGTCGGCCCAAAAGGCCCACCTGGACCAAAGGCCTAGCCCATAACAAAATTCCTCTCTTATCTCTCCTCATAAAGTCAGCAGAATTATAGATGTGCTAAAAAAAGCAGAATTATAGATAGTGGGATAAATTTAATGTTATCAGAAAATGAAAACGGCGAACAACATAGTTATTCCTATTTTATTAAGATACTCCCTCCGGTTCTCAATTAGAAGTCGTTTAGGACAACGACACGGTTACCAAAGCACAACTTTGACTTCTCTTTTCTATAAAAATATTTTTTGAAAAGTTATATATGTATATGCTTATGAAAGTAAATTTCAAGACCAATCTATTTATATAATTTTCACATTTTCAAACTCAACAACTTAAATGTTATTCATGATTTATATTTCCAATGTTTGACTCAAACCTTGTTCAAAACGACTTCTAATATGAAACCGGAGGGAGTATACTTGTACTCCCCTCATCTACCATGTCCTGTTACATGTGTGATTAAAGTTATTTGTATTCAACCAACTTAATGTCTTAATAAAAAACATGCATGTAAGAGCTGAAAATCGAATACCACGAACATGCATGTTCCTATAATTTAGCTGCATGAAAACAATTAATGTATTTGTATTCAACCAAATTAAATCTGCATGGTACTATGCGTATATGCTATATTCTAAGAACTGATAAATAGTTATAGTAAGAGAAAAAACTTCCTTACTAAAATAACTATACTTTGGTTGTTTTTATATTGTCTATATACTAGTTTTGTCATTTCAACATGGTGTTCCAGTGAACTCTGGTTGATTTATGGTTTGTACCGCAGCAGGACATTGAATCATCGTGGAGCAACGGGAAAGGTCTCCGCAGCAACGCCGCCCACCGGTCACCACCAATGATGCATGCGGCCTCCTTTGTGTGCCTGGTCCAGAGCTGAGAGCACACTCCACTAGACCGGCCACTACTGCACCCAGACGCGCAGCCCATATATAGCAGCAACACGTCAATTTGGCTCCGGCATCCACCGCTCCAGCCGAGCATATATTTCCTCCCTTGGGCGGCCGGCTCATCCATGCACGGAATGGATGTCTGCTTCTTCCTCTAACTCCTCATCAGAGAATCATGTCACCGTCCTCATTTGATTCGTCTCCACCGGTGATGTTTACACGAGAGGAATTCTAGCTATCCCTTCTGCCGGTGATCGTTGTCAGCGCGCTCACCGCAAGATTCTCTGTCGAAACACCCTTTTAAAGCCAGGGTGCTCCAGCACCGGGAGTTCCCCCAAACACTTCGTCGTCAGCCTTGAGCCATGGAGACCTCGGCAGCCGTCGAGTCTTCCGTCACCATGTCCGCATTCGAGGTATCCACGCGGCCGAACACGCCGGCCAAGTTTGTGCTGAGCAGCCCGAGCCCGCCGAGCCTCCGAGAGGAGCTCGTCGGCTTGGCCGGCAAGGCGTTCCGGCCACGGGCCAAAGGCGGCGCTGGCGGCCAGGCGCCGCGGTTCGGGTGGATCCTCACGGCGCTGCAGTGCGTGTTCCCGGTGCTGGAGTGGGGGAGGAGCTACACCTTCAAGTCCTTCAGGAGTGACGTCATGGCCGGCCTCACTCTTGCCAGCCTGGGCATCCCGCAGGTAGGCTTCCTTCAGCTATAGCTGTGGTGATGCTAGTATGTTATTACTCATGAATTCAGGCTAGCTTCAGTTTCAGCTGCTTCTTCTTAATGCTTTGCACGTCTTCACTTGAGTACAACCGAGTAGGTTAGAGTACACACAGTACTAGTAGTCTGGTCTCACCAACAAATGTTGTGTACAAGTGAGTAAGTTAGAAGTTTCGATCAGCTGGCCGGGTATGTTCTTATTAATGCTTAAATTGTTGGTGGGTAGTGTGACTTCAACAACGAATAACAACCTTAACTGCCAGCAGTAGTCTTGGATTCAGAAAACATCTTAATTTGACGGCAAGTGTTTCTTGCAGTAACCTCAAACACAATCAGGAGATAAACATCAGTATGTAGTTACATGGCAGCTGCAAGGATAATAGATATCGCCTTGAAATTTCAGATGTGTAGATGTTTTCTCGTCCTTATCTGACATGTGATTCCTTTGGGATATTGTAGAGCATTGGATACGCCAATCTCGCCAAACTGGACCCTCAGTACGGCCTTTGTAAGTATCATCACAATTCACAAGCCTCTCCGTAATTGTGCAGAACAATAAACAATTTAGCTTGCGCAAAAGCACACGCCATGCTTCTCTGTCTCTGTCTCATCGTTTTGTGTGGGTTCTTTTCCTGACAGACACCAGCGTTGTGCCACCTCTGATCTACGCTGTCATGGGGACGTCGAGGGAGATCGCCATCGGCCCCGTCGCCGTGGTTTCTCTGCTGATGTCGTCAATGATCCAGAACGTCGTCGACCCGGCAACCGACCCGGCGACCTACCGCTCTCTCGTCTTCACGGTGACTTTCCTCGCTGGGGTCTTCCAGGTCTCCTTCGGCCTGTTCAGGTATCTGCCTCACTTACCAAACGTCTTTACACAGTTCACGTGCAAATATACTCTGCTGTCTTCTCCCACGTTGGGAAGTATGCATACATGGTATTTACCCGTGTCGGTTCTTCATGTCCCAGGCTGGGATTCCTGGTCGATTTCCTCTCGCACGCTGCCATCGTCGGGTTCATGGCAGGCGCGGCCATTGTGATCGGGATGCAGCAGCTCAAGGGCCTGCTTGGACTCAGCCATTTCACCAACAGCACCGACATCGTCTCGGTCATCAAGGCTGTGTGCTCCTCCCTACAGCATGACCCCGTGAGTCGTCTCTCTCCCTGGCGCCACAGAAACGCTGGTCATATTATTGTGACGAGCATGTGCACCTCCATCCTATCCACTTCCTCACCCCACGACAGACACCGAATAGTCACGGTCATTACCTGCAATAATGCTCCGCTAGCTAGCTCCACGTACAAAGACACAGAGTAATCACGGTCATTACTTGGAATAATACTACACAAACTGTTTTGGATCAAGAGCATGGCCACTTGCCTGCACTGTTCAGTGTTGGAACGGTACCCACAGCTTGCAGGACAAGGACAGGACGCACGCACCTTCATGTCAACGCGTCCATCTTGTGCTTGGCTTTACTCATGTCCTCTTCTCATGTGGCTCCTGTTGTCTTCATTATCCAAATGCAGTGGCACCCGGGCAACTTCTTGATTGGATGCTCCTTCCTTATATTCATCCTCTCCACACGGTTCATTGTAAGATGCTTCAGCCTTAACCACTGCTCTTTTTGACTGGCTAATAAAGTGGGCAGTAACTCACTAACTCAAACAACATGAATTATTGTACAACGTAACCACAGGGGAGGAGGTACAAGAAGCTCTTCTGGCTGTCTGCGATCGCGCCTTTGATCTCTGCCGTTCTGTCCACTGTTGCGGTCTACGCTACAAGAGCTGATAAGCACGGCGTGAAGATCATACAGAAGGTGCATGCAGGCTTGAACCCAAGTTCAGTCAAGCAGATTCATCTGAACGGGCCCCACACCGCGGAATGTGCCAAGATCGCCATCATCTGCGCAGTCATCGCACTTACGGTAATTGACATACTAAGCAGAGTGTTCATCTTGTGTTCAACGGTGATGCAGATGCCCTGACAGAGAAGCTTGGGTTACCTTTCACAGGAAGCTATTGCCGTTGGACGGTCTTTCGCTTCGATCAGAGGGTACAAACTTGATGGAAACAAGGAAATGCTTGCAATGGGATTTTCAAACGTTGCTGGATCTCTATCCTCATGCTATGTTGCAACAGGTGATGATCATGCATTCTGATTGATGCCTGCTGCAATCTTTTGAAAAGAAGTAAAACATGTTGGCCAATATGTCTAACAAATGTTTTGCAGGTTCATTCTCCCGAACAGCGGTGAACTTCAGCGCAGGCGCCAGGTCAACGGTGTCAAACATCGTCATGTCCATCACCGTGTTAATTACCTTAGAGTTGTTTATGAAATTCCTCTACTACACGCCCATGGCGGTGCTTGCCTCCATCATTCTATCAGCTCTTCCCGGACTGATTGACATCAAAGAAGCCTTCAGCATATGGAAAGTTGACAAGATGGATTTCATTACATGCCTTGGCGCATTCGTTGGTGTTCTATTTGGCTCGGTGGAGATTGGTCTCGCAGTTGCAGTAAGATGCTTGATATACCTCCATTTGAATCACATTTGAACATTATACTTCAGCTTTTCTGACTTGCGGGGGACTGATTGATGCAGATTGCCATTTCCTTCGCAAAGATTATCATACAGTCACTCCGACCTCAAATAGAGATTCTTGGCAGGCTACAAGGGACAAATATCTTCTGCAGCATCAGGCAATACCCTGTAGCTTGCCGAACTCCGACTGTACTGACAATACGCATTGACACATCCTTCATGTGTTTCATCAATGCCTCTTTCATCAAAGAAAGGTATTAGCTATCTGCTATCTCGTAACATAAATCTGGCTTTATGAAAATTGAGTATAAATTTTCAAATAATTCTTGTTCGTTCAGGATCATACAATGGGTTCGGGAGGAAGTGGAGACGTCAGATGGAAAGGCCAGAGAGAGGATACAAGCAGTTGTCCTTGATATGTCAAGTAAGTGCTTAAGGCCATGTGCAAGATTTATAGAAGGGAATGCTTTGTTTTATTAGTTAACTGTTAGATATACACTAATGTAGTTGTCTTATCTAAGCATTGGGCATCGGCCTCCTCTAAATTCTTTGGCAAGCTGATATAACCATGTTCCATGGTAAACTGATATAACCATGTTCTTTTTTTTTGGCAGGTGTGGTAAACATCGACACTTCAGGACTAACAACAGTAGAAGACATACACAAGGAGTTGGTGTCTCTCGGCATACAGGTGAATTACTGAACTGATTAGCATATTTAAGTGTGGGGGGAAAAAGAAGACATATAATGTCAAATTGCCAGGTAGAAGGTTCTCATTATATTGCTGAAACAACTATTTGCAGATGGCTATAACAGGTCCAGGATGGAATGCAGTGCAGAAGATGAAAGTGTCGGGGGTCGTGGACAGAGTAGGAGAAGATTGGATCTTCCTGACAGTAGGCGAAGCGGTGGAGGCCTGTCTAACTGCACAAAAGGGCACGGCTCTCGAATGTTGAGCGTGCAGTGTGTTAATCAGTAGAAATAATCCCATAAGTGATGCAGCTTCGCATCCTATGAAGGTGTCGCATCCTAACAAGAGCTATATAGAAAATTAAGAACAAGAAGCAACCAGAAGCATACAGTTGCGTTGCGCCTCTTTGAAACCAATAAAGGGAGAAGAAAAGCGAGGAGGAAAAAGAGGAGGAGCAGAGCGTACAGGCAAGGTGCCAAGGTGGTGTTGAGTCCGTCCGGCGGGCCGCGGCATCGGCCCTAGGGTTCAAGGCGGCGGCGCGCTCTTCGACGACGACGCCATCGCCGCCTCGAGCCCTCGACCCGTGCCGCTCGACACCGGTGTGCAGACGTGCAAATTGGCCAGCCTGGTCATGGGCTCTCTCTCTCGGTTGTGCGGCCCGTGCCTTTTGTTTTTGGTTATTTCCTTTAGCGGGCCTTTTGTTTTTGGTTAGGAAAAAGTCCATCTTACCTCCCTCATTTGTCACAGAAGTTTGGTTTGACACCCTCAACTACAAAACCGGTCAGGTGAACTCCTCCAACTTTTAATATTGGATCACTTGACCTCCCTCTGGTTTTGACCCCGGTTTTGTCCAGCTGGCTGCCACATAGGGCCCCACACTGACTCGCCGTAAATAAAAACCAAAACCGTTGCGCTTGTTCTGCTGCTGCTCGTCGCGCCGCCGCCGTCACTTGCCCGCGGCGGGGGCATGCCCGCGCGCAGCCGCGCCCGGCAGGTTCCGGGGCTCACAACTCACAAGCGAGGCCGCCGCCGCGGAGGCGGGCTTCCGCGCGCCGCGCGTCGTGGGGCGGCAGCTGCAGCGGCATCCCCGTCGGATGCATCGGCCGCGGCGGAGGCGGCCTCCCGCGAAGCGCCGCACGTCGCGGGGCGGCAGCTGCAGCGGCATCCCCATCGGATGCATCGGCGGCGCCGCCGGACCGGAGGCCCGCACTATAGATGCCGGCCGGTACGCATGCTGGTCCGTGGCGCGGTGATGGCTAAGAAACGCCGGGGAGAAGTGATCCGCCGGCGCCGCCGAGTCCTCCTGGTCCAGGAACGCAGCAGCGCCGGGCTGCCTCGGCCGGCTCGTCAATGCCGAGGCGCGCCATCATCTCAGCCAGCTCGTCGCGCGGAGCGTCGTCCTCTGCTGGCTTCTCCTGGTGCTGCTGCCCCTCGCTCTCCCCGAGCGGCGCCATCGATCCCATCCGGAAACTGCTTGCGCCTCGGCAAGAAAACCCCACGCGAGCTTTGACGGCGAGGCTGGTGGGCGAAATGGCAAGTCCAGGAATCGGAAGGGAACGTTCTGGGGATTTGGATTGCGGGATATAGCTTGCCTGTGTTGCCCTCAACGGCCGTACACTTTACTCTTAAAAGAATAATGAATTACTTGTCAGATTTGCCTTGGAGCATGTCCATGAACACCGACGAGAGCTTTGACGGCGCTCCCCCTCGGATTCGAATGTGTCCACCTCGTGCGTCTGCTCCACGAGCTGACGAGCATGTCTATGAACACCGTCTTCCTGTGCTGGAGGTGGCCGACGAGGGCGACGTTGCGGACGAGCGAGGGGTTCCCGGCGAGCCCCAGGAGGAAGTCGGTGGACGTGGCCGCGGCGCGGGTCCCGACCTCGAACTTCACGACGCGGGGCGGGGCGACGATGGGCTGCTCCAGCGGCTGCTCGTCCTCGTCCATGACGAGCGCCTCCACGCCCGGCCCGTACACCTCCTCGGCGAGCACCACCGCCTGCTACGCGGAGGGGGACGGTGAGGCGCCGCCTGCGTCGGAGTCGTCGTCGGCGTCGGAGTGAGCCCGGCTTATCCTTTGGATCTGAATCTAAATGGGTCCCATATGTCAGAATCCTACGTGGCAGCCAATCCTACGTGGCAGCCAGCTCGACAAAACCAGGGAGGGAGGTCAAGTGATCCGGTATTAAAAGTTGGAGGAGTTCATCTGGCCGGTTTCGTAGTTGGGGGCGCCAAACCAAATTTGACAAATGAGGGAGATGGATTTTTTCCTTTCGGCTATTTCCTCGGCCCGTACCAATTTTGCCGGGCCGCTCAACCCGCCGCTCCCCTCGCTTGGGCCTACTTGCCCCGGCCCCGCTCGACGAGTACAGCGTGACCTTTCGTCATCTCCCCGTTGGTGAGCCGCCGACCTCGCGGTTTCTGTGGGATTTTTGTTGCATTCTTTTATGGGATTTTTTTTAATCTCAGGATTGCACTCTTCACGGGACGGAGGGAGTACTTTATATTATGTCTGTTGGGAGCACCCTCTAGCTCCATCTGTTCTCTAATGCATGTCAGTGCATGTATGCTAACTTTCTTCTTATTAATACATGTCGGAACCGTCTGGATCTTTCGGGGGAAAAAAATCTCAAGCTAACAACTGCACCGGCTTCTGTCCAAAGCTCTGTCTCTTCCCAGATCGCCCAGGAGAGTCGCTGAAACAAAAAAATTCAAGCAGCCGTCGTATTGACAGAGAAGAGTTTAAAAGCTGTACAGAGAAAAGAGAGGTAAAACTAACAAGGAAAAGGAAACAAAAGGTTCAGGCTCAAGCTCCTGGATGATGTTCCTAACCCGTTCTGCTCCTGCAGCGCATCACGTGACCGCCTCAGTAATCCTTCTGAGGATGTGAAGCTCCCAAGCAACCAGAAGAATCATCATTGAATCAATGTCCGGAACGCTCGAATTGGTAGATCGTCGGTCTTGACTCTTGCCAATCGTACGCCACCAGTGGGAAACTTGATGAAATTGCTTCCGTCCTGCAACTGCAACATCAGGGAAGCGGCCCGCCATCCATTGCCGCATCGCCGCACAGATCTTGGCGCTGTAGGCTGCAGCGGCAGTGCACAAAAAGACATTAGCCATTGGGCGAAGCGGCAGATTAACGCGCTGATTTGGCCATCCCCAGCAAGTCTGGCCATTCCCCGGTTAAACATGCACAAGCGTTGGGAAGCTTCCAAAGCATCCAGCTAACGGCCGGATGATGAGGGAATTCACCTTCCGCTGATCCTTGCTCACTGACCGAGCAGCTTGATGCTACCAATGGCTAAAGCTCTCGTCAGGCAGTTATGGCGTCACAGTGACCAGGCCGACGCGCTGGAGCACCTGAAACCAAAGCTGTCGCGAGAAAACACAGTTAGTGAGTGCATGCTGGACCGTCTCGTCCGCCTGGTTGCAAAGTGGGCGGATCGGAGATCCCCAGATGTTGCAGACCCTGCCGCGAGAGGTGATCAGCGGTCCAGCACCGGTCCTGAGCAAAAAGAACCTCCAGCTGGGGAGAACCCAGGATTTCCACAATCTCTCCCACGGCTCAAAAGTGATTGCGCCAATGAAGAGCGTCATGTATGCTACTGATTGTGCGGAATACTGTACCTAGGCCGGATGGACCCAAGAGTGGACATCCTCCACACCATGCTGCAAGGTCACCTCTTCCGATCCAGCAAGTGACATATACCTGGAGATATCAACGAGCACCCCGCACTGAGAGCGTGCCGTGAAAGTCCTGAACCCACTACCGGTTGGTGGTGACTGGTGAGGGCATGATCCACCATGCAACGGTTGCTGAGTCTGCATCCAGTTTTTATGGAAGTGAAACCAAGCAAGACAGTCGGTTGTTGTTCAGAATCATGCTAAGAAAACCAATATAGTTTGACGACGAGTACACGTGCTAAATAACAGTAGTTATTTTTTTACTGGAAGGAGTAATGAAAATCGATCTTGGGTGGTCTGCTTCCACTTAAAAAGAAACGAACAGGTGAGAAAAACTTAGCTCCGTCTAGGCCTAAACATCCCGTCCGTGCGTGATTTGCTTTGCACAGTATTATAGTTGACTCTTAAAGCCTACCGCATTCAAAATTTTGAAAGGAACATATCGAAATTGGCAATCAGTAAGTGGATAGACCACTTCCAACTTGTCTACTCCTTTCCAAATGTTCATTGAGCTACTTTGTGTATTATGATCAAATTCTGTAGTTGTTTGCTATGGGTCCATATCTGGTTTGGTATTGGGATGCAATGCTCCTTCTGGCCCATCTCTGCAAAAAGGACATGGAGGAAAAAGGCCAAAATATGTGGTCACCATTCACCACTAACCATTATTGAGTAGCCCTATCTGTTACCTCCACACATTTGTTTGATAAAGGACAGCTTATATCAAATCAAAGGTCCAATTATTTAGTTTGATGATTACTGTCAGCGCACTTGTAAGCTCCACCATATTTGTAGAATCTTGATAGTTGAATCTTGCTTAAAGCAAAGTTATGTGGTATTTTCCATGAAAAAAAAGTTATGTGGTATGCTGGCTGGGTACAACTGGGCTAGCGAAATCAATGTGTGACAATTGCAGATTCAGCACTTATCGCATATATGATACGCAGTGCACAAAATAGAGGCTTTCTCCAAGATAAGCTTCATGTCTTCTTTTTAAAAAAAATGATAAGCATCCTGTCTTTACTCTTGAGTCCTATATCAGAACTTCTGTCACCATTAATTCATCCTATGGTTATAGTAAAACATTTCTATTTTGTTTGCTGAAATGTTACGGTGGTTGAAGAACCTCAAATTCAAATGAGGGTCATGCATTGAAATGATCTATGGCAAATCCTCATTAAGTTCTATCATTTATCGCTTTTCCTTCAATCATTTATTTCAAAAATATTAATGTATGTCAAAAATCATAGTTGCAGTTATCCTTGTGTCTCCATGTATTGCCTTTAATTTCTTGGTTGGCAAAGAACAGGTGATTGGAAGGGAGATAAAAAAGTGATGTTCTTCTAATCCTCTGAAGAGGAAGTGGTAATTAAGTGCTATCTGCTGGTCCTGAGAACTCTTTTGTAACGATTGGAACCTGTTTTTTAAGTGCTACTTGCTGCTCCTTTGCTGAAGCCTGACAGTGACATGACAGTTCTCATACACATGATCAGTAGTTCCAACCTTTAACCTCTGTAAAAAAAAACTTTTTCCATGAGCACCCCCTGACTCCCATCATAGTCCATTATAAACAATAGTGCACTGGAAAAACATTCGCTCATTAATTCATGTTCGTTTTCACAAGGCTAATGCGAAAGTCCCAAGGTTTGACTGAGATGGGGGCACGAGGAATCGACTGTAAAGTTATTGTAAGCGAACGTGCTTATCCTTCATGCACAACCACATACCCTTGCTGGTGTAGCTTTCGCTTGTGGCTAAGCACAAATCACCAATATATATTCAGAACTTTTTAATAAAGGAGACAATGCATTATACGCGGTCGGGCCTCCTATTCTGAAGACACATCACGGTGTGGAAAGGAGGCACATTGCATTCTGACATTCAATACAATTATGTGTTGTCTTTTATCTCTGCACGTGTTCTCAAACAATACACCAAACAAATTTAACTGTACCCTAGATTTGTAATCATGACTGTTGCACTAGGCTTTGTTTTGGTTGTCTAGCTGACTATCTGTGCTAGTGTTTTCCAGTAGTCATGTAACTTATCTAGCTTCAGAAAATATAGAGGCAATACCTCCATGCTGAAATATTGTCAAACTATTCAAGTTTGACCAAGTTTGTAGAGGAGTATTAACATCTACTCATCAAAGAAGTAAAATATAAAAAAATTTATAATGGATGTAATTGTGCTCTTGTTATTTTCACTAAACTTGGTCAACCTTAGAATAGTTGAGTTAGGACAAACTCAGAATCCGTTATATTTCAGGAGAGATGTTGACTGCCCTGTTCGTTTGGATTATCAGCCACTAGCCAACAATGTTTTTCTCTCAGAAAAACCAGCACCAGCCACCAACCAGCTAACAGTGTTTTTCTCTCAGCAAAAACCAACACCAGCCAACCGAACAAGAACTATCTTGCTTAAACAAGAACTATAGCCACATGTTTTTGTTTTCAGTGTATCCATTCCTTTCTTGAATAGTACTCAGCATAAACCAAGAACACTATATATAGGACCTTGTAAGCCCAACTTAGAGCAGTCAAATACACCTGGATCATCCAAGATCACACGGACTGCGCTGCTTGCCTGAAATCTTTTAGGGAATAGGGACCAATACAATGTGATGGAACTCCGGCAGGTCCCTCAGGGAGTTCACCCAAACACTTCAATTCCACCCATGGAGCCTATGGCAAGCAAGGCATCTGTACCCGGAAGGGTAGATTTTGCAGACTTGGTGCTGCAAGGGCCAGAGCCTCCAAGCCTGTGGTATGACCTTATTGGCATGTTGAGAAAGGCAGTTCGTTGCCGAAGTGGAGATAAGCATTTCACACTCTCTGTGTGTGCAATGTCAATTCTGCATAGTCTGTTTCCAATACTTGAATGGTCGAAAAGCTACAACCTGAAGTCCTTCCGAAGTGACGTCATGGCTGGTCTTACTCTCACAAGCCTTAGCATTCCACAGGTGACATTTTTTGAATCTTAAGTAATAGTGTTACTACATATACATATATTACATGTACAGAGATTTTGACTTGCTTTATTGGATCGATATTTTCTAGAGCATTGGATATGCAAATCTGGCAAAACTAGATCCTCAGTATGGCCTTTGTAAGTAAAATTGCATCTCGCTTTTCTTTCTCTTCTGATGTTCTTCTGGCATGCCCCAACTTGCTTGGGACTAAAAGGATTTGTTGTTGTTTCCCTTTTGATGTTCTTCCGATTAAATGGTTCTGTTTTCTTGTGGGAAGATACAAGTGTCGTGCCACCTCTTGTGTATGCTGTTATGGGGACCTCTAGGGAGATAGCCATCGGACCAGTTGCAGTTGTGTCACTCTTGCTTTCATCAATGGTTCAGAAGATAGCTGACCCAACCATCGATCCGGCTTTGTATCGGAAAATGGTTTTCACTGTGACATTCCTTACTGGTGTCTTCCAATTTGCATTTGGTCTGTTCAGGTAGAGCCTTTAATTATGCAGTCTTGTAATCACAGTGAGCTTACTTTCCTTACTTTCACTAATTGGCCTTTTTCATGGATCCTTTCAGGTTGGGTTTCCTTGTGGATTTTCTCTCACATGCTGCGATTACTGGATTCATGGCAGGAGCTGCCATTGTTATTGGACTGCAGCAGTTGAAGGGGCTACTTGGGCTCAGTCATTTCACAAGTAACACAGATGTTGTATCTGTCAGCAGAGCAGTTTGGGTTTCTGTTCATGAACCCGTAAGCATTTTGCCCTTCTTTTCACTGTTAATGGAACACGCAGAACAATATCTTAGAGAAGTTCTTATGAAACATATCAGTGATCATGCATGCTGGTTTATCTCTCTCTTTATTCTAGTTTATAGGGTATCATCCAGTTACCAGTAGGAGTAAATCATCTCCTCTTCTGCCCTTTTTAAAGGACGTGGATAACCCTACTGTATAGGGTATCCTGAAAATAAGTAGTTCAAGGAATCCTGATGGTAGGGAACAATAAGAGGGGAAAGCTGATATTTCAAGGCTAGAAGTTTCAATGCAGTAAAGTGAAAGTAGCCTCTCAGTTAAGGGCGAATATTGCCTTTTCAGTTACCGAATAATTTCAGTAAGAAATATTGCATTAACAAAAAATGCAATTCTTTATATCTTAACCATATTATATGCATAATGATATGACCACTGTAAACTCTCTCTATCAATTGCTCTTCATTGGACAACCATAAGCACATGTCAGTGAGGAAATATGTGTTCCAGTGACTAGTATAGTTTTTATGCACGTCTTGATGTTTGTCAGATAAATCCTTTTATTTATTTTTGTGTTTTTTATCATAATGTTTGTAATTTTTTTGATACCTCATTTAATGCGACGTTCATGATGGCAGTGGCACCCGGATAACTTCTTCATTGGATGTTCCTTTTTCCTGTTCATTCTGTGCATGAGATTCGTAGTAAGATTATCTAACTTATATGCATACATTATTTGTTCATTTGCTTATATGTTCCGTTGTTTCTTTGCTTGCAATACATGATTTAGAGGTTGGGAGATAAATCATTTCAGGGTCGGAAGAATAAGAAGCTCTTCTGGGTCTCAGCGATTGCACCTGTGTTCTCAGTTGCACTATCTACTCTTATGGTTTATATGACAAGAGCTGATAATCGTGGTGTGAAAATCATCCAAAAAGTGGATGCAGGCATCAATTCGAGTTCAGTAAAGCAGATAACTTTCAGTGGACCCCATGTTACAGAATGTGCAAAGATAGCTCTAATTTGTGCTGTTATTGCTCTGACGGTACGCATTTACTGTACAAATATATTAAACTGCGCCATAGATCAACAAACGTCTCCTAGTATAGCAGTGTTTTTTATTAATGATCCAAAGCTCATATATGAACAAATAAGTACACAATTGTAAATCCGAAGTCCCAACATCCACTAGTTAGATCAAAATTGGCTCGCCAATTAATTACTCTTGTATTGGCTTTGAGTGCTGGATTCTTTTAAAAGAAGTGAACTAGCCTTACATAGGTTCAATTGTACAATGCATGTTTCTTTTAAAAGGAGTGAACTACTCTTAGATGAATTCTTCTGTGTTGTTTCTTACTTTCTTATAGGAAGCTATCGCTGTTGGTCGTTCCTTTTCAGTCATAAACGGGTACAAATTGGATGGCAATAAGGAAATGATAGCAATGGGCTTCATGAATGTGGCAGGATCCTTATCATCTTGCTATGTGGCAACGGGTGCGTAAAAGTTCAGCACTATCATTATTGGCAAAAAAAAATCCAGCACTATAATGTATTACTGTTAACTTGTTTGACACCAACACTACTATGGCTTTTTATTTGCAGGGTCTTTCTCCCGGACAGCTGTGAACTTCACTGCTGGCTGTAAGACAGCAGTGTCAAATGTTGTCATGGCTGCCACTGTGATGGTTGCCTTGGAGCTGCTCACGAAGCTCCTGTTCTATACGCCAGTGTCCATACTTGCATCGATCATTCTGTCAGCACTTCCGGGGCTAATCAATGTGCAGGAAGTCTGCATCCTTTGGAAAGTCGACAAGATGGACTTTCTTACGTGCATGGGGTCATTCCTTGGTGTCCTATTTGGATCAGTGGAGATTGGGCTTTCAGTTGCAGTATGATTACTCGTTCAAGCTCACCTTTACTATATTGATTTTGATTCATCAAAAGTGAATTCCATCAATGGAGTACAATTTTGCAGATTGGTATCTCGTTCGCAAAGGTCATTGTACACTCAATTCGGCCTCAGGTCGAGATTCTTGGTAGGCTTCAGGGGACAGACATATTCTGCAACGTCAAACAGTATCCAATGCCAATGGTTTGTCAAACACCAACTGTTCTGACAACACGCATTGACACCTCATTCCTCTGCTTCATAAACGCCAGTTTCATCAGAGAAAGGTATAAATATGAATTCTAACTTCTAGTTAAGCAAATGCCATCAACACAGGGCACTGTTTGGGTGCACTTCTAAATATTAACACACGTTTCTTGTACTCAGGATTACAGAATGGGTTACTGAAAAGCTTGACGAAATCCGCTCCGTTGTTCTTGACATGTCAAGTAAATGAATTCCCACAAGTTAGATGTTAATCTGTTAGTACCAAAATCTATCACAAGCTTATATAATTGATATCTCGGGCCCTGGTTTGCAGATGTGGTGAACATTGACACTGCAGGTCTCACAGCGCTGGAAGAACTGGAAAAGGAGCTGGTTTCTCGCGGCATACAGGTGCACGCTCTGACACACTCACACTTGGACTTGAGTTTGCAAAAAAAAAAAAAAAAAGATGCAATACAGCCATGCCAAGTTTCTTGGTGAAATAACCCCTTTCTATTGCTGGAAACAACAATGTGCAGATGGCTATAGCCAGCCCTGGATGGCAGGTGATCCACAAGATGAAACTATCACGGCTCGTCGACGGAATCGGAGAAAACCGGATCTTCCTCACAGTTGGCGAAGCAGTGGAAGCGTGCCTCGCCAATAAGAAGGGCAGCGACCTGGAATGCTGAATTCTCTGCCATTGTTGCATTTGCTGAAAAAACATATGGATATGGTATTTCTATTACTTTGTTCACCGCAGTGGATTTCGCTATTGTGTAAGCTGATGCAGCTCTTGAAGTATGCCACGGGTTGTGCGACACGCTTCTGTTAGAGGAGCTCTTGGTCTTGGAGCACCGACAAGCTGGCGTCTGCATAGAATAAGGAATGTGTGAGGTGGACGTGTACAAGGGTCAACAGCGACCCTTATGTTTGTGATTGTACTTTATGCCCAATCCAATTCACAGTAGTGATCAAGTAATGGTCCTCTGGAACTTTGGTCATAATTCTATCACAGTAGTGGTGAAGCAAAACTATAATTGTGCATGCAAAGAAATTGTTCGCTGCTAAATAGCTTTGCAAACGTTGCTACCATTTTGATCTAAAATTGCTGCAGGGTACCACTCCCTATAAAACTAAGTCGTCTAATTTTCTCAGCACATGCATGTACTGGGGTACTCTCTGATGGATCTGACGCATACCTCTGTTGCATGTAAAGGATCGCTGATGGCCATCGGAACCTGCCTCTGGCCTGCTCCATGAGTTCATGGACACAGTCGTAGAGCAGCTAAAACCCACAACTTGCCATGCGTAGATCCGACCATAGAGCAAAGACGACTTAGTTTGACAGGGAGTGGTATCCGTCATAGATCCCACCATAGAGCAAACTTCAAATATATTCAATGTTTCTTGTAAGTCGACAACAAATTTGGATTATGGCGTCTGTCAATTCAACATCATGATCTTGGAGTTTTAGATAACAAAAGGAGCATAGTAACCAAAATGGACAGATTTCTTTACCATCTCATTTTGTATTAACCTTATCAGAATTAAGGAGAGATGCAGTATTTATCAAAAACAGACAAGAAATGTTCCACCTGAATATTCTGAACAAACATTCTAGTTGCACATGACAACAATATCTCCTAATATAAAACCTAGCTCGATCAAGTATCTCTTCTAAAACTAATGAAACCCTAAAAAGTTGTAAATGGACAAATATAATTATCTAGGCACAAATAAAACTTACTATAGAGGCACAAATACTGTAAAGTGCTGAATATTTCATTTCTTGATTTAACTATTTCATTCTCAGACTCATTAAAAATATATCAAGTCACTACACCCAGTCATAATCTCATGAAGATGCTTTGTGCCCAGGTATACTTGAAATTTTTTGAACTCATCATATCTGTAGCATAAGAATTAATACATGAAATATACACGACTATCTAGACAAGCTATTAATAAAACATGAAGTTATTCATTAACGGGCACACATACGACAAGGATCAAATAGCGACTCTTGAAACTGAATCGCAAGAAAATAGCTATTGGAGTTAAAAACATAAAAAACAGCTTATTTTGTTCAAAAACTTGCGTCAAACGTATCTCTTTAAATTGTAGCAACTACTGGAATTCAGAAACTTGCATCAAACTTCTTTTATTCATTTTACTGCAACTTCATGTAGAGAGTTCTAAAATCATTTCTCTAAATCATTTCAAGTAGCATGCCATTGCAGAAACATATTACTGCAACTTCATGCAGAGTGTTACCGCGTGAAGATGGGGTCAAATATTATTGTTAAAAATGATGATTATCTTGCACATAACTAGTGTCGTGAAGTTCTTTTTACTCACTCGGTGGTAGAAGATCAAGTCGACCACAATGTTGAAATAGAATGTCTGGCGCCACTCACAGTTGGAAGCTGACGCAGACACGGACGAGTGGGCGACTACCTCCACCGCCAATACTAAAAAGACAAACATGACTAAAAATTGATTTAGAGTTGCGCAATCATTTCCGAATTACACAAGTTAGTCTCCTTTCAAAAATTAAGAAGAAGACTAGTGGTTAGCTATTCGGAAAAGAGAAGTTGTCAATGGTCTATTAGAGACTAATAACTTGCCCCTTTATTTGCAAAGACTATTTGGAACCAGGTGCTAACCTGGGAACATTTCAACATGTTGCATATTGTCCAGCCTAGAGATTTCTTCCAATCCATTAGTGAATGGTGGTAGGCAGACACTACGGAAATCCCGAAAGAACAATGTAAAGGTCTAACGGAATGGTGATTTAGATCATGTGGAGTTTTTTTACAACAATTTACTAACAGTCCCACAGGTGGTGCCAATAAGAAGATATTGATCAGGGGGGGATTAAGGCTTTTAGAGTGCTTGATTAGTTTATAGAGTTTTGCATTAGCCGCGCTTGCATGCCGCTTATGAGTTGCGTGCAAATTGTTTGCGCACGGTCGAGATGTGCTGATAAATAGCTATAACTTTTGTTAAACCTTATTTTCCTTCTTAATTAAAAGACAGAGATCTTAACATTTTCTTGATAAGTTGAATTTAAAGTGGGTAAATATATTTTTTGACTCATTCATCCAACTATATCATGATGAAATGGTAATACCGCGAGAGATAGTAGATACTGTACATCGCAAAACAAAAGATACATTATATATGCATATATACTATATGACAATACGACACGCATGCGCATGAACGGACGAACGGTCTTAAGAAAGTCAATGTGCGTGCTCAACAACTCGACTTCATGGAACTTAAATGTAGACAAGAAAACGACATTTCCTGACTTATAGTATCGATAAAGAACAGACATCATGGGGCCTGAGGTGGAGTTTTGACTAATCACTGATTTGGTTACACGTACGTTAATTACAACACGTCTCGAGACTACGTATATTGAAAAAGTTTTTTTTTCTTTTGGCAAAACCAATTGTAGTGAGAAAGCATAATGACTAAAATATATAGTATCAATTCTACGTCTTGTGCCGTAGTGGTAGCCTGATAGGCATACGATCGAACGAGACGCTTCTACATACAACACATTCATCTATATCTATATTCTATAATATAATACATCTATATATGCAGTGAAGTAAGGGCCAGTACGTTAACTACAATTACTGCCTCTAAAGTTCACCTCACGTTAGTTGATCCGCGTCACTTCAAAACTATAGCCGGCCATTAAGTCATCACAAATTCCTTTTATCCAACGTCCGTGTACCTGCAACCGCAGCAGTACCTTATCGATGATTTTGAACCTACAAACCGTTGCAGTATACTCCCTCCCTCCAGTTTTATATTAGAAATCGTTTTGGACAAGGTTTGAGTCAAACATTGAAAATATAAATCATGAATAACATTTAAGTCGTTGAGTTTGGAAATGTAAAAATTATATAAATAGATTGGTCTTGAAAATTACTTTCATAAAAATATGCATATATAACTTTTCAAGAAATATTTCTATAGAAAAGTGAAGTCAAAGTTGTGCTTTGGTGACCGTGTCACTGTCCTAAACGACTTCTAACATAGAACCGGAGGGAGTACTCTACAGTGAGTACGTATATGCTATGATCAAGCCCCAGAGAACAGCAGCTGTACGTCCATGCCTCCGCCCAAAGCGGCGCGTCGCAACCCAAAAGGTGGGTGATGGCCTCGTTCGTTCTCGTCATCAGCAACCCGAGCCACTGGACGCTGCAATCCTGAGCCATCTAGCGGAGCCCATCAGCCATCGCCGCTGCCGATCGGTCTAAAGGAACACACGGCCCATATGGATATATATGGCCGTCTCTGCAGCTTATGTACGTCAACCTTTTGCATCGTGAGTGCTACCTGCCTACCTCCTCTCCTCTCGTCACACATCTTATTTCTACACTACTCCCCACAACGATGAACGATGCAGTTTATAAATGTTTAATATCTCTGGCCCATCTTTACACGCTCCGTTAGTTTCTTCTCCGTTGAGTGATGGCCTGCTACACTATTTATGACTTGGGAACATTACTTTCTTTGGCCTTTCTATCTATGATGGGCAAACCGGTGAACCTTTTACTTGTTAGACTTTGATGATCAACCAAAGGAATTGCGATTCCAAAGGGGCAGTAATTGTGTTTCCACTGCATTGGTTAATGGAGCAGTGGTTCTTAAAAGTCTTGACTGTTGATGAATAAAGCACAAATCTTTGACTCTTTATGTGCACATTTTGCAGCCTTGACTCTTGGTGAATACTCCGAAAGCATATCTGATGCCTTATTATCTTTGCAACATTCATTATTCACATAAGTATTTAATTTATGCAAGAATTTTGCGTTTTTTTAAGTACCACATCATCTAAATAATTAAGTTTGAGTTGATGAATGAAATAAGACACCAAATGTATAACTTCATTTTTGTGGTTTCATATATATGTGCAGCAAAAGGAAAAGGATGGCCAGGAAATTAAAATTTCTCAATTAACAAAGAGAAGCATTTCGGCCGTTGGCGTACCCCTAGAGCAGCCGAGCACAGTCCCGCTGCCCAGCCTATAAAAGCTAGGGCCAAGCGAAGCATTTCTTCTCACTCCACCCTTCGTTACACACAGACCATAACACCATGGCTAGCTAAGTATCAAAAGAAAAAAACACCATGTCTAGCTCATCCTGATTCCTGAGTGATTCTCCTTGTTGCTGTTCCCTTCCCATAAGAAGATCGACAACTCTGGTGCAAAATTTTGGTCCGTTCCTGCCTCCATTCGCAGCAATCAAATTCTAGCCTAAGCCTACACGACATACTTAGTTAAGTGGTGGATTAATTTGCAACCAGAATAGTGTAGGCCAACAATGTAATGATGCAATTGTTGATATATTTCCAATTAAAACGAAAACGGGGTATTAGGGAGTCAGGAACCCATTTGTGTAATAACTCAGTATTGCTCAGGATCACGTGGAGCAAATGGAACATGTCATTTTTAAAGCTAAGGCATGTATCTAAATCAAGTTATAAGTTGAAATGCTTTCACTTTGAAGTTGAAATCCTTTCATTTTCGTTGTGAACCAGCTTCAGCTTGCGACCATGGAGAAGTCGGGATCAGTACTCAGACTGTCTGCTACCTTGTCTTCACCCGATGTACCCAGACGGCCGGACACGAGCGACCTTGTGGTGAACTGCCCCAGGCCGCCGAGTCTGCGTGAGAAGCTTGTCGCCATGGTCGTCGGCAAGGCGTTCCTACCTCCAGCCAACGGCGGCGCAGGCCGGCCGCCGTGGTGGACGTGGGTCTTGACGGCACTGAAGTTTCTGTTCCCGGTGCTGGATTGGGGGAGAAGCTACAGCCTCAAGTCCTTGAGGAGAGACATCATGGCCGGCCTTACTCTTGCCAGCCTTGGCATACCACAGGTACGTTTCTTTGTGCTGCCACACGCGCGCTCCATCAGTACAAGCTTCGGTTTCTGCATGTTTCTTCTTCACTGATCGATGCTTTGCCTTCACATTAGTACTCCGTAGTGATTATGATCAGTCTGTCTAATAATATAAACACCCAAAATGTAGTTGGTCAAGGCCTGGCATCTTCAGAGAGATGTACGTAACTATAGAGTTACCTCATCCTTTATCTGACATGTAATTCATCTGGATCTGATGTTGTAGAGCATTGGATACGCCAGCCTAGCCAAACTGAGCCCTCAGTACGGCCTCTGTAAGTACCAAAATTCTTTCATTCGGTCACTCTTTTACGTTCTTTATTATCTACTACTTCTGTTTCAAAAAAAATATTATCTACTACCACAGGCCATGTGAAGCTCTTTCTGTTATTCCTTTTTCACTTTCTGAGTTTTATTTCTTTCTTCTTGTGGTAAATAAAACTGAAAGACACGAACGTTGTGCCACCTCTGGTGTATGCTGTAATGGGAACCTCGAGGGAAATAGCATTCGGTCCCGTCGCTGTTATTTCGCTGCTGCTGTCATCGATGATCGGGAAGATCGTCGACCCGGCAGCCGACCCGGGGACCTACAAGGTGATTGTCTTCACTGTCACCTTCCTCGCCGGAGTCTTCCAGATCTCGTTCGGCCTTTTCAGGTACGGCGTACGCACCTGCTGCTTACTGATGTATATCACAGGCCCAGTTTAATTAATTTCGTTATTAATTCGTTACAGAATCTGGTCTGTATTTGTGTTCACAGGCTGGGATTCCTGGTAGAGTTTCTGTCGCACGCTGCAATCGTCGGATTCATGGCGGGGGCAGCGATTGTTATTGGGATGCAGCAGCTAAAAGCTCTGCTTGGACTGACGCACTTCACCAACAACACTGACATAGTTTCTGTTGTTAAAGCCGTTTACTCGGAGCTACAACACGACCCAGTGGTGAGTGCGTCATGAACATCGTCTTCAACTCAAACTAAAACATCAGGCTCATGCGTCGCCTTGCTTCAGTAATATATGTCAGTATGTCACTGATGATGGCCTGTCCTACTCCTACATACCCATCCTATTGCAGTGGCACCCGGGCAATTTCTTTATAGGCTTTTCGTTCCTCGTGTTCATCCTAAGCTCCCGGTTCGTGGTAAGAAAAGAACAAAATAATCAACATCGACTCTCTTTGGTGATCATCATTTGGATGGAATAATATGCCAGTACTGAATGAACCTAGCTAAATCGTCCAATATAATGTACTAATAACAGGGGAGGAAGTACAAGATGCTCTCCTGGATGTCCTCGATTTCGCCTCTGCTCTCCGTCATTTTGTCCACCGCTGCCGTCTACGCGACTAGGGCTGACAGGCATAATGTGAAGATTATACGGGATGTTCATGCAGGTTTGAACCCAAGCTCTGCTAAACTGTTGCACTTGAGTGGACCGTACACTGCGGACTGTCTCAGGATTGGCTTCATCTGCGCTGTTATTGCGCTAACGGTAAGCTACATATATAAACACTTCACATCGAACTATAGACACAGTGAAACGCAGATGCACTGAAAAGAAAGAAGTAAATTGCATTGCCTGATTCAGGAAGCCATCGCTGTCGGGCGATCTTTTGCCTCAATAAGAGGATATAGACTCGATGGAAATAAGGAAATGATCGCAATCGGATTTTCAAACGTTGTGGGATCCCTATCTTCGTGCTATATGGCAACAGGTATATACACACCTAGCCTCTGAATATATTCTATGCTTTTCGTGACAACTTGCACGGTTCTACCATACCCGACTTGTTGGAGTACTATTCATTGCTTAATTTCTCCTTGTTTCCATTTCTCCTTGCACAAATTTCAATTTTTTGCATTCATGTAGATGCTACATGATCTATCAATTTATATTTTTATTTGAATTTTTGAAGCAATTTAAGAAGTGTGTTTTATTTAAGTGGTAGCATGGGTAGTAGCACATAATTAAGGGGTTAGTGAACCCATCTCACTCTACCATATACTGATCATTCTCAACATCGTTAATCATGAGCACCTTTAGTTTGCCGTACTAGTCCATCAGCAAATACATGTTCCTACACGAGCTGGCGATTCTAAGAGATAAATGTTAAAAGTTGGTGAATAAATTTCTTATCCGGCCATGAGTGTCATTTTAGGCTATTTTTTTATAATGGCAGCATTAAATTATTTAAAAAATATTAGACCATACTATGTTATTATTTTCAGCAATGATTGGTTTAAAATCAAGATGTTTTGGGATTTTTTAGAATATATATAAGATTTATTTTTTTATTGGAGGATTAACGATGTGAGTACTCTGAAAGAAATATCAATCAGTAAGGTAAAGAAGCATCAGTCAGCTAGACTAAGAAAAAATGTATAAAAGCCTCACTTGAACGGCTATACATCTACCTATGTTTTCTTTTGAGCAAGATCTACCTATATGTTTTGCAGGTTCATTCTCTCGAACAGCCGTGAACTTCAGCGCAGGCGCCACGTCAACCGTCTCCAACATCGTAATGGCTATCACGGTTTTCATGGCACTCGAGCTGTTGACCAAGTTGCTCTACTACACCCCCATGGCAGTGCTCGCTTCCATAATCCTATCAGCTCTTCCTGGACTGATCGACATAAAAGAAGCTCACAGCTTATGGAAGGTCGACAAGCTGGACTTCGTGACATGCCTTGGAGCATTTGTTGGTGTGCTGTTTTGGTCAGTGGAGGCGGGTCTAGCAGCTGCGGTGAGAATCACATTTGTTGTTTCAGCCTCATGGCCTTTACTATACTCCGTATTCTGATTTTGACTGACGAGTCACGAGTGCCTTTTATTTGTTGCAGATTGTTGTCTCCTTTGCGAAGATTATTGTGCATTCAGTTCGTCCTCAGGTCGAGATCCTGGGGAGATTTCAGGACACGGACATATTCTGCAACACGAAGCAATACCCAATGGTCTGCGAAACACCAACTGTCCTGACTGCAAGAATTGACGCCTCGTTTCTTTGCTTCGTCAACGCCAATTCCATCAGAGAAAGGTGTGGTATATATGAATTCAAACTTAGAGTAACTTATTATTTTATTAAGCAAGTGGAATCAGATAAGGCACTGTGCCGTGTGGTTGCATTTCTGAATATTGATGCCCGTTTCTTGAATGTTTTTTTTTCAGGATTACAGGGTGGGTATCCGAAAAGCGCGAGGAAATTCGCTCCGTCGTTCTTGACGTGTCAAGTAGGGTATTCGTTCCCACGTCCTAGTTGTTAATTAACTAGTGATATTTTGTCATAATAATCACTGTATCTGGCACTGGCGCGCAGATGTTGTGGACATTGACACAGCAGGACTGGCAGCGCTGGAAGGGATGCGCAAGGACCTGGCTTCTCGTGGCATACAGGTTACATTGGCATACTCAGTTTCCTGAAAATTGAGCGCTGAAAGAAGGAATTCAACTGTATGATTTGTGCTTGCAGATGGCCGTAGCCAGCCCTGGGTGGCGAGTGATCCACAAGATGAGAGTGGGACAGCTTGTCGCAGGAAGCGGAGGCGACTGGATGTTCCTCACTGTTGCTGACGCGGTGGAAGTGTGCCTGGCCAAGGTGTGATTGCTTGGTTACGTTTAGGTAGATGGCCTTGGGGCCGTCAGATGCAGGCGAGGAGTCTGGTTTCATATATAGAAAGATATTCTATGTGCTTTGCTTTTTTTTAAGACCAGTACAGATACTCACAACCCACACACACTTATATGTTTATGTGATTTTTTTTTTGAAAGATCAGATACTCACAACGCACGAATGCTTATGTTTATGAATAAACGTATATAAACTCTATTCCTATGAGCATCCTGGATCGACGGATATCGATATTGACAAAATTACAACACGTGCCTTTTGGTTTGCTGATTCGGCGCGGACTGTGTTGGCTGCTTATGGTTCACTGCATAACGGTTTTCTCATATGGTTGTGCCTATGGTTGCCTTTGCTCTCGTTTGTGATTGGATAATGGCTAATGAATTTGTTTAGCATCATGGCCATTTGTGCCACAGCATGTCAAAGTGTGAGTTTTGGATCCATTAATAACGCTGCTGCAGAGCTACTGAAACCAATTCTTACCTGAAAGCTGCCATAGTGCAGACACACACTGCTTTTTTTTTGGAGGGGAAAGTAGGAGTTTCATTGTTGTGATTAGAAATGTTTACATCCTAGAAAATAGTAAGAGACAAACGAAGCCAAACAAGACGACAGGTATACTTAGCAGGATGATGAGCCTTCCTATTGGAAATTTGGAATCCCAACCTTCATGTGCAAATCGCACAGTCAAAACTCAAAAAATCTTGGCCTCATGTATTTCCTGAAGAATCATCATATAACAGCATCTAGTCATTTCTAAGAGCATCTAGTCATTTCCTTAATACTGACACTTAGACAATATGAAGCCAATGGAGCTAATGCCACAATCGTCAGCAAGAGCTATTTCCTCCTCACACACCATTATTTCGAAAGTTTTAGGTTAGATTATATTCGCTATCACTATCACCAAAGCAATTGGAGCAATGAAACCTCCTTGATCATCTCGGCATATGACTCCCAAGTCCCAACAGGCTTGAGATGTTTCCATCTTGAGCTGAATGGGCATTGTTTACACAATGATTTATATATTCTATTGATTCTGGCTAAACCAGAGTTTTCTTGCACAACTCATGACAAAAACAATTGCTTCTGTCCGTGATTAATGATTAGCACCTCGACAACTCCAGAGCCATATGCTTTAGAACCAAAGTCCCAAATTTACATGAGAGATTTTAAAATTGAGACTATACACAAGTAAAGCGCAAAATCACATAATGAATATAAATATGTAGGCCAGAAATCTGCTATTGCGAACAAAACTTCCAATCATATGAAATTGTGCTACTGAACATTGACATAAACATGGACATCTCCCAAATACACAAACCCTACAAAAACAATTTTGCAGCTCAAGCTTCAGGTTGCTATAACTTGAAGTTGCATTTGCACTTTCTTATGCTCTTCCCCTTGATGACGAAGACGGAATTTCCAAACATATTAAAGTATGGATTTTTCTGCATTCTCAGAATCTAGCAATTTGCTGTAGAGTCCAGATTCTTTAGAGGTCTGTGAAATCATGTCTAGTCTTTGCTTCTTGTTTACTTCTGATGATTTTGTTTCTGAGGGTGCACCATGGACCTTTGGATTTCCAACAGCAATGAATGCAACTCTCTTCCTAGTCTCATGCTTGAGGTTCAGGTGTGGAACTGAATGCATACGAGTACTAAGGGTGTCAGGAGCTGAACATTCATTTTCCAGTTGCTTCAATCTCTGAGAACCTCCAGAATCACTGCAATTGTTCATTCTATCTGGTTGCTCAGCCAGAGCAGCGTCTGCCTGTTTGGCTGGCCAGTTCGTTTCTTCAGGATTATGTGTATCTGGAAAATATCCACATATAGGAAATGGAGTTAACAAGAATGTTCTTGAAGTTAGCCACCATAAAACGATAAACACAGAACTGATCATGTTCAATTGAATACATAACAAACAATTTAGTGCCGAATATACCCTTAGTATGGCTCACTAGACAATAATTGGCTTTCAAACTAGAACTGGTAACCCAAAAGGTGTTTTACAATTATTTCAAGGACTAATCAAGCGTTGCATACCATAGCTGTAATATGCGAAACCTGATTTATTGAAAACCCTTGTTAGTTATCATTCAGCTAGGTTATCAGACGTTGATATTGTAACACATGTCCGCCATACTATTTGCCATATCCCCAAAATCATGCCAACATGTTCAGTGGTAACTGTTTTGCAACAAGTTCTAGTGTGACACACTTCAAAATATTGATGGATAACCCAAAAAGGCATAGTCTCAATTGCCTTGGTTGCTAACATGGGAACAAGAGCACGATAATTTTATCATTAAGTAATTCAATTCGATATTTGGTTTGATCTGTGATCTTCACAATGCAATGATGTTACTAAGGTGCTCGATGTCCATTCAAACTCAGTGCCCGTTCAACAAGCAATCATCAAACAATGTCATCATTCACAAGCATGTCAACTAATTCAGAAAATTGCAACTAAGAATCCAGGATTTTCATATATTTATCATGAAGAGTAAAAGATAAAGCATCTAAACCTTCGCTAACAAGTGCAAGCGTCTCATACTGGATTGAAGACTCAGAACCACAGGACTTCTGATCCTCAACTTTGGGCTCCTCACAGCTATCTTTCATCTTTTCATGCAAAACAAATTTATCTTTTACCCATACACATTCTAGAACTGTATAGGCATCATTCGTAGAGGGGTAGTACTCTCTAAAAGCCTGTGGGAATAAACGAAAGAAAATGAGGCAAAGTTACTCAGTGAAATCATTATATCTTCTAGAAAGATCAGTTCGTGTGAAAAGTGCAAACACAATCCTAGGCAATACTGTTTCTCCATGATATACAAAATTACATCATTGCTAGTGTGGAAGGCAAACACACCTGCACTCCACCGATGCTAATCTTAACAGCCTGCTTCCTATCAGTAAGATCTGTAACCTTATTGTATACTGACACAACATCAAGTAACATCTGTGAAACATAAACAAGTACCATAGGATCAGAATGTAGAGCAAAAAATATGTAGGAAAAAGAGAAAACACAACAATATCAACCAGTGTGTTGTTCCAAGGTGAATTTCTTAACTTATTAGGCCCGCGTATGCCAGAAATTTATTATTGAGTTTTCTTGATACAATCTTTGACATGCCTGTAGTTTGTAACCCTCACCTGTTGGACCAGAACCCTTATTCGTGCAAGCAAAGAAAACACTGCTGTGCAAAGGTCAATGAAGAATGATCTAGCAAGTAAAAATGTTATCTGACTGTTGTGTAGGTTAAGGAACTTTGGATATCTTTCAACCGTACGGGTAGGGTAAGTCAAGTACAAGCAGACCACTATTACTCCTATTAGAGCATCTCCAAGAGTCTCTCTAAAACTCACTCTCTAAATCATCATTTAGAGAGTCATTTGTACAAAAATTGTTTTCTATATGTTTTCGTTTTCCAACAGCTTTTCTATATCTTGTGTGCACTCTGAAAAGCTATTCTCTTTTCTATATTTGAAGAGCGAGAAATCCGGAATAGAGAGTGACTATGTTTACATAACCAAATAAAGAAGCTGTTGGAAGATACCTTTTTAATCAAAATCTCTAAAACTTGCAATTATGATAAATTTAGAGAGTCTCTTGGAGTTGCTCTTAGTCTTCATAAGAAACTAAAAGGAACATGAGAACGAAAAATAAAGGATACATTGCTCCCTTCATAACAGGTTCAGCCATCTGCACAGGACAGAACAGAGAATTTTGACTGAGATTTGATATGATACGAAGTTGGGTAGAGTATGAAATCTCACTTCCAGGCTACAGACAAGTCAAGACCACAAGAGCATCAATGCTCGACAAACACAAAACACACCTGGGACAACAAGCGGGCAACACCCAAAAGCCTCTCATGATGGCTGTGGTTTGCGCCAGGTTTCTTCTTAGTCTGCCTACATCAGAATCCAGAAAAAAGCGAAGTAAGAACCCCGAACAGATCAACTATTCCGACGCTAGCAAGTGAAATTTGTAAGCGGCACAAATGGAGTAGCAGGCTGACTTGGTCGGAGCGAGGATCGTGTTGGCCGGCTTGCGGCATGCGAGGACGGGGAACACGGCGTTGAGGACCTCGGCGAGGCCGGCGCCGAGCAGCAGCTTCAGGTCCCTCCTCACCTGGGCGCACAGACACACGGGCGCTCATTCGTCAGCGCGAGCCACTCGCTACCCGAGATGGGGGCTATCCAGTGGAGACGCTGTGCTCACCTTGAGGAGGTACTGGAAGTAGGCGGCGCCGCGGTGCTGGTTCCGGTGCTTGTACACCAGGCGCTCGAGCACCCCCGCCTCCGCCTGCAGGTGACGCAGCGCCGCCAGCATCCGCTTCTCCTCGCCGCTCTCAACCGTAGAACCCGCCTCCGGCCGCTGCGACATGGCCGACGGCGTGCGAGAGCGCGGCGGCGGCGGTTCCGGTCACGCCGCTGCTGATCTATACGGGTTTTGGTTCATGGGCTTATCCTGGACTGGTTAGAATAGGGAGCCAGGGCAGCCCAAGCCAGGCTTAGGCCCATTGTACATTAGGCCGCGTCGCCAATCAATATCAAAACCGACAGGCCGAGCCCACCCCGAAAAGTGAACCGGCCTGGTAGGCCCATTATACATTAGGGAAGGCCCGCTTGGGCGCCGCAAAGCCTTCGGCATCGGCGCATCGCCGAGCTGTCTGAGTCCCCCCCTCCCCCTCTTCTCCGGCGGCCGCCGCCGAAACTGGCGACCGCGCAGCCCGCAGAACAGGATCGCCACCGGCGCGGCGGCGTACGCAGCCCGCCCCACCTGCACCCCTAGTAATCTCTTACCACAACTGCAAAACCTCTCTCAGTCTCCCTTGAGCCAAGCACGCTGCCCGCTGCTCCTCGCTGAAAAGCCGTTCAGGATGGGGTACAACCGCCACAGACGCGGCCGCGGATCCTCGTCGTCGTCTTCACGCCGCACCAAGCAAGAAGCCCTCCAGTTAGCTTCTTTGTTTATTAGAAGCAGTTAGCTCGTTTTTTGTTAAATGTTTAATTTCTGTTGTGATATAGGAGTATACAATTTGTTGAGTTATTTGGCTGATATTGAGCCCTCCAGTTTAGTTTGCAATGTTATAATACTAGTCTCTTATTGTGTACCAATGGAGTAAAACCCTTTATCTTCAATTTCAGGGATGATGGTCCTGGGACGTCACTTCCAAGGCAGGAAGGTACACACTTTTTTTCTTTTGTTTTCAGATACTCTTTGGATTTGGCATGCGTAGAATTGATAAATTAATTTATGATGTTGAGGTTTACATGAGAAGAAAATGCCTCAGCCTATCAATTTTTTTTACTTGTTCTATGATTCCTGAAACATAACAGTAAACATGACCAGAGTCGTTTCATATGCTACATCACATCATTCATCTATAAATCGTCAAATCCACTTCATTGCTTCATGGCTTCATGTAATCTCTTACATCATTCCTCAGAAGTCAAAACTTAAAGCTTATTGTTGCGAATATCATTTTGTTTTTTTATACAGAAGACACCGAAGAGGAATTCAAAGGTTCAAGAATTCAGCTTGCAATGTGGGTAGGTGCAATATTTCATATGTAGTCATATGGTGCTCATTTGACATTTGTGGTGATGCTCTTGTGTTTGTTGTTGAATAGGACTTTGGGCAATGCGATGCTAAGAGGTGTACTGGTCGTAAGCTCTCTAGGTTTGGGCTTCTAAAGGTAACACAACTGAACCAATCTGAACCAATGTACGGAGTACATGCTAAGACTGACAAGATACCTGAAAAGTATGCACACGGATATAAGGATATGATATTCTAAAATTCAGATCTTCTTCAAGCTCATTCTTCTCAAACTAGTGTTGAATTTGTCCTTTTAAGCACACATTCTGTCAATGCCGGCACTAAGCTTTGAAAAATGTAGCTGTTCTTGAGAAGATTTTTATTTGTCTTCCAGGAGTTGCGAGTGACCAATGGTTTTGGTGGTGTCGTTCTCAGGTATTATACAATATATATGATTTTAAACATTTTATATGCTGTAAATTTAGAACACAAACTAAAGATTGCTCCAGTAAATTGGTCTTTGAGATGCACTATGTTCTGCTGCTTACTTGTTTTCATTCCCTTCTGTTTCAGCCCTGTTGGGACACAATGTGTATCTAAGGCAGATCATCCTATTGTGCAAAGAAAAGGATTGGCTGTGGTTGATTGTTCCTGGGCACGTTTAAGTGATGTCCCATTTGTGAAACTCCGCTGTGGTGCTCCTCGTCTCTGTAAGATAATCATATCTAAATAACTTCAATAAGACAGTGCTTCTTTTGTGTTCATTAATTGTCATTATGATTTATGTATGTGGTCCTTCCAATGACTCTTTGTTATCTGCTCTACTTGGATCCTAGTAACAGCACACGAATTATCAACTTCTGTAAAATTATTGTGTATAATATAAAAGCCGTTTAATTTCTAAATTTGATCACTTTTTTTAAAATTTACTGTGATTCGAAGTTTGAGCCTGTACAATTCCGCTTTGGACTTGTGACTTTTGCTTGTTTTCTTATAATAAAGTCGATTGTCCTGTTTTCCTTTATCCAAATATGATCCCACCTACATAGCAAGAGAGCCTATGCAACTATAATAAAGCAGGCTTGTAATATGTTAATGGAACTTGTGGTTTATTCTGACGTTTGCAGTGCCATGGTTGGTAGCAGCGAACCCTGTTAACTATGGCCGCCCATGTCAACTGTCTTGTGTGGAAGCTTTATCAGCTGCACTCATAATATGGTAAAATTTTCTTGGCTTACCTAAACTATTTTTTGTAATATGTTGCTAGCATGAACTTGTAGTCCGATGTAGAGGTTAGTTATTGTCAGGTATCAGCTTATGCTATTTACATATTTGCAGTGGGGAGGAAGATACTGCACATTTGCTGCTTGGGAAATTCAAGTGGGGTCACTCATTCTTGTCGCTAAACAGGTTAGTCCAATGGAATATTTGAAGTATCATATCATATATTCGTTGTAATGAATTTTCTGGACTTACTGAATTGATTATGCATCAATTTGCCAATTTATGATGCATAATGGATGACAGTATACTATTTTGGGCAAACTACAATCTGTAAACAAATAGTGGATAGATGAAGTACTTTTCTGATTCCATAAGCTGAATGGTTACCTAACCAAGGAGCAAGGATGTTGCCAAAGACAATCTACACTGTCCTGTATCCACTAATACCACATTGTTACCATATTTTCAGCAATTTTTAAAAGGCAGTGTGTAGCATATATCATCATCCCATTTCACCATTATTCAGGAAATTTCAGAAGGCAGTCTGCAGATAGTCATGTTAAGGCTAGAGGTCATTCAGTTATTGTTGAATATAATGTTTGAATCGTTGAGACCATCCATTGTTATTTGCTCATGTCAAACCTTTAACAGTTAGATTGTGAATCCTGAATTCTTCATACTAGGCATGCTCTTTTTACATGAATACATGATGTATTTAGGTCAGGAACTCAGGTTTTCACACACACCTGTTGTAACTATGTGCAGAGACCTCCTGAAAGCATACTCCCAGTGTGAAAATGGATCTGAGATAATCAATGTGCAAAACTCCTGGTTATCAAGTAACTCGAGTGTTCCGAAGCCACCTGTAAATGGTAATAGCGAGCAGCTGGCTTGTCCATAATCTTTCATCTGTAAATTAATTCCGGGTCATTGATTTTGCTTAATTTTGTGTGCAACAGAGGCAGAAAAATCACGCCAAAGCACAGAGGAAGGATCTGAGGATGATTCTGATGACGGTTTGCCACCTCTTGAGGAGAATTTGAACCACTTGAACCTCAACCAAGATGAGGAAAGCGAGGAGGAAAGCGAGAGTGAGTGAAAAGGAAGGGTCAGAACAGCGGGATGTTCGCAACAGTTACACAATAATTGAACAGGATGACTTGTAAGCGCCTGCTGTGAAACAACCCACGGTAGTAGTATCTTTCCATATCTGATCTGAATAAACTTCAGTTGTCTTTACGTCTGGATCATGGATTCATTTTATGTTCACAAAAGAAAAGTATCCTTGTACAGCTGTGGTGCATACCAGTGTAGCACAAGCTATGGAAACAGAAACAGAAGGGGCCTTCATAATTAATAATTGTATCATCCGAAACTTGTGTGCCTTGTAAATTGATGAGATTCATTTCCATCCGTTTTACAGGACAATAAGTTATGTGTCCCCCTTTTCAGAGTTTTTGGAGCACTAAATTGAGTTATTGTATTCTTGAGGCAATGAACTGGTCGACGTGTGGAAATTAAAATTATTATAGTTTCCAATAAAGCAATGAACTAGCTCGTGCATTTTGGTGGACTGACGAGTATACCCATATATATTACTTATGTACGTAGTTGTTAGCGCACCCATCATCAGCGCGTAACAATGTTATTGATCTCGTACTACATACATATATTTAGTATATATAAGCTGCAAGGTGTATGTATATTAGGCGTGTAGATGGGCGCTCGATCATCAGGCGAGGAATTTCCTGAGCCTTGCAGCGGCCTCCAGCACCCTTTCCCTGCTGTTGAACGCGCTGACCCTGACGAACCCCTCGCCGCCGGGGCCGAACCCGCTGCCCGGCACGGTGATGACGTGCGTCTTCGAGAGTATCTCGGCGAACACGTCCCACGACCGGCGCCCCGGGAAGCGCACCCACACGTAGGGCGAGTCGCCGCCGCCGTACACCTCCTTGCCGAGCGACGCGAACGTGTCCACCAGCACCCTCGCGTTCTCCTTGTACACCCCGACCACGCGGCGCACGGCGCTCCGGCCTTCCTCCGTGGCGAGGCAGGCGATCCCGCCGGCCTGCGCGACGCTGGACGCGCCGTTGAAGCAGGTGCACACGACGCGGTCGAAGTCCCGCGCCACGGCCGAGCCGTCGGCGTAGCGGAGCTCGCCGGGCACCACCGCCCAGCCGAGCCGGACGCCCGTGAACCCGGCGAACTTGGAGAAGGAGGAGATCTCGATGGCCACCTCGCGGGCGCCGGGGACCTCGTAGATGGACCGGGGCTTGTCGCCGCCGTCGCCGGACACGTACCACGCGTACGCCGCGTCGAACACGATGATGGACCCGTTCCGCCGCGCGAAGTCCACGAGCTCGCGCAGCTGCGCGGCGGACGCGGCGTGGCCGGTGGGGTTGTTGGGGGAGCAGAAGAAGATCACGTCGGTGCGCGGCGCGGCGGAGAGGTCCGGGAAGAAGTGGTTCTCCGGCGCGCAACGGAGGTACGTGATGCCGGCGTACTTGCCGGACTCGTCCGCCGCGCCGGTCTGCCCCACGATCACGCCGTTGTCCACGTAGCCCTGCACGCACATATATGGAAATATTATCATGATCTGGCTGTCGGCAGCATGCGAATAGAATCGACCAGCTGGTGCAGATCGAGATGAAAATGGGTCGCGGCACGTACCGGGAAGGTGGGATCTTGGACGGCGATGGTCACGTTGAGCCCGAACAGCATCTGTGTGGGTGCGCAGGGAAGAAGAAGAAGGTGACATATTTAATTAGCAGTGGAGATCGATCTCAAAACAATTCAGGAAAGTTAGTCGCTGTGTGTACCTGGAGGCGTGCAATGTCACACTGCGCTCCGTCCGAGATGAACACCTCAGACTCTTTTATCCCCATGCCTGGGTACACTTGCTCAACGATGACCTTGCGCAGATCCTGCAAGTTTTCGCAAAGCAGATAAAGAAGATCTTGGCTCAGTGAAGTGAAACATAGGCTTGCTGTAGTTAACTCTAGGATTAGCTACACTGCACTCTGCATTACCATTTGACCTTGCTCCGGTCCGTAACCCTGATATCCTTCTGGAGTGGATAACGCAAGTGCATACTGCAAAAGCAGGACAAGATCGAATTATTGATTCCAAGTACACAGATTGGTAATCCATTTGAACAAACCGACGAAATGATTGTCCCAGCTCAATCTTGACCCAAAAAATACGTGCATGCATGCAGCCCTGAACCCGCACCAAAGTCAAGCAAGCAAGCTTAAATTTGTTCAAGAAGTGTCGCGGTCATCGAATCTCATGCTCCTTTTTGTCCCCTGCTGTCAGAATATAGCCTACCAATACCATGATCTACGAGGTGCCCAAGACATCCGTTGACCAAATGATTTGGAGATTGGCGATGCTCTCTCGGGTTGGTGTAATTTATTTTAGGGTTGGCCTGGAGCCGTACGTCAGTTCACAGATGTTTATGGCAGTACGTGTGGAAAATAGTGAGAACAAGGAGGCCATGACGTGGCTGCAGTGACGTATGCCAGGGCTTTCAGGGTCCCAAATAAGAGGAAAACCTTGACAAAGGAAGGACCTTTCAGGTTTACTCGGTAGAAAAAGTGCAGCATGTATAAAACAAAAATGGCACAGTACATTCAGCCAATTTTCCAGCTGGGGAAGCAGAAGGATCTTGGCACTTACTGAACACTACCAACGTAATCTTCTTCTAAGCTCAGGCGAATGTTCTTTTATGTAAACGAAACGTGTGAAAATCCGGTAGTACACAAACATGACGTTAACACGTTCCAGAATTGATTTGCATTGTTCAGAGAGCACATTCATGCAGGGTGAAACAGACGCAGAAAAATACTCCCATCTCTCCAAAAATGTAACCAATTTTAGTTTTTTCCTGATTAACTATATTATGTTTGACCAAATTTATTAAAAAACATCAAACAACCTGAATGTCTGACCATTTTTATCAACATCCACCACATAAAAAAATACACTCTGGAAATTAAATGTATTTTATAATAGGTCCAATAATACTAATTTGATATCGTAAATGTTGTTATTGTTTTTTTCTATAAGCGTAGTCAAACTGAATATAGTTTGAGTTATAAAATCTAAATGCTTATTTTTAGAATAAAGGGTCTAATTAATGAGAGGCACAGCCTAGGACAATGGTTATTTCAACTATTTCAGGTGAAAGACTAGATAAAAACATGTTTAGAAAGCTATAGCCCCCAAACAAGTAGAAGCAGTTCACTTCTTGTGTTCAAGAGGATAATGGCAGGTAAGACTGCATTAATTGCCATGATTGTCTTCTCACTCCCAAATTAGTTTTCTGTAAACGTTTCTTGGCTAACCTAGCAAGTTCAGTCTGGCTCAACATATCCGTTATTTATATCCAGGCAAATTTTTTTTGAGGAAATATATCCAGGCAAATTATGGGTATAGTAGGTCTGGCGGTCGTTGCAGTGTCTGTCAAAAGTTGCAAACAAATCATCACGCGGCTAGACCTGCGCTCGCCAGTCTTGCTCAATATATTAGCATTATCTTTAAGAAGATCTCACTTTGACGTTATGATACGATCTTATTTATCCAAATAGCATTTTGAATTGCTGGCTGCGTCAGAATAAATAATTGACCAGGCATGCATTTTCCGGTAGCTAGTTATGTGATAGCTCCATATCCCTACCTTTCATGCTAACCATTTTTCTTGTTCATATATCTGATGAAAATCGCCAGAAGTGACACTACAATAATTGGGTATTTGCACCCAAGAATATAATTAGACTGAACTGCTAGTCATGTACTTTAGAATGAACGATATTTTTTTATTAAAAAACCTCATGTAACGTTTTATTGTTAATTTTCCCATGCTTGCATGTTAAGAGAAAAGAAGAGTGCCAGAGCTCCAAATAAAAGAACAAAGAATACCTCAGCCATAGCTGATGTTATGACGCTTGGAATGGGTTCGGTTGTGTCACCGATACCCAAGCTTATGACCTTATCGTCAGGGTACTTCTTGAGGTGGGCTTCATGCTTAATGCTAATCTGAGAAAGGATGAACTTAACACGTTAGTTCTTGTGGAATAGCGCGGTAAACTATTACGCTGCTTGTCAAAGGGTTAAGTTGGTACCTCCGGGAACAAGTAGCCCTTCTTAAGCTTCTCCATGTTCGGATTGCGAAGAACGCTAGTCCGAGCAGCTGAATTGGAGGAGGAGGAGGGGTAACATGGAGCAAGTGGCCGGTTAGACATGAACTATCAAAGAATAATGCAACGAGGAATACAGAAACATCCATGCTATGGACCATGGTCTTGGTGTAAACATGGAGTACCTTCAGTCTTCACATGAGGTGCAATAACATCCAGCGGAAGGACAGCCTTGTCAAGGAACCTGCATGGAGGATGAAACAAAAATTAAAGGAGACAATTAAATGACTTGAAATAGTTAATCGTGAATGCACGTATCATCTAAACTCTACAGATTAATAAGCTGGAAAAAAAATTAAATGAACTGATGCATGCAGTACTTGGAGATCATATTCGTCGGCATGGATGGAGCTTGGACTACTAGCCAGAAAGCTTGGGAACTAGAATAATGTGATGTTGCTAGGCTGATAGCACTCGGATGCAAAAGGGTGAGCTCCTGATGGACGTGTTTGCAGTGTCGGAGCACAACCAAAGGTGGCACGAGCAGGAGGTGAGCAATGCTGGATTTATAGAATTTAGATAGCCTGGCTATCAGCTAGCTGGGTCGAAAAGGCTCGCGTTGAAAAGTAGCCTGCTCCTTTCGGTAGACTGCTGCCCGGATGGTCCGCCTTGAAAATGTTTTCCATGGTTTGAATCAGTATGTATTGAGTTTCAATTCTTTCAAACAGATTCTCTAGCAGTTTAGGCGGTCCTTGGCTACGCATAGTTTGTCCCCTTGAGCAAGCTATGTCCACACCGGCACCGCTCACCGGCATGCCACCTGTACAGACAGCCCACCGGCATTCCATGCATGCATTCAATTGTCACCAAGCAAACCGTGAATTTGATGAGAATTTACATGTTAAAATCATCAAATTGACCAGTTGAAATTTTCAGGAGAACATGTCCCGGCCAGGTGATCGAAGGCTCCTTCTTGGTTCATGTATTACAGTATTTCTGAATGAGAAATGTGATGGACTGACTGACTATGGAGATGGCTTTACTTATGCCTTCTGTTTCTGCATACGCTACATGGCCACATGCACTGCCGAACTAACAGAACTCTGCTCCGGGACGTAGGATATAATCCGAAGATTGCTGAACTGAAGGGACATGCCCATGTGTGCAACTTTCCAGACAAACTGCCTGAAATTGTTCTAACTGGGATTTTCACTGGTATTATTCCGTCGTGGCCTGGTTATGCGCTTGATTTATTTTGAATGTTTTTTGTCGTCCTCGTGCAGTTCCAGGAAGAATTTTCTATACCGTACAAAACGAGCTATGTTGAACAACCCTGAGACTCAGAAGAGATTATGTAAACCTGTGTTATTTTAACATTTTTTTCTGTAAAATGAAATGTGCTAGCTAGTTATCAATCTCTATTAGCTCCATGTCTCTTCTTTAACTTTTTGGGAGGAGGAATGCCAAATTTGCCTTCCTCAACATTAGAAATTAAAGGGAACGACAATTGCTAATCTTATATATCCATTGCTAGGTCAAGGCCTAACCTTAAAAACAAGAATATCTCTAAGGTGCAAATAAGCCAACTGAGTTGACTCGGAATTCGATCTCCTTATTGTTTTCAGGTAGAACTTCTGATGAATAGCTAGCTACTCAGTCACAAGTTTCAGTTTGTCCTCATGGTCAACGTAATTAGTAGTAGCTAAGAGTGGTTGACAAATTTCTTTGTCTTGTTCAACTTAATTAGTTTCCTTCAGTTTTTGCATCTGTGTTTTGACCATTTTCGTAAATCTTTAACTCAGTTTGGACTGCAAGCAGGAGTAATCTCTTTGGTACATCCAAGATCCCCAAACTCAAAGAATAGGCATAAGCAGAGATGATATGTGAGAGCATGTATGTAGCATTGCAGTTTCGGGCATTCGTAGTTAGTGATAGTGACCTGCACATGCAGCTCACTAGACATGCATTCGTGGTCATGGTCAACTATAACAACTAGTTGTTGGTCACGCATTCATACACACATTGATCAAGTGCTCTTCATGCATGCACATTAATTAGAACTTGAATGATTGCACTATTGTTTGATTAGCATCAGATGTCTTAATTAGGCTAAAAAACCTAGGCAATTTGAGAAAAATCCTAAAAAAATTCCAATAACCATTGGCCATCTACAAAATAGACCGGGGAAATGTTTGAAATCTAGTAGTGTATACTCTAGCAGAAACATATAGCAAGGTATATATTGACGTTTCAGATGCAATGAACATATAGATGCAATCGTCACAAAGAAAAAGACAAGGTAGCGAAAGGACTTGTATATGAGTCACGTACGGCAGTTAAAAGGAAAGAAAGTGCAATGAACCTTTTACCTCGGTTAACAACAACACGTGGTTCCATAGTTTGGTTGAACGTTCCACTTCTGGAGTCACGGCAGAGTCAAGGCAGTGATTTGATCCGTCGTTATTTCGTTTTCGTTGTGTGCATGTTTTCTTAGTCCATGCAGAGCTTTTCTTGTTGGGAACTCTCCACAGGTCTACACACGTCGTCCATCAGTTTTGTGAGCATCAAATTTATCTTTGACCGCCTGAGAGCATTTCATGCGCTCCTTCAACTTATGAGAGGAAAATTCAGGATGCTGCTTCAATTCAGTTCACAATTAAATTGTTGCTTTGTTAGATTTCAGGAACGCGTAAGAGAAATGGGTGTCATCGTGCTAACTGCGTGTGGAGCGCGCTTAAGCTATACCAAAACGCGGCAACTTCGCAGGGGGTCAGCAATTAGTTTTCTGAAGTTGGTCGTCATGCTTGTAGTGGTTGACTGATTGCACCGCTGATCAACTTCATGCTTGCATTTGTAGTGACATTTCCTAGAAATGAAATGTTCATTGGGGATTAAAAATAGTCATTCGTAATAGGTATAATATACATTATACGGGACTGTCCATTTTCTTAAAATATACATTTTTGTGTTTTTTCTGTGGTAAACAAGAGCATTACTGTTCTACTCCATTATTTTATTTTCAAAATGTAATGTGTCGTTTGGTCCAATGCGGTCTCTAAAAAGGTCTTTGATGATTAACATCACATATTATATATATTAATTGTCCAGTACCATGAAATCAACATAATATGAAAGTACATCCGAATGATACGAATCCAATGATATTATAGTCATGACCGCAAGAATCACCTAAATCGGAGTTACGAGCAAAAAGTAATAATCATTTTAAGATCGAAGGACTAAGTTGTAAATAAAAAAATTAAACCACCCATCAAAACCGCCCCGATGGCCAAATTTGAACGGTTTTGATAGTTAGATGGCCAAAGATACCCGGTTTTAGAGTTCGATGACCAAAACCAAAATGAGGCAAAAGTTGGATGGTCAAAAATGAACTTTTTTCTATAAATTATTAGGCTAATAATTGTTGCTCAAAGATTTAAATTGTGCGAGCCTTTCATAAAAAGGAGGGATCGAGTACATTACTACTGTATTAGTCTAAATTCTTAACAGAACCTAATCAAACAAGCAAAAGTTGGTACATCAGGTTTGAAAATGATCAGATTCTCGACGGGAATAAAGGAGGAAAGAACCACATATGGAATCTTGTACGGCCATGGATTTTTGATAGATGTGCTTTCCACACAAAAAAATATCTTGCTACAATGGTATGCATGTTCTTGGAAATGTGTATGAATATTCAGGGTCCATACATACGAGCTTCCTGGCAATGAGCTCCCGCTGCATCACACGCGTGGCAAATGGTGGAGCAGTGGTCCAAGATATAATGAAGCGTTATTCAGAGGTATTTTCATTCAGCTCTTGGCATGTGCTGTACGCAGATTGTACTACGTGCGACGTGCGTAGCGCGTGCCCCGCTGGCGCTGTCAAATGATCTATCCATGAAGAAATACATGAAAACCTCAAATAGGTAACGCGACATTGGTAACAGGCGCATAAAGTCCGTTACAAGTATTTCTTCAGTAACGGACATCAAACAACAACCGTTACCAATAAGCATAACAGGACCTCACCACCACAAAACCCGTTACCAATACAGCACATTGGTAACGGGCATCAATAAAGTCCGTTACCGGTATCAATCGGTAACGGACACTAACTAGACCCGTTACTTACACTCATATCGCAGACCCGAAAAAACTATCAAATGCGCTTCAGTTCCGTCAACGCTATCCTCCCACTCCCCGCCCGGCCTTATCCTCTCGCGCTCCCCACCCAGCCTCCTTCCATCCCCGCCCGGCCGCCCCCTCCCGCTCTCTCTCTCGCTCACCGCCGACTCACACCGCTGGCGCCGGCGCCTCATCCCGCCCTCCCCTCACCGCACCGCTGCCTCACTCACTCCCTCCCTCGCACCGCGTGCTCCTCCCCACCGAGGTTGAGGGCGCAAGGGAGAGGCGAGATCCAGATCTGGGGGCACCAGACCCATCCCTTTCCTCCTCCGTCGTCGCCGCGGCGAGCAGCAGCGGGAGCGGCCCTCAGTGCCTCATCCCCTCCACACTTCCAATCTGCCCACCCTTCCCTTTCCTCTTGTCGGTGCTGAGATTGGCCGCCCAACCTCAGCGCCACACAGAATGCGATGTGTCCCGTCCCCTGACGGTTGATGCAAGAGCTAGCACGATGACACAAGAGTTTATCCTGGTTCTGGCCGCGGGGCCGTACGTCCAGCAGACTGTGCTCACGGCACTATACTATCTTGCACCGAGGTGCCTGCAGTGGGGGGGGGGCTACAAGCACGGCGGGAGAGGAGAGGAAGTCTCCAAGTCCCTGAAAATGAGTGTGAAAGTGATTGAGGAGAGTGCCAATATCGTGGAAGGCGGTGATCGTGTATGTGTTCGTCCGTTTTCTCTCTCGCCCCCTTCCTCCTTTTATAGGCCAAGGAGAGGGGGGGCCTACAAGTACAAGTACAGTGTGTGCTACAGGGGCGCGCACTGGAGAGCATGGCGCCGGGCGTGCGGTCGTCCTTGACCCTGGCAGGGGATTTATGGCGAGCTCCGGCTTCTGCGGGTGTCACGGCCGTCCCTGTGCTTGTCCTGGAGTGGTTTCGAGGGGCGGTGCCGCCGTAATCCGCGCCCAGCCGTTCGCCGCTGGTTGGTTCGAGGGCGTGGCAGGTGGGGAAGGACAGGAGTTGGCGGCACAGGGGTCGGCATGGTGGTTGTTGTTGACCACAGTGCACGGCGTGCCCGGTTTACCGGGGAATGGCCGAGAGTTGGTGGATTTGACCCGGCGTTCGTCATCACCGGGCCACGCCTGGCCGGAGTCCGTGCTTGGTCGCTGCTCATATATTCGTTCGAGGGTTCTTCACGCTCATTCGAGGGCTGCACCGTGGGGAAGGACGGGAGCAGGTAGAATAGTGGTGCGGAATGACGCCTGCAAGTCTGCACAGGGCCTTGCGCAGCGCCGTATGCGTCCGCACAGTAGCAGTGAGGACGCATAGTGACCGGAGCAGGTAGAACAGTGAGCTCTGCGGTGTCAGCGACGCGGCGTGGGGAGATATCGCCCTTTGACTTCGGCGCCTGCCCGATGGGGCGGGCATTAAATGCCGTTGTCGGACGGGGCGCCGGGGCGCGCCGCGTCGAGACGGAGTTGGCTCGCCTGCTTGAGTGGGTGCGCGGCCCTCAAGCGAGGCGGAGTTGGCTCGCCTGCTTGAGGGGGTGTGCGGCCTTCGAGCGAGGCGGAGTTGGCTCGCCTGCTTGAGGGGGTGCGCGGCCCTCGAGCGAGGCGGAGTTGGCGTTGCGCCTGACCCGGGGGGTCCGGGTCCCTCGAGCGAGGCGGAGACGTGGGTCGCCACTTGAGTCCCCTCGACAGGCGAGCTCGGACGGCTGTTTTGGGCCGTGATAAGATGTGACGGGCCGCGCTGCCTTGGTGGCCCTTTCGGGCTGCTGGTGATTCGGCCCTCTGTGGTTAACGTTTTTTGAGGGTGGTTACCCCGATGGTCAGGACCCTGGTCTGTCCCCGACACCTCTCCTCCCAGATCTCGTCCACGAGCTGCGCAGGTCACTTGGCTGCGCGGCGGGCTGGCGCTCGGGGTCGCGATGCACCCCGCCGTGGCCGACAGCCGGACCGCGTGGATCTTCCTCGAGGCGGCGGCGGCGTGCCGAGGGGCCACGGATGGCGACGCAACCGAGCCGCCGGCGTTCGACCGCGCGGCGGTCAGGCTCCTCGACGGCGAGCACGAGGGTCGTGCTGCGGAAGTACGCACCCGATCTACCAATGGTACGTCGCCTTCCCCGACTTCTTTGCTGGCTCCTTGTTGCGTTGCTCACGTACGCCGGTAACCGGCCACTGGTCGTCGGGGCGTGCAGCAGTCAAGCAAAGCGTGTGTGCAGCAGCGGTCAAGCAAGCCGCTGACGACAGCCCCACAGCGCTGAGCAAGTAATATAGCTGCAGTTTGAAAAGGATGTTCCTCCTTTTTACAAATATATTCATAGTTCAGGTTCCACATCAGCGCAAATTTGCTTATTCCTTTGTGATTGCAAACAAGTTTATTCAACCCGAAGGACACATCTAAAACACAAATATTTTGTGTGCTTTCAAGTAGTTTGTCTTCCTTTGAGAAAATTAATAATGGGAACATGTAACTTGCTTTGTGTGCCTTCAAGGAGTTTGTCTTCTTTTAGCTTAGAAATTTTCTGCTATGGCTATTAAAAAATAGCCTTCTCTGTCATTTTAACTCGGCATCAATTGCCATGTTGTACCAGTAAACATGATGCCATAAGAACTAAAGGAACTATTGAAATAATTCTGTATTAGTTAATCTGTTTGATTGGCTTTATCTATGGCTCAAGTGGGAACAGATTGCTTCTATCCATAGCCATATGATTTTTGGGTGACTTCTTCTGTTGGAAGCCATCAGGCAGAGGAGGATGCAATACGAGGCTTAAATTGAATCAGCCATGTTTGGATCTCCATTGCTAATACGAGGGCTAGTTCTTGGTGCTCTTCAGCGAACTGACTTTTTTATCTAATGTGTGCTTCTTATTAGGCAAATCAGCAAAATGCAGGCCAACAAAATCGTCGGCAACCAGCTACATCTGGTGGATTAGTTACTTATGAGGTATTGTGTTATATTTCTCTTGAGCTAGCAGAGATTATGACGCTGCGTAGTACTAAATACTGAGTTCATTACTGATTTTTTGTTATGTCTGATTTATTTATTGGAAAATTATGGTTTTCTTTGAATCCCTCAGATCTTGTTTGGGTCCTGCATTTGAATTCCTGGAAGAATGCTTGTATGGCAATGTTCTGCATCCTGGAGCTACTACTATCTTGAGAGATATCGTGTAGAGTTTTGACCTATCTAACATGTGCATGTGCATGTCCACATATTGCTGGTAAGAACACCCTGATAGAAGAAATTGTGGAATAATGAACATGTATTTTTTTAATCCAACAGTTCATAGTTTTTTGAATTGGACCGTTGTCAGGTTAAAGTTCCAACTAGTTTTTACTGTCTTCTTTGGCAAGTTGACTGATTGTGGCAAATCACTTCTTGTAACATATGAATTATCTGATTTTGCAGAAAAAAGGAAAGAAGATCATCAGAGTTTCCTTTAACATTGAAGAAGCATCTTATGGATACAGTGATTCTCAGGTACAGCTCATAATTCTCCCATAGTTTAAATTGTTAGTATGTCTCATCAAATTGTTCTGCCTGAATCAAAATAGTCTTTTAGGAGTGTATGTATCAACAATCATCCCCAAGCTTTGGACTAGTTTATGAAAACCTGAAATTTTGAACATAGTTGTATTAGAATTGTATCAACAATCATCCTCAAGCTTTGGACTAGTTGGACTTCTTATTTGGACTACCATCATATTCATCATGTTTCAAAAAATTGTATGTGTAGATCATTATAATTTGTCTTCACGTAGTCTAATTTGTTTTGAACAGATCATTGCTCTTGCGGTTCTTGATGGATGACACACTCCAAAGACGTGTTTGATGCTACCAGATTAGCTAGGGTTCTTCATTTTGTTTCTGTAATATTCGTTTCTAGGTGACAGAACGATGTATGTACATATATATGTAATATAAAAGATCAAGCATATTTTTAATTTATATTTTTTTTGTTTTTTAAACTCTCATCGGTAACGGGCATTAACATAAGGCCCGTTACCTATATGTTGTCATTGGTAACGGGCTCTGTGTAGTCCGTTACCAATTATTATTATTGGTAACGGCATAGATCTATGCCTGTTACTGTACTGGGTCATTGGTAACGGGCATAGATCTATGCCCGTTACTCTACTGGGTTATTGGTAACGGGCATTTGCCTGTTACCTTTGATTGATTATTAGTAACGGAGTAAGGGTAACGGGCGGATTGCCCATTACCAATGGCCATCTGTGCCCGTTACCAATGAAGGTTTTTCACGCAGTGAAGTCAAATGACGATACGAATATATTATATATTTCTTTTAAAATAACGGTGGTGTTTAGATGTTGAATTTGGGAAGGTGAATTTGGGAGTACGATGTCACTTCGTAATCATTGCGTCACTGTAGCATTTCGTTTATATTTGTGAAAAATTATCTAAAACTTGATTAATTAGGCTCAAAATGTTCGTTTCGCAGAGCACAACAAAACTGTGTAATTAGTTTTTGATTTCATCTACATTTAGTATGCATGTTATGATATTTTGATGTGATAGGGAATCTTCTTTTTGCATAGTAAATTTGAAAGTGGAATTTTGGAAGGCCAACGAAACGATGCGAATATAAAGTGATGCTGCGCAGAGGAAGGTGCAGGTGTGTCTTCTGATCGAACACGGGGGCCGTAGCGGCTTGCTGCTACCAAGGCCATCCAGCTCGTGATGTTCAGTGTAGCTATATATCTCTGGTCATGCTCATCGATCAGCCGGGAATCCAACTGGATGTGTAACATGTGTTGTCAGAATTTTCCACAGGTAGTCCATCTGCAGCAAAGATAAGATGGTTACATATAAGATGCAGTGGCTGTGGCTGGCTGAGGTTGTCACTGATGGATTCAGTAACTGCCGCGTTCGACTGTGTGCACTGTGCACATGAGGTCTCGTTGGCTCCGACACTTCATCTTTTTTTTCGCGCATGTATTTCATTAAAAGGAAGGCTCCGACACCTCATCATGCAATGAAGCCGCGTTTAGATCTGGAAAGGAGTCGCCCGAATTGGGTCTGCGCCAGCTGACGCGCGTCAGCCGGCGCACTGTAGCGTTTCGTTCGTATGTGCGAAAAATTGTCCAAAAATTTATTAATTAGGCTCAAAATGTTCGTCTCGCAGAGTACAACAAAACTGTGTAATTACTTTTTAATTTTATCTATATTTAGTACTCCATGCATGCTATGACATTTTGATGTGATGGGAATCTTCTTTTTTGCATAGTAAATTTGGGTGTGGGAATTCTGGAACTAAACAAGGCCTAAATTGCAAACTCGATCATTTCGGGACCTGCAATTTTGGCATCCGTGTAGTAGGGCGTTCATTTGAATTTCTTGTGTAACATTGGTGGGAAAAAGTAAAAACCCAACACCATCGTCCCTTTTCTAGCTAGTACTAGTAGTCCTTTTTACCAAGATCATACCCCACCTTATTTTTAACCAAGACTAACGTTGGAAAAGGTAGGCCTGGCAGCTAGATAAGGATCGAACGTACACATCCTAGCTAGATTCTATTGAAATCTTCCAAGCTAGGTTCGCCGTGCTACAGACAAGATGGAGTGCGTGACAAATTAAAAGGTCGAGTTGAACACGAGCTAGATGTGTGTGTATGCAGCGACCACTGCCGACTGCAACATGCAATGCAACAAGAGAAGACGCTACAGCTAGCTAGCAAGCACACGTGTCTCGCTCGTACCACCGGACGGCGACGCCACTGGCCTCTAGCTAGCTGGCTGGCTGCTGGCGGTGTCCGAGCTGGCCAGATATCCCGGTGAACAGGTAGCGAGCCGTGGTGAAAGTTTTCCATGCGATCGAGATGCAGATAGGTAGATATATCAGATCGTCGCTGGCGTGGTGTGGTGTGAAAGCAGTTAAGGGAGGCTTTTTCCTCCCAGGCCTTGTTTAGATCCCAAATTTGGGAGGCTAAATTTGGGAGTATGATGTCATTTCGTAATCATTGCGTCACTGTAGCATTTCGTTTGTATTTGCGAAAATTTATCCAAACATTGATTAATTAGGCTCAAAATGTTCGTCTCGTAAAGTACAACAAAACTGTGCAATTAGTTTTTGATTTCATCTACATTTAGTACTCCATGCACGTTATGACATTTTGATATGATGGGAATCTTCTTTTTACATAGTGTAATTTAGGGGTGGAATTTGGAATCTAAACAAGGCCCAGTTTCCATGCCAGGTCGTCCCTTTCCCGATCTTTCCTTCCGATCCGTCGTCGTGTGCCCACGCCCCGTACGTGCACGCATCGGGACGAGCACGGCGGTGCCGCGTGTGTCCCCCCGCAATTGGAACGGGCGGCGGCGCTCGACCTGACCAAAACTGCGTCACCACGCGCGCGGGCCGCGGCGGCCACACCGGCGAGAGGGCGTGACGCAACAAAACCACGCAATCTGCAAGCAGCAGCAAGCTGCTGCGCTCCGGTGGTACGTGCTTGCATTGACTACTCGTGGGTCAAGTGCTTCGCTCGCCAACGTACTGTATCTAGAACGAAAAAGCTGTTGCCATGTGCTACTCGATCGCGAACCCGGCCAGGACGGACATGGGATGGGACATGTGCCGTTTTCTTCGCTGACTGACCAGGACCACCACGTATGTACGTATGTGAGCTATGCCGCCGGCCGGCCGGGATGGACCCGATCCAATGCGTGGCACGTACCCACTTGTGCAGAACGGGTACGTGGCTTTTAACTATGCTTTTCTTGAGCGGAGACTCGGAGAACTGAAGCCGTTCGAAGTTTCGCGCGTCGACGACGGACTTGAATTTTGAATATGATGTCGATCCGATTGATTGCTGGAAATTACTTCCGGTCTTCAAGTTAGTTCAAGGTAACCCTTCGGGGGAGTTAGCTGAATTTTGACCCGGTCCCTCTTTTGAACCTTTTTGCCATGCATGGGTTCAGACTTCAGAGGTTGGTAGTACTGTAGTTGGTTAGACCAGACCAGGCGACACGCTCTACATACTGTTGTGGGTGTAGTAGCTCCTGGTGCTGTCACGCTACTCCAGGCGCTGACGATGTCGAAAATCAAAATTGATGCTCATTTCTTCAGTCTTTTACAAGGCCGGAGCAGCTGGGTTTAGGCCTGCCTGCCGTATTGCCTGTGTCGTCCAGCGACAGGCCCATCTGCAAGGCCTAATTGCTGCCGGCCGCCGCGCGAGAAGCCGCCGATGCCCGTTTAAGCACTTCGTGGGCCGTCCACACACTTTTGAGTTTTGACGAGTCGCACGCACGCCAACCCAGCGGCCTGCTGCGCGTGCAGGCTGTGTACCCCGGGCCTCCGTCATCGTCCGGCCCAGTCTAGCTGTGGAACGTGTTGTGAGATGGGCCGCCGGGTACAATCTGTTAACCCATGAACACCAGCCCATCCACGTCATTGCAGCATCATGCTTGCATACGCCATCTTGACCTTTGGAAAATGCATGGGCAATCGCAATTGGGCAGGTTGATCCTTCGTTGGCGTGTCAACCATGGCAACTCACTCGTTCGCTGCAACTGTCCCCAGGAAGACATAGACAACTTAATTTTTTAATTGTAAAGAAAATGATTGGCACCAAAAGCTAGAAATACTCGGTCATGCCACGGATATAACACCATATAGCTCGGCTACATCTTCGGGATACCATGCCTGGTCGATCAGGTGAACCGTCATATGTGTGCACGGTTTGCTTCACGCAGGAGGATTAATTTCGTCTTTTTTTCTTGCCCCTGATTTTCTGATCCAAGATTTTTATATATCAAATCCTGCTTATTCGTTTCAGATATACAGAGTGTTAGGTTTTTAGCCACGTAATCTATTGCATCATCAAGCATTGCTTTCTCGTTCTATGTATGCTAGTACGATGCCATCAAATCGGAAGGACAAAGAAGACGCGCAGTGCCCCGATCTTCGCTTGCGTGACGATATCCATCTAGAGAACTCTCCCCCTCTTGTTTTCAGACACCACAGATCCCTAACGGCTGCAGGCTGACCGAAGAATTTGGCCGAAAGCAATTGTTTAGTCATTTTTGCCGCTGTGACAGAAATGCATCCGTACAAGACAGAAGACAGGAAAAAATCTGTCAATCAAACTTAAGCGATAAGAAATCAGTACGTATGTAAATGATCGAAACCATACACTACTATATATATGCATATAAATAAAATTAATCATACATCAATGAGAAGAAGCAGAAGAAAAGTGTGTAAAAATGCCATCATAGAACCCTAAAATAGAAGAGCTACGTACGTACCCTAGTGAAGCAGGAACTAACAACAAAGAAAGGTAAACAGCATCGATCGATATCACATCGCTCGCTCGATCTCACAGCAAAACTAAACACACGTACACACTCACACACTCTGACACACGCAGCAAAATCTCTACGCGCCCTGTTGCCAGCCGTTGCCATTGGATGCCTTGTCGGCGTTGCGCTGCTGCTTGCGCTTCCTGATGGCGATGGGCCAGGTGATGGCCTCGAGGCAGAGCGCGATGCCGCCGAGCGTGGCGAGGACGACGATGTAGGCGGTCTTGTACCCGGAGGCCGGCTTGAGGATGTCGAGCCCCTTGAAGATGTTGACGGCGCTGAGCACGATGACGGCGTAGCCGACGGAGTGGTGGTAGATGTTCCAGTAGAGCCTGTACTTGTTCTTCTTGTCGGGCCTGAGCAGCAGCGCGAACACCTGCAGCGTGGCCAGGCAGAAGATGGCGATCCCGATGTTGCGGTGCGGGTGGTAGGTGACGCCCACGGACTCGCTGCCGAGCTTGAGGCCCAGGCCCCAGCCGGCGACGCCGAGGATGTAGCCGGAGCACTGGCAGGCGATGTGGAGGTAGAACCACGCCGGGTCGGCGGACTCGAACACGCGCAGGTAGCGGGCGATGATGGCGCCCGTCGGGATCAGGATGCCCCAGGCCACCGCGTTCAGCACGCCGTGGATCTGCACGCACAGCATTAATTGATTAATTGCAACATCAATTTGCGTTAATTATTGATTGATACGCGTCAGTAAGGTCGTCATGTATATGTACGTATGTACAACTCTAATTAATTTGGCAAGAATATGTCGTCGTCTGTCGTTTGTGTGACATCAGGAAGCAGGAATGAGATTTTGACAGAGATTTTGAGGCGTGGTGGCCTGGCCAGGTTCGTTCAACTACTACTCCCAGAAAGATGCGTGCGTTGCGTCTGGGAATTGGAGTCTGGCCGTGCTTTTGATTTCCTTTCTATCTAGAATCATAATATGAGGAAAGGTAAAGTGATCGAGTCATCACTCCGTCATATCCTACATCAGTCCGGTTGGTGAAGCAAGCAAATTAAATCGAGTTCTAATAGACCATCTGGCAGATTTTATATAGATCGATATATGTCACGTCTACACTACTGATCAATAAGTAGCGCGCTCTCATAATTCCAGTCATCTGCAACCCAGCCGCCGTCTCTGCTTAATCAAATCAACACAACGTCGCCGTCATCTACTTGATCGCTTATATCCTAACTTACCTAACGTTTGAACTAGTCGACGACGACAAAGGGCAATCAAACATTTAATAAAGATATTATATTAAAGAAAATATCGTCTTGCAATTATCTGTTTCGTTGGATAATAATTAGTCAAGGTAGCCGGAGGGGAAGAACTGAAGAAGAGAAGAGGAGGAACTCACATTTTTGCGGTGAAGCCTGGAGTTGGACGCGGCGGTGCTGGAGCCGGAGAGGAAGTCCAGCGTCTGGGTGCTCGCCACGTTCGCCGGCGTCGTCGGGTGCGGCTGTATGCTCCCTCCGCTGAGCGGCCCGGCCTGCCACACCGTCTTCTGCGAGGTGGTGTTCCCGGGCAGCGTGATCGTGGCGTAGATGGTGTAGGCGCCGCCGGAGTACTCGACGCTGGGCGCGCCGGACACGGCGAACTTGAGGGTCGCGGGCGCCAGGCTGGGCGACGTGCTCTCCAGGTTGGTCATCAGCACGGTGGGGGCGCCGCCGCTGCCGTCCTGCGAGGCGATGAAGACGCTGCTGCCGGCCATGGTGAGGCTGCTGGGGTTGATGCCCCAGGCGACCCAGCCGTTGGCGCCCGACGGCGCGCGGAAGGCGATGTCGGCGGTGCCGTTCGCCGGGTGGTACGTCCAGTGCAGGCTGGCGCTCAGCGTGGGCATGCTGTTGCACTTGAGGAAGGTCCGGCCGCCGCTGAACGCCGCGGACAGGCAGTCCTGCGCCGTCGCGGCGGACGCCAGGAGCAGCGTGGCGGCGCAGAGGAGGAGCCACGCCGTGTGGCCCGGCCGCGCCATGGCCGCTGGTTGAGCTGAGATGATGACTTGAGAGGCGCGCGCAGATGCGACGGGAGGTAAAAGCAGGCGGCTTGGAGCTCCTGCAGCTGGTGAGGGAGGGAAAGGGCGGCAGGGTGTGCTATATGTAATGGTGAGCGGCACGGTGAAGAGAGGTCGCCCGCGCGCGGTTGTTGGGAGGCTGTCGTGTGCGTGGAAGGTTCGGTGTTGACCTGGTCAATCTTTTTGCAGTATCATCTGGGGAGTTCATTTCCCATCTCTACAAAACGATATACAGTACAGGGCAGAAGCACAACGGCCCGGCTGCTACTTTTAAGCTTTGAGCGCGTGATTATACATGACATGGTCTTCTTCTATTTGGGTGCTGAATAATCGAGGCAGTATATTTTTCATCTGGGAGAAGGACAAACGTCTGTTGAATGTTCTATGGGTTCAGATTACAGAATGCAACAACTGGCCATGCTGTAAACATGGCATGATAACAGGCATATGCTCTAGGGTACTTGTTTCTAATCATAACAGATGATGTCAGCTACCATTTCAGCAAAGAAGGCTGTGCTGCTGGACAAAATAAATTAAATTATGCTCTTGGATTGTTTCATCAGGTGCATAGTCCGCCGTATGTCCAAACAAGAGGAACGGACCCGTTGCAAAATCTCTGTCGTCCATGGCATGGTGAGTTGTGCGCATAGTCATCTACCTGCCCCGGAGTGCGGGGGCATACCTTTTCCACGTTTTAGCGGGTCGTGGCCCGGTTCTACGCAGCCGAGTGGCAGAGAGTTGTTGAGGCAGGTCAACAAGGACGCAATTAAAAATTCAGATAAGAGGATTAGGTGAGGCTAGCTGCAGGAGCAATTTCATTACTGTAGACCGTGTTCTCCTCGGTCAACGACTCAACTCGACTCTTGTGCTTGTGCTGTTGTGGAGCTTCCTTTCGTTCTCGCCCCGCTATCCTTTTCGTACGCTTCCGGCAATAGTGTTATTTGGAGATTGGGCATGTGTGCTCTTCTTTGCAATTGTTTGACGAGCAGTATAGGAGTATGCTTGGGAATGAGGACTTGGGACAGCTAAAGTTTCATTTTTAAATTTAAAGCGGCCACTATGTATATAGGCTCCAAAATATCTCAAGTTTTTGGTACAAGCTTTGTCTTGAGCTCCTTGCACAATCTGTCTCTTTTTCTTCCACTTGCATCTCTTTTCCAAAGTGTATGTGAATTTGATTTGGCTGCCGATGCTTTTGCTGCGTGAATGAGAGCACGCGGCAAGCCTGGTGCGGCGCTGACGGATTCGTCTCCCAAATCTACGCAGAGCTCACGGACGACGGCAGTAGTTGGAGGCGGCCGGAGGCTCCAGGTCTTCCTCACTCCTCAGGCGTGTGCCATATGGAGGCCGGCCACGCGCGTTAATCTCTGATCAAGACATTGCTCACGGAGTCACGGTCGACTTGTTCTTGCTCATCACATAAGACTAGACTAGTACTGTACTACTCTTCAAACTCCAGCCCGTCGCCGCTTCTGCTCATGGCTTCATGGTGCAATAATCTACTAGTAGTAGTAGATCCTGCATCTTTGATCTTCCGCGTATATACTGTTGATTTGTTAGCTTCCACGGTCGAGTTTGACTGCATGTACTGTATTCTCTGTATTGTCAGACTGTATGCAGCATGTAAGATACTCGTAGATTACGAGACACAGAAATATTGGCGATACTTCAGTTGTATCGTAGCTTAATTCAGACTCTTCGACGAAGTACGCCGACCTGGTCATACATGCATGCTGACGGCCAACTCAGCTCTGGGTTCAGTTTACATCGCAACCGTATAATGCCGAACTTGATTGGATTGAGCAGACTGACTGAAAGGTAAGCCAAACAAGAAATCACCCTAACGACAAATTTTGATGACTTTTGAGATCAAAATAGTTTCCATATAGTATTCAACTATATATATGCAGTTGCCGTGAGGATTGCAATCGTGAACACTTCTACTTAAGCTTACAAGCCAAAGTAAAAAAAAAAATGTAAAATTCCTTTGAAAGGCGAGACGAAAATTCAAACCGCTACAGTAACTGGATTAGTAGAAGAGAATTGCCCACTCACTACTGGATAGTAATTAACCTTATGCGTAATAAAGAAAGAAATACAAACGCCACGGCTTTGCCAAAACTGCCCGCTCACTCCCGGTCCTCCTCACCCTAATGATCTCTTTTTGCTGCACTTCTTTTCGTCAGAGTAGTCCTTTCAATCTGCTACTTCCTTCTTCTTAAATTACTATTAATGATTGACCTTTTACTTATAATGTTTTATCCTTTTTACTAAAAAATTAGCATAAATATATGAAAAATAAATCATACTTAGAGTACATTTGATAGTAAAATAAGTCATAACCAAAATGAAAATATATAAATTTTGAACAAAAGAAATGGTCAAATATTGTTACCAAATACAACAACGAATAGTAATTTAAGATGGAGAAAATTTCTGAGTGACAATCATGATGCTGATTGCTGAAGATCAAGTGTCAAAGGCACTACAGTGAAAATGGATTCTATTACGGGACATGTCTCACTTTCTGCTCTATCGAGATGCATCATTCTCCGATGTTTATTTATCAGTCTTGACCATCGTTCCACCCATTGTTCAACTATGGGGCACACGTCCACCTTTAGCTTGCGAGAACTAATTCTACATAAGTTTTTCGTTTTCATTAATCAAGCGTGTCTCTTTATGAATGCACAGTAACTACACGGCATCAGCAAGCAGCAGGCAGCAGCGGCACACACAGAGAGACCAGGTACATACTCGGACTGATTCCTAGCACGAAGCATCATTACTGACATCAGGTGGTCTCACAACAGAAGATTATACAAGTGGAGGTAGTTGATGATCTCACATAGTCACACATTAAGGTTTGCTCTAAAACGAAAGCATGCTACTATAGTACATATCGTTCAGATAGCACTAGTACACAAGCAGTACAACAGTACTGTAGTTGTGATCAAGACTAAGCAACTATGTACGTGTAGAAACGAACTAGTAGGTGCGAAGCAGGAGCACTATGACTTGTGTAGTACTCCGTACTACGAACTGGTTGTCGGGATTTGACTTTTGTACTAGTCGCTAGTCGGTCAAAGTGGCATGTGAGACAGGAGTATGGATGAGAACAGCATATTCAGAAATCATAACATTATTCTGAGGGAGCATTCCTTAGTTTATAAGGGAAACAAACATATGTCACGTTGATTAAAAAGGATGTTGCTGCTTGCAAGTCGCTGCAAGCTAGGTCCCGATACATGGTAGACTGGCAGCTAGCTAGGTCTCTGAACAGGTGGTTAGGTTCCATGATGATATACTGACCACAGTTCTTTATAGGACTAACCATTCTGCAGTACCAAACGCGCTTTCATCGCTTCGATACGCCTGGCTGCAGGGTCGTCTTTTGTTAAACTGTGAACAATTTATATCTACTCCGTGATGATTCAGACATGGAGCCATTTTAATTTTGTAATAAGCTCGTGTGTAGAAGCTGTTGTACCTGCTTGTGGTTCATCCTTGTTCCTTGGTATTCGTTGGCAACCGTAAAGAACCGTTGGTTCACCTACTCATCCTTCTTCCGTAATGCTCGCGGCGATCTAGAAGGTTGAAAATACTTTTCCACCGCCGTGTGGTGCTTTCATCCGCAAGACGAGTGGCAATCTTGGGGATTTTCTTTGGATACGGGCTGGAACCTTGGACATCAAAATATCATAACATGCATGGAGTATTAAATGTAGATGAAATATAAAAACTAATTGCACAGTTTTGTTTTACTCTGCGAGACGAACATTTTGAGCCTAATTAATCAATTTTTGAATAATTTTTCGCAAATACAAACGAAATGCTACAGTAGCGTAATGATTACGAAATGGCATCTTACTCTCAAATTCATCCTCCCAAATCTAACATCTAAACACCACTTTCATTTGATACCGGCACCACAGCAACACAAGCCACGTGTCAAGTAATTGCTGGCACACATCGTCTTAGGTTGCACTGCTGCCTTCAGGCTGCAGCGGTTACATGAAGAAGCAGCCCATCGTCGCAAGACAAGCTGTGCCGTGCACGCGTACAGTCGCCTGCAGAAAATGTCCGGTCAGGAGGATATGATCGACGCGCCTGGTGCATGCGTCTTTCCGTACATATGCCGTAGCAGGACAGGTGTTGCCCAAGTCGCGTTACATTGCCATCCTAGATTGTAGATTCCTACTGTATAGGTGTTTGCCCCGGTAACTTCGCACGTGGTGCGAAACTGAATCGTTCGGCAGCTCGTCCCCATAAGTCAGTGCCTTGAGTTTTAAGCCAAGAACATCGGAATGAGATGATCTGGTTCACACACCATACTCAGCTCCAGACCGCGTATTAGTTAACACTAGTCTATCAACCCGTGCAGCAGCACAGGCTAGCAGTTTTTAGGAGACGGATTTTTTTAAGAGCCTAAACATTATATTTTTTTTGGATATAATACACTTCACGAATTAATCTAGGACGGATTTCACGAATTTTTTTGGACTAGAAGGGTTGGGCAGTTCCGTATTATAACTCGGGAGCATGATGAATTGATGATGATGCCTTGTTGGGCGCGTACGTGGTTAAGCAAAGCTGGCTGCAGCCGACAAGGTTGGTTTCAGACCTTTTTTCCACGTTTCACCGCGCATCAACGAAAACTATCACCGTCGGCCGGTGGAAATTGGCAAGCATGGCGACCATGCGCCGCCGCCCGGGCCGAGATCCCCAAAATGCGCACGAGGCCACGAGCTGGGGACGCGCGGGGAACGAGCCGACCCAAGTCAAATGGGCTAGGCCTGGGGAGTGATTGCTGCTGGGCCTTGACAGCCCGTGTGCATTATTGCTGCACCGATTATCTTAGCCCGTGTTCAATTTATTTTTTTATTTAAAAGTATAACATAAATGAAAGGATATACATTTCTGTAGTGTACAGCACCAACAATCAGTCTGAGACCGGAACAACGTAAAGAAGCACTAGGAACCATGTATCCGGGCAATAATGGGCTGAGAATTTTCGTCACACGTGGTAGCCGGTAAGTAACCATTGCCATTTCAACCCTGAAAACCCCTCAAGTTACGACGGGATAGCTTCGACTTGGTTGCCCCGGTGCTCTCGCCGCCGGACAGGAAGTCCAGCGTCTGGGTGCTCGCCAAGTTCGCCGGCGCCGTCGGGTGCATCGCTATCTGCCCGCCGCTGAGCGGCCCGGCCTGCCACACCGTCTTCTGCGTGGTGGTGTTCCCGGGCAGCGTGATCGTGGCGTAGATGGTGTACGCGCCGCCGGAGTACTCGACGCTGGGCGCGCCGGGCACGCCGAACTGGGTCGCGGGCGCCAGGCTGGGCGACGTGCTCTCCAGGTTGGTCATCAGCACGGTGGGGGCGCCGCCGCTGCCGTCCTGCGAGGCGATGAACACGCTGCTGCCGGCCATGCTGAGGCTGTTGGGGTTGATGCCCCAGGCGACCCAGCCGTCGGTGCCCGACGGCGCGCGGAAGGCGATGTCGGCGGTGCCGTTCGCCGGGTGGTACGTCCAGTGCAGGGTGGCGCCGAGCACGGGCAGGGCGGTGCACCGCTCGAACGACCGCCCGGAGGAGAACGTGGCGGACGAGCAGTTCTGCTGCTGCTGCGCCGTCGCGGTGGCGATGAAGAGCAGCAGCGCGGCCGCGGCGAGGAGCCACGCCGCCGATTGGGTTCGTCCTGCCATCGGGACGAAGTAGAACGCCGTGCACGTGCCGACGTGCGTTCGTGTGCTCGATCTTGTTCTGCGTCGATCGCTAGCTCTAGACTCTAGTGCGCACACCTAGCTAGCTTTGAGATCTCTGCTTGAGGCGCGAATGCAGTAGGCTGGTGTGTGGTCTAAATCTAACGGAGCGAGGCTTGTGAGAGCGGAAGGGAAAGGGAGGCGTGCTATATATAAGTACGGTGGGGAAATGGGATACGGGCCAAGTTAAATTGGCTGGACAGTTGGCTAACTACGTCGACACTGTCAACTTTCGCAGCCGCATAGATATGATATACTGAGTCAGACGATGCACGCATGTAAATTCTTCAGGTTCTTGTAGTTTTAACAGCACATCGCCGGGTGTTTATTTATCTCGATCGCCGTACCCGTATCGTATTTTGGTACCAACATGAACATGGACACATGGTGATGACTTTGTCTCCTTGTATCCACGTTTGACTTGCTCACCATGGTGTATGCAGTCTGCTGCCACAGGTATGAAGCTTCTTCTGTCCAGACTTACTGACCCCATTTTTTTTATCCGGCCACCATCTTTCGTCACTTTTAGTTTGTTCATTTGTTGGCATCATTTTGCAGTTGCTCTGTTCCAGTTGTTGGTCTTTCTTCCCTTCTCCATCGGACCTTTAAGTCTTTGCCACCCCTCGATATGAAATATTGAAATGCCGACTCTATTGTTACCATAGGAGAAACTCATAAAACAAAACATAGGACAGAACTAGGGCTGGACCAAAAGCTCGAAACTTGTGAGCTGGCTCGGCTCGGTCCTAGCTCGGCTCGGCTCGATGTATTTTTTAACGAGCCGAACAGGTGTTTTTGCTCATTTTGTTAACGAGCTGGCTCGAGCCAGCTCGCGAGCCAAACGAGCTAGAAGGCTTAATAGACTGGCGAGTACATTATTAAATAATTATAACATATATATACTATTTATGTGGTTCTAGACGATGTTATGATTATATTCTATTATTATAGTATGGTAAAGTAGATTTTAAAATTATTAAGATCATATAATTACTATATTTTTTATTTCTTATATATTATTGTGACAAATTTAAATTTATTCTAGCTCGCGAGCTTAACGAGCCGAGCCGAGCCAGCATTTTTGCTCGTTACCTTAACGAGCCGAGCCGAGCCGAGCTGGCTCGTTTGACTAACGAGCTAGAACGAGCCGAGCCAAAACGGGGCGTCCACCCCTAGACAGAACAACCAGAAGCGTCTAAGAGATTACCTAAACGCCTGTTACTAAAAAAGAATAATAAACAAAAATGCAATCATCTAAGCAATCACGCTTGTTGTGCGTTGTTTTGTCAACCTTTTCGCAAAGGTGCTTGAATGGATAAGATCGACTATAAGAGTGTGTGCACGTCTGAGCTGATGTTATCAATTCCAAGATATAATAGCCTACTCTTTCAAATGTGACCATATAATATAAGTATACATGCTTATTTGTATACCTGCATTTGTGCTTAGTGTTATTTTTTTAAAAAAAATACCATGAACTACTATGTCCTAAAATATGAAGATTTTTTAGTTTGTCCCAAGTCAAATTCCTATAAATTTGCTAAACATATGATAGTTCGATTTAAGATAAATTTTATAATATGTATATTTTAGGATGGAGGAGTAAATACGCAAGTTAAGAGCACGTTGAAATGTAATAGCACAAAGTGCATTGGATGCGTACATACAGCACATTTACACACTTAGTATCTGACCCACATATAGGATCGAGGAGCTTCTATAACGCGTGAACAATCACTAGCAACACGCAGGTTTGGCCCGGCCATCGGGTGCGGCGCTATCTGCCCGCCGCTGAGCGGGCCGGCCTGCCACACCGTGTTCTGCTGCGTGGAGTTCCCCGGGAGCGCCACCGTCACGTAGATCGTGTACGCACCGCCGGCGTACTCGGCGACGGGCACGTCGAACTTGAGGGTACAATATGTCCGCTACAAGCCGTGTAGCAAGACGAGGATGTTAGGGCAGTACATTGGCGCTGTCCAGTAGGCGGTCTGCCGGTCTCATACGGGTAACACGTAATCTTAAGTAGACTTATCAGACGATCCATATAATAGATTGTTGTTTTGATTATCTCATTTTATTCAACATCCCTTAATTTATGGATAAATAAATAAATATTATTGGTTGTATAGAAACAAAACTCACATAATGGTGGAGATGTTGTCTCATAGTCAAAAATTTAGCTCATGAGGCGGTTGTTTCTCACCTCGCTCTCTCTCTCATCCACATCAGCAAAAATCCTGTGTGACACTGTATGAGACGACCTATGAGACCTTATGTGTAGCAATGTATCTGCCCTAGATTGAACTAAAATATTTGCCGCGGGTATAACTCGAAGACTTCAAATGGCTGACGGTGAATCTCGTGTCGGCCTGTCGGGGCAACTAATCACGTCTCTAACAATGGGATTTGGTATTGGTGACCTCCTCATACTTTTATTCTACACATCGAAAAAAGAAAAAGAAAGAAAAGAAGGCGCGAAAGCAGGAAAAAGGGTACGGCTTTACTCGAGCATATATGGTTGACAATGTAACTCGAACATGTTGTACAAATGAACTCTTTCGAGTTTAGTCTTTGCATCATTCCTTTCCCCAGACATTCTGATTACCGGACAACATGAATCTGAATTCCGCGTGTTGGTCTCTCTCAAGTTATTGTCGGGTTGCTTAACGGTTTTTTTATAAAAGCTTAACGGTTTGAATAGCATTTGGTGGGACTTGTCCGAGACTGCGAACCGGTCCGAGCGACTCGGGAGGCGACCGCCCGCCGGCGCCAGCACCCCGTTCCCCGTGACCGCTTGCCCGCCACCGTCGCCCCAGCTGCTACCAGCGCGCGGCGGCGGCGGACCCTTGAGCCACAGCGGCATCTCCTCCTCCAGCTCGCCCCCTCCTCCCTTCCTCTCTCGTTTTGCCCCAGATCCAGATTTAAAAACATCATTGTTAAAATCTCGATGTCTCCGGCCGCGTCCCCGCGCTGCCTTGGCAAGCCTTCCCTCCCTCGCTCGCTGGCCCTTGGCCCTCCTGCGTTGGCCTCTTGGTCGGGGGCCTCCACCGGCGATGCTTGGGGAGGGGAGGGTGCGGAGCACTAGGTGTGCGCAACGATGGGGGGAGAGCTCCTCGGCCCTCTCTTGCTCCCCATCCGGTGGTGGCCGGCGCCGCTGCTGGCCCCCTGGTCGTGCCCCTCTGGCCTCCAGTCACCCGACGAGGTGGCTGGCTTGTCCCGGCCTTGAGGCCGGAGACCACGACCTGTGTGGATGCTCTATGGAGCCTTTAAGGTCGTTTGGCAGCCACAAGATCTAGGTGCGGTACTGCCTTACCACCTCGTCTCGTCGGCGGCGGTTCTTGGGTGATCTCGGCCGCTGCTGCTTGCTGCTCTCCTACTCTGACCAACCCGCGTCCATCGGACATGCGACTGTGCTTCGGTCACCGGTGAGGGGTGGTGGTGCCTAGCTCTTTGGGATCAGTGGTCGTGCAGCGAGAACGTCGCGTTCGGTGCACGGGGAGATGGTTCATCTCCGCACGACTCTGATCCTCCGTGCAACGAGAGTACCGCGCTCGGTGCGCGGGAGGTGTTTCGCCTCCGCACGGTTTGCCCTTCAATCTCCTTCGGCGACCCCGTCTAGCTCTTGCTATGTCTTCGCCCATTCTTGCTTGGTGTGTTGACACCAAAAATTGGCACCTGAAAGAGACTGACTAGTGGGCCAGGCTCCACAGAAAGATTCCATTCGGCAAGAAGGACTTCTTCAAAGCATTCGGCAAAAGACGCTCTGCGGTCGGAAATCCGTCATCATTCGGCAAAGGAGTTATTCCACAGTTGGAAACAGGAGCGTTCGGGAAAGCGCGATGACGTGGATTAAATATAAGGAAAGAGCTGATTTGATGAAGAGTACGAGATGAATACGGCGCTTCGACGTATTTCTTTGGAAATAAACGTTTTTGTAATCGTAATCGATTAGGAGTCGTGTCAAAACCAGGGTATAAATATAGACCCATGGTAATTGTAATAGGTATCAATCGATCAATCAATCACACAAACCGGCCATGCGCCACCTATCGAGTCTTTAGTCGTGTCGTCGAGTTTCTTTCGAGGGGAATCATCGATCCGTCGACCTCCGTAAGTATCGAAAACCCTGTATCATGCTTAGTATCATGCGGTGGATTTAAGCCTGGTTCAGGAAGGCCTTCTTGTTAGATCATGAGTCATGCGGTAGGCTAAGGTTTAGCTCGAGGCAAGTTATCGGCTCTATTAGATTTTGGCAAAGATCTGGTAGATTCATTAAGTTACCTTGTGTTGTTTGGTTCTACTCTATGTTTATTTCATACAACACTCTTTTTGCCCAGTCTAGATTGATTTAGATTCGGTTTCGATTCGTTGCACGGCATGACCACATCTCCTCACATAGCCGAATTCGAAATCAATCTAGATTGCCATGTGTCGCGGGTTCGAACTCGTTGGTTTTGAATGAACCTTGACAGAGCCGGGTATCATGCGGTAGATGCAGGTTTTTGGGTCGTTTTCGAACTAATCATCCGGTGGATTAGAGCTCGAACTCGATCTGATAGGTTTATCATTATTGACGAGGCTTGTTTCTCCTTCACGGAACCCGAATCGGCTATCTAGCCGTATTCGGCAGTACCTTCACGAGTAAAATCTAGATTACCACGTGTCGCGGGTTCAGATTTGTTGGTTTTGTATGGGTCTTGACAGAGCCGGGTATCATGCGGTAGATGCAGGTTTTTGGGTCGTTTTTCGAACTAATCATCCGGTGGATTAGAGCTCGAACTCGATCTGATAGGTCTATCATCATCGACGAAGTTTGTTCCTTCTTCACGGAACCCGATTCGGCTATCTAGCCGTATTCGGCAGTCCTTTCACGAGTGAAACATGTTCGTAGCTTTGTTTTAAATAACGAGTGCTTTTAGCCTTCCATGTTTAGAGTCGTATCATGCGGTGGATTGATCTATTCTTGGTTGGTGGCGTGATTTCAAACAGGTCGTATCATGCGGTGGATTAACTTGTTTGTTTTTACGCCTGACGGGTCCAAAAGTACCTAGACATGCGGTAGACTAGTGCTTTAAACCTATGCATTCGTGTTTATTAGAAATCTATGATCGTGCTTTCGCCTTATATTTATTTTATCATGCTCTACTCTCATCAATCGGTTATGAATACGTGCTGCAACGATTATTTAACCAAATACCGATCTTTCATCATGATGACGTCATGCGGTCGGCAGTGTCCTTCTTACATGCTTTGCCGATTATGCTATGGATGCTTTGGATCGCCGACAGATAGCTTGTCTATCGATCGAAACTGGCTTTGCGAGCCGTACAGATGGAACTGTCTGGTATCAAGCCGGCACGTTCCAGGTTTTATCTAAACATTTTCTTCCTTTGTTAGTTTCAGGGAAAACTGACTGGCACGCCTCCGGAATCGAACGCTCGGGCCACGTGTGAAGCCAGCTAATTCGGCTTGCTGTGTGCTTGGCGTGAACTGCAGATTTTACGTCAACACACTTTTTGGCACGCTCGGTGGGACCACAAGCTTTGAAGATGCCTGATTTAAAGGACATTATGGACGTCACTCTTGAAGAATTGCCTGAGGAGCATCAACAGATGGTGAAGATGGCTGCAGACCAGTTCATCAAAAAGTGTTTGCTGTCTTTTGCCAAGAACAGGAGTGGTGCACCGTTTCTTAAGACAGAACTACCAAGAGTTTTGCTGCCTGGACAATCTGATTATAATGAAGTAGAAGAACAAGAGAAGTTCTCTGGCTTGTTATACAAAGCTCTGGGAGACACGATGGCCAATCATAATGCTGCATTCTTGAACAGCTTCAGATATATAATGATCAGCATCTTTGGTCAACAAGTGGACAAGCCTTTTGAACAAGCATATGGGCAACTTGGTGGACCAACGTACTTCAATGTTCCAAAACCTCATGGCAAGAGAAATGTTGAAGAAACTGGAGCTTTCGGTACTAAGGATGCAAATGGCAAACCAATTCAACAAGATCCTCAGCAAGCAATGCCAAAACCTCGCACATATGGTGATGCAGCATTCGGCACCACAGCAAATCCACCTGCCTCTGCTTACAAGATATCTCCTCTGAATAACAGGTTGCAAAGGGATATGTATGGGAATGGATATACAGAATTCATGGATTATAATGCTATTGATGCTCTCCCGAATCCTGGATATACTAATACGGGAATGCCCATTGGAAGGCCAGGAAATCAAGACACTAATGTTGATCTCATGGTGCAAAAAATGGCCGATGTATTGCAAAATCAATTCGGTCTGAAGCCCAAAAATCAGGGGTACATGTACTCCTCTCCTTTCCCAGAATGGTACCAAAGAGTGTCATTGCCTAACAGAGTCAAGGTTCCCACAGAATTCACTAAATTCTCAGGGCAAGATGATACTAGCACCATGGAGCATATAGCTAGGTACTTGATGCAGCTTGGAGAAGCCTCAGCAGATGAAGCCTTTAGGATCACATACTTTCCTTTGTCATTAACAGGTCCAGCATTTACATGGTTTGCTTCTTTGCCTGCTCAATCAATTTGTACTTGGAAGGATCTGGAGCAGAAGTTCCATGCTCATTACTATACTGGCAGCACTGAAAAGAAGTTGGTTGATCTGACCAGCTTGAGACAGAGAAATAGTGAAACACCTACAGAATTCCTCAGGAGGTTCAGGGAAACAAAGAGTATGTGCTTCTCTCTAAATATTCCTGATGACCAATTGGCTGGTATGGCTGTAGCTGGGATGCTGCCTGCAATTCGTGAAAAGCTATTCGGGATGGAGTTTGAAGATCTGAGTCAATTGTCACAAAAATTGGCATTAATGAGTAACCAAGCATATGGTTTCAAGAAAGATGGCAGATTTGTCAAATACAATGATGTGGCTGACATTTACAATCAATTCCTTGAAAGAGCAGATCAAGGAGATGAGTATGAAGACAATGAAGAAATGGCTGCAGCAGAGATAGTATGGGGCAAGGAGCCAGTTACAGTGAATCAGAGGTGGATTAAACAAACCAAAGGCACATATGATTTTGATGTGACCAAGGCAGACAAATTGTTTGATTTCCTTGTAAAAGAAGGCCGAATCAAATTACCAGAGGGGCACTCTATGCTTCAGCCTGATGGTGTGAAAGATAAGAAATATTGTGGATTACATGATAGAAATTCTCATTCCATCAATGAATGCAGAGTCTTTAGAGTGAGGATTCAGAAAGCTATCCAGGAAGGACATCTAAAATTCGACAACAAGATGAAACTGGACAGTAACCCATTCCCTCAGAATATAATTGGGTTTTCAATCAACATGGTGAATGCTGTTGGGCCTGAAGAAAAAGGAAAGATGAAAGTTTTGACTTCAAAAAGGGCAAAACAAAATGGCTCAGTTGACCCCGCTCGGCAAGTCACTATTGAACAAATTCACAAGAAAAAACCTCATTCCTCGAACAGTCGGTTTGAAATTGGAGAATCTTCTAAGCCAAGAGTTACCACACGTATTCTCCTCAATAAATGGCAGCGTCAGCAAGAGAAAGAACGCTATCAGAGGCGAAAGTATGAAGAGGAGAGAAGAAGATACGAAGAAGAAATGTACAGGGAAGAGCAAGAAGAGTACATTCGGGAACAAGAACGTGCACATTGGGGGTGTGCATTTTTCAGACATTGTTGGAACAAGGGTTTAAAGCTTCCCACATGGAATAATTGTCCTGCATGCAATAATAGACATGATGAATACAGGCAGGATACTGTCAATCGCCGATCTGTCCATGAAAGAATTGGCAGAATACATCCCAGTAATGATCGGCGTTTTGAGACATATGAAAATGATAACCAAACAAGGAAGAGGTATGCTGACCACAGATGGATTGATCATGAAGAAGAAGGTAATCATGGTTATGTATGGCAAAAAGGACAGTGGTGCCCACCTGGTTTGAGGAAGAGTCAAAAGAGAAGAGTACAGCGCCTAAGAAGTCAAGAATTAAAGCAAGCAGGGACAAGGATGAAATCGATATGGCTCCCAAAAGATAGACCTGATGAAACTGACCATTCGGCTCCCACATGCATGGTATGCTTCTTACCGAATGAATTTATGGCTCCAGCTAATCAAATTGTACAGGAAGAAATATTGCCAGAGATAGATGAAGCCGAGCAATTGGGGTTAATGGCACAGTTGATGTTGAATAAGCAAGCTATTTTCGATAAACCAACTAAGAATCGCCACATGAAGCCACTGTACTTGAGGGGGTTTGTCAATGGAAAGCCATTAACTAAGATGTTTGTTGATGGTGGAGCTGCTGTCAATGTGATGCCCTACACTACATTCAGAAAGCTTGGCATGGGCCCTGGAGATTTAACACCAACAAGCATAGTTTTGAATGATTTTGCTGGAAATCCTTCAGACACTAAAGGATGCGTACATGTGGATTTGACGATCGGGTCTAAAACTCTGCTTACAACCTTCTTTGTTATTGAGGGCAAAGGATCATATAGTTTGTAACTTGGAAGGGATTGGATCCATGCAAATTGCTGCATTCCATCTACCATGCATCAACAGCTTTTTAAGTGGATAGATGATGAAGTGGAAATTGTCCAAGCAGATGATTCAATAAGCGTGGCTAACGTGGAGCCAGCTTTTTGGGAGTATCAAGGCATAGATTGCTTTTCAGGCAAAGATTGGGGAGAAGATCCTGTTGAACCAGTCAGCGGTGATCAACAGCCGATCAAAGCAGTCGGCTCTCACAGTAATTTTTAATGGAAAATCCAATTGATGGGACTGACGGGAAGTTAGGACATGGATTTGTGTCGGCTGACAAGCTAGAAGAGGTGGACATTGGAGATGGTGACAAGCCAAGGCCGACATTCATCAGTGCTAACTTGGATTCAGTTTTCAGAGAAAAGTTGATTAAATTATTAAAAGAATACAAAGACTGCTTTGCTTGGGATTATTCGGAGATGCCTGGTTTGGACCGTTCTATTGTTGAGCATCGGTTGCCGATCAAGCCTGGTTATAAACCTTACAAGCAGCCACCCCGAAAAATCTACAAGGAAGAAGTGTTGGCCGATGTGAAAAAAGAGATTGAAAGGTTACTAGAAGCAAATTTCATTCGGCCATGCAAATATGCAGAATGGATCTCTAATATTGTTCCTGTCTATAAGAAAAATGGAAAAATGAGGGTTTGCATAGACTTTAGAGATCTGAACAGGGCTACACCCATGGATGGATATCCAATGCCTATTGCTGACTCATTAGTTGATGCTGCTGCTGGATATAAAGTACTCAGTTTCATGGATGGCAATGCAGGATACAATCAGATTTTTATGGCAATAGAGGATATAGTAAAGACAGCTTTCAGATGTCCTGGACATATAGGGTTTTTTGAGTGGGTTGTCATGACGTTTGGATTGAAAAATGCTGGTGCAACTTATCAAAGGGCTATGAATTATATTTTTCATGAGTTGATCGGGAAGATTGTGGAAATATATATTGACGACGTTGTAATCAAGTCATTGGATCACGAGTCTCATTTAGCTGACATAAGGAAAACCCTGGAGTGCACCAGGAAACATGGGCTTAAGATGAACCCAAACAAGTGTGCTTTTGGAGTTTCAGCTGGAGAGTTTCTGGGGTTTTTGATACATGAAGGAGGGATAGGAGTTGGCAAGAAAAGTATGAAGGCGATTGATGAAATTATTCCTCCAACCAATCTTAAAGAGTTGCAATCACTACTCGGCAAGATAAATTTTGTGAGAAGATTCATATCAAATTTGTCACAGAAGGTGTTGCCCTTTTCTTCGTTGCTGAAAATAAAAAAGGATCAAAAGTTTGTATGGAGTGACGAACAACAAAAGGCTTTCGATGAAATCAAGGAATACATGAAGGAGCCACCAGTATTGGTACCTCCATAATTGAACAAGCCTTTCAAGTTGTACATGGCGGCCGATGCCCAAACTATTGGATCGGCCCTCATACAAGAGTTTGAAGGGAAGGAAAGAGTGGTTGCATACCTTAGCCGAAAATTGCTAGACCCTGAAACAAGATATTCGGCAACAGAGAAGCTTTGCTTATGTGTTTATTACTCGTGTACAAAATTTCGGCACTACTTATTAAATGCCGAATGCGTTGTATATTCAAAATTTGATGTGATTAAGCACATGTTGTCTATGCCAATTTTGAATGGAAGGATTGGCAAGTGGATTTTAGCCTTATCTGAATTTGAATTAAGGTTTGAATCGGCAAAGGCTGTCAAGGGGCAGATTATTGCTGACTTCATTACTGAACATCGTGATTCATCAATTAAGTTGCTTAACATTACTTCTTGGGTGTTATTCTTTGACGGATCTTCATGTAACAAAGGCGGTGGGGCAGGTATTTTATTAATTTCACCCAAAGGAGAGGTATTTGAGTTTGCTATTCCCATTCAATCTACCATCACTAACAATCAGGCTGAGTATGAGGCATTGCTCAGAGGGCTCCAATATTTGAAAGAAGCGAGGGCCATTGCAGTCGAAATTTTTGGAGATTCGGAGCTAGTTATAAAACAATTGAATGGTGAATATGAATGCAAAAATGATATCCTGAGGAATTACTATGAAGAATGCAAGCAAATCCTGAAAAGCTTTCAATCAGTGATTCTACAGCACATTCCTAGAGGGGATAACGAAGAAGCAAACAGATTGGCTCAAAGTGCATCAGGTTACAGAGAAAGTCAAGAAGTATTTGCCACTGTTGATTATGCTTTCGGGAGTAATCTGGCAGAAGGTGATTGGAGAAAGGAAATTGCTGATTATTTAAAGAATCCATCTCAGAAGGTTTCTAGAAGACTCAGGTATAAAGCTATAAAGTTCGTTCTTCTTAATAAAGATTTATATTATAAATCCCTGGATGGGGTATTATTACGTTGCTTAAATCAAGAAGAGGCAAAGAAGCTAATAAGTGAAGTACATGATGGATTGTGTGGAGCACACCAGTCAGCTTACCGAATGAAGTGGGTTATTAGAAGAACTGGATATTACTGGCCGACAATGTTGGAAGATTGCTTTGAATATTACAAGGGGTGTCAAGACTGTCAGAAATTTGGAAACATTCAGAGAGTTCCAGCATCGGCTCTAAACCCTATTATCAAACCATGGCCATTCAGAGGATGGGGAATAGATTTGATTGGCCAAATAAATCCTCCATCAAGCAAGGGGCATAAGTTTGTGCTTTTAGCGACAGATTATTTTACTAAGTGGGTTGAGGCAATTCCATTGAGAAAGGTGGCATCAGAGAATATGATTGAATTTGTTAAAGAGCACATCATTTACAGATTTGGAATTCCTCAGACAATTACCACAGATCAAGGGACTCAGTTTACATCTTCAGAATTCAGAGATTTTGCTGAAAGTATGGAGTTCAAATTATTGAATTCTTCTCCTTATTATGCTCAAGCTAATGGATAGGTAGAGGCTTCTAATAAAATTATGATTAAAATTATACAAAAGAAGATTGATCAGAAGGCAAGGAGATGGCATTCGGTACTCAATGAAGCTTTGTGGGCTTACCGAATGGCTCCTCATGGGTCTACAAGAACGTCTCCTTATGAATTGGTATATGGGCATCATGCTGTTTTGCCATGGGAAGTGCAATCAGATTCAAGGAGGATAAAATTGCAAAAAGGATTTAAGTTCTAAAGATTATAGTGATTTAATGATGGATGAATTAGAAGATCTACATATGATTCGTCTCAAGGCCTTGGAAAACATTGAGAAAAATAAGGTGCGAATTGCTAAATATTACAACAAGAAAGTGAAAGTCAAGCAATTTGCAGAAGGAGATTTAGTTTGGAAAGCATTACTGTCGATTGGTACTAAATACAGTGCATTCGGTAAATGGTCCCCAAATTGGGAAGGCCCTTTTAGAGTGGTTAGATGCGTGCCTAGAAATGCATACATTTTGAAAACTTTACTGGGAGAAGAATTCACTACTGCCATAAATGGAAGATATTTGAAGAAATATTATCCTGGTATTGAAATTGATCGCTGATGGGAGAATTAGACAGAAATAGCCGGCATTCGGGAGGAGCCGCCTTCAGAGCAAAAAATTCCAACAAAAGGAAAATGGCCAATACTAGAGTGTATTGCCCTTAGTGCACACAAATTATATCATAAGCTCAACAAGTTTATCACAAAAGGGATGCAAAAGATGAGTTTTATTGCCGAAATTCCATGAATCCCTAGTACAAACTACTGGAAAAGCCTGTTCAAGACAGACTGGGGATGAATGGAATCGGCAATGGCAGCGCCATGGCCCTCAAGACGATCTACGGAAGCGTCAATGTCGTCGATATCCTCTGGATTGCCATTGGCGAAGCCGACCGGCATCCTGGAATAATCGGTGCCGGTGCGTGTCGACATGGCAACTAAACCCACGGCAGCACCCAGACGAACGCCATGGAGGGCCACCTCGTCGACGCGGCCTGCCACTGCACCAAGGCGAGCCTCTGGTGTGTCCCCTTGGGCGTTCACCTTGTTTGCCAGCTCCTCCACCAGTGCCTTCAGCCGATTGAGCTCGGCGTCACGATCTGCGGAGTTACAAAGGAGCAACAGATTAATATCATCTAAAGACAGGATTAAGCGGGTTGCAGGGCTCACCGTCGACTTCCAGCTCATGGTGCGTTTCGTCGCGTTCCCTCCTAAAACGGCGGGCGTCGCTATCTGAGTAGCGAAGATCGTCCGATTCAAGAATTCGATTGGACGAACTCGAAGAATCGGACACCGTGACAGGAGCCGCAGCAGGAGCCACAGCAGGAACCGCAGCAGGAGCCGCGGCTGGAGCCGCAGCTGGAGCAGCAACAGGGTTCCATTGGATTAGCTTGAAAAAACAAAGAGATTGTCAAAAGAGGGCAAAATCTCGAGAAGAACAAAAAAAATGGCAGGCTGCAATCAGAAGATTCTCATTCCTAGGAGTTTCAGCAAGAGACAATTCCAAGCCATGGGAAATGTGAAGATTGTCCCAGTTCTTCGCTAAGGGGCTTTTATCATTGAAAACCCTCCTGTACCAAGGTTTTGCCAGAGAAGTCTTGAAGGGGATTCTTTGAGATTCGGCCGCAACGAACTTAGAAGGATCTGAAATCCCTACGGGCCCAAGAAAATAAGATGTGGCTTTCTCCTCGATTGAAAGAAGCGAGAAGAAAATTTAAAGGGGGATTCAAAAGCGAAAGTAAAGTAATGCCGAATGAGCTTAAGGGAAGTGAGATTTACTCGGAGGGCTTGATCTTGGTCCGCCATTTGAAGATTGAAGCTTGCGGAGGTCGATGAACTAGGGTCTGGATCTGGATGGAGCTTCAAGGATTTTAGATGGAAAAGCGGGGATTGAGCTGATGACCTAGCGACGCTGAGTATTTGTGGTCAATTCCGAAATAAAAGTATCTTTCATCCCGAAATTGAAGGGACATGTGTTGACACCAAAAATTGGCACCTGAAAGAGACTGACGAGTGGGCCAGGCTCCGCAGAAAGATTCCATTCGGCAAGAAGGACTTCTTCAAAGCATTCGGCAAAAGACGCTCTGCGGTCGGAAATCCTTCATCATTCGGCAAAGGAGTTATTCCACAGTTGGAAACAGGAGCGTTCGGGAAAGCGCGATGACGTGGATTAAATATAAGGAAAGAGCTGATTTGATGAAGAGTACGAGATGAATACGGCGCTTCGACGTATTTCTTTGGAAATAAACGTTTTTGTAATCGTAATCGATTAGGAGTCGTGTCAAAACCAGGGTATAAATATAGACCCATGGTAATTGTAATAGGTATCAATCGATCAATCAATCACACAAACCGGCCATGCGCCACCTATCGAGTCTTTAGTCGTGTCGTCGAGTTTCTTTCGAGGGGAATCATCGATCCGTCGACCTCCGTAAGTATCGACAACCCTGTATCATGCTTAGTATTATGCGGTGGATTTAAGCCTGGTTCAGGAAGGCCTTCTTGTTAGATCATGAGTCATGCGGTAGGCTAAGGTTTAGCTCGAGGCAAGTTATCGGCTCTATTAGATTTTGGCAAAGATCTGGTAGATTCATTAAGTTACCTTGTGTTGTTTGGTTCTACTCTATGTTTATTTCATACAACACTCTTTTTGCCCAGTCTAGATTGATTTAGGTTCGGTTTCGATTCGTTGCACTGCATGACCACATCTCCTCACATAGCCGAATTCGAAATCAATCTAGATTGCCATGTGTCGCGGGTTCGAACTCGTTGGTTTTGAATGAACCTTGACAGAGCCGGGTATCATGCGGTAGATGCAGGTTTTTGGGTCGTTTTCGAACTAATCATCCGGTGGATTAGAGCTCGAACTCGATCTGATAGGTTTATCATTATTGACGAGGCTTGTTTCTCCTTCACGGAACCCGAATCGGCTATCTAGCCGTATTCGGCAGTACCTTCACGAGTAAAATCTAGATTACCACGTGTCGCGGGTTCAGATTTGTTGGTTTTGTATGGGTCTTGACAGAGCCGGGTATCATGCGGTAGATGCAGGTTTTTGGGTCGTTTTTCGAACTAATCATCCGGTGGATTAGAGCTCGAACTCGATCTGATAGGTCTATCATCATCGACGAAGTTTGTTCCTTCTTCACGGAACCCGATTCGGCTATCTAGCCGTATTCGGCAGTCCTTTCACGAGTGAAACATGTTCGTAGCTTTGTTTTAAATAACGAGTGCTTTTAGCCTTCCATGTTTAGAGTCGTATCATGCGGTGGATTGATCTATTCTTGGTTGGTGGCGTGATTTCAAACAGGTCGTATCATGCGGTGGATTAACTTGTTTGTTTTTACGCCTGACGGGTCCAAAAGTACCTAGACATGCGGTAGACTAGTGCTTTAAACCTATGCATTCGTGTTTATTAGAAATCTATGATCGTGCTTTCGCCTTATATTTATTTTATCATGCTCTACTCTCATCAATCGGTTATGAATACGTGCTGCAACGATTATTTAACCAAATACCGATCTTTCATCATGATGACGTCATGCGGTCGGCAGTGTCCTTCTTACATGCTTTGCCGATTATGCTATGGATGCTTTGGATCGCCGACAGATAGCTTGTCTATAGCTGTATGTCGATCGAAACTGGCTTTGCGAGCCGTACAGATGGAACTGTCTGGTATCAAGCCGGCACGTTCCAGGTTTTATCTAAACATTTTCTTCCTTTGTTAGTTTCAGGGAAAACTGACTGGCACGCCTCCGGAATCGAACGCTCGGGCCACGTGTGAAGCCAGCTAATTCGGCTTGCTGTGTGCTTGGCGTGAACTGCAGATTTTACGTCAACAGTCGGTCTTGATCGTTAATTTTCAGGATGCGCTCCCCTGGGGATTCCTCCCTCCAGTGCGTGTTGCAGCGCTCTGAATTCATTGGCTTCCTGTTTACTTGCGGGCGATCATGGCCAACCATTGACACAGAGTATTGGTCGATTCTCCATCTTGTGGTGAGGAGTGATTCAGGTCGAGGTTTCATCCTTGTCCGTCGTCAGCCTCCATTGCTGTGAACTGGGCTTCGTAAGGTGCTTGACACAGTGTATGCAAGAGATGGTGTTGTTGCCAAAGCAAGATCGATGCGGGGTGGCTCTACTTGGTGCTTCTCAGTATTCGCCGTTCGGAGCTTGGTTGGCTAGGCTTTTGGTGCCCTCTCTTTGTTTTTGTTTCTAGTTTGGCGGAGTTATGCTGTTATTTGTAATCTCTTGCGGTTCCCTTTCAAACATTGTATCCTGATTACCACCCTGGCAACAAGGTGTATATTCCGATCTTGTAATCTCACTTTGAAGAAATGGAAATGTTATCTCACTTTGAAGAAATGGAAATGTTCAGGTGGGCTTTCTCAGCCCCGTTGATTCTTAAAAAAAAGCTTAACGGTTTGTTGAACCCAAAAAAGGCTCAAAATTATTGTTGATTCCGTATTACCGTGTTTTCAAAATCTCATACACGATGGTATCATCTGTAGGAGGTAAGTTGGGCCTATCTTCCACTTACGCGGGCCCGTATGGCATTTGCCACTGCCCAGCACACCATTCTAGCTGCGGATCCCCGGTCGCGCTAAGCGGACGGCCTCCTGCGTCCTCCTCGTGCTCCGGCGGCCGGGCCGCCTCCGCCGCCGCCCACCGTCCGCCTCCACGCTAATCCCTCCTCCGCCGTCTCCTCTCCCGGCGTCTCCGCCCCCGCCGTCGGCACCGCCCACCGGGGTCCTCCACCGCCCGTCCGCCCGGCCGGCGGCGCCCTCGCCGCCCGACCCTCCGCCCGTCGCCCGTCGCCCCCGCCGGGCCGGACGCCGCCCCCAACCTCCTTCTAGGTCCTCCGGCGACCGGAGGCGGAGGTAACCCCGTAACCCTAACCCGGCGCTCCCTAACCTTTTTCTCCGGCTCCGGCAGCGACGCGCGGCGGCCAAGCGCATCAGCGCGACCCAACGCGCTATAAACGCAAACAAAATATTTCGGTTTTTAGCCGCGGCGCATTTGTCTCCCTTCTCACAATCTCACCTCCTCTAGGGTTTCCGCATCTTCTCCGCCACGCCATCGGCGGCCTCGGCCCCGTGACGCCCGTGACGCAATGGACTTCGATGATTACCTGTATCTAGAGAAGTCGATGGACGATGAACACATATCGAAGCACTGTCGCTCCGATGAAGGCGAGATGATGATCCGCGGCCCAGAAGGACGAAATGAGAAGCAGTGGGAGCCTGACAGTATCCAGATGATAAGGAGAAGAAGGTGGTTGAAGCAGCTGAATGACCAGGAAAGGTGCATGTTCTTACCTTTTTTTCTTGGTGTAGATGTCATGCGAGTTCATGACTATGCTGTTGTCCTTATTAACAGATTTGTACTTTCACTCTTCAGATGCGATAGCTTTGTATTCCATTATAATTATATAATGTGAACTTGTAAATTTGGGCCTGCTTGGTTTGGTGCCAAAATATTGGCCTACCAAATTATGGGCATGCCAAAACTTTGAAAGCCATTTGGTTTACTACCAAAAACTGCCAACGTCTCACAAGTATGTTGCCAAAACGTTGGCAAAATTTTGGCCCAACTTTTGGCCTCCCAAAACTCAGGCATGCCAGAAAATTGGTAGCAAACCAATCAGGCCCTTTGTGCTTTAAGCGCCTAGGCGGCTGAGCGGTGGCGTGTTGCCTCGCTTCGCCTTACTGTTTTTAAAAAAACCATGCTTGCAATATGATCTTTTCTTTCACTACATGACTTAGGCACAGGGCTGTGGGATCAGACGATGATGCAAATGATAATAAATCTGTCTTCGTTTCTCAGGTAGCATTCTCAACATGTCTTTCACATTTATTATGTAAACTTAAATCTAGAGCTAATTTTTTAAATTACAATTGCAGCTTTCTATGGAGGCCAATATAAGAGATATATATGATTTTTTTTCCAAGGCTGGCAAGGTGAGATTTGATGTGATTTCAGTTACTTTTAATTATTTATACTAGTCCAGCTGGCGCTATTTACTAGATCAGCCTAACTGTAAGTTGATAGGATTATTTTTTTTACCAGTGTTGTGTTTTGTATCGGTAGGGTATTTTTTATTGTTTCTTGACCGAACTGCTATCTTTTTTCTCTAGGTCCGTGATATTCGCCTTCTTCACGGTCGAAACTCCACATGCTCCGAAGGAAGTGGGTGAGTACATTTGTACTAAAACTAGTAGCTACTTATGCAACGTGTATTTGTGGTGCGTAGCCTTTCACATTTCAGTTTGGTATTTCCTTGTTCCTTTTATTTCTTGATACTCCGAACTTAGGCATAAAAGCCTTGCTAACTGGTACAGCCATATTATTGAAAACTTGTTCCTTTTGGTGTCCCTTATTCAAAGGGATTGCTGTTGTACTTCAGCATGTATACTCTAGGAATTGGAATAGCTCAAAATTTGTAAGGATTAATTGTTCGTCTGGAGTCCTCGTGGTTCCTGAGTTTCTAGCTCTTTGCTGCCCATGGATTTACGGCCCTAGATTTGCAGATGTCTTTCATGGCCTAAAATATGGTTTATTTTGGCATAACCTAGTTATTTTAGCAACATTTACCAACGTGTTTATAAAGATGCTTCGATTTTCTCAAATGGTTTGTTCTAAAATAGAGGTGTTGTGTATTGGTGGATGGGTGAACAAAAAATAGCAAATGGAATTTAAGCCTTAATATTAGGCAGCCGAGGATCCATGAGAGACAGGCTCAATATATTGATGGGATGAAAAGTCCCTGTAGTTTTAAGGGGGGACATGTTGAAAGTTTTCGTCCTCCCCAAAATGTGGTTTGCTTAAGTTATTATTTAAGGTTTTGTTAGTCCTTGGAAACCATATTTGGCTTCATGTTGCTCTAGCTGTGTATTAATGATTATATCTGCATTTTACCTGTAGATACATAATTGTCAATGGGAAATGTATTCATGGTTTTTAATGCTCTGCAGGATAATTTATGGTTTGGTTTACCAACTTATGAGTAAGATGGAATGGAAGATCATTTTGGCGACACTAAGTTGTGTGGAGTATCACAGTTCCACTTTATTGGAGTCCATTTGACCATTTCAGTGCAAAATTGAAACTGACCAATCACTAGATTTGCTTAAAATGATATATAGTTTTGAACATAAAAGAACTATTACAAGTTCTACTTTGTTAATTACTCCAGCCTAATTTTGTCATGGTATTCGCATTATGCAGGTACATTGACTTCCATCATGCTGAATCAGTTCAGCTTGCAGTAGATCTTTCTGGTGAGCTGCTGCTTGGTCATGAAGTACTGGTTATTCCCTCAGAGGATGTGAAGACTTCACTCCAACGAAATGTTTCGAGTGGAGTTAATTCAATGGAACTGGATGCTGAATATCTTCACTGCAAGATAAATGATGACCAATTGCCACAGGTCCTTGTCAAACATTTGATAGATTTTTATGTTTTTGGAGCAAATTGTCTCTTCACTTCAATAAATGTTTGGCTGTCTGACATTATAATATAAATGTCTTCTCTTTTATGTATGTCTACAGTGTGAAATAAAATATAAGCAAACGTCAATTTTTAACATCCTTTTTTTGATTTTATTCCATATACTGGTTGAATATTATGTGAACCATTACATAAGCTGATGGTAAATAGTAAATAGGCTGAATGGATCTATTATACATGTCCAGATTCTTTTACAGGCACGCATGCATTTTTTTTAAGAATCTGGATGTGAAAGTGGGTGTGTCCTTTGGATGCATTATCTTTCTCCCTTTTTATTTCCACATGAGCTGGAACAGCCACGGTGTTTCTTTGGCCACATGGTCAGGGTTTCATCATCGTACTTTTTCAGGATATGCAGCCTCCCTGTTCATCCTTTTTTCCTGTCTCATAAATTTATTGTCTGTTATCAACAGAAGTTGTATACGTTCTGCCTTTTAGTTTTATTATATGACTATGTTTTTCAATGATGACACCGGCAAATTATTTAAATATCATGATTTGTGTATGTGTTTTTTGAAATCCGGATGTGGTCCTTTGGATGAGTTGTAAGGGTTCTTTATCCCCGTTTATTTTTACTTTATTTGTATAAGCAGTGTAGCACGATAGTTGTCTGTGAAACCCTGATTAACCTGTATAAATATTTTCATGATTGGGAACAGCCACAGAGGTTGTAACCCAACAGTGTTTGGTCACATTGTCAGGGCTTCATAGCACAGGCATCTTTTTTTTCCAGGATAATATACAGCCTCCCCATGGGTTCTTTATCCCCGTTTATTTATCCTTTATTTATATCAGCAGTGTAGCACGATAATGCTCGGAGTACCCTGATTAACGTGTATAACTATTTTCATGATTGGGAACAGCCACAGTGGTTTTAACCCAGCAGTGTTTGGTCACATTGTCAGGGCTTCATAGCACAAGCATCTTTTTTTTTCAGGATAATATACAGCCTCCCTATTCATTAGCAACAGGTGAATCATTAGCCCCAGCACCACATCTGCTGGCATCCCCACCAGCTGCACCACTGGCTTTATCCCAACCTCATCATTGTTTTCTCAGTCCTCGACACAAGAAGACGCAGTTGGAAGGCGATCCAATGTCAGCACCACTACTGCCTCCATCCCCACTCAGTCCTGGACTTCGCCAGAAGAGACCGTTGGAAGATGCTGCAACCACAGATCCAAAGAGGATGAAGTCAATGGGCTTTATTCCAGTTTTAGAGTTCTTTGCAAAATTTCCTCACACCAAAGAATACAGGTACAAAGTTGGGTCAGAATTTGGCAATATCAGTAAAAGAAGTAGATGGTTGACTACAAGATATGGGCAACTGACTGTAGATGGATTTATCGAGGAGTTGAGAGCTGCGCATAAGAAGGGCCGCAGTTGGGGTGGAGCGTTCGACGTGAAAAACATGTTCGTCTCCACTGAAGGACCTTTATGCGTTGAAATTGACAAAGAACCAGAGGTTGAAGCAAGTGACGAGAACGTCAATGAAGATCTTTTACAGCTGCTGCGTTCTCTCCTGCTCAGATTTGGAGAGGAAGGGAACAGACCTCCGTACTTTGAAGATCTGATTCAGAGAATTCAAGATCTTGAAAAGGATCCCAGAATTCAAGATCTTGAAGAGGATCCAAAAGTTCTTGAAAAGAAGAAAAAAGACAGAGAAGCCTTACTATGGCTTATTGAAAATCACCCAGCATTTATTGATTCTCTGATTAGAAGGGCGTTCTTCCATGAATTTTATGTATTCTACAAGACAATACCCGGGGATGTCAGACAAGTTTTCATTGAGGAGATCAATCTTCCGTCGAACAGAAGATGGCATTTGGTGATCGTTCCGACAGACGACTTTCTGTCCAAGTTCTATTGGCATGGAAGAACACAAAAGCAGCCCAAAGATTTCTTATGGAGGAGCCCTAATGATGAACGGCTGGATGATGAACATCCCACTGTGTATCCTTTTACAAGCTCCGACTCCTACCTGGCTGTTTTCTTAAGGCACTTTATAGTGCATGGTCCTCAAGCCGCCATTGTATGTGCATGGTCCTCGAGCTGCCATTGTATTTCCTTACAGTTAAGTTTGTAGTTTATTCTGCTCACTTAGTTTTATTTTACAGGTCACTTGGAAGCTCAAAGATGTGACTCTTGAAGAGCAGGAATTGATTATCGCACATTATTTCAGAAACTTCCTGCCAAATTTTCTTATCCAGATCTATAAATTTCAAGACAGATATGACCTGTAAGTATCATCATTTCTAAACCCTTCCGTATCTTTCTACTGCTGCATTTTAATATATCATAACTATTTCACCTCAATGTCTTCCTACTCCTGCTGCATTTTAATATATCATCAATATTTCAGAATAGGTGAAATAATAGATAACTATTGTACTCGGAGGCGTATCTCCTGGAAAGCTTACCAGAAAGATGAGGACCAGACAGATGAGGGCAAAGGAGGATGAGGAGAGGAAGAGGGGGAAGACGAGTTAGGACCAGAAAGATGAGGACAAGGAGGACGAGGAGTGGGAAGATGGTGAAGACCCGCTGAATTAAATAGAGATGTCTTATCTATCCACTGTTCATGTATTTTCTCAGGAGGTATCTGTGATGTCTTCTCTATCTACTGCGCATGTCCTTTCTCAGGAGGTAGGTATTGTGTTGGTTAGGACAGAGACAAACAATCTGTATTGCCTATGCCCAGTGGCGGGTGCAGAGATGAGATTTGGGTTGGTTGGGCTCACTTCACCACTCGTTTCTTGTTGCTTACTGTCATCTACAGTTAAGACATGTTGAATTTTGGTGTGAGTCACAGCTTATTCTGAACGTCATTTGCAGAGATGGGATTTGGGTTGGTTGGGCTCACTTCACCACTCGTTTCTTCTTGCTTACTGTCATCTACAGTTAAGACATGTTTAATTTTGGTGTGAGTCACAGCTTATTCTGAACGTCATTTTTTTCCAGAGGAAAATTGTATGGTTAATGGGCTGTGGCGCCCTCAGAAATCTAAAGTTCTCTCGCAGTCTCGCTCACCCGGCCGCCGAGTGCCAGGGTGTCGCGATTGTCAGTGTTATTATTACCACAAATGGAGGTCTGATCTTGTTGCTTCCGCGGCTCAACTCGAGACGCTCGGAGCCGCTCGCCGCCTGTGCGCTTACCTGCTCCTGCTGCCGCCGCCCCTGCGGCTGCAGCTCCCGTCCCTGCCCCAGCCCTTTCGCGACGACCCGCGCCGCCCGCCTGCGCGAGCTCCACCCGCCGCCGCCGATCCCGAGCGCCGCCTGCGCGACGCTGTCCTTGGCCACCTCCCGCGCGCGCTGCGGCCTCACGGCCTGCTTGTTGAGGTACTCGATCCGCGGGAGCAGGCCCGACACGGCCCGGCGGAGCGCGTCGTCGCCGGTGGCGACCTGCACCAGGTTGCCCCACCAGGTTGAGCGCCCACAGCGAGCCGTAGTTGGCCACGAGCTGGCCCATGGACTTGGCAGTGGTGATCTTGTTGAAGCTCAGGTCCAGGACCGCCAGCTTCAGCAGCCGGTGCAGACCATCCACGTGCTGATCTTGTCCCCGGCCAGGTACAGCTCCTTGATCGCCGTGCAGCTCGACAGCCCTGAACGCAAAACGCACATTAATAAAGCACAGCCGTTTCGTAAGTACTCCGTATGCAGTAGTAACTCTGTAGCCATGGAAAATTCAGATTAATCTAGGGTACAAATTTGAGACGTGCCAGATGAAAGGACTGAGAGGTGGTGCAGGTCCTAACGGGTGCCAGACATAGCCGAGCCAGAGGTCACTCAGGCAGCTAGCAGTGGTGACTCTACACCACTCTCTAAAAAAGAATATTCTGTCATGATTATCAATATTCTTCACCCTCTATAGCTTTCTTCCGCACTTGTTCACTTTCTATCCCACTCTCTATACCAACTAACATGACGCGGGACCCACCATATAAGATTTTTTTAACCTCTTCCCCTTCTCACTCCTACTCCCCCCCCCCCCCGCTCTCTCTCTCTCGGCCTTGCCTCCTTCCCCGCGCCGCCGCCTCCTCTCCACCGCCGGCCCATCGCCAGCTCCCTCCTCCTCGCGCCCCGAGCCCCTTAGCCTCCGCAGCCGCCACGGAGCTCCTCGTCCCCACGGCCGCGAGGCCACGGAGCTCGCGGGCGGCCGGCCGGCCGGCGCGCGGCTCCTCCCCCACCCCCGCTCTCTCTCTTCCCCTCCACCGCCGGCTCCCACTCGCGCTGCGGCCTCCTCCCTTGCGCTCCCATGACGCCGACGGCTCCGAGCAGCGGTGGCGGCGCGCGGCCGAGCGCGGCTCCTCCCCTGCTCCTCCCCACTGCGCGGCGGCGGGCGGCCGCGGTGGCGGGGGCAAGCGCGCGGTGGCGCTCGGCTTCAGGCTCCGCGCGGGGCCTCCTCGGCGGCTATTGGCGGGCAGGTGTGCGGCGCGCGGCGGCCGGCTCGCCTCCCCGCGGTCTCTCCCTCTCCCTCCAGGCGGTCGGCGGCGCGGCAGCAAGGGGGTCGGGGCGGCGGCGACGACGTGGGGCCTGCCCGGTGGCGCGGCAGCGACGGGTGGGAGGAGGGCGTGGTGAGCGGCCGTGGCGAGTGGTCTCCTCCTCCACCACCAGATTCGGGCGGCGGCGGCGGTCTCCAGCGCCATGGCTTCCTCGCCGGAGGCTTCCACCGCGTCGTCCTCCTCCACGACGGGGGCGGCGAGGACACGGACGCGGACCGACGATGAGGGGAGGGCGCGGGCGGCCGGGCGGAACGGCGGCAGGGCGGGCGGTGCGGCGGCGGCGGCTCGGCTCGGCGGGCGGGCTTCCCTTCCTCTCTCTCTCCTGCAAGGCCGGTGGAGCGGCGACGGAGGCTTCGCGGCGGCCTTGAGCGGCAGCGGTCAAGCGGCGGTGGTGACCAACGGCGGCCACGAGCGGCGCCGGCCTCGAGCGGCAGCGACCAACGGCGGCGGCCCCTGCTTCCTCTCGGCTTCCCCTGCTCTCATGGCGGCAGGCGGCAGCCACGCGGTTGGGCAGGCGGATCGAGGCGGCAGACGTGGCGTTTACCGCCCGCTTTTCTCTCTCTCGCTGTACCGAGCGGCGGCTGCGTTTAGCGCGTAGCGCTCCGTTTCCCGTTCGCCGCTGCAGGCTTCAAACCGGCATCTGAAGCGGCATCCTCCGACGTGGCCTTTGCCGTCTCGATTTAAAGAGCCTCAGTGCTAGCAGCCTCATAAAGAGGGTAGTGGGCGAGTGGCTCTGGACCAGCCGAGGCGACGGACGTGGGATACAGTCAGACGTTTCTGGGAAGGATCAGAGCTGGGACGGGCAGATCGTCCGATCCGCTGGAATCCAAATGCCTGAACAATCATTGTACGGAGTACCAAATAAACGGGCAGGTACCAGCACAACATGGGACGCGCCGAACCGTGTCACGGGATCCAAGTCTGCGAACGCCGGCCGGCCGGGGTGTCGACTCGAGACGTCCGCGTCAGATATCTGAAGCATGTACGAGTAGCATCTTATCCCTATCAGGCGTGATGGCGATACTGGTTACTGCCAGTTACCACATGTCCAGACGCCGATACCAGTTACTGCCAGTTACCACATGTCCAGACGCCGATACTGGTTACTGCCAGTTACCACATGTCCAGACGCCGCATATGAAACGAATGGAGATCTCGAGGCCGTTCAGGACACAAGGAGCTTGAGACCAAGTCACATCAAGTTAAATCGTACACTTTAAATCGTACACTTTTTGTTTGTTTGTAACAATTATCCTACCATAACCAACTAGGCTCACATCAAAACTATGTAATTAGTTTTTTCATTTATCTACATTTAATGTTTCATCCAGAGAGATTTGATGTGATGTGATGTGATAGGGACTTTTCGTACGTATAGTAAAATTGTGGATGGGGTTTTGGAAAACTAAACACAGTCCAGGAGCCAGAGCCGCAGGACCCTTTCCCCATGATGTCTCGCAGGCCGCAGGAATGGGGATGGACCATCCTATGGCTAGCATAGCACGAGCGAGGATCTGGCGAAGATCTAAACGCCAAACATCCAGGGTGTCACACTTACTGGTGCTGGTATGTGCATTGAACAAGATTCGTGCGGTGCAAATAACTCCAAGCTACCACAAGTGAGGTATATAGGCACTGTGGTTCCACCTGACACGTATTCGGAAATGCGCGGCCAGAAACGCAAGAGAGAACTACTGGTAGAGGTAAAGAGCCGGCCTGCTTGCACTGCCAGGACATGCATTTTGTCTAAAAAGATGCCGGGACATGCATGCTTGATTGATTGATGGCTTACCATGGCCGATCCGAGAGATCCGGTTGTAGCTGAGGTTGAGCACGCGCAGCCTCGTCATCTCCCGTAGCCCCTCGACGGCGGCGATCCTGTTCCTCGACAGGTCCAGCGAGCGCAGGCCTTTGGGCAACGATCCAGCGCTGATTTGAACTGCCAAGACAAGAACAAGTCTGAATCAGCTATATTTATAATATACTCCCTCCATACTCATATTAGATGATGTTTAGGACAAGGTTTGGGTCAAACCTTGGAAATATAAATCATAAATAACTTTTAAATCATTGAGTTTAGAAATGTGAAAAACATATTAATAGATTTGTCTTGAAAATTACTTTCATAAAAAGATATATCTATAACTTTTTAATAAATATTTTTATAGAAAATAGTAGTCAAAGTTGTGATTTGGAGACCGTGTCGCTGTCCTAAACATCATCTAATATGAGTATGGAGGGAGTACGAAATTTGACCTTAGTTCATTACAGTCCAAGGGCATTACTGTTGGAATGGAATTTTGGTTTTTGCAATCAGCACGAGGTCGTACGTACCAATCAAGTTGCCAGACAGATTGACCGCCCGGAGGGTGGAGAACCCGGCGATCGCCGGGACGGCCTTGAGCCCCATGCCGGCGATGTGCGCGGCGGAGGAGAACACGTTGAGCGTGTGCACGACGCTCCTCGCCTCGTTCACGGCCTCGTCCGCCGCCGCACGCCGCTTCGCTCGCGCCGGGCGCCTCTTGCCGGCCGTGGGCACCTCCACGATCTCATCAGAGCATCGCGACCGAACGGCGGCGGCGGCGCCGTCGTCGTCCTCGTCGACGGCGTGGAAGAACGAGCCGTCGCCGAGGCTGTTCACCCACGCGCTGACCCGGTCAAGCGGCGAGGCCCCGGCGGAGAAGGCCACCCACTGGTTCGGGATCGGGCCCTCCTCCACGGCGGCCGCCTTGCCCTTCGCGTCGGCCGCGTCCAGCGTGTCTGACGTGTACCCGTCGTGCCGACGGGGCGCGGCGCCCGATGGTGGCGGCAGCGTGGCGGGCATGGCCGCGCCGGCGCCGGCGCCGGCGTGGTGCAGGTTGCGGTGGCTCCAGAGGAACAGGCGCCACCAGAGGTTCCGGCTCCGGGACGGGAGCACCTGCCTGGACGACCGCTTCTTGAGCATGACGCGGTCGGCGGAGCACGACGACCGGAAGGACGCCGCCGGGCTCGCGTCCCCCGCCCCGCTGGGGGTGGCCGCCGACCGCGACCTCGCCGGAGGCGCGGCGTTCAGGTCGTTGTAGGAGCGCGACTTCGCCGGCAGCAGGTCGAGGTCGAACCCTCTCGGCGGCGCGGACGACCTCGTCGTCTCGATGTTGGAGCACGAGCGCTTCAGCTTCGGCGACGCCGCCGGCGTCGGCGCCGGTGACGTTCGGCCAGCGCCGGGGGACTCCTCGCCGGCGCCCGGCTCGGCGCTCCTGGCACTTTCCTCTGTCCCGTCGCTGCTGTAAACGGACTCGCCGGCGCCGTCGCCGGCGGCCACGGCAAGGTCAGCGCCAGATGAGCAGGCCCTCTTAATGGCGGCCTTGTCGCCGTCCTCGCCACTGCCGTCGCGTGCCAGCTCGGTGTCCGCGCGAACGACAACCTTACTGTTGCATGCGGGAGCGCTGTCCTCGCATCCGCTGACGTCGACAGTAGCATCCGGCATGTCCATGAACTCCACGGGCTTGACCTTGGGGCAGTCATTGCCATTAACCTTCTTGGCGTAAGCGCCCTTGTTCTTACCCTGCCATTAATGAACAAGCTCAAGGTCATTAATTAATAAAGAAAACAACCATCAAAATTCAGCGGCGGCGAGAGCCGAGTCCGCCTGCGCCAGTGCGGCACGAACCTTCAACGCCTTCCTCCTGCCGCCGCCGCCGCCGAGCAGGCCGGCGAAGCAGCTCATCTTCCCCATCCCGAACGGTCGCTCGCCGCACTGCAGGTAGGGCGATCTCAACGAACTTTCGCGAAGACACTGTAGGCGGAGGAAAACGCTGTTGCGGTTAACTGACTCAGAGCCGTTTTGTACGGGGGAGGAGCTCTTCCGGCGGAGACAGGAACGGCGCCTGCATGCCGATTCGAAGGGCAGCGGAGTGATCGGAGAGCCGCGCGCGGAGGAAGCCGATCGACCTGGGCGGTGCTGCCGGTGCCGCGCTCTCCCCTGCATGCGGCAAGAAAGACTCGGTTAAAACTTAAATTTCGACCGACCGACCAATCTTCAACGCGGGCCGGGCAGAGGAGGATGGATGGATGAGAGGACATGGTCATGGAACGAGAGAGTGATGGCGGCAGTACAGGCAGGCACAGTAGGTACCTCGAGACGAGATGCAACAGTGGCGAAGGGAGCGGCGGGGCCAGGGAGCACGAGGCGGAGTGGGCGGTGGTAGAAATACCGGCGGGTGGGGTGGGAAGGCTGGAGGCGGAGAGCGGTGGGGACCGTGCGGTGCGCCACCGCGCTGCGCTGGTGGTCGCTGCGGGAAACGACACGGCCCTGCCGCACGGCTGCGCCCGACGTCACCGCGCGCACCCGGTCCCACCTGGCAGAACATCTGGGTCGATCGCTCGATTCGAAGCGGCGCCGGCCTTGGCTCGTGCAGGATCGCTAGTCTCGCAGACGTGACACCGTACGGGCATTTTTCATTTTTTTTGTTGATAATTTGCATTGTATTCTTTTTAGTCTGACCTAAGCGTGATATACTCGCTCGTGCGAACTGACTTGGAGCACCATATCCATACTGTTCGGTGCGGTGCATGGTTGTTGGAACGGAATCTTGTCCCAGCAGCAGGTCCGTACAAGGAAACATGGCCGAGGCCAAACTACCGGTCGCGATACCGAACCCACACGTCGACTCCTCCAGAGCCCACCGCTTTATTTCGCGGATCGTACACCATGCCCATGCATCACCGTAGCTCAAACAGGCAAGAAAAAAAAATCCGGTGCGCGCATGGCGGATCTACCGGCCGGCGCGCATGGCATGCAACTCGCGCCTCACGCTCAAAGGAGCGGCTCGCCTCGGCCCGGTCCAGGCCAGGCTGCAATGCCAGCTGCGGGACGTGACGGGCGCGCGCGAGGGGCCTACCGCAACATGCCCGGGCGCACGGCGCCGGCGGACGTGCCGCGTCCCGTACCGCCTCGTATCGTGTCACGTACCTGCCAGCTTCTCTCGTGCGGCGGTCACCGCTCGGCGAGGGGCCTCCGATCCCGATTCCTCTTTTTCTCCGCCGTCCACCGCCCCGGCGGGTCCTTTTCGCCGGGGTTGTTCGTTGTTGTCCCCTCGCCCTTTGCCGGATCGTGTAGGTTTCGTGCGTGCGAGGACGGACGCGAGCCGAGGCCTCTACGCCCAGTCCGGCGCAATCGATCATCGATGCCGCACCGATCGCCCGGGTCTCTCGAGCTCCTTTTTCTTCCGCGACGTCGTTCGCCCAGGCACGCAACGGCCAATGACCGCTGCTGCAAAGGAACGGTTCACGACGGGTGTTCGTACGTGTTCCTTTCCTCCGTCGTTCGGTAGTATCACGGAACTGAGGCATGGTGTTCTTCCGGCCGGAGGAGTCCTGCACACATCTCGGACGTGCTCCGTCCTCACGTACATGATCTCTCAGCATCGATCAGTTTAGGACGTACGTGTACGAGTGCGAGCGTTGTCACCGCCCGCTGCACGTGCACGGATTCCCAGAAATGGCATGCAGCTGCTGCCTTTCCATTGCGTTTCGGACCTCGCCGCCTTTGCGTGGCGCGCTGCCACACCGTTGCTTTCTTTCCCACGTACAGCGTCGTCTGCGCAATCCACCACCACCACCTCGAGAATCCCTTGATCGATCGCCATTTGAAAGCAAAATGTGCCTCTCTCTGCAGGGAAATGGGGCTTGCACAAGTATAGCAACCAAGGTACTCAATCTTCCACGGCATTGCATAATTCAGATTCCTCCCAGACGCGACAGTGTCGTTCCGTTCCGTTTGCTCAATTCAGATGCCTGCCGGCCAGATCGATTTGGCACTTGTCAGGTTTCTGTTATTGAGCCTGCATGCGCTTTTTACAGGGCTGGCTGCTTCGACGTGGACGAACACCACCGTCTGCCGACCGTAGCCGAAAGCCACAGAACATGACCTCACAGGTCGTGGTCAAGGATCAAGACCTTTTCTTTTTCAATCTCTAAGCTAACAAGATGGCGTCAAAGACGTTCTATTTCTCGGCATCAATACCCAATCTGTAGAGGAATGGAGTGCGTGTAGTGTCATCTCCAGACGCTGGTCTGCAAACGCTATGTTCATCGGTCTCACTGACGCCAGCAGATGAACAAGCATCGGTCCATTGAATCTACTGCTGGTTAAGTGGACCAGGACCAAATTTACAGTCGTCACGAAATGCACCTTTCTGACCACGGAAATAAAAACACTTTTCCCTGACCATCAGTTTGTTGAAAAAGATTGGCGCTTACTGATGCTGGTGGAAACTCTGCATGCATGCCACCGATTTGTCGCCTTCAACCTCAAATTCTCAATCATGAGATGTCAACTTTTGATACATACACGCCACTTTGGGCAAGATGTCCCGGTCTAAAGGCTCCGGTGAAAATTATTTGCCTGGGCTGCTTCTTTTCGCGTTTCTGACAGGAATTTCGCTGCAACCTAAGCTGACTTGAAGCATATGGTTTACCCTTGTTTCCATTATGATTTAGCCTATGACAAGTGGGCCTCTCATTCCCAAATGTTTATGGAATGTTTCTTGGTAGCTGAACATAAAGGTAGTGGTAGCTCTCTTCTTTGAGGAGGCATTGCGACTAAATTGATCCCGAATTGGATTGTACGTTTTCGCGAGACTCCAAATTATTTTCAGTTGTAAAATATAGCATCTGCATTGACGTACTACAGTACAACTCCCGCTGCTGCCCTGGTTGATGACAAAACTGAGATGCGATGAGAGCACGTCGCACCTTCGAGCTTATCCCCATCCTCTGTAGCTTCTATGTCAGTATGTGACCATCTTTGCTAGGAAAAGAAGAGGCGCCTTTTTCTACACCCCCATCGGCGTCGCAGTTTGGGAGTCCAAGGTCACCGTCGGCGTCGCGCCCCACGTTTTTTCCCCTCCCGACTTCAGCCTGCGGCGACCATCACCGGGCGGCCGCCGCGCCGCAGCCTGATGGCGCCCGCCCTTATCAAGTTACGTATCATTTGGAAGGCAGCAGGCATGAGACGACGGGCCTGTCCCGAGAGCTATCAGCTAGCTCTTATCTTATCTGCCCGATGGCGGCTGCTATAGCGGATGTTTGTTAGCCGCCGTCAGGCATGGACCTGACTGAAAATTCGAAGCGAATTCCGGCGCTTCCTCTCGTAGCTGCTCAGGGCATATGGCCCTCTTGGTCGGCGTATAGTATCTCGTGCGCCGGCCACAAGGCCCCCACAGCCAAGAGACCAACGACCCTTTCAGGTTCAGCATCTTTTACAACGTGTCTTTTTGGACAGAACGGTTGCACACGTGCGGCGTGCCTTCTGCACAGCTTCCTGGAATGGAAAATGGCTACCTGTCCCGATCGGCGATCGATCGCCACAGCATTTCGCGTTTAGACGAGTTCGATCGAGTCATCGTGCACGCTCACCGCTGCGCCCGTCTGGCCGTCTCTTTCCGGCTCCACGGCCGCGTGGTCAGCTGTCAGCAGCTGCCCTCTGAAGAAAGGGAGACGAAGACGAGGCCTCTACAGGGGAATTTGGGAACCATTCGCGAGAGCAGCAGGAGATGTGCTCTTTCACGGCATTTGGGAATTTCTCTCAGATGTGACAGCGTCGTCGTCTGCTACGTTTGGTTTGAGATGCCTGGATGGGTGGTTTGGTTTCGTCAGGTTTCCCTGTCATACCACGGCGGGGTCAGAGAGACACCCAGCCATTCTTTTCGTCTCTCCTGACGATAGCTGCCATCGTTGAACGGTGAGCACTACCACTGGAGCTCGATCCCGTAATCGATCCTGACGCGTCCACTTTGTCCAGAGCTTCGAGACATGCAGGAACACGATCACCTGCTTGGTGCCTCTAGCCGGAAACCACAAAACATGGCCTCACAAGTCGTGATCAAATGCCAAGACCTTCTATTACCAGATTTATTCCTTAGCTGACAAAAACTGTGAGAATCTTTCTTTTTCGCTAAAAAGGCCTCAATACCCTCTGTAATACGGAGTAGTATGTAGCCAGGCATGAAGTCGTGTCATCTTTTAGACGCTGGTCTGCAACCGCTATGTTCATAGAGTCTGGCAGTGGCCGACGCCAGCAGATGAACGATCCATTGTGTTGACGCTTTTTACGGCCAACACACGCGAGCGCCGAATCGCGCAACGAAGAGAACGATGAACTTGCCGCAGCTCCACACAAACCGGTCAGACCGGTTTAGGGATCCGGTCAGACCGGTTTCCCCAGGGGCTTCGGGATGAACCTAAGATCACCACCTCGGGAGGGACCCCGTCGGAGATGGCGCGCCTAGGGTTGCTCTGAGATCGGTCAGGCCACTCAGAACGTCCTTGAACGCCGTAGAGACGAGCAAAGAAAGCAAGGGGGTTGGAAAAAGCTAGGGTTTGGAGATAAAAAGTAGAAAATATATTGATTGATCGATTGGATGATGTCTCAACCGGCCATGGCCCTTTATATTTATAGGGTGGGGAGGTCTTGCCCCGCACGGAATCCTTTTACAATTTGAACCCAACTAGGACTCCTAATTCTACCCTAACTCGGACTGAAACCGGTCAGACCGCTTTGGCAATCCGGTCAGACCGGTTTGGCTATTGCCAGATCGGCTACAGGGAAACCGGTCTGACCGCTTTCCTGAGACCGGTCTGACCGGTTTGCGGGTGTGTCAAATTTGGGTGCGAACACATGCCCCCCTGTTTTCTAGTAAATATTATGCACTAGAAAACATGCTAAGGTCGATGTTTTTTTCTTTTTTAAACTCACCGGCCATTTCATTCTAAGGACGATCCTCAACATTAATCAGCCATATCTTCTCAAGCGCTTTGCCAAACACTCGGATGAAACTTCTTCAAGTATCTCCCATTGAGAGCTCTAGGTAATTGCTGACCTTGTAAGGTTTCCACCATATAAGAATTTCCTGAGCAAACCTTCACAATCTTGAAAGGACCTTCCCAACTTGGAGACCACTTGCCAAACTTGTTACTCTTCATCCCAATAGGCAAAACTGTCTTCCAAACTAGATCACCAACTTGAAAAGACTTGAGTTTTACTTTCTTGTTGTATGCTCTTGCCACTCGCCTCTTATCTTTCTCAATTTCTTCTAAAGCCTCCAAACGCTTGTCAGTCACCTCATCAATATTATCCATCATCAAAGCATAATATGTATCAAAACTAAGATTATTCTGCTTTGCAAGTCTATATGCGCCAAGATTCACCTCTACAGGTAAAACGGCCTCTTGACCATACACAAGCTCGAATGGAGTAACTTTAGTAGCACTATGTCTAGAAATACGATGAGCCCACAAAGCTTCAGATAATACCTCATGCCATCGTTTAGGATGATCTTCTACCTTCTTCTTAATGAGCTTTATCAAAGTCTTATTGCTAGATTCCGCTTGACCATTGGCTTGAGCATAATATGGAGATGAATTGAGAAGTTTAATACCATAAGAATTGACAAACTCACGCACCTCTTTGGATACGAATGAAGTCCCTTGATCCGTAGTCAGAGTTTGTGGAATACCAAATCTATGTATAATATTCTCCCTGATGAACCCAATCACCTCTCTATGTGTCATATTCTTCAAAGGGACCGCTTCTGTCCATTTGGTAAAGTAATCAGTTGCTACAATCACAAAACAATGACCCTTTGTCGAAGAAGGATGAATTTTGCCAACAAAGTCCAAACCCCATCCTCGAAAAGGCCAAGGTTTAATAATGGGATGCATCAATGCTGCTGGTACCAACTGAATATCTCCATGTCTCTGACACTCCTCACATCCTCTGTAATACTTAAAACAATCGGCTATCATCTTGGGCCAATAGAAACAAGCTCGCCTAAGGAGCCACTTCATCTTGGGAGCCGATTGATGAGTACCACAAATTCCTTCATGAACCTCTGCCATAGCTAACCTAGCTTCATCAGGACCCAAACACTTTAAAAGCAAATCATCAATCGTCCGACGATATAACTCATCACCATCCAAAACGAACTTGAGAGCCCACCGTCGAACTTTTCTGTCAACTGTACTGCTAGGATCTTGCAAATAATTTATCAGAGGCCTTCTCCAATCTTCTACTTCATCTTGATTGTCAAGAATAACCGAAGTAGCATTTTCTTCAGACAACCGGTCAGACCGGTTCTCTAAAGCGGTCAGACCGGTTGAACCGGTCAGACCGGTCTGAGGAAGCGGTGCGACCGGTTCCTCCAGAACAGAACACCCGGCTTCTAAAAACATCGGTCTTCGTTCTTGAAAATTTCTTTTTTGAACATTATAACCAGATGCTTGCTGAGCCAGAGCATTTGCCCTTGGATTCTTTTCTCGTGGTACATGACAAATTATAAACTCATCTAAACAAGATATGATATCAAGACACTTATCAAGATAAGTATTTAACAAACCATCTAAACATTGACATATCTTAGAAACTTGTTGTACCACCAGTAAAGAATCACCATAAGCTTCTACATGTTTCACTCCCATGTTATGCAAAATTTCCAATCCGAATAGAAGAGCCTCATATTCAGTTTGATTATTAGTACATTTATGATCTAATCGGTTGAGTGCTTCAAAAATAGCACCATGTGGTGAAGTAATTACAATTCCAATACCACAACCACTTTTGCAAACCGATCCATCAAAATGTAGTTTCCATGGAGTGAAAGTAACATAACCGACATCTAAATCAAGTTGCTTGTCTATTCTATGTCCAACAATAAAATCGGCTACTATTTGTCCTTTCATTGAAGTTAATGGTTCACAATGTAAATCATACTCAACTAAAGCATAAGCCCATTTACCGACTCTACCACTCAAAATTGGTTTATGCAACATGTATTTAATTATGTCAGTTTGACATGCTACTATGCAAGTACTTGGTAAAAGATAATGCCTCAACTTGGTACAAGTATGATATAATGATAAACATAATTTCTCAATAAATGTGTACCTCGTTTCAGCATCCAACAATCTTCTACTCTCATATGCAACCACGTATTCCTTCCCTTCGGTTTCTTGAGTTAAAACACCTCCAATAACATTCTCTTCCGCCGCCACATATAATTTGAATGGAATTCCACTTTTAGGCGCTTGAAGAACAGGTGACGAAGACAAATATTTCTTGATCTCATCAAATGCTTCTTGTTGTCTTGCCCCCCAAGTGAAATCAATGTCATTCTTCAACCGAAGTAAAGGAGTAAAGGCATTCACCTTCCCGGACAAATTACAAATGAACCTCCTCAAGTAATTTACTTTGCCCAAGAATCTTTGTAAGTCTTTCTTGCACGTAGGAGCCTTTACATTATTAATAGCTTCAATCTTCTTAGGATCTATCTCTATGCCTTTCTCATGTACAACAAATCCCAAGAACTTTCCAGCCGATACACCAAAAGCACATTTGAGTGGATTCATTTTCAATTTATATCGACGCATTCTTTCAAATGCAAGTCTTAAATCAGCCAAATGAGAACCTTCTCCAGCCGATTTGACAACAATATCATCGATATAAACCTCTACTATGATGCCAAGTAAATCATGAAAAATTAAATTCATAGCCCTTTGGTATGTGGCACCAGCATTCTTCAAACCAAAAGTCATTACTACCCACTCAAATAGACCAACAAAACCTGGACACAGAAAGGCCGTTTTGGCTATATCCTCTTCGGCCATGAATATTTGATTATAACCAGCATTACCATCAAGAAAACTAAGAATTCTATGTCCAGATGCAGCATTAACAAGAAAATCGGCTATAGGCATAGGATATTCATCTTTAGGAGTAGCTCTATTAAGATCTCTAAAATCAATGCAAACACGAAGCTTTTTTGTTCCTTTCTTTTCAACAGGTACAATATTAGAGATCCAATTAGCATATCTACATGGCCTAATAAACTTAGCATCTAGCAACCGATTGATTTCTTCTTTCACTCGGTCATAAATATCAGGATTAAAGTTTCTGCGGGATTGTTTAAAAGGCCTAAAACCAGGTTTAATAGGTAAACGATGTTCAACTAAATCACGACTTAAACCAGGCATTTCATTGTAACTCCATGCAAAACAATCAACATACTCCTTTAATAACTTTATTAACTCAGATTTAAACAAAGGATCAAGATTCTTGTTTACAAATGTCGGCCTAGGCACAGTACCATCACCAATATCTACCTCCTCTAAAGGATCAGCCGACGTAAACCCTTGTCCCAACTTGCTTAAATCATTAAAATCTTCAATGGCTTCACACATATCGTTCTTGTGCGCCCAATAGTGTTCACGCCTCTGCTGTAACCATTCTAGATTTGTATCCATCAAATCATAAGGGATGGTATGGCCAGATCTCCAATCGGCCTCATAACAGCAGTAGCAAAGCCATCTCTAGTACAACCAATGATCTCACAGTCAGATAAATCCAAACCAGATAAGCATTTGAGATTCTCATGATCACCCAAAGCAGAACTATCGGCCACTGCAACACAAGCCGATGTATCTCCATGGACAATCTCTACTTCATCATCTATCCATTGAATTAAAAATTGATGCAAAGTAGAGGGTACACATTGATTTGCATGAATCCAATCACGACCAAGGATTAAACTGTAGTTACCTTGTGTCTCAGCGACGAAGAATGCAGTAGCCAAAGTCTTGCTCCCAATGGTGAGCTCCATAGAAGCAACTCCCTTGGCGCTCATGGGCTCGCCCCCTCCAACACCGCTGATGGTCATGTTGGTCTTGATCAATTCATCATCTGATCCTCCCAGCTTCTTGAATAGAGAATATGGCATCAAGTTGACTATTGCACCTCCATCCACCAGCATGCGAGAGATAGGCTTCCCATTAATATGACCCTTCATGTATAAAGCCTTCAGATGATTTTCAGTAGCTTTGGGCTTCTGGAAAATAGCTTCCTTTGGTCCAAAACTGAGATGAGCAACGTCTTCTTCTGACAACACATATCCATCCATAGACATATGAATAACATTAAGCTCAAGATTCATGCGTTCAGGAGAAAAACCATAATCAACAAGCTCTTCATCGTCCTCTGAAGTAGATACCGATGATAGCTTGCCATCACAAAGTATAGGAGAAGGAGAAGAAAAACCGGGTGGCGCGTCGGGCAAAGCGGTCTGACCGCTTTCGTCAACCGGTCTGACCGGTTCAACCGGTCTGACCGCCTCCTGAACCGGTCTGACCGGTTCTGTCTGAGAGCTGGCCTTCGCTTTCCATTCTTTTCCTTGTGGAATCACGGGCCTGTACTTGTTGAAAGCTTCGTCCCTCTGCTTCTCTAGCTCTTTCTCCTTCATCTCCTGAAACCTCAACCGCTGAAGCTTCCTCCTTTGAGTACGAGATAGACCAGGAGGACACCATCTTGGCAAAAAATATTTGGAGTTGGAACCACTCCCACTTGCTTCACCATCAGCAACAGAATCCTTCTGAATAGGTGTCTTAACCTGATTGTCCGTGACAATCGGTCCTTTGCCACAGTTTCCAATAGAAACGTTTATCAACCCAATCTGAATAATATCTTGATTTGTAGTCCTCTCTGGGTCAATATCCATCTTATGCACCTCCTCACGCTGTTTTGGCTTGTAAACTTGCTTCATAGGAGGTTTTGCCGATTTCCCAGGGAAACCGGTCTGACCGGTTTGTGAAACCGGTCTGACCGGTTGGGTCTGATGACCCTGACCGGATTGGCAAGGTGCCAAACAGTCTTGTCCAGGCCTTGAAATCCTGTCTAATGCTGGCTTTCGAGGTCCGCTCCATCCATGCTGAAAAGATTGTTGATATGGTACCCACATCACTCCATTATCATCATAAACTGGACGAGGCAGACATGGATTTGGTGTCTCCCATTGTTGAACAAAATTCCTCTTTGGTTGAGGAATTTCTTCTTGATATGGAGGCACTCTCATTCTCTTTTTTACTGGCCGATCACTTGTAACGGCCTTTTGCTTGGAGTACTTATCAAATAACATATCAAAAGTGACCTTTGGCCTGATAGTACTCCCCTGATTCTTTGCAACATTGAGCTTCCAGTTTCCAATCTCCGGACGGCTTGGTTTAATCATCTTTGGACGACCTGGGGGAAAACCGGTCTGACCGCTTTCCCCAACCGGTCTGACCGGTTTGGCCTGTGCAGACTCAAACGGTCTCTGCTCGGTGGGAACGGTCGACCCTTGCCCCCCATGTTCAGAGGCCCTCACAGTGATCTTGAATGTCTCCCTGCCATCTGGAGTTTTCTCACATGCAACTTCTCGAACCAACTCCTTCCCCCTCAAATCAGTTTTTGCTTCACCGATCACAACATTCTTCCCTTTGGTCGCTTCGACTTGATGCGGCCGAACCAAGACCTTGGGCTGCTGTAAATCCATGGTATTGACAGGGAAAGGAGCTTTGTCCACTTGCATCTTATGGAATGTCAAACGACCTTCATTTATGGCCGATTGAACCTGTCGACGAAACACATTGCAATCATTAGTGGCATGAGAATAAGTATTATGAAACTTGCAATATGCACGCCTTTTCAACTCTTCAAGTGGAGGTAATTTATGAGTTAATTTGATATTTCCAGATTTAAGCAATTCATCAAATATACGGTCACATTTGGAAACATCAAAAGTAAATTTAACTTCTTCTTGCCGATTTTTGCTAACCGGCTTAAGTGATGTACAAGAATAAGTTTTCTCTTTAGAGGGCCATACAAATTCAGCAGCAAATACTTCTTTATCACTATCGCTCGAATCATCAGATTCATAATCAACCATATGAACATTAGAACGACGCGATCTAGAAGTATCCCTTTCTTTTTCTTTATTCATTCGGTTTTCAACAGTTAAAGCTCTAATTTGAACTTGAGCAACCGAAAGAAAATCAGCACCCTATATTTTATCTCTTATAGACGACCTTAAACCTTTTAAGCAAATATCAGCAAGGTCCATATCAGTGATTGACAAATTAAAGCAACGGTTTTTAGTTTCTTTGAACCTTTTAATATAAGCAGAAACAGTTTCGTCTCTACTTTGTCTAACCGATGTCAAATCTGTCAATTTTAATTGCAAACTCCCACTATAAAAGTGTTCATGAAACTTACGTTCTAACATATCCCAAGATATAATAGAACCGGGAGCAAGTGAAGAAAACCAAGCAAAAGCGGTGCCAGTTAATGATAAGGAAAATAAACGTACTCTAATAGCATTATAAGCACCCGCTTCTCCCAATTGAGCTATATATTGGCTAATATGCTCCCACGTGGTTCGGTCATCATCTCCACTAAATTTAATCAAATCGGGCATACGCCAACCACGTGGAAGAGGAAAATTATCAAACTCAGCATTATATGGTTTCTGATACAAATTCGAATTACCAATATCAACACCAAGTTTATTTTTCACTACATTAGCCAAATCTTCTTTAAATTTATTAAATTCAGCCCAGTTAGGATTATTTGGTTGTTGGGTTTGCACACTCTCCAAATTCATTTTATTCAAATAGGGAGTATTCTTAGCTTGAGCTAGCCTATAACTTTCAAAAACATCATCAGGTATGACGTTTCCTTGAGCAAATGTATTAGCTTTTGTGCTATATTGAGGCATAGCAGCACCTAAAGCATTAGTGTGAGCATAAACCATTGAATTAGGCGAAACAGAAAGCGGCAAAGGCTGCTCAGGCACCAATTCAAGTGCACTGGTCAGACCGGTCTGACCGGTTCCCTGATCCGGTCTGACCGGTTTGGCCGTGTTCGGCCCGGTCGGTTGGAACGGCAGGGATTGACCAATGGCAAACTCAGGTGGCATACCATACATGTATTTTTCAGTATTAGAATTAAGTATGGGTGCCAAGCTAGGAGAAACTCCACTACTGAGATTAATTTTAGGAGCGCTACTACTAGTTTCATTAATATTAAAGCAAGTAGAGGTCCTATCTTTTTCAAGATCTTCCAATCTTTCCAATCGAGCAATATATGAAGCAAGTAATTCATCTCTTTCTACGCTATTTTTGGGAACAGCAGTAGAAGAAGTAGTTTGAGATTTACTTACAGCGGGTATTACCTCAACTCGATTGTCATTAAGCTTGATCGCCGGCAGCTCAAATTCTTGTACTCTTGCTACCTTGCCATGACGATCTTTACGGACGCCGGCCAAAAATTGCATTGTCATGAACTTCTGCAGCGCCTCGAAATTCTTCTGCTCCTCCGGAGTAAGATCTTCCAATGAAGCCGTAACAATGTTGTCGGCGTCAACATCACATCGAGATCCCATCTTGTCTGGAGCTTAGATCGAACGGTCTTTGACAACCAGATCTTCTATATTCCCCAGCGGAGTCGCCAAAAGTGTGTTGACGCTTTTTACGGCCAACACACGCGAGCGCCGAATCGCGCAACGAAGAGAACGATGAACTTGCCGCAGCTCCACACAAACCGGTCAGACCGGTTTAGGGATCCGGTCAGACCGGTTTCCCCAGGGGCTTCGGGATGAACCTAAGATCACCACCTCGGGAGGGACCCCGTCGGAGATGGCGCGCCTAGGGTTGCTCTGAGATCGGTCAGGCCACTCAGAACGTCCTTGAACGCCGTAGAGACGAGCAAAGAAAGCAAGGGGGTTGGAAAAAGCTAGGGTTTGGAGATAAAAAGTAGAAAATATATTGATTGATCGATTGGATGATGTCTCAACCGGCCATGGCCCTTTATATTTATAGGGTGGGGAGGTCTTGCCCCGCACGGAATCCTTTTACAATTTGAACCCAACTAGGACTCCTAATTCTACCCTAACTCGGACTGAAACCGGTCAGACCGCTTTGGCAATCCGGTCAGACCGGTTTGGCTATTGCCAGATCGGCTACAGGGAAACCGGTCTGACCGCTTCCTGAGACCGGTCTGACCGGTTTGCGGGTGTGTCAAATTTGGGTGCGAACACATTGCTACCGTTGGCTTTTAGAAAGTAGACCATTTTTAGTTTTTTTAATAAACGGTATACAGCATAAGATTCCATTAGTTCTTCAGGGTTCAGACCAGCTAGTAGGAAACAACAGTTCAAATCAAAAGCTGGCTACGGTGAAATTTGCAATCACACATGCATCATTCGCTATGACGAGGATCATTTAATTGAAAAATAATGTCACGGAAGTCTTTGAATAAATCCTAGCAAGATATGGTAAGCCACTTTCAATTATTATTGATGCCTGCAGATGTCTTGCTCGTGGAAATTTGCGTGCTAACGGATCGTCAGACCTCGGCCTGTCCAAATCGGGACTTTATTAAATCATGATATGTCAATTTCTCTGATTCCATTCTCGATACATGTCAAAATTTTGGGCAGGCGGGATGCATGTACCGGTCCGAAAGCTTCAGAAAAATCCCGTTACACCTGCGTCAATTCTGAATTTCTTCCAGGGAAAACTCGCTGCAAGTTCAGGCTATTAAAAGACCGAAGTACTAGTTGTAGTATGTTTTAACCTCATGCGAAATTCTTGTAGACTATTCCTCTCAAGCTCTGAGAGGACAAATACGCAATTCTGAAAATAAAAATCCTGGCAAAACCCTGGAGCTTCCTGATGATCAATCGTGTAAGACAAAGCGGAGATGCGATGAGATTAAGTGAGAACACTGCAGCTTCGTTAGTCTATTTCCATCACGTTCCAGTGGTGTTTCTCTACTTAATTTCTAGCATCCCCCCAATCCATCTGACTATCTCTCGCACCACGTTTTCCTCTCCCGGAACCTGCGGCGACCAGATGGGGGCGGCCGCCGCCGGCCGGCAACCGCGCCGGATTGCGAGACCGGCCACAAGCAAGCAAGACGCCAAGGTCGACGGGACTCGTGTCAAAGTCAGGCCGCCAGGGAGCCCGATCGAGCAACCCGCTCTTATCAGGTTATCATTTCGAAGGCTGGCAGGGCATGGAGCTGACTGAATCGAAGCAAATGCGAAATCAGAGACCTGGAGCCCTTATCAGAGTAATCATTTGGAAACCGGCCAGGATGGCCGCACGGGGCAGGCAGGCCGCGTGAGATGGAGCAGAGACGAGAGCTCTCTTATCTGTCTCGTCACAGGCTGGAACAGAGGCTGCTACTCGCGCGCATTCGTTAGCCGTCAGGCATGGAGCTGACTGAATCGAAGCCAATTCCTTGCGTTTCTTTTTCTCCTCCGTACCTGCGCTGCAGCGCAGGGCATGCATGTGCCTCGCGATCGCGAAAGCGTCGTGCGCCGACGGCAGTTCGTCGCTGTAAACGGCGCGCAGGCTTCCACGCCGCCGGTAACAGTTCACTTTCGCAACCGCCTATCAGGGTACCAGCCTGTTGCTGTTAAATCACATCCAAAGCAATCCGTGCGTAGAAAATTCAGTTATATTTACCGCCGCCCCCCATGTCACTTGGGTGAATTATTGATTCGAGCTTGACATATATGGCACTGCTGGGTGCCGCTCTTCTAGCTGTGTGTGCTTTATTGTAAACTGATAATTCCAGTATTTTCTCATGCTTTATATATAAAACTGGCTTCGGCCTTTGGAGGAAATCAGATCCTCCCACTGTAATTAGCTAGTTATAATTTGTGCATGGACGAACGACCAAAACATTCAGATTTCATCCGATACGTGGCATTTGAGCTCATTACAGCTAGTGCATATGCCACGGAACAGTTAATTTACACAGAAAGCACGCTCTAAACTGTACACGACTTTTCATTTCCAAATAAACTGCAGCTGCAGAAATACAGATTGGAAACATTTCTTTTCCTACCTGAAGCAAAAACAAAAAATACTTCCAATGTCTGATATCTTTGCATCATGTTGCAACAAAAGTAGTCTGTCACGGCATTGAGAATTTATCTCGGATGTGACAGTGTCATCCCGCTACGTTGCTTCAGGCTCATTGGATGGATTTGCCACCCTTCACTGTCACACGGAGCCAAGAAGATGCCCGGACAATCTTTTCTTCTCCTGACGCTGCCACCGTTGAATGATGGGCACCAATGAAGCTCCCTGAATTGATCCTATGCAAAGCATGGCTGGGACACCTGAAAACAAAGGTAAGAGCTTACCGTAAGGACATAGGGAACATGACAAAAGAAAGTACAACATAGTAAACACATATCTTTGCTACTGATTGTGTTACAATCAACTTAAATAGTAATAAAATTATTTGAATGGTTTAGTTGCTTTTGGACTTGTTTGCAAATGGTGGCCATGATCAAGTTAACTTTCAAAGCATACAATGCAAAGGTGCTTGGCACGTGAGTGTGACACGATTATATATCTTGCAGAAGTAAATTCTAACGAGGAGACTTTGTTCCACTACTGCAGGTCAAATGAGATGTCAGCATGGAAACAATGTTATGGTTCCATAGTTCAGTCTCCCAATATCCATACTATGTTTATTGAATTCCTCAAACATATTCATTATTTCTGTCCTCACCATATTCCAACGAACCTGGAAAAACTCCACAGGCATGTGGTCAGATCCAGGAGCTATATTTTTCTGCATGAAAAAAAACAGCATTTTTTACTTCTTCGGTAAAGCTCTAGCTATTGGCATATGGAATACAGTATACTACCTCCGTTCTGAAATAGTTGACGTTTCCGACCAGCAAAATAAGCTAGCCGTAGGCTAAAAATTGTTTTCTGAACGTCATATATAAAGATCCAGAGGTAGTACTTGATTGTTTTGGTGAGAGTAGAAAGGTGTGTAGTGCTTGATGAAGTGTTATTGCGGTGGCTGGAACATCAGCACATTCTATTAAGCCTTGCTATATGATAATGGAAAAATGGATACATAGGAATCAGGGTGTATGGAACTAACACACCAGCTTGTTTTGACCCAACCTCACCAGAGAAATATGATCATTTTGCACGATATTCTGAGCTCCATGGTTGACTTTCTAAGCCAAAAGCCTGAGAAACAGCAAGTCCAATCACACAACGTTCTCCAATACTAGGTATAACTAATTATTAAACAGCATTAAGAAAATACAAAGGTTATAAACCAGATCATAAGTGCATCGGTTTTTAAACAGAGTACCTTGGGCGTTTGTTATCAGATTCACAGGAACTAGGATGGCCCACACAGATCTATGAACAGAAGGTAGACAAAGTTAGTTGGCAGAAATTCTCTAAAACCAGAAGTGATGAGAATACTTACTGATGTATTCTTTGGATCACGTGCAGAGGAATTGCCTGCAGAAATTACAGAAGCCACTAAAATTCATAAGGCCATAGTCACAAACAGGGATAAACAACAAACCATAATTGCACTACCATGCACAAATCACTAAACTCATAAGGCCTTAAACTGGGACAAAGCAGAAACCATATTCATAACAAATATGGGTAGATGTAATCACCTGTAGTCACGGGGGGCACTGTACACAGACCGAAAGCTTTGACTAAAGGAGAATGCTTTGCAAGAATATAGTCTACCACTGCCTTTACACTCTTGCTACGAAGGTCAAGAGCAACCAACCGTCCATCCAAATCATTCAACTTTTTCCATGTCTTCAGATAGAGAATATCATCGCCATCTGCGCTTAGGGTGGGGTAAGCGGAGTACAGATCCTTAAACACTACCTTCTCAGTGTCGGAAAAACCCTTTAGTCCACTCAGCAGTGATAAATCCTTCGAATTGTCAAACACAATGTCAGCAGCATCAAGAACAAGTCCCATCTCCCAGCCATCGGACGAAAGGGTCCGACTCCACATCACGGCCTTCCAACCCATCCAGGTCTGCGATGGTGACACCACTTTGCACGTGCGTGACTTGATCAAGTCTGAATCAAGGACCTTACCCTTTGCTATATGAAATGTAGGATTTTGGAAAGAGTGCTCCATCTCGATAAGCTCTACCAAACCATTGATGCATGTGAGATCTCGAAATTTCCTTGCGAATGGTCCTGGATGCAACTCTTCTAGTGCGTCTTTGTTCTCAGGCAACAAATCAGGCAATGGGATGTAACGTGCTGTGAGATCTGTCTCAAGCACGATGCACACCAGCATGCCATGGAGGAAATCGACCCACCCTAGTATGCCTTCACCAAATGTGACCACTTTATTGGTTATAACCCTGCCAATCTAAGGGCATGGATTTTTCAGTTTGATATCTTTCCATTTTTTATCCTCAGAGGAGTAGAGGTGGAGTCGGTAGAACGTCCGTTCAACAAAGCCCATAGCGAGACCGGCCAGGAGATAGTGACCATCATGACGGGGCACAATGCCGAACTCCCTGAGACTGGGTAAACGGTAAGCACGTGGAAGGGGAAGCTGCTCAAGTGAGGCCAACTTGCCTGAGTCGCCGTTGCCAGCCTTGTACATGAAGTATTCTTCTTCACCGGAGCTGGAGAAGAAGCCGCGGAGGAGGAGGAAACAGCCCTCTGCAGCGACCATGTGTGGCGATTCTCCCAAGTAGGCGGCATCGGGTTTATAGTTGGGGGGACCTGTGGCAGTCGACGCAGAAGTAGGACAAGGCCGGGGGTTGATGAATTGTTAAGGATACCTCCAAGATGTGGCCATCTCTTGATTTAGCTGTGGCCATGGTGTCCTTGTTCTTGTGCGCGTATTGGTCGATGATAATTGAGGCTGGGCGGCAAAATACTTTGGTGGCGTCGCCCCGGGAACCGAAGGAGCTGATCGATTCCGATGTTGCCATTAGAAGCTTCCTGCATTGCAACATCACGACACATTACAGGAATTAAATTGCAGCAAAAATCCAATCACGGCACAAAGTAAACATGCAAAATTGATATTGACATAAGCTCTGTCTGCAGGAGGGGCAGGGTCAAGCTAGACGCTGCCACCGTTCCCATTGATAGGAGGGGCCGAAACCCCCGCGGGCAGGCGGCGGCGCAGGCGGATCTTCCAGGTTTCTCTCTCTCCTCGACTACATGGTGATTGCAGAAGTTGCGGGCGAAAAGCGGCGTGAAATATATTCTGTTTGACTATTTATATGGCTCTTCTTGGTGAAATATATTTGGTTTCAATATTGACATAGTTTGTCTGAACTTTAGATCATCGAGTTATGTTTGGGCAAGATTGAAAAAAAAGGAAAGCTACACTAACTGTGGTACCGTAGCCGAGCCCAATCCAAACAATAATTCTCTAATATTTTTTTATTAATTTTATTTGGTGTGGATTTATTGAATTAATATGGACCATTGGATCTTCGTAAAATTTAATGGTGCGAAATCTTTTCTTTTTTTGATTAATGTGAGATTTTTTTGGCCCTCTCGACGTAGAACGCGGTAGCTTCTTTGATACTATTGCATTATAAATCCCCGCATACTTTGTAACTTACGCTTTCTGTATAACTTAAACTAAATATGTCACAAATGATGCATGCAATCCTCATTGTTGTTGCGAACTGTACGATGAAAACATAGCAAGGGATTCACAGAATCACATTTGAGATTACACATCAAATTAAAACATAGAAAAGCAACGCATTTCACATTACCACCTAAGTGAAAAACATATAGTTCACACTTGAGATATATTGTCACTGAATTAAAAGCAACACATTAACAACTGAATCAAAACATATAGCTTGAGATTGCACCGAACTAAAACATATAGAAGCAAAAGTCACACCTGAATGAAAACATAGGAGGAACTCGATCATTATCCATGCTTGTTTAGCATTTTCACAGCCAAAATGCCAAAGGATCCTCAAGGATGCAATCAGTTGTTGCTTCATGAGGTAGGCGGTAGCAACGAACCCGGCGGTGTTTAAGCTTCAGGTCTCCATTCGTGCCATACCTGAGGGAGAAGGTCATCACATGATACATAAAGCGACCACCTTGGGGCACGCCTCCCGCATCCCACTTCTCACCGATCTCCACCTGATCATAAGCCCCCGGCGCCCTGAGCTTCTGATCAACCCTGACGTCACCAATGGAGACACACTGCACAATGCAGAACTTGCCCGGACGCATGTGCAAAAGGGTGGCACTTACATGCCTTTCAGCTGGGGTCTTGTTGTACACCTTCTCCTTGCTGCGCTTGCAAACAGGTGAAGGGTGCAGCCTGCAGTTGCCATTGTCGCCGGTGCCGGTGCTGGCCATGGCGCAGCTGTAGAGGTACCCAATGGTCTCCGGATCTTTGGAGAGACCGACAAAGGCCTCCATGGAGGTGTCATAGTGCCCACGGCCGGTGAAAGGCAACGCCCAATCACCGTATCGTTTCCACACATACTCCTTGGTGTCGAAGATGAAGGTGGCCATGGCCGCGGCGGCGCCGCTCTTGGCACTGACGAGGATGCACCCATCGGGCCGCACGGCGTAGGAGGAGACGTCCTCCCTCTCGAATGGCGGATAAGTGAGCTCGTGCCACTCCCATCCGCTAAGTTCCGGCCCGTGCCAGTCCCATCCACTACGTTCCGGCCAACTACGTCCACTGCGTTCCGGCGTCCAGAGACAGAAATTAAACTTGCCGAAATCCAGAGCGAATAGCTTATCGTCGCCGACGGCGAAGTAGATTGGAATATGCGGACAGTTGGGCTCAGGGCCAAACATGAAGCTCCGCTCCTGGATGTCGATAATTGGGATGCCCATGATGTCAGTGTCAGAGTAAGAGTCAGACACGCTGGGATGCATCGCCATGATTTTGGTGCCAAAGGCTGACGTCAGGTACATGGGAAGCCGGCGCGGCGCCTGCACGCGCAGGACAACTCCAGGCAAGGGCTGCTTCTTAACGATGGCGCCATCGCCATCGCCATCGCCATCGCCATCGCCTTCGCCTTCGCTTGAGCCGGACGATAAGGGCTGCTCGGCGACGTCGCCTGAGCCGGGCGGCAAGGGTACCTCGCGGATGCTGTACCCTTTGTTCCAGTCATCAAACACAAGGTAAAGCTGCTGCTTCTGAGCCATTGCCGGACGCCCTTCTGGAATCCTCGTTCCTTGCTCGTCGCTGCGATTCGAATTCGAAGAAGAATCGATTGTCAAATAGGAGTAGAAATCAATCAGGCCCAATCGTCCTAATGCAGCTCAAACCGACAGATCCAAGTATCCATATCTGAATCGAGGGCAACAGAGGAGAAGAGGAGGGGATCGCAGGAACGCACCTGCACAAGTCGGAGATGCTGCGGCGGCGGCGGCGGCGGCGGCGGCGGTTGAGGCTGAGGCTGCGGCTGCGGCTCAGGCGGAGCCGCGGAGGGGGAGGAGGCGAAGGGATTAAAGGGAAGGACGCAGATTCAGTACCTTTACTTCGTAGGCAAAGGAGTTCCCGCAGGGGCGGTGGCGCCGGAATTCATGCATGGGCCGTCAGCAAATTGGGCCAAAACCTGATACAAAAACGCATTCAAACTGGTGAAATATTTTACGAGGCAAAGGAGCAGTACACATTGATCACAGAGTAATCTGTAGGCGGTATATGATTTTGCAAACATCAGCTACAGGAAAGATAGACCATATAATATAATATCGGCCATATAATATAATATAATATCGAAAATAGACCTCAGCTCATGACAGTCCAAGGGCATTACTGTTCGAATGGAATTTTGGACTTTGCAATCAGCACGAGGTCGTACATACGTACCAATCAAGTTGCCAGACAATTGACCGCCCGGAGGGTGGAGAACCCGGCGATCGCCGGGACGGCCTTGAGCCCCAAGCCGGCGATGTGCGCGGCGGAGGAGAACACGTTGAGCGTGTGCACGATCTCATCAGAGCATTGCGGGCGAACGGCGGCGGCGGCGCCGTCGTGACGTCGTCCTCCTCGTCGACGGCATGGTAAAACGAGCCGTCGCCGACTGTTCACCCACGCGCTGACCTGGTCCAGCGGCGAGGCCCCGGCAGAGAAGGCTCCGGGCCCGCCTCCGCGGCGGCCGCCTTGCCCTTCGCGTCGTAGGCTGTAGCAACGGTGACCGCGTCCAGCGTGTCGGACGTGTACCCGTCGTGCCGGCGGGGCGCGCCCGATGGTGGCGGCAGCGTGGCGGGCATGGCCGCGCCGGCGCCCGCGCGGTGCAGGTTGCGGTGGCTCCAGAGGAACAGGCGCCACCAGAAATTCCGGCTCCGGGATGGGAGCACCTGCCTGGACGATCGCTTCTTCAGCATGACGCGGTCGGCGCAGCACGACGACCGGAAGGACGCCGCCAACGTTTGGAATCCTATAATCACAATTTTCTCGGCTGGAGAAGGGAGCACGGGACCGAGTGGAATGGAATGTGTGCGGTGGTTTTGGTGGTAGAAATACCGGAGGGTGGAAGGCCCCGCGCCGCGCCGCGCCGCGCTGTTGGTCGCTGCGGGAAACGACACGGCCCTGCCGCACGGCTGCTTCCGACGTCACCGCGCACCCGGTCCCACCTGGCAGAACATCTGGGTCGCTCGCTCGGCTCGAAGCGGCGCCGCCGGCCTTGGCTCGTGCAGGCTCCAATACGTATCTCGCTCTCGCATTTGGATCAAAGCAGGACGGGGAAAGTTCCCGTCCGACCGACGCCGTTTTACCTAAATAAATTTCCTGACCGTTTCCTGTTTTTTTGGGTATTACCCGGAAGGAACCGGTTCCAAATCCATTTGCAGCGGTACCCCCTAAACTATTCTGGGCCTGTACTTTACCGTTTTTGGGGAAAAAAACTCGTTGCAGCGGGGTCCTGTAGTACTGTGCCGGCCCATCTCAAGATGGCAACGGGCAAAATCCGCGCGGATACTAGCTTTGTATATCCACGCCCGCGAGTAAGATCCCACGCCCGTGTCCGCGCCCGGCATCCGTCACGGGCAGAAAACCACGCCCGCACCCGCCATCCGCGGATACCACGTACCCGCGGGCACGCCCGTATGCCCGCAAGACAATAAACAAGAACAAGCAAACCAGCAGGTCCTCTTCTTCTTGTTCTTTCCGGCCAATCAGGGAGGAGAGCAATTAGACTAGCACCACTGTCTCTGCTCTCCCACTCACGCAAGCACAGATGTCTCTCTCTCCAACTATTTATTGGCGCAAGAATTGAAGCTAGCAGTTGCTTACAATTCAATTCACTAATTCGAGCTCCTAAGTCCATCGATCCAGAAGCACGCTCCTTGCCTCCCTGGCGGCGGGGGACAGGGCTGCCGGGTGCGGCTACCACGGCCCCGGCAGCGGCGACCTGGGCGCCTGCCCCCTGCGTCGCGGACTCCCTGCCGCGCCTCTCGTGGCGCGCGTCGCTCGCGGGGGCGCGTGTCGTGGGGCGTAGCTGCGTAGGGCGGCGGGGTCACGGCGGCGCGGGCCGCCGGCTGGGTCGCTGGCCCGTGAGAAGGTGGGGAAGGGGCGCCAGGAGAACGGGAGAGAGGGGGGATTTTGGAGGAGGTGGGGGTGGCGGCCGGGAGAGGGAAAAGGGATGTGGTGGCTGATGGAGTTGAAACCCTAGGTCGAGTTTATATACATAATAGGGAACTATATGGTCCACTTGTCAGCTATTGGAGCGGGTTTGGCGGGCTTGCGGACGCGGATATCATCTTTTCGTGCCCATCAAGAAATATCCATTGGATTTGAAGTTACACCCGCACCCGTGCCCGCGGGCACAGACTTAAATCCGCATCCGCATCCATCGGGTTTCTTATCCGCGGGCACGTGGATATTTCGTGCCCGTTGCCATCTTGAGGCCCATCTCCCCCTCCGCCATATTTCGGGAGGCGCACCCCTCCTCCAAACGCCGACGCCGACGACTCCCCTCCGCCCCGACGCCATATTCCGCCCGGTCCCGACTCCGCCCCGACGCCATATTTCGCCCGGCCCCGACTCCGCCCCGACGCTATATTTCGCCCGGCCCCGACTCCGCCCGACGCCGACGCCGACGCCGCACCTCCCGCCGCGCTCGCCTCCGTCTCGTTCCTTCTGTCCGCCACCGCCACCAGCTCCGCCGCCGCAAACTCCCCGGCCTCCCACCTGTCCGTCTCAGCGACGGAGGCAGCCGGTGGGGCAGGGTAGGCTCGAGCCTCCCTGCTGCTCCCAGATATATAGAGCCCCACCGGAGTTTTCTTTAAAATTTATACTTAAATACGTATAATAGGAGGAGCTTAACTGTATATTTGTTTATTTTAAGAGTCATAGTTGTGTCGATACAGTTGTATAGTTCAGCTCCTCCTAAAAATTTTTCTGGCTCCGTCCCTGCTCCGTCTCCACCGTGGGGCCCTGGAGAAGGAGGTCAGGCCCAGGTCAAGCGCGCGTTCCCTCGCCGGCTGCTCCGAGGAAGCGTCCAAGATCCAGAAGCTCTCCGACACGGTCTTCACCTCCCGCCGCGCCCGTCCCCGGCAGAGACGCAGCACCCACCAGGGCGGCGTCCCTGGAGAGCACCGGATCGACGCAGTCTCCATTGGTGACGCCAGGGTTCATCGGGAGCTCAGGGAGCCGAGCCGGGGGCTTATCAGGTGGAGATCAGTGTGCAGTGGGATTCGGGAGGCGTGCCCCAAGGCGGTCGCTTTATGTACCCTGTGAGGACCTTCTCCCTGAGGTATGACACGAATGGAGACCTCAAGCTTAAACACCGCCGGGTTCATTGCTACTGCCTGCCTCATGAAGCAACAGCTGATTGCATCCTTGAGGATCCTTTGGCATTTTTGCTGTGAAATGCTAAAATCATGAGATAATGCCTTCCAAATGATACGTAACTTGATAATAAGGGCGGGCGCCATCAGGCTGCGACGCGTTGATGGTCGCCGCAGGAAAAAACGTGGGGGCGCGACACTGACACTAATACTTTATCATGTACAACACACATGTATCCTATCCACCTATGGAACATGATAATTCAGTCAAGTGTGCTGGAACATGATAATTATCCGCTTGAATACTTAGTATTTGCTAATTGCTATGTTGTTGGCTGCTAGAACACCATCTGGTTGTTGATGAATACTTAGTATTCACTATTTTACTGTGTAGCAGTTCAAAATTCAAAATTATGCTGATTGGTGTATTTCTGTCTGTCTTCAGCTGATTGTATTGATATAATGCAAGAATAGCATCTGAATCGAAGATCAAGAATTCAAGATAGCTGGATGTTATTCTTACTATGGTCTCCTTCAGCAAAGCTCAACAGTGAAGTCTCGATGAACTGTTCTGCAAATGACCCAGTGTGCCTCTTGGCTTTTAGTAGTGTGTTGGAGGGGTGTGCATTGTGTAGAAATTCAGTAAAGACTTCACTTGCTGGAGCTTTGTGCCTGTACCTGTCACTTTATTCCCTGGCCGGGAGTTTCATTACTGTTTACAGTTCCAGCAGCACAGATCGTCAGTCTGTCACTGACAATGTATGTTTTGGTGCTCTTGGATAGTCAATCCTATGAGCTGCAGACAGATATCAAGGAATTCTATTGTACCTGGGGGTGGTTTATCTGATTTTCCATTTTCCAGTTTATGTTTGTGCTAGCTTTGTGCCTGTACCTGTCACTTTATTCCCTGGCCGGGTGTGCTTGTACCTGGTAGAAGAGCTTCATTATCAAGTTTGATCTGTTCCTGTAGCTTGATCACTTCATCAAGCACCAAGTCCTTCTCCTTCCGAAGATCTGAGTGCCTCCTTTCTAGTTCCCTGTATTGCCTTTCCAAATTCAGTAGAGTGATAGTGACGCTGTCAACCTGAAATAAAAAATTCATATAATGAATTCTCCAAGAAAACATTCTTCTCTAGTAGCACAATAATTCTGTTAATAGAGAACTTCAGGAATCAGCACAGAAATGATGTAACAACAGCTGTATACTAAAAGACTGGAATACTCAGGAAGAAAATAAGAGATTAATTGCGAAGTGATTGTCAGGAATCCTGCCCTCATACACCAGTAACCTGACTTGAGAAGTGATTGTCTAGTGTGCATCAACATCTGGGTATCTGAATCTGACAGTGACAGATCAACATATGACAGGCAGAAATTCTATGGAAATATGGGGTAACCTGACTTCACCAGTAACCTGACTACCTGAAAGCGGTACGATAAACTTGAATCCCCAAGTTGTTTGATGGACAATAAACTTGCAACAAATTTGGTTTCAGTAAGCAGAAAAGGTGCTTCATGGAAGGAATTTGGTTTCAGAAATGACAACTTATGTGGAGCAACCAGTTGAACCAGCACAACAAAACAGCAAACTCACGAGTACAGCATGCTCAGAGGAAATCAGGTATACATTGGTGAAAAAAACTTAAATAATTTATATTCAGATAAGAAAATAAGGCCATTCAGGAAAGCCAATGGAATCCTCCTGAAATCTTCAGAAGTTCTTACAGCAGATTTTCTGAAGTTCATACAGCAGCAGCAAAGTACATAAGCATAACAGTACAAAGGCCTTCATGATGTTCAAGGTGATGCAATTCTTGAGGCAATTCAGTAGAAGACATTCAGTAAGAAAATGACATTTCAGTATGTGCAAACTCTCTGACCAAAGCTCAACACAATATTCAATAAACTCCCCTAGTGGAGTTCTGGTTGCAAGGAAATAAGTTACACAGCAGAGGGTCAAATTATATAGAGTACTTGGTCCACGACACAAGACACATAACACAACACATAAAAACACTGGCTCCTACAGCAGACCGGTCTCCTTCCAGAACTTGAGGTCGAGCTTGCCAGTGGGTTCAGAAGTTTCTTCTGACTGCTCCTAGAAGTATCCTGGTGAACAACACCAACTTCCTCACTGACTGGTCCATGGCGTCGAGACATTAATCTCTGAAGGATATCTTCTTGTAGAGCTTGATAGTAGATGCGCTGCATGGGTAGACATTGATCAAGATTAATGGCCAAAATGCATTATAGAGAAATATGTAGCAAGAGTCAGAGACATTTAAACGAAATATGTAGGAATCACCCATCCTAGCAGTTATGTGCCTATAGCTAAACATATTTGTTGATAGGGGAATTTGCATTATAGAGAAAATGTAACTACTGCGGTCAAGATATCACCATGGCTGTCGTGCACACACAGTAAATCAACAACAAATTATGCCACCAGAAAAAATCCTAGGATCTCAGGATGTGCACTGAAAATCTGAGACATTTAAACGGGTCATGGCTGACAGCTTTCACACGAATTCAGATGTGTTGTGGCAGATTTCAGCTTACAAAACTGAGAACTTTAGAAAGGTCATGGGTGCTGCCAAATCTTAAGCCCCATTATTGTGCAACACATATTCAGCAAACTGAAGAATGGTTGTGCATCCATTGCAAAAGGTATACACCTGATAACTGAATTCTATCTATACCATAAAATTAGTAATGCGAGACAACCTTCCTAACTGGCATATACTTATCATTGCAAGTTACTGCAGCCAAAAAGGCAAACAAAAATTCCTATCAGAAGTATAATGATATCATTATCCTACACATAATGAACAGCCAGATAAGGAAATGAAATGGGAAAGGTATGACAATTAGCACTAACTAAAAAGTAAAACATAATAACACAACTTAACAGGAATTAGCTCCAGCAATAGAAATACCTTCACAGGACAACAAATTTTTGGAGTAAATCAAACACAATGGTAGGTCTGTTAGACAATATCACAAAAAAAATCTTATACAGAGCAACTGAGCATTGCTCAGCAGCAAGGAGCAACAGGCTACCTTGGCTCGAAGGACATCTGCTAGTCTAGCAGCGGCATGTGTAAAAAAACATAGAAACTCAAGGGAACAATCTTATACAGAGAAACTGAGCGAGCTAGTCTGGTAGCTCTCCAATCCTCTTTGCTCCTCAACCAAATCGAACTTGCAGAGCAACTGGGAAAGCTAGAGGATCACCGCATCCTCCAAAGTCCAAATAAACATGGCTAAATTCTAGGGAAGAGAATTGATTGCATGATACAAATCTGTAGCTATGTATGCTTATGTTTAAGATGTAAGAATTTAGCCAAGATCTAGATAAACAATTGCTCTAATAATTGTGTTGGATAAATAGAATACAACAAACATGGCAGATCTACACAAGAACTTGTTGCACAGCCGGCTAGGCGCAGTGATGATTTGTATCTACATCAGATGGTTTGCGGTAAAAGCAGAACAAATACTCACTTTGCGCCATTTGCTCCATCTCGTGGTCTACGGCAAGGTGATCCACTGTCGCCATTTCTATTTCTCTTTGTTGCTGAGGGATTATCGGCTTTGATTAATAAGGTCAACGAGGGTGCCCTCCAAGAACTACGCATATGCAGAGGTGCACCAGGACTGTCACACCTCCTATTTGTTGATGACACACTGTTATTCTTTAAGGCGACAACAAACCAAGCTATGGTTGTTAAGGAGATACTTGATCAGTATGTTTATAACACAGGCCAACTATTAAACCCCTCAAAATGCTCTATTATGCTCAGTGATAAAGTTCTGGTGGAGGTAATAGACGCAGTAAAGCAAGTTTTGGAGGTGGAAAGACTGTTTTTGAGGCAAAATATCTTGGTTTCCCCACACCAAATGGCAGGATGAAGGGGGAGCGCTTCCAGAATTTGAAAGAAAGGCTATGAAAGAGACTCCAAGATTATAGTGAGAAACATATGTCGGCGGCAGCGAAGGAGGTTTTAATTAAAGCTGTTGCCCAAGCACTGCCGACATATATCATGAGTGTGTTCAAAATTCCTTTAGGGCTCTGTGATGATCTTACTAGCCTTATTAGGGGTTTCTGGTGGGGAGTTGAGAATGGGAAAAAACAGCATGGATTGTCTGGGAAGAACTGGTTAAGAAGAAAGTTTGTGGAGGTTTGGGCTTCAAAGATTTACGTCTCTTTAACCAGACCATGCTTGCTAGACAAGCTTGGCGCCCGGTTGAACATCCTGACAGTCTCTGTGCAAGAATTCTGAAGGCAAAGTACTATCCACGAGGTGCTATGATCGATACGGCATTACGTTCAAATCCATCGCTAACTTGGCAGGCGATCATGCATGGATTAGATCTTCTCAAAAAGATGTGATATGGAGAATTGGGAATGGCTCACAAGTTCGCATTTGGCGTGATCCATGGATCCCACGTGATATGTCCTTATGAGTTACATCTAGACAAGGTCGCTGCAGATTGAGATGGGTCTCGGATCTCGTGAATATAGATGGTAGTGATTGGGATGTTGATAAGTTGCTCCGAATTTTTCTAGCATGGCAAATGGAAAAAATGGGTGTTTTCACTGTTCGAAGTGCTTACAACTTGGCTCTGAAACTAGAGAAGCCGCAAACAGCCCAAGCTTCGAGCTCGGCTCCAGAAGGTGAGAGGAATCTCTGGTCTCATGTATGGAGCGGCCAAGTTCCCCCTAAGGCCTTGTTCGTTTAATCCCCAAGTGAAAGGGATTGAAGGGGATTGAGAAGAATTTGTTCCCCTACCAGTCACTTGGGAATTCAATCCCCCTCAATCCCCTCCATTCCCTCCCTCCATGGGATCAACCGAACAAGCCCTAAGGCTATGTTCGGCTGCAAGGGATCAAATCCCCAAGCTGATTAAATCCACTCCGGGAACGGGTGAATCCCTTTGCTGTCACTTTATCCCTGTGGGGTTTTGATCCCTTTGGGGGTCCAATCCCTGCACCTAAAACTTTAGGCCTCGTTCGGTTGCAACGTTCCGGGCCCGGAACGCGGTCCAATCCGACCGGATCGGTCCGGCCTGGTTTGGAATCGCGTGGGGCCTGGAATCACCGTTCGGTTAGCATGGGCCGGAAAAAAGACGGCCCAGCAACGAGCTCATTCCGTCCAATATCCGTTGGATCGAAGCCTGGTCCTCTCCTTGCAGGAAGGGTTCCGCATCACGCGGTTGCAGAGGCGGCGGCGGCGGCGGCGACGACGGTAGCGGCACGGCGACGATGGCGACCGGATCTTCCTGCTTCTCCCTGGTACGCCCTCTCCTCGGATGCTCCTCTCCCCGGTAAGTTCTTGATCTCGTTCTCCGGCTCGTGACCCTGGACGAAATGAAATCTTGAGCGATGGACAGGCGGCACCACTTGCTGCGTAGCTGATCTGATGGGCTGTTCATTCTGATATAGCCTGGGCTCCACCTCCTTCAGGGTGGATCAAAATTAATGTTGATGGATCCTTTGTACCTCATTCTGTGGATGCAGGTGTTGGCGTTATCGCAAGAGATCATGAGGGCAAGGTGATTCTAACGCGTGGGAAGCTTTACCTTGGTGTGCTAATGCAGCACAAGCAGAGGCATATGATGTTGCACCGATACGGCAGCATACCGCCGTATCCATGTATGGACATGCGCGGACACGACGATACGCGCGATACTACACGCATCCCATTTTTACAGTCAAAAAATTGAAAAAAAACTAAAATACGGATGAAATATGGCTGGGATGGTATAAATACGTACTGGCTTAACCTGATCTCTTCGCATTCGCATCTATCTGCCGTCCCCCGTCCGTCGTCGGCGGCGGCGTCGACGCGTCGTGGCTCGTCGGCCGTCGCCTCGTCGGCCTCCGCAAGACCGTGGCTCGTCGGCCGTCGCCTCCCGCCGGTGTTCGTACGTGCTTGCCGCGCTCTGGTTCGTCGTCGTCGCGGTCGCCGCGGCAGCGCTCGTCGCCGGCTGCACCTACTCGCGCCGGCCGCCGGGTGTTCGCGGTCGCCGGGCTACACCTACTCGCGCCGGCCGCCGGGTGTTCGCGCTCTCGCTCGTGCTCATCGTCGTCTTCAGTTCTTCACAGCAGGAGCAGCAGCCGTCGTCGTCTTCAGTTCTTCCCGTGTAAGAAAATCTCTCCCAGCTCACTGCATGCCGCCATGTAAACGACGACACCAATCCATGGTGCTGCACTGCTGCAGCGTCGGGTATTATAGCTCAGTTTTTTATACCAAATCGTGGGATATAATAGCAAGTCCTGTCAACGTGCGGCCTGTGTATTATAGCTCAGTTTTTTTAATTAAGGAAAGATGATTCTTTACTTCTTTAGTGATTACTGATTAGTGATTACACATTAGTGATTAGTTACTGGTTATACTATATGCTCGGTTCTTGTCTTATTGAATGTTGATTATTTGTAGTTTTACTATTCACTATCAACTATTTATTATATTTATCTATTCTATGACTATGAAATTTTTTGTTTACCGTATTCCCGTATTGCTGTTTTTTGAAAATACTGTATCGTTGTATCTCCGTATCCGTATCCCCGTTTCCGTATCCCCGTACCGTGCAACATAATGTGTCAAGGTTCTTCGTTTAGCTGCAGAGAGAAATTTGGGGAGGGTTATCCTGGAATCAGACTGTGCAAGAGTAATTAAAGCCCTGAAGAAAGGATCTGACAGGTCAGAGCTAGGTTTTCTTGTGGCGGAGGCGATGGAGCATACACAGCTCCTGAAAATGTGGAGAACTGCTCAGGTGAACAGAGAGCGTAATAGAGTTGTTAATGAATTAGCTTTATTTTTTAGAATTACACAATGAATTAGCTTTATTAGCTAGGAGATCTGCCTTCTCGGCAGTTTGGTTTGGTCAAGCGCCTGCATGCGTTTGCGAGCTGATCCAAGATAATTGTAATTCCTGTCCTAGCTAATAAATTTATCTGTTTTGCCCGCAAAAAAAAGAAGGATATTTGTTAATTACTCTTCTTTCTCTAACATTTACAAAATTACGAACCATATGATGTGTGCCGTATATCCACCAACTTGTCTAAAAATTTCGCATCCCTATGATTTTCCTCTCAAATAATTTCTCTCTATGACTGACCGATCAAGCAAAGAATCATGCTGTTCATGCAGGTTCCCATTCTCAGCATTCTGGTGAAGCTACACTCAATTGCCAAATACTGTTTAGGCTGCACAGATAAAGCACATCGTTCAGATGCTGGTAATTGCTAAAAGTTCCAATGCAAACACTAATGATAAGCACATATTACCCACCGAACTGATGAAGTCAACAGGCATACATATAACCAAAAAACAGTTTTTTTAATGTGGCCACAAACTACAAGTGGAATCAGGCCTGTTCGTCGGGTTGGTGGCCGGTGCTGGTTTTTGCTGAGAGAAAAACACTGCTGGCTAGTTGGTGGTTGGTGGCTGGTGCTGGTTTTTGCTGAAAGAAAAACACTGTTGTCGGGTGGCTGATAAGCCAAACGAACAGGGCGAAGCCATCCTATGTTACTGAAGCCATTCATAAAGCTTATACAAACACAATGCCAGGTAAGTGGATCATTTTGAATTTATTTTTTCTACACTATAAGGCTGTGGAGTGAAAAATAAACTGAACAGATCTACAAACAGCTAGCCATTGAAAAGGTTATGTCATTATCAAATTGCCAATGGTCACTAAGTGTGCATCTAATGTGAAGCATACAATAGGGAGAAGTGGAGCCTGGCCATAAACAGAATATGATTAGTTGCATGTCTCGTAGTTTTGTCCAGGACAAGCATACAATGGGTAGAAGTATATTGTTGCTGAATCTATGAAATCCCGTTATTCAAAACAAACAAACAAAAAAGAAGGCCCTAGGGCTTAGTTCCATTATTGGCATGCCATCTATCACAAGATATATAGCACTACTGTACTTATCCCTGTGGAAGAGAAAATGCATATGATCCAATCGGCTGATTTGACCTAGCTAATTCTAGCTAACCGAGCTAATTGATTAGCTGAGTGGATCCAAATATGACCAGTTTGACCTTAGCTGGTAAGTCTTTACGGGAGAAGATTACTCAGCTAGATTGAGCTGGAGCACCATATCCTCACTGTTCGGTCAAGTGTATGGTTGTTGGAACTGAATTTTGTTGAAAAAAGTTTTTTCGAGGTCCTTATATATATATATCATTGTAGTTCGACTTTCATCCTTTATGTAACCCGACTATTTTTTTTATCCCACGACTGTTTTAGTGGTGGTTTTAGGTGACATGGTGACACGTCAACCATCCTATATGGCACCACGTCAGCCTTGAAGGATCTAAATTGGACTGTGTTGTTAGTTCATGGGCCAAATAATTTACCAAAAAATCAACTAATTTCTCAAAAATTATAAAATATTTTTTTAGAAAAAAAATAAAATTGCAAAAATACTAAATCTAGTTTAATCTTGGAAAAATCATAGAAATTTTATTTTATTAGAAAAAATATATATGTAGTTCTATTTTCCCATTAAAACGTACTCTCTCTCTCCTAGCAACTAGCTTGGAACTTTTGAATTTTCTATTATCTCCTTTTAATATTTATTTCGTAATAGATGCTCTGCTTATCTATTCAAATTAGCCAGAATTGATGACTGTTGACACTTTTTTTTTGCACCGGTGGTCAAAGATGGCTGTCGTCGCCCTTCCTTCTGTCGCCAACTCGCTATCGTGTTGGGCTGTGATGGGTTGTAGCTGTGGCCATCTTTGAAGGCAGCGATGGCGCACGAGAGGGTGCAGGGCGTGCGATCGGAATTGGACGATGATGAGGTGTTTGACGTCCGTCTGGTGTAATTGAAACAACTGCAGATGTTCTTGTTCCCCCGCGCCGCGGTCAATGAGTAATGGAACCTCAACTCTCAAATATGTAACTCCATGTCACTGGAAGGATTGCCCCCATCCGATCACTCTTCCCGTCGCCACGCGACACGTGACCCCCGGGCCTCGCTGCCGCCCATCCAGCGGCTGCCGCTCAGCCCACACTCGCTCGTGCTCGCTCCACGCGTGGGCCATGCGCGGCGCGTGGCGGCCAGTCCCACATCGGCGTCGGCGGTGTCTGCCGAAGAAAACGCCTCTCCCTCCGGAGCCGGATTCAGTAACGTTCCTTCGGCAAGTCATAGCGTAACTGGCGCCCTTGACATCCAAAATTGGCAGAGCTGTGCAAACCGGTCTGACCGGTGTGCACAAACCAGTCATTTGGGTAACATTGTTAAAATGTAAATTAGACTTCACCATTACGTAGCGCTCGTCGAGACGATCAGAATACATATGTAGAACACCTAATTTGGATTACAGATGAGAGAGTTATGGTTTCGGGAAGATCTAAACTCGAGAAAAGATGTCAGACCGGTTTGCCATCCGGTCAGACCGATTTTTAGACTATAATTCGAGTAGGTTTAGGTTTTTTTTGATGCAATTCCTTCTTATAACCAACTCATGAAGGGGTAAGTCTTCCCCAGCCTACAAATATAAAGGCTCAAGCCCGATTGAGGGATCTACAATCGAATCAAACATTACCTTTACTTTTTACCTTAAACCCTAGTCTCTTCCAACCTCCATGATGTTTATCCGCTGATCTCCACGGTAAGATATGAAGTCCTACGGCTCGCTGGACGACCTAGGGCACGCCGACGACATTCGCACCTTGACGGGGTCCCTCCCGGGTGAGAGTTTCGACGGTATTTGCTAGTGTGCTTGTAAACTAGTCGTTCTTCGCTACGTAAGTGCGTTGGTTATCCCTTTGCTGGTTTGCTCGTAAACCATGCCGCCCTTCACCACGCAAGTGTGATACTTATTCTTTGAGACGACCGATTTCAGTGAAACCCTAGAAACCGGTCTGACCGGTTTGCTTAACCGGTCTAACCGGTCTTGACTTTGCTGCTCTTCAGTCCGTTTGCAAATTGCACGTTCGAGTGCTCTCGTATGTTGACCGAGATTTACGTCAACACCCTCTATCCGACGTCCACGACCCATCCAATGGCTGCAGGCAGATTCTCTCTTTTTCACACGAGCGACGGATCAGCTCACCGCGGGTGACGACGGCCTTCTGAACCAGGATATCGATGGGGACGCCGCCGCGGTGGTGGACCTGGAGGTCCACACGTGCGACGAACGGGAGTGGCCTGCGCCCGCCGATGACGGCCTAGAGCGCCTCGCCGTTGTAAGACCCTGTTTGGAAGAACGGTCAGAAGAATCGTTTCTCAGATAAGCTGTATGAATATAGAAATAACGCTTATTTGAGAAGCAGGTTTGAACCAGTTTCTGTGTTTTAGTACAAATAGGGGCGGTGGGAAGAAGTGTGGCAAAAAAAGCTGCAAAAAAGCGTGTCGTTTGGCTTTTAGTTTCAGTTTATTTTGGTCATAAGCTGAAGATAAGTTATTCCAAACAGGGCCTAAAAGGAATGAGAAAACTCGATCGTGGTCTTCGATTCTTTTGTGATTGTGCAAAGTAGAACGCTGATTCTTCTACTTTTTGTTTAATCAGATTCAGGTGAGACCTTGTACTTCTGTAGATTCTGTAGACCTTGAACATACATTACTGTCAGTTCTGTGTAATAAAAGAAGTAAAGAAGCATGGGATGTAACAGATCAGATTCGTGTTATTGCTGATGAAATCATATGACCAATTAATCATCACTGCTTCTTATCACGTATCATGATTTGATATATGTGTAATACAAAATGGCAACATATCCTATGGAAACTAGTTTTATGTGCAAACTATACAAACTTCAATTACAGTCGTGAAACTGATGATGATGAAGGACGCCAACGGCGCTGATGATGAGGAGAGCGGCAGCACATGGAAGAGAGGACGCACCGCCGGGGGCATGGATGTTGCACAAGCGATGCGGCCCTTCGTGATCACTGATCAGCAGCACAACGGAGGCGCAGCGTGGTCACAGGCAAGCGAGTGATCGAGGCACACCGCACACTGCACGCGGGCGTCGTGTCGCGTCGTGTCGAGCACCGACAGTCCGACACCGACATGGCCGGGCAATGAAGCCCCCCGGCCGCCGCGGCCTCCTCGCCGCCGGTGCGTGCGCGCTGCTGCTGGCGGTGTTCCTCTTCCTGGCGGCCACGCTGGTGACCACGCCGCTGGCGCCGTACATGCTCCCGCCACTGGCGCTCTCGCTGCCGTGTCTGCCGGCAGTCTCGGCGCCGTCTGGGTCCGGCTACGGCGCGCCGGGCGTGGCCACGCTGACCGACGCCGCCGTTACGCCACCACGGAGACCGTGCCGCAGCAGTCCCGCGACGAGATCTCCCTCTCCCTCGCCGTGCTCCGCCGCCGCGCGCCGCTGCGGCTGGTGGTGTTCGGCCTTGGCCACGACTCCAGGCTCTGGCACGCGCTCAACCCCAGCGGTGCCACCGTCTTCCTCGAGGAGGATCCCGCCTGGAGCTCCTCGTGGTCGCGGGCAAGGTTGTTGAACAACAAACCGAACTGGGGACGGACCCGACTCGATCGATTTGTTTCTTTACCGTACTTGATCCGGATCAGGGTAACTAACGGGCAAAAAATTAGTAAAAATAAGAGGGTTTTCTGTAAAATTACGACGTGCCGCAGAATCAATCGGCAAAGATTATCCTATGCTTAATTAGGAAAACATAATTTTTAGTCTAGTTAATTTACGTCTTTAGTTGTCCCGTAGTGTTAGGGGTAGATAATGAGCCAGCGTGGGGACGTCTTACAATTTGACCCAAAAATGTCGTCATAACCAAGCGTCCTCTATGAGAGAAGATAGTAATAACGATAACAATTAACCAAAGTACCAAACGAAGCATTCACAATCTTTGTCCTCAGCCATAACCACAGATCCCATCAGCAATAACTTCACCTCGAATTATTAAGACTACTGAGATGCAAGTTGTATAGTTTAAATCTTGTTTTCCTTACAAAAGACTGGTTAAACCTGAACGGTAAATGTGCAATGCCTTCGTCCCAGTAGCCTAAGTCCGCTAAACATTTAGTTACATTACGAGGTACAAATATCAATCTTAGCTGCTACTGCAGCTGGCGGTTGCTAGTCTCTAAATATTGGCCTTCAGCAGGAAGTTGGGGCAGGGAGTTGCTCTGAATACCCACGGTAGCTGGTCGCTTCACAGTAATCTAAACACACTGGGGCGCCTGGAAACAAAGGTAACAGCTTAACGTAAGGACATGGAACATGACACATCTTTGCAACTGATTGTGTAACAATGAACTTAAATAGTAATCAAGTTATTTGAATGGTTTAGTTTCTGGACTTGGCATGATCAAATTAACTTTCCAATCATGCAATACAATGGTGAGTGGCACATGTGACACAATTATATATCTTGCAGCAGTAAATAAACTCTAATAAGGACTCTGTCTCATTACTGCAGGTCAAATGAGGAGATGTCAGCATATGACAAGCTTCAAATGTTTTTACCTCCCAAGGTCCAAACGTGCTGCTATGAATCACCCGCTCCTCTGATGGTTGTGAATGCTGCCGCAGTGGTTGATAGTTGTTCGAATATTCAGGAAATTGAGGTTGGGGGCAGGTGGGTGCTGAGAGCCAAGGCCCAAGGCCGCCGGATCCAGCCCACCTGTCTGGATATTGGCCTTCAGCGAATGAAGTTGGGGCAGGGATCTGTTGTGAATGCCCATCGTGGCTGGCCCCTTCACAATAACTGAAGCATGGCTGGGATACCTGGAAACAAAGGCAAACAGGATGAACATAGGGAACATGACAAAAAATGTACAGCCTAGTAGACACATCTTTGCTACTGATTGTGTTACATTGAACTTAAAACTCCCTCTGTTCCAAAATTGAGGTCTTTTTAGCTTTTCTAGAAACAAAGTTTTTTACATATATCTAGGTGCATAGCAAAATCTATGCACCTAGAAAAGCCAAAACAACATTTAATTTGGGATGGAGGTAGTAATCAAATTATTAGAATGGTTTAGTTGCTTCTGGACTTACTTAAAAGCGGTGGCATGATCAAATTAACTTTCATAGAATACAATGCAAGACACATGGCACATGTGACCCAATTATATATCTCACAGAAATAAATTCTAATAAGGAGACTCTGTTCCACTACCGCAGGTCAAATGAGGAGATGTATGTTTTTACCTTATAAGGTCCAATCACACTGCTATAAGTCATTGGTTGTGAATGCTGCCACAGTGGGTGATACTTGGAATAATCAGGCAGCTGAGGGGGGCATGGCGGTGCATAGCCAATGTCGCGGGATCCATCACACTTTTCTGAAGATTGACCTTCAACGAATGTAGTTGGGGCAGGAAGTTGCTGTGAATACCCATGGTAGCTGGTCCCTCCAAAATAATTGAAGCATGGCTGGGATGCCTGGTAACGAAGGCAACAGTTTACTGTAAGGACATAGGGAACATGACCAAAAAAAAGGGTACAGCGTAGTAGACACATCATTGATTCAGTGATACTGATTGTGTTACAGTGAACTTAAATAGTAATCAAATTATTTGAATGGCTTGTTGCTTTTGGACTTATTTAAAAGTGGTGTCCACGATCAAATTAACTTTCTAAGCATACAATGCAAAAGCACTTGGCAAATGTGACGCAATTACTGGCAAGAACATACATCTTGCAAAAGTAAATTCTCACAAGGAGACTTTGTTCAACGAAGTACTGCAGCGATGGATGGAATCTCACATTCTATTGATCTTGCTGGATGATGATGGGAAATAAACACGGGAACATGGCATATGGAATACAGTATACCTGATTGTTTTGGTGAGAGTAGAAAGGTGTGTAGTGCTTGATGAAGCGTTGTAGCGGTGGCTGAAACATCGTCACATTCCATTAAGCCTCGCTATATGGTAATGGAAAAATGGATGCATAGGAATCAGGTTGTATGGAGCTAACATACCAGCTTGTTTTCAACCAATGGCACCAGAGAAATGTGATCATTTTGCACGATATTCTGATCTCCATGGTTGACTTTCTCAGCCAAAAGCCTGAGGAACAGCACATCCAATTACACAACATTCTCCAATACTAGGTATAACTAGTTATTAAACAGCATTAAGAAAATACAAATGTTATAAACCAGATCATTAGAGCATCGGTTTTAAAACAGAGTAAGGAACTTGCCTTGGGCGTTTGCTATTAGATTCACAGGAACTAGGATGGCCCACACAGATCTAAGAACAGAAGGTCGACAAAGTTAGCTGGCAGAAATTCTTAAAAATATGAAGTGATGAGAATACTTACTGATGTATTGTTTGGATCACGTGCGGAGGCATTGCCTGCAGAAATTACAGAAGCCACTAAAATTCATAAGGCCATAGTCACAAATAGGGATAAACAACAAACCATAATTGTACTACCATGCACAAATCACTAAACTCATAAGGCCTTAAAATGGGATAAAGCAGAAACCATATTCAATTATTCATAATAAATATGGGTAGATGTAATCACCTGTAGTCACGGGGGGCACTGTACACAGACGGAAAGCTTTGACTAAAGGAGAATGCTTTGCAAGAGTATAGTCTCCAACTTGCCTTGGGCGTTTTCTATTAGATTCACAGGAACTAGGATGGCCCACACAGATCTATGAACAGAAGGTAGACAAAGTTAGTTGGCAGAAAATCTTAAAAATATGAAGTGATGAGAATACTTACTGATGTATTGTTTAGATCACGTGCGGAGGCATTGCCTGCAGAAATTACAGAAGCCACTAAAATTCATAAGGCCATAGTCACAAACAGGGATAAACAACAAACCATAATTGTACTACCATGCACAAATCACTAAACTCATAAGGCCTTAAAATGGGATAAAGCAGAAACCATATTCAATTATTCATAATAAATATGGGTAGATGTAATCACCTGTAGTCACGGAGGGCACTGTACACAGACCGAAAGCTTTGACTAAAGGAGAATGCTTTGCAAGAGTATAGTCTACCACTGCCTTTACACTCTTGCTACGAAGGTCAAGAGCAACCAACCGTCCATCCAGATCATTCAAATTTTTCCATGTCTTCAGATAGAGAATATCATCACCATCTGCGCTTAGGGTGGGGTAAGCGGAGTACAGATCCTTAAACACTATCTTATCAGTGTCGGAAAAACCCTTTAGTCCACTCAGCAGTGATAAATCCTTCGAATTGTCAAACACAATGTCAGCGGCATCAAGAACAAGTCCCATCTCCCAGCCATCGGACGAAAGGGTCCGACTCCACATCACGGCCTTCCAACCCATCCAAGACGGCGACGGTGTGACCTCTTTGCACGTGCGTGACATGATCAAGTCTGAATCAAGGACCTTACCATTTGCCACTTGAAATGCAGGATTTTGGAAATAGTGCTCCATCTCGATCAACTGTACCAAACCGTTGATGCATGTGAGATCTCGAAATCTCGTTGCGAATGGTCCTGGATGCAACTCTTCTAGTGTGTCTTTGTTCTCAGGCAACAGATCAGGCAATGGGATGTAACGTGCTGTGAGATCTGTCTCAAGCATGTTGCACACCAGCATGCCATGGAGGAAATCGACCCACCCTAGTATGCCTTCACCAAGTGTGACCACTTTATTGGTTATAACCCTGCCAATCTGAGGGCATGGATTTTTCAGTTTGATATCTTCCCATTTTTTATCCTCAGAGGAGTAGAGGTGGAGTCGGTAGAACGTCCGTTCAACAAAGCCCATAGCGAGACCGGCCAGGAGATAGTGACCATCATGACGGGGCACAATGCCGAACTCTCTGAGATTGGGTAGACAGTAAGCACGTGGAAGGGGAAGCCGCTCAAGTGAGGCCAACGTGCCTGAGTCGCCGTTGCCAGCCTTGTACATGAAGTATTCTTCTTCACCGGAGCTGGAGAAGAAGCCGCGGAGGAGGAGGAAACAGCCCTCTGCAGTGACCATGTGTAGCGATTCTCCCAAGTAGGCGGCATCGGGTTTATAGTTGGGGGGCCTGTGGCAGTCGACGCAGAAGTAGGACAAGGCCGGGGGTTGATGAATTGTTAAGGATACCTCCAAGATGTGGCCATCTCTTGATTTGGCTGTGGCCATGGTGTCCTTGTTCATGTGCATGCTGCTGTGCGCGTATTTGTCGATGATAATTGAGGCTGGGCGGCAAAATACTTTGGTGGCGTCGCCCCGGGAACCAAAGGAGCTGATCAATTTTGATGCTGCCATTAGAAGCTTCCTGAACTGCAACATCACAACACATTACAGGAATTAAATTGCAGCAAAAATACAATCATAGCACAAAGTAAACATGCAAAATTGATATTGACAAAAGCTCCCTCTCTCGGTGGCCTATCTCCCCCTCTGCTCTCTCTATATCTCTCATAAGAGCTCTCACTCTCTGCTGATGTGCCCTCTCTTCCTCACCAACCATGCTCCCTCCCTCTCTCTCTCTCTCTCTCTCTCTCTCTCTCTCTCTCTCACACACACACACACAGACTCGCAGGAGGGGCAGGGCGCCGCCGCCGCTCCCACGAACTCGCAGGAGGGGCAGGGCGCCGCCGCCGCTCCCATTGACAGGAGGGGCCGAAACCCCACGGGCAGGCGGCGGCGCAGTCGGATCTTCCAGGTTTCTCTCTCTCCTCGACTACATGGTGACCGCAGAAGTTGCGGGCGAAAAGCGGCGTTGCTGCGCACCGCCGGGGAGATGGGCGTACCTGGTGCGAAGGACAACTCCCTGGATGCGCGGGAGATGCGGCCGTCGCCAGATGAGAGCTCGGGCCGGGGCTCCTAGACGAGGGAGGAGAGAGGGGGGCTCATCCGTCGAGGGGCGGAAGAGAGTACGGTTAGGGTTTGGGATTTGATGGCGTCGCCTCGGATGGGGGAGATGGGGAACTGGAGAAGGAAGACACTCGACCAATTTTTGGGGATTGTTTATGTTAGGAAGGGTTAACGGCACCGGCAGGCAGCAGGCTCTCGCAATGGCCTTGCGTTTGCGTACATCCCAATTCCACCGTATAAAAACAAGATTTCCATCGTATTAAAATATATAACATGCATACATTATTAAATATAGGTGAAATCAAAAATTAATTGTACAGTTTTATTGTACTTTACAAAACGAATATTTTGAGCCTAATTAATCAATATTTGAACAATTTTCACAAATAGAAACGAAATGCTACAGTGACGCAATGATTACGAAGTGCCACTGTACTCCAAATTTAGCCTCACAAAAGGCCTTGTTTAAATGTAAATTTGGGTGCAAATTTAGGGGTACGATGTCTCTTCGCAATCATTGCGCCACTGTAGCATTTCGTTTGCATTTGTAAAAAATTATCCAAAAATTAATTAATTAGGCTCAAAATGTTCGTCTTGTAGAGTACAATAAAACTGTGCCATTAGTTTTTGATTTCATCTACATTTAATACTTTATTTATGTTACGATATTTTGATGTGATGGAAAACCTTGTTTTCATAGTGAATTTGGGAGTTGTTTTTTATTTTTTTTTGACTAAACAAGGCCTTGGGACCTAAACAAGGACATATTTTTGTTGTAAGGACGGCCGGTGGACTGGGTCAGAATCGGACTAGGCTTGGTACAAAAGTCGGCTCTACCTTGGCCCCTCTAAAAACATTTCTGACCGGGCCTATTTAGAGTAAGGGAAATGTCCGCAAATCATCAGGTCGCGCGGGCGTCGCAGAACCGTAAGTGGCAGGCCGGCCCACCAACGATGCGGTGGGCTCTGGAGGACGTGTAGCAACATCCACCGGGATCTTTTTTTTCTTCTTTTTTTTTCGAAACTAGTAGCGTGCACGTGCGACACGCACATGTTTTAAAAATCTATTAAATAAAAACTTTATATTAATAAAAATCCAATACACATTAATTTTTTATATCTATAGAAAATATATACACCCAGCAATGCATTTCCAGAAAACTTAAAAAATAATAATTAGATTCGAAAACCATTTTAGATTCAGAAACTAACAATTATCATTGTACCATAAAATTGTTCAATATAAGATAACACATAGCATAACTATTTTCATCCACTCCAAGCTTTAATAAATTAAAATTTTCTTATAACTTCACTAAATATCAAATTGTGTTTTCCATAACTTCAATGTAAATAGACTTGATTACACTTTCATGTCGCATCTAATACATGTAGTAATTATATTGTTGTTGAAATTGTAAATCAATAAAGTCCTAAGATCTATCTAGGATTTGATGGAACGGTTGGGCGAAACGCCAAAACTATATTGATGTGCGTATAGATATATCATAGACCAAAGGTTGTACTTCATTTTGCGAACCACAACACGAACATTTAGGAAAAGAGAAATGATACGGAACGCACTTCATATGCCGTAAGGTACACAACTTTAAGGTCTATGTCAAAACTACTTAAGCACACCAAGAATTAAAATTCAGAATGTACAACTATTCAAGAAAAATTCAAAATTTTAAGTAGATGGCATCCATCAAATGGAAAAAAGAAGTACTCAAATTGTTCACATACTTATGGTGTTTGAGTAACCAGGAACCTAAAGAAATTCACAAAAACAGTGCCAAGTGAATATGCAGTGGCACTGTGGCAGCACAAATTGTATGTACACCAAGATGGCATGTTGTGAGAGCACAAGTCAGCAAAAAATTCACAAACTAAAGGAGCATAAACTAATTGGTATAAATAATCTTTAGTTCTTTACATATATAATAATAAAAGGGTGTGAGGAACAGCTCTTTCAATTTACAAAACTTGTCTTTCTCTATCCCTCTTTCGACACAACCATCGGGATCTGAAGATGCCATTCTAGGTCTCCACTCCAAAAACTCCCAACCTTCCAAAAGACAACTGAAAGGAAACACACAGGGAGAAAAATATTGGTTAGTGCATGGAAAGTAAGTGAAGCCCTTCGCACTCACGATCCCCAATAATATCGATGATTTGACTAACATGGTTCATTTTTTCACCAACATTGCTCAATTATTTTCACACAAATGGAGGACCCACAACGAGTTTAAGAGAAAGCCACAACATCTAGAAACAACTACAGACATACAGGTAGTGCTGAATTCTTTTTGCATTTAGGTTACAATACATAGCAGCTTGTTTCAGAGAGCAGAGCACATAATCAGAACATGCAAATTTATACCAAATGCAAAACAAAATAATGTGACAAAGGCAGGACTCAGGTGGACAAACCACTTACCTTCAATCAAGATTTTAACAGCAGCATTTTTCTTTTATGAGTCAGTTCCTTGGTAAACCTTCGTTACACAAAATGTAAACAATTTTAGAATTGATTACTGTTTTAACTGTAACCGATGACATGGCAAACAAACAAGACATGGGATATATCAGATATTCAAATTGGCAAAAGGTATTAATATATTTCAGAATATTATCATTTGCAGTAACCATGGCTCTCCCTCTTAGCTCAATAGGTGCAAATTAGATTAGGATAGTGGTACATAGCTGCATTATCATTCGAAACAAAAAACAGAAATAGAAACTGGGTGCCACTCTCTTCTAAATACAGACAATTCATGAAGATTCAAATAATATATGTATCAACCTGACATGCATAAGATGATACGGTCGAAGGCCATTATCCTCTCATGTTGATCCAGTTTGCTTGAATACTCTTATGTGATCTGAATGAAAAAAATTCTACCTCTGCAGAACAACAACATTTTGCAAAATATAAATAGTCATCTAATACAGTAGGTTTTTAAAAGCTGTTGAAAGAAAAGTTGGCATCATTTAGCAATTCTGGCATTCTGTCAGTGGAAAATGAGCTAATATAAACTTACCATATGGAATTTACCTCATGAATAAATTAGCAATGTTTCCAATAGAAAAATATCAAAATTTGAATAACCTAACAATCTGTTACTTACCAGTGCTGTAACTTTGAACTCATACCCCTACCAGTTAGAAAAACTAAACTTTCTACATGCATCAGGGATAAGTGAACTTTACAACCTAATGCATATCCTAAATCATTTCTATGGGATAATGCAGAAAATGGGAACCCACTGCAAGAGATAGATATCAAGGTTTTCAAACTTAGAATATCAGTGACATTGCTATGCAGCACATTTCTAAAGATCAGACCACATTATTTTCATATATTCTTCTTTTATTTTGTGCTAGATTTTCTCTTTCTAATAACCTTCTCTGATCCTCTCACTGAAGCAGAAAAAATGCCAGTTAATACGAGAAACAAGAAGCATTAAGATTAATGTAGCATGTTGAGTTATGGCTATAAACAACAGTTCTATACTTCTAGGAAGTAAATCATTACATGTTGCTCCCAAGATAAAATAGTACTATCCCTTAAAGCATCCCTATACTACTTGAAGCTGATAGGCAGTGAACAAAACAGGTCAAGCAAACAGCCCAACCTGAGCAGAAAGAACCCCCTCCCACTTAACACCCAAAAATCTATATCACAGTTGCGCCACAAAAATATAGGGCAAGACCCAACCGAGGATCCCCGAATGCATAAGCATTATGTGTCGCATAAGCATTATGTGTCAGTGACCCAACAAGTATAGGCATTGAACTAATAATTGTTGTTCAGATTGCATATCTGATTCTCAAGAAGTGTAGAATTCAAATAATGCCAATGCGATTTGATAAAAAAAATGTAGAATACATCAGTGTAAATTTGTTTTCCACTTTGCTAGAATAGCAAAGGTGATGTAAATTTTCAAAACAGTAACAATAGAAGTGTGTGGTTGATCATAAGTATAGTAGGACAGATATTAAATGTAGTGAGTGCGAGACACTTCCTCAAAATCTAGGGCTGTTAGCATGTTACAATCTGAAACAAGGGCATACATATATAACCACTAACTTTGTTACCTTGGAAAAGAAAGCTTAACCCATCCAGAAACACAAGCCCCAAATATACTGTTATACTTTGTTACCCGGCCCAGCTTAACTATTCTTCCATTATACTGTTTAATTACTGAATCATGCACCAGACACAATTTATTCAGCGAAAAACCTGCAGTATCAAAACACTAATACAATGATCAAGTTGCCAGGAAGAACCATATAGCAAGGGTAACATAATGTGTATACATAAAACAAGCTATGTCAGGCACTGATGACAAACACCATGAAAACCCGTCATTTAAAGATAGTGCATCTGGTAATGTAACTTACCATTAGTCATTTCTGTCGCATCCAAACAACCATGTATAACTGACAAGTTGCAAAGAATCCGATTTCCTGCAAGATTGAGAAGCAAAGGAAAGAGTGATTTTAAGCAAAATGTTAAAACAACAAGGAAATAAAAAAGGTGCATGTTCAGTAAATAATATACTAATTTTATCCTCAACAGACATATTGCCAAACCTATCCTGTCTCTCTCTTTCTTATATTCTCCTATTGGGAAATGATAGGTGATACTAAAAATTAGCTAAAAATTGAGATGGATATGGACCGTACCAGAAACTTTCAAACTATACGAATCATCTTGACACAGCCACTCATTAGCATCTTGAGGATGCTCGACAGAGTCCGCGGCACCAGATGTTTCTACTGTAAAGAGCAAACAACATTGGAGAAGACCGTAAACCAGGAAATGAGTGAGCATCCTTGATTAACAAGCATGCCAAAAAAAATTCATATCTTATAAATATGAAAAGAAGCATGCCAAAAAATTATATAATATCCTAAAAATAATAGTAGCTGCCTCATGGAATTAGTAGCTAGGATAAAACTTCGACATGTGCAAAATTTTCTACAAATGGGAACTCTTTAAATGCTATTGTGGTACATGAGTTAACATTACCTAGCTCTATAGGCAGAGCTTGACCATGAGTGTGCCAGCAGATCGAATCGACTGAATCTCATGTGCTAGATTGGCTGAGAAGCTAAATCTTCATACAGTCCACACCGAAGAACCCAATCAAACCCTAATCATTCATGGAGCTAAATCAACATCCAGGAAGCAAGCCAATAGAAGCAATATTTGCATAGATCCAAGAACAAAAAATAAAATAAAAGCAATACATACCTTGACTTGTGTCGTGATGAGCAGCCCTGCCTTGAAGATCTTGGTGATGCTCTTTTGCAGTAGATAGTGTTGCGGACCACTGTAGCTGCATCAGCCTCCTTCGCTTGGATGAACCTTGGCAGTGTGCCGATCCCTTCTGCAGTTGATGGTGCTACAGGCCAGCCTCCTCCTCGTGGATGGATTGAGGAACCGAGGTGGACCACCGCCGGCACCGTTTCCACCACCTTCACGCCGTAGTGTACATAAGTAGAATTATTTGGTTAGCATCCAGTACTACTGCAAGAGTACATTAAAAAGAAAACACGGTAAATCTATCAGCATTTTACTAAATTACAATCAATCCACTCAAAACCCCAAATTGAGAGGTCCCTGGTTCGATTGTGGCTACACGGTGGACCACATGGAAGGAGAGATACATGCAAGCATTACAGGGACAAAACTCATTCTAGAAGAAATTAATTTTCACACGGAGGACAAACTAATAAAAAACAAAGGCATAATATAATCACATCAAGATAATTTCCACACAAAGAAATTAATTTCTCAAGAACAGAAGAAAAGAATACTATAATCACAATGATTTACAGGCAGATAACATTGCAATGCTTCTGTTCCATTAATGAAGGGCGGTAAAGCAAATGAAATTACCAAAAGCAACACATGCATTGAGCTAGCGGCAGGAAACGGGGAGGTCGGCGACAATATGCTGCAGAACTTCTTGATTCTGCGAGACACAGAAATCACGCATTAATCTGAATTTGCATTGCCTTTCCCTTACATTCAAAAGCAGAAAAGTAACCGAAACTTCACACTGCATTAAAAGAAAAAGGTGCATACCCCACCTCTTCTGTTGCAGAAACAATGAAAGGGAAGCATCAGATCTTTAGCATGAAGATCCACCTGAGCATAAAAGGCTGCCGAAACGTCATCCTGCACGTGCGATATGGCGAACTGCTTACCACCTGCACGCATCACAATCAGAGATTCAGGTCCTTAGCAACACATCTGACGACGAATCAAGATCGCGTTAGAACTCCACTCAAAAGAAAAAAAAATATTGAATTGAACAGTTGGCCGATCAAGGAAATTAGGGGTAAACTTACCCGGTTGGAGGGAGGTGGGCTTGCGGCGGACGAACATCACGGGCGGCGTCGGGGAAGATCACGGCCGCCGAAGATCGCGGGTGACGACGCGGCGGCGGGCGGGGAAGATCGCCGGCTTATGTTTTCGGCGCGGTGGCGGCGATGACAATCCCGCGCTGCGCTGTTGGCGAAGAACCCGCGTGGCGCTAGCGAGGGAAACATCACGGGCGGCGAAGGTCACGCCCAAGGACGCATCTCCCCTGACGGCTGACGCCGCCCTGCAGGCTGCAGCTGCGGGCGGAGGGGACCGGCGGCGCCTGCGGACGGAGAGGGCAGAGGAGACGGGCGGCGCCTGCAGGGGAGGGCGGAGGAAACCGACGGGGGCGTGCGCGCGCCTGGGGGAGGCATCGGCGCCGAGGCCCCGGGCGATTCTCTCGTGTAGTGGGGGGCGCAGGTCTCGGGGGATCGAGAGGATAGGGTGAGCGGCGGCGGCGCCGGACTGGTCCAGGTTTTTTTTTTTCGATCGCGGGTGCAATTGTGGGTCCGCGTAGATGGGTATGGGTACAGGCGCGTGTGTCCGGTGAAAAAAGTCTTGAGTTTAGAGGGGAAAATCAACACAGGAATGTCCCTCCCCTCCTTTTGTTGTCTATTTATCAACCAATTTTTCCGACAGGTGGGTCCTATGTGAGGTGGATGTGGGTGTTTGTTGGTAAGAAATGTGCTCAAATCTAATTCTCTTTATAGCATAGACAAATTCGGGAATCCCCACCTGCTTTTAGAGAGGTCAAGCGCCCGATCAGAGTACATCTCGAGGGATCGTTCCTACAGCGCCCACCAGACACGGTAATCTTCCTAGCTTTTCCTTGTTTTGTTTCATAATCTGCAAAAGATCACTTTTACTGATGCTTGTAAATACACGATATCTAACTCCAGAACGCGCAAACGATGCACTCTCCTCATCCTAACTTAGGGTGTGTTTGGTTAGATAGCGAGTGGGATGAAATGGTTCCATTCTTATTTTTCTGGATGGAGCGGATCTAGTAAGAGATGTTTGGTCGGAGGAATGGAGCAGTTCCATTTATTGTTTGGTTGGAGCGATGGAATAACAGAAAATTTAGATCTAATGCCTCCGTTAGTGGGTCCCGCTCGTCAGGCGTCTTCCTCCTCTGCCGGCCCGAGTTCCACGGCGAGATCCGCCCGGATCCGCGCTCCTCTCTCCACCCCGGCCAGAGCTCTGCCTCCGCACCACGCCATACGCCCATGCTACGCCACCGCAACGCCGCCTCGCGGCCGTCGTCGCCCGCGCCATCCTCCGCCGCCGCTCCGCCTCGCGGCCGTCGTCGTCGACGCCGCCGCGTCGTTCTTTGCGCCGGCCTGAGCTCCGCCTCCGTGCCATGCTCTGCCTCGGCCCAAGCTCCGCCCCGGCCGGTGCACGGCTTCCGCGCCATGCCCCGGCTCAAGCTCCGCGTCGCTCTCCACCGCGGCCGGAGCTCTGCCTCCGCCACCACACCATGCTCCGCCGCCACGCCGTCCCGTTCCCGCTCCGGCTCCGCCTCGCGGCCGCCGTCGCCGTCGCCCGCGCCGTCGCGCCGTCCTCTGCCGCCGCTCCCCCTCACGGCCGCCGTCGCCCACGCCTCAGCTCCGCCCTCTGCCTTCCGCCCCTCGTGTCACCCGCGCCGCCGTCGCCCTCACCGTCGTGCTCTGCCGCCCTTGCCCGAGCTCAGTCGAAGGAGGCGCTGAGGGAGAAGATGGAGAAGACGGGAGGCGACGGGAGCCAGCGCGTTCGGTCTTTTTTTCAGGATGGGCTGGTTCCGAATCTTGAGGGTATATTCTTCAGCAGGAGCCTCTCCATTCTAGTGTTCCTCAACCAAACGCCTACGAGAATGGGGCCGCTCCATTCCATTCTTACTCATCCGACCAACCAAACATACCCTTAATAAGCCAGCACGCACCACCTTCACTTTGCAACAATAGTACTAAGTGTGTTTTTCAAGCTCAACTACTAGCAGAGGCTACGAGCTGCGGCACCATTGATCGCCTTGTCAGTATCGATACGCCGGCGGCTGGGACACGGGCCCCACGTCGCGCCACTCCGCCGCAGGCGGGGCACGCGTACACGCTGCCGGCGAAGCAGCGGAAGTGGAACGTGTGGTTGCACTGCGACGTGACGGTCGTCTGGCCGCGGACCACGGCGCCGCTGCAGGCCGCACAGGATGATGGCGATCCCGCCGCCGCCGGTGGCTGCTGATTGATGGTGGTGGTGGTGGTACTCAAACGTGCTTGTCAGCCAGGGGTAATGCGACGGCGGCGGCGCCAGGGCAGGAAAGGCGGAGTAATAGGGGCTCCCGAATGCCGCCGCTGATGGCTGCTGCTGCGGCGGCGGCTGTTGAAACGGGGCAGCAGGCGACGTGCCGGACACCTAGCAAATTAGCCCGTCTGGGGATGCGACTAGATAAAGGCATAGGCAACCGCCGGAGGTGGCTGTTGAAACATGCCGGTGTAGTGGTAGCTGAAGTACGACGGCGGCGCTCCAAAATGGGCCGGCGGCGGCCCAAACTCGAACTGGTTCGCCGGCAGAAAAAGTGGTTCGCGAAACCACCCTCTACATGAAAACCGGGTGAACTACCTCCTGAACTTTCAAAACCGTTCACCTTGCCTCTTACCGTGGTTTTAAGCGGTTTTCAAGGTGCTTTTGCCTTTTTCAATTGAAAATAAATCCCGTAAATATTTATTAAACCACAAAAAATATCCTTAAGCTTCTAAAAATAATGAGAAAAATCTTAGAGATGGATTGAAATGGAAAAATCTAAATAAAATATTTACAACGAGTGAAAATGACTACAAAATTTTCTAAAATTTAAATTTAATTCTAACAAAATGGAAATATATCAAAAAACATAAACACACATAAATTTTTCTAAATGTATCCGGAATACTTTTCTCAATAAAAACATGAAATGAAGCCAGTATGGATACATTCATTGTAAATGCATTCAACCATCATAAATGTAACATATATTAATGTTGAATGCATTTATGCATTTACGATAAGTGTATTAATGTCGGCTTCATCTTATGTTTTTATTGCGCGGCCGGGCGTGTCCGGGGAGCAAGGCGGAACGGGAGCCGATAGGCGTCGCTCCCGTTGGTGCATGCGGCGTGCAGGGTGTGGGCGCAGTCGTAGACGACGGGGCTCTCTCGTTCATTCAGGTCGTGGCCGCAGCACGGGCCAGGTTCGATCGGTTCGAGTTCGACACGTCTTGTTTCGGATAAATATTATATTTACAATAAGTAAGAAGTTGGCATCAAAGTCATTGTAGTATTGTGGTGAGTATTCCGGGGCCTCCTGTCCAGCGAACGGAAGCTGGATACGCTATCTCGCTTACGGCCCATCAAGGACCATCAACGTCCCTAATCTTTTTCCTCCGCACGCCTTCCGCCCCCGCGGCTTCTTCTTCCTCCGTCCCCGCCGTCGCCTCCGCCGCCCAGGCCGGCGGCTCCTGCCGCCGCGCCTCCTGCCGCCGCGCCTCCCGCCCACCGTCCGCCTCGCCTCTGCCTTCTTCCTCGCAACGCACGACCGCCGCCCCCGCCCCTTCCGCCGCCGCCCCGACCGGCGGCTGGCGCGCAGCCGCGCCGCCCGCCCACCGCTGCCGCACGCCCCCGCCCTTCGTAATCCTTTGCTCTTCCTCCCCCGCGCCGCCAGTCGCCGCCCACCGCATGTCCGGCCCCGCCCGGCCCGCGGCGTTGGCCGCCGCCGCCGTACCTTCACTCCACCCCCACCCTCCTTCTTTTCTATGGCCGGCGGCCATTGGATCCCCCAAGCTCCCACCACCGGAAAACTCCGAAACCTAAAGCCGCCTCGCCGCCGAGCTGCTTCCGCCCGCCTCCCGCCCCTTCGGTCGTCGGCGGCGTCCCTCCCGCGAGCTGAGCAGGGAAGGAAGACGATGGATGGATCGGACGGATGACCTACCTCGCATGAATCTCAAACATTAGAAGCCATCACGCCAAAAAGACTTCCGGAAGCCATATAGGATTCCCGGAGTATTCCCGCCTGTCACACGGGTGACCCAGGTTCGATCCCCGACATTGGCGCTCTACATTTTTTTCTCTTGCGAGCGGTCACCTACAGGCTAAGGCCTCGTTCGGTTAAGCCAATAAGGCCCAGGAACGAGCCCATTTCGTCCCTCTATCCGTCGGATCGAAGCCTCGTCCTCACCCTCCTGGAAGAGTTCCGCGTCACGCGCGGTTGGAGCGGTGGCGTTGGCGTGGCGACTTCCTGGGTCAGATGCGCCGAAGGAGGCGCCTCGGTGAGGAGGAGCGCGCGTCCATCCTGCTCATGGCCCTCTCCGATGTTGTATAGATAATCTCGTGTTACCTATTGCACGAGTATGTTGGGCAGGCACCTAGAGGCTGTATTTATTCCTATCAAGTTGAACTTCAGTATCTTTGCTCGGAGAAAAGGGTAAGAACTCAGAACACATCATGGTAAACATGACACAAGATGGGTGATCTCTTTTTTGATCGGGATGCCAAGATGTTGGTGAGAGGTGGTTGATAATTATGGTAGCTAGTTTTCTTCTTACGAACATGTTGTGAATTTGGAGCTTGTTGCTCGTATTGTCATCTTGGTATTCGAAGTAGCTAGGTTATGACTGAGCTTGTTGGTCTTCATGGCCCGAAACTCTGTTTGGATGGAACCATTGCAAGTACTCTTTTAAGTCTTATGTTCTGGGTGGCTTGCTACTTGCTCTACCTTGCTGTTAAGTCTTTTTGATATATTATTTCTATGGAGAAAATGTGATGATGTTTTCCAGCATTATTTAAGCTTACTTTGCATCAGTTTTGATATCTATTTGGTTCTAGACTTTGGCTGGTTAAGTCCCTTCTAGAAACTACAAACTTCAGCATGTTATTTTTTGCCATTGTCGGTTGTGGTCTGTATCTGCTGTATAAAAGATGAAGTGGAGTTTTTCTCTGTATCTGCCCGTGTGGCAGCTTGTTGATAGTCAAAATTGGCAGCAGCCGAGGGAAACCGGTCAGACCAGTTTGCCGAACCGGTCAGACCGGTTTGGAGTTGTAATTCGGGTAGGATTAGGATTCCGAGTTTTATCCCGTATTGTAACCAAATTGGAAGGGGTACGACTTCTCCGGCCTATATATATGAAGGCTAAGGCCGATTGAGAGTTATTCCAATCGAATCAAACACAATTGTTCCTTACGTTTTTGTCTTCAAACCCTAAACACTTTTCCAACCCTAATTGCTGTCCTTTGCTCGTCTCCGCGACGTATTAAGGCGTTCTAGGTGGCCTGCCGACCCTAGAGCAACCCTAAATTGCTTGAGCTCCGACGGGGTCCCTCCTGAGCTTGAGTTTCTAGGTCTTCACGACTTCCTTTCAGAAAGCGGTCTGACCGGTTCTAGAAACCGGTTTGCCCGAGGGAGACCGGGTGTTGGCCGTAGTGACGGCCATGCTGCAATCTCGAGTGTGTTGTCGCATCTTTGTGTCAACATACTTTTTTGGCGACTCCGCTGGGGAAAGATTAATCTGGTTCCAAGACCGATCTAATCTACCTCAAAGATGTCGGGTGCAACCAGTGAGCTCGACAAGAACAACATCATCACTGCTACAATGGAAGAACTCACGGACGAGGAGCGGAAGCGGTACCTGATTGCTGAAGAACACTTCAAGGCGCAATTCTTGAAGGGCTTCAAGAAGGATCGTGGAGGCTTCGTCAAAAGAGTGGAGGAGTTCGTCATGCCAGCTTTTAAGTTGGCTAACGATCAAGTTGAGAAGCTTCCTAATAAGGTAACCGGTGAACCTTCTGATTTAATGCAACAAATAACTCGCATGCTGCACAAACTGTTACTAGTGAGTTAATTGTTAATATGGCTAGTAATTTTGAGGTGTTTAATAAGGATAAAAATACATTAGAAGATCCTAATGCATGCCTTAAAACAGATCCTAGCACATCAGGTGTACCAGAAAATATTATAGATCATAATTTAGGTATGCCACCGAATTTTTATCAGGGCCAGCCACCTCATCCTAGTTCGGTCCAAGAACCGGTCAGACCGGTTTGCCCAATTCAATTGGACAGACCGGTTCTATGGGTGTTGGTGCAACAAATGCGATGGTTTTATCTAATACAGTTGCTTCTGGTCCTGTTTTTACACCCCCTCGTACTACGGTTGTAGGAAGTGCACCATCGGGATCCAGTGTTTCTTATGGACCGATTCCGAATGTTTCTCAAAATATGCTGCATAATATGCCTCGTTATACACAAAATACAACCAGTAGTAGTTATCAAGCCGATTTTTCTAAATTCAAAGAAGATCTGGCTAATACAATTAGAACAAAGCTTGGGATTGATATGAGTAGTTCACGTTTATATCAATAACCATATCCTCCTGAATTTGATCTAGTTACATATCCTAATGGTTGGCGTGTTCCTGAGTTTGTTAAATTCAATGATGAAGATAATCGTACCAGTGAAAGGGCCTCTAGCCTAGTGGTTAAAGAACCTGAGTAGCACCCAGCAGACCCAAGTTCGACTCCCTGTGGGAGCGAATAATTGTTCAGAATAAAAAAATATATAAAAAAATAGGTAGGGGCTTCCCCTCCCGACTTCGGTCAAAAAAAGAAGATAATCGTACCACTTGGGAGCATGTTAGTCAGTATATTCTGCAATTAGGAGAAGCAACTTTTTATGAACCGTTGCGTGTGCGTCTATTTTCGTTAACATTGACTGGAACTGCTTTCTCTTGGTTTTCTTCGCTTTCTCCTAATTCTATTCAAAATTGGTCTCAATTGGAGCGTAAATTTCATGATCCCTTTTTTAGCGGAGAAAATGAAACTAAATTAACTGATTTAACATCTATTAAACAAAGCCAAGAGGAATCGGTTATGGATTATTTCAAAAGATTTAGGGATACAAAAAATAGATGTTTTAATTTGTCAATTTCTAAAAAAGATTTAGCAGATTTAGCTTTTGCGGGCTTGCGATCTTATTTAAAAGAGAAATTAGAAGGTTTTGATTTTCTCTCTATTAATCATTTCCAAATGAAGGTCATGAGTCTAGAATTAAAGCTAAAACATGTTAAAGAAAATGCTAAGCCTCATCGTTCCAATGTTCATATGGTTGAGAATGATTCTGATAGTTCGGATGATGAGGATAATGAAGTGTATGCTGCTGAATTTGTTTGGCCATCAAAAGCTAAGCCTTGTTCTTGTCCTTCGTTGAAGCCGGTTCAGAAAAATCGGCGAGAAGAAGTTAAATTTACTTTTGATGTTGCCAAGTGTGATCGTGTTTTCGATGAATTGCTTAAGAATGGTTTTATTAAACTTTCTCATGCAATCCCACCAGCCGATCAATTGAAAAATCATGCATATTGTAAGTGGCATAATTGTTTCTCGCATGCTACTAATGATTGCATTGCTTTCCGACGACAGGTACAATCGGCTATTAATGAAGGTCGATTGGTACTAGCTGAGATGCAAGTTGACAAGACTCCCTTCCCTGTTCATACCCTTGATTTGAATACCAAAGTGCTGATTTGGCCGGAACAAGCCGAAGGAGCTAAGGGAAAGAATGTGATGGTTGGTGAGCCAAGACCGGAAAAAGTTGATAATCAAATTCGGTCAGAAGAGTAATGCTTGGAAAGACTCTGGATGGTAAGGAATCTCTGAAGATTACAATTAATACATCAAGGCCCGGGGGGCAAGAAGGTTCATCAACAGAGAATCGGTCCGCTGATCAGGCGAAACCGGTCAGACCGGTTTCCCAAACCGGTCAGACCGGTTTGCCCCAGGACCGACCTAGGACCTTCAAACCTGTGCGCCCGGAAGTGGGTACTTGGAAAGTTAATGAGCCTAAAGTCAGGGGTACAATTCTGAAGCAAGGACCTACCTTTAATCAGCTCCTGAACAAGTACACAAAGGCCGCTCAAGTTGATCGGCCGGCAAAAAAGAGACCAAGGTCACCAATGCGTGGAGATGGTTATTCAGAGCAAAATAGGCACCATTGTGATGTTGTTACTGTGTATCCACCACAGAAGATGTATGCTACTATGCCATGGGCACCTCCGGCGTCAAATTCTCCATATCCAACATGGGACCAAGGAATGTGGATGCAATGTTTCCTTGTGCCACAACCACCTCAAAACTATATGGGCAATGGTCCTAGGATTCCAGTGTATGACCGATTGAGCTCATATCAATCAGGTCCAGTGCCAGCTGGTAAAGCGGTCAGACCGGTTTCAAACCGGTCAGACTGGTTTTGGTCTGAACAGAAGCAACATGTTCCTCCTAAGCAAGAATATCGTGTTAAGGAGAAGAAGGAGGAAGTGAAGCTTACACAAGACTCAAAGCAAGCTAAAGGTGACGGGTTTGTTAAAATTGGTGAAGTTCCAGTAGCTGTGCAAGATCCAAGTAAAAAGCCGATAGTTATTGGAGATTCGGCTGTTAAAAAACCTGTCATGGACAATGATCATGAAGCTGGGAGTAGCAAGGCTGTGAAGAAAGTGTTTCAACCAAGGTGGTGTCCTTCTGGTTTGACCCATACACAAAAGAGAAAATTGCAACGCTTGCGAAACAAAGAAAAAAGGGTACAAGAAGCTGGGAAACTGAGGGATGAGCAATTCAACAAATATAAACCAATGATTCCTCAGTCAAAGACATGGCAGATCAAGTCAGTTGTCCAACCAGCAGCATAACCGGTCAGACCGGTTTCAGAATCCGGTCAGACCGGTTTGGTTCAGTCAGTCGCAGAAGCGGTTAGACCGGTTTCTGGAACCGGTCAGACTGGTTTAGAATCAGAGGCTATGGATGAATCTGTTCCCGTAATAAATGAAGATACTACTTCAGAAATTCCTCCAGTGGCTGAAGATGAAGAGATGGTTGACTTTGTGGCTTCTCCAGAGCATAGCAACATGGGTGTTAATGTTGTCTATTTATCATCAGATTACTTTGTGGTGCCGGAGGAGGAAATATCTCATCTCGCGATGCTATATTTCAGAAGCCGCAAGAATCGAATAATCACTTGAAAGCTCTACACATGAGAGGTCATATCAATGGGAGGCCAATCTCACGAATGTTGGTTGATGGTGGGGCTATTGTAAATCTTATGCCCTATTCTCTCTACAAGAAGATTGGTGGAAAAGACGAAGAATTGATCAAGACGAACATGACGGTCAGCGGAGTTGGTGGTGGTGATCCTATTGGCGCTAAAGGCGTGGCTTCTATGGAGTTGACTATTGGGAGCAAGACCGTTGCTACAGCTTTCTTCCCTCAGAAGTGCAAGGTAACTTCAGTTTAATTCTTGGGCGTGATTGGATTCATGCAGATCAATGCGTACCTTCTACCTTGCATCAATGTCTAATTCAGTGGATCGGCGATGAAGTTGAAGTTGTACAAGGTGATACTTCTTCCTTCGTTGCAATAGCCGATTCCGATTCTATTAGTGCAAATGATAATATTAGATGTTTGTCGGGCTTAGATTTGACCGATTATGAGCTGATCAGTTGCACTAAAGATGGTTTCATTCCTACTACATTAAAGCCGATGGAAAATCGGTTGAATCACTTGGTGTAATTGATGGAGCAAACAAATCAACAGAGACAAACCGGTCAGACCGCTTATAGAAACCGGTCAGACCGGTTTAGGCCTGAACAGTATCAACAGAGCCAAACCGGTCAGACCGGTTTACGTATTGACAGTGGCTTTAAGATCGAATTGATCATTTTCGAGAGAAAACAGAAGGTACATTTGAAGCCATTGAAGATCTGGGGGATATGGATAAATTGGGTCAAGGTTTTACATCAGCTGACCCTTTAGAAAAAATAGATATTGGTGATGGTACTATTCCTAGGCCAACTTTTGTAAACAAAAATTTATCGGCTGAGTATAAAGCCGAGTTAATAAATTTGTTGAAAGAGTATGTCGATTGTTTTGCTTGGGAATACCGTGAGATGCCTGGTTTAAGTCGTGATTTAGTTGAGCATCGTTTACCAATAAAAGCCGGTTTTAGGCCTTTTAAGCAATCGGCTAGACGTTTTAATCCCGCTATTTATCAGCGAATAAAAGAAGAAGTTAATCGTTTGTTTGATGCTGGTTTTATTCAGACTTGTCGTTATGCGGAGTGGATTTCTAATATTGTTCCCGTTGAAAAGAAAGATTCGGGAAAACTTAGAGTTTGCATTGATTTTAGAGATCTTAATAAAGCTACTCCGAAAGATTCATAACCTATGCCTATAGCCGATGTTTTGATTAATGAAGCATCTGGACATCGTGTTGTTAGTTTTCTTGATGGTAATGCCGAATATAATCAAATATTTATGGCCGAAGAAGATATGCATAAAATGGCTTTTCAATATCCGGGATTTATTGGTTTATTTGAGTGGGTAGTTATGACTTTTGGATTGAAGAATGCTGGCGCGACTTATCAAAGGGCTATGAATTTGATCTTTCCCGATTTACTTGGTGTTATTGTGGAAGTATACATTGATGATATTGTAGTTAAATCGGATGGCTTGGATTCTCATTTAGCCGATTTAAAACTTGCTCTTGAGAGGATGCGATGGTATGGTTTGAAGATGAATCCACTCAAATGTGCTTTTGGTGTTTCGGCTGGGAAGTTTTTAGGATTTATTATTCATGAGAATGGCATAGAAGTTGATCCCAAGAGAATTGAAGCAATGAGGAAAGTCGAAGCTCCAACTTGTAAGAAGGATCTGCAGAAGTTTCTAGGCAAGGTGAATTTCTTGAGAAGGTTTATAATTAACTTGTCTAGAAAAGTTGATGCTTTCACTCCTATTCTTCGGTTGAAAGATGAAGCCGATTTTACTCGGGGGGCAAAACAGCAAGAAGCTTTTGAAAAAATCAAAGAATACTTGTCTTCACCACCGGTGCTTAGGGAGCCTAAGAGAGGACTTCCATTCAGACTTTATGTGGCAGCTGAAGATAGAGTTATTGGAGCTGTTTTGACCCAAGAAATCGATGCTAAGGAATATGTTATTGCTTATATAAGCCGACGGCTCATTGATGCAGAAACAAGGTATACTTTCATTGAGAAGTTATGTTTGTCATTATATAATGATTGTACTCAATTGAGGCATTATTTACTATCTAGTACTTGCATCGTGTTGTGTCAAACCGATGTTATCAATCATATGTTGCAAAAACCGATTTTAAGTGGTAGGATCGGTAAATGGGCTTATGCTTTAGTTGAATATGATTTGGCTTGTGAACCTTTAAAATCTATGAAAGGCCAAATTGTAGCTGATTTCATTGTTGAACATCGGATTGATGATACTTGTCAATTCGACGTCGGTTATGTTGCTTGTACATCATGGAAATTGTACTTTGATGGATCGGTTTGCAATGACGGACAAGGAATTGGTGCTGTTTTGGTCTCTCCAAGTGGTGCTGTTTTTGAGTTCTCAAACCGGTTAGAAGAAAAGCGTACCGATAATCAAGTTGAATATGAAGCTCTTCTATTTGGATTGGAATTTTTGCAAGACATGAGAATTAAGCATGTTGAGGCTTTTGGTGATTCACTCCTGGTGGTACAGCAAGTATCTAAGGTATGCCAATGTTATAATGGTTCGTTGAACGCATATCTTGATGGAAACCGGTCTGACCGCTTTGTCTCCTAACAACGGCAAAAAAAGTCTTGGATGATGTTAATGACTCCAAGGTTGAATATCAGGACTGGAGAGTGCCTATTATTACTTATTTGAAAGATTCTGGTCGTGGTGCAGAAAGAAATATCCGGCGATTATCATTTAAATACATATTACTTGATGATGAACTTTATCGTCGAACCGCCGAAGATTTGCTTTTAAAGTGTTTAGATTCGGATCAGGCCAAAGTTGCCATGGGAGAAGTTCATGAAGGTATTTGTAGTACACATCAATCGGCTCCTAAGATGAAGTTGTTACTTAGACGAGCTGGTTTTTGTTGGCCTACTATGATGGCGGGATTGTTTCAAATATTATAAAGGGTGTGAAGAGTGTCAGAAATTTGGTGATTTACAATTAGTGCCTGCTGCATTAATGCATCATATTATCAAGCCATGGCCGTTCTGAGGTTGGGGGTTGGATTTTATTGGACAAATTAATCCTCCATCATCAAAGGGACATCGTTTCATATTGGTTGCCACGGATTATTTTACTAAATGGACCGAAGCAGTTCCTTTGAAAAATATGACACATAGAGAGGTAATTGAGTTTATTACACAAAACATTATTCATAGATTCGGTATTCCTCAAACTTTGACTACGGATCAAGGTACTTCGTTTATGTCTAAAGAGGTACGTGAATTTGCCGAATCCTATAGAATAAAGTTGCTCAATTCATCTCCGTACTATGCTCAGGCTAATGGACAAGCCGAGTCAAGTAATAAGACTTTGATTAGATTGATCAAGAAAAAGTTAGAGAAAAATCCTAAGAGATGGCATGAAGTGTTATCCGAAGCATTATGGGCACATCGTATATCTAGACATGGTGCTACTAAAGCAACTCCTTTCGAGCTCGTGTATGGTCAAGAGGCCGTATTACCTGTTGAGGTGAATCTGGACGCTTATAGATTAGCTAAACAAAATGACCCTTGGCCCTTGTTTTATAGTCCCCTGGCACTACTTGACTCGGCTTGGCCCTTGTTTTATAGTGCCGTCCTGCGCCTCCCCTGGCACTTCTTGAGAAGCGGCCTGTTTTATAGTGCCAGGGGAGGCGCAAGAGGGCTCGGGGGGCGAGGTGGTAGCATCCCGAGGTAGGAGCGGCGGCACGGTGGTTTCCAAACGGGGAGGCACTCGTCTGTGGCAGGAGGTCGGCGCGGAAGCTTCGTCGAAGCCATGAGAGGGCCCACCGGATCGTCCGATCGTGCAGGGAAGGAAGGTCCCGGCGCCCGCGCTAGCCGCGAACTCCAGCGGGGCCTGTCGTCGCGGGGAAGACGGAGCTGACGGGGTGGCCGACAAGGCAGCGAGAGGGAAGAGGGGGAAAGCGGCCGCAGGGTGGTGGGCTGGCGCAGGGGTGCGGCCCATGAGCGGGATCGGGTGCTGGCGAGGGGAGTGGGCTGAGGGAAGGCGGGGATGCACAAGCTGGGCTGGACAGGGAAAAGGAAAATGCTGGGCCGCGGCTTCCGGACTGGGCCGTCCGAAGGGAAAAAGGGAAGGAGGGGCAGCTGGGCTGAGAGAAATAGTTGAAGCGGGAAAAGCAGGCTGGGGAAAAAGCTAAGGGGGCAAAAACGAACTCCTTCCTAAACAACTTTTCTCGGGCTTCAAACAAGGTGATTAAAATTCGAACTTAAATAAATTTAAACTCTCATTTGAACCACAAGCAATACAAAACTCAATGCAGCAACATGAATGCAACACACTAAAATTTAAACCTATATTATTTTTTAATTAAAATTAGAAACAAAATTTTCCAATACTAAATTCCCTGCTAATTATATAAAGCTTGAAAATTTTAGAAAATTGAGAAAATTATTGTGTTAGTTATGAGAAAAATTCACATCCCAAAATTTGGAAATTTTGGGGTGTGACACATTTACCTAAAGCTATCAACGGAAGATATTTGAAGAAATATTACCCAAGTATTTGGCAAGATGCATGAAGATTAAATGGCCGATAGATTTTTTGATATCGCCCTTAGTATAAATTTTGACTACTGAGTTGTAATTGTCTCCATACATGCTTTTTAGTTCGTAAGCTCACTAAAAAAGACAGGGGGGGCATGTGTTGATAGTCAAAATTGGCAGCAGCCGAGGGAAGCCGGTCTGACCGGTTTGCCGAACCGGTCACACCGGTTTGGAGTTGTAATTCGGGTAGGATTAGGATTCCGAGTTTTATCCCATATTGTAACCAAATTGGAAGGGGTACGACTTCCCCGGCCTATATATATGAAGGCTAAGGCCGATTGAGAGTTATTCCAATCGAATCAAACACAATTATTCCTTACTTTTTTGTCTCCAAACCCTAAACACTTTTTCAACCCTAATTGTTGTCCTTTGCTCGTCTCCGCGACATACTAAGGCGTTCTAGGTGGCCTGCCGACCCTAGAGCAACCCTAGATTGCTTGAGCTCCGACGGGGTCCCTCCCGAGCTTGAGTTTCTAGGTCTTCACGACCTCCTGTCGGAAAGCGGTCTGACCAGTTCTAGAAACCGGTCTGACCGGTTTGCCCGAGGGAGGCCGGGTGTTGGACGTGGTGACGGCCGTGCTACAATCTCGAATGTGTTGTCGCATCTTTGTGTCAACACAGCCCAAGATTTTGCTCTAGATCCTGGCTTGTCTTTGCTGAAAATATAACATATGATTTACTGGTGCTATATATGATCTCTCCAGGATTTTGTTGTGGTAACCAGTGATTAAGGACAACAATTAGTTTCCTTTCTAGGGATTTTCCTTGTACCTTATTTATTTTGTGTGATTCAAAGATAAGGCTTTGTTGTCATTACGTTTACAGGTAAGATAAGGCTTTCGTAGCAGGGAGTGTCATCTTCTCATTTTGCAGTTTTGATGTTGTGATCTGCTTCTTCAGAAAACGAATGTCGATCACTTTGCTACGTGCCTACTTGTCCCTCCAAATATTTATAGGTTTCATGTTTGAGTAGCATGTGGAATTTTGAAGCTAAGAATAGATCACTTTCTATTAAGATGGAACTCTATTTTAAGTGGAGAAATGCACTTTTCTTTTGGGTCTGCTATATTTTTGTTTGTCGGTTTCGCTAGAACTTCAAAAGTCTGTATAGTGATCCTGGATGTGTTGTCTTGGTGGTTACATATTCATTCTATAAGTATCAATCCTTTTATAAATATGGGTGGTGTCATATTTGCTCCAGAAATGTTGACATTTCAATGATTTTGAATAAGAATCGCATCCATGGCAAAGCTGTATTTTCATCTTAGGTGATCCAATGCACAAGTCCTTGTTATTTTTGCGAACTCTAACCCTTTTTAGTTGCTACTGAAGAACACCATAGTTGCTACTGAAGAACTTCCTGTAGGTTAGGTTTGATCTGTCCAATGTTCTAGCTAGTATTATTGTTGCATGAGATGTTTAGAAGTGCATGTACAGGTCATGTGCTGTTGAATTCCATCCAAGTGCTAAAAAATATGTAGTACTTGCTCAACCATTGCAGTTCTGCTTGTACGAAGATGCAGTTAAGATTTGTAGCTAGTACTCTTGAGCTGCTTGCATCAAGCTAATAATTCCGTCAGAGTTCATTCTAGTGCATGTACTGCCATGAAATTTGTTTTATAATCAGTTAATAAGCAGTTTTATAAGCATTCTTCGCTTGTTTTTCCAGGAAGCTAGTGAATGACTTTGCATATATTCAAGACTCCTTACTTATCATAATTGTTGCTACTTGCAGGGATCTTAGATTCCTATATTGAGCTAAGGGCATGATGGGAAGTCTGCAGTTCAGAACCGTGGAATCATCAATGGGCTAAGGAAGGCTGTAGATCAGATTGTGTTCTTTCATCGTTTTTCATTTTTGCTACAGCTACCATGGCAGTAATAGTCTGTCATTGTAATAGGAATGTGTTACTGAATGTCCAGATACTCTGCTCCTAGTTGTATTTGCGTGAAAACATGTCGAGTTTGCTCATTAGCATGCGTTGATTTGTTCAACCCGTGTAAATTATGCGTTTACTTGAGTCTGAAACATGGCAACAACACGGTGGTCAGCATTGTGCATGCTTGAGTTTAGCACAGTTTGTTAAATCCTTGTCTGAATAGGTTCAACCGAACGATGTTTTTGCGGACAGGAATAAACCAGACATGGAATTAAAACTGAACAGGGAATGAGTGAGACCGCATGGATTCATCCATTCCTAGGACGGAACGGTTCAGCCTTGGGATTTGATCCCTGTGCACCGAACGAGCCCTAACGCTTGCCCTTAAAAAAACTCACCCGGGTTCGATCCCCGACAACGGCGCTCTACATATTTTTTTTTTCTCTTGCGAGTCGTCACCAACAGGCTAACGCTTGCCCTAAAAAACACGTGGAATCTTCTTGCTGGTTTATTCAATTACCAGAATATAGTGGATTTTTTTTGCATTTACATAACTGACTTGCTAGAACACAAGACCCCGACCCTGGTGCAACTTTATAATAAGTTGAACAATTTGTGACACGATCAGATATATTTGCATGGAAGCTGTAGTAATGTCACATCATAGCACCCCAATTGATCAATCACACCATCGAGGTATCAACATTCATAATTCAGCGCTTATGCGAAAGCCCACGCAAACAGCGCACAGACGACAAAAATTAACCACAAGTAAACGGGCTACAAAATGTGACAACAGAAATACAGAATAGAGAAAAAAGTCTAGGACATCTCCCTGAATCTTGCAATGGCCTTCTTCTGGATGATGGTTTTGTAGCTGTCCCCGACTTGGGCCTCCAGCAAGGGATCAGCTTTCCGCTGCTGACTTCCGAGCTCAGTGCAGCCCTGAAACTTTAAGCTAATGTAAGATTAAGTAAAAATCTAATCAAGATACAAAGCTGAGTTGCTGAATTGAAAAAAGAAAGAATTAGTAGATAGCGTTTAGCAACTCACACACAAGGATAAGAGACTTGTTGCAGCAAAAAGATTGAGCTAAGGTTGAATTTAGAGTCAAGAGCTAAGCTCAATGCTACACAAGTTAGAATGATATGCTAGACAATTGTTCCAAGATAACAGGATAGTAAGATGAATACTTTCAAATTGAACCCAACAAATAATGTGATGATCTCAGCACTTTCTCTCTTCTTCTTCTTCTTCTTTTTTTTTGTTTTTTTGCTACTGAGATCAACACAGTAAGATGCTCACCAAGTTTTTCTTTTACTTAAAGTAATTTTCAGATTAAACAAAGCACAAAGCTCATGAGCATCATCATGTATCTAGTCTTTATTGTAGCTGAGAAAATCTATGCTCATCTAGAACTGAAACATTCACGAATCTGAAACCATATCAAGATGACTGATTCATGAAATAAGACCCGAAGATAAAAGATGTGTCTTGAAATAAGCTTTCCAACGAGTACAAGAACATCAAAAACAGATTTCAAATGTAAAAGTTATGCTTGTTTTGGTGTACTATGCTCAAAATTCAGATCTGACTGCGAAAATGTTTCGAGATTAAAGTGGACTTGAACAAGAACACAAGAACGTGGAGGAAAACACAGATCTTGATGGGGAACAAATGAGGGAAACAAATCAGAGGCGGAAAGTGAAGGAAGACACAAGGATTCAGCAACCAGACTCGATCTGTTGGACTAGAACTTAACTAAACTCACTGAAATTTCAGATCGCGTTGTGGGAAGTAGAAATTTTTGGTATTTTCAGTTTAGGGAGGTAAACAACAGGGGTAACTAGGGGGATAAAGATCATACCGAGGAAACCGTAGCTCTGAATACCAAGATGATGCGGGGCCTTGCCCGATCTTCTCGTATAGGATCGTGGGGGGATAACTTGACCCGTGTAACTTGACGAACCGATGGCACCAACAGCTGTTCGAACAGCCACCTGTGACAAATGATTTCGCCCAACCACACGATTTGGTTGATGTCTTACCTGAACCACGCAAAGGTAAAGGCGATGCTTTTGCAAATCACAAGGAAACACAAGAACAAATGGTAGAGAATAACTCACAATCCTCAAGGGGGCAACAATGGCACAATCCTAAGGACAAGAGCTCCGACTTCTCTATTTTCTAACTTTAATTTATGGTTAGGGTTTCCACCAGGCATACAAGTGTTATTTATACTAGGAACATCCCTCCTAGTTGGGCCGGAGCCTTCCACAAAGGCCCAATGCGAAATGACGAGTTTCTGGAACAAAATCCGAACCAACCAGTTCGGACACTCAGAACAGTCTTCAGTAAATTTGCCATAGCGCTGCTACAAAGCTCCAGATCATGATCCTTCCGTTGCGTTGGAAAGTAGACGTCAAGACGCTTCAAATGGTATAAGATACACATGGTGAATCATCGTGGATTGATACAGAATTAACCATGAATCTTGAAGTCTGAATCTGGAACAACAACACTGTTGGATATGTTCCAAATTCATATCCACGATATAGGCCAGGATTGGGCCGGAGCGAAGCGGAGGCCCATCATACTGTGGTTTCTCTCAGGATTGCACAGTTTAGTCCCACCTTGGTAACGCAACCAAGCATGGGCGTGTGAGCCGCCTATATATATGTAAGCCTATGTAGACGGTAGGGTAAGACAGATAAGTCATGTATCATCCCTACTTGTAAACTCTCCTCAATAGTGATTGTCTTCCGTGGTTTTTCCCGTATGGGTTTTTCCACGTTAAACCGTGTCTCGTGTTCGATCTTGTTTCCGCATTATTTGCTAACAAGTGGTATCAAAGCTTGGTACGGGATCACGTTGTGAAAAAAATTAATTAAAGTTTCGTTGGTTCCTCATCGCGAGCCGCCGCTGGTGGTTTCCGTCCTTTAGGCGATAGGAGTTCTCTGCCTGGTTTTTCCATGCCGTTCAATGGCGACGACGATTCTACGTCAGTCCAAGGCGGAGTTGCAGGCGAAATCGTTTTTCCGATGTCGAGTTTGATCGGGATACACCAAAAGCTACCAGAAGCTTTCCAGAGTTCCTCACTGGACGTACACAAGAGTTGTACACAAGGCTGCAGGTTATTGCTTATTTACTGCAGATTATTTTCTTCTGGTTATTTCTTTCATATGGCTTCTATGATATATGATTTCCGCTATTGAGACATATTGAGATTTTGAGGAGATATTGGGATTATTATCGGATCACTGTGAGTTAATTCATTTTGATGTTTTGACAACATCGTTCATGTCAGCCTAGTGGTTTCTTTTACTCCAATGGAGTTGGTTCATTGAAAGTGAAGGTTTTGCTCCGAATTGAGTTCAAGGTGGAGGATTCCAAGTGCAACAGAGGATGTTTTTGTTTGACTAGATACTACAGTGTTTTGTATTGCGGAAGCAGTACATTTATTGTTGTCTGTGCTCGTGTTGAGGGATCTAGTTCAAAGTTGCTGCATAGATAATACAATGTTTTGTACTGGCCAGCATTCAGTACATTTATTGTTCAAGGTGGAGACGTCCACTCATGACTGCACTACTGCAGGGTCTATTGCAGAGGTTTATACTCCGTTGGTTCACATTTATACCTACATCAGAACCGTGTTTTGAATGGAGCAGTAATTGAGTTTTTCACTGATATTTATGCCACGACTGATATTGCGACTTTATGTCGTTTGATGATTGAGCGTTATTGCCATTTAAGGTTAGCTGCACAGACTCAGATTTTTGCTGGGATTATGAATTTGTTGAAGACCCAGGTTGTTCGTCTGCGTTGTTGATAGCTGTGTGATTTTGGACCTATTGGTTATTGGCTCAATTTTTGCTTCCTATGAAGTGTTGGGAAGAATACTCAAGTGATCTTACTCATTGGTTAGTCCGATGGACATTGGCATTAAAGATTTGAATATGGAGGTTTATTATTCGTCTACAAGAAGAATTTGTCTCAAGGTAGAGTTTGTTGGATATGTTCCAAATTCACATCCACGATATAGGCCAGACTTGGGCCGGAGCGAAGCGGAGGCCCATCATACTGTGGTTCGCGGAGGCCCATCATACTGTGGTTTCTCTCAGGATTGCACAGTTTAGTCCCACCTTGGTAACGCAACCAAGCATGGGCGTGTGAGCCGCCTATATATGTAAGCCTATGTAGACGGTAGGGTAAGACAGATAAGCCATGTATCATCCCTACTTGTAAACTCTCCTCAATAGTGATTGTCTTCCGTGGTTTTTTCCGTATGGGTTTTTCCACGTTAAACCGTGTCTCGTGTTCGATCTTGTTTCCGCATTATTTGCTAACAAACACACCCTCTTCTAGTTGCTTTTCTTTGCGTGTTGAGGGTCCAACTCATACCTTGCATAATTCAAACCTGAGAACAAGTAACATGCCACTATTAGAGGTAGTAAATAATTCTAGGGGTTGCATGTTCATAGTCAGTAAGGAATGAGTTCACCTCATGTTAAAGTTGTTGCGCTCTTGCCCGAGTCAATGGCTGCTCGTATGTGTAGTGGTGTCCTTGATGATCTTATTCATTATGAGAGAGGTCCTCATCATGTACTGGAATGGTTGTTGGTTATGTTGTTGAATTGGATGCATAGGTGGTGCTGTTTAATCTTGTTGACAGGATGTGCCCGTGCAGCAGTTTAATATTGTTATTCTGCTGTTTATTGTACTGAGTATTGTGCTCTTGTACACATGATGGAGAAGCACAATGGATTACTTGTTCATTACGGAGCATCGTAGCAAAAGGATCAAGACTGTTGCTGCTGCTGCCATAATCGGTATGTGCCACTACGAAACATATTGCGATAAGGCAGAGTATAGAGTTGCAGGTGAGTCTGGTTATCAATGGGTGATGAGGAGCCTAGCCAATAACACATATTGCTAGCAGAATTTTAGGATGAATAGGAATATGTTTGATCAGCTGCATAATGTTATTGTTCAGTCATATGGGTTGAAATCTACAAGGAAAATGTCATATGTGGAGGCACTAGGTCCTTTTTTATGGATGTGTGGTGCTCCACAGGTTACGAGGCAAGCTGAGGATAGGTTGGTAAGGTCAAAAGAAACATGCGGTAGGAAGTTTGATAAAGTTTTACTTAGTGCCAACAAACTTGCAGCTGGTATCATAATGCCTAGAGATCCTACATGTAGCACAGTGCATCCAAGGTTGCAATTTGTCCAGTTTCTCCATATTTTCATAATTGCATTGGAGTAATTGATAGTACGCATGTACCTGTTGTAGTGCCATCAAATCAGGTTATACAACATATTGGAAGAAAGGGGCTACACTAGTCAGAATGTATTGGTTGTTTGTGACTTCGAAATTAGATTCACATTTGTTGTTGCGGGATGGCCTGGCTCTGTTCGGGTCTTTAATGATGCCATTGGCAAGTACGGGGACAAGTTTCCACACCTACCTCAAGGTATTCACTTCTTGCATGATTTAGATGTTGCACATACTTGCTATCAAGCGGAAGAAGTAACATTTGCAAATTGTTGGGTGTAGGTAAGTACTATCTGGTGCACTCAGGCTATCCAAACCGCTTGGTCTACCTTGCACCATATAAGGGAACAAAGTACCACCTTCCAGAGTTTCGCCAGGGCCCCAACCGAGAGGTAAAAAAGAGCTCTTCAACTTTTCGCACTCTTCATTTAGTGTCGGGGACCATAATTAGGGGTCCCTTAACTACCAGGGTAATCGCCCTCAAAAACGCAAAACGAGGCCATCACCCGCAAGCCTATGGGCCCGTACCAGCGAAACCCCGAGGCCCACTGCCAGCCAGCAAGGCCCAAACAACGCCCCAAAGGACGCGTCGCCCTCACACCCAAACTCCGCCTCGCTCGAGGGTCCCTCGCTCCCCCCTCGAGCTACGAACCGCCGCTCCGCCTCGCCGGGGGACGCTCCAACCCCTCGTACGAACGCCATGTCTACAGCACGAGTACCGACGGTCCCAACTCCCGCACCAGGCGCTGGAGTCAAAAGGAGGATCTCCGCTGCACGTCGCCCCTGACAGAATCCGGTGCACTGTTCCCTCTGCGACACGGATAGGCAGAAACTGTGCAGGGCCTGCGCAGCACTATGCCCCCAACACCGCTGACCCTGGTCGTACCTCCGCACGCTTCTACCGGGGGCGCCCCCCTTTGCCTCCAGCCCCGAAACACCCTCTAACGGGCGTTGGGGGGCCCACCGACGGTAGACGCCCAAGCACCAGGAGCTCACCGCGGTCAAACAGCGGTTACTGGACCGGCAAGGCAAGGAACGGATCCCTTGACCCTTGTCCTCCACGTCTCCGGGCGACAGAACACGCACTGTGGCGATGGCTAGCGCCTCACCTACATCACCTACGCCCGTTCTCAAACGGAGGGGGGACCCTGCGGCGGATACGGGAAATCTCTGAGCCATCCCAGCCGCGGCCGCCCCGTACGAATATGGCCTGCTCCCTTCGCCAGGGCAAAAGCCGGTCGTACCGGCACAACAGGGCAGGCCAAGTCCGCCCTGTCATCATGACTGACAATCTGGCACCAAGGCGACAGCCTACGCCATGCTAGCCCCGTGCCTCTAGCGGGCTAGCCCCCGAAGCGGCCGGAGGCCCCCTCGAAAGGGACCTCGAGCAACGACCAGGCCACCTCGACGATTAAGCAACCCCTCGAGACCCCGTCGAAGAGGACGCGAGGAGACACCGTGCCAGCAGACGAAGTCAGGAAGCAATCTCAACGAAGCTCGCAAGGCACGGACACGCCGTACGGCTCACACTATAGCACATACAGTACACACGACTGTAACCCTTCTCTCCTTTGGACTATAAAAGGGAGAGACAGAAGTCCCATACGGGACGAGGCACACAGAGCAACAACCCAAGGTTCACCGCCTTGGCCCCTGCTCTCATACGCACCCACCTTCGATATTGGCATTGGCCTCAATCATCTCCATGAACAACAGGGACTTGGAGATCGCTTCTCCTCTCCCGCATCCACTTGTAGCCCCCTCTCTACAAGCACGCCGGTGCAAAGCTAATACGAGTGCGTGAGCACGCCCCTGCTGGACGTACGGCCCCGCGGCCGGAACCAGGATAAACCCGTGTCCTTGTGTTAGCTTCCATTTCAACCATCAAGGGACGAAACACGGCGCATTTCTGCACGGTGTAGGGAGTGCCGGCCATTTCCGACACCGACACTTAGCAATGTCATCGAGCGTTCATTTGGTATGTTGAAGAATAAGTGAAGAATATATCTATACTATAAGGATCAAGTTCTTTTGAAAACACCTCCTACTCAAAAAAAAAATCCCACCCACCTCTCATAAAGACAAGAATGTCATGTCTATTGAATTGAAGGAAAAGACGTGGAAACTTTTTGCAAACAAGGAAAAAATAATGTTTCTAGAGAGTTTTTATCTTTTTTGCATTACTTTTCTCGCCATGAAATTTCTTTACCCACCATACGTACCCACCAACCAAATAGTCTAAAGTAACCCTAATAAAGGTAGCACGCACGTGAGGCGCGGCCATATTTGCTAGAATTTTGAAGAATAAGTGGAGAGTTTTGTTAAATTTACAAGTTATCCGATGTCAAAGCAAAGTAAGATAATTATAGCATACATGGCTATTTATAATTTTATTAGAGAGAGTGATATTGCCGATGAGGACTTCGATATGTGTGATCATGACAAAGATTACGTTCTCATGGTTGATGAAGGTGCATCGGGATCTCATAGTAACAAAAATAGGAATCGTCATGGCGACGAAGATCCAGATACGAATAATTTTCGGGACTGGGTTGCAGAGAGATTGTTTCCTAATCCTAGATTTGATGTTTTGTAAACAACTGATTTTTGTACTTATAAACTTCGAATAGGCTGCATGAATGATTCAAATTGGACGGTAATTGTTTTGGCGCGGTAGCACCCGGCAGCGCAGGAGCAACCACCAAGCGCGGGAGAAACCAGAAAAGGCAGCGCCGAGAGAGCTGGAGTAGTTTTGGCGCCAGCCCCATGGATAGCAATAATGAGGGGTATTTTGATCTTTGATCAGAGATTTAGACACTTTTTGACAGAACAATTCTCCTGTGTATTCGAGAGAGAAAAAAACTTTTAGACAGAACAACCAAACAGGGGTGTCCAAACTTTATACAGATCTTTTAGACACTACAGATTTAGCACCAAGTAACCAAACAAAGGTAAGTTCGATATACATTTAGTTACATTATGAGGTAGAAAATATCAACCTTAGCTGCTACTGTAGCTGGCGGTTGCTAGTCTCTCAATACAATTCAGCAGGAAGTTGGGGCAGGGAGTTGCTCTGAATACCCACGGTAGCAGGTCTCTTCACAGTAATTTAAACATCGCTGGGACGCCTGGAAACAAAGGTAACAGCTTAACGTAAGGACATGGGACATGACACATCTTTGCAACTGATTGTGTAACGATGAACTTAAATAGTAATCAAGTTATTTGAATGGTTTAGTTTCTGGACTTGGCATGGTCAAATTAACTTAAATAGTAATCAAGTTATTTGAATGGTTTAATTAGTTTCTTGCAGCAGTAAATAAACTCTAATGACTCTGTCTCGTTACTGCAGGTCAAATGAGGAGATGTCAGCATATCACAAGCTGCAAATGTTTTTACCTCACAAGGTCCAAACGCGCTGCTATGAGTCACCCGCTGCTCTGATGGTTGTGAATGCTGCCACAGTGATTGATAGTTGTTGGAATATTCAGGCAATTGAGGTTGGGGGCAGGCGGGTGCTGAGAGCCAAGGCCGCCGGATCCAGCCCACCTGTCTGGATATTGGCCTTCAGCGAATGAAGTTGGGGCAGGGATCTGTTGTGAATGCCCATCGTGGCTGGTCCCTTCACAATAATTGAAGCATGGCTGGGACACCTGGAAACAAAGGCAACCAGGATGAACATAGGGAACATGACCAAAAATGTACAGCCTAGTAGACACATCTTTGCTACTGATTGTGTTACATTGGAACTTAAACTCCATCTGTTCCAGATTGAGGTCTTTTTGGCTTTTCTAGATACGAAGTTTTTACATATATCTAGGTGCATAGCAAAATCTATGTATCTAGAGAAGCCAAAACGACCTTTAATTTGGGATGGAGTATAGTAATAAAATTATTGGAATGGTTTAGTTGCTTCTGGAGTTACTTAAAAGCAGTGGCATGATCAAATTAACTTTCAAAGCATACAATGCAAGACCCATGGCACATGTGATCCAATTATATATCTCACAGAAATAAATTCTAATAAGGAGACTCTGTTCCACTACTGCAGGTCAAATAAGGAGATGTCAGCATATCACAAGCTTCAAATGTTTTTACCTTATAAGGTCCAACCACACTGCTATAAGTCATTGGTTGTGAAAGCTGGCACAGTGGGTGATACTTGGAACAATCAGGCAGCTGAGGGGGGCACGGCGGTGCATAGCCAGTGTCGCGGGATCCATCACACTTTTCTGAAGATTGACCTTCAACGAATGTAGTTGGGGCAGGAAGTTGCTGTGAATACCCATGGTAGCTGGTCCCTCCAAAATAATTGAAGCATGGCTGGGATGCCTGGTAACGAAGGCAACAGTTTACTGTAAGGACAGGGAACATGACAAAAAAAAAGGGTACAGCGTAGTAGACACATCATTGATTCAGTGATACTGATTGTGTTACAATGAACTTAAATAGTAATCAAATTATTTGAATGGCTTGTTGCTTTTGGACTTATTTAAAAGTGGTGTCCACGATCAAATTAACTTTCTAAGCATACAATGCAAAAGCACTTGGCAAATGTGACGCAATTACTGGCAAGAACATATATCTTGCAAAAGTAAATTCTCATAAGGAGACTTTGTTCAACGAAGTACTGCAGCGATGGATGGAATCTCACATTCTATTGATCTTGCTGGATGATGATGGGAAATAAACATGGGAACATGGCATATGGAATACAGTATACCTGATTGTTTTGGTGAGAGTAGAAAGGTGTGTAGTGCTTGATGAAGCGTTGTAGCGGTGGCTGAAACATCAGCACATTCCATTAAGCCTCGCTATATGGTAATGGAAAAACGGATGCATAGGAATCAGGTTGTATGGAGCTAACATACCAGCTTGTTTTCAACCAACGGCACCAGAGAAATGTGATCATTTTGCACGATCTTCTGATCTCCATGGTTGACTTTCTCAGCCAAAAGCCTGAGGAACAGCACATCAATTACACAACATTCTCCAATACTAGGTATAACTAGTTATTAAACAGCATTAAGAAAATACAAATGTTATAAACCAGATCATTAGAGCATCGGTTTTAAAACAGAGTAAGGAACTTGCCTTGGGCGTTTGCTATTAGATTCACAGGAGGGCACTGTACACAGACCGAAAGCTTTGACTAAAGGAGAATGCTTTGCAAGAGTATAGTCTACCACTGCCTTTACACTCTTGCTACGAAGGTCAAGAGCAACCAACCGTCCATCCAGATCATTCAAATTTTTCCATGTCTTCAGATAGAGAATATCATCACCATCTGCGCTTAGGGTGGGGTAAGCGGAGTACAGATCCTTAAACACTATCTTCTCAGTGTCGGAAAAACCCTTTAGTCCACTCAGCAGTGATAAATCCTTCGAATTGTCAAACACAATGTCAGCGGCATCAAGAACAAGTCCCATCTCCCAGCCATCGGACGAAAGGGTCCGACTCCAAATCACAGCCTTCCAACCCATCCACGTCTGCGACGGTGACACCACTTTGCACGTGCGTGACTTGATCAAGTCTGAATCAAGGACCTTACCATTTGCTATATGAAATGCAGGATTTTGGAAATAGTGCTCCATCTCAATAAGCTCAATCAAACCATTGATGCATGTGAGATCTCGAAATCTCGTTGCGAATGGTGCTGGATGCAACTCTTCTACTGTGTCTTTGTTCTCAGGCAACAGATCAGGCAATGGGATGTAACGTGCTGTGAGATCTGTCTCAAGCATGTTGCACACCAGCATGCCATGGAGGAAATCGACCCACCCTATTATGCCTTCATCAAGTGTGACCACTTTATTGGTTATAACCCTGCCAAGCTGAGGGCATGGATTTTTCAGTTTGATATCTTCCCATTTTTTATCCTCAGAGGAGTAGAGGTGGAGTCGGTAGAACGACGGTTCAATAAAGCCCATAGCAAGACCGGCCAGGAGATAGTGACCATCATGACGGGGCACAATGCCGAACTCTCTGAGATTGGGTAGACAGTAAGCACGTGGAAGGGGAAGCCGCTCAAGTGAGGCCAACTTGCCTGAGTCGCCGTTGCCAGCCTTGTACATGAAGTATTCTTCTTCACCGGAGCTGGAGAAGAAGCCGCGGAGGAGGAGGAAACAGCCCTCTGCAGCGACCATGTGTAGCGATTCTCCCAAGTAGGCGGCATCGGGTTTATAGTTGGGGGGCCTGTGGCAGTCGACGCAGAAGTAGGACAAGGCCGGGGGTTGATGAATTGTTAAGGATACCTCCAAGATGTGGCCATCTCTTGATTTGGCTGTGGCCATGGTGTCCTTGTTCATGTGCTTGCTGCTGTGCGCGTATTTGTCGATGATAATTGAGGCTGGGCGGCAAAATACTTTGGTGGCGTCGCCCCGGGAACCAAAGGAGCTGATCAATTTTGATGCTGCCATTAGAAGCTTCCTGAACTGCAACATCACAACACATTACAGGAATTAAATTGCAGCAAAAATACAATCATAGCACAAAGTAAACATGCAAAATTGATATTGACAAAAGCTCCCTCTCTCGGTGGCCTATCTCCCCCTCTGCTCTCTCTATATCTCTCATAAGAGCTCTCACTCTCTGCTGATGTGCCCTCTCTTCCTCACCAACCATGCTCCCTCCCTCTCTCTCTCTCTCTCTCTCTCTCTCTCTCTCTCTCTCTCTCTCACACACACACACACAGACTCGCAGGAGGGGCAGGGCGCCGCCGCCGCTCCCACGAACTCGCAGGAGGGGCAGGGCGCCGCCGCCGCTCCCATTGACAGGAGGGGCCGAAACCCCACGGGCAGGCGGCGGCGCAGTCGGATCTTCCAGGTTTCTCTCTCTCCTCGACTACATGGTGACCGCAGAAGTTGCGGGCGAAAAGCGGCGTTGCTGCGCACCGCCGGGGAGATGGGCGTACCTGGTGCGAAGGACAACTCCCTGGATGCGCAGGAGATGCGGCCGTCGCCAGATGAGAGCTCGGGCCGGGGCTCCTAGACGAGGGAGGAGAGAGGGGGGCTCATCCGTCGAGGGGCGGAAGAGAGTACGGTTAGGGTTTGGGATTTGATGGCGTCGCCTCGGATGGGGGAGATGGGGAACTGGAGAAGGAAGACACTCGACCAATTTTTGGGGATTGTTTATGTTAGGAAGGGTTAACGGCACCGGCAGGCAGCAGGATTTGTGTTGTAAGGCCTTGTTTAGATGTAAATTTAGGAGGGTGAATTTGGGAGGTAGATGTCTCTTCGTAATCATTGCGTCATTGTAGCATTTTCGTTTGTATGTGAGAAAAATTATCCAAAAATTGATTAATTAGGCTCAAAATGTTCGTCTCGCAGAGTACAACAAAAGTGTACAATTAGTTTTTGATTTCATCTATTTAGTACTCCATTCATATTATGACATTTTGATGTGACGGGAAATCTTCTTTTTACATAGTGTATTTGAGAGTTGATTTTTGAAAACTTTTGGAAGGCCTGAAGGACGGCCGATGGACTGGGTCAGAATTGGACTGGGCTTGGTACAAAAGTCGGCTCTACCTTGGGCCCCTCTAAAAACATTTCTGCCCGGGCCTATCTATCTATATCTTTTTTTTTCTCTACCTAATTATAAAGCAAGGATTGATTCAGCGATATGTCATAATTTTACAGAAAAGTTCTATAATATATTTCTAATTCTAAAGCAAAGGAATTTTTAGTTTTCTGCTTCTCTGTTTCTTTGTCCGTCATCCATCGGCCGTGTCCAAGCCACGCACGGCAATAACTTGCCTCCGACACGGACTCCGGCAGCCTCGATCGCAACATGTATATAAATACACGAGTTAAGGGCGCATAAACTACGGTGGGAAGCGCTCAGCCTCGACGATGCCGCGTAGTAGTACATCGACGAAGTGTCGTCAGGCTTCCTGAAGCTCACGACGTTCGGAGCCAGCGATTCACCGTTGCAGTAATCACGTGTGTGAATCTTCCTCCTCTACGCTGGATTGGCGCTCCTTTCCTATCGTGAGAGAGGTCAAACACTCAAACGTGGCTCGCATTGTAGTGTCCGATGAGCAAAATGGATCGTTGCTTCCCTGGTACCATCACTCCACTACGGAGTAACTCTCATCCCATGTGTTGGCAAATGACATCAAGCCACGATGCCCGGTAGACAACCGATGACGGCTTAAAAAAACGCTGCAGGGCCACTGACACAAGCACACAGATTGATCTACATCTGCTATCAGAGTGCCGTGAGATATGACTTTGAAGTGCCGGCTGGAGTGTCGTGCCATACATCAGCAAAGAAGGCCTACTAAGTTCATCATCGTCTCAGAGATCCTTGTTCGCATGCATGCCCTCCTTATGTTGCATGTGGATAAGCTACGAAGTACATGTATGTTTCTTGTACTCTTTTTTTTCTCATTCAGTTGCGGAATTGATCTCACGTCCTAGAGAATTGCTAAAGTAAAAAAAAGATGCAATGACTATTTGAACTAAAGAAAATATATTGAGTCAAAAATCTAAAGGTTTTGCAGCACACATGTAGAGATCAACTAAGTGCGATTGAAATAACAATGACAGAGATATTAAAAATAAGTTTAAGATGAAAATAATACAATTAAAATAAAATAATGTCTTAGCTGTTTTGAAGAAATCAGGCAAGTACTTCTATATTTTTCTTGTCATATGCCTTTGCTAACTTCTTTTTAAAGACGGCAATGCAAAATACATTATAAATTTGTAATGTAAATTGTTAAATGACAAGTTATCATAGAATATTTTCAAAAAAATAAGTTACCATAGAATTCCACTATAACATAATCGGCCTCACTTGAATTGCCATCCTAAGATACTTGAATGATTTGATCCTAGATTTTAGAGTTATCTTAAGACATCATCCGTAGCAACGCACGGGTATTTTGCTATTTTATCTATAAAGCACGAATTGATTCTGCGGTACATCCGCACAGATTGATTCTGCGGTACGTCGCAAATATGCAAAAAAACCCTTTATAATATTAAAAATTAACCCGCAGTACTGATAATTTTTACCAAAAAGTCCTTCCTTCATCTAATCGTTTCCCCCATCAGCGGTCAGCGCCCCCCATCTTATCTATTCCGCCGTCCATCGTCCTTCCTTCTGACGTCCGTCGTCCGGGACGACTAAACCATGCGCGGCTAACATTCTATATCCGATGTGGACTCGACCATCACAACCGTTGCCCGCGAGTCTCCGACACGGACTCAGTCAGTCAGCTAGCTGCGCGATGGCGACGCAAATATAACTCCACGCCTCAAGCGCAAGGACTGCGGCAACGCGCTGAGTCTTTTGGAGTTCTGGGTAGAAGCTAGCGGGACGCCATTGCAGTAATCAGACCTTGCTCCTCTCTCCTTCCCTGCTGTGCTACCTCCTTTAATTTCCCATCGTGAGCGAGAGGTCAATCTTAGGGCCTGTTTAGTGTTTAGTTCTAAAAAGGAACTCCCAAATATACTATGAAAAAAGAAGATTCCATATCACATCAAAATGTCATAATATACATGGAGTATTAAATATAGATGAAATCAAAAACTAATTGCGCGGTTTTGTTGTACTCTGCGAGACGAACATTTTGAGCCTAATTAATCAATTTTTAGATAATTTTTCATAAATACAAACGAAATGCTACGGTAGCGCAATGATTACGAAGTGACATATTACTCCCAAATTCAACCTCCCAATTCTAACATCTAAACACCACCTTAGCTCGTGTCACGGCGCCCCACGAGCAAAAACGGATCGTTATTACTCTCCGCTGGTACTAGACACCAAGCAGTGATGCAGGGACAAGAACAACCGTGTGAAGATTGATTTGCGTCTATCTGCTGCCGGAGTTCTGTAGGACAACCGCGTGGAGGGCCGTGTTTAGTTGTAAAACGAGGTAGGGAAGTTTGGTGAAAATGTTACATCTGACACTGTAGCACTTTTTGTTTGTTTGTAGTAAACATTGTCATACCATGATCTAACTAGGCTCAAAAGATTCGTCTCGTCGTGTACATCAAAACCATGTAATTAGTTTTTTATTTACCCACGTTTAGTGTTCCGAGAAGAGAGATTTGGTGTGATAGGTGAATAGTGAAGTTTGGATAGAGAATTTTGGGAATTTTAGTGGTGTGGTGTGGAACTAAGCACAGCCCTTATTTGCATCAACAATGAAGGACAGTGTGTTGGAATACGACAACAAAAGGAAGGCGTGCCCAAGTCTACCGCCATCTGATCTGGGAGATCCCTTAAGTGCATGCATGCCGTTCTTCAATTATTGATGCGAATAAGCTAACAGGTACATGCTTATACTCTATTATTTTATACTAAATCCCCGAATCCAATAGATGATGATGGAAACATGCATTCTTAATAATGTGCCGCTTGCCTGACACTTGCATTCTTGATTGAATCTTCTTTCTTCTCCTTGAGTTGCAGCTCACACTGTAAGACCTAGAGCATCGATAATGCTTTCAAATATATATAAGAGATGTATGCCGATTTAGAATTTGGAAATCAAATAACCCAAACTATTTTCAAGCAAATTACGAAGTACTTCTACTTGAGGAAATCCTTTTAAAGGCAGCAATGCAAAATGCAATGTAATTTTTCTACTCCTGTTTTAATATTTTTCAAACAAAAATTAAGTTTTTACATATCTAAAATTATCATCTGTAGCAACGTACAGGCATATCGCTAGTTTAGAGCCAGGGAAATGTCCACGAATCATCAGGGTCGCGCGGGCGTCGCAGAACCGTAGATGGCAGGCCGGCCCACCAACGATGCGGTGGGCTCTGGAGTCGACGTGTAGCAATAGCAACATCCACCTGGTATTTTTCTGTTTCCAAACAATTCGGGGATCCCCACCAGAGACGCCAAGCGCCCGATTAGAGTACACCGAGGGATCGAGGAAAGCAAGAATACCATCACTGAATCCATGAACCCAAGTTACGACCAGAAAAAATATATCTCATCGTCTCAATATCACTCTCTATAAGCTCTCCAACAGTCGGACATCATCGGAATCAATAGTCCTTGCAAACTCATAAGACTCATCATCATTCATAACTTAAGCTTCAACTTTCACGTTGTTACAGGCCCTAATTTCCTCTTCATTATGGATACAAGAGGGAAGTGAGTGAGCACCAACATTATGATGCATAACTTGAGCTTCAACTTCCACACTATTGGAGGCCCTAATTTCCTCTTCATTTCGGACATAAGAAGGAACTGGGTTAACACCAACATTGTCATAAATGTCCTCTGTACAACAAGAGCATAAAGTAAGGACATCATGGTAAAATGGTAATGCATGACCTCCAACAACATATGTGGATGCAACACTTACTATTAGAAGCATATTGAGCATCGGAAACACTTAGACAAAGGCTCCTCCAAACTCCTACCAAGGTTCTGTACGAGAAAGTCACGATGTGGACGGTGATCCATTACTGGGCTACACATGTCAGGGGTGGGATCAATGAACACCGGACGCAGAACCACATCTAAACATTGGAACTGACTCTTAATTACCAATCTCACATAATTATCCCATTGATTCTCTCTGTCAATTCGGACAGTGGTGATTGGTGCTGGTTTTTGCTGAGAAAAACACTGCTGACTGATGCTGGTTTTGAGCCAATGGCTGATAAGCCAAGCGAACAGGACGGTCTATTCTCGTACAATGTTCTAGATAGCCGTGCACTAGATGTACACTTAATTTAGATATATAACAAAAACTATGTATCTACCAACTATTAGGGAAGCAATCAAGCAAAGTATACTACAGTATGTATCTACCAACTGTCAGGGAAGCAAAGTATTTCCCCGGACAGCTAATACGGGCCGAATCTGCTTGATGACAACTTTGTTCATTATTCAGTAGGGAGCCAAAACACGTGTCGTCCCTCGTCCGACGTTCTTCAGATACACCGAAAACAAATGAAGACACGCATAATAATAATAAGGCCCTGTTTGGTTACCCTGACTTTTTTTAGTCACCTAAACTTTAGTCCCTTTTAGTCCCAAAAATGCCAAACAGAGTGACTAAAAGGGACTAAACTCTAGTCCCTACCCCATAAGTCCACAAGTCCCATTTTGGTGACTTCTTGGGACTTCTACTGACTTTTCTCCCACTACCCTCATTAAATGCCCCACCGGGTCCGCACCCAACCAAGGCTGTAAGGGTAGTATGGTCTTTGTTCAGTCACTTTAATTACATTTAGTCACTTTAAGTCCGTACAACTAAACAGGACAACTGACTAAAGTTTAGTCCCTACAAGTCACCTAAAATAAGTCACCTTGAACGAAACAGGCCCTAAGTAAGTCCTTATCAGTGAAGATTTCTCAGGCCATCCGTCCATACCGCACGTCACGCAGCGACGCGTGCCATGCGTGGGCACACGGCGGCCATCGGCAGGCCTGCCGCCTGCACGTGGGTCCAACAGACGAGTCGTCAGTGCCCGCGAACGAAATAGTCTTCGCCCTGTTCATTTGGCTGATCGCAGGTGGCTGGCGCTGGTTTTTGCTGAGAGAAAAACACTACTGTGTCAGACCTGGTGATCGTCTGGAGGCGGAAGCAAGGAATACGTCTTCGCCATAAGTGAATTGTATTTCATTCTAGTCTGTATTAGGCTGTGCACTGTCAAGTGGGCCCAGACGGGCAGTGTCTGTAAGGAGGTTAAAGAGTTGGCGTGTGGGAGGAGTTGAGCCATGAACCTTTTTTTTCTGTATTAGCATGAACTAGCGACGAGGAGACAGGGGACCTCGCCCCTTCTTCCGATCGTGAGATTTACCCTGATTCCCTTGTGTGATCGCTCACATCGCCGGAGTTAGTCTCGCTGGTGGTCACGGGTATTACATTTGGTATCAGATTCAGTTACCTGGGCGCGTTCAGCTGCGATTCGGGATCGAGTTCGTGGCCTGAAGTCGATTTTCCCTGGTTGCCGGTGTCGCATCGACAAGCAACCACTCCGACGAGCTTCAGTGCGAGCTCGCCGTCCACGCCCCGCCCACCGACTCCCAGTCGGCGGCGGCCACCGCAAATCGACGGTTAGCCAGCCCGGCGCCGTCGACCATCAATTCAATCGCGCCGCTTAGGTTGTAGTTTGGGGAAATCACGGTGAGATCTACCATCATCCACCACGGCGCCACCCAAGCCATCGGTGCAGTCGCAGCTTATCATTAGCGCCATGGAGACGGCGCAAGGGACTACCAACGAGAAGCTCGACAAGCTGATGCAGAGTATTGACCTTTTGTTCGCCCGGGTAGAAGAGGTCAACAATGCGCAAGTCCAGATGGAGGCGCATCTAGATCTCCATACAGCTGCGGTAAATCAAGTGGTGAAGGACCAGCAGTTCATGGCAACCCAGATCGACGCTACCGGCAAAGCAGTGGCCAAGTTGACCCTGAGGCAGCTTGAGAAGGAGATGGAGGAAGGAGACGAAGACATACCAGAGAGCTCCACCGCTCGACATCGCCGTGAGGTGCGTTCCGGACAGCATCAGTCTTCAGGTGAGCAGCAACATCACCGATCTCGTTTGGGTCATCATCGTGGCTCTGATGATGAGGATGGGGACAGAAGGCGGAATACTCCTAAATTGGTGTTTCCTCGTTTTGCTGGCGAGTGCCCCACTGTTTGGCTCGACAAATGTGAAAATTATTTCCAAATTAACCGAATCAAAGAGCACATGTGGGTAATTACTGCTTCAGTTTGTATGGATGGAAATGCAGCTATGTGGTGGCAGGTTTATAAACTGAAGAAGGGCATTGTGTCTTGGCAATTGTTCAAGGAAGCAGTCACTGAAAAATTTGGTGCATATGATTATCAGAAGGCATTGGACGATTTGTTGGATTTGCAGCAGGTGGAATCAGTGGAGGATTATGTCACTGACTTTGAGAAACTACAATTCAAGATCTCTATGTATGATGCTGGTATGTCTGACACATATTTCATCTCTCAATTCATAAAAGGGTTGAAACCAGATATCAGATATGCAGTCCAAGGTCAAGCACCAAGCACAATGGAGAAGGCTATCATGTTAGCCAGAATTCAGCAGAAGATTCAGGAGAAATCTAATTCCAAATTACAGAAGGGTGCTAGTGGGTTCAGGTCTGCCCCAAGTACTTTACCAAAATCTGACACTAGAGGCAGTGGGTTTGCTAGCCATCTGGGCAGAGAAAGACAGATGAGGGACTATTGTCGAGCTAACAATCTATGTTTCTATTGTAAAGAGCCATTTGATGCTGGACATGCTGCCAAGTGCACAAAGAGGCCTCAACAGCAACAGGGGCACATTAATGCTTTGGCTGTGAATGACTTGGACACCACCTTAACAGATGAAATTCTGAATCAGTTAGCAATAGAAGACACTTTGGCAGAAGAGTTTTGCAATAGAATTCTGAAATGCTATAGCTGGTACTGATACAGGAGAGGCTATGAGACTGAGATCCTTGGTCAGGAATAAGGTTATGCTGATGTTAGTAGACAGTGGAAGTTCTCATTCTTTTGTTAGCTCCAGTTTCCTACAGAGAGTTGGTCTTTCTCCTACTGCAACTAAGCCAAGACAAGTGAAATTGGCCAATGGTGAAACTCTAATCACTGAAGCTTATGTGCCAGCTATGGAGTGGTGGTTGCAGGGTTATACATTTACTTCTGACATGCATGTAATGGATTTGGGGGCATATGATGCCATTTTAGGGTATGATTGGCTGACTGCAAATAGTCTAATTCAGCATCATTGGGACACCAAAACCATGGAGTTTTTGCACAAAGGACAGATGGTGACATTACAAGGAGTTCAAACACCAACCATGTCCTTGCAGGAAATGTCTCCTGACCAGTTGGTTAAATGGGGAGCAGGAAATGACATTTGGGCTTTTGAAGTAATTGAGCAAGTGCAAGATGACACCCCTGAATCTGTTCCTGAACCAGTTCAGCAGGTTTTACAAGAGTTTGCAGATGTTTTTGCTGAACCCAAGGGTCTGCCTCCTCATAGGGTATATGATCATTCTATCCTTGGTTTACCCAATTCAATACCTGTCAATTCTAGACCTTATAGGTATTCTCCTTTGCACAAGGATGAAATAGAAAAACAAGTGAAAGAGTTGTTGGCTGCTGGTTTAATAGCTCCTAGCACTAGCCCATATGCTTCTCCAGTCCTGTTAGTGCAAAAGAAAGATGGGAGTTGGCGTTTTTGTGTTGATTATAGGAGGTTGAATGAGATGACAATTAAGAACAGATTTCCCATGCCCATAATTGATGAAATTTTGGATGAGTTAGCTGGCACCAAGTACTTTTCTAAGCTAGATATGAGAGCTGGGTATCACCAGGTGCGTATGAAGGTTGAGGATGAATTCAAAACAGCTTTTAAAACTCATCATGGGCATTATCAATTTAGGGTGATGCCATTTGGGTTGACCAATGCCCCTGCCATTTTCCAATGCTTGATGAATGATGTTTTGGAGCCATTTTTGCGCAAATTTGTTATGGTCTTCTTGGATGATATTTTGATATATAGCCCTACTCTGGAGGCCCATGTGCATCATCTTAGACAAGTTCTGTCCAAACTGAGGGAGCATCAGTTGTACATGAAAAGATCCAAATGTTCTTTTGCCACAACTCAGTTGGATTATCTAGGTCATGTAATTTCTGTTGATGGAGTGTCCACTGATCCAGCCAAAACTTCAGCTATGATGACTTGGCCTATTCCTCAGAATGTCACTGAGTTAAGGGGATTTCTTGGTCTGACAGGCTACTACAGAAAATTTGTTAAGCATTATGGACTAATTGCAAAGCCACTCACTCAACTTCTCAAGAAAAAGCAGTTTCTCTGGTCTCAGGAAGCACAACAGGCTTTTGACTGTCTCAAGCAAGCCATGGTTACTACACCAGTGTTGGCAATTCCAGATTTCACTGAGCCGTTTGTCATTGAAACAGATGCTTCAGACGTGGGGATAGGAGCAGTTTTGATGCAAAGGGAGCAACCAGTGGCTTTCATGAGCAAGGCATTGGGTCCAGTGCATCAAAGATTGTCTATTTATGAAAAAGAATTTTTTGCATTGATTATGGCAGTTGAGAGATGGCGGCCTTATTTACAACGACAGGAGTTCATTATTCGTACTGATCATAAGAGTTTAGCATACCTTTGTGAGCAAAATCTTCACTCCGAGATGCAACGCAAAGCAATGGCTCGATTCACTACTAGAATCGTAACAATGGCCAACGGTTTTTTAACTGTCGGGCATTGACTTGCACTGTCGGGAATCGGAATTGCCGAGCGTATACCGTCGACCACTTCCCGTCGGCCACTCTTCGTCGGGCATTCCCCCTTTGGCCGATGGGTGGTCGGTAAACCATTGGCCGTCGGTATGTTACCGACGGTTCCGACGGTCAACCGTCGGTAAATAGATAGTAAACACCGACAGTATTCCATGACCGTCAGCAAGTAGATAGTAAACACCGACAGTAGTCCATGTGTCCGATGGTTCAGTTCACCCGTTGGGAAATGAATTTACCGATGATATTTTATTAACTGCCGGGGAAGTTCACCAGTTGGGAAATGAATTTACCGATGATGTTTTTTTAACTGTCGGGAATTATACACTGTCGGCCATACATTTACATGAGGGTTTCATCCACCCGTTGGCTACACTGTCGGCCATACATTTACATGAGGGTTTCATCCACACGGGTAGTTTTGCCGACTACCCGTTGGCCATTGTATTTCCCTGTTGGCATAGGTTGTGTTTCTAGTAGTGATTGATGGGTCTGCATTTTAAGGTAGTTTACAAACAGGGTAAAGAGAATGTGGTGGCTGATGCTTTGTCGAGAATGGGTCATTTGCTGTCCATCCAAGCTGTGTCTGAAGCCAAGCCTATGTGGTTGCAGGAGGTGCTTAATTCATATCAGACTGATTCTGTTGCCAATCTTTGTTGACAACACTTGCTGTACACAGTCCAGATGCCAATGGTTTTTCTCTTGACAAAGGTCTGATCAGGCACAAGGGCAGAGTATGGATAGCTAACAATTCAGCATTGCAAACAACACTGATAGCAGCATTACACTCCAGTCCTATTGGTGGCCACTCAGGCACCAAAGCAACTTATCAGAGGATTAAGCAGTTGTTTCACTGGAAAGGTTTAAAAGTTGATGTGGACAATTATGTCAAGCAGTGCTCAATATGTCAGCAAGCTAAACATGAAAATGTGCAAGTTCCAGGGCTGCTAGAGCCTTTACCTATTCCTACAGGAGCTTGGCAAGATTTGTCTTTGGATTTTGTGGAGGGGTTGCCTATGTCTGATCATTGCAACACTATTTTAGTAGTGGTGGACAGATTTACTAAATATGCCCATTTTATTCCCCTTAAACATCCCTTCACAGCACAAGTGGTGGCTAAGTTGGTATTGGACAATGTGGTGAAATTGCATGGGGTACCAAAGACAATAGTTTCGGATAGAGATAGAATCTTTACAAGTACATTCTGGAAGACTTTGTTTGCTTTGGTGGACACAAAATTGCTTATGAGCTCATCCTACCATCCTCAAACGGATGGCCAAACTGAGAGAGTTAATCAATGTCTGGAGATGTACTTGAGGTGTGCGGTGCATGACTCTCCTAAGCAATGGAAGTCTTGGTTATCATTGGCTGAGCTTTGGTATAACTCTGCAGTTCACGCCAAGCACACAGCAAGCCGAATCAGCTGGCTTCACACGTGGCTCGAGCGTTCGAATCCTGGAAGCGTGCCAGTCAATTTTCCCTGAAACTGACAAAGGAAGAAAAATGTTCAAATATAAAACCTGGAACGTGCCGGCTGGTACCAGACAGTTCCATCTTTACGGCTTACAAAGCCAATCTTGATCGACATATAGCTATAGACAAGCTATCTGTCAGCAATTCAAGCATTCGGTACATATTCGGCAAAGCACGTAAGAAAGCACACTGCCGACCGCATGACGTCACCATGATGAAAGATCGGTTTTTAATTAAACTATCGTTACAACACTTAATCACAACCGATTAACGAGAATAAAGCATGATAAACGTGAAAGCACGATCGTAAATCTCTCATAAACAAGAATGCATAGGTTCAAAAGCACTATTCTACCGCATGTCTAGATACTTTCGAACCCGTCGAGCGTAAAATTAAACAAATTAATCCACCGCATGATACAATTTGTTTGAAATCACACCACCAACCAAGATTAGATCAATCCACCGCATGACATACTCTAAACGTGGAAGGCTAAAAGCATTCATTATTTAAAACAAATCTACAAATGTGTTTCACTCGTGAAGGGACTACCGAATACGGCTAGATAGCCGAATCGGGTTCCATGAAGAAGGAACAAGCTTTGTCAACGATGATAGAACTATCAGATCGATTTCGAGCTCTAATCCACCGGATGATTAGTTCTAAAATGACCCAAAAACCTGCATCTACCGCATGATACCCGGTTCTGTCAAGATCCATGCAAAATCAACAAGCTTGAACCCGCAACACGTGGCAATCTAGATTGATTCGAATTCGGCTATGTAAAGAAACGTGCTCATGCGAAGTGATGGATCAAAACCGAACCTAATCAATCTAAATTGGGCAAAAAGAGTGTTATATGAATTAAACATAAAGTAAAACTCAAACAACACAAGGTAACTTAATGAATCCATTAGATCCTTGCCAAAATCTAATAGAGCCGGTAACTTGCCTCAAGCTAAACCTTAGCCTACCGCATGACTCATGATCTAGCAAGAAAGCCTTCTTATACCAGGCATAAATCCACCGCATGATACTAAGCATGATATAAGGTTGTCGATACTTACGGAGGTCGACGGATCGATGATTCCCCTCGAAGATTTCGACGACACGACTAAAGGACTCGAAAAGGTGGCGCAAGGCCGGTTTGTTGTATGATTGTTCGATCCCTATTACAATCACCATGGGCTTATATTTATACCTGGTTTTGACACGATTCCTAGTCGACTACGATTACAAAACGTTTATTTCCAAAGAAATACGTCGAAACGCCGTATTCATCTTGTATTCTTCATCAAATCGGCCTCTTCCCTATATTTAATCCACGTCATCACGCGTTCCCGAATGCTTTCCATAGAGTAGCTTCCTTGCCGAATCGATGATGGATTCCCGACCGCAAAATGCCTCTGCCGAATGTTCTTGAAGAAAACTTCTCTCTTCGAGCGATATTTTTACCATTTTCGGCCCACATGTCAGTCTCTTCTTGGTGCCAATTTTTGGTGTTAACACATGCCCCTTCAATTTCGGGATAAAAGATAATTTTATCTCGGAATTGACTAGAAACACGCAACATTCCTGGATTGAACCCCTTCAATATCCATCTTTCCTGCTCGAATCTCTGGAACCTCGCCTGGATCCAAAACCCTAGTTCATCAATTTCTTCAAGCTTCAATCCCCAAATGGCAGACCAAGATCAAGTCCTCCGGGTAAATTTCATTCCCCTTAAGCTCATTCGGTATTAGCTTGCTTCGCTTTTCTTTTCTTTTGAATCGCTCTTTTAAATCTTTCTTTCGCTTCTTTCTTGTTTCTGATAGGCCTTCGATGCCGAACTCCTGATTCCCATTGAAGAGAAAGCCATATCTTATTTCCTTGGGCCCGTAGGAATTTCAGACCCTTCTGAGCTCATTGCGGCTGAATCCCAAATAATTCCTTTCAAGACTTCTCTGACGAAGCCTCACGAATGGCAAGATGCCTTCAAGAACTGGCCTTTGCCCCCAATTGCTGGCTGGAGAAACTGGTACAGGAGGGTTTTTGATGATAAAAGCCCCCGAACAAAGAACTGGGATAATCTTCGCATCTCACATTGCCTAGAGCTATCCTTAGCCGAGATGCCCAAGAACGAGAGCCTTCTAATTGCAGCCTGTCATTTTTGGTCCAATGGTGCAAATGCTTTCCTCTTCGGTCATGGACCGATGTCTCCCACTCTGGCTGATGTCTACATGATGACCGGCCTGAATGTTGCAGGAACCGTGCGCCCACATAAGTACAAAGGCTCCTCCAAGCAGATAGGATTGAAAACAGGAGTTGGATATAAGAAATATATCCAGAATCATATGTCTGACGGCCCTCTGACAGATGTTGAATACAGGGCCTTTCTGAATATGTGGTTATGCAGATTTGTCTTCTGTGGTAAAGCCAATGAGCCGACCCTGAATCACATTGTGATGGCTGAAGATTTAGCTGCTGGCACCCTTATTCCCCTTGGAAAATATTTTCTGGGAAGTGTCTACCACATGCTTCACCAAACCACTCATCTGATGCACACTAGCAGCAAAATCCCTTGTGTCAGTGGTCCCTGGTGGTTTGTACAGATGTGGTTGCAACTGTATATGCATCAGATTGTCGCCATTGATCTCAACAATCAGTTCTTCCCTTCAATCAACTACAAGGAAGGAGAAGCTCAAAGCACCAAAGGTTGTCAAACTTATGGAGAAGCTGCTTCCACTGTCTGTTAACAAGAACATTGGTGAATTGTTTGAACTTTTCTTCAGGGGCTTTGCTCATCCTCTCTGGTTTCCATATTCAGACAATGATAATCTTACTCTCCCTTGTGAGTTTAGCTTTGATACTGGATGCACAGATGCACAGTCCACAGCAATCTTTAATGCCTTCATTCAACCTTGCATTCTGCCAGCAGAATTCTGTGGAGGTATACTTGTTCAGAGTACCTTTGAGTACTATCAGCCAAACATGATGGCTAGGCAATTAGGATGTGGCCAAGTGCCCCCAAGGCTATTTCTTCATGAATTTCTTAAGCCTAGGGAGATTATCAAGGACTCCATAGAGACAAGAAGGATCTTTGATTATAAATGCTGTACAACCATTTATGCACCTGATCCTTTTGTACCAATAACATCTGTCCATCCTTCCTTTAGGTGGCAAGAATTTCATGATCATACCTTCAATGTGTCAATCCACCTTCTCTGCCTTGAATTGATGCCTGGCTATCAACCGACTTCAGAGGTAACAATGCTCATTTCTCATTTGTTCTTAATAACATCTCTTCCTTTGATTGTAATCTTGTCATCTTGCAGGACACAGTACCTGCCCCTCTAGCCAGGACGATTCAATATAAGATTGCAGGCCCAATATCTGCTCTGGGGCATCAGTCTCTTACTTTGGCTCAGCTGATGTCTAGACAGGCCACTCTAGACCCAATTATTACCAGGCGATCTTCTATAAAAAGAAAGACTTCCTCTCTGCCTGCTTCTTCAGCTCCTAAGAAGAAGAGAACAACCAACAAAAGACCCATTCAGGTCATAGTCTTTTCCCTCAAGTATAATGCTACTTTCATCATGCTCATCCCTGTTTTTATGATTTTAGGCTCGGACACAGCAGGCAGTAGCCATTACAGATTCTGCCGATGCTCCATCAACTGGTAAAAATTTTACTATCTCATCCATTCCTTTCATCGGCATTTATCCCTTTTTAGTTGCAGAACAAACTTCCATGGATCAAGTCTTGGAGAGCCCCTCTTCCCAATATGATTCAGCTCCAGCTTCACCTCTTCCTCAACTAGAAGCTGCACCTTCACCAAGGAATCCCCCAATTTCTCCTCAGCATGATATACAGGGCCCTTCTACTGATCCTGAGGAATCTCCTTCTCCTATTCAGGAAACCAGAACAGAGGTAAACAAAGCCACCCAATCTTCTCAATTCCTCCAATAAATCATTATTAATTTATCAAGAATTTCTTTTTCAGGAGAAATCTGCTTCAACATCCAGTTATTCATTTGCCTTGGATGATCTAGTTGTTGAACAAGGAGAAGAATCATCTTCTGGTCGAGCTCTATCAGAAGGAAATCAATCAAAACTGAAAGACATTCTCTCCTTGCTGCAAAAAGATATTCAAGACCAAGTTAAGGATGCTGATCTTCTGAGGGATGTGCTGGATTCCATTGGTCAAGATCTCCCTGCTGATATCAAGACTTCTTTGGATCCAGTTTCCAAGCTAGACAATTATTATGCTGCAGTGAAGCAGGCCCTGAAGAATCAATCTGCTCAACCAGCCTTGGAGCAAAGGAGGGCCATAGCCAAAAAATCTGTGAAAGATTTGCACTCTAAAACTCAGAGCAACAAAGAACTGTTAGCTGGCCTACAGTTTGCACTTGAGTCGAAAGAGACCAGGAAAGCTGAATTAGAGGCTGAATTGAAAAACTTATCGACTGAAATTGAAGCTGATAAAAAGAAGATAGCCGAAATTCCTGGTCTGACAGAGGAGCTGCGCAAGGAGGCTTCAGCAGCTCTGAATGAAAAGAAGCAGCTCAAGGCCAAACTTTCTGCTCTGGCCAAGACCCAAGAGGCTGACAAGCAATTACTAGAGAATATCAGCAATATGATTTTAAATGCCAAAAATGTAATCTCAAAGTACTTGGGTGTATGATCTGTATCAAACAGCTAAATAGTCGAATGCTTGATCACTTCTGCATTTTCCACCATTTGTACTTCTGCTTTGTTTCATTGTGAATGACTCATTCGGCAATGCTGGCTTTTGTAGTGTTAGTCCCGAAAAAGCTCAATACAGCCGAATTTGATCAACTGAATGTGACATCAGCATGAATCCCAAACGACACCGAAACCGTTCAGTTTTGAGAACCCTTTCCACCTTCCGAGTTTTTGGGATACGCGCCACGATCTCTGGCCACGATCACCCCTGCAGGTTCTATAAATAAACATATCGATTGCCGCTAACTCCTCACCAAGTCTTTCGCCTTCCTCGAGCTCTTCTTTTCCCCAGTAAATTTCAAGAAAACCCCAATGGCGAACGGAAGGCGACCGGCCGCCGACGAGCCCGAAGGAAGCCGCGCCGGCGCTCGCCGCAGGTGATTGACTGCCTGCCTCTCTCTGTTCTTCTCAAGATTTCGCCCTCTCTTCTAACCAATCTCTTTGTTTTCTCAGGCTAATCCAATGGAACCCCGTCGCTGCTTCGGCTGCGGCTCGTGCTGCGGTTCCAGCCGCGGCCCCTGCGGCTCCTGCTGAGGCTCCTGTCGCGGTGTCCGATTCTTCGAGTTCGTCCAACCGAACTCTTGAATTGGACGATCTTCGCTACTCAGATAGCGACGCCCGCCGTTTCAGGAGGGAGCGCGATGAGACGCGCCATGAGCTGGAGGTTATCTCCAAACAAGCTGGGATTGCTGACCTTGAGTGGCAGCACCAGCGCAAACAGTTGCTCAAAACCATCGACGGTGAGTCTTGCAATCCGTTTAATCTCAATCTGTCTTTAAATGATATTAATCTGTTGCTCTTTTGTAACCTCGCAGATCGTGACGCCGAGCTCAATCGGCTGAAAGCGCTGGTGGAGGAGCTGGCGAACAAGGTGAACGCCCAAGGGGACACACCAGAGGCTCGCCTTGGCGCGGTGGCAGGCCGCGTCAACGAGGTGGCCCTCCATGGCGTACGCCTGGGCGCCGCCGTAGGCTTAGTCGCCATGTCGACCCGCACCAACACCGACTACTCCAGGATGCCGGTTGGTTTTGCCAACGGCAATCCAGAAGATATCGACGATATTGATGCCTCCATTGATCGTCTTGATGGTCATGGTGCTGCCATTGCCGATTCCATCCATCCTCAGTCTGTCTTAAACAGGCTTTTCCAGTAGTTTGTATTAGGAATTTATGGAATTTCGGCAATAAAACTCATCTTTTGCATCCCTTTTGTGATAAACTTGTGATGTAATTTGTGTGCGCTAAGGGCAATACACTCTAGTATTGGCCATTTTCCTTTCGTTGGAATTTTTTGCTCTGAAGGCGGCTCCTTCCCGAATGCCGGCTATTTGACATTTGATTTCTCCATCAGCGATCAATTTCAATACTAGGATAATATTTCTTCAAATATCTTCCATTTATGGCAGCAGTGAATTCTTCTCCTAGTAATGTTTTCAAAATGTATGCATTTCCAGGCACACATCTAACCACTCTAAAAGGACCTTCCCAATTTGGGGACCATTTACCGAATGCACTGTATTTAGTACCAATCGGCAACAATGCCTTCCAAACTAAATCTCCTTCTGCAAATTGCTTGACTTTCACTTTCTTGTTGTAATATTTAGCAATCCGCACCTTATTTTTCTCAATATTTTCCAAGGCCTTGAGACGAATCATATGTAAATCTTCTAATTCATCCATCATTAAATCATTATAATATTTAGAACTTAAATCCTTCTGCAATTTTATCCTCCTTGAATCTGTCTGCACTTCCCATGGCAAAATAGCGTGATGTCCATATATTAATTCATAAGGAGATATTTTTGTAGACCCATGAGGGGCCATTCGGTAAGCCCACAATGCTTCATTGAGTACCGAATGCCACTTCCTTGGCTTCTGATCAATTTTCTTTTGTATAATTTTGATCATAATTTTGTTAGAAGCCTCTGCCTGTCCATTAGCTTGGGCATAGTAAGGAGAAGAATTCAATAATTTGATCCCCATACTCTCAGCAAAATCTCTGAATTCTGAAGATGTAAATTGAGTCCCTTGATCTGTGGTAATTGTCTGAGGGATCCCAAATCTATAAATGATATGCTCTTTGACAAATTCAATCATATTTTCTGATGCCACCTTTCTCAATGGAATTGCCTCAACCCACTTAGTGAAATAATCTGTAGCTAAAAGTACAAACTTATGCCCCTTGCTCGATGGAGGATTTATTTGGCCAATCAAATCTATTCCCCATCCTCTGAATGGCCATGGCTTGATAATAGGGTTCAGGGCTGATGCTGGAATTCTCTGAATATTTCCAAATTTTTGACAATCCTGACATCCCTTGTAATATTCAAAGCAATCTTCCAACATTGTCGGCCAATAATAACCAGTTCTTCTAATAACCCATTTCATTCGGTAAGCTGACTGATGTGCTCCACACAATCCATCATGCACCTCGCTCATCAACTTCTTTGCCTCTTCTTGATTTAAGCAACGTAATAATACCCCATCCAGGGATTTATAATATAAATCTTTATCAAGAAGAACAAACTTTATAGCTTTATACCTGAGCCTTCTAGAAACTTTCTGGGATGGATCCTCCAAATAATCGGCAATTTCCTTTCTCCAATCATCTTCTGCCAGATTACTCCCAAAAGCACAATCATCAGTGGCAAACACTTCTTGATTTTCTCTGTAACCTGATGCACTTTGAGCCAATCTATTTGCCTCTTCATTATCCCCTCTAGGAATGTGTTGTAGAACTACTGATTGAAAGCTCTTCAAAATTTGCTTGCATTTTTCATAGTAATTCCTCAAGATATCATTTTTGCATTCATATTCACCACTCAATTGTTTTATAACTAGCTCTGAATCTCCAAAGATTTCGACTGCAATGGCCCTTGCTTCTTTCAAGTACTGGAGTCCTTTGAGCAATGCCTCATACTCTGCTTGATTATTAGTGACAGTAGTTTGAATGGGAATAGCAAATTCAAATACCTCTCCTTTGGGTGAAAATAATAAAATACCTGCTCCACCACCTTTGTTACATGAAGACCCATCAAAGAATAACACCCAAGGAGTAATGTTAAGCAAATTTATTGATGAATCACGATGTTCAGTAATGAAGTCAGCAATAATCTGCCCCTTGACAGCTTTTGCCGATTCAAACCTTAATTCAAATTCAGATAAGGCCGAAATCCATTTGCCAATCCTTCCATTCAAAATTGGCATAGACAACATGTGCTTAATCACATCAAATTTTGAATATACAACGCATTCGGCATTTAATAAATAGTGCCGAAATTTTGTACATGAGTAATAAACACATAAGCAAAGCTTCTCTATAGCTGAATATCTTGTTTCGGGGTCTAGCAACTTTCGGCTAAGGTATGCAACTACTCTTTCCTTCCCCTCGAACTCTTGTATGAGGGCCGATCCAATAGTCTGGGCATCGGCCGCCACGTACAACTTGAAAGGCTTGTTCAATTGTGGAGGTACCAATATTGGTGGCTCCTTCATGTATTCCTTTATTTCATCGAAAGCCTTTTGTTGTTCGTCACCCCACACAAACTTTTGATCCTTTTTTATTTTCAGTAGTGAAGAAAAGGGCAACACCTTCTGTGACAAATTTGATATGAATCTTCTCACAAAATTTATCTTGCCAAGTAATGATTGCAACTCTTTAAGATTAGTTGGAGGAACAATTTCATCAATTGCCTTCATGCTTTTCTTGCCAACTCCTATCCCTCCTTCATGTATCAAAAATCCCAGAAATTCTCCAGCCGAAACTCCAAAAGCACATTTATTCGGGTTCATCTTAAGCCCATGCTTCCTAGTGCATTCTAGAGTTTTCCTTATGTCAGCCAAATGAGACTCATGATTCAATGACTTGATCACAACATCATCAATATATATTTCCACAATTTTGCCGATCAACTCATGAAAAATATAATTCATAGCCCTCTGATAAGTTGCACCAGCATTTTTCAATCCAAATGTCATGACGACCCACTCAAACAGCCCTATATGCCCAGGACACCTGAAAGCTGTTTTTACTATATCCTCTATTGCCATAAAAATTTGATTGTACCCTGCATTACCATCCATGAAACTGAGTACTTTATATCCAGCAGCAGCATCAACTAATGAATCGGCAATAGGCATTGGATATCCATCCATGGGTGTAGCCTTGTTTAGATCTCTAAAGTCTATGCAAACCCTCATTTTTCCATTTTTCTTATAGACAGGAACAATATTAGAGATCCAATCTGCATATTTGCATGGCCGAATGAAATTTGCGTCTAGTAATCTTTCAATCTCTTTTTTCACATCGGCCAACACCTCTTCCTTGTAGATTTTTCGGGGTGGCTGTTTGTAAGGCTTGTAACCAGGTTTGATTGGTAACCGATGCTCAGCAATAGAACGGTCTAAACCAGGCATCTCCGAATAATCCCAAGCAAAGCAGTCTTTGTATTCTTTTAATAATTTAATCAACTTTTCTTTGAAGACTGAATCCAAGTTAGCACTGATGAATGTCAGCCTTGGCTTGTCACCATCTCCAATGTCCACTTCTTCTAGCTTATCAGCCGACACAAATCCACGTCCTAACTTCCCGTCAGTCCCATCAATTGGATTTTCCATCAAAAATTACTATGAGAGCCGACTGCTTTGATCGGCTGTTGATCACCGCTGACTGGTTCAATAGGACCTTCTCCCCAATCTTTGCCTGAAAAGCAATCTATGCCTTGATATTCCCAAAAAGCTGGTTCCACATTAGCCACGCTTATTGAATCATCTGCTTGGACAATTTCCACTTCATCATCTATCCACTGAATAAGCTGCTGATGCATCGTAGATGGAATACAGCAATTTGCATGGATCCAATCCCTTCCAAGCAACAAACAATATGATCCTTTGCCCTCAATAACAAAGAAAGTTGTAAGCAAAGTTTTAGACCCAATCATCAAATCCACATGCATGCATCCTTTAGTGTCTGAAGGATTTCCAGCAAAATCATTCAAAACTATGCTTGTTGGTGTTAAATCTCCAGGACCCATGCCAAGCTTTCTGAATGTAGTGTATGGCATCACATTGACAGCAGCTCCACCATCAACAAACATCTTGGTTAATGGCTTCCCATTGACAAATCCTCTTAAGTACAGTGGCTTCATGTGGCGATTCTTAGCTGGTTTATCGAAAGTAGCTTGCTTATTCAGCATCAACTGTGCCATTAACCCTATTTGCTCGGCTTCATTCATCTCTGGCAATATTTCTTCCTGTACAATTTGATTAGCTGGAGCCATAAACTCATTCGGTAAGAAACATACCATGCACGTGGGAGCCGAAGAGCCATGTTCATCAGGTCTGTCTTTTGGGCGCCATACTGATCTCATCCTAGTTCCAGCTTGCTTTAACTCTTGATTTCTCAGGCGTTGCACTCTTCTCTTTTGACTCTTCCTCAAACCAGGTGGGCACCACTGTCCTTCTTGCCATACGTAACCATGATCATCTTCTTCTTCATGATCAATCCATTTGCGGTCAGCATACCTCTTCCTCGTTTGATTATCATTCTCATATGTCTCAAAACGCCGATTATCGCTGGGATGTATTCTGCCAATTCTTTCATGGACAGATCGGCGATTGACAGTATCCTGTCTATATTCATCATGTCTATCATTGCACTCAGGACAATTATTCCATGTGGGAAGCTTTAAACCCTCATTCCAGCAGTGTCTGAAAAATGCACACCCCCAATGTGCGCGCTCTTGCTCCCGAATGTATTCTTCTTGTTCTTCTCTATATATTTCTTCTTCGTATCTTCTTCTCTCCTCTTCATATTTTCGCCTCTGATAGCGTTCTTTCTCTTGCTGACGTTGCCATTTTTGAGGAGAATACGCGTAGTAACTCTTGGCTTAGAAGATTCTCCAATTTCAGATCGACTATTTGAGGAACGAGGTTCTTTCTTGTGAATTTGTTCAATTGTGATTTGCCGAGCGGGGTCAACTGAGCCATTTTGTCTTGCCTTTTTTGAAGTCAAAACTTTCATCTTTCCCTTTTCTTCAGGCTCAACAGCATTCACCATGTTGACTGAAAAACCAATCATATTCTGAGGGAATGGGTTATTGTCCAGTTTCATCTTGTTGTCGAATTTTAGATGTCCCTCCTGGATAGCTTTCTGAATCCTCACTCTAAAGACTCTGCATTCATTGATAGAATGAGAATTTCTGTCATGGTATCCACAATATTTCTTATCTTTCACACCATCAGGCTGAAGCATAGAGTGCCCCTCTGGTAATTTGATTCGGCCTTCTTTTACAAGGAAATAAAACAATTTGTCCGCCTTAGTCACATCAAAATCATATGTGCCTTTGGTTTGTTTAATCCACCTCTGATTCACTGTAACTGGCTCTTTGCCCCATACTATCTCTGCTGCAGCTATTTCTTCATTGTCTTCATATTCATCTCCTTGATCAGCTCTTTCAAGGAATTGATTATAAATGTCAGCTACATCATTGTGTTTGGCAAATCTGCCATCCTTCTTGAAACCATACGCTTGGTTACTCATCAATGCCAATTTTTTGTGACAACTGACCCAAATCTTCAAACTCCATCCCGAATAGCTTTTCACGAATTGCAGGCAGCATCCCAGCTACGGCCATACCAGCCAGTTGATCATCAGGAATATTTAGAGAGAAGCACATACTCTTTGTTTCCCTGAACCTTCTAAGGAATTCTGTAGGTGTTTCATTATGTCTCTGCCTCAAGCTAGTTAAATCAACCAACTTTTTCTCAGTGCTGCCAGTATAGTAATGAGCATGGAATTTCTGCTCTAGATCCTTCCAAGTACAGATTGATTGAGCAGGCAAGGAAGCAAACCATGTAAATGCTGGACCTGTCAATGACAAAGGAAAGTATCTGATTCTAAAAGATTCATCTGTTGAGGCTTCTCCAAGCTGCATCAAGTATCTAGCTATATGCTCCACGGTGCTAGTATCATCTTGCCCTGAGAATTTAGTGAATTCTGTAGGAACCTTGACTCTGTTAGGCAATGACACTCTTTGATACCATTCTGGGAAAGGAGAGGAGTACATGTACCCCTGATTTTTTGCTTCAGACCAAATTGATTTTGCAACACATCGGTCATTTTTTGTACCATGAGGTCAACATTGGCATCTTGATTTCCTGGTCTTCCAGCAATCATTCCTGTATTAAGATATCCAGGATTCGGGAGAGCATCAATAGCATTATAATCCATGAATTCTGTATATCCATTCCCATACATATCCCTTTGCAACCTGTTATTCAAAGGAGATATTTTGTAAGCAGAGGCAGGTGGATTTGCTGTGGTGCCGAATGCCGCATCACCATATGTGCGAGGTTTTGGCATTGCTTGCTGAGGATCTTGTTGAACTGGCTGGCCATTCGCACCCTTGGAACCAGAAGTTCCTTCTTCAGCAGCTCCTTTACCATGAGGTTTTTGAACATTAAAGTATGTTGGTCCACCAAGTTGTCCATATGCTTGTTCAAAAGGCTTGTCCACTTGTTGACCAAAGATGCTGATCATTATGTATCTAAAGCTGTTCAAGAATGCAGCGTTATGATTGGTCATCTTTCTCCCAGAGCTTTGTATAACAGGCCAGAAAACTTTTCCTTTTCTTCTTCTTCATTAAGATCAGATTGTCCAGGCAGTAGAACCCTTGGTAAGTCTGTTTTGAGAAACGGTGCACCACTCCTGTTCTTGGCAAAAGACAGCAAACACTTCTTGATGAACTGTTCTGCAGCAGTCTTCACCATTTGTTGATGCTCCTCAGGCAATTCTTCAAGAGTAACGTCCATAATGTCCTTTAAATCAGGCATCTTCAAAGCTTGTTGTCCCAACGGGCGTGCCAAAAAGTGTGTTGACGTAAAATCTGCAGTTCACGCCAAGCACACAGCAAGCCGAATCAGCTGGCTTCACACGTGGCTCGAGCGTTCGAATCCTGGAAGCATGCCAGTCAATTTTCCCTGAAACTGACAAAGGAAGAAAAATGTTTAGATATAAAACCTGGAACGTGCCGGCTGGTACCAGACAGTTCCATCTTTACGGCTTACAAAGCCAATCTTGATCAACATATAGCTATAGACAAGCTATCTGTCAGCAATTCAAGCATTCGGTACATATTCGGCAAAGCACGTAAGAAAGCACACTGCCGACCGCATGACGTCACCATGATGAAAGATCGGTTTTTAATTAAACTATCGTTACAGCACTTAATCACAACAGATTAACGAGAATAAAGCATGATAAACGTGAAAGCACGATCGTAAATCTCTATTAAACGTGAATGCATAGGTTTAAAAGCACTAGTCTACCGCATGTCTAGATACTTTCGAACCCGTCGAGCGTAAAATTAAACAAATTAATCCACCGCATGATACAATTTGTTTGAAATCACACCACCAACCAAGATTAGATCAATCCACCGCATGACATACTCTAAACGTGGAAGGCTAAAAGCACTCATTATTTAAAGCAAAGCTACGAACGCGTTTCACTCGTGAAGGGACTACCGAATACGGCTAGATAGCCGAATCGGGTTCCATGAAGAAGGAACAAGCTTTGTCAACGATGATAGAACTATTAGATCGATTTCGAGCTCTAATCCACCAGATGATTAGTTCTAAAACGACCCAAAAACCTGCATCTACCGCATGATACCCGGTTCTGTCAAGATCCATGCAAAATCAACAAGCTTGAACCCGCAACACGTGGCAATCTACATTGATTCGAATTCGGCTATGTAAAGAAACGTGCTCATGCGAAGTGATGGATCAAAACCGAACCTAATCAATCTAAATTGGGCAAAAAGAGTGTTATATGAATTAAACATAAAGTAAAACTCAAACAACACAAGGTAACTTAATGAATCCATTAGATCCTTGCCAAAATCTAATAGAGCCGGTAACTTGCCTCAAGCTAAACCTTAGCCTACCGCATGACTCATGATCTAGCAAGAAAGCCTTCTTATACCAGGCATAAATCCACCGCATGATACTAAGCATGATATAAGGTTGTCGATACTTACGGAGGTCGACGGATCGATGATTCCCCTCGAAGATTTCGACGACACGACTAAAGGACTCGAAAAGGTGGCGCAAGGCCGGTTTGTTGTATGATTGTTCGATCCCTATTACAATCACCATGGGCTTATATTTATACCTGGTTTTGACACGATTCCTAGTCGACTACGATTACAAAACGTTTATTTCCAAAGAAATACGTCGAAACGCCGTATTCATCTTGTATTCTTCATCAAATCGGCCTCTTTCCTATATTTAATCCACGTCATCACGCGTTCCCGAATGCTTTCCATAGAGTAGCTTCCTTGCCGAATCGATGATGGATTCCCGACCGCAAAATGCCTCTGCCGAATGTTCTTGAAGAAAACTTCTCTCTTCGAGCGATATTTTTACCATTTTCGGCCCACATGTCAGTCTCTTCTTGGTGCCAATTTTTGGTGTTAACAAACTCCAATTACCATACTTCTCTGGGATGCTCTCCATTCAAGGCTTTATATGGGTATGAGGCACATTTTGGTTCACTGCCACCAATGGCTGATCAGGAACCATCACCAGCAGTGGAGGTATTAGCTGAAAGAGAAGCTCAGCTCTGCAAGCTCAAACAACACCTGGCCAATGCTCAGAACAGAATGAAGAGCCAGGCCGATAAGAAACGCAGTGACCGACAATTTGCGGTTGGCGACCAAGTGCTATTGAAGCTTCAACCGTATATTCAGAACTCTGTGGTTAACAGACCGTTTCCCAAGCTTGCATTCAAGTTCTTTGGACCTTACCGTGTGGAAGCTAAGATTGGCAAAGTGGCTTACAGATTGGCATTACCAGAAGGGAGTCTCATTCACCCGGTCTTCCATGTGTCCCAACTTAAGCCTTTTACTGCCAACTATACTCCAGTCTATCATTCTTTGCCTCAATTGGTGGACTTGGTGTCTCAGGATTTGTATCCAGAAGAAGTGCTGGAGCGCAGATTGGTGAAGAAAGGTAACCGTGCTATTTCTCAAGTGTTGGTTAAGTGGTCTAATGTTCCAGCTTTGGCGGCTACATGGGAAGATTTCTACGTGGTGCGCGCTCGTTTTCCTGCTGCTGTTGTTTGGGGGCAAACAGCTCCGGGAGCCGGGGGAGGTGTCAGACCTGGTGATCGTCTGGAGGCGGAAGCAAGGAATACGTCTTCGCCATAAGTGAATTGTATTTCATTCTAGTCTGTATTAGGCTGTGCACTGTCAAGTGGGCCCAGACGGGCAGTGTCTGTAAGGAGGTTAAAGAGTTGGCGTGTGGGAGGAGTTGAACCATGAACCTTTTTTTTTCTGTATTAGCATGAACTAGCGACGAGGAGACAGGGGACCTCGCCCCTTCTTCCGATCATGAGATTTACCCTGATTCCCTTGTGTGATCGCTCACATCGCCGGAGTTAGTCTCACCGGTGGTCACGGGTATTACATGCTGGCTGGTTGGTGGCTGGTGGCTGGCGCTGATTTTCGCTGAGAGAAAAACACTGTTGGCTCGCTGAAACCATCCAAACGAACAGGCGTTCGTCTGGTTCAGTCACCCCCCATCGAAACGGCACCCGCTTAACCAAGTCTCTCTCTCCCTCTCGAAGTCTCCCGAGTGAACAGTTGAGAGAGGCGAAAGAGAGGCGGCTCGTGCTCTCGTCGGCGAGGCCGCCGTTCCCCTCCGTCTCCGGCGGGTCTCTGGCCCTCGGTGCTGTGGGGGAACGGTGGTCCTCTAACCGGCGATGTAGAGTAGGTCCTAGGGTTTCTAGGTCTAGGTTTCCGGCGGCGACGTCACCATGGAATAACGTCCTCTCGAGCTCTTCCCCGTCTCGATGGTGCTTCGCTCCGGCGCCGTCGACAAGCTCGTGGAGGTAGGTCTCCCGGCGTGGAGTCCTTTGTACAGGAGTTGGCCGGCGGTGGCTTGTCGTCCTCGGTGACGGCGGCTGCATCTGGCCTTGCTTTTGCTCAAGGATGCTTCGACAGCTGCGGGTGCTGCGGTTGGCTGGAGAGTGGATCGTCCTCGACTTCCCCGCGGCTCGAGTCGACGGCGAGGTTCGATCCATGGTCGGAGGAGCTCGGGGCGTGTCCCCGGCTGATGGTCTTTCATCGGTGTTCTATCCCGGCCTTCGCGTCGGGTGGCTGTTGCAGCTCTTCAAAGCTTCCATGCGATGGGGTTCCTCCAGATCAAGGGCGCTTTGGAGCCTCCTTCTTCTTCGGCGGCGATTGGATCGGCGCCGGCGGTGGGCGGAGGCTTCTGGTGTTTGGGGATTTCACAGGGTCCAGGGACCTTTCTGTAATTTTCGGTTTTCTCAAGGGCCTTTGTGTAAGTTGGTTGGACAGCTGTCCTTGTATCCTCCTGCGTATCTGTACTCGTATGCGCATTTGTACGTTCCTTAACCAGTAATACAGGTACGTTTAATCAAAAAAAAAAAGAAACGGCACCCGCTCCTCCCTCCTCTCTGTCCCACTCGCCTCCGCTGCCCGCCTCTTCCCTCCCCTCCGCGCCGCCTTCCCCGCCGTCCTCCTGCTTCGCGCCGCCGGCCACGCGCCCTCCCCTCTCCTCCGACCTCATGCCGCCCGACGCCCGCCGGCCCCGCGCAGCTCCGCCCGCTCCCGTCCCCTCCGTTCTCTCCGCCCGGCTGCGTCGTCCTTCCCCTTCCCCGCGCCCCCGTCCTCCCCCTCCTGGCCGGGGCCCCGCTTGCCTCTCCGACCGTCGGACCTTGTCCTCCGGTCGGCCGTTTCTGGGCACGCGGCCCTCGACGGCGGAGCGTGACGTTCCCCGTGGCGGTCGCCCAGCTGCGGCGGCAACCCGCGACGACCAAGGGCGCCGACGGCGGCGGCAGACGGCCTCCGGCGGTGGGCGAACCTGTACGCAGTGGCTGCTCCTCTCGCCTCCTCTCTCTTCGCCGTTTCCCTCCCCCGCGCCGCTGCCCTTCTCCTCCCGGCCGCCGCCCCCTTTCCCTCCCTCACCGGCGCAGCTCCTCGCCGCTGTCGTGTTTGGCGCCGCCGCCGCCATGGATGCCGCTACCCTCTTGGGGGCTACGCGACGTCGCCGTCATCTTGGGAGCCCGGGCGCCCGGCCGGCGGCCGGCCGTCGCAGCCGCGGCGCAGGCCTGCGGGCGGTCGGGAGTCGCGCCGCCGCTGGGCCTCCGCGTCGGCCCTCCTCCCGCGGCGCCTGACGCCCCACCGCTCTGCTCGCCCGCCGCCCCGCCGCTTCCGCACGGCCGCCGCCCCACCACCTCGCTCGCCCACTGCCCCACCGCTCCCGCTCGGCCGCCGCGCCACCGTCCCGCCGCGCTCCCGCTCCCGACGCCTTGGCTGCCTCGCCCCGCCCCACCGCACTCGTGCCGCCGCCGCCATGGCCGCCCCGGCGTCTTCCACCGGACGCCTTTTCCTTGCTCTGGTTCAGCGTCATATATATCTTTCTGGCCTCACATGGTCGGTGCAGGCGTGCAGCGGCCAGCGACCGCCGTTGTAGTCCCTAGCGGCGCCTTCCAGGTGACGGCTTCGGTCCTGTTGCTCAGCTGCGTCGTTGCCTTCTTCCTCCTTGGGTAAGCTTGCACATCTCATTGTCCCCTCCTTTTGTATCGGATCCGTCATTTCCCTTTACTTCCCTGCCGCTGCAGGAGTAGCTGTTGTGCTGTGCATTCCCTTGCTAGGCAGCGTGCAATTCATCGACACCCTTTGTTTTGACGGGTCTTTGTTCTGCGCCGGGCAACATTGTCGAGTGCTGGTCCCGTTCCTTCCTCTTCTGCATTCTCTCTTTTTGAGCATTGCTTCTGCTACAACTGCCATTTCTTTGTTTTGCTTATTCTGCTTTTTTCCCGTTCTTTTTAGATGCATATGCTCTGTGCTTCGGCTGTGGATGCCCAGCGGGTTGAGTTCTAAATTTGTCCTCTGTTGTGTGTATGCAGGCTTCTTTCTAGGCTTGGGGCTGTGGCCGCACTTGCTTCAGGGTCTCTCCGTGGCTAGAGGATGGAGCTTTGGGTGCTTGCCTGCAGGGTGTTCCGACAAAATGCGCATGCGTGATATACCACTGTCTCATCAGGTGACTGTGAGGGTAAGAGTCTAAGACACATTCTTTTCATTGATTTTGTTGCATCTTGTCAACTAATTTTCAGATTTTGTTTTAGAATTGTTTATGTTTAGTATGAAGAGTAGAGTGCTTAGTGAGAACTGAATATGATGATCACCACCACCAATGACCAAAGTAAGGTCACAAGATTCTTATCTCAGGTTATTTCCTTGGGGACTGGCACTCTGGCAGCACAACCTCATGTCTCATGGTGATTTCCAAGCTTCATCTACTTCGATACTACATGCAAATTACGTAAGTAAAGGCAGGCTACCAATTAAAACTACCTGCCTCTATCACCTCTTCTCTGTGGTCTATATAGCTGAGAAGAATTACATGAACTTCTGAAACTAGATTTGCCATCTTATTATGCACCTTACGAATTGCATGGCATGATCGTTATCTCAACCGAGTCTCACTCGATAGTTTTCTTCATGTTATACAAATACAACAGCCAACCTGCATTATTGTTTCCTTCTTTCCAGGTGATAATCCGGTGGCCGGCTACCTTACAGGAAAAACAAAACATTTGACTCCAATCCTTTATTTTTGTCTTGCAATTTTCTTATCTCTAACTTATATTTCCAGCATTGCAGAGCCTTATCCACCATGAAGATTGGAGAGATGACAGTGCCCTTCTTAATAGTATTAAGCATTGCTCGGTAAAACTTCTGTTGGTTGAACTCCTATGTCGGTCTGTTCTGTCTGTTCGTTTGAACTCTGCTGTCTGTTGGCAGATGTCTGCAGCCGTGTTGATTGCTGTCTGTTATTGTGTGCCTAAGGGCACTGTCTGTTTCGGTTTGGGCTTTAATGGCCGTGGTAGTCTGTAAACTTTGGGCTGTGGGCATTCCCAGGGATGTCGAGGCCGGATTATTTCCTTATCTAAAAAAATGCTCACAAGAATAATGAATGTTGCGATTAATTTTTTTTGTTGCCTTAATGATGCTTCTTGCCGATGTTGTGTTCCTCTTTTGTTCAGTGACCACGCTCTCTTGGCCATGTAAATGTTGGCCACCCATTCTTCTTTGTGTTATAACATAATGATTTGTTTTATCGCATTTCAGTCACATGCCTATGCCTACTTCAGCCAGTCGCCCAGTCCTATGCATACCTTATACATGCAATAATCTAAACAATTTGCTATCCACTGCTTATTAGTTTTGCTTTTCTCCGTGCCCCTATCACGATCCTGGCAGCGTAGAGGTAGAACGGACACGGCGAAGCGCGTGATCCATCCTAGTAACGTAACCAGCCAATGATAGGAGGGGAAATTGTCACTTATAAATGTAGCAATAATGGCCAAATAGCTGAACATCAAGTATTTATGGTTTTAATAAATACCCAATAATATAAAATATATGCCAGACCCAGCGAAATTCCGCAACGTAAACACATAGAGAAAACCTGGCCACTCAAAGCAAATCTAGGTTTTAGGCACATTCCACAGCCCATCCAAAAACAAAATTTACATATGCGGATACGCTAAGTCAACATAATAAAGATCCCAAAACTGAAGCTACCTTTCTTCAGCATGTCTCTCCTCCCTATCTTGTAGTCTAGTGCTTAGGCTTTACCAAGGCTTGGCAGCATGAAGCTAGAGCATCCGATGCATCAAGAATTGGTGGAAGCGTGAACGGGGGCAGAACACCACCCCCTTTCTCATGTCCAACTGCCAACGCAGTCGCACCAAGTGTGTGAGCCATTGCAGCCTGCTGCTTGTTAAGCCCCTCCATGATGCAAGAGAACGCTGCGAAGGTGGCACAGCTCTGTAGCATTGCCTGCGGTGCTCCTGATAAAACAAAAACAAATATATCAAAAAATTACAATGAATTGAAGGTACGTAGTAGCCCCTTTTGGGGGTATATGGTATAGCTCAGGGCAGCATAGCACAATATCCACTTGCCACCTGAACTTAGACACTTGCCAGATACTAACAGCACAGTGCTAGAACATAATTGATTACTCTTAGCCATGCATAATGCCACAGAGCAACAAAATATGCGATGCAAACTAACAAGACAAGCACATAACAACATTTCTAGAACATCACCAGCCAAGTGCTGGCACCAATGTATGAACAGGTACATGTACCAGTAGACCAGTACATAATTCATTAGCAGCAATGAATTTTCTGATATAACTTGAGCTAGTCACTAGTCAGCACAAATGATGCGTGAAAGATTTGAATGTAAAAAATAATTTCATTAACCCCTTCTCAAAAATTTTCCAGTGTCTAGCCCTTGGAATAGATGGCTTCAGACTACTCCATAATTCAAAAACTAAATGCACCTAAGCGCATCCAAGAAAGATTTAATATTCATTCTCCAAATGGTATAGAATTTAAGAGTATTCTATAAGAGTTCTAACCACACATTAGACTGTCAAAACTATTCACTTAACACATGAATTCACCTCATAAAAATTCTATGAACAACTGCTATTCTGTCAACAGGAACAAATGAACCCAGTGACGAGGAGAGCTACACTCAGCGACAAGATTACAACACAAACAAGATTGCATGTATCCACCCCAAAAAAAAATTGTGAACCATGTGGCAAACTGGCAATACAATATTTCTGAAACAGCTAACTTAAATACTGAGGACAGCACATTAGAAATAGTTAAAAAAAAGAAGTTAGATGTAAGTACCTGGGAAGCTCAAAGCAAGGCCAGTGCAACAACCAGCTATACCAGAATTGACAACTGCCAATAAAACATGCCAGTTCATGTTACATGTTCAAATCTAGATATGTTTACAAACATATGGCCGGCTAACATGGTATACATACTGTCATCTTTCCCACGCAGCCTTCTCAGCAAGCAGAGGACCAAACTCTGGACACCGGATAGAACTGCAAAAGTCTAATAGAAGATATTCAGTTATGAACAGGTCTCCAGGAAAGCACATAGCAACATTCTTATCAAAGAAAAATATTTCTGTTAAGCACTGTGCAATCAACTAACCTTGGCAGAGGACCCTGCGTTGCTGAATGAGCCCTTGAAACCCTTCTTTGTGAGCAAGCCTTGTCCTGAAGGAAAATAGCCACATGGTTAGCAATATGTAAACTAAACAATTTTGATGGCACTCATGACAACTAGAGTCGCAACGCCCTTATCATCCAAACGAAATAAAGATCTAAAATTCAAATTAAGTGGTCATGTGATTTGCATGAGATGTGCAAAGCATTACTACCAAGGAAAACCTAAAAAAACTAATTTATTGGGTATCGGGAACACTAACAAATTCGTGCTATGGAAGGAATTGGGCAAATATCACAGGGGGAAAGGCTTCTATCCTTTGCGTGCCCTACGAAAATTCTACAAAGCCGAAACTATCGAGACGACCCCAGAAAAATCAAAGGGGCAGTAGGGTAAAAAAAGAAACAAAAATCGCGGGAGTACCATATCCAAAGATGGATCCGACGAAGGCGCCGCCGGCGAAGTCCCCGGCGGAGCGGAGGAGGCAGACGACGGGGGCTGCAGCTAGAGGTTGCGGAGTCGCGCCACCGCCGACAGGGCTGGAGGCCTCGCCGCCGAGGTCTTCGCCGTCCGACTCCGGCTCGCGCTTCGCCGCCATCTTCTCTGTGCCCTGGCTCTCCCTTCCTCCCCCCTCCTTCGCTGTCTCGTTATCTGTCCCGCGGCCGCCTTTTCGTTTGCGCAGGCGGCGAGGCCCAAGGGTTTGTACCCAAAGTTGGGGAGAGTGCTGATGAGTGGGGAGAAGACCGACTGTGACGCGTGGGCCCCGCATGTGACACCATTATTTGGGCTGGCCTGCCGGACGATTGTGTACTACGGCCCCAAGGGCCCAAGTAGCCAAAGCAAACTATAGTTGCTCGTAAAAAAAAAGTGGATGAGCGGAACACGTGCACACATAATAGTCACAGTGTCACACTGGCTGATCTCTCATCCTTTCAATACAATTTGATCGCTGACCAATACAAAGGAGTAAAAATCGCATCACTAATGAGTAACATTATGGTGCATCCAATTCGATTTGAACTACATGCACTGCTGCAGATTATGGCGACCTGTTCCATGTTGCCATGATGCCAATGCCTGAATTCGAGCTAGCAATGGTTATACACAGCCAACTGTGATAATGTGGTATCCAGTTTTTATACAACATCAGCCAGAGTAATCCTTGGTCAGAGAGTACAGACAAACAGTAGTCAGCTCGCCGTGCCAGCCGCACGGAATTAGCTTCGTCTCAGCTCCATGAAAACCAATCAGAGATGCTCGATAATTAGATGACAACAGGCAGGGCCGCATCAGATGTCACCAATCTCCTACGGTCAGAGGAATTCTCAACGGTAGTGCAGCAGCAGGTGCCTCCAGAGTCACCTGAGAGAGAAAGAGACAATGAGTTTTGACTGATTGTTCTTTTTCGGGATGGATTTGAAGTAATTTGTGCTATTTCAATGGACGAATAATATGTCTTTTTGACTCGCTAAGACTCGAGGAAACATCAATGTCGATGGGTTGTCATGTAGTTTAGCAGAAACATTCTTTGTAATGCTCACAGGTTCTTTGCAAACCATACCTCCTTAAACACCGCACTATATGAAGCATCCTTGAAGCCCTGTATTCAAACCAGAGAAATGTAATTCTGATCAAGAAAACTAGCGAACAAATGTGAATATGAGAAAAGAGGGGTGCTCACCAACTTCCTGAAGAGCTTAAGGGATGCCACATTTGATTCACTAATTTTTGCCCTGAATGTGTGAATTCCATGTTTCTCTACTGCAAATGCCATCATCAATAAGGTTGCTTCTTGACCTATTCCCTTCCCACGGCTGCAACAAGAAACGGAGGATGTTTTAGTCAGTACGACAAGACAGTATCACGACTCATGCCAAAGTATCCCTTTTATTATCAGCTCCAGCATCTACTTTAGTTTCATGTGACATGTAATTATTGCTTCAACAGGTCAACTACTCTGTCCCTACTTAAAAACAAGATCATGCCAGAAGTTTCAGGACCAGTTGCCCTACATGACAGTTTCAAATGCTACCAGGGTTTGTCTCCCTTGCAGTACAAAGTGAGTCGCACAGAGATAGCATAATTCCATTGGATTGCCGCATATAAGCTACCCTACATGTATGGTTAGTGAAGCAAACGGCAAGTGAAAGTTAAAAGGACTAGATAATTAGTTGCAACTATTTATTTGATTTTTCAACAAAAATATTCAGATCATAAATAACCAAGTAACAAGTAAGATGTCAAATTATTAAGCCAAGTAAAAATGTGCAACTAGGGGATGCAACTGTCCGCTAAACAGAACAATGTAAACCTTGAAAAGATGTCAGAGACTCAGAGATGATGAAAACAGTGACATGATTACCTCTTATGTTCAGCTATCATAATCTCTATCTCCGCAAGCTGCATATCATCAGGGTCATTCATATATATGTTCACATCACCAACCATAGCTGCAGTGGATAAGGTACAAATGAATGCTAGCAGGAAAAGGAATGCTATGTTTACATCACCAATCAGAACCAGAGTACCAACTACAGACAGAATTTAGAAGCTGAAATGTTTAAGTGAACTTAACAAACCAGACCTAGCAGAAGCTTGTATTGTCATTCTACTAGATGTGTTGTACACTACCATGCACTTGGGAACACCTACTGCTTGGACAACAATGTATGTTGCTCTCGATTTCACATACCATAGTTTGATACTTTGATCCTTACAAAACTAACTAAAGTCAAAATCAAGTCAACATATAAATTTTGTTCTCCCGATTCATAATCAAACAGTTAACAGACCGAGGGTTGAATGGTTGATTCATAATCAAATGATTAACAGACCGAGGGTTAACAAGGTAATGGGCAGCACAAAAGAATTGAACCTTCAGTATGCGGATTGCTGGGCGTGAATTCTCCCTCGATCATCCCCTTGTCCAATACTATGAATGTATGCTCTGCAGGGCAAAACAAGCAAGCAAAAAGGAATTCATCAATCAGACAGAACGCCTCAAATCAAGTCGAGGAAAACTATGAGGGGGAGGAGGGATGCGTTGCTGAACTGAGGGGGTCGAGGATCCAGGAGCGGTGGACGTCGAACTCTTGGTCCAGGGAGAGGGGCTCCGACGCGGTGGCCTCCAGCAGCGCCGGGTCCTGCATCCACTCGTGGTACCGCGGCACGTGCTCCCGCAGGTAGGGCACCAGCACCGCGCGCTCCCCCACCACGTACCAGCTTCCCTTCCCGCCGCTCCCACCCTCTGCTTCCACGCCGCCGCCGCCGCCGCCGCCTCGGACACCTCCATCGCAGCAAGGATTCGACTCCGGCAGTCGGGCCGGGCCGCCCCGAGCCGCGCCGGGAGGGAGCGGCGCGGACGGGGAGAGAGAGGACGAGACCGCGTCGGCGAGCTGGGCGGCGACGTGGAGCGCGACGACGTGGCGGCGGTGGCAGCCCTTGAGTGCGTCGGCGAGCTCGGCGGCCTCGGGCTCCGGGAGCGGGCTGCGCGTGGGGACAAGGTCCCCGCCGGAGAGAGTGGAGGCCGCCACCGGAGGGTGAAGGAGGCGAGGCGGAGGGGGCGGCGGGCGGCGGAGTGGAGGCGGCAGGCGCGCCGGCGGGAGGGGAGGAGGCAGGCGCGCCGGCGGGAGGGGAGGCGGCGGGAGGCGGGCGGCGGGCGCGTCAGAGGGAGGCGGCGGCGGGAGGCGGAGGCGAGGAGTCGGCGGTGGGAGAGAGAGCGAGAAAATTGCTATTATATGATTCCAAACAATGGGCTTCGCTATTACAGGACTCCAAATATTGATTTCGCTAAAACGATCTTTGAAACATGAGCACTTTGTTTTACATGACATTTGATCTTTTAACCAATATTCTTGGGGGTGTTTAGTTCCATACAAAAGGTAAAAAGTGAAGGTGAAAAAGTCACATCGAACACTGTAGTTTCACTGTAGCACTTTTCGTTTGTTTGTGGTAAACATCGTCTTATCATAACCTAACTAGGCTCAAAAGATTCGTCTCGTCGTGTACGTTAAAACCATGCAACTAGTTTTTTTATTTACCCACGTTTAGTGCTCCATGCATGAGGAGAAAGGTTTGATGTGATTTAATGGGATAGGTGAAAAGTGAAGTTTAGAGAGAGAATTTTTCCCTTTTGAAGGGAACTAAACATGACCCTTATCTCGAATACATATATTTTATCATCGGCTGTGTTTAGTTCAAAAACGAAAAGGAAAAGTTTGGTGAAAATGTCACATCGGACACTGTAGTGTACTGTAGCACTTTTTGTTTTTTGGTAAACATTATTCTACCATAACCTAACTAGGCTCAAAAGATTCGTATCATCGTGTATCAAAACCATGTAATTAGTTTTTTTATTTACCTTAGTACTCCATGCATGAGGAGAGAGATTTGATGTGATAGGTGAACAGTGAAGTTTGGAGAGAGAATTTTTGGGAAGTTTGGGGAACTAAACACAGCCATCGTTGGACTGTATTGCCCTTGAGTCATTCAGAATTGAATCGACGGTTGTTTACCTTTCGTCGGCATCCTCCATCCTCCGTCCCTCCGACACTGCCCAGACTCGCGACACGCGCCGTCGCCGTCACCGCCCCTTTCGTCGATCTGACTCCCGCCGCCACCGCTGCCCCAGACTCCCGGCGTTCACGTCCCGCGCCTCCGTCATCCGCCCCCAGCTCGTGTGCCTCCATCACCACCACCACCATGGCTGCCGCACGTAATGAGATGCAGTCAGCGCCAAGGCCCACCACGGCGGGGAAGAGCCTGCGCTTCATCCGCAGCATCTTGCTCGAGATGGAACGCCATGCTCATGCTACCTTGCCGGGATCCTAGCTGCTGCTTGATTCTGCTGGATGCATTGCTTGTCCGTTCATGAGTCGTCTCTATTTTTGTTTGATTCATGGATAGTTTGAATTCTCAAGTGATAATGTGTTGTTGGGACAAGATCATTGTACATTGGTGGTATCTATGTTTTTGCTGATGCGCATTGGTATCTATGTTTTTGCTGATGCGTTTTTTATCGTAGAGTCGATTCAATTCTGAATGACTCAAGGGCAATACAGTCCAACAATGGCAAAATACATATATTAGAGATGAGGATATTAGTTAAAAGGATCAAATGTCATGTAAAACAAAGTGCTCTCGTTTTAAAGGTCATTTTAGCGAAGTCAATGTTTAGAGTCCTATAATAACGAAGTCCATTGTTTGGAGTCAATTTTCTCGAGAGAGCCGGGGGAGGGAAGGGAGAGGGAGAGAGAGACCGGTGGGAGGGTGAGAGGGATGGGAAGAAAAGTAAAAAAATGAGTGGGTCCCGCTGGTAGTTGGATAGAGGAGGTGTATAGAGAAGATATAGGTGCGGAGAAAATTGAGATAGAGGAAATAATCTTGATGATTAAAATAGAATATACCTTTTAGAAGAAGGAAATGGAAAACGATGAGTGCGAGCAGCCTAAGCCAGTAACAGCCTAAGCCAGTAACGTCAACTGGGGCTTGGACCTAAACGGAATACGTTGGAAATACGCTGACTACTTACGAAAGCGGATTTTTGTTTGAAGGGATTTCGCAAGTACGTGTGTACTAGCCGAAGACGTAATCCTGAGGAACTGCTTGCTCTGCTGCTGTTGGATGGGGCGATGGGCTGCTGGGCCGCTGCCTCTGCCTGCTCTGCTCTGTTCCGGAAATGTTCAGAGCAACTGAACTGAGGCCCTGTTTACATCTATACTATAAAGAGAATGAGATTTGAGAACGTTTCTCACCAAGATTAGGTCCACCCACCGCTTCCACCCACCTCACATATGGCCCCACCTGCCAGCAACTAGGACGATGAAAGACGATGAAAAGGAGGGAGAGGGACATTCCCAAGTGTTTTTCCCCCAAAACCTCGAAACTTTTTTCACCAGGTGACCCCACCTGTACCCATACCCACCAAGTGACCCCACCAGGACCTACAATCACGTCCGGAAAAATAACGCACCGCGGCGTCGTTGCTGCGAGGCCGCTCCGCCGCCACCAAAACCCTAACGCACGCCTAGCCCGCAGCCGCTCAGACGTCGTCGCTCGCTCTCGCACGCCTAGCCCGCATCCGCGGTGTCGTTGCCGCGAGGCCGCCCCGCCGCCACCAAAACCCTAACGCACGCCTAGCCCGCAGCCGCTCAGACGTCGTCGCTCGTCGGGACGTCGCCTTCTCCGCCGCCACCAGGGGACTTCGTCAGGACGTCGCCTTCTCCGCCGGATCGATCTCCATCGACCTCGACGTCGTCCGCGGGGTCTGCGGCGCCGCCGCCTCCGCCACCAGTGGATTTCGTCGGGATCGAGCGCCATCAACGTCGTCGACGTCGTCCGCGCCGTCTGCGACGCCGCCGCCCAGCCTCACGAGATCTCATCGTCGCTCGACCACGCGCCAAATAACACAGGTACATAACCCTAATCGTTGTCGAGGTAGTCTGCCCTGGCGTCGGCCGTGTCCACGGCTGCCAGGCTGCGACAGGCCGGTGCCATGCTTCATGCTGTTTGATTATTTGAGTTTCTTTGATTCTTTTTGGTTCCATTCTTCATGCTGTTCAGATGGTTGGGAGTCTCGGTGGGTGGAATCCGACTGGAAAAGGAGCGAAGGGAAAGCTGGTAGGTTCAAGCACACGGCAGGAAGATACTCTGCAGATCCTGATGACAAAGGTTTACTTTCCATCCCTGAGCACTTCTGTTTCAATGGACGATATATGCTGATCATTTGATCATAAAACATGCCATGCTTGTTCTGCGGCTTAGTTCCAGGAACCTGTTTGATCCCTGTGCTTTGTTTGGATTCCAGGAATACAGACAACAATCGATGCTAGGCATTTTACTATCTCGGCCAAGTTCCCTGAATTCAGAAACAAGAACCGGACACTGGTGGTCCAGTACTCCACTAAGTTTGAGCAGGATATTGAGTGTGGTGGTGGATATATTAAGCTTATGTCCGGTTATGTCAACCAGAAAAAATTTAGTGGGGACACTCCATACAGGTAAATTTCTTGCTGGCTTTTGCCCCCATGGAATTTCCCATTCTTTCAAAAATGTATTGACTCATGAGATGGATGTGTGCTTAGCATGTTCAAATGGTAATGTATGATGAATGCCACTCTACCTCACATGATATGGTTGTGTTTTATACGTCGATACAGACTTCACAGCTTGCAAATGAATAATCCTATCATTGCTTCAGAATTTAGTGCCTGAATATAAATCGCAGCCTCTATCTTTATGCAGTTATTCTTGTCTGCTATTGATGAGTTAACATTAGGTGGCCGAGTTCCAGACCCCCTAATGTTGCTGGATTTTGTTGTTCGAGATCCTATGCAGACTTTCAGTTTACCATTGATGTAGGTAACGTGTTCGATGAAAATCCATGAAGCTTTTTTTATCAAGAATCTAATTAGAGCATGTGCTTTGCAAATGAAGAAAATCATTCTTTTGCACATTTTTGACCTTGTGTGTGTTATGTGTGCTGCCTGGCAGGCCTAGAAACTGATTCTTGCTTTCTTTCTTCTTACAGATTTGGAGACTTTCACACGTCCTGCAAAGTTGAATCTGTGGTTTTCTTTTATTTTGGTCTGTGCAGGACTCCTTATCCGTAGGTTTATGCAAGATTTCTAATGCTGCTTGTGCTTGTTTGTAGCTAGGTTTGTATGCCAATATGGAAAACATTCTACACAGGCAGTAGTTATAGAGGATGCATGGCTCCTTTTCATATTCTTATACTATCATAGGTAGCAGCTTAGATTATTCAACGTTATTTTTTGAATTTGATATGGTGAATCAAGTCTGCGAACAATGTCACTGGTGAATAATATTTTTTCCTTTATTTTCTCATCAGTGTCAATTTTGCTAAAGATACCTTTTCTAACTGCACTTTGAGGCTATTGGTGACCTTATCAAAACGTCTACACCATTATTACACAGCACCTACGTGGCTATAAGGTTCTCATGTTTTTCAATGTTGTTTTACACCTTGTTGCTTTTTTAGATCTGCATGGAATAATTGATCTTTGATAATATCACTTTCAGCTTTGTATTCATAACAATGCCGCAGCATAAGAACCTCATCATAGAAGATGCTTACAAAAATGTAACTTTGTAATGTACATGTGTTATAAAATGTACTTTTAGTTCAGAGTACAATAATAGGATAAGACTTTGTACTGTACATGTGTTCCTTCAGTCTCTGTTTCTTAACTTCTCTGATTTGATAAATTGGACCAATTTGTGTGGTGGAATTTTAAACATCCAGTTGCATTAACCAAAGGTAGTGCAGTGCTTGTTGTTTTTACAATATTTTTGTAGTAGTAATATTTCAGTTCATGATTATTATCTTGCTTAGCGGTTGGAAGCAAAGGGTTTCTTGTTATCTTTTTGCATGGTGGAATTCTGCTCATGAAACTGTACACTTGCAGGCTGACAGCAGTTGCTGATGGTAAATTTGAGAGGTGAGTTTTGAAAGCTTATAGTATTTACTTGCAGTAATTCTCCATTAATTTTTTATGGTTTTTTCTCGGTTCATGTATTACTTGAAAGTTTTCTTTAGCTCACTGCATCTGGGATGTAATTTTTTACATGGTCTTTTCTGGGATGCTTGGGTTAAGGTGGAGCTAAGAACATGTTGGTTAGTGAATAAGCAACTTTCAGCACAAATTTCAACAAAAATATTTTTTGTTTGAGGTATTTCAATAGATTATGTTTTTTCTCCAATATGATTTTTATTTTATTTTTTTGCACTGGTGTGGCTGAAAGGACCTTGCTTCTTTGCACTGCTTTCTTGCTGTGAAATCTTCTGTGGTTTGCCTGATACCTTGTGTGGGAAATCCAGGCTGTGAATACTTCGGATATATTTTTCATGCTTGAAAATAAAAGGTTAACGCCTGTGGACTTCTATTTTTTATTTCAGTGAAGCTTAACTTGGAAAATGATTAGGAAGATTGACTAGGAAGAAGTATTTTAGTCCCATTATTCGTAAGAAGCATTATTTTTCTGCTGCTCCCTGAGATAATTCCACATACCTCTGCTGTTGTCTTGCAGTCTTCGCACTTTTTCAGCACACGATTTCTGTTGTGGGTTATACAATGCCTGAATTTAAATCGATCTCAAGTGCAAGTTTTATATGACACTGAGTCATTACTAGCTTAATAATTGGACAGGAAAGTGTAGAAAGCTAATTCTTATTGGGTGGCTGCTCTTTGCTGGGCTATCTGGTTAAGCCGAAATGCGGTGGTGTTTAACAAAAGTACTCCTAACTCCTTTTTACAGGTCATCTGTGGAGGAACTTATCTGGTTAAGCCGAAATGTGGTGGTTTTATCTTGTGTTTAGAGTTTAAGCTCTCGTGTTCAATGAAACTGTTGGGTACAACCTTTAGTGCTGTGTGTTTCACTCTTTGTCTTCAAGCACTCGTTGGAGTGTCGAAGGCCGGATGATCCTTAATCTAAAAAAAAGTCATTACTGGAGATGATGGGCTTTCCAGATGTAGGCGGAACTTTTTCTTAACAGACATGATGGCTGCATTCTTATGTGCAGGTTATTAACTTCAGGACATGCTTCAGACACATGGTCCTCTATGAGGCTGAAATGAAGATAAAAGGATGGTATTTTGCTGGTGTAAGTCCTATTCCAAGTGTCCACCTCCTACATTCCTCCCTCTTCTATTTATTCCTATTGTTTTGTACATGCTGGATTAGAGAAAGAAGTCATTTACAAAAGCATTCAGAAGCACTCATCATCGAGGCTAACGTACCAACTGCTGCAATTCAAAAGGAACCCCGAGAGATCCCGTGGGTCGAAGCTGGTGCTGAGTACGTCGTGGAGTCCACTGATGTCTTCACTCTTCACTGACAAGGAGAAGGCTGCTTCTCACTTGAAGGTATAATTCCTGCTTCTTTTTGATACTATGCTATAGAATGTTTGCTGTTCATTTGTGCATTATGTTCACTTGAAAGTATAATGAATGTTTCGCTCGCCCGTCCATCCTCCACTGATGTTCTGTTATAGAATGCTATAGAATGTTTCTTGCTCTTCAAAATGTTCTGTTGCTCCACTGATATGAATTTCTAAGTTTTTATGAGCTTCCAGTTAAATTTAATAATTATTGAAGTGTTTTTCTGTAGGCCAAACCGTTAGAAAGTAATTAATTTTTTTTGACCTGTTGGTGCCATTGAATTCTAGGAGCACAACATCATTTCTAAATTTTGCTTATTTCACCTGTTGGTGCCTTCTATATTTTTATATATCATATTAGCTGTCAAAACTGTATCTGTTTGCTTAGAAGTGATAAATTGAGACCTAACAAATATAGATTAGTTTTTAGAAGAGAATACTAATTATGCGAATGTCACTAGATTCTTGAAATAAACTTGATTCACTGTGTTAACTCATTGTGTTGGACTTCTGTTCTACAGAGGGAAAATATATAATATTTATTTTAAATTGGGATAACCTGAAACAAAGCAATGCATGGTGTAAGCATCTCTAACTGATGTCATATTGGCCTGCAAAGTATCTGCTTTTGAACATTTGTCGTCATTAGTTACTCAAAAAAAGTTTGATTTTGGCATAATCCTCGGTAGGGACTAATTTTTTCATATGCATGTGTCACAGGATCGGAGCATGTTACATAACTGAATTTTCTGAACTGTTTCATTAGAGCATTTGGAGTCACTAATTTTGCTGAACAATGCACATCAACAACTATATGTGTTGTGCTTCTCTAGACTTGTTAACAACCTGCTGCTGTTATGCATGAGGTTTGTCCTGCATGCATCCTTCCTGTTGTTATTGAGAAGTTTTACCATTTGGGCACGACTTTGATTTCTGAAATTTTCCTTCTGTACACATGAGCTGTTGCATTAGGCAGATGGCTTAGTTTGGGAGCAACTGGTCTATAATGAGTTGAGTGGAGCAACTGATCTTTCATTTATTCATATAAATTTTATTCTAGAAATCAACCAAGACATCTATTCGAAATTTTCGATCTGTATATATTGTATAAGAGTACTTCTAAAGTTCTGAACTTCTATGCATGCTTTCCTGCCTTTGCTCAGTCTGTTTGTTCACTATATTGCAGGTATTCGCATTTTGTAAAACGTCAAGCTATTGTTGAAGTTTCGATTCAGATTTATGGTGCAGCTCGAGAGGGCTTGTCTGTGATATTGTAGGCATGCTCTCCAGTGGTCCCAACGTGCAGCTGGTGGCCACCACGCTGTTGGAAACTACTCTCTGTTGATGAGATTTGGATCCTATCTAATGGTGTTAGCATTTCTGGTGATTATTATTTTGCACTTGATGGAGATTAGGGGGTGAGAATGGAACAATTTGTCTGATGGTTGTAGACCATACTCGACGGTTTGGCCAGGTGCTTGTGGGGTGAACACTTGCATAGATGAGGGAAAGGGAATGTTATGGGATGCTAATGTATATTGTATTTGTGGTTCAAACATGCTAACTTGGAACAATTTTCCAAGTTGGATTATACAAATGCATCACCATTATCTTGTCAACAGATTTTTTGGGATGCTCACCAAAATTTCTTTCCATTGTGGCCTGTTTTTTTAGCAGTCATTTTCAATAAAACTACATCAGTACGAGTGATATTTAAGCAGTCTTTGTCGAACTAAATGACTTCTTCTTTTGCATGCATATAGATGTTGATTTCTTCTTTTGCAGCTTCTACCTTGTTTGGACTGTATGGATTTCATCACTTCATATATGCTACCACTTTTAAAACACGTGCCTGTGGCACGTGCATTGCTACTAGTGCAAAAAAACAACTCCCAAATTTACTATGTAAAAAGAAGATTCTCCATCACATCAAAATATCATAACATGCATGTAGTACTAAATGTAGATGAAATCGAAAACTAATTGCACAGTTTTGTTGTGCTCTGCGAGACGAACATTTTGAGCCTAATTAATCATTTTTTTGAACAATTTTTCACAAATACAAACGAAATACTACATTGACGCAATGATTATGAAGTGACATCATACTTCCAAATTCAGCCTCCTAAATTCAACATCTAAACACCACCTGAATTATTCCAGGCAGGAAATTGAGCGATTTGTTTAGATGACGGGACATATCCTGGTATTTGTTTGTTTCTAGCGAAGCCTCGCACCAATAGCTTATTATAAAAGTTTCAGCACAAAGCTGAATCCATAAGTCATCATGCATCCATGATGAGAAAAAACTAAGATGAAACACCAGTCCCCACGTTTGATGAGAGCCATTCCAGGAATCTGTTAGATATTGTGTCGAATATTTGTATGAGTCCGGTTACGACGGGACTTGGAGCTGTATTTAGCAGTATAGGGTAGAGTTCGTGTCAAACTCTGTGGACCTCCTCATAAATATGAGAGGGGGGCTGCTGTTGTAACCATGACGACATAGCGACAGGCTCACAGTGGGGAGGCGGCACGTTGCCGGGACCCCGGAGCGGCCGGTGTTGCGGTTGGGGAGGAGCGCCCGTAGTCATGCCCCGGGGATGTAGGCTTCGGCTGAACCTCGTTAATAAAGATCGTGTCTCCGGTGTCGTCTGTGATCCTGCAAGTTTATCTCGATAGATCCAATCGGCGTTTCTGCTGGAGGAGATTAGCGGGTGGCTCGTCGTCGCGAGGGCTAATTTTCTAACAATTGGTATCAAGAGCTTTTGGTTTGGATTGGATCTAGAGGGCTAATTTTCTAACAATTGGATTCAGAAAATCAAGCCAATCCGCTGTTCAGGATCGGTGCTTGTGACGGTCAAGGACGGACAGCGGGCGGCGTTCGAGCAGGGTCAACATCGTCGACGTGCGACGGCGTGGAGTTTGACGGGAGGCTCGAAGGCTGCGTCTGCGGAGCGTTGATGAGAAGCTCCGTGGTGCACGGTGGAGAGACCGGCGGTGACAGGCTAGTCTGACCGTGGGGCAGAGACGATGATAGGATCAGTGACGACGACATAGGAGCGTGGCGGCTGATGGGATTGTTGTTCTCTGTGGCGTGGCGACACGTGGCGCGAGCTCAGTATGCAGGTTTGCATGGGACGAGCTTGTGTGCTTCCAAATCAGCAAGTGGCCTGAAGTGGAAGGAAGTATAGACTGTGGATATCTGTACTTGCAACTGGAGTAATCTGGTTGGTTGGGCTGCAGGAAACTACGGTGTAAGATGTCAGGCGTAGTATGGCAGCAGGAACGAAGAGCAAGCTTACGTGGTAATTTCAATATTTGACTCGGATAGCAACAGTGAGGTTCTCAGTATCATTTGGTGATAGGAAGAGAAGAGTGCACAGTTGCAGGTGGAGTCATGGAGATTGGAATTGCAGGGATAGCGGTGTTTCTTCGGGCGGTGAGTTTGAGAAGTCAAGCTCGTCGGGCAACTCGTGTTGAGCGGCAAAGGCAACAACTCAAGTCTGGTGTACATGGAGATTCGCACATGACGGCTTCGAGATGGCGGAATATTCTCCAAGGTGGAGTTTGTTAGATATCGTGTCGAATATTTGTACGAGTCCGGTTCGGTGGGACTTGGAGCTGTATTTAGCAGTATAGGGTAGAGTTCGTGTCAAACTCTGTAACCTGGACCTCCTCATAAATATGAGAGGGGGGCTGCTGTTGTAACCATGACGACATAGCGACAGGCTCGCAGGGGGGAGGCGGCACGTTGCCGGGACCCCGGAGCGGCCGGTGTTGCGGTTGGGGAGGAGCGTCCGTAGTCATGCCCCGGGGATGTAGGCTTCGGCTGAACCTCGTTATAAAGATCGTGTCTCCGGTGTCGTCTGTGATCTTACAAGTTTGTCTCGATAGATCCAATCGGCGTTTCCGCTGGAGGAGATTAGCGGGTGGCTCGTCGTCGCGAGGGCTAATTTTCTAACATAATCCTGTTGCTAAACTTCATCCGCGGTAGTTGCTCATGTGAATCGACAGAGGGATTGAGGGAGCATGACATGGAGATATGGTAGGTTCATGAGCACTTAGTTGCATTCCAACAGTTTTTCCATCTTAATCGGTCTTCTGGTTTTGTGATTAAACGTCGTTGGATAGAGGAAGATCCTAATCAGTAATCGCAATTTTGTCTTTCAATTTAGCTTGGCATCAGGGAGAGCCTGAGACATCTTGTGCAGATCAACAAATGACTGATGCCTTGTTCAGAAGTTGTGCTTTTCGTGACAGTAGAATTGACTGACCAAGCAGACATTGAACTAGGTTCGGCAGGCAAACATGATTAGTGGCTTAAAAGGGTTACCTGACGAACGTCTGTGACACTGCACTAATCCTTCACTCAGCAAAAAATACACTTGCTTTTTCTCGGGAACGTGCATCGAATTTGATACTCGACGCACCCATGCTACTTTCTCGACGAATTCAGCACTTTCCAAACCGAAATCCCACGATCTCGTAGCCGTGCCTTTGAAGCCAACAATTACAAGGCTCATCATCATCACCACCATCATAACAGCAGCAGCACGCATGACTAAAAGTCCCAAGCTGGAAACAAATATTCTTCGAATCGATCGCATCACATCGTATCCCCTTACCACGTTGAGTGAGAGAGCCCACTCTATTGCGCTCACCAAACATTCCATTTCGCAGTGAGTTACTCCACTGTTGGGATCAGCGCACACCTAACCTTAACGAGTGCATGCACGGAATGATTGCGAAGTTTCCAATAGCTGATCGCTACGCCCAAATTAAAAAATCGCATCAAGCATATTTATCTCGGTGAATAGCTAGAATTGTACACTATTCAGGCGACCAGCACTTCAATTTACACCTACTAATCCAACTACAATGAGCTCAGTGCAAAGGATGGGGCCGAGATATAGCTAGGGTCGGCACCACACAGATCCAGACCACAGTTCATACACAGGTCGCATGTGCTGTAGTCTGTAGCCTTGTTTTTGGAGCCTTTCGTCCCTTGCCTTCAAAGCTACGAATCCATCGAAACAAAGGCGACCAAACGAACGCACATCTCAGGGCCATCATCGCACTCACACCCCCGAAAACGCCCCACTAAAACCCCACTTACGCGCGCAAACAAAACCAAACTAAGCACACGGCGCCACGCACTTCACTTCACTGCACACTCTATCCCGTGGCCGCGGGTGACCAAGCTTGTTCGCGCCACTCGCCGTGCGACACAGCGCGGAGGGAGCAATGTGGCAGGCGCGCGGCTTGCTGCTCATGGCGGTGGCCGTCGCCGCCGCCGTCCTCCCCGAGGGAGCAACAGCCGTGGCTGCCGGCGGGCGGTGCACGACGTCGACGCCATTGAAGGCGTACGACAAGTGCATCGCGCTGCCGACGCAGGGCGCGACGCTGGCGTGGACCTACGACGCGCGGAACGCGACGCTGGACGCGGCGTTCACGGGCTCCTTCATCTCGCCGTCGGGGTGGGTGGCGTGGGGCGTGAACGCGGACGCGCCGGCGATGACGGGCGCGCGCGTCCTCGCGGCCTTCTCCGACCCGTCCACGGGCGCGCTCCTGGCGCTCCCGTTCGTCCTCTCCCCCGACGTCAAGCTCATGGCGTCGCCGCTCGTGTCCCGGCCGCTCGACGTCCCGCTGCTGGCGTCCTCGGCGTCGCTCCTCGCCCCCGCGCGCACCGTCCGCGACGGTGCCGAGGTGACCATCGCCGCCACGTTCCGGCTGTCCCCGAACCGCACCAGGGTCCACTTCGTCTGGAACAGGGGCCTCTACGTGCAGGGCTACTCCCCGGCGATCCACCCCACCGACGCCTCCGACCTGGCGTCGCACGCCACCGTGGACATCCTGACCACGGCCACCGAGGCGTCGCCCATCGCGTCGGCCACGCTGCAGTGGCTGCACGGGTCCCTGAACGCGCTCGCCTGGGGCCTGCTCCTGCCGGTGGGCGCGGCGGTGGCGCGGTACCTGCGGCCGTGCGCAACCACGGGGCCCGCGTGGTTCTACGCGCACGCGGCGGTGCAGGCGGCGGGGTACACCATGGGCGCCGCCGGGTTCGCGCTGGGGCTGGTGATGGGGTCGGCGTCGCCGGGGGTGACGTACAGGCTGCACCGCGGGCTGGGCATCGCGGCGGCGGCGGCGGGGAGTCTGCAGACGCTGGCCATGTTCTTCCGGCCCAAGACCACCAACAGGTACCGCAAGTACTGGAAGTCGTACCACCACCTGGTGGGGTACGGGTGCGTGGTGGTCGGGGTGGTGAACGTGTTCCAGGGCTTCGAGGTCATGGGGCTGGGGGCCTCGTACTGGAAGCTCGGCTACTGCCTGGCGCTGGCCACGCTGGTCGGCGCCTGCGTGGCGCTGGAGGTGAACGCCTGGGTGGTCTTCTGCCGGAGGCAGCAGGAGGAGAAGCTCATGAGGAGGGAGGTGGAGGACGTCGTCGTCAAGGACAGGGCAGCTGCATTCTAGTGCTCGCGCGCTTTTGCTGCGTGCCTCTGCTGGCAGGCGGACGGGTGGACGGGTGGACGGGGCCCGGCCGGTGAGAGCGATGCATCGAGGATACGTAGATGGCATCAGGCGGCATGTCCACAGTGGGTGCATTCAGTGGCGAGGCAAATGGCAAGCCGTGCTCTGTCTTGTCGTGCGATACGAGTGTCTTTTTTTTTGTTCTTTCTCGATATATATACAGTAAGTAGAGATTCTTGTATAAGTTACACGTTTGACTTGCGATTACGTACCCAACGAAATCTATCTATGGTTTCTAGGATGATAGCGGTTTCTGTCTGTAGAAGAACGTACTACATTGATCACCATCACAGGGAGAAGAAAAAGAGGCTGTGTTTAGTTCCCTCCAACTCCACAAAATTCTCTTTCCAAGCTTCACTATTCACCTATCACATCAAATCACATCAAATCTCTCTCCTCATGCATGGAACACTAAACGTGGGTAAATAAAAAAACTAAGTACATGGTTTTGATGTACACGACGAGACGAACCTTTTGAGCCTAGTTAGGTCATGGTAGGACAACGATTACCACAAACAAACGAAAAGTGCTACAGTGCGCTACAGTGTCCGATGTGACTTTTCGACCAAATTTTACCCACTCCTTTTTACAACTAAACACACCCAGACTTTGTTTTTGCCTGTTGTCTGACGATCACAGAGGTTCCTAGTTCTGTCACATACTGTACAAATACTACTCGTCAGTTCACGCACGGGCATCACATTGTCGTGAATCGTGACCGCGTGGAAGGGGCGCATGCACAAACGTTTGGGTGGCATAGCCTGTTCAGATTTACCCTTCCGACCCGGGAATGTTCAGATTTACGTGGACAGAGAAGGGACAAGAAAAGGGGGACGCGTCTCGCATCATGAATCACGCCGCCACGCTGATCCCGTCCGGACTTATACAGACTTTCAACGAAGAATCGATTCAACCTTTTTCCAGCGTCCAAGATCAATGCCAAGGTTAATTTCATCAGAGTACACTCCGATCAGAACTCACAAGACTAGAAGAGGGAAAGGGCTGGGCTGGGCGGTAGCCTGTTTCTTCCTGGATGGAGTCCTGGTCAAATTTTCACGTCAACTTGTGAAAACAAAGACCAGAGAGAAATTGAAAGGAGCTAAATGTATTTACCTACAATTTTTTTTTTGAACGGATCTACCTACGATTTTGACTGCAAAACAATTCGGCGAAAATGATGAAGTTACAGTCGCACCACGCACCAGGCATAGACCAGGTCACCAACCCCCGCAGGAACAGATGAAAGGATATAAAGGAGCTTTCTTTCATTATTTGACCCAAGCTTCTTTCCCTGGGCTGGATAAAATTATTGCAGGTTCAGCCTTATTTTTTCTAGACGATGGGGATGCCTTTCGTCTGCTGATGTGTGCGCTTACCTTGGCTAACCTACCAGCTATCGGATCGTGATTATCCATTGGTCAGCAGCACTTGGACTGAACTACCGATCGTGTTCACACGGTGAGTTGGACAGGAACAAAGGCACCTTTTATTACCCGACTTTTGTCAAAGCTTTTCTCACTAAACTCACAAGGAGAAAACAGCGCGTGCAATGCATACTATCGTGCTTCTTTTTTTTCATTTGGCTTGTGCGTGAAGTAGCCCTTGATTTTGGAATAGGAAAAAAAGAAAGTGGCTGTGTTTAGTTCCAAAAAGTGTAGGAGAAAGTTTGGAAAAAATGTCACATCGGACACTGTAGCGTACTGTAGCATCTTTCGTTTGTTTGTGGTAAGCATTGTCCTATCATGACCTAACTAGGCTCAAAAGATTCGTCTCGTCGTGTACATCAAAACCATGCAATTAGTTTTTTTATTTATCCATGTTTAGTGTTCCATGCATGAGGAGAGAGATTTGATGTGATAGGTGGATAGTGATGTTTGGAGAGAGAATTTTGAAAATTTTGGTGATGGGATGGGGAACTAAACGCAGCCAGTGAGAACCGGCAGTCCAGCAGTGCAGAGTCTACAAAACCTTTTTGTGGCACAGTGCGGATGATCTTATTGCACTTTAGTAGGCACGAGCGGAATCTAGAAATCCCTTTGTCTAGATAAAACGCTTTGGTGGAGTGTGGTGTAAAGTTGGCGCTACTTTGTTGAAAAAAACTAAAATCAACCCGACGACTAAGCTTTGATTTATCTTTTTGCAACTGCATGCAACAAGACTCTAAAGACATGGCAGTGAGAATTTTTGCAAGCATCGAATATATCCTTGTTTAGTTCCCAAATTTACACCCCTAAATTCACTATGCAAAAAGAAGCATCCCATCACATCAAAATGTCATAGCATGCATGAAGTACTAAATATGGATAAAATCAAAAACTAATTGTACAGTTTTGTTGTACTCTGGGAGACGAACATTTTGAGCTTGATTAATTAATTTTTGAATAATTTTTCACACAAACAAACGAAATGCTACAGTGCGTCAATGATTGCAAACTCTCAAATTGGGAGCTCCTAATTTAGGATCTAAACAAGGCCAAAGAAAGTTTCCACTGATAGATATTCCTTCTAGAGTTCTAGAGGTCTTTGCGTTGAGCCGTTGACGAAATTATGCCGCTGGACTGACGGCACGGAGCCACTGACTACAGCATTACTAGTACCATTTAGAGCACGAAAAAGAAAACACGCACAAACGTTTGTGTTCTGCAGTATTTCACTCCACAGCAGAAGGCATTGATAGTTCAATTGTACAAACTAGAATCGACCTTTTTGGTGTGAACTCTGTATATTTTTTATGCGAAGCAATTTTACTGAAGATCTTTTCTGTCGAAGCAACTTTCTTGAATAACCTACCAATTACTAGTTTGCAACGAATGCATTCCCCACTAGATTGTGACGACACGAGCGGTCGTAGTCTCAGAGACTTCGCCGTTGGAACTCTGCAGCGGAAGATCCCTGTCGTCTGGTGAGTGCAGCCACAGCTGACCCGGGCCGGTTTTCTACGCGGCTCTTTTCCACTCCACTACCAAAGTACTAATTCCTGATACTTTTGCACAAAACTTCTCAGATGGCATAAAATCATATGCTAGTCCAACTGCCCGCGCCATGCCGCCCTGTTAGGTTGGATTGTTTCCAGCGAGCAAGCAGTGTTTTTCTCTCAGTAAAAACCTGCGTCAACCACCAGCCAGCAATGTTTTTCTTTTAAAAAAACCAGCGCCAGCCACCAGCCACCAGCCAAACGAACGGGGCATAGTTAAGTAGTTACGGTCTTACGGAGTATGGAGTATGAGTTATGACATGGTTACAGAGTACTCCTGTACTTTGGGGGTGTCTAGTTCCTGAAAAAAGTAAAAAGTGAAGTGAAAAAGTCACATCAGACACTATAGCACTTTTCATTTGTTTGTGGTAAACATTGTCCTACCATGATCTAACTAGGCTTAAAAGATTCGTCTCGTCGTGTACATCAAAACCATGTAACTAGTTTTTTTATTTACCCACGTTTAGTACTCCATGCATGAGGAGAGAGATTTGATGTGATAGGTGAACGGTGAAGTTTGGAGAGAGAATTTTCAGGAGTTCGATGATTTGACCGGGAAAAGGCCTTTGTGTAAAGAACGATGGCCTTTCCGAAAAAAAGCAGCGCTCCTCCTATTTTATATTTCGCCTTTCCCCTCCCGTTCCTCTCTCGCGCACTCCACAGCGAAGACTTCCCCCGTTCCCCGCAAAATCCTGCAACAACGCGTAATTACCGCCAGCGAAGAAGGTAATTACCACCATTCTCCCCGTAATTTTGTATTAGAAATTGGTAACCCCTCCTGTTCGCCAGACGATTCTTCATGCCCTGCGTTAGTTACTACTGTCTGGTCTGATTTGGGGGGTTCTGGATCTCCTCCCTCCTGTTTGAGCAATTCCTCAAATTTCACCAGTAAGAGGTGCTAGGAGGATTCGTTTGCGTTGCGGTTAGGGTTTTTGGTTAGCGCAAGAGCCTACGAATATCTGAATCGAGTATGGCATTCTGATAAGTGCCTGGCTATCGGTATCTGTCACCAATATTCTTGCTGTCGTTTTGCGTTCACGTTTTTGCCTATGAAATTATGTCGTTGATTTAAACATCTGGGCTGGACAGTGGGTTCCTGTCGTTTATACCAAATGCGATCACTTTCTGATTTGTTACAAAACTTACAAATCGTCCTGGCTCTTGCTGTTGCGCACTGAATATTGGTTCTGTTGGCGCCCCCAGTTTGTTAATCCTCACGCGCCCTTACAGTTTCCGAGCAAATCAGTACTCGTTAGTAATTAACTAATACCAGAAGTTTCGTCTTCTACTGCTGTTGGAGATTTTAAGCTAAAATTCCTTCATATCTGAACTCAAATACATTCCACCTAAGTTACCTTCCAGTTCACAGAGTAGCCAGGGCCCAAGGGTTACTTTTCAGTTTTATCTGCTTAAGTTCTTTAGGTTTAAATCTACTAGAAGTAGCTAGCACCTCACTTTTCAGTTTTACATATGGTTCTGCTACTCTGAGCCAACATTCCTCCAATGTAGGCCCAATCGTTTTAGCTATGTATTGAATTTATGAGTAACAGTTTGACTTTGGCTGAACTTTGTATTGTTATTCTTTTTCAAGTGTACAAATTGTGCTATTTGTTCACACAAAGTTCTTTCTGATTTATCATGTAACCTATATCTTTTTCTGTGCGTAGTGCAGTACTTAGCACACCTGCAATGGCGGCTTGTCAAACTGGCCATTTCCCGGAGCCACAATTGCTGAACACTGAGATCGTCACTCAGAAGGCCACCAACGTTGTTGCTGACACTGCCAGAAAAGACAAATCCATTGGCTACTTGGATGTGTTCGTACACCAGGCACGCGATATCCACAATGTTTGTATCTACCACAAGCAGGACGTGTATGCAAAGCTGTGCCTCACAAACAACCCGGATGTTTCATGCTCAACCAAGGTGATTAACAGTGCTGGCCACAACCCGGTATTTGAAGAAAGCTTACAGCTCGATGTGCAGACTGTGGACGCTTCACTCAAATGCGAGATATGGATGTTAAGCAGAGTAAGGAACTACCTGGAGGACCAGCTTCTTGGCTTTGCCCTTGTTCCTCTGGAAGACATTGTAATGGGTAATGGGAAGCTGGTCCAGGAGTTCTCCCTGACATCCACTGACCTGTTCCACACACCAGCTGGTTTTGTGCAGTTGTCCTTGTCGTATGCTGGTTGTTCCCCAGATGTTATCCTCATCTCATCACCCAATAAGTCGGTGTCAAGAGTGGCTGATTCTGGGAATGATCATGTGGTTCCTTCTCAGCTTGAAAAGATTGAGTTCCCAGACCTAAATGTGTTGAAGGAGGATGAGATTATGGTCTCAAAGTATCTCGAGATGGGATCTTTGGACTCTGAGAACCCTATAAAAGCTGAGAATAGCAAGTTGCTGCATTCCGGAAATGATAATGACATTCATTCTGAACTTGGAAAGATTGAGTTCCCAGAATCTGGGAACCCAGTAAAAGCTGAGAATGGCAAGTTACTACAGTTTGGTGCATCTGTGACCGGTACTGCAATCTGTGCAGATGAGCTGGAGGAACAACGGGATGAAAGCCCTCTAAGTTGTGTCTCAACCACAGGATCCTCCATTGGCCTTTCTGCAACAAGTCAATCAGTTTCTGAGCCAAGTTCTGAGCCTTCGGAGACCACTGTTGAGGCATCCCCAAGACAAAGCCAGAGGGAGAAAAGCCAAGATGTTACTGATGGTGAGGCTGATTCTTCTGAAGCACCATCCAAGGATGAAGTTGTCAAGCCTGTGATCAGCATTAACCTTCAGCCGGAGCAGTCAGTTGTCCAACAGGACATAGTTGACATGTACATGAAGAGCATGCAGCAGTTCACAGAATCTCTTGCAAAAATGAAACTTCCATTGGATGTTGAGAATAGCAATCCCTCAAATGATTACTCTGACTCCAGTACCATTGAAAAGCCATCCCCATCTTCATCCATGTCAAAGGGTTCTAGGGTCTTCTATGGAAGCAGGGCCTTCTTCTAAGTTTCTGATGTGAAGTAGTGAACTAGCTCATTATCTCCTATACATACGGTTAAGGTTTGCCAGGCATTGGCTAGCATGTATTGACATACTTTCTGTTGCCATAATATGCTGCTAGGACTCACTCTCGGTACTGCTAATATTGTTGTGCTTCCTTAAAAGATGAGAATAATTTTATCTCAGAGTTGTAGATTGATCCTATGTACTAATATATATCAATGAATATAATGTCATGAAACTGCTTCTGCACTCTAGTTTGTCTGGAAGTTTGCGTAATGCATTCATTTTAGAAGGGCCTACAGCTTGTCCGTTTATGAATTTAGTAGCTAATACCAGTTCTTGTGCTTTTCTCACTTTTATCTTGCATGGAATGTTCAAGGTGAATCATATACTGCATTCTTGGTAGAGGCACGACCATGGCAGAGTAGCCAGCTAGGTTGTTGAGGGATAGGAATTTGTTCATTTCGGTGATGATTCAAGAGTGCTCTGCAGTGGTTTAGTTCGGATAGTTATGTCACTGATAAAAATGTTTCTCTAATAAGCATTGGAGTAAAAGAATCCTACATTTGGACCCAACCTTGCAGCAATGCAATGAGGGAAACTAATGAAGGCATGGAATTTATTTATTGTTAGCCCTTTTATCTGAGATTGAACTGATAGATGAAACATTCTATTTTCATCAAGAACCTAATGCACTTCGATGTATGAGCTAATCTGGAAGCCACGAGCATTGGCTATCATTATACAGTGTAACTCTGAACAGATGGTGCTAAATGATAACTCGATATTACTATCTCTTTGAAGGGTCACCAGAGTCCAGAGGGGGAAATAACTCCCCATCTGAATATATTGCATTGGAGCGGCCATGGAAACCGTGATAATATATATACGGTTCAGGTTTGTCAGGCATTGGCTGGCATGAATTGACATACTTTCTGTCTCCATAATATACTTCTAGGACTCTCTTGGTATTGCTCATAGTGTTTTCTCTGTTAAAAGTATAATAATTTCAGAATAATTTACTCTCAGAGTTGTAGATTGGTCCTATGTACTGATATATGTCGATGGATATAATAATGTCATGAAATCGATTCTCCACTCAAGTTTGTCTGAAGGTTACATAAATTTCATTTCAGAAGGGCCTATGTCTTGTCTGTTTATCAGAATTTCCTCATGCCAGCTCTTCGTAGGCCTTTGTCAGTTTTATCTTGTCATGAGGTGTTTCCAAGGTAGAATCATGTGCTGCTTCACATGAATTGGTAGAGTCACGGCCATGACAGAGCAGCAATGCAGTGGCATACGAAACATTCTATTTTTATCAAGAACCTGATGCACTCTGATGAAAGGATGCTGCTAATCTGGAAGCCTCACTGTCATTTTACCTTGGAACTTTGAACAGATGGTGCTAAATGACAACTTGATACTTTTAGTGGCTTAAGATCTCGTCTTGAAGTGGATTTCTTACTTGAGTGTGCAAAATGATTGCCTGATGCGGTCGGTCGCTATCTTTTTCTCTACCTATATAAGAGCACCCCACTACAAGTCCTACCCCCATTTCTCTCAATCCTCGCGCATCCACGTCAGCATCTACTAATTAATATCGAAGTTATTTTTGGTTGAAGCTCATCGGTGGACATTAATTTCCACTATCTTTTCTATTAATCGAACCACTGGTGAGTAAACTAAATTAGCACTAGCTTTTATATTAATTTCCACCACCACTCGAGAGGTAAACTGCTGATTAGTGGCCTTAACACCACCTCCATACAATCAACCGTTGTTAACTCCATCATCCGGCCTCTCAACTCCCTAACTCCCTGCAGCTATAAAAGCCACACAGTGCATTCCCTTTGACCCTCATGCGGCGCCTCTCCAAAGACTCTCACTCTCTAGGCGCCGCACCTCTCCAAAGACTCTCACTCTCTAGGCAGATCCAAGGTTTGCGAGTTCCTCTTCCGACGACCTCGGGTTGAGCAGCCTGCGGAGATCGACGACCGGGGGCACGTAGCCGGCGACGACCACCTCTGAGCCGGCCTCTTCCGTCGTCCTGACGTACCGTGCTGGCAACTGCTCGCCTGATCCGTTCCAGGTCCGAGCGAGTGCCCTGCACGTTGGGCACCTACAGATGATCTCCTGCGTTTGCGTGCGCCATTGATTGATTTGGTTCCTCTGCTTCCTACGGTGAATTTCTCTTTTGAATTACTGATGTCTGATGATAAGCTAATCGTTCGATCTCTCTCAATCTATCTATCTGCTTTACTTTACGTTTAAATCCTATTAGTCAAAGAAAGATAAGCGAAAGTCATCTGTATGCGTGGGTCAAGCACTGAAGGTAATATTATTGCCGACTCGCCGTAATTAAAATGTACTACTACCGTAGACAAAAGTTTTGTATTATTCCACTAGAGAAAATAAAAAAATATATGTATATGGGCAAGACCACCGTTTCAATTCTGTCTTCATAAAAACAATGGAGTACTAACATTATAGCTATCAGCTATGCGTATGGTTCTGAGCAAACCGTCAACGTTCAAAGTCCAATCTTGATTTTCTAAGAATATTTCCTTACGAAATGTCGTGTTCCCTGGCATTGCTGACAGGATGAGCAAGGAGATTACTGCCCTTGCACCAAGTTCTATGAAAATCAAGGTGGTGGCGCCACCTGAGAGAAAATACTGTGTTTGGATTATATTGGTGGTTCTATCCTTGCCTCCCTCAGCCCGTTCCGACAGGTACTTATGTCATGGCTCTTCCTTTTTTGTCCATGCATTTGTGATCTTAATCTTATAGTAAATTTTAAATATCAAGTAAATATCTCGCAGCAACGCGCGGGGTATCACCTAGTAGTAGTAATTTGTTAGGGCATGGACCCTCTCTGCAACGCACACGTCTCAGAACACTTCCTTCTTTTTTGGCTCTGAACACTTGGTTGCTGTAAACATTGTTCACGTTTTCTGGTTAACCAAATGGCGGTGAAACTGTCAACTTGTCACGTCCCTTTCGTGCATCGTAAAAATGTGATGGATATATTTTGACGCCCATTTGTAGTGCGATTGATTGATGTCAGTTTCACCTCGTGCTTCCAAACCAACACAAGCAATAATGCTTTTACTTTTCTTTTTCGAGAATTTCTTTTGGAGTGGGAAATAAATTCCTGGGGGCTAGCTGTGGTGATCTCACTGTAGAGCGGTGATGTATTGTTGTGCATGGGCCCTAGGGATTTATTGTTGACACGCCCGTCCGGCCCAAGACACAGGGTGTGTGGTTGCGGTGACCAGCCCATTAAGATGTGCCAACATCAATCGGAAATTGAGGTAGACCGATTTATTATTTTACAGTGTATATCAATCATACTGTATCAATTAAGGTTGATGTCACTGGGACCATCATGATTTATGATCGCCCTCTGATCGGGACACTTCCAATGCACATATGGAACGTGCAGAAGAAGGATGCGAGCTAGTACATGCGCAAGCGTCAAACAGGGGTAGTGTCTGTGTCTTTATTATGGAGATGCAGAAAATACATCACAGGGATGCTCCAGAGGAGCTGCGCAAGCATCCGAGAACGCTGGACAGAAACATATGAACAACCGACGTGGCAGCGAATTAAAGCCTGATCAAGAAGGCATCCACACAGAAACCATGGATCTCGATCGATCAGTTGTTTATTCTTCCCTTGGTGAGCTGGTTGTAGCGGTTTGTATGTGCCAAACTCACCACCATTCATTTAGCCTGCCGAAGCGAAAATTTTACCGTCAGTCTAGTAACTGTTGATTCTGCTACGGCTACCTTCAGTAAGTTTTACCTCTGCAACCTGGCCGTTCACCTCTGCGGCTTGGTCGTCGTCGTACTTGCCACGGACCTTGTACTCCTGGTTCCTGAAGATGCGGTTGATCAGGATGTCCGCAGAGTCGATGCCTGAAATAAAACAACTTCAACGCATAAGCATATACTATACTATACAGCTTTAATTTGCATTACAAAACAACAACATCATACTAGATCGATCTGGAGATGACCGACCTGCAAGGTATGCTCCATGGACATAGCCGTTGTAGCGCTCGCTGGTGTGCTCCCCAGTGAAGTAGACCCTCCCAACCGGCGCCTATATACATATTTAGTCAATGATTAGTAGTTGATCAGGCAACTAATAACAGTTGTGTGCCACTGGCATCACTTGGCAGGAGTTGGAGAAGATGATCATACATACCCTGAGCTGGTCGTACTCGTAGCGGTTGACGCCGATGGGCCAGTTGGAGTAGGAGCCCTTGAAGAAGCGGTTGGACCACCAGCGCGGCACGTAGATGTCGGTGGCGTCGGGGACGTCGGCGCCGGGGAACATGTTCCGGAGCACGGCCACGGCCTCCGCCATGGTGACGTTGTCCGGCTGCTGCTCGACCCGCCGCGACTCGTCGTCGGTGATGGTGACGAGGAGCACGTTGGCGCCCGGGTACTCCCTCTCGAACGACTGCCACATGCCGTAGTAGCCGCGCCGCCGGCTCGCGTACACGAAGAACTGCTTGCCCTCGCCCACGGGCCAGAACCGCCGCGGGAACTTGAGGAAGATCTTGGTGTACACCGCCATGTCGAACCGGTAGATCGCCGCGATCTTCCAGAACTGCGTATGTATATGTATGCGGGTTTAATTTAATGTATAGTTTTCACGAGCAATAATAATCTTGCGTTATCATTTACTTGGATAATTTACTAATCGATAATTCAGGTTTGATGACGGAGTGAATTAATTGAATTGAAAGCATGCAACTTCATGGATCGGAACTGACAGGCAGCTGGGGCTTGAACTGTATGAGGTTGCTCTGCAGGACGCCCAAGCTGGTGGAGACGACAACGGAATCCGCGGCGTACGACGAGCCGTCCTCAGTCTTCACCACCACGCCGCGGTTGTTGTAGCTGATCTGTCGCACCACCTGCATTTTTTGTGTGTGTATACGTGAGGGAACAGAGATTATTATTGATCGGGACAGGTTACAGTACGTCCACATCATCATTTAGATCTACTTGTATTGCACAGGGAGGCATATTGTTACATCATTGAGATGCATATATATCCATGCATGTGTGCAGCAGGTTGGTAATATACAAAGCTTTAAAAACCTTTTTTTTCAATGGATGGAAGGAAAAGCTTCAGCAATCTCGATCGATACGTCGAAAATCGCTTGGTTTTTTCTGTACGGAGTATGTATTAAGCCGCTTCTGTATCCCAGTGGGGATTTTATATGGCGCCATTTCATATTGATATTTCTAAGATAACCACATCAACAAGCAAAAAAAAAAAATGAAATGATGTTTGAAATTACCCTTCCAATGCAATAGTTTCATGATGTTGTTTCATACTACCCCTCCGTATAGGATTTAGATGTCATTTTGGACAAGATTTTAGTCAAACATTAAAAATGTAAATCGCGAATAACTTTTAAGTCATTGAGTTTGAAAAAGCGAAAACCATACGAATATATTTGTCTTAAAATATTTTTATAAAAGCATACATATATTATTTTTTTAATATTTTTTTTGTAAAAATAAGAAGTCAAAGTTACGTTTTGGAGACCGTGTTGTTGTCCAAAACGACATCTAAACCATATACGGAGGGACTAGACATCCTATTGCATTTAATTTCATGACTCATTCAGAGTTGGTAACTACACCAAGCGATGAAACTTTTTCCCTCTCTCTCTCTTTATAATTATCATGCCATGTCATTGTGATTGCTGATATATCACATCATTTAATGTGTATGAAACTTTCACGAAACTCTCACTGGGAGTAGTCTCATCAATCACACATGTGGTTCCACATATAGCTTTAATTTAATGATGCAAAATAGCAACCTACCAAGCTGTCTAGCACGTGTAGCCTCCTGCATACCTACTTACTCCGTCTCAAAAATTGTGTTCTACTTTTTATCAAATTTATAGAGAAAATATATTAATGTTTTAACACCAAATCAGTCTTATTAGATTTGTTACTAAATATATTTTATTGTATATATATATATATATTTGGTGTTATAAATATTGATATTATTTCAAAATAAATTTTGTTAAACTAAAGATAGTTTGATTTGTGATAAAACTAGAATTTTGTTTTTGTCAAACTAAAAGTATTCTTTTCTGGGATGGAGGAGTACGCGGATTAATTGTTGCATACTTATGCATATGATCATTGGCAGTTGAGTTCATTTTTTCAGTATCGCTTGTTACTACTGTCATGTCTAGATCAAGCTAATTATATTTAGCTCGTCCTAAACGTCATTTATTTTAAAACGGTTTGCGTCCGATCCGGAGGCATTTTTGCCAATGTAATTACTGGATAGAGCGCGGCGCGCGGATCAATCTCAAACATGTATATCGTTCTCAATTAAGTCCTGTTCCGCTGATCGATCTGTGTTACGCACGTACAACACTCACCTTGTTTTTTTTTTGTTTTTTTGGCAGATAATCACACTCACCTTGTTGAGCAGGACCCTGGTGTCCTTGATTTTGCCGTTGCCGTCGGTGGAGAGGTAGGAGGCGCCGATGCAGTGTATGATGGTCTCGAAACCCCGCTGGTCGGCGACGAAGTTGCTGTCCTCGCCGAAGTCGGCGTTGGTGGGCAGCGGGTTGGTGTTCTGCAGGCTCGTCACGCGCGGCGGCTCCGCGAACTCGTAGTCGTAGATGAAGTAGTCCAGCGCCATGTCCAGCGGCGTCGCCGGCCCGTTCGGCTGGCTGCGGGCATGCAAACGATCGGATTTTAATTTTATAAATCAAGTTAAATAATGTTACCAGAAGAAGAAGAAATAAAAAGAAAGTATGTAGCTCTTCTGCCTGGTTTGTTTTGAAAAAATAATACAAGAAAAAGTAATAATAACTTATTAGCGCATGCAGCGTCAAGATAGAGAGATAGAGATAGACGGCGTACTGGTCGAAGAGCCGTTGCATGGCTAGGAGGGAGATGTCGTCGCGGCCGCTGGGGCTCATCTTCGTGGTAAGGTTGGCACCCAGGTCCTCCACCTCGTAGGCACGGTCCATTCTCTTCTGCGCGTACTCCTCGTCGTAGACGCCACCGCTGGGAAAATTAAAATAGCTAGGGTCATATGAAAACATTCATAAATCCAAGGATTCAAAACACGCAAAAAAAACTTGAAACAAAGTAAATATATATGTTTCCATTTCTTCTAGTAAAACTTGAAACAAGGAATGGTTAGACCATTATTCTCGCTCTGTTTTTTTTCCAAGCAAGAATAGACCATTATATTTTTCTGCTGCACGTAAAACCCACTAGTATTTTTTTTGGATGAAACGTGGTTTAAAGCGTCTTAGTCATAGAATCCCGGTCACCATTTAATATCGTTCATCATCATGCTTCTTTGAGGAAGAACATTATGGTCGGTCCATTCGTCCATCGTCATATGTTACCCGGCTCATTGGCCACCGACAGGCCATGGATTTTTCAGTGTAATAAGCGCTCGATCAGGACCGCGTACGGGCATATAAATTCGTTCAATCGTTCGTGTTCAAGTCGGACTAGCTGAAGATTACTTTGATTTTTGTACAAGTCACCAGCTCGATCTCCCAGCTGTGTAGGTGCTTTATATATTTATGTGCAAGTTCCGTAAATTAAAATTTAATCTTTGTCGATCACTGTATGTCACGGATAATGATGCCTGCATATGAACGTTCTTACGTAGACGTTGGCACGCAGCATGCATGTTTCATCAGCAGATGGACTTTGCAGCTGCTGTGCTGCCAGGGGCGGAGCTACAGCTTGTGATTGGGGTCCGCCGACCCCGACGAATTTTGAAAAATCAATGGCAAATCACTGTATACGTTGGTTAATAGTACATTATGACCCCATCCTCTGCTACACAAGACCCCAATGATCTTCTAGCCTGGCTTCGCCCCTGTGTGCTGCACAAATTAAACAGGCATGCATGCACGTACTCATCGATGGATTGCACCGTGCAGCGTGCACGCGAGTACGTATATATATACGAAGGAATTGAAATGCGTACGTTTCCTTGTAGACGTTGGCGACGACTTTGTCGAAGTCGGAGTAGAAGTTCCTGAGCTTGAGGGTGGAGTTGACGATGGGCCAGATGGGGTTGACCTTGTCGCCGCCGAGGCCCTCCACCCAGTTGGCCCCGATCTCCACGTTGAGGCCGCCGAAGTTGTGCTTGTGCATCCGCCCGCCCACGCGCTCCGTCGCCTCCAGGATCACCAGGTCCCGGATCCCCGACTCCCACAGCCGCTTCCCCGTCGAGATCCCTGCATTTTTTTTATATGCATGCATCAGAAACAATTAAGCAATAAGTGATCGATACGTGTACTGATCAATTACATACTGATCGATCGTCATCAGAATCAAACGACACAAGCGCATGCTTGTATTAATTCATGATGAAATAACATGTAGGGCCGTCGATCGCGCGCTATATATGTGTCTGTGTCATGACTCATGAGTGCATGCAGTCGCGCTCCCCGATCGAGGTAGGCGCGCTGTAGCATCAATCTCATATCCTCATGGTGTGCATGAACTGATGATGAACACAACACTACAGATCGACGTCTCGTCGTGTGCATGGTTATGGGACTTATTATGGTTATTATATATAGTTACCGTACCGGACATGCCGGCGCCGACGATGATGACCCTTGGCCCGCGGGCGTCGGCGAGGGAGGCGTGGTGTGCTGCGACCAGCAACGCCGCTACAAGAGCTATGACTACTACGGAAGGCTTCATTTTGTGCCCCCTCTTTCTCTCTACAACAGCTATGACTATGGCTGCTCGCAGGCTTTGCCGCGCTCAGCATGCGCTTATATATATACGCGGAGATGACTGTATGATATAGCCACGTGCACTTTGTTGGTTGGAGGATGCATGGCAGCTGGGTAGGAATTGAACGACAACAGTGCACGGTTGGTGGATATAATTTTCTCAAGAAATTTCCAGAGAATAAAAAAAATGTGTGCTCAGGAGTATTTGCGCGCATTTGCAAAAAATATGTAGGGACGACGTACTACAAATTCAACAAAGCTATCAATTTGCTGATAATATCCGGACACCATATATACCATGTCATCGTCATGGAGTGGAGAAAAATTTCAACGACCCTGTTGGACTCATTTTCTTGGATAAACGAATCTTGTCGAGTATTCCTCTTATGTAATTATAGGATTCAGGAATAAATAATTTTTAGAGGAAAAATAAAACAAAATATGTATGATCACGAAAATTTTTACTGACCATCACTACCGCAGCCGTGAAAACCCCATTCGTACTAAGAACGGGCCGGTACCATAGAGCCTATGTGAATACGAGTGTGTTATTCGTACCAGTGTCAAATCAAAACCAACACGAATAACGATAATATTCTAATTAGTTTGTTAAGAACAAATATGTTTGATCTTATTATTTCTATCAGTCGGTTTAAGCGCCGATACATATGAGTTTAATATTTCTACCGATTTTTGTTTTGCATGGTTATATATGTTACTTGATTAACATTTTACTGTTGTGTAGAACCAGAAATGTTTGCATGGGCACCGATCATGTAATATAATAAGATTCACACCAACCATCACTCCATCACCACATTACTATTAATAATTATTTCAACTGCAATTAATGCGCCATCCGTCATCATCATGTATTAACATCCCTCATATATGCTAATGATCCACATTAATTAGAAATGTTTGCTAAAATAATTCCCTCCCAATAAGTATGGATTTTAGTGGGAAAATGAACTAGTTTTTCCTTGAACGAGAAAATTATGTTTTCAAACATTTTTATCGTAACGTAGACTGCTATCATTTCTAAACGAAATATGGTATAACACAGAGACAGCACTTACCCACATTCCAACACATTTTATTTTGTTCGTGGATATCCCGTGTCACACCCGGATTTACACAAAACCCGAATGCGGCTATATGTGTGCCCAGGAAGTCCACCGACACATATAGCGAACAAATATGGTAAAAATCAGAGTACAATGCTTTAATCTCATCATAAAGTAGCGATTGCATCAGAGTTTGCATAAATGAAATACATGGACAGCGGAAGACTAATACATCTCTCTAAGCGCAGCCGCAATCCCACAGGGACTCTGACGGGGAGAACGCCAACTCAGAAGTACGGCAAATCCTCCGGAAACTCCACCTCGTAATCAACCTGACTCCAATCTGTTACCCGTCCGGGATTTTGCCCAAAATGATGATAATAGCAAGTGTAAGTAACAGAATTACTTAGCAAGTATAGCACGGGTTATGAAGGCTCAAAAAGGCTAGACACTGACTTAACTGCATTAGCACTTTTAGTTGGTTCGTTTTAACTTTATCCAAGTTACTACAAGTGAATGAGAAACCCGGTTGTAACCCCATTAAATAGTGTAAGTGACATTAAACAGGAATAAATACCATATTCTAATCAAAAAGGATCCAGGCCGCTCGTGACCCTGAGCAAGGCTATCATGATAGATCGTACACTCTGCAGAGGTTTCGCCCTTTACCCACCAGTCGCGTAAAAGTCCGAGAGAACTTTGCACCCAACCACGCACATCAACACTTCCGAGGTGTGACTGCATAGGGACGCTACGAGGCTTTCACAAGACACCCTAACAAGTCAGTAGCCGTTGGAGTACTATACGGCGGTGAAAACTTAGGCACCGAGATCGACGTATGCCCACGGAGTCACACCGTGAGGGGGTCGATGGCGTCCGGAGCGCGGGTATCGCACCCATACTGCGCAACGTGCAGAGTCCTCAATCGCTGAGACTCCTACACGGGACTGGGTCTAACGTGACCTAGCCGACGGGGCTACCGTCCTCGGTGGAATCGGAGAACACCCAGCACCGTACCTCCCACAACGCCGTTGGCCCCTCGGTAACTACTGCCAAGCTAGAGACGTACAAGCTACTTGACCAAGACCAGAGCCCATATAGTTCCGGCGGTGGCGACAGGCTCCTGGGTTGCCGCTTTAAGAACCGGTCCTTAGAGGGAGACACTAGAGCAAAGCACACAGCACATGCTCTAGCCCCCTAGTCCAAGTTACTAAAAAGCAAGTTTTATCATTAATGTTGAGGTGGACCATTAAGTCAATATTAACAATGAAGTAGAGGTGACAGTATTTGCGCCTAGCAAAAATACTACCCAAGTGCATAAACCCATAGGAAAACAAGGACAGGGAAATTAAATGCTAGGTACAACCTTAATGGTAAACAGTATTAGACACATGCGTATGTAATGAACAGTGTATTAAAAGTGAGATGGGTAGCAAGGATTGTCCGTGCTATAACTTGCCTTCCTCGGAGTAAGGCTGCTGCTGAAACTCCTGCTCCGGCACGTCCTCAACGTACTCGTAGTCCAACGCTACGGACTCACCGACTGGACACGATCATCACGCACGCATTCCAAAGCAATCATCACATGCAAGCAAATTAAATCTATTAGAACAGTACACCAAACAGTAAAAACAGTACAAAAACAGGAGCTAGAAATATTCTACACGTCGCTACGAACACATGAGCGCGAAAATCACGCAAATCGGAGCTAAAACGCGAAAGTTATAGCGTTTCTAAGATTCGGGGGCTTGCTGGCAAAGTTTTAAAATTTCCAGGGGCCTAAACGAATAAAACAGGACTTATTTGTAATTATTTTTGAATTAAAATGGATCGCGGGTTAATTTTCAGAAAACCCAGGGGTTCTTTAGCAAAAGTACCGGCGCTGACCGGTACGCTGGGTGTTGACCCGTGACGTGGCGCGTTCAGTGGCCGTTGGATCCATATCGCGTGGCTCAGAATAGTTCGGCAGCTCGGGTGGCCGGCGAGAACAGGGGCACGCGGCGGCGCCGCTCTCCCGCACGGCGGCGCATCGCCGGAGCTGAGGAGATCTCGAGCTCCCGGCCGCCATTTGCGCCGTGGCTTGGACCTAAGGGATCAGGGAGCTATGGCGAGTCTTCTGGAGTACCTCAGGATGAGGCGGGAGCAAGGTTAGTGGCCGGACGGCGCGAACCGCCGGCCGGCCGTGGTTGGTGCGGTGGGGCGAGCGCGACTGAGCGGGAAGGGAGCGAGAGAGGGCCTGGGAAGGGTTCTCACCACGCGGCGATGCTTCTGGAGCACTTGGGTGCGGCGGGGTAGCGATGAGTGCCGGGATCGATGGCGGTGGCTCGAGCTCGGGCGGCGGCGGTCGTCGGTGTGTGCGGGCGAAGGAGCTCCGGGGCGCGGGAGGAGTCGTGCGGGGCTCGGCGATGCTCCTCGTGGCGCGGTGGTGCGAGTCCGAGGACCGGCCGGGGCAGCGGGGTGCCGGAGCAGCGGCTCGGCAGCGAACCTTGGGCGTACGTCGATCTCGGTGCCTAAGTTTTCACCGCCGTATAGTACTCCAACGGCTACTGACTTGTTAGGGTGTCTTGTGAAAGCCTCGTAGCGTCCCTATGCAGTCACACCTCGGAAGTGTTGATGTGCGTGGTTGGGTGCAAAGTTCTCTCGGACTTTTACGCGACTGGTGGGTAAAGGGCGAAACCTCTGCAGAGTGTACGATCTATCATGATAGCCTTGCTCAGGGTCACGAGCGGCCTGGATCCTTTTTGATTAGAATATGGTATTTATTCCTGTTTAATGTCACTTACACTATTTAATGGGGTTACAACCGGGTTTCTCATTCACTTGTAGTAACTTGGATAAAGTTAAAACGAACCAACTAAAAGTGCTAATGCAGTTAAGTCAGTGTCTAGCCTTTTTGAGCCTTCATAACCCGTGCTATACTTGCTAAGTAATTCTGTTACTTACACTTGCTATTATCATCATTTTGGGCAAAATCCCGGACGGGTTACAGATTGGAGTCAGGCTGATTACGAGGTGGAGTTTCCGGAGGATTTGCCATACTTCTGAGTTGGCGTTCTCCCCGTCAGAGTCCCTGTGGGATTGCGGCTGCGCTTAGAGAGATGTATTAGTCTTCCGTTGTCCATGTATTTCATTTATGCAAACTCTGATGCAATCGCTACTTTATGATGAGATTAAAGCATTGTACTCTGATTTTTACCATATTTGTTCGCTATATGTGTCGGTGGACTTTCTGGGCACACATATAGCCGCATTCGGGTTTTGTGTAAATCCGGGTGTGACAGATTGGTATCAGAGCCGACCCTCGCGGTTGCGCGTACGGGCGCAGTGTGCGGGGCATAGGGCGCATGGCGCGTATGGCCCGGGTAGGGCATACGGCATGGACTATGGCGCCGGCACTGGACGTACGGTCGTGCGCCAAGGGGAACGTTCCTGGACATTTGCCCGTGTGGGTGAGTTGCGCCGACGAGGACCCTCGCGGTTGCGCGTACGGGCGCAGTGTGCGGGCATAGGGCGCATGGCGCGTATGGCCCGGGTAGGGCATACGGCATGGACTATGGCGCCGGCACTGGACGTACGGTCGTGCGCCGACGAGGACGTCGGGTTCTTTGAGGGGGGGTGTATATCACACCCGGCCCAGTTTAGTGCCACATTGCTAGTTGAGCAAGGGTGGAGGCAACTTATAAGCCTTTGTCTTCCAGCCATAGCACCTTCGGGTTAACCCTTTTACACGAAGCGAGGACGAAAGTGTAAGCAGGGTGCTATGTGTACGCGTGCACGCCCCTCGGAAGGGCTGTGCGGTGCGGCTTTGGAGGGCGGAGTGTTACATCCCGCTTCCGAGTTTGATCATTCCAAAAAAAGAAAAAAAAACGTGATGTACGTCGTCGTCGTTGCATGTCTTAGCCATTTGTCACTTGGCACAAGTATAGCATACCGTGCCACTGGCATTGATTCCATTTCCATCGATCGTGCATATGCCTGTACAAGACAAAGAAAACAACTCTCGTGGAAATCGCTAGGCAAAAGGATGAGCTGAGGGAAAGAGATTGCTCAAACACGGCCTCATATGATTGTAGAGACGCGACATAAGGAGAAGATGCCATGGATGTGCGCCGTGCCACGTCGTCGTCATCGTTTTGGCTGGCTTCGCCTATTTATGTTTGTTGGGCTTGGGCAGTCGATCGATCGATGCATCATCGATTGGATTGGGACAATGGGATGTATATCAACAAAAACATAGAAGGGGCCATGTAATTAATAATTAAATTGATTGGTTCGCACGGTTTCCTTGTCATATTGAATTTCTGGTTGGCGTTGGGCAGGCAATCATGCACACACACTATCTCGCCTGAAAAGACCTGAATAAACACGTGGTCGAATGAAGTTGCACAGTATTTATTGGAAAAAAGTCTACTTCACCCCCAACCTATGAGGGGTGGAACACATCACCCCCAACCTATAAAAATGGATTTTTTACCCCCTGAACTTTCTAAAACCGGACAAATCACCACCTGAAGCAGTTTTGAAAAATCATAATAAATCACAGAAAAATCATAAAATAGAAAATCAAATTGAGTTGGACTCCAAATGAGTAGATCTACGCAGTGAATATATAATATGGTATGCTTTAGTACATTTTTTTACAGCTATAAAGAAAAACATAGATCTAAAGTTACAGGAAAAAAATGTACTAAACCATTCCGTATTATATGTTCACTGCATAGAACTACTAATTTTAAGTCCAACACAATTTGATTTTCCATTTTACGATTTTTCTGTGATTTATTACGATATTTCAAAACTGCTTTAGGGGATGATTTGTCCGGTTTTAGAAAGTTTAGAGGGTAAAAAATCTATTTTCATAGGTTGGGGGGTGATGTGTTCCACACACCTCATAGGTTGGGGGTGAAGTAGACTTTTTCCTATTTATTGGTATAGTTTTACGATGAAGCGAACAGTCATGAAATTGACATTTTCTTTTAAACTCGGTGCCTCTCGCTTATCATGGTTGCATATATGGTGTTATGAGTCTACTATCGTGAAAGAAAATGACTGGACTCACAGGTTTTTATGCAGTAGAATCTATTTATCCGGATTTGAAGTCATAGTCTTATCATATGTGCTTATATTTTTCTTCTTGAATTTACTTTAGTAACAAACACTATATTTTCAGTATGTAGTAGGTAACATGTTCATCCATAGCGAGATATCGAGCGCAATACATCTTTTACGGGCCTCTTCCTCCTTCTCCTCCTCTTTATGGGCTACATCATTTATGGGCCTGATGGTGGACTTTCTTTGCATGCCGATGAGTTCGAGCATAACTCAATTTGGGCCCAACCCTGCCTGCCTTCTTCCACCTTCGCGTCCGAAGGAGAAGTTTCTCCACCCGCATCCGAACTCCGAAGCACGCACCTCGATAGGGTTTCGGCCACCGGCGCCATGGCCGACGCCGCGCCGTCCATCCCGGCCGCGATCGCCTCCCTCCAGACCTACTCCACGGCCCTCTCCGCCTTCACCGCCGCATGGCGCGCCGTCGAGTCCCACGCCGTCGGCCTCGACTCCATCCTCGCCGCCCGCCTCACCGGCTTCTCGGAGCTCGAGCTGATCTGCTCCGCGATGGACGGCGCCGGCCTCCGCGCGTACCTCACCGAGCACAGGGACGAGCTCAGGGAGCCCGCGCGCTCCCTCGACCCCGCCCTCCTGGTGGCCCCCGACCCGGGGCTTCTGGTCCTCTCCGCGGCGGGGGGTTTCTGCCGCGTGCCGCCGGAGGAGGCCAAGAGCGACGGGGACATCAAGGTGTCCTGCCGCCTGCTCATCGCCCTGCTCGACAGGCTGCGCGCCATTGGGGTGAAGCCGTCACCGGAGGCGCGCGACGAGGCCAGAGCTGTCGCGACGGACTGGAAACGAGGCAAGCGGATTGGGCCGGAGGTGATGTTTAAGCAGGAGACGTTCGCATTCCTGCTTCTCGTGGGGGTTTTTGGGCTGATTGAAGATGTGGGCGGCGCCGGCGAGGTGCTAGACCTGGTCGTGTCGATTGCGGGCCGGGAGCGCGCCGTTGATGCGTTCGTCGGCCTTGGGCTCGACCTTGACCAGTATATGCCAGGTAAGCCACATTTACTCTGCTTATAATTTGTTGATTCCATTGTGTTGTATGGACTATGGAATGCTTGGTATCACTGTTGTTTGTGCGCTGAGTTCCAACCAAGTTATGTAGTGCCTGTAGATTCAGGATTATGTTTGTAGTATTTGGTTTACATTTTGTCTGCAGTCCTAATGTGTTAGGTTGGTTCCCTGGCTAGATACTGAAAGTGTGGTTAGGCATATAGACCGTGCTTCTCCTGATCATAAGTTACATCGGCATGGGTGCAGGTGTCTGCTGTCTGACTTGGCCGTGAGTATTCGATTCGGCAATTTTTTTGGGACACGCCAAATACCACTTGAATATGACTTGGTCAGGATATTTGGTACTGTTGCTTAAAAATGACCAAATAGTAACACTCAATTATCCTCTGAATAATTCCGTATAATTTCTAAGCTAGCAGTAGCACTCATTCATGCTTCTATCAATTCAAGTCAGACTTCATTACGCTTGCTAATTAATCTGACTTGTCATTCCTATACATAAATTTGCACCATTCAGATAATATTTCCTATTGGATCACATTCAACTTGACTCAACACTGAGATATTATTTTACAGAAATCATAAATTGCCATAGGAAAATAAATAAATTTTTACAACCGGAGATGTTTGCTAGAATCCTATTCCTATCCTTCTTGGTTTGAAGGCTAAGCTGCCAGAGCCAGACATGCTGCTGTTCCCTTCTTCCTAGTTCTGATATCAATACCATATTGGTATGTTCTACGAATATGCACATGATTTGGCTTGATCATAGCTTCCTAGATGTGCCCAATTCATTCTGTTTCAGCAATCTTATTGCTGTTGTTATGGTCTCATAAATCTTGTCAGCAATTGTATTTCCTCACGTGCTCTGTAAGACTTTTAACTTTTGTTGCACTGTTGGGTGTTCTTTATCGAATCCTTTCAGCTGTGCCTTAACGGTGTGTGCTTTTCCATCGTGTTTTCCTTGTTCATAGTTTGAATCTCTTGTTATTTGTTGTTTAGGAAGATTTTTGGATGCTTTTCTGGAGGTAATGATTTTCTTTGACAGCTCTGCTTAACGTCAACAATGCTCATGAGTGTTTTTTTTAAAATGCCACCTAACAAGATTGCATCATAGGTTTATGTCATGTCTTTATTCAAAATACGCTGTAGTAACTCTATTTTTCAGCCTTCCAGGGTCACCTCTGTGTTTGCTGTTCTAAAAATTCATGGCAGTAACGTTGTTTTCTGTTCCACTTTCAATGTTTGTAATTATTCTAAGGTGAAAGTTTTGACGTTAAGATGAAATGTTTTCTTTGCACCAGTTCTCATTGACAAAATGACACATAAAGGTAAACAGCTAGAGGCAGTCAAATTCATTCAAGCTCTTAATATAGTACACAAATACCCTTTGTTACCTGTTCTGAGGTCGTACATTAGTGCTGCTGCATTAGCTGGGAAGATGATCCGCATCAGGGGAGATGATCCTGCCTCTCAGGTACGTGTCTGTTCTGATATTGTTTATCGTAAACATTTTATGCTAACGGTTGTACAGATAGTTCTACAGATAGTTCTTGTTTCCTAAACTATCTCGGCACTTTGGCAGAATGCAGCTGATGCAAAAGAGCGTACGCTGCTTGGAACACTGCAGAAGTTCATTAAAGAACAGAAGCTAGAAGAACTGCCTATCTTGGAAGAAGCTAATAAGAGAATGGCACAGCTGGAGCAGCTAAGTGCAGAGAGAAAGAGAGCTGCTGCGGCTGCAGTGGCAGCTGCTCAACAAGTTAGTAAGAACATTGAGCAGATGCAGAAGATACAGGAGCTTATGCAGCCTGCTAAGAGATCAAAGGTAGAGAATGTGGTGCAAGGTTCTTCACGCCAGAGTGTCCTTTCAGCTGGAACTTCTAGTCAACAATTTATCCTAGGGCAGAGCATCCATGCTGCTGGAGCACCAAATCAGTATCAAGTTGCTTTAAACCAGAATGTACTACCTATGACCACTCAGATTTCCCAGCTAGTTGCTGGGAACCATCGACCAGGTGGCATCCAAAGTCAGGTCCCTGTTGCACCTGCTGTTCCAACTCAATATGGTGGCCCATATAGGTCCAGCACTCTAGCTCCTGGACCAAGTGCCTTAAACGTTCCTAGCGGGCGTGCATCCTCATGGTCAAAGCTCTATTCTGGAGATCCCCTCGCGGCTGTCTCTCGATCATCAGGCAAGAAGGGTTCATCTTACAACTATTCCTTGTCCAATATGTCAACTTATGATCCTAAATGAAGAGGTTTCTACCAGAAAGCAGTGGACTAAACTTGCCTTGGAAATTTGGTTTCTAGAGCGAGCTCCGGTCCCTTTGTAAATGCTAAATATTCACTGTGAATAACAAAGGTCTTTTGAACCGCAAAAGATGGGTTCTGCAACAGCGCTTGTAGTGATTCTTTTAATCGCTTGTACTGTGTTTGGTAAAAAAAATAGAATTTGCTCGAGGGCAACTGAACATTAACAGAACATAATGGATTACCACAGTTGTGCTCCCGGCAAGTTCTTCTCTATGACTTCAACGTTTCTTCGGTCGGCACTCGGCAGCCTGCCGTTTTTGTTCGGCAGAGTAGGAAAAATAGATTCCTGAATCCTGACCAACAGAACAAATTGTCTTTGTGTTACTCTATTTATTAAATTCATATGTGATCTTGTGCACACAATTGTTGTTTGTGTTACACACAATGGTTGTTTCAGCAGTTTGGGTTTTGGGATACTTTGTTTGCACCTGTATGCAAATGAAATCCATACGTTTTTCGTAGTGACCTAGTTGCCCATAGTGACCTAGTTCCCCGCAAGGAAGAAGGCCGAAATATTGCTGCATTTTCTAGTGACCTGCTTAATTGTGACCTGTTTGTTTTCCTAACATGCTATATAGCATTATGGATTCCGTGTCACATAAAAAATTTCACCCCTAGCTGTGCCCATTCTGAGCTGAGGGTAAGTTTTCAATAATTATTCTCAAAACTTGTTCTTTTAACTAAGTATAACGTGGTACTGTTTTTTTTTCTTTATCCTGTTTTACATTTGATTGTTTCCAATGTAACAACCAGAACCTTCTCAGCAGTCACAATGAAAGCAACAGTACTTAGGACAGAGATGCTATCGTACTAAAGAAGACTGCATGCACAGGGGGACTTGATACTCTTGTATATTACGAAATCAAATCGAGCCTACAGAAACAGTAACCATACACACAGCTTAATTGCACAGAGGATACAGTAAAACACAACCAGACAAGCCAAAATCATGGACCTCAGCAACCCCAACCCAACACACAGCTACATGAACACACGTACTACTACTGAGTACTGATACTACTACACACACGACACAGGAAACGCCGCATCATTTCGCGGCACGGCCTAAAACGACATCCGTGATCCCCTCTCGACTACATGACATACTTGCAGAAGAATTGTACTACAGAAGACAGAACAACATCTCGGCTGGCTAATACAGCGTGGCGTGGCTGCGTTGGTTCCTGTTGTGGGTCAGCTTGCTGACGATCGCCATCACCTTGCGCGCGTGCATCTCGCGCTGTACCGCCGCCGGGAGCCTCTCGATCCGCCGCGCCAGCGCCCTCGCCTCCTGCGGGAAGTGCTGCATACATATTGCAACAATCCCGATCAAACAGCAGTCAGCTAGTTAAGGATGATCTATATCTATATATATAATATCCAGCAACGAAACAAATCAAAGCATATATGGCAGTAACAACTTACGTTCCTGGCAGTTTCGAGAAGGCAGGAGACCACGTAGTTGGAGTAGTCACCCCGCACCATGTCGGCGAGCACGTCGCCGGGCAGGCCCCCGACGGCGGCGAGCAGGCGGTGCAGCGGCACGGGCGTGCGCGACAGGAGGAAGCAGGCCTCCACCACGTAGCTCCCGAACCGGTCCGAGGCCACGCTCACGACGTCCGCCGCCACGCGGTCGGCGATGGACACCTGGAGGAACTTGCTGCCGCACTCGATGGCCCGCTGCAAGAAGTAGTTGCTGTATTGGCCCATGGCGATCTCGACGGTGCGGCTCAGGATGATCGTCTCGAGGGCATGGAGCTCCTCGTCCCTCGCGTAAACAAAGCACGCTGCTAGGTATTTTGACCCGAACGACGAGAAGAGAAGCTCGTCGGCCTTGGCGATGGCGAACTGGATTATAATCTGACAGAAATCATCGAGACAAAAATTAACGTTAAGTACTCAAAAGAGACCGGTAAATGACGATTTGAAATTGATCCATCACTTTGCCTACCTTTCTATCCTCGGAAGGCATCATGGTGAAGCAGTTCTCCAGCAGCTCCGCGTCATTGTACTGTTGCATGAGGCGTTCATGGAGGAGCCAGCAGATGAAGTGCATGAGCATCTGGGGGTAAGGCGCCAGGACCCTGACGAGCTCCTTCAGAACAGCTGTCAGCCTGCGCCGTGTAATGGAAAAGAAATTATTTAACTGCTGAACACCATCTGTGCTTTCATTCATCTGTGTCTCGACTCAAAAATTTACGCAATCGAACATGTGAACCAATGTGCTAAATACTACTAATACTTGTGTGATCGTGCCTGCCAAATTAAAGGAAGCAGTACCAGCTGTTATTTCTGGAAAGGGAACATACGATACGATACGTACCCTTGATTGTGCCTGGCGATGCTGACCAGATAGCCATTGTCCTTGTACACGCCGTGGACGATGTCCTGGAGCTCGTCGGGCCGCCCCTCGCAGGCTTTAACCAGCGCGAGGAACACGGCGAGCCTCTCGCTGCTCCCGGAGACGCTGCGCACGTCGTTCCTGACCCTGGCGAGCACGCTCCGGCGCACCTGCACGTCGCCGTCCTCGAGCAGGCGTTCCACGTGGGCCGCCGCCCCCGGGGACGCCAGGAGGTCGTGCTCCATGGGGCGGCGGACCAGGCGCGACCGGACCTGCTCCAGCGTCGGGTGGCGGCGAGCGGGCGTGGGGATCCAAGACCGGTAGCCCACCGGGGGGTTGGCGCTCAGCGTGCTCTGGAAAGAGGATGCGTACGGGTCGAGGCGCCCGCCGGAGTTGCCACCCCATGGTGGGAAGCAAGCGGCGGCGGCGCCGCCGAGCGGAGGGGCGCTGGGCATGAGCTGGAAGTGGCTGGTGCTGGGGCCCGGGCTCGGCGTCGGCGGCTCCGAAGGGCGGAACGGGGCGATGGGGTCGAAGACTCCGGCCGCACCGGGGCCCGGATTGGGCGTCGCCGCCGGGGTGGGCGCGGCGGGGGCGGCGTTGAGGCGCGGGCTGTGCGCGCCGAAGTGGGAGGCGTAGAAGCTGCCGCGGCTGCAGGAGGCGTAGGGCGGGACGTACCCGGCGGCCGTGGAGGTCGAGCTCTCGCCCACGCCATAGTTGTGCGTCTGATGAGGGTAGTAGTACTGCTGCTGCTGCTGCTGCTGCGCCGCCGCCGCCGCCCGGAGCTGTTGCATGAGCGCGTCGGCCGCCCTCGTGGTGGGCACGGGCACCTGGGGCTTGGGGTGCTCATCCCGCGGCGAGGAGTCGTCGCCGAGCCGCATCACGCGGAAGTAGGCGCCGAGCTCGGCGGCGGAGGGGTCGATCGGGGCGGCGGGCTTGGTGGAATCGGCGGCGGCGGCGGTCAGAGTCGAGTCCATGGCGATCAGGGGGAAGGGCCGTCAAGGCTGAAACTGAATCGCGCTGGATTGCGTTGCGGTGGGAATCTTCTGCCGTTGAGGATTTCGCGGGCCGCGGGCGCACTTATATAGGGCCGGGGCTCTCGGGAGACCCCCGCGCGTCGGCACGAGAGGGGGAGTCCGATTCGGTAGATAGCGAGCCTGTTGGGCTGCTTTCGACGCGGCGGCCGGGTCGGACTCGATCACCGACTCCAACACGACTACGACTTTCGTGCTGCCTGCGGCGGAACAACCCCGCGCGATTTTTGGCGTCCTGATGTGATGCATCCGAGGTCTGGTGGCAGTTCGTTGGTGATCCCGTTATGTTGCTGTTGCAAAATATGGCCGAGAAACCGCCGGGCGATGCTCTCGCGATAGTGATACCGGCCATGACCGTGAAAGATCGAGGTGGTTTTCTGCAGGGGTTCAGACGTTCAGGGCCCACGTGCACGTCCAGTAATAGTACATGCTAGTTGTCGTATGGCAAATTGTTGGTGCACGAGCGGCGACCTGCTGAGACGATACAAGTATATATACACGCATACACAAAACACAGCAGCGGTTAATCAGACACAACGTACATCAGTAACATACTAACATGGATACAGGTAACAGAAATGCTGACTACACAAGACAAACTGTGCATGCCGTAACTTCGCACAAAGAAAACACATATATTTGACTGTGAACATCACCAACCAATCAACCACACGATACGCCAATGGAACCACAAGATCCGCAGTGCCGCTTGGCAGCACGGGCTGCACGGCCCAGGCACGTACATCCCTGGGCTAGTGGGCTACATGACGACCGTGAAGCCTACCTATTCCTACAGTACAACGCATCGTGGTGCGACTGAGCAGAACAAACCGACGGGCCTGCATCACCTGCCGCGACGTCTCGTCCTGGCCCGCCCCCCTTAGCATCCTCTGGATCCGCTCTGCCAGTGCCACCGTCCTCTTCCACGGCGACGCGGTCTGCATGCATGCCACGTTCGTTAGTACACCAGTCATCAGCTAACGGTCGAGCGCCCGGCCGGCGCGGGCATTGACGACGTGGTAGGGGAAAAGCTCAGTGATGAATACCTCCATGTCTTTCTCGGCGTTGAGCAGCAGCAGCTTGCAGAGGAGGCGGCTGGCGTAGCCGTCATGCACCACCTCGTAGAGCGGCCCGTCGCGCAGGGCGAAGAAGGCCCTGAGCCCGCGCTGCAGCAGAGGCAACTCGGGCTCCCTTGCGAAAGGGACATAGCACGCCTCTACCACGTAGTTCCCGAAATGGTGTGCGCGGACAAGCCCTCGAGATTCCGCTCAACGCGTTCCCTGATGCGCTTCTTGAGAATGTAGCGGCCCCTCTTGAGGACTTCCTGCAAGAAGCAGTTCCTGCAGCACGCCGGATTGCCGGAATGAGGTTTCCATTAGTTACATTCAGAGAGCACAGCACTCTCCGGCTTGAGAACGCCAATAGTAGACCAATACGTACTGACGACAAGAGTTATACTGCAGGAGGTCGCGGAATGTAAAATTGAAATGGTATGCTCAGCTCTCACCCGTATTTGGTCTTGGCGATGCCAACGGTGCGGCTCAAGATGGCCTTCTCGAGATCAGGGAGCTCAGTGTATGTCTCATCGTGTCTTGCATTGTCGAGGCATATCAGCATGCACCTCCACCCGAACTCGGACTTCACCATGCCAGCGAAGCCGGGGAGGGCGAGATGGCGTATGAAAACCTGAACGGAATTGGAGGTCATCAGAAAAAACGTGGGCAATACATACTATGTCCTCTATTGCTGCCAAGCTATTGGCTGTGGCACATACATACCCTGCAATAGTAGTAATCCAACGTGGTGAAGAAATGACGAAGCAGCTCCGGGCCATTGCTCTGCTCCATTATCCATCCATTGACAAGGCAGTTGAATAGCGGCTGGCAAAGTTGGGGGATCTGCGCCACCGCCCAGAAGAGCTCCTTCAGAGCTATCTCCCTGCACCATGCAAAACAACACCAAGGTAAAAGCAGTAGCATACACACACGACATGTTACTGATAGCTTAAGCTCAGGGAAGAACCAATCACAGCAAATTGGTCCCGTATTTATACGAAATTAGTTAGGATTCGTTCGAATATATGCAGTGTAACATTTGTGCTCTGATGCTTCTCTGCGTATTTGAATTGACATGCAATCGAACATGTAGACAGGTGAATAAATTAGATCACTCGTGATCAAACCGTGAGAAGTTAAATGGGAGGGAGCTGAGGGTTCCATTCCATGGAAACTTCGAATTCTGAACCAAATTTCGCAAATCAGTGGAGCAATTGATCCAGAACGTACCCGGGTTTATGGCTCGCGACGCCCATCAGGGAGGTCCTGTCGTCGGAGGGCGGCGATGCCGCGGCCTGGACGATGCAGCAGAGCTCTTGGAGCGACACCACGCGCAGCAGCGCCAGGAACACGGCAGAGCCCGCGCGGCTCCCCATCACCATGTGCACGTCGCGAAGGACCTCGCCGAGCACCCAACGACGCAAGTCCCGGTCGTCGCCTTGAAGGAGCATCAAGACGACTCGCGCCGAGATCTCCCGCGATGTCACAAGGGCTGGGAGCCTCGAACAGCCGAGCAGGGCTGCTCGGAACTGCTCGTCCGTAAGGAAGCAGATCGCCTGCGGGGAACTCCACAATTGGGAGCCGTCGGCCTGGCGGGGGAAGGCGTACGGGTCGAGGCTGGCGTTGTGACCGCGCGGGGAGAAGGCGGTGGCGGCACCGGGTTGAGGACCATTGGCGCTGCTGGAGCTCGGCATCGATGCCCAGTGCGACGCCGAGGGCCGCTGGTTGAAGGATGCCGCGGTCAGAGGGACGAAGGCGTGCGGGCTGAGGCTGGTGTAGTGACCGCTGGCGGAGAAGGGAGCGGCGGCGGCGCCGCTGAACTGGTTGTTGATGAAGTTTGGGGTTGATGGCCACCGCGAGTCGGGATCAAACATGGGGCGGGAGACGGGCGCCCCGGCAATGTCTAAGCCCCATATGTCGTAGTTGTTGCTACGGAAGCCGGCGAGACCCTGCGGCTGCGGTGTGGCCCGCTCCACGAGAGGCATGTGCATCAGCGGCGCCATGGCCTGCTCCTGCTCCTGCTCCAGCAGAGGCCACCGCCGCGGTGGCTGTCGCGACGAGGAGCCATCACGAGGCTGCCCCGGGTCGTCGAGGCCGGACGGGTCGGCGTCGACCTGCTTGGTCGGTTCCATGGCGATGGAGGCGCCGAGCTTGGTGGCGGTTGGAATTCCGTTGAGGCTTTCGCTTCGAAATGAGGGGTGTATAGGCGGGCGGTCGGCGGTGGGCTCGCTTTATATAGAGGCGGCGGATCCCGGGACGCGTGCATCGCACCAGGCTGGCAGGGGAACGGTTTGACAGGGTGGTCGCCTGTACGGATGCGGCCAGCGTCAGAGTATCACCGACCCGTACCATCCATGCTTCTTGCAGAAAGGGCGCTGCGTTTCTTACCCCTGCAGCAAGCCAATTCAAGAGTTCATCAGTAAGCCATTATGATCATCCTAAACCGGCAGCAAGCAAGGCACAAGCTGCCGTGTCTTATTCAGTTGGGATTGACGTTTTTGAATCCAGAAGTGGACTATGCAAGACTAACCACACAAGGGAACGCAGTAATGGGCAGTAAGAGCATTCCATCATCGTCAGTCCTCTTTCATAATCTAAGCATTTTTTTTTCAGAGTGAACTTCCCTTCCTTGCATTTCTTGCTTTCATCGTAGTATTCACCTGCAGGCTGCAGCACACCACCCATGATTCAGGATGCATCAAACGTAAATGTTAAAGGGTACTTGCTGAATAGTGCAGAATGATGTGCATGGGTAATTTTGAGCAAAGAATGTGAGCCATTGGCAGATTGGCTACTAAAAAACTGACTATACAAGCATCTGAGGAACAGAATTGCATCATGTCTCCATGATGCAAATTTTGTGTTCAACTAGGACTATCACTATGCACTATTTCTAATGCTCACTGTTATCTGAGGTAAATGAGATCTTGCAAAATTACCATGTTGTACTGTTCACTTTGCGCAATTGGAAGGTCTGATGTTATTTGCCATAAGTCCAGCTCTGATTTCAACTTCTCCACTGATTTTGGTTTCCTACAGTTCCTGCTGTCATTTGCTTGTCAGATCCATTATTACTAAGTAATAGTGAAACACCATTCAGCCATAGTGTCGGATCAATAGAAACAGATAACATCGCAAATCACATTGCTCTCCGATAAGGCTGAACCTGCTGCTGCTCGGCTGCGGCTCCACTGCGCGTCTGCTCTTGGCAAAGAGTGGTGCAGGAAGCTCCTTGAAACCCGAGCGGACCTCTGCGCCATTTCATCGAACACCTTCCTCGTGGCATCTGAGCGGACCAGCAAACATAGTGCAGCCCGGCCAGGCGCGCGGCCGGTGCCCGGCATTGGTGGTGCTACCAGGATGGGGAAGCACGGAGGCGCGAAGGGACTGGATACCGGGGAGAAAGTGGAGGTGGGGAGAATCGGGGTAGGGTTGTGCTGCACGGTCGTGCGGATACTGCAGACGCGGCGCGGGAGGGGAGGCAGGGAACGATGGAGAGCGGATGAAAATTAGTAAGTACTGCCTCCGTTTCAATTGACTTTTTTACTTAACGTTTAACCATTTATCTTATTCAAAAAATTTCACAAGTATCATTTATTTTATATATTACTTGCTTTATCACCGTATATACTTTAAATATAACCTATTGGTTTGTATATTTGGACAATTTTTTTTTGAACAAGACGAATGATCAAAGATCATAAAAAGAAGTTAATAACGAATAGTAATTTGGAACGGAGGTAGTAGTTGCTATCAAAGATTGAGAAAATTAGTAAGTACTCCCTCTGTTTTAAAATGTAGATTGTTTGACTTTTTTACCACAAGTTTGACCGCTCATTTTGTTCAAAAAAATTTGTGAAAATATAGTCAAATTTAAGGTATTTCTGAAGATTTTATATAAATAAAGCAAGCCACCACAAAAAATATGATAATTTTCACAAAATTTTGAATAAGACGAGCGGGTCAAACTTGTGGTAGAAAAAAATCAAACGACCTATATTTTGCAACGGAACGAGTACTTGCTATAAAAGCTATCAATCTTGGCTATCAGAATAAAAACTATCAAAGAAAATTAGTAGGAAATTAATAAAAAATTTGTTTTAGATCGAAAAGCTTTTATAGTTTTTATAAGTACTTGCTCCCATATTTATTATAACTAGTCTCATATGTCTCTCCAAACTAGACAGTAAAAGAAAAACATAATTTTAGGAAAAGTGTTAAACTAGTTTTATACTTTTCAATATAAACGAATTTTATATGAAATTTGAAGATTAGACTAGATTATAGGATTTTTTTAATAATTTTTCTAAGAAAATTTTTTGCAAACCATTTATTCCAAAATGACCATTTCACATCCTCGAATTATCAACCAAAGTCCAATTTACCTCCTCCAAATCCACCATCAAAACCATCGAGGATGAAAAACAACCAATTTCCATAGTTTAGGAACACAAACATCCGATTTTAGAGTTGAGAGACGGGAATCAGACTTTGACAATAGTTGAGGATGCCGAAAGGACTTTTTCCATTCGCCATCTTCCCCAGCAGTGGGCTAGCAAACGGTCCTTCAGCCAGAGTGGTCTGACGGGGGCTGCGCATCAATTTTGTCGAGCCCACGATTTATCCGTTCCAACAAGAGAACTTGGCTGGCTCCTCTGACCTTCAAAACCCTCCCATAGATCGATCCTCCGGTTCTGTTCGTCTCCACTAAATTTTCTCGTTGGAGCTTTGCTTGTATACAAAATCTGAGTAGCGTCAAGAACCCGCGTAGGTAGGTAGGTTGCCAAGGCAGCCTACTTTTTGCTCATGCGTGCATCCTCCAGCCCAGTTTCCACCACCCTTAAGCAGCAGAGGCTATTTCGTTCCGGCTTAGCCAGCCACAAAAAGCTAAGATTATCTGCCCTCACCGTCTCGCGCCGGGCCTCTCCACCGCCCATGTATACCACCGTTGGCGAAGAGAAGTGCAGCGATCTAGTATGCATTAAGAAGCTCCCGAAGCATGTTCAGACAAGCACTGTTAGTCCAGGTAAGAAAAATTACAGATTCATATACTCCGTATACGCTATCAGGGGAGAAGGTAGCTGGTTGGTGGCTTTCTTTTCAATAATTCGCAAGTTCTAATTGACACTTATTGCAGGGAGATGGCTTCCATTATACTGCATGATTCTTGTAGAGCTCATCAATTCTGAAACGATACTGCTTGGAAAGGTCGCAGTAAATCAAGGGATATTTGTTTTCGCGTTGTTGTGCTACAGGAGTTCCTTAGGAGCTGTTTTTACCCTTCCCTTTGCCCTTCTGTTCAAAAGGTCAGCCAGGGTTTCTCCCTTCAGATTCTATTTTTGCACTAATAACAGTGAAATCTTTAATCTTTGATAGTGGACAGAGCGGATTTCCTGCCCCGGGGACATATATCCCCCCGACATGCAGCCATAGGACATTTGAAGCACGGACTGGCATATCCATGATCCTTGGACCTCGGGCAACATGACAAATAGACAGACAGATATTTGGAAGACCGTGAGCCTAGATATCTTCCTACAGTCCCGCGCACACTTGACGATTACGCTATGAATGAACAGATATGAATGAACCGTGATGACCTCGAGCACCAGCCTCACGATCCCTATATGGTCGGAAGGTATCAGGCTCAGCGTCAGCATCCTCTGGATCCTCTGTGCCAGCTCCATCGTCTCATCTGAGAAATGCTGCACACCACATTCGACACGAATCAAAAACGACAATCAGCCAAGGATCGAGATTACCGGACCCGGAGCCGGCACCCAAGTGATAGAAAGAGACCTAGCTACTTACCATTTTGTCAGAACGGAGCAGTTGTTGGACGACGAAGTTGGAAAAGGTGCCCCGCGCCAGTTGAGCGAGCTGCACATTGGGCAGGCTCTGGAATTCCGTGAGCACGAGTTGTAGCAGCCGCCGGCACTGCAACCCCGTCTTGAGGAAGCACGCCTGTACCACATTGGTCCCGTACTTGGCCGAGAACACGTCTAACAGCTCCTGTGCGACAAGCTCCGTGCTGTCCTTCTTGAGTTGGTCGTTGCCGCACTCCAGGACTTTTTGCAAGAAGTTGTTGCTGCGGAACCGCGGAGGCGAGGCATCGTTAGTTTCATCAGAACAAACGCTCAATCTTGGAGAATGCTAAAATTTAAAGCAGAGTGATCGGAGGACGCTATGTAATTGTATGTCCAGTTTGCACCTGTATTTACCCTTGGCGAATTCAACGTGTTCTTATGATGAACTCCACGGATCTGTCTTTGTGGAGCTCGGGGTCCTTCGCGACCGTGAAGCATTCCTTTCGTAGTTGTCAAGAACATACCCGATGACAATCTAAAAGCAAGCACATCAGAGAGAACACGAAGGAGAGCATTTAATATGCCTCATTGTTGCCAAGCTGCGGGCTGTTACATACCGAACAACCATCATAAGAGAATGTGGCGAAGATACTGTGAAGCACATCCGGGGCTTCCCTGTATTGGAACAGGAATTTACTCAGGAGGCAATCGATGAACTGCTAGCGCAACGTTCCTACCACGGGGACATATGCCCCCCTCCCCCGACATGCAGCCATAGGACATTTGGAGCACGGAATGGCAATCCATGATCCTTGAACCTTGGGCAACATGACTAACAAACATACATACATTTGGAAGACCGTGAGCCTAGATACCTTCCTACAGTCCCGCGCACGCTTCACTGGTGCGCTATGAATGAACAGAACAAAACCGGACAGTGTAGAGACTGCTAGAAAAGAACTTCCGTGACGACCTCCAGCACCTGCCTCACGATCCCTACATGGTCGGTAGGTACCAGGCTCAGCGTCAGCAGCCTCCGGATCCTCCGTGACAGCTCCATCGTCTCATCCGGGAAATGCTGCACACCACATTCGACACGAATCAAAAACGGCAGTAAGCCAAGGATCGAGGTTCCCGGACCCCGCAGCCGGCACCCAAGTGACAGGAAGGGACCTGACTACTTACCATTTTGCCAGAATGGAGCAGCTGTTGGACAACGAAGTTGGAAAAGGTGCCCCGCGCCAGTTGAGCGAGCTGCACATTGGGCAGGCTCTGGAATTCCGTGAGCACGAGTTGTAGCAGCGGCCGACACTGCAACCCCGTCTTGAGGAAGCACGCCTGTACCACATGGGTCCCGTACTTGGCCGAGGACACGTCTACCAGCTCCTCTGCGATGAGCTCCGTGGTGTCCTTCTTGAGTTGGCCGTTGCCGTGCTCCAGGACTTTCTGCAAGAAGTTGTTGCTGCGGAACGGCGACGGCGAGACATCGTTAGTTTCATTAGAATGAACGCTCAATCTTGAAGAATGCTAAAATTTAAAGCAGAGTGATCGGAGGACGCTCTGTAATCGTATGTCCAGTTCGCACATGTATTTATCCTTGGCGAATTCAATGGTGTTCCTCAAGATGAACTCCTCGAATATGTCTTTGTGGAGCTCGGGTTCATTCGCGGCCGTAAAGCATTCCACCATGAAATTCGCCCCGAACGGGAATGAGAACAACCTTTCGTAGTTGTCAAGAGCATACCCGATGACAATCTAAAAGTAAGTACATCAAAGAGAACACGGAGGAGAGCATTTAGTATGCCTCATTGTTGCCAAGCTGCGGGCTCTGTTACATAAACAATCATCGTCAGAGAACGTGGCGAAGATACTGCGAAGCACATCCGTGTACTCAGGAGGCAATCGATGACTTGCTGGCGCAGCTGGGGATCCGGCTCCACTGCCCTAAAGAGTTCCTCCAGAAATTTCAACCCGCGCAGCGCGCGCACACACACATTGCCATTACCAGATTTATTTCAGCGAAGAATCAATATAATCACAGTAAATGGTCTGAATAATTCAAGGAAATTAATAACAGAAGGATTCAAGGAACTGCTAAGGTTCAGTTGACTGCAAGTTTCATTCGACACTTAGTCTGAATATTATGCAGTTTACATTTGTACTAAGATTTCTCTATGGATAGATTCCAATGAATAGGTGTGCTAAATTAGTTCAATAGATCGATCATAGGAAGTGAAATGCGAAGCTTCAGATTCCGAACCATTACTTCTCAAAGGCTGTGTTTAGTCGTAAAAAGAGGGCTGGGAAGTTTGACGAAAATATCACATCGGACACTGTAGCACTTTTCGTTTGTTTGTGATAATCGTTGTCCTACTATAACCTAGGCTGTGTTTAGTTCCACAAACTTCCCAAAAATTCTCTCTCCAAACTTCACTATTCACCTATCACGTCAAATCACATCAAATATCTCTCCTTATGCATGAAGCACTAAACGCGGGTAAATAAAAAAAACTAATTACATGGTTTTGATGTACACGACGAGACGAATCTTTTAAGCCTAGTTAGGTCATGATATGACAATGTTTACCACAAACAAACGAAAAGTGATACAGAGTGCTACAGTGTCCGATGTGTCATTTTACCACATTTTCTCTTTCTCTTTTTGGAACTAAACACACCCCTGACTAGGCTCAAAAGATTTGTCTTGTCGTGTACATCAAAACCATGCAACTAGTTTGTTTATTTACTCATGTTTAGTGTTTCATGTATGAGGAGATAGATGTGATGTGATAGCACTACTCCACACACCACCATCACAAACGGTTCCCAAGACCCATCACAAACGGTTTTGGGAACCGTTTGTGACAGTTCGTTTATGATGCCCCGGGCATCCGTTTGTGATTTCCTGGGTGCGAAAAAAACCCAAAAAATACGAAAATATTAGGGAAAAAAATTTATTTTCATTTGGGGAGGCCACCAGCCCTCCATCAAGTCGCGCTATTTTTTCGCGTATAAATCACGCGGCTACGCGGCCGGCTGGATTCGAACCGGCGCCCTCTACCTCGCGCGAGCCCTCCCCTACCACTGCACCTCATTGTCACTTCTGACCGGATACAGTTTCGATTCCTATCGTATTATACCAAACCGAGTTTAAATTACTCGTTTGAGGCCCTAAATGACTTCAAATCAAAATGTGTTAAACTACAAAGTTTCCTAACTTTTCAAAACCTACAACTTTAATGTTTACCGTTTTTTCATCCGAGGCTGTTTACAAAATTTGAATTTCAAATTTGAGAACATTCAAACTTAGATCTAGCTAACTAGATGACTTCAAATAAGAAAGTTGTCAACTATAAAGTTTCATGACTTGTCGAGATCTACAACTTTTATGTTGACCGTTATTTCATCCGAGGTCGTTTGAAAAAACTCAAATTTCAAATTTTGAGTACAAACTTACTTTTCATTAGTAAAAAAAATTCAAATTAAAAAGTTGTCAACTACAAAGTTTCATAACTTTTGAAGATCTACTACTTTTATATTGACCGTTTTTCCATACGATATAGTGAGAGTAACATTATTCACAAATCTTATAGGTTTCTCTTGTAGTTCTAGGAAACTATAACTCTATGAGAGAGATGGATTTTATAAACAATATTCATATGAATTTGTCAAATAAAGAAATGACCAAAGTAAAAGTTCTACATCTTGAGAAGCCATACAACTTTGTAGTTCAACACTTTTTAATTTGAAGTGATTTACTACTTCAAAATGTGGTTTGAACGTGTACCATACACATCATCACAAATGGTTTAAAAACCCGTTTGTGATGAGGGGCATCACAAAGGGTTCGTATTACGAACCGTTTGTGATGGGAGGCCATCACAAACGGTTCGATGACCCTAAAAACCGTTGGTGATGATGCCGTTTGTGATGTCGCTTTCTGTAGTAGTGTAGGTGAATAGTGAAATTTGAAGATAGAATTTTGGGAAGTTCGTGGAAAACTGAACAGGACCAAAATCAATTTTGGGGGGGGGGGGGGGGGGGGGGGGGGACATCAGGGGGGGAACTCGCCATCGCACGCGACATTGACGATGGCCTGGAACTCGACGGGCCTTCTCCCGCGAAGCAGCTCGACGAAGACGACGTGCCAATCGCTGCTCCCCATGACGAGGCGCAAGCGCACGCCGCCCTTGACCACGTTGAACACGCTCCTTCGAGCATCCTCCTGGTCCTCCTTGAGCAACCGCACCACGCACTCCGACTCACGAGCGAAGCCCACGCCCCCTGGCCGCTTGGAGGAGCTTGAGAGCCTGGTCCTCATCCTGCGTCAACTGGCGGGGAATCGCCAGCACCCGACTCACCTGAGCGGAGGCGCACGGGTTGAGGCTGTCGTCTTCGTTCTGGCTGGTGCTGGAGAACGGCGTCCACGGCGATGCCGGGAAGAGGGAGTAGGAGTTGGGGCGGCATAGGGAGGTGGGGCTGAACTCTTCGGCGTTGACGTTCAGCTTGCTCTGCTTCGGCGCGACCGGGCGGTTGGAGCTCGGGCCGATGATGCGGTCGGCGGGGGAGAGTCCGACATTGCCGTCAACGTAGCTCGGCGCCATCGGTTGAAACACGCGGTGGTAGTGGTACGACGGGAGCCGTGTTGGAAATATACTCACTCGAGATGCAGATGCAAGGAAGAAAGCTAGCAGGTAGAACACTCGTAGGAAGAGAGACACACAAGAGCTCTTTCGGCAGCACACACAACTATGCCTTTTCTCCTTTTTTCTCTTCAACTAAAACTGATTACACATACTGGTATTTAAAGACCCACTAGTGGCAGCCCGTCTCTTGCACGTGCTCAACTCAACGCAAGAGCCGGATCACTACTGCTTAAAACTCGTCCACTAACTACATGCATGAATCTTAACTAACACAGCCAGCCACATCGCCATCTCTCCAGGAATGCAGGCCATGCACACCTGCATGGCCGGACCGCTTCCTCCTCCTGGATATGCTGCATGACTTGGCCAAACTCCTGGCCGCAATTCCCTGCATGGCTGACTCCATGAACACCTGCATGCACTCACCTCCTGGCCGGCAATCAACTCACTACTCACTCCTGATTTGCCACAACGCCATGTAGCATGCACTCTTCTCACATGGACTAGCCTATTACAGACTGACATGCACAAAAACTAAACATGGTACTAATGCAAACAATAAGATTATCTAACAAGCCGCACGACGGGCGCCGCGGTCCTCCATCGAATGAAGTCGCCGGGGAAGAGTTCGACGCCGCGGTGCTGGAGCTGGTACGGCGGCGGCCGCACGACGGGCGCCGCGGTCGGCGCGAGCACCTCCTGCGGGATCGCCGAGCCGCATTGCTTGGAGGTCGGCGTCGGGCTTGGACGAGGACGAGGTGGCGTCACCCTGCTTGTTCGGCTCCATGGCGATCGAATCGCGCTGGATTGCCGATTGCGTTGCGGTCTTGTGGATTTCAAAACGAGGCGTGTGCCGTGTGCGGGCGCGCTTTATATAGAGCGAGCAGCCGAGCAGGCCTCTCGTCTCGAGGAGAGACGCTTCCATGCGGTTCAGGTGCCGAGTCCAGAAGGGTGGGGCCCACTGGGAAGCCGTGCTAGCCAAGCCACGAGGGCTGAACTGCTGGAGCCTGAAGAGCAATGACCAGAGCGAAATCAGCCTCGTTACTATTCAATTCACCGGATCACACATAATTCACCAAATGTTAACACTGCTAATACAGTAATAAACTACGAGAATTCAGAGTCAGTAATATTACACAAATCACAGCATCTGCAATCAGTGATCTTCCTAGCTAATCGGCAGCAAGCGCAAGCTGACGGATATCTTCCTTGGGTTTTCAGTATGTACTAGGAGCATTCCAATGATCGTCAGCCGTCTTTCACCATTCTAGCTCTCTCGAGGATGTACTTCCCTTCCTTGTATTTCTGACTTTGATCGTAGGCTTTCTCCTGCACCACATCACCCAGGAATTAGCATGCATCATATGAAGTACATGGATATGATGCTTACTGGTTGGTTAATGCAAAACGAGGTGCATGAGTAAATGCTAGCCAGTGGCCACCGAAAACCTGACTACTAGCATTTGAGGAATGGAATGGTGTCATGTCTAGGAGATGCAACGTGTTTTTGACATTAGAAGCTAACTGATGATAGGAAAACAACAATGGTGCTACACAGTTACATGGTAGGGGTAAATGAGTTCATGTGAGCATAACAGCAGAATTAGGCCTGAAGCTCTGTTGAACAGACAAGACTAACAGTCACCAAATACCAATGAGAAATATCCAGAGATCATAGGGGGAAAGATAAATGTGGAAATCTTATCAGATTGTGTAAATCCTTGACCTCTGCATTGCAATCTCAGAGTAAAATTTCCAAGAACAGGGGGGAGGGGGGGACTTGACACAAAGAATGATGTTGGCATGCCATCTCCATAAGACTAGATTTTAAATCAACATGCAGTCTGATAACTAAGCCCAAAAGGTGAAACAGAGAGTTCACTTCTGTGTTAGCTGACACATGAGCAATTTGTCGACGAACTGAATGAAGTGTTAATCTTCTTCACAAACATTCAAGATCACTTGATTTTCAGTACGTTCTTGAAGAAACAATATGTATGTCTTCTTCAGCACAGTTTCGATTTTGGCAAATTGTCACAGAATACTTCTGCTGTTTTTATTTAAATAACTTTGCTATTGTGTCTAGTGTTGAGCATGAACCAAAGAATGATGAGATAATCACTGTTCCAAGAAAAAACAAAGCATATTTGTACTTACATATCTCCAGCCAAGAATCTGTTGGCAGCAGCTACAGTAGATGTCTTTCACTGTGTGGAGCCCAGTTACAAGATAGCGATCCTCATTAGGTCCTAGGCATATGTTCACACTGAAATATTGCCAAAAAAATTGGGGTTTAATAACCACATCTGAATAGGCATGCATGGATCAAATGCTGGAAACCAAAGGATACAGATGGGGCTTTGACTTGTGCTGTTTTGGTTAAAAGTAATTCACGATCTGGTAGTAAGTTTATCAGAACGACTGTATAAAATGGAATGGATATTGGTTGAGGCTAATACAGTAAAAATGACAAAACAGGATAGGCTCATGAATCATGATACTGGATTTCCTTCTAAGGCAGACACTTCAAAGTGTATAACCATCAGCCCATCACCAAACAAGGTGTTAGCCTTTGTCATCCTTGAACTACACCTATGAGTTTTCTTTGTTGACTACCGTAATGACATGATCCGCAACCTTACCAACAGCACACTACGTTAATTTGAGAAACAAAGTTACAAGACTGCAATCTGATGGCATTCATATCTGTCAGGACCTCAAGGAGACATAACAAGGAATGGATTAAGCTGTTGTCAACTCTGAAAAGGGTCCGAAATCGTAGTCAAAGTTCTCTAAACCTGAATAAAGTTCCCTAAACCTGAACAAAGTTCCCTAATCTCCCTTCAATTCCAACGGGGATCAACCTGAAACCGGCATCCCGTTTGCAGTAAACGTGTACTCCCAGCCGAATTATGATCACATTGGGCGGACGAGTTCCATATGAGCAAAACGCCGTCTCTTCCCTACGGGCTAAATTAAAAGCCCATTTCCGCAAGGGAAGTGAACGCTTACGCGAGAACTAGCAAATCTAAAATAAGGTGGCAGAGAGCATACACGTGGTCGAAGAGGTAGGCGCGGCCGGTGCGGCCGTAGAAGTCCCTGGAGATGATGGCGTCCTTGGAGGCGGCGTCCACGCGGCAGCACCGGCACCTGAACACGCCCTCCCCCTGGAGCCGCTCCAAGAACAGCAGCCCCATCCCCGGAAATGCACCACCGCCACCACTGCCCGATCAATCGACGGATCGGTCAGGCGATCGGAGCCGAGCTCCGCCGGCAACCCTCTCACCCTCAGCAATCAAGAACCCAGGAGGAGGAGAAACTGGAAGCGGACAGAGGGGGAAGGGGAACAGAGAAGGAAAAGCACCGGTCGCGGCTCACGGCTCCCGAGAAAGGGAAGAAAGATGAGGAACCTTTCCTTTCCTTGAAGAGATGGCCACCGAGAAGAGATGCGACGGTGGATGCTGGACTGGGGGAGGGAAAAGGGAGGGGGAAAGGGAGACGAGAATGGAGGTGAGGTGAAGTGTGGGTGGCATGGTGGCTGCGACCCCAACCCTGCAACAGCTAGCCAAGTAGCCAACCCTCCAGGCTCCAACCCTGAAACAGCTAGCGGTAGCAGCAGAATAGCGAAGGCATCAAGCATGTGACGCGCGGAACCGTGCTGCGGCGCACCAGTGCGTGGTCGGGTGGGTTGTGTTGCGTGCTTGTGTACGACGGGCAATTGAGCCAGGGTTCTTATTCGACCTATGCTGTGGTTCAGCTGATGCCTCGTTTATAGCAAAGCCGAATTTGTTCATCAGAGTTTCAGACACAAGATGAGGCCCTCGTCACTAAACAGCGGCTTCACTGATGCCTGCAGCTTTGCGAACAAATCTGACCGCAAAGCAGCATCACACATGCGAAGGTTGGAGCCACTACTGGCGACAGAAGCCCTGGAGTTCTGAATCGATCAAGAGGCAGCATCTGCATTCAACAGGGAACTGGTGATGGAAGCCAGAGACCTGGCATGCTTCTTTGGTGCACAGAGTGGTTCAGTCACGCATCAGGCGTGCTGCCATCCAATCAGGTGAGCATCACAAGACATTCACACCTCACTCTTGCCCCTACCATCTTGGCTCAGCAATTTTGTGCCATACCGTTGCAGAATAAAACTTATTCAGATCCATACTGTGACCGGCTATCGTCTATCAAGAATCTAACGCGGAACATAACTGTGATCACCGAACCGGACATAGCACCAGAGTAAATTACCCAGATTGTATAGAAGTACAATACACGAGCTGCAGCAGGTTACATACAGAATATAATGGCACTCCTTGCGCTTTACTACCGAAGCCTCTGCATGAGCTTGAGACTCGTAAAGCATTGTACAAGTCAACCTAAATGCAACATGCACGATTCAGCAATCCATATTCGGAAGCTGATACCAGATTTCTACCAACATGCAATGCTGAGACCAGTAGAAGGTGGGGAAACCACTGCTTGCACCTATATAAGGATGGAACTGAGCCATGGTAAGTATACCAGCGATGACCATTGAGTCAGAAATGGGTGAGCATGGGAGAGTTTGAAGATGGGAAACAACATGCAGCTAGGAAGCAACCAAGTTCTTTTTCGCTATGAAGTCTGCATTTAGAGGTTTAGGTTCCACCTTGGATTCATGTGCTGAACAAAAAGCCATGAAAGAACCTGCAGGGACAAAATACAAACAAAGTAAGCAATAATGCTATTGAAAGGCATATATGTACGAACTGCGCGACTATGTGTTCAGTCCATAGGCAAAATTAAATTTCTCAATAGACGTTAGCAATACCGCACAAAATGCATAAAGCATTGGTTGACTGTAGAAGAATGAAATTCCATTATTCCGTAAGCTTAGGAGAGATTTGGCAAGACCAATGCTACTAGCTATCCAATTTATATGTCCAGGGACTTCATGTAGAACACTAACATTGGGCTATAAGCTTCTAGGACTTCATGTAGTCCTGGTATAATCTTCTAGGAAAAACTGTGTTGAGACTTATCATTGATTTGTCTCCCTACCTAAGAATGGAACTATATTGCCACCCAATAACTCAGGTAGTAATTCCAACCTTGGATAGTAGCAACTATTAAGTCGGTATTACTAAATACTAATTAAGTAATTAGTGTTTTCACCTGAGTGGAAGATCATACCATCACCTAAATATCTGATGCGGTCCCAAGCTTGGAAACTAAAAGGTTGCCAAAGACGTGAATAAGTTTGGGGCAAGTAATTTGAGGTGCCATTAACATACCTAAACAAAGCTTCTTCCGAGATTGGAAATGTCAGCACCAAGCAGAAGATACAACCAGCTTTCTGTCCTTCCAGCCAAGATAAAGGACACCATCTCTCTCCTCAAGCCTGTAATAGCTGTGGTAACTATCCAGCAGTGTTTTGATGGTCCTGTTCACCACTGGACTTAATGGGTACGGTCTAAATCCAGCCATTGCGAGCCTTGACCTCCATTTTCCGAAAGGCTCATGCCTCTCTATCCTTTCTGCACCTTCACAGGCAATTAAATTGACAATATCTCTTGCAACACAGTGCTGCTCCGCGCTAATGCGCTTCTTGTCATCCCTGGGGCGAGCAACATCTATCGCCTCAAACATCGCTGTGTAATAATCAAGAGTCTCCAGGTATCTAAGAAAGAAAGGTGCCGTATTTGTATTTGCCTCCTGCTCTACAAGAGTCACCACCCTAGGAGAGAGGCTCTTGACCATTCTCAATATCCTATCACGATGGTTTTCTATGCCCACGCTCTCATCAGGAGTATGATGCAGCTGATAAGCAAAATTGACAACAATTGCCTCCCCAGGTCTTATACAAAGATGTTCATACATAACTTCATGACTAGCTGCTGGAACAGCATTGAACTCGAAGGGCAGACCACATGACTGGGCGATGTTGTGTAACCTCTGTCCAACTATATCCAGCCCACCACCTCGGGCATGAGCAGAATTCGAGTCATCTATGCCAGTGATTCTTAGGTATGGTCGTCTCCCAGGCCTTGAAGCAAGGGCCTGTATCATAGTCATCCACTGACTTCCCTGAGCGATTTGGAAATCGATGATGTGAATAAAGTTTTCACCCTTAACAGCATCAGCTATGGCACCATTGGCAGACATGTAACCGAACTTAAAGAATGGACAGATGTCATAAAGAAGATGCATATAGGACATGAGCTCAGAACTCGTAGCCACAGGCTCTTTGCACTTCAGAGATTTATATAGGGCATGTCCAGTGAAAGAAAGCCTCGCAACGAGACCTTCCAACATATAAGCTCCCAGACGTTGCATTGGTTCACCAGAGACAGAAACCATCTGCCTTAACTCAGTCATCAGTGCATCCATGTAGAAAGCATTCTCATCAACAGCCTTACCACATGCTACAATTAGCTGCCTCAAATCCCCAGTTTTAATTCCCAAAAGTTCTCTCCAGTTGTTTTCATGCAAAGCAGTGCCATGTATTAAGGAACTGCCAGGGCTGCCTATATCAGAATCAGGTCCAAGCATAACATTTTTTAGATCCTCAAGTGTCCAACTGGGAACCTGAGTAACACAGGACGCACTTGGAGAGGAACCATATGCATGATCCGAATGGCTCTCTTGCTGAGACAGAGGACTACCACTTATGCTCTGAGAAGAGGTAGAGCTATGTGCAGGATAAACACAATTGGCTGAGGACGAGTCTAGGGTGCAGTATTGTGGTTGAAAACCTTGAGCTCTAGAATTACTGGTCTGTGATCCATCATCAGAGGAAATGTAGTGAACATCATCATGATTTTGTGGCATGTAGTAACTACCATTGCCCCCAATGTGCACTAGATTGCCATTATAGTACGATATTTGGGTATTGTCCGGATATCTGTACGATTGGTTAGAGGCCTGTGCCGACATATTTTCCAGTGCAACCTTGTGCGGAGGAGGTATATACTGGAACCCAAAGAGATGATCTTGCCGTCCCTACCACAAAATGCTCAGCATGGCGACATCAACTGGATAGGACCAACAGACAAAGGTTAGATAAATTTGAAGTTATACAAAAACGAGATACTGGTAGATCATAGCTAAAGAAAGAACAAATAAGTCTAAACTTCTAAGGTAGAATGTAGAAAAAAGACGTTAATTTTCCATTCAACACGTGAAATCAAATGTCAGTTACTACTTAAAATAAACTATTTAGTGGGATCACATTTGGTGCTTGATGTTTGAAGTGTGGGTGATCCCCAGGATGGGACGGTGGAAAGTGGAAACACTTGTTTATAGAAAATAAAATCCTGTCCCAAACTAATGCTCAAGAAATACTCTGACGGATCTGAGAGACTAAGCTATCAGTCTTTCACAAATAAATGCTCTCAGAGCTCTCATCTGCTTATAAAAGAATCACAGTTCAACTCGACAGAATCGTTGGCTTTGACTGGTAAGCTGCTACTCAGCTTTGTGTATTTTGTTTACAAATGTTATCTTGGAGCTGATTACCGGGCAGTCATTGCTAGATATGGATAGTATAATAGTATTAGGCAACTTTTTACCAAAATAAATGGTTACGATACACTTCAACATGGGTATAAGAACAGACCATAATATATCTGGGAATTCATTACTCACTAGTGACCAGGGGTTCTAGTATCCCCATTACTGATAGACAACGACACAACATGCCGGCATTTTTATAAAAAGAATACATAAAACACCATGCATGTAGTATGAAGATTTAATTAAAAAAAACTCAAGAACGGGAGGAGACTCCACCCGGGCTTTGTTCTACGAAGGTGCGGTGCTTCGAACCCGGGTCGGGATGGAAGTTTCCACGACTTCCGGAGTTCAACGCTCTAACCGGTCCGCCGCGAGAAGCTAGGCATGAAGATTTAATTAAAAATGCAAAAAAAAACAATGATTCAACATCATCTTTGTTATCAAGGTTCCAAAAATGAAAGTGATAGTGTTAGCATATATTGAAAAAAGCCAGATTGTCCATTCCATTTCTTGACATCTAGGATGACTTTAATGCTGGATTTTTTACATTTTATTTAAATCCATGTGCATTAATACATGATTTTCAACGAATTCATGGAACATTGCAGCACGATTAATTCCCTAATGGGGGCGTCAGAACCCCAGACACAAAATCTGAACTATGTATATCTGGGCCTATTCTTTTGTTAATCAATGACATCAGAAAATGGAACAAGTTAATCAACCTTTAATTTTCGAAAAAATTATACAGAATAGGCACAAACTATTGCCCAGAATTGCAGAATGTAAAAACATTTTTTTAATAACATTGTATAGGCCAGTGGGAGAAATAGGATTCAACCACAGGGGTATATTTCATGATCCACACCATGATCTGGGGACTAACAGAACACATAGAATAGGTCCATACAGAGTAAATGCATATACAGTCATTTAATTGGTTAACTAATATTTAGTTCGGTCTCCGAGATCCTACAGCAATTCAAACTCTACCGCATTTGGTTGCAACGATGCAAAGAACTCCCATTCATATGTCATGGTAGAAGGAAATCATATGTTTCCCATATATAGAAAATGAAAGACAGGGTGCCAGCCCGGGTAATTCTGCCAAGCCTTAAAGAGGCATGCTGATGTCTGGAAAAGCGGTGCAAACATGTTAGGTGTAAGTGTGTAACACATGATCTAAATATCACAACTGTGCCCGATAAAAATACAGTGCATCAGGAAAGAGCTTCCCAGGTGGTGTACTTAGCAACATCATGTCATAAACACTTTGTTATCACAGCTGACTTCTGTACCCCTTACAACTAGGAGATAAGGTCATAAGCTAATCGATAATTTTACACAAAAAATTAAATGTTACTACATAGAAACTGCAACCTCCCATCTCATTAGTATGTGAAATCAATACCTATAATCATCATATAATGCCACAAATCAATACCATGAGTAGTATGTTTTTTGGCGAGTTTACTTTAGCATATACGTATCCACACCGTTATAGTGGAAAATTTTGTGGCATGTTCAATGTCGTATATGTTTTGTGTTGTATAGTATTTAATTTGCATGTTGTGTAATGTATTCTCTAGTACCACATGAGATATTTCTCTTAACTGTGATATTAATGGTACATAAGGAATTGTGTTCGTGTAAGTGTTGTAGCATCTGTACGAGTACCACATGGGACATCCACCGATGTTACTACAAGCACGCAAGGAACAAAGCGTAACTTCATTGGTGAAAGCTTTGGGTGTAGGCCACCAAACTAGGTTTGAATCCTTTTCAGGTGCGATTTGGGCATCTTTCTTCTTCATTAAAAAGATGCCTTCTTTTTCCCTTGTAGAGAGAAGGATACCAATTTCTTCCTAGGTTCTCTCTTTTCTTTACTATTGGTGAAATGTTGCATTTGGTCCGGCAGTGCTTGATATTAAACCAGTGAGAATTGAAGCGATATGAAATGCCATAGGGCAAAAACAGGATTTTTTGTAAGAGACTGGGAGGCAATATGAATTATGATACTTCTCCTTAGATTTCAGCTCAAAAAGAAGGGAGAAAGTTATAACAAAAGATTTGCAGATATTAAAGATAATTCAAACGATTACATGTAGGATGTAACTGTAATAGACACCAAACACGTGAAGAGATACAATCATAACATAATCACAGTATAAAACTGCAGATAAGACGACTGTACAGAATTGAGCGCACATCATAAATAGACTGTACAGAATCAACATATTCTCCTTTTCGGATTTTGTTTTGTTGACATACCACAGATTTATGCCATGGTGGTATGACATGGAAAAGAACAGCACAGCTATTAAATCTGCACTTGATTCACAATAGTTTCACAAGCAATTCCTGATATACTCCTATATAAATAAACAGAAGCCGAGAAACTCATAAAGACGAATGCCAAACTATTTAACTTCTTTTGAAAAGTCCAGCTTATGGGCCTGTCGCCGACGTAGCTAGACCAACTCCGTAAACACTTACAGGTAACTACTTCAAGTTTCAACCAATGGACTAGGATTAGGATGCAAGCCACCTTCTTAGAGCAACAGAACAGGTACAAAAGCAAAAGGACAGAGAAGAAAAACAAAAAGCAACGGAGATGTCATTTTCTGATCCATTGGAGTTAATAGCACCATAAAGCTGGGGTGTCCAAAAATCCAAGCGGATCTGGTATGGCAGCAACATTTCATGAGCAACCATGGCCATCATAAATCGTGGTTCAAAATTCAAAGATGAAATAGGCAATATTGCCAAGTTGCTGCCTAGAATTACTAGGTGACGAATGGTCGCACCCAGCACCCAGCACCCAGCAGCATGGTACCAGACGACAACGTTTCACCTACCAAACATGGAGTCCAAAAAAATTGAGGTTGAACTGAAGGTGTTCCATGTCATGTTACCGTTCTCCAGTCTCCACACAAAATGAACTTTGTTCCCAGGTTTGTCATGCAACAATTTCCTAGACCCCGCCCTATGCATACTCCCTGGTCCTAGCGACATGAATATTGAACACGATCAAAGCGAAAGAGCAGAACATGAGGATTTTTTTTTGCCTTCCACCACAAATTCTGGAATATAAACTGCTACTGCTACTACTCCTCACAACAAACAAACAAATCCTCTACAAACCGGATGGACTAGGGTTTCCGAATTCTATCCCATCAGTCAGGATTCGGATTCTAATGGTCAGAGCAGATAATAGACGCTGATTCCTGCAGCGCAGAACTAACACACTTGGTAAAATTAATCCATCCTAGCAACCTAATGCTTCCTTACCAGCGGGAGAAGAAAGCAATCCAAGTCCGGACGGATCTCCACTCCACGCCAGGGCGGTCAGCAGAGCGGCGGAGCTCGCTCGGCGAAAGTAGAAGAGAGGCGGAGGAGGACTGCTGGTACAAGACAATTCTGGGTGGAGCGGCTTCACTTGGGCGGCGCGGCGGTGGGAGCTCAGGCGGTGTGGTGGGGGCTAAGAGGCAAACCGGGCTACGGAGAACGGAGAAGGCAAGGAGAGAGGGTTCGGGAACCGGGTATTGGTGGCGGCGTCCGCGGGCTCACCGTTGCCGCGAGCAGAATGACGAAGACCCAGGAGAGGAGGAAGAAAGAGGGTTGATTAGTTGAGACCGGAGGGGGGCTGCGGGGGTATTCCTGTCATTTAGCGGATAAGAAAGGGTAGGAAGGAAGAGAAGCAAGGCTTCCCTTGAAAAGAGAAATTCTCTCTCCAAACTTCATTATTCACCTATCACATTAAATCACATCAAATCTCTCTCATCATGCATGGAACATTAAACGTGAGTAAATAAAAAAACTAAGTACATGGTTTTGATGTACACGACGAGACGAATCTTTTGAACCTAGTTAGGTCATGGTAGGACAACGATTACCACAAACAAACGAAAAGGGCTACAGTGCGCTACAGTATCCGATGTGACATTTTCACCAAACTTTGCATTCTTTTTGGAACTAAACACCCCCAAGTGTAGAGAACTGGAGGATCCGTGACTCGCTTGTGATTATGGGCAGCGGCAGTAGTACAAGCAATGAAAGGGCATATAATTAAATAAAAATCAATAAATAATAATCCCTGATGATGATTAGTTAAAAGGAGTAGGGCATTAAAACATGATCCCCCACCAGGCACAGAATAATGACCAGGCAGGCACAGCCCACCTAATTAACCAACTGCTTATGGCTAATGGGGCTTGCTTGCTTGCACTTAATTAATCGCTTCCCTTTCCTCCCCCACGCTGCTTCCTGGTTACAGTACAGTACACCGGCGCATTTCCTTGAAGCAAAGGGCGGCGTCGACGGCTCGACGCGTTCCGTCCCGTCTCCGGCGCGTCGTGCTTGGCTTCTTGCGCCCGCGCCATGGCCGTCGCTGTTGATCCGGAGGGACGCGGGTGTCCGTGTCACCGTTCGTTAATCGCTGCCCTAGACCATCGACGGCAGTGGTTTGGGAATTATTAGGAGGGTGTCACCTCAATTCCAACGGCGTGATAATTAGGAAAGCTGATGGGTTATCGTGTACAAGTTGCAAAAAGGTTCATCTTTTTTTTAAGTAAAGGCAGGAGCACTGACAATTCATATAAGAAGGAGCATTCGTACGTAACGCGCCGAAGCGAACACCACCACCACATCAACAACGCACGCAAACAAACGCACCCAACAAAACACTACACCACCACGAACCGGGAGAGAAGCCAACATAAGCCACCCGCGAGCTGCGCTGTCGTCGCCAACGCTATGCCACGCCAAATGTCATGGCCCGCTGCAAGATCGAGCAGCATTCCAGACTCCTCCACCATGGGGCCATCCTCCTCAGACGAACTCACGTGATCGTGATCCCCTGTCTCAGTGGAGCTTCAACAGAAACTCCCGTCACGGCGTCGAAGAAAACCACTGATCCTGGCCACTCTGCGTGGGGGCCTCGCCTCTCCCACCGCCTCGCACTCCTCTGCCAAGGACTCAGATATCTGAAGCCGATATGAGAGTAAGACATCCGTCCAACTGTCACCGGAGTCACCACCGCACCATGCGCGCCAACTGAAAACCTCCAGCACCCATGGGCCCTTTGCACCTTCCTGCCAACACGGACGAGACGCACCTCCATTGCCGCCGCACGCGAGCAACACCACCAAGCAACCACCAATGTCAAGTCAAGTTGGGTCTCCGGATGCGGCGCCCCCAAGGGGGTACGACGTCGGTGGCGCCGCCGTCGCATGTCCACGAGTGGACAGGGTTTTCACCCTAGAGAACCCCGTGCAGTAGATGCATGTCCACGATGCATCGCAATGGTGCCCTCAACAGGGAGAACGGCGCCACAAGAGCGTCGCCACCATGGCCACCGACAATCGTCGATGAAGGCTTTCGCCCGACCAACACCGTTCCTAACGTACACTTGCACATGGCAGAATCCCGCCCCACCTCACCGCAACGACTACTGGAATAGGCCCGGCACAGCCAAAGCACCACCTGCAAGCACCAGCCGGCCCCAGCCCCACCACCAACCCCACCACCAAGACGACGCCGGACCAATGTCGCCAACAAAGAGGGGAACACCACCTGCTCACCACAGCCCCCGTCGCTCGCGCATCCAGGCCCCGACCCACCACCTCCGGGCAGCATGGCCCAGGTCAGATAAGCCAGCACCTGGACGCAGCCGCCGCCGGCCGCTCCCGTGGCCACAACCAACCCCAGCCCCGGCCCGCCGAACACCAGCACAGGGCCAAGACGCCGGCTGCAACCGCCTCCTCTGCGCCTTCCCGGCCGCCGCCGCTGCCGACGCCCTGCCCGGCCGCCAGCAGCAGTCGCCGGCACCGCCCGCGCCGGCCATGGCCGCCGCCGCACCACCCACATCCGCGCGTCCCACCGCGCGCAACCCCCAGATCCGGCCGCGGCAACGCCGGATCCGTGGGCTGGAGCCGCCGTCGCCGCAGGGGCGGCCCGCGCCGACGAGGATCTCCGGGGGGCCGGTCGGCCGTGCCCGGCTCGATCCACCGGAGAGGAGGGGGAGGGCCCCGCCGCCGCCTTCACTGCGGGCCGCGCGACGTCCGGCGGTACGCTCTGGCGGCGGCGTGGCGGGAGAGAGCAAGGGGAGGAGGGGCGGCGGCGCTCGGATTGCAGCGCCCGTGCCGCCCGCGTCGGGGGCGGAGCGAGCGAGCGAAGGGTATGTCGTGTAACCAGCAAAAAAAAAAGTTCATCTTGAAGCGAGAGATTTTTGGACAGCAATGTTTTTTAATTATTAATGCCATCGGAGTAGTCTGTTTACTGTACCTGCGGGACGCACTTGCATTGCAAGGCCTATAGACTATAGTTACGAGTATACTTGCCACGGATTGTCATACATAGTCTCGTGCCGTCAAATGCGATGGTGATGCGGGAATATGTTTATACGGTGCACTCCCTAATCTTCTGTGATGTGCACTTTATTAATATACTATATCACTAAAATACAATACAATAAGGTTCCACTTTTACGGTGACTCGCTTTGTAGACTCTCGAGGTTTCTAAGGTCATCGTCAAGTGTAAACTGGGCATCCGTCGGCAAATCTACCGTGTGATCTTCATCTTCCACAGATGCTTGTGTGGCTAAACTCAGCCCGTACAGAAGACATGTGTCTCACACCATCTGCTGACCCGACGTCCCATCGCCGAGCTGTTTGAAGATACTTTTGTCCCCTAGGAAGATACCATGGCATTCATGGTCAGTGTGATTATCTTTTTTTTTTGGATGGAGCCAGTGTGATTATCTTGGTGCCGCACAGGCCGGTCCTTTTCAACAGGCATGGGCCTAGGCCTACCTGCTTAGGTCTGTCCTATGCTCGAATGGTTCTTGCAGAGAAACCGTCGTTGTCGTCGCATCCCCGTTCCCAACTGCATCAGCATGTGCTATAACCAAAATGGCATCACTAGTTAAGCACAATGATCATTTTTAAAAAAAGATAAATTAAGCACAGCGATCTGTTAGTATAAGTTGGACGCACATGTGAATCTAAGCAACACAGGCGAAGTCCACGGGGTGTGCCCCCACAACTCTGCCACCAGGACGATAGAGTTGATTGGTTTCATAAAAAAGAGAGAGATAGTTGATTAGCCTCGACATACTACATAATACGGAGTACATAACATCATCTTGCAGGTGCGTTTTGCTGTAAGCATAGTGATGCCATTGGAGGGCAATTCAGTCAGGTACTCAGTTTCTGCTAAAAATCCCCACATGAGTTTCAAGCTTTGAGCGGAGGGAGGGGGAAGGAGCACGGATGACGGCAGCACGACGGCACGCGGACGTAAGCGGCTGGGGTCGCGCCAGCAGAAGCTAGGGGCCGCAGCTGTTTCGCGGAAACCGGCTGGCTGATGGGTTGGGCCATTGACCGGCTCGTTGTGCCGGACCACGAAACCGCGTGCGCTGATGGGCCACGACTCGTACCGGCGTGTTTGCCTTTTGTTTGGACTCGGATCGGCACGATTTGTCTCTTCCTGGGTGGGTTTGCCGCGTCAGTCATGCCGCTATTTTATGCACGGACCGTTGCGTGTAGTCATCGTCAGGATAATATTAGATGGATGGTTTAGCAACAGAATCCCAGCTCTAGTCCATTTGCAACCCCTTTTTGGTAGTAATCTATATACTACTCCATGCATGATGAGTAAGGTCAGTCATGGAATTCCTTTAAAAAAATGCCAGTCAAGGAAAGTCAGTGCATTTAATCATGTGACAAGATGCTAGTCCAACAAGATACGGAGTATGATAGATCATGCCCGTTTGTAAGTTTAAAAGTTTCTGATAAAATACCTTAGTTTCAGAGTAAAAAATTACAACAAACTTTGACGGCCAATTTTATGAATTGAAGAAAATCGTAGATAATGGATTTTGCACTGTGACGAATAGATCCTGCTTTCGATTTCTGAGCCCTGAAAGGCTGAAACGATAGGGTGAGTACACAGAAAGGATGAAACGATTAAACGAAGGATGAAACATGAAAACCACCAGAATAGTAGAACATTACTGCCTCTGCCTTGCATTAGTTTAAAATTAAGATTCTCCTGCCTTGTCAGCAAACGAACCTCTGCACACCCAGCCAGGTACATACTGCAAGGCAAAACTCACCCATCACTGTTCACAGACTCACAGCTAAAGAGAAAAGACTACACATGGAGGAAGGAAATAGGCAAGATAGGAAACAACGGGAGAGGAGCCCTCCGTTTACCTCGCTCAAGCAAGGATACATAAACAGACCATGTTCCTCGAAAAAAAATAAACAGACCATGAGTAAGAAGTAAAGCAGAGAGAGATAGGGGTTAAAAATGGACCAAAATATAGTGTAGCATCTCAGTATGAGTGGATAATGTTCCAGCTCCATTGCTTTTTTGCATATGCATATGGAGCGGAACATCAACAAAAAAATAGGGGCATTGAAACTGTAGGTAACTTAAAACTTGAATTGGTGAACGTTACACATGCAGCAATCGCAAAAAGAAATTCTTAAAAAAGGCAGCCATCAAAATGAACATTAGTATTTGACCAAATCTACCTTCCAGAGACCTTAACCGGCTTAAGTCAACAGGTACGTATGCAGCAATGTGTACTGTATATGACAACAGGAACTCTAATTAAAAAAAAAAAAGACAACAGGAACTCATTCACTATTAGGGCTTGTTTGGTTCGAGGGCTGAGCAATCTGCCTGGCAAAAAGTGCTGCATGAAGAATTGATGTATATCTCAGTGGGCCAAAAAATCGCCTTGACGAAGCTTCCGCTAGGCAAGCCCAGCCCAAGGCACGGCCCACCTAGTTGCGGCCCGTATTTCGATTCCAGATGTATATCTTTGTGGTGTTTTTATTTTTCTGTAAAGCAATTCGTTCGTCAGTTTTTAATCTTGAGCTGTTCCTGATTTCCTTTCCAATTTACTATTTATATTCACCTAATAGTACTAGTTCGTGTAAGGACAATGAACGTATTTCTTAAGAAAGTCTTTGTTTAAGATAAGAAAATGTTTTGACTAACTTTTTTCTTTAAAAAAGGAAATAAACTAAAACAAATCATCATCTGTTTTATCCCGGAAAAAAATGCCTGCGCCGCGGTAAAGAAAAACATCTACTTGTTTCTACCCTGCCAAATGACAACGCTTCCTGAACGGATGAGCTACAAGCCCACAACCTGCAAGAACTCGCTAGATCGTGCGCATAATAAGCTCCAATAATCTGATAGAGCCCCATCATATCGTATCTCGTGGCATCACATCCAAAGAAAAAATTTGCAATTCATGCGCTTTCGCTCGTCGCGATCGTGACTGCAGTGATAATGATAACACACGTGAATGCGAGAACCGGCAAAAAAGCAAGCGGGGAGACAAAAGTAAAATTAAAGATGGGACGAGAGATGGACCAGTAGTTGTTGGTTAATTTGCTGCCTGTTGCTCCCAGAATGAACCGAACGGAACGGCGAAGCCGCGAAGGGACGGGCAACGGTGCGGTCACCACGAATTTCGCCAGTCATGTACCGTCCGGTCCATCCATGTCAGTCAGCTCTTTTCCACACTTTTGGCCTTCCAGTTTGATCGCGCCTGTCTATCTTTTCTGGACCTCTGAATTCTGAAGGACGAAGCTTGGCGAATCCTAGAGGATCTTCGTCTCTTGGACGTCAGGATTCAGAAGCACTCGGAATGTCCTTTTTATTTTGTTCTTGTTGTTGCTTTTGGGAGTACATTCAAGTATAACACTGCTACAATCAGTTGCCAGATAACCGAGGTGTGGATCAACGCAGAGAGATATAACAAAGTAAAAATTTAACACCACCGTAATCCGGTTAACCAATCGATTGCAGTCCCCAACTACCGCGCCCAGAAAACACCAAACCTACTAATCCGAGCGCGACAATGCGTGCCGCTGGTGCTACGAATCGCAAGGGAGAGTGGTGTCACTGTGGCAGCACCGTAGCAGTGCCGTGCTGTTCCTGAATTTGCATACAAGGACAAGTTCCTTTACATGCAAGGACAAGCCCCTTACATGCAAGGACAAACAATTCGCAGGCCCCGGGCGGCCACATGGCGGCCCTGCCATCACACGCCCGACATGGCCCGTGGGCGTGCACTCGTGGTGCATGCCGCTCGGCGCTTTCTTTGCTTGGGGCCCGTGCCTGGGGTCCATGGACCGCTCCTAGGACGAAGCTGCACCGCACAACGGGAGCGCGGGGCCTGACGGCGTGAGGCGGGCGTTTCCAGGAGGTTCCGCCACGCTCGAGAGGGCTGTGGGCCCGGGGCCACCACGTGACGGTGCGCAGGAGCTCCACGCAGGCTAAAAAGCGCCACTTGGTGGGGTGGGCTCGCCGAGCGAGCGGTTCTCAGCCACGCGCGCGCGGCGCTTTTGCGCCCGGCCCCTCGTGGTTGCTTGGATTTCCCGGACGTGCGTGCGGCAATTTACGTCCGGCTCACCAACCTATGGAGGCATGGAGCTGTAGGTTTGTGATCCGCGTGACATCTGCTGGACTCACGCCTGAATTCCTAGTACCTCTACCACTAATTTTTAGCTTTAGGCTGTATTTAGTTTCTAAACTTTCTCCCTCTAAATTTTAATATTCATCTATCACGTCAAATTACATCAAATCTCTCTCCTTATACATGAAGTACTAAGCGTGGGTAAATAAAAAAACTAGTTGCATGATTTTGATGTACACGGCGAGACGAATCTTTTGAGTCTAGTTAGATCATGGTAGGACAATGTTTACTACAAATAAACAAAAAGTGCGATTTTTTCATCCTCTATTTTCACCATCTTTTCAAGAACTAAACACCCCTTAGTAAATTCAAACGCGATCAGTTATTTTTTGGCTAATACAATTTAACTAGCTAAATAATAACTATTCAATTAGCTGATATATTCCAAATAATTTTACCTAACTAGCTAATTAATAAGTACTTCTTTTAATAGCCTTCGCCTATGTGTACCTGGCTACTACTCCATGCATAATCCTCACACGCCTCCGAGCCAGAGAAATGTTTAACATAATCAACTGACTTTGCATCCATAACTACACGTTTTTATGAAATGTTTATGATGTTCTATTATTGGCAGAGCTGTTGGCACCACCAGAATAGTGAAGATTGGCACCGGGTGGCCGGGTTTCCCACCCGGTGCCGGACCGGGTCAAATAACCGGTGCTAAAGGTGGGGGCACTAGCCAAAAATATTTGCATATTTACGTGTTGTGGGATTCGAACTCAAGACCTCTTGACTCGCACGCGTGCACCCACCTAACCATCTCACCCACACAGTGCATGTGATAGAATAAAAGATGCGCTCCTTTTGAAGTAGCATGTGACACCCACATTAGCACCGGGTCGTATTTACGAACCTGTGCTAAAGGGCCTTTAGCACCGGGTCGTAACATCACCCGGTGCTAAAGGGGGGTCGTAATACCACCCGGTGCTAAAGGAGGGGGACCCTTTAGCACCGGATCGTAACAACAACTGGTGCTAAAGGGGACTTTTAGCACCGGTTGGTGTTGTGCTAAAGGGTCCCCGGGGATACTCCAATTTTACGTCCGGTGTTAATGTTGCATTAGCACCGGTTTTTGAGTGCGCCGAGGCATATAGGCGGGGCGGATGATGAATTTTCTGGTAGTGTGGGTGTTCTAAAACTGTAAACCTGCACCTAAACTTACTTCTCCTTTGGGTCCCAAGCTCCTGGTGCAGTGCAGATCGAGTCATGAAATTCACAGTTGTACACCGCTAGCTAATTGCCGTCACCACTATATGTACGGTGATGTTCATATCGGCAACATTGTCTATGATATTATAGAACACCATACCAAAAACTATTTGTGGGAATATACCCAACTAAATGTCATCGATGATAATGTTTATATCTATAATATTTAGAACACTAGGTCATTAGACTCGGTCAATTGGTACGTCTATTGTCCATGTATGGTAATTACATGCCTTACCGTATCTGTGGTTTTAAGAGCTCCATATCTTTATATTAATTAAAAAGGGGAATAGCACACACAAAGTTTTACATTCACACAGCGCTAAAATCTGAAATCTCCAAAACAAACCAATAATCAATGGCATTTTCGTTTTGAAACAAAACAATCAATGGGCATGGCCATCATCTATGAGAGGATTCCCTCGACCCTAGCTAGACTTTTTTTCGAAAGACAAGTACAGATGCAGATGCTCACACGCACGATTTATGCATACAAATCTTATTCCTATGAGCACCTTCGAGAAAAGATTCACGAAATCATCGTAGACGTCTTAGACGAAAACATCGCCTATCAATAAAAGCATAGCGTCAGTTAATAAATTTAGAAAAAATATGATATCATAATCTATGATGAATTGAGAACTCGAACCAACCGATCTACACAGTTTGTAACCAGACTTCAGAGACCTCTTTAGTAGTCAGGAGCAAAATGATCGGGAGAATGGACTGAGGCACCACAAGGACACACCGATTATGGTGATTACATATGGACCAAAGCTCTCACAAGGCCAGAATAATGTCGTATTGTCGTGGCATTACTTTTGAAAATCGAAATAGAAAACGAAATTTTGGAAGAGGTCAACGGAACCAGTTCAATTTCGGTGTAACGTCAGAAATTCACATGTTATAGGGACTCCTTTTTCTCGTGCTATGATCATGATGAATAGCACGCTGGCATCTGCACTTTTCATCGACATCTGCACTTTGGCAGGCCAAATTTGGGTGTACGATGTCTTTTCGTAATCATTACGCCACCGTAGCATTTCGTTTGTATGTGCGAAAAATTGTCCAAAAAATGATTAATTAGGCTCAAATGTTCGTCTCGCGGAGTACAACAAAATGGTGCAATTAGTTTTTGATTTTATCTACATTTAGTACTCCATGCATGTTATGATATTTTGATGTGATGAGAATCTTGTTTTTCATAGTAAATTTGGGGTGGAATTTTGGAAAGGCTAATATGTGGTCCCTACACACAGATCCTCTACCGCTGTTAAAACAGGAAAAGAAGAAGGATGAACATGCAAATTCACATAACAAAATAATTTTGCTGTTTTTCGATAGAGAAATCTGTGTCGGCTCCTCCATCTTCCTCCTGAACCCTCCTTCCATCCCGACGGCTCGCCGTCTTCTCTCTCTTTCTCACAGGCCGCCGCCGGTCGACGACCCCTCCCCTCCAGGGCTCCAGTTCACCCGTCTCCGCTGCCTGCGATCCAGCAAAAGTTCCCGTGCTCCGCCTCCCCTCCATTGCCGGACCTCCGGCAACGGCAAGGCCCCGGCGGCGGCGCAAACCGTCTCTGACGCCCGACGCCTCCTCCCTTCCTCCCGTGGGGTCCATTTCTTCCAAGCGGGGCCCGGAAGAACTAGCTACTCGCGTGCAGCCACGTGGCAGTGGCCGTCGAGCCGGCTATAAATCCCCCGCCCCGGGCACCCCTCTCCGATCACAACCCAGAGCAGAGCAGAGCAGCGCAGCCTCCTTCCTCCTCTCGCTCCCGCTGCTCTTCGCATTCGAGGAGAGCTAGCTGCAGCGAGCGAGGCGGGTAGCGGTCGATCGAGAGGCCGAGGCAAGATGTTCATCGAGAGCTTCCGCGTGGAGAGCCCGCACGTGCGGTACGGCCCGTCGGAGATCGAGTCGGAGTACCGGTACGACACGACGGAGCTGGTGCACGAGGGCAAGGACGGCGCCTCCCGCTGGGTCGTCCGCCCCAAGTCCGTCAAGTACAACTTCCGGACCAGCACCGCCGTCCCCAAGCTCGGGTACGTACGGACGGCAGCCTCTCCCCCTCTCGTCTCGCCCCTTTCGTCCCCTCCTCGCGCTCGATCGGTCAAATCCCCCGTCGAGATCAACCATGGAATCTTTGCCTGATGACGACCCGTCTTCGGTGACAGTTACGCACACACACTTGCCCGTCCGGCCGGATGCGTCGAATCCGATCGATTTTGAATTTTGATGGTGCCCTGCACTTCCATTTTCGCTTTCGTTCACTCCAGGTCTCGCCCCTTATTTTTTCTGGTTCAGGTTCGTGCGCCGAGGTCACGAGACCTTGCCCGGCCTTGTTAATTGTCTTACTACTGTTCAACGATACAACGTCCTTTTCCTCTGAACTCTGCCTTAGTTTTTGCCCTGCTCACGTGAGCTGGCTGCAATTTGTTCCTGCGAGATCCGAGTCCAGCTGGGACGATGAGCAGCAGACAAGCTCACCACCTAGTAGTTATAGTATACTGGCAAGTGTGCGCAGCCAGGCCGCCAGATGCTGGCATCTTGAACACTTTGTTTTCTTCCTGTCCCTGTGCATGTTGGGTACGTGCAATCGTCGTGTTAGCCACTTGTCCGACGACAAATGATGCTGATTCCTATTGTGTGGTGATGCAGGGTTATGCTCGTGGGGTGGGGCGGCAACAACGGGTCCACGCTGACGGCTGGGGTCATCGCCAACAGGGAGTAAGTGCTCGTTCAAGCTCAACATTGCTTTTCCCTCCCTGCGTGTTCCCGGCTGTTTTTGTGCACTGAAACCTGAAATTACACTTCCTAGTGAGCCGAAGTAGTTGGCTTGCTGCACCTTGTCCTTGGTCGCCCATGAGATCCCCCTGAAAAACACTGAATTTGTTGGCCGTTTTTCAGGGGGATCTCATGGGCGACCAAGGACAAGGTGCAGCAAGCCAACTACTTCGGCTCTCTCACGCAGGCCTCGGCCATCAGGGTCGGCAGCTACAATGGGGAGGAGATCTACGCGCCGTTCAAGAGCCTCCTGCCCATGGTAATCTAATATTACTGCAGTCTTCTTTTACTCAAAAGCAAAGATACATGCATGTCATATTCGGTAAGGTGCTAGTTGATGTTATACAATCGACCTGTCTTTAAAGCCAGTGGTTCTGAAGTGAAGGGAATGTTAATCTTTGCTTTGCATAAATGATTTTCTGAAAAGGATGCTAAACATCGCATAAATGAACAAAGGTTCTGATTTCCTGAATGGAATGTTAAACTTTGCATAACCAAAAAAGAGAAGAAGCAAAAGTCTTGTCAGAAAGGTGTTGAAAAAGTAAATATGTGCCATATTTGATCCTACTTGTGCAAGTCAAAAGGTTGTGGGCCACTCTAAAAGTTGAAAGGTTCCATCATTTCTGGACCAGAAAAATAATTGCCCCGTTTATAAATTATTAGTCCTGCAATACTGATGTCACTGATAGGCTGCAGCTTTGCAAAAATCTGTACCTTCCTGACATGATTAAGCTGAACTGGTTTTCAGGTGAACCCTGATGACATTGTGTTTGGAGGCTGGGACATCAGCAACATGAACCTGGCCGATTCCATGACCAGGGCCAAGGTGCTGGACATTGACCTGCAGAAGCAGCTCAGGCCCTACATGGAGTCCATGGTGCCACTTCCTGGCATCTATGATCCGGACTTCATCGCAGCTAACCAGGGTTCTCGTGCCAACAATGTTATCAAGGGCACCAAGAAAGAGCAGGTCGACCAGGTCATCAAGGACATCAGGTAATTCAGTCATGAATGTTAATGTGCTTCAGTACAGTTAACAAGGTGAAATACACTCAAGTGAGCGTAAAACAAAGAAACAATTCTACAAATTTGGTGCAAGTGAACCATGATTGGCACTCTGTTAAGAACGTATTATTGAACTGATGTAACAAAAATTCCTATGACATGCATGTTAAAAATGTGTCATAGTACAGTTGAATGTAGTGTCATTGTGTGCTAATTACAAAGCAGCCCCTGACACTTTCATAAGGACTCAAAGAGTTGAAAGTACTGAAAACATAAGCAGTTATCAAAGTTAACGAAATTGTTTGGTTGATATGGCTTGAAGATCTAGATTAACTTGGTTGAAACAGCATGGTTCACTAGTAAAAGTAATCCATTATAGAAGCTATGTCTTATGTGTCTAACGAAACAGGGAGTTCAAGGAGAAGAACAAGGTGGACAAGGTAGTTGTGCTGTGGACCGCAAACACTGAAAGGTACAGCAGTGTCTCTGCTGGTCTCAACGACACAGTGGAGAACCTCCTGGCGTCTGTAGACAAGAACGAGGCAGAGATATCGCCATCGACACTGTATGCCATTGCCTGTGTCATGGAGGGTGTACCATTCATCAATGGAAGCCCACAGAACACCTTTGTGCCAGGTGTGTAGTTTTCTATGTGCAAAGTTTCTATGGCATGTTTCATTTCTATTTCATGTCTTATACTAGTTTCTTGTGCGCAGGGCTGATTGACCTTGCTATCAAGAACAACTGCTTGATTGGTGGTGATGATTTCAAGAGTGGACAGACCAAGATGAAGTCTGTCCTGGTTGATTTCCTTGTTGGTGCTGGAATAAAGGTACAAATCTCTTCACTGCCAAAATATGTGAAAATATTAATCGATATGAGAACATTTTGCCGTTTCTCTTGCTAAGCTGTCCTCTAAATTCATGAACGCAATTGCTAAAAACCGTTGCCTGATTTGATTGTCTGAGCAAGCTGTTAGCTGACAATATTCAGTTTATGCTCCATTGAGAGAACAGATTCCCAACTTCTGTGTTTTCAATGATATGTGTATTATTTTTCTCTTTGCATAGTATCACAGCTCAGCTCATCTTATCAGTATATGTAATGTTACGGACAACATAAATCATGTGAAAATGACCTAATGTTCATGACAAGCGCTTTACTAGACTTTTTCATCCTTGTTAACAGAAAAGACATAATTTTAACACTGCAGTTTTTCATAGAGAAAGCTTTGAAACCAGATTTTAAACTTAAGACATGTTAGTTCTCTCACACAATCTGTACTAACTCCTAGATGTAGGTCACCATTGAAATCGGTAATAAGTAAGCACGTCCTGCTTAGAATTCGAGATGCATATGCACTTACAATCCAATCACCTTTGCTCATCACATTCTACATATTCAGACTTAGAACGTGAGGTAAGATAGTACACATATCATATATTTCTTTTGCACTCCAGCCTTTCAATTAAGCAGATGCAGTGTAGAGCTACTTGAATAACTTTAGGATGGGCAAATTTTGTAACGAAACATCACAATTTGTATATATTAGACAAAAATTTCGGAAATTATAATGTCCAAAGTAGCACTTTCAGCACTTCAGCATTGTGTTGTGCACAGAGAATGCCTCGAAAATGTTTGTCAAAAAATTCCTGGTCAAGGGTGAACTCAGATTGGCTAGCTTGACATGTGTAAATAAAAGATAAAGGTACACCTTTTCTCAGCCACTATCCAAAGTGATCTTAAAAAATTGTGTTACTCTGCATAAGTTTCAGCATGTAATAATTCCATAATTTTACCATGAATCCATTTTCTGTATGCATCTCTCTGAACAAATAATGCTAAAATCTTTCTGTACAAAGTGATCGTTTTGGTGGAAAGCAAATAATAAATCCTATGGAGACGTTGACAGGATAGGAAAAAAGATAATGAAATGAGGTGGCTGTTAAGGTCCTCAGCTTATGTGAACTGCAAGTCCAATCTAATGCTTCATTTTATGATGTTGGCAACATTACTACAGAAAATATTACGAACGCTATCTAAAAAGGCGGCTGCAAATTGGCAACTAGGATATGTAGTTCTGTAACGTTTACAGACTTGGAAACTTTGCTGCTGTAGCCCATGCACAGTTAATGCTATATTAGTACCTCAATGGATTTATTGCTAATGGTAGTGACAAATCAAATCCGATAAAAACGGCTTCATACTCACCTGAGGGCTGAATTAAGCTAATAATTATGTCATCCAAACCTAATGCTAACTATATGTGCTAAATTAACGGGTCATAACAGCGCGCCATATTTCTAATTATCAGCTAAACCTAATCTTTCTTATATTAAGCTGACAAACTGTTTCGGAAATGCCATCCTTATGTTATATTTTTTTCTGTTTATGATCATGCAGCCGACCTCAATTGTGAGCTACAACCACTTGGGAAACAACGATGGCATGAACCTATCAGCCCCTCAAACATTCCGGTCCAAGGAGATCTCCAAGAGCAATGTGGTGGATGACATGGTCTCAAGCAACGCTATCCTTTATGAGCCCGGCGAGCACCCCGATCACGTTGTTGTGATCAAGGTCTGTTAGCTAATCCTCCACCTTTAGCAAAGTGCAGACACATGCAACTATCGACAAGTTTTGATTTGTTCTGAAACTTGTCACTCCTTTATTGCAGTATGTGCCCTATGTTGGTGACAGCAAGAGGGCCATGGATGAGTACACCTCTGAGATCTTCATGGGCGGCAAGAACACCATCGTGCTGCACAACACCTGCGAGGACTCGCTCCTCGCCGCACCGATCATCCTTGATCTGGTGCTCCTGGCTGAGCTCAGCACCAGGATCCAGCTGAAAGCTGAGGGAGAGGTAAGAGCTCAGTCTACAGACTAAATTATTATTCCGTGCCGGTTGCTCCAGAACTTCAACACCATCTGATGAATGTTTCCTCTCGTGCAGGAGAAGTTCCACTCCTTCCACCCAGTGGCCACCATCCTAAGCTACCTCACCAAGGCACCCCTGGTAAGCTCTAGAGTCTCACTCATTCTAGCATCATTGGACTACATTTTGCTCTAAATATCCAGCCACTAATCGTCTTGCACAAACTGAACAACAGGTTCCTCCCGGCACACCGGTGGTGAACGCTCTGGCGAAGCAGAGGGCGATGCTGGAGAACATCATGAGGGCCTGCGTCGGGCTGGCCCCCGAGAACAACATGATCCTGGAGTACAAGTGAGCGCTGCAGCTATATATATGCAGGACGCAACTGGAACTGGAAGGGGACAAGAAAGCGAGATTAGCTGTGGGGCTGTGATGGTTTCTCGTGTCTGTGTTTTTGCGTTCTTTCCCGTTCATGCTTTACGCTTCTGTATTGGTTCGTCAGGCTTGTAGCTATCAGGGCTCTGCTATTAGGGGCACGAAGCTTGTATAATAATTGTATCGTTTGGTAACGTGATGAGGGTGCTAGTTCCCCTCTGTATTCCCAAGGGATTCCCTAGTGTAAGTTGCAAATCTCTGTTCATCCTTGACTCTGGCATAATGTTTTGGGTGTTATCCCGTCACGATTCCATGAGGTAAAAATGTCGCCGAGATCGATTGAAACAGTAAGCAGCTTGTCTACTCTCGCCTTACCTGGTGTCTGTCTGTTCGCGAATTTTGTTAGGCCTCGTGGCTCGTGCAACCTGCAGAGGAGGTTGCTTGGATTCAGAAGGGGAAGCGACTGCGTCTGGATCAACAAAATCTCTGCACCGTGCCGCAGTCATGCCGGCGCCACAGCCCACAGCCCGGAGCACGCCACAGCCCACAGCCCGGAGCATGCCGGCGCTCACAGTTCCAGATCCGCAGCGGCGCTGCGCGACACCGTCACGCGGGCCAGGGACCGTGGGCTTCTCTTATACCGCATTACTGGCCCAATAAGGCCCGTTCAGTTTTTATCTTTGCAAATCATTTTCTAAACCCCTTTTGATTCTGAAGTAAAGTCGCATCCTGAATTTCTGATTCGTAACTCTGATGAGTGATGACGCTTGACCATCTGCCCGTGCAACTCCAACGGCATTAGCCCCTCGCGATGCCTCATCTCCAGAACCACACCTGGTACGTCGTGAGCGTTAACTTGTGTCGGTGTAGCCCGAATTTGTGGTTTGCAGGTCGCATCTGGAACTGAACTCGAAATCAGCAGTGGCTCAGGCCGGCGCCATCGTGTCTTGCAATTCCAGCTCCAGTTATCCCATCACCACCGAGTCCAAGGCTCCAAGCCCAGCTCCACCGCCGGCGACATCGCCAAGTCCAGCTCCGACGCTGGCCACACGAGCAAAGCTTACTTCCGGTGCCGCCGGTATCCGCCGTAGCCGCCATCGTTCTATGTTAGGCAACGTTTCCCGTATCGTCGTCTGAAATTAGCGAGAGTGTGCCTTGTTAATTTTTTTTGCCGCTATATATGACATTGAGGTGCTGTTTGGTTGGAGAAATTTTGGACGTTAACAGATTACGGTGTCAACCAATACCTTTAAACGTGTTTGCTTGACAAGCGCAGTAATCTGTTTACGCAGTATCGGATACCCGGTCTATACAATCGTGATACCGCTCCCCTTCGCCCGGTAACAGAAAACTATACGGCGTCTTCTTCCACGCAACAGACAGCAGCTTGACTAGTGCTCCACTACGGAACTCTCCGTTGCTAACCAAACAAAGCAGGGAATCGTTTATTCTGTAACCGATTGCGCTGCTTTTCGGTTCCATTACCGTTACTGCTCCGGGGGCTCAACCAAACAGCACCTTGAATTCAGTCGTTTCTGTTTGCGTCTGGAGAGTACTTGACCTTTTGTAACGGCGACGTGTTGGTTTGGGGGTTTGTCTGATCGTGGATCGTGACGTGAGCAATTCGACGCGGCGGCGTAAGCAGCAGAGGCCGAGGCGGTCGTTGGGTTCAGACACACACGAAAAAAAAAAGGAGAGGAGGGTTTGTTTGATGTCGGCGTGCGCCACCTTGTGGTAACTTTGGTTTGGCGTGGCCGTGCTTTCGGTCCCAGCCACGGGCCACGGTTCGTGGTGGTGGATTCCATTGCCCGCGCCGTCGTGCGCGTGCTCATTTCTTCTCTCCCCCATTCCATGCCGCCCACCACTAATCTTTCCAAAAGCCACAGCCGCGACGCACTTCATCATTCCAGGCGCACCGCCGCTCGGGCAAAAACAAAAAACAAAAACAAAATGTTTAATCGCCAGCTGAGCTCTGTATCTGCAATGCAATCACAATCCCATAACTGAAGCTTGTTTATACTCTGTGATCAGCGACCCTACGGCCAACTCCGTGTGCAGCCTCCAAGTGGTGTGCCAGTGCGCCATTACAGCGAGACACCAACCCAACTCCCCACTAGCGTCGTGTGCCGGCCGGCCGGCCGCCGAGGCCGTGGCGATCCGTCTCCACAAAAACCCCTGCCTGCACCCCATCATTCCCGTCACGCCACATTCCCCGAACAAGACCTCCAAGTATAGCACTCACTAGCCACGACTAGCAGTCGCGTCTCTGCCACTGGTCCACTGCACCCACACCAAGTCACCAGCACGAGAGCAGCGGCAGCAATGGCGACGTCCATGGCGGCGCAGTGGTCGTGCGCGGTCGTCCTCGCGCTCGCGGCGCTAGCCGCCGGCGCCGCGGCCGGGGACGCGCCGGCTCCGGCGCCGGCCGCGCACTGCGCGGACGCGCTGCTGAGCCTGGCGGGGTGCCTGAGCTACGTGCAGGAGGGTAGCACGGTGGAGACGCCCGACCCGACCTGCTGCTCGGGGCTCAAGGACGTGGTGCGCACCCAGGTGGCCTGCCTCTGCCAGGTGTTCCAGAGCGGCCAGGACTTCGGCATCTCGCTCAACATGACCAAGGCCCTGCAGCTGCCCGCCGCGTGCAAGGTGAAGACCCCGCCCTTCAGCAAGTGCCACGGTACGTTCCTGACGATGCTTGCCTTCGCGATCGAAGATGCTTGCTTGGTGCGATCGCCTGACTGATGAAACGTGATCTTGTTCTTGTTCTTGCCAATGCAGTCTCTGTTCCTGGTGCTCCCAGCGCGTCCCCAGGTATGTTTTGCTTTCTTGATTGCCCTGCTGCTCTGCTCGGTGGCCTTTGGTTCCGAGCATACAGAACCTGTCGAAACTTTTACTACACAGAAGTAAATTAAATTGAGCCTCTCGAGAGGAGATTGGTTAATTTCACAACTGCTTGATAGAAAAAATTTCCAAGAACTCTCTGTGCCTTTGTGTTTCAGACGGCTGACAGAACTTTCACGTCGTTTCAGTTCCTGCTCCGTCGGCCGGGGCACCATTATTCGGGCAGTCGCCGTCGTCGCCAGCTCCGTCGGGATCACCAATGGCGGCGGCAGCAACCGGGAGTGACTCCGGCACTCCAGCGCCCTCCCCGGCGAGTTCTGGCGCGGCCAGCCTCTCGGCATCCACGCACAACTTCTTCGCTACAGCAGCTGTTGCCGCGACTCTGCTCGTGTACCGTGCCTTGTGAGCTGGGCTCATTCACCTGTTATGTTCAATCAGTGCACTCGCCTTACCTATCTGTATGACGACAGATGAGAAGCATGTAGCCCCCCTGTACCGAGATGTATCTTGTGAGAATTCCCGTTCCGTTTTGCACCTCTTTTGAACGTGCATATATATAGTTCAATGATTTCATTGCTGCACGTTACAGTTACACGTCACGAATGGGTTCCTCTAGCCGTCGGATAAAGGCCAGAGTACATCAGGTCACAGAAAGTTCACTGAACGTCTCGCGACTAACTGGGCCGTGCTCTCAGAGATACCGATGCAACATTTTTACTATGTATAACTGTATGTACACGTTTGGCTGATCGTAAGCCAGGGCCCTGTGTTCATGACGAACAAATTGCTCATGGACATTTCCAGCGGGTGCAGCTGTAGCAAAAACTCGGAGCTGCACCGAACGTTCAGTGTTTGTTTATATAGCTTAAACTTCAGATTTCCGAACAATAGATACAACAACGGTTACATCATCCAGCTTGCCCCCGGAGTAACCCAAGTACCCAGCTGCGAGGGCCGCGTCTGAAAATGGGCTACTCCCGAATCCACACCGCCCCACTTCCCTTGCTCTTGCAACCAGGAGCTCCGCAATCTCCTGAAATGTTGGTAAAATGGTTCATGTCAGGATCGTTCTTGCCTGTCAGTTTTCTTCTGTGGGGGTGTTCATTAGGTTCCGCTCTGTTGCATAAAGAAAATGCTCATATGGTTTTGAGTAACGAGTACTGACCGAGGGCTTCGAATCGGCTTCTAATGATTTGGAGACAATGCCAGCTACTTCTTCCTCGTAGACATTGTCGAAAAGACCATCTGTTGCCGTCACAATGACATCACCTTCTCGTAGATCGATGGCGTATTTCTGCAAGATAACAGCAGCAGGCTAAGTACAAGATCCTGATAAAGCTTACAAGAGGAAATCAATAGCAGAAGGAAGTGGTACTACACCTGTACAAATTTTAAAGGGTCATCACCCTTTTCAATTTGCAATGGGAAATTGAAACCATAAGTCATCGGATTTGATTTTTTATAGATCTCTCCATTTCTTATCACAAGGAATCCAGAATCTCCAATATTTGATGCATGAAGGACCTGCAATATCAACCAGTTCATGAACACAAATATGTCTAAGTTTGGGAAATAGCATATAGATGTAGAATCAGCAATCAGTAGATATGAAAGGGGCAAAAAGAACATACCTGACCGTCAAAGTGAGCAACTAAAACAGTGGAAGAACCAGGGGACCGTGCTTCATCAGCAGCCTTTGCAAGAACCTCCTCAGTTCTCATCCCTGGAGCCCCTTGGGACTCTGTTACAATCTTTTTGCAGCTATCCATCAGTTCTCTCGCATAAAGTCCAGCATTTATCCCTGAGATGAAAATTCCACCAGCAATTAGAAGCGTTCATATTCTGAGATAAAAAGAAACCACATTCATTTTCAACTGAAGATACACACAGGCCAGAAATAAACACCAGATTTTATTCAGGAGCACAAACAAACAACACGCATGAACCTTACCGACCAAGTGCTACATTGTAATGTGTCCAGTACATATATGAGATACAAGCAATGGGTGTTGTGCCTGTGTGCCAGCGTGCAATCCTTTTCTTTTAATTAATCCCAAGACATATTGTATCTAGGTCTAGGCTTGTCAGTTCCAATCTGACTACAGAATTTCATTTCATTCCTTTTTGCTGGAGAACAGATACAGTGGCATTTGATACACGATAACGGCATGTGTATCAATATGTTGGTCCTGTTGCCATGTTTACGTCCCACAATTGTGTCCGGTTTGTATGGTAACTGGTAAGACATTGTTCTCTAGCAGAAGCTGCAGAACCTGTGTATGAGTCATTGACCTAACCCACATTCAGCGTAGTTGCCGGTAGATTGGATGTCAACTTCACCTATAACTATCAAGCAATAACAAAATTCAACCGCAACTGCTATATATTTGTCAATTTGGAGCCTTAGAATACTACATTATCCATGTCACTTATTTCTGGTGTCCTGAAACATCTGATGGGAACAAGGAATGTAACTATCATCATTTAGGTTTATAGTCAGTATCTAATCCCTACCACCTTTGATCATGCCATCCCGCTTTAGATGGACTTCTGACACTAACATTAAGAACATTTCATCCTTTCTCCAGTAATTGCAACCGTGCAAATCTGTTGCAAAGTATTGTCCTGAACTTATAGCATGATGTTTTTTAAGTTTCCCAGATCTTAATTTAATTTCATGCAAATACTACACGGCCCATTAAGAGCAATTTCAAAAAGGTCTTAAAGTTGTAACTTGCAAATAGGCTATATCATTGTATCAGTATTGGACATGGTGTATCATTCACATGATTGTAAATTGATACTCATAAGATTTTAAGCATTCACTATAGTGTATAGTCAACAGCATGTTTCTCATTTCCCTCGTGTGGCTCCAAATTTCTGTTAATGTGAAGTGACCAGCTTTAACCGTAAATACAAACTGCGACCAGCTTTAACCGCAAATACACCCAGTGTGTCAGAAAATTGCTACATCATTTTTTAAGGACACAAGTAGATTCAGCATCTCGGAATGGCAAAGGATGCACTATGCCAGTAAAGAATCACTTCTCAAAAGCAAGTACAGTACAAATTAAGAAACAAGGCGTGGAGTGAAAATTCACGTGCTGGGAATTGACTACAGCACAGAACAACAGTGGAGAAAAAGGTATTGTTTACCTTCATATGACCACTGACCAACTCCGTCTGCTACACCAAACCAGCCGTCACAAGCTATAAAATATGCATCTTCACCACCTGTTGATACCTGGAAAATATAACAGGTATGATTGTCACTACAAAAAAAAATCAAGAGAAATATTAAAGGAGCAAGAAACGAGCCAGAAGCAAAGAAACACATGTACATATGTCGTCGTGGGTGTTAAACACACAGAAGAGGTGAGTAAGCGAGACATGTGTGGCAGAAGGGCAGGATTACACAGCGCAAGGAATGGGTGTGCACGCGGATTGCAGCATGTGGAGGATGTGCGGCGCTTAGGGTTATGGTAAGCAATGGAAGGGAGGAGTGAGACCCAGGAAAAATCCTGGTCTCGTGATACCATGTAGAAAGGTAGAAGGGATTGAGAAGCGCCTCTTAAGGTGAGCTTTCATATATATAGCCAATGACGCAATGAGGCTTGGTGTACAAGGATACAAAAAAAGCGTACAACATGCGCATGGCTATACAATCTCATAAGTTTTCTTTCGATGTGAAACAGTGACTATGCTATTATCAGAATGACGGCCTAAAGTATCTTTTGTCTCGGAATAAAGAAGGAAATGAAAATTAGATCCAGTACCTTAGAAGGATGTGGTAACATTGCTGCACCTGAAGCCAGCACAAGTGTTGATTCGGATGCTGAAGTCATCCTGTGAAGAATTGAACAATAAAATGTTATATTTGAATATTCTAATTTTCCACAAATCACCAAGTGAAAATACAAAACAATAAGCCCATCCAACTCCGAATAGAATGTAGCACAAAACCTTAACTGAATATACCACTAGAAATGTGCGCAAAGCTATGAGCTGACCGCTTATGTTGTAAAAATACTTGAACCAATAAATCAAAGTAATACCTATCAGAGTTCTTCACTCCTGATGTGTTGTTTTCTCTGGTCACCTTGCAGATTGCTTGATCCTAAAAGGAGAAAGAAGAGGCATACACATCATCCACTAACCATCAGAATTTCGCACAATCTCTGATGAGTACATTAATATATCAGCACAAGCCAGGTTTAAAGAACTATCTACAGTTTTACAGAAAGGTAACACGTTTTGAAATAAGCACATGCCACTAGAATTTGTAGATAAGAGATAATTGTGCATGGGTGCATCCAAGTCATACTGTATGACACCTCTGTTAGTTGAACAGTGTTTCTTTCACTATAGTCCCAACTCCCTTATAAAAAAAAGGAGAGTATCATATATTTTATCAAAAAAAATGCATATGTGTGGTCCCTTACTAGGATATATGGCCATACAAAAAAATGATAACCCGGTTACAGAGTACTGACTAGGAGTGATCCCGAATCTATAAATGAGCAGAGTACTGGGTTTAAACAAATCCTCACAAAAACATAATATTGCAACATAACTGGACTGCACAAGGAAAGAGGATGGACAGTAGCACGGCAAGTCTGCAGGTCATTGCTCCTTAATCCTCATCATAGAAATTATTCTTGGGTGCTGATTCATAGATAAGGTTTAAAAATGCTTCACCGGAAAAGAATATATGACCAATACACTTCTAGTATGGCCTCAAATGTCTTGAGAGAACTTCTTTTACCCATAGTAGCTTAACTCTACAGCCAGCTTTTATGAATTGCATGTCAGGAACCTAGGCAGATTAAAACTAACACTTCAAATGAACTACTAACCTAACTACGAGGGAAAAGCATCAACGAAGTCCTAAATATAGCAAAGATGACAAGTAGTGCCTAGTTCATACAGGAGTATGCATGAAACTGCCTAGTTCCTAAGGAGTTTGCGTGAAACACATACCAGTTGAGGGATGTGGGCTCCGTATCCTGAGTCTTGTTCCTCTATACTAGAACCACTCGAGCCTGTCTCGATGTCAGTATCAGAATCCTGCGTGGTTGAGCCGTCCGAAGCCTCAGAGTCATCCAAATTCATCTCCACCCTGTCCACTCCGTTACCACGCACAGTAGAAACAATTGAGGCCTCACTTTCCCCAAAACTCGTCTCCATCCCGTCCACTCTTTCGTTACACAAGATACCAGCCATCTCAGTGGCCTCCTCTGCACCATTACCATCAGCAGGCAATTCCAATTCCCCTCCGGCAAGGCCATTTCTACCATCCACATCATCATTCGGTTCAATTCCAAATCCAGAACTGAAATCCCCATTCGGGAAGCCCACAGCAGCAGGGGTCCCTGTTGGCACTTCCTGCACCTCTGGTTCACATCCTTGGGCGCCACTGGCCTCTGGCAGAAACCCCTCCACGAGGGAGTAGCCACCAATCAACCCAGTGGTATCCAAACTCGAACTGGCATCTGATGGGGACACCTCAACCAGTGAAACCCCATCCATTTCACCAGTTTCATCAGAACCCAAACCCGAACCATCCAGCTTCCCTTCATGGCGTTCCACCAGAGGAGCCCCTAATCTCACGTCCAAAACACCCGGTTCCGCCGATTCGAGTTCAGCGCCACTCTCTGAGCACAAAACATCCACGTCTCCGGCATCACCGCCGGCAGGGCCTCCCGACATATCGCCACTCACAGCCTGGCCCTCGGGACCTGCCGAATTTGACCCCGTCAAGTCCGCCGCAACGGCGCCTTTGTCCTCGAAACCCGGAACTCGCGGCGCCTCCTCTGCGCCGCCTGCATCCACAGCAGACCAAGCCAAATTGAATCAATAAACGAAGTAAACAAAAGTTAGCAGCAAAGTCATCAGCAAAAGCCGTCAAACAAACGGCGGGTGCTATTCCGCTCAACCACCACGGCAGAGGGCGGTCTTCCATTTTACCGACCACGGCCGGCAGGAGTCGAGTTTTCCCATTTACCGACCACGGGTCCACGGCACGGGTCGGCGTTCCGTTCACCATTCACCAACCGGGCCAAGGCAGAGAGCAGCGTCAAGCGGTAAGCCGTTGCGGCGGAAGCAGCAAGCAGGAGGCCTTACCGGTGTTAGGGGAGCACTCCACGGCGTGGCGCGGAACGGCGGAGTCGCGTGGGGGAGACGAACCGAGTCGGAAGTCGAGGACGCCGGCGGTCGCACGGACCTCATCCATGGCTAACTGCGCGGAAGGCTAGCTCGAGGGCTCGGACGGGGGGTCGAATCGAAGGCCTGGATTTCGGGAACCAGCAGCGGTGAAGGGGCGGCGAGAGACTGATGGGGGAGAGGAGGACGAGGCGGAGGGGGTGGAGGGAGGATTAATGGGGAGGGAACGGAGCAGCTTGTGTCTGAGGTTTTGAGGCGGCGGGCTGCGCTGCGGCCGCTCGGACGGACGGACGGCGTCGTTTTCTATGGAGCTTCGCCTCGGTGTAGCGGTGGGGTGGCGTGGGGTGGGGGTGGGGTTTCCGGGCATTTCCTTGGGTCGCTTTACGACAGAGGGCCTCCCAGAAGTTTGTATTTGGCGGATAGGGGCGGGTCTGTTCTGCCTGCCGGAGCAAGAGTCGGCTTTGGGTTGCTTCTGGATGGTTTTCTTGCCTGTTTTTGGGTAGTGCCTATTTTAATTTTTAACCATCTTTTGCTGAAATTTTAAAACAGGTGAGGTGGTAGAGTTGTTAATAACGATTGTTCTTACGTGGTATTGTCTGCTAGTCTGCTACCAGTATAGTAGTATCTATAATAGATATAAATTAATAATAAGTATAGCTTTATCGGTGGTCGTCGTTATTCGACCAAGTAGTCCTTAGAGATGGTATAATTGGCCTTCTTAGAGATAACAAATGATCTAAGCTATAAATAAATGATTGAATAAAAATAAGTAAGAAAATAAGAGTAAAGCGTCTTTTTCCAATAACATGCTTGAAGAAAAGTTAATTTCTATGCGGCAATGGTGGTTTGTTTTTAGCATGGTAGGCTTGCTAATAACTATTAATTTTTTATTTAGACAATATTTCCTATCTTTTACATGCTTAGGTCATGTGTATACTTGAGGCTGAATATGATCATGGGCTATTTAACCCAACAAGGCCAGCCCGAACAGCTCGAAAAATAGAATTTGGGCCAACATTTACAACCCGCTATAAAAAATCGGACTGGACATGACCCGAATTTGAGCCCAAAAAATCCCTATCGCTTTGAAAGATATAAACAAAAAGACAGGTTTACCCAACCTGTCCCGAGCATATAACAGGTTAAGCTCGGGCAAAAAAAAAATCCGACCTTATAGTTGGTCAGTTGAGCATGGACCGAAAGAACAAAATATGGCATTCTTTTGATCTATCTGGCAAATATGAATATCTATTGTATGGTTTTCTAGAATTTAATCAGTCTATAATTATTCTACGTAGTAGTCTTTAACTTGAATGAATATTCAATACTGACCATAGTCTATTATGGTGTACTTGACCTATTAGAGTAAAATGCAGCTAAATCGTCAAAATCTCCATTTAGGTCATACATATTCAAGTCAGATCTTCTTATTCTAGATTCTTATGTGTGGCCGCATAAGGATTGCATTTCCTTTTCTCTTACCTTCGTATGAAACCAACACGAGGGGCCAAGCTCAATGGACCACCCATAGTTAAGGAAATGATAAATAAAGTGGGGGACAATGGTGTAGAAGACCTCGAAGGACAATTGATGTGTTACTGTGAAGTTATAAATTACAAGTTATAATACATAAACTTTGTAAACGGACACCCAAGCACGATCATACTTTGTTTCTGATATTTTAATATAATTGTCTCTGTCAAAAAGGAGACAATATACTTCGTCCGTCCTAAACATCGTTATATTAGAGAATATAGTGGCCAAAACTGCAAAACGAACCAATGAGACGCATCACTCGTGCTGTCGTGCAAACGTGCACTGATCGTTGATTAGTCCTCGCTCGATTTCCCCTCGGTCTGGATAATTTTGTGGATACCAGAGGCGGCACCGCAGGATCCAATTCCAACCGCCACGTGGGGCCAAGCCCAGCCTCGCGTGCAATCAATCGCGCGCGCCCACGTGTCTCCAGCGCCTTCCTTACGTGTCACCGCCATCCCTAATCTCGCAGCCCCACCTGACAGGTTCCCCTCGACGGCTCGACCGCACCGCGTAACTTGCTGAGGGCGCCCGGCGACCGCGACCCACCCACCACCACCACCAAGAGGCAAGAGCACGCCGCCGACGCGGAGGACGCGATCGCCATGCGTGCGATTAACAAGGCAGTGAGGACTGAGGAGGCGTACGTATCTGTTCGGATAAGGCCCGAATTATTGGGGCCAGGGAAGCAAAGATCTCGCGTTGATTAGTGCGACGGGCCACTCGATCCGGGGAAGTTTTAAAAACTCGGAGAGTTCGGTTGGTACGCTGATGCACTGTTCTCTTCTTGATGGATAAGTCCCGCCACAAGCAATCATTCACCCCTGTTTTCTTTAAATTTTTTCAATGTTTCGCGATTTTGCCAGCTGGATCACTCCTCTGGCCGATGTTCAGTTCGATCGTAATTCGTAGCTGCGGCGTTTTTTGAGATGGGTCACTCTCTCTGAAGGTTTCTATTAGAAATTTGATTTCAATTAAGAATGCGTGATGTCGATTCGGTTATCTGTCGGTGGTACTTCCTCTGATTGGGATGATCAGGTGAAGTGATGAGCACTGAAACCCGAATTGCGGTAGTTCGCATGTACGTTTCGTCTGGGCAAGCGCGCGGATCAGGTTGCCAGGCTTTTGAAAGGCGAACCCATTCCGATTTCTCAATTTGTTTTTCTGGAGAGTGGGGTGCCTGTCAATTCCGGCCTAATCTTGTCAATGTCAGGCAAGAGGATTACAAGATTGAACTGCTCCTACCTATCTAGGCGTCGGTGACTAGGGGTGGTAATGGATCGTGGCCCGTTTGTTTCTTCACAATCCAATTTGGTCATAGTCAAATTTAGGTCAAAAACTAGTGTTTTTTTAGCCCCGGCCCTTAAAATCTATTATATTAATACAACAGTGTTAAAAGGAGCCACCACGTTCGCCGAGAGGACCAATAAATTCCCACGTTAATCCAAAAAAAAGAAGGATATGCACCATCGGATTTTATGAAGATCTAACGGTGTATATTTATCACATTAATCCAAAAAAGAGAAGGATACAAACCGTTGGATTTTTTGAAGATCTAAGGGTCTATATTGTTCTATTAATCCAAAAAGAGAAGAATATATGTAGTCGGATTTTATAAGGATCCAACGGTCTATATTATTTCGTACGCCGCCACCCCTCCGTGGTCGGTGCGCGGCCATCCACGGCCGCCGTGGGAGCCCGCCACCGCCGCGCAGCCGTCCATGGCCGCCGTAGGAGGCTTCCATCGTCGCCACGCGGCCGCCGCGAGAACCCTCCATTGCCGCCGAGCGGGCGTCCGTGGCCGCCGCAGGAGTCCTCGCCGTCGCCGTGTGACCGTCCGCCACTGGGAGGCCGTCCGTCGCCGTTGCCCCCGCGTGGCCGTCTATGGCCGCCGTAGGAGGCCTCTACCGACGCCGCGTGGATGCCGCGGGAGCCTCCACGCAGCGAGAACCCTCCATTGCCGCCGAGTGGGCGTCCGTGGCCGCCGCAGGAGTCCTCGCCGTCGCCGTGTGACCGTCCGCCACTGGGAGGCCGTCCGTCGCCGTCGCCCCCGCGTGGCCGTCTATGGCCGCCGTAGGAGGCCTCCACCGACGCCGCGTGGATGCCGCGGGAGCCTCCACCACCGCCGAGTGGCCATCCATGGCCGCCGCGGGAGTTATCACTGTCGCCGCGCGACCGTTCGCCACTGGGAGGCCGTCCGTCGCCGTCGCCCCCGCGGGAGACCGCCGCCGCCGCACAGCCGCCCGTGGCCGCCGTAGGAGGCCTCCACCATCGTCGTGCGGCCACCGTGGGAGCCCTCCACAGCCGTCGAGCGGCCATCTGTGGCCACCGCGGGAGTCCTCGCCGTTGCCGCGCGACCGTCCGCCACCAGGAGGCCGTCTGTCACCGTCGCTGCCGCGGGAGCCATCCGCGGCCGCCGGCGGAGGCCGGCGGGGTTGAAGGTTGCCGGCGGGGGAGACCGGTACCCCTCGCCGCCGCCGCCGCCACTAGAGAGAGGGGGAGATAGCGTGGGGGGAGTGGTGGCGTCGGTGAAAGAAAAGGAGAAAAAGAGATGGATGGTGCAGAAGAAATTGATATAGATGGGAGAATCTGAATGATTAAGTAGGAATATTTCTTTGAGGATGAGAATAGAGTACGACGAGTTGCAGACAGCCTAAAGCCCCATGTGACCTAACATGTTCCTCTATATAGGAGGCAATGTTCAACAATAAGCAGAGGATAACACGTTGATCTGCACGTGTACCTGGCGAGAGGTGCTCGGATTTAGGACGTTTAACAAGGTTGCGAGCACAGCATCCGAGAACTGAAGGGAGCGAATCGCTGCCAGCATTGAGCACCATGGCCATGCTCAGCACTCGGAGTCTTTACCAACGCAAGTGGAAGATCATCAAATGGGTTACCCGCGCTCAAACTCATTTGATGGTGCAAGAAGGAGAAGAGAGAGGAAAAACAAAGCGGAGAAATTGAGGTGGTGTAGCATTCAACAATGAGCGGAGGACATCACGGTGATTTGCACATGTAACTGATGAAAGTTGGTCAAATTTAGGGCGTTCACCAAGGTTGTGAGCACAATGAGAGAGAAAAATTCTACATATCCAAAGGGAATAGATCGCTGTCGGGATTGATCACCATCACCACGGCTACGCTCAGCACTCATGAAATATCATCAAATGGTTTGTCCACACTCAAACCCGATTGATGATCTTCGTTAACAAGTCAGTAATAAAAACCAAAAAAAAGAAGACAAGGGATATTTATCGTGCACAATAACTAAAATTCAACGTCACTAATAAAAAATTATAAAAATATACTTTATAAACATTCATGTAAAAATATAAAAACATATATTAATTTTAAAAATATGTTTTTATAAGTATAATATTTTCTTTTGATTTGGGTTATTTGAAAAAAATAAATGCACCACTATAAAATGTATAGTCTCCCATTCGCACCGTGTGCGGCATGAACAGTTAAACAACTACTTTTTAAATAATAAAAATATAAAGATTGGCAAAAGAGAAACTAGCTACCCGCGCCTTGCTAGTTTCTAATATAAAATGGAGGGCCCTTTACCACCCCTATCGGTGACGCGATGAAACGAAACAACTTCTTCCTTCCAAGCAAATCCCACTTTGTGGACTTTGATACCTGAACAAGTACGACTCAAATTACTCCGAGCGCAACCTTGCATTTTTTTTCATTCAGTTTTCGCGTCACCTGAATGGCTGAATGGGTGGACACATATGACTGATCAAACTAGAGGCCTAGGGCCTCGTTACAAGTCACAGTGAAGAAAGAGCTCGGTATGGTGCAGTGCTCTGCAGTGGTAAGCATCATGCACTTCATGATACGATCAATGCGGATACAGCGCTACCATCAATGCCTCGAATCAACTTGATGGACCTGACCCAATCAGGCTGTCGCTGTAGACGGATAACGTAAAAGATTCGGTGGCAAGGTAGGCGTGTGGTACAGAACGCGGATGAGGCATACTGTCACGGACAGAGAGAGATCGCCGGACCCGGTTCCGATCCACACTGTTCAAGACGCTGCACACAAATCAGAATCAGCTCTAGCTCCGCCGCACTCTAGATTTCTTTCAGCCCGGCCAGCAGCTGAACGGCATATCCAGGGGCACGAAACAAAAGCACACCCATGCTTTGCCAGTTGCCGCCGCTGATTGTTCTTCCATCACCCAGTGCAAAATGACAACACCTCCTCAGTTGCCGCCAGTAGGATTGCTTGTTCATTGCAAGTTGCTGGAATTTCTTCTCCTGGTATATCCCCATGTGGCGGCAATGTTGTCCAGCGAGAAGTTAATTGCTTGTTGCTTGACTGACTCGGATCTGGCCTGGGACTCGACTTATCTATTCGCCGATGCTTCCCCCCCCCCCCCCCCCCCCCCCCCCCCCCCCTCTTGTGGGCAAGTGGCAAGTGCCTTCTTTTGTGCGAATTCTTAGCTAGGAACGTGCGCCACCGCTGCTTTATCCGTGGCCGCAACTTGCAGGAATATCTATCTGATATGCTAGATGACAACAGAAGATGAAGTTTCTTGGACTGCTCATCTGATATGCTTTATCAGATTGCTGGAGTAGGAGCGCTTGTTGATCCGTGATGAACGGCCAAGCAAGGTTTTAGCTGAAAGATAGATAGCCTTGAACGTTAACGGTAGGTTCTTTTTTTTTTCAGTCAGTGGGTGAGACACAGATTCCCTGTATTCCACCCAACTGAAATGACATTTCACTGGTACTGGGTTGAGCTTAAGGCAGACGACTCGAGCTCCTTTTGTCTTGAGAAATCGGGACACTGTTTCGTGTCATCTTTTGTCCGATTCCTTACTCCATCCTTGAGTATAGCCTTGTCTTTTTCCTTATTATTTCCTACTAACCACCAAGGACAGTCAGACTCACAATGCAGTGCAAGTATCTGCCTAATCGATGGCTAGGCTAGCAAAGCAGACCGGTGGCGTCGTGGCGGTGCTCCTTGAGAGGCCACGCCCTGAGCACCGGCACCGGCAAGGGTCATGTGCCCGGCACATGCTGTCGGTGCCACTCCCGGCTCAAGATCCGAGCTCGTTTAGTTTCATCAGTTTCTTGCGTGCAGTGCTCAGATCAGGCTAATCACGCAGGGATTTAAGAAGACTCGGATCAAAGAGATAGTTTACGGTCATGTTCCTCCGCCTTGGTCGGTCGGGTCCTCACATGGCAAGCGTCGTGCGTCCTTAATTACAGTACCGTGAGACCTTTAAACTCGTCCTGATTCTCCATGCGATTTGCAGCCTGGAAATCGGTACCGAAATTGTGGCTGCACCGCCAATCGTCTCGCTCGAATTACAGGTACACTCAGGACTCACGTAGCGCGTGCACTCATCTTTGCGGGTCCTTCTCGCTTGCAGTTGCAGCGAGGAGCTGAGCTGGTGTGGTGTCCCGGCAGGAGACCCATCCGCGCCGCCGAGATCGCGGCCGTGTGCCGCGCGTGAGCCCGGCCGAGCCACGCGGAGCAACCAGTACGTCCGTGCCCAGGTGGCCAGGTGTGTGGGGGTCTTCCCCTCCACGATGCGCGCCGAGGATTACTGACCTACTCGTACAGTTACTGACCACGGCTGGGGGGTCGTCGTTTCAGTTACCTACCGAAAGCGGTAGGGTCGGTGTTCCACTCCATCTACCGCCTGGGGTGGTCGGTGTTCGATTCACCGACCGTCCCGGCCTCCCGGCCGCCCGCGCGCAGGAGCGCTTCCGATTCAGTTTTTTTTCAACAAGAAGTCAGGTCGCGTAAGCGTAGGCCGCCACCGCGGCCCAGCGCTCACCGACAGCCGTTACATTGCGCGCATCCATGGGCCGCGGCCGCGCCGCGCGTCGCGAGCCGTGTGAGCCCGCGACCTCTCAACTGCACAAGTAGCGCGTTGTATTCTGCAATGCGCCATCAGGTCCGGCTCCGGCGTGCTGTAAAATCATACGGAAACCGTGTCCCAGTCGACGAATGGAGCCATCGACGCCGCGGAGGTCACGTCGGTCAGTTTGCGAACTGAGCTTGCCCCGCGACCCGCGACCACCGCACAAACGTGACTGCTCGATGAGACGATGAGATGCAGTGATGCACGACAAGGAAAAGGATGCAGAAACACAGGCAAATCCAACATGTTCGGATGCAGAAACACAGGCAAATCCAACATGTTCTGAGATGAACAGATTCGTCAGGACTCAGGTCTTACCCCCATGTACTGATTGAAATTACCAACATCAGATGGAGTTAATTTTTCATATGTATTGTTTGTTTTCTCCAGATGTTACTCTATGTTTGTCACAGCTGAAGAGCGTCGCGAGCCGTCATCTTCGTAATCAGATTAGGTATTTCAGCTTCTTGCAAGAATTCTTGTAGCACATCTTTATAGGCATATAATCTGCCAATCAATTTCATTCTTCCAATTTGCCCAGCGGTGCCTTCAGAAACACTGAATACATCTGAATGCAGGAGTGAAAAATGCTTACCTGGTATCAGTGGCGGACCTAGACATCGAATATTGGGTGTACATAGTTTATAAAAACATTTTTATTCTTCAATATATCCTAAATAAATGTCATTATAATATGTTGAAACTATAAATTACTTAATAAACTAACTAATTATTTTCCTTATGATTTATATATACATTCAAAACAATATTATGTATTTAGATGCTTATGATATGATCATTCAAATATAAAATTCTGTGATTTTATACACCAAAGTGCAAGCTATATGCTTGTTGTATGTAGCAAGTACAATCCGCTGGATTCTTTTGTGTTATGTGGTGACTCTATATTAACTTTCTAGTGTTGATCATCTATGAAAAATTTAGTTTTAATGCACTACATCTCAACACCTTTTAATAGATGATTTCTCAAAGAAAAACAATAATGGTTTCACATGCTTCATATATGTGTGTCTCAATCTCTATTTATAGCTTCAGTTAGTTATTACATAAGTGACACAAAATATCTATCATTGTGATTTTTTGCTATACTATGTGATTTCAAATATTGTGATAGCATAAAAATATTTTTAGTTGTGATAATTTGCTATAATATATTATTTAAAATATTAGAAATTAGTGCTTAATAACATCTATTGAAAAATCAATATAGTATAACTAATTGCGATGTTGCATTTTATTTTATGATGTTGCATGAGATGTTCTCGATTGTTTCAATAACTGAATTACAAAGTTTTAGTTTTCCTAGACAAACAAGGAATTCCGGTTGATTCTGGTATACATCACCACCTATTATGGTAGGATTTTGTTTTTCTTCGAATCCCATAAAATCTGATGCTGTTATTTTGGCATATATGTACGACGTTGCAAAAAATATACTGGATGTTGCGTCTTCTAATTTTTTATGTTGTGATAGACCGTCTGGTGAAAAAATTTTATGGAACGTCTAGGCGCTAGCAGGACCGTTTTTTTATCTCCTCAAAGTAGGGGGCCAAATAGAGGGCCCGCTGAAGTATTTTTTTTTGGAAAAAGTCCAAATTACTACCCTCAAGTAGGGACAAAGTCCGAATAACCCTCTAAAGTATGTTTTGGTCCGTTTTACACCCTCAACTATCCAATCGGTCCAATCTACCCCTTTATAAGATTTGTCTTTATTATTTCTCCATACACAAGTGATGTTTTAAGTTAAAATTTTGTGAGATGATAGAGACCCACATATAGTATTTTTTAAAAATATAATATGAATTTTTCGTCATCATTTCTCATAAATTTTAGTTTGATATAGTTAATTTATCATTATATATCGTAGCCTTTCGAAATAATAATGAAAAATATAATATATTTTCTAAATATAATTTATGATCCGCTCTATTATATACCATAAAATTTCAACTCTACATAGAGAAACAAAAGAGGGAAATATTACAAAGGGGTAAACTGAACCGAATGAGATAGTTGGGGGGTAAAACGGACCAAAATATACATTATGGGGTTATCCGGACTTTGTCAATATTTGAGGGTAGTAATTTGGACTTTTTCTTTTTTTTATTTGATCCTCTAAATTTGGATTAAAGATTTGTTTAAAGGGTTTGTTGGAGTTGCTTTTGTTTATATCCAGTCAACATTCGGCTATAATTAGGTTAGTGATTGGTTTTTAGCGGGTCTATATGCTCCTGAAAAAGAAGGAACCATGTTTATTTTTATTTTTCACACCGAGAGCACCCAACAGCCTGGCCTACTCGATCTCGCCTTATCGATTCACACATGCGCACACAGCACAGCGACGCAAGGAGGCCGTCGGATCTCCCAGGGCAGAGAAGGACCAGTGCAGGCCGAATCGAGACCCGAGGCTGCGAATCGAGACGAGCCGCCGGCGGATTGCTCCTCTCCAGCGGTCTAGCCCCCCTGCAGGCAGTCGCCAGCAGTCCCCCACCCACGACGGCGAGTATAGGTTTCTCTACTTCCTTTCCTGGCGGCAGCGATTGGGAGAGCGGTGGCGGTCTTCTTCCCCAGCCCTTTGCCAGCGGCGACGATTGGGAGAGAGGCGGCGGCCATCTTCGCCCAGCCCCTTGCCGGCGGCGGCCTTCTTCGCTCGGCCCTTTGCTGGCGACGAGGTATGCCGCCCCTTCCCTTCCTGCTGTGCAAAACGGTGCACGCCAAACCCTTCCGTGTGGCGTGTTTGTTTCGGATCTACTAACTTGGATTTTGTTTGCAAAGATATTGGGTGTGCATGTGTACACCCATGTCCTATGCTGGGTCCGCCCCTGCCTGGTATCCACACAACCTCCGTAAACTTCTATGCGAAACTACTCACAATTGATTGCACACAGTCTCATCTTAGTCGAACATGCAAAGTTAGACCCCTTGATGTTTTCATCTGCCGAAATCAGCTTAAGTTTGCTTCTGTGTTCCTTACTGGGAGTAAGCAACCGAAAAGAGTTGCCATGCAATCAATAGTAAACCAAAAAGGAATCGTATACTGTAAATTCAGATGTCATTCTACCCCTTTAGCTTTCTAAGTAAACCAAAAAGGAATGGACTACCGATCACATACTGTATACTGATAGAAAATTCTGTCTATGCTCTGCAGACAACCGTTTGTATTTCTTCCTCTGATGTCACCTGAAATTTCTTTATTGATAAGTAATTGCCATGACATATTTTGGTCCACTGCCTTACACGTTAGCCGACATCTCACAAGGGAGATCCGTCTTTTCTCAAATTTCCACTAAAATTTTCCATGTTATTGCAGCCCTCGAGTCAATTTATGATTATCTCAGCTGAACCACAGTTGCACTAGAAGAGTGGAATTTCACTGTCGATCACGTCTGTTATTTACATTAAAGAAATAACACCTAAGGTACTTCTGATATTTTCTATCACAACTTCTGATTATGCAACTCTAAATGCAATAGTGTAATCCCTCTGCCGATAGATTATTTCAGATGTCAAGGTCCATTTATCTTTAGTTGTGTGCATGTTGAAGCCTTTATCTTACAATCTTGATCTATAGCTACTTTACCGAGCTGTATAATGTGATAGGCATGACTTTAGGCAAAATTCCTTGACAGATGGTAAGATGTGAGCTTGGTTTGGCGATTGAAGGTGGAAGCCTGAATGTTGATGACAACCCAAACTTCTTTCCATGATGGTGTAAACTCTATAAATGTGATATACCAACAAGAACTGAGGAAACAACATGTTGTACTTCATAGGCCATGTAATTCAGACCATTGTAAAGGAAAAATGACTCGAAAGAGTTATTGATCAACTGGAGCATCCTTTTGTGGTGTTTTGTTGTTTCTTTGAAGTGTGGACCAAAATACACTTGTAGCTATTAACACTTCCAACATCACAGACAAAAGGCCAACAAAGAATTTCAAGATTGGTCCATGCGGCTCTGATACTCTACACTTCCATTAAATCCACACGGTATGATGTAACACATTCATCAGTTGTAACAAGAGATGCTATGATACAGCTCAGCACTATATGTCTATATCTTCATCTTCAATAAGCCAATTGCCCACAACAACAGGAAACAGACTATCTTCACGAGCAATCAACTGAAAGAATGGAGCTTACTTGCACGGGCTTCTTGGCAATGAGGGTTCCGTTCGGCAATGCCTGAGCCCGCCAGAGAAGATGCCAGCGAAGGCCTGAAGGTTCTCGTCTGAGGGGCTCGTGTGTATCTTCCGCGGGAACGGTAAGATGCAAGGTCCGCAGAACATCACCCCGCCCATCCCCCTCGCCTCTTCCTCGTCCCCCTCCTCATCGCTGCCATCCGCGAGGTTATTGTTTGGCTTGACCACCATCTGCTGCTTCTTGGGCGTAAGCAGCTTCGGGGACGGCGGCGGTGTGGGGTGAGCGCGGTTGAGGACGCGGAGCACGCGGCTCGGGTTGGGCGCCACGGAGAGGCCGCTGAGGGAGACGGCGGGCGAGAGGCAGAGGGCGTGGCAGGCGGCCGGGGACGGCGGGACCGCGACGAGACTCGCGGCCACATTGAGAAGGCCGTGGACCCTGCCGGAGGGGCGGCGCACGCCGACCGCGAACATGGAGGGGGAGCCGATGGGGCGGTACAGGAGGCGGTGGTCGCCGAGCAGGAATCGCGCGGAGCCCACGAGCGAGTCCCCGCCGAGGTGCCAGGAGCCCGCGGCGGCCGCGTAGATCTCGACGGAGACGGCGGCGCGGGAGTCGTCGGCGAGCGAGGCCTCGCGCACGCGGAAGAGGAACCGCGCGTGCCACGCCGGGTCGAGCCCGCCGGCGGCGTCGGGACGGGTCTGGAGCTTGTGGCCGGGGTCCACCCAGGCCACGGCGTACGCCTGCAGCCGCCGCCGCAGGCCGGAGGGGGGCTTGAGCCCCTGCGCGGAGATGAGGGTAACCTCCAGCAGCCGCTCGCCCTCGGGTAAGCCCAGCCCAGCCTCCTCGTCCGGCGCCTCCATCGCCGGCGAGCGGCGGCGATAGGGTTTCGCGATTGGGGACGGGAGGGCGAGACCGAGAAGGTTTTGGGCGGGCGGTTGGATTTGGGGTGGTTTTGGGGATTTATTTTTATCGGATGGACGGACTGGATTGGCACACGAGCACTTCGACTGTTCGACACGTATCAAGTCTGAGCGGCGATGCTCCTTGTGTCCTAAAATAAATTTACTTTCTATTTTTTGAGTTTAAATAAATTTATAAAAAAATATCAACAAATATTTAAATATAAAATATGTATTAATAGATTTATTATGAAATATATTTTTAAAATATCTAGAAATATAATATTGATATTAATTGCTGTAAGCTTATTAGTCGAAATTAAATTTAGTTGACCTACTCAAAGGCTATAAGTGTCTCAAGTTTGGACGAGTTTGAGGTTGAATGCTTTCATGGGAAAACAATTTGAACGATGACTTTTGATGCAAAATTGCAGTTCTACGTTGTTGCTACAGTACTTCCACGGAAATCACTTTTAGAGACAGCCATTAGCTATGTGAAAGAAAAATCCAAACAAGATTTTGAAATAAAGTGCATGAGCATGAAATAGATCATATTGAGCATTCCATTATTTATTAGGTTTTGTGAATCGTGTATTTACTTGGAACAAATAGAGAAAACCACTCCCCCTTGTCAAACAAACCGCAGAAAGAAAAGGTAGTAAATTCTATAGAAATTAAGGTTGGCACATATCAAATTAGTTTGTTTGCGAGTAGAGCTCTCATGCTGGGAGCATGTGACGCTTTGACCTTGTGTAACCAGGCAATGTGCCAAAATTAACACATAATTCAATTGGCTCAATCTCTTAGAAACACTTAAAATGGTAGAATATGTTTTCATAGGCTAAACATATGAGCATTTAAACGTCTGCATATTGAGACGAGGGAAAAAAAACTATGGGATGCACGAAAAAAAACAGGAACATGGAGACTGTTGCAACAAAGAAGCAAGTGACCTCTACTGGGCCTCAAAACCAGGCCGCCACAAGGCCACAAAGAAGCCTAATGGCACTCTTGCGAAATACACCCTGAAAACCTCTCAAATTGACGAATCGCTCTGTGACCGGCGTCCCCGAGGATTCGGTGATTCCCATTCCACCAGCCAAGCGCCCCCCAATTCACAATCTCATCGTCGTCTCGTCTCCTCTCCCACCCTCCACTAACCCTAGCGACAGCCGCGCTCTCTTGATCTCTTCGGGGAGCGTCAGATCTGCAGGCGGGTTCCGCCCGGCGTCCGGATCGGTAAGCGAAGATGACGGAGGCCTGGGTGCGGAACAAGCCGGGAATGGCTAGCGTCAAGGAGATGCCGGTGGTGCAGGACGGCCCGCCGCCGGGCGGGTTCGCGCCCGTGCGCTACGCGCGCCGGATCCCCACATCGGGGCCCAGCGCCACCGCCATCTTCCTCACCGCCTTCGGCGCCTTCGCGTACGGCATGTACCAGGTCGGGCAGGGGAACAAGGTCCGCCGGTAAGTGCGCACTCAGCCCATTTAGTTGCCTGCCTCTTACATTGCGCTTCTCATCAATTCATCATATAAGTTCGGAAATGGATCGATGATGGTCCGTACACAAAATGGATGTATCGCATTTCAATTTGATAGGATTGGATTAGTACCTGATATAACATAACCCATCCAAACTAGTTGAATTAGTTTGTAATGGCACGAGAGGAATGATTCCTTCAAACTACTAGTAGTTGGCTAATTTCAGTGGAACCTGGTCTCTGTACCTAATTGCCTCTAAGTTGAGAGCTTGTTTACGAGCTAAGGTGAAATATGTGGTTTAGTGAACAACACACCTTCTTGGTTGCGCATCTTATGCATAGTTAACAGGCGAAATGGTGAGTCTGAATGATGCATTAGAGAGACAGAGGCATGTGATGGACTTCCTGTATGTTAACCTAACTTTTAGTATATATTCAACTGTATCTAGGCTGTCTTGGATATCATCTACTCATGTACTAGAATTGTTTACTATGGAAGCAGATCATTGACATATACATGCAAGTCCGTTAACTCTGTCATTTTTTAACCTTGAATTCTGGTGCCTTATAATTTAAAACTCTCGGTCTAAAAGCTATTCTGGCCCTCAAACATAGCGGTTTATGGTAATATGTGCCATCCTAGTCAGGTAGAAACCACCTGGATCATTGCCACATCAATGTCTAGTTGAACAAAAATACCATAGGTTGTATACATGATTGGTGGTGGTGGTAAAGTACTAAAGTAGACATATTTGATTCTTAAGAGTTTTGCTAATAAGTCTGTTCCCAAGTTTAGGGTTGTAGAATTGCGAGATGCTAAATTGCTAATAAGTCTGTTCCAGATTCTAGGGTTGTAGAATTGAGAGATACCGTAGTTTAAGGTTGGAATGTGGAGTTGGATTGTGAAATTTGATTTGGAATTGATGTGATTATTGCATGATTACCGTACGCTTTTTCCCAGTTCTCTTTGGGCATATTTTAGGAACAACTAAGTTCTGATAGCCTACCACATATTGGTTCCTTTTGTTATGTTTCTTGATGGGTTTTCCTCTGTATTTATTGTTGAACATGCAGACTGATTCTTTTACATAGGCTTATATAAGCTATGACATATTGACATGATACTATGCTTCTATTCAAGCTTTACCTGGGCATGCTTGTCTTCTTGCCACTCCATATTGCTTCGTGGTTTTTACTAATGGCTGTATGGTATTTGCATACATGCTGTGCTTGTGTTTTAGTGGCATGAGAATTAAGTTCTTATTGTTGCCTATTAGTTCATTTGATCTTTCACACCTGCATTATATTTGCCATTAGCTTTATGTGGTGAAATTGTGCCTGCAGGTTACTCAAAGAAGAGAAAATTGCTGCTCGTAGTGCTATACTGCCGATGCTCCAAGCTGAAGAGGATGAAAGGTACTACCCAATGATGTCTGTGACTGTCATCATCATCGGTGTTATATTTTCTCAGGAATTAACATAACACTTAATGCCCAACAGATTTGTCAAAGAGTGGAAGAAGTATCTTGAGGAGGAGGCAAGGATCATGAAAGATGTTCCAGGATGGAAGGTTGGTGAGAGCGTGTACAACTCTGGGAAATGGATGCCTCCAGCTACTGGTGAACTCCGCCCTGAGGTTTGGTAAGGGCCTGCTGCCGGCACTGAGAATGTGTCATCATGTCATGAGGACATGAATAAGGCTTTTAAACCTGGGATCAAATTTTTACCAAGGAACAGCTCTTTAAACACCTCTGCATTTGTTGTACTGTGTGAAATTTGGCTGGTTAATAATTGGACATATCAAGCAGACTTCTTTGTCTTCTGAATTCTGAACTATGCTCGTAAGTTGATGTAACCTCATTTCCTTGCTGTGATATGCCGTGACATTTCCGCTGTTCCCTTCTGTTTATGACAAGCATGGAAACCCTTTTATTCGACAAAAAGTATGAAATACAAACAAGATAATACCTGCGTGCTACACATAAGAGTAGTAGTCATTGCTCATTTTCTCTATCACCTTAAATCTTTGACTGACTTTGTGAACTCATGTGGCCCTTACCGTTTTGTACGGTCAGTCGGTCACGGTTGCCTTTCGGTAACTCATGCATGGGCATGAACCTGGTGTTGGACCTGGACGCCAGCTCTACTGAAGTCGTGCCAAAGAACAAAAGCTACTCGGCACAGTCTGTACCTGTCACCGCCTCGCCGAAACATACCAAAGCCAGCTACAGCTCAGTTCTTGCACAGTTCGTCTCTACAGGCTACAAGAATCTGCAACGATGTAAAGGCGCTGTGCGAGAGCCTGTGCTCACTGCTCAGGAATTGACGTGCCTCTGCCAGCCTATAGTATGCCCCAACGCCCGCCGAGCTGCGTACAATAGCGCGCCGTTGACCCAGTGCTCTGCTCAACTACTGCTCGTGTCATGCATCGTCTCGGCTCGGCTCGGCAGTCGGCACATCGCCGCAGTGGGTCAGTAACAATGCCGGCCGGCGGCCGCCTCGGCGCCGCAGCTTCTGTTATCTCCGTGACTCGTTGAGCATGCGAGGGGACGAGGAGGGGAGCCTGACGCCCCTAACATTTACTGCAGCGTGCATGGCGCTGTGCCACTGTGGAAGTTGCAGGCATAAACAGACGCACGGATCCAAAGGCAGATGAGTGGTGGTCGAGTAGTAGGCCTTTTGTCCTGTGAGAGGTCCATGGGCCATGGAATGGCTGGATGCCAAGAGGAAGGCCTTCTTCTGGCCGGCCTTTGCCCTGGCAGGGCCTGTGCCATTGCTGCCGGGTCCTGGCTTTGGTTTCTTCTTCTGGTCCGTGTAGTGTAGCCTGTCCCCAGCCTCTTCCCTGAACCGTTTCTACAGCTTATGCATGTGTAGTGGTTGCAGGGTCGCAGCAGAGACGACGTTTCTAGGACCGCCGTGCAAGTCGGAGTAGCTGCCTTTTCCTTGGTAGGGCTTTGTTCCTTCCGTCGCGGTAGATTTGTTTGTTTTCACTGGATGAGTGACGCCTCCTGCCTCTTGCAGTTCTGCCTCTTGAGGCGCGGCGTCGTCCAAATGCTTGATTCCAAGACATGTTACGGCGTCGAAGGAACGATGCTATGCTATGCTATGCTATCCTCTCGGCCTGTCTGATGATGCTACGAATCAATGCTCCTACTCGTCGCATCAGCGGCCCACATGTTCTTGTGGTATCTTGCTTGCCAGCTCCTTGAGAATCTTAGATCAGTTGAAGGACCATGATGAATTTGAAGTGATTCATGTAGGCTCAAGAGAATCACAGCAGAACAAATCAGCTCGTTTCAAGACAAGCTAATGAAACCATGTACAACAGCTGCGGCTCCAAAATGTTTTTCATTTATCAATGCAAACGCATTTTTGCTTTGACAAAGCTTCCCGGTTTATGTTTTACAGGTTCCCTTACTTTTGACCTACTAGTATGGGCCTGTTTAGTTCCAAAAAGTTACTCCCAAATTTACTATGTAAAAAGAAGATTCTTCATCACATCAAAATGTCATAACATGAATGAAGTATTAAATGTAGATGAAATTAAAAACTAATTGCTCAATTTTATTGTACTCTACGATACGAATATTTTGAGCCTAATTAATAAATTTTTAGACAATTTTTTACACATACAAATGAAACGTTACAGTGGCCAGCCTGACGCGCGTCGGGCCGGCCAGTCCCAAAGTCGGGCCGGCGCAGTCGGCAACTAAACACGGCCTATGAGTTGAAGAATAGTACTCCGTATCGGAATGGCACTATAATTATTGCGGTTGTACTACGGGATGTTGCCCACTCTGACCTCACTGCCTCGGCACTAGGCCTTCCTCTAGTGCCATTCTGATCAGAGACTAGCCGTAGCCCGTAGAGCGGCACCAAGCGCCCAGTTAGGCAAAGGCAAATAGGCGATCCGCTTACCCTCTTGCGCTCTGTTTCCTTCTTTGTGGACTGTACCTATATGCGCTTAACATTATTGGTGCACCACCGGCCGGGCATGATTTCCTTCAGCTTGTCCATGTCCAACCCACCCAGGCATTTGCTTCCGCTATCAGTTATGCGTGTTGGCGTGATTGAACACACCTTTTTGTTACTTTTTTGTTTCGTAGAATGTTGCATGGTAGGTATTATGAAACAAGAAGGCTCCATGATGATACTAGGAACCAAAATATCACGAGAAATGAAAAGGAAAGAATGGATGGCTACAATATACTAGTCCGATCGAGTACAGCTCTAGCTCGCTTCTTTACACACAAACAAGCGCTACACAACAACTGCCTTTTTCCTTCTCACGAGGAAACAGAAACACAATGCCGCAGAGGAGCAGAATCCTCAGGGGATTTATTGCTGATAATTAAATTGTGTTTTTTTTCTTCAACAGAGCGTGCATACAATGCCCTGCAGTGTAAAGTAACGTTCATGGAGTAGTCTATTGCGCGCGCTTCATGAATTTAATACCAAGAGCAGATGGAATTTAGCAATTGCTTTCCCCCTAGAGGCATGGCAGCTGCTTCAAAGCCTGGCCGCATGTAAAATTGTTAGGTCGGCTGCTAGTGCTAGCTGGCCATGACATCTTCAAAACTCAAAACTCTAGCGAAGAAGGGCACCAATACTGTAGTTTATTAATCCTAGCAAGCGTAGACATTGCAGCATGCAGCCATGTAGAACACGCCGTAAACTTTATTCAATGCGTGCCTGGCGAAATATACTGAAAAAAATTATGAATCGTAGACTTGGATCAATCCTCGGCCAGTATAACACTATTGGGTCTTGATGGGCCTTTGGATCTCTGCCAGCGGTGGAGGACATGCATTTTGATCTCTGCTTTGTTTGTTGTTACCCCCATTTTGAGTACTACTCCATTTGTCTTATCAAAGCCTAGCATTGACCTGGAAGTGACAATTAGAAGCCCATGATTCATTTTCGAAGGGCCCCTTATGGTTTGGATTCCGCCATTCCGGCGTGGAGCATTTGGATTTTACTAGCAAGTAGCAGCAACAACTCGACGGTCGATCTGGCTGGCTAAAAGGAGGTGGCGATCGGTCAAACAGTTTGAAAGACCGGGGATCCACCAAAAGCACGAAGGTTTTCGTTCGGCCAAGGCTGCCGTTTCCCATCCCATCAAACCAGATCGGAGCAGGCGCGCACGCCCTGCGCCGGCTAGTTTCCAAAAGCTGCAATCCCTCCTCTTCACGGCTTCACTGCACCGCCACTAGCCGTGGCGCCGAGCGCACAAGACGCTTCCAAACCGTGTCCTGCTCTCTCCGGCGAGCCGAAACAAAACAGAGCACGGCGAGGGGGGTCTGGCCCGCCCGGCCAAAGTGCGGGCGGAACAGGCGACGCGGCCAGGAAAGGCACGGGGGCAGGCGGGCAGCCAAGGGCTGGGCCACTCGGTCGCGGGGCCCCTCTCTCCCGTCTGTCTCCTCCCCCGCGCAGCAGAAGTCCGCGTCACGCCCAGCCGGTCCCCGGCCTGGGGCAGCGCTTGCCGCTGCGGCACTGCCGCTGCACCGTGCGGGGCAGGCGCAATCAATGCGCGCCAGTACATGCTTGATGACGCGCCCTCCCCGACGCTGGCCCGTGCCGGCCGAGCTCCAAGCCCAAACCGTCCAAGTGCCCGGCACGGTAAAAGGCTGCGAGTGTGCCGCAGAAAGGTTTTGGGCGAGAGTTTACGGAGTTGCCGGGACGGGTTGGGTGGATTGGTTCTTTCGAAATCCGCAAAGCGCGCGACACGACGTATAAAAGTGGCCGGGTGTCCGTCCGTCCGTCCGTCGGCGCGGCTGCTGCTGAGCTTGGTGACGTCCGGTTCCATTCCCACTCCCTTCGTCGTCGTCTCCTGTCTACAAAGCCCAACGCATCGTAGAAGTTCCCTGCGGGCTGCTGCGTGCGCAAAGGCAAGCTACCCACCACCAAGGCCAGAGGCCCAGAGCCACCGTCACCGGCTCACAGCAGCTGTGTGTGTGGCAGTGGGAGAAGCCGCGGGTCTTGTGCGGGCTCGTGTAGTTTGTGATGATGGAGGCGGCGGGAGCGGAGGGGAGGAGGGCGGTGGGTGGCAGGGCGGAGGCGAGCCCGGAGCGGGGCAGGCCGACGTACGCGGCGGCGGCGGTGAGGCCGGCTCCGGCGAGGCCCATGAGGAGGGTGCAGATCATCTACTACCTCTGCAGGAACGGGCAGTTGGAGCACCCGCACTTCATGGAGCTCGCGCAGCATCCGCACCAGCCCCTCCGCCTCAAAGGTACCAAACCATGCCGTCTTTTGGTAACTACTTGCTTGTCCTCTCTTGCCTGGCTGATCCATGATGCTGTGACTTTTGTTTGGTTTCTGGTTCTTGTGGATGCGAAGATGTGATTGACAGGCTCACCCTGCTGCGGGGCAAAGGCATGCCGGCTCTCTTCTCATGGTCTTGCAAGAGGTACGGTACACGCACGCACACGCGTATCGCTTGCTGTTTTCATTTCTAGTAGCAGTAGACAGGTGGTAGTGTGTGTGCGCATTTTCAGAACCATTTCTTCAGGTTGCTTACACATTTGCTGTGAACATTTTCAAGGAACTACAAGAACGGGTACGTGTGGAACGACCTGTCGGAGAACGACGTGATCTACCCGTCGGATGGGGTGGAGTACGTGCTCAAGGGCTCAGAGATCTTCCCTGGCTGCTCTTCCGGTACTGAATCATCATCATCTCCTACTCGACATCTCCATGCACTTGGGCTGTCTGTGATATAATTACTGCAGTAGTTAACAATAATTAACTTGCTTCGTCTCTCGGGAGCACCTGTACTCTGTACCGCTCGTCTGCCCCATTTTGGCCTGGGGCGTGTTTTTTTGAGATGGAAAAAGTTTTCCAGACCCTTTCACTAATAATTAAGGGTATTAAATAAATTCAGTTTATAAAACTATGGGACTATTTCGCGAGACCTGAGGTCTTTGACCGTACGATCAGAGGATTGTTACTGTAGCGTTACTGTAGCAAATTATGGACTAATAAGATTCATTAGATTCGTCGCGAAAAGCTACGCTTATCCTTAAAAAGATTTTGCAAATACACTTTATTTATTTAGTCCTCCATCCGTACGCAAGATTCCTGTCGAAATAAATTTCCGGATCAAAAGAAACACGGCCCTGGTCGTCAAACCTGTTGGACATGGGAGCTGGCTGGTAAATGCGAGCGCAGCCTTTTTACACCGTGCACGTTCCCTCCCTGCGCCACCTCGTAATTCGCGAAGACTTGTGATGTGAACCGTACCCACCACAATTGACTTCATCCCATACTTGTAAATTCCATTCCGGAGGTAATTCCGTTTTTTCTCTTGGAACGGAACATTCCGGTATCGGCCGATACCGGTGTACCGTTCCGGACTTTATTATATTAAAAATATATGAATATACATATACATAAATATTAATATAAATATATACTTACGACATAATTGCGCTTCATCACACTGACATTTTTACCAAACTCACATATAATTCATTAAGTTCACCTGACCATAACCATATTTCATACTCCATAGTTCATACATGGAAAATAAAAACACAATCATTTGGTTTTAGCCCGGTACCGAAATGAGCGGAACAGGCGTTTCGGCCGGTATTGGCCGGAATGGCCGGAATTGACCGGTATTGACCGGTATTTGACCCGGTACGGGATTTCAGCCCTTCTATGCCGGTTTAGGCACCGGAACGGGGCATTCCGGCCATTCCGGCCGGTACCGGAATGGAATTTACAACTATGCTTCATCCGCCGCACCCATCATCTGAATTAATGGCCACCTGTCTTGCTCGCCAGATCATTCAGTTATTTAATAACCTTTTATTTTTCCTCTCTCGCTGACAACTTCTCTGAACCTTTGCAGCCGATCGGTTCCAGCACCTCCGCGTGAGCGACAGGTCTCCGACGAAGCCCATGGCGCTGCCGCACAGCCACAAGCAGTACATGGACAGCTACAGAGACGACGCCGCAGAGGATCCGGAGGATGACGAGCTGGCCTACTCCTATCACCGGCGAGCTGCCGGCGGGCCGCACGCGGGGGCTCGGCTCGCTAGGGCCGACAAGCCCGCCGCCGTCTCGGCCCGCGCCAACCGGAGCCGCGCGGTGGAGCTACCCGTGGAGGAGACCTCGCCGCCGTCCTCGACGTCGTCGGACAAGCCGCCGGCGCCCCCGCTCCCGCAGCCGGGACGGGGCGACCTGGAGCCCGAGCCGAACCGCCCCGGCTCGATGCTGCTGCAGCTGATCGCCTGCGGGTCGACGGTGGGCGGCGCCGCGGCCGGCGGCTCCGGCAAGTGCCGCGCCGAGCCGAGGCGGAGCTGCGGGCTAGTGAGCCGGCTCTCGGCCCGCGCGGCCGCCGACGAGGAGGACGACGACGACGCGGCGGCGGCCGGCGGTGACCTGGGCCGCCGGTTCGGGCGGCTGGCCGTGGATGACAAGGAGTACTTCAGCGGCAGCATCGTGGAGGGCGCCGGCGGCCGTGGCACGCCGCTGCCGGCGTCGTCGCTCAAGCGGTCCAACTCGTACAATGAGGAGAGGTAACCTCTCACGTACTTACTGGAAACCGTCTGGTTAAGTATATAAAAAAAAACCGTCTGCTTTTCGTTAGTTGTCTCTTCGCACCTAGCTTTTGGGATTACAGATTTCTTTTTTGACAATGTCACGACAGGATTAAACGTAAGTATGTTAATTTGTGCTTTTATTTTCGCACTCGTGTGGTCATGTCTGGCCAAAGAGCTCACTCCCTAGGTCACGTACACATGTAAACGTAGGTGTATCATGGCACGTTAGGACTAAACGGGGAAGCTTGGAGTTTAGCCGTGACAGAACATAGAGGTCAAAAGGTGAGCAGTGTACGCCCTTGGCTCGTCAAAAGAAAACAAATGCGAATGTATGTCCGTCGCTGAGATGGAATGCTGACGCGGCAGGAGTATTGTACCGTGTACTGTATGTGTCGCGGATGACTGGTCTGTGCTGGATGGATTTGTTGGCTCAGTGCTGCCCGTCGTGGTGCAGTGTGGACTGTGGACTCTTGCATGCATGAAGTGAAGGCGTGGCATGGGGCACGGGCCATGCGCACTGTTCGGGGGGTCGAGGCTTGTACATTGGCGGCCGTACTTGGTGCACTGTGCCAGTGTAGATGTGTGAGCGCAGTAGCTCAACAGTCACTGCACAGCTACACGCTGACAGACGAAGTAAGTTATCACTGTAGCGCACGTACGAGTGAGAAGCTAGCACACACTGACGCACGTGATTACAGTTTGTGTTTGCATGTACTCCGTAGCAATGTAGCAATATATCATATATACAAATTCAGAATCAGTGGACTCGATGGCCTGATCATCTTGGTTTGTTTTTTCAGGAGGCTTGGCGTTGGCGGGATCGGCGAGGATGGAATGGATGAGCAGATGGAAGGCGACGCAGGGATCAGAGGAAGATGCATCCCGGGCAGGAAGAAGCAGCAGCCGCCGCCGAAGTAGACCACCGTTATTCAGGCGTCTTACATCAGATTTGCGTGAACCAAAAAGCAAAGACGTATCTAGCTCTACCTGTGTAAGTGTGACACAAGAGTTGGCCGAACGCTAGCGTGTTTAGCATCTTTAGAGATCTCTGTAATGCATGCATTGCATGCGAGTAGTACTGTACTGAGTAGCAGTAGACTAGCTGGTGGCCAGTTTTAATCAGCGTTGGAGGTCAGTTATCAGCGTCAAGCTGTGCCGGGAACAGTTGACGCGCGGTGTAGGCCCTAGCTTTATGTGAAAGAAGATGCCATGAATCCATGATGATCATCATGCATTGCCGCCTGGTCCTGCGCTTCTCTGACGGCTGACGCACCGGCCATCGCTTCCTGCTCTGCTCATTGCGGCGTCGGGCGTGCAGTGCTTCCCCTGCCGCGCGCTGCCACTCCAGGCTGCCATGCTATCTTTGGCCCGCCGCCTGCTTGCGGAACCATCTTGTTTTGCCCCCCGCCGATCACTTTCCAATTTACATATCTCTTTTTCATTTTCTTTTTGAGACGCTTTTGGTTTTTAGAAAGGTGAATGGTGTGCTTTAATTCATCTCACGATGACCCAGGCGAATGGGAAATTACTAGATACTTAGCAGTAAGGCAATTGTATGGTAAAGATCTTGGATACTGTAGGGTGCATGCCACTTCCGGCAGTATCGGTCAACGATGAATCCCACTGCCACTGTGCTGGTCTGTTATTAGCGTTGTTGGGCTGGGGAGAAACGGGCGTGGGTAAAAGCGAGAAGAAAGGATGGGCCGAGAAGGGGGCTGCTGGGCCTGTAGCCCCGGCAGCCCAGACGTCATACAATTTCTTCCTCTTCTTCTTTTGATTTTGACGACGAAAGGAAAAACATCAGACAATTTCTTTGACGCCACCGAAAGACTCACTGTCCCATACAAACAAACAGGTCCTACATGTCACAGAGCTTTGTACGGCACAATCCGGTAGTCAATCCACAAGAGGTCAGGGTTTGGAAACGCCACGAACGGACACGACACGACGCCACCAACTGGAGAAGGCCGGCGCGCGTCGCGTGCGGCGTTGGGCCGGCCGGAGGGGCTTCGTTAAGTTGTGGATCATTCTTCATTCATTCCATGGGCCCGGCCTTGGGGAGCGGCTTCCCCTCGAGGAATGACTTGAAGAGCATGAAGATGCGGTCGGGCTGGTCGATGGGCACCATGTGGCCCGACCCTCGCACCGTCGCGAACAGCAGGCCCTTGTACTCGATCACGTACCCGGCCACATCCTTGCCGTCCGTGGACCAGGGGCGCCAGTCGGCCGCCACGGGGAGCCCCAGCTTCGTCATCGACTGCTTCGTCGCGATCACCGGAACCATCCCGTCCAGGTCGCCGCTGTAGACCAGCACGGGGACGCCGCTGGTGGCGATGGCCCTCACGTACGGCAGCATCGACTTTTTCGGGGAGTCGCCAAACTTGAGCAGGTTGTAGGTCCTGTTCCGAGTTCAATTTTGGTCGTCGGGTCAGAACATGAAAGGATAACATACATTGCTACCACTAGCATATGCTACTGCTTCAGTTCCACGTAATGCAGAGAATGAGCAACACCTGCATCTAGTCCATGGGTACTTGAGCCCTGCATTCGCATGGATGGCTTTCTGCACCTCCGGTTGGTTCATGTACGCCTCCACGTAGTACTGAGCGCAAGGATCGGCCAAGTCCTGCAGCAAAAATTTGTGAGGATCGACGAACTTGCTCATCACTCGCCTGTGACTAGCTAGGATCGATGGATGGTCATCAGATCAGACCATCACAGTGCACGTACCATGCAGTTGGATCCCGTTGGCTTGACCTTCTTGTCGTGGCAGGTGGCGGCGTAGACGTTGTAGATGTCGATGTTGCCGAGCTGGCCGTAGGCCGTGTCCCTGGCCCCCGAGCAGAGCGGCGAGTTGTCGTCGATGCCCTTGCAGCTCTGGGCGATGAGGTTGTGCGCCGTGTCCGACAGGAACGCGTGCTGCCACAGGTACTCGTATATCGCGCTCTGCTCCGCCGCGAACTCCAGGATCGCATTCCCCAGCTGCATTATTAGTTGCGTATATGTTACTACATATATATAAATCGACCGTTCCTTTGAGCAGTATATATATACGCATGTCGTACACACTTACAGCCATTCCTTTGAGGTTGATGGGCACCTCGGCGGGGCGCGTGATCTTGGCGACCTGGATGGCGGTGGCGAGCTCCGGGGCGTAGTGGCCGGCGTAGCTCTCGCCGACGATGAGGAGGTCGCGGCCCTTGTACTCGGGGAACCGGTCCAGCCACTTGAGCAGGAACTGGAGCGTGTCGCTCGCCGTCATGTTGTCCCCCATCGCCTTGTACACCTCCGTGTCCACCGCGTACGAGAACCCCACGCCCACCGGGCTCTCCAGGTACAGCACGTTCGCCACTGTAAGTAGGAGTATATATACAGGCGCCGCCACAAACATCATATATCATCCTACTCGATAATACGATGATGGATGGGAATTAATAAAGGGATTATTATTCTGACGACGTACGTGAGCTCCAGGTGTATTTGTTCTTGCAGAGGGTCTTGCCGTCCGTGTCCACACGGAACGCCCCGATCTCCTGGAACGCTCCGATTCCCAACGACGAGCAGCCGGGCCCTGCACAACCATGCCAATTGGCAATGCTAAATCAATCCATGCTGACAGGGAGGGAACTTTTGAGATTTGAGAAGCATGACACAAAGATTATATATATGTATACCTCCATTGAGCCAGAAAAGCAGTGGTTTCTTAGCAGGCTCAGCGGTGGCCTCCACAAAGTAGTAGAAGAGGGACTTCCCGAACTTGTCACCGAGGTTGATGTAGCCGGCATACTGCTGCATGACCGCATCCGCCGGCTGCCCGGGCAACGCGCCGGCGATCTTGTCCGCCTCCTTGGACCCCTCGCCGGCGGCGAGGGCCCGACATGAGAGCGTGGAGAAGAAGACGACCGCGACGGAGAGGTACAGCGCCCTGGCGTTCGTCGTCGCCATTGTATAGGCAGAATGAGAAACAATCGGTGCTTCCGATGGAAAGGGGCCCCGGCGTATATATCGAGCTCCGGATTTATAGGCAGACCGATTTTGGGATGTCTTTGCCAATAATAGCTCTGTTGTTTCTCCTTTGATCTGAACAGATGACTCGCTCCAGCAATTTTTAGCCCGTTCGTTTTGTCGTCTGCATCTGTCTTTGTGCTATTAATATCTGAGACTCAGATCCAGGTCGTGCCATTCCCTCGGTTGGGCAAAACGAAATACCAGACATGAGCTGGGATGCAGATTTTAGTAGAGACCGTGCAGTTTGCTCGTCAAGGAGACAAGCGCCATGTTCGTTTGGCTGGTGGCTGACGCTGGTTTTCGCTGAGAGAAAAACACTGTTAGCTCGCTGGAAACAATCCAAACGAACAGGGCGAAGGACGACCATGGTTTTGCACTTCTTTAGATTTTTTGATTGATGCTGTGTAGCAAGAGCAGGAGGTTAATGGCACATGGAAGAATGATGTCCATGTTTATGCAGGTGCAAATTCCGTGCAACCCGATGTTTTGACCTCGATCGACATGGTTTCTCAAATACATCTTTTGACTTTGACTTTTTGTTACCGCATATTTATAAAATGCAGGAAGAGTATATATATGTTTATGAAACTAGATACAAATATAAAAAACGTACTCCCTCCGTATCATATTTAGAAGTCGTTTTAGACAAGGTTTGAGTCAAATATTGAGAATATAGATCGTGAATAACTTTTAAGTCGTTGAGTTTAGAAATGTGAAAACTATATGAATAGACTTGTCTTGAAAAGTATTTTATAAAAGTATACATATATTATTTTTAATAAATATTTTTGTAAATATAAGGAGTCAAAGTTACGTTTTGGAGACCGTGTCATTGTCCAAAACGACTTCTAAATATGATACAGAGGGAGTACTGACTTTTCAAAAAATAAATGCTGGACAAAATATTAAAAACCGGAAGAGTAAATTGCAGAAGGTGCAAGATGGGTTGGTGGTGATGATGCTGACCAAACAGTTATCTACAGTTAACTCAGGGTTATTTAGAGTTTAGGGTTTTAAAATACATTAGATTGCGACTACATGGGAGTAAGTCTACCGTTTACTTTAATAATGTTAAACATGCGCAACCCGATTCAAATTAATAACTTTTTTGCGAATAAATTCAAATTACTAACTTGAGGTGTACTATAAACAAATAACCTCGAAAATTTGAAGTCTTTCATGACGCTATCCACCCAAATCTAAGTCCGGGAACTATCGAAGCCGCAGGGCGGCGAGGACGTGACGCGCTAGACAGAATCCCTCCCCAAATTCTGAACCTCCCCGCCGCTTCCCCCCCACCTGAAACCCCGACGACATGGGAAGCAAGAAGAAATCGAAGCCAAGCAGGAGCAAGAAGAAATCCAGAACCAGCGCCGACCAGGCGCTGGCCCTAGACTACGTCCGCGCCTGGGCGCACCCCGCGCCGCCACCTCCGGAACCCTCCTCGGCGGCCGATGCTGACGCGGACGACTTCCTGCCGGCCCAGCTTGCGCGCGGCGGCGGCGGCGGCGGCGACGTGCTGTTTGAGCTCCACTCCCACTCGAACCACAGCGACGGGTTCCTCTCCCCCTCCGCGCTCGTCGAGCGCGCCCACCGCAACGGGGTAAGCTGACAGGCCATATATGACCTCTGGTATGTTTGCCCGCTACGTGTTTGAGGAAATGTTCATGAGGTTTGATCGGCGGTGTAGTTCTGTGCTATGTGGGATTCGACTTAGATTGCCTCATTGTGTTCGTACGCTTTAGTTCTTTGATCTAATCCAAGAATTGCGTTGTGAGCTTGCACATTTTAGTATACATGCCAGTGTGCGTGCATAGCTGCGTCATAGTATGCGCAAGTGCTGTACTGGTGACTGGAGTATCTCAGAGGGAAACTGTTTCCTTTGAAGTTCCAACTCCCTTCGATGATCCATTTGTTTAAATTTGAATGAAGCTGTCATCTTCAGACATGCATTAGGTAGTTTAGTATGCGGAAGTGCTGTACTGGTGACCGGAGGATCTCGGAGGGAAACGGTTTCCTTTGAAGTTCCAACTCCCCTTTGATGATCCGTTTGTTTAAATTTGAATGAAGCTGTCATCTTCAGACATGCATTAGGTAGTTTAGTATGCGGAAGTGCTGTACTTGTGACTGGAGTATCTTGGAGGGAAACTGTTTCCTTTGAAGTTCCAACTCCCCTTTGATGATCCGTTTGTTTAAATTTGAATGAAGCTGTCATCTTTAGACATGCATTAGGTAGTTCAGACAGTGCATTGCTTAGCTAATTGCTTCTAAAAAAATATTGAGATGTGTTAGTGTCGGTTACCCCATGAAATGTTTCCATGGAGTATGTACCATAATCTACCTCTTGTAGTTTCTGTATGGTCGTGCGATGGTTGAATGCTATATATCGTTGAGCACATAGTGTAAATCTTCAATGATGAAATAGGAGTGACTAAACTATATATGTTTCCGGCATAGGTGAAAGTTCTTGCCCTAACAGATCATGACACCATGGCTGGCATACCAGAAGCTGTTTTGGCAGCTTCCAAATTTGGCATTAGAATAATTCCTGGAGTTGAAATCAGTGCGTTATATAATCCAAGGTAAGTGCCTTTTAGCTTTTAGCAAAAGGATCTTTTATATCGTGTTTGGCAAAAATCATCAATAGCATGCAATTTAATGAATCAATCATCCTATTGTTGCACACTCGTCAATAGATCTGCAATATTATTTTAATTGTCTATTGCCTTTCTATGTTTCATATGATGATTCATTATATTATGAATTTCATTGTCTATAAGGGAAGTTGCTGGTGCTGGTGAACCTGTTCATATCCTTGCATACTATGGTACATGCGGTCCATCAAGGTCCGATGAGTTGTACAGCATGCTATTGAACATTAGAGATGGGAGATACTTACGTGCAAAGAATATGCTGGCAAAGCTAAATAGACTCAAGGTGCCAATAAAGTGGGAGCATGTAACCAAAATTGCTGGTGAGGGAGTGGCACCTGGTCGATTGCATGTAGCAAGGGCTCTGGTTGAGGCAGGTTATGTAGAGAATATAAGGCAAGCATTCAACAAGTACCTTGGTGATGATGGCCCTGCATATGCCAGGTTAACAATTCATCCCAAATAAGCATTTATTTTTCCTTTTCTTGAAATAATAAAAAAATAGTTTTTGAAGAGACCAAATAAGCATTTCCTCTGCTGTGAAAGATCTCTGTGTTAATAACAAGACCTGTGTTTTTTACAGAGGCAGCGAACCATTTGCTGAGACTGTTGTGCAGTTGATTAGTCGTACTGGGGGTATATCTGCACTTGCTCATCCTTGGTCATTGAAGAATCCGGATGCAATAATCAGGTCTTTAAAAGGTGTTGGCCTGAATGGTATGGAGGTCTACAGAAGTGATGGAAAGGTTGATGGTAGGTGCCGTACGCTTTGTGCATGATAACTTGAGATAGAATGGAAGACTCCTGTATGCACTAAAATTTTATTTGTCATTATGACAAGTTGCATTACATTATTTACTTTACAGGATTTAATGAATTAGCCGAGAAGTATGGACTTCTGAAACTCGGAGGTTCAGATTTCCATGGAAGAGGTGGTAAAGATGAATCTGACATTGGCACGGTCAAGCTTGCTATTACGACTTTGTGCTGCTTCTTGAAGATGGCTAGGCCTATCTGGTCTTCTGCTATGAAGGACATCCCACTTAAGTTTGCAGAGGAGCCATCTTCTGCAAATCTAGGAAACATACTTAAGTTTGGACGACTTACCAATGTTGATGATTTTTCTCCAATAAACACTGGTATTGATGTTGTTGATTTCTGCTTATCTTCTTGGTCAAGCAACGATGACATGGAAGCCACTGAACTTGAGGAGGTAAGACTGAAGCTTGCCCATTATGCAGCAGAAAGGTGACATCGACGACATGGTCATCTCGAGTAATGTTTTCCGCCTAGTTCATCCTGCAGCATGTGTTGTTGCAACCCAATGTTTGTGTTTCACTTCTTCCTTTTGCAGCCCATCAGAACTAATATGTTGTTTATTAGTTGATGACCTTTTTGAAAGTAGATATGCCGAATCTGGTAATCTTTAACATTTTAATCAAGAATGTATATTTCTCTATGATAATTTAAGGAGGAAAAGAATTATTCCAAAGTTAAGCGTTAAAATGATGTGCATAGAATCAGAGAATATATTGTCTCCTGTTCCTGTTCTATTCTCCTCTAGCATAGGTGATGTTCCTTCTATGTTTTCGATTGTTGACCTTTGAGAATGATGACTGTCCTCTTTATTTATGTAGTTTCTTCTAGTTTCATTCAGTAAACTAGTAAAGCAAATATTGAGTAATCTATCTGTTGACTTGCATTGTTTAGATGTTTTAGGCCAATAAATGATTTCAGATTTTTGGATTTAAACTATTCTATCCTTGGACCTGACTCAAATCATATAACTATGAATATTAGGTTTAATCAATTAAGCGAATTGAAATGGAAGATAATATGCAGATATATAAACAATTTGGCTCCAGCCAATGTTCCTTTGCAGGATCAATCTGGATCAATAGATAATTTACTGTTGAGTGTCCCCGCATTCATGGCATCCCACTAAAGCGTAGGAGCCAACAGACGATGGATTGCCATTATTTATATGGTGGTCTGAACCTTCAAATTCCCTGGGCTTCTTGGCAAATGAAGAACTCCCTGTCATGGTTGTTGTAGCTTAGTCTCTTGTGGGTTATCGTGGGTCCCTTAAGCCACATCTTTAATTTAATATTTGATGTTTTGTTTGATAAACATTATCCTGGATGCATAGAGTATATAAACATTTCGATCTTTTCAACTAAAAGTTGTGGCCTTTTCTACGGACCTGTTTACCAAATACCAGTCTTATCTGTCTTACGAACTGTGTTTTGGTACATACGGTTCCTGTCCTCAGTTACTACCTGTCCAAATAGCAAAAGCACAATGTCACCTGTAAGATAATAATGCCATTTTACTTAGGAAGGGGTCAATCTTACTAAATCAGCATGGGATGATCAACTGGAAAATGTCCAACCTTAACTCTGTAGCCCTTCTTGTTTTGTAGTAGACCACTTGTTTTAGTTTGAGCTTCTGTGTGGGGCCATTGTTAGTTTGTTACCCCTTTCTGGTTCTACGGCAGTGAATGATGCCCAAAGTGGTGATGTCAATTGTCATGTTGTCATGCTCAGTTTTTTTCCTAATCCTTTATCATGCTACTTTTTTTAATCCGTTGACTACTTTAGTTACATCGTCTTAGCTGTTGCTGAGCCGCATGCCATCATCAAATTTGTCACATGTTTCCTGTTAGGGCATGTAGACCTAATTATTTCGTGCCGTGCATGATTAGCCTGTTGCCAGTTTGGTTGCTGCGTCATTAGGCCCTAACCTTTCCCCTTGGGGCAGCGTAATGGCCGCTAATCCTTACGCATTTATTTACTCCTCTTGATGAATGAACAGCAGCCACGATTTTATTTAAAAGATTATCACCCGCATGTGGTATTTTTTGACCTACACTTTAGAACATTATCTCCGCCCGTGTGATGTTAGACCACCCAGCGTAATGTGACTGTTGTGTGGATGGACCAAAAGGAGGCTCCGTATTGATAAGCATTGCAGACCCATCACCTTTCTGCTTCTGTTTTTGTACATTCTTTTCGCAAGATGATGATGGTTGCTTTCTGGGCCTACGCCTAGTTGTGGTCTATGTGTTAGATTGTGATTTCTATTCCCTGGAAAGTGGTCAAGACTCAAGAGGTGGTTTAGTTGGTGCCATCTCGCTGTTTGCTTCGAGATGTTTCTTTAATCCTTCTCTAGAACCAATCCCTGTGCTAAGCCCATCACTTAACTATTTGGCAAATTGCCTTCGGGTCTTGATGGAATGCAAAGACATCTACTGTAGGAACCCTGCTGCTCAGGCTACCATGCCTGTTCATCCATCCAGAGCCTTGCAGCAAGCTGCACGAAGATCCACTTCGCCTCCAGATGTTTCTTCAACCTTTCTCCAAAATTCTCGTCGCAAACCTTTCATTTCATCACTATCTCGCAATTTTTCTTGGGTTCTTGAAGGCCATGCACTGTTCTGAACCGTGCTGTCCAGGTCACGCTACCAACTAACCAGCACCTGCTCTGTCCATCCCATTCCCATCCTCGCAAGTCGCAATAAACCACCGCAACCAAATTTGCAAGTCGCAATGAACCACCGGAACCAATTTTGATTCGGGCTGGACGATGCAGACAAAATCCCTTTTAAGCAAAGGTAACCGGAAGCCCCAAGGCAGTGATGAGTGAGTGATCTTGTGGTTAGGCACCTCCCTCCCCACTCCCATCCCAAAGATCCCGAATCCGAAATCCCTCCACGACTGGCTCGTTCTCTCACCCTACCCTCCGCGGCCTGGATCCGACACGCCAATATTCCCCCGCCGATTCTGGCCTCCGCTTCTGTGGCTGCGGACGCCTTCAACGTCCCGCCCGCGCTTTCCCTTTCCCTTCCTCTCTCCGCCTCGTCCCGCATCGCAGCGGCGGCGGCCAGAACACGCACGCGCCCCGTCCGTGTCCGTCGCTACCAGCCCACAGCAGCGGAGAGGAGACGACGGCCGTGGCCACACAAAAAAGCCGCTTTCTTTTCTGCATCGATCGCGGGCGCACTCGTGCTCCGTCCGATTACTTGCCACCAGCTCGAACACACTGACTGATCATTGAAGTGAACGTACAGAACGCAGGCGATCCCCTTTATTTGTCTGGTCAACAATCGGGTCTCTCGGTGTTGTGGCTGTTGCGCGTCCTTCTTTTCGGAACAGGGAATGGAATCGTTTTGCCTCGCATTTCGGTTTTCCGGTGCGGAGGAAACCCCATCCAACGTCCAATCAACTGCCAAACCCCACGATCGCGAGCTGAGGAATGGCACTAACCAAAGGAATTGGTCGTAAAGAATGAACCCCATGGCATCAAATCGGGCGATTCGGGCGGCCTTTACGTCACCGTCGTACCCTAGTACTCGTACCAGTACGTGTGTTCGTGTACAAGCTTTTCCGTTTTGTATTGTATTCTCGTACAAGACCTCTTGGCGTCTTGCCCCTCCTGGTACAGTAATAATCTAGTACTCAGATCTGAGAGATGATTGGGCTAGAGAAAGGATTGTTTAAACCACCTCCTCGTCTACAACGACGCGATACTTGTGTACGTACTCGACCATCAGCACTGCACTGCTTACTTGGGAGTCAGACCGTAGCATACAAGCTGCCGCGTAGACCACGCTCTCTCATCAGTCATCACTCGACACAGCCATGTGACAGCTAGATCTGCTGATCTTACCAGGTCAGACCGCTTCTCAGCCAATCACCAGCTGCCAGGTGCCCTCCGTCGACCGGCACCTGCCCGGACACGCGCGTCCCCTGCAGTGAAAGATCTCGACTGGTGCCGGTAACAAGCGAGCGCGGACACCTGGCGCCCTCCCGTTGGCCGGAACCTACCCCTCGCGCGCTTATAAAAGACCGCGGCAACGGCTGCTCTTGTGTGCTCATCGAACTGATCACTCCTCAATCTCTGCGCCTCGCGAATCGCTTGCGCTTCAGCTCTCGAAAATCTCTCGGTAGATTATATTCTCGCGGCTTCAGGTCTCCTCTGTTTCTTGTAGCTGATCCCGTCTTGAGAAAATCCATGGCCACGACGATAGATTGGCACGGCCGCGGCGCCGCTCTTCCGGCAGCTATGTACGAGATGGTGGACAGCAAGCGCGCGCTTGCGCCGGCCATGCACCACCAGCAGCAGCAGCTTCCGACCATCTCGTTCGGGTACCCCTTCTCCGGCGTGGAGAACCGGAGCGCGGCGGCGGCGAGCGAGCTCCTCGGCGCCGGCGGCGGCCTGAACCTGACGCCGGCGCAGATCCTCCAGGTGCAGTCGCAGCTGCAGTTCCTGCGCCGGCCGGCCGGCGGCGCGCTGGCGGCGGTGGCGACGCGGCCGATGAAGCGGCAGGCGCCGGCGCCGGCGCCGCTCCCCGCGGCGCGGCCGGCGGCGTCCAAGCTGTACCGCGGCGTGCGGCAGCGGCATTGGGGGAAGTGGGTGGCGGAGATCCGCCTGCCGCGCAACCGCACCCGCCTTTGGCTCGGCACCTTCGACACCGCCGAGGAGGCCGCGCTCGCCTACGACGCCGCCGCGTTCCGCCTCCGCGGGGACTCCGCCAGGCTCAACTTCCCCGAGCTCAGGCGCGGCGGCGCGCACCTCGGCCCGCCTCTCCAAGCCGCCGTCGACGCCAAGCTACACGCCATCTGCAACGGCACGGCCAGTGCGCCGCAGAGCCAGAGCCAGAGCCAGAGCAACGCCACGGCGGCGACGGCGACGACTCCGAGTACATTCTCCTCGGCGAGCCCGGACGTCAAGAGAGAGCCCGGCTGCTCCGGCTCCGAGACCTCCTCGTCCGCGGACGGCGACGTGTCCTCGACCGGCTCCTCCGACGTGGTTCCGGAGATGCAGCTTCTCGACTTCTCAGAAGCGCCATGGGACGAATCCGAGAGCTTCCACCTGCGCAAGTACCCATCGCTGGAGATCGACTGGGACTCGATCCTGTCATAACACTCTGCTCGTCTCGTCCCTCCAGTTCCTGATCAAGCTGTTCTTGATTGCTGCTCTGTAATTTATAGCTCGAAAGATCAAAGTGGTGTCTTGATGTTTAGGTACTTGTTGGTTTAGCTTTTGGGTTTGATCATGTCCAGCATCGACCCCTGGTCTGCTTGGTTTTTTAAATGGCATTGCCAGGAAGGAGGTCTCCAGCACTTGGATTATGGAATACGCAAATGTCTCGTGTATATACATTTGAAATCTTGCACTATACACTGTAGTTGCAATAATCCAATAAATACCACTTTGTGACACTTGAATGGCTAATGGTTTTAATTCTGTACTTATGTTACTGATCAGTTACTGCTCATAATAGCATAGAGGGAATGGAATGGGAATCGTGTATGAGTTAGAACAGCTGAAAGTTGATTTTACAAGAACAGTATGAGATTCATGATTCTGTTTGTAGACTATTTAACCGTACCAATGAAGAAGCACATTTTGATTAGGATCACCCCATAATGTCCAAAACATATGATTTGCTATAAGTGGAATGTTAGGTGCGTCACTGTGATATGAATTTTAATGATTTTACCATGGAATTGCTCTGTATGTATCTTTTGTAATGATCTAACCGTGTAATTTCCATTTCATAAACATTTTTTACATCATTGCACAGGCCCGTGTGTTTACTGCTTGACTGTTGACCTAAATGATGCCAATTCAGTATTCATAGGGAATTTTACTTGTCTATTTATCACAGAATTGAACTTGGTGTGCAGAAGATTTAGCTCCATGTAAAAATTTTATGTGGAAAACGCTATTCTTAAACCACTTGTAAAATATTCTCCTTTCAGTGCCAAAAGATTTTCTCAAACCACTTAAAAAAAACTTTACTGATATTGTTTCCTATTTTTGCTTATTCATATATACGAAAGCTGTGATGTTTCCCTCTGATCTTCATACTAATCTTGTACTAGTCATTGCAGCATATCTTATTTCGAACAGTACTAGATGATTATATATGTGAGCTGCTGCATAGGAGGGAAAGCATCTGGATCCCTTTTTTCGCTTGTTCTTAATTTTAAAGGACCAGATTGTCATGTGGGGAAGTCAGGACTCCACGTTACCACAACGTTGCTTTGGCTTAGTATAATGCTAATCCAATTCCCCAGAAAGAGAAAACCTGGTATTTAGCTGGCAATCACCACAATTTACATGGTTCCTCTCAAAGTTCATTGTACACTGTTCAGTGTAACTTTTTGTCGCTTCTAACAAAGAATTTGGTACCTTTTGGCTGATGCATGAACCTTGAGAAACGCGTTAATTGGCAGTTAGCCTTGTCTTGGGTTCATTAGAGAACTTTGAGCTTGATCGGCAGCTTTGTATTCTCTCAGTAGCTTATTTGCCGTTGGTATCAAGTTACAACATAAGCATAGCCGCCTACCATGAAAATATATTACGCGCATAACTAGCAAACTTCAAAATTTGTGAAAACTGAAGATCAAGCCCTGATAATATATTTTATTTTCTTTTAAACTACTAATGTTCAACTTGCTAATCCTGGTTGGTTTATGTCACTTTACGGATCGGTATGGTCTATCCGCAGCTTTTGCATTAATTTTGTGGTCGTTTTCATCCTCTAGTCCATCATGGTATTGACCATTCACATATTTTTCTTATGCATATCCTCTTACGGAGCCTGGAGATAGATAAGCAGAGCTTACAGAAAAGCACTAATGGTGCTCAGCCATTGTCAGGTAAGGTCAAACCCATAATCCCTGTCCCAATGTCAACGCTGCGCTATTAGAGCACTCAAGGAGATTGGGCGAGGATGCCCACTATGTACCTGCAAATGCCATGATGGTCCACTGCATAGTTTTGAGTTGACTTCTTGTTGAGCTCAAAGGCTGGAGACCTAAAAAATGAGGACTATGAACTAATGCAAGGCTTAGTTTAAAATTTAAAAGAAATGATCCTAGAAAAGATAGTTGGGATGGAGAAGAAACCCACCCGACAATTCAACACATGAGTTGGACATGGCAACAAGATTCACTTGGCGAGAAAAAGGCTACCCTCTTAGCGATAATGTATGTAATGTAATCACATAGGCTAGCTGATAGGCATGATCATGACATATCAGTGTATAGCTTAGCTTGGTAAGCGTTGACCCGAGCAAAGCAAGCCGATATTCATGCTTTATGAAGCTTTTTATCATGGCTATGCTAAATTTCCATAAACGTTTGGGGTTTCATTTGCTTTTGGACCGCGTTTTCAATGCGAGATTGGTGCACAAACTGCAGACTTTTGCTGAGTCTGTGGTTGGAAGTTGGAACTGGGTGAAGTATGAGCCAGAGAATGTTGATCTGATTGACCTACTCGGTTGTCACTTGCCAAACTCCAATCGTCAGAAGGGAAATAATGCTGTAGTACGAATGCGAAATCGGAATTGCCTTATTGCTGTCTTAGTGTAACGTACCCTAAGGCAAAACAAAAGGATATAGAACCATTATTATGATTCATGAGTAGCTGGGCAGTTTTGATTCGCAAGCTACAGAAAGATGGGTGGATAATGGACTCAAACTCAAAGTTAAGCAGCGCTCATCACTGTGCATGAACCCTACCTTTGGAAAAATGTGCTCCTGCTCATTGGTACACTGAACTAGGCATGTGCGTGCCCATGCTGATCCTTAACACAGTCACGGGCCTTGCCGAGTGGGCGGCAGGAAGGAGCAGGCGCACGGCACGGGATATTATTCAGTGCCCAAAGCCATGTCGGCAGCGCTCAAGTATCTGTCAGTCGCCACACTGCCATAGTTGACCTGGCTCATCTTGCCATCTCCTGACAAGTGTCGATTCAGCAATCGGCAAAAAGAGTTCATACCTGCGGCCTGCTATGTGGCTTTCTTTTGACGTAGTATACTACTTTCAGCATATAGGGAAGGGATCACGGGACATTGCTGTGTTGATCGAGCTCGCCCTCTGGTTTATCTGTTTCAGTATTCACTATTCAGTATTCAACAACGCTTGGGTTGCGTAGAAAGAGGCGCTTGACGGATACTAACGAGGCCTCGGCTGACGACTGGTCTGCAAGGCGCCTGGGAACGCCGCGCCGGCGAGAGCGGTTGCAAGACGCGCACGAGCTTTGTTTGATTGAGAAATAGAGTTTTGGAGTGGAAAGGAGGGGTTTGGAGTGGAGCAATTTCCCCTAGAGATCAAAATCTTCCTGAGAGGAACCATGTAAATTCTTCTCGATACTCTTCAATACTCTATTTTTCAAACAAAACCTGAGGGTGACACCTTTTTCCTGTCTCAAAATACAAACATGGGTTCATATCCCCCTCCAAAGTTCATATACTCCCTCCAAACTACATGGCTTGGCTACTGTGGCCTGGTTTATATCCCGTTCCGAAGGGAAAAGTGGGGCTGGAGTGGGCTGAAAGAGACGAAGGGAAAGTTTCAGCCTGGCTGGAAATAAACGGCAACTGGATTAGAGATAGAAAGGATAGAGTTGGGCCTATGATGGGCTGGTATTAAGAAGGAAGAAGGGAACGGCTTTTGGCCCAATACAGGATTTGAATTTTAGAAATAATTTAATCCTTTTCTCGAGAAAGGGATATCCAGATTTGAACAAAAATTCAAGTTTGAAACAAAAAAAAACAGAATGAATAGTCTTGAAACTGTAAAATTTAGATTTCTTGTATTGCTTGGGATGCTTGAGCCGTATCTGTTTTCTAGTTTATTGTAAATTCACAAGGATCGTGTTTTTTAGTTATTACCGTTAAGGATGCATGTATGTAAATTCTAGTTTATTGTAAATTCACAAAAGCCTAGCATGCATGTAATGTTCCTCGAATCGATGCACTGCATGCTTCAGCCTGAATGTCCAACTACAATAACACCAATGCAACATGTAGAGTCTAGTGTTCGTCATTTTCGATAGAGAAACGATGAGCGGAAAATAATACGTGTGAATTGATGGTCATTTCTAATATTTTGTCACACATGGCCCAAAAGCGCCGGCGCCCCTAATGCAAATGGGGAAGTGGCCAAGTGAATGTAAAAGGTTTGCCATGGCATGTGAAGTGAAAGATTCCAAACTGCAATATGAAATCAATAAAGTTTGAATTTATATTTAGAGTGACTAGATCTTCCACAGAAAATCATTTCTTCTACACGGCTGGTTGCTGCTATGCTACAGGGTTTTTGGTTTCGGGCTCCAATCAAGCAGCGGCCAAGGCTGAGTTTGGCAACAATCAAAATGTGCCCATATCTCCATGTGAAGAATGTACTAGAAGTGTATCAAGGGGGCTTGAGCCCCAAAGATATGGGCACATCACGATTGTGGCACAATTCACTTATGTTCTTCTTCCTTGTTTGTGTCATCATATCATGTTTGATTCATTCCTCGACGCTATTGGAAATAATCAGTGTGTTGCGGCCATGTCAGCGTGTCATACTATGGTCAACACGCCCTTGCCCTTGGGACGGGCCTCCCGCAGTGGCAGTCGTGCTTGCTGGTTTGTGGACAACCAACATTCGTGATGATCTTAGCCAGCAGCCATCAGCAGAGCAGCATTGTGATCCGTTACCGAACTTCAAAACCATGATTCACTTCGTCACAATTTACATAAGAATCTAAGGAATTTCAGAACATCTCTTACACACAAGGCGCGAGCGCGATCTTACTCCCCCCTTCCATATGCCTGCCGCCACGACCTGGCGCGCGCCGTCAGCTTCATTCAATTCCACCATCGCACAAGCGCCCCCACCGCATTGTCACTTGAGAAAGCTGCTCTTGCAACTCTGCGACGAAATGTGCACGTCCTTCCTCAGCCCGGCGGCGGCGATCTCGCAGCGCACCCCCAGCCTCCGCTGCCCGAACCCCAGCGCGCCGATGTGCACCTGCACCGTCACCTCCACCGCCAGCTGCAGCGTGAGGTGTTCCCTCGAGCCCCTGAGCGCCTTGTCCACGGCCCTGGGCGTGCGGCCGTCGTGCGGCACCCCGCGCAGCGCCAGGGTGAAGTCTGTGGCGTCCTCGCCGCCGTCCGCTGGCTGCCCGAGGTCGCCGGTGGCCAGCGTCGCCCCGTGGTGCAGCAGCCTCGCGTTCCCGCCCCTGTACCACAGCGCCGTCATCTTGTTGGGGTTCACCGCGGTGAGGAAGAGGTCGGTGTCGGTGTGCGGCGGCCGCGACGCGACGGCGCGCGCGGTGAGCCCGTCGACGGAGAAGCTCGGGACGCCCGGCCGGAGCACGACGAGGGCGATCGCGACGGCGGCGCCCAGGAGCAGCGCGCCGAGCGTGCGCGCCACGCACGGGGAGCACGCGCCGGGGCCCTCGTCCTTCCTCTTCTTCTTGTTCGCGCCGCCGCCGCCGCCGCGGGCGTTGCGGTAGCGCTCGGCGAGGTAGGCGTTCTCGGGGGGAGGGACGCGGTATATCTGGTCCTTCTGGACGTGGACGACATACGTTTCGGGCGCCGGGGCGGGCGCGGCGGCGGCGACGGGCTGGAGCAGGGAGCCGAACGCGGTGGAGACCGCGGAGGAGGAGGCCGGGTCGGGCGACGACGCCGGCTGGAGGGCCCTCTCCGCCATGTCGTCGGGGGGAGCGACGGGAGGCGGCGAGGGGCGGGCGCGGGGGAGGGAAGGGACCGAGCGGAGGGCGTCGCATCAGGGGTGCGGCGGCCCACGCGGGCGATTTGGAGGGAAAGGAGCGGCCGGGCGCGCCAACGGGAGGGACACAGTTTTAACGACACGCCTATTGTTGGGAGGGGGTGCAGGCACCGGCAGCACACACCTGCATGCCTGCATGCATATCTGGAGCGGCCGGTCAAAGGCCCACGTCACCCAGCGGCCGGCGGAGCGGCTCTTGGTTGGTGGTTGCTTGCGACGCACGCCGGTTTCGCCTGCCGCCGGTTGCGATCTGCAACGGCGTCGCGCAGGCGCTGGACGCGGCGCCGGCCTAGACGCTCTCTCGGCTTCTCGCAAAAGAAAACGGAGACCTCGCAATATGGTGAGGTGAGGGGGTGCAATTCACTAACCGTTACTCCAGGTTAGTTGATTTTAATGACGTAGCAATCCTAAGGGCATGTACAGCCCGTCGCTTGGGCGCGTCGCTACACTGTATTTTTACGAAAAACACCCCGCACATCCGCAGCGACGGGCCGATCGTCGCTAGATCGGGCGACGGCCTTGTTCCGTTCCCCCACGCTCAATCGACGCCGAGGCGTCGGGCTGTACGAGGCCCGTCTCCAGGCGCCGTCGCCGGCGGGATCCCGCGCTCCGACCCTCCCCCTCCAAATCGCGCCCCTTCATCCCGCGCTCCGCTTCCTTCCTCGCGCGCGCATCTGCTTCCCCCGCCAAAAGCTCGCGCGCGCATCTCTTCCCCCTCCTCCACTCCTCCTCCAGCAGCCGCCGTTGAGGAAGCTCGCCCGCCCGCCGCGCCATGGAGGAGCTTGCCCGCCCGCAGATCCGGTCGCCCGCGCATCCAGTCCCCGGCTGAGGAGCTCACCCGCCTGCGGGGACGAGCGGCCACAGCCGGCCCCTGGCGACTGCAGGGCACGGCGGCGAGCGGCAGCGGCCACGGGGATGGGACGCCGACCACGGGGAGAGGGCCAGTCCCGGCGAGCGCCGCACTCAGGCCAGCGGACTCACGCGCCGCCAGCGGGAAGCTTGAGGTCGGCCAAGGCGGGGCTCGAGACGGCTGGAGAGCGGCGTTGGTGAAGAGGAGGACGTCAAGCGCGGGCTCCACGACCCCACGAGCTTGACGTGCTTGGTCTCGACGGCGAGGTGGAGCGGCTGCATCACGAGCTCGGCCTAGGGTCCCTCACGCACGCGCTCGGCCGACGCGGCGCGAACCCGCCCGCGGCGCCCGCCATGGCCGCGGATCTCAGCTCTAGCTGCTCAGACGGGGGAAGTTGCTTAGACGGGGGAAGCCCCGTCGTCGGATTCGTCGAGGAGGAGGAGGTCGCCTTGGCCGCGACCGCGCCGTGCAGGGACGCATGCTGCTGGGAGGAGACGGCGCCGACGAGCGTCGTGTGCGGGCTGCTGCAGCGGTCTGCTCCGCTCTGTTGCCACCATTGATGCCGCGAGCAGAAGAGAGAGATAGGTGGCTGGAGCAGGAATGGAGTGGATTGAGCTCCACACGGCAAAAAAAAGGATGGAGTAGATAGAGCTCGATGTGAGTAGACGCCGCGAGCAGAAGAGAGTAGAAGGAGCTGGATGCTCCACCGACGCTCTGTTGTGGGAGCTGTGATAAGTAAACAAATGTGTGGTGGATATATTTTGGTGTTTTTCTTATGTTTTTTTCACCAATTTGTGTTTGATAATATTCTATTCAATAATTACACAATGGTATATCTAATAGTCACACACAAGGTATATAGAAATACATTTGTAATTGATCTTAGCTATACACAAAGTATTAAATAGCTTATAGACAACTTCTTTGTCTGTGGGTTGTACGGATTGTCTATACATCTGTCTGTATACGCAGTTCAAAATTTTGTAGACGACCCACTGTCTAAGGGCTGTACATGCCCTAAGCCATCCATTGACTCATAAACAAATTCTAAGAGAAATGACAATGGTATATCTCGTCCCTTGATGGTCGATGCGGAAGCTAACACAAGGACACGGGTTTATCCTGGTTCCGGCCACGGGGCCGTACGTCCAGCAGGGGCGTGCTCGCGCACTCGTATTAGCTTTGCATCGGGGTGCTTGTAGAGGGGAGCTACAAGTGGATGCGGGAGAGGAGAGACGTTCTCCAAGTCCCGGGTTTGTGGTGAGAGTGATTGAGTCTGGTGCCGATATCGGGTGTGTGTTGCTGTGTGTTCGTGTCTCAGCGTGAGCCAAGGCGTGCGAACTGTCTCCTTTCTACAGGGCTCCTGCCTCTCCCTTTTATAGTTCAAGGGGAAGAAGGATTACAGTCGTGGGTACAGTGCGTACTACAGTGCGAGCTACAGTGCGATCTGTACGGTGTATCTTGCAGAGGGGGCGTGCTTGCTTCAGGCGTATCCCTCCCCTGTAGTTTAGTTGAGAATGTCTTTAGGTCTTGTCCGTTGGTACGGCGCTTCTTTGCATCCGTCTTGTCAAAGCCTCGAGGGGTCGCTCGATGCTGCCTCGAGGCGGCAGGACTATCGCTTGGTCCCTCGCTCGAGGGGGGCTCCGTGCCGCTTTGAGGGGTCGCTTGCCGGGGGCACGGAGGCTAGCGTGGTGTAGGCCGCAGCCTAGTGTCAGACACCTTTACTAGTTATGATGACCAGGAGAATATGGCCTGCTCCGTTGGGCCGGTACGGCCGGCTTTTGCCCTGGCAACGGTGTCAGGCCGTATTCGTACGGGGTGGCCACCGCTCGGGTGGCCCGATAATCTTCTGTATTCGCCATGGGGGCCCTTCTGTTGAGGACGGGGGCAGGTGATGTAGGTGTGCAGCCTACCGTTGCCACAGTGTACGCTCCGTCGCCCGGAGACGTGGTTGGCAAGGGTTAGGAGACCCTTTGCTTGCCTTGCCGGACCGGCAACGTCGTTTGACCAGGGCTCGCCCCCCAGTCATTGGTGGTTTCTTGTTGGTGGGGTCCCCTAGACCCGCTCGAGGGCGTTTCGGCGTGGGAGGCGACGGGGGGCCCCCGGTGAAGCTGTGCGGGAGTACGATTGGAGTCAGCGACACCAGGGGTACAGTGCCGCGCATGCCCCGCGCGGCTCTCGCCTGTCCGCGTTGCAGGGGACACAGTGCTCTCAGATCTTGTCAGAGGCGACGTGCAAGGAGGATTTCTCTTTTGACTTCGGCACCCGGTGCGGGAGTTGGGATCGCCGGTCCCTGCGCCGCTGATGAGGTGCATACTCGAGGGGTCGAGATGAGCTCGAGCGAGGCGGAGCGGGGGGTCTGTGGCTCGAGGGGGAGGCGTAGTACCCTCGAGCGAGGCGGAGTTTTGGGTGCGAATGCGTCGTACCCTCGCGGGCCATTGTCGGGCCTGGATGGCTGGTAGTGGGCCGCATGATTTTGCTGGCGTGGGTCCATGTGTTTGCGGGAGGTAGTCTTTGTTGTGCGTTTTTGAGGGTGGTTACCCTGATGATTAAGGGACCCCCTAATTTGGTCCCCGACAGTAGCCCCCGAGCCTTTATGGGAGCGGTTCGCTCATATAAAGGATCCATCTCGAGGCGGCGTCTTGTGACGTCCCGTGTCAGGGCCTGATTTGGGATATGCACGACTTTCGTGGGGGCGCGCTAGCACACCCGCGGGTGTAGCCCCCGAGTCTTTGCGGGAGTGATTTCACTCGCGCGAAGGCTATAACCCTCGGGCATCGGGTTTTAGGTTTCGAGGTAGTACCGTGCGCGGGCTCGAGCTTTGCCCTCGAGGGGTGTTACGTCGTTGTGCGGGAAGCCCCCGAGCCCTCTGGCCTAGAAGGGTCGATCGGGTCGAGCTCCGCGTCTTTTCGTAAGGCGACCCTCGCTTCCCTTCCGCAGGGCTGAGGGGTGAGACGCTCTGCGCTACCCTCGAGCGGGTTCGCGAACGCGGCGGTCTCATTTGAGCTTTTAACGGGTAGTTCAAGTGGGCGTCCGTGCCCCGTTCGTTGGGGGTCGGCTCGTGGTCCGGAGACACGTCCATCAGCGAGCACTCGCAAAGGTTTGCTAGGCAGGGGCTTGATCCCATCCGACAGGGACCAAGGGCGTGGAAGCTCTCCCTCGGTGGCGTCCCTGAACTTCGCGTCTGGGGTAAAGTCATGATGAGCACGCCCGAATCGTCCCTGACTCTGTCGATCTGAAGCGCCTGTCGAACCCGTTCGAGGGCCAGGCCCGAGCTTCTGATCAGTAAGGCCATGGAGGAGGCGCGCGAGCCTCTCCGCTCGAGGGTCGAGCCATCTGCCCTTCCCTTGTTTGTTTCCAACTCAGCTGGGGCGTCCGTTCGAACCCGTTCGAGGGCCGGACTTCGAACCCTAGCCTTCGTGGAACGCCTCATGGCGATTTAGCTTACCTTGGAAGCAATCGTTGCCCGTTATTATCTTTGACCGGGGGTGGTCTTCCTCATTTCGCGCGAGTCGTGGTTGGCGTGGCAGTGCATCGGCCCGTCGACCGGAATCGGCCGTTCGCATCCACACGATCTCGGCTGACGTGGCGCGGCGCTCCGCGTGGGAGTACGGGCGCGCCTTTTTAGGCGGAGTGGCGTGCGTGGGTGGCGGTTGAGGTGGCGGTGCGCCCAGGGTGTCAGTCGGCGACGGTTCGTTTCACCGTGCCGCAATTAATGCGGCCGCCCACGCCGGGGCGATTTTCCGCTAGTGGGGCCCATGTGTCAGCGGCCCAGCCCACGGCCGCACTTGACGCGTGTGTTCCCCGGACCGGGCGGTCAGGCCATTGTTGATGGCGCGGTTGAACAGGCGCGCCTTTTATGATGAAGCGTCATGTATGGGTAAGATCTGAGGCGACGCGACGATCAGGACGTCCGGCGCGCCGACTCACCTTGCCGCACACCAGATAAACGTGGTTGCCCGCCTTGGGATGGTTTTCCATACGGTCGGGCCCAATCATCAGTGGCTTGAGCTAGCTTCCCCGTCTAGGTGCTTTCAGATGACTTCCTTTGCCCCGGTCCGTTCACCTGGGCCGCGGCTGTTTCGCTCGTGGGTCGTTGGGCGCAGGAATCGTAAAGTGGGCAGGCTGAGTCAAGGAGGTGATTAAGGCTGCCCGTTTGATACGGCTGGCGGTTTGCATCCGCACGAGAATCTCGCGATTATCTACCCACGGGAGTAACAGTTGCGACCCCTGGGTGCCTATAAAAGCAGGCGTCCGGGCGGGGGAGAAGATCATTGCCGGGTTCTTGTGTAGCTTGTCAAGTATGCAGAGTCATAAACTTCATCCTCCCGATGGGTTCGAGAGTGAGAGTAGAGCGGTCCGGGGTTTCGGCCTTGGCGCGCGCCATTGATGCCAGAAGAAAGTCGACGGGAGGCGGTGGGCATGCTGCGGGAAAGGAGCAGGGCATCGCGCTCCTCATCGGGGAGGCGGTGACCTTGCCGGTGGTGAGGCGCTGCAAGGATGTTGCGGCGGGCGCTTCGTTCGCTAGGAAGCTAGCAAATGACGTTCGCCGGCCGTCATCCTTGCGAGGGCACTCATCGACGGCAGGGCGTGAAGCCAGGCCGTGTTGGGCGGTCAAGTGGTTCAACGTCCTCCGTTCCGCAGCCGCTCGATCACCAGGTTCTTCGGTTAGCTGGGTGCCAGAGGAAAATCGACGAGAAAGCTGTGGAAATTGTTTCTCGTGATAGTGTGCTGGCCGGCTAGCTGAAGTTGTACAAGAGCCCCGTTAGGGTGGCTCTAGTCTTTGTATTTTTAAAACGGCCTATGGCCGAGTGTAATTTCTTATCGTAATCTCGCCGTTCATGGCGTGTAAGGAATAAATCCTGTTTGTGTCTAACCTTTTCGTGGGTTAGCACGATCTCGTATTTGTATTGAAAGATTTCTGTGCGAAATTGTGCCTTTTCTCATGATTTAGGAATGACTTTCGCAAAGGAGTTCGTTTTCGTGAGTTGCTTGAGCGTTGTGCGGCGAGGGGGACGCCGTAGCCTTTCGAGGGCGTAAGCGGTCCCACGACCCGACCAACTGTCCTCTGTAGTAACTCACGCCTTGCTTTTAGTCTTCCTCGATCTTTGAGGGGAAAGGACCAATAACGCTTTCTAGGTTTCGACTGAAGGAAAGTCAGACCCTTCTCGCGATCTTTGGGATGCCGAGTCCATTTCCGTGAGTTCCTGCAGTAATTTCGGGAGTTTGGTCCCGTATTTTCGCAGTTAGCAGCATGATAAATAAGGATGTTTTGATTTAGCTAGGGTTTTGCAACCGAAGTTTCGTCTGTTTGGTGTGTTGTGCCTTCCTCTTAACTCGAGATCGGTTTCGGCAGAGGAACACCAGTAACTTTGGCGTCGAGTGGTGAGGGGGATGCCGTAGCCTTCGGGGGCGTAGGCGGTCCCACGACTCTGCCGGCTCTCAGCCGCGGTAGACTCGTGCCTTGCTTACATCTTTCTGGACTTAATGAGGAAAGGTTTGGCAACATGTTTTTCAAAAGAAGTGGTTTGCGTTTGTTTGATGTACGATGTGTTGTGCTCTCTTCTTAGCTCGAGGTTGATTGGTGAGGGGGATGCCGTAGCCTTTGGGGGCGTAGGTGGTCCCACGACTCGGCCGGCTCTCAACCGTGGTAGGCTTGCGCCTCGCTTACGTCTTTCCGAACTGAGAGGGGAGGCTTAACAACACATTTTTGAAAAAGAAGCGCATGAAAAAAGGTTGGAACTGTTGGGGGTTCAGTCGCCCGGTAGCCCCCGAGGGAGGCTCGTCTTTACCTCGAGTTAGCTTCGAGGGTAAAGGCGAGTCGCCCTATTTCATTGTTGTTAGTAACAATGGTTCCATGCTATTATGAATCTTTATTATTATCATCATGCGATAAAACAAGATTGCAGAAAATACAAGAGGTTCTATGGGTAAAAGCGACGTAGCTGTTGGATGTTCCAAGCGTTGGGGAAGACCTCGGCCTTCTCGTTCGCTAGCTTGTAGGTGCCGGGCTTGAGGACTTTGGCGACGATGAACGGTCCTTCCCATGGTGGCGTGAGCTTGTGTCGGCCTCGGTTGTCTTGTCGTAGCCTTAGCACCAGGTCGCCCTCGTTTAGGTCTCGACGCCGCACCTTCCGCTCCTGACATCGTCTCAGGGACTGCTGGTACCGTGCCGAGTGCAGGGTGGCCACGTCTCGAGCTTCGTCCACCAAGTCCAGTGAATCCTCGCACGTTCGCTGATTTTGTTCTTCTTGGTAGGCCTTGTGCCTTGGGGATCCATACTCGAGGTCCGTTGGCAAGACGGCCTCAGCGCCGTAGACGAGGAAGAACGGGCTGAAGCCCGTGGCCCTGCTCGGGGTGATTCTCAGGCTCCAAACCACTGCGGGTAGTTCGGTTACCCACCTTCGACCGAAGCTGTTCAGCTTGTTAAAAATCCTCGGCTTTAGCCCCTGCAGAATCATGCCGTTGGCACGCTCCACTTGGCCGTTGCATTGGGGATGAGCTACGGCCGACTAATCCACTCGAATGTGGTGATCGTCACAAAATTCCAGGAACTTCTTTCCTGTGAATTAGGTGCCATTGTCGGTGATGATTGAGTTGGGCACACAGAAACAGTGTACGATGTCGGCGAAGAATAGCACGGCTTGCTCCGACTTAATGTTGGTGACGGCCCGAACTTCGATCCACTTTGAGAACTTGTCGATCGCAACCAGCACGTGCGTGAAGCCCCCGGGCGCTTGTCGAAAGGGCCCTACAAGATCGAGCCCCCAGAACGCGAAAGGCCACGTGACGGGGATGGTTTGTAGAGTATGCGCCGGGAGGTGCGTCATGCGTGCGTAGAATTGCCATCCCTCGCAGGTGTGCACCGTTTCGTTGGCGTCGGCCATCGCGGTGGGCCAGTAGAAGCCTTGTCGAAAGGCATTGCCCACGAGGGTCCGTGGTGCCGCGTGGTGTCCGCACACGCCGGCGTGAATGTCGCAGATCAGTTGCCGCCCCTCGGGAATGGGTATGCATCATTGCAAAATCCCCGAAGCGATGTGCCTGTAGAGCTCCCCCTCAATCGAGATGAATGATTTAGCCCTTCTCGAGACGCGGCGAGCCTCGGCTTGGTCCGAGGGTAACTCCCCTTGATCGAACCACGCGAGGTATGGGGTGCGCCAATCTTGCGGCGGCGGCGGGTCGGCATCGATCTCCATTGCTTCGGCTTTGTCCATCGAGGATGTCTCGAAGTCGGGGGTCTCGGGATCACCCTCCGAGGGGTTCTCGTCCATCGGGTCGTCAGCCCCCGAGGGTCTCGAAGTCTTTCAAGGGGGAGGATCGGCACCCTCGAGATCGACCGAAGGTTTTTCGAGGTCGCGGGCGAAAACATTGGGCGGAACGGTAAGCCGCTCGGACGCGATTTTCGCTAGTTGGTCCGCTTCCTTGTTATACTTGTGCGGGATGTGGTTGAGCTCTATGCCGTAGAACTTGTCCTCGAGCTTGCGTACCGCGCTGCAGTACGCCTCCATCTTATCGTCGTGGCAGTTCGAAGTCTTCATGACTTGGTCCACCACTAGTCGAGAGTCACCTCGAACATCGAGACGCTTGACCCCGAGTTCTACGGCGATGCGGAGCCCCGCGAGAAGGGCTTCGTATTCCGCCATGTTGTTGGACGCCGGGAAATGTAGCCGCACTACAGAGCGAATTGCTCCCCCTGGGGCGAAACGAAAAGGAGGCCTGCGCCTGCCCCGGCCTTCATTACCGACCCGTCGAAGTACAGAGTCCAGCATTCGGCCTGGATCTGTGGCGGGGGAAGTTGTGTGTCCGTCCATTCGGCCACGAAATCCGACAAGATTTGTGATTTTATCGCTTTTCGAGGGGCGTAGCTGAGGGTCTCGCCCATTAATTCCATCAACCACTTAGCTATTCTGCCGGCGACATCGGGATTGCGGATTATCTCGCCCAGAGGGAAAGACGAGACCACAGTCACCGGGTGCGCTTCGAAGTAGTGTCGCAGCTTCCGTCGCGCGAGCACTATAGCGTAGAGCAGTTTCTGAATGTGGGGATATCTCATTTTGGTGTCGGACAACACCTCGCTGATGTAGTATACCGGCCTCTGCATCGGCAGGGCGTGGCCCTCCTCCGCCCTTTCGACGACAATGACCGCGCTAACCACTTGAGTAGTCGCAGCCACGTAGAGCTGGAGGGGCTCATTGTCCCGTGGTGGTGTCAGAATGGGCGCGCGCGTGAGCGTCGCCTTCAGCTCGTCGAGAGCTTTCTGCGCCTCGGAGGTCCACGCGAAACGTTCGTGTTTCTTTAGGAGTCGGTACAAGGGCAGGCCTTTCTCGCCGAGTCGCGAGATAAAACGGCTTAGCGCCGCGAGGCAGCCTAGTACCTTTTGCACTCCCTTAAGATCTCGGATCGGCCCCATTCGCTCTAGGGCCATCACCTTCTCAGGGTTGGGCTCGATGCCTCGTTGAGAGACAATGAAACCCAATAGCATACCGCGCGGTACCCTGAACACGCACTTCTCCGGGTTCAGTTTTACCCCGTTCGCCCGGAGGCGATCGAAGGCGATTCGGAGATCGCCGACTAGGTCATTCGCCTTCCTAGACTTCACGACGATATCGTCAACATATGCCTCAACGGTCCGCCCGATGTGATCTCTGAACACGTGCTGCATACATCGCTGGTATGTAGCTCCGGCGTTTCGGAGACCGAATGGCATTGTGACGTAGCAAAACATGCCAAACGGGGTGATGAAAGAAGTCGCAAGCTGATCCGATTCTTTCATCTTGATTTGGTGGTAGCCCGAATAAGCATCAAGAAAGCATAAAAGCTCGCACCCAGCAGTGGAATCAACTATTTGATCACTGCGCGGCAAAGGGAAATGAACTTTGGGACATGCTTTTTTTAAACCAGTATAGTCTACGCACATGTGCCATTTTCCATTCTTTTTCTTAACTAAAACAGGATTAGCTAGCCACGTAGGGTGAAATACCTCATTGATGAATCCGGCTTCCAGAAGCTTGCGCAGCTCCTCCCCGATCGCCCGGCGCCTTTCCTCGTCGAAGCGTCGCAGGCACTGCATCACTGGTCTGGCTTGAGGTCGGATATCAAGGGAGTGCTCGGCGACCTCCCTCAGAATGCCCGGCATGTCCGAGGGGCTCCACGCAAAGATGTCGGCGTTGGCGCGGAGAAAGTCGACGAGCACTGCATCCTATTTGGGGTCGAGGGTGGAGCTGACCTTAACTGTTCTACCCCCGAGATTATTCGGATCGAGGGGTACAACTTTGGTTTGCTCCGCGGGCTCGAAGTTGCCCGCGTGTTTGCAGTTGGCGTCGGCGGCCTCGTTGAGCATCTTCTCGAGGTCAGCTACCTGAGCTTCGAGGCAGGCATGGGCCTCGGCGCGTTCGACGCACTCCACATCGCATTGGTAGGCGTGCTCGAACGACGGCCCGACCGTGATGACGCCCTTCGGCCCCGGCATCTTCAGCTTGAGGTAGGTGTAGTTGGGAACCGCCATGAACTTCGAGGGGTTGGACCTTCTTTCCCGGAGCGATGCCGTGGAATGCAGTTAGGCTAGGCCGTAACTTGTCCACGCCAATCCCCATCAGTTCCAGGGTGCTGGAGAACATGATGTTGAGGCTCCTACCTCCGTCCATCAACACCTTGGAGAATCGGGTGTTGCCGATCACGGGGTCGACAACAAGCGGATAATGTCCCGGGTTAGGGATGTAATCCGAGTGGTCTTCGTGACCAAAGGTTATGGTCTCCGTCGACCAATCGAGGTACGATGGCGTGGCTGGACGCACGTCGCAAACTTCCTGGCGTTCGCGTCGTCGCCGTCGCGCAGACATGTTCGCTGAGGGACCCCCGGCGATGAAGAAGACGTTCTCCACGACCGGGAACCCGCCGCCGCCGGCGTCGCCGCCGGCGGCGTCGCCGCCATCGGCGTCTTTCCTCGCGTCCTTCTCTTTCGCGACGAGTTGTCGGTAGTGCTTCTTGATCATCTCGCACTGCTCGGGGGTGTGCGAGACGGCGGTGTTGTGGTACAGGCATGACTTCTTCAGCATGTCGTCGAACCGGCCCCCCGGAGGCGGCGGGGGCCGAGGTCCCCGCCGGGCTTGATCAGCGGCGAAAGCTTCGTCGGGGCCATCTTCGCGCTGATGGCCGCGCACGGGCTTCGGGCCTCGCCGGCCTTGGTTGCTCTGCTTATGTGGCTTGGGCTTTTTCGTTTGCTCTGCGGGTCGGCCGCCGTCCGCAGGTGCATCCTCCACACTCTTCCCCTTCTTGCCATCGCAGATGGCTCGAACCGCTTCCTCCCCGGACGCGAAGCTGGACGCGATGTCGAACAGCTCGCTGACACTGGTGGGGTGATTGCGGCCAAGCTCGTGCACCAGCTCGCGGCACGTCGTGCCTTCTAAGAAGGCGTTGATGACCTCGGCGTCACCGACGTTGGGAAGCTCGGTGCAGCGCTTGGAGAAGCGTCGAATGTAGTCCCTCATGGGCTCGCTGGCCCTCTGGCAGCACCCTCGCAGGTCCCAGGAATTGCCCGGGCGCACGTAAGTGCCCTGGAAATTCCCTACGAACAGCTTGACCAGGTCGCCCCAGTCGTGGATCTGGTTTGCAGGCAGGTGCTCGAGCCACTGATGGGCCGAGTCCGCGAGGTGGAGCGGCAGGTTACGGATGATCATGTAGTCGTCCGTGGCGCCGCCTAGCTGACAAGCCAAACGATAATCGTTGAGCCAAACTTCGGGGTTGGTCTCACCTGAATACTTGGTCATGGTCGCCGGCTGTCGGAAGCGAGGGGGAATGGCCGCCGTGCGGATGGCGGGGTTGAACACCCGAGTCCCCGCGGGCTCAGGCGTCGGGCTCTTGTCCTCCTCTTCGTCGAAGTGCCCCCTGCGTCGTGGATGGTACCCTCGGCTCGTCGCGGTATCATATCTCTTCAGGTTCAGGGTGTTGCGGGCGTCCCCATCGTCGGCGGAGCCTCGCATATCCTGAAGCCGGTCCCTCACCGGTCTTCGCTCGCCTGGGTGTTGGGTTATGAGCGCCTTGCCGTCGTTCGTTGGACGGTTCGACGTCCACTTTACCCGGCGAGGGGTGTGGCCGGACTCCTCCTTGCCCTGCCGGCCGCCTTCGGCCCTCGAGTTGGCCTGCTGCCGAATGCGAGAGGCGGAGCTCTCGGTGCAGGAGTCGAGCCGATGGCGTAGACGGCTCGGGAATGGCCCGTAGCAGTGTTACCGCGGTGACGAGCTTTTGGCTTGCGCGCGGCAAGTCGGTGCCGTCGTCGTTTTCGATGCGGGCGCGAGCAATGCGCCTTGCAGCCCTAGCACGATTGTCGCGCTGAGGCTGCTGCGCTTCCAGGGTTGCCCGCGGTTGCTGCACCTGGCGGCGCTCTTCCTGGAGCTTGTTCTCCAGCTCTCTGACTTGCGCCAGCTGGGCCTGCACCAACGCTTTGTCACCTTGCGGCGTCGTGGCGTTGACGTTGGCGGGCACCACGGCCTCTGGGTTCGCCAGAGGACGGTCGCGGCCAGTTGTCAATGCCTCCGGGGTCTTGTTGTGGCCGGCGTCGTCATCGGAACCATCTTTGTTTCCGGACCCGACGTCGCCGTCGACGACGAAGCACTCCAGCAGAGGATCGCTTTCTCCTTCGCTGGAGACGTCGAAGCAGTAATTGACGGAGCTCAGGAACTGCCGGAGCGCCTCGGCGTCCCGAGGCCCGGCGTAGTCCCATTCCTCGTCGCTTGAGCCTGGTGGGTACCATTCATCAGGCGATGCGGCGTGGTGGTGGGTCGTGTCGTCCGACGAGGATGAGTGGCGGGCGTGATGGCGTCCCCTGCGCGGGCACACAGGACGCGCAACTGTCCGTCCTCGAGGTGCGGCCACGTTACGCCGGTGTGTTGACGTGTAGCTACCCCGCGGAGGGGCAGGTTGGCGAGTTCCCCCGTCGCTGCGCTAGGCAGTGGGGGGAGACGCTCGAGTTGGCTTCGGCCGCACGCGTCGTGGTCGCCGCCCCCATCGTCCCCGGTGGGTCGGGGGTAGCCCGGCGTGCTCCGGGTTGGTGGCACTGCGACTCACGCTCATGTCGGCGCTGACCAACGAAGAGGTCGTCGCGGCAGTGTTTCGCATTCCCATCGGGAATTGTGCTGGCGCAACACCCGCCGCTTGGCGGCTCCCCTCCGCGGGGTCTGCCGAAGACGGCGCGGCTTCACCTGACTGTGCGTCAGGCGGTGGTGCCCGCGGATCGTCCCAATCAGGGAGTCTTATCCGCGAGGGTTGCCGCTGCTCGACCTGCACCTCCAGGCCTTGCATCCGGCGGTGACTCCGCAGTCCGCCCGCCGTGGGCGACGACGGAGTGGCCTCTTCCTCATCGGTGCGGCGAAGCTGCATGAGGTAGTCAGATCCGTTGGACTCGAACGTCAGGCTCCCGAACTGGATGATGAATCCAGGTGGGAATCCGTTGGGAACCCCGTCGGAGGGCCCCAGCGTCGGATGGTCGTTGCTAGTAGCCATCAAGGGAACTGGTGAGAAAAGCGAATCGCACAACGCTTCCCCTACCTGGTGCGCCACTGTCGGTGTCGGAAATGGCCGACACTCCCTACACCGCACATAAATGCGCTGTGTCTCGTCCCTTGATGGTCAATGCGGAAGCTAACACAAGGACACGTGTTTATCCTGGTTCTGGCCACGGGGCCGTACGTCCAGCAGGGGCGTGCTCGCGCACTCGTATTAGCTTTGCACCGGGGTGCTTGTAGAGGGGAGCTACAAGTGGATGCGGGAGAGGAGAGACGTTCTCCAAATCCCTGTTTTGTGGTGAGAGTGATTGAGTCTGGTACCGATATCGGGTGTGTGTTGTTGTGTGTTCGTGTCTCAGCGTGAGCCAAGGCGTGCGAATTGTCTCCTTTCTACAGGGCTCCTGCCTCTCCCTTTTATAGTTTAGGGGGAGAAGGATTACAGTCGTGGGTACAGTGCGTACTACAGTGTGAGCTACAGTGCGTACTACAGTAGCATTTCGTTTGTATGTACGAAAAATTATCTAAAAATTAATTAATTAGGCTTAAAATGTTCGTCTCGCAGAGTACAACAAAACTATACAATTAGTTTTTGATTTCATCTTCATTTAGTACTCAATGCATGTTATGACATTTTGATGTGATGGGAAATCTTCTTTTTTACGTAGTAAATTTAGGAGTTTGTTTTTGAACTAAACAAGGCCTTTTAGATATCAGTTCACGTTTGCAAAAACAATTGGAGTAAAAAGTACAGATGATGCAGAGACCCATCATGCGAATCTCTTCTCTTCCTTTTATGTTAGGTCTCTAGTAGTTTTGCACATATTTCACATTTTTTAAATCATAAAAAAATTCCGACAAAATCATAGTTTTATCTAAATCCCTTTAGGATCATGAATTCAATATGACATTTTCCATATAATATTGTTTTTTGCCTAGATTGATAGCATAGCTGATTCATCATATGACAAAAAAAAATTGTGAAGCATATGCTGTGTACTTTGGCCAGAATCGAGAGCTTGGACGCATGCTGTTGATTTTTTTTTTGGCAACCGATACCTCCATAAATGATACGATAGTTTTTGATTTAGCTGATTCATCATATGACAAAAAAATGTTATCTCGCAGAATACAACAAAACTGTACAATTAGTTTTTGATTTCATCTACATTTAATACTCCATGTATGTTATGACGTTTTGATGTGATGGGGAATCTTCTTTTTCATAGTGTATTTGGGAGTGGAATTTGGAAACTAAACAGGCCCATAGTGTATTTGGGAGTTGCTTTTTGGAACTAAACATGCCTAAAGAGACCACCACACCCATGGAGCAACTATTATATCGTCGATTTTAATGTTCTGGTGAAGTCGTAGCAGAAGAAACTGCATAATGGTTGCTGCAAAGATTATAATATCACCAGAGGAAAACGGCAATCGTAGCAGGGCGATGGTAAGCTCTCCGCTCCCCCCTCCCTCCCCGCCGGCCTCCCCCACCCCCTCCCCTGCTCTCCGCGTCGGCGCGCCGGTGTCTAGCCCCTCTCCTCCCTCTCCCGCGCCGGTGGGCTCCCCGCTGATGGCCACCCCGTCGGGAGCCTCCACCCTCAACCCCAATGCTCCGCCCTTCTGATCTGCGAGGGCCGGAGCCTCCCCCTTCTTGCGTCTAGTTCCTCTGTCCCCTCCTGGCTCAACTTCACCCCGTCCTCGTCGTCCTCGTCCTCCTCTTCGGGATCTTCCTTCCGTTCTAGGTCGCCTCGTCGTCCTCGTCCTCCTCTTCGAGATCTTCCTTCCGTTCTAGGTTGCCTGAGGTCTCCCCATCCGTTGTGGTGTCGGGGACTTCTTTCAGGGACGCGGCCTTGGGTTCGCGGTCGCCGCCGCCCCGGTTGTCCTCGGTCGTGGTGGTCGCTGGTCAGGTGTCTCCTCCCTGCCCTGGCCCCGTTGCTGGTTCCCGTGGCGGGCGGCGAGTCGACCTGCGCCTGGCCGGTGGGTCTCCGGTGCAGCTCGCCCCGGCGTCGCCTCACCGCCGTGGCCCTGATGCGGATGGCTGGGAAGAGGCCCCGGTGCGGCGGCGATGGAGGCGTCTGGTTCCTCCGGTTCGGGCGGCGCGGCCCGTCCCGGCCGACCTGGTTGGCCGTTGCTTCAACTGCCTCGCCTCCGACCACGTTGCGAAGGCGTGACGCTTCCCGTCGCTTTGTCTCCGCTGCCACCATGTGGGGCACATGGCTCGGAGCTGCAAGCAGCCGCGGTCACCGGTGGGTTCCGGAGCCTGTCGTCCCCCACCTCCCCCGCTTCGCCGGCAGGGCCCGCTCCCTCCGCCGCCGGCGCTGGTTCCCCCGCGTCGCCTCCCGGCGTTCGAGCCGGCACTCCTGCGTCGCTCGCCTCCGGTTGCCCTTCGTGAAGGGCCGCTGCCTCGGTCGTCTCCGGCATCCTCCATCCCCTCCGAGAGTTTCACGCCGCCGGGTTCCCTGGCCGCTTCCACCCCTCCGCTCTCCCTGCGGGCCAGGCACGCCGCTCTCCGCCCTTCCACCTCCCCTGGTTCCGGGAGAGCCGGAGCGTAGGCCGACGCTGGAGCTCTACGTCCCGCCTCGCTCGGTGGCGATGGTGGTGGAGGAGCGCAGGCTTGGCTATGCTCTGGTCGCCATGCTGGGGGGAGCCAGGCCGGTGGCCACGGTCGCACAAGTAAAGCTTCACCTTTTCGAGCACTTCCAGGTGGTCGGCGTCCAGGTTCGTCTGCACTCGCCGGAGAACTTCCTTCTGCTGTTCGATCGGCACGAGGATGCGGATGCTGTGCTCCATGCCCCTCAGCCTCCGGGTGCCCAGCTCCACTTGGTGCTCAAGAGGTGGCGGCCGGAGTCGATGGCGGTGGCCAAGCCTCTGCCTTTCAGGGTCAGGCTGGAGTTGGACGGCGTGCTGGCTCACGCGTGGCAGGTGGCCACGGTGCAGGCCATTGTTGGCTCGTCTTGTGTGGTTTGCTCCGCCACCGAGGACACGTTGACCAAGGCTGACTACTCTCGCTTCGTGGTCGATGCTTGGTGCCTCGACCCGGATCGGATCCCACGGGAGAAGCTCGTCGTCATTACTGATGAGGTTCTATCGGCGGTGTTGCCGGTTGCTGCGGCTCGGCCACTTCCGGCACTCTGCTGTAGAGTCATCATTCACCTCAAGGTCGTGGAAGATTTTCGTGCTCACCACCCCGGTGGCGTCGGGCCGGGTGGGCCGGGTAGGCCGGATGGCGGGGGGCCTGGTGATGGTGGTGGCGAGGGCGGCGGCCATGGTGGTGGCCCGGCTCGCCGGTATGAGTTCTGCTGCCCGGATGGTGTGGTCGATGGGTCCTTCCCCCCTGCTGGCGGCTCTGGCCATGCGGGCGGTGTGTCCGCCTCTCCACATCCGGTTTGGTCCCGCCTCTCCGCCGCTTGGCCGCCGGTGTGGTCTCGTCTTGGGCCGACGGCGAGGCGGCCCGGTCAGGCCGTCCGGCGCCGTCGTCCGCGACACTCTCGCCGGGCTCGTCCTGGTCCGAAGCGCCCTCGTCAGCGGCGTGTCTGGAAAGTGAAAAGTAAGGCTGCAGCTGTCCCCCCTGCTGCAACTGGTCGGCTGGACCGGACCGTTGCCTCGGATATGTCCAAATTGGTACAACAGAATTCGTCGCCTTTTCGGTCGCTGTTCAAACTGAGTTCCTCGGTCGCTTTGTCCCCGGTCCAGGTGGCCCCTAAGTATCCCGAGGTTGATACGCCTGGTGGGTTGGCGGATTGGCCCGCCTTGCCGTGCTTGTCAGGTGGAGTGGCGGTTGGTTGCTCCACTCCTGACCGGGCCTCTGCTGGGCTTCCTTCGGTGGCCCGTTCCATTTCGGTCTGTTCGGCGTTCTCTCGCCTCCTTGGGGACTTGGGCGCCATTCTGGATGGGCCGTTAGGGGGGTCGGGACCGCTGGCCCCACTCCCTCCCCCTGCCCCTGACTCTGCTGACTTGGTTGGGGGCCCCGCTGGGTCACAGTCGTCGTTGGCCGTCCTGGTGTCCGAGGCGCCGTTGCGGGCTCCCGTTGTGGTCGGCGGGTGCCCTGTGGGTTCGCCTTCACCACCGGTGCTCCGGCCGGTGGCGGCCGGGTCGCCGATGCGCCCGCCCCCTTGCGGGGTTGTGGAGACTACATCGCTGGTTTCTGCTTCCCCGGCCGGGTTGGGTGTAGCGTCCCCGGGTGCCTCTGTCCCCCCGTTGGACGTCGACCTCACCTACATCACCACGACTCGCGGTGCCCCTCCCTCTCCGGTGTCGCCGGTGCTCCCGCTTGCCGCGTCGTTGCCGGTGGTCACGGCGGCCAACTTCGTCGACTCCTTCTCTGGCCCGGTGGCGCCGGCTCTGTTCTTGTCGCCGGTGCGTCGTCGGAGTAAGGTTCCTGTTGCTGCAGGGAAGCCAGGGCGAAGCGAGCGGATCGCATCGAAATCTAGGGGTCGCACTTCCAACTCGCTGATCGCTGCTCAGAATGTCCTGATGCGCAAGCTTGGCATTGCAGTTCAGGGCGCTGCTCCGGATGCTGAGGCGTTCGCGCGCTATGAGCAGACCTTTGCTCGGGGGCTCTCTGCTGATCAGGCTCGGGCCATTGCTGCTCTCTTCCCTGATGGTATGCCTGAGGAAGCTTTGGTTGATGACGAGGCCTCGGCCGAGGAGCTGTAGTCCTATCTGGTCGGTCGCGTTTGCTAGTTGTGTCTTATGGCGTCTGAAAACATTTTGATTTGGAATGTCCGTGGTCTCAATTCGGTCGCTCGTCGCAACGTTCTTCGTGATTTAGTGGTCGCCGAGAGGGCTAGTATTGTCTGTATTCAGGAAACGAAGCTGTCAAGCATTGCCGAGGCTGATGTACTTGCTATGTTTGGAATGAATTTCTCGTTTGCCTATTTGCCTGCTGCTGGCACGTGTGGTGGTGTTCTGGTGGCCTGGAACAAACTCATCTGGTCCGGTTCCCACGTTTCGTCTCGCAACTACTCCCTAACCCTGAAACTGGTCGATAATTCTTCTACTGTATCCTGGTGGCTAACTACTGTGTACGGTCCGATAAGGGGCTGTGATAAGGCCGCGTTCCTGTTGGAACTGCAGGAGGTTTTTCGTGGAGTCTCTGGCCCGTGGCTACTCTGTGGAGACTTCAATATGATCTACAAGGCGGAGGACAAAAACAACAATCGCTTGAACAGAAGGATTATGGGCCGTTTCAGGCGGCTTCTTGAGGATCTTGAGCTGAAAGAGCTTCACCTCCATGGTCGTCTTTATACTTGGAGTAATGAGCGGGCGCACCCTACTCTTGAGCGAATTGACCGGACATTTGTTACACTTGCGTGGGAGGAGATCTTCCCTCATAATTTTCTGCAGTCTTTGCCCTCTCTGTGCTCCAACCATGCTCCCCTCCTATTACAGACCAATGCTCAATTTTTCTCCAGGCGTCGCTTTCGTTTTGAGGCGATTTGGCCAAAGTTCCCAGGGTACTTGGAGACTGTTGCAAATGCCTGGCACTGTCCAAACGTTCTTCTTGATCTGTTCCGTCGCCTTGATTGGTCGCTCCGCAAAACTGCGAAGGCTCTCCAGAGTTGGAGTGCGAAGCATGTTGGCAGCATCCGCCTGCAAATTCAGATCGCCAAAGAAGTGATACACCGCCTTGTCTGGGCTTTGGTGGATGGTTTCTCCCTCGCCCCGGATCGTGAGGACGCATTCTCCTGGAAATGGTCGGCCTCTGGTACTTTCACCTCCAAATCCGCTTATGAGGCTTTCTTCATTGGCCGCACTTCGACCTGGGGTGCTCGTCAGATATGGCGCACGAGGGCGCCAAATAACTGTCGTTTCTTCCTTTGGTTGGCGATTCATGGTCGCCTGTGGACGTCTGAGAGGCTGCAACGTCACAACCTGCCCAACAGCGGCAATTGTGCGCTTTGTGACCAGCATGCCGAGTCGGTCGACCATCTGCTGCTAGGCTGCGTGTTCAGTCGTGAAAGTTGGTGCAGGCTGCTTGCCTTGGGGGGCCTGGCTTCGCTTGCTCCGTCCCAGGACCAGCAGCTGGTTGGGTGGTGGCTTTCTAGTAGACGTGCTCTCCCCAAATCTTTCAGGCGCTGCTTTGATTCGCTGGTTGTGTTGGTCTCTTGGAGAATCTGGAAGGAGAGAAACACCAGGGTCTTCCAGCGCTCTGCGCTGATGCCGGTCGTTCTGGTCGACGAGATTCTGAACGATGTGGCGCTTTGGAGGAGAGCTGGGTTCCTGCAGTTTGGCGTGGCTGATCTTAGGGGTTGATTGTTGGTTGTTGTTGTTCCTTTTTCTTTCTGTTTCTTTCTGTTTCTCTGTTGGTTGTGGTCGGGTTTAGGCCTTGTTTGTAAACGTTATTTCTTTCTCCTTAACGATAAACGTTCTCTAAAAATAATATCACCAGAATGAGCATATAAAAAGACCAGCGTACGTGTCAAGGCAAATTAAGATAGACCCGAAACTGAAGCAGGAAATACGGCCCCATGAATCTCCAAATTTCTTGCTGTGTGAGGCTCCGGAAGGATTTTCCATGGTTATTTTAAAATCAACAAGTTTCCCATTAGTCTGCTAACAGGCATATGATTTATGAATTTGACCCAACATATATCATACCGATTTACAGTGTTCAGGGGTCTTCTTTTCCTACTTGTGCGCATGCAAACAAACAGATCTATCTTAACAGCCTCAGATTTATTTACATCTAACTACCGCAGGCATATGTACGTGTCTGACAGCCGGATGGATGCGTGTCTACTACTGCCTCTCTCCACCAATGCAATGCGGAGGAAGAGCTGAGCGAAGCCGCCAAAGCCCAGGCAACCCAGTGGATTTGGCTATAAAACCCCGCACCACATCTGCCGTCCTCCGCCTCTCCCCTTTTGCATGCCTCACCGGCCTCTCCACCTCCTCCGCCTCCTCTCCCTCCCTCCAATGCGATACCACTGCTAACCCCTGCTCCCCAATCCGGATCCCCAACCGATCCCCCGGATTCGCCGCGCCCCGGGTCCCCACTCACGCAATCTGATCGGATCTTTCGTCTCTCTGGTGGGTTTTGATTGATTTCCCATCGTTTTTTTTCTCTCTCTCGGGTTGCGTGTTTGGGTCGGCGTGTTGTTGATTGGTATGGAGATGAGGGGCGCGAAGGTGGTGGCGGCGGCGGCGGAGAGGACGGAGGAGAAAGAGATGGACTTGCTCCTCAGCGAGATCCCCCACGTCACGTCGCCGCAGGGGCAGCGCGGCGTCGGCGTCGGCGTCATCGGCCACGGCAACGGCGTGCATGGCCCCGCGGCCGCCCACGGGTACGCTGCGCAGCGCCACGGCGACGACGCCTACTACGCCATGGTCCTGAACCGTCGCGATGATGGTGCTCCACTCCAGGGCGGCGGTGGCGCCGCCGCCGCCGCCGCAGGGGGCGTGCCCTTCGCCGCGCCGCTACCCGTGGGCTCCGCACCGTCGCCGGCGTCCGGACCCTTCGTCGGTAGCCCGATGCCGCCGCCGCCGCCGCCGGTGGCGGCGCGGGCGTTGGGCGACCCGGAGCAGCAGTGGCTCGCGAACCAGCTCCGCGGCCTGCACATCGGGGACGCGGGCGCGCAGGCCGCGCTCCAGCGCCAGGGCCCGCCGGCCCCGCTGCTGCCAGTCAAGAGCGCGGCCCCGACGGATGTCTCCGCGGCGCGCGGCGCGTACCAGGGGTACAACTTCGGTGCACCAGGTTCTTCCGTCCACCATGACCACGTGTTCCTTGATCAGGCCAAATCGGCCGGGTACGTCGCGGCACGGCCGCAGCGCTTCGTGTCGGACGTCGGCTTGGACGGCTACGGCGCCTTCCCCAGAGGCTTGGACACCGGCATTGGCGGCTTCATGTACAATAGGGTTGGGCACGTCACTGGCATTGGTTGGGGCCAAGGTTTGGTGCACACTGATCTCGCTGAGTCCTACTTGCTTTCCAGTCACACTAGTGCAGAGTTTTTCAGTCCAAGTGCATTTTCTGTTGACGTCCGTGGTGGATCAAGGCCACAATATGCATATAGTGTCCCCGTTGCAGAAAATGGGTTTGCAAGAGGCAGAAATGGGTTTGAGGCATTCCATTGTGAGAACAGTCTGATGATGGATGGGAAGAAGAACATGAACTCCCTGGAATGTGGGAGGGAGAGGAGATTCCAGCAGTTTGGCAATAACAGGTCATTGGAGCTTGGGAATTCGAGGACTCTGAGGTATGAAAACATGGTTCGAGTAAAGGAATATATCTACTTCATGGCCAAGGACCAGTATGGGTGCCGGTATTTGCAGCAGAAGTTTGAGGAAGGGAAGCATCATGTGGATGTGATCTTTGAAGGAATCATCAACAACATTGCTGAACTTATGATCAACTCTTTTGCCAACTATCTTGTTCAGAAGATGCTGGACGTGTGTGATGAAGAGCAAAGGCTGAGGATCATCGTTGTGCTGACGCAGAATCCTGTGAAGCTGGTTACCATCTCTCTAAACACACATGGGTAATGATCTTTTCTTCTAAAAGTTAATCAGATAATTGCATTATGATATCCATCTTACATTATAAGCATTTGTACTTGGTAACCAATTATGGCAACTGCTGATTTTAGAATGTTGTTATTTGAGTTGGTACAATGAAGAATGCAGGCATCCACAAGTGTTTCTGGATGCTAATATTGCAACGTGAACCCTTTTTTTTTAGTGAGGACATGCAATGATGATTATGATTTGGTTCTCTTTATTTGTTTCAGGACAAGGGCAGTACAGAAATTGATAGAGACTGTTACAACCAGAGAGCAGGTTGTGCTCATTATTTCTGCCCTACAGCCAGGCTTCATGGATCTTGTCAAGGACCTTAATGGTAATCATGTTATACAGAAGTGCCTGACAAACTTTGGGGCAGAGGAGAACAAGGTACATAATAGTTCTTACTTTGCAAATTTGTTTCTTCTGTTTGTAAATTGTGGCTCCTAGTAAGTAGCTGTTGCATTCTCTGCCAAGTCATTGACTCTGAGTAACTGGCAGTCTGGCACATAAGTTACAGAACTGATGCTGAACTCATGAAATTTATTGGCTGTGGTTCCCGATACAGTTTGCATGATCTAGTGCAATTACGCGTTTCATAATTTCAGTTGGCAACATGTTCATATGCATCTGCAGTCAGACATATTCTTACTTGAATGAACTAGTTCTGTCCTAACGGCTTAAGCCCTTGCCGTTTCTTTAAAAAATATTTTGGTTACAAAGTAACAAACATTAAGTCCCTCCCATCATTATGTAAATTTGTTATTCTTGAATCTTTGCTTGTGTATGAAAAACACTATCAAAGTTTACTTTGGTACATCTTGTCCAGGAGGTTTTGTTTGCATAGGAAAGCTATATGATTTAACAAACTCTTATTTTTGTGTACCTTATTTTTTCATATCAGTACTTCAATAATTATCTTGCCAGAGATAAATTTTATGTCATGAACTTCTAGCAATTATATGCTAAGTATGCATTGATCTTACTTTACTTGAGTATATGTGACATTTATATTTACTCTCTTTAAACAGTTCATATTTGAGGCTGCTGCAACTAACTGTTTTGATATGGCGGTACATCGCCATGGATGCTGTGTTCTACAACGTTGCATATCTAGTGCACGTGGTGGATACCAGGCCAAGCTAATTGTGGGAATATGTGCTCGTGGCTTTGAGCTTGCTCAAGATCCATTTGGGTAAACCATTGTCACTTATAATGTATATTGTTGCAAAAAACGGCATTGCGTTGTGCTTGTTTTTCAAATACCGTACTGATCTGTCCAGTATATTGAAGTAATTTCCTCTTTGTACCATGTTAGCACAGTGCTTTCATAGTTTTGAATACTGATGATTAACTCATATATCTTGTATTTTCCCAAGGCTGGTCTTTCTTGGAACTAACTTCACAGGAGTGACTTAGTGTAGAAATGTAGATTTTCTGTTATTGATATAAAATTGGTATTTGTTGGGATTGACTTCACAGTGACTTAATTTTAGTGTAGAAAATGTATGTTTTCCCTTATTGATATACGCCTGTGTATATGTATCTCAGTTCAGATTTTCTACGTATGTTTCAGCTTTTATAAGCTTTTTCAGTTACCACGGTGTAGATATTTTCAGAAGATAACATATTAGCAGGGGAGAGTGAAATTAGTAATGTCTAGATAGTATCATAAACTCTGTGCCAAGCTTCTAACTAGATGAACTCAGTGGTTTCTATATTTATTTAGGGAAACCATCCTGTGCTGACTGGAACTACATTTCTCATGGACAGTAGTAAATGATTTTTTTTTGAGGTGGTAGTAAATGGATTTCAGATACTCTTATTTGAATAGGCAGGGATTTGCCCAATTCCCTTGGACTGGCAAGGAAATTTATTCATTTTCATCAGTCCAAGGGGATGCTAAACCCCCTCCATTCAGACAAGCCTAAAATGGTTTCATTTCTCTATTATATTTTAGGATTTTATTTCTCTATATACTGCTGGCAAAACTCAGAAGTGTATTGAACTCATCCCACAAAACTAAGATTGCTTTACCATTTCCCCCTTATTCCAGGAACTATGTGGTACAGTATGTTCTGGCTCTGAAAATTCCTTCTGCAAATGCTCACTTGGCATCTCAGTTTCGAGGAAGGTATATTTATCTCTCAAAGCAGAAGGTGAGCAGCAATGTGGTGGAGAAATGCCTGAAGCTTTTCCAGGATGATGCCAAAGCTACCATAGTGCATGAATTGCTCGCAGGGTCTCATTTTGAACAACTGCTGCAAGACCCTTACGCCAATTATGTCATATACACCGCCCTTCTCCACACCAGGGTGAGTATACCATAGCATTTAATCACACCATCCACATTGCAATCCCTCCATAATTGTTTTCTGTGGCAGGGCCATATTCACAATGCCCTTGTCGAAGCGATCCGCCCTCATGAGGATGCCATCCGGACCAGCCCCTGTTGTAAGAGGATCTCTAGGGCCCTCACCAGGAGGTGAGAGAGGTGTAAACCTGTATACCTGTGCTACCAAGAAGGCCGCCTGTATTTTATGTTGTCAATTTATGTTCACTATCTGTTCACCATAATGTACTCTTCCACACCGCCCAACACGAGCCTCGTCAGGGTCCTGAAAAGGTGGGTTTTGGTTTCAAGAACAATGGTTTAAGTTATCGTCAGGTTGTAAAAGTTTTCTCCAGGTGGTACTGTCCGTCCGTGTCTTCCATTGTGTAGTTTTTTTGCCGCACGCCTGTCCTGATGGTAGTGCTGTAGTGTAGAGCTGTAAAAGAGACCCGTGTGCTTTCCCCCTGCTTTGTATCTGCTGTATTGTTTTTCCACGTCGGATTGTGTGAGTTGTTACAGTTGGACAAGTGGTTATACTTGTTGCTTTTATACATAAATGGTGATGGTATTTTTGAGGAACAATTTCATCCTTGTATTTTATTGAAATGTCTTCGAATTTTGACATGAGCTCGGCTGAGAAAATAAAGCACTGCAGTGATGCAGCGCCTGTCTGCTACTTTGAGAATGAGAAGTTGGCAACTTTCTTGGCGAAACGATATGCACCTTGCTGTGTTTTTCTCTAGAAAAAGCCTGATCACGAGGAACTATGCTGCTGCTGTGAATTATGGACTCCGTCGATGCTGGATCGGAGTGCAGATTTGTGCTTTCTAACTTTAGTGAGTTTTTCTCTAGAAAAAGCTTGGTCATCAGGAACTAGCTTTTTTTTTGAACGAACAGCACTCGACGAGTGTGTTTCTATTGATATAGCAGAAAAAAATACAAGACTATGACCCTGGAAGGCCATAGACAGGAAACAAAAAAGAAAAAGAAACAAACAAACAACTCGCCCGGTTGGATTGGAACATCAACACGGGTTACCGCTCGCCTACACTCGCTGGCTGGTTGGATTGGGACATCAACACAGCCACTCACTACACACGACGACACAGGGGACAAGCACAATCGCAGCTTCCACCTACAACCGCCCACCTACGGGTATCGAAACCTCTGAAGCGATCTGACGCCGATAAAGAAGCCGGAGGGGTAGACACCACAACACCTAGAGGGCCACCGCTGTGCAGGACCCACAGCCGTTGTGCTGCTGCACCCAAACCAACCGCCCGACGGCATAAAACCACCGAGTCCAAAGCAAACTCAACGAGCGGGGGCCTCGCCACTTCCGCCGTCTCTCGCGTGCGCGGGGATCTCCAACCCGCAACTCAGCACGCCTCGCCCTCGTGCGCGGGGGACTCAACCCCGCCACACGGCTCCACGCTCCGAACTCGTCTCAAGGATTGCCGTCGAGGAAGCAGGAAGGGGCACCCCACCCCCCTAGGGACTGTCTCAAACCTCCAGACCGCCGTCGTGGCTCGAATCATCACGTTGCTTCCCCCTAGCACAAGACACGACCATCGGGTCGGGAGACCGAAGATGTCGTCCGCGCCGTCTTCCGACGTTGTACCGCACCAGGAGAGTTCAGCCACGCTGAACACCCCGCCACGATCCGCTGCAGGCCAAGTCGTCACTCGAATGAAGACCGCCGGCCACCGACCGTAGAGCAGACGTCTTGGCGGGAGGTAGACAACCCCCATGTTCGTATGCCCTCCGACAGATTTGTCACCGCCAGCCGGAGCAATCGCAGTTGTAGGTCGGTCGTGCCACCGGGCGGAACGTGTCTCTAGAGACGACGCCTCCAAGGAGGTCACGACGCCCACAGGCGCCACCGTCGCTCGTCCAGGAACTGGACCGGGTTTTCACCCCGAGACTCGTGCAGCAGGGTTCTAGCTCCCGAATGACGCCCTCAACAGGGAAAGCGACGCCCAAAGACGCCGCCGCCATTCCTCCAGAATGAATCTGGCGGGGGCTTTCGCCCGGAGTGTCGAACCCTGCTGCACACGTTCGCCGTAGCCGACCGACACCACTGCTGTGACCGTCCCAGCCGGAGGACGCCGCTGTCGGAGTACCAATCCATGCCGCCGCCGAGCTGTGTCACCCTGCATCAGGAACTAGCTTTTGCTGCTGTGAATAATGTTCCGTCGATGCTGGATCCGAGCTGAGTGGGGATTTATGCTTTCTTCTCATGCTTTCATGCAACATGGCAACATGACCATCAGCCGATTGCTGAACTGAACTGGAGGCGACAGGTGAACGAAACCACGAATCCAGAAAGAGGATGAACTGGAAAAAATTTAACAGGACGGACGGAAGTGCAAAAAATAAAACAAAATCGACTCCGCTGGGGATCGAACCCAGAATCTCTGGTTCCGTAGACCAGCGCCTTATCCATTGGGCCACGGAGTCCTTGATGCCTGACGTAACTAATTATCTTTTATTATACGAAGACCCTTTCATCGTGTACAGAGTAAATATTTATGATTAAAACTGCGCGTCAGACCCATTGCGTAGCTCTAATATAGCTGAATACTTGGAGGTAATTATATTGATTCAGTATTGGCGGTGTTCACTTCCCTTCAAATCCAAAACTTCCCCCAAACTTTCTCTTTCTAAACTTCACTATTCACTATCACATCAAATCTCTCTCCTCATGCATAGAGCATTAAATGTAGGTAAATAAAAAAATTAAGTACATGGTTTTGATGTACACGACGAGACGAATCTTTTAAGCCTAGTTAGGTTATGGTAGGACAATGATTACCACAAACAAACGAAAAGTGCTACAGTGTTCGATATGTCATTTTCATCCAAATTCATATTCCCTTTTCAGGGAAGTGAACACCGCCGTTGAAAGAGAGCCACCGTTACCTTCACAGATTTTGTCCCTAGATTTCTACACAGTTATTTATGGCAACTTAAGAAACGAATCTGTACACAAAATTTGACCTCTCCCCCATGGATTGGATATCAGTATATCACTACTGGACGCAGACCCACTCTTCATCTCTGTGAAAGTACTAATTCAATGCAGTTGAACACTTGAACTACTAGTGTAGCTTCTCTGAACACAAAACTCTGGAAGTCTCAACAAGCACAACCGCCTGATACCGCCGGCGCAGCTGCGCCTGAAACTGACGACCCGGTGGAAGATCTGAGGTTTATGTCGACCATGTCTTCCTGCTTTGCTGACGACAGCGCGTCCAGTCCAGGAAGGGATCCGGCGATCTTGCGGAACAGAGGCTGCAGGATTAGAGTGTTCCGTAAGAGTTGTCAGATGTCTGAGCAGTTATCAACAAGCAAAAGAGAACTTTTTTGCTTTCGAAAAATGAAACAAAAAAAGGGTACGAGGCGGAACCTTGATGTTGAAGCCAGCTTTTGCACTGGTTTCTATGAACATGGCACCATTCTCCTGTGCTTTGGCTTCTCCTTCGTCAGTGGACACTTTCCTGGTTACAACAGGTAAATAAAATTGAGCAGGCTAGTCGTCTACTGCTTCATACAAAAATCTAAAACACAAAACGGATTGTCTATGAAAATTATAATTTTTTTCTGAACGGTACTAGAATGGTAAACTGATGTTATAATAACGACAGATTAAACAGCCTGGTTAAAATTAATGACAGGTTAATTCACAGGTGCAAACCTCTTGTCGACAAGATCAGTTTTATTTCCGACAAGGAAGATGAGCACATCGCCACCCCTTTGCGTATTTACTTCCTCGATCCACTTTGACGTATTCAAAAAGGATTGCCTGTCTGCAGAGAAGGATGGCATGAGCCCGGAATTGGAGGAAAAAAATAATAAGTTATGCTAGTACTGAAGTTTTCACCTAACTCGTTGTAAAAATATAGACATGTTACTTTTTCACAAATAAGTAATAGACACATTATTTTTTCTAAAAGAAAATCTGAAATTAGCATGTCTAATTGTATGGCAAGTCTTTGGAATTCGGAAAGTAAGCACAAATTATCAAAATTTCTCAACATAAAAAAGAAGGCACTAGTTCTTCACGCCCCATCTATCGTAGAAAGCTAAGGTTGAAAATGTTTTGGAGACGGTCAACTTACCAGTCACATCGTAAACAATGACGGCCACGGAGGAGTCTCTGATGTAGCTCGGGATGAGACTGCGGAACCTCTCCTGCCCAGCTGTGTCCCTGCACATTTTCCACATTTACATACTGCCAAACCTGCCTATCCGAACAATCGACTCTTTAATTTCAAAAAAAAGAACAATCGACTCGCGCAATTTCTTTTCCGTGTATGAGAAAACAGATTTCGATCAGATCGATCTCCTCTCTAGTCACCGCGGTAAGCACCAAAGGAACTCCATCCATGGGCAAGTCAAATGGTCTACAGAGCAAGGCAGTTCGATCAGAGTCGGAAGGAAACGTACCAGAGCTGGAGGCGAACGGTGCGATCCTCGAGGTACATGGTCTTGGACAGGAAGTCGATCCCGATCGTGGCCTGCATCGCCTCGCCCGGGTTAGCAAGCAGCGCCGGCGGGATCATATCAGATTTCACCGATCGGCGGCCTCAAATCATACGAAACAGGGTCTCCGTTCGAGAGAGAAGCAGAGATCGCCGGCGGCAGGATGATGGGGATGAACATGAAGACGAACCAACCTGGTAGGTGTCGTCGAACTTGTCGTACATGAAGCGGGTGATGATGGCCGTCTTGCCGACGGCCTGGTCGCCGAGGAACACCAGCTTGTACTTGGCCAGCGCCGACACCACCGGCGCCATGGCTCCCAGGACAGCACCTCCTTGATCGATCTGCCTTCTCAGATGCTGGAGACCCAAGAGCTAGCTTCGTGTTTGGGCCGGGGTTCGGACGCGTGCAGCAGATGGAAAGGGGAGGAGAAAAAGGGAGGAAGGAGACGATTGCTTGGAACGGGGAAGGAGGAGGGGGTCGCTTTCGGCGTTTCAAACTAGGCTTGCCGTGGGGTGGGTCGAGGAAGAATACCAATCCTGCCAAATTTGTTTGGGTGGGAAAACTCGTGCGGGGTCAGCGCTGATGACCGTAGTACAGCTAATGGTACAGCCGTGGGCTGCTTCCAATTCGTGGCACGCGCAGTGGACGCCATCCCAGACTCCCAGTAGGAAACGGAAACTTAGCGCGCGCGCGCTCGTGCCACAGGCGTGACCAGGTACACGCGCGACGCAACGCTAGACGGCGAGAGATGCGCTACATTCACCGAGCACCTTACTTCTACATTCAACGAACACCTGATTTCCACTAGTCTCTGTACGATCACTGAACACCCGATTCCCACTACTCTCTCTGTATGAACATACTTCTGATCTGACCTGTAGCCTCAGAGGTAGACGAACCTCTTCAGATCTCTCAGCGAAACTCGGATCTCCTCCAGCTTTCTCGCGAGCTCGGGGGAAGAGTGCCCTCTGTGGGCCGCGCCAACCCACTTCCGTATCTTCTGCAGAAGCTTGCCTTCGCCGTCGAGTGCATCACCCAGCTCCAGTCACTGAATGCACAGAGGTAGGCGTCGTTCCCCCTGTGCTCGTCAACGACGGGAAGGAGCGCGCACAGGGCCAGGGACAGAAGGCGGTCAAACTGGGCTATGGTCCTCAGCTGCTCAAGGTCTGGCACATCCCACCCCTTGCTCTCGGCCTGCTCGCTGAGGAGGGCTTCCAGCGCCGCGGCATGCCTCACGTCGATCCCCCATACCCTCACGCGGGCTCGCCCGACGACATGAGTGATGTTATCGAGAAGCTGCATTCCGTCAACGGACCATCCCTTCTTCTCCATCTCGGTGACGACGATTTGAAGTGCCGAAGCCTGGCTCATGTTCACGGCGCACACCTTCGCATTGCTCTTCCCGACGAGGTTGGCGGCTAACACCTGCCCCGCCCGCATAGACCAGATCTCCACGGGCACGGCCGCCGCCGCCATCTGGACGGTGACCTCCCCCTCCGCCGCGGCCTCCGCATCCGACTCCCCCTCCGCCGCGACCTCCGCATCCGAGGATGGTAAAACATTGCGACGAACATTCGGCAGTAAACAAATATTTGATACAAATATTCCCAGGAAACGTCCCTCTGCTTGCAGGCAGGGAACTTCCCGATCTCCTCTCGTTCATAGCAGGTCGCGCCGCCGGGCGCGCCTTGTAGGTGTCGAATCGAAATTGAGTTCAAACAGATTGGATAGGGTTGGTAGCACATAGAAGAGTCCCAAATCTGACGGAGGGCAGAAAGGAACGGCAGCTATTTCTCGGCGAGATTGATACCGTCGTCTGCTTCAACCGCCATGGGGGTGCTGCTGGCGCTGCAGCGGATCATGTCCCTGCAGCGCGACCGGCAGCGGCGTCAACGACGAAACCGACCCCTGAGTAAGCCCCCCCTCTCATAGTCTCATGGCACTCGCCGGCATCTCATCTATAATTTGTGGCTGTTTCTTCAACTCATGAAATTGATTTCACCTTTTTACTTGTAGTACCCGCTAACTGATTCATCTTAAAATATGTGAGCCAGCTACCAAATTTATATGCATTTGTTTGTTTTTATATAACAAAAAAACGTGTGTTCAAAGTTAGCTAGTGGAGGTAATTTGCTACTGCCCTGTCTCCTAAGACGTATTTTTTACAAGCAATGATAAATTCTGTAGGCACCCCCCACCCTCTGATTCATAAAGGTTTTAATTTCAAGAGATTGTTGTCTTTCTACATAACTTATTTATTCCTTTGTCATATTTAATTCTGGGATAGGCAATCATAACAATCCTTGTTGGTTGGCAGATGGATCTATTGCTTCGGTGGATAAAACAAGGGCTTCACACTGTCAACAAGAAGGTCATGCCGATTCTCATGCTGCTAAAAGATTGATGTGTTCAATCCCTGCCCTTCCAGAGGTACCCTGACATAAAATTTTGCTGATGGAAGGCTTATTTTGCAAGCATAATATCACCATGACAGCCCTGCCAATTAAATTCTTTGTACTATGTTTCCTAAATATTATCTATAAACATAGAATAGAGTTCCTAGTGCTGTTTCAGATTTTGTGCTTTTAATCTCACCAAAAGAAAAACAGTTACAGCTGTCATCTAAAAAAATGCGACAGCTTTAACTCCAGCAGAAAATTGTCTGCTGTAAGCCTTAGATCCTCTGTTATCTTGATAAGGAGTAGATTTCTTGAGTTAGCTTAATTTATCTTGAATTTGTTGTGGTTTGTTTTTTGCTGTAATTATAGTGCAGATTAACCACTGTGCTGTTCATTGTTACCGGAACCCTGACTCTGCAACTTTCCGTAGTTTCTTCCACAACTATTACATGACATCCTAGTTCAGCTCAATGTCATACACTATTTCAACTCTCAAGGTTTACCTCCCCAAATTATCTCAACTTCTCCAATCAATATACATTCATTCTTAATTATGTCACAACCTGATTATATATATTTACTAATGATGTGAGGCTGCCTGTTAATGCCGTTTGATATGGTTTCCCCTAAATGTCTAATAGAGATGTGCAATGTCCACTCAAACAAAATGTTAACATAGGGTCTCCCATATAGTCATCTGCGAGATCTTCAACTAGCAGATTCAGGGATATGTGACCGCGATTTTGCTAAGCTTTCTAGAGAGAACAATGACACCCCACCAGAACCTTTAAAAAGCAGTCATGTAGTGCTTGTTCTTTAGCGTGTTTAGATTTCGATCACCTTCGCCCCGTAAATGCATATTGAACATGTCAAGCCTAAGAGTTTGTAAAATTACAGCCACCTTTGTTCTGATGCACTTCCCCAAAATTTAAGACTGTCTTAAGATTCACAGGAAGGTACCATGTGAGAAGATGATTGCTTTTTAGGTTGGCCAATGGCCATAAGTTCTGATTTCCCTGAAGTCCAGCAGCTGTAATTTTTTTATCTTCAATACAAACAATTCGGTGACATCCAAGTATGTGTGATTAGAACAGGAAATGAGCAAGCTTAACTCGTCATATTTGCATATTCATTACAGAATAAGAAAATGACAAACTTTGGTAGCTCAGCATAAGCGGGTTTGCATTTGTCTTATGCGAAGTATTGTGCTGTAACAAACAGTTCCTGTGAGCATTGATTGGCATCATAATTCTGGATCTAGAAAATAAACTAAATAATGGACCAATCTTTCAACTAGGTGTCTAGGTTCATGATTCAAGCTAGAGAAATATGTTTGTTACTGTGCTATACCTTAATCCTAGAAAATGTGTTATTTTCTAAAAAAATGTTTGCTCTTCTTAATATATTATATCTATTAATCCTAGTTGCAAAGGTTAATGCCTATCTTCTTACACTGAACAAACTAGTGCTTAAGTAGTAAAAATGCAAGTTGTCGAGGAGAAAAACAAATGCAAGTATATTTCGTAGTATTTAGTCAGTGCTAGCCATTAGCAATTTGTTTTTCCTCTCAGAAAGCCAAAAGTAAAATTAATGGGGAAAAGATTATATGCGATGGCTAATTTATCACCATGTTTACATTCCACTGCAATATCTACCTGTGTAATGGAATGCACCATGTGCACTCATGCTGAGAATTACCTAGGGTAAAATAGCACTTCCATGTTCTGCTATTTTTCTCTCTAAAGTAACCATTAGGGTTTACAATCCCAATTTTTGATGTTTATTATCCCATGTGGGTGCATGCAGGACATCCTGCATCATATACATTCCCTATTGCCACTTCGTGATGCTGCCCGTGCTGCTTGCTTGTCTCGTGCATTTTTACGTTCCTGGAGATGCCGTTCCATTCTTGCCCTGAATAGGCATATCCTTGGCTCAAATGCAAATGCACTTCAAGAGAATTTCAGCTGTATAATTGATAACATCCTGAGGAACCACTCCGGCATCAGCATTAAGATATTCAAGCTTGAATTATATGGTATTTTTGATGCCTGTCATAATCTTGACAGTTGGCTTCAGATTGCTGTTACACCAGGGATTGAAGAACTCACCCTTGAGCTATGTCATGGAGACAGTATGAAGTACAACATCCCATGCACACTTTTATCTGACGGGGTTCGAAACTCTATCCGGTGCCTTCAACTTTCCTCCTGCGCCTTCCGTCCCACAGCTGAACTTGGCCTCTTGAGAAAACTAACAAGTCTGCAACTGTGTTCTGTGCGTATTTCGAGGGATGAGTTAGAGTGCTTTCTTTCCAAGTCTCCTGCTCTGGAGCAGTTAGACCTCAGTGGTTGCCAGGAGACAATGGTCCTGAAGATACCTTGCGTGCTGCAGCAGCTCCACTACCTGAAGGTTTCTTATTGCCGGAAACTGCAAGTGATAGAGAGCAAAGCTCGGAATCTCTCTAGTTTTATCCTTATAGCAGGACCGCGGGTAAAAGTCTCACTTGGAGAAACATTGCAAATGAAGAACTTGCGCATGTACCGTTCAAACCTCATCTGTTATGCCCGCGTTGAATTGCCATCCAATATGCCCAACCTTGAGACTCTTTTTATTGGTTCACATCATGAGGTATACTTTTCCAAGAACTTTAGTTGTTGTAGACTAGGGAATATATGCATATCACAGTAGTCATACCTTATGTATAATTAATCTGAGACACTTTATCTTGCAGAGGGTTGATACACCAATGCTGCCTACCAAATTCCTATTCCTCAAGCACCTGTCAGTTTCTCTGAAATTGACCTTTTGCCCATCCTATTACTATTTTTCTCTGGTTTCTTTTCTTGATGCTTCTCCTTCCTTGGAGACCTTGTTGCTGGATGTAAGGGAGTGTTCATTCCATCCTACTCTGCTGTAACCATCATCTACTACTATTTTATTATCACTTTTCCGTCCTCAGGTAGCTCTGGAAATTATGGAGCGTGAATCGATTTTTGGAGGCTCATCACAGCTGAGGCAGATACCTGAACAGCACCATGTCTGCCTCAAGAGTGTGAAGATCAAGGGTTTCCACTCAGCCAAGAGCTTGGTTGAGCTAACATGTTATATTCTCAAGAACGCGAGGTCCCTTGATTGCCTTACACTGGACACCACTTATGGTGATCCTAAGTGTGATACCGAAATGTCCGGCGGCCAGTGCGCTGACATGGATAAGGATTTTCTTGTGGAAGCCCGTAGAGGTGCCACGGCAATTAGAACATACATCGAGGATAAAGTTCCATCAAGAGTTAAGCTGACTGTTGTGGAGCACTGCAGGCGGTGCCATGCTGATAAATTATCTGAATAGATGCAATGTGTAATATTTTTATAACTTTGCTTTAGATGAACCATGCTTTGTTTCTTCGATTGCAGGGGCTGTTTAATGTTTTTCACAGTAGGTGCAATACTAAGTGTAATATCTTTAGAAATTGATGGCCATCGTTTGATTTTTTCTTATGGGGCATGTTCAGTGCTGAGTTTTTTTTGTATCTATCGCATGTGTATCTTTTTTATTGTTTCTGGAGGTATAAGCTGACTTGATTTGTGTGGATTCAGCTCAATATTTGGATGTTTACTTGTTCTGTAAAGATAGACAGGAAAGGAGAGAAGTATAGATCTGAAGGAGGGGAAAATGGAAGCGATTTCTCGGCCAGATCCAATGAGAGGAAGGTATCTTCGTCTATCAGGCCATGGGGATGTGGATGTTGGCGCTGAACTGGCTCCTGTCCATGCAGCATGACAAGCCGCCGGCGCCGGCAAATCCAGCCCAGTGTAAAGCTCCTTCCTCCTAACAGCGGTCCCTTGTCCACTCTCTGTTAAGTTTGGTTCGTTGGTGCTTTCTTCATTTTCAGTTCATTAAAAAAGTCTTTCTATCCTTTGACTTCCCCAAGTGATTCATATTTAGATTGGTGTGACCTGGCTACCAATTTTCATTTGTTTGAATTTAAAAAAATTACTTTACTTTACAAATATGCAATGGGGAATTTCAAGTGGGTAACACCCTGCATAGGTTCCTCAGGAAAAAGAAGACTAAGTTAATCCTGAGAGATCTCAAGGATCTCTTCATCTTAGTTACCCAAGTTCATGTTTATCACACATTCTAACTGCCAAAACAGTCATCTTCTATTTCATGGGCTTCAATTTGTTTAGTTTTTCAGATATGCTATTTGTACCCTATGCAAAATTTACATATTCATTTCCGTTTCTTCACTATTTTAATTTATTTATTTATAACATGTTATTGCATGCACAATAATGTGTCATCCTCACAACTGCACAGAAAACATTGTTGTTGACTACTAACGCAAGGAAAAGTATATTTCATGAATGATCTAAAAAAAGTATATTTCATGAAATAGTTGTTAATTGGGGTTAGCTGTGGCAACTGTCGCATTTACCCCCGCAGGAAGCCACTAAGAACACCGTTCGAAAAACTTCTCTTTGCAATTACTGAGTTTACCTCATACAGTTATGTTCCTTTACACCATGTGCCCATATAATGCAGTGCACCTGCACCCTGTGCAGTGCTACCTGGGGTACAATGGTATTTGGTGTGGTTCTACTGTTTTTCCTGCTCCAATTGAGGCAAGGCTTTACAATCTCAACGTTGATCTTTGATCCAATACTTGTGTGTGGGACATATTGTTTCACATACATTGCCTAATGCCAATGCGTGAAGCTGCTCGTGCTGCTTGAATATCTCACGCCTTTTTTACAATCCTGGAGATGTTATGCTAATCTCATATTTGATAAGGATATGATTGGCTTGAAGAAAAATGGGCGTGGAGAGAATTTTCACCACAAAATTTACCACGTTCTCAACCACCACTCAGGCATTAGCTTGAAAACATTCAAGCTTGACTACTGTGGCATGTGCGGGTTCGATGGCACTAATTATCTTGACAGTTGGGTTCAGATTGCGCTCTTAAACCAGGGATCACTCATCCTCTGGTTGTCCGAACAAAAATAGAAAATACAACCATGCTCACTTTTATCTGATGAGTCACAGTTGCACTTGGCCCCTTGAGAAACCAACAGGCCTGCATCTTTGGTATGTGAGCATTAGTTAAAGTGCCTTCTTTCCAACTCTCTTGCTTTGGAGCAACTAGAGCTAGTACATTGTGCAGACATTACTTGCCTGAAGATATTGTTAGAGTATATTTGATAGTTATAGATATATGTATCCGTATTCTATATATACTGGCTGAGAGCCTCAATGCAATACAATCCACATTAACCAATTCTATTCTCCTACAGATACCTTGTGCCCTGCAGCGGCTCAGCAGCCCTAGTGTTTTTTAATGCTCGGACCTGAATGTGATAGAAAGCTAAGCTCCAAATCTCTCGTGTCTTGTCCTTGAAGGGCACAGGTTGAACTTATCATGTGTGGAAACGCTGCAAATGAAGAAACTAGACATTTTACTTTCAAACTTTATCCGTGATGCTCGTGCCAAGCTGCCATCCCTTATGCCAAATCTTGAAAGTCTTGTCATATATTCAGGGCGTGAAGTATATTCTCTACAAGATAGGGTGTTGTAGGCTAGCAATATGTACGAATTACTCTTTTTTTTTTGAAACGGCACTGACAAGTATGAATTACATTCATCTTACCTGTTGTATAATGTGTCTGATACATGACATTTGTTTTGTGTGTGCAGGTGGTTGACGCACCAATGCTGCCTCTCAGATTCCTCTACCTTGAGCAACTAACCATTTTTGGTTGATGATAGGACCAGCCAGCAGTGTTTTTCTCTCTGCAAAAACCAGCACCAGCCACCAACCAGCTAGCAGTATTTTTCTCTCAGCAAAAACCAGCACCAGCCACCAGCACCAACCAGCCGAACAGGGCGTTTCTGATCCTATGACTTTCTCTCTGGTTTCTTTCCTTGATGCGTCTCCACCCTTGACTTTGGTATTAGATGTAAGGCGTTGGTGCAGTTCATTCATTTCATCTTGCAAAACTAAGTGATCCTGTATGGGTCCATTTAATTGAACCATATTATCCTTTTCAGTGGATTCACAACTGAGGCACATGTCTGCCTGGCTGCCTGAAGAGTGTGAAGATTAGTGGTTGCATTGCAACTCAGCGAAGAGCTTGATTGAACGAGCCTCTTGTATTCTCAAGAATGCGGGTGTCACTTGACTGTCTTACATTGATCAAGTATAAAAGATGTATTCTCATGTCAGAAGGCCTTCTCATGGGAACCCCTAGAGCCTTCTTAGTCTCAGAGAAACTCCAGCAAGACCCCTACTCCGGGCCCTACTCAAAAAGCAGGGACCGAGAGCCAAAAAAAACTCACTTCAGCAAAACCCCTACTAGGACCCTTAGAGTAGGGAGGCACCTACTTTTTCCTCTTGAGTCCCTTCTTCTACGGGTCTGTAGGGAGCCCCCTACTTTTTTTCTTCGCTCATGCTACTCTCTCTACGACAGAGCCATGACGCAGCCAAGGCAAAGGCGCGACCCACGGCGGGGTGGTGGTGCGGCGGAGCGCGCCCACGGCGGTGCGGCCCACGGCGGGCGACGACGTGGGCGTCGTCGACGGGATTGGAACCGAGAGAGAGTGGATGAAGGAAGTGGTGGAGAGAGAGAGCGCGGGGCCCATCTATCATATAAGAAAAGAAAAATAGACACTGACGTGTGGGTCTCGTCTGTCATAATAAGAGTAGGGGCTTTAAGGTAAGGGCTATTGCTGGAGTTAAACACCAAAGCAGAGCCCCAGAAAGTTGGGGGGGGGGGCTTGAAGTAGGGGCTATTGCTTGAGTTGCTCTCAGCTATCGGAACATATATCATGGCGAATATTGTCGCAATGCGGCAATGACATTTCGGTAAATTCTAGAAAAATTTCAGGAAAGCGCTGGTAAATCCTGGGAAAATCCCAGAAAAAGATGCGAGCACCAGAATTTCAACCTTAGTAGGTAGCGTTCCATTGTACTGTCCTATCGTTGGATTACAGGCCAATTTGCATCTAATTTTAGATGAACCAGGATTTGTTTCCTGAAGTCCTGAACTATTCACGACTGCGGCCCTATATACAATTTAATTCAATTCTTGATGGGCCCACGTAAGGCGGCTTCGTTCGTTCGCGGTGGATCATCCAAACAAAGCCTGCTGCAGCCGCTGGATCTTCTTGTTGGGCTAGAACTTGATGGGCTAGGGGAAGATCAGAAGACTAGGAATGGCCTTAACTTGATGGGCCAAGCCCTTTTACAAGCCCAAATGTTAGTGTGCAGATTCCCCGAGAAGCAGCAGGATGCAGTCAAGATCACCGTTGTGGAGGAGAATTTGATGATGGCCAAGCCCTTTTGCAAGCCCAAGTGTTACTAGTGTAGAAGCAGCAGGATGCAGTCATGCTCATGCACCTCCCTACCTGAACACCCGCATGTGACAGCAACAGTAAGCAAATCCAACTGTGTGGTAACAGCTTTATTCATATTCACCTATCCACGCGCGACTCTAATTGAACGCAGGGGAATGATGTATTCAATTGGCCTGCTAAAGTAGATGCCATCACACACGCTTATATAACTGTTTTATCCTGCCTGACAGTGAACAAACTGTGCTGTAGTGCTAGTGCCCCACAGCAAAGCATACGCTATTAAAAAAATTCCACCATAACGAAAAGTGTCAGCCCAACTTTAACCGAACGCAGGGGTGCCACACGCGCCGCCGTTACGGGCGGTGTGACGCAGTTCACAGTGCCCGCCCGGGCGCCGTATCATCGTCGGATCCGATCGGTATGAGCATGAATGAACAGTGCTTCGCCTGCGCCCAAACTGGCAGGACGCAGAGGCAGGCAGGAGTGTAATGAGGCTCGCCGGAGTCGATCTGATCGGTACGGGGCGCCGGTAGTAATCGCCGCCTTAATGGCCGCACCCAACCCAGCCTCAGGCGAGCGAGCTGAGCTGAGCTCGCCACCGCCGATCGCGGCCGGCTTCGCCTCCTCCCTTCCCAACTCGATGTGGCCCAACGGCGACTACTAACTCCCGTATTAATTGCCCAAAGTACTGGCGCACACGGCCTACCTACGTGTACGTACGCACCCCTGCTCATGTGTACGTACGTACAGTATACTTCTATGTATACCCCGGCGAGGTAGTACGTGGCAGCGCGTACCATACCACGTCCGTATTCAAGGGCGTCGTTTTTGTAAGGCAGCCTGTTTGGATTAGGAGCATGCATGAGATGAGCGCTTCTACTACTGATGATATGCATAAAATAAGACTGGTTCCTTATTTTATTTAAAAATCAACAGTGGGCTCCTGATTCACCCAGGTTGACAGGCCAGGCGCGCAGCGAGACAGGGGAAGAGTTACGCAGCTGACAGGAGCAGCCAGCCAGCCACACGTGCATATATGACGGAGCATATCTTTTCGATCTTTCAGCACCACGTACAAGGAGGAGCACGCGGCCGATCGGGGCCGGCCGTGGCGCATCGGACGGCAGGGAGCGTTTCTGGTGGCCAAACAGGCCCGCGACCTCGGCGGTGTTCGGCAACGTGAATTTGGGTGAAAATGTTACATCGAACAATGTAGCGCACTGTAGCATTTTTCGTTTGTTTGTGGTAATCATTGTCCTATCATGATCTAACTAGGCTCAAAAGATTTGTCTCGTCGTGTACATCAAAACCATGTACTTAGTTTTTTTATTTACCTACATTTAATGCTCCATGCATGAGGAGAGAGATTTGATGTGATAGTGAAGTTTAAAGAGAAAGTTTGGTGAAAGTTTTGGATTTAAAGGGAAGGGAACACTGCCCTCGCCATATACTGGAGCATCAAAATTAAAAGCGGCGACGTTGCGTGCGGGCGGGCGCATTGAAGCAGGAATTGAAGGGCAGTTAATGAGAGCCGGTGGACTTCACTCGAGCAGCGCGACCTATATACATATGGGCGGTGTTCACTTCACTTTCTAACGTGAATTTGGGTGAAAATGCCACATTAAACACTGTAGCGCACTGTAACACTTTTCATTTGTTTGTGGTAATCATTGTCCTACCATGACCTAACTATGCTCAAAAGATTCGTCTCGTCGTGTACATTAAAACCATGTACTTAGTTTTTTATTTACCTATATTTAATGCGCCATGCATGAGGAGAGAGATTTGATGTGATAGTGAATAGTGAAGTTTAGAGAGAGAAAGTTTTAGATTTGAAGGAAGTGAACACCGCCGTAACCGTCTTCTTCCGGCCTTCAATGCGGCCAAGACAGGTCGCCGTCGAAATTTTCTCCCCTCTTCGATCTTCCATTTCTAGGATCGGACGCTTTCCTCTCCCGAGGACGGATGAGAATGCACTCTACTACATGATTCTTTTTTACTCAGTATGAAAGTGTTTTAAACAAAACAAACATATCAAAATTATATTATGCCATGTAGAAATTCTTTAGATGAGTATTGGTAAAAGTTTTCACATGTCTGAATCATGGGTTACTGGTGCGCCACCATAAAGCTCCTTTGACACATTTATCTAGTTTTTTTGTCTAGATAATTGGATAATCGTGTGGTACAACTTTCACTATGCACTAAAACTGGCCTTACAGTTTGAGAAGCGGGGGCGAAGAAGTATACATGTCTTCTCGTTAATATTCAGAAAGAAAACCAAATTATATTTAGAAAAAATTATTTTCTATTTTTCTAAAGTAAGGTTAAGTATTCAAGTCCATGAGACCAAAGAAAATATAATAGAACATCGGATCTTGTCTGTAATTTTGTTAAGAAAAATAAACTCGGAGATATGATACTTCACCTAAGAAGGTTAGCATTAGCAAAATAACTTCATTTTTGTTTGGATATAGGAGGGAACCTAAAAAACATCAATCTCAAAGTGAACCACGAGGGAAAATCCAAAATGGGCAAGTTGTTATCCACGGTGGTCAAACCTTCACGATCAACCCGAACATGGTATGAACTGCAATTTCACATAAGAAAATCCAATTTCAGTTATACAAATGCTTGAGGAGAATGGAGGATTAAGACCTTGTTTGGTAGGAGTAGTGTTCAGCTCCTTCTCGTGGGAGCCGGTGAAGAAAAAGCAAACTATTTCACCGACTCCTAGTTTATTTGGATACTGTTTTTTTTGTACAATACTCCATATACAAACAATTTCTAGAGACGGAGCCCTACCAATCGGATCCTAAAACCAGTTATACATCAAATAAATTGGGAAATGTGCGCAAGAATACCTTCTCTTTTTTAAAAAAATTAGGGGCAGGAGCGCTGCCATATACAAAAAAAAGAATAAATTAGTTTTTCTAACTAGCAAAAGAATAAATTAGTTTTTCTAACTAGCAAGAACGCACGTGCGGCACGCACATTTGTTGATGACATGTAGGTACTAAAACAGCGTCACTTTAGTGGGTCATGATAAACAGACCAGCCGTGCAAAGCGCTTTTAAAAATACTTTATATTCACTCTCTCATGTATGGAGAGATTTATGTATTCTCAAAACTCAAATCGAGAGGTACATCATTTTTGAGATAGTTGACATTTATTTTATATGAAGAAAAACTCTCCAATTTATTGTCTATCAGCAATACGGGATAATTGTGTATAGACGTGTGTACAAATGTGGGTATATTTAGGTGGGCCTTTTTTTGGTGAAAAAAGTTTTGGGTTACGAGGGGGAAATCACTTTACAACGTCGATAAAATGGGTCTCCCCCCTCCCTTTCGTAGCCCTTTTTTTATGACAGATGGGGCCTCTGTGAGGTGGGAGGTGGGCCTAATATTGGTGAGAAGTATTTTCAAATCTAATTCTCTTTATATAGTATATATAGATAGATAGATGTACTTTGCGATCTTTTTTATTCAAAATCTGTGTACGATGGCAATGTGTAACTTCAAAAGTAACTTCTCTTCTCATTTTGCATGCCGCCTGTATTTATTTCCGATCAACGCCGATATATATACGTACGGAGTACTATACGGCTGACATACATCAAACACGGTCGTAGCCTTTTACGTGAGCCGTCCGGACGTCTTGATCGAATATGCATATTGCATTTTTCTCATTTCCCGTTGTGTAAGTTTCATCTGACACGAATACACATGGGCTGTGGCCCGTCCAGCTCTTAAATTTACGTCAATCTACTAGAGGTCCAGAAACGAGGCGCACACTTGTTCTAGCATTCTGGGGATCTTCAAATGGGGAACTACCTATATCATTGCAGCAGCAGCATTCACTCCCCTTGCACTGGAACAGTAGAGCCCCAGTTCACCGGGTTCAGAGAAATTCATCCCAACATTGATAATTTGGTATCCAGTGTGTTGATGGATGAAAATGACCGGTAAGCTAGAAACAACTGCATTGCCTATCTTTAGCATCGAAAAATCTTGAGCGAGAATGCACCCGGGCACATGGTCGTCAATGAACCATTAAGACTCACTATGATGAAGTCCCAACAGCCCAAACGGTTCAGAATCCATAATTCTCACTTCCAAACCAAGCTAAATTGCTCTTGCTTGGTATTGCTCATGTTTGGCGTAGTTTAAATTTGCTTGGTACTCCTATTGTTCATGTTTGGCCATGTTTGACATGGAAGGTGCTAGTACTGCAATTATCCAGCAAAATCTCGATCGTTTTGCTAACAAGATGTAAATTGATGACACAAAAAACAAACACACTTGTAGCGCATAGACGAATCGCCCTAGATGCTAGCCTATATGGTACTCGCAACTGGGCACTGGCTACTGTAACACCCTAAATTTCATCACATAAACCAACTAGCAACTCTCTGAATTTTTCTAGGATTTATTAAGGCTCAATAAAAAAATTAGGATTTGATTGGAATCTCCTAGTCTTTTAATCAATTTAAACATCATATCAAAATAATTTTAGTCAAAAAAATAAGTTTTTGTTGCATTCATGCTGTTGCATTGCTTTTTGGGTGCTGGTAATTTAAGTTGGAATTTAAATTCTGTTTAAATTCGAATTTGATTTACTTTAGTTTGAAGTTTACAATAGTTGTTTCTGTGCGAGTTCGTTTTTGCCCCCTGAACTTTTCTCCTGTCTCGCTTTCGCCCCTCCATCTCTTTCGGCCAGCCCAGCAGCAACCCGCTCTCCTCCTCCTAGGTCGTCTCGTCGCCTTGGCCCAGCGCGCCGTCTCGGCCCAGCTCCCCGCGGTCGCACCGGCCCATTTTCCCCTCTCTCATCTCACTGCCAGGCGGGGCCCGCCTGTCATCCCCGTCTTCCCCGTTCGAGCCGGACTCGAGCCGAGCTCGAACCCGACCCCGGCAGCGCATCCGACCCAGGCACGCACGCCAAGGCGTGGGCCCGAGCTCCACCCCGCGCCTATAAACCTAAGGCCGCCGCCGCCTTTGCCTTCTTCTCCGTGATCCGCCGCGCCGCGAACCCTAGTTCCGCCATTGCCGCCGGTTCTTGAAGCTCCGCGCCGCCGTCGCCGATTCGCGCTGCCGCCGCCTCTCCTTCGACCAGAACCGCTCCGGGAGGTCCGCAAGGAGGTAGTGGAGCCACCCTTCATGTTGTTGCCCCGATTTTGGCCGCGCTCCGCGCTAATTTCGCTCGCCGCCGTTCTCCAGGGCCGCCGTCCGCCATTCATCGCCGCCGGCCGCCGTCGCAGCCTCTTGCTCGTCGCTAACTCTCGTGGTGAGCTCTCCGTTGCCCCAGCTTTCTTCCCGTCCAAGTCTCGTCGCTTTTGGTGGTTCGTAGCTCACTCCCGAGTTCTCTCCGGCGAGCCTCCGCCGCGAGAACGGGCGGCACCGCCGCGTCCGTCGTCGCCGGCGCCACCCCTAGGTCAGATCCATCATGGATCGTTGGATCGAGATCCAACGGCCCCTATCGCGCCTCGTCCCGAGTCAAACCGACCGCGTACCGGTCAGCCGTGGTCGTTTTTCAAAAGAGCCCTTAACGTTTTCAGAAATCAACCCGCGGTTCAACTTAGTTCAAATATAATTATGTTTAGGTCCTGTTTTCTTTCGTTTTAGCCCCTGCAAGATTTGAAATAGCGCCCGCAGTCCAGCCCCTGTTATTTTATGGTTTAGCCCTCGAGTTTTTAGTCAAAATTACGTTTTAGTCCCTGTTTTCTCGTAGTTAAGCCCCTGAACCTTAGAAAAGCCATATCTCTCTCGTTTTAACTCCGATTTTAGTGTTTCTTGCGCTCACGCGTTCGTTGTAACAAGTAGAATAGTTTTGTGCTGTTTGTTAGCTCTGTTGAAACTGTTTGGTGTACTGTTTCTTATTTATTGTATTGTTTCTTTGCATGTGAATGTGTGATGCGTATAGGAAACGTGTCGTTCGAGGAGAGCTTTGAAGATCCGGTCGTTGAAGACTTTGAGCAGCAGCAGGGTTGGGAAGAAGGCAAGTATTCCTTGATCATACCCGTTTGTACTTGAATGACATGCATTTTAATTACACTGTTATTTATCGCTTGCAATAATATTGTTGGGTCCCATTAAGGATTTCCTAGTCTCCTTTACCATACCTTGCAGCTTGGGGTACTTAATTAATTTTGATGGTAGATGATGCTTAGCTTGCTCAACTGGGATTGGTTAAATGAAACCCCTACTCTATGTTCCACTACTACCTTTTAATCAATTAATGGACAGGATCACATCTTTTAATTGGAACATGGAGAACCACCCAGAAAAACAGTACAACCATGAGTGTCATGTGGCTCTGGCTTTGACTGACTAATTAGGTGCTCTAGTTTATGGTAGATTTACTCAGAAGGGGCATGGGAGCGGCGGTTGACGGGATATAGCTCGGTCCTCTTGAGCTGTAGGCTTTGGTAAGAAACAGACCTCATTAGGGAGGGTTATGCTTTGCTTCTGAACCGGAAACCTTAGCAGGCTATCATTTATTAGAGTGCTTTTGTAAAGGTCTCATAGTGAAACTCAGTATTCGGTCCACGTGGTGTGGGACGGGTGCATGTTTCGGCAATGGGAATCACGGCTTATGGTGAAAGTGTACAACCTCTGCAGAGTGTAAAATTGTTATAACAGCCGTGCTCACGGTCAAGAGCGGTCTGGACCCTTACATGATAATTATACTTGAATATGATCTAAATTGTGGTTACCAGAATTTGTTGGGTTATGTCATTTATTTAATTGTGGTTGGTATATACTTATATTTGCTAGTAAATAGTTGCTTAATAAAACTTGACCAACTAAAAGTGCTTAATGCAGCTAGCCTTTCAGCTACCCACTTTATAAAGCCTTGCATGTCATTTATTTCCAAACTTTGCTGAGTACGACATGCACTCATGCTTGTTTATTTATATTGCATCGACCACACCCGGAATGCTGCTCAGATTGGGAGAATTTTGAGGATTTCACGGCTGATTTTGAGGAGTTCTAGGCGAGTCTCCCCCAGTCAACGCCTGTAGAGTTGGAGTCACTTTTGATTCGTTAGATGAACGTTTATTTAAGTCTTCCGCTATGACATTTGTGTCAACTCTGAGATTGTAATAAATGCACTTTAATACTCTTTCGTTATGCATGGTTATGGATATTCACTTGTGACGTCTACCATATGTGTGTAAACTGATCCCGGCGCACATATAAGATGCATCTGGTTTTGCCTTTAAAACCGAGTGTGACAGAAGTGGTATCAGAGCCGTGTTGACTGTAGGACGCAAGCCTAGATAGCAATGGTCATTCTCTAAGGATTATTTTGCTTAACTACTCTTGTTCTATCTATTCTTGGTTTATTTTGCTATTATTCCTGGTCATTGATAATTGTCTCCTCCTTGATTTTTGTTTTCTGTTCTATCTTTTTCACCATCTCACCTGGTTTCGATGTCTTTAGAACTGTTCTAACCCCCTTCTTGCTTAAACCATAGATGGTGTTGACAAGGCAAGGTGCTCGTAGATTGGCTAGCACTCCTTCCCCTTCTTCGCCGCATTCGGTGCAAGAAGAGGAACCGGAACTTGAAGAGATGGAAGTGATGGACGAAGAAGTTAACCCAGGAGGGAATGCTCCAACTGGATCTAAAGGAAGTGAAGGACCCCCTCCGCCGCCTGACATGTGGGTAGTGACTTTTCACCACCACGACGGAGGCAACAGTGGGTTCCCGATGCTGCTTCGAATGCTCTTCGAGCGTCTGAACTACCCAGTGGAGATAGAATATCGTGGAAGAAGGAGGGCACATCCGAATCACCCAGAGGACTGGGATGTCGCTGTATACATCCGGGAGCCTGATTATGAGCATGGAGGAACCAAAGAGGCTGCAGTGCACCATGCTATCGCCATGAGATCAACCTTCGAAGCTGGAATCCAGGATGCAGCAAGACGGGCACTTTCTGTGCTTTGTCATGAGGAGGCTGCTGAAGTACGCCACACTGCTTGGGCATATCTTCCCCGAAGGCAGCAAGACACTCCAACTGGGGTTGTGCCACAACCGCCAGGCGTGCTAAACTCTACACTCAACGTCCAGGTGGCGTTCACCAAGATGCTCAACGTGCACGCCGATGACACCAGAAGGGAGCTACAGGAAGTGCGTGAAGAACTCGCTGCTGAACGAAGGAAGAACAAGAGGCTGAGAGCTGAACTCAAGGGAGAAGCACTTCCGCCCTTGGATGAATATGTAGAAGTGTTGATGGGTCATTCACCGCCCCACTAGAGAGTGCTTGGTGGATCGTCTAGTTGCTTCACCCATACCTATTAAGATAGGATACCCTCTCTTTTGATAGTTCAGTACGTTTAGAATCATTGAGACTCGTGTGTAGCGTGTGATTTAGTTCGGTTTAAAAGTGTGGTAGAGATGTTTGCTTTCGTGCTAAGTGTGTGATTTGGATCTTTGTAATGATTGAACTTAATTATGGAGTGATGACCGCAATTGAGTAATTATTAAATAAATAAATTTAGTTAGTTTGGGTTTATCTTGGTCTCTCGCTGCTGCATGATATCCTGGTACTGTCCGAATTGTTTCTGGAGCTTCAGAACTCCATTTCACATAAATCCAGTTGGGTCGGATTAAGGACTTGATAACCTAGGTTTTGGGAATTTTTATTGATTTTTGGAGGTTCTGGTAGAGATATATAATGGTTTTATTGGAGTAACCAGAATCTGACCCGTGGTTCTGACACAGCTGTCTTGTTTATTTTATACCTCGAGCCAAAAAATTCCGATTGAGGTGATTAAAGTTGGGTTAGTTTCAGAATTTTATAGTCTACGTTCAGACTAAAGATCATGATTTTTGGATATTCAGAATGAGAGTTACAACTGTTTAATTATGACGAACAGAATATGTTTCAGAATTTGATTTTTCCAGTCATTGGCAACTCGTTCTACATCAACTTTTATCTGTTCATGATTTGAGTTATATCTTTTTACCACCCTCTGAACCTCATGTTTCTAACCATCATATGGTGAACACCAGGTCTGGAAGTGGAGTGGATCAACCACCTGTGAATCGTCAGGGACGTGCCAACCCTAATCCAAATCCTCCGCCGAATCAAGCACCTGTAGCAATGGATCAGATCCTCGCCAACCAGACTCAGATACTCCAGGGCATGGCTAATACCTTGGCAGCCATGCAAGCATAGAACAACAACAACAACAACAACCAGCTGAGAGACAAGCACCGGGAGTTCATGAGTCACAAACCTCCTACCTACTCCCACTCTGCAGATCCTCTTGATGCTGATGATTGGCTGAAGACTGTTGAAAAGAAGCTGGATATGGCTCAGTGCAATGACAGGAAGAAGGTCCTGTATGCCTCAGGTCGCTTGGAGGGATCAGCTTCAGATTGGTGGGATGCTTACCATGCTGCTCATGCCACCCCTGATGCTATCACCTGGCAGGAGTTCAGGACCAACATCAGGTGCCACCATATTCCTGCTGGTGTCATGAAGTTGAAGAAGAAGGAGTTCCTCTCACTCAAGCAGGGTGGGATGACCGTCAGCGAGTACCGGGATAAGTTCATTCAGTTGTCCCGTTAGGCCCCAAATGAGGTGAAAGAGGATGAGCAGAAGCAGGAGCGATTTCTGGAATGATTGATTCCGCAGCTCCATTATCAACTCATGTCTCACACCTTCCCAACATTTCAGAAGCTGCTAGACAAGGCTATTGGCTTGGAGAGCAAGCGTCGTGAGTTGGGAGAGCAGAAGAGGAAGTTGATGGCCTCAGGACAGTCAAGCAGTAACACCCGCCCTCGTTTCCAGCAGCCTCAGCAGAACATTCCTGTTCGCTTTGGTGGGCAAGGGGGTAACTTTGTGCAGAGTCAGGGTCAGCGGTCAGCACCTCCACCTCATCGTCCAGCATTTCAGCAGAACCGCCAGACCACCCCGGCTCAGACTCCAGTGAAGACCACTGCACCAAGCAGTGCTCCTACTCCTCGTACCTGCTACATTTGTGGAGATCCCAGCCACTTTGCCCACAACTGTCCTAAGAGGAATGCTCAGACCCCACAGCGCCAGAGTGGCAGTGCACCTAGGCAGAATACCCCTCAGCAGCAGAACAGGAATGTGAACCCGACGCCCCAGAGCAACAAGGGCCAGCAGAATCAAATGCGGGGCAAGGTGATCCATGTTGCTGCAGATTCCGCACAGGAGGCCCAGGATGTGGTACTTGGTATGTTCCTTGTCAACTCAGCCCCTGCATCAGTTTTATTTGACTCTGGAGCATCACATTCTTTTATTACTGCTCAGTACGTAGCTAAGTATAATATACCCATGCTCCCTATGAAGAATTTCATGCTAGTTAGCTCTCCCGGTAGAAACATGAAAGTCAATTTTATCTGTCCTCGAGTTAATCTGAAAATAGTTGGGGTAGACTTTCCTACTGATCTGATAGTTCTGAACTCTGAGGGAATTGATGTCATACTTGGAATGGGATGGTTGGCTGCTTTTGATGCGGTGATTCAGTGTGCCAAGAGGTCCGTGTTGTTGACTAGTCCTCAGGGAGAGAAGATTGAATTCGGGGCCACTCAACCCTCAGCTTCAACTTACTCAGTGAATCAGGCCAGCGGTGTTCCTTTGGAGGATATCAGAGTTGTTTGTGAGTTTCCGGATGTATTCCCAGATGATTTGCCAGGTATGCCACCCGACCGAGACATTGAGTTTATTATTGAGCTTTTACCTGGTACTGCTCCTATTTCTAAAAGACCCTATAGAATGGTTGTTAATGAACTAGAAGAACTTAAGAAACAACTTAAGGAATTGTTGGATAAAGGTTACATTCGTCCTAGTTCTTCACCTTGGGGAGCACCTGTCATTTTTGTGGGTAAAAAGGATGGTACTCTGAGGATGTGTGTGGATTATCGTTCATTGAATGAGGTAACCATCAAGAATAAGTATTCATTGCCCAGAATTGAAGACTTATTTGATCAGTTCAGAGGAGTTAAGGTTTTCTCCAAGATTGACTTGAGATCTGGCTATCATCAGTTGAGGATCAGGCGCTCCGACATTCCTAAAATAGCATTCACCACCAGGTATGGGTTGTATGAGTATACTGTGATGTCGTTTGGATTGACAAATGGACCTGCCTACTTTATGTACCTGATGAATAAGGTGTTCATGGAGTACTTGGATAAATTTGTGGTGGTGTTTATTGATGATATTCTGGTTTACTCTAAGAATGAGGAGGAGCATGAGGAGCATTTGAGGTTGGTGTTGCAGACTCTTAGAGAGAACCAGTTGTATGCCAAGTTTAGTAAATGTGAGTTTTGGTTGAATCAAGTGTATTTTCTTGGTCATGTTGTTACTGATGGAGGTATTGCAGTGGATCCAAGTAAAGTCAAGGATGTGTTGGATTGGGAACCTCCTACCACAGTCTCTGAGATCAGAAGCTTTCTGGGATTGGCTGGATATTACAGGAGATTCATTGAAGGCTTTTCTAAAATAGCGAAACCTCTTACTTCGCTATTAGATAAGGGCAAGGAGTTTGTTTGGTCAGAAGCGTGTCAGGCCAGCTTTGAAGAGTTGAGAAGGAAGTTGACTACAGCCCCAGTGCTTGCTATGCCAGATATTCACAAGAACTTTGATATATATTGTGATGCTTCTCGTAGAGGTCTTGGGTGTGTGCTCATGCAGGAAGGCAGAGTTATAGCCTATGCATCCAGGCAGTTGAGGAAGCACGAGCTGAACTATCCTACTCATGATCTGGAGCTTGCAGCTGTTGTCCATGCCTTGAAGATCTGGAGGCACTATATTCTAGGTAACAGATGTGAGCTGTATACTGATCACAAAAGCCTGAAGTACATATTTACTCAGAAGGATCTGAATTTGAGGCAGAGAAGATGGTTGGAGTTGATCAAGGATTATGATCTAGGGATCAACTATCATCCTGGCAAGGCTAATTTGGTTGCTGATGCGTTGAGTAGGAAGTCACAAGTAAATGCAATGTTTGGTCGCCAGTTGCCAGCTGAGTTGCTTGCAGAGATGGAGAAGCTGAACTTGGGATTCCTGAATCAGACAGAAGGCGTGATGATGGAGGTTGAGTCTACACTGGAGCAGGAAATTCGGAAGGGTCAGCTTACTGATGAGAAGATAAAGGAAATCAAGGAAACCATGTTAGCAGGGAAAGCTCCCGACTTCACCGAAGATGATCAGGGTACAATTTGGTTTAGAAAGAGGATATATGTACCGGATATCGAGTCTCTCAGGGAGCAGATATTGAGGGAAGCTCATGATTCTGCATATTCTATTCATCCTGGAAGCACCATGATGTACCAGGATCTGAAGCAAAGGTATTGGTGGTATGGACTAAAAAGGGATGTGGCTGCCCATGTGGCGTTGTGCGATGTTTGTCAGAAAGTTAAGGCTGAACATCAGAGACCAGCCGGTTTGCTTCAGCCACTCAAGGTACCTGAATGGAAGTGGGAAGAAATCAATATGGATTTCATTGTTGGGTTACCCCGCACTCGAGGAGGATATGACTCCATATGGGTTGTTGTGGACAGATTAACTAAGGTAGCTCACTTTATACCCGCTCACACTACTTATACCAGCGCTAAGTTAGTAGAGTTATACATGTCCAGAATTGTTTGTCTCCATGGTGTACCTAAAAAGATAGTGTCTGATAGAGGTACTCAGTTTACATCTAGATTCTAGCAGAAGTTGCATGAGTCTATAGATACAAAGTTGAATTTCAGTTCTGCATATCATCCTCAGACAGATGGTCAGACAGAGAGGACTAACCAGATTTTGGAGGATATGCTGAGAGCTTGTGCTTTGAAGCATGGAGGCAGTTGGGACAAGAGTCTTCCATATGCAGAGTTCTCATATAACAACAGTTATCAGGCAAGTCTAAAGATGGCCCCCTTCGAAGCGCTTTATGGTAGAAAGTGCATAACACCTTTGTATTGGAGTGAAACAGGTGAAAGTCAGCTGTTTGGGCCAGAGATTTTGCAGGAAGCTGAGAGACAGGTTCAGATTATCAGAGAGAATTTGAGAACGGCTCAGTCTAGGCAGAAGAGCTATGCAGATACAAGAAGGAGAGAGCTAACCTTTGAGGTGGGTGATTATGTGTATCTGAAAGTATCTCATATTCGAGGCTTGAGAAGGTTTAAGGTGAAAGGTAAATTATCTCCTCGTTTCATTGGACCTTTCAAGATTGTTGATAGAAAAGGTGATGTTGCTTATCAATTGGAGTTGCCAGCCAGATTGTTTGATGTGCATGACGTGTTTCATATCTCTCAGTTGAAGAAGTGTCTTAGAGTGCCTGAGGAAGAATTACCTTTGGATGAGTTGAATGTGCAAGATGATTTGACCTATATGGAGTATCCAGCTAAGATATTGGAGACAGCTGAGAGAGTTACTAGGAGTAAGGTAATTAAGATGTGTAAAGTTCAGTGGAGTCATCATGCGGAAAGTGAGGCAACTTGGGAAAGGGAAGATGAGTTGATGGCAGAATTCCCTCAGATTTTCCCTAATCCATCTGAATCTCGAGGACGAGATTCTCTTTAAGGGGGGTAGGTTTGTAACACCCTAAATTTCATCACATAAACCAACTAGCAACTCTCTGAATTTTTCTAGGATTTATTAAGGCTCAATAAAAAAATTAGGATTTGATTGGAATCTCCTAGTCTTTTTAATCAATTTAAACATCATATCAAAATAATTTTAGTCAAAAAAATAAGTTTTTGTTGCATTCATGTTGTTGCATTGCTTTTTGGTGCTGGTAAATTAAGTTGGAATTTAAATTCTATTTAAATTCGAATTTGATTCACTTTTGTTTGAAGTTTAGAATAGTTGTTTCTGTGCGAGTTCGTTTTTGCTCCCTGAACTTTTCTCCTGTCTCGCTTTCGCCCCTCCATCTCTTTCGGCCAGCCCAGCAGCAACCCGCTCTCCTCCTCCTAGGCCGCCTCGTCGCCTCGGCCCAGCGCGCCGTCTCGGCCCAGCTCCCCGCAGTCACACCGGCCCATTTTCCCCAATCTCATCTCACTGCCAGGCGGGGCCCGCCTGTCATCCCCGTCTTCCCCGTTCGAGCCAGACTCGAGCCGAGCTCGAACCCGACCCCGGCAGCGCATCCGACCCAAGCACGCACGCCAAGGCGTGGGCCCGAGCTCCACCCCGCGCCTATAAACCTGCGGCCGCCGCCGCCTTTGCCTTCTTCTCCGTGATCCGTCGCGCCGCGAACCCTAGTTCCGCCATTGCCGTCGGTTCTTGAAGCTCCGCGCCGCCGTCGCCGATTCGCATTGCCGCCGCCTCTCCTTCAACCAGAACCGCTCCGGGAGGTCCGCAAGGAGGTAGTGGAGCCACCCTTCATGTTGTTGCCCCGATTTTGGCCGCGCTCCGCGCTAATTTCGCTCGCCGCCGTTCTCCAGGGCCGCCGTCCGCCATTCATCGCCGTCGGCCGCCGTCGTAGCCTCTTGCTCGTCGCTAACTCTCGTGGTGAGCTCTCCGTTGCCCCAGCTTTCTTCCCGTCCAAGTCTCGTCGCTTTTGGTGGTTCGTAGCTCACTCCCGAGTTCTCTCCGGCGAGCCTCCGCCGCGGGAACGGGCGGCGCCGCCGCGTCCGTCGTCGCCAGCGTCACACCTAGGTCAGATCCATCTTGGATCATTGGATCGAGATCCAACGGCCCCTATCGCGCCTCGTCCCGAGTCAAACCAACCGCGTACCGGTCAGCCGTGATCGTTTTTCAAAAGAGCCCTTAGCGTTTTCAGAAATCAACCCGCGGTTCATCTTAGTTCAAATATAATTATGTTTAGGTCCTGTTTTCTTTCGTTTTTGCCCCTGCAAGATTTGAAATAGCGCCCGCAGTCCAGCCCCTGTTATTTTATGGTTTAGCCCTCGTGTTTTTAGTCAAAAATACGTTTTAGTCCCTGTTTTCTCGCAGTTAAGCCCCTGAACCTTAGAAAAGCCATATCTCTCTCATTTTAACTCCGATTTTAGTGTTTCTTGCGCTCACGCGTTCGTTGTAACAAGTAGAATAGTTTTGTGCTGTTTGTTATCTCTGTTGAAACTGTTTGGTGTACTATTTCTTATTTATTGTATTGTTTCTTTGCATGTGAATGTGTGATGCGTATAGGAAACGTGCCGTTCGAGGAGAGCTTTGAAGATCCGGTCGTTGAAGACTTTGAGCAGCAGCAGGGTTGGGAAGAAGGCAAGTATTCCTTGATCATACCCGTTTGTACTTGAATGACATGCATTTTAATTACACTGCTATTTATCGCTTGCAATAATATTGTTGGGTCACATTAAGGATTTCCTAGTCTCCTTTATCATACCTTGCAGCTTGGGGTACTTAATTAATTTTGATGGTAGATGATGCTTAGCTTGCTCAACTGGGATTGGTTAAATGAAACCCCTACTCTATGTTCCACTACTACCTTTTAATCAATTAATGGACAGGATCACATCTTTTAATTGGAACATGGAGAACCACCCAGGAAAACAGTACAACCATGAGTGCCATGTGGCTCTGGCTTTGACTGACTAATTAGGTGCTCTAGTTTATGGTAGCTTTACTCAGAAGGGGCATGGGAGCGGCGGTTGACGGGGTATAGCTCGGTCCTCTTGAGTTGTGGGCTTTGGTAAGAGACAGACCTCATTAGGGAGGGTTATGCTTTGCTTCTGAACCGGAAACCTTAGCAGGCTATCATTTATTAGAGTGCTTTTGTTAAGGTCTCATAGTGAAACTCAGTATTCGGTCCACGTGGTGTGGGACGGGTGCATGTTTCGGCAATGGGAATCACGGCTTATGGTGAAAGTGTACAACCTCTGCAGAGTGTAAAATTGTTATAACAGCCGTGCTCACGGTCAAGAGCGGTCTGGACCCTTACATGATAATTATACTTGAATATGATCTAAATTGTGGTTACCAGAATTTGTTGGGTTATGTCATTTATTTAATTGTGGTTGGTATATACTTATATTTGCTAGTAAATAGTTGCTTAATAAAACTTGACCAACTAAAAGTGCTTAATGCAGCTAGCCTTTCAGCTACCCACTTTATAAAGCCTTGCATGTCATTTATTTCCAAACTTTGCTGAGTACGGCATGTACTCACGCTTGTTTATTTATATTGCTTCGACCACACCCGGAATGCTGCTCAGATTGGGAGAATTTTGAGGATTTCACGACTGATTTTGAGGAGTTCTAGGCGAGTCTCCCCCAGTCAACGCCTGTAGAGTTGGAGTCACTTTTGATTCGTTAGATGAACGTTTATTTAAGTCTTCCGCTGTGACATTTGTGTCAACTCTGAGATTGTAATAAATGCACTTTAATACTCTTTCGTTATGCATGGTTATGGATATTCACTTGTGACGTCTACCATATGTGTATAAACTGATCCTGGCGCATATATAAGATGCATCTGGTTTTGCCTTTAAAACCGGGTGTGACAGCTACAAACGTAGTACAGGGGAGCAATTGCATTGCACCAGCCAAGGCAGCAGCCATCATAAACCATCGCGGCGGCAGGGGTTCTTAAAGGCCACGCAGCTAATCTCCTGGCGAGGCAGATGCAGGGGCGTTTTCGTAAATCCAGCCACGAATTTAAAGGGAAGGTTGGCGAGATTTATTCCCCGGTTGTAAATTTGGGGTTAAAGCCGGGTGTTGGGCCGCTTTAAATTGGAGTCTCTCTTGGCGACCCAAATTTGGAAGTTGGAGTAATGGGGAGGAGCTATAGGCAGCCCGCATTCAATCCGGCCTCAACCGTGCCCGGCTCTCGACTTCGCGCCTCCGTCTCGTCGCCGGCTCCGGCCACCCGCCCGGTGCGCCCGCGCGAGCTCTCACCTCCGGCTCGATCCCAGGCCCCACACGCGAGCGACACGTGTCCGCTGCTCGCCTTGGCCCGACCGTGACGGGGGAGAGAAGCTAGGCTGAGTAGACATGGAATGTTCGGGGGTACGGTGATCTGATGGTTTGGTAACAGTCAAGATTAGGGAGATCGAGCCCGTAATGGTTCTGTTCTAATACGGCGATACCTTTCCTTTCCTCGGCCCGTTCCCTTCAAAACACAAAAATTCTCTCTCCAAACTTCACTATTCACCTATCACATCAAATCTCTCTCCTCATGCATGGAACATTAAACGTGGATAAATAAATAAACTAAGTACATGGTTTTGATGTACACGACGAGACGAATCTTTTGAGTCTAGTTAGGTCATGGTAGGACAACGATTATCACAAACAAACGAAAAGTGCTACAGTGCGCTACAGTGTCTGATATGACATTTTTACCAATTCGGGAACTAAACACCGCCCTTGTTATTCAAGCGTTGCTGACCGACTGGAGGGGTACGATATCGATTGAATTTGCTACTGCTGCTGGCCAGCTGCTATACTCATTTACTCCTGCTGTAGTATGAGCAACTACTAGTATTATTATTCACATTTACTGCATTCAGGAGCAGAATTAGATACAGGTACTAGTAGCTTTTAAGGCGGCCCAAGTGGGCAGTACCCTTGGTCAATCCGTATAGTAACATTTCCGTGTTTCCTTACTCCCAAAAAATCTCACTAACCCGCATGGCCGAACCGCATTTCCTTCGTACCCTCAAATGCTTCTCCCTCTCCCCATGCACACTGAATACTGATGCTGTGGTCGATCGGGCACCAGAGATTAATGGCCCAACCACCTTCCTTCAAAGTTCAAACCGGAGAAAAGGAGGCGACGAAGAAAGGCGAGAGCGCCACCGTCTGCAAGGAGACGCGCTCATGCAGGTGATTAACTTTGATATATATGGATGTGCTTGATCCTTGTATCTTTTCCCGCTATACATAACACTCCATGGCATGATGATACTGTATGATCCTATCCGCTTCCCGGCAATGAATGCGGTCGTATCCACAGCCCCAACGGAAAGCCGAATCGCATCGCCGTATCAGGTTTAATGGAGAGGAGAGGTTTTATTTATTTCCAGTCAAATCTACCCGCGCGCTTTCGGCCGGAGCTGAATGGAACTTGACGCGGCCCCGGCCGGGAGACGGCAAAGGTGGAAAGGGAAACTAAACCCACCCAGCCAGGGGCCGGGCGACGCCGGGAGAGGGGAGCTCGATCGCGCGGTTATTAATGCGCTGCTAGCTAGCTAAGCCCTTTGATGGCGAGCTAAAACGATGGTTAACCGCAAAAGCCCCATGCAGCGTTAAGAAGCATGTGAGGGCGGAGAGCGATGGCGATGGCGATGGCGATGGCGCGCGTACGTGGTGGTGGCCGGAGCAGTAATGGCCGGCAGTGCCGCGCGCGCGGGGAGGTGACCGGACCGGGCGGATCGCGGCAGCACCCAGCCCGCCCAGCGGCAGCGGGTTGAGCGGATGGCACGCAAACGCAATCGAGATGGAATGCGATGCATGCAGCTAGAGCTAGCGTTCCAGCGGCCGGCCGGGGCTGACCCGACCTGACCAGTAGTAAGTGTAAGTAGCTGTGTGAACATCTCGTGGGCCCGCCCGGGCGCAGTGTCCCCTTTAAGATCTTGGCTACCACTTAACGTGCTCATAAATTTCCGGCCCCCGACGAGGCCGAACGGCTGATCGAGCCTCCGCTCTTGCTCCTCCCTATATAAACCCCCCGCTGCTCCCGAATCCAAACCCAACGCCCCCACAACCGCGTCACACCGGAGCCCAGCCAAGCCAAGCCAACACGATCGATCGCCTCATCCACTCGGATCGGACACATCCATCACCAGGAGGTACTCGCACCCCGGCCCGACCAAGCCAAGTACGCTACTACTACAGCACAACTGCTGCGCCGCACCGACCCAGGGTGCAGTGCGGTGCAACGATCGATCGATCGACAGCGCGCGGCAGCTGCCGGAGCCGAGAACGTAGCTAGCAGCCTAGCAGATGGTGTCGCTGCAGTCGGCGCTCCTCCCGGAGCCCAGCAAGCGGCCGCCGTGCCTATCCCTCGTTGGCGGCGGCGGCGGCGCCGTCGCCTCCACCGCCACCAGCAAGAAGCGGAAGCGGGACGGCGACCACGACGACGGCGACCGCGAGAACAGCCGCGGCGAGGTCGTCGACGGGATCGAGCTCAATTTCGACGCCGCGCCGCTGCCACCCGAGTGGCAGCGCTGCCTCGACATCCAGGTACCGTACCGTACCCAACGCGATATATCTATATATATCATCCATGCATGGGCCTTGATCGATGTCATCCCCGGCCGTGTTCTGATTCGTAAATACGCCGCGTGCAGTCGGGGCAGATCAGCTACTACAACACGAAGACGCAGAAGCGGACGTGGAAGGACCCGCGAGGGGAGCCGGAATACCGCGCCGCGCCGGCGGCCGGCGACGGCGACGAGGAGGAGGAGTCGGCGAATTGCGCGCCGCCGGGGCTGGACCTGGAGCTGAACCTCACGTTCTCGCCGGGCCGGGCGCTCGCCCACCAGGAGAAGAAGAAGCCCAGGCCTGCCGCGCCGCCACCGCCGCCGCTACCAGCAGCTGACCGCCGTCGTCAGCCGGCGGAGGCGGAGGAGAGCGGCCGGGAGATGGTGGCGGCGGTGTGCGTGCGGTGCCACATGCTCGTCATGATGTGCCGCGCCTGCCCCAACTGCAAGTTCCTGCACACGCCGAGCCGCGCCGCGCCGCCGCCGGAGCCCGAGCCGCCGGCGTCCCTCAAGCTCGGTCTCCAGCTGCTCTGCTGCAGGGACTAGCGATCGATCGACCAGTAGACGGTCGGAAGGAGCGCCCGGCCGACCGATAGATGGTTCTATACTTCTATCCCGTACGTGCGGTGCGCCTCGGCATCCGTGCACGAGTGTACCGCACGTGTGCGTGCCTGTGTAGCCAAGCCACCTGCATGTGCAAGGATAGACGATGGAGTAGTAATTAAGGGCACTGTGATGCACGTAATTAGTTGCCTAATCAAACAGGGTTACCGATGGATGGATCGATCGATCAAGCAGTACGTGACCGATCGATCGATCAGTGGTACGGTTAGCTGATCAGCTGTGGTATAAGGCGATGAATGAATGGGGTGATGTAGATATATTAAGTGCATGCATATAAATGTAGCTCGGAACTTTCGGTAGTCCGTCACCTGTCCGTGTGCATGAATTCGAACTCGCGATCGCCCGACGTACTCGACGGTGCTCTGCTCGTTGCGGAAAGTTGGTTGGTTGTTGGTGCGCAGGAATTTATGATTGGCCCGTGTCAGTGCTCGAGTTCTTGCATTAAAGTGACCACCCCAATTTGAGAGCGATTAGCAAGTGGAAAAGCCTCCGCAAACGGAAAAGAAAGCAGGTTCAGCGAGCACGTACGCAGCCATGCATGCAACAAATATATACGGTCAGGGCCGTTGGGGGAGTTGGAACCTGTTCTTCTTTTCATGTGCCCTTTCTTTCCTGTCATATACTCATATACCGTTTGGATACTGTCGTGGATACCAAAGCTAAGCTAGCAGGGTGTATCCGCATATATATGGGTGGCGTAGCGTAGATGGAATGCGTGAGCTGATTCGGCAACGGGTCGAATTAGTGCAACGAGTTTGAATGCGGGTCATTTACTAGCTGGATGGCGGATGTAACGAACTGTCCTCTCACGTATTGAATCGCATATATAATGTTGTCATCTTTCTCTTGTCATGACGATTCATTGCGTGTATATATATGTGTGTGCATCCGGTGTCGCGAGCTGGGCGAGCTGGATACAGTGGACGACATTAACTCGTGTTTCGCTTCCGTTCATTTTAATTAGTTCCGTGAAAAGGAAATGATGAGTGCAACGCTCATCTGTTTACTAGCTACTATACGCTACGTTTTTTAATGTATGATACGTACTTTCGATCGTTTTTTTGTGTGTAAAGTTCCCCTGCTGCCTATGCAAACCTTTGTTATCATTGGTTCACTGATATTGGAGTCCATACCCACTTTTGCGAGTGGCACAATCAAGGAGTTTTCGTAGCGTTATAATGACAAGCAAAGGACCTGTCCCGTCCATTACATTTGTGTGTCGTGCTTCACACGGCGCCAGATCAGCATCGTGCAAGGCATCTAATCTCGCTTGACACAACGATCTTTTGTTGCTCCCTGTTAACTACTCTCATCGACGCCCATGAGCGATATATTTCCTACCCCGATCATTCGCATCAGGCCAGATGATCAAAACCCTAACAACGTAACCTTACACGATGAACGAATATGTCGTGTTGTGACTTGTGAGCATATATACAGTCAGACGAAATTGCGCGACAACTATCAGCAACAGATCGAACAATTTTTTTTTGAAAGTGCAATAGATCGAACATGAACCTGAGAAAAAAAAAGACTTCATATGTTGCCCTAGCTGCAACACGATCATCCGTAGTCTGTAGAATAGGCACCATTCGCCTGGTCAATTTCCCTGCAAGTTACGCGGCATCATCGCTGTATACTACTTGTATACTACGTGAAAGCGGCGAAAGCCCTCTCGCGCCTCGCTTTCCACCTTCGAACTATGCAGGGAGAACGTGGAACAGATGCACGTACGTGGCTGTGCAATCTAATAATGGTGAGACTAGGGTTTACCGGTTAGTGGTTAGGGGTCCTTAATTTCCGATCCCCCACGGAGGCGGCGCAGAGGCGTAGAGCACTGAGGAAACGCGACGGGGGCCCGCCGGCCGGCCGGGCCGGGCCACTCGCTGGAGCTCGACGGATGGATGGCTCGATCGATGCATATGATCGTGTTGACGCGCGGTATAGGTGCGGTAGATGGGGAAATTGAATGGGGTGCTTAAATTTGGAGCAGTGGCAGCGTGCTTGACGGCACCGGAGTAACGCCGGAATTAAAAACCCGCCCGTCCACCGCCGGTCAATGCTGTGAGAGGAGTATGACAATACAGGTACGGTGATGAAACTACACGGGACAAATTCCTTCCGTACCGAGGGCTCAACGACGTACAGCGCCATCGATGTGCTCTAGCTTTACTGCGCGCACAGGGAAGGATGATGGTAGCTGCAAATTTCAACCAACTACAATGAGGGATGTTGAGGCACACTGTTTTTATCTACCATCCATGGATGTGTTTAGTTTCCAAAAATTTGCAAACTTTTCATCAAACATTAAATATATCAAAAGACATAAGCATTAAATATAGATAAATAAAAAAATAATTATATAGTTTTGATGTACACGATGAGACGAATCTTTTGAGCCTAGTTAGGTCATGGTACGACAATAATTACTATAAACAAACAAAAAGTGTTATAGTGTGTTACAATGTTCGATGTGATTTTTCTACCAACTTTTCGCGCGAAGTAAACACACCATGTTTTCTTTGGCTCAAGTTGTTGTTTTTCCTCCTCTTTGTTTTTTAGTCTCTTTTAAGTTTTTTATGGTTTTTTGTTCTTGTTTTTTTCTCTTCTAATAAAAAATTGATAAAGCTATTGCCGTCCGTTAAAAAAACACCTATATAAAGAAGCACTATAGGTGTTGGGAGGGATAGAAGTCGTTTAGTATAGCTCGCCTCCTTTTGGTACTCGAATGCATACGGTTGATTCTTACAAAAAAAAGGAAAGTACAGTTTATCTTTTTCCCCTTTTAGCTGAATGTTCGGTTTACCTATTGGAAATAGGGTGATTTTGTAAGAGCCCTGAGCCCCTGACCACTCCAATGGGCCGGGCTGGCAAGACGAGCTTACTGGGCCGGTAATATTTTTTTTCGTACGCTGAAGTTTAAAATTAGCAGGAAACTGATGCTGTGCTAAAAAAAACAGCAGGAAACTGATGTTCCATTTGTGTGTTATCGGGTGAGAAACAGTGTAACACAACGTACGGGGCCATACAGACTGAAATTTTGAAGTGCTAGCATGGTTGGAACCCAAACTTGTGCGATGCTAGCTAGGCGCACTTGAATGGCGGCAGCATTGTTCGTATCGGCAAACCAGTGGAATAATTGATGAATACCTTTGTATCCTTCGTTCTGATATTATATTCTTTTAACTACTTGACAATCGACACAGACATAGCTTTGCTCTTTTGTCATATACTCGATGTAGTGAAGAAAAAGGTTATAACACTATTGTAGAGAAATGACGGTGGTAACTGTTTGTGAATTCAGCTGCACGCCGTAGCGGCAGCCGGCAGGATTGGATTCTCTGATCCAGGCATCCAGCTAGAAGCGCTCCCAGCCAATACAAGCAAAGGGGCTCGTGGAGCCTGCAAGCGCCACGTCGGCCTGACGTGCCACTAGCCAGTAGTATTCGAGACTCCTGGGATATATCGGTGGGTCCTTGCTTGGCGCCGAGAGCCCGAGACGCCAGAAATATTCCGCTTAAAACGGCACATTTTGCTTGCAGGACTCCTCTACTGCGAAAGCCCGAGCAGAGCCTGCACGCTTCGGGAAGAACTGACAAGTTAGCACGGCACATCCAATTGGCGATGCAAATCAGAGATGGATCACGAATTTATTTTCTTTTGCTCATAACCTCAAATGCGCACCGCCTGTGATTGCATTTTACCGGAGTGATTGCAAACGTGCCTCTTTTTTTATGTTTGATCAAAGAGACTAAAGTTTAGTCTGTTAAACAAATAATAATTAGAACTATTAAAAATAAATTAATTATAAAACTAACTATATAAGTCATGTCTACTTCGTGAGACAAACCTAACAAACTTAATTAAGTTATAATTAATACATAATTATTATATGTTTACTGTAACATTACATTATCTAATCATGTACTAATTAGATTTAATAGATTCATCTAGTAAATTAATCCTCGTTTATGTAATAAAATTTTTAATTAATCTATATTTAATACTTTTAATTAATATCTTTACATTCGATGTGATGGAACTAAACTTTAATCGAGTGGAACCAATCACCCTCTTAATCTTCAAAAGATTTCCTTTCTTAATCTCGTCTGCATCTACTCTGGGTGTGTTTAGTTGTAAAAAGAATGAGTAAAATTTGGTCAAAAAGTCACATCGGACACTAGCAGCGCACTGTAGCACTTTTTGTTTGTTTGTGGTAATAGTTGTCCTACCATAACCTAACTAGGCTCAAAAGATTCGTCTCGTCATGTATATCAAAACCATGTACTTAGTTTTTTTATTTGCCTACATTTAATGCTTCATGCATGAGGAGAGATGTTTGATGTGATAGATGATTAGTGAAATTTGAAGAGAGAATTTTAGGGAGTTTCGTGAAACAGGCCTCTGATGCACGCGCTGTTTTAGGTGTGTTGAGTTCCCGTGAAAAATGTGGTCAAAAAGTCACATCGAGTCAAATCGGATGTTGTAGCGCACTGTAACACTTTTCGTTTGTTTATGGTAATTGTTGTTATATCATGACCTAACTAGGCTCAAAATATTCGTCTTGTCGTGTACATCAAAACTATGTAATTAGTTTTTTTATTTACCTACATTAATGTTTTATATATGAGAAGAGAGATTTGATGTGATATGATGTGACTTTTTACATAGTGGAATTTTAAGTTGGATTTTGGGACTAAACACCGCCACAGGCCCAGACTGGAAAGAAAATACTGGCCTCCACCCCTCCACTCAAATGAGAGGACAATTAAAAAAGCTCATCTTCTTCTTTTTTAAAGCAATAAAATAAAATAAAATAAAATAAAATAAATTCCACCTCGAGCAACCTCGTTCCGTGTTCGTTGGCTTTTCCTGCCTCCGGGCGGCAAGATCCAAGCCCCCCAACCGCCAACAAATCGCTCGCGAATCGCAAGAACAAGAACCAAAATCCCCTTCGCTCACTCGCATCTACTTGCTCGCCCGGCGGCTGCCACTCGCATCGGATCGAGAGGCAAACTCGTCTTATATATCCCATTCCGCTCGGGTGGATTCAGCTTCCCTTCCCCCGTCGATAAAACCGATGCATCGCCCCGCCTCGCAAACCCTAGCGGCGGCGGGAGGAGGAGGAGAAGGCGAAGGCTACAGCGCGTGAGGGTCGGGGTCCGGTCTGTTCCGCCGCGATGCCGTGGCTCGAGATGTGGCTGCCTCCCGCGGCGGGGGAGGGGGCGGTGGCGGCGGGGCTGTTCCTCGACGGCGGCGACGCGGCGGCGCACGGCGCGCTCCTCGCGGCGATGCCCGGCTGCTCGGTGTCGTTCGGGGCCCGGTCACGGCGGCGGCGGGGTGCGCCGCCGGGGTTCCTGTCGCTGACGATGTCGGTGAAGGGGAGCAGGGGGTTCGTGCCGGGCTCGGTGGGTCTGCTCGCCGGCGCGGAGGAGAAGGGCGGGGCGGAGGAGGCGGAGGCGGAGGCGGAGGCGCTGGTCGCGGGGAATAAAGCGGTCGAGGAGGTTGCGGTGGCGGAGGGGAAGGTGCTAGTGCTGCAGGATACGGAAAAGGAGAAGGATGGTCGTGCTGGAGCTGGCGCGATGAACATGACAAAGCATCTCTGGGCTGGAGCCGTTGCCGCAATGGTGTCAAGGTATAGCTGCATTGTCTGTGGTTGACATTGAGGAGACTATTACTCCAATCCATTGCATTTGGCTATAACTGTTTTACATTTTAGGATAGGATGGCTAGGGAAGTTTATAACTGGTACAGGTAGATTGAATCGAGAACTTCAATTCACCAAATAAGTGCTGTCCTCGAATTGTTTCTGGATGCCTTTGGCAATCTGTTCAAACGAAATAAACTTTCAGGATTCAGTAATTCGTACTCCTACTAATAAGCGTGTCTTCTACTCTTGTTTACGACTTGGGGAACTCTTTGGGAACTAGATGAACTGTGTGTTTTTACATGTTTCTGGATTTAAAGTAGATATTTATCGTGGGCTATGATTTAGTGTTGCATATAGTAGCTAGCAATTAGTGTGCCTACTTAGCTAGTGAAAATGGATCAGGTGTAGCAATTGCTTTTGATTGGAAACTTCAATTCACCAAATAAATGCTGGCCTCAAATTGTTTCTGGATGTTGTTGGCAATCTGTTCAAACTGAATAAACTTTCAGGATCCAGTAATTCGTAATCCTAATAAGAGTGTCCTCTACCTGTTTACAACTTGAGGAACTCTTTGGGAACTAGATGACCTGTGTGTTTTTAGATGTTTCTGGATTTAAGGTAGATAGTTTATTGTAGACTATGATTTAGTGTTGCATATAGTAGCTAGCAATTTAGTGTGTCTGTGGTTGTCATTGAGGAGACTCTATTACTCCAATCCATTGCATTTGGCTATAACTGTTTTACATTTTAGGATAGGATGGCTAGGGAAGTTTATAACTGGTACAGGTAGATTGAATCGAGAACTTCAATTCACCAAATAAGTGCTGTCCTCGAATTGTTTCTGGATGCCTTTGGCAATCTGTTCAAACGAAATAAACTTTCAGGATTCAGTAATTCGTACTCCTACTAATAAGCGTGTCTTCTACTCTTGTTTACGACTTGGGGAACTCTTTGGGAACTAGATGAACTGTGTGTTTTTACATGTTTCTGGATTTAAAGTAGATATTTATCGTGGGCTATGATTTAGTGTTGCATATAGTAGCTAGCAATTAGTGTGCCTACTTAGCTAGTGAAAATGGATCAGGTGTAGCAATTGCTTTTGATTGGAAACTTCAATTCACCAAATAAATGCTGGCCTCAAATTGTTTCTGGATGTTGTTGGCAATCTGTTCAAACTGAATAAACTTTCAGGATCCAGTAATTCGTAATCCTAATAAGAGTGTCCTCTACCTGTTTACAACTTGAGGAACTCTTTGGGAACTAGATGACCTGTGTGTTTTTAGATGTTTCTGGATTTAAGGTAGATAGTTTATTGTAGACTATGATTTAGTGTTGCATATAGTAGCTAGCAATTTAGTGTGACTGCGTAGCTAGTGAAAATGGATCAGGTGTAGCAGTTGCTTTTGATTGGAATGTCGGGAAATAATCATTGTTTGCTAGTTGCTATTTTTCATGCTGTGAGGATTGAGTATATTGACCTTTAGCTGCAGATGAGTGAAGTTGCTCCTCACAAGTTATAGCCAGTAGTCCACTTAACAAGTTTTATTGTTTGAACAGCATGAATTTTTGAAACAGGTTCGGTCAAATACTTAAGTTGTATGGAAGTAAGGCAGATGTTTCAACTGGGACCTATATGCAAGTTAGAAGTGGCCAAGTTCCTTTCCACGTGACGAGGAAACTTGTGTCATCAAATTAGAGCCCAAATAGAATCACAAGACTAGAAATAGCAAAATTAAACTTGCATAGGTAAATAAGAATCGAAAGCTCTCCAATCTCAAGCAATAATCTTGCTTTGTTTCCTCAGGAAATTATAGATCCAAGTTGACACTGGCTATAGAGCTGGTTGATTGTGAGCTTTTGTTTGGTTTACTTAATTTGATTGCTTTGATGTGTGACTGGCTCGTTTACTTTTTCGTTACTGTTGAAACCGTTGATTTGTACTCTGTAGCTTGCCTCCTTTTTAATATCCTTTCTGTACTGTTGCTTCTTCAGACATCAGATGTTGGAAATCAAAGTTTCCTTATTGCCCTCTGTTGCTTCTTTTCTAGATTTGGAAGAATCACAATATGTTCATTAGGTCTTGGTAACCATCTTTGCTTTTGAGGAAGCAAATGGATTATAGGTGAGGTGTTCATGATTACCTGGTGATCTGCTGGTTCCTGGCGATAAGCCTCCACTGACATCATTATTTCTAGCCATAGTTGGTGTATTCGCTGCTCTATTTCAGCTGGTTCTGTATTGATGATTCTTTCTATGCTATGATCCTATCACTCTCATAAGATACAACCAAAAGAAACTAAAAAGATTTGGTAAGAGCTTCTACTAGCCGGTCTATTTGCTGTTGGTTACTGCCAAGTACATAAGCCTTTCACTTCAGCCCACTTTCATGATAAGCGTGCAGAGAGAGTCTTATGTAGTCACTCCGGCTATATATGTATTGATTCCTAATTATTATTATTTTGAGGAAAACAGCAGGGGAGTTGCTTTCCTAATTTTTATGCTTAATGCAGAACAGTTGTTGCTCCTCTTGAGAGGCTAAAGTTGGAGTATATAGTTCGTGGGGAGCAGAGGAATCTATTTGAGCTTATGCATGCTATTGCAACAACACAAGGGTTGAAAGGCTTTTGGAAAGGGAACTTTGTCAACATCCTCCGAACCGCTCCATTCAAGGCAGTCAACTTCTATGCATATGACACTTACAGAAAACAACTGCACAAATGGTCTGGTAATGAAGAAACTACAAACCTTGAGAGATTTATTGCTGGTGCTTTTGCTGGAGTAACAGCAACGTTGATGTGCATACCAATGGACACAGTATGTTTCTTTAAATATTTTGTATCCCTGATTTCCTTCATCTTTTATTTTATTGTCATCTTTTCGCTGAATATTACCTGGTTTGAGCTGTTGATTTCAGATTAGGACAAGAATGGTGGCTCCTGGTGGTGAAGCTTTGGGTGGGGTTATTGGTGTTGCCCGCCACATGATCCAAACTGAAGGATTCTTCTCGCTGTATAAGGGATTAGTCCCTTCTCTTATCAGCATGGCACCCTCTGGCGCTGTATTCTATGGAGTGTATGACATATTGAAGATGGCTTATCTCCATTCCCCTGAAGGAAAGAAGAGGGTATCGATGAAGCAACAAAAACAAGAGGCAAATGCATTAGACCAACTTGAACTGGGTACTGCCAGGACATTACTCTATGGGGCCATTGCTGGTTGTTGTGCCGAAGCTGCCACATACCCATTTGAAGTAGTTCGGAGGCAGCTACAGATGCAAGTAAAAGCAACAAGAATGAATGCATTCGCAACATGCCTTAAAATTGTTGATCAAGGTGGAGTACCAGCACTTTATGCTGGCCTGATCCCTAGCTTGTTACAGGTATGTTTTCTTCCTGCAGAGAAATCTACTTCTATATATGTTGATGAGGGGCTGCACGGCTACGCCTACCAGTTCATTTCATTCGTAGATGTAGCATGCACACTTTCGGTTTTAGCGCATGGTTATTCATGTAATGAGAGGAGATATCCAGGGAAAGATATTTAGTGGACGTGAAAGTTATTGTTTTATGATTTGTGTAAAGAGGCAATTAAATGAGTGCATGCTGACAAATAGCAAGACTTTCATGCGAGTCATGCAAAAATTAAGCATGAGCACTGCTATACTATTTAAGAAGAAAGCAGTTTTGAAAGGTTCAGATTAGTTAAAGTATATGCCAGCCTGTTTGAAATTACGTGAACATTTTAGTTTTGTTCTAAGACAAAATTTATGAAGTTTAACCAAATTTGTAGAGAAAAGTACCAACATTTATTACACCAAATTATGAATATATATATTTCATGATGAATCTATTGATATTTTGTTTTTTTGTATAAACCTTTTGGGTTGGAGGGTGTATGCTAGTCGTGATTCAGATTACCAGAAGTAACTGTTTCTCCTTTTCTTCAGGTTCTGCCTTCGGCGTCGATCAGCTATTTTGTTTACGAGTTAATGAAGATAGTCCTGAAAGTGGAGTAAATGCAAATTGATTCTTGAGCCTACTAAGCAAGTTCGAAGGGCTCGGCTCACATCACCTTTGATAAAAATGCCAAAAACCAGTGACTTATCAGTCAATTTAGGATCAATGTTTCAGGTAGCCTTGCCTCAGATGCTCAGAGGGTAGCTTCACGTTAGTAAAAGCGTTACTCTTCTGAAGCTACGCACCACTAGTCGACAAGACTGTACACGGTGAGGTTCTGTTCAAACATAGGATCAATCTTCTTTTTCATAGAAGATCATTCCCTGCCCTGGTGCAGACATCTGCGCCTCCTCGCCTGATTTCAATTGACGAAATTTTCCACTCTTAATCTTTGATGTATTGACATTGACTGGAATCCAGAGTGACATTTGGGAGATTATTGTTCTGACCCTGGCCCGTGGGGCCATGCTTCTTCTAGTCTCCTGCAGCATGTTACCCTTTTTTCCCCCTTGGGGAACATTGCGGGACTGTATTGATAAGATTTTAGGCGCCAGCGTCACCAAAGTACAGCCTGAAGTTGTATATGAACAAGATCGGGCGGAGCACCGGAAGGCTCCCAACAGCCTGTTGCTTTGTGACGCACAATAATCGTTTACCGTAAACAGGATTATGGTTGTAGTCAGATTGCCATTGTTTTAGTTTCGTGATCTTGACCTCTGCACGTCAGACATCACACAGTTGGGCAGCGTGGGCATGTTTATGATGTCTCCAGTTTCCTCGCAAGCCCATCGATGGTGGGAGCAGCCTTGCGAGGTCGAGGTCGTCGGCAGATGCTTGTAAAGGCAACCGACTGTGTTTGATGTGGCAAACGGGTAGCAGGAAACATTGGCGTGCGGGTTTCGTGGACGCCTGTCGCCTGAAGTAGCACTGCACTCGCTTGACACACGACAGTACGAAAGATAGTGCACATACGACTGCCTGCAGGTGAGGCACGTCTTGTTGGAGCACGGCCTGTGCCCTGTCTAAGAATTGGGAGTAATTTTAATTGATGACAATCGTTTGTGAAATCCCCTGCTAGATTGGTGGGGAGGGCGTTTGCAACAGTTTTACAACGCATGCATGTTTCTGCATCTTAGGCTAAGCATAAGCAGCCTTCCAGAATTTCGTGATCGACACATTTCAGCTAGTGATTATCAAAATGCCTAGGTACGTGTCACGAGATCAGGAGTAACTATTGTTAATTAACCAAGGCATGTTCGAGCGGGATAGACGGGGGTAATTAGGTGCAAAGTCACTATCTGATGCACGACTCTACTGCTTCTAGCCTACTGCACCATGATGGGTTGATGTTGCCTTTCGACGGGTTTCCTTGCACTATCAATTTTTTAAGACGAGGAAGTAAGCTAAGAGAGAGCCATGCATGATTCAAACCAGGTTGCAAAACCATGATAATCCACTGAAAGTATATGATGCTGCCAAGTTCTGTTTCTGAAGGCTAAGTCAGCATGCTCGCGTTCCATCCGCCTGCTAATAGATGCCCCGAAATCAAAAGTCAAATCCCCAGCTGGAAGAACCACTGTCGCCAATAATTCGCGAGAGCCATCTGACTCTGCCTGCTGCCGTGATGCAGCTGGACTCTGACGTCCTGATTGGAGAACAAGTGAGTGGCTAAGATGGTGGATCAGTGCGTGCCTGAATATGCTGGTAACTGACGATTCTGTCTACTACTAACCTGTCGACTCCCGAGTGCTGGCTTGTAAAGTGTGATCAGCACTATTGTACAGGAGAAACAAAGCGTAAGTAAGACGGCTGCGCGACGGCGACAGGTAACGAGTGCAGGCTGCAGCCGGCTAGCCGGCACGATCCTACCCGCGTAACGCTCCGGATAGATGGGAATCGTGGGATCACATCATCCCGGCTCCCTGAACATCTCCTCGAATTTCTTGGACACGCTACTCTGCTTTTATTCTCCTGCTTTGCTCGGGATTTAGCTGATCCAGGGGCAAGAATGCTGAGGAGTCCAGACCAAGCTCTTAACCTACCGCGGGACGATCTTGTGCCGGCTTCCAGAGTTTCAGACCAAGCTCTGAAACCACTGCACTACGACACGTGCAGGACAATCTTGTTCTTTCAGAGTTCAGGCCACATCAACCAATGCTTTTTCTTCTTTTGCAAGGCCACAGTCTGCTTGGAATATGATCTTCACTGGTCGCCGATGTAATCTATGGTTGCAGGAAATCTATTCGTAAACATGGTTCACGTTGGGCTTCTCGAGTTCTCGGCTAGTGTGGCCTAGTATACGCTTGGCGCCACCACCAACCGCCCGCGTCTCCCGCGGCCACGCCCACACCAACCGCTCCAGACTGATCCGGACGGCCAGGTCCTCCTCTCCCACGAGGCTGGGCTCCAACCCAACATTCCCACGATGCCCCCAGCTCTAATGGACCATCCAGCCTTAACGCGGGGGCAAAACGACCATTTCGACCTAGTCAGTAGTCACCCACCTCGTCGACGGCTGGCTGTCCAGCTCTTTGTCCTCTCTCATTGCCTCACCACCAAATTCCGTCGTCAGGTGGAGGACGTCACAGCCAAAACACCCTCCCGGATCTTCCACAAAAACCTCCGAAAAATCTGGGGGGAATCACGAGGCGATCGCCATCGGAGCCCGCTAGGCTCGGAGGGGTTCGGTGACGACTCCGCGGTGGTGCCTGGCTCTGGTTGGTCGCGCGCGCGCGGCTGCCGGGTTCGGCGATGGCGGAGGCGCCGCGCTACGCGATCGCGCCGCAGCTAGGTGAGCGCACTGAACTGAACTGGGCTCCTTGGTTCGTCCTCAGCTCGTAATCCACCTGACCAGGGTTCGGTCAACGCGTCGGTCCTTCTTTTCACTTGTCTCGCGGCCGTCGCGTTGTGGTAGCGTTCGATTTTTTTCGCTCGCGCGGTGGCGAGCTTGGTTTCGTAATCGTGCGTGAGTTGGTGACATACTGACATGAACGTGTGTACTCGGGCAAACGTGCTATACGCGAGCAAAATAATTTCGTGTCTCTCTGCAGTAATTGCTGATACTTGTGGCGGTCTGGTAGCTAGAACTTAATACCAGGAATTGGGTTGTAAACCTGGATTCTATGAAGAGCTTCTAGTTAGCAAGAGGGTTCCCCTGTAAGAAAGTTGTGTCCAAGTCATAGTTGCAGAATGAACTGAGGCTGCGAACTGTTGGCTTCTGGTTGGGTTAAAACTTGAGATTCGTTGAGGTTTGTGTGCATATGGCAGGTCACATGTAGATTGTGTGTGTGAGGGAGTCTTTATTATCTTTTGTACTATGGGATTCGAGAGGGTCATATATTGCAGAAGTTCAACAATTTTAGAGTAGTGGCTCATATGGTACACTTAGAACAGATTTTGAGATTCCAAACTTAGGTACGATGAACTGTTATCACTTATCAGATCACCCTCCCTCTACTCTTGAAGTTATGTTCTGAGTATACATCTTAGTCCTAAGGGCTGTGCTTTCAAGGAAATCCAGTTGATTTATCTACAAAAGGGATTCCCAATATTGAGTCATATTGTGCAAGTGAGAGTAAGATGGTCGGGCAACTATTTTGTGAATGCTGGTTGTCATTTATTACCATAATTTAATCTGAATATTTTTAAGACCACCTATGACTATGTTTTAACTAACTTTATGAACTCTGAACAGATATTGAGCAGATACTGAAGGAAGCACAACACCGATGGTTGCGACCTGCGGAGATTTGTGAAATACTTAAAAACTACAGAAATTTCCACATTGCCCCAGAACCACCAAATAGACCTCCAAGTCTGACACTCATTTTCTGCTAAACACTGTTTACATTTGATAGTTGTTTCTATGAAAGTGCTAGTTTTTTTATGATATTTTTTGTCACTAATATTTTCTTCTATCGCTGGTTTCAGGTGGTTCACTATTCTTGTTTGATCGGAAAGTATTGAGGTATTTCCGGAAGGATGGCCATAATTGGAGGAAGAAAAGAGATGGGAAAACTGTCAAAGAAGCTCATGAAAGATTAAAAGTACGTCAGATTTGAGCAGTGGAAAGTTTTCCTATGTACATTGCAGCATACTGTCTCTTATTAAGTAATCATGACCATTAGGACAATAAAGCTAACAGCTCTTCATTAATGCAGTCTGGAAGTATTGATGTGCTTCACTGCTACTATGCTCATGGGGAAGAAAATGAGAACTTTCAGAGGAGGAGTTATTGGATGTTGGAGGAGTAAGTGTTCGTTTGTGCTACTTCTGCAATATTGCAATTCAGATTATGCTGTTGTAATGCGCACTAACAACTTTTGGATCATGCGTCTTGCATTGAGTCTGCAAGCATGCATGGAAACTTACAATTGCTTTTAATTTTTTTTGCAGGGATATGCACATTGTGCTTGTACATTATCTCGAAGTCAAGGTTATTCCGAATCCTACTCTGCTCTGGTTGATATGTATTTAGCTGCTTGTCCATTTATTTAGCTGCTTGTCCATTGTACTTTCAGACGACTGAATTTTGTCATCCTAAATGCTGCATTGTAGAAAAAAAATACGTTAAAGTCGTTTTTTTACATGACGTTGTCTGTGTCTGTTGTGATAGTAATCACTGAATGTTATTCTAGCTTATTCTTAGTATAATGTAGCAGCCTGGAGGTTTGTGCCAACATGTCCTAAGCGATTTGTTTTATGTCCTGTTCTGAGAATTCTGTCCAGGTTCAGGTCCAGCAAGGATTTAGGGATTTTGTTATGCTGTACACTTTTCTAGTAGATTTTAGTTTTAGTTTGGGGTACTTCACTTTGATGCTATTTGGAGCAGTTAAATCAGTAATTAAGCTAAATATGCTTGAATTTTATTCTAAACCAGTAATTAAAATGCTTTGGCATTATCATGGGTTATATGAAAATGCTTTGGCTTTATCATGGGTTTGCACCAGTTATTATTCAATGGGTCAGTAAAAACAGAAAGGTGATATGATAATTGGATTTGTATATTTCTGAAAGTTATGTTATTGTACTAGCCCATGGAAACCCATTATGAGGCACCTCTATTTTTATGTTGGTTTTCCTGCTTGTATTTTGTTGTCCTCTTGATCCAGACTCTGAGCTTACATCGCTTTTCCCTATATTTTTTGATCAGGGTGGCAAATCAAGTTCTCGTATTAGAGTACATGATGATATGCTGCAAGCTGCTCGTACGGATAGCCCTTTAAGTCAGTTGCCTTCACAAACTACAGAGGGTGAAAGCTCTCTAAGCGGACAAGCCTCTGAATATGAGGAAACAGAATCTGGTAGAACTGTTTGCCATCTCTTCTATTCTACATAAACCCCACTGAAATATTTTACTGATACACATTCCAATTATGCACAGCGTATCTAAAGCCAAATTCGCTGCAGCAGATATTTATTCGGGAGGAGCCGGATACCACCCTTTCTCTTGGATGCAGCAGCATGAAAATGGAGGTGGACCTGTGATGGGACCTTCTATTCTGAGCTCCTACATTCCTGCACTGTCTGTAGGCAAGTAGCAGTTTTTTATTTTACTGGAAGGGATTTGAAAGAGTTTATTCTCATCGTTGACTAAAGTTGAGTTGATCTGTATTCTTGTGCTACACATAATGTTTAGGTAATAATCAAGGGTTCCCGGCTATAACGACTACTACAGACTTCTATTCTCATGGTCAAGATGCCTTACCAGTTACTTGTAATGAGCCTGGTTTTGAGATTGCATTCAATGAGGCAGATAATAAGTTGGTTCCATCATCATCGAATGGCCTGGTTAAACCTGACCAAGGGGTCCATCAAATGCCTCCACCCCAAATTACTGATCCTTCCAAACAACTTCCTTTCACTGAAGGAACTGGAATTGAGTCCTTCACATTTGATGAAGTATATACTAATGGATTGAGTATCAAGGATACAGATACTGTAGGCACTGATGAAGAATCACTGTGGCAGGTATCATGGCGCATATTTTCTGTATGGCAATACATATAAAGTTCACTTGTATAAAGCTTATCTATGTCTGCTAGTTTTATTCCCTAATGAATACCCCCTCCACTCCAAAACTAGGTCATGTTAGTTTTGTCCTAAGCCATATTCTCTAATTTGGACCAAATTCATAGAAAAATGCATCAACAATATCAAATTAGTTCCATTAAATTCATATGAAATATGCCTTGATAGTACATTCATTTGGTACTATAGATGCTAATATATTTTCTTTGGTCAAAGTTAGAGAAGTTTGGCTTACTACAAAACTAAAATGACCAACATTTAACCACATGTTATGTAACAGATAAATATGGCAGCTGCATGCAGCTTGCTTTCCAGCCAGCAGTACTGGCATAGAAGTTTAATGATACATGGAGTACCATGAAGATAAATAAGAACGAAAAAATGTTTGAGAGCTAAACTAATTCCACAAAGACAAAATTGAAGTAGAGTAATAGAGAAGCGTGTAGCTAAATGATGTCGCACAGCTGCATAGCATATCTCAGAGCTATTATTCCTGCCTGTCTTTCTTTCAAAAAGTAACAAAATTCGTGGAGTTCCAAAGTGTTCAGTCTTATGTGCTCGTAACTCGCCTTTCAATTGTTGGACCTATGGTGTAGTTGAGATTATGCAAGTTTACTGTTCCAACTTCCAATCGCCCATTAGTGGTCTTCTAATGGCATAGAAATGCTGTTTCTTTACATCTCTACAATTTAATTTCATGGTTTTAGTTTTCATGGATAGAACTATTTTGTTGCCTTTGTGGCAGCAAGTTTAAATGTAATCTATTTTGCAGACTTTTCTCAATAGCATCTGATTAGGTCCCCCAGTACTAGTATTATACTATCATTGCTTGCTCTGATTTGCTTATGTTATTTAACTGAGAAATTACTTAATTTCAGCTTCCAGGTGCTATCAGCTCGTTTCCTACAGAGGACAATTTCCAACAAAATGATAGATCTTTGGAAGAAGCTATTAATACTCTCTTGAAATCTCAATCATCTAGTCTTTCTGATATCCTGAAGGACAACTTTAAGAAAAGTGATAGTTTTACGAGATGGATGAGCAAAGAACTTTGTGAAGTAGATGATTCCCAAATTAAGTCCAGTTCTGGAGTGTACTGGAACAGTGAAGATACCGACAATATCATTGAAGCATCAAGTCATGATGAGTTGGATCAATTCACTGTTGACCCAGTGCTTGCACAAGACCAGCTGTTTAGTATCTTTGATTTTTCTCCAAGCTGGACATATGTGGGCTCCAAGACCAGGGTATGCTTTCAAAAGCTTTTCATATGTCTTGGCTCAAAAGTCTTGGAAGTGTCATAGCACTGTCCTAATGGCTCACTGAATCTAGTTTTCTTTTAACTGCTTATGATACTTCTTGCGTATCATCCAGGTTGTCATTACTGGTAGATTCTTGATTCCTGATGAGGTTCAAAGATGCAAGTGGTCATGTATGTTTGGGGAAGTTGAAGTTCCAGCAGAGATTTCTGCTGATGGGATTCTCAGATGTTATTCTCCGTCACACAAACCTGGCAGGGTTCCTTTTTATGTTACATGCTCGAACAGGTTGGCTTGCAGTGAAATCCGAGAGTTTGAGTTCCGAACAAGTAATTCTCAGCACATGGATGGCCCAGGTCCACATGATGCTGAGAACAAAACATATCTACATATGCGTCTTGATGACCTGTTGTCTTTGGGACAAGATGAATACCAGGTAACATTATCCAACCCCACAAAGGAGATGGTTGAATTGAGCAAGAAGATAAGCACACTGATGACAGAAAATGATTCCTGGTCTGAGTTGCTAAAGTTGGCTGGTGATAATGAGTTTGCCACTGATGATAAGCAGGATCAGTTCTTTGAAAAACGCTTGAAGGAAAAATTGCATATCTGGCTTGTCCACAAAGCAGGTCTTGGTGGCAAAGGCCCCAGTGTGTTAGATGAGGAAGGGCAAGGTGTGCTTCATCTGGCAGCTGCCCTAGGATATGATTGGGCGATAAGGCCAACAATTTCTTCTGGTGTGAGCATAAATTTCAGAGATGCTCATGGATGGACTGCACTCCATTGGGCTGCATTTTGTGGGAGGTAAGTGTTTCAGAGTGTTATATTGTTACATAATCTTTTTTTGTGTACTAATGTTTCACCTGTTATCCAGAGAGCGAACAGTTGTTGCACTTATCGCACTTGGTGCTGCTCCTGGAGCTTTGACAGATCCAACACCAGATTTCCCTACAGGAAGCACACCAGCTGATCTTGCATCAGCTAATGGATACAAGGGAATTTCTGGATTCCTGGCTGAGTCTTCTTTAACAAGTCTTCTTCAGGCCCTCAATCTTAAGGAAGCCACGGGGAGCAATTCGTCAGAAATATCTGGTTTGCCTGGTATTGGAGATGTTACTGAAAGAAGAGCATCACCATTAGCAGGTGAAGGTCTTATAGCCGGATCCATGGGAGATTCACTAGGTGCTGTTCGAAATGCTGCCCAAGCTGCTGCTCGTATATATCAAGTTTTCAGGATGCAATCCTTCCAGAGAAAGCAAGCAGTTCAGTACGAGGATGACAGTGGGGCAATATCAGATGACCGTGCCCTGTCGCTCTTATCTGTTAAGCCATCTAAACCAGGGCAGCTTGATCCCCTACATGCTGCTGCAACTCGAATTCAAAACAAGTATCGTGGATGGAAAGGAAGAAAGGAATTCCTGCTTATTAGACAGCGCATCGTCAAGATCCAGGTACTGTTATTTGTTGTATGATCCATGACTGGTGGTGCCCTGAATTTGTAGCAGTATCCATAATGTTCCAGCTTAGTTTGCATTCTAGTTGCTTGTTTCTATGCAAAAGTTTCTATTTCTCTTCTGGCAATTTTCAGCTAACCATGCATTGCGCAGTTAGTATGGACGGTAACCATAGCAGTTACAAATCGTATCACTGAATGGGACCTGATACATGTCCCCCAAGGTTCAGGCCCTCCTTGAGAAGCGTCATTTCCAGTGTAGAATAATCCATGCGCCATGGTGTTTCATCAATTAAGATGTGCATATCCTTAATGCTAATTTTAATGTATTCAATTCAATGCTGAATCCTGTCATTGCTTACTGTTTGTAGGCTCATGTGCGAGGTCACCAAGTGAGAAAGCATTATCGCAAAATCGTTTGGTCTGTTGGAATAGTGGAGAAGGTCATATTGCGCTGGAGGAGAAGAGGGGCTGGGTTGCGAGGGTTTAGGTCTACTGAAGGTGCTGTGGAGGGCACTAGCAGTAGCAGCTGCCCTAGTGATTCGACCCAAAGTAAGCCTGTTGAGGATGATTATGATTTCCTGCAACAAGGAAGGAAGCAGACTGAAGAAAGGCTGCAGAAAGCTCTTGCCAGAGTGAAGTCCATGGTTCAGTACCCTGATGCTCGGGATCAATATCAGAGGATTCTGAATGTCGTCACAAGAATCCAGGAATCCCAGGTATCACGTTTACTTTACAAATGCTGACTACAGTACGAACTGCTGAAATTTTTAGTGGAATTGCTGAACTATAGTTTTCGCAATTCTCGGTTGCTGGCATGACAGGCTATGCAAGAGAAGATGCTGGAGTCGTCGACTGATGTGGATGAAGGATTCGTGATGAGTGAATTTGAAGAACTATGGGATGACGACGTGCCAATGCCTGGATATACCTAAGTCCTGAGCACTGGTGTCATGTAAATACTTACCTGCTTATATATTTCTTAGTTTAGCAAAATGATGATAACCCGTAGTAGTTGCTTGGCTAGGCTGTACCATCTTTGTATATACGTAGTCTTTTTTGTTAGTTTAGTTCTGGTATTTGTTTTTTAAGTTTAGCTTTTTGTACAGTGTATATACGTCAATGTGTATGGAAGGAAAACATGTTTGTTGTGGACTCTTGTACAGTATATATACGTCAATGTTAGGCTGTTCTTCAGTTATACAGTATATATACGCATACGCCGACGGAGCCAATGGTGTACAAACGCCATTTTACTTCGATTAGTTGATCATTGGACACTATATATTAACCATCTGTAACAGGTACGGTAACACGCATTCTATACGTTGGGCTAGAGGCTAGAACAACATTCTCGTGGCAGTGTTCGTTTTCATGCATGCATGCCGCCGTGAGCTGAAAAGCCTGAAAGCGCCTACTTTTCTTGCTTGTCTGCACCCGAAGCCTTGTGGTGTGTACGTTTCGATCACTAGACTGGACTAGATGCGCACGGCTCTCATGACTGAAGAGGCCGGCTGAATCCAACCCAAGGAAAAACTTGGCAGTTCAACTGACAAAGCGTCGAAGAAACAGAGCATGAGCACTAAACGACGACGAATACGGTCAGATCAGGCTTCTTTCGACTCCATGCGTGAAAGCGATCATTGGCCACCCTGAGTCCACAGATTTTGTCTGAGATTCAGAAAAAAACTGATTGTCATTGCCAAATGAATGGTCTGGAGTTGACGTATGGTCCGGCACGATGGTTTGCTTTCCCGAACCGTCCCGGCGGTCGAATGAATTCGGCGTCGTCGGCTTCTACCTGTATTTGTTGATTGACAGCGTCTTTAATCGGAAGACGTCGACGTATAACTGAAGAACAGCACGATGGACGTGTGTCGCCTGCAAAATATTCCGGTTTCAGGGAGGTCGTTGTCAGCTTTTCACCCTCGGCTCGAACTTGGATTTTGTCAGATTTTCATGAACAATTTAAATACATAACAAAAATTATAAATAAATAAATAAACAAAACGGTCTACAGTTTAAATTGCAAGTACAAATAACTGCTATTATATCATATCCTCCGTACTTGACTTTAGTATGAAGCTCTACGGAGTACTTGCTTGTTGGTTTAAACAAAGTTCGTACAAGTCCGCACTACTTAGAAAAGATAAGATAAAGCTGAACTAGTATTAGGCTGGACTGCTGGAGCAAAATGCACCTTTCAAACTGTGTTTACTCTTCTCCAATCGCCTCGCCACGAAAGTAGCTCTCACTTCTTTTTAATGCTAATTTGCCCTCACCATTCTATGAATTCTGCAAACTTCAGCCAAAAACAATCGAAGATGTTCGTAAAATCCTAGTGATGTAAATCAGTGGTAACACGCATCCGATTTTTACCAGATGACCAAAAAAGATTAATTTGAGACGCGTAGAAGTGTTGACGGCTAGTCACACACGCCTGCACAGGCGTAAGCATCCGCTTTGCCGCCCCCAAAGCAAGAAGAGCTTGGTTAGTTTAACCGCCGCATCCACCCCCATTAAACACAGGTTGCGCCCATTGCCCTCTCCATCAGAGCATCCTCTTCTTCTTCTCCACTGTGGTGGCCTGGTGGGGATCCGCGCCTCCACCGTCGCCGGCGAGCTCATGGCCCCCGCGCCGCCGGAGGATCTCCAATGCGCGGTGAACGGCAACTGCGCCGCCGCGCCGGGGAAGGCACCGGCGGCGCCGGCCGCGGGGGACGGCGAGCTCCGGTGGCTCCGGCGGTGCGTGGAGGCGGCGGGGAAGGGCTTCGCCATCGGCGCCGGCCTCAAGGGCGGCCTCGCGCTCTTCTCCGTCCTCGTCCGCATCCGCAGCCGCCGCTCCCCCAGATCGAGGGAAGTTGGAGCGATGACCAACGAGGAGGCGGTGGTGCTGGCGGTCAAGGAGACGGTGAGGTACGGCTTGTTCCTGGGGACCTTCGCCGGAAGCTACGTCTCCGTCGACGAGTACATCGCCGCCTTCTGGGGACGTAAGAGGTCAGTTCACGGAACCATCACAGTTGAAAATTCAGTAGCTCCTAATTTCACGAAGGGGGAGGTTCTGAGCTGTACTGCTGCGGATTTGCTTGGTGTGGCGACGATGGGTGAACTGGTTTTGGGATGATTCGAGCACATCGTTGGCGTTGGCTTTGGTTAATTGCACGCAACGATAATAGAGTGTGCCGTGTTGGTGAGAATTGACTCTAATTAGTGATAATGATGTGTGAAGTGATGTGTTTGAGCGATTTTGGAAAAATGGAAGGAAAGGAAAATGGGCGGTGCAGCTCTGTTCTTCTTTTTAGTATTTGTATATGAGGCTGGAGCCTGGAGCTGGTACTTTGACGAGAGTTAGTTGTGTTCTCGATTAAATTGTTCTTCTTCCCTAATTGCACGCAAGATTTTTGGTGTTGTTGAGAACTTGTTGGTTCTACGACCGCAAACAATTTCTTACCATGGAAGCAATTCTGTTTCGTTAGTGGTTGGGGATGCTAGTTTCGACTAGACCAGTGGTGTCTCACTGTTTTGTTTGATAAAATAAAACTTCTCCGGCTTTCTAAGATGCTATTGTGTGGTGACAAGTTCAGGTCTGGAACTCTGAATTACTTTGATGCAGTATAAAAAGGCCTGCATGCTAGCATTCTTATGATGTATTGATGTCACAGTAATCTTTCATTGGGATTTGCTTGCTTGTCAACATTACACTTCAGTGTTCAGAATGCATCTTGTTTCAGTACAGCTTTCATGCTATCTTTTTAAAGAACCTTTTTTTTTCCTTTTGGTTTGATAATGTGTAACTGTATACTCTTGTTGCTTCAGAACAGCAAGGTGGAGGTCACTCTTAGCTGGGTTGATTGCTGGTCCTTCTATGCTCCTGACAGGACCAGGAACTCAGCATACTAGTTTGGCTATATACATTCTCATGCGTGCAGCAGTGCTTGCATCCCGTTGTGGAATAAAGAGCAAAAGATTTGGAAAGATCTGTAAACCTTTGACTTGGTCACATGGTGATGTCTTCCTTATGTGCCTTGCATCTGCACAAATTTTGTAAGTTCCCTTTCAGTATCCAGTCACATTTTTATGTTGCCATGATTGTTTAGAAGTTAGAAAATATTGCTAATTATACTTAAAGGCCACGGATGGAGTTATTTGGGGCTGTTGAGCTTATCAATGTGTAATCAAAGCTTGGAACCAGTATCCCGTGGTTTTTCCGCTCTTGTTTGTTTAGAAGTTAGAAAATATTGCTAATTGTACTGAAAGATTATGAATGGAGTTGTTTGGAGGTGTTAGAACTTAGCATTGTGTAAGCAAAGCTTGGAACCATTATACCATGCATAAATGATAAAAACATTTTTGCTTGTCATGGGCCAAGTAATTAGTCAGTAATACATATACAGTATTTCATGACATATATTCTGTAGCATGTGGAAATATGACTTCTTTGCCTCCATTTTTTATGCAGGTCAGCATACATTTTAAAACAGGACAGTTTGCCATCATCATATAAGTCATTTCTGAACAAGCATGGTGGAAAAGATCTTACTATTTTGCAAGGTGTGAAGGATATAGTCAACCACACTGCCTTCAGTAACTTAGCGGGTATTGAGAAGTACTACAAATCTGTTGGTGTTGACATAAAGTTAGATCCAAACATGAAAGTGCCTTGCTCGGTAAGTCTTACATATCTGTTGTACATGAATAAATCATTGAGTCAACATTCATTTATACTTCGAAATTTGGCCTATCAGGCATCCAATCCATAGAATCAGCTTTGTGGCTTAACATTTGCCTGTCATAACTCTTCATCTCTAATCTGTTTTCACTTTGTTTTTGTTAAAGTTAATCTTTTCCATCATCTGACCCCTTATCTCTGCTTTCCAGATTGTGCATGGTAATCAATCATGTTCAAGACATGTCTTTTCATTTTTGTTACAAGCATATGGAAGAGCAGTTCCTGTATATGTTCCAGTATACTTAGTTCCTGCTCTAGTAGTTCATCGGCAGCATCTCATGAAAAGGTATACATATACGGCAATGCAATAACAGTGATATGTTTGGTTGCTAATTGGGAGAAAAATATTTTCTGCTGCCAAAAATCATTCATACCCTGCATTAGTTGAGCTTTTGATGGAAGGATGATTGTGATTCATCTAAAGTCGATAAGTTTATCCTATTTAGGCTGAGATGGGGAACAGACAGAATTTGTGTAAACTATATCTATCCATGCATACTGTCGTGCTGCCTTATCCCATTTTATTCTCTAACTGATTTTTTTTTCTTTGGCTTCCATTACAAATGCAGGCCTTACACAATTGTAGGGAAGAGTCTTCTAGGAATAGCAAGATCTAGTCTGTTTCTCTCAGTATACTGTGCATCTGCATGGTGAGTTCATGATTTCTTACTTGCGGTAAGCACTATATTATTGTTTTTTTCTTGGGATGAGAATTAATGGTCTTTACTTCTCTATTTCAGGGCTTGGACCTGCCTGCTTTTTAGAATCTTCCAGAGATGCAATACACCCCTTGTCATACTTGGCACGGTATGCAGAGCAATTTTGGCACTTCAGCATCTTTTCTTAATCATGCAGCTTTATGATACTAAATTGTTTCCATATGACAGTTTCCAACAGGTTTGGCACTGTTTATCGAGAAGAAGAGCAGAAGAATTGAGATATCCCTGTACTGCCTTGCCAGAGCCATCGAGAGCTTTTTCACATGCATGACGGATGCAGGACTCTGCCCTCCAATACTGCAGATAAAGCGAGCCGATGTAGTCGTGTTCAGTATAGCTACCTCTATCATTATGCATTGCTATGCGCAGGAAAGAGAAGTTTTCCGGTCCAAGTACCTGAATGTGCTCGATTGGGTATTTGGTGTGCCACCACCACTCGACAGCGAGGGTAAGAGTTGCTATCAACCAGACGATGAAACCAAAAAGTGCCAGTGATTTGGTGGTTTGTAGAATCCATGACATGGTTTTTGTATCATCATGTGGTTGTAGCGGGAGACTGGACTCATTAGAGGATTTGTAGCTTACAGTGAGCCTTGTACAGGAGGCTCTTTGCAACAATCAGAATTTAGTGGGTATAGCGAAGTAGATTTATTCAATTGATTCGTTAAAACAGCGTCCTGGTCATCTGAATGACCAGTTGCGTATGTATTGTAACTTAATGATCTTGATGTGTGCATGTAACTTATGATCATCTGGCCGTTAAAATGAAGTTGTCGATTCTTTGTCTCTTTTTTTTTCCAAAGGTGGAAGTTGTCGAATCTGTTGCCTATAGGCCATAGCTATGGCTGAAGAACTAGTAGATGGAGCCGTGCTTGGCCTAATTTAGGTTTACAAAGACCTTTTTATGGGCATTTTTAGACCATGCATGTACTATTGAGAGATAGGCATTGTCGGGGACAAACCCAGGGGTCCCCTAATCATCGGGGTGATCACCCTCAAAAGAACGATATATCACGAGAGGCCGAATCGTCGGCAGCTCGGCCCGTCACAGCCTGTCGCGGCCCAAGAACGGCCGTCCGAACTCGCCTGACAGGGGGGCCCGAGTCGCTGCCCCCGTCTCGACCTCGCTCGAGGGCCGCGCACCCCTTCGAGCGGGCACGACACAAACTCCGCCTCGCTCGAGGGTCGCGCACCCCCTCGAACGGGCGAGCCCACTCCGCCTCGCTCGAGGCCGCTCCTCTGCATAACGCGGCGCTCCCCGGCGCCCCAACCGACAACGGCACTTAATGCCCGCCCCATCAGGCGGGTGCCGAAGTCAAAAGGCAATCTTTTCCCCACGCCGCGCCGCTGACACCGCAGAGCTCGTTGTTCCACCTACCCCAGTCACTGTGCGTTCTCACTAACGCTGTGCGGACGCACGCGGCACTGCGCAAGACCCTGTGCGGACTGGCAGTCGCCACTGTTCCACCTGCTACCGTCTTTTCCCCCGGGACACCCCTCGAATGAGCATGGGGAACCCTCGAAAGAATATCTAAACAGCAACCGAGTACAGACTCCGGTCAGGCGTGGCCTGGTGATGACGAGCGCCGGGTCAAATCCGCCAACTCCCGGCCATCTCCTGGTGAACCAGGTACGCCGCGTACTGTGGTTGACGGCAACCACCATACCGACCCCTGTACCGCCAACTCCGGTCCTTCCTCACCTGCCTCGCCCTCGAAGTCAACCAGCGAACGGGCGGCTGGACGCGGACTACGGCAACGACACCCCTCGAAGCCACTCCAAGACAAGCACAGGGACGGCCACGCCGCTCGCAGAAACCGGGGCTCGCCATAAATCCCCCGCCAGGGTCAAGGACGATGCACGCCCGGCGCCATGCTCTCCAGTACATACCCCTGTAGCACGTCACGCTTGTACTTGAAAACCCTACCCCCACCTTTCTCTCCTTGGCCTATAAAAGGAGGTAAGAGGAGAAGAAAAGGGGGAGACGGACACACACACGATATTGGCACTCGCCTCAATCACACTCGCTTTCAGGGACTTGGAGACTCCTCCTCCTCTCCCGCCTTGCTTGTAGCCCCCCTCTGCAAGCACTCCGGTGCAAGATAGTGCAGCGCCCCGAGCGCACCCTGCTGGACGTACGACCTCACGGTCGGAACCAGGATAAACTCTTGTCTCATCGTGCTAGCTCTTGCATCAACCGTCAAGGGACGAGACACAGCGCATTCTGTTTGGCGCTGGGGATTGGTCGACCGATCCCAGCACCGACAGTGGCGCGCCAGGTAGGGGGCTGCGCTGTGATCAACCTCGCCCGACCAGATTCCCTTGACGGCAGGCCACGCCAAGGCCATGTCGCCACGATCCGCCACGGGGTCCCCCGGCCCGCTTCCGCGCGGGTACCGGATCACGTTTGGGAGCCTGGAGTTCGAAGCGACCGGTGAGGGCCTCCTCATGCGACTCGCCTCCAGGCCGCCCAACATGATGCTCGCTACCCCGACACCGCCAACGCCAGCCCAACTCAGGAGACGACGGGGACTGCGCGAGCTGCAGATCCGCGCGGAGCGGCGCGTTGCTCCGCGTATCGTCCTCCCTGACTGGGACGCGCACCTTCTGCTCTAGCCCGCCGCCACATTACAGGGGGGCGGACCCCCGCCGGTGGCTCCCGCGGAGGGAACGCGCTGGGAAAATGTGGTCGGGCCGGCGCAGCTCCCCCACGGGATGAACAACGCGACCGCAAGCTACTCCACGGCAATCAGCACCAACCCGAACGCGCACGAGGATTCGCCGGGTCACCAGCTGGGTTCGATCCGCGGCCTCAACATTTCCTCACCCAGCGGACCCCAGTCCGAGTCGGATGACGGAGAGAGTGCGCACGGGCAGGAGCACCCGAACCTGGACTACTCCGGGTTGCGCGACCGCGAAGGCCTTATCTCCTTCCAGGCCGTCGCGGACTTCTGCCTCACCTGCTCCGACGACTCCAGCGAGGGGGAATACGACCCCACGCGGGAATGCTTCGTCCTTGACGGCGAAGTAGAGTCCGTGGGAGATGATGAAGAGACGCGCGACGGGGCCGGACACGACGAACCACCACCGGCGCCCACCGAGCCAGCGAGTGAAGCCGCACTCGCGCAGGCACAGCTCGCGCAGGTACAAGAGCTGGAAGCCAAGCTCCAACAGGAGCGCCAACAGGTACAGGAGCTGCGCGCAGCCCTGGAGGCCCGGCAGCCCAAACGCGGCGAACGCGCGCGAGCTGCCGGGCGTATTGCTCAAGCGCGCATCACGGGTGACGGCGACGACGCCGGTCCTGCCATGCCGCCACGAGCAAGCCAGAAGCTCGTCGCCGCCGCAACCCTGATTCGGGCCATGCCCGAACCATCGACACCGGAAGCACGCAGCATGCGGCGCCAGGTGCAGGCCCTTGTCGAAGAAGCGGCCGTTCAACAAACGAAAAGTTCCGCCTCCCGCATGCGCCACCAGGACAGTTCGAGAGCCGGAGGCGGCAAGTGGGATAAGGAGCAATCCATCCACACCCCACCCAGGGGCGCGTGGACGCCTCGCCGTCCAACGAACGAAGGAAGGGCGCTCGTGACCGGCGATCGCGAAACGAGGAGGTCCGCGAAGGACCGACTCGTGGACACGCGCGCAACGTCCTGAACAAGAAGAGGCAGGACGCGGCGCCTCCCCGCAGCAGGCACCCCCGACGGGGAGGTCGCTATGACAGCGAGGAGGACAGAAGCCCGACGCCGGAACCCCCGGGAACCCCGGTGTTCAGCCGGAAGATCCGTTCGGCCGCCATCCCGCCGCGTTTTCGCCAGCCAACCACCATCACCAAGTATTCGGGTGAGACGAAACCCGAGACGTGGCTCAACGACTATCGCCTGGCCTACCAGTTGGGCGGGGCCACCGACGATGCCATGATCATCCGCAACCTTCCGCTTCATCTCGCGGACTCGGCGCGGACGTGGCTCGAACATCTACCCGCGAACCAAATCCACGACTGGGACGACCTAGTCAAGATGTTCGTGGGTAACTTTCAGGGCACATACATGCGCCCCGGAAACTCCTGGGACCTGCGCGGGTGCCGGCAGGCGGCCGTCGAGCCGCTGAGGGACTTCATCCGCTGTTTCTCCAAGCGCTGCACCGAGCTCCCGAGCGTGGGTGACTCCGAAATCATCCACGCCTTCCTCAAAGGCACGACCTGTCGAGAGCTGGTGCGCGAGCTGGGACGGAACCATCCCACCAGCGTCAACGCCCTGTTCGACATCGCCACCAACTTCGCCTCTGGAGAGGAGGCTGTCGGGGCAATCTTCGACGGCAAGACCAAGGGGAAACGCGCGGAGGAGCTGCCCGTGGAGGGCGGCAAACCCAAGGCCAAGACAAAAAAGCAGAAACGGGGCAGTAAAGGCAAGAGGCCTCGGTAGGCCGCGCAGCAGCAGCGGCAGGGCGAAGACTCTGACGACGCCCTCGTGGTCGAGCGAGGCCGCAAAGGCCCTCGAGGCCCCCCTCAGGGAGGAGGCCTGTTCGACGAGATGCTGAAAAAGCCATGCCCGTACCACAAGGGCCCTGTCACCCACACCCTCGAACAGTGTGGGATGATCAAGGGTTACTTCAGGCGCACCTCCGCGAAGGAGGATGGCCCGAAGAGGGATACGGCCGATGGCGGCAACGACGAGTTCCCCCATGTGGAGAATGTATTCTTCATCATGGGGGGGCCCACCATGAACGCGACGTCCCGGGAGCAGAGACGTGAACGCCGAGAGGTCTTCTCCGTTCACCCCGCGACACCAACTTACCTCGCCTGGTCGGACGAGACCATTTCCTTCGGCCGCGAGGACCATCCGGACTATGTCCCAAATCCGGGGCGCTATCCGCTTGTCGTCGACCCCGTCATCGGCAACACGCGATTCTCCAAGGTGCTGATGGACGGGGGCAGCAGCCTCAACATCCTCTACGTCCACACCTTAGAGCTCATGGGCATCGGCACGAACCAGCTGAGGCCAAGCAAGGCGCCGTTCCACGGCATCGCGCCGGGAAAACGGGTCCAACCCCTCGGGCAGATCGACCTGCCCGTTTGCTTCGGTACTCCCGAGAACTTTCGGAGGGAGACCCTCACCTTCGAGGTGGTGGGATTCCCAGGAGCGTACCACGCTATTTTCGGGCGACCATGCTATGCCAAGTTCATGGCGGTCCCCAACTACGCCTACCTCAAGATGAAGATGCTAGGGCCAAGGGGCGTCATCACCGTGGGGTCGTCGTACGAGCACGCCTATGCGTGCGACAACGAGTGCGTCGAGGGCGCGGAAGCGCTCGCCTACAGCGAAACCCTGGTGGCGGATTTGGAGAAGATGGCGAACGAGGCCGTCGACTCCACCAAAAGGCACGCGGGCACCTTCGAGGCTGCTGAACACACCAAAGCGGTGCCCCTCGACCCCACTGCCCCCGAGGGCAAGGCGTTGAGGGTCAGCACCACCCTCGACCCCAAATAGGAAGCAGTGCTCGTCGACTTTCTCCGCGCCAACGCCGACATCTTCGCGTGGAGGCCCTCGGATATGCCGGGGATCCCGAGGGAGGTCGCCGAGCACAGCCTCGACATCAAGCCACACTCCAAGCCGGTGGTACAGCGACTGCGGCGGTTCGACGAGGAAAAGCGCCGCGCCATCGGGGAGGAGGTGCACAAACTCCTACAAACCGGATTCATCAAAGAGGTATTTCACCCGACCTGGCTTGCTAATCCTGTTCTAGTTAAGAAGAAAAAGGGAAAATGGCGCATGTGCGTAGATTATACCGGTTTAAACAAAGCATGCCCTAAGGTTCCATTTCCTCTGCCTAGAATAGATCAGATAATAGACTCCACCGCTGGATGTGAGTTGCTATGCTTTCTTGATGCTTATTCCGGTTATCATCAAATCAAGATGAAAGAATCCGACCAGCTCGCGACTTCTTTCATCACCCCGTTTGGCATGTTTTGCTACGTCACTATGCCGTTCGGCCTCCGAAACGCTGGAGCTACATACCAGCGATGTATGCAACACGTTTTCGGAAGCCACATCGGGCGGACCGTTGAGGCATATGTTGACGATATCGTTGTGAAAACCAGAAAGGCGAACGATCTGGTCAACGATCTGCAAATCACATTCGGTTGCCTCCGGGCGAACGGGGTAAAGTTGAATCCGGAAAAATGCGTATTCGGGGTGCCGCGAGGCATGCTATTGGGTTTCATCGTCTCCCAACGAGGCATCGAACCCAACCCCGAAAAAGTCTCGGCCCTGGAACGAATGGGGCCGATTCGGGACCTCAAGGGGGTGCAAAGAGTACTGGGCTGCCTCGCAGCTCTCAGCCACTTCATCTCTCGACTTGGCGAGAAAGGCTTACCTTTGTACCGGCTCCTGAAAAAGCACGAACGCTTTTCATGGACCCCCGAAGCCCAAAAAGCCCTCGACGGGCTAAAAGCGTCGCTCGCACGCGCACCCATCCTCACGCCGCCGCAGAGCGGTGAGCCTCTCTACCTATATGTGGCTGCGACAACGCAAGTTGTCAGCGCCGTCATCATTGTGGAAAGGATAGAGGAGGGCCACGCTCTGCCGGTCCAGAGGCCGGTGTACTATGTCAGCGAGGTGCTGACCGAAACCAAGATGCGGTATCCACAGATCCAGAAGCTGCCGCGACGAAAAGATGGAGGCGTATTGCAACGAGGTTCGCCGTTTCGAGGACAAATTCTATGGCCTCGAGCTGAACCACGTCGTACGCAAATACAATGAGGAAGCGGATCAGCTGGCTAAGATCGCGTCAGAGCGAATCACCGTTCCTCCGAACGTCTTCGCCCGCGACCTCGATCAGCCCTCCGTCAACTTCGAGAGAAGGGCCGGAACCCTCAGGACACCCTCGGGGGCTGCGGGGGTCGAGCCCATAGAAGAGGACCCCTCGAAAGAGGAGCTCGAAGCCCTCGACGCTGAAATTTCTTTGGCCGAGGCCATGGAAATCGACGCAGACACGCGACCACAAGACTGGCGTGATCCGTACCTCGCATGGATCGACCGCGGAGAGCTGCCCTCGGACCGAACCGAGGGGCGCCGCATCGCCAGAAGGGCCAAGACCTTTGTCTCAGTCGGCGGTGAGCTGTACAAACGCAGCGCCTCAGGGGTCTTGCAGCGATGCATCCCCATCCCCGAGGGAAGGCAGTTGATCCACGACATCCACGCCGGGGCGTGCGGACACCACGCAGCGCCGCGCACCCTCGTGGGTAACGCATTCCGGCAAGGCTTTTACTGGCCCACCGCCGTGTCCGACGCAAACGAGGTCGTGTGCACCTGCGAAGGGTGCCAATTCTACGCACGAAAGACGCATCTCCCGGCGCACGCCCTGCAGACCATCCCTGTAACATGGCCTTTCGCGGTCTGGGGGTTGGATCTCGTGGGGCCCTTCCGCCCAGCGCCCGGGGGATTCACCCACTTGTTGGTAGCCATCGACAAGTTCTCGAAGTGGATCGAGGTCCGGGCCATCACCAGCATCAGATCTGAGCAGGCCGTGATGTTCTTCACCGACATCATCCACCGATTCGGGGTACCCAACTCGATCATCACTGACAACGGCACCCAATTCACCGGCAAGAAGTTCTTGGAGTTCTGCGACGACCATCACATTCACGTTGATTGGTCGGCTGTAGCACATCCACAAACGAACGGCCAAGTAGAACGTGCCAACGGCATGATACTACAAGGCCTGAAGCCAAGAATCTTCAACAAGCTGAACAAGTTTGGCCGGAAGTGGGTTGCTGAGCTGTCATCGGTGATCTGGAGTCTCAGGACAACCCCAAGCAGGGCCACAGGCTTCAGCCCGTTCTTCCTCGTCTATGGCGCCGAAGCCGTCCTCCCAACAGACTTGGAGTCCGGGTCTCCGAGGCTTAAGGCCTACCAGGAAGACCGAAACCAGCGGGACCGCGAGAATTCGCTGGACCAGGTGGACGAGGCTCGCGACGTAGCGTTGCTTCACTCAGTGCGCTACCAACAATCGCTTCGGCGATAGCAAGCTCGGAAGGTACGGCGTCGGGGCCTCCACGAAGGGGACCTGGTGCTAAGATTACGCCAGGACAATCGAGAGCGCCACAAGCTCACTCCGCCATGGGAAGGACCGTTCATCATCGCCAAGGTCCTCAAACCCGGCACTTACAAGCTGGCGAACGAGAAGGGCGAGGTCTTCACTAACGACTGGAACATCCAACAGCTACGTCGCTTCTATCCTTAAAACTCTCAGTATTTCTTGTAAATACTTCGTGTTCTTAGTTAACAATAATAAAGAGTTTGCGAAAAACATGAAAACATTGTTGCTAACAACACAAACAAGGGGGACTTGGTTCTATTTTCAAATAAAGCCAAGCCCCCCTCGGGGGCTGCAGGGGGGTTTACCCTCCCTAATCGTCCCAATTTTCGAAAATTGTGTTAAAACTCGAGACGCTTAGAGAGGATGCGGGGCGCGAGCTAGCTAAAGCTGGAGCTGGTTGAGCCGTGAGACCGCCTATGCCCGCGAAGGTATACGGCATCTCCCTCTCCACTCCACCCTTTGATTGCTTGCGGATTCGAAATACCCGGCTAAAATCTCTCCAAGCCAAGAGTAGCACAATAGAACAATCGAACAAGTTTGAAACGCACGATCGACTTTCAATCTTAGTTTATTTTACAGAGTTAGTCTCCTAAAAACTAAGATACATCTAGATACTAAGCCTGAACCCTTCAGGCTCCACCTTCCTGCGGGGGTGCGGTGGCCTCGGCGGCAACGGTCGAGGGAACCGATGCAAGCGCCCTAGGACCATCGTCATCGCGGCACACCGAGGCGATGTCCTCCTCAAGGGACGCCACGGCGTCGGCCTCAGGATCAACCTCGGCTTCGGTTGCGGTCGCGGCCTCAGGCCCAACGTCGGCGCGCGCATCTTCATCCTCCTCGGGGAAAAGATCGCGCCCGAACTTGGCGGCAAGTGCCGTGGCGGCATCCTCGGCGCCGTCATCGGCCTCGTCGAGGCCAGCAAGGGCGGCGTCGTCGTCCAGGTCTGCGTCGATGAAGTAACCGCGTGCCACCGCCGCGAGGTCAATGACGTAATGCGTCGACACCACGCCGAGTGCCTTCTTCACTCGAAGGTGAAGCGCGTGCTCGAGGCGCTCCGCCACGCAGCTCTTCAGAGACCTCAGGCGGCTGGGCAACGACGACCCCGACTGCACGTCGACGCACTGGACGTCCCGGCACGCCGCATCGGCGGCGACCTTCAGCGCCTCAAGCTCCCCCTGGGCCTCGGAGTAGGCGGCCTGAACAGCCATCACCTCATCCGCCTTCTCCGCCTCGGCCCTCCGCAGCCCTGACAAAGCTCAAGCACGTCAAGACGAACTCCAACACAGAAATCCAGGAAAGCGTAAGGACATACCGTCCACCAAGGCCCTGGCCTCGGTAAGCGCTGTGCGCTCTTGCTGGAGCAGGCCCTCCGCGGTCGCCAGCACACCCTCATTCTCTCGAAGCGCGCGGCCGAGCTGCTCGGCCTCCTGGGCCTTTTGCCCTGCCCGGGCCACCGCCTCCGTGAGCTGGGACTGCGCGGCCTCGCGCGCCTTGTGCTCAAGCTCGAGCCGCTCCAACGCTGCGGCCAAGGCTCGGGCCTCCCGCTCCGCCGCGCCTCTCTCAGCGTCGCTCTCCCGCTCCGCGCGAGCCTTGGCTTCTTCGTGTGCGCGGGCGGCCGTCTCTGCTTCCCTCACCCGGACGGTGAGCTGGGTCACTTCCGTGCCCAGGTCTGCGTTCGCCTGGCGGAACCGGCGAAGATCGGCGTACAAGCCCGCGATGCACTCGGTCTTGTCCACCGCCTCTTGCCGCAGAAGCTACACGAAGAGCCATCAGGGATAAGACACAGACTAAAAATAATCTCGAAGTGCTGGGACGGGCGCGGGGATACCTCGAAGAGCTCCAGCGCCTGCCTGGAATGGAGATCGGCGGCGGCTGAGATGGCCCGCTCCAGGTCCGTCCCGACTCGTTCGGCCTGAGCCCACAGCTCGTTCTCCTCTGCCATGCTCTGCCAAACCCGGGCGGAGACGCCAGGCTCCTCCGGCCACGCGCTCGGGCCGCAACGACCCTGGAGCAGCGCCACCTCGGCCGCATCCCACTCGGCCGCTCCCCCGGCCACGGGCATCGGCGGCGGCCCCTGAGACAAGAAGCGCGCCGCAGACACCTCGAACGCAGACACCCCAGCGGGGGGAACGTGCCCGCCATCGCCACCCCGGGCCGCGCCTTGTGCGCGACCCAAAGCCGGCAGGATGACCGCGCCGCCGACCGGCACGACCGCCTCCTGCCTCCTTCCAGTAGGGGCCGCGGCAGTGGCATGGCCCTCCTGCTCGCCCACTTCCGTCACCAGGGCGCCGTGCCCCGGCTCCACCTCAACCACCGGGGCGTCCTGCCTCGGCTCCGCCACCAGGGGCGTCCTCTCCCGCTCCTCCTCCGCCGACCCGGAGTCTCGCACCCCCGGCGCCGGATCCACCGGCGTCGCTACGGACATCGCTGCGGGACGCGGAGTCCCGTGCAAACGCGATCCTCCGGTGTGAGGGGAATCCGACCCCCCAACCTTCAACGCCTTCTTGGGCGCGAGGATAGGGGCGACCTTGGCGTCACCCCGCGTGCTAAATCAAAAAGAAAGAACGAAAATCACGAAACAAAAAACCGAACAAGGATGGAAAGCTGCGAAAAAGTTCGAGGCAGAACTTACCGGATGCAATCCCGCGGCGCCCGCAGCTTCCGCTTCGAGCCGCCCGTTGAGGGAGCCCTCCTCGAACTCGAGGACCCCCTCAAATCGCTCGGGGGCTGCGAACCCCCCGAGCCCTCGACACTCGCTCCGCTGCGGCGCGACACGCCCGCAGCGGAGGAGAAAATTGTTCGCGCCCGCGGCGCCGCGGGTCGAGCAGGCGCGACCACCGTCCGCGCCGCCACTGGCGCAACATCGCCCGGGGCCACCACGCCCGCCACGGGCAGCGGCGCGGCCACCTCCTCCTCCTGACCGGCGGGCGGAACCCCGCCGGCATCGATCTCCTACTCATCCTCCCCCTCGCTGGGAGGGTCCGGGGAGTCCTCAGGGGACGACGGCTGCGCCCCGCCGTCCCTCCTCCACCCGCGAAGCGCCGCCTGGTGCGCGTCCCGCCGGGCTTGTCTCCTCCGGCTGCTGGCTCTCTTCGCTTCCTTCGCGTCCCTCTCGCGGTCACGGCGAGCGCAGTTCAAAGCGCGCACCTCCGGAGTCGGCGCGAGGGAGCGGTAGAGGCCGCAGTTCACATCCTGAGATCACAATGAATTAAGGAAGGGAATTATAAATTAATCAATCCAACAGCCCGGAGAGGGAGAACGACGACTCACCGACAAAACATGGCCCTCGTCGGGGCGCAGCCGGAACGACCGGAGGTCGCTCGGCATGGTGTCAGGGTGCACCGTTGTTCGCACCCTTGTAACGATGTACTCTTCAAGCAGCGGCTCTGACAACATGCGCGAAGCCGCCAGTGCCGCCGGGTCGGCGCCCTCCGTCATCCGGAACAGAGGGAGCTGCCTCTCCATAAGGGGAACCACCCGGCGGCGATGACAGTGCGCGAGCACGTGCGCCACGGTCAGGCCCGACCCCTCCAAGGCACGAAGGGCGTCGACGACGGGGCGGAGCCTCTTCCGCTGAGCTTCGCCGGAAACACCGTAGCTCCAGGAGTCGGCCTTCTCCGTCAAGACCTTGCCGGTGTACTCCGGCAGCCCCAGGCCGTCGTTGCGCAGGTAAAACCACCCCTTGGCCCAGCCGCTGTTGTTGGTGGTCATCCTGCAGGCCGGGTACAAGTGCTTCCTGGACTCGACCGGCGCGAGCGTGAGACCACCGGCGCACGAAGAACGGCGCACCCCCCTCCCCGCGCCGGACGTGCTGAGCTCGGCGCGGAAGAGGTGGACCCACAGGTCCCAGTGCGCCTCGATCCCCAGCACAGCCTCGCAGACGCCGACGAAGGCCGCCGCCTGCGAGACGGCGTTGGGGGAGAAGTTGTGGAGCTCCACGCCGTAGTAGTGGCAGAGGCCCCGCATGAACTGGCTGGCGGGCGCGTTGAAGCCCCGCTCGTGAAAGCGGATGAAGCTCACCACGTACCCCGCCGGTGGGTTCGGCGGCCTGGCCGCCAGCGCCGGGACGATCCACGCCGGCCGCGCCGAATCGCCCCTGGGCGAAAGCTGTCCGCCGTTCACCAAGCCCTCCAGGAGGTGCTCGGTAGCGGTGGACGGAGTCCATTCCGTGACGCCTTCGATGATCACCATGGCGGACGGCGGAGCAGGGAGCGCGGAGCAAAGGCGACGAAGGCGTGAAGGACGAACAGAGTGCGACTAGCGGGCTCGGAAGTAAGCGAAAGGCAGAGGCGAGAGCTGGTGCGAGGAATGGCGAAGGTAAGAAATCCCCTTCCTCCCCCGCTTTCCTTTTATAAGGGAGCGGGCTCGTCCCTGCCGCGACACACCAACCCATTGGCAACGGGCCGAACCCGCGCATGGCACGTCGCTGACAACCGGGGACCCCCCTCCCCTTTTTTCCCGCGGTACGGCACGCGTGGGCGACGACATTTACAGCGGCACGGCGAAACGAAACGACGCAACAGCGGCGCCTGACCGCCCGTCGCCTCGCCTCTCCCCGGCTCACGCCGACCCCGCCTAAAAAGGCGCGCCCACTACGACCATCTCGCCCACTCCGCGCCACGTCAGCCACGACCACGCCCGCCAGCGGTCGTGCGTGGGCCCGAACGACCTAACCGTTGGATTCCTTCCCAGGTAAGACAACGACCCCCCTCCGCCTCGAGGCGCAGGGCGCTACTGATCAGGGACTCGAAACCCGGGCCTCGAAAAGGTTCGACGGGCGCCCCAGATTAAGCGATGCGTAGGCAGCCGGTCACGCTCGACCAACCCTCGAGCCCGCCGCTCGAGGGTGACCTGCACCTTTCGCAAGGCCCTACTGATCAGGAGTACGAAGCTTGGCCCTCGAAAGGGTTCGACAGGCGCTCCAGATCAACAGAGTCAGGGACGATTCGGGCGTGTCAAACGGACTTTACCCCGAACGTGAAGTTTGGGGACGCCCCTGTTGTGTTCAAGGCCGGACAAAGGCAGCTAGTGGGGGATCCCAACGAGGGAGAGCTTTCGCGCCCTCGGTCTCTGCGAAAGGGACCGAGCCCCACCTAGCAAACCTTCGCAAGCGCTACATGGACGTGTCTCCGGACCACGAGCCGACCCCCAGCGAACGGGGCACGGACGTCCACTTGAACTACCCGCTAACAGCTCACCGAGGCATCCGTGTACGCTGCCCGACTCGAGGGTTGCACGAATGACCTCACCCCTCTCCCCCGCGAAGGGGAGGCGAGGGTCGTAACTCAAAGACAAGAAGCCCCTCCGATCGCCTCCGTGCGGGCCAGGAGCTCGGGGCCTCCTTGCAGCATGTCCACCTCCTCTTACGCGCGAAACACATCAAAGCCGCGCAGGGTCCGCCCCCCGAATTCCGTATAACTCGATCTCACCCCCACCACATCGAAAGGGGAACGACTGACACAAACCTCGAAAGTCAAAGCCCTTGCACGAGTGAATTCACTCCTCCAAGGGCTCGGGGGCTACACCCGCGGGTGCGCTCGCGCGCCCCCACGGAAGAACGTGCATAATCGAGAAGGAGTAATCCCAGCAAACGCCCGGGAACGATCCCACGAACCATCAGCCTCTGCCCGACTGACCCTTAGTCCGGCAGAGACTCGGGGGCTACTGTCGGGGACAAACCCAGGGGGTCCCCTAATCATCGGGGTGATCACCCTCAAAAGAACGATATATCACGAGAGGCCGAATCGTCGGCAGCTCGGCCCGTCACAGCCTGTCGCGGCCCAAGAACGGTCGTCCGAACTCGCCTGACAGGGGGGCCCGAGTCGCTGCCCCCGTCTCGACCTCGCTCGAGGGCCGCGCACCCTTTCGAGCGGGCACGACACAAACTCCGCCTCGCTCGAGGGTCGCGCACCCCCTCGAACGGGCGAGCCCACTCCGCCTCGCTCGAGGCCGCTCCTCTGCATAACGCGGCGCTCCCCGGCGCCCCAACCGACAACGGCACTTAATGCCCGCCTCATCAAGCGGGCGCCGAAGTCAAAAGGCAATCTTTTCCCCACGCCGTGCCGCTGACACCGCAGAGCTCGTTGTTCCACCTACCCCAGTCACTGTGCGTCCTCACTAACGCTGTGCGGACGCACGCGACACTGCGCAAGACCCTGTGCGGACTGGCAGTCGCCACTGTTCCACCTGCTACCGTCTTTTCCCCCGGGACACCCCTCGAATGAGCATAGGGAACCCTCGAAAGAATATCTAAACAGCAACCGAGTACAGACTCCGGTCAGGCGTGGCCTGGTGATGACGAGCGCCGGGTCAAATCCGCCAACTCCCGGCCATCTCCTGGTGAACCAGGTACGCCGCGTACTGTGGTTGACGGCAACCACCATACCGACCCCTGTACCGCCAACTCCGGTCCTTCCTCACCTGCCTCGCCCTCGAAGTCAACCAGCGAACGGGCGGCTGGACGCGGACTACGGCAACGACACCCCTCGAAGCCACTCCAAGACAAGCACAGGGACGGCCACGCCGCTCGCAGAAACCGGGGCTCGCCATAAATCCCCCGCCAGGGTCAAGGACGATGCACGCCCGGCGCCATGCTCTCCAGTACATACCCCTGTAGCACGTCACGCTTGTACTTGAAAACCCTACCCCCACCTTTCTCTCCTTGGCCTATAAAAGGAGGTAAGAGGAGAAGAAAAGGGGGAGACGGACACACACACGATATTGGCACTCGCCTCAATCACACTCGCTTTCAGGGACTTGGAGACTCCCCCTCCTCTCCCGCCTTGCTTGTAGCCCCCCTCTGCAAGCACTCCGGTGCAAGATAGTGCAGCGCCCCGAGCGCACCCTGCTGGACGTACGACCTCACGGTCGGAACCAGGATAAACTCTTGTCTCATCGTGCTAGCTCTTGCATCAACCGTCAAGAGACGGGACACAGCGCATTCTGTTTGGCGCTGGGGATTGGTCGACCGATCCCAGCACCGACAGGCATCATTCCAGGACCTTTGATGGGAAAAAGATTAGAAACCATAAAGGTGTAGCTGTGGCGAGGACTGAACCTTGCCAAGACTTTCTAGGATTTTAGTGGGAGCCAAATTGCAACAGAACATTTGGGAATTGGAGGATCAAACAGTGAAAAGTGGGGATATCCGATGGGGCCTTATGAGAGCTCGAGGTTGGTGATATGCCTTTATTAATCTTAAAGTGAACACTTTCTTTAGGCCCAAAATAGTGAGTCTGACTGAAACCAGAATCTGCTTGCGCTATCACCGTAGCATGAATCACATCAAATCGGCAGAAATTAATGTTTTTATGGATGCAAATCTCGTGATCTTTTCTAGTGAAATTTATCTTTGTGGTGACTAAAAAAAGCAACTCCGATATGTCGCGTCTTGTTTGATCCGAGCCGTCGAATTAAGATTCAGCCTTGACGAAAGAGGCCGGTTGGACAGGCCAAAAACCAGGCATAGCGATGTCCACTTCGGGGCATTTGTGTCTTTGGGTTCGGCCCATTTCTTCGTTCCCATCCCCGTCTGCTCTCTCTTTCTTCGTCCTTTTTCCTCCTCTCCTGTTCCTTCCAACCTCCCCAACCCCCCCCCCCAATCGCAACAGCTTCACTGCGTCAGTACAATCCCTGTCTGTCCCCGCACCGCCCGAGCCAGGACACAACAGCGACAGGCAGGCCCTCGCGCCGCGGCGTCGCCGGCGGGCAATGGGAGCTGGGCGGCGGCGGTGATGGGCGCGGCGGGCTCCAGGCTGGAGAAGGCGCTGGGCGAGCAGTTCCCCGAGGGCGAGCGCTACTTCGGCCTCGAGAACTTCGGCAACACCTGCTACTGCAACAGCGTCCTGCAGGTAGGGACGCCGGCCGGGTCGGTCCGGGCTGAATCTCTCGGCTCCTGTCCTCGTAGCCGCCCCCCGCCCCCTCGAAGGCGTGGGGGTGGGGATTTGTTGGGTCTCTTCCGTGCGGGGCGGTGAGGAGCGGTGCATGTTTTGCGAGGTCGTGCCGCGGTGATTGCGCTCGTGTGATGCTTGCGTGTAGAGGATCGCGGGGTTGCGTCTGATTTTACGTGTGGGGGATTTTTTTGGGATTGTCGGACTGGTAATGTTTTTCCTGTTTTAATAATTTTGTAATAACATGATCTTGGATCGCCATTTGGTTGTGTGAACCGATAGACTGCTTGTTTGGTTTGACATCGTGGAATTGGGGAAACTCATCATTTCTGTGTTGAAATGCATGTACGGCATCATGGTAAGTCACTCGCTGCAGATGTAGGACATTTGTTTGACATTGGGGGATTGGGTGTCTCATAGTTTTTCTTGTGTGTCAACAATTTAAAATGTTGTATAAGCATCATGGTAAAGCTCTTCGATCAGATGTAGGAGCGTTGCTTGGGTGTGAGACATTTCGATCAGCAACATATTGAGAAAGGTTTGATAATGTTCTCCTCATAATGTGGGATCCAACCTTTTCCTGTTTCAGGCACTTTATTTTTGTGTTCCTTTTCGTGATCAATTGCTGGAGTACTATGCAAGCAATAAAAGCATCGGAGATGGTGAAGAGAACATGCTAACCTGCCTGGCTGATCTTTTCTCTCAGGTACTACTGCAGATTGGTCGGTGCATTTGGTATTCCATCCTCAACATTTTGTAAATACTGCAACATGTAGGATTCACTGGTAGTAATACATATCCGAGACTTGTGCCAAAAGTGTAAGAGATTTTGTTTAATTAACCATGATTTGGCTTGACCAGAACTGTACTTTAAGATGACTGCAATTGTTAAATAAACGCATGTATATTGAATACCATGGGATTTCCACCAAGAAATTTTCTAGTTAATTTTGCAGTTCCTTTTGAGCTGCCTATAGTTCTACTGGCTACTCGTTGTTATCTGGTCCACAATTAGAAATCATAAATGTGATCTTCCTAGTTAAATTTCTATTATAGCAGATTAGCAGCGCGTAACACTCTATGTGCAAAATTAGTCCTCGGCAGTGAAGGTTGCCTCACATATCTTACCTTGTGAAGTGTAAGATGAGCACACTTAGAAGGGCTATAGTTGAGAGCCCTATGCTATGTATGTTACTTAGTCTGTATAGCATCTTCCGGTAACCTCTCAAACTCAACCGAGCTACATATTGATGTTTGTAATTTAACAAATTTAGACCTGGGGCTGGGAGTATTGCCTCTTAAATAAGAAAAGTTTGTAGGACACGATGCCTTGTTGCCTTGCTTGATCGCTGATTTGTCACAAATAAGTTTGCATTGGCCCTTGTACCAACAAGGATATCCAGGTGCTCCTCAATTGCAATGTTGTTTTGTACTAACACTAAATCTGAAATCTGTACAATGTGTTGGGCAATTCCTTTCATCTGGAGGCTTTTCAATAGATGAGCCACTATTATTTCATACAAGTGACTGCTGGAGTACATTGAAGATGGAATGGATGATCTATTGCAAAATATAATTATTCTTTCCCTTGCCCTTACAGATCAGTAATCAGAAGAAGAAAACTGGAGTTATTGCCCCTAAGCGTTTTATACAACGATTGAAGAAGCAAAATGAAATTTTCCGCAGTTATATGCATCAGGTAATACATTTGTCCAGTGGCATCTTTCAATATGTATTCCATAGCTTTGAGCAAGCACACCATCGAGTTATGATGTGTTAATCATCTTTTGAAGTATAGTGAACTGGCTCTCTGAGTTAGGCAATTAAACCTAGATGCAGATTTTGCATGAATTGCTGTCAATTTTTTTCTGAAAACAATGAATTGCTGTTATAGTTTTGTCAAGGTGTCTTTTTTCACAATTTCCTTTTGAACTGATGCAACACTGAATTCGAGGTTTCTATATTTGATTCCTTGTAATATCAAGAAATCATGGAGGCTTGCCACCTCCAACGGCCCAACCTATCTAAATCTTATCCATCCCAACTGTGCCCTGTGTTCCATATATTCGTTTGCTTGATAGTACCTAGAGATAGTTCCTCACTAGATTTTATGCATGGTAGATCTTACATATTTTAGAAGCGGTTCCGGATTGATAAAGGCCATCTCTATTTTGGCTAGCTGTCTAAACAACTTATAGTTCAATTTCTGTAATGGTATTTTCTTTAAGCATGCAGAATATATATGTAGTTTAATTATCGCCATAAAAAATTGTATTGACTGTTGACTTTCAAGATCGTTCCATTTATATTTTTTTGATGATTGTTGTGAAACCTTTACCTTTTTATATATAGACTGAACTTAACACTACTGTACTCTACAGGATGCTCACGAGTTTCTGAATTTTTTACTGAATGAGCTCGTTGACATTCTAGAGAAGGAACATAGTGCTGCAAGAGAGTCTCTTCAAAATCTCTCGTTGCAAAATAATTCAAATGGCCCTATTAATGGCCAAACCAATGGTAGTCACAAAGAATTAGCTGCTACATGGGTCCATAAATGTTTCCAGGTTAGATTTCAATCAATTTTGTGCCAACATGCTTTTGTGTGCATGCCTATGGCATGTACATAAACTCCAGCTTATGTTTTTGTTATAGTCCTAGACATGAGCCTATTATTCTTAACTTTTTTTCTGTAGGGAATATTAACTAATGAAACAAGATGTCTGAGATGTGAAACCGTGACTGATAGAGATGAAACATTTTTTGACCTGAGCCTAGACATTGAACAGAATAGTTCAATAACCAGCTGTCTTAAGAACTTCAGCTCGACAGAGACTTTGAATGCTGAGGATAAGTTCTTCTGTGACAAATGCTGCAGGTACGTTGTTCCCATCCCCTTTGATCGTCCATAGTTTCCCCGTGCTATCTGATATTTTTCCTTCTGGGCTAATGGCTTGGTTGTCCTTTGGCTGTCAAGATGTGTTTACTTTTCCTTTTGTATGTCAATCACTGTGATATTTACATATAAGAGTTGTTGTATCACCTTTTCAATTTCATATAGTTGTGCGATAAACTTGTCTTCACTTCAGTCTACAGGAAGCTCAGAAAAGAATGAAGATAAAGAAACCACCAAACATCCTGGTAATTCATCTCAAGCGTTTCAAGTATATTGAGCAGCTTCAGCGCTACAAAAAGCTATCATACCGAGTGGTTTTCCCTCTGGAGCTTAAACTTCTCAACACTGTTGACAACTCAGACTTGGAATACTCCCTTTTTGCCGTGGTAGTTCATGTTGGAAGTGGGCCAAATCATGGCCACTATATCAGCTTGGTTAAGAGCCACAATCATTGGTTATTCTTTGATGATGAGAATGTTGAGATGACTGACGAGTCTATGGTACAGGCATTCTTTGGCTCACCGCAAGAGTTCGGTGGCAACACTGATAATGGCTACATTCTCTTCTATGAAAGTCTTGCTGAAAAAAGTTGATTACCATGTGATTAGTTATATACTTTTGCTTTCCTTCAGACACTTCGCCTGACGATATAGAATGTGAAGTGAAATCTAGAATAATAAGCTTCAAATATTATGGGTGCAATCAGGTAACAATTTTGTTCCAAGACATAAAACTTCTACCAATCCTCGTGGGATCCTCGACTGCTTACCTTTGCATACTGTAGCTAATGTCTGTAAAATTTTGTACAGTTTATTTAGGCCCTGTTTGGAAACTTCGGATTATTTTGCACCCGCAAATGAATTACACCTGTAATTCTCTGTGCACAAGGAAACAGAGGTATTTTTTTCTCACCTGAAAACTGCTGTTTGGGTGAGCGGAAAAAATGAGCTCGGCAAATTAGTCTAGTACTCCACAAAGCCATCGTCTAAAATGTTCTTGACTACTGCAAGTCTGCAACGCTTGCATAGCAAGCCTCAAACTATAGCTCAAAATTGATCAAATATCATATCACAGCTCAAATAAGACCATGGAATTTTAGATCAAAATGTCAAAATTCAGACGAGAGGGCGTCAGATTGGACCCCGAGAGCAATGAAATTGAGATTGGTGTGACAGCGGAGGCAAACCTCAGCATGACATTCCTAGGAACGAGTTCCACAGCGGCATGTTCGAGCTCCACAGACGCAAGAAATCCATCAGAGAGCTCCAAAGCACGACATTCCCAGGAACGAGTTCAGGAGAGGGTGTGGAGGAGAACGGAAAGTTCTACACGATGGTCGGCAGATGATTGAGAGCCTCTGCTATAGTTGGAGAGGAAGCTGGTGATAGATCTGTGCGAACCAGATTCGGATGCTGGACGCAGTGAACGGGGCTGCATCTTCTCAGCGGAACTTGCCGCCATTGAACACGGCGAGGCGGCGGAAGACAAGCTGAGGGGGTGAATAAGATGCATCTCGGAGGGGATTAAGGGGCCATGGCAGACGAGAATCAGAGGATAGCGCCGGACGTTAGAAGGGCTCGTCGGTCGCCAGCTCGCCGCCGCTCATGATGCTGGAAAGTGTGAGTTGGGGCCTGCGCCCCTGCAGAAGGAGGAGACCGGGAGGCGAGCTCCGCCCCCGATAAGCGTCGGAAAAATAATGGGGCCTCCAGACTCGATTATTTTTTTCCGAGTGTTTTGGACCAAACCGGCGGTAAAAGAAATAGTAAAACCGGCCATCCAAACAATGATTTTGGGTTCCGTTCGGAAAAAATACAGGACCCGTAATTTACACCGGTTTTTAGTTGAATACCGGACTTCCAAACAGGCCCTTACAGATTACTTTAATTGTGATAATTGTGTACTGTTGCTTTGCCACGTAAAATATTTCACCAGTTTGAAGCTGGATCCAAGATCACCTAAAAAACCACGTATTTGATTGGAGTTTGAATGCGTTTTTGTATCATCGACAAAAAGGGGGGAAAAAGGACTTCACGCTGTCACGGACACGTCCAAACAGACGCACGCAGCCCAGGTCCCCAGCCCATAGTCCCAAACCCATGCAAGTACCCCCCAGGGCCGGCCAGACGTCGTCGTCATCAGCAACTGCTGTCCAGCGCCCTCGCTGCCTCGACCGCGCCATCGCCCGCCGCCGCCGCACTATCTTCTACTTATATTGGATACTTTGATTTGTTGGGTTGATGAGTTGCAGCGGGACGATTGGGCCTGATTGATTTCAATCCTCATCCAGGGAAGGAACGAGGATGCCTGATCAGCGTAGTACGGCAAAGGATCGGGAGCAGCACCTTTACCTTGCGTTCGATGACTGGGACTCCGGATACACCATCCGCAAGGTCAGCCTGTCGCGCCGCTCAGCCAAACGCAAACGCGCCGCGAAGCCCTTATCCTCCTCCGTTTCAGGCGACGGCGCCGCCGAGCCCTTGCCTGGAGTTTTCATGAGCATGCGGGCGCCGCGTGGGTCTCCGCAGTACATCACGTCAGCCTTCGGCACCAAGATCGTGGCGATGCATCCCGTCGCGGCTGATATCGCCGACGTCCCAATGATCGACGTCCAGGAACGGAGCTTCATCTTCGGATCTGCGCCCAACTGCACGGCCTGTCCAATCTACTTCCCCGTCGGCGACGACAGGCTGTTCGTTCTGGACATTGGCAAATTTGGTTCCTACCTCTGCACGCCGGAAACTGGGCCGTGGGTGTGGCGCGACCTCACTTATCCGCCATTGGATTTGGCAGACGTCTCCTCCTACGGCGTGCAGCCCGATGGATGCATCCTCGTCAGTACCGAGGGAGACGGCACCTTCGTCTTCGACACCAAGGAGTATGTGTGGAGACGATACGGTGATTGGGAGCTGCCATTCACCGGCCGGGGATACTATGACACCTCCCTGGAGGGCTCTGTTGGCATCTCCAAACACCCGGAGACCCTTGGGTACCTCTACTGCTGCGCCATGGATAGGGACAGCACCGGGACTGGTGGCACTGGCAAAAGATTGCACCCTTCCCGGCCTGAATTGAAGTGCAGCAAGGAGAAGGTGTTCAACAAGAACCCAGATGAGAGGCATGTAAGTGCCACCCTTTTGCACATGCGCCCGGGCAAATTCTGCCTTGTGGAGTGTGTCTCCATTGATAACGGCAGGGCTGATCAGGAGCTCAGGGAGCCACAGTCTGATCAGGAGTTCTTTGAGCCGTGGGCTCCGGGAGGCGTGCCCAAATGGGGTTGCTTCATGTATCGTTTGAAGACCTTCTGCCTCGGGTATGACGGGAACGGAGACCTGAAGCTTACACACTGCCGGGTTCGTTGCTACAGCCTGCCTCATGAAGCAACAGTTGGTTTCATCCGTCAGGATCCAGTGGCATTTTGGCAGTGAAATGCTGAAATCATGTTTTCGCTCAGGTGTGACTTTTGCTTGTGTGTTTTAAATTTGGAACATGCGTTATATTTGTGTGAACCGATAGACTGCTTGTGTTGGTTTGGGATCGTTGAATTGGGGAAACTCATGGTTTCTGTGTTCAAATGTGTGTACAAGATCATGTTAAGTCCCTCACTACTCACTGCAGATATATATAGGAGCGTCCAAGTGAGCGTTGTCAGAAACATTTGTTTGACATCGGGAGATTGAGTAATTCATAGTTTTTTCCTTATGTTTTGGCAATTTAATACAATGACACGCTGCGCGCGTATTCGAGAAAAAAATGTTTTGGCAATTTAAAATGTGTGTAAAGCTCTTCGATCAGGTGTAGGGGAGACATTTGGTTCAGCAACATATTGAGAAAGACTTGATAATGTTCTCCACATAATGCGGGATCCAACTTTTTCCTGTTTCAGGCACTTTATTTTTGTGTTCCCTTCCTTGATCAATTGCTGGTGAACAAAAGCACCACGAATTTTTATTCAAAAAAAAGCACCATGAATGGTGAAGAGAACATGCTATCCTGCCTAGCTGATCTGTTCTCTCAGGTACTACTGCAGCTATTGGTTGTTGATATTGTTATTCCATCCTCAACAATTTGTAAATGCTGCAACATGTAGGAATCACTGGTAGTAATACATATTGAGTCTTGAGTCAAAGTGTAAGAGATTCTGTTTAATTAGCCATGGGATTTGGCTTAAGATGACTGAATTGTTAATTAAACGTGTGTATACAAGTATATTGAATACCATGGGATTTCCTCCAAAGAAATTTGCTAGTTAATTTCGCAGTTCCCCTTGAGATGCCTAGTTCTACTTGGTACTCGTTGTTATCTGGTCCTCGGTTAGAAATCACAAATGTAATGTTCCAACTTTCAAGTTAAATTTCTATTATAGCATGCAGATTGGCAGCGCATAAAACTCTATGTGCTAAATTAGTCCTCAGCAATGAAGGTTGCCTCACATATCTTACCTTGTGAAGTGTGAGATGAGCACGCTTAGAAGGGCTATAGTTGAGAGCCATACACTATTTTACTTAGTCTATATAGCATCTTAGGTAACTTTGCTTGCCTGCTTGGTGCTGGTGGATGCTTTGCCACCTTGCTGTTTCAGCGGATGCTTTGCCGCTTGATCGTACTTCTTGGGTGATGCTTTGCCACCTACTGCTTGATTCAGGCGGATGCTGCCGCCGTGCTGCTTGATGCTATCTTTGGGCGGATGCTTGGCCGCTCAGGTTGTGGATGTCGGGTGGATGCTTTGCCACCGTTCGTTTGACGGATGTTTGCCGTCGTGGTGCTGTTGGTGCTTACTCAGGCGGATGCTTTGCCGCCCCGGTGTTGGTCTTCAGGTGGATGCTTCACCACCGTTTGTCTGGCGGATGCTTTGCCGTCACGGTCATGGTGCTTGGTGGACTCTTCGCTTTCAGGCTCTCAAGGTGTTGGTGTATCTTTTAGCGGGTTCAGCTCGTAGGTCGCTGTTTTAGGGTTGGCTGCGCTGGGTGTATCCCCCCCTCCCCCTTGCTGCTTCTGTCATCTTTGTTTGGAGTTTATGTGTTGGTTGTATTCCTTTTTTCTGTATTTCTTTGTTTTTTTCTCCTTTGTGATATTGGTTGATCAAGCCCTTTTTGGCTGCACCAGAAATTATTTGTAACTGCTTTCTTCTTAATGAAATACGTGCCAAGGCATGTTCGTGAAAAAAAAAGCATCTTAGGTAACTTAACCTCTCAAACTCAATAATATGAACTTCAGCTAATCAGCTCGACAGACTTTGGATGCTGAGGATAAGCACCTGTGACAAATGCTGCAGGTGCGTTTACTTTTTATTTTGTCTGACATCACTGTGATATCTACATATAAGATTCGTTTTAAAAAATACTTTATATATAAGAGTTGCTATATCACCTTTTCAGTTTGATTGCGACAAAAACTTGTCTTCACTTCAGTCTACAGGAGGCTCAGAAAAGAATGAAGATAAAGAAACCACCAAACATCCTGTTAGTTCATCTCAAGCGTTTCAAGTATATTGAGCAGCTTCAGCGCTACCGAGTGGTTTTCCCTCTGGAGCTTAAACTTCTCAGCACTGCTGCACTGTTGATAACTCAGACTTGGGATGCTCTCTTTTGCCGTGGTTGTTCATGTTGGAAGTGGGCCAAATAATGGCCACTACATCGGCTTGGTTAAGAGCCACAATCATTGGTTATTCTTTGATGAAGAGAATGTTGAGATGGACTTACAAGTCCATGGTACAGGAATTCTTTGGCTCATCGCTAGAGTTCAGTGGCAACACTGATAATGGCTACATTCTCTTCTATGAAAGCCTTGCTGAAAAAAAAATGATTGCCATGTGATAGTTATATACTTTCTCTTTCCTTCGGACACTTCTTCACCTGATGATATAGAATATGCAGAGGCCCACTAGTTTGTAGCTCGTATTTCTTTTATTTGGTTCTATGTATACAGGTAAATCAATTCCAGATTCCAGAATAATTTTTGTTGAAAACATTTATTGTATGTTATCTTGGAAGCGTTTTGGCTTCAGGTAAAAATTCTACCGATCCTCGTGGGATCCTCGACTGCTAATCTTTCCTGTAGCTGATGTTTGCAAAATCATATACCGCCTACAGATTACTTTGTGATCAATGTGTACTGCTCCTTTGCCTCGTAAAATATTTCACCAGTTCGAATGCGTTTTTGTATCATCCACAAACATATTTTGGCCTCTGTAGGGGGCTAAACTAAATAGGCTTCCATATACCGATCGGACCAATTTGCTGACGGCCCATGCATGAATTCCGGCGCCACCGCCCCTGCGGGAACTCCGGTTTCCCTTTAATCCCTTCGCCTCCTCCCCCTCCGCCTGAGCCGCAGCCGCAGCCGCAGCCTCAGCCTCAACCGCCGCCGCCGCCGCAGCAGCATCTCCGACTTGTGCAGGTGCGTTCCTGCGATTCCCTCCTCTTCTCCTCTGTTGCCCTCGATTCAGATATGGATACTTGGATCTGTCGGTTTGAGCTGCATTAGGACGATTGGGCCTGATTGATTTCTACTCCTATTTGACAATCGATTCTTCTTCGAATTCGAATCGCAGCGACGAGCAAGGAACGAGGATTCCAGAAGGGCGTCCGGCAATGGCTCAGAAGCAGCAGCTTTACCTTGTGTTTGATGACTGGAACAAAGGGTACAGCATCCGCGAGGTGCCCTTGCCGCCCGGCTCAGGCGACGTCGCCGAGCAGCCCTTATCGTCCGGCTCAAGCGAAGGCGAAGGCGAAGGCGATGGCGCCATCGCTAAGAAGCAGCCCTTGCCTGGAGTTGTCCTGCGCGTGCAGGCGCCGCGCCGGCTTCCCATGTACTTGACGTCAGCCTTTGGCACCAAGATCATGGTGATGCATCCCGACGTGTCTGACTCTTACTCTGACACTGACATCACGGGCATCCCAGTTATCGACATCCAGGAGCGGAGCTTCATGTTTGGTCCTGAGCCCAACTGTCCGCATATTCCAATCTACTTCCCCGTCGGCGACGATAAGCTCTTCGCTCTGGATTTCGGCAAGTTTAATTTCTGCCTCTGGACGCCGCAACGCAGTGGACGTAGTTGGCCGGAACGTAGTGGATGGGACTGGCACGGGCCGGAACTTAGTGGATGGGAGTGGCACGAGCTCACTTATCCGCCATTCGAGAGGGAGGACGACTCCTCCTACGCCGTGCGGCCCGATGGGTGCATCCTCGTCAGTGCCAAGAGCGGCGCCACCGCGGCCATGGCCACCTTCATCTTCGACACCAAGGAGTATGTGTGGAAACGATACGGTGATTGGGCGTTGCCTTTCACCGGCCGTGGGCACTATGACACCTCCATGGAGGCCTTTGTCGGTCTCTCCAAAGACCCGGAGACCATTGGGTACCTCTACAGCTGCGCCATGGCCAGCACCGGCACGGGCACTGTCGACGATGGCAACAAACTGCACCCTTCGCCTGTTTGCAAGTGCAGCAAGGAGAAGGTGTACAACATGACCCCAGCTGAGAGGCATGTAAGTGCCACCCTCGTACACGTGCGCCCGGGCAAATTCTGCATTGTGCAGTGCGTCTCCATTGGTGACGTCAGGGTTCATCAGGAGCTCAGGGAGCCGGCGGCTTATCATCAGGTGGAGATCAGTGAGAAGTGGGATGCGGGAGGCGTGCCCCAAGGCGGTCGCTTTATGTATCGTGTGATGACCTTCTCCCTCAGGTATGACACGAATGGAGACCTGAAGCTTAAACACCGCCGGGTTCGTTGCTACCGCCTGCCTCATGAAGCAACAACGGATTGCATCCTTGAGGATCCTTTGGCATTTTGGCTGTGAAATGCTAAAATCATGAGATAATTAGTTCCTATGTTTTCATTCAGGTGTGACTTTTTCTTCTATATGTTTTAGTTCGGTGTAATCTCTAGCTATATGTTTTGATTCAGTTGTTAATGTGTTGCTTTTAATGCAGTGGTAATATATCTCAAGTGTGAACTATATGCTTTCACTTAGGTGGTAATGTGAAATGTGTTGCTTTTCTATGTTTTATTTTAATGTGTAATCTCAAATGTGATTCTGTGAATCCCTTGCTATGTTTTCATCGTACAGTTCGCAACAACAATGAGGGTTGCATGCATAATTTGTGACAATTTTTAGTTTAAGTTATACAGAAAGCATAAGTTACAAAGTATGCGGGGAGGCGCTTCACCCTAGTATAGAAATGTCTGTCTGCTACATTGCGTTTCATTCCTCCTAGTTGAATGTGTGTTCTCAGGATGTGGTTCGGTGGTTCGTCATGGAAGCAGTCGGATGAAATATCTTTAGACTTACGTGCGGCAGGAGCCCAGCGCAATCCCCTCAAACTTCGGCCTCCAGACATTGCAATTAGACTTGCACATGCAAATTCAAGCAGTTGATGTATGTCTATTAAGTAAAATTTTGACTGCTTTATAATGATGTTTGGTTGAACACCAGTCATGGTATACATTTACAGCGGTCATGGCATACATTCACAGAGGCTTAGTTCAGTGGTTTCACGGTTACCATCTGGTTCAATGTTCAAAGCATCATGTTTTGTGTGTTACACTGAAACTCTGGCGCGAACTTGTGCGCCCTACTTGATTGCGCTAGTGTGACTGCGTGGTGGTCCATCTATATGGCCCAATGGGCAAAAACGTGCAGAAGCAATGAAGATTCAGATAGCACTTAAAATTTCTCGTCAATAACCTTTATAAACCAGGTCTCTATATCCGCAATTGATATATATAATAAAAAATACATGAGTGTTTAGACTCCGACCCTCAACACTCTCACAATTGATATATCTTTATCTTTATTCTAATTATAAAGCAAAGGATTGTTTCCGCAGTACGTCATAATTTTGTAGAAAACCCCTTAATATTTATTAAATTTGACATGCTGCCCCCTCCATCGTAAAGGACTGCTTCTGCCGTTATTCTATCAGAGTTCAATTCGAATTGTACTTCATGTATACATATGCGATTCAGGTACTAGAGATAAAATACAATATGTTATGCGTGAGCAACCCAATATATATCAGACTCCAAGCTTCATCGAGATCAACTTGGATGACCCGCTTGCTCCTCCGGCCCTCCACGCTAAGCTTCGTCGCGAGATCATCTACTCCAGCTGCCCGACCACCTGTGCGCTGATGGCCGGTGTGCCTCAAACATGTCGTGCAGACAAATATCCACACCCACCTTGACGACCAAATTGAACCAGCCAACTGTGCCCTTGTCGACCAGGACATGGCCATGTTAGGCAGGCTCGGGCACAAGGATGAATAGTGGCTCAATGGCCATAGCTATGACGACGTGGGCGGCATCCGCAAGATCATCCAGCTGCCGCTGCAACACCCCAAGCTGCTCTAGACGTCTGACATCAAACATCAAGCAGCAGATGGCTCGCCTAGCACCGGGAATTGAAGATGCCGTTGGCGAGCGTCATCACCTTGGAACCCATTGCCCACTTCGTGCTTGTCATTGGTCCAACAGATAGATAGATAGATAGATAGATAGATAGATAGATAGATAGATAGATAGATAGATAGATAGATAGAGCGGACACATCCTCGGCCGCAACTATGTTATTGGTGCCAATGGCCCTCTTGGTCATGCTGGCGCTACTGATCCAGAGACGGTGGCGCGAGCCCACGGTACCGAAGGAGGGGTTTGGCGCCTTACGCGTCCAACGGACAAGGAGTCCAAGCTGGTGGAGCGAGAGCCCGTGCTGTCTAAATTGAGTTGTTCCTAGCGTGCTGGAGGCTGGAGGCCACGGAGGTTCCCAAGGAGCCGGAGTCCCCGCCGTTGGTGGTCGTGGCTCTAGGTCCTGTGCCCGCCCTGGCGTTGCCCTCCGTGCCTGACCCTGTGCTTCTGCCGCCGCCTCCCTGTCCTTGTCACAAAGGTACGCCTTCAGCCCTTCAGCCCTGCCGCCCTGGTTCCTCCCCTCCAATAAAATTATCTCCGATGATTCGTGATGCCTTTGTGATTGCTTGCATACATCAACAATTCTTGAATTTTTAGTTCCCAAACTAGGCTACAAGAAGTCAGTATGGCAATCAAGAGAGCACCAATGTCATGTGGTAGCTAAAAATGATTGATCTCTCTCGTTTCTTGCACTCCAACACTAAGAACTAAAGCCCAATCAATAAAAATGTTATAGTGTACCTACGGTAGCTCATAATGTCCTCTTCACCCGTAGCAACGCACGGGCATTTGTGCTAGTATAATAAAAAATACATGAGTGCTTAGACTCCGACCCTCAACACTCTCTTTACTAGAGAGAAACTCAAAACAACAAGAAAGAAAGTTAAAAACTAAATAGCTCAATCTTACTCCACGTCTTTGCTTTAAACTTGAGTTGTTTATGCGTATAAACAATCCTCACAACTATTGTTTACTTAGAAATAATTGAATACAGAATCGTTATTGCCTTACAATAAACTTGCACAAATTTATTGATGCATGTGGGAACGCAATCCCCGCCCTCCGTTGACGGCGTCATGTCGATGAACTCCATGGGCTTGACCTTTGGGATCATCCTGCCATTGATGAACAAGCTCAAAGTCATCTATATCTAAGTGTTAAAGAAGCCACCGGAGGGCCAAAAAAATCCCACATTAATCTAAAAAGAGAAGATTCTGAACCTTTGGATTTTACAAGATCCAATGGTACATATTAATTCAACGAATCCACACCAAATAAAATTAATAAAAAATAATAAAGAATAAAAATATTGAGGAATTATTGGTTTGAATTGGGCTCGGCTACAATACCATAGTTAGTGTAGCTTTCCTTTTTTTTAAATATTGCCCAAACATAACTCGATGATCTAAATTCCAGACAAACCATGTAAATATTCAAACGAAATATATTTCAGCAAGAAGAGTCATATAAATAGTCAAACAGAATATATTTCACCGGTGAAAAAAATATTCACGGACCCATATATCCTGAGAAGAGCTAAACCGACTCTTATCTTTGACATATATACTGTACTCCGTAGACCTTTTTTGAGCCCAAAGGACAAGCCGCAAAAATCCGCCCCCTCTTTCCTCCATCATCTAGGACTAGGAGCCCCGGCCCGAGCTCTCATCTGGCGACGGCCGCATCTCCGATCCCGCGCATCCACGTGGTTGTCCTTTGCACCAGGTACGGCCATCTCCCCGGCGGTGCTGCGCAACGCCGCTTGTCGCCCGCAACTTCTGCGGTCACCATGTAGTCGAGGAGAGAGAGAGAAACCTGGAAGATCCGCCTGCGCCGCCGCCTGCCCGCGGGGGTTTCGGCCCCTCCTGTCAATGGGAGCGGCGGCAGCGCCCTGACCTTGCCCCTCCTGCGGCATGTTTAATTATTTTGTGCTGTGATTGTATTTTTGCTGCAATTTAATTCCCGTAATGTGTTGTGATGTTGCAATGCAGGAATTAGCTTCTAATGGCAGCATCGAAATCGATCAGTTCCTTCGGTTCCCGGGGCGACGCCACCAGAGTATTTTGCCGCCCAGCCTCAATTATCATCGACAAATACGCGCACAGCAGCAAGCGCATGAACAAGGACACCATGGCCACAGCCAAATCAAGAGATGGCCACATCTTGGAGGTATCCTTATCGATTCATCAGCCCCCGGCCTTGTCCTACTTCTGCGTCGACCGCCACATGCCCCCCAACTCTGAACCCGATGCCGCCTACTTGGCAGAACCGCCACACATGGTCGCTGCAGAGGGCTGTTTCCTCCTCCTCCGCGGCTTCTTCTCCAGCTCCGGTGAAGAAGAATACTTCATGTACAAGGCTGGCAATGGCGATTCAGGCAAGTTGGCCTCACTTGAGCGGCTTCCCCTTCCACGTGCTTACCGTTTACCCAGTCTCAGAGAGTTGGGCATTGTGCCCCGTCATGATGGTCACTATCTCCTGGCCGGTCTCGCTATGGGCTTTGTTGAACGGACGTTCTACCGACTCCACCTCTACTCCTCTGAGGATAAAAAATGGAAAGATATCAAACTGAAGAATCCATGCCCTCAGCTTGGCAGGGTTATAACCAATAAAGTGGTCACACTTGGTGAAGGCATACTAGGGTGGGTCGATTTCCTCCATGGCATGCTGGTGTGCAACGTGCTTGAGACAGATCTCACAGCACGTTACATCCCATTGCCTGATCTGTTGCCTGAGAACAAAGACGCGTTAGAAGAGTTGCATCCAGCACCATTCGCAAGGAAATTTCGAGATCTTACATGCATCAATGGTTTGGTAGAGCTTATCGAGATGGAGCACTATTTCCAAAATCCTACATTTCATATACCTAGTGGTAAGGTCCTTGATTCGGACTTGATCAGGTCACGCACGTGCAAAGAGGAGGTCACACCGTCGTTGTCTTGGATGGGTTGGAAGGCCGTGATGTGGAGTCGGACCCTTTCGTCCGATGGCTGGGAGATGGGACTTGTTCTTGATGCCACTGACATTGTGTTTGACAATTCGAAGGATTTATCACTGCTGAGTGGACTAAAGGGTTTTTACGACACTGATAAGATAGTGTTTAGGGATCTGTACTCTGCTTACCCCACCCTAACCGCAGATGGTGATGATATTCTCTATCTGAAGTCATGGAAAGAGTTGAATGATCTGGATGGACGGTTGGTTGCTCTTGACCTTCGTAGCAAGTGTGTAAAGGCAGTGGGAGACTATACTCTTGCAAAGCATTCTCCTTTAGTCAAAGCTTTCGGTCTGTGTACAGTGCCCCCCGTGACTACAGGTGATTACATCTACCCATATTTGTTATGAATATGGTTTCTGCTTTGTCCCAGTTTAAGGCCTTATGAGATTAGTGATTTGTGCATGGTAGTACAATTATGGTTTGTTGTTTATCCCTGTTTGTGACTATGGCCTTATGAATTTTAGTGGCTTCTGTAATTTCTGCAGGCAATGCCTCCGCACGTGATCCAAAGAATACATCAGTAAGTATTCTCATCACTTCTGGTTTTAAAGAATTTCTGCCAACTAACTTTGTCTACCTTCTGTTCATAGATCTGTGTGGGCCATCCTAGTTCCTGTGAATCTGATAACAAACGCCCAAGGCAAGCTCCTTACTCTGTTTAAAAACCGATGCACTGATGATCTGTTTTATAACCTTTGTATTTTCTTAATGCTGTTTAATAATTAGTTATACCTAGTATTGGAGAATGTTGTGTGATTGGACTTGCTGTTCCTCAGGCTTTTGGCTTAGAAAGTCAACCATGGAGCTCAGAATATCGTGCAAAATGATCATATTTCTCTGGTGAGGTTGGGTCAAAACAAGCTGGTATGTTAGTTCCATACACCCTGATTCCTATGTATCCATTTTTCCATTATCATATAGCAAGGCTTAATAGAATGTGCTGATGTTCCAGCCACCGCAATAACACTTCATCAAGCACTACAAACCTTAATACTCTCACCAAAACAATCAGGTACTACCTCCGGATCCGTTATGGGCTAGGCCTTAGGCCAGGTGGGCCTTTGGTGGGCCGGCGTGAACAGTACCCCGCCGTGCTACAGTATCCATGAACAGTACTGCGGGATTAGTTAAGGTTAGTTAGAGATAATAGTAACAGATTGATAGTCTATTGTTTAGGGTCTGGTCAACCTCTCTATATAATGAGAGGAGTTGTATCAATCAAAGGAATCAAGCAAGAAACAATCAATCTAGTTCTCATCTAGTGTTCGTCCCTCTCATCTATGATCTAGCCTCTCATCTCTAACAGCCGTCTCCATCCGGCTATCCTCTCGGTGGTGTTTATCCCTATCATGACCAATGGTCATAACAACTTGGTATCAGCTTCCTCGATGTTGGGATCTGTGGGAGAAGAAATCAAGCGGCTCTTGAAGAAGCAGGAGGACATGCTGCGCATGGAGACGGCAGACGCCGTGGCGCCGGTCGCGACGTCGGTTGGTATTGCGTCTACCCTCGCCGATATCCAGACCACCCTCACTGGCATCTTGGATCGTTCATCGCGCCTCTAGCACCAGCAAAGCGTCGTTGGTGACGCATCTATGGAATATGCTCCGCCCGCTGCTGATCCTGCCGCCGCTGCCGATTCTGCCGCTGCTACTGATCCTGCCGCTGCTGCCGATTCTGCCGCAGCTGCCGATCCTGTTGTGGATGAATTCAAGACGTTAGGTTTCGATGCTGATCTTTTCCAAATTCCGTCGCTTGCTTCACGGCGACGATATTGTTATTGTTGTTGTCGATCCTTCCTCCGACGCAATCAGCACTGCGTCTTCAAGCGACGACGGCATCTTATCCGTGCAGATAGGTTCCCTGATGTAGCAGCCTTGCTGCGGGAAGATGTGGCCATGTATGCTGCTGATCCGGCCATGGATCCGGTTCTGCCCACAGCTCCTGATCCGCCGCCAAAGCTGTTGTCCGCGGAGTCCGCCGCCGCGGCCGCCGCCGATCCGGTCGATGCGTCGATTCTGCAGAAGGTTGCGGACGCGCCGCCGCCATCACCGTCACTGCCACGCCTTAGCGACTGCAGCATCGATGATCTGGACGGCCAGTTGGTCTATGGCATCGCCTTGCTGTCCAAACAGAGCATGGAAGAGGCCGTGCATCCGCGCATATCGCAGGCTTCCGGGTCGTAAGCCCCGACGGGAGTCCTCAACAGCATGGTGCTGCCTGACATCAAGTCCTGCCACTTTTTGGGAGATCAACATAGACATCATCTGGTAACGGCAGGAGATCACAGGAACCAGGACCTTTTATCTCTTCGCGCTTTAGGATGGGGTCCTCCTACATCCCCTGATAGATGGATAGGGAAGAAATTTATTTTTTATAAATAAAGAAATATTGCCGAGATGTAAAAGGCTTATTTCCGAGTCGTTTTAGGTAGTTTTTGCACCTGCGTGTGCATGTCAAGTCTGTCTGCAGCTCGAGGACGAGCTGCTCGAAAGGAGGGGTGAAGTGTTATGGGCTAGGCCTTAGGCCAGGTGGGCCGGCGTGAACAGTACCCCGCCGTGCTACGGTACCCATGAACAGTACCGCAGGATTAGTTAGGGTTAGTTAGAGATAATAGTACCAGATTGGTAGTCTATTGTTTAGGGTCTGATCAACCTCTCTATATAATGAGAGGAGTTGTATCAATCAAAGGAATCAAGCAAGAAACAATCAATCTAGTTCTCATCTAGTGCTCGTCCCTCTCATCTATGATCTAGCCTCTCATCCCTAACAGCCGTCTCCATCCGGCTATCCTCTCGGTGGTGTTTATCCCTATCATGGCCAATGGTCATAACATGATCTTTATATATGATGTTCAGAAAAGAATTTTTAGCCTACCGCTAGCTTATTTTGCTGGTCGGAAACGTCAACTACTTCGGAACGGAGGTAGTATAATGTATTACATATGCCAATAGCTAGAGCTTTACCGAAGAAGTAAAAAATGCTGTTTTTTCATGCAGAAAAATATAGCTCCTGGATCTGACCACATGCCTGTGGAGTTTTTCCAGGTTCGTGAATATGGTGAGGACAGAAATAATGAATATGTTTGAGGAATTCAATAAACATAGTATGGATATTGGGAGACTGAACTATGGAACCATAACATTGTTTCCATGCTGACATCTCATTTGACCTGCAGTAGTGGAACAAAGTCTCCTCATTAGAATTTACTTCTGCAAGATATATAATCGTGTCACACGTGCCAAGCACCTTTGCATTGTATGCTTTGAAAGTTAACTTGATCATGGCCACCATTTGCAAACAAGTCCAAAAGCAACTAAACCATTCAAATAATTTTATTACTATTTAAGTTGATTGTAACACAATCAGTAGCAAAGATATGTGTTTACTATGTTGTACTTTCTTTTGTCATGTTCCCTATGTCCTTACGGTAAGCTCTTACCTTTGTTTTCAGGTGTCCCAGCCATGCTTAAGTTACTGTCAAGGGACCAGCTACGATAGGTATTCAGAGCAACTCCCTGCCCCAACTTCATTCGCCGGGTGAGATGGATCCCGCGGCCCTCGCCTGGCTCTGCACCGCCATGTCCACCTCAGCTGCCTGAATATTCAACCACTGTGGCAGCATTCACAACCACCAGAGCAGTGTGTTTGGACCTCGTGAGGTAAAAACATTTGAAGGTGATATGTATATTACAATGCTTGGAGAGGTACTCAAGGGTATCTGAAAGTAATTGGTATAAATTACTATTTATTCCACTATTTTTTGTGTCTAGTTCTACAAATTTGGTTTCATTATTTTTGACGTCTGATTCCACAAATTTAGTACCTCTATTTAGATACCTCCATGTACTATTATACTCCCTCTATGTACTCCTTTGTTTCCACCGTCGGATGCAAGGCAGGCTGCCAGGAATGGAAGAGCTCGACGTTTTAAGGCATGCATGCGCACATGCATCACATACATACAGAGTACTGGTATACGTATGCACATGGAGCCAGACGACACTCCATGACGACAGCTTCTTTCTTCCTGGCTTCTTTTCTTGTTCTTATGCTTCGCGACGGAGCCAGAAAAATTTTTAGGGGAGACTGAACTATAAAGCTAGTAACACCACTGTGACCTCTTAAAATAGATAAATATTAGTCTGTAAGAATACATTTTTCTTTTTTTCTAGTATAGTTGAGCCCCTCCTACTATACGTATTTAAGTAGGAGTTCGAATTTTAATAAGGATTTCTAGTGCGGCTTTACATATCGGCAAGCAGTAGGAGGGCTGAGCCCCGCCCGCCCCACCGGCTGCCTCCGTCGCTGCTTCGTGGCTTCGTCTCTTCTCATCAGATGCCTGCGCCGCCATTGGACTTCTCGTCGTTGGGCCCCAATCGGGAGTTCTGACTCAATGCCTGCCAGAGAGACGCCTTCCTGGCGATAAAGAATGAGTCTAAAAAAATGTCTGCGAAGACAATCTTAGAACAGAAGCCCTTCATCACGACTCACGCGCTCACTGTGTGGTTTTCGGCTACGGTCAGCGCTTTGCATAGGATCAATTCAGGGAGCTTCATTGGTGCCCATCATTCAACGGTGGCAGCGTCAGGAGAAGAAAAGATTGGCCGGGCATCTTCTTGGCTCCGTGTGACAGTGAAGGGTGGCAAATCCATCCAATGAGCCTGAAGCAACGTAGCGGGATGACACTGTCACATCTGAGAGAAATTCTCAATGCCGTGAAAGACTACTTTTGTTGCAACATGATGCAAAGAGATCAGACATTGGAAGCCTTTTTTGTTTTTGCTTCAGGTAGGAAAAGAAATGTTTCCAATATGTATTTCTGCAGCTGCAGATTATTTGGAAATGGAAAGTCGTGTACAGTTTAGAGCGTGCTTTCTGTGTAAATTAACTGTTCCGTGGTTGCACATGATTCACCACTTCAAAACCTCATATGTACTAACTGTAATGAGCCCAAATGCCACGTATCTGATGAAATTTGAATGTTTTGGTCGTTCGTTCATGCACACATTATAACAAGTTAATTACAGTGGGAGGATCTGAATTCAATTCCAGAATCCAGACGTACCGGCCATGTCAAGCTCGAACGACCAATAATTCACCCAAGTGACATGGGGGGCGGTGGTAAATAGAACTGAATTTTCTACGCACGGATTGATTTAGATGTGATTAAACAGCAACAGGCTGATAGCCTGATAGGCGGTTGCGAAAGTGAACTGTTACCGGCGGCGTGGAAGCCTGCGCGCCGTTTACAGCGACGAACTGCCGTCGGCGCACGACGCTTTCGCGATCGCGAGGCACATGCGCAGGTACGGAGAAAAAGAAACGCAAGGAATTGGCTTCGATTCAGTCAGCTCCATGCCTGACGGCTAACGAATGCACGCGATCGAGTAGCAGCCTCCAGCCTGTGCCGAGACAGAGATAAGAGAGCTCTCGTCTCTACTCCATCTCAAGCGGCCTGCCGTGTGCGGCCATCCTGGCCGGTTTCCAAATAATTGCTCTGATAAGGGCTCCAGGTCTCTGATTTCGCATTTGCTTCGATTCAGTCAGCTCCATTCCCTGCCAGCCTTCGAAATGATAACCTGATAAGAGCGGGTGGCTCGATCGGGCTCCCTGGCGGCCTGACTTTGACACGAGTCCCGTCGACCTTGGCGTCTTGCTTGCTTGTGGCCGGTCTCGCAATCCGGCGCGGTTGCCGGCCGGCGGCGGCCGCCCCCATCTGGTCGCCGCAGGTTCCGGGAGAGGAAAACGTGGTGCGAGAGATGGTCAGATGGATTGGGGGGATGCTAGAAATTAAGTAGAGAAACACCACTGGAATGTGATGGAAATAGACTAACGAAGCTGCAGTGTTCTCACTTAATCTCATATCGCATCTCCGCTTTGTCTTACATGATTGACCACGAAGCTCCAGGGTTTTGCCAGGATTTTTATTTTCAGAATTGCGTCTTTGTCCTCTCAGAGCTTGAGAGGAATAGTCTACAAGAATTTTTCATGAGGTTGAAACATACTACAACTAGTACTTCGGTCTTTTAATAGCCTGAACTTGCAGCGAGTTTTCCCTGGAAGAAATTCAGAATTGACGCAGGTGTAACGGGATTTTGCTGAAGCTTTCGGACCGGTACATGCATCCCGCGCGCCCAAAAGTTTGACATGTATCAATAATGGAATCAGAGAAATTGACATATCATGGTTTAATAAACTCCCGATTTGGACAGGCCGAGGTCTGACGATCCATTAGCACGCAAATTTCCACGAGCAAGACATCTGCAGGCATCAATAATAATTGAAAGTGGCTTACCATATCTTGCTAGGATTAATTCAAAGACTTCCGTGCCATTATTTTTCAATTAAATGATCCTCGTCATAGTGAATGATGCATGTGTGATTGCAAATTTCACCGTAGCCACTTTTTGATTTGAACTGTTGTTTACTACTAGTCTGAACCCTGAAGAACTAATGGAATCCTATGCCGTATACCATTTTATTTTTAAAAATAAAATAAAAAAGGTTTACCTTCTAAAAGCCAACGGTAGCATTGGACGCTCTCGTTCATCTGCTGGCGTCGGCCACCGCCAGACTCTATGAACATATCGGTTGCAGACCAGCGTCTAAAAGATGACACGACTTCATGCCTAGCTACATACTATTAGAGAGGGTATTGAGGCCTTTTTAGCGAAAAAGAAAGATTCTCAGAATTTTTGTGAGCTAAGGAATAAATCTGGGAATAGAAGGTCTTGGCATTTGATCACGACTTGTGAGGCCATGTTTCGTGGCTTCCGGCTAGAGGCACCAAGCAGGTGATCGTGTTCCTGCATGTCGAAGCTCTGGACAAAGTGGACGCATCCGGATCGATTACGGGAGCTGTGCTCACCGTTCAACGATGGCAGCTATCGTCAGGAGAGACGAAAAGAATGGCTGGGTGTCTCTCTGACCCCGCCGTGGTATGACAGGGAAACCTGACGAAACCACCCATCCATTCATCCAGGCATCTGAAACCAAACGTAGCAGACGACGACGCTGTCACATCTGAGAGAAATTCCCAAATGCCGTGAAAGAGCACATCTGCTGCGAATGGTTCTTATAAAGTTATAACCCTGTAGAGGCCCTCGTCTCCCTTTCTTCAGAGGGCAGCTGACAGCTGACCACGCGGCCGTGGAACCGGAAAGAGACGGCGCAGCGGTGAGAGGCACGATGACTCGAACTCGTCTAAACGCGAAATGCTGTGGCGATCGATCGCCGATCGGGACAGGTAGCCATTTTCCATTCCAGGAAGTTGTGCAGAAGGCACGCCGCACGTGTGCAACCGTTCTGTCCAAAAAGACATGTTGTAAAGATGCAGGACCTGAAAGGGTCGTTGGTCTCTTGGCTGTGGGGGCCTTGTGGCCGGCGCACGAGATACACCGAGCAAGCTAGGGCCATATGCGCTACGAGAAGAAGCGCTGGAATTCGCTTCGAATTTTCAGTCAGGGCCATGTCTGACGGCGGCTAACAAACATCCGCTATAGCAGCCGCCGTCGGCCAGATAAGATAAGAGCTAGCTAGCTCTCGGGACAGGCCCGTCGTCTCATGCCTGCTGCCTTCCAAATGATACGTAACTTGATAAGGGCGGGCGCCATCACCATCAGGCTGCGGCGCGGCGGCCGCCCGTTGATGGTCGCCGCAGGTGTCGGGAGAGGAAAAAACGTGGGGCGCGACGGTGACCTTGGTTGGACTCCCAAACTGCGACGCCGATGAACATAGCGTCTGCAGACCAGCGTCTGGAGACGACACCCACACACGCACACTCCGTTCCTCTACAGATAGGGTATTGATGCCTTCTTGAGAGATATAGAACGTCTTTGACGCCATCTTATTAGCTTAGAGATTGAAAAAGAAAAGGTCTTGATCCTTGACCACGACTTGTGAGGTCATGTTCTGTGGCTTTCGGCTACGGTCGGCAGACGGTAGTGTTCGTCCACGTCGAAACAGGCCGGGCGGCCCTGTAAAAAGCGCATGCAGGCTCAATAACAGAAACCTGGCAAGTGCCAAATCGATCCGGCAGGCATCTGAATCGAGCAAACGTAACGGAACGACACTGTCGCGTCTGGGAGGAATCTGAATTCTGCAATGCCGTGGTAGAGTACCTTGGTTGCTATACCTGTGCAAACCCCATTTCCCTGCCGAGAGAGGCACATTTTGCTTTCAGATGGCGATCGATCAAGGGGTTCTCGCGCAGGCGCTGTACGTGGGCCGGAAAGAAAGGAACGGTCGGTGTGGCAGCGCGCCACGCAAAGGCGGCGAGGTCCGAAACGCAATGGAAGGCAGCTGCTGCCATTTCTGGGAATCCGTGCACGTGCAGTGGGCGGTGACGACAACGCTCGTACTCGTACACGTCCTAAACTGATGCTGAGATATCATGTACGTGAGGACGGAGCACGTCCGAGATGTGTGCAGGACTCCTCCGGCCGAGCCGGACAGTGCAGTGCAGACAGAGGAATAATACTATGCTCCAGTTCCGTGATACCGAACGGGGGAAAAAAGGATCACGTACGAACACCCGCCGTGAACCGTTCCTTTGCAGCAGCGGTCATTGGCCGTTGCGTGCCTGGACGAACGACGTCGCGGAAGAAAAAGGAGCTCGAGAGACCCGGGCGATCGGTGCGGCATCGATCGATCGATAGCGCCGGACTGGGCGTAGCGGCCTCGTTTCGCGTACGTCCTCGCACGCACGAAACCTACACGACCCGGCAAAGGGCGAGGGGACAACAACGAACAACCCCGGCGAAAAGGACCCGCCGGGGCGGTGGACGGCGGAGAAAAAGAGGTATCGGGATCGGTCGGAGGCCTCTCGCCGAGCGGTGACCGCCGCACGAGAGAAGCTGGCAGGTGACACGATACGAGGCGGTACGGGCGGGGACGCGGCACGTCCGCCGGCGCCGTGCGCCCGGGCATGTTGCGGTAGGCCCGTCACGTCCCGCAGCTGGCATTGCAGCCTGGCCTGGACCGGGCCGAGGTGAGCCGCTCCTTTGAGCGTGAGGCGCGAGTTGCACGCAGACGCATGCGTGCCGGCCGTGCGCGCAGCGCCGGCAGATAGATCCGCCTTGCGCGCACCGATTTTTTTGCCATGTCTGTTTGAGCTACGGCCGGTGAGTGATGCATGGTCTAGGATCCGCGAAATAAAGCGGTGGGCTCTGGAGTCGACGTGTGGGTTGTTCGGTATCGCGACAGGTAGTTTGGCCTCGGCCATGTTTCGTTGTACGGACCTGCTGCTGGGACAAAATTCCGATCCGACAACCATGCACCGCACCCAACAGTATGGATATGGTGCTCCAGCTCAATCTGTCCGTACTCCCTGGAATCTTATCACACGCTAAGGTCAAACTAAAAGAAAGAAAGGAAAAACAATGCAGATTATCAACAAAACCATGTCTTATGCGACGATTATGTCATCAACTGTTACTAAATAGATAAAAGTACAAATGATTACTACTTCACGTGGACAAATCAAGTTTAAATGATGATATGAAAAAAAATTAAACCTTAGTCTTTCTTTTCTCGTTTAGTCTTTAGTTTTTTTTTTATGTTATGAATTCACGTTGTGTTGAGGGTCGAAGTCTAAACACTCGTTTAATTTTTACTTACATATGCCCAATCTATCTATTATTATATTAATACAACAGAGTTAAAAGGAGCCACCACGTTCGCCGAGAGGGCCAAGAAATTCTCACGTTAATCTAAAAAAGAGAAGAACCTGGACCGTTGGATTTTATGAAGATCTAACGGTCTATATTAATCCGTTAATTCTCACGTTAATCCAAAACAGAGAAGAACCTGGACCGTTGGATTTTATGAAGATCTAACGGTTTATATTATTCCATTAATCCAAAAAGAGAAGAATATATGCTGTTGGATTTTATGAAGATCTAACGGTCTATATTATTCGTCGCCGTGTGACCGCCCGCCACCGAGAGGTCGTCCGCCGCTATTGTCGTCATCGCCGCCGCCGCGCAGCCGTCCGTGGCCGCTGCCGCCGTGCATCCATCCGTGGCCGCAGTAGGACGCCTCCACCGTCGCCGCACGGCCGCCGCGGGAGCCCTCCACCGCCGGCCGCGCCGCCAGCCGTGTCCGCTACGGGAGTCCTCACTGTCGCCGCACGACCGTCCGGCACCGGGAGGTCGTCCGCCACCGTCGCCGTCGCGGGAGCCCTCATCCGCCGGCCGCGCGGCCAGCCGTGTTCGCCACGGGAGACCTCGCCGTCGCCGCACGACCGTCCGCCACCGCGAGGTCGTCCGCCGCCGTCACCGCCGCGGGAGCCATCTGCGGCCACCGCGCGCGCTAAAGGCTGCCGGCGGGGGAGACCGGCACCTCTCGCCGCCAACGTTCACCGAGAGGGCCAAGAAATTCTCGCGTTAATCTAAAAAAGAGAAGAACCTGGACGTTGGATTTTATAAAGATCTAACGGTCTATATTATTCCATTAATCCAAAAAAGAGAAGAATATACGTCGTTGGATATTTTGAAGATCTAACTATCTATATTATTCCGTTAATCCAGAAAAGAGAAGAATATACGCCGTTGGATTTGAAGAAGATCTAACGGTCTATATTTTTCCGTCTGCCGCCACCCCTCCGCTGTCAGCGCGCGGCTATCCACGAGAGCTCGCCGCCGCCGCGCAACCGTCCGTGGCCGCCGTAGGCCGTGCGGCTGTAGCAGGAGTCCTCCACCGCCGTCGAGCGGCCGTCCGTGGCCGCCGCGGGACCGCGGGAGTCCTCACCGTCGCCGTGCGGCCGGCCGTGTCCGCCACGGGAGTCGTCACCGTCGCCGCACGGCCGCCGCGGGAGCCCTCCACCGCCGGCCGCGCCGCCAGCCGTGTCCGCTACGGGAGTCCTCACTGTCGCCGCACGACCGTCCGGCACCGGGAGGTCGTCCGCCACCGTCGCCGTCGCGGGAGCCCTCATCCGCCGGCCGCGCGGCCAGCCGTGTTCGCCACGGGAGACCTCGCCGTCGCCGCACGACCGTCCGCCACCGCGAGGTCGTCCGCCGCCGTCACCGCCGCGGGAGCCATCTGCGGCCACCGCGCGCGCTAAAGGCTGCCGGCGGGGGAGACCGGCACCTCTCGCCGCCAACGTTCACCGAGAGGGCCAAGAAATTCTCGCGTTAATCTAAAAAAGAGAAGAACCTGGACGTTGGATTTTATAAAGATCTAACGGTCTATATTATTCCATTAATCCAAAAAAGAGAAGAATATACGTCGTTGGATATTTTGAAGATCTAACTATCTATATTATTCCGTTAATCCAGAAAAGAGAAGAATATACGCCGTTGGATTTGAAGAAGATCTAACGGTCTATATTTTTCCGTCTGCCGCCACCCCTCCGCTGTCAGCGCGCGGCTATCCACGAGAGCTCGCCGCCGCCGCGCAACCGTCCGTGGCCGCCGTAGGCCGTGCGGCTGTAGCAGGAGTCCTCCACCGCCGTCGAGCGGCCGTCCGTGGCCGCCGCGGGACCGCGGGAGTCCTCACCGTCGCCGTGCGGCCGGCCGTGTCCGCCACGGGAGTCGTCACCGTCGCCGCACGGCCGCCGCGGGAGCCCTCCACCGCCGGCCGCGCCGCCAGCCGTGTCCGCTACGGGAGTCCTCACTGTCGCCGCACGACCGTCCGGCACCGGGAGGTCGTCCGCCACCGTCGCCGTCGCGGGAGCCCTCATCCGCCGGCCGCGCGGCCAGCCGTGTTCGCCACGGGAGACCTCGCCGTCGCCGCACGACCGTCCGCCACCGCGAGGTCGTCCGCCGCCGTCACCGCCGCGGGAGCCATCTGCGGCCACCGCGCGCGCTAAAGGCTGCCGGCGGGGGAGACCGGCACCTCTCGCCGCCAACGTTCACCGAGAGGGCCAAGAAATTCTCGCGTTAATCTAAAAAAGAGAAGAACCTGGACGTTGGATTTTATAAAGATCTAACGGTCTATATTATTCCATTAATCCAAAAAAGAGAAGAATATACGTCGTTGGATATTTTGAAGATCTAACTATCTATATTATTCCGTTAATCCAGAAAAGAGAAGAATATACGCCGTTGGATTTGAAGAAGATCTAACGGTCTATATTTTTCCGTCTGCCGCCACCCCTCCGCTGTCAGCGCGCGGCTATCCACGAGAGCTCGCCGCCGCCGCGCAACCGTCCGTGGCCGCCGTAGGCCGTGCGGCTGTAGCAGGAGTCCTCCACCGCCGTCGAGCGGCCGTCCGTGGCCGCCGCGGGACCGCGGGAGTCCTCACCGTCGCCGTGCGGCCGGCCGTGTCCGCCACGGGAGTCGCCACCGTCGCCGCACGACCGTCCGCCACCGGGAGGTCGTCCGCCGCCGTCGCCGCCGCGGGAGCCCTCCACCGCCGCCGAGCGGCCGTTCGTGTCCGCCACGGGAGTCCTCACCGTCGCCGCATGACCGTCCGCCACCGAGAGGTCGTCCGCCGCCGTCGCCGCTGCGGGAGCCATCAGCGGCTGTCGCGCGCGCTGAAGGCTGCCGGCGGGGGAGACTGGCACCTCTCGCCGCCATCGCCGCCACTAGAGAGAGAGGGAGGAGATAGAGTGGAGGGAGTGGTTGCGTCGGTGAAAGAAAAGGAGAAAAAGAGATGAGTGGGCTCACGTGTTGGTAGTTGGTATAGAATATGAAATATAAAGAATAACATGTGCAGAAGAAATTGATATAGAGGGGAGAATCTGAATGACTAGGCTGGAATATTTATTTGAGGATGAGAATAGAGTACGACGAGTGCGGACATCCTAAAGGCCCATGTAACCTACCACGTTACTCTATATAGGAGGCAACGTTCAACAATGAGCGGAAGACAATACGTCGATCTGCACGTGTACCTGATGAGAGGTGCTCGAATTTAGGGTGTTCAACAAGGTCGTGAGCACAGCAGCAGAGAACAATTCTCTCTGTCTGAAGGGAGTGAATCGCTGACGGGATTGAGCACCACGGCCACGCTCAGCACTCAGTGTCTTTACCAACGCAAGTAGAAGATCATCAAACGGGTTATCCGCGCTCAAACCTATTTGATGGTATTTGTTAACGAGTTAGTGCAAGAAGGGGCACACAGAGGAAAAATAAAGCGGAGAAACTGAGGTGGTGTAGTGTTCAACAATGAGCGGATGACATCATGTTGATTTGCACATGTAACTGATGAAAGGTGCTAAATTGTGCTCAAATTTAGGGCGTTCACCAAGGTTGTGAACACAACGAGAGAAAAGATTCTCCATATCCAAATGGAGTGAATCGCTGCCGGGACTAATCACCATCACCATAGCCACGCTCAGCACTCATGAAAGATCATCAAATGAATTACCCACACTCAAACCCGTTTGATAGTCTTCGTTAACAAGTCAGTAATAAAAACAAACAAAAATAAGAAGACAAGAGATATTTATCACGTACAATAACTAAAATCCAACGTCACTAATAAAATATTATAAAAATGTACTTTATAAAAATACATTCATATAAAAAACATAAAAATATATATTAATTTTAAAATTTTGTTTTTAAAAAAGTATACGCTTTCTTTTGATTTGAAAAAATATGAGTAATGATAACAAATAATATATATATCTTAATTTGGGTTATTTAGAAAAATAAATGGGCCACTATAAAATTTATAGTCTCCCAATCACGTCGTGTGCGGCATGCACAATCAAGCAACTAATTTTAAATAATAAGGCGAAAGAGAAACTAGCTATCCGCGCAAATTGCACGGGCCACCTTGCTAGTTATAGATATAAAGGATTTTTTATCCTTTATAAAAAATAAAAAAATGTCCGTACGGTGTCACGTCTGCGAGACTAACGATCATGCACGAGCCAAAGACGGCGCCGCTTCGAACCGAGCGAGCGACCCAGATGTTCTGCCAGGTGGGACCGGGTGCGCGGTGACGTCGGGCGCAGCCGTGCGGCAGGGCCGTGTCGTTTCCCGCAGCGACCACCAGCGCGGCGCGGTGGCGCCCCGCACGGCCGCACCCCACCGCTCTCCGCCTCCAGCCTTCCCAGTTGCCACCCCACCCGCCGGTATTTCTACCAACGCCCCCCCCCCCCCCCCCCCCAACACATTCCATTCCACTCCGTCTCGTGCTCCCTGGCCCCGCCGCTCCCTTCGCCACTGTTGCGTCTCGTCTCGAGGTACTCTACATACTGTGCCTGTACTGCCGCCATTACTCTCTCGTTCCATGTCCTCTCATCCATCCTCCTCTTGAAGATTGGTCGGTCGGTCGATTTTTAAGTTTTAACCGAGTCTTTCTTGCCGCATGCAGGGGAGGGGAGAGCGCGGCACCGGCACCGCCCAGGTCGATCGCCTTCCTCCGCGCGCGGCTCTCCGATCACTCCGCTGCCCTTCGCCTTCGGCATGCAGGCGCCGCTCCTGTCCCCGCCTCTCGCTCCTCCGCCGGAACAGCTCCCCCGTACAAAACGGCTCTGAGTCAGTTAACCGCAACAGCGTTTCTTCCGCCTACTACTCTCTCGGCGACGTCTTCGCGGAAGTTCGTTGAGATCGCCCTGCAGTGTCTTCGCGAAAGTTCGTTGAGATCGCCCTACCTGCAGTGCGGCGGGCGGGCGGGCGGCCGTTCGGGATGGGGAAGATGAGTTGCTTCGCCGGCCTGCTCGGCGGCGGCAGGAGGAAGGCGTTGAAGGTTGGTGGCGCACTGGCGCAGGCGGACTCGGCTCTCGCCGCCGCTGAATTTTGATGGTTTTTTTCTTTATTAATTAATGACCTTGAGCTTGTTCATTAATGGCAGGGTAAGAACAAGGGCGCTTACGCCAAGAAGGTTAATGGCAATGACTGCCCCAAGGTCAAGCCCGTGGAGTTCATGGACATGCCGGATGCTACTGTCGACGTCAGCGGATGCGAGGACAGCGCTCCCGCATCATGCAACAGTAAGGTTGTCGTTCGTGCGGCCACCGAGCTGGCACGCGACGGCAGTGGCGAGGACGGCGACAAGGCCGCCATTAAGAGGGCCTGCTCATCTGGCGCTGACCTCGCCGTCGCCGGCGCCGGCGCCGGTGAGTCCGTTTACAGCAGCGACGGGACAGAGGAAAGTGCCAAGAGCACCGAGCCGGGCCCCGGCGAGGAGTCCCCCGCCGCTGGCCGAACGTCACCGGCGCCGACGCCGGCGGCGTCGCCGAAGCTGAAGCGCTCGTGCTCCAACATCGAGACGACGAGGTCGTCCGCGCCGCCGAGAGGGTTCGACTTCGACCTCGACCTGCCGGCGAAGTCGCGCTCCTACAACGACCTGAACGCCGCGCCTCCCGCGCGGTCGGCGGCCACCCCCAGCGGCGCGGGGGACGCGAGCCCAGCGGCGGCGTCCTTCCGGTCGTCGTGCTCCGCCGACCGCGTCATGCTCAAGAAGCGGTCGTCCAGGCAGGTGCTCCCGTCCCGGAGCCGGAAGCTCTGGTGGCGCCTGTTCCTCTGGAGCCACAGCAACCTGCACCACGCCGGCGGCCACGCCCGCCACGCTGCCGCCACCGTCGGGCGCGCCCCGCCGGCACGACGGGTACACGTCCGACACGCTGGACGCGGTCACCGCGGCCGACGCGAAGGCAAGGGGGCCGCCGTGGAGGAGGGCCCGATCCCGAACCAGTGGGTGGCCTTCTCCGCCGGGGCCTCGCCGCTTGACCGGGTCAGCGCGTGGGTGAACAGCCTCGGCGACGGCTCGTTCTACCACGCCGTCGACGAGGAGGAGGACGACGTCTCGGGCCACGACGGCGCCGCCGCCGCCGCCGTTCGCCCGCAATGCTCTGATGATGAGATCGTGGAGGTGCCCGCGGCCGGCAAGAGGCGCCCGGCGCGAGCGAAGCGGCGCACGGCGGCGGACGAGGCCGTGAACGAGGCGAGAAGCGTCGTGCACACGCTCAACGCGTTCTCCTCCGCCGCGCACATCGCCGGCATGGGGCTCAAGGCCGTCCCGGCGATCGCCGGGTTCTCCACCCTCCGGGCGGTCAATCTGTCTGGCAACTTGATCGGTACGTACGACCTCGTGCTAGCTGATTGCAAAATCCAAAAATTCCATTCGAACAGTAATGCCCTTGGACTGTCATGAACTAAGGTCAAATTTCGACATTATATTATATGGCTGATTCAGACTTGTTCTTGGGTTGGCAGTTCAAATCAGCGCTGGATCGTTGCCCAAAGGCCTGCGCTCGCTGGACCTGTCGAGGAACAGGATCGCCGCCGTCGAGGGGCTACGGGAGATGACGAGGCTGCGCGTGCTCAACCTCAGCTACAACCGGATCTCTCGGATCGGCCATGGTAAGCCATCAATCAATCAAGCATGCATGTCCCGGCATCTTTTTAGACAAAATGCATGTCCTGGCAGTGCAAGCAGGCCGGCTCTTTTACCTCTACCAGTGGTTCTCTCTTGCGTTTCTGGCCGCGCATTTCCGAATACTCCCTCCGTCCCAAAAAAGAAGATATTTTAAAAATTTTAGGACAGATTTAGGAGAAAGTAAAATGACCTTGATTGTCCCTAATTATTAGCCATATTTGGCATTAATTGGTTGTTGTACGCACATGCACCTGCTAAATATAGTAGAATGACATGTTTTTTTGGACAAATTTTGAATCCTAGAGTGTCTTCTTTTTTGGGACAGAGGGAGTACGTGTCAGGTGAAACCACACTCGAATCTTGTTCAATGCACATACCAGTACTCATCAGTACCAGTAAGTGTGACACCCTGGATGTTTGGCGTTTAGATCTTCGCCAGATCCTCCCTCGTGCTAAGCTAGCCATAGGATGGTCCATCCCCATTCCTGCGGCCTGCGAGACATCATGGGGAAAGCAAGGGTCCTGCGGCTCTAGCTCCTTGTATCTGAACAGCCTCAAGATCTCCATTCATTTCATATGCGGCGTCTGGACATGTGGTAACTGGCAGTAACCAGTATCGCCATCACGCCAGATAGGGATAAGATGCTACTCGTACGTACATGCTTCAGATATCTGACGCGGACGTCTCGAGTCGACACCCCGGCTGGCCGGCTTTCGCAGACTTGGATCCCCGTGATCGACACGGTTCGGCGCGTCCCATGTTGTGCTGGTACCTGCCTGTTTATTTGGTACAATGCTTGTTCAGGCATTTGGATTCCAGCGGATCGGACGATCTGCCCGTCCCAGCTCTGATATCCTTCCCAGAAACGTCTGTGCACCATGACTGGTCCCACGTCCGTCGCCTCGGCTGGTCCAGAGCCACTCGCCCACTCCCCTCTTTATGAGTGACCCTCTGGCTCGGCTATGTCTGGCACCCGTTACGACCTGCACCACCTCTCAGTCCTTTCATTCACCTGGCATGGCGCGTCTCAAATTTGCACCCTAATCTGAATTTTCCATGGCTACAGAGTTACGTACTACATACTGTACTTACGAAACGGCCGTGCTTTAACGTGTGTTTTGCGTTCACAGGGCTGTCGAGCTGCACGGCGATCAAGGAGCTGTACCTGGCCGGGAACAAGATCAGCGACGTGGAGGGCCTGCACCGGCTGCTGAAGCTGGCGGTCCTGGACCTGAGCTTCAACAAGATCACCACGGCCAAGTCCATGGGCCAGCTCGTGGCCAACTACGGCTCGCTGCGGGCGCTCAACCTGGTGGGCAACCCGGTGCAGGTGGCCACCGGCGACGACGCGCTCCGCCGGGCCGTGTCTGGCCTGCTCCCGCGGATCGAGTACCTCAACAAGCAGGCCGTGAGGCCCCAGCGCGCGCGGGAGGCGGCCAAGGACAGCGTCGCGCAGGCGGCGCTCGGGATCGGCGGCGCCGGCGATGGGTGGAGCTCGCGCCGGCGGGCGGCGCGGCGGGTCACAAAGAGCCCCGGTGGGTCGTCGGGAAAGGGCCGCGGCAGGGACGGGAGCGGCAGCCGCAGGGGCGGCGGCGGCGGCAGCAGGAGCAGGTCCAAGACCAGGGCACAGGCGGCGGGAGCGGGACCGAGCGTCTCGAGGAGGTGAGCCGCTGAAGCAGCCACGGTGGCCCGGCCAGTGTCATATTGACATGGAAGAAGGGGGGGAGGGCAAATGACTCCATGTGTTTAAACTGCCATGTTGTTGAGATAAATAATAGGCGTTAGTGGAGGTAATTCGACGGAATTGAGGATTTGATGCTGTTTCTTCGATCTTTCTTTTGTCAGCGCCCTGAGCCAGGCGGCTAGTTCTGCTTTGTAATAATAGACTAACACTAGTTCCAAATGCGGGATTGCACGCAACTTCCTTTTTTCCAGAACGTGTCGATAACGGTTCCTATTTTAGGAATTAAATAATCACTTCAGTAGAGATTGAACTCGTGGATTGACTATTCAGCGGCAAACAAAGAGATGCAAAAAAAATCCAGAAATACAAAAAAATTATCCGACCTGCCGGATTCGAACCAGCGACCTAAGGATTATTCTGCAACGACTACAGTCCTCCGCTCTACCAACTGAGCTAAGGTCGGTTTGTGAATATATACTTATTACCTATATATATGACCTGTTTTACGCATGTCAAAAAATATTTGCAACTCTCAGTATGGTTTCCAGTGTTTTGGAGCATGCAACATGGTGTGTATTCAAAGAAAGTGAATAGTCGTCAGGGTCTCAGAGGGGCCGATAGACGAACGGAGAAGTAGTATGCCTCACTGAAATAAAACAGGGGCTCGGCATGTCGTCTCCCACAAACTGTTTCTCTGCATAGTTGCTGTCGTACTCATTGGCCATTTTTTGCTTTTGCTCATTATCAATTATCACTGCAGAAAACCAATTTTCTTTTATCTTTTAATGCAAGATGTTATGCTATGACCAATTGCTTCAGTTGATGCAAGCATTGGAATAGCTGTAGCTTGAATTTGTAGCATACCAGTTCATATTTATTTCTTTTTTGTCCTAAACCAAACGCATCCCATGCTTAGTTGAATACCAGTCCCCTTCAATTTCAGAATTGATTACTTGCTTTCACTATCTATAGAGAAAGTTAACTATATTTGGAAGCATTTTTGTGCTCCTAAATTGAATGCTCGATTGCATTGTTTACAATACCATTTTTCCATATGAGGCATTAAAATAGAGATGTTATTTATTCACTGATTCTTAGCTTTAACTTGTGATTTATGCACTATACCGTCCATCCAAAAAGCAAAAAATGTGGTTGAGCTGCTAAAGAATGTAGTAAATCTGTTAATGGGGGGTATTTGTATTTCTTATTGAATACAAGTAAAAATATATTTTGTCTATGTACTGCACAAGAGACTTGCATGGATAACTGTAAACGAACGCTCGTAGGCTATCCGCTTAAGGGAGTAAATTAAGACGGTATTAATAAGATAGGGGAGTAAATTAAGTCAAAATTTTAGTTATGGGGTGGGATGGACAAAGTGCATAAGTGAGAGGATATGAAGGGGTGTATAGCATAGAAATATGAGAGTTAATTTCTTTAGCTCAACATCGACAAATAAAATGATGGATAAAAATAAGATGCTTGTAAGATAAAGAATGTGCTTATAATATCCTATTCTAAAAATTTCTTATCATTATTGTTTTTTCACTAATAGAAATTGAAAGATATTTTCACCTTGGTTACAAAGTATCATACGATAAAATATCTCATGAGGTATCAAATAGAGATAAATATAGTATAATTTAGAATTATGTATGTCTAAATATGTAGCATCTATCATCGTGTAAGTTACTAAAATCGTGTAAGTTACTAAAATAGAATATTTGCATAGTGTACATCATGTCTGTCAAGTTTCATAAAATTTGAATAGTATATATTATTTTATTTAGATGGTCCAAGATAGGTGATTGCATTATTTGATTCTTGTACTTACGAGATACCAATATGATAAAATACATCCTACTTTAAAATTATATATCTTATAAAACGTAACATTTTGACTTGTCTACGTAACTAAAATAGAATAATTACATCATCAACAACACGCCTAGCGAGTTTCATAAAATTTGGATTACAAATACTCTTTTATTTAGATTGATCAAAATAGATGGTTGAATTAGGGAGGAAGGGAGCTCCTGTTGAGCCATGTGTTTTGTCGTGACAAAATAGAGTTGTCACCTCACATATATTGCTACGACAGGAGGGTTCATATCATCACAATATGCATACCACACCTTAAGATCTCGTAGACGGAGACAAGTCAAACGATGGATTCACATAGAGTGGATAAGCCGAACACCACTCTAGCTTCAGCCAATGATCTCGTCCATGTCGTCCCCAATGTTTCCTATGTCAATGTTCCAAAACAATGCGAAATCTGCATGATTATCATAAGCAAATCATGACCAAGTCAAATCACGATTATCATAAGCAAATCACAGTTATCATGACCAATGACATATCAGAATCTATCTATTATATTAATATAATAGTGTTAAAAGGGGCCACCACGTTCGTCGAGAGGGCCAAGAAATTTCCACGTTAATCTAGAAAAAAATTGCCACGTTAATCTAGAAAAGAGAAGAAAATATGCTGTTGAATTTTATGAAGATATAACGATCCATATTATCCCGTCAATCCAAAAAAGAGAAGAATATATTCCGTCGGATTTTATAAAGCTCTAAAGGTCTATATTATTTAATTCAATATTATCATGCTAAATAGAAAAAATGCTCTACATTGACTTAATGAGTACATGCCAATATACTATAAAGATTCAAAACTTTCGAGGGTCGACGGGCCACAAATCATTGAAACATTACCCTTTCTGTCTTGAATAGTTTGACTAAACAGTCCGTAGAAAAAAAACATGCGCTTGTATGAAATAGTCGAGTTTGTAACCAATACGGTCTCCGGCCAACTATCCGTTATATAATCTTATTTTCTATTAAACGTGTGTGTCGCACGTGCGTTTTTGCTAGTAGAAAAAAAACAAAAGAAAATTCGGTAGACTTGGTAGAGTCATAGGCTGTGTTTAGTTCCCAAAATTCCATCCCAAAATTGTACTATGCAAAAAGTCTAGTCACATTACATCAAAATATCGGCATATACATGGAGCATTAAGTGTAGTTAATAAAAAAAACTAGTTACATAGTTTTGATGTACACGACGAGACAAATCTTTTGAGCCTAGTTAAGTCATGGGCTGTGTTTAGATCCAGCGAAAAAGGTGGTAGAAAAGCCACATCGAACACTGTAGTACACTGTAACACTTTCGTTTGTATGTGGTAATTGTTGTCCTACCATGACCTAACTAGGCTTAAAATATTCATCTCGTCGTGTACATCAAAACTATACAATTAATTTTTTTATATATCTATATTTAATGCTCCATGCATGTACCGATGTTTTAATATTACATAGTAAAATTTTAGAGTGAAATTTTGGAAACTAAGCACAGCCATTGCACTCTTGAGTACGGCCGGGTGCCGGTCCGGTACTTCAGTACTCGTTCAGTTCAGGCCACGCGCACGTACGTGGGCGCGACGCAACCGAACTAGTTGCGCGTCTGCCAAGAGTTCCATTGCATCTCTCTCGCCATCCCCCATGGCTCAACCTGCCCGACCCCGACCCTATCTTTGCGATGCCGAACTGCGTGTTACCGACAGCCATTTTTGCAGCTCGGGGCCTCGGGCAGCCGACCAGCCAGCATCCAGCAACACAGGATTTGCTTACTGTTCACGGTGCGGTGCACGCGCAAGTTCTTGCTGCATGCTCTACGAGCTGAGCAGCGGAGCACGGCCGTGGCCCGTGTGTGTGAAGCAGACAGCGCGCCATGGACAGCCAATCTCAGTGGTCTTGTTCGTTTGGCTGGTGGCTATGGTTGGTGCTGGTTTTTACCGATAGAAAAATAGTGTTGGCTGGTTGATGGTTGATGGCTGACTGGCTGATGCTGGTTTCTGCTGAGAGAAAAACACTGCTGGGCTGGCTGGAAACCATCCAGCTGAACAGGGCGATTAGCGTGATGTCCACGCCGGTGGCCAACATGACCGCATCATGCCATTTCCACATGCTGTTGGGCTTTGCTCTTGCTATTTTATGGGCAGTATTTTTTTGGATGGGTAAAATTTTACAAGACATTTGACACACGATTAGAAGATGATTACTGTAGCGTTACTGTAGCATTGTTGTAGCATTACTGTAGCAAAATATAGATTAATTAGATTCGTCGCGTAAAATTACGCTCATCCCTAAAAATATTTTACAAATAGACTTTATTTAGTATTTTATGCTTGCAAGATTCCTTTAGCAAAATTTTGCTCAACTTGTGAAACACGGCCCGGAGTACATACATGCAGTAGTTTTTACCGGAAGCTGCTGCGTATTGAATTGAAAAGAAATACGGCCATAATCGGGTCCAAAGAAATAATAAGGTCATATAATTGAGGGGCAGTTTCGTCAACACCTCGAAGAAAATCCAGCAGTGCTGGACTGCTGGGCTACTACTGGCACCAGCTTCCTCTTTTTTTTGACACGATCACTTGAGGCCTACGACTTTGGGAGACCAGTGTCGTCTCGCCCGCTTTCAAAAATCATAAAACCAAAGCACTCTCCACTTACCACTAGCGTCGCTGCCTCTTCTCTTTCCCGAGCCCCGGAGCCGAAGCAGAGCCAGAGGCAGCAGAGCAGCAGCACCGTTCGGCGAGGCGAAGGCATGGCGGGGGCGGGGGAGAAGGTGGACTACGTCTTCAAGGTGGTGCTGATCGGCGACTCGGCGGTGGGCAAGTCGCAGATCCTGGCCCGCTTCGCCCGCAACGAGTTCAGCCTCGACTCCAAGGCCACCATCGGGGTCGAGTTCCAGACCCGCACCCTCGCCATCGACAACCGCAGCGTCAAGGCCCAGATCTGGGACACCGCCGGCCAGGAGAGGTACTGGCGTCCGCCGCGCGCATCCTGCTCCCGATCCTCTCCCCTGCTTGAATCACTGATCTCGTGCACAAATCACGCTCGTTGATGTGTTCCTCTTGCACATTGGAGTAGTAGATCTCTATGGACTGTAGTGGTAGCACCGTAGCAGAAACGTCAAGCGCGACGGTGGATCTCTACTGCGGAACTGCCTGCCTTTTAGCGCGTTTTCGCACCTACCTCACCAGCACAGTACAATGGGATGCTAGAGGATTAGATCTGGCAGTTCTATGCTTACGGTGTTAGTGCTTGATAAAGTTATGCGCAAACTTCAGTTAGTCTTAATTGACGAGGCGGGACGAACCCAATCATTGATTCATTTCTGCTGGCTGCTATTTACCCGTAATTGGCAAAGTAAATGTGCGATTTAATTAGCACTAGTTCTGCATTGATAGAATGATCGAAGTTGTTTGGCAGGCGGTGCTTGAGTAAATGGGAACGACATTGTTCGAATTCAGAGTTACCTTGTACTTTGCTCATCTGCTGTCTGATACCTGAGGGACTTCAATGCACTAATTGACAACACCTTTAAGGTTTCTGGTGATTCTGTGGTACAGTGAATAGGCCTGCAAGGCGTGCTATGAAATGCTCTGCAAGAATTTACACCCTCTTGAGAAAAATTGTTTGTTGGAGGCCTCAATGATGGGGGGATTGTCAAGTTGGTTGAATTGTAGCTCAATTGCTTGTGCCCTATGCCATACTAGTTCCTTTTCTAGTCACAAACTCTTGTCAAGTTTCCTTGTATTCAGGTGGCATGTCCTTATTTTGCAGCAATTATGTCATTCTAGTAGCGTGTAAGACATGATTAGGTCCTAGTGAAGTGGTGGTAGAACCGAGCAATATGGGATACAAGCATCAAACCACCCTTACTAATTTCATTGGTTGCTGCGGGATTTATCCTAAACTCCTTTCTCTTGACAAGAAAGTTTAGAATGTGCACGAATAACATAGTCTTGAGTGTTCTTTTTATTTGCTTAAAAGTACTTAATGATATTCTGGTGTTATACTATCATTCTGATCAGTTGTGCTGATTGCTGACTCATGAAAAGTGTTTCATATATTAGGTTCTGATATAATGGCCTCAGAATTTAGCATGTTCAGTACTCATTTTTACCATTGAGAATCTTTGAATTTTTGCACCTGCCTCCTTTTCTTCACGAATATCTCATGCTGACTACACATAACTACTGCAGGTATAGGGCTGTAACAAGCGCGTATTACAGAGGAGCACTGGGAGCTCTTCTGGTCTATGACATCACTAGGCGCCAGAGCTTCGATCATATACCTCGGTGGCTAGATGAACTCCGTGCCCATGCTGACAAGAACATAGTGATAATGCTAGTTGGCAACAAGAGCGACCTTGAGGAGCAGCGAGCCGTGAGTACTGATGATGCCAAGGAGTTTGCAGAGAAGGAGAACCTCTTCTTCTTGGAAACCTCTGCACTCCAGGCAACAAATGTGGAGAGTGCTTTCCAAAATGTCTTGACAGAGATCTTCAAAATCCACAGCAAGAAGAACATGGTGTCTGAGCCAAAGAGCAATGGGGCTGCCCCAGCAATGCCAGGGAAGAAGGTCCTTGTCCCAGGTCCGGCACAGGAAATCCCGAAGAGCAAGTGCTGCAGTTCCATGTGATGCTTCTACGTTCAGTGTTGGGTGTGTTGAATATATTCACGCAATATTGTTTTGGTTGTACATCCCTGCTGAAATACCCAGATTTTAGCGGGTTGATTGTGTTGTATTTTAGATTTTGTCACCATTGTGACATGAGGGGAAGGATGTGCTAATATCTTGGTGTTCTTGTTCTCCAATTGATACATTTTTTCCTGCTGGAAATCACTGATTGTTTTCTATCGATGTCAGTGCATTTTGCTGTGTCCAAGAAATAATCCGCAACCCGGATATGTTAGTATGCAATCATATTTGTGGACTGGAGGTAAATGGAAAAGATAAGAGCGAAAATCAGCTTAGGCAGGAGGGAAGGGGGAAAAAAAGGAATAGAAACAATGGTATGCCAAAAGATAGAATCAGCTCAGCTAAGAGGAAATTATAGATGGAATATCAGCCCTGGACTGGAGGTGGCGGCGGCGCAGGGAAGAAAGGAACCTGGGAGGCTGGGAAGCTAGGGTTGCTCGGATGGCTCAGTTTATATATGGAATTGCGATATTGGGCCTTGGGCTGCACTGTTCTTGATGGGCCGCGTCCATTTAGCATCGACTTTTCGGGTCTCCGTGGTGCCCCGCGGGGGCAAATTCATCCCCGTCCCCGCCCCGGTGTCCCTTTATCCCCGTCCCTTTCGGGTCGGATGCTAAATGGACGGGGCGGGGCCCCCACGGGGAAAATTTTATCCCCGTCCCTTTCGGGTCGGATGCTAAATGGACGGGGCGGGGCCCCCGCGGGAAAAATTGCCATCCTTAATCAGCTCAGCAAAGAGAGAAAAAGGAAAGGGCCTTGGGCTGCACTGTTCTTGATGGGCCGCGTCCATTTAGCATCGACTTTTCGGGTCTCCGTGGTGCCCCGCGGGGGCAAATTCATCCCCGTCCCCGCCTCGGTGTCCCCGCGGGGAAAATTTTATACCCGTCCCTTTCGGGTCGGATGCTAAATGGACGGGGCGGGGCCCCCGCGGGGAAAATTGCCATCCTTAATCAGCTCAGCAAAGAGAGAAAAAGGAAAGCTAAAAAAATAAGAAGATGGTGGTGGTTTGTTTTAGTAGAACTCTAGACCCGTTGGTTTGTTTTAGTAGGACTCTAGACCCGTGTTGGGCCCCATATGGTGCAGTGGCCTGTTATTTTTCCACCGTGAGAAGCGGGGCAGTGATCGCTGCTCTATGAAATCAGCTTAGGCCTGCCGCTTCAGGTCCAGGGAAGCCCCTAAGGGCCGCCACAGGCCACATCCAACTTGGAAGGGGCAGGCCGACAAAGGCGGTGCACACCCAGAGTCCCCACCAAACATCCACACCACTTTAATGCCCCCACTTGGGTTAAAAGCCCGCGCAACTGAGCTCGGCGAGATGAGGTCGGCAGGCTGAATACTTAAGCTGGCACCGCGAAGCTTCGATTGGCGAGGTGGTACTAAACTGAGGAACAGGCGACTGGTGCAGTGGCTCGGAAGTGGCTTCCTTTCAACCTTCAAAAGCTTTTTGGCTTGTCAAAAGAATCATGGCACGTAAAATCTGTAACTAGTGACTGCATTCATGATTCAGATTCCGCGCCGCGCAGTTGTTTTTTCGTGTATTGGACTATTGGCGCTGTTGAGTCTTTGATACTCCAGTTGGCAGAGAAGTCTTCGTATAATGAGATTTGTCCAAAACCAATCGGCTGACAATTTTCCTTTGTAATCGATACGCTGACACGCACAGATTCTGTCTGCTTTTGCAAGGGCATGTATGTAGGGCAGGATAAAGTGAAACGGTATACGTTTTGCCCAAGAAGAGAGTGTGTCTCCCACGGCCCATGGGAAACGCCAAAGCATATTCGTTGTCTCTGCAGAAGAGAGCAAGCCACGGCGGCCATATTTATCGCTCGGGCTCAGCCCTCAGCAGCTGTGATCTGTGAAAACTGAAAAGCACTCAGCGTCCATTTCGCCGCGAACCCGGCCGGTGGTTGCTGCGCCGAACGCCCGAATACATACTGGCGTGAGGCGTCCCCTCGAGCCACGCACGGCACGGGCTCCGCTCGGCGCGAGTACGTGGGGGAGTCGAGGGCGGGGCAGGCCGTTCCGATCCCATCGCCATCCCGGGAGAGAACTCACGGCTGTGTCTGGACGCGGCGGCATTCAGTATCATCTGGCGTTGCTGGTGATTGCCCAGCCTACGCCAACAGCTGGTTAAAGCTAGTGGAGTATACGCGAGAGCACGGCCGCGTGGGAGAAAATGGCAGCGTTGGTGTCGCACTCTGTACAGACGTACAGTATGGTGCCAGTGTAGTGCCGGCGGTTGTATGTGAAGGGCTAGGATCGGACCCCGCCGACGTAGGCCGTAGCGTATCGCCGCCGTGCAGGTGCAACTAGCGGATGGTTCGTAGTGGCGTGTCACCGGTGCCGCCATTTGAGTCCACTCTGTTCTTCACGACGTCCATGCGTTGTCCCTTGACAGACAGAATGTTCAGTGAACTAAGCACGCTGAACAAATCAAACTTCAGGTGGCCTCAGAAATCTATGCCAGGACATGCGTGCGTGGCCGAACACATCCACTATACACCAAATTAACGCGTTCCGGGGCAACGCCGACACTGAACACGACGACACCTGACAACTACGGTGAGCCGGCGGGGCGCCAGCTGCAGCGATCCACCGGCACCAGCAGGTGCGCCGTGCGCGCGCCCCGGTGCCCAGGATTTGGCACGCACTGCTCTATTCAAATTTCAAGCGCACACACACAACCAAATCAAAAGGGTTGCTTAATTAAACAGGATTCCTGGGACCTAGCTCTGACTAATCTTGTACTACCAGACTAGCAGTTGCCTTCCTTTTTTTATCTGACTCTCCTCCTCTTGTTTTTGCTAATTCAGGGATGTAAAACTTCATCTCGAACGGTTAACGTCTACTCCGTAGTCGTCTACATTAGAGTTCCTAGGCAAAATACACTGTTGGACGACGTGGAACGCCTCCCCGCCGTAGATTTGGACTGGGTGTTCCCCCGTCACTTCACTTATCTCCCGCCACTCCCTGCCTCGGCGCCTTCGCTATCGCTAATCGCTTCGCCCAGCCTTATCCATGCAGCTTCCAGTTCCAGCCACAGCGAGAGCACCTTCTCCGCCGCTCGCATCCGCCGGAGCGCCGTCGGCGCGCTCGATGGAACGCCGCGCCTAGGCTCGCTAGCTCTCCCGGACTCCCACTCCCGGCACCCGAGGCGCCGCAGCCCGCAGCTGATGCCGCTCGCCGGCATTGCCCTCGCGCCTCTCCTCGTCACCCCCCTCGCGCCTTCCCATCGCCGGGGCAGCGTCGCCGCTGCCGCGGGGAGAAGACCGAGCGCTCTTCGGGGAGCTCGGTGCTCGGCTACGACAGCCGCTTCCGGTGAAGCCGGGGAGGCCGGTGGTGAGCTGTCGCGCGCCACGCTGCTCTGGAGGGCGGCGAAGCTGCCCATCTACTCCGTGGCGCTTGTGCCACTCACGGTGAGTCGTATACGACGACTCCCAGCCTCGCTGATGTGATGCGTACAAGTGCATTGTCAAAGCAAACTATTAGATTGACGGATGTATCACAAAAACTAGAATTCGATTCCTGCAATTCAAGATGTTTCACACTGATCTTGCACATGTTCTATAATTTTAGATGCCTTGCCCTTTTTACACACGTTCACATTTATTTAAGGTTCGCTGTAGGTAGGGAGCGCTTCTGCTTATCATCAAGCAGGCCTATTCTTTGCCAGACGCTACTTCACCCTCTTGGCAGCAGCAGTCCTTGTGATCACTTGGCTCAATCTGAGGTAAAACAAAAAATGAAACATCGTTTTCAATGTAATGCCAATTTCCTGAAAATGGACTTATCGTATGGATTAGCTTAGAGATTTCAGAAGTCCAAGTCCTCTGTTTGACTTCATTGCAGCAATGATGTCTTTGATTCGGATACTGGGGCTGATAAGAACAAGAAAGAATCTGTTGTTAACATTATTGGCAGGTACTGTACACTTATTTCAGAGATCAAATAACATTATAAATGGTTTGCATGGTTGGTTTTATAAGTGAAGATGATGTTATGGTGTACATTCGTGATTATGCAGTCGAGCGGTGACACAAAATGCTGCAAACCTTTCTCTTTTCCTCGGCTTCGCGGGGCTATTTTGGGCCTTTGCAGAAGCAGGGGATGCTAGATTCATTTTCTTGGTGATGTGTGCAATCTTCTGCGGTTATGTTTATCAGGTAATAATATCTCTTATCCATTTTTCAAGGAACTTGTGTATATCTTAATGTTCTGTGTGATTAGTCAGACTGTATATGCACTTGGCTCTTTGTATTTGACTTTGATTCATTGTACATATGGTAGTATTTAAAACATGTGTCAGTATTCAAAAAGCAACTGTAATAGTTTCATTGTTTTGACTATTCAGGGAGCAACTGTAATAGTTGCATTGTTTACCTTCATCGTTTTGACTATGTGTTATTCCTCAGTGTCCTCCATTTCGATTAAGCTATCAAGGACTAGGTGAGCCCTTGTGTTTTGCTGCTTTTGGTCCATTGGCAACCACAGCTTTCTACTTCTCAAACAGCAACGTAAATGTTTCAAGGTATCTCTGGGGCAACAAGTTCCCTAACCAATACTTGTCGCAGTTCAACATAATTAAAGACAATACTATATTCACTTGAAATTTAAACCCATTGTTTTGTCTTGAAATGCTGCATTATGTCAGCAGAATTCTTCCTCTCACCAAAACAGTTATAGCTTCATCAATCCTTGTTGGGTTGACAACTACTTTGATACTCTTCTGCAGCCATTTTCATCAGGTACGATTCTGACTTGACATAAAAATGCCCAATGTAGTATTACAGTATCATTTTGATATCTATGGGACAAAATCTTATAGTGGATATACCATTATATTATATAGATTGATGGAGATCTTGCTGTTGGAAAGATGTCTCCCCTGGTATTTGTTCTATCTTACGATCAAATTCTAGATTCCTTTGGCAATTGTTGCTTGCCTCTGTTACTTATTTAAGTATAACAAGGGTTCTTTGTATGCGAATTCGCAAACAGGTAAGAGTTGGCACTGAAGCAGGATCACGAATAGTTGTGGTTGCAATTGCCATGCTTTACATTCTCTTGGCTGCGTTTGGCATATGCAAAGCTCTTCCATCAGCTTGTACTGTAAGCTACTGACAACTGATCATACCACTTCATGTAGTTTTTTTTTCCCAGGGTGCTTCATGTAGAAATATTGACCCTGGACATCAACCTCAACCATCACTGCAAATATTTCAGGTCCTCTGTGCCCTTACTCTGCCCATGGGCAAATTGGTTGTGGACTATGTGCTGAAAAATCACGAGGTAAAAATTTCTCTTCGCACCTGCCTTCCTCTGAAATACGAAGATCATGCGGTTTTGCACTGACACAGTTTGAGATTACTGCTCCAGGACAACGCGAAGATTTTCATGGCGAAGTACTACTGCGTGCGGTTGCATGCTCTGTTTGGGATGGCCCTGGCTTCTGGTTTGGTCTTGGCCCGAAATGGTATACTAGCCTGACAGATAGCAACCTTGAAATCCATGAGAGGATCCGGAGCACCCTGCAGTTTCAGATTTAGTGAATGCACAGCCTTCCACTGCGTTCTGAACATCTGATTCAGCAATAGAACAGTCTGAACGTTGAGAATGGGTGCAGTACTGATCTGGTGCAGTTTTGCCAAGAAATGGAGAGGGAATGCCAGGGAGGCACTCGATGTACACGGGACCATATTGGGCGGCAAGTCGCTGTTGCTGCTTGAGTGAATGAGGAGGTTTGAACGTTCGGTGCTTGAGTTGTTTAGCCTCAGCATCCGGTTTTTCCCCAAGGATCACGTCTTCTTCGCTTTGACCGGCTTGGCTTGCCCATGCACGGTCAGTTGCCGTTACATATAGAGAGGATCTGAGACTCCCAGTGAATTGAATTACAAGACAGGACGAGTCATGTTCAAGCTTTACTTCTCTGTACAATGTACCAACTGATGCACACGACCATGCAGATTTCTGGGGATCTCATTCACTCCCTTGTGCTTCACATTTTGCTTTGCTGATTAGTGGTTAGACAGCTACCGTGCAGAGTTTGTAATTGCAATGTATTGTTTCCATCTCTTTGCCCTCGAGAGTAAAAAATGTTAATACAACCAAACATGTAAAACAAATGCAAAAACCTCGAGAGAAGACAACGCTACAACTACTACAGCTGCAAGTGTTCCCCATAAGTACTGGTCAATCCTTGCACTGACACACAGTCAAGGCCATGCTCACACAACGTGATGCGCAGAAACCCGGCATGAATCCAACCTGGATGGCGTTGGCAAATGAAAGATAGCAGAGCAGCTAAGGAAAGTAAAAATATTTTTCATCATCATCATGCGTTGGCAAACTGTGAAAGATAGCAGAGCAGCTAAGGAAAAAAAATTGAACGAGAAATATCACTGGTATAGAACGCATCCGGGCGACAAAAATACATGAATTTATTTGGCCGCATAAAGCGCCAGATACAGGAGGAGAAAAAACGCTGGCCCCTTCTCACTTATCAGCACATCACTTTCTAATTAGACTTGAAGTAACTGTTGCCCTGTCATCGATCTTTGACAGAAATGGACATCTGTGATCCCGCTTTTCAATCAACTTGGTTCACAGTAAAATTCTCCTAAGTGGAGCACCTCACCTCCACTTTGACCAGAAACTCAGCAAGTGTGCAAAGGCATATCCCAGAGAGTGATTTAAAGCTTGTAACTAAATGTGCTGATCCACGTTCATCGATCAGTCAAAGAAACACATTTGGAGCAACGTCGACAGCTTGTGACTTAACCAGAGCTTTAGGAAGCTAAAAAAGCAATGGGAAAACAGAGATTTTTTTTTTGCTCTTGCCAGCCATTCAGTGGCCAAAAATATTGACATAACATCTGCTTATCAAACAGCCATCACTTCCACCATCCAACCCTTTTTTTCTCTCTTTAGCTCAATTGCAAAAGGTAGCATCACTGACCTTACCAATAGTAGGAACCTTGGAGTGCCTTGTCTTCTAGTGTCTAATTGCCCCCTGGAAGTTCTAGAGTGTTGAATGCCCAGCGCAAAAGCTAATGTAATACGGAGTACTCATGAATAATGATAAACAAATACAGCCCATGATTAACAAGAGAAAAGGCAGAGCCAAACGGCGATGTGTCACCAAACATGCTTTACAATTCATGTGATCATAATTAGGTGAGCCATTGTACACCACAAAACAAACAACGTCCATGTCACACCAGAAGCTGAAGCTTAATTGCAATTGCCAACCGAACAAAATCTATCATGAATAAGAATCCAAATATCAACAACAGAACAAAGACCAAGTCTATAGGTTGAATCACATGCACAATAAGCCAGATTGGATTAGTCCCTATCCTCGAGCAGGAACATTGTAAGCTGGTTCAAATCAATTTTACTGCCAGAGCAGATGAGTCCTATTTGAGATAATAATAATATCATAATAATCCTAGACAAATTTTGCATATGAGATTCTGCCATACATACTGCATAAGCTTTGTTACAAAAAAATTAGCCAAACATGAGCGATCCATTGGTTGCCAAACGCCGCATGTCCCATATACACCAACAAAATATCAAGGCGGATTGAGCACGCTAGGGGGAAAAAAAGAATTTTTGAGCTAAGGTTTTGAGTTGGAGCTAACAGAATGTGATTGTATTGCTGCTTCCTCCTTTCCTCGCCGCCGCCTCGCCAGATCTCTCCTAACCCAGCCATATCTACACACCGGCGGCGGCGGCGGCTGTTGCATCGGTGGCCTCCTGGGTCACGGGTCGCGGACGCGGGGGCTGGTGGCCGGCATCGCCACGCCGGGCGACGGCGGCGTCCGCGGCGAGGGCAGGCACCCGAACCCGAGCGGCGACGTCGGCACGTGGATCGGCGAGGGCATCCCGCGGAGGCGGCGCATGTAGGCGGAGATGGGCGACTCCGCGGTCATGCAGACCGCCGGGAGCGGCGGGAGAGGGGAGAGCGCGGGCGGTGCCGGCGGCAGGATGGGCGGCGGGCGCGGCGGGGCCAGCGGCGGCGGCCGGATGCGGTGGAGGCGGGATGGTATCGCCGTCGGCGGGGGCGCCATGATGCGGGGCGGAGGCGGCGCCTTGATGGGTGGGGGTGGCCCCATGGCGGCGGCGGCGGGGGGCGCCGGGGCCTGGGGCGGGAGGAGGTGGGACGGGGAGCCGGTGAGCTTCTGCACGACGTCGCGGAAGTCGGACTTGTCGATGTTGTAGACCGGGGGCTGGGGAGGCGGGTGGTCGGCGGGGACAGAGGACGCGGCCTGAGCCGGCGGGAGCGGAGGGGACGGGCGGGAAGGTGGCGGCGGCGGCGGCGGCGGGGAAGGCGCTCTCATGGCGGATGCGGGAGCGGAAGAGGCGGAGGTGGAGGAGGACTGCTTGGAGATCTTGTAGGAGGCCTTGTTGAGGGACTTGAGCGAGGATGCGGCGGCAGTGGAGGCCGAGGGCGGCGGCGGCGGCTGTGGGAGGTTGGGCTTGTCCATGACCATGGCGGAAGAGGAGGAGACGAGGCGAGAGAGAGAGTGGGAGATTGGGGATTTGGGGGGAGTGAGGAAGAAGTAGTAGGGATGGATGGATGGATAGGTGTGAGACAGGCTCTTCTCTTCTGGGGCAAACCAAAAGAGGAGCAGTGCGCAGTGCGGTGGTAGCAGTGTCTGGCTGGCTACCACACCCGACCCGACTCGTGGATGCCTAGCCTTTGTGCTTCTCTCCTCCCTCCGTGGATGGATGCACGGCAAAATTCGGCGTAGCATTTCACATGTGGAATGCAGTTTCTCGAGGGTTCTACGTCTCTGTTCAGAATTCTATTCCTAGTTCTCTCGGGTTTCTTCTATCAACCAAGTATTTACCGCTAATTCTCATGTTAATATGTTGACTGATGCGAAAGAGTATGAAAATGTACTAGTAACTCTTTCAAATTATAATCGTTCTTTTATTCAAAATTTTATGTAAATTATTATATTTTTTATGGTAACTTGATTTATTAATAAAAATTCTTTAAAATAAATTAAGTTTGACTATATTTATATAAATTTTTTAAATATTTAATAAAAAATAAACGAACTATAATTTAAAATGAAATAGTACTGGCTTACACTCATAGCGTGGATTCTGTGAGGACAGCTGGACGAACAACAAAAGAGAAATAAATTTGCAGCTGGACATTTTCTCGTGGAGATTACTGCTCCGAGTGATTGCTAGTCCCAGGCCACGAGGGGGCATTTCCAGCGGAAGCGGCCAGATTGGCCATGGCCCCAGAAGCAATCACTGCCGCGACAAGAAACCGTACGACCACACGATCCGCAGCCACGGGCCGCTGGACCACACGCCATCTCAAAGTAAGATACTGCCGCTAAAAAAGAAAAGGCAGTCGAAGAAGAAGAAGGAGCAGCACCAAACCAAGTAATCTACTGCTCGGATTAGCCTAACCTAAAGCTTGCTACGGAGGCACGGAGATGAAAAGGTGTGCTCGGATCGAATGGGGTCGCGAGGCGTAAAGACAAGTCCCGAGAGATTACGAGGGCGATTAGCGGAGCCATGTGAGGCCGTAATCGGGGTGCCCATTTGTTTAAGCTCCAATCGCTTTCCGGCTTTTTTAAAAAACGACAGCACGCACGGGAAGCTGCTTTGACCGAAAGGGTGTCTTTGACCGGGCGAGGGCAGAATCGTCCTTTCAGATGGGGCCAGCTAGCTCTGGAGTACGTACTGGATTGAGAGGAGTTGCACGCAAACGAGATTATCTCGCTGTTTTCTTATTCCCCTCGTTGCAGGGGAAGGGCAGAGGGGGAAAATGAAAAGGACCTGCGAGGCAAATAACGAAGTGGTGTTTGATCTTATCATCACTATGATTACGAAATGGTTTGAACGAGATAACATAACATGCAGATAAGTGTCATGGGTTTCGGACTTTATAATAATATAATGCAGTGCTATATATTCCTAAAAAGTAAAAACGTGTATTGTCATCTCTATATAACACTTGTTCTAGAGAGTAAACAACATCTCAAGAGCTGCAGCTCGTTCCTAAGAAACCCAGGACATGTAAGACGAACTGATGTTGTCACATTGCATTCGCATGCTCCAAGATTTTTAGCCTTTCTGAACAGCTTTGTTTGCTAGTGGTCTACGATTTTTATTGATGAAAACATTGGCAATTAATTTTTTTGTGATTTTATTATGATAGAGCCGTTGTGAAATGTACAAATTATACTAGAGAAATTATTGAGTTCTCAAGAAATTTGCTAAAAGACACTAAATTATTTTTTAAATAATAAACTAACCCTACGATTGTTGGTCATGTTGGGAATGTATACTGACAAGAGGTGACCTCCCTCCGGTCTTAGATCGTTGTTTGATTTGTGGGTGCTGGGTACTCCGGTCTTGTATACTGATAGGGAATGGAAATAGTATCAGAGTAGGAAATGGAAATAGTAGCGAGAGCGCTGCACACCGTTGCGGAGTCCCACAATACTAAACTCAGCTGCTAAAGTGTTAGAAAGCGGTTTGGTGGCTGTTAGTGGGCATGACGAGCCGGGATCCAGTCTCTTAGAGCTGGAAAGGGGAAGAGACATGGGTCCTATTACGCGTGTGCAATTGCAGTAGGTATCAAAGAGAAAGGAGGCATCTCGTACCCAAAAAAAGAGGGGAGACAAGAATATGCAGAACGCTTGACAAACCATTTTCTTTTTGGGAAAAAGCAAATGGGATACAAAATGCGTCCAAGTAGCGAAGACGCAGCAAAATGTGTGTGTGCCCAAGAGAAACCGGTTGGAAAAGGCAGGAGGAGGAGAAGAAGAGGAGGCAGTAGTAGTAGTAGTGTGCCTATGGCCCATAACGATGCTCCGTGGTTTGAATTCGGCTCAGATAAACAGTACGGTCCGGATCTCCGAGGCCCAATGGAACTTAGCCCAACTTTCGAGCCTTTCGCGCCATGATGTCGATCTTACTTATTACAATCATCGAAAGCGCCGTTCCAAGTTAATTCCAACCAGACGACACGGCGTTTTTCCTTTTTTTTGACACGGAAGATTCTTCCATTAACCATCATCTCCAGACGAATCGCCGGAGACCAAATTGGTTACAGATACCGGGCTTGACTCCATAACTCATCTGAGCTTTCGGCCACGATTGACACACCATAGGAGGCTAGACAATCTGCCGCCCTATTACATGATCTAGGACACACTGTTACACTTGCCGATACAAAACTTTCACACAAAATGGTTCTAATGTTTTTTTACCAGAGCGCTATCTGGGCATCTCCAGTAAAATCCTCGTCATCCCCAGTTGTACTGCTCTCTCAAGACCTACCTTTGAGTGTTGCATTTGCCACATTTTGCAGATTTTCAGCCCCTCCTTCCAAAAACACACCTGTACTGTCCCGGCCTCCCGGGCAACAAAACACCAACCACCAATTCCCTGCTTGGTATTCATTGCTGCATGTTCTTGTGCCGTGGCTCCTTTCTTAGCTATCCTCTCATGCTCTAGTCACTTCTTGAGCCGACGCCCTCCTTCCTCCAGCATTCACCTTGTTTCTTGCTGACCAGCGCCAAACCAAGTGAACAGGAACACACACGGCGTTTTTAGGAACGGACGGAAAGGGAAAATGTTTTAAATAGGAGGGATATGAGAATGGGATCGAGCCATGCACACCGCACAAACCAGAATGGCCACTAATTTGGCAGCAGCCGAACCCACAGTCACCGGTGGGCCCCGCTACCGAGTAGATCACGTGCAACCAGGCAATCAGCTGACGGGTCCCCGGCCGGTCTAGCCATCGCCGCCGTCGACGAGTTTTACTTTTACGTCGCCGGCGGCCGGTCATTCTCCTTGACGCGAAGCTCTGATCTGCAGCTTAGCCCATAGCGATCGACCGGCAAAGATCTTGATGATGTTGTGGGCCGTATCGTGAAAGCACGCCACGGAGGCTCGGATCTGTTTCTCCATGCCAGTCACGTTCAAGAAAATACAAAACGATAGATCCGAAGCCGAAACTGTTGAGTCCCGGTTTCATTTAACGTGGTGAGGCCCGATCCCTAGCATGACAGTATTTTTAAAAAAAAACGTGATGGAGGTCCCTATCACGTGATTGGTCCTGATGTGCACATGTGCAAGTTAGTGCAGACGACTGGCATATTTTTTTAGGTTCATACGCAAGGGATGATGAAAGGGATGCCATATTATGGGATTTCTTTTTCTTCAAGTTATTTAAATTATTTAAATTTAAATGCCAAGGCCACCGCGTCCTATGGGGTGAGTGAAATATATTTCCTTGGACGAGATATGCATGTTATATTGTACTCCCTCCGGTTTGATAAAGGAAGTCGTTTAGTACAGCGATATGGTCACTAAAGCACAACTTTGACTTCTCTTTTCTATAAAAATATTTCTTGAAAAGTTATATATGTATATTTTTATGAAAGTAATTTTCAAGACCAATCTATTTATATAATTTTTACATTTTCAAACTAAATGACTAATATTATTCATGATTTATATTCCCAATGTTTGACTCAAACCTTGTCCAAAACGACTTCCTTTACCAAATCGGATGAAGTATATATTTTTCTTTTGTTATTGCAAGGCACAGGTGCGGCTTTATGCTCTTATTGTCCCTCACACAGAAAACCATGGAAATGATCGTAGTAATTAGTGACTAGTGAGACTACAATTACTCTCTTTAATTGTCCAAAAGATTGCATAAAAAGATACATAAAATTATATCATATTTTCCTTTGATCCATATATCAATGTAGAAGCATATTTGCTAGTTATTTGATAAACCGGTTAATATGATTTATTTGAACTCTCACCTTGCAAGATGAGTACCCATGTTGGTCTAAGCTTTTGCATCAGCTCTACGTCCTTGCTTCTTGCTGGGATTGGATGGATGCCCTGGATCACCCGATCGATCTTGTTCATACGCATACCCTAGCTAAAGGTGCGGTCTTTCTCAAATGTAAAATCCCAATCATGCTACAGAGTTACAGCCCCCCTTATCTATATAACCTATATAGATGATTAACTTCATTTCTCTTGACATGCAAGCTATCCACACGTCATGCCACGTCACCATTCACTAACATCTATTTATGTATTCCACTGATTTTCTGCGACTAATAGCATCCATGCATACAATTTATTAATTTATGAGTACAATGCTACAAAATTTCCACGGTAGAAATATATCGTTGATCAATTATTTAAGAGCCATCATCTCTCAACAAAATGAAATTATTTTCATGCATAATGATATTTGCAAAATAATGTTGCCATGTAATCACATTAGTGTCTCTACTTTTAAATGTCACCTTAAAATCTTTTTTGACCGACTATTTTTTATATTTTTTTTATTTCGAACCCAATTATTCGCTTTCACAGGGAGTCGAACTCAGGTCTGCTGGGTGCTACTCAGGTTCTCTAACCACTAGGCTAGAGGCCCTTTCGACACCTTAAAATCTTGTATAATATCGTTGCAAAAGAATATTTTCATGCAATCACCTTAGTGTTTTTATTTTCAAAATTCACCTTAAAATTTTGTTTAAAAAATTGCCGCAGCATCGCGCGGGGTCTCACCTAGTTTGCATAAGCTCTATTCCCTCTATCCCCCTTTCTAAAAATATAACAGTTTAGCAAGTAAGATGACTTTAATTGCACTTATTTATTAGTCATATTTGACACAAATTAATTGATGCATGTACATTTATAAAAGTGTACGAAATGGAATAAAAAGACTTCCTTTTGGAAATAAAATTTGAATTCTAAAATAATTTTTCGATAGAGGGAGTACGTCCCTGTTAGAGCAACTCCAGGAGACCCTCTAAAGAAGCCCCAAAACTAAATTTAGAGGGTTAAATAAAAAAGGAACTCCAGCAGACCCCATATTTGGCCCCGTAATTTGGAGAGGCCTCTAAATTTATCCCCCACCCTTCATTCCTAGGGGGTCTCTAGGGAGGCCTCCATTCTTAGGGACTATTGTTGGAGTTGAAATAAATTTTGAGCCCCCTACAAAATAGAGGAAGCCTCCATTTAATATTTAGAGGGCTTTTTTTATGGACTATTGCTGGAGTCATCATACAAAACTTAGTTTTGGCTCTCCACTACAGATTTCTCTCAACATGCAAGCTTGTCACGTCATCCATTCACTAGGACTATCCATTTATATCATCCATCGATCTTCTATGACCAATATCATCCATGGTCTTTGCGAGTGTAGTGCTACAAAATTCGCACAATAGATGTCATCCACCGGTCTTCTATTACCAATAGTATCCATGGTCTTTACAAGTACAATGCTACAAAATTCGTACGGTATAAATACATAGATGATCAATCATTTAAGAGTCGTTCTTTCACAATAAAATGAACATGTTTTTTATGTATAATATTGTTTGCAAAAGAATATTGTCATGCGATTACCTTAGTGTTTCTATTTTCAAATTTAATCTTAAATCATGTATAATGTTGTTTGTAAAAAAAATATTGCTATGCAATCAATTTAGTGTTTTCAAATATTATTTAAGAAATTCCCGCGGCATCGCGCGGGTACCACTAGTTACTCTTATAGCTGAAACCTGGACGTGGATGGACATGGACCGCCCCACCAGATCGATCTTTTTTTTTTTGACGAGTCAACGGAGGGGAAAAGCTTTCCCCACCTGATTCGATTGAGCTACAGAGTTGGGGACATTAACGTTTCGTATCCATTACCAGGAGCACCGATTTTGCCACGGGATTTGGGGTAGTAGGGACAAAATGCACCGTGTGCCGTTTCGTTCCCGTCTCCAGCCTCCAGCTCGGCACACCAAGAAAGCAACAAGGCTAACACAGGTAACCCTCATCCTATCATTTTTAGGCATTGATTGGCCTTTTCAATTTCTCCCCAAGGCTCGTCAAGTCGTCAGTCTTGAACAAGAGCTCTCGCTTGTTTTCTTCAGTTGCCTCGTTCCTCTCGAGTCTCCTCCAGGTCTTCTGACGTAGCGTAGCTCTCCACTCCATGGACGGCCAGATCCCCAAGCCCATCCGCTGCAAAGGTACACCATGTTGCTGCTCGTTCTTTACTTATTTACTGCTCAATCTCTCTAACCATCGAGATCCCCGGGTTATGGCAGCGGCGGTGTGCAGGGCCGCCGGCGAGCCGCTCACCGTCGAGGAGATCGTCGTCGATCCACCGAAAGCGTACGAGATCCGCATCAAGATCATCTGCACCTCCCTCTGCCACAGTGACATCACCTTCTGGCGCGGGAAGGCAAGTATTTTATATACTATATTAACAGCCGCCACAAGCCATACAAGAGCCTGCAGCCAGATCTTCCAGTTCTTCTGATTCTTTTTTCTCTTCACAGCTAGCGACAGCATTTCCAAGAATCTTAGGCCACGAAGCCTACGGGTACGTATCCCCGTCCATGACGTGATGAATCGATCTCCTTTTCAAATTTCATTCCGTTTTCGTAATTCCGTCGGGGTTCGACGCGACACGGCCGGGCTGCTCGATCGTATAGATGCAGGGTGGTGGAGAGCGTGGGGGAGCAGGTGGAGGGCTTCGCCGCCGGCGACCCCGTGGTGCCGACGTTCCTGGGGCAGTGCGACGCCTGCCCTGGCTGCGCGTCGGAGCACAACAACGTCTGCACCACGGTGCCCTTCACCTACGGCCCCGGGATGCGGCGCGACGGCACCACCAGGTTCCGGGACGCCCAGGGGAAGCCGGTGCACGACCTGGTGGCGCTGTCCAGCTTCGCCGAGTACACCGTCGTGGACGTGACCCAGGTCGTCAGGATCGACCCCGCCGTGCCGCCAAAGCTCGCCTGCCTCCTCAGCCGAACCCTGAACGGTGTTGCTTGTACTATAGTGACGAGAAAGTGCTTTAACTGACACTGAGATTGATCGATGCAGGGGTGGGAGCTGCATGGAAGGCGGCCAAGGTGGAACCAGGTTCATCAGTGGTCATCTTTGGGCTGGGATCCGTTGGATTAGCGGTAATAAGCACTGGCGGATGCACATTGTGGCAAGCTGGGGCAACTGCCCCAGCTAAAAAAATCGAAAAATACAGTTGCCAAAGAGCCCTAGACGTCGCTCTAGAGCTAGAAGGTTCTTAGAACTTTGCTAGTGGTATGTATATTCTTATCATGTTAAGTTGTTAACTACCACTTGAGTTGAATCATGTGATCGCTTTACTATTACTTGCTATTTGCTAATTGATGTCTTTATCCAATTTACAGGTTCATCTATCTATTACTTTTTTTTTTACATTTTACCATGTATTGGTGCAAGAACCATCAATTTTTCTACAAATTTGAGGTAACATCTCAACTTCGCTTTAAAATTGTGCGATTGCAATGTATGGATGCATTAATGCGATGTGAATTGCAATGTGCTTGATTTCAGTTCAGTCGATCATTAATAGTTCGCCCAAGCTAGTTTTTTTTTCTGGCTACGCCACTGGTAATAAGGCCGTGTCTCTACTGCTAGATGTTTGCTTTCTTCCCATGATTATATTAATCGGCAAACTTAACCACTGTACAGGTGACACAAGGTGCGAAAATTTGTGGAGCATCCATGATTATCGGTGTCGATCTGAACCCTGCCAAAGAGGAAGTTGGCGAGTCCCCTTTGCATTTACTGTACATCAGGAAGCTGTGAACTTTACCTCTATTTTGAAACCTGAAGAGAAGACTTTCTATATTCATATGACAGGGAAATCGTTCGGGGTGACGCATTTTGTTAACCCATCGCAGCTGGGCAAGAGTTGCATCGCTGAGGTAAGATCACAGCCAAGCCAATCCTTTTGGCAACAAAAGTTTTCAGTGTGTTTATACCATTTCTAGAAAAGTAGAAAATTCGAACAGATTTGATATTTAGAAGTAAATTCACACTCACTGCTTGGTATTCCCTGCTCAACTGCAGGAGATAGGGAAGCTGACAGGCGGTGGCGCCGACTACAGCTTCGAGTGCATTGGAGTGTCGTCAGTGATGACCGATGCCTTCAATTGCACCAAGCCGGTACATCATCTCTCTAGATGCATCCTCCATTATCCAGCAAGCACGTCATTTTTTTTTCTCCCGGAGGCAGCCGCATCCAAATGAGCTGACAAGTGCCGTTGGTGTCGCCAGGGCAAGGGCAAGACGATCATCCTGGGGTTGGAGAAGGACAACGAGCCAATTTCCCTGCCGCCCCTCGACCTCCTGTCAGGCAAGTGCGTCATGGGCTCGGCCCTCGGCGGGATGAAGCCCAAGACGGACATCCCGATCCTGGCCCAGAAATGCATGAACGGGGAGCTGGAGCTGGATGGGCTGGTCACGCACGAAGTGGGCCTGCAGGAGATCAACAAGGCCTTCGAGCTGCTCCTGCAGGGGAAGAGCCTCAGGTGCATCATATGGATGGACATGTGAAGCACGTGACGACGTTGGCGGTGGGTTGAGCTTTCGTAATAAAGCCGGGCAATTTGCCTTTTGTCGAAAAATTGAAGTGAAGACGGCCGCTGGCCCGCTGAGTTGTGAATTTGTGATTCAGAATAAAAACTTGTGGAGTAGCTGGATAAGAAACTCGCCGTGTTTCAGTGTACGTGCATGTGTTGCTGATCGTCAAGGTCATGTATGATAGTGTTATTTTAAAAAATCAATAAGTGGTCGTTGTAACGCACAGGAGCTCAAGAACTGTAATTGGATGATGGGCCAGCATTATTAGGCCTGTCCCGTTCTAATATGTGCTAGAAAGGTAGCTCTTCGTCGAACTTGACACACCAATATGCTTTTAGTTGGATAGGTCCACGGGTCCTATCCTCTCATTTGCATTACTTAGCAAAGAAAATGGAGCGAAAATAATGTTCACCTTGTGCGGAGTGGTTAAGAAACAGCTTGGACAAAGTAGAATTGATCATAAATCAGTTGTTAAGGTTTCTTATGGTGAAACTTGATCTAGATCTGAGTCCTCGACTCAGCACATGTGTAACATTTTTCTAGATTTATTACAGGATTTAACCGGCGCTATTTTACAGTGGTAGGCGATGTTCCCGTCGACAGCGAGACGTCCGTGATGACTTCGTAAATTTCAAAAATTAGATATGCCGATGCAGTCTCTCGAAAATGCTTATAAAGGTAGGATTAGCGTACATGTATTCATATGGATAAATGTTGCGTGCGTGTGAGCGTCTGCGTTTGTATCGATCTTTTAAAAAATCATGATAGACAAAGCAATAACATAAAAAAGATACCAAGTCTACCCAATATACTCTATCAGTTACAGATTACTGATAAATTTCTTATTTAATCATTTGTCTTATTAAAAAAATTAATTCCAATATATATAAAATTTGAGTCAGGTTAAATAAAAAACAAAATAAGGGAAATTTATATTTTTTAAAAAAATGAACAACGAATAGTAATTTAAAACATAGATAGTAGCAAACACTATGCATCATTAAAAGACACCAAAGACTAGTACACCAGATTAAGGAAAAAACTGGAAAAGAATGAGCAAGCACATGCACGGGCCATTCCGTGGTCTACAATTTCGGCAAGTATTGCAGCCTAAACGGCTTGATTCCACTTGTTTACATTTTTTTTCGCTTTGAATTCCCTCACATGCATTATACCAGAACGTACGGGAAACGGGAACAGTGTCGCAGTTAGCAGTTACATCGCTGCTTGTCGACTTCAATCAACTCGTCAAGCACTCCAAGCTCTTCTATCTCTCTCTCTCTCTCTCTCTCACACACACACACACACAAATCAAGCTCTTCAACAACATATGGTCAACAAATCAAGACCACGCCAGTTCGACCAGCATACTGTCCACTTGTCCAATGATAAGAATACGGACGCTATGTCAGTTTTTCCAAGCACGGGTTTGAAGTTTATTAACATGTTACGCACACAATTCAACCCACCCATCGGTTTCGCTTTTTGCTATTTTCGCGGCTGCGCTAGCGATAATGCCAGCCCGGCCGGCGTCACTGTATATATGGCACCTTGGGCGTTCTCTCCTGACCATTCGCTGGCCAGCTGACTCGATTGAGCGTCGGAGATATCTCCTTAGCCGCCGCCATCCTCTCCAAGCTCCGAGTCGCCATGGAGGACCAGAGCCCCAAGCCTATCCGCTGCAAAGGTACCATTTCTGCTGCTGCTGGTGTCTGTTGCTGTAACTTGTTCCGGCCGCTCGCCATGGATGTGATGATGCTCTGAATTAGTAATCTCTAACCATTGACATCACCCGCGCACGGCAACACGCAGCGGCGGTGTGCAGAGCCACCGGCGAGCCGCTCGCCATCGAGGAGATCATCGTGGATCCGCCCAAGGCGTACGAGATCCGCATCAAGATCATCTGCACCTCGCTCTGCCACACTGACATCAGCTTCTGGCAAGCCAAGGTAAATATACTGGCTGCCGGCCGCTTACTCGATCTGTGCAAATTAAATAAAATACCGATCAATCCGGGAGATTTCATTCGTAATCGCGCAGGTGGCGCCAGTGTTTCCGAGAATCTTAGGCCACGAGGCATACGGGGTGGTGGAGAGCGTCGGGGAGCACGTGGAGGGGTTCGCCGCCGGCGACGCGGTGGTGCCGTCGCTACTGGGGCAGTGTGACCACTGCCCCAGCTGCTTGTCCGAGCACATCAACCTGTGCACCTCGGTGCCGGTCTCCTTGGCCCCCGGGATGCGGCGCGACGGCACCACCCGCTTCAGGGACGCGCAGGGGAAGCCGGTGCACGACCTCCTCGCCGTCTCCACCTTCGCCGAGTACACCGTCGTGGACGTCAACCAGGTCGTCAAGGTCGGCCCCGCCGTGCCGCCCAAGCTCGCCTGCCTCCTCAGCTGCGGCGCCGGCACCGGTGAGCTAATACTATAATTAACCTGGTTCATCGACGTACAGAATTAAGGAGAGTAAGTTGATGATCACTGACGTCAGTACGCTCGATATGTGTGGGATTCAGGGGTGGCAGCTGCGTGGAGGTTGGCCAAGGTGGAGCCTGGTTCGTCAGTTGCCATCTTTGGATTGGGATCGGTCGGCTTGGCGGTAAGTCGCTAGCTGCTGTCCCTATACTCGGTGGAGTACGTCAGTTGCGTGGATCTCCAGGCTAACCTAACTATCATTGTTCAGGCGGCACAAGGTGCGAAAATGTGCGGAGCGTCCAAGATTATCGGTGTTGACTTGAACCCTGACAAAGAGAGAGTTGGCAAGTCAAATTTTCCGTTCCTAATAGCATCTCCTGAAAAGAATATTATTTCCAAATCTGAATAAACTACTATTACTACTACTTTGTTTAGGTAATAATAATTTGCTACTCTTACTGCAGGGAGAACTTTCGGCGTTACGGATTTTGTTAATCCAACGCAGCTGGACAAGAGCTCCGTCAGTGAGGTAATATAAGGGTAAATCCAACCTCATCATGCACTAGTGCACAAACGGGTATACCTTGACTCACCTGTAGCTGTTTCCGTCCCCTGTTCGTTCAATCGCAGGTCATCGGCGAGATGACCGCCGGCGGCGTCGACTACAGCTTCGAGTGCGTCGGCGTGCCCTCCGTCATGACCGATGCATTCAGAAGCACCAAGATGGTGCGTTGCCATCTACTCACTCCGTTCTTAAGTATAACTAAATAACTTGTTCTAAACGAGATATATTCGAGTATTACATTACATTCATGCTAATTTAGTCAATTAGACTTGTTGGGAGGGATTCCGCCGGAGCTAAAATTAATCCTCCTTGGTGTCGGCAGGGAAACGGCAAGACGATCGTGCTGGGCATGGGGAAGGAGACCGACCAGCTGTCCGTGCCGGCGCTGGAGCTCCTGTTCGGCAAGTGCATCATGGGCTCGGCCCTCGGCGGGATGAAGCCCAAGACGGACATCCCGATCCTGGCCCAGAAATGCATGAACGGGGAGCTGGAGCTGGATGGGCTGGTCACGCACGAAGTGGGCCTGCAGGAGATCAACAAGGCCTTCGAGCTGCTCCTGCAGGGGAAGAGCCTCCGGTGCATCATATGGATGGGCAAGTGAAGTGACGACGCTGCTCTGTTGGGCTGGGCTTTCGTAATAAGAAAGCTGGGCGATGAATTAAATAAACCTAGAATGCTTTATATTTGAGTACAAAATTTAAATCTTTAAGCGTCTTGTATCAAAGTTTGGTGCGCAGAGATGTGCTGGGCTGCCCTTGTTAATGGACCACGATGATTTTCTAGTTGTATCAATTTTGCAGTGAAGAAAAACGTTCTAATGAAGTTAAAAATTGTTCCAATAAATTTATAAAATATTCAAAAGAAAAAAACAAAATCTCTCAATAACAAAATAGAAAGGTATTTAATAAAAAACGTCATGCAAAAACAGTGAAGGTTGATCTAGTTTTAAAAATCTCATCGCAAAAAATACAACGGTATGATTGGAAATTTATTTGAATGATCCATTTGTGAATTATAGTTATCTTTTATTTCTTGTTTGGTATGCAAATCCATGCGGCTCAGCATCATTCTTTACTGGACAATGACATGACGCAGTGGACCTATAGGCCTATGAGGAAAAGAAGTCACTCAATGAGAAAAGTAAGGTCCTGTTTGAATGAGCTCGTGGATCACATTCTGGGCAAAATCTGTTGTTGTTGTTTTGGACCCCCTAGATTCCATAAGCTAATTTTATGGTTACTTGTTGGATAGATTATCTTTTATGTCCTTGACGATAGGCAAAATAGTAAGGCGCACATTCAGAATTTGACAGAAGCAACCTTGAGCAGCTTCTGGGATCCTCTGAATCCAAATTTTGGCTTGTGAGATCTGGACCAGAAGCTGAAACGTTTAGAGGCAAGCTGGATTCAGATTCTGAAAAATTGCCCTGATCTAACAGGGCCTAAAAAAGAAGAGGGTAATGACGTTACTTTGTTGTGGGCCGTCTTCTGGGGTTGCGCTGCATCATAGTAAGTAGTAACGTCGACACATATCTCACGCATAGGAGGACACACATCTGCACCATTTCCCCGGGCTCAACAGTCTCTCTACCATTTTTACACCAACGACAGCATCTCACACATAGGACTGTGCGGGGGCCATTTCAGTCGTTCATCACACCAGGAGGAACATGAATCTAGCCTATGCACGAGAAAAGCATTGGCGCACTCACCACGGCAGCTGCTGAGCCCTTTGCCCTCACCGTACACAGGATGTGACCCAGCCGCACAGGCACAGCCGGCCCCTTGATGATCAGGGCCGGGGAAACAAAAGCTAACCTTCTTTTTTGAAAAAAAAGGCAACCTTCAACAAAGCCTTTCGGCAGCCGAGAGCCGAGCCCACACCCACAACACACTGCCGGCAGCATGCATTTTCCACAGCGCGATCCACGCCAGCGCGGGCACGATGCCGCCGTCGAGCATTTGCATGATTGCAATTGCATCGCCGCTTGTTGATGTGGAACAGTTTGAGCTCGAGCTTCTAGCAGTCATTTGCTAGTGAGTAGTGAGAAGGCATGAGGCCGACTGATGATGATGCGAGGCTGCCGCCTCAGCCACGTGGATATAAGTGGATTCGATCCCATTGTCCTGTCATACACACACTAACTGACGAACGTGAAACGACGATGAGTACGTGCGATGAGATGATGCTGATGCGCACAATCATCGTCTGTGTCAGCATGATGCAGACGACGTGTCTCACTCGTGCCAGTGATATTCCGATCAGCAGATGTTAACAACCCTCAACTTACCGTTATTACCAACAACGGGTAACTCTGAGATTCCTACAATTGACAGGCTAGCAGACGCTGACATGAGCAAAGTAGCAGCCGTCAGGCCCGTCGCACTCTATATAGGCAGTAGGCCGCGCTCTCCTGATTACTCGCTGCTAATTGCTAAACGCTCAGTTGTGCCACTGTGCCAGAGATCGATCTCTTCAACCGCCACAGCCATCCCCAGCTTTCTGCTACCCAGCAGCTAGGCCATGGAGAACCAGAGCCCCAAGCCCATCCGTTGCAAAGGTACTCCACTGCTCTGCTCGCCATGGATGCGATGCGATGTGATGTACTGCATTACTATGTTGCTGCCAAAATGCTCTCTAACCATTGATGTTGCCGGGGGAACAAGCAGCGGCGGTGTGCAGAGCCGCCGGCGAGCCGCTCACCATCGAGGAGGTCGTCGTGGATCCGCCGAAAGCGCACGAGATCCGCATCAGGATCATCTGCACCTCACTCTGCCACAGTGACATCACCTTCTGGAAAGCTAAGGTAAGTGTAATGCCCGGGTTACCTACCCGTCCACATGGAACCTCCGAAACTCCACACGTAGCAGGAACTTGCTCAGCAGCCGTTGCTGATGTATACTACGGAGCATGTACAAATACTAATGAATTCGAGCGCTTTCATACAGGTAGCTCCAGCGTTTCCGAGGATCTTAGGCCACGAGGCCTATGGGTACGTGCGTCCATGTTTTCCTCGATCTATTCGTTCGTTCCTTGCGATTGCGATACTTGCACCTGCGTAGCGGCCATGAATCTGATCTTGCGATTCCTTTACTGCACGTACGGCGGGGCCGCGCGCATGCAGGGTGGTGGAGAGCGTGGGGGAGCAGGTGGAGGGGTTCGCCGCCGGCGACCCGGTGGTGCCGACGTTCGTGGGGCAGTGCGACGGCTGCGCCAGCTGCGCGTCGGAGCACAACAACATCTGCGCCGGGGTGCCCTTCGTCCTCGGCCCCGGGATGCGCCGCGACGGCACCACCCGGTTCAGGGACGCGCAGGGGAACCCGGTGCACGGCCTCCTCGCCGTGTCCAGCTTCAGCGAGTACACCGTCGTCGACGTGACCCAGGTCGTCAGGATCGACCCCGCCGTGCCGCCCAAGCTCGCCTGCCTCCTCAGCTGTGGCGCCAGCACCGGTGAGCCTTCGATCTTGTATTGTACAGTACCTTCTTTTTGATAGAGATCTTTAGTACCACTGTTGGCTGGTGTTCGATCAACCGAAACAAATTCAGGGGTCGGAGCTGCATGGAGGGTGGCCAAGGTGGAGCCAGGTTCGTCAGTGGCTATATTTGGGCTGGGATCTGTCGGATTGGCGGTAAGCTAACTGTCGATGTTTCTTGTCTCACATTACAATGGCCGCTGCTCCCAACTTGTGAACCAACGTGATAACATGCATGTTGATGAACGAGGAGTAAATTCAGTAAGTTTTAGAGCTAGTTTCTGAACTTAGTGGACAACAATTGTATTCTTCAGGTGGCACAAGGTGCAAAAATGTGTGGGGCGTCCAAGATTATAGGTGTTGATCTGAACCCTGACAAAGAGGAACTGGGCAAGTCGCCAATCGATCTCCTTTCCATTTATAGATGAAGATGAGCAAAAACCTGTTGCTTGTTCTGTTGTTGCTTGTTCTGTTTCACAACTGAAGAAGTGATTGTCCACCGCACTCTTATCGCAGGGAGATCCTTTGGCGTGACAGATTTCGTCAACCCATCGCAACTGGACAACAGACCCGTCACAGAGGTAAGAACAGTGCCAACCCCTTCTCAATGTTATCTGAAGGCAAGCTAATCCATGACATGTCCGTGTCCGGCGCCTCTGCGTCCAACTGCAGGTGATCGTCGAGATGACCGGCGGCGGCGTGGATTACAGCTTCGAGTGCATCGGCGTGTCGTCGGTGATGACCGACGCATTCAGAAGCACCAAGGCGGTTCGTGTTCATCGTCATCCTCTCGACATTAGCTGACGTCACTTTGGGGCGTGCCAACTGCGTGCCCTGACCACTGAGCTAGCTAACAATTGCCCTTGGTGTCGGCAGGGAAATGGCAAGACGATCGTCCTGGGGCTTGGGAAGGAGACCGAGCAGCTGTGCCTGCCGTCGCTGGAGCTCCTGTTCGGCAGGTGCGTCATGGGCTCGCTCTTCGGCGGGATGAAGCCCAAGACCGACGTCCCGATCCTCGCCGAGAAATGCATGAACGGGGAGCTGCAGCTCGACGGGCTGGTCACCCATGAAGTTGGCCTGCAGGAGATCAACACCGCCTTCGACCTGCTCCTGCAGGGGAAGAGCCTCAGGTGCATCGTGTGGATGGACAAGGACAAGTGATGGTGAAGGAGAAGGCGGCGGCCGGACGGACCTGTGGCTCTGCATAAACAGGCGGCGCAGCTGAATAATGCTGCCATGTTTCAGTTTGGTAGTATACGTCTCTGTAAGCTGGTGTTGATTTAGCAGTCGTCGGGAGTGGCTATCGATGTAGTAGCAGTATCGTTTCGTTGTCTGAATTGATTGTTGACTGTGTGCTTGTCAGTCGTTTATCGACAATATTTGTGATCCCACTCGTCATTAGCTACTGAAAGTCTAGAATTCATCTCAGATGAAATTAGCTGGCCGAAAAAGTAGGCGAAATCTCAGATTTCCAGGCCACGGATCAAATCTGAACGCAACCTTTTTCATATGGTTCTGATATGAATAATAGTCATGGATCGACTCAAGAAGATAAGATCCAGTTTACTGACATAGTATTAGGTTGGTTTCAACTTAAAAGAACACCGCCTAGAAGGGCTTGGTTGGGTAAAACCCGTTTACAGTCACACCTCCATCAACTGAGATCGTCTGACCAGTAATGTAAGAGGAACCTGGCATGCAAAGAAAAGCAACGAGTGCCGATATTTCTCCAGGTTCTCCGATATGTCCAAGCGGAGTTCGACTCAGAACTTGCTCCTCAAAATCCTTATTTGCCCAAAGCTGCACAAACAAAATATGATACTAGCTTATGTTTTCTTTTGAAATACTGGATACTAGCTTATGTTAATACGAACAACAGAAGTAAAATACTTACTCTTTCCGTAAGTGGAGTCGTGATGTACCATGGAGCAACAGAATTGGCTCTTATGTTGTCTTTTGCCCATTCACAAGCTAAGTTCTTGGTTAACTGGTTAATGGCGCCTGAACTAAGAATTTTAATGGTCATGCCACAATTCCAGAACACCCTGTATTCATGTATGGTCAAGAAATAGAAGGCTGTTTAGAATTGAGCTACAACTGTCACCTTTAGTCATAGCATATATAGGTCCGCTTAAGGTGGCCACCACTCCAGCGACAGACGAAATAAAGACAATACTGCCTGATCCAGATAATTTCAAAAGAGGATGTGTAATTTGGCATATGTGATAGGCAGATTCAAGATTAGTGGTCATCAAAAACGAGTATTCCTCTGCAGAAACTTCAGTAGCTGGTTTCCTTATGTTTGTTCCCACATTGTTTACCTGCAAGTTCATATGAAGAAAGCCAGGATAAATCAACATGAAACAAATTCAGATTGTGCAATAAGCATAGATCTGTAGGGTAACAAATAAGTTTCAGATAAATATAAAAAATGTATTCCAAATTTTACCGTCAGTCAACATAGTGCCACCATAAAGAACTTCAATTCAGCCTTACCATTTCTCTGATCAAGAATTCAAAAATGCTTCTTCTTTTTGGAAAGGCTTCTTTGGCAGCAAAGGCATTTAAGTCTGGTTACCATTGGAATGAAGTAAATATTCAAGGTTTAGAATTTGGGAAGAAACTTGGTTTGGAATTGCTCCTTTGACAGTACAGTTTTGGGGTCTTTATTATAATATAATTAATGAGAAGGTAGAACTATTTGAAATATTTGAATGGGCAAGAGATAATGCTGTCTTTTACAAGACCATTTTCTCCTACAATCATGGCAAAATGATTTGAGCTAGTTGAAATAATGTCCAGAGTGAATTAAACTAATGATGTTGATGCATTAGTTTGGCAATATGAAAGCAATATAATGGTGTTTGTATATCCCACATCTCTTTATAATGTTATTAACCTCAGAGGGGTATATTCCTACTATGTGGAAGATTGATATTCCTACTGCAGTGTGGAAGATCGCTATTGGCAACAAGTTGATGATAAATGACAGGAATTGAAAAAACGCTGAACCATAGGTTCTGTGATGAAAAACAATCCATAGAGCATTTATTTTTTATTGTGATGTGGCTAGAGAGAAGTAAAGTAAAATAATATGTTATATTATATAGGAGATAGATGTGGCGCAAACTTTGCGGCAGTTGCTTCTAGATGACTTAGTCAGAAGAAAATGAAATGCGGCAATTAACATGTTCTCATCTGCATGAAGTATTCGGCTGATGCTAATGAATTTATTTCGGAACGAACAACCAAAGGACATTATAATGGTGCTTAGTTAACATAAAAATTTTCCAACAAGAGTGGAGGCCAATTTCATCAGGAAGATTTGTCGCAACGGTGGAGTGATGGGTGTGGATTCTCAAGGTAAGATTGACGTCCCAAACTACTTCTTATCCCACTCCAATGAAGAAGTTCAAAGTGCAGGTTGATGGTGTTTGTGCCAGGTGCGAGCTTTGGGCTGTCTTAAGATAACTGGAGATGCAGACTAACTAACGTTGTGTAATGGCTTAAACAGCAAGGGGTATGTGTGAGGGAACTGAAGTTTAGGCTCCGCAACTGCTGTTGTGCAGAAAACAAAAGAGTGCGTTTTGTTTCTACAAAAACAGCCGGTTTTAAAACGGTGAGCACACACACTGATAGAGATATGCAGTACGTACTGTATGCATCTGAGCATATATAGAAACAAAAGAGGAAGAGACGGACGGGAGAAGCGAGGGATTGATTGTGACTGACGAGGATGTGGAGCTTGCCGGCGAAGCGGTCGGCGACCTCGCGGAGCAGGCGCTCCCGCTGGTCCCGCGCGGAGACGTCGCAGACGGAGGCGGTGACGCGGAAACCCCTGGCCTCCCACTCCTTGACGCGCTCGCCGAGCTCCTCCTCGTTCCGGGAGCAGGTGTGCACGGCCGCCCCCAGCGCCGCCAGCTCCTCCACTACCGCACGCCTACGCCGACGATCTCGAGTGAACATTGAACACCCCGTATATATATTATCGGGTTTAGCAAGCGGGGAAGGAAGTGTTGGTATGTACCCGATGCCGCGTGTGCCGCCGGTGACGAGGGCCGTCTTGCCGTGGAGCGCCCATCTCCCCGCGCACCCTATCGCCGTGCCCGTGGCCTCCGCCGCCGCTGCCATCTCCGGGGTACCCGTGCTAGCTTGCTACAGTCGCGGAGAACGATGGAATGATGGAAGCGCGGACGGGATCGAGGAGACACAGGGGTCAGGCTGTCACCGACGCCCCCCGACGGGAACCTGGCCCACGTCTTAATCACAAGGGAACCCGTGTCTTCTGCCGTTGCCCGGCTGGGGTTGCGGCGGCGGCGCTGACACGCACCCTCGGCGCTGAACCGTAAAAGGAACGCAATGCCCAGCTTAATTCGTCACACATGATGAAACGACACACTAAGCCGTCTTTTAAGGGTAGCCCGGACGTCCGACCGCGGTCAAAATACCGGACGGTACCGTAGCATACGAAAATCCTGCCGCAACTGTAATGTTACATGCAACATGTGAACTTTTTGCAACATTCAAAAATAACAAATACAACATCATAGAACAATATCTGAAACATGAAAAGCCATCGGTTGCAACATCGGGGACACGTATAGAAACGCACGCCGTCAAATATCATCTAGGTGCTACAGGAGTTGAGTAAAAATTCCCGCCGTAACATCAAAGGATGTTTCATAAAACATCAAATTTCATACGAAACATCCAATTAAACTTCATGCAACATCTATTGCCACATCAAAATTGTGCAGCTGCAACATTAAAAAAAAATCATTGCAACCAATGCAACATCTATGGACATGATTTCACAAAAATATAAAATCATCATTGCCGGAACATGCCAAGAACGCAGATGCAACATCGATAAACAATTATTACAACATTGAGAAAATCCCAAAAACAGCAATGCGAGGAGGAAGGACGCCCTGGCCTAAAGCACGGCTCGCCCCGTCCCTTGGCCGCAGGGGAACGACGGTCACCCTCACCATGGTGGAGCGCGCGGTGGCGGCCGCGGCCGCGGAGGAGATGGGCAGCGGCGGCTGCTGCGGAGGAGCAGCGCGACGGCGGCGCTTGGAGGAGGGAGCAGCGGCGGGCGCAAAGAAAATGGGCATCGGTGGCGGCGCCTGCGGAGGAGCGGCGCGGCGCAGAGACGAGGAAAGCCGCCTCGACGCGAGGACGGCGGCGGCGGCGACGGCGACGCGGAGGAGGTCGATGCATAGGAGCTCGACATGGAGGATTGGCGGCGCCAGCAGATCCATGGCCGATTCAGACCGGCGATGGCGGATCCATGGCGGCTCGAGCTCGGCGTTCATCTTCTCCACGCCCGGCGGCAGGAGCTCGGCACAAGCTCCACTGTTGGTGGTGCGTGTGGACAGGATGTGGCGGCACGGGGGAGTGGACGACGAGGGGAACCACGCCGGCGCCGGAGCGGGGAGGGGCGCGCCGGTGGCGCCGGGAGAAGGAGGAGCGACGCCGTCGGTGGCGTCGGCAACGATACAGAGGCAACGCCGGGAGCGAGATTTGTTTTTGGGGGAAACTGACGACGCAGGTGTTGACGGGGAGGGGCGAAGCAAATAGGAAAGCGTTGGTGGCCTAATGAGGGCGTCCGATATTTCCGTGGGGGCTCGGACACATAGTTGTAAATTCCATTCCGGTACCGGCCGGAATGCCCCGTTCCGGTGCCTAAACCGGCATAGAAGGGCTGAAATCCCGTACCGGGTCAAATACCGGTCAATACCGGTCAATTCCGGCCATTCCGGCCAATACCGGCCGAAACACCTGTTCCGCTCATTTCGGTACCGGGCTAAAACCAAATGATTGTGTTTTTATTTTCCATGTATGAGCTATGGAGTATGAAATATGGTTATGGTCAGGTGAACTTAATGAATTATATGTGAGTTTGGTAAAAATGTCAGTGTAATGAGGCGTAATTATGCCGTAAGTATATATTTATATGAATATTTATGTATATATATATTCATATATTTTTAATATAATAAAGTCCGGAACGGTACACCGATATCGGCCGATACCGGAATGTTCCGTTCCAAGAGAAAAACGGAACGACCTCCGGAATGGAATTTACAGGTACGCTCGGACTTACATTGAGAAGCATTACCCGTCTTTAAACGAGTACTACAGTATAAAAGACGGACATCCCGATACTCGCCGAGAAATGCATGAACGTCAGGTTGGAGCTGAACGGTCACATCACGCTATCGAGAAATTCAATTAAGGCCTGCTTTGGCACAGCCCGTTGTCCGCCGACAGAGCCCACCATGGCTCTTGGTTGTGCGTAAATCCAGGCCCATGCGAGAATATAATGGAAAGCTCAAATGATTTCCCGCGAGGCCCAAGGCCCGCCGCTTGTAAACTGTTGGGCCTTCTAATCTCCACGCGGAAAAAGTCCATCCCACAACCCTCATCTATCGGCGTCGTCTGGTTTTAGACCCTCAACCGCAAAACCAGCTGTTCGGGGCATCCGAACTATTGAAACCGTCCATTTTACAACCCTCGGTGGTTTTGGTGGCGGTTTTGGCCTACGTGGCGCCACGTAGGCATGTCCTCTCCCCTCCCCTGCCCCTCCACTCTATCCTCTCCCCTCCCTGCCGCTACCCCCTCCTCCTCCCCCGCACCGCCGCCACCGCCCTCGACGTTCCCGCGCCGCCCGCCGTCCTCCCTCGCCCTCACCTCCCCCGCGCTGGAGCCTCCTCCCTCCCCAGCGCCGCCCACCGGCTCTCCCGTCCTCGCCTTCCCCGCGTCTGGCTCCCCCCACACGGACGGCGACGAAGATGGCGAAGCCTCCGCGGCGGCCTCACCATCGACCTGGCTCCACGGAGAGGAGATGGCAAGTGTGGTGGTGCGGCGGCTGGCGCGACGCGTAGCAGTCGGAGGAGCCGACGGGGTGGCGCGGCTGTGGGCGCGACGCGCGGTGGTGCGGCTGTGGGTCGAGGCGGCGAGCGGGCGGCGTCTCGCGCGCCGTCCCGGCAAAACATTCGGAGGGGTCGAGCGTGCGGCGGCGGCCGGCCGCAGGGCGGGCGGCGCATCGCCATCCCCGTCCTTCCTGTCCTCCTCCCCGCCTCCACGGCACCGGCCCCTCTCTCCCCACGAGCTGCTCACGGTGACGGCGGCAGCAGCCGGGGCGGCCCGGCTTGCGGCGTTCCCGCGGCGTGCAGCGGCGGTGACCATGCGGCGGGGCGGTGGCGGGCGCGGGGGGCGAGCTTGCGGCGGCGACTCCGAGCGTGCGGCGAGGCGGGGGCGGCTCCGAGCACGCGGCGGCGCGGGGGGGGGGGGGGGGGGGGGGGAGCTTGCGGCGGCGACTCTGAGCGTGCGACGGCCAGTTCTTGAAGGCGTCTTGCCACTCATGAGGTTTTGTCAGTGAAATCTTGAAAGGAATCCTCTGAGATTCGGCCGCAATGATTTCGGAAGGATCTGAATCTCCTACAGGGCCGAGGAAGTAGGATGGAGCTTTTTCCTCAACGGGAATGAGGATTTCGGCAGCTAGGGCCTATCAAGAATGGAAAGGGGTGAGAAGAAATTTAAAGATGCAAATCGAAAGAAGAATACCGAATGTGCTTGAGGGGATTGAAGTTTACCTGGAGAGCAAGATCTTGGTCCGCCATTTGAAGATTGGATCTTGGAAGTCGATGACCTAGGGTTCGGATCCGGATGAGAGCTCTGAAGATTCAAAAGGAGAAGCGGGTGCCGAGCAGAACTAACTTGGAAATGTTGAGTGCTTCTGGTCAATTCCGGGATAAAGTTACCTCTTATCCCGAAATTGAAGGGGCATGTGTTGACACCAAAAATTGGCACCAGGAAGAGGCTGACATGTGGGCCGGATTCGTCGAAAAGGTATCATTCGGCAAAGGAGTTTTTTCCCCGGAGCATTCGATAAAGACGTTCTGCGGTCGGGAACGCATCGTCATTCGGCAAGAGAGCTGTTCCGCGGAAGGCATTCGGGAGTACGTGATGACGTGGATCAAGCATAAGGAAAAGGCTGGTTTAACTTAGAATGCAAGACGGATACGGTGCCCCGACGTTTATCTTTTTAGGAAATAAATAAATGTAATCGTAATCGATTAGGAGTCGTGTCGAAACCAGGGTATAAATATAAACCCATGGTAATTGTAAAATCATCGTTCAATCAATCATACAACAAACCGGCCCCGTGCCAACTTCGAGTCCCTCAGTCGAGTCGTCGAGTTCTTCGAGAGGAATCATCGATCCGTCGACCTCCGTAAGTACCGGCAACCCTGCACCATGCCTAGTATCATGCGGTGGATTTAGGCCTTGGTTCAGGAAGGTTCCATTGTTAGATCATGAGCCATGCGGTGGGCTAAGTTTTAGCGTGGAACAAGTTATCGGCTCTATTGGATTTTGGCAAGATCTGATAGATTCATTAAGTTACCATGTGTTGCTCTGGATTTTACCTTTATGTTTAATTCATTACAACACTCTTTTGCCCAGTCTAGGTTGATTAGATTCGGTTCTAGCTCATAATGCACTGCGTTTCCATAGCCGAATTCGAAGTCAATCTAGATTGCCACGTGTTGCGGGTCCAAGCTCGTTGGTCTTGCGTAGATCTTGACAGAACCGGGTATCATGCGGTGGATGCAGGTTTTTGGGTCGTCTTAGAGCTAGTCATCCGGTGGATTAGAATTCGATTCGATCTGATAGACCTACCATCATCAGCGAAGCATGTTCCTTCTTCATGGAACCCGATTCGGCTATATAGCTGTATTCGGCAGTATCGCCACGAGCGAAACACGTCCACGGTTTTGTTTTAAATAAAGAATGCTTTTAGCCTTCCATGTTTAGGGTGTATCATGCGGTGGATTGCTCTATTCCTGGTTGGTGGTGTGATTCCAAGCAAGTCGTATCATGCGGTGGATTAACTTGCTTGTTTCATGCTCGACGGGTTGAAAAGTACCTAGACATGCGGTAGACTAGTGCTTTTGATCTATGCATTCTTGTTTATTATGAAATTATGGTCATGTTTTCGCCCTTTTATTTATCTATCATGCTCTGTTCCTCGTTAATCGGCTATGAGTATGCGTTACAATGTTTATTCAGTCATTGCCGATCTTTCGTCATGCTTACGTCACGCATTCGGCAGTACGCCCCTGCGTGCTTTGCCGATTGCCGAATGATGCTTTAACAGCCGACAGATAGCTTCTCTGTAGCTATATGTCGTTCGAAGCTGGCTCCGTAGCCGTAAATATGGAACTGACTGGTATCACCCGGTTCGTTCCAGGTGTTATCTAAACATCTTTTCTCCCTTTGTCAGTTTTAGAAAAATTGACTGGCACGCTTCCGGATTCAAAAGCCCGGACCACGCCAGAAGCCAGCTAATTCGGCTTGCTGTGTGCTTGGCGTGAGGTGCGGATTTTACGTCAACACACTTTTTGGCACGCTCGGTGGGACCCAAGCTTCGAAGATGCCTGAATTAAAAGACATTCTGGATGTCACTTTTGAAGAATTGTCTGATGAACATCAACAAATGGTGAAGATTGCTGCAAATCAGTTCATCAAAAAATGCTTGCTGTCTTTTGCTAAGAACAGGAGTGGTGCACCGTTTCTCAAGTCAGATCTGCCAAGAATTCTTCTACCGGGACAATCTGATCTTACTGAAGAAGAAGAAAGGGAAAAGTTCTCTAGCTTGTTGTACAAGGCTTTAGGAGAAACAATGACCAATCATAATGCTGCATTCCTGAACAGTTTTCGGCTCATACTGGTCAACATCTTTGGTCAACACGTAGATAAACCTTTTGAGCAAGCGCACGGACAACTTGGTGGACCAACATATTTCAATATTCAACAATCGGTCCCAAAACGTCATGGTAAAGGTATTGAAGAAACTGAAGTTTCTGGAACCAAAGACACGAATGGACAGCCGATTCAGCAGGAGCTTCAGCATGCATTGCCGAAACCTCGTACATATGGTGATATGGCATTCGGCACCACGGGAAATCCACCTGCTTCTGCTTACAAGATATCCCCTCTGAACAACAGGCTGCAAAGAGATGTGTATGGAAACGGGTATTCAGAGTTCATGGATTACAATGCTATCGACGCTCTCCCGAATCCCGGGTATGTTGGTACTGCAGGAATGCCTGCTGGAAGACCAGGGAATCAAGATACCAATATTGACCTCATGGTGCAAAAGATGACCGATGTATTGCAAAATCAATTCGGTCTGAAGCCTAAAAATCAGGGGTATATGTACTCGTCTCCTTTCCCAGAATGGTACCAGAGGGTATCATTGCCGAATAGAGTCAAGGTGCCTACAGAATTTACTAAATTCTCAGGACAAGATGATACTAGCACTGTGGAACATATAGCTCGATATCTGATACAGCTTGGAGAAGCTTCAGCGGACGAGGCTTTTAGAATCAGATACTTTCATTTGTCACTGACGGGTCCAGCTTTTACATGGTTCGCTTCTTTGCCTGCTCAGTCAATTTGTACTTGGAAAGACCTGGAGCAGAAATTCCATGCTCATTACTACATCGACAGTACCGAGAAAAAGTTGGTTGATTTGACCAGCTTAAGGCAGAGGAATAATGAAACACCTACGGAGTTCCTCAGAAGGTTTAGGGAAACAAAGAGCATGTGCTTTTCTCTGAACATACCTGATGACCAGCTAGCTGGTATGGCTGTAGCTGGCATGCTGCCTGCCATTCGGGAAAAGCTATTCGGGATGGAGTTTGATGATCTGGGCCAGTTGTCACACAGATTGGCCTTAATGAGTAACCAGGCATATGGTTTCAAGAAAGATGCCAGATTCGCTAAACATAATGATGTAGCTGACATATATAACCAATTCCTTGAAAGAGCAGATCAAGGGGATGAGTATGAAGATAGTGAGGAGATAGCTGCAGCAGAGATAGTGTGGGGCAAAGAACCAGTCATGGTGAATCAGAGATGGATTAAACAGAATAAGGGCACCTATGATTTTGATGTAACCAAGGCAGATAAATTGTTTGAATATCTTGTAAAAGAAGGCCGAATCAAGCTACCAGAGGGGCATTCTATGCTTCGGCCTGATGGAGTGAAAGATAAAAGGTACTGTGGATTCCATGATAGAAATTCTCATTCCATCAATGAATGCAGGGTTTTTAGAGTGAGGATTCAGAAAGCTATCCAAGAAGGGCATCTGAAATTCGACAATAAGATGAAGTTGGACAATAACCCGTTTCCTCAAAATATGATTGGGTTTTCAATTAATATGGTGAATGTTGCCGAATCTGGAGAAAAAGGAAAGATGAGAATCCTGACGTCGAAGGAAGCAAAGCAGAATGGCTCAGTCGATCCTAATCGGCAAATCACGATCGAACAGATTCGGCAGGAAAAGCCTCGCTTCACGAATAGCCGATTTGAAATTGGGAAATCTTCTAAACCCAGAATCACATCGCGCATTCTCCTCAACAAATGGCAGCGTCTGCAAGAAAAAGAATGCTATCAGAGACGTGAGTATGAGGAGGAGAAGAGGGGGCGCGAAGAAAGAAGGTATGAGGAAGAACAAGAGGAATATGTCCGAGAACAAGAACGTGCACATTGGGATTGTGCCTTCTTCAGACACTGTTGGAACGAAGGTTTAAAGCTGCCTACATGGAATAACTGTCCTGAATGCAATAATGGATTTATTGAATATAGGCAAAATGGTGCCAGTCGCCGATCCGTCCACGAAAGAATTGGAAGGATACATCCTAGTGATGATCGGCGTCTAAAAATATATGAGAACGATGATCAACCAAGGAAAAGACATGCTGAAGAAGAAGATCGTGAGTATGTCTGGCAAAAAGGACAATGGTGTCCACCTGGTTTAAGAAGGAGCCAGAAGAGAAGAGTCCAGCGCCTGAGGAATCAAGAGTTGAAACGAGCAGGAACCAGGTTGAGATCGATATGGTGTCCAAAAGATAAACCTGATGAATCGGGTCATTCGGCTCCTACATGCATGGTATGTTTCTTGCCGAATGAATTCATGGCTCCAGCTAATCAAATTGTACAGGAAGAGATATTGTCAGAAGTGGATGAAGCCGAGCAATGTGGGTTAATGGCACAATTGGTATTGAATAAGCAAGCTATTTTCGAGAAGCCAGTCCAGAATCGGCACATGAAGCCACTGTACTTAAGAGGATATGTCAACGGAAAGCCACTGACGAAGATGTTTGTTGATGGTGGAGCTGCTGTTAATGTGATGCCATACAACACATTCAGGAAACTTGGCATGAGCCCTGGAGATTTAACGCCGACAAGCATCGTTTTGAATGATTTTGCTGGAAATCCTTCGGACACCAAAGGATGTGTACATGTAGACCTGATGATTGGGTCTAAAATTTTGCTTACAACCTTCTTTGTTATTGAAGGCAAAGGGGCATACAGCTTGCTACTTGGAAGGGATTGGATCCATGCGAATTGCTGTATTCCATCTACTATGCATCAGCAGCTTATTCAGTGGATAGATGATGAAGTGGAAATTGTCCCAGCAGATGATTCAATTAGCGTGGATAATGTGGAACCAGCCTTCTGGGAATATCAAGGCATAGATTGTTTCTCAGGCAAGGACTGGGGAGAAGGTCCTGTTGAGCTAGTCAGCAGTGATCAACAGCCGATCGAAGCAGTCGACTCTTTTAGTAATTTTTAATGGATAACCCAATCGATGGGACTGACGGGAAGCTAGGACATGGATTTGTGTCGGCTGACAAATTAGAAGAAGTATACATTGGAGATGGTGACAAACCAAGGCCGATATTCATCAGTGCTAGCTTGGATTCAGTTTTTAGAGAAAAGTTGATTGAGTTGTTAAAAGAATACAAAGATTGCTTTGCTTGGGATTATTCGGAGATGCCTGGTTTAGATCGTTCCATTGTTGAGCATCGATTGCCGATCAAGCCTGGTTATAAACCTTACAAGCAACCACCCCGGAAAATCTACAAAGATGAAGTGTTGGCCGATGTAAAGAAAGAAGTGGAAAGATTAATAGCAGCAAATTTTGTTCGGCCATGCAGATATGCAGAATGGATCTCTAATATTGTTCCTGTGTACAAGAAAAATGGGAAGATGAGAGTTTGCATAGACTTTAGAGATCTGAACAGAGCTACACCCATGGATGGATATCCAATGCCTATTGCTGACTCGTTGGTTGATGCTGCTGCTGGTTATAAAGTGATTAGTTTCATGGATGGTAATGCAGGGTACAATCAAATTTTTATGGCATTGGAAGATATAGCGAAAACAGCTTTCAGATGTCCAGGACATATAGGGTTGTTTGAATGGGTTGTCATGACGTTTGGTTTGAAGAATGCTGGTGCAACTTATCAAAGAGCCATGAATTATATTTTTCATGAGTTGATCGGCAAGATTGTGGAAATATATATTGATGATGTTGTGATTAAGTCATTGGATCATGAAGCACATTTGGCCGACATAAGGAAAACCCTAGAGTGCACTAGGAAACATGGGCTCAAGATGAACCCGAATAAATGTGCTTTTGGAGTTTCGGCAGGAGAGTTTCTGGGATTTCTGGTGCATGAAGGAGGAATAGGAGTTGGCAAGAAAAGTATGAAAGCCATTGATGAAGTTGCTCCTCCAACTAATCTTAAGGAATTACAGTCATTACTTGGTAAGATCAATTTCGTAAGAAGATTCATATCAAATTTATCACAAAAGGTGTTACCTTTCTCTTCACTGCTAAAAGCCAAGAAGGATCAGAAATTTGTATGGGGTGACGAACAACAAAAGGCTTTCGATGAGATAAAAAAATACATGAAAGAACCACCAGTATTGGTACCTCCACAGTTGAACAAGCCTTTTAAGTTGTACGTGGCGGCCGATACCCAAACTATTGGATCGGCCCTCATACAAGAATTTGAGGGGAGGGAAAGGGTAGTTGCATACCTTAGCCGAAAATTGCTTGATCCCGAAACGAGGTATTCGGCTACCGAGAAGCTTTGTTTATGTGTTTACTACTCCTGTACGAAATTTCGGCACTATTTGCTACATGCCGAATGCATTGTGTATTCAAAATTTGATGTGATAAAGCACATGTTGTCTATGCCAATTTTGAACGGAAGGATTGGCAAATGGATTTTAGCCTTGTCTGAGTTTGAATTAAAGTTTGAATCGGCAAAAGCTATTAAAGGACAGGTTATTGCTGACTTCATTACTGAGCATCGCGATTCATCGACTAATCTGCTTGAAATTACTCCTTGGGTATTATTCTTCGATGGATCTTCATGTGACAAGGGTGGTGGAGTAGGTATTTTGTTAATTTCGCCAAAAGGAGAGGTATTTGAATTTGCTATTCCTATTCAACCTACTGTCACTAATAATCAAGCCGAATATGAAGCGTTGCTCAGAGGACTTCAATACTTGAGAGAAGCAAAGGCCATTGCAGTTGAAGTTTTTGGAGATTCAGAATTAGTCATAAGGCAACTGAATGGCGAATATGAGTGCAGAAACGATGTCTTAAGGAATTACTATGAAGAATGCAAGCAAACCTTAAAGGAGTTTCAGACGGTAATTCTGCGGCATATTCCTAGGAAAGACAATGAAGGGGCGAACAGATTAGCTCAGAGTGCTTCGGGTTATAGAGAGCTTCAGGAAGTTTTTGCTAATGATGTATATGCTTTCGGGAGTAATCTAGCAGAAGATGATTGGAGAAAAGAAATTGTTGATTATCTGAAGAATCCATCCCGAAAAGTTTCTAGAAAGCTCAGGTATAAAGCTTTAAAGTTTATTCTTCTTGATGATAATTTATATTATAAATCCTTGGATGGGGTGCTGTTACATTTCTTAAGTCAAGAAGAAGCAAAAAGGCTGATAAGTGAAGTGCAAGATGGGTTGTGTGGAGCACATCAATCGGCTTACCGAATGAAATGGGTTATTAGGAGAACTGGGTACTATTGGCCCACAATGCTAGAAGACTGCTTTGAATATTATAAAGGATGCCAAGATTGCCAGAGATTTGGGAATATTCAAAGAGTTCCAGCATCAGTCCTGAATCCTATTATCAAGCCATGGCCATTCAGAGGATGGGGAATAGATTTGATTGGCCAAATAAATCCTCCATCTAGCAAGGGGCATAAGTTTGTGCTTTTAGCAACCGATTATTTTACTAAGTGGGTTGAGGCGATTCCATTAAAGAAGGTGACATCGGAGAATATGGTTGAGTTTGTTAAAGAACATATCATTTACAGATTTGGAATTCCTCAAACAATCACCACAGATCAAGGAACTCAGTTTACATCTTCAGAGTTCAGAAGTTTTGCTGAGAGTATGGGCATCAAATTGTTGAATTCTTCTCCTTATTATGCCCAAGCTAATGGTCAAGCAGAGGCTTCTAACAAGATTATGATTAGAATTATACAGAAAAAGATTGATCAGAAGCCGAGAAAGTGGCATTCGGTACTCAATGAGGCTTTATGGGCTTACCGAATGGCTCCACATGGGGCTACACAGACGTCTCCTTATGAATTAGTATATGGACATCATGCTATCTTGCCATGGGAGATGCAGTCAGATTCGAGGAGAATAAAGTTGCAAAAAGATTTAAGTTCTAAAGATTATAATGATTTAATGATGGACGAATTAGAAGATTTGCATATGATTCGTCTCAGGGCCTTGGAAAATGTTGAGAAAAACAAAATGCGAGTTGCTAAATATTACAACAAGAAGGTGAAAGTCAAGCAATTTGCAGAAGGAGATTTGGTTTGGAAAGCAATATTGCCGATTGGAACTAAATACAGTGCATTCGGCAAGTGGTCTCCAAACTGGGAAGGTCCTTTCAGAGTGGCCAGATGCGTGCCTGGAAATGCATATATCCTGAAAACTTTACTAGGAGAGGAGTTTACTGCTGCTATCAATGGGAGATACTTGAAGAAATATTATCCTAGTATTGAGATTGATCGCTGATTGAAATATTTAATGTCAGAACGACTGAAACAGCCGGTATTCGGGAAGGAGCTGTCTTCAGAACAAAAATATTGACAGAAGAAGAAATGGCCAATACTAGAATGTATTGCCCTTAGTGCAAATATATTACAAAAAATGAGTTTGACAGAGTCATCACATAAAGATCAAAAAGATAAGTTTTATTGCCGGAATTCCATAATCCCTAGTACAAACTAATGGAACAACCTGTTCAGAACAGATTGGGGATGGATGGAATCGGCGATGGCGGCACCATGAGCATCGAGGCGATCTATGGAGGCCTCAATGTCGTCGATCTCCTCCGGATTGCCATTGGCAAAGCCGGGCGGTAGCCTGGAGTAGTCAGCGCCGGTGCGCGTCGACATGGCGACTAGGCCTGCGGCAGTGCCCAAACGGATGCCGTGTGAGGCCACCTCATCGATGCGGCCTGCCACTGCACCGAGGCGAGCTTCTGGCGTGTCCCCGGGAGCATTCACCTTGTTTGCCAAAGACTCGACCAATGTCTTCAGCCGATCGAGTTCAGCGTCGCGATCTATAGAGTTATGAAGCAATGGCGGTTTAGTCCAAAATCAGATTGAAATCAAAGCGAACCGCAGGGATTACCGTCGATGGTCTCGAGCAGCTGTTTGCGCTGGTGTTGCCACTCCAGATCTGCGATCCCGGCTTGTTTGGAGATGACCTCCAGCTCACGCCGAGTGTCGTCACGTTCCTGCTTGAATCGGCGAGCGTCGCTGTCCGAATAAGGCAGATCCCAGGTGGGCCTTGGGGATCGGCTAGATGACTCTGAAGAGTCACCCGCTGCAGCCGGAGCCGCAGTCAAGGCAGTGGCAGGGTTCCATTGGATGAGCCTGAAAATACAAAGGAAGTTGAGAATAAGGCAAAATCTAGAGGAAAGGATAAGGAGAGGCAGACGGTCATTACCTCCGACGAGCGCCGGCGCGACTCCCTTCGGCTTCGTCGATGGCCGAGCGTCTTCTGTTGTTGGACATCGTAGTTTCTTGGAGGCTACTGTGCTGGAAGAGGAAGAGACTCAGGCTAACAGAGAGCTCGAGTTGAAAGATTTGGTGGGAGATTAGGAGTGCTCAAGGTTCTTATTTATGGAACTAATGAAGAGATCGTGGCTGAGGATTGTGGTGCACATCCCAAGAAGCTCGGGAGGTGGAAAGGATTTTTCCAACCGATCGGTTTCCACGTCGTTTGGGATTCTTGCCGAGTCGTATTCGGTTTTGACTGAATGAGATTCGGCTATGTCGTGTTTTCGGGTCTGACGCTGTTATAGCCAGCTTTGCCGAATGAGTTGCCCACAATAAAAAGAATAGAGATAAGAAATGGCAAGATTGCAGGATTGATAAAACATTCGGCTATCAACTGTTTGTTACAATTACAAACCCAAGAACTTTGAGATTACATTTTTAGCATTTGATATCATATTGCTAATGCTCTCTAATAGCTTTTTGTCAGCTTCTTGGGTTCTAGCCAGAGCAACAAGCTTTGCCTTGAGTTGTTTGTCTTCGTTTAGAGCTGCTGAAGCTTCCTTTCGCATCTTCTCTGTTAATTTGGGAAGCTCGACTATCTTCTTCTTATCAGCTTCAATTTCGGCCGATAGATCTCTCAATTCGGCTTCAAGTGCAGCTTTTCTGACCTCCTTCATTTCAAGTTCAGATTCCAATTTGGTCAGTAATTCCTTGCTATTCTGAGCTTGAGTATGCAGGTCTTTCACAGATTGTTTGGCTGTGGACCTCCTCTGTTCCAGGGCTGGTCGAGAAGATTGGTTTTTCAGAGCCTGCTTTACTGCAGCATATTGTTGATCCAAATGAGAAACTGGTTCCAAAGGGATTTTGATATCATCAGGAAGTTCTTGGTCAATGGATTCCAATACATCCCTTAAGAGATCAGCATCTTTGACTTGATCTTGGATACTCTTATGCAGCAAAGCGAGGATATCTTTCAGCTTTGTTTGATTTTCTTCTGACAGAGCTTGGCCAGAAGATGTTTCTTCCCCTTGTTCGGCAACCAAGTCGTCCACAGCAAAAGAATAGCTGGATGATGAAATGGTTTTCTCCTGAAAGATGGTTCTTGCCGAATTAGTAATAATCTGCTGAATAAAAGAGTAGAGAAAGTTAAATGATTATGTTTACCTCGTTCCTGACTTCCTGAATAGGAGAAGGAAGCCTTTCAGGCTCAATTGGGGGATTCTGTGTATCCTGCCGAGGAGAAACTGGAAGACTTCTTGGTGAGGATGATGCTTCTGATTGGGGAAGAAGTTGCAAAGCTAAAGATGAATCATGATAAGAGTGAGAGCTCTCCAAAATTGGATCCATTGAGGATTGTTCTGCAGTTAACAAGAAATGAGTGCCGATGAAAAAGAAGTTAAGAAGATAAAGTGGTAGAATTTTACCAATCAATGAAGCATCGGCAAGATCTGTACTGATTGTTAGCTGCTGTTCTCTGGCCTGAAACCAAGGAGAAATAAAGCTGAGTAAAATACCAATGGCATTGTGGTCAAAGAAAAGAAGGCTCTGACCTTGATAACCTTTTGGCTGCTTGTTCTTTTCTTCTTTACAATTGAGGGGGCAGTTAAAGAAAGGGTTTTCCTCTTGACAGATGATGGTCTAGTAAGTATTGGATCTGAAGAAGCCTGTCTAGCCATCAGCTGAGCCAAGGTAGGAGATTGGTGCCCCAAAGCAGATATTGGGCCTGCAGTTTTGTATAAAATTGCCCTGGCAAGAGGGGCAGGTGTTATGTCCTGCAAAATAACAGAGTCAGAATCAATTGGGGTTGATGCTATTAAGACAGATGAAGGGATAAGCATATTACCTCTGCAGTTGGCTGATAATCAGGCATTAATTCAAGGCAGAAGGGATGGATTGGCATGTTGAAGATATGATCATGGAGTTCTTGCCACCAGAGAGTAAAAGAAGGATGGGCAGATATTATTGGCACAAAAGGATCAGGTGCATAGATAGTTCCACAGCATTTATAAGTGAAAATCCTTCTTGTCTCTGTGGAATCTTTGATAATCTCCCTAGGCTTGAGAAATTCATGAAGAAATAGCCTTGGGGGCACTTGGTCACATCCCAACTGTCTAGCCATCATGTTGGGCTGATAGTATTCATAAGTGCTTTGAACCAGCCTTCCTCCACAGAATTCGGCTGGCAAGATGCAGGGCTGGATGAAGGCATTGAAGATTGCTATAGATCGTACATCAGTGCATCCAGTCTCAAAGCTGAATTCGCAGGGGAGAGTGAGGTTGTCGTTGTCCAAATATGGGAACCAAAGAGGGTGAGCAAAACCTCTGAAGAAGAGCTCAAATAGTTCACCGATGTTCTTGTTGATAGATACAGTGGAAGCAGCTTCTCCATAGGTTTGACAACCTTTGGTTCTCCGAGTTTCTCCTTCTTTGTAATTAATTGAAGGAAAGTCTCGGCTGTTGAGATCAATAGCGATGATTTGGTGCATGTACAATTGCAGCCACATTTGGACAAACCACCAAGGACCATTGACACAGGGGATTTTCTTGCTGGTATGCATCAGCTGGGTGGTTTGATTGAGCATATGGTAGACACTCCCCAGAAGGTATTTCCCGAGTGGGATGAGTTTTCCGGCAGCCAGCTCTTCAGCCATCACAATGTGATTCAGAGTTGGCTCATTGGCTTTACCACAGAAGACTGATCTGCATAGCCACATGTTCAGGAAGGCTCTGTATTCAACATCGGTCAGAGGGCCATCAGACATATAGTTCTGGATGTATCTCTTGTATCCGACCCCTGTTTTTACTCCTGTTTGCTTGGAAGAACCTTTGTGGCCATATGGGTATACAGTTCCTGTAATGTTCAGGCCGGTCATCATGTAGACATCGGCTAAAGTGGGGGACATTGGGCCATGGCCGAAAAGAAAAGCATTTGCACCATTGGACCAAAAATGGCAGGCTGCAATCAGGAGGTTCTCATTCTTTGGTGTTTCGGCTAGTGACAGCTCCAGGCAATGAGAAATACACAGTTGGTCCCAGTTCTGTGTTTGGGGGCTTTTGTCATCAGATATCCTCTTGTACCAATTTCTCCAACCGGCAATTGGAGGCAAAGGCCAGTTCTTGAAGGCGTCTTGCCACTCATGAGGTTTTGTCAGTGAAATCTTGAAAGGAATCCTCTGAGATTCGGCCGCAATGATTTCGGAAGGATCTGAATCTCCTACAGGGCCGAGGAAGTAGGATGGAGCTTTTTCCTCAACGGGAATGAGGATTTCGGCAGCTAGGGCCTATCAAGAATGGAAAGGGGTGAGAAGAAATTTAAAGATGCAAATCGAAAGAAGAATACCGAATGTGCTTGAGGGGATTGAAGTTTACCTGGAGAGCAAGATCTTGGTCCGCCATTTGAAGATTGGATCTTGGAAGTCGATGACCTAGGGTTCGGATCCGGATGAGAGCTCTGAAGATTCAAAAGGAGAAGCGGGTGCCGAGCAGAACTAACTTGGAAATGTTGAGTGCTTCTGGTCAATTCCGGGATAAAGTTACCTCTTATCCCGAAATTGAAGGGGCATGTGTTGACACCAAAAATTGGCACCAGGAAGAGGCTGACATGTGGGCCGGATTCGTCGAAAAGGTATCATTCGGCAAAGGAGTTTTTTCCCCGGAGCATTCGATAAAGACGTTCTGCGGTCGGGAACGCATCGTCATTCGGCAAGAGAGCTGTTCCGCGGAAGGCATTCGGGAGTACGTGATGACGTGGATCAAGCATAAGGAAAAGGCTGGTTTAACTTAGAATGCAAGACGGATACGGTGCCCCGACGTTTATCTTTTTAGGAAATAAATAAATGTAATCGTAATCGATTAGGAGTCGTGTCGAAACCAGGGTATAAATATAAACCCATGGTAATTGTAAAATCATCGTTCAATCAATCATACAACAAACCGGCCCCGTGCCAACTTCGAGTCCCTCAGTCGAGTCGTCGAGTTCTTCGAGAGGAATCATCGATCCGTCGACCTCCGTAAGTACCGGCAACCCTGCACCATGCCTAGTATCATGCGGTGGATTTAGGCCTTGGTTCAGGAAGGTTCCATTGTTAGATCATGAGCCATGCGGTGGGCTAAGTTTTAGCGTGGAACAAGTTATCGGCTCTATTGGATTTTGGCAAGATCTGATAGATTCATTAAGTTACCATGTGTTGCTCTGGATTTTACCTTTATGTTTAATTCATTACAACACTCTTTTGCCCAGTCTAGGTTGATTAGATTCGGTTCTAGCTCATAATGCACTGCGTTTCCATAGCCGAATTCGAAGTCAATCTAGATTGCCACGTGTTGCGGGTCCAAGCTCGTTGGTCTTGCGTAGATCTTGACAGAACCGGGTATCATGCGGTGGATGTAGGTTTTTGGGTCGTCTTAGAGCTAGTCATCCGGTGGATTAGAATTCGATTCGATCTGATAGACCTACCATCATCAGCGAAGCATGTTCCTTCTTCATGGAACCCGATTCGGCTATATAGCTGTATTCGGCAGTATCGCCACGAGCGAAACACGTCCACGGTTTTGTTTTAAATAAAGAATGCTTTTAGCCTTCCATGTTTAGGGTGTATCATGCGGTGGATTGCTCTATTCCTGGTTGGTGGTGTGATTCCAAGCAAGTCGTATCATGCGGTGGATTAACTTGCTTGTTTCATGCTCGACGGGTTGAAAAGTACCTAGACATGCGGTAGACTAGTGCTTTTGATCTATGCATTCTTGTTTATTATGAAATTATGGTCATGTTTTCACCCTTTTATTTATCTATCATGCTCTGTTCCTCGTTAATCGGCTATGAGTATGCGTTACAATGTTTATTCAGTCATTGCCGATCTTTCGTCATGCTTACGTCACGCATTCGGCAGTACGCCCCCTGCGTGCTTTGCCGATTGCCGAATGATGCTTTAACAGCCGACAGATAGCTTCTCTGTAGCTATATGTCGTTCGAAGCTGGCTCCGTAGCCGTAAATATGGAACTGACTGGTATCACCCGGTTCGTTCCAGGTGTTATCTAAACATCTTTTCTCCCTTTGTCAGTTTCAGGAAAATTGACTGGCACGCTTCCGGATTCAAAAGCCCGGACCACGCCAGAAGCCAGCTAATTCGGCTTGCTGTGTGCTTGGCGTGAGGTGCGGATTTTACGTCAACAGTGGCCCATTAGTGCGGGATGCACATGTTTAGTGCCACATTGCTAGTTGAGCAAGGGTGGAGGCAACTTATAAGCCTTTGTCTTCCAGCCATAGCACCTTCGGGTTAACCCTTTTACACGAAGCGAGGACGAAAATGTAAGCATGGTGCTATGTGTACGCGTGCGCGCCCCTCAGAAGGGCTGTGTGTGACGGCTTTGGAGGGTGGCTTGCGTCCTACAGTCAACACAGCTCTAATACCACCTCTGTCACACCCGGTTTTAAAGGCAAAACCAGGTGCATCTCATATGTGCGACAGGATCAGTTTACATACATATGGTAGACGTCACAGGTGAATATCCATAACCATGCATAACGAAAGAGTAGTAAAGTGTATTTATTACAATCTCAGAGTTGACTCAAATGTCATAGCGGAAGACTTAAATAAACGTTTATCTAACTAAGCAATAGTGACTCCAACTCCACAGGCATTGACTGGGGGAAACTCGCCTAGAACTCCTCAAAATCAGTGGTGAAATCCTCAAAATTCTCTCAATCTGAGCAGCATTCCGGGTGTAGTAGATGCAATAAAGGAAAGAAAGACAACAAGTATGAGCACATGACGTACTCAGCAAATGTAATATGACATACAAGGCTGAGGCAAAAAGGCTGGCTGACCATACTGCAGTAAGCACTTTTAGTTGGTCAAATTTTATTAAGCAACTATTTACTAGCAAATGAAAGTATATACCACCCACAAATTAATGAATGTCATATTCCCAACATATTCATATAACCACGATTTAGATCATGTTCAAGTATGATTATCATGTAAGGGTCCAGGCCGCTCTTGACCGTGAGCACGGCTGTTATAACAGTTTTACACTCTGCAGAGGTTGTACACTTTCACCATAAGCCGTGATTCCCATTGCCGAAGCATTGTACCCTTCCCACACCACGTGGACCAAATACTGGGTTTCACTATGAGACCTTTACAAAAGCACTCTAATAAATGATAGCCCGCTAAGGTTTCCGGTTCAGAAGCAAAGCATAACCCTCCCTAATGAGGTCTGTCTCTTACCAAATCCCACAGCTCAAGAGGACCGAGCTATACCCCGTCAACCGCCACCCCCCATTCCCCTTTCGGGTAAAGCTACCATAAACCAGAGCACCTAATTAGTCAGTCAAAGCCAGAGCCACATGGCACTCATGGTTGTACTGTTTTCCTGAGTGGTTCTCCATGTTCCAATTAAAAAGATATGATCTTGCCATTTAATTAATTTAAAGAGTATTTGGAACATAGAGTAGGGGTTCATTTAACCAATCCCAATTGAGCAAGCTAAGCATCATCTACCATCAAAATTAATTAAGTAACCCAGTTTCAGGGACAGGAAAAATATAGTGGCTAGGCAAATCCTTAAATAGGAACCCATCAAATTAAGACACATGCATGGGTGGTGAAATTAATAATTATTAGGACATTTGCATGACATAATACACTTGCCTTCTTCCCAACTCTGTTGCTGCTCAAATCCTTCTCCAACAGTTGGTTCTTCAGAGAAATCCTCGAACTGGTCGTTTCCTAATCGCATCACACATTTACATGCAAGGAAACAATACAACAAATAAGAAACAGTACACCAAACAATTCCAACAGATCAAAACAACAGCACAAAACTAATCTACACGTTACAACGAATGCGTGAGCGCGAGAATCACTAAAATCGGAGTTAAAACGCAAAAGATATGGCTTTTCTAAGGTTCAGGGGCTTGCTGGTAAAGTTTTAAAAGTTCCAGGGGCTTAACTGCGAAAAACCAGGGGCTAAAACATAATTTTGTATAAAAACTCGAGGGCTAAACCATAAAATAACAAAACTTGGACCTCGGGCATAATTTTAAATCTTGCAGGGGCTAAAACAGAAGAAAAAGGACCTATTTGAAATTATTTTTGAGCTAACTAGGACCGCGGGTTGATTTTGAAAAACTTCAAGGGCTTCTTTGGCAAATTAACCAGGTTGACCGGTACGCAGTCTAATTGACTTGGGCTGGATCTAATCCGATCCGTTGGATCGCGATCTAACGGCCTACGTCAGATCGGGCGGATGGGAAAACGCCGGCAACGACGGACGCGGCGGCGCCGCCAGCGGACGCGGCGGTCCTTCGCCGGAGAAGATCGAAAACGCGCTACGGTGCACGACTAGCGACGGGACCTGGACGGGAAGCAAGAGGAGGGGATTGCGAACTCACCCCGGGGGTTCTTGACGAGGGGAGAGCGACGACGGCGGCCGACGACGAGATAAGGCGGCGGCGGAGCTCGGCTTCACCCGAAATAGGAGCTCCGGCGGCCGAACCTCGATGAGAAGCGGCGGAATCGACGCACGATGACGAGAGGATACTCCTGGCGGTCTTGGTTTCCCACCACGAGCAACAACGGCGGCGAATTGCCGGCAATGGCGGGCGGCGGCTCTGGCGGCTCGGGTAGCTAGGGTTTGAGGGCTCGGCTTGATTGGAGGGAAACGGAGGTGGCGGCCGGGTTAAATAGGTGCGGAGCGGGGGCTCGGGCACGCCTAGGCGTTTGAGTTCGAGTTGGACACGGCGGCGCGGCGAGCTCGGACTCGGCCGAGGTGTCCGGGTCGGCGACGGGAGGGAGAAGGAAGGGCTGACGCGTGGGCCCCATGCATTAGTGACACAGCAGAGAGAGCGGCGGGGAGGAAAAAGATCGGGCCGGGAATGGGCCGAAAGCGGGGAATGGGCCGGGAAAAGAAAGAATCGGCCGGCTCGGGAGAGGAAAAGATAAAGGGGCAAAGTTGGACTGGGCCAAGAGTTCGAGGGGCAAAAACGAACTCTGCCTATTTAACTTTTCTAAAACTCAAACAAAAGCAAATCAAATTCGAATTTAAACAGAATTTAAATTCCAACTTGATTTACTAGCAACCAAAAATATATGCACCAGCATGAATGCAACAAAAACTTATTTTGACTAAAATAATTATTTAATGTGATATTTAAATTGATAAAAGGCTAGAAATTCCAATTAAATCCTAGAAAATTTATTTAAGCCTTAATAAATCCTAGAAAAATTCAGAGGGTTGCTACAATTTAATTGTGATGAATTTTAGGGTGTTACAGCAGGGGCTGATGTGGCGACACATATGCGAAAACCACCTCAAAAACCGCCGAGGGGTGAATCGGACGGTTTTGATAGTTCGTGGGTGTTGAATATCTGGTTTTGGGAACGAGGGTTAAAATTCGGACCACGTCGATAGTTGAGGGTTATGGAGTAGACTTTTTCCTCTCCACACTGCCCACGCGCCTTGGGCTCAACGAGAAAGCACAACCTGCAGAGATGCAGGCCTCCGCAGACAATAGGCCGAGATAGTCCTGGGTCCAGTGCTTCAACATTTACTTTTTCCGGTAGCCACCACACGAGTCAGCGACGGCGAGGCTAGAGCGAGCGGAGCGTGTTCCTGGCAACGCCAAAACTGCGAGCGGCAGAATTACTTTTCTTTATTTATGAGACACTAAAACAACGAACTATTATATACGAGTGGCAGAATTACCAATTACCAAATGGGTTTTTTCAAACAAAGGAAACTACAACGCCGTCCCGAGGAGAGAAAAAATAATGGAGAAATAGCCGTATCTACTCCTAGGCTCCTAGCAGTCCTAGCACTGTATATATACAGGACAAAGATATGGCCAGCCGTTTCGATATATTGCTGCGCTGCCTGCTCTGGGCTCTCTCTCTCTCTAGCTACCGCCGCGCCATTGGAACGCATCAACAATTCAGATTCAGCAGGGGACAAGAGGGGCACCGCCAGCCAGCGTCGAGTCTTCTTCCTTCCATGGAGAGCCAGCAGGGCCCCAAACCCATCCGATGCAAAGGTACGCCGCCGAATTCTCGACGTCCGCCGCATCGATTTCGATTTCGATTTCCTCGCCCGCCGCCGGCGGTGGCTTCCGCGCCGCCAGCAGGCACCTCTTCTTCCTTCGACGTGTCCCTCTGATGACCTGCGGTTTCGTTCCCGGCGACGGGCAGCGGCCGTGTGCAGGGCCGCCGGTGAGCCGCTGGCCATCGAGGAGATCGTCGTCGACCCGCCCAAGGCGTACGAGGTGAGGATAAGGATCATCTGCACGTCGCTCTGCCACAGCGACGTCACCTTCTGGATCACGAAGGTCTGGTCTCTTTGTCCGTTTCGTTCCGGTGGTGTTTAGATGTTGAATTTGGGAGAGTGAATTTGAGAGTACGATGTCACTTCGTAATCATTACGTCACTGTAGCATTTCGTTTGTATTTATGAAAAATTGTTCAAAAATTGATTAATTAGGCTCCAAATGTTCGTCTCGTAGAGCATAATAAAATTGTGCAATTAGTTTTTGATTTCATCTACATTTAGTACTCCATACATGTTATGACATTTTGATGTGATGAATTTTTTTTTGCATAGTAAATTTAGAAGTGGAATTTTGGAACTAACATGGCCTCTGTCACTGCCGGGTGCCGGCCGGCCGCCCTGGCCCTCATCACGCAAGCGTACAGCACCCTCACACGTCTCCCTTGCTGTGATTCTGCAGGATTTCCCCGGCATTTTCCCGAGAATATTTGGTCACGAAGCTTTCGGGTGAGTGCTCACCACACATCAGTGCAAACCTTCCTTTTTCTCGTTCAAATTTCATCGCGTTGCTTGGAAAAACAGCTCCTCGGGGGTGGAATTGTCGTGCATACGAAACTTGTCTTTGTGGTCCAATCGAGACTGTCATTTTATTTTTAGCGTCAACTTCCGCGTGCGTGTCGTCTTCTTGCTTGGTTGTCTTTGTCGCTGACGCTTATAGAAGAGAGAAAAGATAATGGAAACGCACTTGGATGTACTCAAGTATTGTATTGACCTGTAGAAGCTGGAAACTGCGGATACCGTGAGATCGTCAAAGGTCTTCCATAAACTAAGTGATAGGAAAATGACATTTGTGCGACCACCGTTCACGTTTCCACAAATTTTGACGAGTAGTAAGATGTTGGGCGCAGTAGTAAGATATTCTCATTGAATTCAGAAATTGTCGGCACAACTGAAACTTACTTAAATAGGCCCCATTTTTCATACAAAGTTGATATTTATATTCTCGGGAAAATATTAGTAGGGCATATTTATATTTGCTAAAAGAGGTAAAATATTAGTAGGAAATGTTTTTTTGCGGATATATTAGTAGGAAATGTTGGGTGGTTAGCACCTACCGAAAGAATACTTTAACGTACTACCTCCGTTCCAAATTACTATTCGTTATTGACTTTTTTCATGATCTTTGACCATTCGTCTTATTCAAAAAAATTGTCCAAATATACAAACCAATAAGTTATACTTTAAGTATATACGATGATAAAGCAAGTCACATACAAAATAAATGATACTTGTAAAATTTTTTGAATAAGACGAATGGTCAAACGTTAAACGAAAAAGTCAACAACGAATAGTAATTTGGAACGGATGTAGTAGCTGTAGCTGATGGAAACATTTAAGTTGACTTCCTCTTGCCCCTGATTCGGATGGTATCTCAATTTACAATGGAGAAGAGTAGGCTTCCAAGTTCAAATATGTTAGATCAAGATTCTGCAGGTGATATAGCCTTTAGCTAATCAAGAGCCACAAGATACAAGTTGTTGCATGATGGGAATAGGCAGTTAGGGACATCACAGAAGTATCAGAGGAAATCATGTTGGAATCAACGACCGTTCCATCTGTCAAAAAACAACGCTATGTGTAGTACCGAGTTACCACTTACCACTCCGATTCTGACGAATACTAGTATCTGCATTTTGACATTTATTTACACTCGAAAAACGAAATGTTTGGAGGTTCGGAATGAAACAAGTCGCAGGAACTGGTCCTCGTAGAATTCCTGTGTTCCAATTGAATTCCAACCAGAGGATTCGGACATGATCATGGACATGCAAATCGCAACCTGGCCATGCATGAACTCACTCACGGGGACTGAGCACGCACGCATTGCCTGTACGTGCAGGGTGGTGGAGAGCGTCGGAGAGCACGGGGCGGAGGAGTTCGCCGCCGGCGACGCGGTGGTGCCGACGTTCCTGGGGCAGTGCAGCGAGTGCGTGGACTGCCGGTCGCCGCGGAGCAACATGTGCTCCAGGTACAGGTTCGGCGTGCGCCCGGGGATGCCGCGCGACGGCACCACCCGATTCAGCGACGCCCAGGGCCGCCCGCTCCACCACTTCCTCGCCGTCTCCAGCTTCGCCGAGTACACCGTCGTGGACGTCAACCACGTCGTCAAGGTCAACCCCGCCATGCCGCCGCCCCTCGCCTGCCTCCTCAGCTGCGGCGCCTCTACTGGTCGGTGCAGTTTCCTCGACTTGCATGCAGCTTGGGAAATGGTAACACAAACACTGGCGATTTACTTTGTGTCCCAAAAAAAATCGCAGGGGTCGGAGCCGCATGGAAGCTGGCGAAAGTTGAGCCTGGATCTTCGGTCGCGATCTTTGGACTCGGCGCTGTAGGATTGGCGGTAAAGTGACACATTCAGTTCACAACCTTTTTTTTTCTTTGTATTTACTACTATACTACCATAAGTGCAGTACTTTCCAGAGATTCAGATTTTGAGACCAATATGTACTGAAGCTTACCTTCTGTCTAAAATTCAGTATATAACCAAGAAGAGCAGTTCCTTCCATCCATAATTCTAGGCAGGCACGGCATTGCTAAAAGTGTTTTTTTTTAACATGCAGGTGGCCGAAGGGGCGAGGATTTGTGGGGCGTCAAAGATAATTGGCGTGGATATAAACCCTGACAAAGATGAACTTGGCAAGCCCTCTTTGCTTATACCCTGAAACTGTTCTGAACTGTAAGCCATTCTGAACTGGAGTCCTGACGCATTCCATAAACTGTTTCTTCCTGCAGGAAAGAAGTTCGGCGTGACACATTTTATCAACCCAAAAGAACTTGGTGACAAACCTGTCAGCCAGGTGATCACCGTAACCCATGTTGTCGCCATATGGATCATATGTTTCTCTTAATGTTTATGCTGAAATATCACACTAACAAGTGTCCGTTGTCAATAGGCGATCGTCGAGCTGACTGACGGTGGTGCCGACTACTGCTTCGAGTGCATCGGGCTGGCGGCGCTGATGAACGACGCATTCCAGAGCTCCCGAGATGTACACACGCTCATGGTGCCACACTACTATTCGAGAATCGGTGATCATGTGTTCTGAATGCCCACCCGCTTTCTATGCAGGGTTGGGGCAAGACGATCATTCTTGGGGTGGAAATGCACGGCGCCCCTCTCTCCATATCTTCTCGGGAGATCCTCCATGGGAAATCTGTCATCGGTTCCATGTTCGGAGGTGTGAAGCCTAAGCAGGACATTCCAATCCTCGTCGATAAGTACCTGAATAAGGTCAGGTTCAGAGTTCAGGCATCCCATCATACCGATCAGAGTGTCAGTTTGTTAGTACCTTTCAAGTTTAGGTCTGCATGCATGGATTTCTGAGATTTTGATCCACCAATCTTCTGGCTTGTCAATACAGGAGCTGGAGCTGGACAAGTTGATAACCCATGAAGTTGGCCTCAAGGACATCAACGAGGCGTTTGACCTGCTGCTCCAAGGGAAGAGTCTCAGGTGCACCATATGGATGGACAAGTGATGCAGCAACCGAATTTGCATCCGAAGAAACATAAGCTGCCTGCTGCCCTGTGATGCTTGGTACTCGTTTGCAGCAATTGGTCTTAAGTTCTTTACCCGAAACAAATGATTCGCAGCAGCCACAATAAAGCTTGTGTATTGTGCATATCATCTTCAGTTCTTTACCTACATGTTCTCCAGTAAAACTTGATTGCTCAAAAGTGCCTTATTTTCTTTTTACTGCTTTCAGAAGTTATGGTTCTATTTGTCTCAATGGTCTTAAAGAGTTAGAATTCTTGAATAAACAAAGTAGGCCAAAAAAAACTGGCAAATGGAATAATTCTTCACATCAAAGATGGAACAAATTAATTAGTCATCAAACCATCGTGCCAAAATGCTCGCAAAGGCTTCTGTACTCCTCTCGGTGATATGGCAACACGTGAAACTCAACAATTACTCCAAATATAGGACTACTGCTTAGCCCAAAAATTAGCTTCAACCACCACTTCAGAATTTCAGATAAACTCGTCATTCCCTCCAAGTTTAGACTCCCATTCCACACCACGTATTTAGCAAATCCATGCATGCGACGTCCCCCCTTTTTATCCTCTGCTCCCTCCGCATGCCTCGAATTTTAGCGCATTTCCAATCGCCGAGCCTCCAGGGTTGCTCCGATCGCCCGCCGCTGGCAGCATTTCGAGACCTAGCCGTCTAGTAAGTAATCCGGCGGGCAAATAAACGAGATGCAGCAACTCCGGCCGGACATGGAGCACCAGGTGGTGCAGCTCCGCGGCGAGCTGCGCAAGGCGCGCGACGAGCGTGACCGCGCGCACCGCGTCCTGGAGGTCACCGACGAGTGGAAATCGCTGGCCTCCGCCGCCGACCGCACCACGATCGAGGCGCTGGAGGCCGATCTCAGGGCGTCCCGGGAATCCGAGAAGCGGATGCTGGACTCGCTGGCGCTGCAGACGAAGCAGCTCGAGCTCACCAAGATCTCGCTCGAGGAAACCAAGCTCGAGATCGCGTCACGGCAGGACTCGGTCCGGCGGCTCGAGGCCGCCGCCGCCGCCAGAGCCACGACCCCGACCCCGACGACCCCCGTCGTCTCGGTCTCGACGCCGAGGGGCGGCGGCCGGCACGACCGCGACCTGCAGCGCGTCCACGGCGAGCTCCGGGTGGCGCTGGCGGCGGAGGAGAAGAGCAAGAAGGCGATGGAGGAGTTCGTGATGGCGCTCAAGGAGGTGAACGCGGAGCTGCACACGGCGAAGCAGCAGCTGGCGCGCACGCAGCACGAGGCGGAGGCGGGCCGGCTGGAGGCGGACCGGCTGCACATGTCGGCGAAGCGCAAGGACGAGCGGCTCCGGGTGCTCTCCGACGAGGCGGCGCGGCTGCGGGCGGAGGCCGAGGAGTCGTTCGCGGCGTGGCGGGGCAAGGAGGCCGGGTTCACGGCGTGCATGAAGTCCACGGAGGGGGAGCTCGCGGAGGCGCGGCGGGAGAACGCCCGGCTGCTCGAGTCGCAGCGGTCGTGGCGCGGCGAGGTGGCCAAGCTCCGGGACATCCTGAAGCAGGCGGTGAGGGACACCAAGGCGGCCAAGGAGGCGCTGGAGGAGGCGAGGGCGGAGAACGCCGTGCTCAGGGCCGTGATCGGGGACAAGGACACCGCCGTCAAGCGCACCAAGCAGGAGCTCGAGTGCCTGCGGATGAGTGAGGCCGCGGCGCGGGACAGCGTCAGGGAGCTGCAGGGCATGCTCGTGGCCACGTCGGCGAGCCCCACCGCGGCGTCGGCGGCGGCGGCGGAGGAGAGCCCGTCGCCGCGCGTGAGGGTGGGGCCGCCGGGGCTGGAGAAGTACCCGTCGGACTCGAAGATCAGGCCGCCGGCGGGGATCACGCGGCCGCGGCGGATGTCGGAGACGTTCGAGGGGTCGGCGTACGACATCTTCGGGTCCATGGATGAGCAGAAGAGTGGCGATCTGGGCGTCTTCTCCAGCATGCCGAGGTTGCCCGGCCGGCGGCGGGTGGTCCTGCGCAAGGTCGGCAGCCTTTTCCGGTGGAAGAGCTTCACTAACAAATAGCCTTTTCCTGTATGGTGTGGTGGATGGATAATGTATGTGCTCTTGGCCGGGTTCTGTTTGGTGTATATTAGTACTAGCATATAACTGTATATATTTGACATCTCGAAATTGACCAGTGATTACTCCAACGCCGCGCCTGATAGCCCTCACAGTTGCATTTTGTAGTCAAATATAAGATGTGCAATGTTTTTCAGTCACATACATATGATTGCTTGGTTTCATACTTATATTACCCAAGTCCCATTTACACAGAGACCATGAAGCATCAGCAATGTAGAATAGAAGCATTCAGCCATTCAGGTCAGATATCCCATTAAAATATAATCTTCCATCACATTTGTGCACGCTAGTTCCATCAAGGTTCGATCCCAGGTGAATGCAAGGAACATGGATAAAAATGGGAGTAAACAGAGGGAAGGTCTCCCGTCGCTGTGTCCCATAGGCTGATAGGTCCGTCCGGACTCGTAGTCTCGTACCAGGGTTTGCAAAGCGCAAGCAGCTTCAGGCTGAATCATCAAGCGATACACTCGGAAAGGAAATAACCATTTTCTAGTAAAACCACAGGATTCACCCGCTACTTGTGCTGTTGCGCAGCCAACACATAGGCACCATTCCATACATGGCGCAATAGCACAGCTTCCAGATAAACCAACAAATCGACCAAAAAACAACACAGTAAATAAGTTGCACTAAATAGGGTATATGAAACATCTGACTCTAACAACACAAATACAAAGTTCAGACTTTGGAAGATACAGAAAGTTCTGATAAACGGCAACGATAGATCACCAGGCTGCTTGGAGCCACATTGCATTTGTTTGTTTATATAACTAAAATTTCGCCTAGTTTTGTGGACTCTCAGAAGATTACCTGACCCAAAGCTAGAGCTGGTTAACCAAAGTATGGTTAGTCATCCTGCTCAACCTTTACGTTCTGCAGCTTCGAATCCAGCTCATCCTCATCGTCGTCGTCATCCTTAGCATCTTCGTCATCTTCTTCCTCATCATCAGGCTCGCCGTCAGGATCATTCTCATCTAGTGAGCCCAGGACATCCAGCGAAGTGTTACCAGTCTTCAAAATGTCTTTCACCTCATCAATCCCTTCATCAGAGATGAAATTGCCATTGATGTTTAGTTGCACAAAACCAGATTTATTGGCAACTGCCCGTGCAAAGCAGCGAGCGCCAACCCGCTGAAGCATGTTTGTGCTCACATCAAGTTCCTTCAGATCCGTGTGGCCATCTTCCAATGATTGTGCAATAATCACAGCACCATCATCCTTGAGTTCATTCTCAGCCAAGGTCAGTTTCTTCAGTGACTGCATTGCTGTTAGGCATTCTGCTAAAGCTGGGGCTGCTTTGGCATTTATTTCATTTCCAGCCAATTCAAGGACTTCCAACTGAGGTGCTGACTGTTTGAGGGCATTGACAATTGCCACTGTACCCTTATTCTCAAGATTGAGGTCGCTGAGGTAAAGCTCAACAAGATCATGAAGCTTTGGAAGGGTTTTGCTGAAAGCGATGCCTGCATCAACACCGAACAAGTTGTCCCTAAGATCAAGTTTCTTCAGATGTGTGCATGTCCCCAATGCCTCAGACAAAGCAACACCACCATCAGATCCTATCCTTGTTGCTGAGCACCTGAAACTCTCAAGATTTGGAGACCGCTTAACCATCTCAGCAACATAAACAGCACCCTCATCTCCAGTCATGTTGTTGTGGAAGTGGAGAATCTTAAGCTTCTCAGTTGAAGGAACAAGCTCAGATAGAGCTTTTGCAGCGTCCTCTGATATGCCATCGTTCATGACATAGAGTTCTTCCAGGTTTTCCTGTGACTTCAGAAGCTCACTAAATGCCCTGACACCCTTCTCACCCAATGCATTGTCTGAGATGTTCAGATATCTCAGTACAGAACCTTCTAGTGCTTTGGAGAATATGCGCATGACATCAAGGGCTTCATCCTCAGGCCTTCCTGCAACAAAATCAGATATATCTACCTCCGTAAGCTGATTCTTAACTGACTCAAGAATAGGTCCAGCAACATTAGCAGCACCAATACCAAAGCTCCTGTTGCTAAAGCAAATCCTGTTATACAAGTTTCCTGGTTTGATAAGTGGACTCAGCAGTTCCTTTGCTTCATCAGCCTCAATAAAATCACGCTTGCCACCAGATATATCTAACACAGTATCACAAGGCTCAAGAGGTGTATCGGCTACTGGTGCTTCTGCTTCTGCAGGAGTCCTTGGGCCTTTCTTGAGAACTTCCAGCATCCTCTTGCTAGTTTCCTTAGCATACAGCTGGACAGCAGAACTCCCATCACCATCAGGTTCCTTCTTAAAATGCTCATCCGCTGATGCAAAGCACAGCTGCTCAATCCTTTTAGCATTCTCATGAGCCTCTTCCTTGCCCAAAAGTCCATACTTGCGGGAAAATATGGACTCGGTGGACAGGTTCTTGGTCATCCTCTCTACGAGCATGAGGCGTGTGCTTTCACTTGGTGGCCATAGCTTAATGGAGAATGTCCTGGGCTGGAACTCTCGCGCGGTTGAATCCATATGAAAAGCTTCGAACTCGACACAGCACCCTAAAAGTACAAAATGAATACATATTAGCTTTAATGCAATAACATAAGATGGAGTACTGCCTGACTAGGCAAAAAAATAATATATCAACATTTCATTTACTCATAAGGAAGGGCGGGCTTGGTGCAGCGGTAGAGCCTACCGTCTGTAACCCTCATTTACTCATAAGGAAGGGCGGGCTTGGTGCAGCGGTAGAGCCTACCGTCTGTAACCGGAAGGTCCCGGGTTCAAGCCCCAGCCTCTGCACATTTGTGCGGGTAAGGTTTGGGCGCTATTAATTCCCTTCCCCACACCCCGCACCGTGCGGGAAGCCTACGCCACTGGGTACGCCCTTTTTCATTTACTCATAAGAATAGGATAGAACTTTGCAAGTTCCATCAAAAGGAAAACAGAGAATGCCCCATGCTATTATGCTACCATCGCTTGTTTATGGGGACAAAATTTCTCATACAGCTATGCTACAAAATGTCTTACTGGACATATACAGCTCGAAACATCAAAAGGCTACTAACGGAACTACATATTAATCGGGATCGGTGTGCAGAGTGAATTCTGCTATGGTCAATGGATCTCAGCAGGCAATGTAATCTTCAGCACCTTAGAGGTTGCGGAAAGATAACGCAGTTTAATAGGTGCATCATCGATCCTGGCTCAAGCATCAGAATTCAGAAATCCAAACGCGCTCGCGGGCGCGCACACCCAAAAAACCACAAAGGAAAAAAGTATGAGAGCATCTCAGAAAAGAATCCCCAATGATTTCTTCACCGCGCAGCTCAAAGTGCAAGGATGAGTAAATATGGATGTAACATCACTGATGCTCTCGGGAAAACAAACGAAAGAACAAGCGCGCAGCTTCAGCTTTTGGGGGCCATATGGTGGGAGTTGCTACCTTCAGCTTCGGCGAGGGCGTGGCCGTGATGCGCCGCAGCTCCCGCCGGCTTCACCGCTTCCGCGTGGGTGCGACTGCTCGAGCAAGCGCGCAGCGAAACGCGAGATGCAGCGCCGCCCCTTCGCAGACGGGAGAAGGGTACAACCGGACAAGAGAGATGCGGCTAGGGTTACTGTGAATGTTGAGTGGGCCGTGGAGTATGATTTGGGCTGAAGTGCAATGTTGTGAATGGGCCGCTGCAGATTAGAAGGCCTTTATATTTTAATTCGCCCTGTTCGGCTCATTCGGTTGCCGGGGAGTACAAGCCCGTACTATCCGAAGAAAGATCCCGAAATGTGTTCGGTTTTTTCTAATTTCAGGTTATTTGGGTTTTATCACTACCGTTAGTTTTTCAGGGCCAAACGTTACGGTGTGTTCAACCGCGTGAACCGACAATGCACCATACTACCATTGTCTGTTTTGATGAACCAACGCTACAAAAACGTTGCCTGTAGGTTATTATAGTATCTGTTTGGTCGACTTGTCGTAGTGGTTGTTCAGCGAGTTTCCAGGAGAAGAATGATCGGAAATCGGAGACCTCGTTTCCACGGATTTTTTGATTTTTCAGGAACCGGACAGCTAGAGCGTACAACATCTCTTTAATAATCTACACCGATGGATCAGCATCTTGCGGTTCAAAATTCATGTGTGACGTCAGATGACGTGGCAACATATTTTGCAAGTGCCGCGACGCGGCTTCAGTCTAGCTCTGGCAGCAAGCGTACCAAACGTGCCCGAAGATACCGTTCGAGAATGTGCAGAGCTCGGACGAAGCGATGGAAGTTCTGCAAGCTTCAACTCTGCAAAATCTGAACACTGTTTTTTAGGCCCTTTAGCAGCTAGTGGTAACAACAAAATTGAAGCCCGTGAGCTAGTAAGGCGGAACTGGATCGATTAGCGGCCCGTGCCATCTCCTCAGGTTGGGTTCATTCAGGTCCGCCCAGCTGGCTACCCAAAAAAACCAACATGGCACCGGCCCATGGGCTATTTCCTGCCGTCATGTCGTTGCCACCTCGCCGGATTGCTGCTAGACCACGCAGCTTTCCCAGAGTTGAAAGCAGGCATGTTTACTTGCTGCCTCCTAGGCAGCTTACTACCGCTCAAGCAGCCACGCTAGGCAAGGCGCAAGGGTCGACAGAATCAAACGTTTAAGATTGCTGCTTGGAGTAAACAGCTTTAGCAAAGCCAGGAGAAAACATGCCCCAAAAGAGTAATCTGTCTAGCTTCCGGCACTGCTGCATACGTGAATGCCTTTGTCAGGTCGATGGGTGGGTCCCAAGTCTTTTTTTGAAATATGGGGTCCCAAGTCTTCCCTTGTCAGGTTCAGGTCGGTCCCAAGTCCACATCCGATACACCGGTGATGACCCGTCGCAGCTTCAGGTGTGCACCTTCCGCAGCCGACAGTCCGAGCCGGTCCAGGCTCCAACTGAACAGCAGCTTTGCTTCTAGCTGTCTACAGTAGCTCACACTTGATGGAAGTTGCAGCGCCCTACTCCATTGACAGTAGTTGCACTCGTATTAGGTTTCCAACTTCCAGCGGCTGCTGGTGTACTGTGCATCTCTCATCGAGCTGGCTGTAACGTTTGCAGAGCAAGTATTATTGTGCTCCGATCCTATCTGTGAATAGCTCATCCGATCAGGTCTAATCAGTCCGGTCAGATACAGAGTATGGTCAACTCGTTTTTCTTAATTTGTTCATCTGTATTTTAGAGGTTTGCACGAAGGGCTACCATTCCCTCGCCACAGGTTCTTATTGTTTCCTTTGACCCAGTGTATGCTCTGTTTCGGTCATGCACGCTTGTATGAATATTCCTTCCTTCTGGTTTCTTCGTCGTGGATGCAGGGTTGCGTGTATATGAATAATTTTATTTGTTCATCAAACTCTGACTTGGTTATCTAGAAACTGCACAAACCATCTGCCAGAAACTATTATTTGAGCTCAGCTACATGATATGGTACGTCTAGTCGCTTGTTATAGTTGCAAGCTGTTTGGACAAGCAACTAATTTAGCCTAAGATACATCTATAAACCCTCTATGACGCTCTCAGAAGCAACTACTAGTTTAATCTCTCTACGTTTTTTTTGCAGGGTTACGTTATTTAGCTTACTTCTTTTTAGACAAAAAAAAACGAGCAGCAAACATATCAACATATCTACGCGGTTCATAAAAAAAACCATCGAGACACCTTTTCTTACCCGCTGACACGTACAACAATTAATGATGAATTCTTTATCTATTCAGCCGTCCAAAATTACATGACGTTCTGAAAAGAATTTATATAAGCACTGATAGTTGGAAGCTAGAATAGTCATACGAAAACCTTTCATACCATATTAAAAACGAGCTACATTTTGTATTGATACACACGTATATACGGTGGTCGTCAAATTCATTGCACGTTGTAAAATGTTAAGCGTCATTCCTTGTACAGCACAGCGAGCACAAGTACTCTCTCAGGTACAAACTAATCGAGGCGCAGTGGGCTAGGAATGTGGCGGCAAAAACCTTCTACGCTTTACCGCCACATGCTCGCCTTTGAGATTTGCCCGCGCATGTGGTGATCTCTCTCGTTCCAAGTTAGGCTCTCGTCTCAAAACCAAATAGTATAACGATCCGTGCCACGGTGAAGGATGTGTGCTCGATCCTAGAACAAGGTTTTTTTTAAAAAAAAAACAGCTAGCTAATGGCGCTGCTTTGTTGAGCTACCCTGCCCAACAAAGCAGGATGGGCAGATGGAGTCGGGGTAAGTGCGAACAATTCCGATCAGGACAAGCTAGCATCACATCAGAACGATAGAACACCAGCAAAAGAGATCAAAAAGCAAAAGGGATGGGCAGAGGATTCGGGTCGCTAGGAGGAGCAAAACAACAAACTTGAAAGGAGCACAAATCTAATTTCAAGAAATAAAGGAGCACAAATCGCAGTCCTAGAAGATATATAATCTTAGAGCACTCTCATTTTGAGTGAGAAAAAAAGTAGAAATACAAAATAGCCATCACAAAAGAATTTGGCTTGGGGCATAGCTGTATGACCAACTGACCATTACTACAAGCACCCCCTGACCATTTCTTTCATCGATTTTGCCTACTCAATAAATGATGTTCATATGCTGGAGTATATCTCATACATGACGTTGGTCATAACATTACATAAGCTATTCAAATGGAGAGAGAGAGAGAAATATACACCAAGCAATATAATAGAGACATTAAACTTAATTATCAGATAATTCACTTTTTCAAATAAGAAAAGAAAATTGATTGATCCTTCGCCAATCTAAAGTTGTTCTTTTGGCACAACACTGTACAAATGAAGCACTACTGGATCCTGATGGAAAGATAACTTGACATCCATATACACCTTGTTATTTTTTCCTTCTAATTTTACAAAAATATAAGCATACACAAATTCCCAAAACAGTACAGAATGATCGATAGTTTTGGCCTAATCTCGTGTACACAACCCAAGAAACGATGCAAAAAAAAAATCGAGATCAAGCACAAAGTACTTGATGAGAAAAAAAATATATACCGAGAGTAAGCTAGCGATGAGCAGCCGTTTCGAATTTTCGATCGAGGAAACCGGCCCGAGCGTGTAAGCATGGTGTCGGCGTCTGATGATAGAATTCAATTCGTTCAGAAGAATACCCACTTGGACGCCGTCTTCTCCTTCATGGTCTTGGAGTGGAAGAGCTCGCCGCCGCCGCCGCCGCCGTCGCCGTCGCCGGGCTGCCGCCGCTTCTCCGCCCCGACGAGCCTCGACAGGAACCTCCCGATCTTCTTCTTCTTGCCGCTCTTCTTCCTCTTGACCTCCCCCTTACTACTCCCCTTGGCCGAGGCGGGCTCCCTCCCCGCGGCGGCGGCCTCGTCGTGCCTCCCGGCCGCGTGCTGCTTCCGGAGAGAGGTCGGCATGAGCGGCTGCGAGAAGGCGGCGACGTTGACGAAGGATGCGCCGCCGCCGCCGGGGACGACGTGGACGGAGCTGACGTCGGCCGAGAGCGCGGCGTGGTGGGGCGGCGGCGGGGACGCGCCGCCGGAGGAGTAGGACGGGGAGGCGGTCGCGGAGGAGGAGGAGGCGCGCGTGGTGGTGGTCGCCGAGGAGGAGGCGGAGAGGTGCGCGAGGCGGTCGCGGAGGCAGTTGGGGCAGACGCCCTTGGACACCCGGTGCTCCGGGTGCCGCTTGCACCGGTCCTCCCACTCCGACCGCCGCATGGCCGGAACCCTCCGCTTGCTGCTGCTGCTGCCCCTGCTGTTGGCCTCGCTGCTATCGTGCTGCGCCCGCTGGGTGGGCGTTTAGGGTTTACGCCGTCCGCGATTGGGGACGGGGCCTGGAGCTCGCGGTCAGTTGGAACTGGCCGGAAGAGGAGGCGGAAGTCCGTTGAGGAAGGGGAGGGGGGAGGTTGTTGAAAAGGGCGGGGGAGCCGTGCTGCGCGAGCAGATATATCGGAGCTTCCATTCTGTTTCCGTTTTGAAGAAGACGCGTTCGTGTCTGGTGATCTTTTTTATTTTTTTGGGTTTGCTCGTTAGGAGTTCTTTTTTTCTTCTCTGCAAACGAAGGGCTCACTACTGTGGACGAGCGAGCATGGGAAAACGAGGGCCGGTAAAGCACAGTGAGACTGTGTGGATGGCTAATGTGTAAAAGCACACGTTCATATTTGTCGCGGGCGAAGGAACAAGAAATTACTCCTGTTTTGTCGCTCGTGCCAAGTTAGCATACTCCCTCCGGTTTCATATTAGAAGTCGTTTTGGACAAGGTTCGAGTCAACATTGGGAATATAAATCATGAATATCATTTAAATCGTTGAGTTTGAAAATATAAAAATCATATAAATAGATTGGTCTTGAAATTTACTTTCATAAAAATATACATATATAATTTTTTTAATAAATATTTTTATAGAAAAGAGAAGTCAAAGTTGTGTTTTGGTGACCGTGTCGCTGTCCTAAACCACTTCTAATTGAGAACCGGAGGGAGTAAATTTCTTGACCAAATTCTTGTAAGAAAAAAAATCAATTCCAATGGTTTCAGCAGTCATCAGGCATGAATTCAGAAGGGATTTGTTTGTTTTATTTTATAACAAAAGAAGTGGTGCATAGTAAGCAGCATAAGGAACAAGATAGAACCTAACGGCGAACGCCGCTGAAATAGCAGCAGAATGAAATTCCGTTTGATCTCCTGTTGTAGCGAGAAGAAACAGTCATAATTGATTGAGGACGCAATCAGGCCATTACTCGTGAGTTTCCAGTCCGTCTCCGGCCATTCATAGTTAGGAGCATTCCCATCCGTCACTACACACGTCGTCAGCAACCAAACGAAACGAACCGAACCGATTCTACTAGCAAGCAAGCACTCGCGCAGCTGACGCGGCCGAGATGCAAGAATAGACAAGCGGCCCATACACGCACGCACGCACGCACGCCGGGCGGTCAAAAGAAGCACCTGTGAATTCCTTTAATCGCACGTCTCCCCCAGTGGGATTTGGTATTCGCGACCTCCTAGTCCTCCCTCCTGCTTTTTATTCTTCTAACAACACATCGATAAGTAAAGGGAAAAAAAAAGAGAAAAGAAGGCTCGAAAGGAGGGAAAGTAACACATCGGTGGACTTGACTGGTCAGCTGCGCTCGGATGGTGGGGAGTTTGCTTCGATCGTGTGGTGTGTTCGGCGTGGGTTCAGACCTCATCCATCAGGCATCAGACAACCGGGCCCCAATGCCCCCGTTCGTGTACGAGCAGCAAAGGAGAGAAGCGCCCACCGTGTGTGGTTGGGTCGGCTGGATATTTGGTAGGACAAGGACGCGTGCGCCCGGCCGGGATGGAACGGGCCACCGGCAACGGACGCGAACCGAGCGGTACCACCACACGTGTGTGTGGGCGGATGCTGGTCGGTGTTGGTTACCGTCACCGTGCCGTCCTGAGAGGGAGGAATTGGTTCCGTTCCGCCGGTCTGACGACTGGCATCCGCTGGGGTGCACGTCTGCGTTGTTCGTGCGCTTCTCGGTACGGGGCCTGGCCTAGACGGACCGAATCGTCGCGCCACAGTTTGTTTACAGGCTAGCCCAACAGGCTGGCTAGCCGGGACGGCAGGAACAAGTGGGCTTTCGTGGGCATGCGATGCAATGTTTGGGCCATGGATTTCCTCTCTGGGGGAGAGAGATCCCGCTCCAAAAACAAATGGGCCCTAACTAATCCTTTTGGGCGATTTTCTTGAGATTCCAGAATATTTTCGGCCTAGTCTCAACTGTTGCGTAGTAAAAAAAAACATTGCGAAACGGGCTCTTCTCATGGGCCAATAGACGGGCCCAAACATGTCCACTCCCAAACACGATTTCCCTCAAAAAATTAAAAAAAAACCTACTCGCAAACAGGATGATGACGCTGTCGCCGTCGCACGGGTCAAAGTCTCCTCCGGCGCGAGACGACGACGTGAACTGCTCATTCGGAACTTAGCGGCGAATTTATCTGAATGACTCGATCAGCGACCGCAAACGAGACAGTGGAACGAAGCATGTTTTTTTCCCCTCATGACGACAAGATGTCACGTCCCCAGTACATTCACAAATCACAACACCATCATCAGTAATCCTGCAACTCACCAGCAATTGACCCGACTGACTTGCCACCAGAGCAGCCGACATGCTGGCTGTGTTTGGCTGGATGCACGAGGACTCTGTACTACGGAAGCGAGCTCAGCGGCCTTGACGGCACATCAACCAAACTTTGCGTGGGAGTTACGCGATAACTCGATCACTCCATGCACATCACTCCATGTAGCTCTTCTCATGCTTTTGCGAGGCAGATATCTCGTTCGGCGCCGTACCGTGCCAGGTCCCGTCGGGAGCATGGAAGCCGCTGTTGGGAATAGGGAATATGCCCAAGACACAACTGGATTCGATCCACTAGTTTTAATGGGCCATAAATATTGTGAAGCCCATTACCAGGGGAAGGGGGTACAATATTTATTAGTCTCATATTGCTAATGGAATATGGTGTGGAGAATTTCATCCAAATAAATAGAGACCAAACCCCTCCTGAGAAAGACATGACTTCCGAGCAATAATTGATTTTCTCCCCATCGTGCTCGCGGACCTAGCAGTCCGGTGCGCGACGTTTCAATCCTCGTACGTGTGGATACCTCGGAGGTGCTGCGCTTGGAGCACAAGGACGAACCGCACGTGCGGGACCAGACGGACGTAAGCAACTGCACTGCACTGCCACTTCGACGCGTTCGTCTACATCGAGACGGCTTCCGCTGCAACTGCGCGTCTAGTGGTAACAATCTGTGATCTATAACTGCTGCTGTTCCTATTTTGGGTGAACGAGTTTTGTGTGTGCTAGCGTAGCCCTCTTCGTTACCCAACAGTGGTATCAGAGCCGTAGCTATTTCGTTATAGATTCAGTTGTATGCATATGGAGATATGCTTGGATGTAGATTAGTCTCTGATCGGTTAGTGATCTCCACTATGATGGTAGTGTAACGAATTACTCCTACCGGTCGGAATTTCGCCATCGGAGTTAAGTGATACACGTAAACCCAGGCATGGTGAGATATAGATCAATTGGATTGGTCGAATCGAACTTAGATCAAAGACCACGTCGCATGTCGATATACGACGGTGTTGACTGGATCCACTATGATGGTAGTGTAACGAATTACTCCTACCGGTCGGAATTCCGCCACCGGAGTTAAGTGATACACGTAAACCCAGGCATGGTGAGATATAGATCAATGTGATTGGTCGGATCGAATTTAGGTAAATTGCCGGTAGTGAGAACGACGGACGCTCCGCGCAAGAACGACGGACGGTCCGCGAGAGAACGGTGGACGGTTCGCGAGAGAGCGGCGGACGGTCCGTAAATTCGATCAAGAATCTTACATAGACGTTATCTAGCGTTACAGTGGGTCGGACGGTCCGCAAGAGCCGGTCGGACAGCACGCGGAGCGGATCGGACAGTCCGTGGGAAACGGCGGACGGTCCGCGCAAGAACGGCGGACGGTCCGCAAGTGAGCGGCGGACGGTCCGTAAATTCGGTCGGAATTTTGACAGAAGCGTTTTCCAGCGTTCCAGAGGGTCGGACGGTCCACCAGAGCAGGTCGGACAGTCCGCAAGGAAACGGCGGACGGTCCGCAGGGAACGTCGGACAGTCCGGCGAAATTAAGATTATGAAAACGATCCCTCAGAAATGTTTAAGTTCTAAATGTCCTCCCAACTAAATCTTGCACCATCACATGTCTTGTACAATTAGTGGTGGGTCTATAAAATTAGGGTGCCACTAGTTTTTCTTGACTAGATGGGTTTGTATCGGATACTTACTCGCATAAAGAGTTGGTTAACTTAAACAAGGTCATCTTAACGGTTAAGGACCTTGGGACATAAAGGTTGGACGCCGAGACATAGAGATGTCAACCAACAACAGGAGTCATATATGATATGATTAGCAAGAGTTGCTTACCAATCTACCATGTCTTCTAGCGGTGATGCTAAAGCTCACTAGTCGACTTGTTAGTTGTGGATCCTAAATCACTAAGTATCAATGGAGGGATATTGATTTTAGTGGGAGTAAATTCCGTTAAATTGTTTAATGTATTTTACTCTGTCATAGATATGTTGTCTTAGTATTTTGCATTATTTTCTGTTGTAGATCAATGGCACCTAGCACACCGTTTTCTTTGCGTTCGATCCTTGAGAAGGATAAGTTGAATGGAACAAATTATGCGGATTGGATCCGAAACCTTAGAATTGTTCTCAGGGCTGAGAAAAAGGAAGATATTCTAGACACCCCATTACCAGATGAGCCTGATGATAACGCAACTGTTGCTGAGAAACTTGCTTACAAGAAGGCATGTGATGGCAATCTTGAAGTGAGTTGCCTTATGCTTGCTTGCATGGAACCCGAGCTGCAGATGCAGTTTGATACAAACCATGAGGCGCATGATATGATCGAGGCGCTCAAGGATATGTTCCAAACTCAGGCCAGGTCTGAAAGGTTCAATGTCTCAAAGGCCTTTGTGGTAACAAAGCTAGCAGAAGGCGCAGCTGTAGGGCCGCATGTGATCAAGATGGTTGGTTACTCCCAGAGGTTGGAGAAGCTAGGCTTCCCACTTGGCCCAGAGTTAGCCACTGATTTTATTCTAGCATCACTTCCGCCTAGCTTTGGGAACTTCATTTCGAACTACCATATGCATGGGGCGGAGAAGGGATTGAATGAGTTGTGTGGCATGCTCAAGACAGCAGACGCTGACATCAAGAAAAACGCTAGCAGCAGCCATGTGATGGCCATCCAAAACAGGCCTAACTTCAAGAAGAAGGGCAAATCTTGGAAGAAGAAGGGCAAGGCTAAAAATATGATCTCTCAGCCAAGCTCAACGCCCCAGACTGAGTCTGGACCAGCTGCAGAAAAAGAGGAGTGCTTTTATTGTAAGGAACTTGGTCACTGGAAAAGGAATTGCAAGAAGTACCTGTCTTCTCTGAAGAAAGGCGGTAGTAAGAGTACTTCCGCATCAGGTACACTTGACATTAATATTACAAACATTTTTCTCGCTGAATCTTCTATTAATTCCTGGGTATTTGATACCGGATCGGTTGCTCATATTTGCAATTCGATGCAGGGATTAGTAAGAAGTAGAAGCGTGGGAAGAGGCGAAGTTGATTTCCGAGTGGGCAATAATGCAAGAGTTGCTGCTTTGACCGTCGGGACGATGCAACTCCACCTTCCGTCAGGATTTATCATGAAATTGAATAATTGTTATTTTGTTCCTAGTTTGAGTCGAAACATTGTATCTCCCTCATGTTTGATGAAGGATGGTTATACATTCGCGAGTAAAGACAATGGTTGTGTGATCTCAAAGAATGGCATGTTTGTGGCTCTTGCATCCATTGTGAATGGGTTATTCATTTTAAATCTTGATGATTCACCTATATGTAATATAATTGCTAAAAGGCCTCGGCTAGATGATTTGAATTCTACCTATATATGGCATTGTCGTTTGGGTCATATAAGTGAGAAGCGCATGAAGAAGCTCCATTCTGATGGACTTTTAACTTCGTTTGATTTTGAATCATACGAGACGTGCGAAGCTTGTTTGCTAGGCAAGATGACCAAGGCACCTTTCACAGGTTTTCCTGAGAGGGCGCAAGACTTGTTGGAACTCATACATACTGATGTATGTGGACCAATGAGCACGACAGCTCGAGGTGGATTTCAGTACTTCATAACTTTCACTGATGATTTTAGTAGATATGGCTATGTCTACTTAATGAAGCACAAGTCAGAGACTTTTGAAAAGTTCAAAGAGTTTCAGAATGAAGTTGAAAATCAGCGTGGTAAGGAAATTAAAGCCTTGCGATCAGATCGTGGAGGCGAGTATTTGAGCCATGAGTTTATCACTCATCTAAAGAGTTGCGGAATTGTTCCACAGCTAACGCCACCTGGAACACCTCAGAGGAACGGTGTCTCCGAGCGACGTAATCGCACCTTGTTAGACATGGTGCGATCAATGATGAGCCAGTCAGACCTACCGTTATCATTTTGGGGTTACGCTCTAGAAACAGCAGCTTTCACACTAAATAGGGTACCATCTAAGTCCGTGGAGAAGACACCATATGAGATATGGACTGGAAAGACTCCCAGTTTGTCTTTTCTGAAAATTTGGGGTTGTGAGGCATATGTCAAGCGACTTCAGTCGGACAAGCTTACACCAAAATCAGACAAGTGCATATTCGTGGGATATCCAAAGGAAACAATTGGATATTATTTCTACAACCGATCAGAGGGCAAAGTGTTTGTCGCTAGGAACGGTGTTTTCTTGGAGAAAGAGTTTCTAAAAGGCGAGAAAAGTAGACAGAAGGTGTATCTTGAAGAAATTCGAGATGAGCCCATGAGGCAAGACTTTACGAGTGATGCTAATGTAGCAGAACGAGTTGAGGCACCTGTGGTAAGAGAAGAACCGCCACAACCACGAAGGTCGGAAAGGCCACGTCGCGCAACACAGAAAATGAATCTCCTAGTTACGGGAGAGCGCGACATATTGTTGATGGACAACGATGAGCCTAGGACCTATGCGAAAGCGATGATGGACACAGATTCCGAGAAATGGCAAAGTGCCATGAGATCCGAGATAGATTCCATGGGGCAAAATCAAGTTTGGAACTTAGTTGACCCGCCTGATGGTGTGAGACCCATCGAGTGCAAATGGATCTTTAAGAGAAAGAGAGATGTAGACGGAAATGTTAACGTCTACAAAGCACGACTTGTTGCAAAAGGTTTTCGACAAGTTCAAGGAGTTGACTACGACGAGACATTCTCTCCAGTAGCGATGCTTAAATCTATCCGGATCGTTCTAGCAATAGCTGCGTATTTCGATTATGAGATATGGCAGATGGATGTCAAAACAGCTTTCCTCAATGGGAACCTAGAGGAGGATGTATACATGATACAACCCGAAGGTTTTGTCGATCCAACTAATGCTGGAAAAATATGCAAGCTTCAGAAATCAATCTATGGATTAAAGCAAGCATCTCGGAGTTGGAACCTTTGTTTTGATGAGGTAGTCAAAGGGTTTGACTTCCGGCAGAATGAAGAAGAGGCTTGTGTTTACAAGAAGGAAAGTGGGAGCTCTGTTGTATTTCTGATCTTGTATGTGGATGACATATTGTTGATTGGGAATGATATTCCTATGCTAGAATCCGTTAAGACTTCGCTGAAAAATAGTTTTTCTATGAAGGACTTAGGGGAAGCTGCATACATTCTGGGCATAAGGATCTATAGGGATAGATCAAGGAGGCTTATAGGATTAAGTCAAGATACTTATATTGACAAGGTGCTGAATCGGTTCGGCATGGAACAGTCCAAGAAAGGGTTCTTGCCTATGTCACATGGCGTACACCTCAGCAAGACTCAGTGTCCTACGACGACTGATGAGCGGGAGCGCATGAGTAAGGTCCTTTATGCTTCAGCAATTGGATCCATCATGTACGCCATGATAAGTACTCGTCCAGATGTCTCATATGCTCTAAGTGTTACGAGCAGACACCAGTCCAATCCAGGTGAAAGTCACTGGACAGCGGTGAAAAACATTCTTAAGTACTTTAGAAGGACTAAAGATGTGTTCCTAGTCTTTGGAGGTGAGGAAGAGCTCATTGTAAAGGGTTACACTGATGCTAGTTTCCAAACTGATCCAGACGATTCAAAGTCGCAATCAGGATTTGTGTTCACAATAAACGGTGGTGCTGTAAGCTGGAAAAGTTCTAAGCAAGATACTGTGGCTGATTCTACAACGGAAGCAGAGTACATCGCAGCTTCGGAAGCGGCAAAGGAAGGTGTTTGGATGAGGAAGTTTCTCATTGAGCTTGGTGTGTTTCCCAATGCATCTAGCCCATTGGAACTCTACTGTGACAACAATGGGGCAATTGCACAGGCTAAGGAGCCGAGGAATCACCAGAAAAACAAACATGTACTGCGGAAGTTTCACCTCATTCGAGAGTTCGTTAAACGTGGTGAGATAAAGATATGCAAAATACATACGGATTTGAATATTGCTGATCCTTTGACAAAGGCTCTTCCACAGCTTAAACATGAATCACACAAGAGCTATGGGTATTAGATATCATTTAGATTAGCTCTAGTGTGAGTGGACAATGTTTTGTATCTATGACATATTGTTTATTTATTGAATATCCATGAAAGGCAACTTGTATATGATTAGCAATTATGTGAATTGTTTGTGAAACTCAATACTTGTATGGTTATTCAAAAAGTTGTCCCTAATTTGATTAGCACATGTATTAGTTGATGACTATGTTTCACAAGTCATGGACATGGAGATGTCAAACTAATAATGTGGGCACATGTATGACATGGGGCTGGACTGACCCAGTTTGAGACTTGTTTATCTCTTATTCACAACGCGTATGCTTTGTCCTTAGACCTGAGATTGTCGTATGTACTCAAGATGTGAATTGACCTACTTAGGGACTACCAAACGCTGCTCCGTAACTAGGTAGTTATAAAGGTGGTTTTCGGGTTTGTTAGGAAGCATGTTGTGAGGCATGGTCAATCAAGATGAGATTTGCCCCTCTCTATACGAGAGAGATATCTCTGGGCCCCTCGAGTGATCGGATCAAGAAATGCGTGGCCGTGCTAGGTTAAGTGTTAACCTCTTGAAGGATCCGACTCACAGATTCGAGAAAGGGAAGTCTTACTTGGAGTTAGACCAAATATCGTGAGGCAAAGGGAATAGCTTGTACGTGATGTTGTGGTGGTTCGTCTGATATGATCTTTACGTATTCATGGGAGTTGACACGTCTTGCTAGAGGCCGCTATCAACTATTGGAACGAGTAGGAGTACTCGAACCATGTCTATGTGTACGTGAACCCATAGGGTCACACACTTAAGAGGTTTGGAACACTGAAAACTTGCTTATGAGATTGTCTCTAGTGCAAGTGGGAGATTGTTGGGAATATGCCCAAGAGACAACCGGATTCGATCCACTAGTCTTAATGGGCCACAAATGTTGTGAAGCCCATTACCAGGGGAAGGGGGTACAATATTTATTAGTCTCATATTGCTAATGGAATATGGTGTGGAGAATTTCATCCAAATAAATAGAGACCAAACCCCTCCTGAGAAAGACATGACTTCCGAGCAATAGTTGATTTTCTCCCCATCGTGCTCGCGGACCTAGCAGTCCGGTGCGCGACGTTTCAATCCTCGTACGTGTGGATACCTCGGAGGTGCTGCGCTTGGAGCACAAGGACGAACCGCACGTGCGGGACCAGACGGACGTAAGCAACTGCACTGCACTGCCACTTCGACGCGTTCGTCTACATCGAGACGGCTTCCGCTGCAACTGCGCGTCTAGTGGTAACAATCTGTGATCTATAACTGCTGCTGTTCCTATTTTGGGTGAACGAGTTTTGTGTGTGCTAGCGTAGCCCTCTTCGTTACCCAACAGCCGCCAATATAAAACTGCCCACATGACCAACGGGTGCACGGACCCGTCCCTTTCCTCTTTATTTCGTGACGACTCACCGTATGAAACATCACCACGACTAGCTCAGCTCTATGTGACTTTGCTCGCCGGTGTGCCTAGCTTGTGCCCTACAGGCGAAAGCGACGCGTACCAAACCTTGGCATAACTTTCTCCTGGTCCGATGGGCGACTCGATCCATTGGAGCGTGGTGGGTCGACTCGAACTCGACACGAACGAAAACCACCCAAACCAGCTTTTTCTAAGCCATGCTTTTCGTCGTTGCAAATGACACCTGCGATGAAGAACTCTCCCGATTTTGCTATAAACGGAAACAAAGCGGCGCCGGTTTCCTTTGCTCGTATGCAATTCTGCAGAAAGTTTTGCCTTTTGGCAGCTCGCTTTTGATCCTATCTTTCTTTTTTAAAAAAAGGCAATTTGTACCATTTTTTATTGTTTTCACAGCTTCTCTTCTTTTGGGAGTTTTTTTTAAGAACACGATACGGCGGTGTACTACATGTATCCTGTGCGGTGGAGAGGGAACATGCCGCCATGTTCGCCAGCCGCTCCTCTCGAGCTCCAAGCTGCCTCACATGCCATGAATCTTCCACTAACTTTGCCACTACCAAAGTCCAGGTTGCCAACCTTGATTTGTTTTGTTAAGTGGTCTTCATCTCCAGGGCACCAAAGTTGTTATGTCCTTCCATAAACAAGCGGGAATAATCTATATGTTTAAGTATTGGAAAAAATCTCTTGCCGTTAAGCATATCGCAATACAATATACGAATTTGTTTTAGCACTCGCGAAAGGGTGGCCACTAGCTAGTAGATCATCCAAAGGTTCAAGACAGTTTCTTTTAAATACAAAAAAATGTTTTTAAAGGTTCAAGCCAATTGCGAGAGATTAACCCTTGATAGGCACATACCCTCAATTGATATCATGCCGTCGAGCACATTGTAAGCCCCGCTTAATGCATTCGTCCATTCTTGCCCCGTCCTATCGTGCTAGCACCTCCTACGTCTTATTTTGTCACACACTCACACCTAGAGAATGGTAAGCCCGTGTAGCCACTTACGTTGTTTAACACCAACCAATAGCATCTTCAGTACTTCTCTCATAACTATTTTTTAATAACTAGCTAATCAAGATATCCTAATATTTCTTTATAATTATTGAGCAAGTTGATTTTACGATCATCCAATAATTTATTACACATAAAACACTATAATTTATTTTTTGAAACATCCGAAAACACTATCACAACAAGTCACACGTATCATGAAATAACCAACGCAACATCATGACTCAACCATTTCTACCATCTTAAACAACTAATGCAATATCAATAATCAATTAAAATATATTACTACTGCAACGTCAATCGTATTTCTGTTCGAATAAAAATGTGTAAAAAAATTCTTACCGCAACATCCGTCTACGGGTTGAGTGTTGTTCCCTCTGCAACATCATCACATAACTATTATAGCAAAAATACATGTAAAAAGAATCTCACTGCAGTATCGGACGCCATAACCTGAGCATTACCGATGGACTATACTATAGTAAAACATTTACTTTTCTATACGCAGCACCGGCTGAACGTTCAAAACGATAAAGTAGAAGCATTATTTTGGTTATAGATATGTTTTATTTCATACGAGACATCATAGAATCCTAAATTGCAGCCTGATGCTTATCATCTCTCATTGGCCCCTTCGCTTGTGTGCTATCGTCGCTGATTCGTTACCTCCATGACGACGGCCTCTTTTTACAATTTTACATTTACATCCTCCATTACCATCAGCCTGACTCAAATTCACCGTTATTGTTACGTACTGCCTAACTGGCTCCTCCTCCTGTTCCCGCCTTGCGTTGGATGTCCGCTAGCTTTGGCCAATGGCCTCTAGCTCTAGGTGCCCTGTTGGAGCTTAAGTTCTTCCATGCATGTACAATGCCACCGTAACATTGCTTTTTTACACTAACCGTGGAGATCAAAACCTCGCTCACTCCCATCCCTCGGCGCCGCTCGCGCACCAGCCGAAGTTGAGGCTGGAGGCGTGCTCATCAGAGAAGAAGCTGGCCGCGCCGTCGTTGCCGATCACGTCCGAGCTGGCGAGCCATTCCTCCGTCAAGCCATAGCCATAGCCGCCCCCCGTCTTGTACGACGAGTCGCATGGGTAGATCGGCTCCTGCGGCCACTTGGTCTCGAGAATGGGGAGAGACGTGCAGCAGCCTGCCGCCGCCGCCGCCGACGTGTCCAGGAACGCCGCACCGAACCCGCCGAAGGCCGGCTGCTCGAACGCCGCGCCGGAGTAGGGCGACGCCTCGACGTCGTTGAACACCACGCTCGAGTCGCTGTCCGAGGAGCCGTCCTGCTTGCAGACCGCCGCCGCGGCGCCACCGGCCGTCGCCTGGCGGCGCTCCTCCGCCGCGTCATTGGACGCCGCCTCCAGCTTCACCGCCGCCGCCGGCCTGGACAGCTTCTGCCTCAGCTCCCGTATCTCGGCGGCGAGCGCGTCCTTGTCGCGGCGGAGCGCGTCGCAGTCGGCACGGAGGGCGTCGTGGCGGGCGCGCAGGGCGGCGAAGTCGCGCTCCAGGGCCTTGGTCTTCCAGCGGGCGCGGCGGTTCTGGAACCAGACGGCGACCTGGCGAGGCTGCAGGCCGAGGTCGCCGGCGATGCGGGACTTGCGGTCCGGGTCCAGCTTGTTGTCCGTCTCGAAGCACCGCTCCAGGGCGCGCACCTGGTCCAGCGCCAGCCGCCGCTTCTTCTCTCCGAGCCCGCACGCCGACCGCGCCGCCGCGCGCCCGCCGGCCATGTCGTCGTCGTCGTCCACGTCGTCGAGCTCGGCATCGTCGCCGTGCTCCATGCTGCGCGCCGGCGCCGCTAGGGCCTCGTCCTGATCCCCGAACGCCGGCTTAATGTCCCCTGCAATATGGGCGCATCGCGTTTAAGAATGACTCTAATCCTGCTCGAATTCCCAAATTTGCAAAGAACATTCTCTGTGCAGCTTTGCGTGGCATCATGTTAATTTATCAAATGCAAAAATGGAATGCAGAACCCAATGTCAAAAGGCGAACATAGAGTACTATCAAAGTACTCACTAGACTGGTATTTTGTCAAGGACATCACGGATTCAGGAAGTACAAAACACAATGAGATCTCACGGTAATTCTACTGTACCTGTTTCTGTGGATTCATGGCTGCTGGCGGGCCTCTTCGATTGCCTCTTCATTTGTGACCGGCACCCCAGATACTCAGGAAGGATTTGGAAATGGCGGCGTTTCTAATTATGAGACAGGGGCAGCAGGGGCAGAGGAGTCGGAAAGCAAGATGGCAGGCCACGCACAAAACGAGAGGCCTTTCCTGCCCTTTTGTTGGTCGGCGGCGACGGCCCTGCTGGGAACTCAACTCACTCTTCGTAAGTCGTGCTCTAAAGATGAACAAGTGGTGTGGTGGAGTCCCTCTCTCTCCGCTTCTTCCTTGGTGAGCGCAGGAGTGCAGGGCGGATGTGAGAGAGGAGAGAGGCCACAGGGGCAAACGACTGATGCAAGCGGCCATGGGGCTCGTATAAGTATAAATAAAAGGCAAGCAGCTCGCCGGCGCGGGCACCCCGGTTGGAATTGGACAGCGCCGCGATGTCATGTGCCAGAGATTTCTGTAGGATCCATGTGTTGGCATTGCCAGCTGGGACCAATGCCATTTCTTTTGTCTTACAACTGAGGTAGTGTTTGGTTGAGGTATTTGTAACGTAACCTGATAACGCTGATAAATAGATTACATTAGATCTTGTTTGTTTCACTACTGGCCGCAATCGGTTCCCTCGTAATCGGATACCGCCGTATGTAATTTTGTTACCGCTCCCGCCACGGCGTAATCGATCAAATGGCAAGCTACTTTCCTGTCTTCTCTCGACTGCAGTGCATTGACAGGCGCGCAGCAGCTCTGCTATTGATGCGACGAGCGGCTGCTTTGAACCAGATGACCGACTCCTTCTGATAATTGATACCGTTACATACTCAAACCAAACAAATCTCGTTTTGACTCATTCCCTTACCATTCCCGCTGTGATGTGATATCATTACCGTTTGCGTTTGCAGCGACGGAACCAAACACTACCCGAGAACGAAGTGGCTTAAATTTGGTCCCCGCTTTGTTTTCTAAAATACTAGAAATGAATATTGATATGTTATGCAGCTTATACCGAATTAAACAGAAAATTGTATCTTTTTTCTCTTTCAATTTCCTTGTTAGAAATAGTTTGGACCCAACAGTGGAGACAATGATACCTGCTGATAATAAGTTGGTTGGCAAACCCCATTGAAAATGGTTTACACCCCGTGGTTGTTTATCAAAATACATTTGATTTGTTTCTAATTTTTGACTTGTAAGGTAATTACTCATGGATTTCTAAAAGTCAGCTAATCTTTTTCAATAGCGTATGCCATGCAGGCCCCTATGTTGGCTACAAGTGCTCGTCTAGAGTGGCGGAGGCCGGATAATCCTTGATCTAAAAATGCAGGCCCTATGTTTATGCAATAGGAATCTCCTTTTTTTTCAAAAAGAAAGAAGGCAATGCATCTCTTAGGCATTATGGTGGGTACAATGTTAAACCTATAGATTACAAAAACATTACATCGAAATGTTATGCCATAATAGGTTTGAGATACGGTAAATTAATATCACACATAGCATGAAGAGTTTTATACGGAGTATTAAACAAAAAAGAATGTATAGTTACTAGCAAAATTCAAGGTGACATCAACATCTCACGGGTGCAAGATGTAAGCATGATGAGCAAAATGAAAAGAACCCGTATAAATTAGTTATTATTACAAAATAGCATTTTAACTATATATAACGTCACTGTCCCTGAAAAATTAGAAGGATGTCCCAGTTGTTTAAGAGAACCTCACACTAACATGCAGAACACATACCCACAGAGTATCTCCGACGGCCCAGTAGTCTAACCATGGTTACTTGCCGTAGTTTAGTTAACAAGCTACTGAGCCAAAGCAAAATATTTTTAAATTCCCTCCCAGCTATATTTCCTCTTCCTCCCCATGAGTTTTTTTTTCTTGCCGGAAAGAAGACTTGCTTTTCATCCAGGTATGTAGCCCTTTCAAGCAAGAAATGTCGCGCCAGAGCCTGCTGTCAACAACGCCAACTGGCACGTAGTATGATAGTGTAGTACAGTGTATGAAAAAACTGACCCCCCCCCCCGAATGTGAACTCAAGCTACCATAGTCTACTATTAATCGCTGCACATCCACTTCACGCCAATCTCTTTTCCACGAAACTGACGAACGGTTCTTCGCACACAACGCAAGTTCTAAGCTTCCGACCGACGATCTGAAGAAGCACCAATATTCCATGAGAGATTTTCAGTGCCGTAAGGTTGCACGTTCACGACATCTAAGACAACAAAACAATCAATCACTTGGCTCTCCCGTAATCGCATAGTTTAATCTCAGCTGAAGCTGTAGAATTTGCCGTGAATGACGGTGCATGTTCTGTAGGAACTGGAGCCAGCATGTTCAGCTCAGCTCAAGCTCAAGCTCAGAGGGAGAAATGGAGAGAGAGCAAAGAAAGTGTCCGTTGAATCTGGTGGCGAAACGTGGCATGCACTGTGGTGGCGAAAATGCCGCCACCGAGCCGGCACTCCAGCTCAGAACCGCGCTTTAGGAACCGCCCCGGGCCCCACCACGGGCAGATTAAAAGTGGGGAGGACTTGCGCGAGGTCCTAAAGTGCGGCTATACACCTAGCGATGCTGCAGTTGAAGCTATAGCCTAAAGCCTACTTCTCCACGGCGCAAGTACACCTACCTATTCGTGCCGATGCCGTGCGCCGCGGCGTGTGCCGCATGCCAATCCGGCGTTCTAGATCGATGCTCTGGTAGTGTTAATTCATCCTTCTTTAGTGGTGAACGCGAAAATATCGAGATGTGAACGCCCTTGGTTGGCGAGTTGGCATTGGTCAGGAAATTTCTCCTCGTGTCATGCATGGCCGTGCAGTGGAGTGAGGGTTTGTGCTGATCCAAGGCTATCTTATCCGATCAGTTGTGATTTATCGACACAGTGACCTACTGACCCGGACGGTTTGATCAACATCATGGTGACGCTGCCTGCGATGGTTTTAATTAATTACCTGCGTGTCTGTGTGTGTGAAGCAACAACCAAGCAGTAAACGACTTGCTAGGTCAGTTACTAGCCTATATTGTTAGCTTTATCGACGACTACAGGAGTAGTATATTTGGTTTTATGGGCCGATCACGATTGTGCCCCCATGTAAATTGGTCCTCACACACGCGGCAGGACTCTAGGCTGATTTGCAACTCCCAAAGGTGAGTAGCTGCGTGCTTTCTTTCCATCCTGCCAACTTTCTTTACCCATGAGCATCGGCTCTGTTTCTGCTTTTTCGCGAGTGGTGCCGTGTAGTCATGGGAACTTTTGACTTGCTGGATATAGCGGTAGTGCGCACTTGGAGGTTCTGTTAAGAGATACCGATGCAGTGTCCATCACTTGATGCTACATTGCCCACTTAAAAAAAATCTAAACGTCAATAAATTTTGATATGTTATATACTGTATATGTATGTTACTCTGCCCAAATCATCCAAAAGGTAAATGACAAAACCGTGGAACGACTGAGTTACTGAGCATCCAGTAATGATCTGAACAAATGAGAAGCTTATATATTGAACTATGTATCAGAGATCGTGCTGTGCCATTGGAGTACCCTGGACATCCGGTGCAACTCAGGAGGCAAGCATCAGATCAGGTATTCAATTTTGAAACCTTGATTGAACGCAAGCAAGCGAGGACGCTTTCATCCAAACCGAGTTGAGCCATCTTTACTCGAAAGTACTCCGTAGTAACTAGGAAGCTAAGCTAGAAGACAAAGTTGTTAGTAAACCCTAAGCAGCGGGGCGGATACTCCACCAAAGCACTCGTTTCAAACAAAACCCAACCACTCCGTCGATTTTCCAGCCCCTGGAAATGGGGAGGAGCCGGAGACAAGGCGAGGGGAATGGAATCTATTCCTAGACCTCTGAAAAGCAGGGCGGAGAAGCAACACCTCTTTTTGGCCCGGAAAGTCGTGGGCACAGCCGATTGATGGATGGATGGATGGATGCATCAAACAACTAAAGTACCAACACGCTTGCTCACTCACTCCCCTAGTAGCCCAAGGACCACAGATGCCGTGCCGTACCTAGGACAACGACGTGCCCGTGGGATGCCTTGGCGTGTTTTCCCCACGTCCCAGACGCTCGGCTCCATTGGGCATTGGCCGCCCCGGAAGGAACCGCCCCGTTCGGCCGTGCCACCCTATCGCGTCCCCGTGCCCGGAGTTGAGTTGAGTAGGGAGAAATTGGGAAAGCGAGTAGGATGAGTGCACGGCTTGAGTTGAGTGATCCTATCAGGGGAAAACTAAAAGACGACGAGGGGACGGGTGCGAGGCGACGGAAAGTGATGCGCCTGGGTGCCATCTTTGGCGAGGAAAAGGACGGCCCTTGCGGCCTCGTGCGCTGGCCGCTTGCAGCTTTCTTCCTGTTCCCACAAACAGAACAAGATCAAGTTGGGCAGGCAGGCTCACTTGGAGGGGAAAGGGTAGGGATCTGTTATGGATGCCGGTATGCAAGAGTCTGCTTCTGCTGCTGAATCAGGAAGAAGGCATGATGGTGGGCTGCGCCGCTCGTCCAAGCCAGCGTTCCGAATGTGCGTGTCGCCGGCCCAGAATGGTCCACGCCCATGTAAACAAGATGAGTTGCGTGCGTGTAGGCGTGCCTATTAAAAGAGAGGAGCGAAGAGAGAAGACAAGCTATTTGATGTAACAACTTTTCCCAACTGAATCAACCTCTCTCTACTGGCCTCTCTCATGTTCTTCTTCTTCCTCCAATTCCCCTTCTAGTTACCAGCAATCTGTCGATTGCAAACAATCTGGTATCAGACTCTAGATCCTGGATTCCGCTCCCCCTCACCACCACTATACCCGACTCCAGCGCCACGCCGGCGCCATGGACCCCAACACCAAGCTTATCCTCGACGAAATCTCCAACCTCAACAAGCGCTTCACCGAGCACGATCTCAAGTGGGAGCAGCGCCTGTCGGAGATCGACAAGTGCCAGGGCGAGCGCGTCGATCGCCTGGAAGAGGCGGCCACCGCGTTCAAGGACTGGCAGCCGATGATCGAAGCTCACGTCGAGGACGCGCGCCTGGAGATCAGGAAGCTCTCGCGCCATTGGGACCGATCCGTCCGGGAGCACGCCGCTTCTGATCCGGGCCTCTTCCCCAACCCCAATTTGTCAGCGGCCGGGCGCCCATCTGCCCTGGATCCAACCCCTGACGGCCCCGCTGGGCACCGCGTTGAACAAGATCTCCGGGATGGCGGTTTTGGATCGGTGATCATCCAAACCCACATCCCGGCCAAGGGTACGTGTTCCCGTTCGTCCCCACCTTCTCCCCGTCACTCGTGTCACTCTAAGAGTCCCCAAATCTCTGAACCATATCGTTTTCCCGCTAGCTCTGATGATACCCTGTTCTGCAGTAAGCCTCCCAAACTTCAGTTCCCCTACTTCGATGGATCCAACCCTAAGCTGTGGTTATCCCGATCTGTCGATTATTTTGAGCTATGACGCGTTGATCCCGCCATTTGGGTTCGTTTCGCTTCCATGTATTTCAAGGTTCCCGCCTCACTTTGGCTCCAATCCATGTCTAAACGCCTGAAATCGACCTCCTGGTCTGAATTCAGTAAGCTGCTCCTCGAGCGCTTCGGTCGGGACCAGCAGGACCTTCTAGTTCGCCAGTTGTTCAATATCAAACAGCTGGGTTCAGTCGCTGACTATGTAGAGAAATTTGCTGAACTGGTGGATCGGTTAATTGCTTATGACTATGATACTGATCCTCGGTTCTTCACTATGCGCTTCATTGATGGATTGCGCAATGACATTCGCTCTACTGTTCTAATTCATCGCCCCATTTCGTTGGATACTGCTTGCTCTCTCGCTATGTTGCAAGAAGAGGTGACTGAGCCTCACCGTCGTCGGGATTTTCGCCGTCATGATGTGGGGAGTTCGTCTCGCCCTCCACCTTGGGGCCCTTTCCCTCTTCCTCCACCTCCGCGCATTGACAAGCCGGCTCCAGCCATTGTTGATAAGAAGCCTGCTGACAAATCACCTGCTGACAAGTTTGTGGCTCTCAAAGCTTACCGTCGTGCTCGTGGTTTGTGCGACAGATGTGCCGAGAAATGGCATCCAGGTCATCAATGTGCTCCTACAGTGCAGTTGAATGTTATGCAAGAGCTTATGGAGTTATTCTCTGTTGATGATCCTGATTCTGCTGATTCCCCTGTATTGACCTCCAGTCCAGAGCATCATCTGTTTCTGGCTGTTTCTGAAGCTACTGTATTGGGTTCAGATGGACCTCGCACAATGAAACTGCAAGGGTAAGTACAGAACCATCCTCTCCTCATTCTGGTTGATTCTGGTAGTACACACACATTCATCAGTAAACGTATTGCTGATCGACTTTCTGGAGTGGTTGCTCTACCTGCTGTCCAAGTTCAGGTGGCCAATGGTGGCATGTTGCAATGTTCATCTCACATCCCCCAATGCCCCTGGTCTATCAGCAATATTTCATTTTTTTCTGATGTCAAAGTGATTGATCTTCAGCATTTTGATTTCATCTTGGAATGGATTGGCTGGAATCTTTCAGCCCAATGAAGGTCCACTGGCAGTTAAAATGGATGGCCATTCCCTATCAAGGGTCAACTGTTCTGTTACAAGGTCTTCTTCCTCCCTGTCTAGAAGAGATTGTGGTACATATCTGTGCTGTCTCTGCTCAAGATCAATTGAATGAAGTTGACCAAGATGTGCCTCCAGAGATTTCTGTCTTGCTGTCTGAATTTCAGTCAGTTTTTGCACCAGTGGATGGCTTACCTCCTGTCAGAAATTGTGACCATTCTATCACTTTAGTACCTGGAGCCAAACCAGTATACATCAGACCTTATCGTTATCCTCCTGCACTTAAAGATGAAATTGAGTCTCAGATTCAAGAAATGCTCAACAAAGGTTTGATACAGCCTAGCAGCAGCCCTTTTTCTTCTCCCTTGCTGTTGGTCAAAAAGAAGGATGGGTCCTGGAGACCCTGTGTTGACTATAGGTACTTAAATGCTTTGACTATCAGAGGGAAATTTCCTATACCCATATTTGATGAACTTGTGGATGAGTTAGCTGGTGCTACCTGGTTTTCCTCTCTGGACCTTAATTCGGGCTTCCACCAGATCAGAATGAAAGCTGGAGAAGAATATAAGACTGCCTTTCAGACACACTTTGGTCACTTTGAATTCAAGGTGATGTCATTTGGTCTGTGTGGTGCACCTGCTACCTTTCAGGGAGCCATGAATGGCACATTGAAGCCTCTGCTACGCAAATGTGTCCTCGTTTTCTTTGATGATATCTTGGTCTACAGCAAGACTTATGAGGAGCATTTGGTTCACTTAAGGGCAGTATTCCAGTTGCTGCAAACAGACAAGTGGCAAGTTAAGCTTTCAAAGTGTGCTTTTGGGCAGAGGCAAATATCATATCTTGGGCACATTATTAGTGCTGAAGGCATCTCAACAGACTACAGGAAGATCAAAGCTATTACTGAATGGCCTCGGCCTACAAATGTGAAAGAGTTGCGTAGTTTCTTGGGCCTAGCAGGATACTACAGGAAGTTTGTTCGCCATTTTGCAGTAATAGCCAAGCCACTCACTTCCTTGCTCAAGAAACATAGTCTGTTTGTCTAGACCATTGACCATGATTCTGCTTTTGAAGCTCTTAAGCATGCCCTCAGTACTGCCCCTGTCTTAGCAGCTTCAGATTTCACAAAAACCTTCTGCATTGAAACTGATGCTTGTGCATATGGTGTTGGAGCTATTCTCATGCAAGATGGCCACCCCCTGGCATACATTAGCAAACCTCTTGGCATCAAGACATCAGGTTTGTCCACTTATGAAAAAGAGTACTTGGCTATCTTATTGGCTGTTGAGCAGTGGAGAGCCTATCTTCAACATGGGGAATTTCTAATCTCTACTGATCAGAAGAGCCACATCCACTTATCTGATCAGAGGCTCCACACTCCTTGGCAACAAAAGGTTTTCACCAAACTATTGGGCTTACAATATAAAATAGTTTATAAGCAAGGTTCCACTAATAGAGTAGCTGATGCCTTGTCTCGAAGACCTCATGACCCCATGGTGTTGTCAGCTATCTCATCTTGTGTTCCCTCCTGGACATCTTCTATCATTCTGGGATATGAGCAAGATCCTCAGGCTTGTGACTTCATTGCCAAGTTGGGAGTTGCTCCTGATGTTGTTCCACAGTTTGCTCTTCAAGATGGTATTCTCAGGTACAAGAACAGAATTTGGTTAGGGACCAACACTTCCCTCCAATCACAAGTCATGGTGGCTTTGCATGATTCTCCTGCTGGGGGTCACTCTGGCTTCCCTGTTACATACAGACGCATTAAACAGCTATTTTCTTGGAAGGGAATGAAGTCAGCTATCAAGGATTATTGTCTCACTGTCAAATTTGCCAGCAAGCTAAACCTGACAGATCCAAGTACCTAGGTTTGCTGTAGCCCCTTCCCATTCCCTCATCTGCATGGCAAATTGTTACTATGGATTTTATTGAAGGCCTTCCCAAGTCAGCACATAAAGATTGTATCATGGTGGTAGTTGATAAATTCACCAAGTACAGTCATTTCTTGGCCCTGTCTCACCCATTTACTGCTTCCACGGTGGCCAAGCTCTTCTTTGACAACATCTACAAATTACATGGTCTTCCTGACTCCATTGTCTCAGATCGTGACAAGGTGATCACAAGTCATTTCTGGCAGGATCTTTTCAAGTTGCTCAAAGTGTCTTTATGCATGAGTTCAAGTTATCATCCTCAATCTGACGGGCAAACTGAACGTGTTAACCAGTGCCTTGAAACATTTCTTCGCTGTTTCGTTCATGCTTGCCCCGCTAAGTGGATGGATTGGTTGAGCTCTGCAGAGTATTGGTATAACACAGCCCCCCACTCTGCTATTGGGTGTTCTCCTTTTGAAGCCCTGTATGGTTACTCGCCAAGAAGCTTAGCATTGTCCCTGCCAACTTCTGGTTCAGTTCCTGATGTTACTCAGTGGATCCAAGAGAAGAAGTTGGTGTCTGCTTTACTTCAGCAGCATCTGGTACGTGCTCAGCAGCGCATGAAGAAACAGGCTGATAAAGGACGTTCTGAAAGAATTTTTGAGGAGGGTGATTCTGTCTATCTCAAGCTTCAACCTTATGTACAATCTTCTCTAGCCCCAAGAGCTAATCAGAAACTATCTTTCAAGTTCTTTGGGCCCTTCAAGATCCTGCAACGCATTGGCTCGGTCGCGTACAAACTACAACTACCCAGTGCTTCCTCCATCCACCCAGTTTTTCATGTATCCCAACTGAAGAAGGCTCTACCTCCTACACACGGTGTGTCTGCTTCTATTCCTGAACCTTCCTTCCTTCAATTTCCTGAGAGGATTTTGGCAAAGAAGATGGTGACCAAGGGTCTCGCACCTATACAACAAGTCTTGGTCAAGTGGTCTGGGTGGCCAGAATCTTTGGCGACATGGGAGGATTTTGAAGCTCTGCACCAGCAGTTCCCAGCAGCACCTGCTTGGGGACAAGCAGGCTCTTTACAGGGGGGGAGTGTTATGGATGCGGGTATGCAAGAGTCTGCTTCTGCTGCTGAATCAGGAAGAAGGCATGATGGTGGGTTGCGCCGCTCGTCCAAGCCCAGCGTTCCGAATGTGCGTGTCGCCGGCCCATATAAACGAGATGAGTTGCGTCCGTGTAGGCGTGCGTATTAAAAGAGAGAAGAGCGAAGAGAGAAGACAAACTATTTGATGTAACAACTTTTCCCAACTGAATCAACCTCTCTCTGCTGGCCTCTCTCCTGTTCTTCTTCTTCCTCCTCCAATTCCCCTTCTAGTTACCAGCAATCTGTCGATTGCTAACAGGATCAAGTCGGAGAACAACGACGCCTACACGGCGAGCCGGCGAGAGCAATGGCCGTAGCAGGGAACGAACGAACGCGCAGCGGCGCACTACCATCGCCGCGCCAAGTACCAGCACCAACTCGATTGCGTCTATCAGTTTGGAGGCGGTGATCGTTGATAAAGACAACACACATCTTTGTCGAGCCTTAGTAGGGCGATGGTAAGCTCTCCGCTCCCCCCTCCCTCCCCACCGGCCTCCCCCACCCCCTCCCCTGCTCTCCGCGTCGGCGCGCCGGTGTCTGGCCCCTCTCCTCCCTCTCCCGCGCCGGTGGGCTCGCCGCTGATGGCCACCCCGTCGGGAGCCTCCACCCTCAACCCCAACGCTCCGCCCTTCAGATCTGCGAGGGCCGGAGCCTCCCCCCTTCTTGCGTCTGGTTCCTCTGTCCCCTCCTGGCTCAACTTCACCCCCGTCCTCGTCGTCCTCGTCCTCCTCTTCGGGATCTTCCTTCCGTTCTAAGTCGCCTGAGGTCTCCCCATCCGTTGTGGTGCCGGGGACTTCTTTTAGGGACGCGGCCTTGGGTTCGCGGTCGCCGCCGCCCCGGTTGTCCTCGGTCGTGGTGGTCGCTGGTCAGGTGTCTCCTCCCTGCCCTGGCCCCGTTGCTGGTTCCCGTGGCGGGCGGCGAGTCGACCTGCGCCTGGCCGGTGGGCCTCCGGTGCAGCTCGCCCCGGCGCCGCCTCGCCGCCGTGGCCCTGATGCGGATGGTTGGGAGGAGGCCCCGGTGCGGCGGCGATGGAGGCGTCTGGTTCCTCCGGTTCGGGCGGCGTGGCCCGTCCCGGCCGACCTGGTTGGCCGTTGTTTCAACTGCCTCGCCTCCGACCACGTTGCGGCGGCGTGCCGCTTCCCGTCGCGTTGTCTCCGCTGCCACCAGGTGGGGCACATGGCTCGGAGCTGCAAGCGGCCGCGGTCACCGGTGGGTTCCGGAGCCTGTCGTCCCCCACCTCCCCCGCTTCGCTGGCCGGGCCCGCCCCCTCCGCCGCCGGCGCCGGTTCCCCCGCGTCGCTTCCCGGTGTTCGAGCCGGCACTCCTGCGTCACTCGCCTCCGGTTGCCCTTCGTGAAGGGCCGCCACCTCGGTCGTCTCCGGCATCCTCCATCTCCTCCGAGAGTTTCACGCCGCCGGGTTCCCTGGTCGCTTCCACCCCTCCGCTCTCCCCGCGTTCCAGGCCGCCGCTCTCCGCCCTTCCACCTCCCCTGGTTCCGGGAGAGCCGGAGCGTAGGCCGACGCTGGAGCTCTGCGTCCTGCCTCGCTCGGTGGCGATGGTGGTGGAGGAGCGCAGGCTTGGCTGTGCTCTGGTCGCCATGCTGGGGGGAGCCAAGCCGGTGGCCACGGTCGCACAAGTAAAGCTTCACCTTTTCGAGCACTTCCAGGTGGTCGGCGTCCAGGTTCGTCTGCACTCGCCGGAGAACTTCCTTCTGCTTTTCAATCGGCGCGAGGATGCGGATGCTTTGCTCCACACCCCTCAGCCTCCAGGTGCCCAGCTCCACTTGGTGCTCAAGAGGTGGCGGCCGGAGTCGATGGCGGTGGCCAAGCCTCTGCCTTTCAGGGTCAGGCTGGAGTTGGACGGCGTGCCGGCTCACGCGTGGCAGGTGGCCACGGTGCAGGCCATTGTTGGCTCGTCTTGTGTGGTTTGCTCCTCCACTGAGGACACGTTGGCCAAGGCTGACTACTCTCGCTTCGTGGTCGATGCTTGGTGCCTCGACCCGGATCGGATCCCACGGGAGAAGCTCGTCGTCATTACTGATGAGGTTCTACCGGCGGTGTTGCCGGTTGCTGCGGCTCGGCCACTTCCGGCACTCTGCTATAGAGTCGTCATTCACCTCAAGGTCGTGGAAGATTTTCATGCTCACCACCCCGGTGGCGTCGGGCCGGGTAGGCCTGATGGCCGGGGGCCTGATGATGGTGGTGACGAGGGCGGCGGCCATGGTGGTGGCCCGGCTCGCCGGTATGTGTGGTTGATGGGTCCTTCCCCCTACTGGCGGCTCTGGCCATGCGGGCGGTGTGTCCGCCTCTCCACATCCGGTTTGGTCCCGCCTCTCCGCCGCTCGGCCGCCGGTGTGGTCTCGTCTTGGGCCGGCGGCGAGGCGGCCCGGTCAGGCCGTCCGGCGACGTCGTCCGCGGCGCTCTCGCCGGGCTCGTCCTGGTCCGAAGCGCCCTCGTCAGCGGCGTGTCTGGAAAGTGAAAAGTAAGGCTGTAGCTGTCCCCCCTGCTGCAACTGGTCGGCTGGACCGGACCGTTGACTCGGATATGTCCAAATTGGTACAACAGAATTCGTCGCCTTCTCGGTCGCTGTTCAAACTGAGTTCCTCGGTCGCTTTGTCCCTGGTCCAGGTGCCCCCTAAGTATCCCGAGGTTGATACGCCTGGTGGGTTGGCGGATCGGCCCGCCTTGCCGTGCTTGTCAGGTGGAGTGGCAGTTGGTTGCTCCACTCCTGACCGGGCCTCTGCTGGGCTTCCTTCGGTGGCCCGTTCCATTTCGGTCCGTTCGGCGTTCTCTCGCCTCCTTGAGGACTTGGGCGCCATTCTGGATGGGCCGTTTGGGGGGCCGGGACCGCTGGCCCCGCTCCCTCCCCCTGCCCCTGACTCTGCTGACTTGGTTGGGGGCCCCGCTGGGTCACAATCATCGTTGGTCGTCCTGGTGTCCGAGGCGCCGTTGCGGGCTCCCGTTGTGGTCGGCGGGTGCCCTGTGGGTTCGCCTTCACCGCCGGTGCTCCGGCCGGTGGCGGCTGGGTCGCAGGTGCGCCCGCCCCTTGCGGGGTTGTGGAGACTACATCGTCGGTTTCTGCTTCCCCGGCCGGGTTAGGTGCAGCGTCCCCGGGTGCCTCCGTCCCCCCGTTGGACGTCGACCTCACCTACATCACCACGACTCGCGGTGCCCTTCCTTCTCCGGTGTCGCCGGTGCTCCCGCTTGCCGCGTCGTTGCCGGTGGTCACGGCGGCCAACTTCGTCGACTCCTTCTCTGGCCCGGTGGCGCCGGCTCTGTTCTTGTCGCCGGTGCGTCGTCGGAGTAAGGTTCCTGTTGCTGCAGGGAAGCCAAGGCGGAGCGAGCGGATCGCATCGAAATCTAGGGGTCGCACTTCCAACTCGCTGATCGCTGCTCAGAATGTCCTGATGCGCAAGCTTGGCATTGCAGTTGAGGGCGCTGCTCCGGATGCTGAGGCGTTCGCGCGCTACGAGCAGACCTTTGCTCGGGGGCTCTCTGCTGATCAGGCTCAAGCCATTGCTGCTCTCTTCCCTGATGGTATGCCTGAGGAAGCTCTGGTTGATGACGAGGCCCCGGCCGAGGAGCTGTAGTCCTATCTGGTCGGTCGCGTTTGCTAGTTGTGTCTTATGGCGTCTGAAAACATTTTGATTTGGAATGTCCGTGGTCTCAATTCGGTCGCTCGTCGCAACGTTCTTCGTGATTTAGTGGTCGCCGAGAGGGCTAGTATTGTCTGTATTCATGAAACGAAGCTGTCAAGCATTGCCGAGGCTGATGTACTTGCTATGTTTGGAATGAATTTCTCGTTTGCCTATTTGCCTGCTGCTGGCACGTGTGGTGGTGTTCTGGTGGCCTGGAACAAACTCATCTGGTCCGGTTCCCACGTTTCGTCTCGCAACTACTCCCTAACCCTGAAACTGGTCGATAATTCTTCTACTGTATCCTGGTGGCTAACTACTGTGTACGGTCCGACAAGGGGCTGTGATAAGGCCGCGTTCCTGTTGGAACTGCAGGAGGTTTTTCGTGGAGTCTCTGGCCCGTGGCTACTCTGTGGAGACTTCAATATGATCTACAAGGCGGAGGACAAAAACAACAATCGCTTGAACAGAAGGATTATGGGCCGTTTCAGGCGGCTTCTTGAGGATCTTGAGCTGAAAGAGCTTCACCTCCATGGTCGTCTTTATACTTGGAGTAATGAGCGGGCGCACCCTACTCTTGAGCGAATGGACCGGGCATTTGTTACACTTGCGTGGGAGGAGATCTTCCCTCATAATTTTCTACAGTCTTTGCCCTCTCTGTGCTCCGACCATGCTCCCCTCCTATTACAGACCAATGCTCAATTTTTCTCCAGGCGTCGCTTTCGTTTCGAGGCGATTTGGCCAAAGTTCCCAGGGTACTTGGAGACTGTTGCAAATGCCTGGCACTGTCCAAACGTTCTTCTTGATCCATTATGTCGCCTTTATTGGTCGCTCCGCAACACTGCGAAGGCTCTCCAGAGTTGGAGTGCGAAGCATGTTGGCAGCATCCGCCTGCAAATTCAGATCGCCAAAGAAGTGATACACCGCCTTGACTGTGCCCAAGACTTTAGGTTGCTTCACTCTTGGGAACGTGATCTGCGGTCGCTTCTCAAGCGCAAGTGCTTGGGTCTTGCTTCGCTCGAAAGAACCATTGCACGACAATGCTCTAGGATTAATTGGCTCTCGGAAGGTGACGCGAGTACTAAATTTTTCCACCAGCACGCCAACTTCAGACAGCGTAAGACTTTCATCCCTTCCCTGGAGCATAAGGGGCTCCCGGTCGTCGACGAGACCCAAAAGGTGGACTTGGCGTTTAGGTTCTTTGACGATATTCTTGGCACCCCAGTGTCTCGGTCGCGTGTTCTTGATTTTGCTCGGCTAGAGCTCCCCTCCCTTGATCTAGCGGCGCTGACTGTGGCCTTTTCTGAGGAGGAAATCTGGGCCATCATTCGCAACATGCCCTCGGACAAGGCTCCTAGCCCGGACGGGTTCACTGGTCGCTTCTACAAGATGGCCTGGTCGATTATCAGGAATGTTGTCATAGATGCTTTTAGGGCCTTTGGAGCACTCGATACTCGCAGCTTTCACTTGATCAATGGAGGTTTGATCACCTCATTGCCTAAAACCAAGGTGGCGGCCTCCCTCAAAGACTTTAGGCCCATAAGTCTCATCCATAGTGGAGGTAAGTTGTTTGCTAAAGCGCTGGCAAATCGGGTCGCCCCCTATCTGGATAGGCTGGTCAGGCCGAACCAGAGCGCGTTCATCAAGGGTCGCTATATCCTGGATAACTTCCAGATTGTTAGAGGCTCGGTAAGAATGTTGCACGCCAAGAAGTTTGCCCATATCTTGCTTAAGGTCGACATTGCCCGGGCTTTCGATTCTGTGAATTGGCCTTATCTCTTGGACTTGCTCCGGCACATGGGCTTCCCTCTCAAATGGCGCAATTGGATTAGTGTTCTCCTATCTTCGGCTAGCTCCAAAGTTCTACTCAATGGGACTCCGGGCCGTCGTATTTGCCATGGTCGTGGCCTCCGTCAGGCGGACCCCTTGTCGCCGATGCTTTTCCTGCTTGCAATGGAAGGTCTCAATGCTCTCATTCACAAGGCCGATGAGTTGAGGCTTTTATCTGATTTGAAGTGCCCAGCAATCCCTCACCGTGCTTCGCTGTACGCTGATGACCTGGTGATGTTTATCTCGCCGAACTCGACTGACGTTAACCTCACCAAAGCAATACTTATGGCCTTCCAGGATGCATCGGGGTTGCAAACTAATGTCAGTAAGTGTAGCATTGTCCCGATCAGATACTCAGAGGTGGATTTGGCTCTAGTGCAAGCCGCCTTTCCTTGCAAAGTCGAATCCTTCCCCTGTAAGTATCTTGGTGCGCCGCTGTCAGTTCATAAGCTCAGGAAGACACATTTCCAGCCCCTGGTTGATGCGGTGGCAGATCGCCTGCCTGTCTGGTTGGGTCGTTTGCTCAACCGTTCTGGACGCTGGATTCTCACGAGAACTACAATGACATCCATGACGGTCTACTTGTCCATTGCGGTGCAACTTTGCCCATGGGCTATTGAGTCCATTGATAAGCTTCGGAAAGCCTTCTTTTGGCGCGGTTCGGACAGAGTTTCGGGGGGCCATTGTCTTCTTGCTTGGATCCGTGTTTGCCAGCCGCTTCACTTGGGAGGTCTGGGGATTTTGGATCTCAAGCTCTTTGGTCTAGCTCTGCGCATGCGTTGGCTGTGGCTTAGCCGAACCGATGGGTCGCGGGATTGGTCTAAACTCCTTGGCAAACCCGAGCGCCTGGTCCAGGCTATGTTTGATGCGTCCATTTCGGTATTGGTTGGTAATGGAGAGGCAGCACTCTTCTGGCGGGACAGATGGCTGGCTGGTCGTTCCCTGCTGGAGCTAGCGCCGAATCTGTCTTTGGTCGTTCCTCTTCGGATCAAGAACACTCGCACTGTGGCTGCTGCCCTTTTCGATAGGGCCTGGGTTGGTGACATTCGTGGGCGACTAACTGTCCAAATTCTTGAGGATTACCTACGTGTCTGGGCTTTGGTGGATGGTTTCTCCCTCGCCCCGGATCGTGAGGACGCGTTCTCCTGGAAATGGTCGGCCTCTGGTACTTTCACCTCCAAATCCGCTTATGAGGCTTTCTTCATTGGCCGCACTTCGACCTGGGGTGCTCGTCAGATATGGAGCACGAGGGCGCCAAATAACTGTTGTTTCTTCCTTTGGTTGGCGATTCACGGTCGCCTGTGGACGTCTGAGAGGCTGCAACGTCACAACCTGCCCAACAGCGGCAATTGTGCACTTTGTGACCTGCATGCCGAGTTGATCGACCATCTGCTGCTGGGCTGCGTGTTCAGTCGTGAAATTTGGTGCAGGCTGCTTGCCTTGGGGGGCCTGGCTTCGCTTGCTCCGTCCCAGGACCAGCAGCTGGTTGGGTGGTGGCTTTCTAGTAGACGTGCTCTCCCCAAATCTTTCAGGCACTGCTTTGATTCGCTGGTTGTGTTGGTCTCTTGGAGAATCTGGAAGGAGAGAAACACCAGGGTCTTCCAGCGCTCAGCGCTGATGCCGGTCGCTCTGGTCGACGAGATTCTGAACGATGTGGCGCTTTGGAGGAGAGCTGGGTTCCTGCAGTTTGGCGTGGCTGATCTTAGGGGTTGATTGTTGGTTGTTGTTGTTCCTTTTTCTTTCTGTTTCTCTGTTGGTTGTGGTCGGGCTTAGGCCGGTCGGGCTTAGGCCTTGTTTGTAAACGTTATTTCTTTCTCCTTAACGACAAACGTGCGTAGCACGTTCTCTAAAAAAACGCACATCTTTGTAGTCGGCCGTGCCCGTCGTCGTGTTCGGTTGGCGATTTTGAATGCTGGATAGGGAGGGAGGGACGGATTGGATTGGAGGGCCAGTGCGAACGTAATTGCGTCTGGTGATCCGATGGTTGGGGGTGGAGAATGGGGACGAACGAAGCGAGCGGCACAGTGCGAGGCCCTGTACGTGAGGGTCAAATCTGGTCCTGGCTCCAGCTTTATCAGGCTACAGGGACGGACGGACGGACACGCCACGTACCAACAAGGAAGCTACTGTTGGTTGACTCGACAGGTGCTCCTGGATCGAACGCTGAACGCGACGGACGGCATCGGCATGCAGAGACTGGCACGGTGCGGCAGCTTTCGAGCGGCACGGACGGGCATTTGTTCGCTCGGCAGCCGCTAGTGCTCTGCCACGGGCCGCTAGTCTCGCTCACAGCAGCAGCACTCGCCGGCCGGCCGGCTTGCCCGCCGTGCACTAACTCTCGTGCAGTGACCACCTGCACCGGCGGGCTTATTATTAGTTAACCATTAGTCCATGCGGCGAGGCTTCCTTCGCCGCCGCTCTGGCAACGGTTGGGGTCGACGACTCCCGGGCCCTTGACGCCGCGCCCGGTGGTTGCGTCGGTGTCGGACCGTGGCGTGGGGGCCCCGTGCAAGCAACCGTGTCAGACGGATGCCGTGACCGCGACGCCGACCGGAGACGTCAACAATGGCGGCCGTCGTGGGCCGGAGACCCGGAAGGCGAGCGCTGGCGTCTGGCGATCGCGACGGTCGCTCCCAACACGGCGGGGCCGTCCGTCTCGTCCGCGTCCCGTGATCGATCCGGCCCGTCGCTCGCCCGCGAACCACACGACGCGGACCATCAGTTTTCGACGAGACTCCACGCGACACGGGAGGAGCGGATCGGAGAGAGGCCGCCCGGCGTCCCCTGGCCTTGAAAGTTTTTTGGCCGGGTCGAGCCGGCTTTGTCGTTGTCCGGAGGCGCAGGGATACGATCCCAGTGATGAGAGGACACGAGACGCGAGCCGGTGCGCCCATGGTTTGCTTTCGGCCGTGCCTCCTTTTGTCTCCGGCACCTGCTGCAGGAGTCGTACGGCGTGCATGCGCGTGGTTCAGCTCGTCTCGTCTCCTCAAGCGATCGGGAAACGCGCAATACAAGTACGTGCAGTGTGAGTACACTGTAAGTTCTTGGACATATTTTCCACATGCGATAAAGTCATCCAACGCACTATCCCCTGCCGACTGCAGCCGCGATTCATCTCAGGCTGATAAAATCGCCAGATCAGCTAGGACCATCGTGCAGCGCAGTGTAAACTGGAACTGGCCGTGGTTGTTAGCCTGACATATATTGCTGCTCTCCGTCGTCCTTCAGCAACGTGCGTGATCTTGGGTGGACGAGGACGACGAACAGGTGGCTTCAAAGAGAGCCATGGCTGTCCTTGCTGCAGATCAGCGATAAGCACTAGGCTCCAGCATATGCGCGACCTTTTGAGCACGACGCCGGCCCAGAGGATATGCATGTCATGGCCCTACTGTAGCCTGGCTTTCTGGGCGAGTACTCATCGGCCGGCCGCCTGCACTGCCGAATGCCGATCACTTGGATGCGCTACTGTTTTCACGCTGCACTGTCGTTTTTAACCAACAGTGAACGCCGGCCAGACGTGTCGTCGTCATGCATGGGTCATGGAAATCGGACCGATCGTGAGCTGAAGAAAGAAAGGGCGCACACGACGCAGTAGAACATCGCCCAAAGGACAGCACGCCTTCTTCTTTTCCACTTCAGCGTCTGGGCGTTGGCTCTTGGATTGGATCGGATTGAAGTCTGGGTGTGGGGCTCTTTGGATCGGATCGGACTGAAGCTAGAGGTACTAGGGACAGAGTAGCGCCAGTACATCACTGGATCTACGGCTGTGTTTCTTTCCAACACGGAAATTTTTTTTCAAAGGGAATCTTGCATGCATGAAGTACTAAATGAAGTCTATTTGCAAAACTCATGTAGGGATGAGTCTACTTTGCGCGACGAATCTAATGAGCCTAATTAATCCATGTTTTGCTACAGTAATGCTACAGTAACCATCCTCTGATCGTGTGGTCAAAGGCCTCATTAGATAGGTCTCGCGAAATAGTTCAATGTTGTGAAGATAATTTTGTAAACTGACTTTATTTAATACCCTTAATTATTGGTCAGGTGGAAAAATATTTCCACCCGCAAGAAACACAGCCTACATAGTGCCTAGACTGCTAGCCTACCTGGCTAGCTACGTGACATCTCAATCAGCGAAAGTTTTGGAGTCTAGTGCTAGCCAAGTGAAGACCAGGTGTAGTGTAGGGATTGGGTTTAAATATCCGCATAGTGGTCCTGTTGGCATATGCTCCTATGGTAATGGTACATTTTAGCCGGCCGGCTAATTTTAACTGAGAGAATCCAAACGAAACCGGTTTAATCCCTTCTATTTACCTGAACTGTAACTAGTACAATAACTATTTATGTAGGTGCTGGCACCGTTAAAAGTGCAGCATCTTTGTGTTTAATCTTTTGGAGTCCACACTTGTGTATCAGTAATTCAGTAAATTGTTCGGGGCCTCGCGTTCGGCCCAGCGTTGCTGGGCCTCTAGGCATAGCCGCACAGCCGAGCTGCTCCCCAAATGTTCCCGGATGAGTTATGGGCCTGTGCTCTAGAACTCTGGGCCTCCTCTGGCAGAGGGATTTCTTCCTAGCCCTCTCCTCTCCTTGGAAAAATCGCCTATGGCCCATACCCATCGTCAACAACAAAAAGACTGTTCCACATTTGTTTTTGTGAGCAAAAAAAGGAGGTGGCACGAGCGTCTCGCCCGTTTTGTTTTTCAAGGCTCGGGATTGTTGTTTTTGCAGCTTCAGCTTGTGTAGGAAGTTACCAACACGTACAATCCAAGTATAAAAAAAAACACGTACTGTACAATCCAACTCCACCGACACTTGAAAGGCTCCCGGGCTGCGGCTGTGCACAGCTCCACACGACCGGACACGCGTACGCGGTTGCTTGGAGGCACCTACCTCTAGTGTAGGGGCACCGCCCGCGCTCGCCGGATCTGCTCGTGTTCACACATCACAGGAGAGTCACAGCTCATGCCGGGCTCAGCCTTCCTTCCGACAGTGGCCTTCTTTGCCAGTCATATTGCCCGCAGCCCGCCTTGCCTTTCCAGCTAAGCAATCCGGCAAACCGCGCGCCCACATGAGACGCCACCAATTTCGATACAGTAGTTTTTTTACTGTCTCTACACTCCGGCATAGTACTAGCTTGATGCACGTTACCTCTGCTGTAGTCGCTTCCCCGTCCTGCAACGGTAAATGCAGATAACAACCGTAACTGCCGTTAGTGCGGTTTACGGCACACACGAAGACGCCCCCCGAATTACCGAATCTCCATGGTTGTTGTTGAATCATCCCCGGACGCCGAGCGGCAACGTCCATGGCGAGCACGTACGAGTAGGGCGCCCCGACACGTCTGGCTTTTTTTTTTCGTTTTTTCTCAACGCGCCGTTGGAGGAACGGTCACCGCGCCCCGATGCGTACAGCGACGCCCCCCGCCTGCCCGTTAAACAATTCAAACCGACCACAACGGCTAGCTGTCGTCCGGCTGTGGCCGGCCCAGCCCAGCCGAGCGGAGCGGCAACGTAGCCGCGAAAGGCGCCGACCCGCCATCCGCCGCGTCCGTCCTCCATCCGACGGCGCAGACGGCGCCACCTGCACGCGGAAACTAGTCGTTAGACTCCTTCCAGCCTGCGGTCCCCTCCCTCCCTTTCCCACCACGCGACGCGGAAAGCGTCAGCATGGACGGCGCCGCCCCCGCGACCCGCTAGACTCCATCGATGACAGATGGGTCCCACGAGACGTAACCCCACAAGTCAGACGCGGTTTCCCGGGGGGTCGCGTGGACGGCGTCATGCCGTCCGCGCCGAAAGAAACTAACGTTACAGCTGTTGGCCGCTTGTTCCTGAATCATGAGACGCGGTGGCGGCTATAAATACCCGCCCCGCCCCTAGCTTCCAATTCACCACTCGCATCTTGAGCCCACAGAGTTCATCACAGAGAGATCCCGAGCACTCGACACACAAGCTTCTCCTACTACAGCTCCAAAGCTTAGGCAAGCTTCATCCACCTCCACCGCCACACAATCCCAATGGCTCGCTTCGCCGTGGTCGCCGCAGTCGTCGCCCTCCTCGCCGTGACCGCGGCGGCGCAGGCCCCGGCCGCGACGCCCACCCAGGCGCCAAGGATGGCCCCGCTGCTGCCTCCCCCGGCGAGGTCCCCGGCCACCGCCCCCGCGCCGGCCGCGAAGCCGCCCACCGCCTCGGCGCCGTCCCCGCTGGCCTCCCCGCCGGCCCCGCCCACCGATGCCCCCGCGACCGCGCCCTCCGCCGCGATGACCCCGACATCCGCCGTCTCCGCCCCGGCCGGCGCCCCCACCGCCACGCCCACCGGTAGCGCCGCCTCCTCCGCCGTCAGCTTCGTCGCCGTCGTTGGCGCCGTCGCCGCCGCCGTCGTGTTCTAGATGGGAGATGCGCCCCGAGTGGGTCGCGTTGTGTGATGGGATCTCGCGCTGTTTATACTATGATATTCTTTTTGCGATTTTTTTTAGATACTGATGAGGTCATTTGAGGAGGATTTACTGCGGTGTAGCGTGCTGTTACACATCATGATTCATGATGACATGATTATTGATGAAATTCTTTCATTTGTTTATGTTACTATACATCACATTGTCTCGAATATTGTGCAACTGCCAACTGCTACGCAACATCCAGCATTTGGACTTGCGGTCGATTTGTTTAGCCCCACCTGTCTGTGCGGGAATGGTGCGGCGATCGTAGGAGTCGTGTGCCATATTTCCTCTTTTTTCTGATGCCAAAGAGCGCAGTAGTCACATGGTCGCACGAGATGCTGCCGCCTCGGCTTTGGCATCTTGTTTTTGCAGCGTTTCTTTCTTCTCCATTCTTTCCGTTGCCCTCCCAGATCCTGCAGCCATGTGACGCGCTTCTCTGTTGTGTGCCATACTGATTTGGGTTTGGAAGTGGGAATTCCAGCGGAGTTCGTTTTGAGCCCAAGGATATGGAGTGAGGCAGCCCTAGCCCCAAAACTTTGTTTATACTCATAATCAAGTTCATGTCCTGGGTCAGTTGACCTGCTCAGTGAGTCGGTACCAAGGCGACTGGGCTTGCCGACTTGAAAATTTTGCTAAAAGCATTTACTTTAATGCAAAAGATTCACTGAAGAAAAACGTTCAATAAATCTCAGAAACTTCAAACTCCGTACAATCACAAACAGTGGTAAGCCACACTAGCCAGCATGCGCATATACTCCCCAAGCTCGTCTGAACTGCGCTGTCCCGGTGGGGGAAGCGCCCTTGGCCACGCAGGTGAGATTGGGCCGTGGCCGTTGGGGGTTGCAGGAAATGCTTCCAGAGCTAGGCTCCCCCCCCCCCCCCCCCCCCCCCCCCCCCCCCTCTTTTTGGAGAAAAGAGCTAGCCTTTCCCTGCGCTGGCTGTGCAGGAAGCGGCAGCGCATGCAATAACCGAGTTAAATCAGCAGCTTCAGAATACGAATATGTACAAAATGTTTGTAATGAAGACCCATGCAACTTTTACAAGCCTATGGCAATATGACTGATATTTCAACTGGCTGTGTTCCCAGAACAACCACCAGCGGTAATTTACACCTTGGGCAGATCGGATTTGCACAAGCGCACAAAAAGGTAGGCTTGGTGACAAATCTCCACAAGGATTCGATCTGAACTCAGATCGCCTATCTATATTCCTCTAGTCAGTCTTCTCTTGACCTGAAAGTTTTGGTCTTTGGGCTACCTTATCCTTCGGTGATGAAGCAGCTTCTACGGTGTCTGGCTCAGTCTCTGATTGTGATAGATAAGGGTTTCCTTCTTCAATAGGCAGCGTCCTTTTGGAGCCCTCAAGAGCAACGCCCAGAACAATGTTGTCTTCAAAAGCAGGACTGGAATCTTTCTTTGGATTAGACACCGACACAGAACCATCTCCTTGGCGTTCAGTAGCCTCAGGTTCATGTGCCTTCCCTTTACCAGTCTTAGAAGTTGATGTAACAGCATCTGAAGACGGTGTTACCAGCTTCACACTATCACTCTTCCTGTTCTTCACCCGAGCATCTTCATGTACCGTTTTTTTCTGTTCCTGCTTATCAGAGTTGCTTAAACTAGCATTTTCATGTGAAGCTGACTTGATCTCTACCGAACCGTTTGTCTTCACTTTGTGCTCCTCATGTGATGACACTGGTCGAGGTTTGACCTTGTCATCACTTATCCTTGCAGATGTATCGATCAGAAGTGGACGGCCACGGACGCGACTATACATGTCCTCTCCAAAAGGAATGTTATCAAAGTCTGCATTGCCATATGATTTTTGAACTGTTCGAATTTGTGTTGCAAGCCTTGCTTTGTGATGGCCGACTATTCTAAGAAGATCCAACATAACAGCTTCCTGCGTAATTTGGAGAATAGAAAAATTTGTATTAATTAATTTTTTCATATGCCGTGGCACCTCCTATTTGATATTAAGTCAGCCTAAATTATAGCTGAAATACTTGATTCAGATGCATGGCATACTGAAATGGCATTCTAAGCTTCTCCAATGAAATTTTGTCAAGATCAAAACAAAGTAGGGCTCTTGAATGGGTTTTCTCATGTACGGAAGTCTCAAAAATATTATTCATGCACAACAGATCCATTGCAATCAGATCAATTCAGAAACCCTCTGAAGATAGCGGAGTTCAAGCAAAACCAAGATTGCTATGGATTTAAACGTTAGGACATGCTAAGGTATCTACACAGTTTTATGCATTTATGTTTCTCCTTTTTGCAAGAATTATGCAGTGTCGAATGGTAAGATTTACTTTGTTTTTTTATTGCATCTTGGCAACTTAAATAACAGAACAGACTGGACCACAGTAGCACCATAATGGAAGGAAACTGGAAACTCCAAACTGAAATATTTAGTTCTGAAAGCTCCAACATGCAAGAAAATTGTTTGTTTAATTCTGACGATGAATGGGTGAAACTGTGAAAGCACTACTCAAGCATTCCTCCTGACCTGAGTAATTATTTGAAGAATACATGCAAGATGTCATGCAAGAAATGGATAGACATAATACCTGGACATTGAGATACTCCTCGAAACGTGATGTCTTCACAAAACAGGATATGTAAATCTACAAGTAACACATCATAAATTAAATGACTGAGTTGGTGGCCAAAATGAACTCAAAGCAATAGAATACCAAAACAGTGTAGTACTACAGATATATAAATGTGAATGAAACTAGGATATTGACACTAGTCGCACGCAAACAAGTGGACAATTTAATGGGAAACAGAAGGAAAGAAAGAAACCGATAGTTAAGTGGTTTTACTGCCAGCATTCCTTAAAGCAAGGCCAACTTAAATATCAGAACAGACTGGATTTCATGCTGAGATTTTGACAATGCAAAAATATCGTATGGAAAAGCTAATTACCTATTTGGACTAGGGAGGATATCATGCGGACATATCCAGTGCAAACCAACTCCTCCGCGCAAACTTTGGAAACCAACATGCATGGGTACATGCATGGGAGGTGGGAGGGGGATTGGCAAAACCAACATGCATGGGGACATGCATGGGAGGTGGGAGGCCCATTGGATCAACATCGTTTGGATCAGATTGTGGTTTCCAAAGTTTGCACGGAGGGGTTGGTTTTCACCTGATACGTTGCCGGATATCATAAAGCAGATGAACTTAAACATCAGGACACAGGATTTCACGGTACACATTTGACAATGTAAAGTATCTCTTAAAAAGCTAAGGATTTGTTTGGTCAGGTTGGATTTGGATCCAAGTCCTTGAGACAACTTCTAAAGGGACAAACACGACAAAATGCCCCCGAAGCACTAGGTATTTCGCACCTCTAAGGTAAGTTTAAACAGTAAAAAGGCAAAATTCACATTAAAAACAGTAAAAGGTCCTAAGATAACAATGAGGGAGGTCTGGGAGTCTTTGACAGATAGCTCAATAAGGCCAGGCTTAAAAAATATGCAGCAATGCTAACCACGGAGTTCTTAGTGAGGAAAGATTGTGCAATAGCATTGCAACCAAAAGATGGAATTACTTGATGTAAGTAATTACCATCAGTGCTTGATTTTTCGGATCAATTTTCTCAAAAAATACTCTCCTATGCAGCTTCTGCTGTTCTATATGCGGATTTTTTGCCAACACTTTCCTCATGTCTGCAACAATACTCTGCCAACGAAAAAAAAATGAAGAAGCATCAAGCATGGCTAAGATAAGAGTATAAATACACTGGAAAAAGGGTTGCACAGACGAGATTATGGATTATGCTAAGTAACTCGTAGGGGTGCTTACCCCAATTTTTCCCGCATCCATGTGGCTTATAGCAAGATAGGTCTTAATACGCCAGTGAGTTCTCTGAGTGTTATTCCTTATTATAGAAACTGTAAACTTATGGTTAGGAATGTATATCGCTTCTCGATCTTCACCTCTAATAATTGTTGGAGACCACAAACCAACATGCTGAAAATCAAATACACTTTTAAGTCAGTGAAATGATTAAATGATCAATGGCCAGATCTTTTATGGGTATCCTGTATCCAGCTGATATTTTAGTACATAGAAATAATGATGACCAAATCTGCTGCTGCTCTTGAGTTCTCTCCTTTCCCACTCGGCTGGACAGCAGCAGCAAGTCAACTTTGCTGTCCATGTCATTGTATCACCTAGTATATGGTAGTTGGTAGAAGTACAAGTAGTAGGCAACAGTGCCATGTATTAGGTAATAGTACCAGTAGCTGACCAAGTAGTGGCAGCAAGGTGTATGTAGTAGTTGAGAGTTGGTAGAACTCTTGTATATGTATCCATCCATGGCAATGAAACAAATCAGTTCAGCCATTCACAGCCCTCTCCACCGAGAGGAGCAGCACTGAAGCTGCTGTGTGTGTGTGTGTGAGTTGTGCTCAAGTTATCTTCTTCTTCTTGCCTAGAGTGGTATTCTTGAGCTTACCTTGGGTGTGGTTGAGTGCTTGTGCCAACAATTGGTATCAAGAGCTTGGTGTAGAGGGAGATGTCAGGGACAGGCGCGCCGGATCCTGATGCCATCGCCAAGGAGGCGGCGGCGGCGGCGGCAACAGCAGTCGCCAAGGCGATTGCTGACGCTGCGGCAAGTGCTATTGTCAGCAGCAGCTCCAGCACCGTGAAGACGGTGCGGGACGTCGGCGGCGCGCAGTTCCCCATGCTGACCCGCACCAACTACCCCGAGTGGTCGACGATCATGAAGTTCATGCTCAAGGGCCGAGGGCTCTGGGCGGCAGTCACCGACGGCACGAAGGACGAGCACGAGGGATGTCTGGCCATGGAGGCCATCCTCAAGGCCGTCCCGCCCGAGCTGGTGACGCCGCTGGGTTCTGGCGAAAACGCCACCGCGAAGGAGGCGTGGGAGAAGCTGAAGACGATGCGGCTCGGCAACGAGCGCATCCGCGAGGCTCGGGCGCAGCAGCTGCGCCGGGAGTACGAGGCGCTCGCGTTCAAGGACGGCGAAGCCGTGGAGGACTTCGCGCTCCAGCTCCAGGGCTTGGTGAACCAGCTCGAGCTGCTGGGCGACACCATGACGGAGAAGGAGGTGGTCACCAAGTACCTGCGGATCGTGCCAGAGCAGTACGAGCAGGTGGCGATTTCGATCGAGACGCTCCTCGATCTGAAGACCCTCACAATTGAGGAGGTGACCGGGCGCCTGAAGCAGGTGGAGGACCGCGCCAGCAGGCGCGCCGGGCGGACGACCGCCAGCGGCACTCTGCTCCTCACGGCAGAGGAGTGGGCGGCGCGCATGAAGACGCAGGCCGGAGAGACCCCCGCCGGTCACGGCGGCGGAAGGGGCGGCGGCGGCGGAAGCAGCAGCGGTGGCGGCAAGGGCCGCGGCAAGCCGCCAAAGAAGAAGGGCGGCAAGCCGCCGATCGGTCGGGATCAGTGCCGGCATTGCGGCGCGACCGGGCATTGGGCAAAGGAGTGCCCAAAGAAGCCGAAGGCGGAGGCGCACCTGGCAGAGGTGGACGACGGGGAGCCGACGCTCCTGATGGCGTCGGTCTGCGCCCTCCACGGTGTCGAGCCAGAAGCAGAGGAGGCGATGGGAGCAGTTGCAGAGGAGGTGGCGAAGCAGAGCATCCACCTCGACAAGCCGCGCGCACTGGTCCACCTTGGGACAGTCGGCGGCGCGGCAGAACAGAGGTGGTACCTCGACTCCGGCGCCAGCAACCACATGACCGGCTCCAAGGCTGCCTTCTCCGAGCTCGACAGCAGCATCACCGGGTCGGTGAAGTTCGGCGACGGCTCGAAGGTGGAGATTCGCGGCCGCGGCACCATCGTTTTCCGGTGCCTGAACGGCGAGCAACGCGCGCTGACGGATGTGTACTACATACCGCGGCTGCACTCGAACATCGTGAGCTTGGGCCAGCTCGACGAACACGGGTGCAAGGTGGAGATCGAAGGCGGCGTCCTCACGATCCATGATCAAGAGCGTCGCCTCCTCACCAAGGTGAAGCGCTCACGGAACCGGCTGTTCCAGCTCGACCTGAAGATCGAGCAGCCGGTGTGCCTGGCGGCGCAGCGCACGGAGGAGCCATGGCTGTGGCATGCCCGGTTTGGGCATCTCAACTTCGACGCGCTGGGGAGGATGGAGAAGATGGTGGACGAGCTGTGCGACAGCTGCCTGGCGGGGAAGCAGAGGCGGCATACGTTCCCCAAGGCGGCGAAGTTCAGAGCGGAGGACGTCCTCGAGCTCTTCCACGGCGATCTCTGCGGCCCAATCACGCCGGCTACGCACGGCGGGCGGCGCTACTTCCTTCTGCTGGTGGATGATTGCAGCCGGTACATGTGGCTGCGGCTCATCACCGGCAAGGACGAGGCGGCGGAGGGGATCAAGCGGATCCAGGCAGAGGCGGAGTCCGGGAAGAAGTTGCGCGTGCTCAGGACGGACCGCGGCGGCGAGTTCACGTCGGCGGAGTTCGCTGCGTACTGCGCAGAGCAGGGCGTGGTGGGCCACCTCACCGCGCCATACTCGCCGCAGCAGAACGGCGTGGTGGAGCGGCGGAACCAGACCATCGTCGGCATGGCGCGGTGTATGATGAAGGCCAAGAAGATGCCGGCGGAATTCTGGGGCGAGGCAGTGAGCACGGCGGTGTTCATCCTCAACCGCTCGCCCACGAAGGCTCTGAAGATGAAGACGCCGTTCGAGGCTTGGAGCGGAAGGAAGCCGGACGTCTCCTTCCTCAGGACGTTCAGCTGCATCGGGCATGTGAAGAAGACGAAGCCGGGCCTCGGGAAGCTGGAGGACAGGAGCACGCCCATGGTGCTCCTAGGCTACGAGGAGGGAAGCAAGGCATACAGGCTGTACGATCCCCGTGCAGGCAAGGTGGTGGTGTCGCGCGACGTGGTGTTCGACGAAATGGCGGCCTGGGATTGGGAGGATCCGGGCACAGGGGAAGCCACAGGCATCGGCGGCACGTTCACCATTGAGCATTTGGTGGTGCACGGCGGCGGAGAAGACGGAGCAGAGGCGGCGCCGAGCACGCCGGCTCTAGGCGTCGAGGAGGCACTGGGCGAGCCGATGAGCCCAGGTGCTGAGAGCGTGGGCACGTGGTCTCCAGCAGGGGAGAACACGCCACAACAAAGCTCGCCGGCGTCAGCAGCACAAGGAACGCCGGCGGCAACGACGATCGAGTTCGCCTCTCCTCCGAGCAACATCGTCGAGCACGTGGACGCGTTCCACGAAGGCGAAGAGGTGCGATTCCGCACCCTGGAGAACGTCCTCAACGACGACGCGCCGGCACCAGGGCTGGCAAGCCGCGAGCTTGGAGACATGGAGCTGCATCTGACGAGCGCAGAGGAGCCGCCTTCCTTTGCGGAGGCAGAGAGGGAGGCAAGCTGGCAGAAGGCGATGGGGGAAGAGATGAAGTCCATCGAGGAGAATGCGACCTGGGAGCTCGTCGATCCTCCCCCGGGCTGCCGGCCGATCGGGCTCAAGTGGGTGTTCAAGGTGAAGCGCGACGAGCACGGGAGCATCGTCAAGCACAAGGCGCGCCTCGTCGCGCGCGGCTTCATGCAGCGGGAGGGGATCGATTTCGAGGAGGTGTTCGCGCCGGTGGCGCGCATGGAGTCCGTTCGCCTGCTGCTGGCTCTGTCGGCGGCGAAGGACTGGGTTGTCCACCACCTCGACGTCAAGTCCGCCTTCCTCAACGGCGAGCTGGCGGAGACGGTCTTCGTCAAGCAGGCTCCAGGTTTCGTCGTCGCCGGAGCAGAGCACAAGGTGCTGCGGCTGCGGAAAGCCCTGTACGGGCTGCGGCAGGCGCCGAGGGCGTGGAACGCCAAGCTCGACGCCACGCTCCAGGAGCTCGGGTTACGCGCTGTGAAACAGAGCATGCGCTCTACGTGCGGCGGCAGGGGAAATTCGAGCTGATCGTCGGCGTGTACGTCAACGACTTGATCGTGACAGGAGCGCGGCCGGCGGACATCGCCGGATTCAAGCAAGAGATGGCGAATCGCTTCCGCATGAGCGACCTGGGGCCGCTCTCCTACTACCTCGGCATCGAGGTGAAACAGGGGAGCGGCGACATCAAGCTGGGCCAGCGGGCCTACGCGGAGAAGCTGGTGGAGCGCGCGGGCATGGCTGGGTGCAAGCCGTGTGCCACGCCGATGGAGGAGCGGCTGAAGCTTAGCCGGAACAGCACGGCGGCGAAGGTCGACGCAACGCTGTACCGGAGCATCGTCGGCGGGCTGCGCTACCTGACTCACACCCGGCCGGACATTGCTTTCGCGGTCGGGTATGTGAGCAGGTTCATGGAGGATCCGCGAGAGGACCACTGGACGGCGGTGAAGAGGCTGCTGCGCTACATCAGGGGGACGACGAAGCTGGGGATCGTCTTCCCCAAGTCCGGCGAGAAGAAGGTGCCGCAGCTCACAGTTTACAGTGATGCGGACATGGCGGGTGACATTGACGGGAGGCGGAGCACGTCAGGGATGCTCGTCTTCCTCGGATCAGCGCCAATTTCATGGCAATCACTGAAGCAAAAGATCGTGGCGCTGTCTACGTGCGAGGCGGAGTATGTAGCGGCGGCCACAGGAGCATGCCAGGCAGTCTGGCTGCATCGATTGCTGGAGGAGATAACAGGGGAAGAAGTCTCTCCTCCAGGGCTGATGGTGGATAACCAGCCAGCCATTGCGCTGGCAAAGAACCCAGTCCTTCACGACAGGAGCAAGCACATAGACATCAAGTTCCACTTCCTGCGGAATTGTGTCGATGAAGGGCAGATCATCATCGAGTTCGTCGAGACCGGCCGACAGCTCGTTGATATCCTCACCAAATCACTTGGACGACTTCGGTTCAATGAGCTGAAGAAGTTGATTGGGATGGTGAGCATCTAGAGGATCAAGATCAACAACAGATTGGGGAAGGATTGATGACCAAATCTGCTGCTGCTCTTGAGTTCTCTCCTTTCCCACTCGGCTGGACAGCAGCAGCAAGTCAACTTTGCTGTCCATGTCATTGTATCACCTAGTATATGGTAGTTGGTAGAAGTACAAGTAGTAGGCAACAGTGCCATGTATTAGGTAATAGTACCAGTAGCTGACCAAGTAGTGGCAGCAAGGTGTATGTAGTAGTTGAGAGTTGGTAGAACTCTTGTATATGTATCCATCCATGGCAATGAAACAAATCAGTTCAGCCATTCACAGCCCTCTCCACCGAGAGGAGCAGCACTGAAGCTGCTGTGTGTGTGTGTGAGTTGTGCTCAAGTTATCTTCTTCTTCTTCTTGCCTAGAGTGGTGTTCTTGAGCTTACCTTGGGTGTGGTTGAGTGCTTGTGCCAACAAATAAAACATTAAGTAATTCTACAAATATTATCATTACTAGATGGTGTAGAAACAGGACCAAAACATTTTCTTTGAAGAACAGATAGTTGAAACCTAAATAGGACATGATAGTACTGACCTCAACAATGCCAGAGAATTCAACACCATCTATCTTTGCATTAATCCATTCGTTAACTACAAACGGGCGTGTGGCATTGATCATGACACTCGAAAGGAAGTTAGTGAAAATCTGCAATGAATTATGATAGCTATTAACACAATAGCAGAAAATAATCCTATCCTATTAGCAGCATGTTTTGTAGTACCTCACGACCAGCAAGTGTAAGCAATACTGTCCCAAAACCTCCAGCAGTTACCCATTTCTGGGTATTGAAACCCAACAACTCCATAAAGAGAGAAACAGCAGCAATCCAAATACCGGTATAAAGAGCTTTCATGGTAAAATCAAATCCCATCTGCCAGAAACAAACTTGCATAAGTAATACAGCATCGTGAAAAATGATTTAAAAATTATTATCTTAAAGAAATATTCCAAATCCAAAGAATATCTTAACTTTACTTATTTCTAGATTTCGTAAAGTTAAAAGTCATATGGAATACTCAGAAGACAGAAGTACAGCGAATATAGAGTTTAGGGCTGCCAATCAGTAACTGTTGGGCATCAAATTATGTGATTCAAATACACAAACGATTCGGCAAAAGTCAATCATTAATTCTATATTATTATTGAAAAAAGGAATCAGAATGCCGTCGCTGTAATGATACCCCCACTGACTTCACCTCCACTCTTCCCAATCAGTTTCCCATGCATTCCTATGTGTTTTTTTTTTTTTGATGTGGGTGAGTGGTTGGTGGATCGGGAGGGCCCTAGCGAATAAAGAGAAGCAAATTGCGGACAAAAAAAGGTACAGTTCAAAGAACTATGGTAGATAGCAAAAATTACTAGTTATGATACAAGGATCTTACATTTCTTGTATCATTGGGATTGCGCATGTCCACGAGAAACTTCTGTACCTGCTGAATCAAGCTAAAAGAAAAAAATAATAATGTTAGTGCAGAAAATTAAGAAAACTGAACACAGTGAAACCAACTCAATCACACAAGGCAAGAGAACTTAAAATATAAACGCCTTTAAAATCATGCAGATCAGGGTAGAAATCACTATTCAAGTAAAAAAAAGAGTACAAATCACTAACGCTGGTCTGCACATCTTTCCACTGCAACACATGAAAGACCATTGTAACCTAACTAATCTTATTCCATCTAGAGATGTTCAATAAAGCAAAGAAAATAATTCCAAAGGAATACATTCTTGTTCCTTGGTAAACAATGTTGAACTCCCTCTGATCACAAACATAAGTAGTTTTAGGTTTGTCCTTTTTTTAGATTTGACCATTGACAGCATGTGCTTTTGCAATTGACACGGTTGTCTAGATTACTTGACTAAATAAACTATCCAGAAATGTAACTTGAAGTAACTTACATGAGCATGATTTAATCAATAAAGTCACAACTTACAAACAACACATGAAGTGTTTCTCAGAATGTAGTATGTGCACCTTGTGAGAATATATGCAACAGCCAGGACAGTTGATAATGATCTCACAAAAGTTATCAAGCGCGTTTTCACAGCTTGACTTGCTGCTGAAGGTAACACAACCGGATCCAAACCCCTGCAAGACATTGCATGGGCAAAGAGAAAGATAAATAACAGAAAACAAAAAACTAAGCAAAAGGGTCAAAGCCGATTTAGATCACATGAAATTTGCAGGAACTGTAGGTAGTGTGATTCCTCCAGGAAACCAGGAAGGATTCCAACAGTACAAACAGGCCAAAGCATTACAACAATGAAATACCAAGCGGATAAAGCATCATTATAATCTGGTGGACCTATACTATACCTGCAGATTAGTGTTGCCCCTGTCCAGAGAAGTAGAGGTTGAAGGTAGGACGAAGAAATTAAATACGTAGGGCTCTTCTTCCAGTTGCCTCCATGCTGCAAGATCAATTATGAACAGTTTCCGTATTTTTAGCTAGCCAAGTATATGATCATATAAATGGAAAATACGGTTGCATGTGACAGAAGCATACATCAAAATGGTTTCTAATATCCCGCATTAGAGGCAAAAAACCCCATAGAGCAAACACGATAATTCCAATTGCAGGGACCACAAGCGAAGTAGCAGGATTTGCAAGTAAAGTATCACATGACCTGTCAATGTAAAAAAAGAAAAAAAATTACTAAAAAAGATATGAATAGCAGATACGATATAAAATGAACAGTGCTTCAATGAAATAAATTCCAAAACGTTTCACATCTCTTAAGTTTTTAGATTCTTTTAATAATGGACAACACACGTCTGCGTAAATGGGTATAGTGGTACCATTGCCATGGGCAGATTTTGCATTTCCCACTAAAACTATAAGAGAATTTCAAGCATTGACCCAATGAGTTTGCATATAGTGTCATACTAATAACCTCAAGAATGTAGCCAGGCAAGACTGCAATAGCATGATCAGACATAAAATTGAAGTTCCATTGATTAACTACCAAACTATATTATCTAACAAATGGGTAGAGTCGTAGACAATCTATAAGTGTAGAGTATATCACAGCATGGGAATAGATAGAGTTTATTGGGATTATAATCCCTTGTACCGTCTTGCTCCTGGAGTATTGTAAATCCATATATACCACCCAAGAGGCTCAATGCAATACATGATATGCATCGAATAGTTCCATGCAATCTATCCTTTCTACAATAAGTTACTTTAGTAATGAAAAATTTTAAAAGATACCACAGTACCACGATCTATATGCGCCATCATATGCCAAAACATCAAATTTAGTACCATTATTGTTTTATCATCCAACTTCAACAGGCTACTTTAGACTGAAGACTTCAAAACTCACAAAAAGAGGTATAGGTAATCACTCTACCGAATGCATGTTTTCCTATGCTCCCCTTACAAACACAATGTATAAGATACTAAATTACCAACTTGTGGTATCACGTACTCTAGATAATTGTTCTTTAATGCCCCAATTAACTGACTTTACAGTCACACAAGAATAGAAGGATCAAATTACCGTCTTTGGATGCCGAGAACTACCTAAGAATTCAGAGACTTCATAAGTAAATAATGGTACAAGGGAAACTACCTAGTCAGTGCTAATGACGCGCTCTTGACGAGAGGATTCTCCTGCAAAGGAACTGGCAAGGCAAAAGACCTAAAGCCCAAAGATCTATATCTATTAGGGGCATAAAGCATGGGTCTGTAGTTACTCTCCAACACATTATGGCCCCAACAGTCTTGTCGCTGCAAAAAAAAAGAAAAAAAGAAAAAACAAAGAAAAAAAGAGAGATACTCTGTAAGATCTACAGTAATGGGGCAAAACCAGTAGTCTTTAATTGGTATAACTTGGACCGCGGCATCCTAAACCAGTGTTGAATTTCAACACCTTGCCGAGTCAGGCACCCACACCCGAATCAGACTCCAACACCTGCAGCGGGGCAGCCGTGTCCAAGTAACACTATTTTTTAACCAGTGTAAATTTAGAAACAATATAACCACTCCCAGATAACAATAATATCATAGAGCTGTTATTTTGGAACAAATGGCAACACTCAGGTTAGGATGGAAGGAAGAGAAGGCTGCATATTACACATTATACTCTGAGGGATAAAGTATGGCAAGTATTCCCTTCTACGGTCTTTGATAACTAAGTGCAAGTTTTATGGTTTCAGTCTCAAATGCACATATCTGAAAATAATATTCATTCCAAAATTTTGATAGAACTGTAAAATACAATATTGTTAAGTAGTTTGAGCAATGAAAGTACAGATGCTATTTTCAAAAGTCAACAAATTTTGACTCCACACTCACTAAAAAGTATATGTATGAGATATTGTGGAGTATGATTTTATAAGCGACATTATTGCTTAGTTAAACATGTGTGCTGGATAATGGCACTGGCAAATACATAACAATTTTCAACATCAGTTAGTTCTCATTTTTCGATTGATCGGAAAGCAGCAAAATATTATTTAACTGTAATTACTAGTGAGTATAACTAATGCCTTTTGATATTGTGTGTGGCTGTGTGCTCTACATAATTCAAACCAAATACACTCAAATGCCTTAGACTAGGTTTAAAATAGGTCAGCATATTTCTCAAAGCAAAAATAGGTTTAAAAATATCATGATATACGCAGAGTTATCTGTTACAACTACAAGAAGAAACAGACAGTAATGGTTAATTCCTTAATTCTTCTGTCAAACATCCGCAAAGGCGCAAACTTGAAAGAACCATATGCTCCAGCTAAACTTATTGTACTAGATTACACAGAAAATATTTAATAAGCACAACAAGGAAGTGATATTTAAAACCTCGAAAACAAACGAAAAGTAAAGAAAAAAGGTGTGTGAACAGTTACGTCTTCTGATAGAGCATGATAAAAGATGCATCACTAGTTACTACCCCCTTCTAAAATTGGTCTTACGATGAATGAACTGTGTTGTTAGCTTAGCGATTGAAAAGAAAGAAACCATACATTAGCAATTGAAGGGAACGAAGCGGATGGCAAGGGAACAGAACTCCTCTCATGGCTCTGAGTAAAAAAAGAGAGAGATTCATAAAACAATAGCAAAAAATACAATGGATAACAAGAAAGCAGGTAGCAATATGTACCCTAAATTTGTTCCTTTGGCAAAATATGTGAGTAGTGGGCACTCTTTGGAACAGCTGGGATGTCAATCCAACCGCCATCTCAAGCAAAACAAAATTCGAATTAAATTCACATCCACTGGTCACAGTCTTGATATGCCAGATGTGCTAGCTTACCCCCCTGAAATGCACAGCCAATTAGAATGAGTGATTGTGTGAACTGTTTAAATCATTTGTAGATCAACAACTTAAGTTGTTACTTATATGATCTTTGTTCAGAGTATAAAGTATTTGGTTCCGCTGACAGGAATGGAGAATGAGCGACACGATGGCTATGGCGGAAGGCAGGTAAGAGACTACGTACTTCTCAAAACTACCAAGGGACTAAAAACTCACTATACTACAATCATTGAGCAGAGATAAAAGCTGGAATTACAGAACACTATGATCATTGGCAATAGGCACCCTCGGATCCTTTGGTGTGATAAATTGATGATCCCACAAAACCATTAATGCGATAGCAATATAGGGGCAAAAATCGAATGGCAGTAGTCTGATTATTGGAATTTACTTGCTGTCTTTTTTCATTTGCACACAGCAGTAACTGTCTACAGGCTTTGTCATTTGTATTGCCTCTATGCCACCATTTCACAAGTGTATACAAAACATTGCTGAAGTTCTGTCCAACACGATGAGTAGAAAAAAGTTCAGCTAGCTAGCCAGCACATTGCTATTTGGTCTGAAGCCACATTACACAAGCACAATAAACATTATATGATTTTAGCCATGTTCAAATACCAGGAGTGCTAGTTAGGTCAGGTGAGCCAAACTTGCCTCACAGTGGTAACCTTAATTCTGTCCTTAACTAAGTGACATCTGAAACCAGAAATGTAAATAGGACAACCAATGAATCCTCCAACACAATCTAACCTGCCAGCATTCGTAATCAAGGGGAATGGGTTCATGGCTAGTTCAACGCTCCACCTACCCCACCCCCGGTCCTCATAAAGGATTGAATGGATAAATTACAAGCGCAGGTTTCCTCAGAAGCAACCGATCATCATAAATAAGCTCGATACCAGCATGAATTCTCGAGGCGAGCCTACGCAGCTGATTGCCCGACCAGAACGGCCGAACCAAGAGTCGGCGCAGAAAAAAGCGCGGCGAACAGGGATGCACCACCCTTACCTGGGGCACCGGCGCGGGGCCAGCGGCGGTGCTGGGTCGGGGAGGGCGGCGGCGAGCGGTCCTATCGCCGGCCGCGGTGGGGACGTGCCGGGGGGCGGCGCACGATCTCGCCGGGAACCAGTGAGATTCGGGGATTGGCCGATTGGGATTTGATTTTTCGCCCGAAGAAACAAGGGGGGAAAGGGAATAGAGGAACAGGAAGGAATCAGGGGGAGGACAAAGGCGAAGGCGACACAGGGAGGACGAGAGCGACGGGCGGAAGGACCGAGCCACGCACGTGGTGCCTTATCGGCCGCGTGAGTTGTTTCTTTTTCCCTTTTTCATGCTTGTCAATTCCGTTTCCGACACATTTTTTTTGTTTTGAAATTTTTTTTCGAGACATTCCGATTTGGTTTCCCTAACAAAAAAAACACTCCGATTTGGTCATATTTCAGTGCCGGACGATGCCAGTGTCTTGAGCATTTTAGAATTTCTATATATACACATTTTCTTTGCACAACATATTCACCGAGTACACCCTACAATAAACTGAACATCGAACAATTCAATCATCACGAGTTTTAAATTTCTACTACTCCCCCTCCCCTTTCAAAATTATAGATCATTTTAATTTTCTATAAATAAATATATAGTTTTAGGTATATACCGGACATAACGTACATAATTAATGATTTAAATGAAAGAAATATATCAAATAAAAGGTAGATAAAATAAGGAAGTGACTAGTCATATACATCATCAGGCCATTTGTTTGTCTACATGCGTGAATCTAAAAATTTTACGCACATCTTTAATCTTTAAGTGATGAGTTGCTGTATACCTAGTACTTTGCACGTATGATCTGTAGATCTTCATGTGATCATGTTCAGCTTTCAGTTTTCTTATTTTGGGTTTGTTGATTAAAAAACACAGGCTCGAGACAGAGCGCCCACCCGCAAGTAGATTTTCCTTTTCTTTTTAGCGGGCGATTAGATGGGCCGATCAAAGTTCGTTGGGTTCGAGAGGCCCAATGACGAACTGAAGAATGCAAGGCCTTGAGCTCTCATCGGCTGGACCTGGTATCAATGTAGGCCTATAATCAGTCAAAATTACGTCGCGTTCCTTTTTTTTATGCGGATCACTTGGTCAGCAAATTTAGTATTCGCATACATATTGATGGCGATCGGCGTGAAGTCCAGCTCAGTGCAAGTTATCTAAATTAGGAACGAGGTAAGCGTGTTAGATAGTAGATTTTATGGGGACCCGACTTACTACTCTTCCCCCTCTCTCTCTCTCTGTAACAATCATATCACGTAAGCAAATTTAATGTTTTTTAAGTTTTTTTATGAAATTTCATCAAGATTGGTCTAAACGTGCACCCGGCTTTCAACTTGGCCCGCGTGCACCTCACACTTTACAAATTAAAGCGAGATAAGAAGGAACAACAGCTCGTGTGGACCACAAATGCACCTTACACTCACAGTGACACAAGCATCCCAATAAAACGGCATGAATACCTGTCAAACATGAAATAGTAATTTATGGAAACCACTATACGTAAGTATGCATACGATCAATCTATAGTCTATTGGACACGTATTCACCTCATGACATGAAGCACAGTGTTAACCTTTGGAGTTTTGCCAGGGCCTTGACACCCGTCGTGGCAATTTGCTCAAGCGTGTTGGTGTAACACCCTAAAATTCATCACAATTAAATTGTAGCAACTCTCCAAATTTTTCTAGGATTTATTAAGGCCTAAATAAATTTTCTAGGATTTAATTGGAATTTCTAGCCTTTTATCAATTTAAATATCACATTAAATAATTATTTTAGTCAAAATAAGTTTTTGTTGCATTCATGTTGTTGCATATATTTTTGGTTGATAGTAAATCAAGTTGGAATTTAAATTCTGTTTAAATTCGAATTTGATTTGCTTTTGTTTGAGTTTTAGAAAAGTTAAAATAGGCTGAGTTCAGTTTTGGCCCCTGAACTCTCGGCGAAGTCCGTTTGTGCCCCCTGGACTTTTTCTTCTGCTCGCTTTTCCTCCCCGCGTTCTTTTCCTTTTCCTCGGCCTGCTTCCCCGCTTTCGACCCAGCTCCGGCCCGTTCTTCCTCCTCTTTCCCCCGCGTCGCTGACAGGTGGGTCCCACCTCTCAGGGTCGTCGTCTTCGACCGGGAGTCTTCCCCGAGCTCGATCCCGTCGCGCCGCCGTGTCCGTCTCCTTCACGCGCGCCTTGGCGAGGGCCGAGCCCCCTCTCGGGCCTATAAAACTCGGCCGCCGCCTCCGCTTTCCCTCCAACCAAGTCGAGCCGCAACCCTAGCGCCCGTCGCCGCCGAGCTCGAGCCGCCATAGCCGCCGCCCGCCATTGCCGGCGATTCGCCGCACTCGTTGCTCGTGGTGGAAGACCAAGAGCGCCAGAAGCTTCCCCTCGTCATTACGTGTCGATCCCGCCGCTCCTTGTCGTGGTTCGGCCGCCGGAGTCCTTGGTTCGTGTGAAGCCGAGCACCGTCGTCCGCCGTCGATCGTCGCCGGTCGTCGTCGTTGCTCTTCCCTCGTCGGGATCTAGCTCAGTGAGTTCGCCGTTCCCTCCTCTCTCTTCCCGGCCAAGTCTCGTCGCAAACCGTGCCCTGTAGCCCTAGATCAAGCCAAGTCCGGCGATGCGCCGCCGCGGCCATCGCAGCGCCGCCGTCGTTTTCGTCGCCGTCGGCGAGTTAATCCCCGATCCGTCCCTGGCCGTCCGATCGCGATCCAACGGCCCGGATTAGTTCAGCCCCGAGTCAAACCGACTGCATAACGGTCAGCGCTGTCAATTTTGCTAAAGAGCCCCTGAGTTTTCTGGAAATCAACCCGCGATCCTAGTTAGTTCAAAAATAATTACGTTTAGGTCCTTTTTCTTCTGTTTTAGCCCCTGCAAGTTTTAAAATTGTGCCCGAGGTCCAAGTTTTGTTATTTGATGGTTTAACCCTCGAGTTTTTATACAAAATTATGTTTTAGCCCCTGGTTTTTCGCAGTTAAGCCCCTGGAACTTTTAAAACTTTGCCAACAAGTCCCTGAACCTTAGAAAAGCCATATCTTTTGCGTTTTTACTCCGATTTGAGTGATTCTCGCGCTCATGCGTTCGTTGTAACGCGTAGATTAGTTTTGTGCTGTTGTTTTCTTCTGTTGGAATTGTTTGGTGTATTGTTTCTTATTTGTTGTATTGTTTCCTTGCATGTGAATGTGTGATGCGATTAGGAAACGACCAGTTCGAGGATTTCTCTGAAGAACCAACTGTTGGAGAAGGATTTGAGCAGCAACAGAGTTGGGAAGAAGGCAAGTGTATTATGTCATGTAAATGTCCTAATAATTATTAATTTCACCACCCATGCATGTGTCTTAATTTGATGAGTTCCTATTTAAGGATTTACCTGGCCACTATATTTTTCCTGTCCCTGAAACTGGGTTACTTAATTAATTTTGATGGTAGATGATGCTTAGCTTGCTCAACTGGGATTGGTTAATGAACCCCTACTCTATGTTCCATTACTACCTTTTTAATCAATTAATGGACAAGATCATATCTTTTTAATTGGAACATGGAGAACCACCCAGGAAAACAGTACAACCATGAGTGTCATGTGGCTCTGGCTTTGACTGACTAATTAGGTGCTCTAGTTTATGGTAGCTTTACTCGAAAGGGGCATGGGGGCGGCGGTTGACGGGGTATAGCTCGGCCCTCTTGAGCTGTGGGCTTTGGTAAGAGACAGACCTCATTAGGGAGGGTTATGCTTTGCTTCTGAACCGGAAACCTTAGCGGGCTATCATTTATTAGAGTGCTTTTGTAAAGGCCTCGTAGTGAAACCCAGTATTCGGTCCACGTGGTGTGGGAAGGGTACAATGCTTCGGCAATGGGAATCACGGCTTATGGTGAAAGTGTACGACCTCTGCAGAGTGTAAAACTGTTATAACAGCCGTGCTCACGGTCAAGAGCGGCCTGGACCCTTACATGATAATCATACTTGAACATGATCTAAATCGTGGTTACTTGAATATGTTGGGAATATGACATTCATTAATTTGTGGGTGGTATATACTTTCATTTGCTAGTAAATAGTTGCTTAATAAAACTTGACCAACTAAAAGTGCTTATTGCAGTATGGTCAGCCAACCTTTTTGCCTCAGCCTTGTATGTCATATTACATTTGCTGAGTACGTCATGTGCTCATACTTGTTGTTTTTCTTTCCTTTATTGCATCAACTACACCCGAAATGCTGCTCAGATTGGAAGAATTTTTAGGATTTCACTACTGATTTTGAGGAGTTCTAGGCGAGTCTCCCCCAGTCAATGCCTGTGGAGATGGAGTCACTTTTGCTTCGTTAGATGAACGTTTTTTTAAGTCTTCCGCTATGACTATTTAAGTCTTCCGCTGTGACATTTGTGTCAACTCTGAGATTGTAATAAATGCACTATAATACTCTTTCGTTATGCATGGTTATGGATATTCACTTGTGACGTCTACCATATGTGTAAACTGATCCTGGCGCACATATGAGATGCACCTGATTTTGCCTTTAAAACCGGGTGTGACAGTTGGTAACAAGCCTCCTCTTTTATCAGTATACAGCTGGAACTGGAAGGGAGAAAACCTCATCTTACAAGGCATCGCGTGTGGGATCCAGTGAAGTAGAAACATCGGGTCATCTGGAGCTTTTTTTTTTCATTGATCAACTAACTGAACCTTGCAAGAAAAGGAAAAGTCCTTGATCGTCCTCTTGACTATTATTTCAGGCTAGCTTTCAGTTCGCACTGTACGACAGATCAGCTCCTGTGCACTGCATGATGTTGCTACAGCGCGTACATACTTGCCATGAGTAGATGTTTGGTAGATATATTTATTTATTCTTAATACAGGCTTATCTACAAAGCTAAGCGTCCAATAAAGGCCTGGTTTCTTGAATTCTTTCACATCACCATTAGATTCTCTAGCAACGCACGGCCAAAGTTGATCTATCATTCTATTAAACGGTCGAAAGCTTTCTCTGCACGGTTGTTCCCCGAGTTCAATAAAGAAAACATGCATGACGTGTCCGAAACTGTCGAGAAAGATGTACACATGCTAGTATTCCTTCATCAGCTCAAATGGCCAGCCTGAAATGAAGGTTCAACTACTGTGGAATAGAGGATTTTTCTCTGTATATATAACCTGCTTGGAGACGTTTTCTTCAGAGTTTTCTTTAATTAGGCAGCAATTCTTGCTATTACATTTGATAAATCAGGTTGTATACACACGAAAATGAACACCAACATTTCTGAAATCCATCCACGTGCTAGGAGGACACGAGACTACTGCCGTCATGGGGTACTTGGGACATCTGGACAGACAGACACCGATTTACACTGGCAGGCAGTACTGTTTCCCGGTCAATGGAATCTTTAGCCCCTAGCTAGCACGAAACCACTCATGCTGTCCGTGTACGCTAGTACCTCGACTGCGCATTTTGTCCGCAGAACATATTCACAGATGGACTGAAACTGAACACTGAACCATTCATCCATCCATCACGATTAAAAAGAATTCCTAGTTCCTGCCCGAGGCAAAAGAAAAAAAAGGGTGAAATACATAATCGGGCCATCATTCTGTCAAAAAAAAGGAGATAAAAGAGAAGGAAATGATTGGTCACATACATCATCGGGCCATCATTCTGTCTGCCTCGATCGAGACCTGTTCATTCCACTGATACAAACAGTAAAAAGATGAAACACACATGAATGCATGAAATGAATACATTCGTGGTAGCTTGAGGCAAATTTGTATCTGTGAAGAAATGAATCTACAAGTACTCTCTCGCTCCAATAGGAGGCGAAGGGTGAACAGGCGATTAGGTTACATTACAGCCTAATTAAATCTTTGACGTACATATCCCTTGTGACCATGGACAATGCTGCATGACTCATCATCAGGTGCCTAGGGTGCAATCATAGTCACATGTACAGGCTATGGATTCCATTGGCAGGAGGGCGCTGCAGATATCTTCAGGTGCAGGGCAGAGTTTCACATGACGGCGGTCTCCTCCTCTCCTCCTGCTGCTGCTGCTGCTGTATGCTGCTGAGAATCTCATGCACAGCGGTGGCAATGTCTTCAACAGACCCCATCTTGGAGTCATCCTCCACCTGCCATCCAAACGGGAAAGCGATGCCATCAGCTCACCGGTTTCGTTATATAGAAATGGGGACGAATCGCGCCATGGCGTTCTGGCTACTTTCTTCAAATAAACGCTCGGATTGTCTCTTCCGTCTTAAACTAAACTAGGAGCAGTACGGAGGAGGAGGTGCCGAAGTTTATTGATTAATTACCTTGAGGCTGAAGGTGTAGAGGACCATGGCGTCGACGGTGGTCATGTTGAGGTGCAGCGGCGGGACGCGCAGCTGGTGCAGGCCGGCGACGAGCTTGAGGAGCTGCTTGGGCCGCCGCCGCGCGAGCACCTTGAGGCTGGCGTGGCCTTCCACCATGGTCACCTCGATGTCGGCCACCGCCGCCGAGCCGCCGGACGCGTCGCTGATGGTGCTGGCATTGGTCGCCGTGCTGATTGAGCTGCCGAGGCTGGTGGAGCTGCAGCAGCCGTGAGCCGCGGGCGAGGTGGAGTACTGCGGGAAGCTGAAGAAGCCGGCGAACGGGGAGCTGCCGGCGTCGGTGGCGGTGGAGCCGCGGCCGGCCCTGTTCTTGATGCTCTTTTGGACCTCGAGCGATTGGAGCAGCTGCTCCAGCTCCCTCACGTAGTTGATCGCGCCGCCGACGATCGATGCTTGGTCGCCCTGTAAGAAAGAATCAGAAGAATTCATAACACGCGGCTGTTAATAACAACGCATTGCCAAACATGAACATGACTAGGTAGAGCAAGATGCTAAAGAAGTAGATGGATCAGAGAGGTTAATTAGCGGCTAGTTAGTGCAGGCCGGCACGTACCCTGTGCGCGTAGGACGGCGGCATGAGGGAGCGGAGCACGGCGAGGTACTCGTTCATCTGGCGGCGGCGGTTGCGCTCGACGGCAATGTGGGTCATCCGCTGGGTCTCGATCTCCTCCTTGTTCTTGACGACCCTGGTGCGCCTCCGCTTCCTCCGCGCCGGCGCCGCCTGCTCGGGCGCCCCCGCCTTCTTGCTGCCGGCGGCCTGGTGGTCCGAGGAGGCAGCATCCGAGGACTGGTCCCTGGACGCCGCCTCCCAGTCGTCCGCCAGGGCCGGCGCCGCCCACGCGTCCTCGAGCTCCTGGTCCCAGCAGAAATCCCCCGCGCAGAGATCACCAACAAAGCTGCCGCCGCCGCCGCCGCCCGGGAGAACGCCGAGGCCGTCGCACCAGGGCAGCGCGTACGGCGAGTCCCCGCGGCCGTAGCCGAAATGGCCCGCCGTCGCCTGGGAGAACACCACGGCCTCCAGCGCCATGGCACGAATTGATCGAAGCAACCAACGGCTGTGCCGCCGGGAGTGCGTGTGATGGGAGGGATATGCAAGCGGGGACACGGCCGGCAAGAGTGGCGCGCACGGGCACGGGAAAGAGTGATGAGTAAGTGAGTGAGGTCGACGGGGTCGCCGGCGTGTGGTGTGAGGAGGGAGGAGGCGTGTGCCGAGGCGCGCTTTATAAGGCGGGGTTGGTCGGGTCGGGTAGTCGGGTGAGGTGGGCGATGCGGACACGTACGCGGCACCGTGGCCGGCCCCGCCGGCGCTGCGGGCGGGCGGGGTTTTGTGCTTGGGGGGATGGACGTGCGCGCAATGATTTCTCGGCCATCGAGTAACCGAGAGGGAGGAGAGATCAGGATCAGGATCACACACGCATCACAGAGGCTGCTTGCTTGCTCACTTGCCGCGTGATTTGGCGCGCGGTCGGGTTGGTTTTGTTCGTTGCCGGAACGGTGGCGGCCGGGAGACGGCAGCCCTCAGCTTTTGGGCCTGGGCTTGGGCGTGTTGGGTACTTGGGTGGTGAACTCTGAACTGGTTGGTGATCACGGGTGGGTGGGAGTGGAAACCTGATTGTTTCGAGGGCGTTACATGCAAAATGGCCGTACGGACGATGGTTTTTTTAAGCTGCCGGCGGAGTAGTCAAAGCGGGTGTGGCTATCGAGAGATTCTGCGAGCAACGGTGGCCGGAGCCATGGCGATGCCCTGTGATCTGTCTGCCTATCTGTCCGTGCGCGTCCTCTGCCTCCGCCCAGCCCACCCAGACCCAGGCCCAGCTCTGTCTCTCTGTGTGCGGAGTGGAGTTTTACTATTCACCCGACCCGCCTCCTCCTCTGCTCGGCGGCCGGCCGGTTGCTGCAGGGTGAATGAATGGGTAAATACTGGAGATCATGTGATCGGGGGTTAATTAACGTCTCTTTCCAGTCCTTGTTTCTGCTGAGACTCGACTACGATCGCATCGTCTCGTCTTCCGGTGGAATCATCATTAACTACTCGTACAAGCTCCATCTTTTACGTGATTCCGGGCGGCAGTGGCTTGTACGTTACCGCGCGCTAGCTTACGGCGTGGAATCGAGCTCGCTCCTCCCTTGTGCTCGATCGATTCTTCTGAGATGTTTATTCATCGTAGCCTGATGACTGGTTCATGATCGACAGGGGATGCTATGGAGTATAATTGTACAGGGAACAGACGTCTTCACGCACAGCACAACGTACTTCAACTTGCTCCTCCGTCATGTAGAGGGAACAGAAGCAGCCGCGTCAGCAACAGGGGAAAAGAAAGCGAAAGGTGCATGCATAAAAAGTTTCTCTGACCGATCGAATCTCTGGCTGTCACTTTTGATCCTTTCTCCTGTCTCTCTGTCTAATGCAAATTGGCAGGGAAACAGATTGACTTGTTTCCCTCGTTCAAGACTTCCAGGCCGGGAAAATTGTTGGTGATTCCTGAACCTAATTACCTAGGGTATACTTGGGTTAGGCCGGACTCTTTCGACCGTAAGCAGGCACACATGGGACTTTTAGATGTCGGGACTGCGCTTTTTGAAGAAAGTGTGTCATATGCGCGCAAGCATATATAAAAACAAGTTTCAGACTGAACATCTCGTTTTTCTGTACATAAAATACTACGGCAACGTGTACTTCGCTTCTTAAAGATACTAGACAGATGGGACACTAGTATCATTGGAATCCTCCCAAGAAATTGCTGATAAGGTATATCAATCATTAATTTATTCTGTCTAATAGTCTATAAAAAGACAACTTGAGACTGTTCCTGACATATTCTGGGGAATAAGAACAAATGTTCCTTTGCAATTTGTTAATTGTTGATCTGCACACGCTAGATCCAGTCCAAGAAGGGAGAATTGAAACCGCTCCGGAAATATTTCCAACAAGCCAGTGAAACCATGGGCAGAACACCGGATTGTCCCATCGCTCATGCATTATTTGTTCTGTTCTTCAGGTCCCCGAGATAATAATTTTACACCTATTTTCCTCTTTCTTAATCTCCCCTCCGGCTGCCATTATACTCCTGGATTCTAGTGAGACCTGCTAGTTTATTTCCTAAACAATTCTTATGTTCACATTTCATTGGTGGATTCAGATGCGGCGAGGAAAAGACTAAAAAGAAAAATAAACTATGACAGTTCAGACCACTATTCTATCTCTCGTATACATTGTGTTCTCTGGAGGTGCTAATGGTCGATCATGTCTCTTCTATGGAGAATCTACACAGATAGAGACTGAAATGCCTGCATTACTAAAACTGTACGGACATCAATAACTAATCGGATCACTTCTTAATTCTAGCTTTGTTTTACTTTTCACTTTGATACCGTTGTTTTACCCTCGACAGACTGTCAGTTTGGCAATACTATGTGTCCGGCCAGCAGTCTATTGCTCTCACTTTTCATGCTCCGATCGAGGTCAACAACTGATTTCTTTTCTTGCAGCACTGGGTTATACAACTAAAAATTAGCCGTATGATGTGCTTGTTTCCATTTCATTTTTCTGGATAGAACAATCAACTCATCTGATCTTTTTAAAAAAACATCGTTCATCTCTGTTGTAAAATTGGACCGTCAGATTTAAGTGAAACTCTGTCCGAAATGAGCATATCCACAGTAGCTCTGACCGATTAGCCCGTGGGGGAACAGTCTCAGTCAGACAGTCACCAAAAGGATCTCGTACTCTTGTTGTTGCACGCCCCGGCCCGTTTTGTCAGAATCGTGCATGGTATATGTACTCTTAGAAATACACTTTTTTCAAAAAAAAAGAAATACGCATTTTTCCCGTAACAATAATATCTAGGAGATTGGTAACACTAATTTAGTTCAGTCTACTGCTAAGTAACATGCCATGTCGAGTAAACATTGCTACGAGATTAAAAAAAAAATCCTACTGCTCCAATTAACTCATACGGTTTGAAAAAAGGACTCTGCTGCTTCAATGGACACATTAATTACGTTCAGTCATGTGCTTATGAAGTTGTATACTCTTGTACGTATCAGTAAAGATACAACTAAGATGCATGCCTCCGATATGATCGCGGTCGAACAAATTTGTAGTCTTGGAGTAGTGGGTTATACAACTAAGATGATTAAACGTAATTTTTTTCTATTTTATTTCTAAGCAAATGCTCGTCTCTATAACTATAAGATTAAAGTTCTTATTTGTCTAAACTGGACCATTAGGGGTCATAGCATGTAGATATATTTTAGAGTGAGATCTATAATAATGTAGATTAAACTAAAACTCTGTTATAAGTATAAGGATATCCATAATATTGGAAAGTATCCAGGATTTTCAACACGGCAGACTCCGACAAGGAAATAAAAAATATAATTTTCCTTACTGGTGAACCAACATGAATCAACTGATAGGGCTAACCCAGCATCCCTGTCGGATCAGCCATAACCGTCAAAACAATTCTTCGCCCATAGGGATATTCCGGTGTCCAGTAGACCAGTAGTCCTAGGCCAATGTCGCAGTGATTTCCAGTGATTTGATAATTACATGATGACCGGATTATTAGCCTGTGTGGAATTTATGTGTCCGTCCATGAATGCACATCAATCACCAATGATATGATCTCGTTGCACATCTAATTTTGTCAGAGGATACGAATAGAGAAGTAATGGTATGCAAGTGTACGTGTTCTCTTAGAAATGCATTTTCCCATAGCAATTGTAATCTACACTACTACAAATAATGCATGTACCGTCGATTCGAAGTTTCATTCTGCCGTCGATTCTTTGTAGTAGTGCTAGGAGTTTAGTAGTACTAATCTAGGTTAGTCTATTGCTAATTAACGTGCCATATTAATCTGAATAAATGATACTACTCCCTCCGTTTCGAAAAAGAAGTCATCCTAGAAATTTTAGGACAGATTAACAAGAAAGTAAAATGACATTGATTGTCCCTAATTATTAGCCATATTTGACCCTAATTGGTTGTTGCATGCATATGCTAAATACGTATAGCATAATGACTTATTTTTTGGGATAAATTTTGAATCATGTCTTCTTTTTTAGAACGGAGGGAGTACGTGATAAAACGAAATCCTAATGTCGCAATTGGCACATTAAGTTTAATGGTGCGGTTCCTTCTGATATGCGCTTGTTACTTACATAGTTACATATCTGTAAACTTCATGCCTCCGATCAGAATCATCACTCATCTTTGGAAGACGAAGGTCAAACTAATTTTCTTCATCTTACTAAAATTAGATGTGTAATTGTTTTCTATTTTATTTCCCAGACAAAATCACCACTCGTCTTTGTAAGATGATGAAGGTTCTTAATTATTTCTGGACAGTTAGGGGTCATATGCATGTAGGTATATTTTGGAGTGAGATTTATCTAAAATTCAGTAGAACTGAGCATATCCATCCAGCTGGAGACCAAGACAGATCGCAGATAATGAACCAAGATCTCACTGCACGCCTAATTTTCAGTACGTGTCCATCCGTGAACGTAACCTCAATCGCCAAAGATCTCGCTGCATGCCTAATTTTGTTGGAAAGATACGAACCAAGATGTTGGAATCATGCCATGCATGTGTGTTCCCTTAGACATGCATTTTTCCCATCTAGATGGAGTCAAGCAGTACTAATTTTGGTTTTGTCTAGTGCTAACTAACATGCCATGTTGAGTAAATGATGCCACGGATCCCTACTGTACGCTGCAATTGGCCCATTACGTTGATCGTGTGGTCCTGATGTGCTCGATACGCATCAGGGAAGATACAACTAAAATTCATGCCTCCGATCTTGGCTAATGAACTAATAATGTCCTCTATTATTGGAGCACTTTGTTATATATACATCCAAAGTTAGACATATGTACATATTTTCTCCATTTTATTTTAGGACGAAAACATCACTACTCCTCTCTGTAAGATGTGTAGGTTCTTATTTGTCAAACAACACCGTTAGCAAGGTCATATGCATGCTTTGTTATGTATATCTGGTTGCTTTGATTATTGTTACGCGGTGATTCGGCTAGCCCGTGTGGAATTTATGTGGTCATCCATGAATGTAACATCAACCACAAAGCGATCCGGCCGGTTGCACGCCTAATTTCGTCAGAAGATACGAATCAAGAAGTCACGGTACGCAAGCAAGCGTGTGCTCCCTTAGAAACGTATTGTTCCCATAACCATAATAATCTAGAAGGAGGTTAGTAGTACTAATTTAGTTTTGTCTAGTGCTTAACTAACATGCCACGAATGATGCTAGGCGAGCCTACTTGATAAAAGAAGTATCCTATACTGCTCCACTTGGCACACTGCGCTAACCATGTTGATCTGGTGTGTGTTCTTGTTACGTATCAGTGAAGATACTGACATGGATACACTCACGGTCATGCATTGCGCGCATTAACCAATTATGCAAGTCACCTTTATTTGGCATTTCTTCTAAAGAAGACAGTAGCCAGTTTATTTCCGTTTTGTTTTGTTTCTTCTCTTGATCGGCCATCGTGAAAGAATGGCCAGAGAAGCAGCGAGAAGACATATGCATACACCTTTGCTGTTTGGCACGTACAGAAGGTCAATTCCATGGTGCAGCCGCAGCTCCTACAACATAGGTAGGCATGCATCTACTCTGTGCCAAACGCAATTCTCGGCGACCTTGTTTCCATCCTGCTGAAGGCTTCATCCTGTACACCAACCAAACCATGCCGAAACAAACAAACAAAAAACCACAGCGCAGTCTTGGCAAGAGCATTATTTTGTCCATTTCCAAGACGGAAACCATACACCCTGCGCGCCGCATTACCGGTGGCGGTACGACATGTGCAAACAAGGTCATTAGTCCAGTGCAAATCCTGGGAGATCTGGTGTGGGGATTAGTTTGGATACATAGGTAGGTGACGGGATTTGATCTGGTGAAAGAAAATGGCGCAAGTGTGAAATGCAAAGTTTGGAAGCATTGCTAACCTCTGCCGTCTCCGCCCGGGTCCTACGCGCCCGCGCGCTCTAAACAAAACGCACTTGATGAGTGGTGCTGTATGCTATCTGGACAGTTTCCATGGCCACTAGTAGTTTATTCCAACCATTTCCCTTTCACTGGTCTCCAACCCAGGTTTATTCCAACTTGCCTGCAGAACAATGCTTAGCCTTTTGCTTGCTCGATCGTTTCAAAGATTCTTCTAATCGCCTTCATCCAGATCGAGGACGACCCCTACACTACAGGTGGCCCGTATGGGTCCTATATGCGCCAGGCCAGTTGCGAGATTGACATGACTATTAATTGCCTTTATTTAAAGTACGCTAACAGCTACAAGCATGTACTCGATCCGTATACTATATACTTTTTTTGTTCTTGACAAAAAGAATGAATGTCCTCTGCAATGGTTGTTATTTTCCTTTCTTTTGGCGGGCGTACGTGTTATGGTTTGTACGTACTCCGTGTTGTAGAGGCACCGCAAATATTGGAGACAAATAAAGCTTTTCTTCAATGGTTTGTAGCGTATCTTAGTGACACCGTACTAGTACTATGCATACTCATCTTTTTATTTTCTATCCATTTACTCATGCAGTGCAGCTAGATAGTGCCATTATGCAAAGCTTAATTACTTTTATGCCAAGATGAAGTTTGATCATGTCAATTGGAATCGAACAATAACCAAAAATCTCTGCTCGATCAGAGCCCAGCTAACTAGGATGGCTGTACTGTGGGAATATAATGGGAATATGCATGTGTCTCGGTTTTCTTACAAAGATAGAGACGGGTGATAATGCCCATGCTGATACTCGATTTTCTTGCTTAAATTGAGCAATTGCGCAGTGCTATAGGTAGAGATCGAGATCGAGAACGAAATTAAAACAGCCACTACATCGCATATATAGTCGCATGCATGGCAGTGCCAGCTAACCAATCCAAACCTCCAGGTCCCTGAAGTCATGCAACGGACAAGCCCGATCGTCGTTCACTTGCTCGCGCGCGCTATCAAACCGCAGCCAGCTGGGTAGGGTAACCAAGGCGTAGGGGTGGTTGTTGTTAACTACTAGACCTGATGTCGGCACGGGATGGAATAATCCCCGGCCTCCGGCCCCGGGCTAGCTAGTACGGAGTATGCAAAACCACAAGGGAATTTTGTTTGTCTCGGCAGGGCAAGGCCAGGGGGGCTGCGCTCTGTCGACACTGAAACCTCGGCTCTATGGTAGGCGAGGCGCCTAATGCGTCGAGCCTACACTGTCATGCATGTGTGCGTAGCCGGATAGATATATGTGTGGTGTGGGTGTGGCCTCCTACATTCATTCTCCTCGATGATCTAGGTTTTGTGTGGCTGATTTTGCATCACATGATTCCGTTTAGACTGACGACGTACTGCGCGCGTTGGTGGTGCATGATATGCACGCGTTTCGTTAACACGCAAAAGAGTAGGAGCAGTACGAGTACTGGCGATCGACAGCAGGCACCCTAACGTGACAGGCATATATCATCCGCGCGCACACAGATCGAATGTGATCGACAGACACAGCCGCACACAGAATTGTACGTTGTTGTTCTGTTCACGGAGCACTCGCGCGAGCCACACGTACGCACGGAGACGCTGATCGAGGCGCGCGCGAGGGAGTGATCGAGCTCGTCTGCTCGTGCACGCTGTGGCCATTGCAATCACCATCGGCTGCCGCGCGCGCCCACTTTTCTCGCCTCCCTCCCCAACAAACTGCGGCAGCGGAGCGGTGTGGTGCCCCCGCGTCACTGTGCGCAGATACCATGCAGTACGACGCGGATGTCATCGCCGCAGGCCGCAGATACCATGCATACCACTCTTTGCGCGCGGCCGCCGCCTGGTTCGGCGTCCGCCCGCGGCGAAACAAGGATCGGAGGCGCCGCGCGCCTGGTTCGGCTTTGGCTGACGACCTGCATGCCGCGCTCGACGGCTCTCGAGGGCTCTGTTCTGTTCCGTTCCGTCGCGGGGCAAGGGCGGGCGACGTGGAGGCGGATCCCCGCCGAGGCTTTGAGCCCCGGCTGGGGACAGGAAGTGAAAGAGGGGAGGCGATCCTGCCGTTGCCGCCTAGCACAGTGCGCGGCTACACAATTCCCCGGGCCGGTCACGGTCACGTACGGCAGGTTTGTGTCGTCGTCAAATTATTCCCGGCCTCCGAATCATGAGGCCGCGGATCGACGATGATCGTACCGGCGCAATCATGCCGGCAGACCCTGCCGGCGCGGCGCGCATCACCTCGTTGCATTGCGGCATAGCACACGCTACCACCTAGCTACCAACCTGGGCACGTTCGACGCGCAGGTCCGGCCATGCCGGGGGAGGCGGTGTCGTTCCTGTCCTAGCTTGTTCTTGTCCCCCCCATCCCATGGATGGACGGATGGACCGGATCGAACGAACCGGCGAGCGCCATGCATGCATGGCAGCCACGTACGCGCGCGGTAGCAATGTAATGTAGCATCGGCGCATGTCATGATCGATCGGCGCCGCTGGAGTCTGGACCCTCTCGCTCCTAGGCTAGGGCTTGCGGTGCGCGCGCGCCACGATGGTCATGATGATGATCCGCGGCGATGCGAGGCAAATGTTTGCGCGGCGACAGCGTATGTGCAGTGCGGCTCGTGACACACGGATCGGTCCTCTGGGCGCTGCCTAGCCTGCCTGGCTATTCTGGCACGGATCGAGATATTCCTCCATCAGCCGATTAGCCTGCATTATGATTTGTGAATGTAAGGTTCGTGAGTTGGTTATTATTCCCAGGGAATACGATGCTATGGTCTGGTGGACTGGTCAGTCAGTCGCCCCCGCTGACACTGAATTATTCGCGGTGCCATAGGACAGAGTTCAGACTTCAGACGCTCAGCCGCGCGCGCATGATCCAGGCATCTCTAGTGCAGTTAACGAGCGGCTAGAAAGTTGCTGCGGCGATCCGATCGTATCCATTTCCTATTCATGGTTGATCGATCTGTATTATCATCAAAGTCGTCATCATAACGAAGGAGCACCTCAAAGATGATGCCATGGTAGTGGTACGCAGAAGTCCTTGACAAAAACAAAACTTTGGGCCGATGTGTCTCTCTCTCAAGAAACGGAAACGTGTCCAATGTCAGCCGACCCATAAGCAGCGTTGGGCTCATGGGCTTATTTAGTCCCTCCCTCCTTGGAGCTGAGCCTGCTGCATTCTCCTCCCGGCGTTCTGTTTGTACACTGGACTCCCTGCTGATAAGCCAGCCGAATATTACAGTAATATAATACTCCGGCCCGTGTTGTTTGAGAGAGTAGTTTGCCCTTGATTAACGATTCAGGCCCAGATTTACAGTAATAACGAAGAATCCATCCCCGTCCGCGTGGTTTGAGAGAGAGAGGCGTGAGCATGATCCATGGTCCATGTGTTAGTTCGATCTCTGGACCAAAGGGTTGGTGGGCTCTCGTCGCGCAATACTATATAGAGGAGGTGGGGCCACGGCACATAGTAAGAGGTTCAATTGTGCCACTCTACAAACCCTATCCGACGTGAGGGAGCACTGGAGCGGTGGGAAGCGCCACTGCCGTCGTCGTCGACCTACATCGCTCGGACGAGGTGTCATCGCCCCGCGCTTCGACGACCTCGCCTTGCATCCCTCACCGAGCACGTCGACGACGCCCCTGCGCCGCCAGCAGAGATGGCTGCTCCATCTGCTGCACTCGCCACCATTGATGGTCTGCTACCCCTACACTCTTGTTTGTGTTCGTGCTAGTGTAGTAGTGTTGCTGTTATTGTAGATTTAGGATCAAGACATCATCTTTTGTTATCAAAGTTTTGTATCTAAATGGGATCTGAGATCCATGTTTTAGATCTAACACCATGGCCCACATTTTGCTACCGCCACCAGCAGCAGCAACGGGAAAAGAGGCAGTCAGCCATCTACATTTCAAATGCATTATCCTCAACTTGCATCCGTATAAACAAATAATAAGGAGTACGTGTGATTTATTATTATTATTATTATTATTTGCGAAAGGAGTACGTGTGACATGATGAGGAGGGATTCCAAGCTACATACATTCATTTTGACACAGTCTGACAGTCACACAGCAGAGAGATACGGAGTATTATCTAACGCATTATTGAGCGATGGAACGTCGAATGATTCAAAACAATTAAAACGACCTCAATGGCACTCAAGAGTAGTACTAGTTGACAAAACTGAATTTCAGATTTCGCATTACAGCCAAGGCACCAGACGGAAAGCGATCTGTTCATCTGACCCCAGGTGAATTCAGCCGTTCCTTGCCTTCCAATCGCTGCCTTGGGAGTCTTTCGGTCAGAAAAGTTCAGGTCGTCTTTGGTGCGGCGGTGGAAAACGACTTGGAAAAAGCTTCGCGTAGATTGCAGCCGCGGTTTGGTCCTGTTGGCGTTTGTATAGACTGCAGACGGTGCGCAGCGGCATGCAGCTGCGTGCCATATAACGGACTCTCATGGAAGGTAAAATTTATTCAGGAGAACTGGGGCCGCGTTTAGATGCCCCGATTCGGGCCTGGCCGGTCTGACGCGCGTCAGGCCGGCCACTGTAGCGTTTCGTTTGCATGTGCGAAAAATTGTCCAAAAATTTATTAATTAGGCTCAAAATGTGCGTCTCGCAGAGTACAACAAAACTGTCTAATTAGTTTTTGATTTTATCTATATTTAGTACTCCATGCATGCTATGACATTTTGATGTGATGGGAATCTTCTTTTTGCATAGTAAATTTGGGTGTGGGAATTCTAGAACTAGTGAGACTTGGCTTCTTTTACTTTTCTATCGGGAGGGTGACGTCCGTAAGCAATTATATATTTGTCAGACCATAACAAACTAAGCATAGAATTATCAAGCCCATTAGTGTTTAGCTGAAATCATGTGACAATAGTATATATTACAGGTGAGTTGACTTTGTCACGCAGGCACAACTGCACAAGCAGCAGCAGCTGCTCCGATAATTTGAAGGCATGAAAGTCGGGTGCAGAATTGCAGATTGGATCACACCGGCATGGCGGCATCCATCAGCGCCAGCACAATCACACGACTGATAGCCGAGCCAAGACAGTGATGCTCCCTGCCTCGCGTGCGTCGTGCGTTTCTTCCGGTTCATACAAAACCGCACACCACCCACTCCACGATCCCGCTCCTGCTTCGAATGGAATTAAAAGGAACCATTCAAATCAACATGAGTACGCCACACTTAAAAAATGACCTCAACAAGCAGTGACAGTGGTAGCTGGCAAACTGGATATAAGGATTCACACTGCAACGAACAACGAAGGAGCGAAGTTGGACGGTTCCACTCACGCTGCGTGCCATCTGAAAGTCTGAAGAATACCGGGTCCGGGTTCAGAATTGTTCAGACACCCCCTGCTTCCCATACTGAGATGGCTTTGATGGCTTGTTGTGCCAAGCGACAACTATAGATATACTAATGCCATGCATGACGCAGGGGCAGAATGGTCGGAAAGTGACCTGACAAATTGCAGGCATGAATCTCGGGACGGGCGGCATTCATCAGCCGCAGACGATTGCAGATTGCACGCCGGCGATCCCTGACCGGCCGGACGAGGCGAGGACACTGGCATGCATAATGCCAGTGGAGTTCACGCACGAGTCACCCACCCACCGGCCACTGAGTCAGCGGCGGCACCGCCACCGCGCCACGCGGCCCTGAGTCTGACCGGGCGGCCCCGCTCCGCTCGCCACGCGCGGCCGGCGTGCCGGCGTCCCTGTCTCGCGTGCGTTACATTGCGCGCCCACGTAATTAAAACTTCCGGTTCCTTCAAAACCTCTCGTTCTCTCCCTCTATCTCTATCCGTCCGCGCCGTCCCTCCACGCCACGAGCCCATCCAGATCCCTCCGGCCGCCGGCGGGGACGGCGATGGCTCCCCTCGGCACCACGCCGCCACTGATCCTGCTGCTGCTCCTCCTGCTTCTATCCACCGGCGCGCGGCCGTCTCTCGCCCAGCCGATCAGCAACGGCACGGGCGGCGGCCACCACTCCAAGACCGCCGGCGGGTTCACGCCGACCACGGTGATCGTGCTGGTCGTCCTCATCACCGCCTTCGTCGTCCTCACCCTCTTCTCCATCTACATCAACCGCTGCGCGCCGGCGCGCCCTCCCCCGCCGCGCCGGCCGTCCCGTTACGACGCCGCGGCGGACCAGGCCGCCGCCGTCCAGTCGTCGGCGCCCCGCAAGCGCGGCCTCGACAGGGACGTCGTGGAGTCCTTCCCCACCGCGGTCTACGGCGACGTGAAGGCGCGCATGGCGGGCACCAAGTCGGCGCCGCTCGAGTGCGCCGTCTGCCTCGCCGCGTTCGAGGACGACGACGAGCTCCGCGTGCTCCCGGCCTGCTGCCACGTCTTCCACCCGGACTGCATCGACCCCTGGCTCGCCGGCGCCGTCACGTGCCCGCTCTGCCGCGCCGACCTCACCGTGGCCCCGGCTCCGGCGCCAGCCGAGAGCTTCGACCCGACGGCGCGTCAGGAGGCGGTGCGGGAGGAGGAGGAGGAGGAGGAACGGGACGAGGCGTGCCTGGTGGCGCCGTTCACGCCGGCGTCCGTCATGAGCTTCGGCGAAGCGCGGTCCCACGAGTTCCACTGCTACCGGCGGACGCAGTCGGCCATGGACATGCCGGACCGGCACACGCTGCGGCTGCCGGAGCACGTCATGAAGGAGCTCGCCGCCGTGCGGAGGCACCGGCGCGCCGCGAGCCTCGCCGGGTACCCCGACGCGGTGGAGCGGGCGCCGCCGGGGTGGCTGGCGTCGTTCTGGCGGTCCGTGTCGTGGCAGCGGCAGGGCCGGTCGGATCCCGACGCCCCGGAGGAGCACGGCGGCAGCAAGCGGGTCGTCCCGATCACCGGAGGAGCACCGCCGGAAAGACCCAGCGGATCAGGGGTTGCTGCCGACGACAGGGAGAAATCTGACCTCGGCGCGTTAAACCAGGTCTGAATGTCTGATGCATCGATTTACTTTCGCGAAGGATGATCGGCGTGTGGTAAAAGACCGTGCGATCGAGCAAGTAACACACAATCAGCTTGTCTCATGATTCCATCCGGGTATGCGCACACAAGGTTAGGGTTCTACACTAGTGTACATAATAAAATTTTCGATCTGCATATGAATGCCCTCCTAAATTGTAAGATTTCAGCGAGTTATGCTTCATAAGTACTGTAGGCCATTAACTGTGACTGTAAGTAACTGTGGTCAGAAATTACAGCAATTGCTGCTTGGAAGTCTTTGATTGCCTCCAGCTGTGATATTATGCAGTAAAATATAGTAGTCGAGACCAGGCACGAGACGGCACGAGCATGATTGTCTAAAACAAAAGCTACACCGCCGGTGGCCGGAGCATTTCCGGCCGGTGGTCAAAGAGAACTCCTTGAAGAATGTATTATTCCGTCAAAAATCAGTGTTCCGCAATAGTCGTACGCGAAAGGGTCAGCTCCTAGGCGACTTTATCCCGAGCTCATGTGCGATTGCAAGATGGCGACACACGGTATTGATATGCATATGAGCATCAAGGAGCTAAAGTCATCGATGGACCGTAGCGCCGCGCAATTTTTTTAAAAACGAAATGGATGCCGAAAGGGAGAGAAACATTTCAGATTTTTTTTGTTTATTATACGGGAAATATTCCATTCGGAATGCTTGTACATTTCTTATATGCAAAGACGAGAAATGTTCTCGCCTTGCCAGAAGACGATGATTACAGTGAAACTAACAAAACCAACACCCAAGCCAAACCCTCCGTCTTCAAGGCGGCAACGCTCCTTCCCCGTTAATTACATACATGGTTCCCCTTGGCTTCTTCTTTCTGTTCCTCCATTCAGCAAAAAAACTGGCAATAGCTAGGCTAACACGCGGCGAGGTAGCAAAACAAGGGAAAGTGGGAAACACACTTACGATCTCAGTGATTTTTTTACGGGTGCATATATGTACATCAGATCCTGCCATCACCGAACTTCCGACAGTTTGTCCATGCGCGTGCTTGCGATCATGGCCTGCAAAACACACCATGTACAAATCTTAGCCGTCAACAGACAGGAAGTAAACATCAGGTAGTCTTGCAGTTTAGCCGAAAGCGGTGTAGCTCACCTCCTTTTCCCAGTCGCAGCGGACTGTGATGATCGCCAGGATGAGCGTCTGGACGGCGGTTCCGCCGATCATGCCCGCCCAGATTCCCTGCAAAAGTTTCGCACAAAGCATTGTCTCACATTTCAGGCGGCGAAGCTAGCTGTTGGAGCTAGCACTGATCATATGGGGGTCATGGTCAAGAGAAAAGCGGCCGGCGAGAGAGGTGTGCACGGTTCACAACGTACCAGCACGCCAAGGTTGAAGAGCCATCCGAGCAGGATGCCCATGGGAATGCCGATGAGGTAGTAGCAGCCGATGTTGACGTAGGCCACCATGGATTGCCAACCGGACCCAACGGCCACACCTATTGACACAACAAACAAGACGAGGAAGGACGTCAGCCTATCTATCGGGCCGGTAACCATGTAACTTGTGGGCCGAATTACGTTAACAGGCCCACAGAAGTGTCCGGCCCACACAGAAGGTAATATAGGAGTACTAAAAAATGCGAACGAGAGCGACAGTGACCTGAGAGCACGGGCTGGATGCTGTTGAGGAGGATGGTGAAGGCGAGAAGGACGGAGAGGTTGTCGACGGCGTCCAGCACGACGGAGCTGGAGGTGAAGATGATGGCGAACTTGTCGTGGAGGCCCATGATGAGCACCCAGAAGAAGAGTCCGATCACCAGCGAGGTGATCGACGACACGATGGTCGCGAACCTGGCGCCCTTGCCGTTGCCGGCGCCGAGCTCGTTCGCCACACGCACCCTGCAAGAATTATAATAATCACCCACCAAATCCGGATATTTTATATTTACCACGGCAATGACGTTTATGTACAAAATGCAGCATGTCGTGTTTACTCTAAAACGGGCCGGGCACACAATGACACGCATAGACGTATGTACATCGGTTTTGGCCCACGGGACCCCAGATCTTGCATACTTGACGTATACACATAGCAGCTATTCTGGTTGTGTCACCTTTTGCACGAAAAAAAACTGACCTAACAGTAACAAAAGTCTTATTAAAAGAACAAATAGCAAAGGTCTGGCAATCATCGTACTTCTGCCCTACGTGAGGCCGTGTCCAACGGCAAGAGTCAGCTCCTGGCTCATAGCGTCAGTAAACAAAGCAATACAGTATTTTGCGCAGTTGGTGCTACTAGTATGAGACATCGGACTCTCGGGAAGCGTTCGAGCTAGCGTTTCTAGCACTGTTCATGCAATATAATAATCTATAAGTTAGGCGTAAGAGATCCGTTGGAGGAGGCCTGCCGCCTGTTGCACCGCTGAACATGGCAACATCACAAAACGTGAGGCACGTTGGGAGTTGGGGAGTCCGGAGTCCCCGTAGCTCCGATCCGAGACAAAGACAATTCAAAAAAAGGACCCGAGCCAGCCAGTTGGCCACCAGCAGCCAGTGGCACTGGCACCCCGTCCCCGTCCGAGAGGATAATGCGGCAGACTGGACGTCACTTGCTCAGAGCATCCGTCCGTCCGCGCCAGTATGCATTGCAAAGCATATATGCGGTGTGCTCGTCTTTTCGGGAACCATTTGGGCATTTCGTCTGCGAAAATGAATGAAATGGACAGCTCCAGCATTGGATTCTCCAAAAAAAGCATCGTTTAATTCACCGCGTCGTGTCGTGCCGTCGTCTAGAATTTCACGGGGCTCTATACGTACTCCTAGTCCACTAGCACGGCGCACGAACAGGGGTTCGCCGTGATGCAAGGACGAGAGACGTGGCCGGGCCTATTGGCACGTTTCGCGACGCGGAACGCACATGGTCTCGCATAGCCGGTCCCATTGGCATCTGGATACTAGCTTGCTAGAGCTGAGATTCTACCACGATGGACCAATGGCATCCCGATCCGAGAAAAAAAATGCTAGGCCCGCAGGCCGGACCCAGTCCTGATCCTGAGGCCGCCCGGGTGGCAGCTATGGTGCCTGCCTGCAGCAGCATCAGCACACAGTGTGAGTGTGTGACGCAGATCAAGGGCGTGTTGCGGTGCCGCGTCGCTGGGGGCCGCCCGACAGCGAGAAAGCTAGCGTGCGTTTCAGCGAGAAAACCGGGAGATGGATCGGACCTGATGACCGAACAAACAATAGTTCTACTGTGCTACCACTGATGATAGAACAGTAAATTAAATCTTTTATCGTCCAACAGACCAACCGACAACTGGCTGGTACTAGTTGATGGTGGTACTAAAATTAGTAGTACTGCCAGTTTGCATAACGAAATATACAGAGAGTAAAGAAGCTTACCCGGTCCCTGCGAAGAATGCCAGCGGAATCATCATCTCCCACCCGTTAATTGTCATGCTGCATTTGTCAGATGAGTAGTAGTCTGGGCATGTGGGGAGGTAAAAACAAAGCGGATAATCATTAATTACCAGATGGAGAGCGCATCCACCGCAATAGCCGCGTTCTTGAGGTTTCCGGTCAGCAAGATGAGGATCCTGTAGTACCAGTTCTCCAAGCTGCAAAAATACATCAGCACAGGTGAGCCGCCATTGACCAAATTAACTAATAGAATTAACATATTCTACGCGCGCTTTCATTTGCCAGCAGCTTTGAAATTGTTATCATCATCATCCCGTGTGGTAAAGCTAGCTAGGAACCCATGACCAATCGCTTTTCAGCAATTCACATGCATGATTATTCACATGCATGGTACTACGTGCAACGTGTACCAAGATCTCGATCTTCATATTTATATGAACCAAATCCACAATTGCATGTACAAGTCAAAGATAAATCGCACTCCAATAAAAAAGAATGTACTGGTACTCATTACTACTCCCTCGTATCGAAATATTTGTCGCCGTTGACTTTTTTCTACAACTTTGACCATTCGTCTTATTTAAAATTTTATGCAAGTACCATCCATTTTGATTGTCACATGCTTTACTATTATAGATATTTTAAGCTTGACTTACCCTTTTGCATATTTGTGATAATTTTTTGAATAAGACGAATGGTCAAAATTGTAGAAAAAAAGTCAACGGCGACAAATATTTTGATATAGAGGGAGTAGTAACGAGTACCAGCGAGCGATCGAGCTGATGGAGCACAAGTGCGCGAGCGCGAGCGAACGTACCAGAGCATAACGCCCGACGCGGAGGAGAGCTTGACGAACTCCCACATGCCGGCGAACGCCTCGATCGAGAACCCGTGCCACGTCTCGGGGCATCCGCCGCCGGCGACGTAAGCGAAGAGCATGGCGGCGGTGGCCCACCACGAGAAGTTGAGCGTGAGGGCGATGCCGACGAGGCCGAACCGGAACCAGGAGATGAAGAGCCAGCTGACGGCGACGTGGATGACGAGCGCGACGGCGGAGGCGGCGGCGTTGACGAAGTTCTTCATCTGGCACTGGAGGAAGCGCTGCAGCGGGAAGAGGAAGGCGAAGGAGAAGTGCAGCGGGATGAACCACACGGAGACCTTGCCGGCCATGGCCGACAGCGCCGGCGACTGCCCCGTCAGCAGGAGCACGTCCTCGGCGAAGAAGTACATGGGCAACAGCAGCACCGCGCACATGAAGAGCACGATCCAGGAGCGCTGCATGTACACGCCCATCATGTGGAACTTCTTCGCCCCGAACGCCTGCCCGCACAGCGTCTCCAGCGCGCTCGCCATGCCCAGCTGATCATATCGATGGCCCCGTACGTCGTCACATGCATCGTTCAGCCACGTCATCAGTCATCAGGCAAGAAAATATAATTATAGACTATAAGTATTTTAGATTTATGTATGTAAAAAAGAATACTACGTGAGATATGAAGCGGAGATCACAATCATTAGCAACCAAGGATATATGCGAAGCTCGACGAGTAGAGAGGATTCAACTCGGGTCACTTTCCGATAACGAGTAACGGAAAGCTCCCCTAGTACGCTGGTGGGCGCGTAGCCTCGTACGCTCCCTGACGTGGAAGGGCACTCGCGCCCTCCCGTGTCCCATATATGTTTGGGGACCGATTGCAATTGTTGGGATCACAGAAATCAATACTCTGTGGCGCTAGTACAATACGGTAGGAGCATGCATACTGTTTCAATTTTTGTTGTTGTCCTTACCAGTTGCTACTATTCAGTATAGGAGCATATCCGTACGCCGAATGTTTCAGATGTCCATCAGCACCGGAAGTAGTCAAGGGGAAAAGCTACGCATCATAACATCAATTATATACTTTCGGCTGGATATATGTACTTTGTTTGATTGTAGAAGAAAACGATGATCGAAGCATCCATCAATCCACAGCGAAAATACGCGAAAGTTGCATATATCTACGCTAATAAACTGACACCAAACTCGTGTTGCGGTCCTTGTCCCCGGAACAACGGCAACTACCCCTTTATTATTGATCGAACATGAGTAAATGCTGAATAGCCTACTAAAAACTGACGTCCAACAACAAAGTTCACACCTCAGGTCACCAGCAGACTAGAGATAGAAGGAGACGCGCATCACAGCACTAGCACTCGTATCATTTAACACAGCTGACAAATTCTTATCATGGCTAAGGGCACGTACAACGGTCGGCGGCTGCCGTCGCCATGCAGCAAAAATTTGCGAAAGCCCCCCTGCGCGGCTCCAGTTCCTCACCCGCCGTCGTCTCGTTCGGCAACAACTGCAGCTCGTGCTCCTAGGTGATTCGACGAGGACGAAGCGCGTTGTACGAGTCGGCGACGGAAAGACGACGGAGGAGCGGGATCCGCTGCGCGCCGCGGGGATTTCGCGCCCAAGCTTCACGCCTTCACCTTCGCGGGCTTGGCGGAGCACGCACGCGACGGCCTGCAGCGCGGGCGCCCTCCGGCGGTGTTGGGCGGAGGTCGCGCGCGGTGGCCGGCGGCGCTGGGCGAAGCACGCATGCGACGGCCGGCGGCGCTGGGCGGAGCTCGCTCGCGGGGGCCGGCGGCGCTGGGCGGAGCACGCACGCGACGGCCTGCGGCGCAGACGCCCTCCGGCGGCGCTGGGCGGAGCTTGCGCGCGGGGGCCGGCGGCGCTGGGCGGAGCTTGCGCGCTGCGGCCGGCGGTGCTGGAGGTGAGGGGCGGAGCTCGTACGAGAGCAGGAAGCCAGGAACCGTACGTGAAGGTGTGGATAAGGAAAGAGAAATTGGAAAGGAAAGAGATTAGAGAGGGAGGGGAAAATAGAAAGGAAAAAAAAGAAAGGGAAAAGAAAAAAACAGGGGTATTATGGGTATTTCATATGCAATGTGGAGTAGTATTTGAATGTACGGTAGATTATCTCATGTATGCAACAAAATGGCAACAAAGATCAAGTATGCACCAAATCACTGTGAATTTGTGTGTCAAAGAATGAATTAATCACCCTGCAGACAGCTAAATAGACAGACCATTGTATAAGCTGTCTGTTCAGCTGTCTATTTGTGTCAAAAAGACAGCAGCTGTCGGCACTATACTTCCCTAATAACATCATTCCGTCGATCGATCCTTCCACCGTGGCTAAATGGCTCCCTAAACTGGATCGAGGTGCCAGCGATGATGGCAGCCACATATCGGCCTCGTTGATCTGACCCGGCCGTCTGGCGAATTGAAGAGGAGAAAGGAGGCGATTTCAATTCAGTACGCTAGCTGTATGGTCTCTCTCGACTGATCCCTATCATATGAATGATCATCACCCAAAGCAGATCTCTCGCAATCCAAGTAGCGGGGGAAAAATGGAGCGGAAATGAACTAATCCGGCCACCCATCCGTCACGTTTTCGTATATCAGAATACTATTCCGAGAGCGTGCAGTGAGCTTGAAGGAAGCAGAGAATCACCACAAAGAGATAGAGCAACTGCATCTGAGTCGCTGCCTCGCCTGCCAAAAAAACAAACACGGCCTTGTGTGTTTGTTTCGATGCCATACAGCCACGTACGTCAGTTGCCTTCTAGTGACGTCGTCCTACATGAATGTGTACGTGTATGTGTACTGCAGCTGAGATAGCGACAGCAGCTGGGCAGAGAAAGCGTCAAAAAGATCGGTTCACTTGCTGCGATACGTACATGCGCCGATAATACATATGCACCGTTTAAATTTAGTGGTTGGGACAAGGTATCTTCTGGTGTTCGCAAAAAACAAAAACAAAACAAAACAAAAAAAATGGAGTACGTAGCAGCCTACAGCTAGCTTAGCTCTATTTGATTTTGGCCGACGCAACGCACATGCCAAACAACGTATGTATGCTAGCAGTTCATACGAAGCTTTCAGTATATAGAGGATCACGTGAGCTAACATGTAGTACGTGTATATACAAAGTCCTAATTAAATCGTGTCATGTTATTAGGAAAAATAAAATAAAACGGGCATCTCGGCTGCTTTCTCATTGCCGATCGAAGAGAAATCCAAACGGTATTCTTTAGGGAGCCGCCGCGGGGCCACTGAAAATAGAAGGATCGCAAAACGAGGCTTGGGCGGAGGACGGCAAGGGAGGGAGGGAGCTAGGCGGCGGCGTACCATGAGGCCGAAGTTGAAGCCGACGATGACGGTGTTGGCGATGGATATGGCGGCGAGCTCGAGGTCGCCGAGGTGGCCGGCGAAGGCCTGGGTGATGACGTTCATGCTGTAGGTGACGACGCGGCTGAAGATGGCCGGCGCCACGATCACCCACAGCTTCCTCGACTCCTCCCATGCCCTCCGCCCCAGATCGCCGCCGCCGCCGCCCGCCGCCGCCTGCCACTCCTCCTTCTTCACGTCCGCGTTCAGCAGCGCCACCCGGGACGCCGCCGCCGCCGCCTCCTCGTCCCCTCTCCGCTTGTCCGCGGCCATCGTATCGATGCTCGAATCGAGATGAAGCCTCTCAGCTCGATGGCCGGACTCGCCGATCTCCCTCGATCTCCAGATGTGTTTTTTCTTTTCTTATTGTAATTGCTCGATCTCTCCAAATGTAGTGAGGAGAAGGATAGAAGAGGACTCTCTCTGTTTTCTCCTGGATTTCGAGGCCGAGCCAGCGAGACGTACCGGCTTTTAATAGGAAGCGGGGTCAGGGACGTTGGGAGTTGCGTGGCTGTGTTGGTGAGTCCAGCCTGCCGTCAGCGACGACGGAAGCGAGACGGGAACGGGTGTGTGTGTGAGGAATTGAGGATGGATGGGCCGCCCGCGCTCCGGCGTTTCTGGGCACGTGTGGTTGTTGGGCGCGCGCGGGGCACGAGCTTCCCGTGTTCCCGGAACGCGCGCGCGCGCCCACCCGGCGGCCATCGACCATTCAGCCCAATGGATCGTTCGTTCGTTCTCACCTCTCCGCTGGCGGGCCGACACTTTGCAGCCGCCTACCGAACCCCATCTCCCCCGACGACGCGCCGCCAGGCTCCGATCCACCAGCAATTCCGCGTGGCCGTGTGTCTCACCACAGGGATATTGTATTGTATCGTGTGCTTGTATTAGGGATGATGGTAACGGATCATGACCCGTTTATTCCTTCGCAATCTAACTTGGTCCTAACAAAATTTAGCTCAAAAACTAGTATTATTTTGACCCGGCTCTAATCCGGCCCGATCCTTAAAATTTCTAGTACAAAAGTGAATGCCCTTTACCACCACACGATCGAGACGCGCCTTGCATCGCGTCGGCCGCATTTAGATGCAGAAAGCCGAGCCCCGATTCGGGCCTGGCCGGTCTGACGCGCGTAAGACCGGCCACTGTAGCATTTCGTTTGTATGTGCGAAAAATTATTCAAAAATTTATTAATTAGGCTCAAAATGTTCGTCTCGTAGAGTACAACAAAACTGTGTAATTAGTTTTTGATTTCATCAACATTTAGTACTCCATACATGTTATGACATTTTGATGTGACGGAAAATCTTCTTTTTCATAGTAAATTTGGGAGTAACTTTTTGAAACAGGGCACGTCGCAGCTACTCCGGCCATGTACTAGCCTAGCGCCTACATACTTTGTCAACTCGCGACTCTGATGTCTCTATCGGCGTGCACGTACGAAATATACAGAAGACCCTTTTTGGAAGCAGTTAGTTTAGTACCCCACGGGATTAATTACCCGTAGGTCCCGTACCAACCGATTGCGCAGCATGCAGCGAGAGCATCTACAACTACAAGAGTCTCTCTAAATCTCACTCTCTAAATCCTCATTTAGAGAGTCATTTGTATAAAAATTGTTTTCTATATATTTCCGTTTTCCAACAGCTTTTCTATATTTTATATGCACTCTGAAAAGCTATTCTCTTTTCTATATTTGAAGAGCGAGAAATCCGGAATAGAGAGTGGTTTTGTTTACATAACCAAATAAATAAGCTGTTGGAAGGTACATTTTCAATCAAAATCTCTAAAACTAGCAATTATGATGAATTTAGAGAGTCTCTTGTAGTTGCTCTAAGAGCAACTCTATATGGGTCTCTATATGGGGCCTCTACTCTAAAATTTGGAGGCTTGGAACAAAAACACAACTCCAGTAGGACCTTCAAATGAGCCGGCATTTTGCATAGGCCTCCAAATCTCCCCTCCAAGCCTCCATTTCTAGATGCCCTCCAATTTCCCCTCCAACATTGGGCCCCTCCAAGCATGCGGCTGACAGGTGGGTCCATGGAGAAATAGAGGCCCGAGTTCATCTGCCCACTGGAGTTGAGCGTTTATTTTGGGCTGGATAACGTTCGGTCACATGCGTCATGGAATGCTAGTGACTACACCATTTTTTTTTCTATACAAACTTTGAAACAGATGACGCCATGATCCACTTATTAATAGATGTCCTTAGTCGTGGTTGTATGTGTGGGTGAAAGAGAGTCGTGGTTGTGTGTGTGGGGGGGGGGGGGGGGGGGGGGGGTGAAAGAGAGAGTTCATTTTTCATGCAATGACAGGTCCATCAATTTCCTTAAATTGTTGATTTTTGCTTTATAACTCTATCTTTTTCAAGGGGTGCTTTCCAACTCCAAATTCTAAAATAACTCGCGTGTAGATGGTACCATAATAATGATATTTGAACCACTTCCTACTCACATATGTGGAAATCAAGCATTCGTCAAAGTGATAGTAAAAAAAGGAGCTTATCGCCATGTATGATGATGTTGCGTTATTTTGTCTCGAGATTGATCATAGACTAGCTAGGTTAACGGGCATGCAATTTGTAACACAAGTCTAATTTTTGAGAAATAGACAGTTACACTAATTACACAACTGAAACAAAACTCATTGGTCCAGACTACGTATGATGTTATGCCTTGACCCCACAAAATAAGTGGTGCCTTTTGGAGTGCACCAATATATGCTTTGAGAGGATTCCCTAAAAAGATATTTCAGAGGGTTCTAAGAATATTTATTATTCCCGATGCTAGCTTCTTTGAATTGACAAAAGCATGCTCTTAATTATAGTGCCCACTCAAAAGGGCAAGTAGTATCAGGTGTTCCTTCTATGCCATAAAATAGATGTTTTTTTTTTATAAATGCTAATGCCGAGCTCCAAAATCCTTGTCCATATACCCAAAACAAAAGTGATCTGTATTTTTGAAATATCTTTGACTGACTTGTAATCAGAATAAGTAAGTATTACAGTCTTACAAATATGTACCAAGACTAACTAGCTAAGTCACTTCAAGCTCCCAACAGTAAAAAGAAGAAGAGAGTGCCTTGTGCCTACTACGGAGTATTAGGACTGCGGAGCAAAGAACCCGGCCGGGACAGAAGATGGGGATAGATAAATGCTTTTGGTGGAGATGGATTCCAAGTGGGCTTTGCATTGGTAAGAGCATTGGCCGTGTTTCTTTGGGGTTGGAAATTTTTTCCATCCTTTGACCAATAATTAAGAGTATTAAATAACTCAGTTTACAAAACTACCTTCACAACGTTGGACCATTTCACGAGATCTATTTAATGAGGCCTTTGACCGCACGATTAGAGAATGGTTACTGTAGCATTACTATAGCAAAATATGGATTAAGTAGGCTCATTAGATTCATCGCGCAAAGTTGCACTCATCCCTAAAAACATGCGTGAAAGATTCCTTTTGGAAAAAAATTTCCTCCCTCTTGTGAAACACTGTAGGGACTGGCGAAATATAAAGGGAACGGATTTGGGTTGTACTGCCAATTGCCAATCGACACGTTAGTTTCACTATGTGGTAGAAGGTAATAACAAGCACACATCTTCATAGATACGGAGTACCATCTTCAGAGAAGTACCTACTGCCATCAATAGTTGACGATTAGGACAAAGGTTATTTAGTGGCCCCTAGCGATCACAACAAAATCTATTCGAAGGACTATATTTATCATTCTACTTTTCTTATACTTTTCTAATATGCTAAATATATCAAGCATGAACCCATAGAAAGCCCTGCTGATACCAGATACTTGCCTTCTAGCACACGACCGAGTGCCGTGAATGAACCAGTAACCAGTTAATGAAACGCCCAGAATAGAAAGTTATTAGTAATAGTAATCAATCAACTGAAGGAAAGCAGGTCAACGATTTCGTTTTCTTTTTTAAAAAAAAACAGGTCGCCGAGGCGTAGTAATATATGTGTAGTGCGTACGTAGTACGTACCATAAGGCCGTAGTTGAAGCCGACGAGGACGGTGTTGGCGAAGGAGACGGCGGCGAGCTCGAGGTCGCCGAGATGGCCGGCGAAGGCCTGCGTGATGACGTTCATGCTGTAGGAGGCGATGCGGCTGAAGATGGCCGGCCCCACGATCAGCCACAGCTTCCCCGACTCCTCGGCCCACGCGCCGCTCCACAGCTGCTTGCTGCCGCGGCCAGCCGCCGCCGCCGCCGCCGTCACCTGCCACTCCTCCTTGGTCACATCGCCGTTCAGGAGCGCCACCGTGCTGCCGCTGCCCTCCGCCGCCTCCTCCCCTCTTCCTCCTCTCTGGTGACCATCCATGGCGAAAGGATCAAAAAGCCCTTTATTCCTCTCTAGCTTTCTCCCTCTCTCTCTCTATATATGCGCGTTTTGTTCGTGTCGAGGTGTGTTTGGAGGCGGAGTGGAGTGGACAGGACGGGCGAGCTGCCAGGGTTTTAATAGGAGATCGAGCTTGAGGCGGACTGACCGCCCAGGGCCGGGCTGGCGGCGGAATCGGGCGGCGGACGTGGTAGACAAGCCGGGTGCACGGAGAAGACACAACCGGGATGCGCGCGCGAGTATGTTTGTGTAACACTCACGCTCCTACCTGACCTGCTAGCCGTGGCGACGAAAACGATTAGGATTGGTTGGCCGGGAACCGCATCGCCCAACAAAGTGGGTGCCCATCTTTCTCATACGATCTTGGATGCGTAAGCCTCGGCGGTATGCATGCCACAGCTAGCAGCTGTCCGGACATACAGAGAAGAAGAGAAGCCTATCATTTAACGTTTGTTCAATTGTCGCCATATCTTAATCCCTCCTTTTCACTGCATGTGGAAAAGCCACATTCTGCTCAATGAAGCACCGCCGGAGCCTTTGGTAACTGCGATGCTGAGCCTGTCTGGGCAGTTCTGAATTGAACTTCGCCAAGTTTCTGAATCGAACTTTGCTAAGGTACTCATCCCTCTATCGATCAGTCCATATTTGGTCAATTGGTCTGCCAGAAGGGGCTGAACCTACCGGACCTCAGCGATCTGCCCAATTCTGAATGGAACCCTGTCAGGCGGTGCAGGCGGCATAGCATCTCTCCCCAAACACGCCATTCGAGATCGATCCTCTTCAGAGACGGCGGCTGCAGATCACGCCCACATCACCGTGTTCGGAGCTCCGGCTCTGTCGACAAAGCCCCTTGCGTGCGCCTGCCATTGCTTCGGTCCCGGTGTCTCACGGTCCGCCCGGCTTGCAGGAGCACCGCCCCCGTCGCCTCTGGGCGGCGCGTTCAGTTTGCGCGGAGCGGCACCGGGACAAGCCATGGCAGAGGACAGAACACGTCCCCGTCCGGCAGAGAGCGGCGCGGCACTGGGACAAGCCACGGCAGAAGACGGAACATGTCCGGTAGACGACGGCGCGTTCAGTTTGCGCGGCACCGGGACACGCCTGGTGACCGTGAGTCTCCTTCTCCTGAGCCGCCACCGATCGAAGCCGTGGCCATCGCGGCGGCGCGGCCCCCCAACTGTATCGCGCCTGACGACGAAGATGCTCCAGTGATGCGCCCAATCTAGGCCGCACGGGCCGTATCGGACGGTTATTAGGTACCCAAGGGGCGGACGGTATCTCAGATACCGACCACCCCGGTCGGTATCTCAAACACCGACCACCCCCTTGTGACGTGGGGCTTCGCGCCGCGCAGCTCGCCGGAGCGGCGGCGTGCCGGAGACTGGCAGGTGTGGGTGCAGGTGCGCAGTCTCTCGACGAACACGCGCCGTCGTCCCTGGTCGCGCCGGAGCGGGCCCTCCCCTCCCCGAGACGCCGTCCATGTGATCAGGTCCATCTGAGATCCTCTTCAGAGCCGGCTGTTGCTGCCGTGGCGCACTGAAGATCCGACGCTGACGACGGACGCCGGCCTGCCTGCCATTGGTTCGGCCAGCAAATCGGGGACCAAAAGCTCCTTGCTCTCGTCCGCCCGGCACGCCAGTAGTACCTCCGCCGCCGTCTCGTCACCGGGAAAAGTCACGCCAGAGGCCGGAACACGCCGCCTGGTCACCATCGCCTGCAAGTAACCTTCTCCTGAGCCACCGGTCGAAGCCGTGGCCACCGCGGCGGCGCGGCCTGCGCCTATATCGCGCCTCACGACGAAAGCGCTCCACCAATGCGCCCAATCTGAGCCGCACACATCGGATCGGGCGGCTACGAGGCACCTAGGGATGGACGGTATTTCAAATACCGACCGGGTGGTCGGTATCTGAAACACCGACCCCCCTTGGGTTGGCCGGGCCGGGGCTCCATGCCGCGTGTTTGATGATTTTTTTTAACAAAAATATAATAGCAAATAATAAAATCATTGTACATGATAAACAAGTTTATGGGACTAGGTAGAGGCTGCCAGGTGGGGCCACCTCTGTGTTTCTAGAAGATTTGGTTTAAATCTAATATATTATTCTTTATGAAAAGCGTTGAGATTTAAGTTGGAAATGTAAAGCTTCACCTCATTAGCAGTACATGAGTCGACATTATGGCCGGCTCATTGTATACGTACGTGTGTTTGAGTTGGTTCAGATTTTGCTTGCTTTTATCAGCTGGCCCACCTGCCATCGACCATGGTTACGGGAGATGCAGGTTTGATCTTATCCCTTGAGCTGGTTTGTTGGAGATAAATCATTCACGTTGCAGATAAGCACTGAGTTTGTTTAAACGCGCACGTTTATTGCTTGACCGAGGGTCCAAGATGATCTCCGTCTGCCTATATAAACAAGCACCAAGACCCTCGAGGGGAGGAGACACAGGAGAAGGGGGGCGTCCCCTGCCGCCAGGCAGCTCTGGGCAAGCCTGCTGCGCGCGCATGCATCTACGCCATACAGCAGCCTGCGCTAGACGCACGTCTTACTGGCGGCGGGCAAGGATCTACGGCGACGTGCACTTGCTGATGGTCAAGTACCTCCGGCGTGCAGATCAATTACCATCGAGCCAACGCCCCACGGCCATCGTCTTCAACACACTGTTGTACGACGTCGTGAGATTCATGCTGTATCCGTGCCCCTGCGTGGGAAGGATAAATAACTACTCCCTCCGTATCAAAATATTTGTCGCCGTTGACTTTTTTCTATAACTTTGACCATTCGTCTTATTCAAAATATTATGCAAGTATCATCCATTTTGTTTGTCACATGCTTTATTATTGTAGGTATTTTAAGCTTGACTTACTTTTTTACATATTTGTGATAATTTTTTAAATAAGACGAATGGTCAAAGTTGTAAGAAAAAGTCAACGACGACAAATATTTCGATACGGAGGTAGTATATGCAATTCTACAATGTCGCCGAGTCGACGGTGATATCCGTGCCCCTGAGTGGGAAGGATGATTAATTCGTGTAAATCTCTACGATGAGCGACGCCGGCAGGCTGACGATCCGGTTCCTCGCCGCGCACGCGGAGCGAGCAAGAAGCGAATTGCGACCATTTATAAATACCGCAACCGTGATGCACACATGGCTTTCCTCGTCGATGACGAGTGACGTCGGAAGGTGCGATGATCATGTTCTTTGCCCCCCTACACGGGAGCGAGCAAAAGACGAATTCCGCTCCCATATATCAATACCGCGAGCCGCGGCGCATACAAAATACTTTTCTCATCAACGACGAGTGACGCCGAAAGGCCGACGACCATGTCCTCGCCCCGAACCCGGGAGCCAAAGGCAAATACCGTGAATTGCGGCATGCAAAACACTTTCCTCGCCAACGACGAATGACGCCGAAAGGCCGACGACCATGGTCCTCGCCCCAAACCAGGGAGCCCGAGGCAAAATACTGCGATCCGCGGCACAATCTTTTCCTCATCAACAACGAGTGACGCCGAAATGCCGGCGATAATGTTTCTCGCTCTATACACAGTAGCGAGAGAAATATCCATCTTGCAAGCATCGTCCATATGCAATATACTATATCAAGACTGCAAGCTGCGACACACTTCACCACGTCTAGTACCGACGAGGCTAGACTTAAATTTGGCTAAGTGCCGACGAGACATGATCACTACTCCACCGACACGTCCCAAATAACGGGATTGGACACTACGTTGCCGGGCACCAACGAGGCAAAGGCAACACACGTATGTCCACGCTTGATGAATCTGGGCTATATGACTGGGCACCGACAAGGCGAAAGTCACCCCTCATCGACACACTATTCCGTTTACTACCGACGTGACGATGACGCCATCGTGATCGGGTCTCTGCGATACAAAGCCACCCACACTATTCTACGCTCCATACCGCTATGGACAACGGGCAGATGAACACTCGACGATGACCATAAAAGCGCAGCTTAATCGGAGGTTTTCCGCAGACTCGCACTCTGCGGATGTAATTAACCGGACGCGTCCAACAGGCCCCGGGAATCGGCGAACTACGCAATCTCTTTAACTCAGATGTCTCCGAAAGCATCGACGCAGAAGACAGACGAAGACAAGCTGTCGCGAGTCATGTATTCATGTATTTTGTAAAAGATCAAAATTAATGAAATATGTGTTCTCGCCAATGTGTGCATGTGTCCCGTGTTCTACATTTATTTTCCCTTATCTTCATTTTGTTTTCACGAACACCGCGCGGCTCGCCCGTCGCTTCCATAATGTCCTCGTGTACATCTTGGAGCCTGCCGCGCTCTTGCAAGCGCCGCCACGCTCGCTCGGCTGGTGTGGGAATGGTATATAGCTGCGCGCGAACGACGGGGCCGGCAGGCTGCTGGGCCGCCGCGCCATGGCCCGCGCGCAAAGGAAATGCTCTGTGCAGACGTCAGCTTCTCTCTGTGTAGCTCCATCCCATGTCCCATTCGAGACTCGAGCGAGAGACGCCGCGCCAGTCCCCGGCCGTTATCCGTCTGAACAACGCTGCCGTGCTCTCATCCTCTTGGAGTCCTCGCCACCGGCCTCTCGCGAAGTCACGAAACCTACGCTAGCCATGTCGGCTTGCACCGGTGACAGTGGTGCGCTCTGACGAGGGGACTCGTTCGTGCAAGGCGCAATAGCCAGTGTTCGGAGTCGATGCCGCCGGATCGGAGGCCCAATTCGTCGTCTCGCGAAGGTTGTCTGTGAGACTGAGACTGCTTGACATCTCCATGCAGCTGCAATACAACTGGGGCAGCACTGCTTGCCGGTCTGCACAATTCTGAATAGAACCCTGTCAGGACCAGTGGTGTTATCTGATGAACTGAAGAGGTGTCAAAGTTCATATTTGGTTGGTGTAGGTGATTACCAAGAAGGCGTTTTTGCTGTCAAAAGATAGTTCTGAATCATGTCCAAAAAAATTATAATACAACCCGCAATCTGACGTGGTTGTTTGGATCTCTGAAATAGAAACCCATTTTAACAAAACGTGTTTTATCCAGAATTTTAGGAAAACAAGTTTTAGATTAGTTAGTTGGTTAGCGTGTGTTTTATTAAAATCTTGTTTGGATTGCACTGGGTAGGAAACGAGCTGTGCTCAATGAATTGGTCAGCGGTAGTCCTCTTCTTCCTCGTTCTCCTACCGCCGCCGCCATGTGCATCTGACGACCGGCTTCTCCTCGGCGGCGGCTTCGCCTTGGGCTTCTTCTCCCCCACAAACTCCACTCCGGCCAACCTCTACCTCGGCGTATGGTACGTCGACGTCCCAAAGCTCACCGTCGTGTGTGTCGCCAACAGAGGAGCCCCGGCCACGAACAGCACCTCCTCTCCACCGACACTGCCCTCACCACCACCTCCAACCTCGCGCTGTCTGACGCCGGCGGCGCCGTCCTCCGGACGACCAACGTCACCGGCTCCCCTCCGCCCGCCGCTGCGGTGCTCCTCAACACCGGCAACCTCATCATCCGGTCCCCGAACAGCAACCGCCCTATGGCAGAGCTTCGAGCACCTAGCCGACACGTTCCTCCCCGGCATGAAGCTCCGGATGGTGTACGCCACGCGCTCCGGCGAGCGCCTGGCATCATGAAACGCCCCCGGCGACCCCTACGGCGTGGACCCGGTCACCGCCCTGCAGCTCTTCCTCTGGAACGAGACGCGCCCGGTGGCGCGCGACGGACCATGGACGGGGTACTCCATCGCCAGCAGGTACCAGGCCAACGCCAGCCCCTTCATCTACCAAGCAATTGCCAGCACCGACGAGGAGATCTACTTCACCTTCAGCCTCTCCGACGGCGCGCCGCACACCAGGACCGTCGTCACGACTCACGCCCGCCGGCCAGTACCAGCTCCAGAGCTGGAACGGGACCTCGTCGGCGTGGGCTGTGCTCGGCGACTGGCCGGCATGGGAGTGCAGCCGCTACGGCCACTGCGGTGCGTACGGCTATTGCGACAACACCATGGCCACGTTTCGAGCCGGCCAACGCCGATGCGATTATCAAAAACCAGTTCTTCTAAAAACAAGTCAGACCCGTTTTTATCAATACGTGTTTTTTGGGTTTTGTGAAAATCAGGTTTTCCTTGCACAGGTGGTTGTTGGTGTATCAAACAAAATTTTAGATGTGGTTACGAAAAATCAGGCTTTACGGAAGCTGATTTTCTTAAAACTCGACATCCAAACAAGGCCGTAGATAACATGTGCTTGGGCTTCGCCATCGGTCGCAATCCGCATTCATGCGTTTTGGTTGACATTATCTAAAAAAAGCGTTTTGGTTGTGCTGGATATCGTTGATTGTCTGTTTAAGCTAAGACGGTAGAGGTACCCAACTCTTGGTAACTGAAAGTTGCTTGTTGCAGCAAGGAACATGATTTAGCAAATAAGGTGTAAAATCAGCGCCGGCGGCTTCTGATCTGGCGCGCTGCAGATCATGCCCACCGCCGTCTTCGGAGTTCCGACACTGACGACGAACGCCAGTGCGCCTGCCAACTGCCATTAGTTCGGCCAGCAGCAGCATGGCAGGGACCAAAACTGTCGCCGCGCTCCTCGCTCTCGTCCGCCCAGCATGGCAGGAGCACCTCCTCCGCCGCCGGGAGCAGCTCTCCGTCGCCCTCGTCGCCGGGATAAACCATGCCAGAGGACGGAACACGTCTCATCACTGTCGGCGGCAAGCCCGACCGAAGCCGTGACCACCGGCAGTCCGGTCCATCGTAATTGCGCGGCCTCCGGCTATCGCGTCTGACAACGGACACTCCAGATATACCACCCCCAGCTTCTTCGCTGTCCACTTCTTCTCTGCTGCTTGCCACGCAGCTCGCCTTCACCGCGGTGTTCGCGTTCCTCTTCGCCGGCCTACGGTTCACGCCATTCTCGGCCAACGCCGTCGTGCTGCTCACCATAGGCCCGGCGGTACTCAGCATGGGGCCCGCCTCCGGGAAGCCTGCGGACGAGGCATCGGGCACGTACTGGACAAGGTTCTGCGAGGCCATCGCTGTGGCGGCGCTGGCCGGGCTCGTGCTGCCGCTCGTCGAGGTCGCCATGGCGCGCCAAGAGCAACTCCAACAATCCCCAATAACAATTCTCTTTCTCTATAATTGTCAATAAAGAGGATTGAGAGAGAAAAACACGGCTCCAACAGATCCCCTTCTATTCTCCTTTTCCTATAATTTTATCTCAATTCCCTTTAATCTAATCCTATTCCCTTTAGAAAGGGGAGACAATTCCCCCCGGATGTGGGAGGTAGCGCCGCTGGGCACCCGACGACGCGCCGCACCCGGCCTCCCGAGTCCCGACGCGCCGCCGCCGCCGCCCGCCCCGTCGTCGGCCCTGCCGCGCGGCCGGCCCCATCGACCGCCGCCGCCTCTCCGCGCGGCCGGCCTGATTCGCCGCCGAGCGCCGCCGCCCCTCCACCACGCTATTGCTGCCTCGACGCCTCCGCTCGAGCCATGCCGGAGAGCGGCGGCCGTGACGGGTGTGCCCCTAGCCTTGCGCCGACGAGCGGCCTCCGCCCGTGACCGGCCGCACCGTGCGCCGCTCCCTGCCCAGCCGGCAAGGCACCGCCGCCTCGAGCCGCCGCCTGCAGCCTGGGCGCCGCCGCCTCCCTGGGCCGAGCGCTCCTCCGCGATGCGCCGCCGTCGGCCGCGATTTGCTGCTGTTGTGGGCGGCTGCCGGCCAGGTGTTGCACTTCTCGGCTCAAGAAGCGGGCGCGGCAGGAGCTCCTCGCCGCCGGGGACGAGGACGACGCGGCGGCCGTGACCAAGTTCTAGGCTTTGAGCTCGCTCCTGTGGCGGTGCATCGCCCGCGCCCGGTGGCACGACGACCTGGACGGAGATGCTGGCGCGCGAGCACGGATGGGCGGCGGCGGCGGTGGGGCGCGCGGCGGGGGCTCACACGGACGCGTCCATCCGGGCGTGCGTGAGCGGCGGAGCCGACGCTGTCGATGCTGAGGCTCCGACATGTACGACTGTGACTTTGTCACGGGCAGGCGTCAGGCGAACGCCGCCGCCACACCGGCCAGTCGTGCGTCACCGGTTGCCCCTGCGCCGCATGTGCCGGTCGCTCGCCGCCGCCCTCTTTCCATACTACTCAACGGATAGAAGGGAAAGGAAGGAGCTCTGACGTGTGGACCCCATGCATCAGGGAAAGGGAAAGGGGAATAGAAAATGGGATCTGCTGGAGCATCTCTATCTAATACGGGTGAAAATTTGAAAGGGGATTCCCCTGTAGGAAAAATAAAGGAAAGGAAAAAGGGGATTTGTTGGAGTTGCTCTAGAGGCGGCGCACGGGACCCGCCGCGGGGGTGCCGCCGCCTTACGTGACGGTGATGCAGATGCAAGCCGTGAGGCCGTGATGGGCGCCGGCGGCACCGACGGTGATGCAAATGCAGATGTAGTTTGCGCGGCACCGGACACGCCTGGTGACCGTGAGCAAGTTAGTCTCCTCCTCCTGAGCCGCCACTGATGTTTTTTTTTTTTGCGCAAGGAGCCGCCACTGATGTTAGCACCACGGCGGCGCGACCCCTAGCTGTATCGCGCCTGACGACGAAGACGCTCCAGCGATGCACCCAATCTACACCGCACGTTCCGTATCGGACGGTTATAAGGTACCCATGGGGTGGACGGTATCTCAAATACCGACCGCCCTTTGACTGGGGGCGCGCAGCTCGCCGGAGCGGCGGCGCACTCGGGCCGTGTTCTGCCCGGGAGACACCGCACCAGTCCCTTCCTTGATCCATCTGAACAACGCTGCCATGCTCTTGGAGTCCTCGCCGCCGCCGGCCGGCCTCGACCGTGCGCGTGCTGCACCGGACCAGGTGTTGAAGGCGCAAGCGTGCGTTGATTCGAGGGGTTGCATAATTGCAGAACATGCATCGAACCATGGCTGGCGGTGGGCGTCAATGGCATCTACGAGATCTGTGCCAGCCATCCATGTCGGATGGCAGTGGTGACGGCACGCCGACAAGGGCGGTCAGAATTCAGAAACGTCAGCTGCAATGGCCAGTGGCCGCGCCGTGTGTTGTTGCCAACTTGCCATCCATCATCTCCTCCGCCGGCCACCACCGCTTCCGCCGCCGGCGCGAAGAGTGCGACTCCCTGTAGGCCCACCAATTCATCGTCTCGCTGAGGGTTACTGCCAGCACAGATCCATCGCCAGCAGTGATCGAGGCGTATGCTGGGCACAGGCGGTGATCCGGCTCCAGGCGGTGATCGTGCTGCGTCCACGGGGCCGGGCTTTTGTTTGCCACATGTTCATGTAGATATGTACGTCCCGGGCGCCAGTCACTATTAGATGATCACGGCGCGGCAAATTACATAACGCCACCACACCTCTCAACTGAACTCACCACAATGTGCTCGTTAATCAGCTAGCATACCGGAATGATGCCAACTGCCAATGAATTGAATGGACAGGCTAAGGAAAATAACATACAGTAACTTCTATTTTGGCTGCTATCACAGACGCGGCAAGTGCCTGCTCACGACGGCGCGCCGGAGAGTGGCTGGTGTGGGTGCTGGCGCTCAGTCTCTCCACGAACACGCGCCGTCGTCCCTGGTCGCGCCGGAGTAGGCGCTCTCCTCTCCGAGACGCCGGCCAAGTGACCAGGTCCATCCGAGATCCTCTTCAGAGCCGGCGGCTGCTGCCGTGGTGCACTGCAGATCACGCGCACTGCCGTCTTCGGAGAAGATCCGACGCTGACGACGCACGCCGGTGTGCCTGCCATTGGTTCGGCCAGCAAATGTGTCGCCGCGCTCCTCGCTCTTGTCCGCCCGACAAGCCAGGAGTACCTCCGTCGCCGGGAAAAGTCACGCCAGAGAGCGGAACACGCCGCCTGGTCACCATCGCCGGTAAGTCACCTTCTCCTGAGGCCTGAGCCACCGGCACTACCACAACAACAAACATTAGCACCGGGGAAGCCCCTTTGCTAAAAATGGGGGCACTGGCTAAAAATATTTACATATTTGCGTGTTGTAGGATTCGAACTCGAGACCTCTTGGCTCGCGCGCACCCACCTAACCATCTCACCTACGCAGCACATGTGATAGGATTAAAGATGCGCTCCTTTTGAAGTAGCATGTGACACCTACATTAGCACCGGATCGTATTTACGAACCGGTGCTAAAGGGTTTAGCACCCTTTAGCACCGGGTCGTAATACCACCCGGTGCTAAAGGACGGGGACCCTTTAGCACCGGGTTGTAACACCAACCGGTGCTAAAGGGGACTTTTAGCACCAACACCAACCGGTGCTAAAGGGTCCCCGGGGGCACCCCAATTTTACGTCCGGTGCTAATGTTGCATTAGCACCGGTTCTTGAGTGCGCCGAGTCATATAGCCGGGGCGGATGATGAATTTTATGATAGTGCGGTCGAAGTCGTGGCCACCGCGGCGGCACGCGGCCTGCACCTATATCGCGCCTCACGACGAAAGCGCTCCAGCAATGTGCCCAATCTGAGCCGCACACATAGGATTGGGCGGCTACGAGGCACCTAGGGGTGGACGGTATTTCAAATACCGACCACCCGGTTGGTATCTGAGACACCGAACCACCCTTGGGTTGGGTCTCCCTGCCGGGGCTTCCATGGCGGCGCGCTCAGGCAGGCTACCCGTGGCTTCCTCGCGGACACCTCGGAGCCTCCCTCTTTTGCAAGTGTCACGCTCGTGTCGTGGAAAGAAGGGGCGGGTCGGCAGGTTGCTAGGCCGCCGCGCCATGGCCGGAGCAGGCGCATGCGTGGACATGGCGCGCGCGCGCAAAGGCCAAGCTCTGTGCAGACGTCGGCTTCTCTCTGCGTGTCGCTCCATCCCGGGAGATGCCGCGCCGATCCCGGTCGTTATCCATCGATCTGGACAACTCCATCGTGCGCATCCCCTCAGAATAATCCTCGCCGCCGGCCGCCGTGATATGCATCGAATAAGGCGTCATGCGTTGACTGATTTGAGGAATTGAGGGGTTGCAGTTGTAGGAACAGGCGTCAAACAATGGCGGTGGACGTCACACACAGACAGTCACGAAACCTGTGCCAGCCATGTTCTCGATCTCACTCAACTCGCCCAACTCCTCTGCATCTTCTCAGGATCGATCAACAGATTGGTCTTTGTTTTTTTTGCATATGGCCTGGAAAAGGCTTGATGACATGATTTGATCCTATGCATGCAAGCAGCTAGGCCACATTTTCTAGTACATGCCTGCATCACCTAACCATTTCACATCTGCTCAGTTGTCACCGTATCTCACTTCATCCTTTTCAGTGCCTGTGAGCCAAGTTTTCTTGCAATGAAGCAATGCTGGCGCCTTTGGTAAGGTAACTGCTGCGATGCAAGGTGGCACCTGGACCATGCCGGAGCTCAGCCTGTCTGCACAATTCTGAATATAACCCTGTCAAGACCAGTGGTGTTAACTGATGAAACTGAAGAGGTGTCAAAGTTCAGATTTGGTTGGTGTAGGTGAATTACGAAGAAGGCGTTTTCGCTGTCAAAAGATAGTTCTGAATCATGTAAAAGAATTTATAATACAAGCCGCAATCTGCAGATAGCATGTTCTTGGGCTTCGCCTTTGGTCGCAATCCGCATTCATGCGTCTTGGTTGTGCTAGATATCGTTGATTGTCTGCCTAAGCTAAGTTGGTAGCGTTGCGCAACTCTTGTTAACCGAAAGTTGCTTGTTGCAGCAACCAAGAAACATGATTTAGCGAATAAGGTGTGAAATCCGTCATAGCTAGTACAGAATCGAGTTTTATAACCTTCAGTCTTTGACGGATTCTGACTGAAGTGAACCCATCATTTGGAACGGTGGACCTTTCAGTCCTCCCTGGCTCCCTGCACATGTCCACAAATCACGGAGCTTCCTGAACATGACCTTCTGCCATCGCAGCCGCGGCAGGTTCCTGCTCAGGACGGCGCGCCGGCGATCGACTGGGTGGCGTCGGTGCAGGCGCAGCGCATCTCCACGAATTCGCGTCCCTGTTAGTGCCGCGGTCCTTCTCTGACGCCCAAGTGACTAAGTCCATCCGACCCTCTTCAGAGCCGGCGGTTTTTGACGTGGCGGCGCTGCAGATCACGCCCACCGCCGTCTTCAGAGCTCCGACACTGACGACGAACGCCGGTGGGCCTGCCATTAGTTCGTCGAGCAGCAGCATGACAGGGACCAAAACTGTCGCTGCGCTCCTCGTTCTCGTCCGCCCAGCACGCTAGGAGCACCTCCTCCGCCGCCGGAAGCAGCTCTCCGTCGCCCTCGTCGCCGGGAAAAACCACGCCAGAGGATGGATCACGACTCATCACCGTCGGCGGCAAGCCCGATCGAAGCCGTGACCTCCGGCAGTCCGGTCCATCGCGACGGCGCGGCCCCCGGCTATCGCGCCTGACGACGACGGACTTGTGCCCAATCTTAGCCGCACAGATCGGATCGGACGGCCATTAGGTTACCTAGGGGTGGACGGTATTTCAAATACCGACCACCCCGGTCTGTATCTCAAACACCAGCATGCCTCGTCTTCCTCGGCGCCGGCGGCCCGCTCCTCCTCCGCGTGTACTTCGTTCACGGGGGCAGGCGCCTGTGACTGTTCGCCATGATCCATCTCTCCGGCTGGCCGCTCCTCGTCCCGCCCTGCGTCTCCCTCTTCCGTAGCCGCAGGCAAGGAATCGCCAGCCTGCTCCTTCCGGCCGCGCCACGCCGGCGCCGCGGCCGCCCTCGGGGCGCTCTACGCCATCTCCTGGGGATCATGAGGCTCATCACCTGCGCCTCGTCGCTCCTCGCCGGCATCATGATCGCCGTCCTCCTTCCGCTCTCGGAAGTCCTCGCCGTCATCTTCCTCCAATAGAAATTCGATGGGCCGAAGGGCATTGCGCTCGTGCTGTCCCTTCTTTTTTATACTTACGTGCTGTCCCTTTGGGGCTTCGCCTCCTACCTCTATGGTGACAACTGACAAGGCGCAGAAGAACGAGCTGCAGTTGGCTAAGAAGACTGGAGACCTGCTGGAGTCATCTGCTCCTTGATGATCAATTGTTTTCTGTTTTGTCTGTTGCGCACGCATAAATACAAGTATATAGAAACAAGTTTTCATTACAGGATTGGTACATTCGTATACGTTTTGTACGTCATAATTCATTTGTAAGGTAGTAGAGATAAAACTCATTGCTACGATTGTATCAAGGAAAGATCAATACAGCTCTTGTCCACGCCTATGTTTGGACCTGCCAGCACAAGTTCTGAATTACACAAATAATACAACTCTTTCTTGTCATGATTAAAAATAACTCTTTCTTGTCCTCTGAAAAAAATAAAAATAAGCTGTGAACAAGTGGAAATATAAGGGCGACGGCAACAAAGACCAATAAGCTGAGCTATTTTCTTGACTTGCTGAGGTAGTAAAAAAAAGATGAACAAACGTGCACGGTTAGTACGAGAATGTCAATGTCCAAAAAAACTCGAGTGATGTGAAACTTAAGCTTTCACAAAGTAGCTGGAAAAAGAAGATGGTTTATGTAATATATAGATGTCTATACAAAACTATAAATTAGATATAGAAACTACCTCTAGCAAACGCGAAACATCACCCAAAATGGGCATATCCACAGAAATTGAAAATTCTGTACAACATACGAAAGAACAAATCCCTAGTCCATTATCAAACGACACGGTGCGCCGCGTTACTATGGCTTGAATCCACTTAGGCACGTAACTGTTGTCACTAGTCTCTTTCTCTCCGTATCATTTCTTGAAACCAAAAATTTTGTATTTCATCTCCGGGAGAATTTGGACACAAGGTACACTAGAAAGAAGCATCCAAGAGCAAACATGACCACATGAATAAGATGGTTTGAACCGTTCTGTATGATGCTCTTGTTCATTCTCCTCATGTTGTTCTTGACCCCTGCCTGGGCCTTAGTCAGAGTCATTTGCTGCGGAAAAAAAAGAGTTGTGCATGAGACACTATCATAGAGGCAAATTTCAAGTTTACAGCACAAAAATGACAATAAGGCCACGTTCTAATTTACCTGAATTAATTGCTCAACACCTATGGAACTGAACAATAATCTATATCGAGAGCATATAGCATCTTTAAATTTAAAGGAAACAACAAAATAACAAGAACTTAAGGCTTGTAGTTCAAAACGTATAGCACCAAAACATATTCTTCCAGTTAACTCTTTCAATTACTGGAATTTTATTTAACATATGGACAACCATAAAAATAAGCTCAAATCATATAATATGGACAACCATAAAAGTAGGCTCAAATTGGACCATGAAGGATTTCAGACAGTCACACATAGTGCAAGAGTAGGCAACCTTGGTCACTCAATTGACCAGATGATTGACAAATGCATTTTAAAAACACGTTCTCTAAGTAGGGAGTAGGGACTATTGCTGGATTTGTTCTTACCAATTGAGAGATGAAATCATTTTGATACTTGGCCTCTGATTGGATCTCCTGAGCAACCTGCATACAAAATACATGGCTTATCTTAGAACTAAATCAAAGTCTAGCTAAAAGTACAGGGGTAAAAATAACAGGTAAAACATTTACACAATAAAATGGTCACATGTAGCACCGGTTTTGTTTATATATATATAAGCAATAAAATAGGAAAATTCAACTATACTAACTTACTCCTCTTAGCTTGCGGACTTGTCCACGAAGTCCGAGGATATGATCATCCAGATCAGCATTGATTGGGTCGATCTGGAGCGAAATCTCACTGGAGCTTGATGACGCAGCAGTCCTTACCGTCAGCCCTTCCCTGTAAAATCAAATATTCAGATATATGACAGAACAGAGGAAGCGGGGAGTCCAAGAGGATTAAAGCCACGGGAGCAAAAAATTAGAACACAGAGTCATCGCTGATGATAATTTGATGGGAGGCACTTTGGAACCAACGACATAGGTTGTAATAGGATTACTATAGGACAAATATTTAGGCCGAAACTAACACTCAACCGCATACGGTACAGATATTTGTCATCGAGCGATTTAAGCATCAATTTGTTCTTCCCTGCAGATGCTTAGGGTACATTGCACACATATTTCAACTGCAACACGACGCTTTTTAGATGGCCAACAGGAAGAGCCATCGACTGAAACCTACCTAAACTAAACCAGACAACAGGAATTGTGCATAGAAGAACATAAGAAAGATTAGGCCACATCAGGCAGCGCCAGAAACCAAATCGGAAATAGGTCACTAGGCCATTGGGGATCAGTATCGCCGGCGAAAACTAATCAAGCCGTAAGCAGGGGAGACAAGTACAGAAGGGCGAACCTTGAGCCGTAGGAGCTGTTCGCCATGGCGGCCCAGCAGAGGCGATCTCCAAGGGACTGGCGCGAAGGAATTCGAGATCGGCGCTACGGGGAAACGGAAAATCTCCTCGCTCCTCGCTCCGACGCACCCAAGCAATCCAGGCGGTGGCTTCAGGGAGAGGAAACCGGGCTCTGATGAGGCCGTTATAATTGGGCAAAAGGATGGGGACGTGGCAGATCGGACGGCGGAGGAGTCACCGGTGACGGTGGCAGTCGGAAACGCGTGGTTGTGGAGCGAAGCAAATAGAAGCTGATGCTTCATCGCTGGGGTTCCGAGCTGGCGGATCATTCTGGTCGTGTGCTCTCGCCTCTCGCATCGCGAAGGTTCCTGCGCCGGCTGCGCCAAATGAAGCCCCGTTTTCTAGCATTCTAGGACTCGTTTACATGTGAACAACCTCTTTTTTTTTCGTCTGCTCTGATGAACAGCTTGCAGATACAATTTTAATGATCACTGATCGTGGTGTGATTTGTTCACGTTGTGAAGAAATCCAGCTATCCAGGCCACGTCAATTTCGATCATAGTTAGTACTAACATTCATCATGTTCAGACAAATGCTTAAGAGTGAATGAAAATGGGTTATGGCCTGCTGCATCGTTCTATGCAACATGAATGACAAGGAACCATGGATAAGTTGTTCATTCAGATCATTTCCGGATCCCCGATTTGGTTCTTGGGGGATTGTGCATCTCCTGCTGCACGGAGCAAAACAGATTCAAAACTCCCTTAAAAAAAACTCGCTGCACATGGCAAACACGGCAGGATTTCAGACTTCCCTTTCGTACAACCGGGGCAAACGTCAAACACCAATCCAACTAAACTGCCATGTCGAAACACAAAGCATATCACAAAGTTCACAACTGTAAAACTAAGATATGCTGCATCAATCTAACCTATCAATTAAATAATGTATAGATTTATCAATTAAGTTTCTTTTCTAGCCCCAACCTGCTTGGAACAGATCTGTGCATTCCAGTGCGTCAGTCTGATTGCGATTGTGCTAGCATTTCACCCCATTACAGACACTCCCATTGCACCTGCTTCAAGCAGATGGGCTCAAATCATAGATGGTAATTCACAGCAGAGAAAGACATACACGATGCACATGATGTCACAGATCGAAAAACGGTCCAGATTGGTATAAATCACAGCATAGCCAATACCTATTACAACTATAATGTATAAGACATGCTAGTTCCAACCTATGGACATCACTAAACACGCAAACTCTGCGCCTCCTGAAGTGCTTCCTGCAGATTCTTTACAGCACTGTCGTAGTACACAAAGCCCATGAACCAAAACTCATGGTTATCCACAGAAACCACCTGAATGTATTTCTCTGCTGCATTTGTTCTGCTTGTCGATGAGTTAACTGATCGCAGTTGAGCAAGGGGAATGACCACCTATTTTCAGAGAAACAAATTGTAAGTTACTTATTCTTTTCAATATACAGACTTTTGAATTAATGAGTAACATCAGTAAATGGGATTGCCAAAAAAAATCTTCATATGTGCAATGATGAAAATAGCAGTGATACCAAAGTGGCAAGGATAGAATCAAGGCAGCAGGTGTAATCAAAGTAGCACATAGAAAAGATAAAAGTCGAACGCTACTACTTTAGTTTTTCATACAAAACAGCAGCAAGAAGACACTGTTTCAAAAAAAAATTGTTGTGCGCCTGATTATTATGATGAATTAGGTTCAGTCTGAACTGCATTTCCTCTAACAAACTATACTTCTTGAATCAAAGCAAAACACATCAATCAACATAATTACCTTGTAGTAGCTCCACTCAGTTTTGTCTCCAACCTGGTAGGCAAGTGGGTTATCACTACAAAATGCCAATTTTACATTGGACAGGTAAAGCACACCCATTACAGGACCTGCCGAGGTTGACAAATAGCATGCATATGGCTTCTTGAGTTTTTCGCCAGGGGCGACCTCAAAGGTTTGATGGAATATCTTTTCATATCCACCTTCTGCAATGACTTTGGTGACCTGGGAGATCCTGCCCATTGCTGCATCAGTAATGCTTGGCCCAGTTTTCACTGTTTAAAGACAAACAATTACACATACAACATGATAACCCAAAGCTTTGACTTAATACAAGAGCACACAAAATCCATCTATCTAGAAAACAATAGGGAAATGACATTTCTTTACAACAGTACAACACAGCTACTCTAATTTATGTAACAAAACTTACACAAACACAGCATCAAACATCATATAGTAAAATACACGAAACAAAGCTTATACAGAAAAATGAACTAAGATGCCCCATACTTAATACAGTTCTATTTCAAATATTCAAAAATGCCCCAAAAAAGGAACAGAAGAGCCAAGAAGTTAATTAGACAGAAGCGCCTTAGTTCAGCAATATCATAATTTGCAATGCTCACCATAAAAACCTGAATCAAGCCACATTAATGAAATAAGATGAAACTAGAGTCAACTATATTAGTTGCCCCTCTTTTTATCCGAGCCCATCAACATGATGGATTCCAAGCCAATTTCATTGTGGCTAAGCAACAGCACAACTTAATTCCATGCTATGGTAACAAAATGTACTCGAAACTAAACTACACAATTAACAATTTGATGGAAAACACAAAGCAGACTGCAGAGCTGAGTTTCGCGAAAAGACGACTATGGAATCGAAGCTCACAGTGCTGCCAGAAGTTGCCGGTGATGTTCTCGGTCTTCCGGGCCGCCTCGCCGAACCTCTTCCCCATCTTCCCGAGCACGTCCTTCACCGAGTCCATCGTATCTGCAAAAACACGCCACACGAAATTAAGGAACGATTGATCTAAATTTCGGTCGAATCGGCGGGTAACGGGGCCAGATTTGGGGCGTGGGGTAACTCACTCTTCGGGGCGGTCGCGGCGCCGCCGGCGGGGGAGGAGACGTAGGGGTTGCCGCCGTAGGGAGACGGCGCGGCCGTGGCGGCATGGTAAGGCGGTGGCGGAGGCGGGGCCACATCCTCCGGTGACAGCCTAGGGTACGGCGCGTACTCCGGCGGGGCTCCCGCGTGCGCCGCCGCGGCGCGGTCTCCTCCGCCGGTGGACGCGGCTGCTGCGGGCGGGTTCATGTCGCCGGTGGGCGCGCGGCGGGGACGTGAGGTGCGGTGCGGTGCGTTGGCGTTGGGGTCGATGTCCGTAGTTCGTACGTTTCGTGGACGAGATGAGATGACAAGGCTCCGCGTTTTGGCTGTGGAATTTATCGGGGATCTGCCGTGCGCAAGACGATGCCAGAATATATAGTTTTTTTTTTGCCGCTATTCATCATCTGAAATAACGCGGTGGAGTCATCGCTAAGCACAGCGCTTCAAAGTTGAAGCTCGATGCCTCGATATATACTTATTTTTTCATACTTCAAGCTCTGACTTGACCAGCCAAAATGCTTAGCCACGAAGGACTTTTCGTTTTTTTTCGCTTTGCGTCGGTGCAATTGAATATCGCTCTTCAAATCGAATTAGCTTGTGAATTTTTCAACTCGAAATCCTGCATCGCGTCAGATCGTGGGTCCCACATGGGTCCTCTTTACAACGGTTCGATTCCGGACCTGGCTCCTGCCCATCGATCTGGATTCTGGAAGGTCCGAAACCCACGCGGCCACACCACCCACCACTGACCACACCCACCGAACGAACAGGCTAACGGCACTCTGAACGCAGGACCCAAGCAGAAACTCCGCACCCAGCACGCAGGCCAGGCCGTTCGCCTGGCCATGGTCACCGGCTAGCTAGCAAAACGGCCCAGCCCGCGAGGAAACCACACACATGCTCAAAGGCCGAAGGCTTCCCCACCCACACATCCGCGCACCAACCGGCCCAGCCCAGGGAAAGAAGCCCGGGCTCGTTGGCCCCTCGAGCCCCGCGCGCGCGCGCGCGTGCGTGGGCGGCGCCTCAACTCTCGCCTCGTCTCCAGGGTCGCTGCGGAATCTCTCGCCGCGGCGGCGGCGGCGCGCGCTCGTGCGGGAAGCCGGGAACCAGGCGGGGCCGCGGGCGGTGGGGCACGGTGCCGCGGCGACGCCGAATCGCCGATCGAGGTACGCCGCTGCCCTGCATCTGCGTCTCCGTTCTCTTCGGGACGCCGTTCCCCGACGCGCTCCCGGCGATCCAACCCACCCGGCCGCCCGACACGCGCCCGTGGCGTCGGCCTTGCGCAGTTGAATCGCAGGGCCTGTGCGACCTACCACCAAATAAAGATCAGAGCCACCTTTGGGCATGCACAAGGGGGCCTCGCCAAAAGCTGGGCGCCGATTGGTCATTGGCTACCACGCTCCGCATTACACCAGATGGTTTAGCAGTAGTACCGCTTTTTGCCCTAATCGTGGATCCGGCCTTTTGATGACCACTACTATATCTATTTTGCCACCATCTTGGTTTGCTTACATTAGACTTCAGTATTGAAGTGAAGTGAAGCAACCCGATTGAGAGCATGTAAGCTGCAAAAGGCAACACACTTTCCTTTGGAGAGGGAGATATAGAGGCAGGGAAACTGGGGACGAGGGGTGGCCTTTCACATCCATGAAAGAAAACCACATGGCCTTTCACATCCATGAAAGAAAACCGCAGGGATTTACTGAATAAATTTCTGATATTGGAAATGGAAGATATTACTTCCGCTTTCTGTTTGGACAGAAGTTGCATGACTTTGTGATTATTAGACTTTACCTATCTATAAGAAGGCTGTAGTCGTAGAAGACTTATCCATACTACTCGTAGTTTTTGTCACTGGCCCCGGATATCAAATCAAACGTCATTATAGCTCATCCCCAT